>OX375836.1:5582995-10382995 GCA_947359405.1 Antitype chi
ATTCCCACTGCTGGGACACAGGCAGTTGCAGTGAGAAGAAGTGGGCTGTAATCTAACATGCGCGCCCAGTGCGGTTTCAGTTGCAATAAAATTGTTTACAACAAGTAAAGTGCCTACCTGGGTTTGATCCCAAAACTTACAGCCGCGCTGATACCACTGGGCCACTGCTGCCCTCATCATTGATCGCAGTCTTAATGAATAGTTTTCTAGAAGACCGGTTCTGACATGTTGAAATGCATGTGAAAGTCCCAATAACATTTTACCCAACCTGGGAATCGGACCCAGGACCTCATGTTCAGCAGTAGCGCTTGCGACCAGTAGACCAACGAGGCAGTCTTCTCAAAGCAGTCAGATTCGAAACGCTGACCTCATCTAACTAGATGAGGTCTAAGATATTATAATGATTGACGTGTAAAAGTGTTTGTACAAGTCTACTTACAGAAATAAAATCGTTTATCCTACTTCTATAATAAATGTGAAAGTTTGTATGTTTAGATGTTTGGATGTTTGTTACTCAATCACGCAAAAATGGCGGAAAGGATTTGAATGAAATTTGGCACAACTATAGATTATAACCTGGGTTATCACATAGAATATTTTTATTCCGTTTGTACGTTCCTGTGAGGTAATTTTCGTCCCCCACGCGAGCAAAGCCGGCTTACGCTGCTAGGCCGCTAGTCTTTTATAAATCGAAAAGATCATAGCCCCCCAAAAGAAAGCTAAAGAGCTAAAGAACCTTCAAAGGCTGTTCAAGTTTTGCAACCACAAGGTCGAAGACTAAAGCGGTGGCAAATGAACGTCAAAAACTATATCAAAGTCATTAATCAGCTTTCTTCGTTTTGTGGCTTCTTCGCAAAACTTACAACGCAAACCGTAGACGCACAGAAGTTTGAAATGGGCAAAAATATCAATTTCATTTTCTTAGGACTGGAATCCCACGATTTTTAGGGTTTCGTACCTCAAAAGGTAAAAAAAGAATCCTTATAAGATCACTCTCTTGTCCGTCTGTCTGTCTATGTGTCACCACCGATTTTCTCAGGAACGGGTGGACCTAGCAAGTTGTAATTTTTACCAGATACTGAGGTCTATAGTCCCTATTAGGTGTATAAAAATCAAGGTCCTGACTCCACATGATAAAAAGATATGGGCAAATTTAGATTTTCGCAAAAACTTGTAAGTATCAAAATTTCCCTTAATTTTTTTATTTTTATTTTTGGAATTTTCCCTTTATTTATGCCATAAGACCTTACCAACTTATACTTTTTATCCACAATACTGCTATAATTCTTACAAAACTTACCGTTTAAGTTATTAAGTAAGGTGAAATTGTAAGACTTGTTAATTTTCAAGTTATAACTTAAGCTACTTAACTGCTTATTTCCGTGGTTAAGTTAGAACTTCACAAATGTTAGGAACTTGTAAATGCCACGAAGTATTGTAAGTTCCTAGGAGTTTATGTACGTTACTCATTATTTAGAAACATTAATATTGTAATGAAAAAATAAAAACTACTTAATGGCTTCTTGGTCATTGTTTTTATAGAGTGAAAGAATTTACTGACTAAAAAGTAACAAATAAATTAAGGTTACTGAGTTTCATTGTTTTACTTTATATACCTAACTTAACCCCTTTTTAAGATTTCACCAGAGTTATTAGACATGTTAGAATAGTTAAAAAAAATATCAAAATAACGTGCCGTTTGTTTTTGTTTTTTTTTTTACCCTTATCATCTTTAAATATTTGTATGCCAGTCCTAGCGAAACATGTAATATCCTAATTTTATTAATAAGCCCTTTGGTGAGGCGTGTAAATAGCCTGCACCTTTGTGAAGGTTTTATGAAAATTTATGAATTGATGAATCCCTATTGATGAATCCTTGACAAACCAATACCGCTGAATTATTTGCAGCACAACATGCCCACGTACCTTGGCAATCCAGAGATCCCACTCAGACCCAGGGAGATGGGGACCTCGTTGATGCGCGCGTGATCACTTGCAGGTATGGGCTGCCGGCCGGCGAGCCAAATCTTCTTAAATCCACCGGTGGGATGGTTGAAACTCCAAAAATCAACACTGCACTATAAGTTCCCAATGAAGCACAGATGCAGGTCCATTTATTTTACGAGTATTGCCAAGATTTCACCAAAAAAGGAATTTTTAAAGCGGAGCGCTGAGGCGCACACACCGTCTTATTCGAACGGTCACAGCAAGCTGTCCGCACTCGCTAACGCCATCTATTGGCCCTTGCGAGAAACTCAAGAAAGTTTAAGATATATGGGCGCTGCGTCAATAAGGTAGTGCGAGGATTCATCAATTGAGAAGTTAAAAATATTTAATTTGAAATACTAACATATTCTATTATATGGAGAAATCCTAAATTATTGTTATTTTATTTTTTATATTGAAAAGGCATTGACGCTTCACTACCCTTATTATCCCATGTTTCAAGCAAACAAATGTATTATAATTTATATTCTCTTCAAAATAATAAAAACCACACGAGGCGATCGATTAGGTTAACTTATGCTTGCCGTGGTGGTCAGTGTAAGTGTGACACGGAGGGGCCTCGTTACGTAAAGATGGACATCTTCACATAACGAGACCCGTCCATAGCTCGGAAAGCACTTTAAAGGATGATTTATGGCTGAACGTGACGACAAGAGCCGTGCCGTGTAAAAGAGCGGGCGAAGCACGGATCCAAAAATTCACGAACATTTTATAGACACATTCAGAACGTTGCATGCCTTGTAGACTGTTATTTTGTGGACCATTTTCTATATCATTAAGTACCTGGTACTTATTGACAGGCCTACAGTGTCCTCCCATACCTATTAACACTGTATTTTTTTTTTATTTTTATATAAGAATAACCATAGAGTTTCTTCCTGGCTCTTCTCCATAGGAAACTGTAAGATAAAATAAACGACTGGAAAAATAGATCGTAGCAATAATATATTCGGAGAAAAAATACAGAGTGACAGACAATTTTACTTGACAAAAGTACTCTAGAACATATTCATTTTAAATTCAAAATTTACTTCATAAGCACGTCACATACACAAAGTTTGTATATCCAATATAAACAACAAATTGAAACCGTATATCAAGCTTCTGACGTTTCATAAATGCCCATTTTTTTATATATTTTTATGTTATACCGTACGCGTCCGTGTCACGACTCAGTCTTGGTACCTAGAAGTTGGCAAACACGGACGCGACCCGCGTCCCTGAAGGTCGAGCATAAACCAGCTTAAAGCCGTTGGTCCCGGCTTTCATTGTGGATTTTTGACAGTCGTTACAGGTAGTGAGAAGCCCAAAAGTCTGATAACCAGTTATATCACGGGGTATCAAATTACCCAGTTACTGGGTTGTGGATGACCACACAACACGCTAAATAGTAGAAGAAGTACCAACAATATTTTGTACATTTTTACGTGCTTTATATTAGCTTCACTTGTATGTTTGTATGTAACCGACTCCTTAGAGCGCGATTTTGACCCACTTTAAACGGTCAGATTTCATTGAAACTTTGTAAACTTATCGAGGACCGATGGCAATTCAATAATTAAAAAAAAAAAGAATTGAGAAAAATGATAAAAAAGGAAAAAAAAAAACAAAAAATAATCACGTTTTTGTAGTTAGCAGAACTAAAAAGTAGAAAATAAATCATAGTTTAAAAAACTAAAAAACACGCTTTAAAAACCAAACTAAAAAAGGAGAAAATAATTTAATTCAATTAAAAAGCGTGGGGTGCTTTTTGAGGTATTTTTATAATCAATTAATGTCAAGCACCCCACGCTTTTTAATTGAATTAAATTATTTTCTCCTTTTTTAGTTTGGTTTTTAAAGCGTGTTTTTTTAGTTTTTTAAACTATGATTTGAGCTAGAAAATGGTTGATAGCTAATCGCTTCCTTGTCGCAAGTGGAACAGATCTGTAGTACCGAAAGCATAATAATATTTATCTTGCAAGAATTCAAATCTCACTATACCAATGATAATCTGGCTCTTCCACAAATATGTATACATTTAAGGCATGTTTTTCCCGACTTATTCTCTCAGAAACAAACAGTGTAATAAATCTTGTTGCCGACATCCCAAATGTTACGTGATGTTACTTTCAACTAGTGTTTGGTTACTTAGAAATGTTTCTATATGTTTGATGCAAGTGGCGCCATCTAGTTTGGTTACCAAGTTATTACCGAAAAGGTCGGATAAGAAATACTGGCTGGTGACAGTCATAATTTGGGGAGTTTGTTGCGCCACTTCTTCTTACCAGCTAAAGCACTAGGAATTGGTGCAAGCCCCCGTTTTGGGGGACTGTCTTATGTAATTTTGACGCTCAAAAAGGGCTGACTCTCAACCTAGTCTGAATAAATGACTTTTTTATTTTGATTATCAGATCATATCTGGCTGACAGCTGGGACTAAAGTTGCAATACGGAGGGTATGAAATATGTGGTCAACTATCTACAGATCGAGCGCGGCTAGCGTGGTTTGTGTAGCTTAATCTTGGCCGAACTTCATCAATTAACGGAATTCATAATCTCTAAGCTGGATAGTAAGAAAAAGACCTTGGCCATCTATCTGGATTTAGCCAAAGCGTTTGACACAGTATCTGTCCCCATCTTGATCAACAAACTTGAACACTTGGGAATTAGGGGGCTACCACTAGAGTTGTTTACGAGTTACCTGAAGTTTAGAACACAGGTTGTACGAGTGGACGGTTGGGCCAGTGATGAACTGCCGATAGAATATGGCGTCCCACAAGGCAGTATTCTCGGCCCGACCTTGTTTTTAGTTTACATAAACGACCTTTGTAACACAGTTTTGACCAGTGGGAAAATAATTTCATTTGCCGATGATACTGCATTACTTTTTTATGGTGACACGTGGGAGGAGGTTTATAAACACGCTCAAAATGGTTTCAATCAAGTGTCTACGTGGCTTAAACAAAACATCCTAACCTTAAATGTAAATAAAACTAAGTACATGACCTATACACTCAGAAAGCAAGACATACCAAACCTTCCCATTATCTCACACAATTGCAACTTACCATCCCACAATACTTGTAACTGTCCGCGTTTGTCAAAAACTAACACCATCAAATATTTGGGTATTGTAATAGATAACCGACTAAATTTCCAACACCACATTGAGGCCATGGTTCCCAGAATTCGGAAACTTATTTATATATTTAAATCTCTTCGTCATATTGCTGATACTTCCATAATTAAAACTGTTTACCTCGCACTGTGCCAATCCTTATTGTCGTATTGTATAACTTCTTGGGGTGGAGCCGCTAAAACTTACTTATTGAAACTGGAAAGAGCTCAAAGAGCCATATTGAAAGTTAGTTTATTCCTTCCGATACGATACCCTACCTTTGATTTATATCAGCGCTGTAAGGTACTGACCGTTAGACAACTGTTTGTTCTACTGATAGTTACTAAAAAACATTCGGAACTTGCTTACGACCCCAAAGCAATATCCGGCAAGAGGAGAAACACCGAAGTCTGCACGACAAATAGATACAACTTCAGTCTGGCACATAATTTTTACGGTTTCCTGGGACCATATTTATATAACAATATGAACAAGCAGCTACAGATCTATCCTCTTTCTAGGGCAGAATGCAAGAAAAAGGTTTGTTTGTGGCTTCAAGGCATTGATTACAATACAACAGAACATCTATTAAAACCCAGAAGGTAATGTTTATAGTATGGAAAGAAATACAATTAACACACACATACCCAGCACACCATCACTTACACTCTCACAGACACACACCCACACTTACACACCCCAAACGAATGTCATGCCATTTTTGCCATCAAAATTGTTTTACTTTAGTTCTAATTTTTCATTTTGTTTTTGTTTTACATTTGTTATTATTAATTTGTAATAGTGTTTTTACTATTTTTAACCTGTATGTTAATTAAACAGTAATTAGTCATAAGTGAGCTGTCTTAGGGAGGGTAAGCCTGGTGATCTGTAATACAGGTTTTACCTACAACAGACACCAGTCTCTATTAAGTGTTAACTGGACTTTGTACTGTGTTGTGAATATGAGAGAACAATAAAGTTATATTATTATTATATTATTAACTATCCTTTCGGTTGTTACTTAGACCCTCTCATTTAAACCTGAACATGGAAAAAAAATGTGGTTTTTAGTTATTTGTTTTTTCATTTCCGTCCAATAGAGCAGAGTGATGGCCTAGTAAAACAGTGGTATCGCTTTATTTTGTAATTTATTTCATCACCACTGCTCTCAAAACGGTGAAGGAAAACATCGTGAGGAAACCGGCATATCCTAGAGCCGAAAAACTCAAAGACATAATGGGACATTCACCAACCCGCACTGGGCCCGCGTGATGGAAACAGCCCACTCCTTCTCACAGAGAAGAAGCCTTTATCCCAGCAGTAGGAACACTAAAAGCTGTTTATGCTATGCTTAGAGGTCAATTTTAGCATTAGCACTTTGTGA
This sequence comes from Antitype chi, assembly GCA_947359405.1. Lineage (NCBI taxonomy): Eukaryota > Metazoa > Arthropoda > Insecta > Lepidoptera > Noctuidae > Antitype > Antitype chi. Next base: position 5,589,486 of record OX375836.1, read on the forward strand.
ATGACTCAATAAAAACCCTCAGAGATCAGAAGCCAATCAGAAGTCAAACTCATATCTTAACGATATTCCACTTACAGAGCAGACAGAAAACTTTTTCTTATTTGTTTGTTAGACCAAGTTGTTATCCGACGAAAACATCGTTAGGATCAATGGTTTATTATTTTTTGGGGTTCCGCAGCAGATTCGAGTTGTAGGAAATCGTTATTTTATTTCTTTTGAGAATCGCGTTCGCAATTTTGCTGATTTGTTTTTACTTTTGTTAAGGGTTCTTTTCGTGGTTCATTTTATTCATTCGTTGAATATTTTGATCTCAATCAAGTTTTTTTTTTAATAAGAAGAAAATCTGGAGTAAAAAGGTTTTTGTCACTGAAACTAAAGTCACTGTTCTCTTTAAGGTTCCAAACTTTAATTATTTATTTATTGTTCAGATTGTTGTTGTGTTACAGAAAAAGAATCCACCAGATAATGATAAAGCAAAAACTATGCAATACAATACAGTACTAAATATTAGTGGAAAAGATCACCTGTATCCTGAACTAGTTAAAGAAATAAATAATAGTTTAAAAAAACTAAAAAACACGCTTTAAAAACCAAACTAAAAAAGGAGAAAATAATTTAATTCAATTAAAAAGCGTGGGGTGCTTTTTGAGGTATTTTTATAATCAATTAATGTCAAGTACCCCACGCTTTTTAATTGAATAAAATTATTTTCTCCTTTATTAGTTTGGTTTTTAAAGCGTGTTTTTTAGTTTTTTAAACTATTATTTATTTTCTATTTTTTAGTTCTGCTAACTACAAAAGCGTGATTTTTTCAGTGTTTTTTTTCCTCGATAAGTTTAAAAAGTTTCAATGAAATCTGACCGTTTAAAGTGGGTCAAAATCGCGCCCTAAGCAGTCGGTTACAAACATACAAACAAACATACAAGTGGAGCTAATATAAAGCGTGTAAAAAGTAGAGTTGTCACGGAAAATTCGGTTGGAACGTAGTGCTTTTCGCTATACCTATTTCACTACAAATTTCCGCCGCCGCACTGCCGCGTCTTCCTGTCTGAACTCGATAAACTCTAAAACAACCTAACGGAATTTTGTACGGTTTTCACCAATTGAAGGAATGATTTATGAAGAAGGTTTAGGTGTATATAATTGATTGAGGTTTGGAGTAAATTGGCTAAGCTATGATCCTTGAAGATGTGGAAAAAATCATGCCGACTGACGTGCGTCACGTAATTTTTCGAACATATGAACCAATAACCTTTAAGATTCTGTTTAATAGTGTGTTCCGCAGTTAAGGTGCTTGCACAATGAACATAAATGAACAACGATTGAGAGCAACTAAATAATAATATTTTTTAAATTTGTTTATTTATTATTAAACTTACACACACTATCTTTACAGGACGAATCCCATACAATAGTGGTTTGCAAACCCACACCAAATAAATTGAAAAATCAACTTCGGCTAATACTTTAAAAATACGAAGCAACACTAAACTCTATTAAAAACAAAATCTGAAGTCAGATTACAGAATTATATGTAATACCTACTTATATAATAATTGTCAAACTGACCCAAAATACAAAATCAGACTTAACACAGAATGTTAATATTTCAATATAAATAGCAAAATTCAACAAAACATTTGCGAATTCACTCAGATTGCACGAAAATATGTCAATTCTCTCATGCACTTCGTTTAGTACACAAATTGTGCGGGTGAGGGGTGTTTTTGACAGCAGGTTGGTTTTGACAGCAGGCACAGCCAGTAGCGGTGATCGCCGCCACCTCCACACGTACCGTTCTGGCGCGCACAGCTTCAGGTGACGCAGCACACCCGGGTTATGATCTACTTTACGCAGGAGCTTTAGCGCATACGCCGCAAGTGTAAATTCCCGGCGCACTCTGAGTTCATTGTACCCCACCATACCAGTACAAACAGTGTAGGATACATCAGCGGGTAAAATGGGAACACCCCATAAAGTTTAAAACACAAGTATCACGTCAATTTATTCTGTACTCGCTCCAGCATGACCTTATATTTCGCTTCATGAGGAGCCCAAATAAAGAAAAGAAAGAAAGAAAACACATTTATTTGCGGTAAACATGATGCAAAAAGAAAAGGAACACAAAAAAAATCAGAAAGGTTGAGGGAAACATGCGTCACATCCACGCAAAACGGCTATCACTCAGCATTATGCTGCGACCCTATGCAAGACAGAGCCCCAGCGCTGGTTCAAATTACCAATCATCGCACTGTTCCAAGTGACTTCTTACCAAAGCGTCATACAGTACCCTGAGCGTGGTAACGTTTGTGAATGCCTGCGACTGACTCAGCACGAAACCAAGGTTTCTGTACGCTTTCTTGCAAATCTTAACTATATGCTCGTATGAATAATGATGATAAGAAACGTACTATGGCAAAAGTGTCGTCTAGCTCAGAATATTACACTTATTTCGGTCTAGCTTTTATTCGCCATGTGTGCAGAATATAACATGTGACAGAACACACCTATTAATATAACTTATTTTTACTAGGAGACTGATTAAAAATAATGTGTTTATTTTAGCGTGATATTTTAACCTATGACCATAAAACGTTCCAGGCAATTAAATAAAAACGTCAACCAATTATTACACTGAACACATAAATATTTCGACGGTTACCACACAATAAAAAACATTAACATATTTACCGATAAAATTTATAAAGGCTGTTGACATAATTCACAATTTCCGTTACAGGGTGTTACTTTTCACGGTAGGTTTTGCAGCAAAAAAATAGTGTGCCGAGTTTTTTTACGATTTTATTACCGTGACTCATTTACGCCGGATTTTTACGAGGTAAAGCCGCGAATGGTACAAATTACCGGATCGTACACCACACGCTATGCGAAAATAACCTTAAATCCAGTACTAATAAAATCGTAGATTAGTAGTAGATTACTTAGTTCCTCTTTTTATGCACAACGCCATCTCCAAATATTGGTATCAAAATTGGGCCAACTTTGGCTTAAGATGACTGATGGAAAACCATGTATCTTCGTTCCATACTTACTTGACATTTTTGGACCAACATTTGGAGCCAATGTAATATTTTATGGTTAATCTTGTATTCGAAAATGTGGATGAACTGTTAAAATTATAGCCATTCCTACTGTTAGTATTGTGGCGGCATATACAACGCCACTTGCGAACTACGGATCAATTACCTGACGTCACACAAATCCTGCATCGCGCAATCAGAATTTACGTTGCGAATGGTATTATACAACATCTCGACATCAACCGTCGGTCAGTTGCCCACCAGACACAATACCCGTCTGGTCGGAGGGTCCTCCCTTTTCTATAGAGGATAAGTGAACTTTACACCCTGTTCCTCATACCTCTATAGTGTATTACGCAATAGTAGCATTTATTCGGAGGTATTAAGTTTCCCCTCCCACACTAATTGTCGATCAAATCGACAGCATTCAGGAGTTATTATAATTGTACACAAAATTACATTACAACACACACAAGCCTGGAAGTCAATATTATTTTATTTAAGTACCAATAACAGAAAGTGTATTCACGATTGTATCAAACACTTTGAATAATTACTATAATTGTGTACAGTCGATCAACTTATGTGGTATTCAGACTTAATATAACGCTTGTTTTTTCCGATCAGTTAGGTAGAGACGTTGATGGCTTGGCTATGCTTCACAGCCTGCCTCATCAGCGTAATGTTGCTTGCCTGTCGGTTTCCTACAGAATGTACTTCGCTGAGTGTGCGCAGGAGCTTCATAACCTGAACCCTCCATCGTCCTTAAACTACCAGATGGTACCCTGCAGTACGGGTACCATCCGCACTTAGTTGAACCCGAACAGTCAGTGATGAGCGAAAACTGTAGACACATCTTGTAAATACCATGTTTTATACCTTGGTGTCATTATCGCAGGGTGACCAATTATAACCTACCTGCACTGGTCCCGCGTAGTAAACTACGGCCCACTTCTTTTCACCAAGAAAAGGCTTTTTTTTTTTGGATGGGAAATCATCAAATAACTTCTCCCGCTCTGGGTGGAGCTAGGGCGTGTCAGACTTTTACTGACTAAAACCCACCCGTGTTCCTTCAGTTGCCTGTGTGCCAGGGGCCGCGGTATCTCTTTCGAACAACCCGCACCCCTGGCAGGCATCGGTCCTTGCGGACCCCACCTATTGGTGCTGACATCTCTTTGAAGCGCGCGTGGAACACAACGCGCCGTCGACCCGGGCTTGGTCCTTACCGGACAGCGAGCTACCCATTACTCGCTGTCCGCAAGCCCGCGCCTACGGTAGCCGGGAATCAGCCTGGGATTCCCGACGCCCAGGGCTTCTCCCACGGCGACTACGGCCGTAAGGGCGCATATACTGCCTCTCCCTCACGTGCGCCGCCTCCCTCTTCGCGAGCATTACTGCTTCGCAGAAGGAGGTGACGGCTAACCATTCACTCTCGCTCCGTACCATGGCCTGCACCAGGGCCGGACGCGAGAGATCGCCGCCGCCGATTGCCTCCACGAGGACACGGCGGTCCTCTGCCCAAGCCGGGCAGACCGCCACCGTATGCTCCACCGTGTCCTCAGGGCAATCTTTGCAATGGAAGCACCCGGGCGTTTCCTCCCGCCTTATACGAAACAGGAACCTCCCGAAACAACCGTGTCCGGTGAGGACCTGCGTCAGGCGGAAGGTGAGGTCGCCATGTCGCCTCTCAAGCCACTCCTCAAAGAGGGGACTTACCGCCGCTATCGTGGCGTGCCCAGCACTGGGTTGCGACAATCGCACTCTCCATGTCGCCATGAGATCCCGCCGTACCAAGAAAAGGCTTGTGTCCCAACAGTGGGGATTGTTATAAATTGTAAGACAGCCCTAAGCATAAAAAATACTAGATTTTGCCAGCGACTTCGTCCGCGTGGAGTTCAAAAATTATCCCACGGCAACGTACTACCGAGATACAAAGTATGCTATGTGTTAATCTAGGTTATGAATTAGCTGTGTGCCGTTATCATTCCAATCCGTTCAGTAGTTTTTGCGTGAAAGAGTAACAAACTCTAAGCATACAAACTTTCACATTTATAATGTTCGTAAGATAGTAGGATTTTGACTAGATATCCACAAAATTCAGCAGTGATCATTATGTTGATAACGGTACACAAAACATCCATCCATCCTCATATACTTTCTTAATAATATTTATTATATTAGTAGGATAAACGCTGACGACATGTAATGTGTCCCATAGTTTTTGCATTTCGTGACTAATCGTTTCTGGCAGATGTACCTTTGAACTTCGTGGCGTAACTATTAAAATCATTTTTTTTTTCAACTGACCTCGAACTGGCACAATATAGGCTGATTATGTTAATTATGCTATGTCAACCAATAGTTTTTTCGACTGTACACAAAGTATGGAATAGCTTTTTTGACTATACATAATGTATGAGTTATCAGGGTGAAAGTAAGTCATATATATAATAACTAGCGTACAAAATATTTAAACGCTTTGACAAATTGGCCCAAAATACCCTACTTCAGGCTTCATAGTATTTAGGTACCAACGATTTTATGTAAATCGAGAAATTTTCGAGGTTCTGCCAAAATTATACGTTTCAGCTTATCTAAGGCGATCAAGGTCGCTATTATTAACCTACAATTTGAAACGGTAGTAAAGTTGGCTTTTGTCTTTTTCAATTTTATGTTGAGTTTAATTATGGGTTTTTAATCTAGGTCAAACTGTAAATACATATAAATTTTGCACATATTTCTAGACTCCTATCGTGGATATTTTTCGTCGGTTTTCAAAAAAAGAATAAGCTGCTAGAAAACTGTACCTACCTATGTACGCTTTTTTTTAATAACCGACGAAAGAAATTTGTAAGTGTTGGTTTTGTTTGATTTTGTAGATTTACAAATAAACGACTTCCAAAGAAACGATGGATGGTCTGTGTGAATGAGGATATGGTTAGAAAGGGTGTGACTACGGAGATGACAACTGATAGAGAAGTGTGGAAGAAAATGACATGTTACGTCGACCACAAATAAATTGAGGTAAAGCAGGAGAATAATGACAAATTACCGACTTCTGAAACAAAAATTATTTTTCATTTCGTAGTCATTATTGTAATTTTTTTTGTGCAATATTTTTTAGTAAGTCTTCAAAAACAAGGAGGTTATCAATTCGACATGTTTATATAGTTATATATATTTTTTTATGTAGGTTTTTTCGGACATAACTCCTTATTTTAATGGGACCATTTTGTTTAAATGGGACCATTTTGAAATAAACCCGTTTCGAACAAAAAAATAATTTTGCAAATCCGTATGACGGACGGATGACGTATATGTCATATACGTCATCATCCACATCCGAAACGGGTTTATTTCAAAATGGTCCCATTTAAATTTTATATAGATCTGATGATGCGTTTCGGAGACAGACAGCGGAACTCTTAAAAAAATGACAGCAAACAAACCCCGATTGCTGCCTATCGCATAAATATGCATTGTTTTTACCCCAAGGATGATGACATTTCGAATTGTGTGGGGTAGGTACTATGACTAAAAAGTGAAAAATAAAAAACTTAAAAAAATAACAATCGACTTCCAAAAAAACACTACAAAGTGAAAAATAACTTTAATTTCGGAGGGCGGTGGCAATTTTTTAAAATACATATCACCGACTTCCAAAATTAAAGTTCTTTTTCACTTTGTAGTGTCTTTTTGGAAGTCGGTTGTTATTTTTTAAGTTTTTTATTAACATATTGATCATATAGAATATCGTGTCATGGATTGAAATCGTAGATATTCGATTGCAATACGTGACCGATGGCTAACGTTCTCTCAAATGTACGGAACACACACAAAACGAACACGAAAACAGCTCGCTATCACAACACAACGGTACTATAGTGGTGACACAAAGGAGAGGCCTCTAGTTTTGAGTGCAATTATATTGTTTGGAACTAACGAAATATATTGGTGGGAGGAAATATATGAATTGATGAGGTGTTTAAAAAACTAATTGAATTTAAGCTACCAGTGCTTTTGGCTGACAACAAGAGGAACACACACACATCAAACAGCACATATTACACAACACACATAACGAGAGATCGGATATTCGGATGCATATTTGCCTAAAGATATATTTTAGCTATGAAAGTATGGAAGCGGCTTTATAAATTATTTGTAATATTTATTAAAAACGTCAGAATTCTTGGATTGCATAACTATGTATTCAGATGTGTATTAATTTAAAATTAATGTTTAACCCGATACAAATATGTATGGAGGAGAGGTGGATTGTATTAGTTAAAACAAAAAATAAACAAATTACTTTCCTAAATTAAGACTTTTTCGATACAAAAGCGCATTCCATGTTAGCCAACATCTCGACTTTAGGTGAATATGCATCCGAATATCCGATCTCTGTACATAACACATACATACATACATACATGGACGTGGTCATTATAATAATTAATAAAAGCCTAATACATAATTACGTATAGACACTTAAGGCAAACCAAAAAAAAGACAAAATTAAAATTGGAATAATTTATGACTTTTGCTTTGATTGTCACTTCTGTCTTTAGCCTGAAGAAGATAGATTACCTACCTACTAAGGATTATTTACTTAAAACAATAAACCAGTCATCTAATTTAATACAAAAACATTATTCACGTAACTTGATTAATACATTGAATTACATTTCAAATCAGAGAAACGTCCCTTTGACAAAACTTTGTCATTTAAATAAATGTAAATCAACCAACTTTCAACTTTAACACCACGCCATAAAGCTTAGAACATGCACTTAATATACCTGATCCAACCAAAGTCAATTTTGGAGGATTTGAACGCCAAGCGATTGTCAATTCTAGAAAGGAGATTTTAGATTGTAATTTGTATTGAGCTCTATGCACACAAATAAATAGTATCTACCTAAGAATAAGTACAGTTAGTTTGTCTGTTGAAAACTCGAAGTTATGTTGAAGTTGTACTGGAGTTTGGGTCTGTCGGCTTTTCATTGAAGTCTGTGGTTTAGTTTAGTTATCAATGTATCCTTTATCAAGTTTAAGTTATAAAAGCAAACTATTCTGGTTTAATAGGTAATTATCTAAAGAGGTGGCTGAGCAGTTCTATTCAGTAGGTCATTATCTACTTCTAAGATACTTCATCGTCATTGTTCTGCCTTTTCTCCAATTTATTTGGGGTCGGCGCAACATGCAATTCAATTCAATTTAGACATGGGTAGGTCGTGAGCGAGTGATAGAAAAGAGCTAGCTAGCTCTTTTTGATGGATGTCGCTCTCGTTCACTCACTCGTTCGCTAAATAGCTCACTAGCTCAGTTAGCTCAGTCAGACTCACTAGCTCAGTACTTCAGCGAGACACCGATGACCGTAGCCGATGATCGACCGATGTTACCGGCCGAACGGCTCATTCGGTTCGCTTCGGAATACTTCGGATCGCATCGTTCCTTCTTCCAACATTAGCTCTCCGGTACAATACGTCATTGGCCATTGCTTTAAAGTATAAAATACTTCTGCATTGTTTATTTTTTGCGTATTGTTTACGCCAAGTCATAACATTATATAAACAAACAGAAAAAGTTATTTAACTTAACTCCAAACTTTCTAAGAGCTTTTTTTAATCGGATAAGTATTTCCGGAGATGCATATGTATTTAAACCTCTGTTTAATAATATTTTACGTTAGCTTTTAAGCTCAATAACGTTATCAAGCCTGTATTACTTAAGGGCCTACGTCCCGTTTGGTAGCGTAACACGGTCACTTTATGAACCGTACTGCTCAATAACGGCTTGTCTTGAAGATTTGAAAAATATATGATTTTGCTATAGATTCATATAGATCATTTTGCCGGAAGTACTTTTTTTGTATGGTTAATACTTTTGCTGTAAAAAAACATTTTCCAACACGCAATATTTTGGCTTCTATTCCATACTCCTACTAAACGGCTTCGTTATTTGGAAAAAAAAAGACACTAAAAAATAGATAGTTAGAGGTACCACAGAATCGCCGAAGCACAATTGTAAATTAATCAAAGGAATATCCCCATTTTGAGATAAAGGCTCAGAGGTGCCATGCGCGGGCGCGGGCGGCAGTCGTGCTTTAGCATACAAACGGGAGATGAGGATACTATGGGCCTTAAAGGCAGATGTACACCGTGAAATTTAAATGGTTGTTTTCCCGCGGCAGAACAACTTGCCATAAGGGGTACTTTCTAAGCATAGAGTAAAAGTAAAACAATAAAGATGATTTTATTAAAAAAAAATATTCATAAACTCGAAAACGTGAGAATCAATAGTAACGCTAGAGGTAACTTGTATAGATACTATTCGAATCACACGCGCCGCCGACAAAGGGAACAGCGATCCATAAATGTTCAAAGCAAAATAAACTCTCGCACGTGGTGATTTTTCACAATTGTTTATCTGCCAGTTTTTGTTTTTAATATTTTATTTGTTTATTAAAAGATTGTATTACCAAGACAAAACCATTAAAAAAAACAACAAAAAAAAACAAAAACAAAAAAATTGCGGGAAAACAACCATTAAAATTTCTCGGTGAATAGTAATTACTACATACAGTTACAAGGCCATCGACGCGCAAACGGTAAAAATTAATACAGAAATTCAGTATATATAATCCTAGACCCTCGTAGCGTACAAATTTTTCGTGAGTCATGAAAAAAAATCAGCTGTTTCTCATAGTGTACGGAACTACGCGGTCAAAGTGTATAGAACAGCTATTTAAAATAAATAAATAATGAAAAAGAAAATATTATTTTAGTCTTTGACCAGTGTGTGTTGCCAGTGATGACCTTTGGCACAGAAACGTGGTCACTCAAAATGGGCCTTAATGGGCTTAAAGTCATCCAAAGGGCAATGGAGAGGGCTATGCTTGGAGTTTCCCTACATCATCTAATCAGGATTGAAGAGATCCGCAGTAGAACCGAGGCAACTGACATAGCCCGAAGAATTTCCAAACTTAAGTGGCAGTGGGCAGGGCACATTGCTCGCAGAACAGATAGCCGATGGGGCTGAAAGGTTCTGGGGTGGCGACCGCGTACCGGAAGACGTAGAGTGGGAAGGCTTCCCACAAGGTGGGCCGATGACCTTGTGAAGGACGGCCGTGAAAATCCGCTAGATGTGGGAAGCACAAGACCGGTCGAAGCGGAGGAGCCTGGGGAAAGCCTATGTCCAGCAGTGGACGTTATTCGGCTGAAATGATGATGATGATGAATGAAAAAATATTTATACTCGATTTGAAATAAGATTAGACATTTAACTAAACCTTTTTTACAGTCCAATCAACCGATTTTGACTTCTATTGCGTTTGTGGCATAACACTTGGCAGCTGCAGTAAACAGTTGGTATTATAACTACTTTTTTGCTTTTAATGCCATCCTTATGCCTACGGTATAGAAGTCAGAATCGGTTGAACTGACTGTAAAAAAGGTTTGTTTAAATGTTTAATCTTATTTCAAATGGAGTATAGTCAGTCACAATTATTCAAGGAATCTATGAAAACAGATTGCGCGTCAATGTCTTACCACCCCGTATACTCGTACATGACATTCCAACAGAGCGTCAACCGTCTTTTGTCGCCAACTGATCACAAAAATAAAATCCAAAAACACTTTACCTGACATTGGAGACAGACTTTGGAGGGCCGCAGGAGTCCGCTGGATGCGGGAAGCACAGAACCGGTCGAAGTGGCGGGGCTTGGGGGAGGCCTATATCCAGCAGTGGACGTCTTTCGGCTGAAATGATGATGATGATGATGACATTGGAGTCGTACCTAGAACCCCATACCCAGCCTTCATGCTGACGACCACCAGACCACCGAGGCAGTTCTATTCTTATAGTCATCATCATCATCAGAGTATAACGTTCCCACTGCTGGGACACAGGCCTCATCTCTGTGAGAGGGAGTGGGCCGTAATCCACCACGCGGGCCCACTGCGGGTTTGTAGATGTCACATGTCTTTGAATTTTTGGTTCTAGCCGGTTTCTTCACAATATTTTCCTTCACCGTTTTGAGAGCAGTGGTGATGAAATTATTTACACAAATAATAGCGCCTGTCTGGATTTGAACTTACGAATTACAACTCGTAAATCGAGGCCATATTATAGTACACAAGTGCAATGCAAGACCTATATAACAACTTGTTCAGTACCTTAACAGGTACACTCCAACTTGGACGGGAGAGGTGAAAATGAAAATAATTGTTCACTTCAAACATCTAGAGCTCGTGGCGAGCTACCTAAGTAATAATGTCTATAACTGGGAACTGGTGGAAACTTGATGATATAACCATTATAAATCCGACTAATATTATAAACGTGAAAGTTCAGATGTTTGTTACTCAATCACGCAAAAACGGCAAAACGGATTTCGATTAAATTTGGCAGACAGATAGTCTATAACCTGGATTAATACATAGGATATTTTTTATCCCGATAGTGTATTCCCGTGGGCTAATTTTTGTTCCGTGTGGTGCCGGACGTAAAGAATGGCCCCATCCCATTTCTTCCCGTGGGTGTCGTAGAAGGCGACTAAGGGACTTACTAGAGAATGGGGAGCAGCGTTCTCTATGCATTTTACCACCATACTGTGATCGCCAACCCGCCTGCCAAGCGTGGCGATTATGACAAACCGCCCCCAAATTGGGGGCAGCCTATGTCTAGCAGTGGACGTATTTCGGCTGAAATGATGATGATGATGAATTTTTTACACCCACGCGGGTAAAGCCGTTGGCTAAAGCTAGGACAGAAATAAAATCAATTATCATTTACTAGTTATAATCTAATTGTGTGCCAAATTTCATCCAAATCCGTTCATCCAAATATCTTCAAAACTTTCACATTTATAATATAAAGTAGGATAAATAGAAGGATAGGAAGTAGCATAGTAGGAAAAGTAGGACTAGATGAGGTCAACGTTTCTTATCTGACTACTCTGAGAAGAAAGGCTGAAACAAACTCAGAGGTCACAGTCAGTTTTAAAGTCCAGACATAATCTTGGTCACATCATTTATTTATTTAACCATTTATGCACACACATATAAACAGACAATAAGAAAGGAACAGAAAAATACGTACAAAGGTAATGCTTATTTCTACAGAAATCTCTTCCAGCACACCTGCGATAGGAAAGAAGATAACAGAGATGAAGACAACGCGTGTAATAACAGTAGAAGGGAAAACATAAATTTACAAATTAAACTCTAATTTGAATATACACACATAATATGAGAATATACATACATACTTCTAAAATAAATATCACTAAAATATATATAATTTTAATGTAATTTACTTAATAAATACTTAAGCAATTATGATAAAGTGGAGAGATAGTGTTCATGTCGAGATTATGTAGATTGATGTCCGAAATGGTGTTTTGAGGAAAGAACCACACAATTGTCAGTAATCGTGCATCTCAACTCAAAACTTAAGGAGCTCAACGATTCGATGAACAAGTTATTACATTAATTAGAGCTTTGCCTTGCCTCGTAGCAAGTACTTATTTTCAAAATTTCGATGAACTGTTTTGACCTCGTTCCTATTTGGACTGTATAGTAGTTAAATACTATCATTTTCAGGGTGGTAGTGACATCAACGCGCAAACTGAACCATAAATTCAGCACAATATGATACTAGATCCCATAGCAAAAGAATTTTCCGTCGGTTTTCAAAAAAACATCAGCTGTTTCGTAGAAAAGTGCAACCCCTATGCGATTTTTTTTCTTTATCTACGAAAATTTTTAACACTTTGGGGTTCAAAATAATGTATTGAATCCGTAGAGATTGCGTGTCGATGTCACTTAAAGCTGAAGAGTTTGTTTAGTTGAACGCTCTAATCTCAGAAATTTTAGACTCTCCTAAGGGTCCTAGCATGATGGTATATATATTAATAATAATTTAATTATTTATTTATTTCAAAAAGTGTGGTACAGTCTGTTACAATAAAATAATTTTTAAAATTTAGGGTTAAGTAGAATAGAAATAAAGTAACATAATTGAATCAGGCGTCCTAGCTAGGTTACATAGTAACCTGTATTAAGGTTCGCCAGCCCAGGTTCCCACAGGGGTACAAACATTTTAATAGACTGCTTAGAACTATAAGGTACAAACGTATTTAACTTATACTAAACTAAAAGTGTTAGTACGTGTGTATATTTTGTGATGTAGGTGTGGTGTGCGTGTGTTTTGTGTTGTAGGTGTAGTGTGTGTGTGTTTTGTAATGTAGCTGTGTATGTCTGTTTTCTGTGTTATAGGTGTGGTGTATGTGTAAACTGAAGTGAAAGGGGTTGAGTTTAGATATGGAGTATTAGAGAAGTCATTAAGATTGTGAAGTGAGCAGATATTCAGTGTCGTCGTAGTTTAAAGTGGTTAAAAAGTCAGTTATCTGTTTTTTACACATTTCGTAAGAGGATTGATGTAAAGGTATAGTTTTGTTAATTCTGTTGTATAAAAACGGGCCAAGGTAGTAAAAGAAACGTTTAGTAAAAGCAAAGCGTGTGAAGGGAACTTTGCAAATTTCGTTCTTTCGCCTAAGTGAGGATTGAGTTAGTGTAAAAGGAGTTTGTGTGTGTTGTTGTAATAAATTGTTGAGAATGAATGTTTGCCGTACCGTAAGAACTTTGCATTTTTTGTAAAGATCAAAGGTGGGGAAGAGCATTGGTCGGAAAGTAGCAACCTTCAGAATGGCTCTCTGAGCCACTTCCAGAGGTTTGAGTGTAGTTTTCGCAGCTCCACCCCATATACTAATGCAGTACGAAATCACTGATTGACACATGGCAAGATACACGGTGCGTATCACATAAGTATTGGCAATGTGTCTGAGTGTTTTAAAAATATATATGAGTTTACGAACTCGAGCTGTAAGATGAGTGATATGGGCTTTGAAGTTAAGGTGTTTGTCTAGGATGATACCCAGGTATTTAGTCGTGTCCGTAGAGAAAATTGTAGGACAGTTGCAAATAGCCAAATTGGCTTGGCAGGTGTGAGCTTTCAGAGTAATGGGTGTCAAAGGTTGCGTAGTGGGGTTTAGAGAGAATGTTATAAGTTTTGTTTTATTCGTGTTTAGCGTGAGTGAGTGAGAGATAAGCCATCCATATATCAAGTCAAATCCAGTTTGAGCAGTTGCTTTCAGTTTAGCCCAGGATTCATCATGAAAGGTAATTGCAGTATCGTCGGCAAAAGCGACAATGTTACCAGAGCTCAGGTGCATGTTGCACAGGTCGTTTATGAACACCAAGAACAAAGTAGGGCCTAAGACACTACCTTGAGGCACTCCGAACGAAATAGGCAGCTCTTCACTAAGGCAACCGTCAATTTTAACTACCTGCCTACGGTCTGAAAGATATGAATGGAAGAGTTGGAGTTGAATACCACGTACGCCGAGACATTCTAGTTTAGTTAGAAGGCAGGGAATAGGAACGGTGTCAAATGCCTTTGCAAGGTCAATGAACACTGTGAGGCATTTTTTGCGTTGATTTAGTTTATCAACGATTGCATTTATCAGTGTCAAGGCTGCATCAGAAGTTGATCTTTTCTTCCTGAACCCAAATTGGTTGGCTGACAATAAATTATTGCTTTCAAGGTATGAGGTTAGTCTATTATTAATGAGTCGTTCTAAGATTTTGGACATGGCAGGTAGCACCGCAATAGGGCGGTAATTATTGACAGATGTTCGGTCCCCCCCTTTAAAAATGGGATGAATAATGGCCTTTTTGAAAGAAGATGGAAAAGTACCCGAGACGAGGCATAGGTTGAAAATATGACAAAGTACGGGTGCGAGGATTGCAGAGTACCTTTTTATCATGGTTGTAGAAATGCCATCAAAGCCCACTGCAGCATTGGGCTTTAGAGAACCAATAATAGTAGCAATCTCATCCGGATTTGTTTCCAAGAGAACGAAAGAACTCAAACTATTTGAGTTATGGAGCTGGGAATTAGGAGGGCAGCCAACCATTACATTCTGAACACGATCAGCGAGATCTTTACCTATATTTACAAAAAATGAATTAACATCGTTAAGAGACTGAGAAGGGGTTTCTGAGGAGGAAAGTAACTCCGTGGGAGGGTGAGTAATTTTAGTTGTGTTTGTAACACGCTTGACTGTATCCCACAACATCTTTGTGTTACGACCAGCTTTGGAAATTTCATTTGAATCGAACTGTCTTTTAACTTTTTTAAGAATTTTGTTGCAGAAATTTCTGTATCTAGTATAGGTAGCTTTAAGGATTTCATTATCAGAAGACTGTTTGTATTTTTTGTGTAAAATGTCTCTGTTCCTCATATTAATATACATATTTTTATTTTTATTTTCTATTATTTTTAGTTTTCAATTTTTGATGGTATATTGGCGTGTGCTAGCTGACATGTGGCAAATTTTATGTTTTTTTTTTTGTGTTTCGTAATTTTTATTACCTATTATTGTATAGAATCAAGTTCTTCTAACTAAGACAGCTGTGCTGCTGGGGAGTTTGTTGCGCTACTTCTTCTTCCCAGCAAAAGCACTAGGAAGTGGTGAAGGGCGGGCGTTTTTGGGGGGACTGTCTTACGTAATTTTATTTTGACGTTCAAAAAGAGCTGACTCTCAGCCTAGTTTGAATAAATGACTTTTGATTTTTTGATTTTGATTTTATAACAGCACGCTAGGATCCTAAGGAGCTGTGCAGAAATAAAAAAAAGTCACGAAGACGAAGTATTCGCCTCGGCAGACGATTCGATGCAACGGGGTGGGTCGGGGGAGCAAGAAATTTGATGCGGACGAAGTTGCCGGGAGAAGCTAGCTGATAATATTTGTGACCATATACGTCAGATAAATATTCTAAGCTTCATATGAGCTTTCCCTAGGGTCTATAGATCTGCGTACCGTCTAGGAAGAATATTACTTTAATGTTTTAAAGTTTAGCTTTAACCTAGTTTTGCTGCATTTGTAGGGCAATTCTCAACGTATTTTTTTTTTCAAAAGAAATAAGTATTAGAAATAATATTTCATTTGCGTGTTCATTTTCGTAGACAGTCGATTTTGGCAGTCGTTACTTGTCGCCAGATGCTCAAAAGTCTTACAACTAGTCTTACCAAGGGGTATCTTGTTATCCAGCTACTGGATGATGGAGGTCAGATAGGCTATACACAAGCATATATACCTAAACAACGTATAATTTCCCCACTGCTGGGACTACCACGCTGGCCCAATGAAGGTTGGTAGATGTCACATATTATCTTCGAATGTTGTTATACTTAATTTAATTTATTAATTTATTTCAGACATAAAATTAGTCCATAGTTTCAAAACTAATACACTTAAATCATAAACTATTTTAAAATATAGAACAGATAAAAATAAAATTGTGATTAACTAAATTTAAAATATTCACCAAGTCGAAAAATTATAATAAAAATTGTCAAAAACTTAAAAAAAAAATGTTAGAATTGTATAAAAATAAAATTGATAATATAAAAATTGTCTTGTTTTCTAACGATGATTTCCTTCACCGTTTTGAGAGCAGTGGTGATGAAATGATTTAAACAGAGTAAATCAAGTCTGGGTTCGAACATACGACCTATATAACTCGTAAGTCGCGGCAGAATCTACTGGGCTACCACTGTTCTTATAGATAGTCGGTCTATGAAAAATACTGGTATTCAGCAGCATCCGAGTGGTTCTGGAAAGATTGGAAGATTTTGATGATTCTTTTTTTATTTCAAATCATCGGTTTACCCAGTCGAAAGTTCTGAGCCAACAAAACTTTAAAAAAAATACAGTCGAATTGAGAACATCCTCCTTTTTTTGAAGTAGTTTAAAATGGCGATGATATTGTATGCACAAACAATAACATATTAATAAAACAACTCGTTACTGCTAAAACATGAAAGAAACTGATTGCTTGGACTTTTCAGAACCAACGGGATGCTACTGTATTTTACATGAAGCGACTGTCTATAAGAACAGTGGTGGCCCGGTAGATTCTGCCCCCCGACCGACCCTTGCTCGTTGAAGCGCTAGCCCGCGCCGCAGCTGAGCCAGTTGCTTTAAATTCCCCGATCAATAATAATAATGCCAATATTTTGATCCAGCCTGTCCCCAATGATAGCTGTCCTCCTATCAGTGACGCCCTGAGCCGAGGCCCGTACCCCACAGGGGGTGCCCTCAGCGTGCAGTCGCTTAGTTTATAATTTATTTTAGTTTGTAAGCCCTGGCTGGAGGCGTTAAGATTAAATTCTTAATGGCAGCCCCAGGAAAGCCCGGTTGAGCAGTCACGGCCTCTCAAGGCCAACTGCGAGATGCCCGACAAAAAATAAATAAAAAGTAGATTCTGCCGCGACTTACGACAACCCTAGTTTTGGTATATGCGAAACCCGAAACACAAGCGAAGACACGAGTTTGATCCTAGGCAGGCGGTTTACTTTGTGTAGTTTATTTCACTGCTTTCAAAACGGTGAAGGAAATCATCGTGAGGAAACCGGCATGTTCTAGAACCAAAAATTCGATGACATGTGACATCTACCAGTCCGCGCACTTCACTCTAACAGAGATGTGCCCTATGTCCTAATATTGATAACGTAATAGTCTGATCATGATAAACAGATTTTAGAAACCGTGTGTTAGAGAGAGAAAGATAGCAGTTAACGATATTGTTTTCTCTTTCTAACATGTTAAGGAAATGACTTATAAACGCATGCCTGTAAGAACAGTCCCTAAAATAAATATAAAACAAGCAAAACCACAATCGAAACCTAGTCAAGTCTTTAGCTAATTTCGTATTGTACTGCAATTGCATTTCTACATTCGAAAACCGAACCTCGCTTTATCAAGTTTAAGTTCACATTTCCTTGAACGGGCTCATCCAATCGAATAAGGGTGACTTGTAAGTTGGTTACAGCAGAGAAATATGGGCTGTACGCTGTGGAGTGTAAGGTTTATTTTCATTTGAAGCAGTTTTCAGGAGTAGGTTCTGAAATCGTACAGGGTTTCAGTTCGTCGGTGTGTTTCGGGCATCCAAGTTGTTTCGGTAGAATTCGGTAAAAAACACGAACTGACAATATACAGTGTGTTTATGTTTATCGTGTTTTGTGTACATGGTGGTTTGATTTTGTGAATGCAGTGTTTATTTTTTTGCTGTGTTAAAAAAGGTTTTGTTTATTTAATTTTTTTTTTTCAATTGTGCTTTGTTTATGTACAACAAACATTTTTATTTTTGTTGAACTTTTGAGAGTTACTTTTTTTTTCTTTGGTTTTTGGCCGGTATTTTCTGCTGAAAGTTTGAATAAATAAAACCTCTGAAGCAATATTAGTTGCTGTGATGAGATTGATTTAATATAAAAAACTAGCTTTTTTTAGGGGCTTCGCCCGCGTATTGGTCGGTTTAGTACATCTTTCCTCTTGAATAACTCTGTTTATTGATGAAAACAACCGCAATAAAATCCGTTGCGTAGTTTAAAAGATCTAAGCGTACAAACACGAAAAACTACTTTATTTTATACAGTATAAAGAAGATATTAATAATAATTTAGATTATTAAACAAATTTTCGTGTGCTGAAAGTGCTAACGCTACTGAAAGTTCTCAAGCTCATAGCCAAATTTTGGGCTGATTTTATAGATTGGTATCGACACGTTAAAGATAAAGATAATTTTATTTGTCAAAACATGTGTATACATGCAAATTAAGCATGCAGGATGTCACAATATTGATATTTTGTACGTACATGTTCCACCCGTATGGCGTACAAATTTAGAAAATTTACAAAATAAAATAAAAAATCAATACAAAATAAAAACTAAATTACTTAAGGCACTTCAATCCAAATACACAATGGTCAGTCATAAACAATAATAAGTCAGTAGAATAAACTAGTCATAAAATGTCACAAAAATTAAGGAAAATATAAAATTAAGAATAAAGAAAATAAAAATGTCAAAAAGTCATTTATATTATAATAACACTTCTCTGATAATAAATCTCGCATCTTTTTTTTAAACAAATTTATCGGCGGTTTTTTTTTTACGTTAAAAAAAAGAATTTAATAATCTCTACATAGTGTAACAGAAAGTCACTTTGCGTGTCTGTTAGATCTTTTAAACTACGCAATGGATTTTAATGCGGTTTTCATCAATAGACATAGTTATTCAATAGAAAAGTTTACATGTGTTAATAATACACTAACCTCGACGCGGGCGAAACCGCTGGCAAAAACTAGTAATATAATAATTTATAAAAATATTTAAAATCTACAAAAACAATAAAATATACGAATAACACAAATTATCTAGACAAATGATACAATCTTTCAGATTTTTACGATCTTGTTTTCTATAAAAGGTGGGCAACAGTCCAAAGATAACTCTACTACGTACAGTTTCAGCCCTGAACTTCAGCCAATAGTATTCAATTCATTACGTGAGAGATATCAACCGATAAAAAGTTGCATAAATGGGTAATAATTCTTACAACTGTTATTAAAACAGTAGATATTATTTTGTTTCTTTTTTTTGGTTTGGGAAATCGTCAAATAACTTGTCCCGCTCTGGGGGGCGTGTCAGACTTTTACTGACTAAAACCCACCCGTGTTCCCTCAGTTGCCTGTGTGCCAGAGGCCGCGGTATCTCTTTCGAACAACCCGCATCCCTGGCAGGCATCGGCCCTGCCAGGCATGCTGATAACTCTTTGAGGCGCGCGTGGAACACAACGCGCCATCGACCCGGGCTTGGTCCTTACCGGACAGCAAGTTACCCATAACTTGCCGTCCGGAAGCCCACGCCTACGGTGGCCGGGAAACAGCCTGGGATTCCCGACGCCCAGGGCGTCTCCCGCGGCGACTACGGCCGTGAGGGCACATATACTGCCTCTCCCTCACGTGGGCCGCCTCCCTCTTCGCGAGCATTATTGCTTCGCAGAAGGAGATGACGGCTACCCATGCACTCTCGCTCCGTACCATGGCCTGGACCAAGGCCGGACGCGAGAAATCGCCGCCGCCGATCGCCTCCACGAGGACACGGCGGTGCTCCGCCCAAGCCGGGCAGACCTCCACCGTATGCTCCACCGTGTGCTCAGGGCGATCTTCACAGTGGAAACACCCGGGCGATATTATTATGATTAGTTGAAAGAGTTAACTGGCGGTACAAATCTTCCAAGTTATATTTCTAGACGATGGGTAGGCGACCATGGACTCCGTCATCAAATTTTTTTTTGATCCATCTCACTTCTTTTTTATCTCATACTAGCTGACCCGACAGACGTTGTCCTGCCTTAACTATTAATATTGTATTCGAATTGGTATAATTAATGTGCAACTTTCTTGTTTTTTTTTCTTTCATCTGAACCTTCTCGAATAACAAGCACAAAAAAATTTTATCGCAAAATTGGTCCAGCCGTTCAAGTGTGATGCCGTGACCAAGGGAAATAAGGATTCATTTTTATATATAAAAATTTACCGTTACGGGCTACATACTAACAGACCGTTGGTTTAAAGACCTAAATATATGGGGATTCCTGACAAAAATCACCTTTCAGTCTCATTTGTCTAACGATGTACTTGTTGTTGGTGCACTATCTCTATTAACACCTAGGGAGTTTACAAGCGTGAATATGTTATATTAATTGAAAATAAAATACGGACCAAGCCCGGGTTGACGGCGCGTTGTGTTCCACGCACGCCTCAAAGAGATGTCAGCACCAACTGGTGGCGTCCGCAAGGGCCGATGCCTGCCAGGGGTGCGGGTTGTTCGAAAGAGATACCGCGGTCCCTGGCACACAGGCAACTGAGGGAAAAGTCTGACACGCCCTCCTGCTCCACCCAGAGCGGGAGAAGTTATTTGATAATTTACCAAACAAAAAAAAAATAAAGTAAGTACCTGAGGTAAAAATAATTACGATTTTCATTTATTTTTTAATAATCACACATATTTTGTACAACAGTTGTACCATTAGATACATTTCCTTATTTTCCCTGAAAACCCAATTGTGTAGTTAAGTTTGTGATATTACTGTGCGAGTCTAATAAATACTTTTTCTTTATTTCTATTACATGGGAGTTCCATAAATAACCGGCGAAATTTGGGTACATTAAAGGTACACCACTGCCGAACCCTACAGAGAAACAAAGCATTCTATAATGAAAATAGCTACTTTGACTAACTTGAATAATCGATAGTTGTAGGTAGATATTTCTAGCACTAATTGGACACTATTGAACGAATATAGATAGCGCTTACTATATTTAGAAACATTCACAGATACCTGCAGCTTCCACGAATGTATATTTTTAGAAGATTTATAGCATTGCAGGTATCTGAAAATAAAAATAGTGTGTAAATAGATATTTTAATAAGAAATCTCGCATTCAAAGGAATCGCATTCTCAAATGCTTACCATAAAAATCAAAATCAAAAGTCATTGATTCAAATTAGGCTTAGAATCATCACTATTTGAGCATCAAAATCACATAAGACAGTCCCCCAAAACGCCCACCATTTACCTCTTCCAAGTGTTTTAGCTGGGAAGAAGATGTGGCTTAACCAACTCCACTGCAGCACAGCTATACGTTCACTTAAAAATAAACTTGATTCCGTACGTATTTTCCGCATGCACACAAAACATACATATTTTAATAAAATTATTTGCATTTATTAAATAAATAAAAAATACGCTAATATAGCAACAAACCTATACGTACAGTCCGTTCATACAAATAAAATGTAATTTTTGGGGAAAACCTCAAAACGACTTTATAACCGACGAAAAAACA
Source organism: Antitype chi (assembly GCA_947359405.1). NCBI lineage: Eukaryota > Metazoa > Arthropoda > Insecta > Lepidoptera > Noctuidae > Antitype > Antitype chi. The sequence continues at coordinate 5,611,293 of OX375836.1, forward strand.
TAAGAGGTTACCAAGTCGACGCGTATTTTTTTTAAAGTATGACCATGCATAACTTTTTACAGCGTATTCCGACCTTGATGATTCTTTTTTTAATGGAAAGGGTATATATAACCCCGAAGTTGGTCCCATATAAATTTGGAAATAATCCAACCCTAAGGTAGGAAAACAGGGGATGATTGATTGCTCACTCACAGATTTTTTAATGCTGAGTTTGTGTATTAAAAAGAGTCATAAAAATGAAGCATGTAGTAATTAAATAGCCAAAGCCAAATAAAATCATAAAATATATTTTTTTAACAAAAAAATTAACCGCCGAAAAAACTGAAAAGCAAAAAATTATAAACGTTTTTTGTTTAACCTTAATAACTAAGTTCGGGAGTCGGTGACTTTGCATATATGTATTTTAATTTTATGTCACCGCCTTCCGAACTTAGTTATTAAGGTTAAAAAAGGTTTATTTTTTGTTGTTTTTCAGTTTTTTCATTCTTCTTACCCTCCATATCTTCCATTCTATTCTTTCGACATGTTCTTTCTTTTTCTTTGCCCTTATTTTATTCTTCCTTTTACATATTTTTTTTCCATCCATTCCTTCCAACGATTATAAAACGTGTGCTTTGCATTCCAATTTTTAAAGAAGCAATCCAATTCGAACCATCATCACCAGCTTTCGAAAAGAATTAAATTAAATTGCATGTGAGTTTGGATAAAGTACGAGTAGTATACGAATTTGCACATAAGTAAGCATTAAAACAAAAGTGTGTTATTAATAACCCCTGATACAATGAGATGTGCATGATATAGTAGTTTATGAACATACTTATAAATTACTATAAATAAAAAAAGCCTTTTATTTGATGCTGTTTAAACTAAGAAATATAAATACTGCATGCAATCATATTTCAACATTTCAATTCATAATTTATAATTTAACATTATTTCGTTTTTCTTTACAATGCCTATCTTATAATTATCACAATAAAAATATATTAAATAAATAAACTACTATACCAGACAGTATTTATCCTATAGAAATCTCACGACAAAAACTTAGGTGAAGTAAGGTTAAAGTAAGTTGTCATTTCACCTGATGCTAGCTAGAGATTGACAATATTGACAGCTCAGTCCAAGCTCACTTTAACCTTTTCGCCGCCAGTAGGGACTGATCATCTCTTATCTGTCATGGCTTATTTTAATTTCTGAATTGTTATTGTATTTGTGTTTTAATTACGGACGCTTTTAATGTGCACGTCATTTTACATCGTTCTCACATTGATAATTTCAACATAATGATGTAACTTATTTTTTTAACAATATTCTGATTTAAAAAGAGTGTCCATGGAGTTACTTGCCCGTTTTTCTCCATAGGAACTAGCATCATCTTTCTAACTGACCGACCCTTTGACAGTTCAAAAGTGCCTGTAATTAGTTTGAAATAAATGCTTTGAGTTTGACTTTATCAAATTTTCACAGTAAAAAAAAAAATCAGCAGTTTTATTTTATTTTATTATAAGAGATACATACAATACGCTACGTTTTTATTTCACAGTGCTTCTAAATAAAAGCTACCAACAGATATTTTGTGGGTGAGAGTGCTTTTAAAAGCCATTCGATGTTCGTGTAACGGTTGACACTTAATATAAAGTGACAGTTAAGTGTGACTAAAAAGTGATTTTGTGGATTTGGAAAGTACCGGAGTGTCAACATGAGCTTACGGAGGTAAGTTTATTTATAAGGTATTAAGGAAATGATTAAAAACGTGTAGAGCAATATTAACTTCGAAGGCGAAGAAAAACGTTTTAACAATTAAAAATTATGGATTATTATTAATTTATTTCTGCAAGCAGGTTTGTACAAACACTTTTACACGTCAACCATATTTTTAAAACTAGATAAGGTTGGCGTGTCTTATCTGACTACTCTGAGAAGAAAGGCCGAAACAAAATCAGAGGTCACAGTCTCTTTTAAAGTCCAGCCATAATCTTGGTCAGATCATGTAAAGACCACGTAGAATGGTGTCTGAAATGGTCTTTTGAGGAAAGAACCACACAAATTGAGTCGACCTGTTCAGTCAGTGCACGCATTTAACAGTAATCATGCAGCTCAACCCAAAACTTTAGGAGCTCAACTTCAATACATCAGTGAATCAGCATGAGTGTTATTTTCTTAACTACTCGAAATTCAAACGGTGTCTCGTTGTGAATCTGCGATGATTTTAAAAACAAATGAGTTCGTTTTTGAATTGTGTGCGCTCACTTGAGTGAGGTGAGCAGTGAACTTTATAGAATAGCACTACTGGTTTTGTTTGTGCAATACTGTTGTCGTTGTTTATTCGTGGCCTATTGGTATCGGCACTATCGGCCCCCCTTACGGTCGTGAGTTCGAATCCTGTCAGGCACTTTACTTTGTGTATTATAATTTTCATCACCACTGCTCATAAAACGGTGAAGGAAACTATCGTGAGGAAACCGGCATGTCCTAAAACCAAAAATTCGAAGACCCCGCGTGGTGGATTATGGCCCACTCTCTTTTACAGAGAGGCCTGTGTTCCAGCAGTGGGAATGTTACAGGTTGATTATTTTACGTCGATGGTCCTAGTTTATAATTGTGGCCTCGAGTTGTAACGCAGGTCGTAACAGCTATGTGAACATAATCCAGCATTACAAATGTAAGCTATCACGCCCTTAATGCCAGGAGGCTTTTATTTGGTATTGCTACGAGCTTTAGGTTCGTGACAATTAAAAACTGCCAATAAAAATTACCAATGTTGACACTTTAATTAAACACACAAATTACAAAACACGATTTCACTACTGATCACTCTAAATCGCACTTGAAGTTCGCTTACGATGTTCTCGTCTGTATCGCTTGATTAATACTGCCCGGTCTTGAACCGTTCCTGCCTTTTATAGGGCCCTAAGAACATTCGAGAAACGAAGCATCTAGAATCTTCGAGTACATACCGACCCCGACTGAACAGATGATGATAATTCTAGAAGATTCTGGTATCGAAATTGCTAGATAGATTTTGACTCAATTAATTCTGCTACTCGATACTAGATGGCGCTAGTGGTAACTAATTACTTTAGCTTTAGCGCGTAACAGTATTATGCTTTATTTACATTTTTATTCTTTGTGCTTGAGTTAAGTTTTCATTTTATTTGTTGGTAAATTGGCATGGCTAGCTGACATATGACTAATTATTTAATGAATGTTCTGTGTCTCGTAATGTTAATTACTTTGCCTATGTATGTATAGAATCAAGTCTATCCGACTAAACAGACAGCTGTGCTGCTGGGGAGTTTGTTCTGTCACTCTTTCCCAGCTAAAGCACTAGGAAGTTGTGAAGGGTGGGCGTTTTGGTGGACTGTCTTATGTATTTTGACGTTCAAAAAGTGCAGATTCTTAACCTAATTTGAATAAATGACTTTTGATTTTGAATCCTTTGTGAAAAATCTGCTTGGATCTTTAAATAGTCAGACACGATTAGTTGTTCTTTTTTTACATCTTGAAATCTATGCAGATTCAAGTGAGTTTAAAAGTCGAGTTAATTATTCTTATTTAATTTTTCTTTCAGTAAACCCTCTTTACTGTTACATTAGCTTCATAATTTACTAATTAGAATAAAGTAACACATTACAATAGAACTAATTAAAAATGCACACTGCATTCATTAATAGTTTTAATTAGATAGAGTAACGAAACAAAAGCTACTGAAACTAACTGGCTACTTAAATTACGTGGAATGAGCACAAATGCAGCTCCCAAAACATTTGGTTGAAGAGATAATTATATTCAAGTAGAAAACTACAACAGTGTGTGGAATTGTTACGAAATGAAATAAATGTGGTACTTATGGAATATTTTAAATGAGAATATACTGGGGGCCGATTCTACTAACAAATTTGTTAAAAAAACGCAATAGAACCGCAACCGAATCACCACTTTTAAGCGTTTTCGCATTCTACTAAAATGAACAACGGTCCAGCTGCGACACAGCTTTTTTTTTTTTTTGAGGGTGGGAAATCATCAAATAACTTCTCCTGCTCTGGGTGGAGCAGGAGGGCGTGTCAGACTTTTACTGACTAAAACCCACCCGTGTTCCCTCAGTTGCCTGTGTGCCAGGGGCCGCGGTATCTCTTTCGAACAACCCGCACCCCTGGCAGGCATCGGCCCTTGCAGACCCCACCAGTTCGGCGCACCAGGACACGTGGCACGCCGTGACCACCCCAGGAACCAAGTAACAAAGGGCCCCAGACGAACCCGTGTCTGGCACCCTTGGTCCCCTTGCGACGGGTCAGCGCAGTGGCCCCGCCGCCTACCACTTTTCGGCCGCAGGGGATAGGGAGAGCGGCCAACGCTATACCGACACTCCTCTTCCCCTGCGGCCCCACCGCGTCCGCCATCAAACGGTGGTGGCCCCGTCCAGGCCACGGAAGGGAAGAGCGCTACTCAGAAGTACCGGCACTCCTCCTCTTCCGCAGCCTGTAATCCTCAGCCGCGATGCCTCCCATTCGACATCGCGGCCCGCCTCAGTTGCGGTGCACCTCACCGCAACCTACATTTCAGCCGCTACGTCGTCGGCTTGGAGACAAAAGCCCTGACGAGCGGCCCCACCTTGGGGTTCCTCTTCGCTTCACCGTGGGAGCGGACCACGGCTACTGAGCCCCCCCGCAACGACAATGCGGGAACCCACTGGGGGGGAGCTGCGACACAGCTGCGGTTACGTTTTAGTTACGCCAACGATCGATTGAAACAATGTCAAAACCTATTCTACTAACAAAATCGAACATGAGCGTGACGTTTACTATAGGACAAAGTTAATGATAAAATTATGATCATTATGTCTTTTAATTATAGAAAATACTTTTAGTGCCACATATTCGTGTTTAGGCTACAGTTCAGTTGCAATTCGTTTTAAGTTTAGTTTCCATTTTGCTTATAAAATAGTAGAATGACTTTTTATGTAACTATCGAACGGCGATCGAAATCGAACTGTTGTGGAAACACAATTTAACGTGTAACGTTGCAAATTAGTAGAATCGGCCCCCTGGTCCTTAAATTGAGGGAAGCTGCACGACTCGATCCATCAGGTCAAGCTACGCTTGCCGGGGTTGGTTCGTGACCTTCTTTACATACCAAGACTCCTCCGTGCTTCGGAATCACGTTAAGTCGTTGGTCCCGGCTGTCATTCGTGGATCTTTGACAGTCAGAAGCACAAAATTCTGACAGCCAGTCTTACCAAGGGGTATCGTATTACCCAGTAGCTGGGTTGTGGAGGTCAGATAGGCAGTCGCTCCATGTAAAATACTGGTATTCAGCTGCATCCGGTTAGACTGGAAGCTGACCGCAATATAGTTGGAAAAAGGCTAGGCAGATGATGACTAAAAATCATTTTTAAATGTTAAGTAGTCTGCTTTATAAATTATAAGTATCAAATTTCATTTGCTATAATTACACTATAATAAAAGTAATACATTAGAAAGTTTGTGTTTGTTTGTGTTTGTAAGTTGTATATTTTTAAATTAGAATTTAATTTGTAATTTTATGATTTTCCTTCTACCGTTATTACACGCGTTGTCTACATCTCTGTTATCTTCTCTCCTATCGCAGGTGTGCTGGAAGAGATTTCTGTAGAAATAAGAATTACCTTTGTACGTATTTTTCTGTTCCTTTCTTCTTGTCTGTTTATATGTGTGTGTGCATAAATGGTTAAATAAATAAATAAATAAAACCCAACTACGACAAAAATACTTTAGTATGTAGGAATAAACAAGACTAAGTAACAAAATAATCTCCGATGCGGTTTTTGCATAACCGAAGTCTTACGTAATTTAGAACGGACCGAGAAGCCCTCTTAAGAGAACAAATGCCATGGTTGTTCTCTTAAGAGGGCTTCCCGGTCCGTCTATCATCGACACGAGCATGACTGAAACTTATAGCCCGTTGTTTCATCCAGCGCTGCAGCGCAATGCGAGCGAGGGAGAACGCGATAACATCGAATGAAAAATGGCGCGCGGACTATTCACAAAACTTGGTCCAGAAAATATGTGTTTTTTGAAAAAGCCTTTAAATTATTTGAAAACATATCGGTCAATGAGAATCTCGATTATATGTGCAAGGTTTATATAAATATGTTTTCTTTACTTTTCTAATGTATGAGTAGTACCTACATTATGGACTCACTCACGAGCTGTCAAAAAGCCAAAACCGTTTTTGAAGTGTCTTCGTGTTTTTAATCTATAAAGTAGTGCAAACAAAGTTGGTTCCCGCCAAATGAATACTGATTGTGAGAATCACATTATAGTGCATAAGTGACATTGTTGGTGCCGATAAACTCCAACGTTTACGCAAGAAAAAGCCTAATCCTTGCGTGCTTCTTGTAAGTACCTACGTTGCAAATATCTTCTTACACCCTCACTTGTAAATTAGTTTGCCGCACTTCATTCTTCGGGATTCATTCACGTCATTCACGACGAACCGGCGGCTGTCAGCAGTGTCAAAACCGTAACTGTCAAATAAAATAACAAAGCTTGCCATCGTTGGAACTGGTGTCAACAAACTTTGCTGCTCTGTAACCAATCCCTTTAAGCCAATTGACACTTGAGATAAATCAGAGTTACCAGCCCACAAAAAATTCCCCGATTAGGGGAAAACATTCAATTAACCAACGAAACTCTAAATAATTATACACTCGGCTTAACTGTTGAGCAACAGCTAGAAACCACCAGGATGGCGACGCAACGAACACCTCCTTCGGTTTCTTTGAGTAATAGTGCACATTCCCAATCGAAATCTGACCTTAATTCACTGCAATTCAACGACTCCCCACTTGCGACTAAAAGCCGATGCAAACGGCCTCGCACCGACCCAACCCTGTCACCCGGTAAAGACAACCAAGATCTCAAACTTGAAATACTGGAAATGCTTGGAAGGTGGAAGAATGAACTAGATGGTAAATTGAACGACATCTGTAACAACCAGAACACACTCATCTCAAAACTGTCTTCTGAAATCTCGGAACTAAAAACAAAAACCAATGAAATCCAGGCGTCAACTGGAGGTATATTAACTTCAATGGAGTTTATTAATGAACAGTATGAAGAAATAAGATCAGGCCTTAAAATTCTTCAGGGGGAACGCATGGAGCAACGCAGGTGTCTAGAAAACCTAGAAAGAAAAGTTCAGGACCTGCAATTCAAATCAAGATCGTCCAGCATTGAAATAAGAAACATCCCTGTGAAAGAAAAAGAGTCCCCCGACGACCTAACTAACACCGTCTGCAAGATCGGGAAAACCGTTGGGTCTCTGATCTCCGCATCCGATCTTCGTGACGTATACCGCTTGCCCGGAAAACCGGGATCAATACGCCCGATTGTTGCTGAATTTCACTCCGTACAAATGAAGTTGAAGACGATCTCAGTGGTGCGCGACTTCAACAACGCCAAAAATAAACCAGAAGAGAAACTTAATACGGAACTAATCAACATCCCTGGCAAGCGGCAGGCTGTATATGTCGCCGAACATCTCCCTGTTAGTGCGAAGAGGCTGTTTCACCTGTCACGAGAATTTGCAAAGCAATACGAATACAAATTCTGCTGGTCTTCTAACGGAAACATATTTCTCCGCAAAGCACAGGGTGAGAAACAGATCCTTATCTCTTCCGAACAATCCCTCGTCGACCTTAAGACAAATATGTGACTCTCATTGTGTCCGTTCTTTTCTTATAGTTTAGACCTGTTCTTGTTCAACCCTATTTTCGTGAATTCTTACTTGCTTAATGTAAACTTAACAAAAATATGTATGTATAGATTTAAGCATAATATCCATTTGCACATACAACTCAGCCTCACAATTCCATCACATTCACACACACTCAATTTTACCATACCTCTCTCACGCACTCAATCACACATCCACACAAAAAAAAAAACCCCTGTTTGCACGTTATGTTAAATATTATTACTACCAATGGCTAACTTAAATAAAATTAACACCGACTTAGACTCAATGGAAGTTCAAAACTCTTATATCTGCCGCCCAGAGGACTGTCACAACTACATTAGGCCTGCTAAGTCAGCTATCAAGATTCTCCACATAAATATTCGTAGCGTAAACAAGAACTTTGATCAACTACGAATACTTCTAACACAGACTAACATTAAATTCGATATCATTGTACTGACCGAGTGCTGGCTCCGAAAGGTAAACAACCTACCCATCTTGGAAGGATATATTGCTCACTCCACAAAGCATACCCGTAACCAAAATGATGGCATAATTATTTTTACTGATATAAGTCTGACCTGTAAAATCCGCGAACCGATTTTCGGAGAGGCAAGCTGTCTGGTTTGCCTAGTAGAAAAAAGCACGGGAATTGTGGCTGTATACCGTTCCCCTTCATCAAAAACAAAAGATAAATTTAACAAATTCATAAACAGCTTAAATGACGTATACAATGACATGACATCTAGTAATATAGTTCTTGTAGGTGATACAAACATTGACATAAGCCCAAATAGCTCTGACCCGTTTCGAGAGGAATATTTGACATTTAACGCAACTCATGGCCTATTCCCAACACATACCCATCCTACAAGGATCAACACCTGTCTCGACCACTATCTGACAAAAACAAGTCTTTCTTCCACGACACTGGTTCTGGAATCTTGCATAACAGATCACATGCCAATCATTTTAGCAATCGATCAATCTAACCCTATAACACAATTCTCCACCAGCTCTTCATATACGGATTACTCACTAGTAAAAAAAGATTTAGAATGTGCAAACTTTGCGCATAATTATATTAGCAACTAGTGACGCCAACCTAGCAGCAAATGATCTTATTTCCATGATAGCGGGCGTTATAGCCAATCACACCCGTACGACCATTGTAACTAAGAGAAATAGAATTCTCAAACCGTGGATGTCACCTGGCCTACTCCGCTGTATTAAAAATCGCGACAGGCTACACACCAAATCCAAAAAAGCTCCAGATAATACGATCCTCAAGGTAACTTACACTCGTTACCGTAACTTCTGTAATCGTCTTCTCCGAAAATTGAGAATACTGTACGAAAAATCTCAAATAGACGAAGCAGGCACTGACCCCAGGGCTCTTTGGGAAGCCATTAAAAACATTACTCACACTCAAAAAGTGAAGGTCAGTTCTTCTGAGTTATTAAGAACATCAGATGACCCCATTACAGCTGCTAACCATGTTTGCAGCTTTTTCTCTGAAATTGGAAAAAACTTGGCGGAAAAAGTTGTTTCTTCAACCCCTTCCACTAGTAACTGTTCCTCTCACACTGATACTGATAACTCCTCAACCCCGCTTCTAATCAGTCCGCCCAACTCTTTGGTTATTGAGGAGATGAGTGATACCGATATTGAGACCATCATAATGCAGCTCCGTCCCGACTGCGCAACAGGATGGGACGGTATCTCGTCCAGGTTAATCCAACAATGTCGACAGGTACTGATCCCTCCTATCACGCATATCTGCAATCGCGCCATAGCCACTGGTGTATTTCCCGATCCCTTTAAAAAAGCAATAATACATCCCATTCACAAGAATGGGGACAGAAGCTATGTTAATAATTATCGTCCCATAGCCATACTTCCATCTTTGTCAAAAGTCCTGGAAAAAATACTGAACCGAGCGCTTAAAGCATTCTTGGACAAGTTTAACATTTTGGCCAAAAATCAATATGGCTTTCGCTCTGGTGTTTCAACCGAAGACGCAGTGATGGACCTAACAAACGCAGTCGTCAAGGAGCTAGATGCTAAAAATAGCTGTCTATGTATTTTTTTGGACCTATCCAAGGCCTTTGACACGGTCTCTGTCCCCATTCTCTTAGCTAAATTAGAAAAGCTCGGAATAAGAGGTATCGCTCATAATATCTTTAGTGATTACCTCAATAACAGAAAGCAAAGAGTTAGAATAGATGAACACATCAGTGACGAAAACACAATTTCTTATGGCGTTCCGCAAGGGAGCATTTTGGGCCCCACTCTCTTTCTGCTGTATATAAATGATCTCTGCTCAATGTCTCTGCCATACACCAAAATATTCACCTATGCAGATGACACTGCTCTGTTCATCTGGGGTCCGAGTTGGCAGACTGTAAAGGAAAGAACAGAATACTCCTTATCACAGGTCATGAGCTGGCTAAAAGCAAATTTGTTAACGCTTAACCTATCTAAAACCAACTATGTGCCCTTTTCAATCACCCAAAATAAAAAACCATCACATGATTTCTCTATTCGAGCTCATATCTGTAGTTCGCAAGGTAATTGCACATGCCAAGTACTCAACCGTGCGGAATTTGTTAAATATCTTGGTGTACATATTGATAGTGGACTGAGGTGGAACAAGCACATAGATGTTGTAACCTCGAGAACGAGGCGTTTGATCCACATATTTAAATCCCTGAGGGAGTCTGCACCCCCCGACAAGCTTAAACTGGTCTACTTAGCCCTATGTCAATCGGTTATTCAATATTGCGCCACCGTGTGGGGAGGAGCTGCCAAAACGCATCTTCTTGGTCTGGAGAGAGCACAGAGAGCGGTCCTGAAAGTGATCACAAAGAAACCATACAGGTACTCTACCTGCTCGACCGCCCACCGAATTTAATTAATTATACCTATATGTATTTATCGACTGGGACAGGGTATGTCCCGTGGTCGTTTTAGGGGCTACAGCACAACTGTACTCTGACTATAAAGTACTAACAGTTCGTCAGCTCTTCGTGCTGAAATCCATACTGAGGAAACACCCATCTGTGCCCCTTCCCGACCCAAACAGACGTAGCAAAATGCCTGTCTGTCCTCGTACCCCTTGTAAAACAGCTTTTGCGAGTAGGCAGTTTAGCAGCCTGAGTAGTAGACTGTACGACACCATCAACCAAAAGCTGAGCATTGTAGGACTTTCTAGGCATAGCGTTAAAAACATTGTTACTGGCTGGCTCCAGCAATTAGACTACCAAATTACAGAAGACTTACTTGCTCGCAATGAATAATATCATTTAACACACAATTCCACATTTATTCTGACCCCCAAGCTTCACCTAACCACACCACACACGCACACACACACACACCCACACACCCATATACAAACACACCCATACACAAACACACCCATACTCACAAGTGCTTATTATGCTAACTTAATAATCAACGTTACGCCATTCACATTCACGCTGACACGATCTCAATAAAATGCTCCACGTTTGAGGACTGACTCCCAAAATACAAGCCCTGGCTTAGTTTGGGTATCAGTTTTAGTACCGAATGTAATCATTAAAATTGACCCTTGTGCTATGTACCAAATTCTTGTGAATGCTTCTTGTGAAATAAACTTTTTGTTTTTTTTTTTTTTTTATTATAAACGGCAAAAACAGATATATTTTTTTTGTAAAAACAATGATTTTCAGATTGAATTTGTTTCTCAAAAAGTTTTTTTTATTTTTTATTAAGTACTTAGAAACCTAGATATAAACTACAAGACACCTGTTTAATCAAAATATCAGCATTTTTTTATGACGCCTTAATTACGTAGTACGGGCATTTGCATAAGAATTATAACGGGTTGGCTGCTCTTAAAGGATACTGAATTTGATGGAATGTATTGGATTATGCCATCTTATTACACTTTGGGTGACGCTAATCCAAGATGTTGCGGTTCCAATTAATTCATAGGCCATGAGATTAAAATCTAATACCTACCTGGTTACCACGTCTAATAAGGAACCCTGGTGGTTAAAATTTAGGGTCGGTTTTTGAATGTACAGTGTGTTTGGCAGAACGTTGAACATACGAAAATGGTGGATAGGTGGGGTCATCTGCTACTTACTCAGCCCTAATTTATTTGGCCCTGGCCCCTGGATATTTTTTTTTTGTTTCCATCTAGTTTTACCACTTTCTTAACTTTAAAGTGTAACTTTTATTAAAAATGGGTGTAACAGGCAATATTTTGTTTCTTTTTTTAAATCTTTAATGTTGGCAGATTCTTATAAAATTATTGCTTTATTCAGATGTTAGCTAGAAAAAAAGTTATCTTACAGAAAGATGTAAAAAATACTTAAATCTTAATTTCAATTTGCATTTTTTTTAAATTACCCATTTTTAATAAAAATTACACTTTAAAGTTAAGAAAGTGGTGAAACTAGAAGAAAGCAAAAAAAAAAACACTTTATATACACGAATTTTACGAATACACGACAGTGTGGTAACTACAGAGCCATCAGCTGTCACCATCCATGGATGCGCGTGGCACGCTGTAACATAAACACACACGAACATTCGCGCAAGCGTCCTGCGCCGCCTAAACGAAACAGCAGGCGCAGGCATACATTTTCGCCGCGCCGTAGAAAGAGAGGGGGATACTTCCTCTCCTACGCCGCGCCGCGCCGTCTGTCTACTCTCCGTCCGTCTTACGAATTTTCGATCAGGTCACGTGTCCTGACGCGAGTTTAACATTTTTTACCCATTACAAAAAAAGTGCACAACGCCGCTAAAGAAGTTTACACTTCAAAAATTAAAAAAATATCCAGGGGCCCAGCGCCGAATAAATTAGGGCTGAGTAAGTAGCAGATGACCCCATCTATCCACCATTTTTTTCGTTTCGTTTTCTGCCAAACACCCTGTATATCACTAATAAAACTATGCCAACCTTTAGATATAGTACGTTCAACATCATCGTCCTTTTGCCTTTATCCTAGTGTTAGTGGTCGCCGCAGTATATTATAGAAAGAAAAGAAAGAAAGAAAAATTGTTGTTGTTGTTTGTTGTTGTTGTTTGTTGTTGTTGTTGTTGTTGTTATCTTGCAGTTGTACAAATAGCTCACAGAATAAGCAAGCTGAAGTAGCAATGGGCCGGCCATATTAACCGTAGTACCGATCAACTACTGTTAGGATAAATGTTAAATGATTTTATATCTGTAAGCAGGTTTGCACAAACACTTTTGCACATCAGTCATATATTAAAAACTAGATGAGGTCACCGTTTTCTATCTGTCAACTGTGAGAAGTAATGCAACAACAAACTCAAAGGTCACAGTCTCTTTTAAAGTCCAGACATAATCTTGGTCAGATCTTGTGAAGATAATGTAGATTGATGTCTGAAATAGTAGGCGTGTTCTGAACTTGAGACAGCCTATCGGAAAACTTACGATAGGACGCGGCTCAGGCTAGTTGGAGTGATGATCTTCGCACGGTTTCTGGAAGCAGCTGGATAAGAATTATCGAAAATCAAGCTGTATGGCGTAAAATTCGAGAGGCCTGTGTCCAGCTCTAGATTTTCATACTCTCTATTAGCAGTAATCTCAGTAGTAACCCCTTTTCTAGCAAGAGGTAAAAATATTCATAATTTGGGAAGCCTATCTAATGTCCCAATCTATGTTCCTAGCACGGCGTGCGTAGCTAGGCGGTTCCTGCGAGAAAAACCTCAAACGGCGCAAATATTTTAATCTTATTGGAAATCATATGTTCGAGACATTTGGGGTTGAAACTAGGGCTATAGGATTCTAGTGCCCACTTTGTTTTTCGAGACATCTCCAAGCGGTTGGTCGGTTCCTCATGAGATCAGAGGACTGGTTTATTTTCAGCCAATGAATCAGCATTGCCATACAAGGTCAGTCTTATTGGGCACAATTCCTGTTAACAACGATGTGGATGAATTTTTTGATGCCCTATGATACTTTTCTTTATTATAAACTGAATACAGTTTACGTACCCAAATTTTAATCAAACTAGGCGTGACATTTAGGCTATAATAACAGAAAATGCTGACAGAACTAATTAACACAGTGACTTTTAATTACACAAACAGAATTGAACAAAAACGTCTAGACTTTGTCTTAAAATTTACTGAAAATACAATATTATTTTCCCGCCTTTTCGGGTCAGAGTTAGTAATAACATTTGTGTTTTGAATTTACTTTTAAATAAGTTGAATAATTTATTATGACAGCCATCTTTGTTTCCAACTATGTAGATAATTCTATAGAATAATATTGTTCAAGGATTCTGACTGAAATGAAATGTATGTAGTAATTTGTGTGAGTAGATCGCCTAATGGTTGATTCCTATAATTTACTGATAGTTGTAGGTTAAAGTTAAAACTCTTGTAACTTTACCCTTGAGGGGAACCTAGTTGCGGGCTCGAACTCACTAGTGGGCCTGGCTAAAAATCACGCTGTCTCACCAGGCTTCGTGTCCGACAGAGACAGTATCATTGATGAGCAGTTAGACGCTAGTCTACACGCACAATGTTATTGAGTGAGATGCAGGATCATTTATAGTAATTTTTTTTTAGAAAAGTCCTTTGGAAGATCGGGTTTTATGAAAAAGTCAATGCATAAATCAATGAGCAATAAAGTTTATTGAAGTTTTCGATAATTGAACTTTGTCGGTACCGACTTAGGTTTGGAGATTTTACACTTCTTTTATTACTTAAACACGCCCAAAGTTAATTAAAATTAGCATGAAAAACGAATCTTTGTTGGCTCCTAACTTTTCAATGGATTTTATTTTACTATTCTGTTTCCGTACAGACAGTATTAAAAACGATATTATATTTTACTTTGGATGTGCCATGTCAGACAGTGGAGTAAAATACTCCCGAAGTTTGTATGCAAAAAATGTGGACTAGGTTCACCTTAATGAAACACAGTAGACCCCTATTTGGAAGTAGCAATCGCAGGTAAAATTAGCTTACGAAACTATTTATTTGGCCAGTTTGGAAATAAAAAATGCTACAATTGGTAATCAAAACGATCCGTTTGTATTCATAGAAACCGAGCAAAAGCATCTTTTCAGTATTTTTAATTATATCATTTCTTACAATTCCGTCAAAGTCGGGACAATATTACAAGAAAACACCATTATGTTTTTCTATTAGAAGTACGTAACATGATATTGAGCTCAAATAGGCAGTCACTGCATGTAAAATACTGGTGATCAGCTGGTTGGGTATTCATCAAATAACTTCTCCCGCTCCGTCATCCGTTCATGTCAGACTTTTACTGACTAAAACCCACCCGTGTTCCCTCAGTTGCCTGTGTGCCAGGGGCCGCGGTATCTCTTTCGAACAACCCGCACCCCTGGCAGGCATCGGCCCTTGCGGACCCCCCATTTGGTGCTGACATCTCTTTGAGGCGCACGTGGGACACAACGCGCCGTCGACCCGGACTTGGTCCTTACCGGACAGCGAGCTACCCATTACTCGCCGTCCGCAAACCCACGCTTACGGTGGCCGGGAATCAGCCTGGGATTCCCGACGCCCAGGGCGTCTCCTGCGGCGATTAGGGCCGTGAGGGCACATATACTGCCTCTCCCTCACGTGCGCTGTCTCCCTCTTCGCGAGCATTACTGCTTCGCAGAAGGAGGTGACGGCTACCCATGCACTCTCGCTCCGTACCATGGCCTGGACCAGGACGGACTCAAGAGATCGCCGTCGCCGATCGCCTCCACAAGGACACGGCGTTGCTCCGCCCCAGCCGGGTTGACCTCCACCGTTTCCTCAGGGCGATCTACGTAGTAGCTGCATTCGGTAAGACTGAAACCAGACCCCATCATAGTTTTGAAAAAAAAGCTAAGCTGATGATGATTTTGGAATGAAAGCCCTCTATTCCATGGGACTTAAACATAGCTGGCGAAACGTGGGTGCTCTTTACGTAAGCCTCTGCCAAACACTTTGAGGAAACAAGGCGTGATATTATGTAATGTTATATAGACTAACATCCATTATAATACAAATATTCATTCTATTTGTCCTATTCGAACAGACAAAGACATCGCATCGAGTTACTGTAACGAAGTCAACATTATTTGCGAACGAAATAGTTGTTTTGACGTCACAGAGAAAAGTTTTGTTATTTTCTTGGATGTGGTATATGTTAAGGAAAATGGAAGAGGCGTTATATTTAATCCATTTTGTTGGTACTGAATTATTAATGTTTTTGTGCTGGGGGCGTGAAAAATACTGGTTCATTCTCCTTCCAGTATCCTAATTTATTATTCAGACATACCTACCTATGCATCTTTTTCAAAATAAATCTACCTAATGGTATTTACTACCCTTCTAATATTATAAATGTGAAAGTTTGTCTGCTGAAAGCTAACATTTACAGGGTACGTCTTTCATTGACTTGAATGTGCCCTGGCAGCTGACAGTATGTCATGCTCACTCAAATGTCTCGCTGGTGGCGTGTGTGTTGGATCATTCAGTTCAAAATGGTTGAGCTGAATGGTGCTGATCCATACGTCATGTTCGTGAACGGGCGCCGCCAGTAGGGACTGGTCATGTCTTAGCTCCCACGGCTTATTTTAATTTCTGAATTGTAATTTTATTTTTGTTTTAATTGATGTGGCCAACTTTTTGTAACAATATCATGATTTTAAAAGAGTGTCCATGGAGTTTCTTGCCCGTTCTTCTCCAAAGGTACCTACGCTTTGGAATAGGCAACTAGCTTCATCTTTCTACCTCACCGAACTTGACAATTCAAAAGTGCCTGTAATTGGCTTATTTGAAATAAATACTTTGAGTTTGAGTTTAAGTTTTGATTGAAAGTTTGTTACCAAACACGCAAAAAAAAAATTATGAAACAAGATTATCAGGTCTCCATGTTATTCGGATGTTGCACTTAGACTTCGCGTACATTCGTAAAAATTGTCTCAAAAGATAGATCTTGGTCAAATTATGATAAAAGGTAATCACAGCATATTTTTTTAAATTGGGTTCCGGCAGAAAACGTTGTTTATAGAGCAAGCTCCGTTTATATAGACCCCACGACAATAAACCAAAGAGTATTTTATGCCGTAAACAGTTGATGACATTCAAAGATGGCGGAAATAAATAGTTCTATTAAGAACTCTGAAGCGTAAAGTGGCATTAGTACCTGACTTAATTTATTTATTTTATAACATCTTAAACTACCATTACAGGGTTTACCCTAATGCGACAGTTAAGAACTTAAAGTAATAACTTAAGCTATATACTTACAATAACTAAATTAGAAAAAAAATAAACTAACAACAGTATTAAATTATTACACAATTAAAACACAAAACATAGTACATATAACATAATTACTTACATAACAGTACAAACATACTTTACTTACATTAAGAAAAAAAATCAGTATTGTTTTGATTGTAGCATAAAATAAATAGTAATACCCTTGCGAATTCACTTCATTCATTTATTCATTAAGTTCTCTACACATTGGACTTTTAGAAAAGCATCATGATCTTTTGTGCTTCATGGTCTATGCAAATCAAGAGCCATAATAATGTAAGTCACTCTAGAATATTACATTTTCCGAAAACTTCCACCAAGACTGAATTCGGTATGTACCTAACTCTTACATTTTATCATTGTTTACCTCACAGAGACGCTAGACGCCAGTACTAATAATATTCTGTCTGTTAGTCTGCGCTGAAAATGCTGTTATTTTAACCGACTTAAAAAAAGGATGAGGTTCTTAATTCGACTGTATTTTTTTAAATGTTTGTTGGCTCAGAGCTTTCGACTGGGTGAACCGATTTTATTGATTCTTTTTTTTATTTGAAAGCTGGTGCTTTCTGTGTAGTCTCATTTAAATTTCATATAGATCTGATGATCTATATGAACTCTTCAAAAATTAAAGCATATCAACTGCGGTTGCTGTTATCGCATAAATATGCATTGTTTTTACCCCAAGGATGATGAAATTTCGAATCGGTGTGGGGTAGGTACTATACCTAAAAAGTCAAAAATAAAAAAAACAACTAACTTCCAAATAAACACTACAAAGTGAAAAATAACTTTAATTTCGGAAGTCGGTGACTGGTGACATGAAAATTAAATAAAATACATATCCAAAGTCACCGACTTCCGAAATTAAAGTAATTTTTCACTTTGTAGTGTTTTTTTGGAAGTCGGTTGTTTTTTTTTTGACATGACAAACGGATAGTTCAATTTTATTTATTCGTATAGATGTAAATTCTCACAACATTTTCTCAGCGACAATTCTATCTCAAACAGAGAAAGAATTGATAAACGCTGGGTACATTAGTGCCGTGCGAATAACTCTGCGCACATCGTCAGTTCAATATGTTACAAACACATATCTACATAGAAATACAGTCATTATGCATACATTTATGTAAGAGGTAGACAGGGGTAGATTTTTACCGATTTCAAAGAAAATTTAAGTGTTTTTTGTTATGTTGTTGGTCTGTATCATAATTGTGTTGGAAATCTATTTTACCCAAGAGTTGCAATTTATATAGAACTAGCTTTTGACCGCGGCTCCGCTCGCGTGGATATCGGTTATCACATAAAAATGTAGCCTATGTCCTTCTCCATATCCCAGGCTATATCTCTCCCAAATTCCATGATGATCGGTTCAGCGGTTTAGGTGTGAAAGCATAACAGACAGACAGACAGACTTCCAAGTTCTGAGTTAAGCTACTCGATTACTGTGATTACTTACATTGACTGGACTGGATCACTCAAATCTGTGTGGTTCTTTCCTCAAAAGACCATTTCAGGCACTAATCTATATATATTTTTTTTTGGGTGGGAAATCATCAAATAACTTCTCCCGCTCTGGGTGGAGCGGGAGGGCGTGTCAGACTTTTACTGACTAAAACCCACCCGTGTTCCCTCAGTTGCCTGTGTGCCAGGGGCCGCGGTATCTCTTTCGAACAACCCGCACCCCCGGCAGGCATCGCCCCTGCGGACCCCACCAGTTGGTGCTGACATCTCTTTGAGGCGCGCGTGGAACACAACGCGCCGTCGACCCTAATCTATATTGATGACTAAGATTATGTCTGAGCATTATAAAAACTTTTTATAAAAAAAAACAACCAACTTCCGGAAAAAACACTACAAAGTGAAAAATAACTTTAATTTCGGAAGGCGGTGACAAAAAATTCAAATACTGATACGAGCTTGGGGTTCGTGACAATTAAAAACTGCGAATATAAATGACCAAAAATTACACTTTAATTAAAGAACCTAATAACAACTCAAACCCACTAATTACAACACAATTACACTACTGATCACTCTAAGTCGCACTTGAAGATCGCTTTCGACGTTCTCGCATGTATCGCTTATCCAATCCTGGTCGAGTCGCGATCTGTTCCGGCCTTTTTTAGGGCCCTCGGATAGTTCTAGAACCTTCTACTGTAGAAGCATCTAGAATGTTCGAGTACAAAACGGCCCCGACTGAACAGATGTCGATAGTTCTAAAAGGTTCTAGCATCGAAATTTCTTGAAAGATCTTGACTCAATTAATTCTGCTACTAGATAATAGATGGCGCTAGTGATAACTAATGTTACCATGTACCAGACATTAATTGTGGCGCGCAACAATACATATCCAAAGTCACCGACTTCCAAAATTGAGGTGGTTTTTTTTTTGGGAAATATTTTTATTTTTCACTTTTTTCATCATCCTTGGGGTCAAACTGTTTCCGAAACTCATCATCAGATCTATATGAAATTTAAATGGGATCATTACGGAATAAACCGGTTTTGGGCGAAATAGGAATTTGGCAAATCCGTCATATGTGATGGAGTTATGCCCGAACATACATAAAAAAAATGTAAACATGTCGAATTGATAACCGAGTAGGTTATAAATTCGACAAGTTTATTTTTTTTATTTTTCGGTCGGTTAAAAGACTTTGAACCTTGAGTTTGTTTCGCCATTTCTTCTCAGGCTTTTTCTCTAGCTTTTTATTATATTAAGACGTATAAAACTGATTTCGATATCTTATTAACGGAATAAACAATTTCATTTCCGGTAATTCCCAATAGATTTCTGACATTTTCGTTATTTGAAATATTTATGATAAATTATGATTTCTAGCATTACTGTATTTTCTCATAGGAAATGAATTGAGTAGCTAGATAATTCTCCTGATAATACGATTGTGTGTTTGAGTAATTGTTTGTATTATCAAAATATTTATATTACTTATCGAAGCAAAAATATAACCTATTCGAAGCAAAAAAGAAAAGTGCGTGGAGTCCCTCCGCGCGAAAGAAGTGAAACCGACTCACTCTCTTTCTCTCTCCTACTTTCTACTTTTGTGTATCTTTCTTTCTCTCTCCCTCGGTTGCGTTAAACGTTTAACGCAACCTTTAGCGTTAAACGTTTAACGCAACCTTGTTGGAAGTCGCATAAAAAGTTTCACTTTAAAAATATAACCTCAAGCAACTTTGACCGAAACGACGGACTTCGTGCTTATGGAGTAGGCCCCCTGAAACTAATCATCCTAATCTACTGTCACATAACCTTGGCTGGTTCTTGCCAAGCTTCATGTGGTTGGTTGATATGGTACTCCAAAAAACATCTACACCGACCAATATGTCTACAACTGATGGAGTAATAAATATCCATGTGACCCATAGGTATGGTTATTTGCTTTAAGCTAATTGGAGTTGACGGTAAAAGATGTGTAATTTCTGGTAAAATTAGACAGTCAATGTTAACAGAGTAGTCACCGCAATTAGACTCGATTATTAGATTGCAAGATTGTGCACTAGTAATAGTTTGGTTGCCGATACCTTTTATCGTGGAGCCCGTACCGTTTAAGGTCAAACGCAGCTTATCACATAAATTCTCGGTCATGAAATTGGTTGTGGCAAGATTTCAAGTGATGCTGATGCCGCTGTCCACGCGCTCCCTCAGCCACCGCGCGCCTCCTACCAGTAGTAGGTACGCAATGCATAGACAATAGTAAAGGCAATTATTATAAGATACATTGAAAAGTTTAAGTCACAACTTATACAGGATGAAATTGAAAATATGCGACAAACCGAAATTTATGGGAGATTGTGCTCATCATTGTGAATAACTTTCACTAAGGGACCAAACCTGAAATCGCGTAAAAAAAACAGCTGTTCCCTACATTTATGTTCGCGTAACTCGTCAAAATGTAGGGAACAGCTGTTTTTTTTTTACACACTTTATATTAGGTTCACTTGTATGTTTGTTTGTTTGTATGTTTGTATGTAACCGACTCCTTTGAGCGCGATTTTGACCCACTTTAAACGGTCAGATTTCATTGAAACTTTGTAAACTTGTCGAGAACCGATGACAATTTAATAATTTAAAAAAAATGAGAAAAAAAATACGTTTTTGTAGTTAGCAGAACTAATAAATTTATAAAATAAATAATAGTTTAAAAAACTAAAAAACACGCTTTAAAAACCAAACTAAAAAAGGAGAAAATAATTTAATTCAATTAAAAAGCGTGGGGTGCTTGACATTAATTGATTATAATAAAAATACCTCAAAAAGCACCCCACGCTTTTTAATTGAATTAAATTAGAAAATATTTTTTTAGTTTGGTTTTTAAAGCGTGTTTTTTAGTTTTTTAAACTATTATTTATTTCGTGATGGCCTCTTTCGTCCCTTAGTAAAAGTTGTTCATAATGTTGAGCACAATCTCCCATAAATTTCGGTTGGTCGTATGTTTTCAATTTCAACCTGTATAGGTCATTAACACTCAATATATACATACAAAATTTCCAAATTTCCTTTTTCAGTAAGGAATTCGCTGACATTATAGTAGTGTTGTGTTATGTGGCTATGTATTACAGAGTGGCGATTATGTTTTATTTTAAATCATCATAATCATAATAATCTTTATTCACGAATAAGAGACAACCATACAGAGTAACTTAATAATAAACACAAAAAAGAAGAATCGCTTAGAATAATTTCGACAATAAAATTTAGGCAACAGTTGGAGAATGTGAGATGCTAGATTGTAAAGATAGTTTGGTTGTCTTCGGACTGATTCGCCCTATCCCCTCGTACTAGTATATTACTGTATCATGAGTGGATACTTTTCCTCAACTGTGTACTGTGGAAAAACAAAATAATAAAAAAAAATAAAAAAAATGAACTGAATTTTATAAATAAAATAACTAGCGGAAAAATTGGCATGAAATAAACCATCCTTTATAATAAGCACTAGACACGCGCAGGGCGATGGTATCAACAATTCAACACAAACTTTTTGGTATTGTTACCAAAATAATCACAAAAGTTTAATCTTGATAAATCCTTAAACAAAAAAAACAAAATCTACGGCTAGAATGTAATATTTTAATTTGTGTATGTTCAAAATACGTAACGTAGAATACGTGGTTTCAATTATTAATGTCGTAACCTCATCGCCTTACTATACAAGGTGTAACTGAATTCACAAATTACTACTAAATCGATTTTAGTGAATTTTAATATAGTTTTTTTTTTCAACAATTACGTATTTTGCCATACTGACCTCCGATTGAGCCAAAGAAAATTTAATCTTATTTTAAGTCAATAAGACTCAATTTTAAATGTAAGTAAAGCTGGGGTTCTACACTATTTTCTAAATAATATTATTATAAAAAAAAAGTTTTGGTCGTTTTTTTTTTTTTTTGGATACATTGGGGTGAATGAAGTCTTGCGTTAATTATGTTTCATATTAGATAATCTGCTAGTACATTACTCGTCTCTATTCACAGTTCCATATAAATTCATTACGTCTCGCGTCCTAATTATCAAATATGACGTAACAATACAATGAGACACAATGACAGATAGTTTACACAAAGTTTGTACTAGAGCATTGCATCTTAGCTCTTAATGTGTAGAGAATTGTGTATGTGTTATATGTTGAGGTACGATCGTAGAAATGGCCATATTGTGATCTGCCTGGCCATTTCACGATACGCCGCGCCCCCATTTTATAATTTGGCCAATTATGTCATGATGCGCCTAATCGTAAGTCGGGTGGATCACCTAAAGCAACCTATTTATCGATATTCGCAAAGTAGTTGCATTTTACGCCACTATAGAGTGGCACCCCGACCAAATGGATTAAGTGAGGTTAGAACTGTGACAAACCGCGCACGAGTCGATCGAGCGAAGCGAGCGGGGCTGCGACAGCGGCCAGGGAGCGCTACATCCAAGTTGTTCGTACTTACTTGGCTATTAAGTATTTTTAAGATGCTGATATAGGAATTATTCGAGTAGGAATACGTCGAATAGGAGCAAGCAACCAACCAACCAACTGCGCGGCAGCAAAGATAGGGTTATGTGTTTTATGCGTAACAATATGTGCAAGCATTGCTGGGCAAAATTTCGAAAGTGTTGAACGATTAGGCAAATGTGAGATGGTCAAATTATCAAATGCTTAACCACTTGCACTATCGCTCTATGTAAAATACTGGTATTCAGCTGCATTAGGTTAGACTTGAACCTGACCCCAACATTGTTGGAAAAATATAATGATGAAGTCCATTTTTAAGGAAATTTAAAATCAGTTAATTCGTCACAAACTTTTAAATGTTGTACCATTTAAAACGTCCTCTAGAATTAATTCAATAGTTTAGAATTAAATCTCCGATCGATTCCACACCGGAAGTTTGAATGGTATCTAACTAATTGTACTTTAATTGATGTTGAATAGAAATTGATGTCATTACAGCCATTTGTAATCGATCTGATTCGTTATTGATTGCTGAATTTTGGAATGTCTGGGGCGAATTTTGGGGATAGTTACATCTTATTATATCTTACTAATATTATAAATGTGAAAGTTTGCATGTTTTGATGTTTGTTACTTAACCACGCAAAAATTCCTGAACAGATTTGGATGAAATTTAGCACACAGATAGTTTGTAACCTGAATTAAAACATAGGATACTTTTGATCCTGATAGTACGTTCCCATGGGATCATTATCGACTTCCACATGGATGAAGCCACTGGCAAAGGCTAGTTCAAAATAAACCTGTTAACATTAACATTACTTTGAGCCTCGATTTCGATTTTCCTATTTTCGTTCGACTAACAAAGTAGGGTAGAGCGCCTAATTATAGGCCGAGCTACACTTTACTGTTATTTGGTCGATTCACCTAAAATTGGAATCTTTTAACTGAAGGCTGAAATAATTAAGATATGTACATTTAAGTTAGGAAGGTAACTTAAGTATTCCTTTCGCAGTAACTTAAAGTGTAAAGTTGTTATAAATTATAAACTGTTTAAAGCAATAATTAATTTAAAATTAGGGCCATAAATTATAGGGAAGCTTAATTTTGGGAAAACATTAATTATTTGTCGCAACCTGGCTTTGGTGTAGTCAGCTGAAATTCAGAAGGGTTTCCAATTGGTTTATACTAAAGCAACATTATATAAAAGGTCTCCTAGTATCTGTCATAATTATATTATGTTAAACTAGCTTTTGCCCGCGACTTCATACGCGTGGACTTTAGAATCAAGTAGATAATAATTTTTTTTGATAATATATAGCCTATTTTTTTAAGTTAGACCTCTCGGAATACATCATTGAAAACTGCATTCAATTCCATGCAGTGGTTTTTGCGTGATGCGGTAACAAACATACAGACAGACAAAAATTCTAAAAACTATTGTTTTGGCTTCTGTTGCTCTAATAAAGACCCCCCATACTATTTTTTCTTCAATATCTTTATTGTACAGACATCGGCCTGTTACAATTTTATTATATGTATAGATGAGTTTCGTGATTATTTTTACCTTTTGTGGTATAGTAATTTTATTCTAAGTACATCGTCTTCACGTGAAATTATATAAATTTATGTATTTAAAGTAACGGTGGAGTTTCATACCCATTCTTCTCCATACGAAACTACCTTTTATATGGGACAGTCCTTATATTTAAAGCGCTTAATTACACCGCGATATAAGTAAGGGGGGCGTGTGGGTAGTAAATGCCTTTTATAAAAACAAACCTTAGGTCCCGGGTTCGATTCTCAGGTCATTCTTATAGCATATTACATGGGCAAAATATGGGTGTAATAGAAGTTCACCTTTGCCCAACCCATCTTATTTTACATGTGTAATTTTTACGTTATAAATGGCAGACATTTATAACTATAGTAAGTGTGTTTTACATGATTGTAAAAACAAAACGTACACTATATTTTCAAAGCCAGGCAATAATATTAGGTCCTTACTTATGAAATTGATGTTTTATATGGAAAAAGAAAACCTATTTTTTTTATATATTTTTTATTTATGCAATCAAAGTAGGTACCGTTGTGATCTATTCACTTTTTCCATTTTATGGGGAGTTAATTGATTCCTTTGCTGAAAAAATTGCGGGAGCGAGAATCAACAAAATCTTTGAAGGTGTTTTGGACTGCCTCATCTGAATTGAAATTTTTTCCAATTAAGAAATTATCCAAATTCCGAAAAAAGTGGTAATCGGTTGGAGCAAGGTCTGGGGAGTATGGTGGGTGACGGAGACATTCCAATCCTAGCTCCTCTAGTTTCGCCACCGTCTGTTGTGCAGTGTGTGGTCTAGCGTTGTCCCGAAGCAGCAGTGGGCTAGAGCGGTTGACCAATCTCGGCTGTTTAACGGCTAGCTTTTCCATTATGGTTTCCAGTTGTCGGCAATACAGATCTGCCGTAATCGTTTGACCAGATCTTAGGAAGCTGTAGTGGATGACACCAACGCTGGTCCACCAGACACTAACCAGTACCTTTTTTTGAGTCAACTTTCGCTTGGGGCAGGATTTAGCCGGTTCTCCTGGATTTAACCACTGTGATGAGCGTGTCCGATTATCGTATAGGATCCATTTTTCATCACAAGTAATAATACGATTCAAAATCCCCTCGTTATGGTGACGGTTGAGTAACGTGACGCAGCAGTCGACTCGTGTTTGTTGGTTTGCTTCACTTAGTTCATGCGGTACCCATTTTTCAAGCTTTTTCACTTTTCCAATTTGTTTCAAATGATTCAAAATAGTTTTATCACTCACACCGAAGCCTGCAGCTAATTCTGACGTGGTTTGAGATGGATCCGCTTCCACGATCACTTTCAATTCCTCATTGACAACTAGGGTCTCCGGCCGTCCACGAGGTTTGTTCTGGAGGTCAAAATTTCCAGAACGAAAGCGTTGGAACCAAAAACGTACTGTGTTTTCTTTTACAATGGCTTCTCCGTACACATGATTAATCCTTCGAGCTGTTTCTGCAGCGCTAGTGCCACGATAGAATTCGTATTCGAAAATAACGCGATATTTTAAGTTTTCCATATTGAGCACAGAATGATGTCAAAGCAAAATTAAATGGCGCGAAAACAAATGAACTATTACATTCGAAACACAAATAGACAAGCTTAAAATTGAAATAAATTTGAATTTGGAATTCTTAACCAAACGCCGGCTTTTTGAGATCAAAGTGGCCAGTTCTATAAAACATCAATTTCATAATATGTAAGGACCTAATATTTCTTTTATTTGTAGATAAAATCCTAGCAACTATAACAAAAAGAAAACTATTTGTTAGTCGTCTCTAGGGTAATGAATAACATGATAACTACAAATATTGTTCAACCTACCACAAAACGTATCAAAAACAAATAGAAACGAACATCAAACATCAAAATCCAATAATAATTTCCTGGATGGACGATAACAGTTGTGGTCGCCTTTCCTGCACGCGATGTTCAGACGTACCTTACCAAGTAAATCGACATTTTATTATCTGTGGTAGGAATTTATACCTATATTTAAATTGATACTGGCTCGTTGCTAAGCAATAACAGCTGCACGCGTCGATCTATCAGGTTAAGCTACGCTTGCCGGGGTTGGTCTGTGGATGGGTGACCATCTTTACATACTGAGACTCCTCCTTGCTTCGGAAAGCACGTTGAGCCGTTGGTCCCGGCTGTCATTCGTGTATCTTTGACAGCCGATACGGGTCGTCAGTATCCCGATAATCTGATAACCAGTCTTACCAAGGGGTATCGTGTTACCCAGTAACTGGGTTTTGGTGGTAAGATAGACAGTTGCTCCATGTAAAATACTGGTATTCAGCTGGTACTGGTATCCCAACAAAGTTGGAAAAAGTCTAGGCAGATTGAATGATTGAGTTTTTAGAGATTGAGTAAGAATGGTACTCAAAAACTAGTCGAATAGAATTTTAGATAGATAGATAGAGATAAGATAGATAGATAAAACATTTATTTAGTGCACATAAAAGACATACACTACACACAAAAATCCAATTAAATTATGAGAAATAACACGAATTAAAATAAAAAAAACGACGGGTTGCACTCCGGGAGTGCCGGCAGAAGTGAAAACTTGAATATTAACGTTGTGCACAAACACTTTATATACACGAATTTTACGAATACACAACAGTGTGGCAACTACAGATCCATCAGCTGTCACCATCCATGGATGCGCGTGGCACGCTGTAACATAAACACACACGAACATTCGCGCAAGCGTCCTGCGCCGCCTAAACGAAACAGCAGGCGCAGGCATACATTTTCGCCGCGCCGTAGAAAGAGAGGGGGATACTTCCTCTCCTACGCCGCGCCGGCTGTCTACTCTCCGTCCATCTTACGAATTTTCGATCAGGTCACGTGTCCTGACGCGATTTTAACATTTTTTACCCATTACAAAAAAAGTGCACAACGCCGCTAAAGAAGTTTTCACTTCAAAAATAAAAAACAAGGTACCCATTACATCTACAAAAAGAAAAACATAGTTCTTAGGTGCTTGAATTATAGTGACACTATAACATCATTCCATTCAAATTACAAGGTGCGGTGTGCGTCTCAAGGTTGCACCAAATGGGAGTCCAGCTCAGCATGTGTCAGGCAAATATACCTGACGCTGATATTCTGCTGAATATTCTTCATGACATGTACCGTGTTTTTCGTCGGCAATTTTGAGGGTTATTTATATACTTGGTAGCACTGGGCAGAGCACATTGCTCGCAGAATAGATGGCCAATGGGCTCGAAAGGTTTTGGAGTGGTGACCGTTGTAAGGCCTCCCACAAGGTGGACTGATGACCTTGAGAATACCCCAGGAATCTGCTGGATGCGAGAAGCACAGAACCGGTCGAAGTGCGGAGCTTAGGGGAGGCCTATGTCCAGCAGTGGACGTCTTTCGGCTGCAATGATGATAAATGATGACGATACATACTTGGTTATCAAGCAGAGTACTGCTATTCCGCAAAGTTCACTGCTCATCTGACTCAAGTGAGCGCACACAATTCGAAAGCGAACTCATTTGTTTTTAAAGTAAATCATCGCGGATTCACAACGAGACGCCGTTCGAATTTCGAATGAGTTGCTTTTGAGCAAGACATTGCTGTCATTCTTGTCACAAAATCCATATAGAAGATTAAAATTACAATGAATTTTGCTGTTGCAAAGAAATATACATAGCTCGTGTAGCCAGAAAACAACGTCGAATCGTCGAAATAATATTTGCCGTATATTTCATGAGAATAATCTATTATAATATGGAAGGTACATAAGACAATTTGTCTTCTAGCTTGAAAGCATTGAAAAGCAACAAAATGCGAACATGATTTGATTCCCCGCTCGAATGGCAGGGGTGCCTTTTAAGGAAGGATTTAAAAACAATGGAACATCTCGAATGCTGGCTAACCAGCAAATCAATAATAATGTCTAAACATTGCATATACAGGGTCTGCGTTGCCTGTGTGCCAGGGGCCGCGGTATCTCTTTCGAATAACCCGCACCCCTGGCAGACCCGCGATTAGATTTTGAACGATTTCTATTACGAGAATTGGCCTTCAGTTAAAGGCCGCAGGAATCCGCTGGATGCGAGAAGCACAGAACCAGTCGAAATGGTGGTGCTTGGGGGAGACCTATGTCCAGCAGTGGACGTCTTTTGGCTAAAATGATGATGATGAGACTACTTTTATTTAAAAAAAAATATAAGGGTTCCACACAAAAAAAGTGCGTGGAGTCCCTCCGCGCGGAAGAAGTGAAACCGACTCACTCTCTTTCTCTCTCCTACTTTCTACTTTTGTGTATCTTTCTTTTTCTCTTCCTCGGTAGTATTAAACGTTTAACGCAACCATTAGCGTTAAATGTTTAACGCAACCTTGTTGGAAGTCGCATAAGAAGTTTCACTTCAAAAGTGCGTGGAGTCCCTCCGCGCGGAATAAGTGAAACCGACTCACTCTGTTGCGGTGGTTGCGTTAAACGTTTAACGCAACCTTTAGCATTAAACGTTTAACGCAACCTTTAGCGTTAAACGTTTAACACAATGTTGTTGGAAGTAGCATAAGATGTTTCACTTCAAAAATTCAAAAAGTGCGTGGAGTCCTTCTGCGCGGAAGAAGTGAAACCGACGTACTCTGTTGTGTCGGTTGCGTTAAACGTTTAACGCAACATTGGTGGAAGTCGCATATAAGAAGTTTCTCTAAAAAAAAAAAAAAAACTATGAAATCCACATCCACGCGAGCGAAGCCGCTGGCCGAAGGTAGTCACTTAAATATAACATTACTTAGAAGCCATCTTTTTAATATTTATTGGGTCATTACTCTTTTTTTTTTTTTTTTTGGGTGGGAAATCTTCAAATAACTTCTCCCGCTCTGGGTGGAGCAGGAGGGCGTGTCAGACTTTTACTGACTAAAACCCACCCGTGTTCCCTCAGTTGCCTGTGTGCCAGGGGCCGCGGTATCTCTTTCGAACAACCCGCACCCCTGGCAGGCATCGGCCCTTGCGGACCCCCCCATTTGGTGCTGACGTCTCTTTGAGGCGCGCGTGGAACACAACGCGCCGTCGGCCCGGGCTTGGTCCTTACCGGACAGCGAGCTACCCATTACTCCCCGTCCGCAAGCCCGCGCCTACGGTGGCCGGGAATCAGCCTGGGATTCCCGACGCCCAGGGCGTCTCCCGCGGCGACTACGGCCGTGAGGGCGCATATACTGCCTCTCCCTCACGTGCGCCGCCTCCCTCTTCGCGAGCATTACTGCTTCGCAGAAGGAGGTGACGGCTAACCATTCACTCTCGCTCCGTACCATGGCCTGAACCAGGGCCGGACGCGAGAGATCGCCGCCGCCGATCGCCTCCACGAGGACACGGCGGTGCTCCGCCCAAGCCGGGCAGACCGCCACCGTATGCTCCACCGTGTCCTCAGGGCGATCTTCACAATGGAAACACCCGGGCGTTTCCTCCCGCCTTATTCGAAACAGGAACCTCCCGAAACAACCGTGTCCGGTGAGGACCTGCGTCAGGCGGAAGGTGAGGACGCCATGCCGCCTCTCAAGCCACTCCTCAAAGAGGGGACTTACCGCCGCTATCGTGGCGTGCCCAGCACTGGGTTGCGACAATCGCACTCTCCATGTCGCCATGAGATCCCGCCGGAGCTCTGTCCGCTGCGCCGCGATTTCTCGCGGCAGCGGAGTAACGCCCCGACGTTTGGCCTCCTCGCGCCACTCCCAGATGTGCGCGAGGACCTTTGCCTCCAGATCCCATGGCGGTAATCCGGCAAGGAGGCCCGCCGCCTCTCCAGAGATCGTGTGGTATCCCCGGATCATCCTGATCGCCATGACCCTATGGGATGCCTTCAGCTTTCGCGCTGGTTGGCGCCTCAATGTAGGTGCCCACACCGGCGCCCCGTATAGGGCCATGGACCACACGACCCCCGCGTAGAGCCTCCGGCAGGAGGCGTTTGACCCCCCTAGATTGGGCAAGAGCCGCTTCAAGGCAGCCCCGGCCCGCTCCAGTCTGGGAACCAAACGTCGGAAGTGTTCCGCGAAGTTCCACCGGCTGTCGAGGACGAGTCCCAGGTACTTCATCGTCGACTCGACGCCGATGTGAACCCCTCCTGCCGTTATCTGGGAACCCGCCGGTGGCGCATTCCGAGGACCATGAAAACACATGGCCTCGGACTTGTGCAAGGCCACCTCGAGTCCCAGTTGCCGGATCCTATCGACGATTGTCGCAACCCCGTCTGCCGCTAAGTCGGCCGCCGCCTGGTACGACCTCCCTTGCGCCAGGACCAGCGTGTCGTCAGCGTAGCAGACTACGCTGACGCCGCTAGGGAGGTCGGCGCGCAGCACCCAGTCGTATCCGATGTCCCACAGATGCGGCCCCAGAACCGATCCCTGTGGGACACCGCACGACATCTCTCGCCGGTTCCACTCTCCTTGGTGACCGGGGTAGATGACGTCCCTGTCTGCAAATAGGCCTCGACCACACGACAGAGGTAGGTCGGCATCCGGTGATACCGGAGTGCCTCCCTTATGCAACTCCAGGGCAGGGTGTTGAAGGCATTGGCGATGTCTAGAGACACCGCCAAGACGACCCCACCCCGGGCCACAGCATCCCCCGTCGTGAGGGCCCGCACGCGCATGATGGCGTCCACCGTGGAGCGCCCCCTGCGGAAACCGAACTGGCTCTCCGCCAAATCCGGCCCCACCCGCACCAGCCGCCCGACGAGGCGGTCTGCAATTACTCTTTCAAAGAGCTTGCCCACCTCGTCGAGCAGCACGATGGGCCGGTAAGCGGACGGAGAGTCCGCGGGGCGTCCCGGCTTCTTAATGAGGACCAGTTTCCCCGTCTTCCAACGAAGTGGGAACCGGCCCTCCTCCAAGCATGCGCTTAGGAGCCCTCTTAGTCGAGGCCCGAGAGCCTCTAAGGCCAGGACCCAGGCTTTTCCAGGCAAGCCGTCGGGTCCTGGGGCGGTACTCTTGGCATTCAGCCTACGTACCGCCACTCTCAACTCTACCTCGGTCACCTCTGGAGCATCGTCATCGTCGTCGGTGTGGTCCGCATCGGGCACCGCAGCAGGCGGAGCCATGGGCGGGGGAGCGTGCTCCGCTCGCGAAGGGAACAGAGCGCTCACCACGTCCTGCACGAGCTGAGGCCGGAGACTCTGCGTCAGTGGGGGAGCCCACGGGCGGATCTTGTTCCGCACCGTTTTGTAGGGGCGTCCCCACGGGTCTCTGTTCAGAGTCTCCAGCGACTCCTCGCGGGCCAGCATTCTGGCCCGCAGGATCTCCGCTCGGAGGGCGGTCTTCGCCGCTCTGTACCCCTCGTACAGCTCCGCCTGAATGGCTTCCGTATCTGGAGGGCGGACACGGAGCCTGCGGTGCCTGGTGTACCGGTGCCGCGCAGCAACGCACGCCTCGCGCAGAGCTGTGAGCTCCGGCGACCACCAGTACACCTGGCGTGAAGCGCGTCCTGGCTGGACCCGGGGCATTGCCACGTCGCAAACCTCCGACATGGCCTCCCGGAACCACTCTGCCTCGTCGTTGATGTCGGCAGGCCTGTCCGGTAGTGACACCCAGGCCTGCACGATCGAGGCTTCCAGGAGGAGCTCCCGGTCCAGCCGCTTCAGCGCCCACCGCGGACCACACGGGGCCCGTTGGACCGGCGCGCTCGAGGTCTGGACGGAGACGTCAAACCAGATGTACCGGTGGTCGGAATACGTCTCCACCCCCTCCATGACGCGCCAGTCGACGACACGCGGCGACAGAGCGGGGCTGGCGAACGAAATGTTCACCACCGACTCGCCCCGCATCCGCACACACGTGGCGACAGAACCCCGGTTCAGGACGACCAGGCCTGTCTCCAGAGCCCAGTCCTCCACCATCCTGCCCCGCACGTCCGTCAGACGGGAACCCCAAGCCAAGTTCTTGGCATTGAAGTCCCCGAGGACGAGCACGGGGAGGGAACGGAACCCGACGACGACGTCTCTCAACTCCACTAGGGAGTTGTGGAACTCGGCGAGAGTTCGGCTCGGGGAGAAGTACACCCCTACCACGACAATCTCCCCGAACCGGGCTGCTACGCAACCCCTTCCCCTCTTGACACCCTCGAGGGTCGGGGTACCGGCGGCGGCCGACGAAATGAGGGTCACTGAGCCGCTCAGGTCCTCTACCCAGTCATCCCTGGGCGGGACAAAGTACGGCTCAGCGACCACGGCGATGTTAATCGACCACTGCGCCATGCTCTGGAGTAACAGATCCTGAGCGATGGCGCAGTGGTTGATGTTTGCCTGGAGGAGGCGAAATGGGGCCATTAATGGCAGTCCATTTCAACCCCCTCCGGGGCCCCCTGTGTAGGCCCGGCCGCGCTGGGAACGGCGGCGGCGACGACGGTGGAGGCGGCAGCGGCGGCGGCGGTGGCAGCAACTGCGGCGGTGACGGCGGTGGCGGAGGGCTTGCCCCTGCCTCGGCCCCTGGCTTCGGCGGGTGGAACGCAGGCCTTGCTTCCAGCCCGGTGTTCGGCCGGCTTCCAGCTGCCGCACATGCGTAGCAGTGTGGCGTGGCATTGCACGAGCCGGCTTTATGACCGGGCTGACCGCTGCGGAAGCAGTGAGCGCTGCGGTCCACCTCCGAGGTGCATTGTACTCCCACGTGGTGACCCACCTGGCAGCGGAAGCACCTCAGAGGTCTGGGTTCCAGCAGCTTCACCTGCGCGGAAACCCAGCCCACCAGGAGCCTTCGGCCCTCTCCGGTGATTTTTTGGGCCGCCGACACGGGGCAGCTCACCGTAACGGTTCGCATCCCCGCGTTATCAGGACGAATGGTGCCTGCCCTCACCTGCTCGGCAGAGCACCCGCCAGTCCTGACAACGGCGGCCACCACCTCGCCCTCCGTCACGGAGTCGTCTAGGCCCGAAATGCGCATGTCAGCACACTTGGTGGGCCTGGAAACTCTGGCCTCATCCGCATCCAGGGACGCCCTAAGCCTTTCGGCAAGAGCGTCAGCGGTCGGGCCACTAGCCGCACCGGGGACCTCCATCATCCGGGCTCCAGTCGCAGTGACCTTGAACCGGACGCCGTTGGCGATTCCTAGCTCTGCCAGGTTCACCGCCGCCCTTGCTTTGGCGATCACGTCGCAGTAGGTAACGCCCTTTTTCTCGGCTTCCGGCTGTAGTGTGATCACTACAGCTGCGGACTTCGGGGCGCGTAACCTAGCTGCGGCGCTCCGCTTCTTGCGCCGTTGCCGCCTCTCCTTTGTTCTTGCCGCCCGTGCTGCCTTACCCGCCTTCCTCTTTTCCCCGGCTACTTGCCATTCGGCGTCAGCCGGAAGAGTTTTGGTTTTGGGAGGCGGCGGGGCCGTCCGTCCTGTCACCACGACTGGGGCCGTCGCCACCTGTGCAGCCACCCCGTCCTTCTTCGGCTTGGTCGACACCGGTTTCGCCGGGGTCTGTCCCGACTGCGGTGCTGATTTGGCCGTGGCAGCCGTGGCGACGGCATACGTGGCCCCCTTTTGCTGGCCTGAGGCCGGCCGGCTCGCCGTTAGTGGGGGACGCAAGACAATGGCCTCCAGGGTGGAAAACCGGCTCTGGAAGGCAGCCAGCTCCTGCCGCACCAGAGTAAGCACCCGGTCTTCCTCAGGCACGGGTGCACCCTGCCCAGGCTGCGCCCCCTTCTGAGGCACCACCCTAGGGCCAACTCCTTGGAGCCTAGCCAGGTCCGCTCGGAGCTCCTCATTCTCCTTTCGGAGAAGCTCCATGGTGGCAGTCAAGCGGCTGACCTCCTCCCGCAGCTCGGACATCCCGTCCGATGGAGGTCCGGTGGAGAAGTCCTCCACTGCCGCCATGATGGAGGCTATGGCTGAGGGTACGGCCTCGTCTTTGGAGGACTGAGTCCTCTTCAAGGCCACACCCTTGATCGCGGCAGTCACAGCCTCCGCGAACCTGGCCGTTCACTCTGATTTAGAGCCGCCGGTAGCGTTGTCCGACTCACCGTCAGACGACTCAGAAAGGGCCCTGCTACTGGTCCCTCCTGAGAGCTGGCCCTCCGAAACCAATGCCTCGGCTCGCTGGGCCTCTTCGGCTGGGCCGGCTTGGCTCGGCTCGCCGACCTTCTGGGTGATTAGGCCTTTGCCTAACCGGATCCCACCCCGCCGAACTACCTTCCCGAGCTTGAGCTTGCGGGCCGAGGCTATTCCGCCATCCGAGGACGAGCCCTGGCTCTCCCCGGGTTTGGGGCGCTTCTTGAGGAACTCCTGGTTCCTCTTCGAAGCGCCAACCACAACACACTGCGGGCTCTTAAAAGCGCCCTGCGTGCTCGATGCGGCGTCGGACTCCGACCCCGCATCACTCCCTCCTCTTCTTCGTTTTGTTTTTTTTTTTTTTGTTTTTAATAAATTCCATTTTTGTTCCCACGAGTACTTTACATTTTATTTCCCAAAACTAGTGGTTCGCACTAGAGACTAATTTAGCTACCCATTAGTCAAGCTATCAACCTCCCTCACGGTGCGCCGCCGCTTGGAGGTTTGGGGTAATTTTTTATAGAGGTATTCTTCCTCGCGGCCCGGGCGGTTAAGCCAAGACCCTCGACCCCCGTCAAAAGTCAGAGACATGACCGTGACAATCTTCGGGGCTACGAGATTAACGGTGGCAGGAGGAGAGAACTCCTTCTTGCCTGCCCGGTGGCAGGGTAAGTGCACACCGGGCCCGCTCTAACTCCGCCGCTGTGCGCCTCTGCTGAAAGCTCAGAGGGACACGCGTTGGAGCGTACCGCCGACAGGATATTGGCATACGGGCAACAGCACCCCTTAGGCACAGAGTACCCAATGGGGAGACATTGCCCGCACCCCAGGGTGCACCGACCCGGGGACTGGCCTTTCCCCCAGACGTATCCAAAGAAAACTCCAGCCCACGGGCACACGGGGAGGTTTCCTGTCCAAGCACCCCGGGTCATTACTCTTAGCTTTACTTATTTTTTTCTGCGAATCGAGCGATTCGACATAGATAAAACCAACTAACAAGAAAATAAAAAAATATCTATCAGCAATCGGCACTTAACATACAAAACTTATTTTCGAATAGTAGACATAAAAATAAGGGTCAAAGTAGACAGAGAAGCAAAATGTTCGGGTTGTTTTTCATTGATTTTATTATGATCTTAATCACAACATGAATATAGTGCACAAATAGCGTATAAGAGATTATAAATTATATACATTTTGCAAATAATAACGCGTCAATACTTTGATTTAAACTAGATGACGTCTTAGTTTTGTAGCCGACTCTGAGAAGTAACACAGAAAGAAACTCAGGCCACAGTCTATTTTACAGTACATACAATTACGTGAGTATAATGTGATTGAGCATTGGCCCATAGCAGCATGTCATAAGTGGCCTGTAACGTCCCCACGGGACACAGACTTCGTCTCTATGAGAGAGAAAGGATCAATGTCACAACGCAGGTCCAATGCGAGCTGCTGGATGCCACATTATCAACATCAGCATACAGCAGGTTTTGACTCATCTCGATCCTCGGCTACTGTCATCCATCTGCTGCAAAGATTGTCGTTCCACAGCCTGAGAGCATTCTTTGTTTCCTGTATGTCACATGACTACGAATTTTTGTTTCTAGGGCATACCAGTTTCCTTTAGATGTTTTGCTTCACGATTTTAAGAGCTAATATTACAAATTACAAATGTGACAAAGTAAACTGCATGTCAACCTGAGTTCGATCCCAAAACCAATCTGCTCGCACATATTTATACTCAAAACCTGACAGTAAGAAACATGTCTGCGTTGACCCTAAAAAGTGGGGCAGTAGGGGTAAAACTTGTGAGTTATGGCCAAAGTTTGGCCCAATATCTTTGGCCAAGGAATAAAAGTCTAACGACTGTTTCTGAAGTGTTTTATTTTGTTAGTAAAAGTAAATCGCTTGAAGAATATTATGTGTGACTGTTTTGTGTATTTGGAAGTAAACATAATAATGTTATAAGGTACTGTTGTAGGTTATAACCAGAGATCGGATATTCGGATGCATATAACCTAAAGAAAATTGTTAGCTATGAAAGTATGGAAGTGGCTTTATAAATTATTTGTAATATTTTTAAAAACCCCGGGATTCTTGGATTGCATAACTATTCAGATGTGTATTTATTTAAAATTATTAATGTTTAACCCGATACAAATATGTGTATGTACTGGAGGAGTGGTGGTTTGGATTAGTTAAAACAAAAAATAAACAAATTACATACCTAAATTAAGACTTTTTCGATACAAAAGCGCATTCCATGTTAGCCAACATCTCAACTTTAGGTGAATATGCATCCGAATATCCGATCTCTGGTTATAACATTGTCATCACAGGAGCTGATGGACGCTGCTGAAAGTGCCAAGCTCGTAGACAAATTCTGGTCTTACTGTATTTAGATTGCCGTCGACACGGTAAGATGCAGAATAGACGCAAGAGTCAATATGTTGTGTACATTTAGCTAAGAAAGTGGTTATTAACCGACTTCAAAAAGAACGAGGTCACCAATTCGACATGTTTTTTTTTTGTGTATGTTCGGGCATACCTTTGTCATATATAGACGTATTTGCAAAATTATTTTTTGATTGAAAGGAGTTTATTCCGAAATGGGCCCATTTAAATTTCATATAGATTTGATGATGCGTTTCGGAGACAGACAACGGAACTCTTCAAAAAATGACAGCAAATCAATCGCAATTGCAGCTATCGCATAAATATGCATTTTTTTGACCCCAAGGATGATTAAATTTCGAATTGGTGTGGTGAGGCTATGACAGAAAAGTGAAAAATAAAAACTTTTAGCAAAAAATAAAAACAATCGACTTCCGGAAAAAGTTTTTCTGCATTTCATCACAGTGACAATGCAAGAGCAGCGTCTATGCGCTACTGATAGCAAGATTGCATTACAAAAAAAAAAGAAGTTATACTTTATTTGAAAGACTATCTGGAATTAGCTTTATACAACATTGTACTATTTTTGAAATACAGGAACAATTCCTTTCAGTGTAAAAATCCTCCTTTTTTTTTTTTGTTGGGCATCTCGCAGTTGGCCTTGAGAGGCCGTGACTGCTCAACCGGGCTTTCCTGGGGCTGCCATTAAGAAATTAATCTTAACGCCTCCAGCCAGGGCTTACAAACTAAAATTTAAAAACTAAGCGACTGCACGCTGAGGGCACCCCCTGTGGGGTACGGACCTCGGCTCAGGGCGTCACTGATAGGGGGACAGCTATCGCTATTGGGGACAGGCTGGATCGAATTGGCATCATTATTATTATAAGGGGAATTTAAAGCTACTGGCTCAGCTGCGGCGCGGGCTGGCGCTTCAACGAGCAAGGGTCGGTCGGGGGTCTCGACGTTAGGCGCCGATACTACTAGGGGTCTTCGCGGGGCGCGAGGACCTCGGCGGCGAGGTCGGAAGGACGATTTTGATCGGTGTGTGCGAACTGTACTGGTGGCCCTATTGCTTTCCTGGAGGAGAGTAATGTGGTCGTCTGGGTCGGTGAGGACATGTCTCGGCCGTCGGACAGAGCTAATCCTACTCCTACTTCTTACTATCCTACTATGCTTAAATACTTGTGATGGCCCGAAACACAGGTTTGAATAAACTTAGATCGGGCAGGTCGCTACCTAACATTCTAATTCAGAAACATCATCACTTGCACTTGTAATAAAAATGTTTTAGAAATACATAGTTTATTTTTAGGCAATATGGAATGGGAAATTTTATGTTGGCTAAATGTACTCGTAATGAATACAATTTTATTAAGTAAATTATTATTTTATTATTCTTACTATACAATATTCTAAATGTGAAAGTTTGTATATTTAGATGTTTGGATGTTTGTTACTCAATCACGCGAAAACGGCTGAACGGATTTGGATGAAATTTGGCACACAGATAGTTTGTAACCTGGAATAATACATAGAATATTTTTAAAACCGCTAGTACGTTCCCGTGGGATATTTTTCGGCCTCCACGCGGGCGAAACCGCTGGGTAAAGCTAGCAGGTTATATTTTTCATAATTTTAATGCACTTAAAGCACCTCTCTCTGTAAATTCAAGATTATTAAGACAGAACCGACGGAAAAAATAATAGTTTAAGAAACTAAAAAACACGCTTTAAAAACCAAACTAAAAAAGGAGAAAATAATTTAATTCAATTAAAAAGCGTGGGGTGCTTTTTGAGGTATTTTTATAATCACTTAATGTCAAGCACCCCACGCTTTTTAATTGAATTAAATTATTTTCTCCTTTTTTAGTTTGGTTTTTTAAAGCGTGTTTTTTAGTTTTTTAAACTATTATTTATTTTAGATTTTTTAGTTCTGCTAGCTACAAAAACGTAATTTTTTTATATATATTTTTTCTATTTTTTTTCATTTTTCTCAATTTTTTTTTTTAATTATTGAATTGTCATTGGTCCTCGGTAAGTTTACAAAGTTTCAATGAAATCTGACCGTTTAAAGTGGGTCAAAATCGCGCTCTAAGGAGTCGGTTACATACAAACTTACAAACAAACATACAAGTGCAGCTAATATAAAGCGTGTAAAAAATATTTAACTGGTTTGCATCACCATCGAAATGTTAATAATTTCCCAGAAGGCCCGTAAATTCAATATTCGTAACGAAGTTCTCCCATATACATTCGAAAGCCGATCCGTACTGATTTCGGATCTCATATCCGATACATTATCGCCCCCATAAAGATTCGTAAAGAAGAAATAATGATAGCTGAGTCGAGCTTAAATATTATTATCGAAGCAATATCTTACTGGTATACTCCGATAGAATACAAATTAAGGTCAGAACAAATATGTTGAAATCAAAGATGGTGGGAATATCTTTGATTCAATTTCTTAGTTCAGTATTAAACAGAAGACTTTGTGGCTAAATAATAGTAGCCGCATGGGTCATGTTAAGCTACGCTCGCCGTGGTTAGTCAATGGATGAGTGACAATCCTTACATACCAAGATTCCTCCGTGCCTCGGAAAGCTTGATAAGCCGTTGGCTCCGGCTGTCATCTGTGGATCTTTGACAGTCATTAAGGGTCGACAGAAGTCTGAAAGTCTGACAAACCAGTCTTCATCATCATCATCATCATTTCAGGCGAAAGACGTCCACTGCTGGACATAAGCCTCCCCCAAAAGGGCTGCTTTTCCATAATTGCCACGCTTGGCGCCGGGTTGGTGATGCTGCCCATTCTATAGTAAGTCCCTTAGTCGCCTTCTACGACACCCACGGGAAGAGATGGGATGGATTCTTTTACGTCCAGCACGACTTACCAAGGGGTATTCTGTTACTCAGTTACTGGGCTGTGGATATCAGATAGGCAGTTTGTTCCATGTAAGATACAGGTATTCAGCTGAAAATTGGTTTGACCGGGAGCTGACCCCAATATGGTTTGGTTAAAACTAGGGAGATGTGCTATTAATATACATACAGGGAGTTTAGTAAATAGTACGACATAGTGTAGGGGGTGATAGCTTGGGTCAATATCTATCAAAATAAATAATAGTTTAAAAAACTAAAAAACACGCTTTAAAAACCAAACTAAAAAAGGAGAAAATAATCTAATTCAATTAAAAAGCGTGGCGTGCTTGACATTAAGTGATTATAAAAATACCTCAAAAAGCACCCCACGCTTTTTAATTGAATTAGATTATTTTCTCCTTTTTTAGTTTGGTTTTTAAAGCGTGTTTTTTAGTTTTTTAAACTATTATTTATTTTCTATTTTTTAGTTCTGCTAACTACAAAAACGTGTTTTTTTTTCCCCATTTTTTTTTAAATTATTGAATTGTCATCGGTCATCGACAAGTTTACAAAGTTTCAATGAAATCTGACCGTTTAAAGTGGGTCAAAATCGCGCTCAAAGGAGTCGGTTACATACAAACATACAAACAAACAAACATACAAGTGAAGCTAATATAAAGCGTGTAAAAACATAATATATGTTCCGCAAAATGTTACGGATTTACAGGCATACAAAATTTATTTTCCTCCAAAAATCCTTTTCTAGTATTTTTTTTATATCAAATTATTCATGATTATTATTCACTCTACTCATTGATAAGTCTTTTTTGAATCAAAAACAGTGTTTTCAAGAAATCCTATTATTTGTTTAAATTTGCAATTAACAATTTTCTTATCGCTTAACACTACTGTAAATCTGTAACCTTTTGCGGAACATAAATTATGTTTTTTTGGTAGGTATTGACCCAAGATATCACACCCTGTACTATGTCGTACTATTTACTGGACACCCTGTATACATATATAGACAGAAAGATTATTATCCTAATTTCTACTGTCTATGTCAAGTTGTGGTAGCTGTCTTTGCATGTAATTCTAACCTAATAATTCTGACCTTTTTGCGCTAAAACGCTTTTGACACGCACACGCACACGTCATACTAATAATACCCTTGTCCTTTTGATGTACCCACCCAAGTAATTAAAGAAAGTGATGTAGACTTGAACTTAAAATCTCTATTTTAAATATTAATAAAGTTACTTGGATTTATTTGAATAAGAATAAAAAATCTAAACTAACTAAACAAATAAATACAAAAAAACTTTTCCAAAAAAAATAACAACCGACTTCTTAAAGTAATTTTTCACTTTGTATTGTTCTTTTGGAAGTCCGTTTTTTTTTTTGGAAAAGTTTTTATTTTTCACTTTTTAGTGGTTCACATTTGCGTACCCCTTCACAGCGTATCGGCGTGATGTTATGTTATGAACTGGTGTAAACAATAGACAGACATGAGATTTCAGCAATCCCAGTCCATTTGCTATCATTTATTGAGGAGTTCCTTTGCCTTTCTCCGAAGTTCTTCATCAGATCTTCACCAAATTAAAATGCAACCACTCTGAGAAAGTACTCTTCCAAAAAATACCCAAATCGCTTCAAGTGTGCCTAAAATATTTCAAGAGTTCTCTCTGTTTCTCCTGGATCCCATCATCAGATCCTGACTTGATGATCTTGGGACCACCTGGGAAGTATACCCTTTCAAACAAACAAAAAATCCAAATCGGTCCAGCCATCTTCGAGTAATCGGGGAACATACATAAAAAAAAGGTTCCGAAGTCGGTTAAAAAACAAAAGGACACTTTAGGTTCGTCGAAGTATTCGTGCGCATTGTTGTCATCAGGAAACGTGCCCAGAAGATTGGCAGCATTGCCACGTTGAATGGCAATGCTAATTCTTTGGCCAAAGAATGACCCAGCCCTCTGGTCACGTGAAGTGTCGACTAAAAAAACTCGACTAAAAACTAAAAAACACGCTTTAAAAACCAAATTAAAAAAGTAGAAAATAATTTCATTCAATTAAAAAGCGTGGGGTGCTTTTTGAGGTATTTTTATAATCAATTAATGTCAAGCACCCCACGTTTTTTAATTGAAATAAATTAATTTCTACTTTTTTAGTTTTTTTAAACTATTATTTATTTTCTATTTTTTAGTTCTGCTAACTACAAAAGCGTGATTTTCAAGTTTTTTTTTCCTTTTGTTTCTATTTTTCTCAATTTCTTTTTAAATTATTGTATTGTCATCGGTCCTAGATAAGTTTACAAAGTTTAAATGAAATCTGACTGTTTAAAGCGGGTCAAAATCGCGCCCTAAGGAGTCGGTTACAAACATACAAGTGAAGCTAATATAAAGCGTGTAAAAAGGAGACGTGCACTCTGGCTCCATGATCCGAGCGTTAAAAATAAGTGGCTTAGTTTGTTATTTGGGTGTTTGAAAAATATTATAAGCTTGCTTTTGCCAGCGGTTTCGCCCGCGTGTAGGTCAGAAATTATCTCACGGTAACGTACTATCGGGATAAAAATTATCATATACAGGGTGAAATTGAAAACATGCGACAAACCGTAATGGGAGATTGTACTCATCATTATGAACAACTTTTACTGAATGACCAAAGATGCAATCGCAAAAAAAAAACAGCTGTTCCCTACATTTTGACGAGTTATGCGAACATAAATGTAGGGAACTGACGTTTTTTTTTTCGCGATTGCATCATTGGTCCCTTAGTAAAAGTTGTTCATAATGATGAGTACAATCTCCCATTTCGGTTTGTCACATGTTTTCAATTTCAACCTGTATGTTAATCCAGGTTATAAACTATCTGTGTGCCAAATGTGTTGAGCTGTTGTTGCGTGATTGAGGAACAAACACCCAAATAACTAAATATCTATTGAGGTATGATGATCAGGGTGTAAAGTTTATTTATTTATTTATTTGTTTAAACTTCTCGCACACAAAAAAGGTACAAAGGTGGACTTAATGCCTTAGGCATTCT
Source organism: Antitype chi (assembly GCA_947359405.1). Taxonomy (NCBI): domain Eukaryota; kingdom Metazoa; phylum Arthropoda; class Insecta; order Lepidoptera; family Noctuidae; genus Antitype; species Antitype chi. The sequence goes on from OX375836.1 coordinate 5,654,143, forward strand.
CTACCAGTCAACCAAGGGTGGTGCAGAGATTAGATGGCAGGTGCTTTGGATGAGAGGAATGATGAAAAAACCTATAAAATAATTATATCATAATGAATTATAAATAATATTACATAAATAGGTTATTAACATTCACTCATACTCTATGGTAAACGAAGGATCCTCCGACCAGACGGGTGTTGTGCCTGGTGGGTTATTGCTCGACGGCGTAAACTGTAACCATGAATTCAGCATATCATTCTAGACACCCTAGCGAAGAAACTTTTCGTCGGTTATACCAAAAAAATCTGCTGTTTCATTATCATCATTTCAGCTGAAAGACGTCCACTGCTGGACATAGGCCTCCCCCAAGCTCCTCTACTTCGACGGCCTTGTGCTTCTTAAATCCAGCGGATTCCCGCGGCCTTCACCAGGTCATCGATCCACCTTGTGGGAGGCCTTCCTCCCTACTCTACGTCTTCCAGTACGCGTAAAATTGTATGGAACACTTGATTTTTTTTTGTATAACCGACGACAAATTTCTACGCTACCGGTCTAGAATGATATGCTGAATTCATGGTTACATTTTGCGCACTGGTTATAAATTTATTCCGTATACGAGTCGCGCGGTAAACTCTGATTGCGCGATGCAGGATTTGTGTGACGTCAAGTCTTTGATACGTAGTTCCCATGTGGCATTGTAGATGCCGCCACATATCCAAACATCTAAACATAAAATCTTTCACATTTATAATATTAGTAGGACCAGCTCCTGGTCGCGACTTCATCCGAGTAAAATTTATTGTTCCCCTGAACCAACCCGTCGCATCACCTGCCCGTGCCTGTTTTTTCGCTTAGTGTTCTTTCTGACTTTTTTTCTTGTAGCTCGGCCCCTAAGAGTCGTAGCGTGATGTTAAATGACCTAAAGCCTTCCTCATAAATGTGGCTATCATATACAAAAATATTTTTTCAAATTCGACTGGTAGTTCTGGAGATTAGCGCATTGAAACAAACAAGCTCTTCAGTGTTAAAAAAATAATTAATTAAATAACCCATCGTCATCATCTGCTTAGCCTATTTCCAACTATGTTGGGGTTGGCTTTTAGTCTAACCGGATACAGCTGAATAACAGTACTGTACATGGAGCGAATGCCTATCTGAACTCCACAAACCAGTTACTGGGTAACACAATACCCCTTGGTGAGACTGGTTGTCAGACTTTCGGGCTACTGACGACCCGTAACGACTGTCAAAGATGCACAAATGACAGCCGGTACCAACGACTTAACGTGCTTTCCCAAGCTCTGAGGGGTTTTGGTATGTAAATATGGTCACCCATCTACGGACCGACCGCGGCAAGCGTAGCTTAACCTGATCGATAGACCCGTGCGGCTGTTATTATTTAGCCACAAGCCCCGTAAATAAATTAAATAACCCCATAAGAATAAAATATACGTTATTTAAATTACTTACCTATTAATACATTTTTGGTTAAAAATAAAAATCTCAAACAATTATATCTGTTGGAAATACAAAAATGCTAGGCCATTAAATAAATGCAGCTGTTGCTACGACGTAGCTCCCGTAGCGAACGCTACGTAGCGCGAGCTACGTCGTAGCAGTATTTGTTTTCATTGTGCATGCACTTATCATGTCTTAGAAGGCTCCCGCGATGTGCATAAGTGGACTAAAAATGTCTTTGACCCTTTAAAAGTGACGTCACTTAAATAAATCCAGTGCGCCTATACACAACTTGCTGATTTTAGTCCTTTTATCTGACCATGAGATTTGTTCAATGTGTCATGTTGACACGAAAGTAGAAAAACTGAGGCAGAGATACGATTTTGCTTCTTTTATTATTTCTCATTTATAGCCACGTATTAGACATGGGTCAATAGTAGTTTATGTACTCCTTCCGTAAATCAGTCAGAAATTTCCTCCAGAATTCACATCGGAAATAATAAATATATTTAAAGTATAATTTCATATGAAACTTGTTAAGCAGCTGGACCGTATATTTTCCGCCTGAAATTGGTGCTTTATGCAGGGTTGACGCATCCATTTTAGAATTTAATGCAGTTATACATTCTGAAGATTTATTTTTCATAACTTTTGTGGAATAATAAAATTTATGTCTATTTCTTTTGTGGGACGAAGAATAACTAACCTACATCATCATCTGCCTAGCCTTTTCAGGTCAGCTTCCAGTCTTACCGGATGCAGCTGAATACCAGTATTTTACATGGAGCGACTGCCTATCTAACTTCCACAACCCAGCTACTTAGTACCACGATACCCCCTGGTTGTCAGTCTTCCGGGACCAAAAACTTAACGTGCTTTCCGAGACAGACCTCGTCTTGGTGTGTAAAGATGGTGACCCATCCACGGACCAACCGCAGCAAGCGTAGCTTAACCTAATCGATTGACCTGTGCAACTGTTACTACTTAACCACAAGCCCCTTCTACCTAACCTACTTAATAATCATATATAATAAAATTAGAAGGTCGTATCCGCTAAATGTGTTCAGAGCATGATCGGCGAAAATCTATGTTCAGCAACAGTCGCCTTTTGACTTAAAAGATTATGAGTCTGACTACCACCTTGTTCTAATAATAGTCACTAAGCTCCTGAGGGTTCAGGGTTGATATTTGGTTCGGCCTAATCCGTTTTTTTTCGGTTTTCCGTTAGACAATATTTACTTGCAGCCAGAACCCTAATTCATTCCCGTATAAGGGTATAGAAGTTTGAAGACACAGGGTGGAAAGTTAACTCATCCTCTATAGAAAAGGGAGGATCCTCCGACCAGACGTGTGTCGTGTCTGGTAGGTACTTGCCGACCGTCGAAGTTTGGACGTTGTATTTATAGCAGTCGTGGATAAACTCTGCTTGCGCGATGCAGGATTTTGCGTGACGTCACTTTGATGTGTACTTTGAATGTGGCGATATAGATGCTGCCACAAGGGCAGTCCGGTCTCCCCCTATTGGCATGTTACTAAAACACAACAATGGGGCTTATCAGAAGGCTTAAAGTCACCCAAAGGGAAATGGATAGGGCTATGCTAGGAGTTTCCCTACGCGATCGAATCAGGAATGAAGAGATCCGCAGGAGAACCAAGGCAACCGGCAAATCCCGAAGCATTGCCAAACTTAAATGGCAGTGGGTAGACATTGCTTGCAGAACAGATGGCCGATGTGGCCGAAAGGTTCTGGAGTGGCGACCGCGTACCCGAAGACGTTGAGTTGGAAGTCCCCCCACAAGGTGAACCGATGACCTTCTGAAGGCCGCAGGCATTTGCTGGATGTGCGAAGCACAGAACCGGTTCAGGCGGCGGAGCTTGGGGGAGGCCTATGTCCAGCAGTGGACGTCTTTTGTCTGAAATGATGATGATGATGATGAAAACATAACTGATGAAACATATGTTTACTAATACTATCTCTACCTGATCTTATCGGAGTATATTGCCATAATGTTGTATGATTTATGAAAGTGTCCCAATTTATTACGAGTAGTAATAAATAAAACATGCCTACCAGTACCACCCCTAAATACTAGCACGAACTCAATTTTCTACCTCTTCGCTCCCTTCCCTACCTAAAATGGCTATTAAAGACATCTAGCGGTCAAGTCCGGAATTAATGGCCCTTCAACATATCTGTGTAGCACATAATATATCGAACTATTATCAAGATAAATTGGAGTGTTATTGACAGGGAAGTTTGGTTATTTGTTTGAGAATGTTTTTGTCTAAACTAATATTATAAAGAGGGGAATTTGTTTGTTTGGAAAAAGTAATGTGCGTTTTTAACCGACTTCAAAAAGGAGGAGGTTATCAATTCGTCGGAACCTTTTTTTTTTTTTTTTTTTTTTTTATTTTTTTTTATGTATGTTCCCCGATTACTCGAAGATGGCTGGACCGATTTGAATTTTGTTTTTTTTGTTTGAAAGGGTATACTTCCCAGGTGGTCCCATGATCATCAAATCAGGATCTGATGATGGGATCCTGGAGAAATGGAGAGAACTCTTCAAATTTTATAGGCACACAAAGCGATTTAGGTATTTTTTGGAAGAGTACTTTCTCAGAGTGGTTCCATTTCAATTTGGTGAAGATCTGATGAAGAACTTCGGAGATATGCAACGGAACTCCTCAATAAATGATAGCAAATGGACTGGGATTGCTGAAATCTCATCTCTGTCTATTGCTTACACCAGTTCATAACATAACATCACGCCAGTATGCTGTGAAGGTGTAAGCACATGTGAACCACTAAAAAGTGAAAAATAAAAACTTTTTCCAAAAAAAAAACAACCGACTTCCAAAAAAACACTACAAAGTGAAAAATAACTTTAATTTCGGAAGGCGGTGACAAAAAATTCAAATACAGCTCCAAAGACACCGACTTCCGAAATTAAAGTTATTTTTCACTTTGTAGTGTTTTTTTGGAAGTCGGTTGTTTTTTTTTTGGAAAAAGTTTTTATAATTTCTAATGAGCATAGCCCTCTCTTTTGGCCTAGTACAGCACAGTCTGATTTTTTTTTTGATTAATTTTTTTTTTTTCTTTTTGGTATTTTTTGATTGTGTATAATTTAGTTTGTCATCTTTCTGTGCGAGTAGCAATAACTACTTTTTTTTTCTTTCATAAAATTAATGGAAATACGGGCACTTTATTAAGTAATTTTGTCCCTCTCTACACTTTTGGCATTTTGATCATCACAACACAGGTGACATTTTGACCATCACAATACTTGTGACATTTTGACCATCACAACACTTGTGACAATTTGACCGTCCCAACACTTGTGAAATTTGACCATCCCGACTCTCGTGACAATTTGACCTTTCCGACACTTCTGAAAATTTGACCGTCTCGACACTTTGATATCTTGACTGTCACGCACGACATTTTTTTACACAAAAGTGTCGAAAGTGGTGAAAAAGGTAAGCTTTTTGGACCTCACTCCTTATTTGGGCCTAGCTCACATTTGCCAAGTGTGCAAAGTACAACATCCGATAAGGCACTTTGATAATATTGGAGACAATAAAATCTATTGATAGCACAAAATTACCAGACGTGCCTAGTATAACTAAGTATGCCTATATCAAAATAAATTAGACGGCAGACTGACACATCACGGGTTAAGATTTAAGTCCTTAGAGACCCTTCTCAAATAAAAAAAATCTAAAATAGACTTGACAGTGACGTCGATCACACCCGGGTTCGAATTTGTTGGTACTGAAGATAGTTGGGTGTCAATATTATGATTACGTGTTTTAGGAATTGAAGTGTAGATTTTTTATTAGTTGTGTGCCTCTTCAATCTGTCCAATTAAGTGTTTTTTATTTTTTAACAGCTTCAACCGTGTGGAGGTCGGGAATTAAGCCACGGAAGCGTACTATATCCGAGTATCGTATGCGTTAATCCAGGTTATAAAATGTGTGTATCAGGTTTGCTGTTTTTGAGAGATTGAATAGCAAAATTCCAAAAATCTAAACATCCAAACTTAAGGTGAAACTAGTCCACATTCTTTGCATACAAACTTCGGAAGTTTTTACTCCACTGTCTGACATGGCACATCTAAAGTAAAATATGATATCGTTTTGTCTCATTATTAATATTGTCGGTACGGAAACAGAATACTAAAATAAAAACTCATTAAAAAGTTAGGAGCCAACAAAACCAAGTCAGTACCGACAAAGTTCAATTATCGAGAAGTTCAATAAACTTTATTGGTCATTGATTTATACATTGGCTTTTTCATAAAACCCGATCTTCCAAAGGACTTTTCTTAATTTTTTCGCGATTTTTTTAAAATATAAATGATCCTGCATCTCACTCAATAACGTTGTGCGTATAGACTAGCGTCTAACTGCTCATCACTGATACTATCTCTATCGGACACGAAGCCTGGTGAGACAGCGTGATTTTTAGCCAGGCCCACCAGTGAGTTCGAGCCCGCGACTAGGTTCCCCTTAACATGTACGCACCTTATAATCAGAACCAATATTTAGCTGTTGCTTTGTCCAGTAAGGTCTGCGAAGCATGATCATAATTTTGATTTGAGAAGCATTTTGACAGTCTTCACAATCAATGATGCTAATTGCAGTAACTTAACATTAATGTGAACATAACATCACGCCTGTATTTCTCCAAGGATTGTGCAGTGGTTTACTTTTTCGTTTTTACTTGAGGAATATCTCAGCAGTAGCATGGAGTCAGGATTTGTACCCAGTTGATGACATTAGGCTCCCCTATTATGACCCCCCGTAATCTATGAGGAAATGTGGGTGATGGGCTAAATGCTGATTGTGTGCTAATTGTTGGCATCTGTTTGACATTTGCATGCTTTTGCACTACTATACAACGAGTAACACAATTAACGCAAGACCTCATACACCCCAATTAGAGTTTTGAGTTAAAAGCATAATACGATGACCAAAAGTATTTTTTTTAAAGCTTATTGATATTATTAAGAAAAAACGTGTCGACCCAAGCATTACTTTATACATTTAAAATTGAGTCTTAGTTTTTCTGAGATAAGATTGTATTTTCTTTGGCTCAATCAGTAGTAGGTATGGCAAAATACATAATTAAAAAAAAACTTGTGTGGTTTTATGAAACCACCGTAAAAGTGAAACTTTTTTTCACATTATAGACATTTAACTAAAAACTACACGGTCAGCTGATGCGAACTATAGGCGCCGCCATATTGGCCTCGGCTGCTCTGACGAGCGCCTTTCACTTTATCCCTACTCCGCGGCCGACCGTCACGCGACACGTCACGCGACATGCAACACACAGACGAAAAAGTTTGAGACGATGTAATAAAAGTTTCACTTTAAAAATACTTATATTAAAAGTTACTGAAATCGATTCAGTAGTCAATTAGGAACAAACTACTTTCAGTTCTTGCGTCTATTCTGTTACACCTTGTATAGCATGTGTTTTATAGTCACAGTCATTTATTCAGTAACAATCATTTGTATCTGAATTTACACAATTAAATTACACACAATACAGGAAAAAAATTATACTAAAAAATAATTCTGATTCTAATTACATAAGTCATATTATAATAAATCTAAATAATATAATAATAAAATAGGACCTACAAATCTTCAATGGTATATAGACATTTGTTCAACAGGAATTGTTTTAGTTTTGTTTTAAAGGAACTATACTCCATTTGAAATAAGATTTGAGAGAAGAGAAATTTTACTAAACCTTTTTTACAGTCCGATCAACCGATTTGAACTTCTATTGCGTTGGCGGCATAACAAATGACAGCTGCAGTAAACAGTTGGTATTGTAACTACTTTTTTGCTTTTAGTGCCATCCTTATGCCTACGGTATAGAAGTCAGAATCGGTTGAACTGACTTCAAAAAAGGTTTGTTTAAATGTCTAATCTTATTTCAAAAAAGGTTTGTTTAAATGTCTAATCTTATTTCAAATGGAGTATAGTATGAAATGAACCTTGCTTTTCAGATCTAAAGTACCTAAGATCTTAATAACACCCCTCTTTTTGCGTCGGGGGTTAAAAATGCTAGCCAGGCATTGTCTTCAATAATATTTTTCAAAGAAAACCTTCGGTTGGTAAACAAGTACATTATCGGGGCGTTTATTACACAATATATCATTAATAATGTTACACATAGCTCAAATAAGTGTCTGTAAGTACGGGATTCACCTTCACCTTCAAAGACGTTATGCAGACATAGAATTGTTTTTTAGTCTGAGACATCTTCTTCAATTTAACAATAAGACCTTTATTGCCTCCGACTGCATGAGATTGCTTATAGTATTCAGTCTAATAGTCATCCTTTTAAAACAGGTTTCTTGTTTCCATCTTTTTTTAATTAAAGTTCACTTTTTAGGCAGTCGGGTTTTTTGATTTTGTAATTTTCTTTTTTGATTTTACAGTTTTTAGTTAATATTATTATTTTTGATGTTAATTAGACCTATTTAAGAAACCCTTTATTTTAATCACCCACTCAAAAGGTTTTGAAAAAAACATTTTTTTTGAAAACACAATATTGCGCCAAAAATCGGCCATAATTTTTTTTTTTATATTTTTGTATACCCAGCGTCACTTTCACAATTAAGGCGAATCTAACGGAACCTCTCAAGCTGAAATCGATCAAGCCGTTTAGGCTACAGAGCTTGCCAAATAAATATACATACATACATACATACACTCGAAAAACAAAACCCTCCTTCTGGCGCCGTCGGGTAAATACTGGTGTTTAGCTGCATCAAGACTGAAAGCCAACCCCAAAATAGTTGGGAAAAAGCTTGGGAGAAAGAAAAGACAAAGTTCACTTAAATTGTTTATGACTTTATATCTTTACATATTTAATTTACTGTGACGTCACAAAGCCTCTAAACAGCGGACAATCAAGACGCTTTCAATGATACCTTATTTGTCAAATTCTGATAATTCCTCTAGAAGTTATGGGGGGAACAGATGAATATACATACCCACACTTAAGTACATACCGATCAAAACCGTAACCCTAATGTTTGCTTCGAAAAATAATACTGTCCCGCATCCTGTACGGAATCTCTCAAGTTTGGTTACAGCTTTACAGGGCATAATTTTCATAGAAAACGGAATATTCGGCAGATTTGTCGCTACGTTAAGAAATGTATCTTGTTTGAAACCTTAAATTATAAACCAAAACAAACCCGCATTACATTTTCAATTTCCACATTTGCATAGAGACATACTTCAAAGTTAAAGCTTCTTTTTGAATGGCCAAAGCAGAAATTTTGAAAGAAAATTTCCTCAGAAAATGCAACCGAGTCGGGGTTTCTAAAATGTTTGTACGAAAGGAGTAGGTATATGAAATATTACGTATGTACATACATTTATATTGCGCATATTATGTGCAAAATACATATGCGTATATTTGAAAGGGTGCAACGATGTCTGCATTTGAAGTCTGAAGTTCAAGCTATAAAATTCATAATGTCAGACAGAATTCTTGTTGAATGTAGTTAATAGTCGGTTCTCTGTCTTGATCAAAGCTTCTATAATGTATTACTAGCAATCTATGGAAAGCACCTTTATGAATAAAGGTCAACCATGATGACATGACGTGCTTGCATGACCAGATGTAAGAATTTAAACGAGGCAAAAGGAGTATGTAAAGATCGTAGGTAGCCTTCTGTAGTAAAAACTAGAAAATTGAAAGCTTACCCGCGTGGTATTGTATGGATCACTATGGCAGTTTGTTGACGACCCGGCGCTAGCGGCACTACGGCACGGCTAACAAGCAGAACCGTAAAGAAACCGTACCGTGCGCAAAGGGCCTAAGGCTGAGTAAAAAATATTCTATTATATTCTGACATTATTTCAAAAGAAAACAACCGATTAAAAAAGAACATCATCATGGGTGTCGTTTTTAAGGTTTTCGAGGGTGCTTAAACCGATAGTGAGGTCAAAATGAAAATCCAAGATGGCGGCTGCAAAAAAAAAAACACAGTTTTAGACGATTTTTATTTTTATTTTTTTTTATTCACAAAATCTACAGCTCTTTAACAGTTTCACATAAGATAAATAAACTAATTTGCCAATTACGGATTTACAATTTAATAACTACAATTATTATATGCATCAGAAACAAACAGGATGTCATGCTAGCACCTTCTAAGCATATCTAAGTGTGCAGTGTGGGTGGGTGTGTAGAAGTGTGTGTGAGGAGTTGTAATGGTGTATGGTCACGGATTACTTTATTCAGTTTTATTTAGAAATTACCTATTAGTCAAATCGTCGCATTCGTTGCATTTTCGTGTTTCGTTTTTTCTATTCGTTTTAAATTCAGTTGTAGTCAAGCAATCCTTTTCTAGCAACTCGCCTCGTACAAAACTGCATCCGATTCTCCTGTCACAACAACACTGCCTGTAATATCTAGACTGGACCATTCATTACAGCTGTCCACGTCAAATGGTCTGGAGCGACGTATAGAATAATAGCCACTATCATTTAGGACATATAGGTGTTTATACTATAACAGATTAGATATGTTTGAACAATAGAGTTATAATCGAGTTCACTTGGAACCTCACTCAAGTGAACACAGAATTCCAAAGTGAACTCATTTACTTTACATTAATATCTGCTAATATAGTGTCATATTGTTTCGATGATTTTACCAAAGAACATACATACATAATTATATTGTTTATCCACGAAATAAAACAGACGTTGGACGGTTTTTTATTTACCTTAAAACCTCAAAATTACTTAGCAGAATTCGTTTTTTTTACTTATTTGGACTAAATATTAGATCGAATGCACCCTTAAAATTTACTCGTACTTATTGGTATTTTATTTATTCTCTTTTTATTACTACGACGCATTTGGCGTAGTTCTTTATATTAGTGTGCCTAAATAATAATAGGTTTTTTTTATATATATAAATATGAATATCTATACTAAAAGAGTAACGGTGGAGTTTCTTACCCATTCTTCTTCATACGAAACTACATTTTGGAAGAGGCGACTAGAATCAATTCGATTTTAATGTAAATGTTGACGTTCAAAAGTGCCTTTTTGAAATAAATGCTTTGACTTTGTTTTCATGTGTTTTACGTGGTCTTATTTTTTTGTATGCACGTGTTTTAGCAACAAATAAATCCAACCATCCAATCCAATCTCACTCATAGAAATATTCTTATAACAATAGTCTCACCAAATAAAAAAGAATAGCACCATCCCATTTCTTCCCGTGGGTGTCGTAGAAGGCGACTAAGGGACTTATCAGAGAATGGGCAGCAGCCTTCTCTATGCATTTTACCACCATACTGCGATCGCCAATCCGCCTGCCAAGCGTGGCGATTATGGTACGACCCCCCCCCCCCCAATTGGCGGAGGTCTATGTTTAGCAGTGGACGTCTTTCGGCTGAAATGATGATGATGAATAGTCTCACTAGTGATATTGTGCCGATACAAACGAAAACGTTAGCTTACAAAATTGAAGTTCAAAAAATGCTTGTAATTTTTCAAACCGAAACGAAAAACCCTTCATCTCTTTTCGTGGAAAAGACGTTACAAATTGGTGAACAAATTGCCCAAACTAAACCCCTGGGGCATCCACAGAGAACATTGCATTTTAAAATGCAAACGACCAACGAGTAGTTACAACAACGACTACAGGATGTGTTGTTGAGATGGGTCGGACCGGTTCAATCGGAAATAAGTAGAGAAAACTCCTTAAAACATTTCTCCTTTTTAACCGACTTCAAAAAGGAGGAGGTTCTCAATTCGTCGGAACTTTTTTTTTATGTATGTTCCCCGATTACTCAAAGATGGCTGGACCGATTTGGATTTTTTTTTTTGTTTGAAAGGGTATACTTTCCAGGTGGTCCCATGATCATCAAGTCAGGATATGATGATGGGATCCTGGAGAAATAGAGAGAACTCTTGAAATTTTGTATGCACACTTGAAGCGATTTGGGTATTTTTAGAAGAGTACTTTCTCGGAGTGGTTCCATTTCAATTTGGTGAAGATCTGATGAAGAACTTCAGAGAAAGGCAACGGAACTCCTCAATAAATGATAGCAAATGGACTGGGATTGCTGAAATCTCATGTCTGTCTATTGTTTACACCAGTTCATAACATAACATCACGCCGCTATGCTGTGAAGGGGTAAGCACATGTGAAAAAAAAACTTTTTCCAAAAAAAAAAAACAACCGACTTCCAAAATAACACTACAAAGTGAAAAATTACTGTAAGTCGGTTGTTTTTTTTTTTGGAAAAAGTTTTTATTCAATCAAGTTATGTTAGTTATAAAGTAAGTAGTAAAAGCTATTTGACGTTGAAAAATCGACCCTAAATACAGTGACATTGTCAGAACACTTTGAAATGTCGTTCCTCGTTGTGAATCCGCGATGATTAATTTGAAAAAAAATTGAGTTCGCTTGGCCGATGCGATCGACGACATTTCGAATATCTAGTTAGATAAGTATTTTAGAGGAAAGAAAAATTCCGTATAAAAACATACATGACTAGCTGACCCAGCTAACTTCGTACCGCCACTAAACTTATATTTTCTCACCTTTTAAACCTTCCCTGGACTTCTACAAATATTTCAAAACCAAAATGAGCCAAATCGGTCCTGCCTTTCTCCAGTTTTAGCGAGACTAACGAACAGCAATTCATTTATATATTTACAGATACATCACGCGAAAATTAAATCTAGATTATTTTCACAAAAACATCGTTTTGTGTTTTATTCCGCTATAAATAGTGTAAATTTTCGCTTTTGATTAATAAAGCATTTTCTACAATTTGGTATATTAGTTTAGCTTCTATAAATACGTCAGTTCATGTTTCATCACCATCATTGACAGCCTTATTCCCCTTACTGCTGAGTATAGACCTCCTAACTTTTGTGCCATGCTTCCCTGATCTATGCAAGACTCATCCAGGTCTTGGCCTTGCGTAGAGACATTGGTCTTCTCTTGGTAAGAAGGAAAGTACAGTTACGAACCACGCAGGCCCAAAGCGACTTGATGGATGTCACATGTCTTCGAATTTTTGGTTTTAGGACATACCGGTTTCTTTACAATGTTTTCCTTCACCATATTGAGAGAAGTGGTGTTAAAAATAATGTTTTTTTTTTGTTTTTTTTTACTAGCAGCGCTCCGCGGTTTCACCCGCGTAGTTCCTGTTCCCATGGGAATACGGGGATAAAATTTAGCCTATGTCACCCGGGGATAGTGTAGCTTTCCAACAGTGGAAGAATTTTTGAAATCGGTCCAGTAGTTTTTGTGTGAAAACATTACAAACATACACACAAATGTTTCCTCGTTATAAGATTACTAAATGAATCCGCTCTTGACCTCGATCATGCCTGATGGAAAGCGATTGATGAGGTCTATTATGGATCGATCGTGCCCAGAAAATGCCTGTTCACTCTTGTTCAAGTCACTGTTACTTCCACGCATCGACGAAACACAGCAAGCTGCTTGACGCCGGACTCCGGTGGGAGGGTGGTCGCGAACCAGGCGGGCGTTAGCCCTACCACCGCAAGGGATGAATTGGCCAGTCATCAAGGTATTGGGTGTGACTGTCCAGGATGCGCCGAGCGCTCGGTTCATTCGAGTTACTGGTGGAACAAATTGCGCTACACGAGGAGGCTTCTTCATGCATTCCAAAAAGATAGATAGACTAAGTTAAGCACGTGTCGAATGCAGCTTTTGACATTTTTTAAATCAATTACGCGTTTTCAAGAAAAAAATATCTACGTCTCTGTAGGACGACAACACGACGACGATTTGACATTAATTTGTATCTTGTATTATTTATTTTCTTTACTGTTATTTTAAAATTATATCATCTTTAAATTTGTGTAAACTCAATAATAATAATACATGATTTTCATGTGCATGAGACGGTAGAACATGGATGACTCATAAAACATAATATGTACTGTATTACCCATGTTTGCAAAAATAAAATAACATAAATAAAATGGTTTGTAAATGATTTAATTTGATTTGATAGAAATATACTTTTATATTTAATACTGAACAATCCCAACGAGTCACCCCGTATTCCTAAGTGCTACGCTTCAGAGTGTGAAATTGGCGCGCTCACTTCAAAGGTGTGGATTGTCTAGAGACTTTGAATTCCGTCTGTAATATTGAATTCAGTTCGTCTAGCAAGCTTTTGAAAATTTTGCTGCTTCCTGGAGCGAACTGATGATTTACTAAAATGGATAGTTTCACGATACAATTTTCGTTTTCATTCGTTGGGAAGTATTATTGTGTAGTTCCAGTAGTTGAATGTAAACGAAATAGAAGGATTATGTTAGAATCGTAGCCGGTGGCGTTTTGTTGTTTGTGCCTACGCTCATGGGAAGAATGCATAGTTTTTTTTAACTCAACTGTGGGAACATAGGTAGGTTTTAGTCTGTAAAAGTCTGACACGCCCTCCTGCTCCACCAAGAGCGGGAGAAGTTATTTGATGATTTCCCACCCTCAAAAAAAAAAAAACTATAGTACCTGCCCTACACCAATTCGAAATCTCATCATCCTTGGGGTCAAAACAATGCGATAGCTTTAGCATAGCAACATTATACGATAGCAGCTTTCGCGGTTGATTTGCTGTCATTTTTTGAAGAGTTCCGTTGTCTGTCTCCGAAACGCATCATCAGATCTGTTCCATATGAAATTTAAATGGCACCATTTCGGAATAAACCCCTTTCGAACAAAAAAAGATTTTGTAAATCCGTTAATATATGACGGAGTTATGCCCGAAAAAAAAAATTAAAAAAAACATGTCGAATTGATAACCTCCTTCTTTTTGAAGTTGGTTAATAAAACACATTATAACGTTTTTAGAATAAAAGTATAGGTATGAAATCAATTCTTCACGATTGACGATGGTAAAAAATCTTCTCATTAACAGCTTCTGTATGACATAAGAAATGTTTTAACAGTCGGAAATAAATTACTGCCCGAAAGAAGTGCTCATTACGAAAGCACATTGTGAAAACAAAGTCATTAATAAATGGACTGGTACCGCCCGTCTAAAGAAGATCAATTATTTACGTTCCTGCAGTTTTCTTTATCTTATAAATGATTCAGATGAATTAACTTTATTACATTACTCGCTTTATATTAGCTTCACTTGTATGTTTTTTGTTTGTATGTAAGCGACTCCTTAGAGCGCGATTTTGACCCACTTTAAACGGTCAGATTTCATTGAAACTTTGTAAACTTGTCGAGGACCGATGACAATTCAATAATTTAAAAATAAATTGAGAAAAATGAAAAAAAAGGAAAACAAATAATACACGTTTTTGTAGTTAGCAGAACTAAAAAATAGAAAATAAATAATAGTTTCAAAAACTAAAAAACACGCTTTAAAAACCAAACCAAGCTTGACATTAATTGATTATAAAAATACCTCAAAAAGCACCCCACGCTTTTTAATTGAATTAAATTATTTTCTCCTTTTTTAGTTTGGGTTTTAAAGCGTGTTTTTTTAGTTTTTTTAGCTATTATTTTTTTAAGAAAGAAATGTACTCACCTAACATTTATTTCTATATAAAGGTACAAGGTGTAACAGAATGTACGCAAGACCTGAAAGTAGTTTGTTCCTAATTGACTACTGAATCGATTTCAGTAACTTTTAATTTAAGTTTTTTTTTATTATGTATTTTCCCATACCTGCCACTGATTGAGCCAAAGAAAATGCAATCTTATGTGTACGAAAAAATAAGACTCAATTTTAAAATGCATAAAGTAATGCTTGGGTCGACACGTTTTTCTTAATAATATCAGTTAGCTTTAAAAAAATAGTCTTGATCATCGTATTATGCTTTTAACTCAATACTCTAATTGGGGTGTATGAGGTCTTGCGTTAATTATGTTACTTGTTGTATATAGCTATTGCCAGTGGCTTCCCCCACGTGGAGGTCAAAGGTATCCCACGGGAACGTACTTCCTGGATTAAAAGTATCACATGTATTTATCCAGGTTATAATCTACCTTTGTGGCAAATTTCATCCAAGTCCGATCAGCCGTTTTAGCGTGATTGAGTAACAAACATCCAAGATACATAGATAGATTCATTTATTCAAACATCTAAAGATACAAACTTTCACATTTATAATATTATTAATAGGAAGTAGCATAGTAAGACTAGTAGGATATTAGGATTCGATAGGTAATTATAGTGGTAATGATTCATTTAATGTAGAAGGCAACTGTCAAAATGGCGCTGTCAAAGCTAGTTCCCAACATGCAAGGCGTGAGTGGTTTTATTTTTAACCGACTTCAAAAAGATGGAGATTATCAATTCGACATGTTTATATATTTTTTTGTTTTTGGAACGAAGTTCCTTATCGCGCGTTGTGAAAGGGGGCTAGACGGAAAAATTCATACGAAAAGTTGTAACGACACTTTTTGCTAATAGTAAGCTATTGTAAGCCGTGCGGCGTGCGCATGTTTCTCTGTCTGTCTCTCTCTCTCTCTCTATCTCTCTCTCTCTTATAGAAAGCAAGCCAGATATTTTCATTTCGTCTTTTATATTATTTATTATTATTATTATTTTTATTTTTTTAACTTCGTTCCATCCGGGTGTCCCTTGACACCTCTCAAGTTTTTATTTAATGTATGTTCTAACTTCGTCATTTAGAGACGGACTTGCAAAATTCTTTTTTTGTTCGAAATGGGTTTATTTCGGAATGTTCCTATATTAATTTTGTATAGATCTGATGATGGGTTTCGGAGACAGACAACGGAACTCTTCAAAAAATCACAGCAAATCAACCGCGATTGCTGCTATCGCATAATATGCATTGTTTTGACCCTAAGGATGATGCAGTTTTGAATTGGTGTGTACTTTAACCAAAAAGTGAAAAATAAAAAACTTTTATGTTAGCCAAAATGACGCGTTTAAATATCTACTCCGAAATTGGAGTCCACCATTTTGCGAAATACCCTAGAATTAGAAGATTGTGGCTTAAAGGTGTTTTTTAAACAAAACAGATTTCGAAGTTACGTCGGAAACATTCTGAAGAAAGTGATTTCGAAGAAATATTTCAGTTTTTAAATTCTGATACTTTCCATATCAAACACTTGATTTATAAAATATTGAAATCAAACTTATGAATGAACATGAAATGCACAAAATGTCAACATTGTAGGCCGTACGGACCTAGCTATGACCACGCCATCTACAATTAGCTGTGCCCGCGACCTTCCTCATTATAAGAATTTTGTTACAGAGTTATAAAATAATAAAAAAAATGTGTTTAATTCAATTAACAAGACTCATTTACAAACAGACATAAAAGTTCGGCCGTATCCAAAATAGGCAATTTATTTTTATTTTTCATAGACTGTTCAAGATTCGTGCCGGTCACTGCATTGTATGTTTCTTGGGAATACTGTAGCATTCTCTCAGTGTTCTTCCTGCAATTGAACCAGCATTTTCAGAACCCACAACTCAAATACCTTTTTTCCATTAGATTATAGAAAACTTCAGTTATCATTACTATCATTTACAAAACCGGTCCGGTGGTTGAACCAGCAATTTTAAACGAATTTCCATCCATATGTGCACATTTATGTATCATTTTACACATGTTTATACAAACAAATACATCTTTATCTTTTATCTTTACACTATTACTACAATGCATGGAACAGCCTGTACCAATTACATCAGAATTTTGGAAGCGTCGGAATTGTTCAATTTTCAAATTGCATTAACTCCTCCGTTGGGACGAGCGTTATTATACCGAACATTCTGCCGCGTTGGGATTCAACTGAAATGTGGTCCATTAGGTGATGGATATTGAGAATGATCTTCACAGCAATTATTTTCACCTTAGTCACTTATTTTCACCTTCACTATACTTGTGCACTCACATGTAACTAAATTGAATAATTCACTACCAAAATTATACAATTCAATTCGCTATTTCACTAAATTTCATGAAAATGAAAATTCGTGCGACATGTTCCAACCCGATCCCACCAAAAAACTCGACCTCAAACTTCATGTTGCAAACATTTAAAATTCGAATTTTAATTCCTGTAGTGTCATTCTTTAAACATCACTTCGAAATTCGAACGCTGTCTCGTTGTGAATCCGCGATGAGTTACTTTAAAAACAAATGAGTTCGCTTTCGAATTATGTGCGCTTACTTTAGTTAGTAAACTTTACAGAATAGCACTTTGAACTAAACCTAGTTTTTTTTTTTTACATTTAATCTTATTTTTTTGTCATATTATTTTCTGAGCTTTGTTAGAAAGGTCTATAGAATTACATATATTTCTCACTAAGCTGGGATTTCACGAATAATATTATTCACATATTATCTACAGCAGAGAATTTAATCCGTCCCATTGCGCCTATCATCGTTAATTGGGCACTGCTCCAATTCCAGCCAATACTACAGTGGTTAGTTATACGTGCTAATATAGTTATTTCTGTCATCCGGTTTGTATGAAGATATCGGTATTCCGTTTGGTGATCGCGTGGGAATTCTAATATTACAACATTTGAATACTGCGCAAAACTTTTCAAGTAGATAAGTATCAATATTAGCAGTTATCTTTTTTTTAAATCCTTTATTAAAAAGAACCCGGTTCTTAATAAATCATTACAATCTAGTCTGTAAGACTAGTAAACAATTTTAATCTAACTTAATTTGATACATGATGAATATTATAAATAATAGTGTCCTTTGTGCTTTACACAAGTCCGTTCCACTTTCTTAGAGTCTGATATGATGAAATTGTAAACACTTTGTTCATGTGTGTGTCACTATTAATTCGTCACTTTTTACACTACACTAACTCAAGATATCGCAACTGTTCGACACTCGCTAAGCTATGGCGTAACTCGCACTATGCTACTGCATTGCTTGTACTACATACTATAGCAAAGCTTACACTATACTGAAGGGTAGCAAATGCATAATTTTTTACACTACACTAACTCAAGATATCGCAACTGTTTGTCACTCGCTAAGCTATGGCGTAACTCGCACTATGCTACTGCATTGCTTGTACTACATACTATAGCAAAGCTTACACTATACTGAAGGGTAGCAATTGCATAATTTTTTACACTACACTAACTCAAGATATCGCAACTGTTCGACACTCGCTAAGCTATGGCGTAACTCGCACTATGCTACTGCATTGCTTGTACTACATACTATAGCAAAGCTTACACTATACTGAAGGGTAGCAATTGCATAATTTTTTACACTACACTAACTCAAGATATCGCAACTGTTCGACACTCGCTAAGCTATGGCGTAACTCGCACTATGCTACTGCATTGCTTGTACTACATACTATAGCAAAGCTTACACTATACTGAAGGGTAGCAATTGCACAATTTGCTACGGCTTAGTTCGAACTACACCAAACCGTAGCTTGCACAATACCTCACACTCAGCCCCAGATCTAGGGGGGGGGGGGCAAACCGGGGCACCCGCTCCGGGCGCCAGTTTCAGGGGGCGCCAATATCATAATATAGTATGATTAAAAATTAAAAAAACTTGCTCCATAAAGTGCCTAGCATACGGAAGCCTGGTTGGCTCACCGTCGACTTGTAAGAAAAAGGCGCCACACAGGCCCACACCTCATTAATTTATCTCGAACGCTGGAGAGAGGAGCGCCACTATGAAGTTTTTGCCCCGGTTCGAAAAAATCATAGATCCGGGGCTGCTCACACTATGCTGCAGCATAACCCGTACTAGGCTATGGCGTAACTCAGACTAAGCTAACTGAATCCGGAAACCAAAACATACCCAGTATCTAACTAAAAGTTTCCCTTACTAATAAAGCATAATTAACTAAATCATCCCTTTTAGCTTCGGGTCAAAGATGAAGTGCCGAGCTGTCAATAAACCTACAAAGTAGAATTTGTAAATTAGGTTTAAAGCAATAAGCGAGGCGTGTGTCGGCAAATACGCTGCCGTTAAACGTAATTCACAACGTTTGGTATAAGTTATGAACTTTTTGTTCAATAAAAAAAAAATATATATATTTCCTGCATTAGAATATGTTTAAGTATATTATATTTTAGTTTAAGACGTCACATGTTCGTATTTTCTCTTCTTGTTCTCACTCACTATTGTCTACATTTCTTTTTCATTTCTCCTTTCGCAGGTCTGCTGGAAGAAATTTCTAAAGAAATAAGCAGTACCTTTGTACTCAATTGTTTGTTTATGCTGTATCTGTATGTATTTTACTGTGTGTACATAAATAATAAAATAAATAAATAAAAAAACTTGAAAACAGAATGTGATAATTTTAAAGTAAGTATTAATTATTTTTTCGTAAGTACTGAAGCAAGTTAAATGAATCGAGACAAAGCAAATTAAGTATAATTTTCTAGCTTTTACCTGCAACTAGTATAGCTTTATACAGGCTGGCAATAGGTGTGAAACTTATTTAATCACCACTGTTCTCAATATGGTGATAGAAAACATCGAGAGGAAATCACCATGTCCTAGAAAAAAAAAATTGTAAGACATGTGACATCCCCCAACTAAACGAAATTAAATTTAATAATTCGATCGTCTTTCCTGATATTAACTCGTTAGCGTAAACTATATCGTCGACCGTAGGTTCAATTGAGGTAAGGGACAAAATACGATTTTTCAGGAGAGACCGACAAAGTTTTTTTTCGGAGTAACTCGCCCATAACTTTTTTTGTTATTAACCTTTTTCGGGTCTGATTTCAGACATTATCTTGTATTTTAGTGCTCTATCTACCTGTGTAACATTTATTTAAATAAGTTAGCTATTTAAGAAAATAGATGTCCCTTACAACAACGTATTTTGTTAACAATGTCCCTTACTGACCAAGTATCTTGTAGTCCCGTCCCTTACATTAAATTGACCTCTACGTTTGATCTAATCTATCAATGAAAAAATTGTGGAAAGGACTTGTTGAAAAATTTTATAGTGTAAAGAGATTTTTGACAGAAAATGAAGTACACACTTTTGATAATTCGTTGATTGGGAAGACCCTTACCTTATTTGAAGTGGATTGGCGGCGATAATTACACCATTTCAAGTTCCTATATTGCATAGTTTTTCAAATACATTGTTATTATGGGGCTGATTCGAAATTTGGATCCAAAAATCATTAGGGTAAGGGACATTTTTCTTAAGCTAGAATTTTTTCATATTCACCATTTGATAGAGCGAAAAATTCTGAACAAAACTGTATACTCAACTGACTTTGGATATTTTGTCCCTTACCTCAATTGAACCTACGGTCGACGATAAATAAATAAAAGAACTCATAACTTGCACCTCACAGCTAATATAGTCGGTGCTAAGCGCCGCGACATCTGTCTGTGACGTACTTAACTAACAAACAACCTGGTGCCGCTTGCCTTGTGAAATATGAGTTTAGAAAGTAGGTTAAATTAGAAGGTTGTTTTGTCTTTGTCTGGTGGATAAAGTTTACATTTAAATCTCTATCCGCACCTAGCCTAAAGCTGTGAGTCAGTTTTTGTATGTGTTCTCATTTTTATAATAAGAACTTTACGTTCTTATTACAAAAATGACAACTTAGTACCGAATCACCCCGACGACAGTTATTTTTATAAAACTGACCATTATCAGTTTTGTAAAAAGAACAGCATGTCTATACATAATGGGTTATTTATTGAAAAACTGGCTTTGTGACCTGATTTAAATAAAAACCTTTTTCTTTTGTTTCAAGGGGGTATGAGTCGGAGGTGCCCGTCAACTTATTACCCTATACGGATGGAGGAGAAGCTAGTTGGGTCTAGTAGCTACTAAAATCGATTCTTCTAATATATTAGTCTGAATCTAAACTTCTTACAAATAAAAATCAAAAATCAAAATCAAAATATTTTATTTCACATATAAGCCTGCATGGGCACTTATGAAACGTCAGAAGCTAGGTGCACGGTTCCAATTTGTCGCTTCCTATGGAGAAGAGCCGGCAAGAAACTCCATGGTTACTCTTTTAAAAATAATTGGCTTTTACAATGTTTTCAAATTACAATGATAATAGGTATGGGAGGACAGTGCAGCCCAGTTAATAAGTACCAGGTACTTAGAGGAATGAAAATACAGAATAGAAAAACGTCTACAAATCTAGTCTCTAAGGCCTACAACGCTGTCTCTTTCACAATATGTAAAAGTGACATGATTTCGATGACAATAGTCTTTGACAGTCGTAACAGGTCGACGGAAGCTCAAAAGTATAACAACCAGTCTTACCAAGGGATGTCGTGTTACCCAGTAATTGAGTTATAGAGGTCAGATAGATAGACGACTATAAACTTAGTTACCTACACGTGGGGGATGTATTTGCGCGTACTTATTATCTTTTGAACGCTTGATAACTATACGCGTGCTGATGTTACACGCTTAGCTTGTAGTAGATATTACTACTAACAAAAACTACCCAAAAAAAGTTAATCCAATTTACATGGAAACACCCCTGAGACACTTTCCATTAAAAAAGTATTTTTTTTAAATCGATTAACATTTGCCGGAAACAAACATTAAAAAAATCTATTAAATGAATTGACAATCTCCTCCTTTTTGAAGTCGGTTAAAACGAGTTACTCAAAGAAACAAACGCGCTACGCTTTAGAATGGTCAACTAGCTTCATATTTCTGATTTACCGTCTCCTTGACCAACTCCGTGGTCCGTATGGTGCCGGACGTAAAGAATAGCACCACCCCATCTCTTCCCTTGGGTGTCGTAGAAGGCGACTAAGGGACTTACTAGAGAATGGGCAGCAGCGTTCTCTATGCATTTTACCACCATACTGCGATCGCCAGCCCGCCTGCCAAGCGTGGCGATTATGGCAAAACCCTCCTTTTGGGGGAGGCCTATGTCTAGCAGTGGACGTCTTTCGGCTGAAGTGATGATGATGGAACTCCTTGACAGTTCCAAAGTGCCTGCAAAATGATTTTATGGAAAAAAATGCTTTAAGTTTGATTGTGTGTAGCGGCACTACAGAAAAATACTTCGCAACAATATCTATAAATGCAAAAAGAGAAGTGGCGCCATCTACAACGCCACAGGCGAACTACGCAAAGATGCACGTCATAGGAATCCTAGATCGCGCAGTTAAAGTTTACCGCGCGATTGGCATAGGTACAACATCCCGACATCAACCGTCGGGCAGTTGCCCACCAGACACAACACCCGTCTGGTCGGAGGATCCTCCCTTTTCCATAGAGTGGACTATACACCCTGTTCCTCATACCTCTAAATGTGAAAACGCAATACTTCTGACTCCCTTCACTACTCAATTAACTCACATAAGTAAGATATTCCGCAGAGCACTCCATTAGGGGCGTACATGACACTTAGACGTATATAATTCAATAATACCCACACATTGTTCCAGGGAAGGCAATTAGCATTTTCTACCGTTCTTGAAAACGTGTCGGAACGTAAAACGTAAGTTGTATTTCATTTAGCTGTTTTGCTGTCTGCAGGTTCTCGTTGTAATTCACTTATTTAAAAAAAAAATCTAGGCCACGGAAGCCAAAAACTAAAAATATTGATCCAAAGACACTGACTTCCAAAATATTCAGTGTGTTTTCTTTAGAAGACGGCTTTTTTTATGTAAAAAAAATAGTTTTTATTTTTTTGTTAGAACGCGCTAGCTAATCTTTGACAAAAAAGGTTGAATTAGATGTTTTTAAATGGATTTGTTAGCCTATTTTTTTTTTAAAAAATTAACGTCTTGCTACGAACTTTTAGGGCCGACCAAAACCAAAATAAAATAAAAGGAACGCAAATCAAAAACGAGGTAGTAGCGCGGGAGGCGACGTGGTGAGTCCCTTTTCAAAAATAAGTAAAACTGCATTTAAACATTTTGAAAACTCACTCGCCTGGCATCTACTCTCTAACTCCATCAACGAAGATACGGGCCCATCCGAAAGTACAACTTCTTAGTGAATCCCGCAGCCAATTAACTAACTTTTTTGGACGGGTATAAACAAATCGGGAGTAGGGCAGCTGTCAAATCGTGTTGTTATTCATTCTTAGTTCGGGCTTCACACTATTCTTCTGTCCGTAAGTGATACGGAGTTGGAAACGCCCGTTACCTCGACCGAAACGACGGACTTCGTGCTTATGGAGTAGGTCCCCTGATCCAGGCATCGGAGCAACTTAAATACAAAACTCAAATTTGTCTCAAATTGTAGACTCGAACGGTCGTACGATATATAAGAAATACTACAGTTTACCTACTTGAAATAATTCCTAAACAAAAGCAAAATCGGCCTATAACGTTCCCATTGCTTAAAGTGAACCTAGTCCACATTTTTTGCATACAAACATCGGGAGTGTTTTACTCCACTGTCTGACATGGCACATTCAAAGTAAAATATGATATCGTTTTGTCCCATTATTAATATTGTCTGTACGGAAACAGAATACTAAAATAAAAACCCATTAAAAAGTAAGGAGCCCACAGAGATTCGTTTTTCTTGCTAATTGTACTTAACTTTGGGCGTGTTTAAGTAAAATCTCCAAAACCAAGTCGGTACCGCTACCGACAAAGTTCAATTATCGAAAAGTTCAATAAACTTTATTGGTCATTGATTTATGCATTGGCTTTTTCATAAAACCCGATCTTCCAAAGGACTTTTCTTAATTTTTTCGCGATTTTTTTACTATAAATGATCCTGCATCTCACTCAATAACGTTGTGCGTGTAGACTAGCGTCTAACTGCTCATCACTGATACTATCGCTGTCGGACACGAAGCCTGGTGAAACAGCGTGATTTTTTGCCAGGCCCACCAGAGAGTTCGAGCCCGCGACTAGGTTCTCCTTAATTGTAATATTTAGAATTTGTTTTTATTACTTTTAAACTACTTCTACTGTCCATTTTATATATTATTTTCTACAAGTTTATCATGTAGCACGTTCGAAAAATTTTGTTTTTAATGTCACCTAAATTGGATATTTGGTTCCTAATTGGTGGTTGTGATACAATGTTTTTTTTTCATTAGTACAGAAACCAAAGATAATTTTTTTTCTGGAATCTTCTAACTAGAAAAAATGGTTTTGTGAACCGTAAATGTGTGTTTTCAGAAATAAATTATTTATTTATTTATTGTTGGGACACAAGCGTCCTCTTTGTTAAAGGGGGCGAGCCATAATCCACCACGCGGGCTCAGTGCGGGTTGGGTATAAAGTTTTATTCGTGTGTAAATAATCCCTTAAACAACGGGAATACTGCTGCCTTATTTGCAAACAAACAAATATACCTAAACGTTGACGAAAAGTATACGATCTATGTATAAAGAAGCTATGCTTTGTTTCAAAAAACTTGGTCTCGCTCACTTGAGTGTAGTAAGACTGACTTCAAACTTCCCTCCATACAGAAGCATATTGTATATGGTATATGAGTCCATATCTGTTACGGATCTTCATCACGATGTAACTGGATTTGCGACTGACAGATACGGGTCGCATCGTGCGGTTGAGTATGATTTAGCTGTAGAGTACGATAAACGTAATTAGCAATGATCAGTGGTGCTCTGAATAGAGAAGGAAGCATGCATGCAGTATAATACACATGGCGAAAAATCAAACTTTACGTAAGCTTAAGCGACTATAGTCGGTTCATGGATGGGCGATCATCCATTAGGTACATATCGAGACTCCTCCATGCGCCTTAAAGCCGTTGGTCCTGATTGTCACTCCTGGACCTTTGACAGTAATTACGGAGAGTCAGACGCCCAAAAGTTTGACAACCAGTCTTGACAATGGGTACCGTGTTACCCAAATACTGGGTTGCGACTGCGTTTATTGGACCTCCTGGTCTAATAAACAGTCGTTCTATGTAGAACACTGGTATTCAGCCGCATCCGTTTAAACTGGAATCCGACCCCGACAAAGGAGGGAAAAGGAAAGGCAGGTTTGAGAGGTCAGCTTATACAGGAAATGTATAGGTTCAAATGTCGTTATGTGTACCTTACTTCTATTCAAAAAGAAGAAGGCAGTGCAAATTATTTCTCTATCATAATCTTTCTGCGAAACCCCACTGTTAAGTATGGGCATTTATATCTTAGTCACAACTTTGGTATATTGGCGTGTGCTAGCTGACATATGGCTAATTTAATATTTTCTGTGTTTCATAATGTTAACTACCTACTATTGTATAGACTCAAGTTCTTCTAACTTAACAGACAGCTGTGCTGCTGGCGAGTTTCTTACGCCACTTCTTCTTCCCAGCTAAAGCAATAGGAAGTGGTGAAGGGCGGGCGTTTTGGAGGGACTGTCTTATGTAAATTTGACGTTCTGACTCTCAGCCTAGTTTGAATAAATGACTTTTGATTGTGATTTTGACTTTGAATCTGAGAAAAACTTTTTAATTTAGATACATTTTTGACAAGTTTTTGTCATTGATTATCGCTCGCGTTCGAATTTTAAGGTTTATTAGTACAGGAATTGACTTTCTGAACTCTATATTACGGTCTAGAAATAATTGATGCATTTCTTCTTTTTCTTTTTTTTTCTTAATTAATTTTTTTACTCAGCAACGGTAGTTAAGGTTGACAGCGAATCCTGCCTAGATACTAATAAAAGGTACTTGAAATTTCATCGATACTCTATAGCTTGTCTTATGAATACTCTAACGTTCTGTATTCTATACATATATCTGGACATGGTTTTTCACTTACAGCCGATTCAAGCTTCAGGCGATGATAATAGACAATGATTTGACGCTATTTCGGCCTTTTTGATCAATAGTGGAATTGTCAATAGTTGCCGATAGATACTATGTTTAATTAACTTAGAAAATTTAAATTGCAAATTATAGGTAAAGATTCAATTTCAAAACTGTTACGCAGAGACTGACCTGTAGTACGCCCACATTTTGCCAGTTATAATAAGTCCCAATTAGAGTCTATATATGTCACATTACCGTCAATCGATCACAAACCCAGACTCAAGACTTCTACTGAGAAATTACATGAGGAAAAACCACATTTTTACGCTTTATCCGAATTGAAAACCGAACCTAAGACCTCGTGCTCAGCGGTAGCACTTTAGACCTCTAGACCAATGAGGCGGTTAAAAATGAAATAACTGTGGTAAATTCATTGACTTATACCACTAGGTCAATAAGTAAATTTTAAATTGACTAGTTTTGTAATGGCTGATTCTGATTCCTATAATTTAAGAACCTATATTGGTCAAAATTAATACTGTTGTTTCTTTACCAATAATGAAGCCAAGACCTAATTGCTTTGCATAGTAGACCCTCCCATACGAAAGTATCACAGGTAGATTTATCTTACGAATCTATTTATGTGCCCAGTTTGGCAATAAAAAATGCTACAATTGGTAAGGCCACCAGTGACATTACCCTCCTTCTGCGAAGCAGTAATACTCACGTGCGCCCCCTGCATGTGAGTTAGAGGCAGTATATGCGCACTCACGGCCCTAGTCGCTGCAGGAGACACCCTGGGCGTCGGGATTCCCAGGCTGATTCCCGGCCACCATAGGCGCGGGCTTGCGGACGGCGAGTAATGGGTAGCACGCTGTCCGGTAAGGACCAAGCCCGGGTAGACGGCGCGTTGTGTTCCACACGCGCCTCAAAGAGTTGGCAGCACCAACTGGTGGGGTCCGCAAGGGCCGATGCCTGCCCGGGGTGCGGGTTGTTCGAAAGAGATACCGTCGCCCCTGGCACACAGGCAAATGAGGGAACACGGGTGGGTTTTGGTCAGTAAAAGTCTGACACACCCTCCTGCTCCACCCAGAGCGGGAGAATTTATTTGGTGATTTCTATTTCTGAGGCACAAGAGATATTTTGCTTTGCCTCTGGGATGGAAACGCACTTCGATGCCTTAATACCTACTGTAGATGTATATGTACACTAAAGGTTAACAAAATAATATCCCGGTGAAATTAGCAAAACATTCAGAAGTATAGAAAAATCTAAATTTTTTGACGACACAAACCTACCCATATACATTGGAAAAAACCCATCGTAAACTAAAACAAAAGATACTTAAACATAGAAAAAAAACTATTTATTTATAAAACACTTATTTGTACACCACATAGTATATAAAAGGCCATACTTATTTCAAAACTACTGTACACAAGGCGATCTTATCGCACAAGGCAATCTTTTACATAAAACCTCAAATTATATTTTGATAGGTTCGCATTTAACTGCTATCTCATCTGATGGTAAGCAATGATGTGGTCGTCAATACACAAAATCTTCCACATTTCACGTCATTTTCAGTTATCGAAAAAAACTCGACCCAAAGAACTCTCCTTCCAAATGATCCACCATTAAAAGCCTCTCCATTCAAAAGAAAAATACACCATCCCATCATGACTAAGCAAAAACTGTAAAGAAACGTTACAACACCATAATATTTTACTCCAAAGGAAACGGCTGTTATAGGCCTAGCGCAAATACCATGACAAAGTGGCCCGGCCTTGGTATTTAATGGTAGTTATAAAGCTATGGGGTTTTGTAGACCACAGAGCACGGAGAAGCTTTGGATAGAGGCGGCATTGTCAACGCTTTTCATACAATTCATAGCATCTCACCGTCTTAAATTAACTCAACCTGTTACAGTCCACTGCTGGACAAAGGTATCTTCCGGACTGCGCAACATCACCCTGTCCTCCGTTTTTAAGGTCTTTGGTCCATTTAGAGAGGCGTCCCACATGACGTTTGCCGATATGCTATCTCCACACTAGATGTCCATACTTTCTAAGTCTGTCAACAAAAATTTGGGCCCATCCGAAACTAGTTCAGTCAAAACTCAGGGTCAAACTCAATTTTCAAATCATAGTAACACTAACAGTATCCTAGGCGTATTGTCCGAGCGGTGGGACTCGGTGTTGTTGGAGAGGTGGATGCACCTGCATGCCAGTTCGTCACCATTTATTAAGTGATTATTGTTTTGATCGAATTAATTTTAACCTTATGACTATAATTGTGAATGTGCTGTAACTTTTTTTTTTTTTACGAACTTTAATTTATTATTTTGTATTAAATTTAATTTATTTGTTAATGTGTAATGTAATTTATTAAATAATTATTTAATTGAATTGAATTTAATAGTGTCATTAATTATTAGGTTGGATCCCAAACTAATACCTACTGCTTCGACTGAAACTATACAAAAGTTTCCTACTGAGGGTCTGCTCCACCAGCCCTCGGTCCTTTGATGACTATGGCTAACTCACTGCCGCGTCAGCTGACTTTCTCTCCAAGTTATATCAATATGACGCATAGAAACTGACGGGTTTTTAAAGCGTCCCGTGACAGAAGATACGCACGCAACGTAGGTACTTTCGGCGTCATAAATTTTATAAGTTCTGTGTCGCGTCTAGACGGTGCGATTCCGTGTTCTATGGTAGTTACAAAGGGGTATAGTAGGTTGAAGACCATTAGACTGTGATTAATATTCGTCATGTCTACTGAATTTTTAGTGAGGAAATTAAAGGTGAAATTTTTGTTGGTAAATTAAGACTTTCTGTGACAGTCGTCATGGGTGGTAAGAAGCCTGAAAGTTTGATAACCAGACTATCCAAGAGATAAGTACGTAGCACATTCAGCCTATAATGTTCCCACTACTCGGACTCAGGCTATGTCTCTGTAAGTGGGAGGGGGGAGGGATTTCCAGGACATACCAGTTTCCTCACGATGTTTTCCTTCACCGTTTTGAGAGCAGTAGTGATGAAATCTTTTACACAAAGTGAAGCCCTGTCTGGATTCAAACCTACAAACTAAAACTCGTAAGTCGCAGCCGTTTAATTATTTATTTATTTGACACTTAAAGCAGTTAAAGCACACAAATGTACAGAGGCGGACTTAATGCCACAGGCATTTTCTACCAGTCAACCTTTGGGTGATGCAGAGACAAACAGTGGTAGGTGCAATTAATTTGAGGAATAATTTTTAATAGCATAAACCTAACTTAAACTATAAATATATACTAAACTATAAATAAAAAAATGTAGGTAATGTAAAAACATTACCGTTGTAATGATACTGCCAACTTTTTGCGCATATACTCGCGAACTTTAAATTTGAAGGATTATCGGTTGGTTACCATCCTGATTTCTTGGGGAAACGCATTCCACAGAGAGATAGACTGGACGAAGAAAGAAGAGTGAATGAAGTCTGTGCGGTGAGTGGGACATTGAAGAAGACGATTGTGCGATGAGCGTAGATTTCTATTATGGTTGGCTTAAATGTACTGAAAGTTACCACTGAGCTACCACCGCTCAAATGTATTGAGCTGCGCAGTAACAGGGTTGTGGAGGTGAGATAGGCAGTCACTTAATGTAATGTACAAGTGTTCAGCTGTATTTGGTTACATTAGAAGCTGACTCCAACTTTGCTGGGGTTTATTTTGTTTGGTGGGAAATCATAAAATAACTTCTCCCGCTCTGGATGGAGAAGGAGGGCGTGTCAGACTTTTACTGACTAAAACCCACCAGTGTTACTTCAGTTGCTTGTGTGCCAGGGGTGCGGTTTTTCGAAAGAGACTTTCGAAAAACCGCACCCCTGGCAGTCCACCAGTTGATGCTGACATCTCTTTGAGGCATGCGTGGAACACAACGCACCGTCGACCCGGGCTTGGTCCTTACCGGGCAGCGAGCTACCCATCAGTCGCCATCCGCAACTTTGCCGAGGTCGGCGAAACATAAGACCAATATTCGCCGAAGTGTTCAGAAAAGGGGTTTAAGATATTGACATTTCGCCAATTATGTTTAAGTTCCGTGAAAAGGGCAATACTAAATATAAACTTGATACAAATTCTCCGCAAGGACTCCGGGAGGCTGCTAAGAAGTTTTAAATGAAAATCCATGAGGGATCGAATCTTGATTCTACTTTCACTACTAGCGTCTTTATTAAACTGTAGATGCCATATTTGTATCCATTTCTTTCAAATAATCTTCTCATAAAACCTCTCAACCTATCGTTGACCAACTGCAGACTGCAGGGCCAATCTTATCATATTAATATTATGAATGTAAAAGTTTGTATGGCCGAACTGTTTTGGATGAAATATGGCACACAGATAGTTTATAAACTGGATTAACACATATGATACGATACGATTTAAAACTCATATTAAAATTACACTTTGTATTTACAAATTAGAGGATTACATTTTATAAATAAAAAGAAACGTCCCGACTGACTGACTGACTCATCGGCGCCCAGCTCAAACCCTTAGACCTAGAAAGCTGAAATTTTGCACAGAGGTTCCCTTTATAATGTAGACAAGGAATAAGGAAGGCTTTTTCGAAATTCAACCCCTAAGGGAGTTAAATAGGGGATGAAAATTCCGCGCGGGCAAAACCGCTGGGAAAAGCTAGTTCAAGATAAGAATGCTTGAAAACATGCTGGTCCTGCTCCATAGGACAATCTAGAGTCTAGACAAAATCAAACTAAAAAAAAAAAGAAGATATTTTATTACCTTCAGGTGTACAAAAGAAAAACACTTATATAATAAACACTATGCAGCGTTACAACTAGGGGAAAGAGTGTTTTCGATGAACTCTGGCACCCAATGTAAGATTTAACTTGATAATCGAATTGTATAATTCATTATATTTATGACATTGATTTACACTCAGTGATTATTTTAACTCACACACTGACTTATACTTTATTCTAGGAAATTCGTATACTTACTTTTACAATGTTTGTAAATATGTAATGTGAGCACCATGTGTCTTAAATTTGTTTTATCTGTCATTGCTTTATTTTAATTCTTTTTACCTACTTTCGTATGGTAATTTAATTCTGGGTGCATCGTTTTCACACATAATTATATATTGAAGTCGCATGTCAAGTTTACAACCATGTGTTCCGATAGCAATAGAATTTCTATTGTGTCGTAATTAGACGCGCGATGGGTTAAATATTGCACTCAAAACATTTTAAAAGAGTAACGGTGGAGTTTCTTGCCCATTCTTCTCCATATGAAACTACATTTTGAGAGGGGCGACTAGAATCAATTCTATTTTAATGTTAACGTTGACGTTCAAAGTGTCTTTTATGTGCCTATTTTCAAATAGGCAAATAACTGCTTTGGCTTTGATACTTTTTTCCGAAAGTACATCCCCGTCGGATAATTTTTGACCTTCACACGGACGAATCTGCAAGCAAAAGAAGCTAGTGTGCTACGAATATTGATCGCCACTAAAAAGTATCGTATGAGTTAATCCAGGTTACAATCTATTTGTGTGCCAAATTTCATGCAAATCCGTTCGGCCATTTCTGCGTGATTGAGTAACAAACATCTACTCAATACTCAATATCTTTATTGCTTTACCATAATGTGCACTTAGGTGGTAACTTTACAGGTTGAAATTGAAAACATGCGACAAACCGTAATGGGAGATTGTACTCATCATTATGAACAACTTTTACTAAGGGACCAAAGATGCAATCGCAAAAAAAAACAGCTGTTCTCTACATTTTGACGAGTCATGCGAACATAAATGTAGGGAACAGATGTTTTTTTTTTCGCGACCCTTAAGGGAGTTAAATAGGGGATGAAAATTACGCGTGGGTGAAGCCGCTGGCTAAAGCTAGTTTATAATATTAATATAGTAGGATTAGTAGGATAAGTCCAGGTTTGCAAACGTTATCCTCTCCAAATAAACTAAGATAGTACTTACTCATGAATTTGAAACAGTGACCCTAGTAGTAGCCCGAAGAGGAACCCACAACCTCGTGCATAAGATGCGGATGCCCTAACCACTGAGTCATCTGCCAGGGGTGCGGGTTGTTTGAAAGACATACCGTGGCCCCTGGCACACAGGCAATTGAAGGAACACGGGTGGGTTTTAGTTAGTAAAAGTCTGACACGACCTCATGCTCCACCCAGAGCTGGAGAAGTTATTTGATGATATACCGCGCTCAAAAAAAAAACACTGAGTCATCACGATAATAACCGTCCATTAATAGTCGTGTATGATAGCTTTGGTGGTACCTACCTAATTCAGAAAAACGGAGCCTTATTATTTGCCGAGAATTACGTTACCATATTCAAATTGTTTTGCAAATGTGCAAAAAATCCATTAATTTGATTTATTATAGATTTATATAGTAGTCTAAATTACAATTTAATTCTCTTGTATACAAATTATATCCAATTAAGTATTCAAGGTTTCTAATTGGGTTTTTGATTGGTTTAGTTTGGGTATTAATTTGATTATAATTCATTGGTCTTTATTGTGACCTGAACTGGTGGCCTAAACAGATTAATGTACAGTATCTACAAAAGCAATTAATTTAATAAAAATTATGATACCTATCTACCCTAATTTTGTCCTCGATAATGCTACATAGCAGTTTTCGATAAGCTTAAAAGCGCCATCTGCTAAACGCAAACGAAACTTTTGTACAGTCGACCTTCTCGGCGACCAATGTTCGTGTTAGTTCTAGTTGTTGAGAATAGATGGCAGTGTTTGCTATATATTTGTATCATTCACTATGATGCAGGATTTATATTTTAATAAACACATGGAAACGTTTTTATTGTTAAATAATTATTTTCAATTGTTATTTTCTTTTTGTCTCCAGGCCTGATCAGTCTTCCTCCGATGGAGGTAGAGAGAAGAACACAAGCAGGTTGAATGGATTCCTCAACCTGAAGACACCCCTGATCAGCACAAAGACTCTTGGGTAAGTTTAGATCTAAATTATGTATATTTGATCGTAAACAACGTCTTTTACTTATTAGCTGATTAATTCTTTTGAAGACAACTGCAAAGAAGAATTATTATTTCCATAAAATTAAGTTTTTGAAACATTTTGCTGT
The DNA here is from genome assembly GCA_947359405.1 of Antitype chi. Classification (NCBI taxonomy): domain Eukaryota; kingdom Metazoa; phylum Arthropoda; class Insecta; order Lepidoptera; family Noctuidae; genus Antitype; species Antitype chi. The sequence goes on from OX375836.1 coordinate 5,687,442, forward strand.
AAAACTGGTTATGCCAGATGCCGCCGGCAATGTAAGAAGCATTCTGTTTTTCCGTTCAGCGCCATCTAGACATTAAAAGTAAAACTAACTCTCACACTTGATTCTGAATGAGTTCGGGTAGTAAATCATAGATGGCGTCTTGCTGAATGGACATGAACACAACGCGACTTCGCGTTTCTATTTCTATTTCTAGGGCATCTATTTACTTACTTATTATGAAAACTATAGCTACGATATTTTAATCAGATATTTGCCAGGGTAAACTTACTCAACATTCAGTGTTGAATCTTAGGCGTGTTTGTTTTAGGTACTCGGTTTATAAATTGGTTGTTTAAGCAGATAATTTTTACACAGATGTTGCGTGACATGGGCCTCGTACGTAACAATCTTTGATAAATCCTAAAATTTAGGAAGGCTCATCTATATATCTACATTAATTCAATTGTATCCATTTCAGTTAATAAGGTACCTACCAATGTTTAAAATTGTTATGTTAATTGTGCTTTAATGTAAATCAGGAATGAAAACTATTAAGGAATCTACCATGAAAAAATTAAATAGAAAATGTATTAAGTACCTAGTTATTGACTTGCGCCTTCTTTTTCACGCTTCATTTTTCAGGGGACTCATAAGGTAATTTATGTACGTCTTGTGGCCCTAAATCTAGGCTTACCTACTCATGAAATAAAACCTGAATAAAAACTAACCCGAATGTGACCCGAACACCAGACCCAAAACATTTACCTCAATCAAAATTCATGATTCTATCTAAAATTCGATTTTGAATAATCGAACGACAGTTCTTATATTCGAACCTCACAAAATCAGCCAATCACATCACGCATTCACAGACGCCATGTTGTGATGTCATCATTTAATAATTACAATAAAATGCCCCTAGTAGACCTTTCTGAACTCCCAAAGGAATGATCCTCATAAAACTGAAATTGGAGACTTAATACCCGTTTTATTACATTACCCTTTTTTTATTTGACCAGTTCGATTATAAAACAGATTATATTTACCTACATTTGTACGTTAAAATGTTCTATGATTTTATGTCAGAAGAATGTATTTGCCTATTACTGATTTTGTGATTTTCGTCAATGATTTTTTTGTTTTGTACTTTTGGCAACAAACGTTTAAATAGTCGCTATGATAAAGGCTTGTATTATAACCGTTCGCTAGGTAATTGCGATTTTGGTTTTCTAAAAATACTAAACGATCGTCTTTTTTACGTCATGTGTCTGTCTTTTTTGTTTCAGATGTAGGTATGCATATGTTCAATTAAATTTAATAGATTTTTTTATGATTTATAATTTTTTAATTTTTATTAATTACTGGCTGACCCGACAGACGTTGTCCTGTCTTAGCTATGAATATTTAATTCGCAACTTTCTTAATTTTTCTTTCCTAAGAACCTTCTTCTGACAATAACAAACACAACAAAAAAGAATTAGCATAATTGATCCAGCCTTTCACGTGTGATGTCGTGACCAAGGAAAATAGGGATTTATTTTTATAAATATACTAGCTGACCCGCCAGACGTTATCCTGTCTTAGTTATGAATATTTAATTCGCAACTTTCTTAATTTTTTCTTTCCTAAGAACCATCTCCTGACAATAAGAAATACAACAAAAAAAGAATTAACTAAATTGGTCCAGCCGTTCACGTGTGATGCCGTGACCAAGGAAAATAGGGATTCATTTTTATGTATTATATAAAAGATATAGATAGATAACACTCAATAATTTTTTTTATTTGATTTTAGTTTTACTTCACTTCACTGATCGTCTTTTTACAAAATGTCCTGAAATGTCCAACAGCCTAGTAACTAGGGCTAAATTGGATGGACACACACCTTTATACTCCATTTGAAATAGCATTAGACAGAAGTTAAAAAAGGTTATTTTTAATGTACACTTCGTAACAAAATGACATTAAACGTGTTGTAGTTACGATTAATGCTAAAAAAAATAAAGTGTCAATGCTAAAAACCTAAAAGAAGCAGGAGTGAACAACACCGAGTAACTAAATTAGCTGATGACGACGAAGTTTTACCAACGTATTGTGGGTCGTAAGTTGTTATTTAAAATAAAGTATTGTAAAAAAAAAAAAAATTTATTTCCTTTTAATCTTAATTAGATTTAAATCTTCATGTGATTGTTTGTTTCATTCATTCGTTTTGTTGTAGGTTTGTAATGTGTGATGAAGATGTTATTATAAATAGAACATTATTTAAAATAAAAATTACTTTTACTTCGTTTATCTCAGTATTTAGTTCTGTCTTAAATCTACCTAAAAAAGTTAGAACTTAACTTTGAAATAAAATGTTTTGCACTCCTGCTTCTACGAGCCTCTTTTTTCTAAAGCTATAATAAATGGGGTATAGGTACTGTAGGATCGGGGGGATCTAACTATAAATAAAATATTAAATAGTGTTTAACTCCGTGGAACTCCACGTATAATTAAGGAAGTCAAGACTATCCATAAGGCCGCGCCTAATATAATCAATATATTTTCTTGCGGAACAAACGTATCCTATTCTAGTTGAAGGATAGAATCCAGAATCGACCTCTTGACAGTTCAAACGTGACAAAGGCAATTCATTACCGGCCTGTATTAATATAAAGGTTGCATTCGATAAGCAACAAACCTTTACAGTACCTAGTACCTAATACTACCACATACCACATTACCACGGATGTTTGTAAAAAAGCATACCGCAATTTAGGGTTGGTCTTACGGTTAGGGAACCAGTTCACGAACATCAGTGCTCTGAGATCTTTGTACGAAGCGCTTGTAAAAAGTCATTTGGAATGCAATGCTGTCGTCTGGTCGCCACATGAAACCAAGTACAAACTAATGTTAGAACGTAACCAGAACAAATTTGTGAGATTCCTGTACTTTAAGCAGTATGGTGTGTATCCAGGGTATCCACTGTTGTATCCTACTGTTTGTGCTGGGCATGGTAGGCTATAATAAACTGGAAGTAAGAAGGGAAGTAGCTCTCGCCACGTACTTATTTAAGATTATGCGTGGTAAAATACACAATCCTGGCGTTTTACGCACGGTTGGGTTGTGTGTACCTGATGGGTACGTGGGGCGACGGAGGCGACCGCCTCTGCTGTGGGTACCGCCCGCTCGCACCAACCTGCTGCAGCACGCGCCGTTGACGCGCGCCCTGCACACACTCAATGTGGTGTCACAACATATTGACTGCTTCAATTGTACTCTGAGTGAATTCACACGGGCTGCATTTTGTAAAATTGCTTGATAACATAATTGTGTGTAACCTTTTTAAGCTATTATTGGTATAACTTTAACCATTTATAACTACACTATTGTATTAGGAAAACCTGTGATGATAGTGTATGTGTTTGTGAATAAATAAATAAATAAAATAAGATATCGACTCTGTCCTAGACAGCCGCTCAATCCTATTTAACCATCACGTACGTACGTCGCCAGCAATTTATCACATCTTCACAGTTGAGCGAGCTTCGTCAACAGTAACATACAGTATGTTCTATTGTATGAGCTGCTTAAACGTAGGACACCGTGAAACACTCAGTTATTTTGACAAACAGTTAAGCGTATTGGTATATAAAAAAAGGTAAAAAAAAAAGGTATTTATTGTGACTCGCACAGGAAGATCACATACTAAAATGAACACAAAATGGTACAAAAATTGTAAAAAACAAATTTCTCAGAAGAAAAAAATATTTAAAAAATAAATAAAACAGAAAGTTTTGCACTAGGCCAAAAGGCTCCTACCTCAGCATGATGCTGCGACATTTAAAAAGGATCGCAGCGCTGGTATTCTGGTAGGGTCTGAGCGATGTGATGTTATGGGCAGTTACAGTATGCAATGTAATCAGTACAAAAGATAGATAAAACTAGCTGACCCGACAGCCGTTGTCCTGTCTTAACTATGAATATTGAGTTCGCATTATAACAAAAAAAAATTGGGTTGGACCACCCTTAATATTTAGGGGTATGAGAAATAGATGTTGGTCGATTCTCAGACCTACCCGATAAGCACACGAAATTTTATCAAAATCGGTTCAGCCGTTTCGGAGGAGTAAGGTAACTAACATTGTGATACGAGAATTTTATATATAAGATGTAATATGTTAGCGAATAAAACACTACACGGTACATATTACAAGGCAGAAAAAAATCAAAGTTCAAAGAAAAGTCCTACATTACATAGGTACCTATTAATTTTTTTTCACAAAAATAAAATAGTAGGTCATTCATTCTAACTAGCCTTTTCTCAGCTATGTTGGGGTCAGTTTCCAGTCTAACCGGATGCAGTTTTACATGGAGCGACTGCCTATCTGACCTCCACAACCCAGTTACTGGGTAACGACTGTTATAGATCCCCGAATGACAGCCAGTTCCGAGGCACAGAGGAGTCTCGGTATGTAAGATGGTCACCCATCCACAGACCAACCCCGACAAGCGTAGCTTAACCTGATAGATCGACCTGTGCGGCTGTTATTCATCTTCATCAGTTTGCAGCAGTCTTTTGCTGGACATAGGCCTCTCCAATTTCACGCCATTCAGCTCGATTCTCGGCAACCCTCATACAGTTGCTACCAGTAACCTTGCGAAGATCGTCACTCCACCTAGCCTGAGGGCGTCCTACCTTACGTTTTCCAATTCGCGGCCGAAAAGTGGTAGGCGGCGGGGCCACTGCGCTGACCCGTCGCAGGGGGACCAAGGGTTCCAGACACGGGTTCGTCTGGGGCCCTTATATTACTTGGTTCCTGGGGTAGTCACGGCGTGCCATGTGTCTTGGTGCGCCAAACTGGTGGGGTCCGCAAGGGCCGATGCCTGCCAGGGGTGCGGGTTGTTCGAAAGAGATACCGTCGCCCCTGGCACACAGGCAGCTGAGGGAACACGGGTGGGTTTTAGTCAGTAAAAGTCTGACACGCCCTCCTGCTCCACCCAGAGCGGGAGAAGTTATTTGATGATTTTCCATCCCCAAAAAAAAAAAACCTAGCCTGAGGGCTGTTATTACTTAGCCACAAACCCCTCATAAAATAGTAGATATCATGATAAAACAATCTTAAAAAACAGCTCAAAAATGTTTATCGTCACAAATTAAATCACAACACCTAGATCTCAACTTTCCATTTCAAGTCTATCCCAGACACCTTTTCAGTCTTAAATCAAGAGGCCCTTAGATAAGTGGCAATCGCTTTCAAAGCGTTTCGTATTTCTACGACTTTCAACGAGATTGACATAAACTATTCAGTAGCATATGCAGCCCAATCTTTGACTTTTCCATCCTCCGTATCGTTAATAGAATGTCAGTTTGTCTAGGTCCCAACGACTCTCCTGCACGCTTAGCATGACGCCTTCAATTTTACGATGAATAGACACAGCTCTTTATAAACAAAGTGACATTTCGTTTCTCCATTTTTGACATCGCAACGTAGAAATCCTGCTACAATCTGTAATTTTGTCTTTCATTTCTAATGATCTTTATCTAGGTCCTTTTTTATGCAGACTAATTTCAGAAGAATGTTTTTTACTTCAAACTGTCATAATCACACTGACAGCTGACAGTTGTGACAGTGACAGAAAACTTTCTACTCGACGGCCACAAAGTATATACGGCAATCTACAAAATTACGATTTTACAGGAGAGCGTTTTGAACGCAAAACTGTGATAAATAATGGAAGAACAAAACTACCTTCATCTATTTGACATCATTTGGTTAATAGGGCATTACCAAGGAAATATAGTTACCAATATTAGTTTGGACCAATATTACTGTAATGTTTTTTGTTCCAAAATACGGTAGTAGTCTTCATATACGTGACTTAATATGAGTAAAAATTGAGAATCAAACAGAAAAAATTATCGTATGACAAAACAAAGAATTCTGCGTCAAAGTATATAAAAGAGTGAATTTCGTAAAAAGTTCTGTTGACTCTTTCTAGTGCTGCCGTCGCTACTGTCTACACGAACGGAACATCATTTTTTAGTCTACTTTTCCGTAGACAAAACGGTGCTCATACTAAGCCAGCTCAAACAATGCCACTCAAACTTGTTAATTTCACAAGCTATATCGGTATCTCCAGTTTTTTTCCGGGTAATTTAATTCCGTGTCTATACGAGAGAAGGTAAGTGCAATATATTATCATGGTTACGTTTTCAAACGACGTATATCCGCATGTTATTAAGAAATGCCTCCGTATCGTAACACACTGTATATACGTATAAATATTTAGGCGGAATATGTTGGAGGTACGCACGACATGGGAGCAAGAGTGAGGGTGAGCACGGTTCAGTACTTTTGTGGGTAGGTTTAGTGCTGGGCGGTAGCGGGAACGGTTTAAAATATTTTGCTAAGCCACTGACAAAAACTATTTCATTATTTGTTGAATGTTAAATATTTCCGTGTATCTAATTAGTTCTATTGACAAAATGCTACTGTCACTAAATAGAGACTAGTTGGTTTTTAATTAGTTAGGTTAGGTTAGTTTGGAAAATACGAAAGACTTACGATATCCGTGTCTGTCAAGATCCTTTATCTAAGAAATGGGTAAAGGTATGATAGAGTAGAAATTTAAACCATAATAGTAACTAAGGTCTACGGTCCCTTGGAGATGCAAAAAAAAGCAAGGTTTACAATCAACTCAATGAAAATATACAGCCATTTCTATCGTATATTTTGATACTTACAAGCAAAGTTGGTTACAGAACCGACTACTCAAGAACTGTATATTTAAAGTCAGTTTTCGAGACACATAAGTCCCTCCAGGTAGGCTTGTAACGCAACATGAGTGTACGACTTCCACTCGCTGCCGCCTCCGCTATTTTCAAGCCCCTACCTTACCTCAAGGCCATCCAAATAAAAAAGCAGAATTTATTTGGACCCAAACGTACTCTGTGATTGACAAGCGAGACCGCGAGATGATTCTATTTTCGCTCAGATTTATATTATTGCTAGCACTTCGATCGCGACTTCGTTTGAGTTTCCTGTACAGATTTGACACCTCATATTTATCATCCATGTATGTGGTTGATTTAGTTTCTCTATTTAGGTGACCATCTTTACGTACCAAGACTCCTCCGTACCTCGAATAACATGTAAAGCCATTAGTCCCGGCTATTATTTGTAGATCTTTGATAGTCGTTACTGATCGTCTGAAATTCGAAAGTCTGACAACCAGTCTTACCAAGGGTTACCGTATTATCCAGTAACTGGGTTGTGGAGGTCAGATAGGCAAACAATGTCTGTTTTTTTACAATGTCTGACATATTCCCGTCATTATTTGACATTATACATCAATTTTACTACTATTTATTATTAGTGATTGTCATCGAAATCATGTCACTTGGTTCAAATAGATTCATTTTATATAGGTAGATTCTTTTACATATTGTGAATGAGAGAACGTTGTAGGCCTTAGAGACTAGATTTGTAGACGTTTTTCTATTCTGTATTTTCATTCCTCTAAGTACCTGGTACTTATTGACTGGCCTGCACTGTCCTCCCATACCTATTATCACTGTAATTTGAAAACATTGTAAAAGCCAATTATTTTTAAAAGAGTAACCGTGGAGTTTCTTACCGGCTCTTCTCCATAGGAAACGACAAATTGGAACCGTGCACCTAGCTTCTGACGTTTCATAAGTGCCCATGCAGGCTTATGTGAAATAAAATATTTAGATTTTGATTTTGATTTTGACGCTCCATGTAAGATACTGGTATTCAGTTGCATCCGGTTAAACTGGAAGGCGACCCCAACAAAGTTTGGAAAAAGTTAAGCAGATGACAATATTGATGATAGTGGGGTTGATTTTAAGTTAAAGTATCTACATTAAAATATGTTGTAGAGGTATTGGCCCCGAGTGACGAGTTGTAGATCGCAGGTTTGAACCAGACAGGCAATTTACTATGTACAATTTATTGCATCACTGTTCAAGGAAAACATCGTAAGGATACCGGCATGTCTTTTTTTTTTTGATGATCGGTCTCCCTTTTCCGCACGTAGACTCCCATTCGGTCCGTTGCGCGTGGGAATTCTGGATAACAAACCCAGCCTAGCTCCGCCCAAAAGCACAGAAGCTTCCTGGGAGCTTCATAGGCTTCGCGGAGCGACCTCACTGTTCCGAGGATTTCTTCACGTTAAAAACCCACGGCCTCGTACTCCAGGATGACGTGGGCAGCTGATTCCTCGGCGTCAAGGCAGCCGCTGCAAAGCGGGCTGTCTGTGGCGCCTATATTATGAATATGTTTGTTAAGGGGGTTTTTTTTTCTTTTCATGAGGATGGGAAATCATCAAATAACTTCTCCCGCTCTGGGTGGAGCAGGAGGGCGTGTCAGACTTTTGCTGACTAAAACCCACCAGTGTTCCCTCAGTTGCCTGTGTGCCAGGGGCGACGGTATCTCTTTCGAACAACCCGCACCCCTGGCAGGCATCGGCCCTTGCGGACCCCACCAGTTCGGCGCACCAGAACACATAGCATGCCGTGACCACTCCAGGAACCAAGTAACACAAGGTCCCTTTGTCCCCTGCGACGGGTCAGCGCAGTGGCCCCGCCGCCTACCACTTCTCGGCCGCAGGAGATAGGGAGAGTGGCCAACGCTATACCGACACTCCTCTTCCTCTGCGGCTCCACCACGTCCGCCATCAAACGGTGGTGGCCCCGTCCAGGCCACGGAAGGGAAGAGCGCTACTCAGAAGTACCGGCACTCCTTCTCCACCGCAGCCTGTCACCCTCAGCCGTGATGCCTCCCATTCGACATCGCGGCACGCCTCAGTTGCGATGCACCTCACCGCAACCTACTTTTTGGCCGCTACGTCGTAGGCTTGGAGACAAAAGCCCTGACGAGCGGCCCCACCTTGGGGTTCCTCTTCGTTTCACCGTGGGAGCGGACCACGGCTACTGAGCCCCCCCGCAACGACAATGCGGGAACCCACTGAGGGGGTTGAGAGTAGGCTTGTGCCCCAGGAGTAGGAATATTAAAGACTGATTATGCTCTCAAAACAATAGAAGAAAAACGACAAAGGAAAACATCGTGAAGAAATTGGCATGTTGTGGAACCAAAATATCAAAGACCTGCACCCTTATCGCGTACTACCTAACACACAATTAATCAGAATCTGAATAATTTTGTAGGAAGTAATTTTCATAATTATGTCCGAAAAAAAAATCTGCTCAACAACACAATGAATGTTGATAAACTGTCAAAACAAAAGCCATTCGACTGATAGTGTATTACGCAATGCCCCCTCTACACTAGCTCCGCGTGGTGGATGGACGCCCATAGGAGCGTTATAAACTGCAAGTATGCTGGCAAAAGTTGGTAGCAGACAAACAAAAAAAATACACTGGCGCATATACAATAAAAGTACGGATAAAAGTATACAGGAAGAATTCTCCATATTTCTTATTTTCAGTAATATTTCCGGGACTTCTGTTTGCATTTTATGGTTGCGTTACATATTTATATGGGCTCTGTTGAAGTATTGTGTTGTTTGTAGTAGATATACATATAGCTTACCGAGTGGCCAAATGAGGTATAAAACATAGGGAACATAATCTGTTATTGTAGGGTTTCGTAACTTGAAAGGAAAACGGAACTGTTTCAGTATAAGATTACTCATGCGTGAGACCGTTTGTCACAGACGTTTTTCTCGCTAACCAATGCAACGAGAGTTTGAATTCACGAACATTTTTTTTTTATTTTCTTCTTTGCCCTCTAGCAGGACAATATTTACAGGCTGAATTGATTATAATATTCTAAGCCTGTCTAGACTTTTATCTAATCAAAATACAGGTTCTGCTAATTATACAACTAACTACCAGCCCCCCTTTTTTAACGTGTGGAAACCCTCCTGGATGTCCTCCACCCTGGGTTGAGCGGAGAGGTCTGTCAGTCTCTACTGACTATAACCACGCAGTGTTCTGCTGCTAACTTTAGCCGGGGTGCTGGAGTCCTTGCGCATTTCATCACGCTCCCGCGGCCAGGTGTTGGTCCGCATGATTTCATACGGACCCCGTTACCCTCAGCGACCGCATACGGCTGCAACTCCTGTACAGACAGGCGCGCGTGGAACACCGTATTGCCTGCAGGCCTCACCCTAAGACAGCCGGTGATCGTTTCGCGCAGTGTGCTGCACCGTGTCGTCAAAGCAGTTGCAATGGTGGCAATTGGGTGTCGGTTCCCAGCCTATGCGGCACAGGTAAGTACCTGTGTTATGGTTATTACCCGTACATGTACCCAACACCATTTGTGCTAGGTATGGTGGGGTACCAAAGTTTAGAAGTTAGGAGAAATCTTGGTATGGTCAAGTATTTCATCCGCTTAATTCGTGGTACCCACTACAATTCCTCGTTACTGCAGTACATCCCCTTTAGCATCCCACCACCTGTTAGGCACTCACTTCGCCCTCGCCAACGTCCCCTTTTCTCAATACCGCAAACCAGTATCCTAACCCTTAAGACCAGCCCATCGTATCAAGTCCTCACCCATATTAACAACATTTTGTTATATGACGAATCCTTAGATGTTTTCACGAGTACTGAACTGGGATTCCTGAACACGGCTACTCGATACCTGGAGTCCGTTGCCACTCACAGTACAATCTCTAAGGAGTAAATTAATATTTTTTTTATCTACTTATTAATAATTTTGTATCCTGATTTTATCTTGTTATTAATAATTCTGTATCCCAATTTCATCTTGTTACTTATTAATGATTTTGTATCCTAATTTTTATCCCAGTTCTGCCTTATTTTATTAAATGCTAATAAATAATGTTATCTAATTGTACCTAATGTTATCTACTTTTACCTTATTTTGACTAATTTTGTTCAATCGCTTAATCTCTTCTATTTTTGTCTAGTTTCATAACTAATTTCACCTTGTTCTATGTTTCTATGATTGTATGTGTAATAACCTGGAGTGACCGATAACTTGTATGTGTGGTGCAAACTGTTAATATAAGTTGGTTATTAATAAATAAATAAATAAATCTTGTGGGAGTTCTTCCAACGCTACGTCTTCCAGTACGTGTTTGCTACTCCAGAATCTTTCGGCCCCATCGGTAATTTGTCCCTGCCCACTGTCACTTAAGTTTGGCAATTCTTTGGGCTATATCGGTTACCTTGGTTCTCAAACTCAAAAACTCAAACTCAAAGCATTTATTTCAATTAAACCATTTTCAGGCACTTTTGAATTGTCAAAATTGTTCTCCTACGGATCTCTTCATTTCTCATTCTTTCAAGTAGCGGATGTTACAGAAAAACCAGCCAGACTGAAGTGGAAGTGTGCTGGACACGTCGTGTGAATGTACCCGGAGAGTTAGGTAAAAATCGTGTTTTAACTCCATTTTCTTTCATAAATCATAATATTACATCGTCAGCAACTGTTTTAAATTCATTTCGATAGAAAACAATCGTTTTTATTTCTAGTTTAGGTACTGATCACATTCACAAGAAGATTAGCTCATCTAAAAATGAGACCTCACTTGCCGTTTATGACTGAATTCCCTATCTCTGTAAATAATCCCACTCGTAGAGAAATATAAACTTAAACAGAAACTTACTATAAACTTACATAATCTTACATAGTCTTCTAATCTACAAAATCTAGCTTTAGGGTTAAACTTTAGAGTGTAAATATTATATGATGCCTTCTTTTCTATATACATGTACCTAGTCTAAAGCATTATGTTTTAGACTAGGTATTTCACATGAAGGTAAGTATAATATATTAACATCTATCTCACAGTACCCTGTTACATGGGACTTTAACATAACTGGCGAAAAGTGGTTGAACTATAAGTGCACTATTCTTCGGGGTATACAGAAGTGATGTTATGTGTGTGTTATTTAGCATACACATTTCGATGTTTTGAAATACAGCCACATTCGCAAATTGCTAAAGCAGGGGCTGGTGGTTATAGCAGCGGTAAGATCCGTTGTGAAGGAGTAGCTGGAGAGACGGGATGGCACCCTTACTTTCCGGCTGACACAGGTATTGTCCGGACATGGGTGCTTCGGAAAGTCCTAATCTAGTGTTAAACCTGTGTTGACCAGACCAAGATTTCTCCTAACTTCTAAACTTTGGTACCCCACCATACCTAGCACAAATGGTGTTGGGTACATGTACGGGTAATAACCATAAAGTTTTAAGCACAGGTAGCGGATAAAACATTTCTGAACCTTTTTTTTTTAAACCAGTGTGTACAATTTTTCGTGGGGGTTCCAGATTTCATTGTTAGTCTCTTACAAACTGCGGATGAAGGAGTTGTACAGTATGGTTATTACTTGACGATTAGTAAAAATCTTGGCTTGACGCAAGACAAAACCTAAGTTTTTCCGGGATTTGTTGCAGGTCTGTATTATGTGCTGGTTAAATGTATAGTGTGGATCAAAGTGAGCACCCGGATCACGTACGGTTAAAGCGCGTTTCAGGGATTCATTGTTCATTGTGTAGATGTTGTGTATAGGTTGTGTGGCGTTTGTGTAGGTCATGACAGTGCATTTACTAATGTTTAGGTCGAGATTGTTTATAGTGCTCCAAGTGTGAATGTTGTCGATGTCAAGTTGAAGTGTGGCCGTACCGCTAGGATTAGCTACTGGAAGAGCAACTTTGACATCATCAGCATACATTAAGACTGTGGGGTGTTTTACATATGTTCCCACATATCCGTCAGACCGTTAACTACTATGAGAAAAAAAAGGGGCCCGAGGTTAGTGCCTTGCCCTATGCCTGAAGTGACCAAGAAGCTCTCCGATTTGGCATTTTTGTATGATACAAATTGCTTGCGATCGCGCAGATAGTTTGAGAAGAAATTTTGTGGTATTACAGAGAAACCTGCCAATGCCAGTTTACCAAGAAGTATGTCGTTGTCAAGACAGACCGATGACCTGGTGAAGGTTGCAGAAATCCGCTAGATGCGAGAAGTACAGAACCGGTCAAAGTGGAGATGCTTTCTGAAGCGCTATGTCCAGCAGTCTTTCGGCAAAAATGATGATGACGATGATTATAATATCAAAAATCAATAATTCATTAGAATCATTCTTAAATTAAAATACCTTTCTTACGTAAAACAGGCAGCTAATTAAATTTCCTATCAACTACAATCTACATTTAACTAAATACCTTATTAACTGTGACTTACCCTACTTTGACGAAGATCAAAAAAAGCAAGGAGCGGGCTTGTTCCAGTCAAGTTAATTAGAACAGGTCTAAGGAGATTAATTACAAGAAAACGGACAAAAGAGTAAGTAAAATAGTCCGCTTCGAAATAAAGGGTGTTTTCTACTTCGGTTTGTTTACATTTTGTTTTAAATTAAACAGGGTTTGTATTAAGTGTGCAATATAATAATGCTTTTAGGATGTTATTGGGGCTGCTGAGATGTTGTAGTGCGTCTGGCATGTTTATTGGAGGATCGGATTGATGGCTTTCATGTCATCACAAGAAAGCGAGTGGCCTCCATATTGCACTGTATCCAAGCAAGCTCCAACAGCATTCTGAAAGTAATAGCAGACCAGTTAGACGGTCTTTTTATTAGATACTGGATTGCAATCCACGTGTCTAATTGATTTCGTTTCTTTCTTTCTTTTTATTTCTTTTATATTGTGGTTTTATTAACTTAGTTCTTAGGTACTTACCAACACAAATATGGATAACTGAATAATCCGAAATAAAATGCTTCAAAATCAAAATCAAACGTCATTTATTCAAACTAGGCTGAGGGTCAGGTATTTTTGAACATCAAAATAACATAAGACAGTCCCCCCAAAACGCCAGCCTTTTACCACTTCCTAGTGCTTTAGCTGGGAAGAAGAAGTGGCGGAACAAACTCCCCAGCAGCACAGCTGTCTGTTAAGATAGAAAAATTTGATTCTGTAAAATAATAGGTAAGTAATTGACATTACTAAACACAAAACATACAATTAAATTATTTGCCATATGTCAGCTAGCACACGTCAATATACTAACAAAACATAGTAACTAAACTCAAGCAGATATAAATAATGAAAAATGAAACAAAACAATATTCGTAAACAGAACTCAATACCCACACAATAGCCTCCAGGCATAAAGGGTGGGGCCGCTTAGATAATTATGCAATACTGCATTATGTTCATTTTAACTTGAAGTAATTATAAATGTTATGCTAGGACCTTCGGAGTAAAATAAATGTATCTAAGTATCTGTTGTCAAATTTCTAATCCATTTCATTTGAGTAACAACATAAGAACATCGCATTTACTAATAAGGGACTTGATCCTTTTAAAAATCTAGGTTAACACAAAAGACAGTCAGATAGACAAATAAATACATCAGCCACCTTACAAAGTGTACTTGGTAGGCGCTACGAGTAAGTCATTTTATCTTTTTTCGTCGAGATCGTCTCCCGCATGGCAATATCATCCTAAACCGGTGCGTGTAGCGGTTTACGACAGGGGTGCATATTGAACGGCTATAGAATTAGTTAAGATGATTGGTTTTCGTGTGAATGTGTACGAAATCTCATATCACCATGTCTTGTTTAGGAGCAAATCAAAACTATATGTGCTCAATTGTTTTTGCATTTGAATAAAAGTTTATATACCCGTGTTTATTAATGTGTACTAATATACCTGAACGAAAAATTTTTTACATATGTTACGTGGACGGAGGATTATGAATTTTGGACAGTTAATGGAGAAGAATTTATAAGGAGAAGCAGTGTAGAAAGCTATTTTTTTTTTCAAACTAAAAAAACATTGTTCGCAACCGATGGGCGACTACAAGTAAGTATAATTGATTGAAAATATACTAAATTCTGAATAAAACCTTCAAAATCGCTGTTTCATTAAAATCTTCGTGCGTGCAATTGGCTGAAAACTATATTTACGTCAATCAAAGTCAAAGTCAAAGCATTTATTTCAAATAGGCACTTAAAAGGCACTTTTTAACGTCAACATTTACATTAAAACAGAATTGATTCTAGTCGCCCCTTCCAAAATGTAGTTTCGTATGGAGAAGAATGGGCAAGAAACTCCACCGTTACTCTTTTAAAATGTTTCAAGTACAATATTTAACATATTATATGATTATGTGTGAAAACGATGCACCCAGAATAAAATTACCAATTACCAATTAATCGATACTAGTTTGCAGGTACCCACAAATTACGGTCATCAGAGAAATAGTAGACCAGGCAAAAGTCTCACTATATCCTTTTTTAAACTGTCTGCACGACAGCAAAGATAGAAAGAAACAAAGAAACAAAATACATTTATTTAATAGACTAAAAAGGCACACAATTTACAGCAAAATAAAAAATCAACAAAAAGTGTAAAGTGCGTCAAAGTGTGGCTCACAGCTGCGCTAAAAAGGCCCAGCTAAAAATGCCAGACAACTAGTGCCTGACGCTGATTTTCAACTGGACCTGACGTGTGAGGTGACGGATAGGGAGATACAGTCTATATCCCTCAGTGTCTTCTTTACATCTCCAGACTCGTTCATGGTAGTGGAGAACATCGTTTCCTTTGTTTTGTCCTTTCATCTCACTCAGTTTTAACTCCGTCTCTTTAAATGTCCAGAGATTATCGTGGTCAGACCATATGAGGGACCATGCATGCAGATTAGTGTCTGATATATTCTTAGGTATTTCCTGATTACGTGTATCTTTCAGTCACATTAAATTTTCTCTAGATCACCACCCGATCTGGTAATGTATAAACGCAGTACCTCGTTTAATTTTGTAAGTTTCCGATCATAACATAGAAAACTCTTTAGATAAAAGATTATAAAATCATAGAAAGTTCAATAATTCAGTGTAACTGTACCCTTCCTGAATTTAATACGACATTGAAGAAGGTTACGTACCCATGTTAGATTTTCAAACTTTGGTTATTGACTGCGAACCTATCTAAATTGTGGTCTTATTAACTACAATGCGTGTGAACATTTTGGTAACTTAGGGCATTTTTCCACCACCACTGTCATCAGGACGTCCCAGAGAAACAGATGACGTTGCTGAAGTAGCGATACATAATTATTCGAAACCAATGTGACGTCAAGAACTACTCGAGGCTTCGGCGGTCGGTATGACGGCGCTCGGGTTCCAAACGACCATAGTACGTGCTACAAAAATGTTCCTCCCAGACCTTGAGGCAGCATAAAAGTTATACTGCTCGCTAAGACCACATTTTTAAGCAATATTGCCCGTCGTTTTACACCTATTGAGGTCCTTCACATTGTCGACAGTATTTGCAATGAACTATTGCACAATCTGCTGCTTATAATTTTTGCATGACTAGTCGTATTATTTTATTGCTGTATCTGTCCGTGACATCACAGTGGGCCAGAATACCAGCGCTGCGACACCTTTAAATGTGGCAGCATCATGCTGAGATAGGGGCCTTTTGGCCTCGTACAGTATTTTGTTTTTTGCTTTTTTATTTTTTACTTTTTATAATATTTTAATTTTATTTTTTTTTGTTAAGCATATTGTGTAGTTAAGTTTCTTATATTCCTGTGCGAGTCTAATAAATACGTTTTCTTTCTTTCTTTCTTTCTTATATGTGAGAGCAGTGGTGGCCCAGTGGTAACGGCCGTGACTTACGAGTTGTAGGTCGTAGGTTCAAAGCCATATGGGTACTTTACGTTATATGTAAATTATTTCATCACCACTGCTTTCAAAACGGTGAAGGAAAACATCGTGAGGAAACCGGCAAAATCAAACTCAAACTCAAAGCATTTATTTCAAATAAACCAATTACAGGCACTTTTGAATTGTCAAGGTCGGTGAGGCAGAAAGATGAAGCTAGTTGCCCATTCCAAAGCGTAGGTACCTATGGAGAAGAACGGGCAAGAAACTCCATGGATACTCTTTTAAAATCATGATATTGTTACAAAAAGTTGGTTACATCATTATATTGAAATTATCAATGTGAGAACGATGTAAAAAGACGTTCACATTATAAGCGTCCGTAATTAAAACAAAAATAAAATAACAATTTAGAAATTAAAATTCCTAGAACCAAAAATTCGAAGACATGTGACATCTACCAACTCGCAGTGGGCCCACGTGGTAGGTTACGGCCCACTCCCTCTCACAGAGAGGGGGCCTGTGTTTCAGCAGTGGGAACAGTATTGGCTGATTGTGTGGATGATATGGTCAAAACTGGGCAAAATACCGAAGAGAGCCAAATTTATTTTTCTTTTTTGTCGCGGTTCCTCGTCAATCAATGAAGGCCTAGCACATAATAAGGAAGAGTTCAGACATAGTAGGTAGCTACCGAATAGCTAGTGTTAAACTGACTTTTATTTAGCAAAGTCAAGATTACAAATTATCAAGAGAAATATCATATATATATATTATTATTATGTTATGTCATATATTTATTGTTATGTTTGTTGTTCTCTTTCTTTTTATATATGTTTGTTGCTGCTGTGTTGTGTCTGTGTCGAATAAATGTTTTCTATTCTATTCTATTCTATATCAATCATAAACTTGAAAACAGACGGCTTTGTACGGTCTTAAGTTGTAAATTTTGTATCAAAAACTTTACTTATGTCGGATTAAAATTGAAAATAAAAAAAACTGCCTTGAACGCTTTGGCTCGGGCTAAAGTTAGATCTTGTTTTTTAATACGACAGAAAATAAATTTTCACGATTTGATTCGAAATTTTAAGAATTGCTATATAAAATGACAATTCACTCTCGTATGAATTCGCAGCTAGATTTTAATCAGAGAATTCCAATACCTGGAAAGTTACACTTAGCACAGAAGTTCAAGTTCTCTTCAACCATGGTAACTTTTCTAACACTCGAAGAGTTGTTCAAGTTGCAAGCGAACTGTGCACTGTACAGTCAGTAAACAGTTTAAATGCAGTTATGTCAACTACACAAGAACAGAAACTGCTATTTTGCAGTCAGTTGCAGACCAAATGCAGACCATTTATGTAGGCCATTACTCAACTAAGACACGCTTATCCTGAGTTGTGACTGACTGATGAAATGTAAATAAATGCGTCGGAAACAAATTTGTAATGCCACTTACAAATGGACTGCTTTGATTTGATGATTTGAATACATTTTTTTTTTTAATAACTAAAGATGGTTTTCATTGAACAATTTTGAGGTAGGGGGAGCGTATTCCGTAGAGTATTTTTCAATTACAACTATCTTTCCATTTTCTTTTTAGACGGATGATCTTCTAAATACTTCTTTAACCTTACGCTTCCTCAAAAGAAATTCTTCCGTATAATATTAAAAGATCGGGAAACCCTACAGAATAGCCCCATTTTGCAAAAACATCAGATCATAGAAGCTTAACTTAACTCTTATTTTTAAAACAAAGTCTTGGTAAACACTCCCAATGTCCCACAAAAATACTCCATCTTTTCTGTAAATCTAATGGTATAAGATTACAGAGTCATAGGTTCTTCAATAATTCATTGCGAACATCGCTTGTGCGATGCAGCCGTTACAGCGCCATCTGTTGGCAAGAGAACGCAACTCTTGACCTACATGAATTTGATGTTAAATTCATTGGGTGAGATTATCGGGCGAGATGTACGAAAGGGTTGGGATTTGGTGGTATAGCAAAAGATATTATGATACTTCGAATACAATATGATGCAGCTTATCTGCACCCAAGTTACAATGCATTTTTTTTTTACAATGTTTGACATATTCTTGTAGTTATTTAACATTATACACCAATTCTAATATAAAAGCTTTATAAGTGGTTGTAATGGAAATCATGTCACTTTGTTTCTTTTATATATTGTGAATGTGAGAACGATGTAGGCCTTGCAGACTGCAGATTTTTAGACCATTTTCTATTCTTCATTTTCATTAATTGTAAATACCAATTATTTCTGGAATTTCTTGCCGGCTCTTCTCTATAGGAAGCGACAAATTGGAACCGGGCACCTATCTTCTGACGTTTCATAAGTGCCCATGTGCATAGGTTTACGTTAAATAAAATATTTTGATTTTGAGCTAAATTCCAATATTTTATATGCAGATGTTGTGACCGTATATAATTCGACTTATTTTGTAAGTACCTATGAAATCCTCGTTATAGGCTACGGGTTCAACAATATTGATAACTAGCGGTCGCCCGCGGCTCCGCCCGCGTGGATGTCGGTTACCGCTGCAAAAAGCCTACCCAGGAAAGACACGGTCAGTAAAATGATTCCCAGGTCAATTCACAGACATCGACGACGCAGTCATTATCCGCAGGCTGCATAGACTCCCCTCCCGCACGCGCACCCCGTCTTGGTGACGCCCACTTCGCAACGGGCCGTGCAGCAGAAATCGTATTATTTTAATTTCGCCATAACTTTAAAACCAAACGTCCAATTTTAATCATTCAAAGACCAAATATTATCTACATAAACTGTACTTAGTGATGAAACATTTATTTTGATTAGGATTATAGCATGAGTAAAATAAATGCGTTTAAATGTAGTCCAAAAAAAAATTCAAGATAAATAAATAAAAAAATGGTTGTTGTGCCTCATTCGACATAGATAGGTATAGTGTGTCGCGGACTTTTTTGTAGATATTTATAAGATCTACAATTAATTAGAACATTTTATGGTTCTATCTTTTATAGTTTAGGCAGCGTACGCAAAATAAGTAACTTTTCTGGTTGATTTTTTACACCTTGTGTCCGAAAACCCCAAATATCTTACGGAACCCTATTTTTTTCCAAAATAAAATTTAGCCTATGTTACTCGTGGATAATGTAGCTTTCGAATGGTGAAAGAATTTTTAAAATCGGTCCAGCAGTTTTTGAGCCTATTCATTACAATCAAACAAACAAACAAACAAACAAAGTTTTCCTCTTTATAATATTAGTGTAGACGTATTCATCATAATATTCCAAAAACAAAGCAAAGATGAAACAAATTATCGTTCTCACAAAATATTTTGTGCCAAAGTATTAACCGAGGACCCGAGTTATCGCCTTTCAAAGAATCCAATATTTATGAGTAAAATCTGTTGAGTCTAGGTCATAAATATTATAAAGGCCATCCACAGGTCAGTGGTTTTATCAGATTTTCTATGAGATGTGTTATATTGAGTTCTTTTTATATTTGATTTCTGGGAAGATCTTTGACAGTTATTACGGGGAGTCAGAAGCCTGAGTCTGATAACTAGTCTTACCGATGGGTATCGTGTTACCCAAACCAGTCTTACCGATAGTTATCGTGTTACCCAAACCAGTCTTACCGATTTGTATCGTGTTACCCAAACCAGTCTCACCGATGGGTATCGTGTTACTCAAACCAGTCTTACCAATGGGTGTCGTGCTACCCACCCCAGTCTTACCAATGGGTATCGTGTTACTTAAACCAGTCTTACCGATGGGTATCGTGTTACTCAAACCAGTCTTACTGATGGGTATCGTGTTACACACCCTAGTCTTACCGATGGGTATCGTGTTACCCACCCCAGTCTTACCGATGGGTATCGTGTTACCCACACCAGTCTTACCGATGGGTATCGTGTTACCCAAACCAGTGTTCCCGATGGGTATCGTGATACCCACCCCAGTCTTACCGATGGGTATCGTGTTACCCAAACCAGTCTTACTGATGGGTATCGTGTTACCCAAACTAGTCTTACTGATGGGTATCGTGTTACCCAAACTAGTCTTACCGATGGGTATCGTGTTACCCACACCAGTCTTACCGATGGGTATCGTGTTACCCAAACCAGTCTTCCCGATGGGTATCGTTATACCCACCCCAGTCTTACCGATGGCTATCGTGTTACCCACACCAGTCTTACCGATGGCTATCGTGTTACCCAAACCAGTCTTACTAATGGGTATCGTGTTACCCAAACCAGTCTTACCGATGGGTATCGTGTTACCCACTCCAGTCTTACCGATGGGTATCGTGTTACCCAGTAATTAGGTTTAGGATATTCGATAGGCAATCGATCCACGTTAAATACTAGGTATTCAGCTGTATCTGGTTAGACTGGAAGCCGACCCCTAACATAGTTGAGAAAAGGCGAGACTAATGATGAGTTTCAGTAATTTCCACTTCTAACGCGAATATCAACTTTATGGTAATGTGTAATAAGTTGATTTCTAAATAACTACCACATAATATTGAAAAACATAAAAAGTGATTGTTTACATGTTTAATGTTGGTATTTTTTAAATATAATCGAAAACTTGCTAAATCAATTTGATTAGCATACACCCACTTGCACAAAAACAAACATTAATGCTACATTACATAATGGATCATTAACGCTAATGATTTCATTAATTTAATGATGTTGCACAAAACAACTATAAGGCGCTAATGATGCTTGCTTTGTGCACTAAAACTGTGACAGATTGCCTTGTTTGACACTTCATTATTTAAAATAGAGTCTAATGTTGCTTTCTGCAAAAAGTTAATGGAAGATTAATATTTAATGACGGCTTTAAAAGTTATAGATCGTTTCTGCAACTGACTGTAAATCAATTTGATTGACATAATCAGCATTTGGAACAAAACATGATCATTTTAACGCCTGTTTCCGAGAAGGGTTTTGGCAGAGGTTCAAAATTTCGTAAAGGTAAATTTTGTAAGCCTTTGTCTAGTTTTGAGAAAATTATTAACTTGTAACTGTGTAACTATGAAAGTTCTGCTTACCCTTTAAGCAATAAACAGTACACTACAAATTCAACTGCCACTAAAACTTTACATAATTCATAGCGCTCTCTATAATTTCATTATGAAACTTGATTGAGTCGTCATGCAAATTCCAATCTTAGTCTATTGAATTAAAGTTCAAAACTTTGTTGATTGGATTCGTGAATCAGCAACTCTTGTGATACACTGTAGCTCTGATTGGTTGAGCATTTTGTTGAGTCATTATTTTGATAGGTTTCTGGTCGGGAATGTGCCAGGTACGGGGCATATCTTCTTCTCATTCTTGTAAAAAGATAGACGCTCTAGAAATGTGGTTCTGGAGAAAAATGCTTAGGGTATCGTGAAACAAGTTTTGCATCAACACGCATTTGCATCATACGCCAAGAACTCAACATCAAGAAGCTTCTATCTATTCTGGTCCAAACGCGCATCCTCAAATACTTCGGGCATGTCTCGTTGCATGGCGGTGATTCTATAGAGCGCCTTGTCGTGCAGGGTAAAGTGGAAGGCACTAGATAACGCGGACGCTCAACCATGAGATGGACTGACCAAATAAAATCCACAGTGGGCGATCCCTTGTATAAGTGCACATTACATTCCAAAAATTGGAGTACCTAGATGACGAGAAATCGTGAGGCGAATTACATCAGCCCCTAGACAAGAAATTTCATGAGGACCACGACCGCTCTGACAAGAGTGTTACAAAGAAGAAGAAGAGACTTAAAGTTAAACAGACAGACAAAAGAAAAATACCTATCTATTTAAACCGCTGCAAAAAACTAGAAAACGCGAGAGAGGCGATTATTTATAAATATTGTTTTATCAATGAATTGGTACTTAATAAATATTAACGTTTTAACAAAAAAAATTAACCGCCGAAAAAAACTGAAAAGCAAAAAATTATAAACCTTTTTTGTTTAACCTCAATAACTAAGTTCGGAAGGCGGTGACATAAAATTTAAATACATATCCAAAGTCACCGACTTCCGGACTTAGTTATTGAGGTTAAACAAAAAAGGTTTATAATTTTTTGCTTTTCAGTTTTTTTCGGCGGTTAATTTTTTTTGTTAAAAAGTTTTTATTTTATAACTTTCTGTGGCTATAATCTACTAATTACTATATTATGCTTAATTTTAGATTACTTTTTGTAATACACCACTTAGCATTAAAATCTGTGAGTGAACAATAAATCACCCCTATTTTCTCACCCTTAGGTTTGGATGTCTTTTTCCAAATTTATATGGGACCAACTTCGAAGTATATTGTCTATCCAATAAAATAAGAATGATCAAAATCCGACTACTCGGTAAAAAGCTATGCGTGGTCATACATAAAAAAAATATACGCGTCTACTTGAGTAACCTCCTTAGTTTTATCGTAGGTTAAAAAAATATATATTCATTTATGTATGGTGTACCTCTAACATTTTTCGATTTCCCTCCCTCAAACATTTTTCGAATTTGAACACAAAAAGTTTGCAGAACACTGCTGTACTAGATACTCTTCTTCGAATAACAGAGCTAAATAAATCGAGAGTCCCGCCAAATTGTAAGTCAACTGAAGAAAACCGGGTTATTTTTACGAGTGTGTGTGCCCGCAAACTATTGACAGAATAAATGTTTTCGTTAGGTACCTGCCACAATTGTTTTGGTTCAAGTCTGTTTGCTATCCTTCGCTGGAAATAGGTAAGGGACTCACCTTATTAGTTGTTATTACTTGCATGACATACCTGTAATTCCCGTAGGGTTAGGCAGCGATGTACCTAATTAGTACACCTATTAATAGGAGGCGAACCAACTGCCATCACCCAGGCATAAATCCAGACTCCGGACGGCAATGAAAAAATTCCTGATGGAAATAAATAATAGAAAAAAACACGCTTTAAAAACCAAACTAAAAAAGAAGAAAATAATTGAATTCAAATAAAAAGCGTGGGGTGCTTTTTGAGGTATTTTTATTATCAATTAATGTCAAGCACCCCACGCTTTTTAATTGAATTAAATTATTTTCTACTTTTTAGTTTTTTAAACTATTATTTATTTTCTATTTTTTAGTTCTGCTAACTACAAAAGCGTGATTTTTTTTTTTTTTTCTACCTTCCTCTATTTTTTTTTTTAATTATTGAATTGTCATCGGTCCTCGATAAGTTTACAAAGTGAAATCTGACCGTTTAAACTGGGTCAAAATCGCGCCCTAAGGAGTCGGTTACAAACAAACAATCATGCAAGTGAAGCTAATATAAAGCGTGTAAAAACAAAAACCACTTTCTCCCGACCTGGTAATGGAACCCAGGATCTGATACTCAATAGTAGAACTTGTTATCATTGGAGCAATTAGGTTGTTCTTTTAACTTACTGAAGAGTATTGCTCTAAAAACGGTGAAGGAAATCATCGTTAAGAAACCGGCATGTCGTAGAACCAATAATTCGAAGACATGTATCATCTACCAACCCGCGCTGGGCCCGCGTGGTGGATTACGGCCCTTCCCCTCTAACATAGAGGAGCCTTGCATCCAGCAGAGTCGGACGTTAATCATTAATCTGCCTAGCTGTTTACTGCTTGCTTACTGAATGCAGCTGAATACCAGTATTGACATGGAGTAACTGCTTATCTGACCGTCACCCAGTAACTGGGTAATACGAAACTCCTTGGTAAAATAGTTTATCAGCTTTTCGGGGTTCTAACGACCCTTTACGACTGTCAAATATCCACAAATGACAGCAGGGACTAACGGCAGAGGGGTCTGTATGTAAAGATGGTCACCCATCCACAACCCACCGCAGCAAGCGTAGCTTATCCTTATCAATCGACCAGTATAGCTGCTATTACTTGCCGACAAGCATTACTTAACTTTATGTAAGCAACGTTTTAAAATAAACGCCGAAATATCTAAAATAAATAACGTATTCTGAACTGTCAAAGACATTGTTACGAGCACGAATACCTACGGTTAAGTTTTCCTTCTTTTGACCTTTACCTCGAAGGACATTTTTGGACACGTTTTCCGTAACAGTTTACTGATTTCCTACCTTTCCTTGAATTATGAATTTGTAAACAAAAAACATTTTGGTGAGTTATTACCAGAGATCGGATATTTGGATGCATATTCACCTAAAGTTTGATGAGTTGAGTTTGATTTACTTAATGTAAAAAAACAAAAATTGTGTTCACTAACACACACCACCCATTCTCTAACAGACTTACTTACACCCTCCATACACACAATTGCACTGGGGTTAATTTTAAATTAATATGCATCTGAATAGTTATGCAATTCTTATAATTTAGAAGTCGCTTCCGTATTATACACCTGATTAGAGAAGCCACTTCCATACTTTTATAACTAAATATTAACTTTAGGTAAATATGCATCCGATTATCCGATCCCTAGTTATTACTCAATAGGGATTTACTACCTCTAGTGACTTTAGTGACTGACTAGTTATTACGTTTAACACGTATTGAGGGTCTGGACAAAGTGACTTTCTATCGCGTGAAAATTGTAAGACAGATCCAAATTTTTCGTCGGTTATGAAAAAATAACCAGTTGTTTCATACAATTTGACTGTGTAGGCATTGCACTTTTCTGTGTAACAGCTCAAGACGAAAGTGTTTGACCAGTGCATGCTGCCAGTGATGACATAGCTATGAAACTGAGACGTGGTCCTTATTAAAAGGCTAAAAGCCACCCAAAGGGCAATGGAGAGGGCTATGTTTGGAGTTTCCCTACGTAATCGAATCAGGAATGAAGCGATCCACAGGAGAACCAAAGTAACCGACATAGCCCAAAGAATTGCCAAACTTAAATGGCAGTGAGCAGGGCACATTGCTTGCAGAACAGATGGCCTATGGGGCCAAAAAGTTCTGGAGTGGCGACCGCGTATCGGAAAACGTACCGTTGGAAGGCCTCTCACAAGGTGGACCGATGATCTCGTGAAGGCCGCTGGCATGCGCTGGATGCGGGAAGCACAGAACCGGTAGAAGTCGCGGAGCTTGGGGGAGGCCTATTTCCAGCAGGGGAGTCTTTCGGCTGAAATGCCAACCTGCATACTAAATAAATACAGCCCATGTTACTCGCTGATAATGTAGCTTTCTATGAGTGAAATATTTTTTCAAATCGTTTTAGTATCTTTTGGGTTTATCCATTCAGGTCAGAATCCGGTTAGGCGACGCTTGCCGCGGTCGTTCCGTGGATGTGTGACCATCTTTTCATAATGAGCCCCTTCGTGCCTCGAAAAGTACGTCAAGCCGTTGGTCCCAGCTGTCATTCGTGGATCTTTGACAGTCGGCACGGGTTGTCAGAAGCCCGAAAGTCTGACAATCAGGCTTACCAAGGCGTATAGGGTCCTCAGTAGCTGGGATGTTGAAGTCAGATAGGCAGTCACTCCGCGTAAAATACTGAAATTCAGCTGCATCTGGTTTGACTGACCGAACCTAAAAATAGTTGTAAAAAGCGTGGGGTGCTCAATATTCATCGATTATAAAAATAACTCAAAAAACTTCCCACGCTTTTAACATTAAAATTATTTTTTGATTTTTTTTAGTTTGGTCTTTAAAGCGTGTTTTTTTTTCCAACTTTTTTTTTTTAATTCGGCTAACTCAGAAACGTGATTTTTTTGTTTTTGGCCAACATTATGGATCAAATGTATGAAATTATTGAATTGTCACCGGTCCTTGATAAGTGTGCAAAGTTTCAAATCTATTCGACGTTTTGTAGTCGGTGAAAATCACGTTCAAAGATTCCGTTACATAGATACATAAATATCAAACTAATAAAAGCATGTTAAAAAAGATAGGCAGATCTTTGGCTCTTCAATCTGTTCATCCGTATGTCTCTTCATCCGAACCCAAGCTATTCGTCTTAGTAATCTCTAAATAGTGACGTCTAAAATAAATGTCTCTCCTACAATTTGATTCTGTATAGATAACGAGACAGACACGACATGACCAAGCGACGGAGTTTTATTACTGACTCCGGGTTTTTAGTTACCTACGGAGTGGAGTAAATTTCTAGCTTCACCAAGATAGATGATACAATTATAAAGCTTGAAAGTTGGTAGTTTTTTTTTAGTTTTTTTGCATCAACAAAATTGCTATTGTGTTATTTTGTGGAAGCTATCATTGCCCTGTGGCGGCATCTACAACGCCACATGCGAACTACACATCAAAAATCTGACGTCACACAAATCCTACATCGCGCAATTAGAGTTTACCGTGCGACTGGTGTTTATACAACATGCCAACATCAACCGTCGGGCAGTAGCCCACCAGACACAACACCCGTCTGGTTGAGGATCCTCCCTTTTCCATAGATTATGAGTGAACTTCACCCCATGTTCCTCATGCCTCTATTGCCCAAAGGTGTGTGGGTTGAGAAGAGTTGGGATCCCGGTTCAACAGTCGTTACTTATGAGTTGTAGGTCGTAGGGTTCGATCCCAAGCAGGTTCTTTACTTAGAGTAAATTATTTCATTACTACTGCTCTCAAACCGGTGAAAGAACACATCGTGATGAAACCGGCATGTCCAAGACCCAAAAATTCCAACCAAGAGTTCCGTTGTCTGTCTCCGAAACTCATCATCAGATCTATTCTATTTAAAGGAACCATTTCGGAATAAACCTCATTCGAACAAAAAAAAAAGAATTTTGCAAATCCGTCTATATATGACGGAGTTATGCCCGAACATACATAAAAAAATATATAAACAAGTCGAATTGATAACCTCCTTCTTTTTGAAGTCGGTTAAAAAGAGTAGTATGCATAAGGTAGTATGCATGCCTACTGCATTTTGGAAGGGCTGGAATAACTTCTATTTGATCAGCCTACTTTCTACTAATATTTTTTTTTTCGATGGGAAATCATCAAATAACTTCTCCCGCTCTGGGTGGAGCGGGAGGGCGTGTCAGACTTTTACTGACTAAAACTCACCCGTATTCCCTCAGTTGCCTGTGTGCCAAGGGCCGCGGTTTCTCTTTCGAACAACCCGCACCCCTGGCAGGCATCGGCCCTTGCGGACCCCCATTTGGTGCTGACATCTCTTTGAGGCGCGCGTGGAGCACAACGCGCCGTCGACCCGAGCTTGGTCCTTACCGGACAGCGAGCTACCCATTACTCGCTGTCAGCAAGCCCGCTGAGTTTGTATGTTTAGATGCTTGTTACTCAATCACGCAAACACAGATCAACGGATTTAGATGAAATTTGGCACACAGATAGTTCGTAACCTGGATTAACATATAGGATACTATTCATCCCGGTACTACGTTTCCATGGGATAATTTTCGACCGCCTCGCGAGCGAAGCCGCTGGCAAAAGTTATTAAAAGAAATGTGACAACTACCAACGCGTGGTGGATTGCGGCCCACTCACTCACACCGAGAGGCCGCCTGTGTCCCAGCAGTGGGAACGTTACCGGCTGGTTCTGCCGGGCAAAAGCTGCGTCAAGACTATATTAGACAGAGTGTCGATATGTGAAAACCATGATGGCGTGCAGACCACTGACTAAACTAAGTCGACTAACTAACCAAGGAAAGGCTGCACACGCTACGACCCTAAAAACAAAAAAGAGTGTTTAGCGAAATCTAAGGGCGGGTGATGCTATAGCCCTAGAACAAGTAATAGTCTATAGTGTTATTCGTCCACTTTTGGTTTAATATGGTGTCATATAGCTTGCCACATTTATGTGCGAGAGCATAATACAACTTAAATGTAACAGCTTCTGATGGGATGGATACCTGGTGTCCTGAAATACAGGCCTTACGCCTAGCTTAGGCACCAGTCTCCCTCAATATAACAATGAATATCTATATTTTTAATTATGTATTCGTACTTATGTATTGTGGCGAGAAATAAATCATTATCTTATCTTATCTTATATCATTAATCAAAAACCTTAAACTATTAAAAAAGAAAAAAAAAGCAGAAAACAATGATAATGCCATAATGTCGAATGGCAACACAGTGTGCACCACCTGACGCTGATTTGCAGCAGCAACCCACGAGTAGGTACCTACCATACGCTAGAATAATAAATATGTAGTGAGGTGTGTGTCCGTAATAATAATTTAAGAAAGGAAAAAAATCTATAATAAAATGTTGTGGCATACATATGTGTTAATGTGTGTTTTCTTGTGATTAATTAGGAAATAAAATAAATACTAATATGTGCGTATTACCTACATTAAATAAGAAATCTTATTCACTAGCCGTCACAGTGCATGATTAAAATAGATCTTAATGACTCCCACAAAAATGGAAGAAACATATGTTCATCTCCGCAAGCCACACCTACAGAAATATTCCTTTTGATGTAGATATATAAATACGATCCAATTTGTCCCTTAGTTTCCCTCTCAGAAGGTCACTTCAAGCAGATTAAGAACTAAGTCGGGACCACTTCGCGTTACATGTTACATGTAATAGTTATGTGTTTGAGTGTGGATGTTTTCTTTATATTCATACTAGCTTTACCCCGTGGCTTTGCTCGCGTTGATTTAGAATTTGACAGTCAATTCAGGTTGTACTCTGCTTGTAATAATATAATTCAATCATGATTCAAAAGACACGTGGCGCCATCTATTATCATAAGAACGTTATTGTTGTTTTCCTCGGTAACAGTATTTTTTTTTTCAAGATGAAAGGTACCCTATATTCGTTTTTGTACACCTAACAATGGATATGAAAAATCTCAGGATGATCGGTTCAGTGTTTTAGGCGGGAAAAGGTAACAAACAAACATACTTTCGCATTCATAAAAGGACTAGCAGCGCTCCGCGGTTTCACCCGCGTAGTTCCCGTTTCCATGGGAATACGGGGATAAAATATAGCCTATGTCACCCGGGGATAGTGTAGCTTCCCAACGGTGAAAGAATTTTCGAAATCGGTTAAGTAGTTTCGGAGCCTATTCAATGAAAACAAACAATCAAATCTTTCCTCTTTATAATATTATTACATAGTATAGACTAAAAGATGAGTGAAACAAGGTATTTAGATGAAACAGTTTTCGTTACAGAGATTATCGAGTTCAATCAAATAAATACTTAACAAAAAAAACAAACGTACTTTTCAGCTTTATTATTATAGAGGTATGAGGAACAGGGTGTAAAGTTCGCTCATACTCTATAGAAAAGGAAGGATCCTCCGACCAGACGGGTATTGTGTCTGGTGGGCAACTGCCCGACGGTTGATGTCAGGATGTTGTACCTATGCTAATCGCGCGATAAACTTTAACTGCGCGATCTAGGATTTCTATGACGTGCGTCTTGCGTAGTTCGCCTGTGGCATTGTAGATGGCGCCACTTCTCTTTTTGTATTTTAGATATTGTTGCGAAGTATTTTCTGTAGTGCCGCTACAGTATAGTTGTCAATTTTCATCATTCACAGCTTAGTTTTTTAACATGAATATTAGCTACCTACATAAATACTGTGCTAAATAATCCCGATCTGCACGTGCACCTAGCTTCTGACGTTTCATAAGTGCCCATGCAGGTTTATGTGAAATAAAATATTTTGATTTTAATTTTGAAACGTACGTGCTGTGGCGGCCTAGTGGCAAAAGCCGCGACTTACGAATTGTTGGTCGTGGGTTCGAAGACAAGCAGTCACTTTACTTGGTGTAAATTATTTCATCACCTTACTCTCAAAATGTCAAAGTCAAAGCATTTATTTCAAATAGGCACTTAAAAGGCACTTATGAACGTCAACATTGGTGAAGGAAAACATAGTGAGAACACCGGCATGTCCTAGAACCAAAAATTCGAAGACATGTGACATGTGGCTCGCGTGGTGGATTATGGCCCACTCCCTCTCACAGAGAGGAGACCTGTGTCCCACTAGTGGGAACATAATAGGCAGGTTATGTGTTTAACGTCACCTTATTAATACAGAATCATTTGCTGCAAATTACGTACCTACTTAATTTTTTTATAATTAGTATTTAAAATCACTACAAAGCTTGTTAATATTTGGAAATCATAACAAGACCGTAATTTGCTACTCTATTAGCAGGTTCCTAGATCAAAAGTGGCCATTTTATTTCGTGATGACGTAACCGGTACGACGTTCTGTCAAAACAAGATTATTGATTGGTCCAATCGCTTGCAGATGTGTTAGTAAAGTAATTGAAGATTGTAACGAATAACTTGTCAATGGCAGATTTATTATTTTTAGTCTCGGCAATAAGTTTCAAATTATAGGTGTAACTTAATCTATTTATCAATACGCGAAGCAAAATCTTTGTGCAACTTTTTACGATGATTACGCGGACGGTGGAATATGAAATTTGGCACAGTTAAAGTTTTTACAGAGTGCAAATACCTATTTTTATTTAATAATGCATTAGAAATACACAAAACTATTTAAAAAACATTGTCCAGTTTTGACCACTGGGCGACAACTAGTTGTAGGAATTCCATTTGCTATCTATGCTTTTACAAACTATTTCTAGATATGGACCAACACCACCACCACCTCCACCACTAACCACTACCACCACCACCACCACCACCACCACCACCACCACTAACCACTACCACCACCACTACCACTAACCACCACTACCACTATTCACCACCACTAACCACCACCACTAACCACCACCACTAACCACCACCACCACCACCACCCCACCACTAACCACCACCACTACCACCACCGCCACCACCACCACTAACCACTTTTCCCTACTTTGTTAGGGTCAGTAACGTGTTGCTCAGTAACTGGGTTGTTGAGGTCAGATAGGCAGTCGCTACATGTAAAATACTGGTACTCAGCTGCATTCGGTTAGACTGGATGCTGACCGTATTAAATGTAGCTTGGAAAATGCTAGGCAGATGATGAAGTACATAGATACAGTTTTCTTCGTAGATTTCAATAACCAGATGACAACAAACATCATAATTTTCACAAAAAATCTACAACAAAAATTACACGGATATATTTTTCTTAGCCATAATTTATACAGCAAGAAATGGCTCACCTAACCAGAATTTTGTACGTCTCGAAAGCTGTTTTCCGTATCCGATTAAAATGGATCCCAAATCCTCTTACTGCAAGTATAACCAATCTCAAACACGGAATTGATCGGAAAATTAAATTGTAACAGTAGTAGATACAGCTTTTGAAACTAATTCGCGCTTTCGACTTGTGGAAGTCAATAAAAGATGCAGTTGTAACTACATACAAGATAAAAAAATTACCAGTGCGCAAACTGTAACCGTGAATTCAGTTTATGATGCTAAAAACCTCCCTAAGTAGAAACTTTTCACCAGGTGTTTATCAAAAGAAAAATCTGGTACCTATTTCATCATATCATCATATTTTCATAGCGTTATGTCCTACGGCATTCTGCTGTGGGGCAAAGCCGCTGACATTCAAAATATTTTTGTACTTCAAAAACGAGCTGTTCGAGCAATTTACCAACTAGGTTCTAGAGTTTCTCTGAGAGATTTTTTAAAAGATGTTGGGATTCTCACGGTGGCATCGCAATTCATCTTCGCCAACATCTTATATATTAGGCAAAATATACACTTGTACACTAAAAGCAGTGATATTCATAATATTAATACTACAAATAAGGACAAACTACGTGTTCTCTTTCACCGGCTACATAAGGTTCATAACTCATTTGTTGGTCTGGGTATAATCTTCTATAACAAGTTACCCTCTTCCTTGCTAGATTTGCATTTCAGTGCGTTTAAAGCTAAAGTAAAATCCACCCTTTGTTCAAAGGCATAATTTCTATCAACGACTACTTAAATGATAAGAATTGTTGGTAGCTGTGATTAACTCAAGACAATGTTTGTGTTCTTTCACCAGAATTAGCTTACCCACAGGTTATATCATTATGTTATTTCATATAATTGCTTATTTTATCTGACTGTATAATTCAGTTTTTCATTTATTGTTGACTTAATCTACTCATTACAATGTTTTTTTTTAATGAGTAGTATTGCAATATGTAGTTAGCTAGCGATCTCGACAATTCATGATTATTCTTGCCAGTGCAACCGGCAGCAAGTTCGTCACGCTCCCTTAGATGTCACTGCTTGCAGTAGCGTCGGGGCTCGGGTTGCCTCCTTCCCACAAATATGGCGAGGGGGGTGATGGCTGATCTTTGCGTTATGCTCGTGAACGGGTGCTGCTCGTGGTGACTGGTCGTCTTGCTGACCATGGTTTTGTTATTGTTAATTGTATTAAGTTTTTATTAATTTTAGTCCAGAGGTCCTAGTTTAACTTTTGTTACTTTGTTATAGCTATATTTGCATAATGCAGAATTGCATATGTAAGCGGGCATGCCCTTTATGCCTGGAGGCTTTTATTTAGATTGGAAGTTCTGTTTACGTTTTATTTTATTTTTTATTATTTTTAGTTTTAAATTTTTGATGGTATATTGGCGTGTGCTAGCTGACATAATATGGCAAATTTAATGTTTTTTTTTGTGTTTCGTAATTTTAATGACCTATTTATTGTATAGAATCATGTTCTTCTAAATTAACAGACAGCGACTGGGGAGTTTGTTGCGCTACTTCTTCTTCCCAGCTAAAGCACTAGGAAGTGGTGAAGGGCGGGCGTTTTGGGGGGACTGTCTTATGTAATTTTATTTTGACGTTCAAAAAGAGCTGACTCTCAGCCTAGTTTGAATAAATGACTTTTGATTTTGATTTATTCCATACATTTTGACCGCGTGGGTTTTGCTTTTTTCTATGATACAGCTGATTTTATTTTTATAGTTAACGATTAATTTCTACGCTACATTACGTTGCAACAACGCGACGCACGCGGTGCGATAACGCGGCATCTGCGCTGTGCATAAATTAATCGAACACCTACGCTGGTCAAACGCTAGAGTGAAAGGGCTCTAAGTAGGTTTGTACAAACACCTTTACAGATGGTCACCCATCCACGGACCAACTGCGGCAAGCGTAGCTTTACCTGATTAATAGACCCTTGCAGCTGTTATTACTGAGCCACAAACCTCTCAAAGAAAATCTGGTGATCAACCAAAAATAACTCAGTACGAAGAAAAAAATAATCATTTTTCCTTAGCAAACTCAGCCAGAATATATTTTACGAGTCTCTCCTTCTCGTAGACTTGCCCTGAATAAGAAATTATATCTAAAACGCTACTATAAGGTTTCAATTACATATTCCAGTTATCTTTGCCTTCCTTTCGAATAATTAATGGACTGCCTCATAGATTAGGAGGTATGGCGGGTTTCGGTAAGAGGGAGCGAAAAACTAGAGCTATTTGAGTTCAGTGGTGGTTGGAGAGTAAGTGACAGCTATAAATATTGGCTTGTACAATATGGAACAAGGCCCGACCGACCCTTACTCGTTGAAGCGCCAGCCCGCGCCACAGCTGAGCCAGTAGCTTTAAATTCCCCGATCAATAATAATGCCAATATTTTGATCCAGCCTGTCCCCAATGATAGCTGTCCCCCTATCAGTGACGCCCTGAGCCGAGGCCCGTACCCCACAGGGGGTGCTCTCAGCGTGCAGTCGCTTAGTTTATAAATTTTAGTTTGTAAGCCCTGGCTGGAGGCGTTAAGATTAATTCTGGGTTTATTTTGTAGTTGAAGTTAAGGTATACTATATTTATTTAGATACTTTATTTATTTATAAATTCAAAACGAGGATTTCAATAAATCGCACTATTGTATTTCCTTTTTTTTTTAAGTGAAAACTTCTTTAGGCTCGTTGAGCACTTTTTGGGTGAAGAAAAATCATGGAACTCGCGTCATCGTCACCGAACGCTTTCCATGAGCTATATGTATACTGTGTATATATGTACATAGATATAGGAGTGACAAAGCGTCAAAAATAATAATCTAATAGCTTGTCAAAATCAAAGTCAAAGCATTTATTTCAAATAGGCACTTTAAAGGCACTTTTGAACGTGTTGACGTTGTAAATGTTGATTTACATTAAAATAGAATTGATTCTAGTCGCCCATTCCAAAATGTAGTTTCGTATGGAGAAGAATGGGCAAGAAACTCCACCGTTACTCTTTTAAAATGTTTCAAGTACAATATTTAACATAGTACATTCATTATTTGATTATGTGTGAAAACGATGCACCCAGAATAAAATTACCATACCAAAATAGGTAAACAGAATCAAATTGAAGCAATACAGATAAATTAATTCTGTGATAGATACATGGTGTTCACACATTTACAAACATTGTAAAAGTAAGTATAGGTACGATTTTCCTACAATATTAACAAGTAATTAGTCAGTGCGTGAGATAAAGTAATCACTGAGTGAAAATGAATGTCATAAATATAATTAATTATACAATTCAATACATAAGTTGATACAATTCATATGTTACTTATTTTTTATTTATTTAATCAGATTATGAGCCACCGCAACCACCATTTTAAATAGACCCCCTATTTAAAATGATGGTTGGGTGAACGAGCACATGAATGAGTCGCGCGTTGATGTCTTTTGAAAAAGTCTCTTTCTTTCATTAGGAAATTCTAATTATTTTATCCCTTTATATTTTTATCGTAAAAATCTGTGCTGTTACCTTTAATGGCTGAAGTCGATCGCTCGTTTATAATTTTTTACCATTAAGTATATTTAACACAAAGTAAAGCGCCTTGCCTTCAACTCGTAAGTTGAGGCCGATACCACTGGGCCACCACTACTCCATCAGTCATTTAACTAAATGACTACACGACATTCAGCCATTTGGTTAAGCGTTGCACTCACTTACTTGGCTAGTTGTCTTTCAGCTGTTCAATTGGATGCCGGCGTTTAATGAACGGCCTAGGCATCCAATTAAGTGGCTAATTTAACCAGATGGCTGCGACATATATACAACGTCCTGATTTCAACCGTAAGGCAGTTGCCTACCAGATATAACACCCGTCTGGTCGGAGGATTCTCCCTTTTCTATATGTATTCGTTACTGTACTTATAAATTTTTCGACATTTTGACTAAAAATAAAGAAAAACTAAGGTATATATTAACAACAAGGCTTAAAATTATTTATGGTTCAGTACCTTCTTACCTAAAGTTATTTGAATTATTCATTTCATGATGTTTTTATTCCCAGTATTTGTTATAAAAATGTACAGCAATTTTTAATCTAGAAACTGTATTTTCACTTAATATTTGCATAATTTTAATTTTATTATTCATTCAATTTCGATGTTGATGAGATCATGAATATAAATACAGTTAAGTATGGTTGTAAATAGGGAATATTTATTCTATACTTTACATTTTCATTAATCGGCAAGACTGTCAGGAAATTCTCGGAAGCTGTCAGGTAATTTATGTTCAGTTAATGGCAATAGGTACCTACATAAAAGAATAATAGTTTCAAAAACTAAAAAACACGCTTTAAAAACCAAACTAAAAAAGCAGAAAATAATTTAATTCAATTAAAAAGCGTGGGGTGCTTGACATTAAGTGATTATAAAAATACCTCAAAAAGCACCCCACGCTATTTAATTAAATTAAATTATTTTCTCCTTTTTTAGTTTGGTTTTTAAAGCGTGTTTTTTAGTTTTTTAAAATATTA
Organism: Antitype chi; assembly: GCA_947359405.1. Classification (NCBI taxonomy): domain Eukaryota; kingdom Metazoa; phylum Arthropoda; class Insecta; order Lepidoptera; family Noctuidae; genus Antitype; species Antitype chi. Next base: position 5,723,632 of record OX375836.1, read on the forward strand.
TTTATTTTCTATTTTTTGGTTCTGCTAACTACAAAAACGTGTTTTTTTTTTCATTTTTCTCAATTTTTTTTGTTAATTATTGAATATTCATCGGTCCTCGATAAGTTTACAAAGTTTCAATGAAATCTGACCGTTTAAAGTGGGTCAAAATAGCGTCCAAAGGAGTCGGTTACAAACAAACAAACATACAAGTGAAGCTAATATAAAGCGTGTAAAATGAACTAACGCGTTCTTGCCGTGGTAGTAGGCAAAAACTACAGAAAGCGGTAATTTTCTGTAGTTTTTGCTTCTGTACTATTTCAGTTCTCTGTTCTACTGCAACGATCCTTACATACTCCTTTTGTTTCGTTTAAATTCATACATATAAGGGATAATTGCTTAATACATTATCAGGAGGAATCGCTTTCATTCTGACAGTTCCACAACATTCATAGCGTTATTTACGTTACTAAGCAGACAACTGTTTCAAAATCAAAATCAAAATATTTTATTTCACATAAGCCTGCATGGGCACTTATGAAACGTCAGAAGCTAGGTGCACGGTTCCAATTTGTCGTTTCCTATGGAGAAGAGCCGGCAAGAAACTCCACGGTTACTCTTTTAAAAATAATTGGCTTTTACAATGTTTTCAAATTACAGTGATAATAGGTATGGGAGGACAGTGCAGGCCAGTCATAAGTACCAGGTACTTAGAGGAAAAACGTCTACAAATCTAGTCTCTAAGGCCTACAACGTTCTTTCATTCACAATATGTAAAAGAATCTACCCATATAAAATGAATCTATTTGAACCAAGTGACATGATTTCGATGACAATCACTAATAATAGATAGTAGTAAAATTGATGTATATGTAATTGATGTATGTTTCAAACATATGACAGAATGGATTAGCGATAACCTTCAATATTATTCAGATTCTGGTTAATAGTGTGTTATACAATTAGGGTGCTGATCATACACACGTGCTGGTTACGAGAACTCTCCGAAGAACATAAATATCCAGGTATATTATTAAGACCTTTTAGGGTATCCCCTTTTTGATACATGGGTCTTAAACTCTGGTCAAAGTGAAGCGGATCCCAGAGACGCTGTACGCAAGATAAAAACCGCTCGTCGAGCAAGTAACTTGTATGTCATGATAATATCGCACGGCGCGGGCTTGCGGATGGCAAGTAATGGGTAGCTCGCTGTCCGGTAAGGACCAAGCCCGGGTCGACGGCGCGTTATGCTCCACGCGCGCCTCAAAGAGATGTCAACACCAACTGGTGGGGTCCGCAAGGGCCGATGCCTGCCAGTGTTGCGGGTTTTTCGAAAGAGATACCGCGGCCCCTGGTACACAGGCAACTGAGGGAACACGGCTAGGTTTTAGTCAGTAAAAGTCTGACACGCCCTCCTGCTCCACCCAGAGCGGGAGAAGTTATTTGATGATTTCCCACCCAAAAAAAAAGAAATGATAATATCGCAGTATAGATGTACGAGGAACAAGTTGTGCGGTTCACTCAACCTTCATTATGTGAATAGAATAGAATAGAAAAAGAATAGAAAACATTTATTCGACACAACACAGCAGCAACAAACATATATAAAAAGAAAGAGAACAACAAACATAACAATAGAATTGCAGTAAAATTGTGCTGAGCGTGCCCATACCGAAAGGGTTACCATCTCAGCATTTGCTGGGCGTTAGACACCCAGCGCTGGTTTTCAGTTGGCATCCCGCAGTGACACACGGACGCAGGCAAATAAAATAGATACATACTTGAATATTCACTCAACCTTCATAGAAAAGTGAGGATCCTTCGACCAGACGAGAGTTGTGTCTGGTGTGCTACTATCCGACGATTGATGTTATAATTATAGCGACTGCTTGCTAAGGGTGGCCCTGTGGGGCAGCAAGAGACAGGCTAGATCGGACTGATTTGATGTCGGAAGTTCGGGACTTTATACATATGCTATTTGCGCGGTAAACTCTGCTTGCGCGACGCAGGATTTTGTGTACAGTTCACATGTAACGTCGTAGATGGCGATACAGCAGTGTATGGCGCGAATATTTGCGTGAATTCCTAATTATTAGACAGTGAGTCTCGTCTCGCGCACGATTCGCTTCATTTGGAGCGCGCCTTTAGACGTGACTGGCATAATGAGAATGTGCTTATACACTTCTGCTCAATCGGGAATACAATCAATCAACTCAGCCTATCGCAGTCCACTGCTGGACATAGGCCTCCCCGATATTGCGCCAATACACTCTTACCTTCGCCTACTGCATCCAGCCTGTCCCAGCCTCGTTGTTTAGCTTTCTATCAGGAATACAGTCAACATATTATTTTCTGTTAAAAAGTTATTTCAAATTCACACAATTTTCAGGGGTATAATAAGGTTCGTTTAGTTTTAATACAATTACAAAATTTATACCAATGAAACAAAGCATTGTTTTCAGGCCAACTCGTGGATACTAAAATCAGGTAGTTTAGCGGCCATTTTGATTCAGAGCACGTTCTGTTAGTTTAACTAGGCAATCCTTTGAATGACCGAATAACTGTGTCAATCGCGTTGTTATTTTATCGAACTGTTGTCTGAAAGCGCTGCTATTTTATTGGAGAGAATAAAATGGATGCATGTATCTATAATTTTTATGTAATTGAAATGATTGCTGTTCATTTAGCGCATCACTTGAGAAAAGATTTGTGTTTTTTTTTTGTTCGACTGTATGTTTTAAATGTTTTTTGGCTCAGAACTTTCGACTGGGTGAACCGATTTTGATGATTCTTTTTTTATTTGAAAGCTGGTGCTTCCCGTGTGGTTCCATTTAAATTTCATATACACCGTGATATTTTAGTCGACTTACAAAGGTGGGCCACTCAATGTATCCGACATAAAATACCTCAAGGCGCGATTTTTTTTTAACCATTAATTAAGATAATAGGTGCAAAAAAAAAAAAATGTTTATGTATAAAATGGTAGAAGATACCTACCCAGTGCACGAGTCGAGCAGATAATTCTATCTCCATTACATTCCATTTTGATATCAGGGTGTTTCAAACTACGTCATGCGTCTTAGCGAATGATATTTTAATTTTTTTGTTACTCATAAGTTCATAGATATCTTATTTTTATATATAAATTATTAGTAGACTTCCGAAATTCAAGTTATTTTTCACTATGTTGTGTTTTTTTAGAAGTCGGTTTTTTTTTATGAAAAAGTTTTTTTGTAAAGAGAAGTTTTCTCGTAGATACCTACCTAAATAAAATTCTTGACGATTGTCAGAATATTCAACGAAGATACTCCAGCCACTTAAATAATCACTCATAATGCTGTCAAGCTTGATTTCGCTTGTACAAGTAAATATGGATTTATTTGGGGAAAAAAAAATATTGACAAATCACTATTCATCAGTTGTCCTGTAGGTATCGTTTTTTTATAATACCGTACGTTTTCATTGCTTGTCGTTTTATTATGAATTCACATCTATTTGATTTTATCAGCGATAATGATGATGGAAAGTCAACAATGTAATGGACTGAAATAAGCTACCGGAAAGCTTATGTTAATCCACTTAAAAGTCTTTGAAGATATAATTATGAAATGCTTTGAAAACGCTTCCATCTTATCTAGGCCCTATTTTGTTACACGCTTTATATTAGCTTCACTTGTATGTTTGTTTGTATGTTTGTTTGTTCGTAACCGACTCCTTTGGACGCTAATTTGACCCACTTTAAACGGACAGATTTCATTGAAACTTTGTAAACTTATTGAGGACCGATGACTATTCAATAATTTAAAAAAAATTAGAAAAAGAAAAAATAAACACGTTTTTGTAGTTAGCAGAACTAAAAAATAGAAAATAAATAGGTAATAGTTTAAAAAAACTAAAAAACACGCTTTAAAAACCAAACTAAAAAAGGAGAAAATCATTTAATTCAATTAAAAAGCGTGGGGTGCTTTTTGAGGTATTTTTATAATAATGTCAAGCACCCCACGCTTTTTAATTGAATTAAAATATTTTCTCCTTTTTTAGTTTGGTTTTTAAAGTGTGTTTTTTAGTTTTTTAAACTATTATTTTGTACTGTGATCACTTTGACTAGAGTCTTACAATTAGTCTTAGCAATAGTGCATCGTATTATCCAGTAACTGGGTTCTGAAAGTCGAATAGACAGTGACTTCATGTAAAATACTGGTATTCAGCTGGATCTGGTTACACTAGAAGCCGAAACCAAGCTAGTTAGTAAATGGCTCGGCAGTTAAAGATGTTGATAAGTTTAATCCCTCTAGGCCTAACTTAGGCAGTTGGAGCTGGAAGAATTAATAAACTAACCTTTAATTTTTATAAAATTAATTCCAAAACTCTCCATTTCGATCGAAAACAGCACACAGATTTTTTTTCCGTTCCTATCAGAGTGAGGCAAGATGGATGCCGGTGTCGAAGCTATCTGCTGCTAGTATAGTTAGTTATTTACTGCAAAGCTTCACCGTATTGCATGCTATAAATTTTGTGGGTAGTTCTTCACACAGTTTTTAGGGTTCCGTAACCCAAAAGGTAAAAAGGAACCCTTGTAAGATCACTCTCTTGTCCGTCTGTCTGTCGGTGTGTCACCACCGATTTTCTCAGGAACAGGTAGGTGGGCCTAGTAAGTTGAAATTTATACCAGATACTGAAGTCTGTAGTTCCTATTAGGTGCATAAAATTCAAGGTCCTGAGTCAAAACGCTATAAAGATATGGATAAATTTAGATTTTCGCGAAAACTTGTAAGTACCAAAATCAAGAAATTTGGCAAAAAACTAGGTCTTTCAGCACAAATAAAGGAAAAATTCCAAAAAATTAAAAATGTTGAAAATTAAGGTAAATTTTGGTACTTAAAAGTTTTCGCGAAAATCTAAAGCTTATATCTTTTTTATTATGGCGCTATAATGGTTAGGTACGGAACCTTCGGCGCACAAGTTCAACTCGCAGTTGACTGGTTTTTTTTTTAGTAGAAATAGAAATAGAAATAATATTTATTTGCATAAAACATGGTATATAAAGTTGTTTTAAGGTACATTATAGAGCATACATGTTCAAGTCATCAAGTTGGGAAAGACAGATTGGCTAGTAGCCAGTCTTTAGACAAATTAAATGTTATCATAGTGTCATCGTCATCTGCCAAACATTTTCGAACTATATTTGGGTTGGCTTCCAACCTAACCGGATGCAGCTGAATTTCAGTTTTTACATGGAGCGACTGTCTATCTGACTTCCACAACCCAGTAACTGGATAATACGATACCCCTTGGTAAGACTATCGGACTTTCGGGCTTCTGACGACCCGTAACGACTGTCAAAGATCCACAAATGATAGACGGGACCAACGGCTTAATGTGGTTACCGAGTCAAGGAGGGGTCTTGGTATGTGAAGATGGCCACCAATCCATGCGTAATTTGACCTGATCGATAGACCCGTGCGGCGAATATTACTTAGGCCTAAGCTCCAAAACTTATAGTTTACTATAGTTTATAACTGTATTTATTAAAAATCTCTCTAGATTCATTAAATGAAGCTTTAATAAAACACCAATCATCAGTCTTTGATTAAACGTTAATGGAACCCTTAAGATACTCCACCGTAGACGCGGGCTTGTAGACGGCGAGTAATGGGTAGCTCGCTGTCCGATAAGGACCAAGCCCGGGTCGACGGCGCGTTGTGTTCCACGCGCGCCTCAAAGAGATGTCAGCACCAACTGGTGGGGTCCGCAAGGACCGACGCGTGCCAAGGGTACGGGTTGTTCGAAAGAGATACCGTGGCCCCTAGCACATAGGTAACTGAGGGAACACGGGTGGGTTTTAGTCAGTAAAAGTCTGCCACGCCCTCCTGCTCCACCCAGAGCGGGAGAAGTTAGGTATTTGATGATTTCCCACACAAAAAAAAACTCCTAAGATATCCTTCCATAAAACAAAAAAAAAATGTTGAAATTAATTTACGTGATGAAGAATTACCGCTGAATATACAAAATAATAATAATCACGAATTGAGTACCTACCTCTTCATGTTTTGAAGTCGTTAAAAATGACCAATGTATGCTTGTTATCAGTAAAAAAAATATAAGTATGAACAAATTAATATATTTGAAAATCAATTCTATAATTAAATCATATTTTCTCTAGTCGACAATAAAGATAAAAGCTACAAACAAAACATCTAGAATTTCAATTTATTTAGTCTGGGTGACAATTTGTCGGGTACCCTAGCGGTCATAGGGTTAACAGTGACGAATTACTTACAAACAGAAATAGTTTATATGTGGGGTTAAAATATCTACGGGAGGCTTAAATATTAAAAGACGACTAAGAAAATAATGGAATTTTTTGGGTTCCGTAATCAACAAGTATAGTTTCGCGGAATTTTGCGATATATCAGACCTTCTGTCCGCAGCTTAGCTTAGAGACTCTTAGTAGGTACACACGGCTACACATCAAGCTATACATTTCCAGTATAAGCTGATCTCGCATTGTATAGGATTTTCGTACAGTGCGAGATTAGCGTAAACTGGAAATGTAGCTGTGTGTACCAGAAAACTGTAATTGTCATGGATATTATACATAAGTAGTCACGCCGCACAGTGGTAAAATAAAATCTTGAAAAAAACGTTTTAAGATTTTACCACACGTAAAGTGGGAATGTTTTTTTAACTTGTCTACCCCATAGTGTCGTTGGATAGGTCTTTAAAAATATTTTGGGTTTATGCAAACAATTTTTCGATTAAGGGATCCGTGTGCAAAATCTTTAATATCTGTTACGGTAAGCCCGCATCATCCCACTCAGCAGTGGGAGTCTTTTGTGGGCAAAGGCCGCATGATTTCCAACTCTTTCGATACAAGGCTAGTGCCGTGTTTTTTCTCCAGCTCGTCCCACCATCTTCTACGGAGTCTGCCGCGACGCCTTTTAGCTGTGTCAGGGCTCCACATAGTGATATTTAATATGGAAAATAAAAAAGAAGTATTTCCATTTGAGCACCAATTTTTAGAGCACCTATGCATTGAACACCAAGCTATTCCCATACCTTTGGTGCTCAATGCATAGGTGCTCTAAAAACTGGTGTTCAAACGAGAATACTCCAAAATAAATCATGTTTAAGTAAGTAAAATAAAAAATTAAAAAATTATCAGTCACGGCTTAAGTAAACGTGGTGGTCGTAAGTCAATCGGGACACTAATATGCTCGTATTTTTAAGTAAATGTTTACCCACAAACCACATAAAAACTTACAAAGAACTTTTAATTTTTTATTATTTTTAGTTTTCAATTTTTGATGGTATATTGGCGTGTGCTAGCTGACATATGGCAAATTTTATGTTTTTTTTTTTTGTGTTTCGTAATTTTTATTACCTATTATTGTATAGAATCAAGTTCTTCTAACTTAACAGACAGCTGTGCTGCTGGGGAGTTTGTTCCGCTACTTCTTCTTCCCAGCTAAAGCACTAGGAAGTGGTGAAGGGCGGGCGTTTTTGGGGGGACTGTCTTATGTAATTTTATTTTGACGTTCAAAAAGAGCTGACTCTCAGCCTAGTTTGAATAAATGACTTTTGATTTGATTTTGATTTGAAAGATTTTCTCCACATCCTCACTTAGTAACTTAGTCAGTGAGAACCTCTTCCATCAAGGTAATCTGTCGCGTTCTAATCGAGTCCGTAACTTAACTGGTAATCCCTTTGGTCTCGTACGGAACATTTAATAAAATGGATTGGGGACACAGTTGTAATGGTTTATTAAGTTCTGTAAGTAAGAATAAATTACTTTGGGATATATTTTTAGGTATTTTTATACGGCTCACAGAATTTGCAAGCTGAAGTGGCAATGGGCGGGCCAAATTAGTCGTAGAACCGATGACCATTGGGGTAGACATATTCTTTTTTATTGGGTGGGAAATAATCAAATAACTTCACCCGCTCTGGGTGGCGCAGGACTAAAACCCACTCGTGTTCCCTCAGTTGCTTGTGTGCCAGGGGCTGCGGTATCTCTTTCGAACAACCCGCACCCCTGGCAGTAAATTAGGGGGACGGCGCGAACGCAGTCCCGACTACCAAAAATAACGCATCCGAGTTATCCACATTAGGGATAATCGTAGGGGTCAACCCAACCGCAGTGCAATGGGAGAGACTCGCCCTGGGGGAACCGAATAGTTGATCACGGTTTCCCCCTGCCATTCTTGAATGGAGACCGCGAATCGGCAAACGTAAGGTAGGACGCCCTCAGGCTAGGTGGAGCGACAATCTTCGCCGGGTGACTGGTAGCAACTGGATGAGAGTTGCCGAGAATTGACCTGAATGGCGCGCAATTGGAGAGGCCTATGTCCAGTAGTGGACCGCTGTAGGCTGCTGATGATGATGATCTTTTTAGGAAATAAATAACAATTTTCAATTTTAATAGGTTGGTGGAAATTTTAGTATATTTTATAACGAGGGACTAAACGAAGCCATAATATACCAGAGGTGGTTTGACTCCCGAGCGTGCGAGGCAGTCAATGAAACCGAGGGTATACTAAGTTGGCGTTTAGTCTCGAGGTGCAAATTGTACTTTCATCGCACTTTGAGTGCGAGAAAAATAGTCAATTTTACTAAATTAATAATATTACTTACCTAATAAATATTACTTCTTAAAATAAAAATCACAATATCTATTAGTTATGTCTTTTGCTTTTTGCTCGACGTCAAACTCTTCACCAAGGAACATAATATACCACAACTGTCACTGGACATTCTTAATAAATTTATTTATAGCCGAACAAATTTAAAAAAATCTGAAATTTTCGCGGTCAGTTTTTTCTTCTAAACCAGTCACAGATTAACAATTTAAAACACATGGCGCCACCTTGGCAAAAACCATGGAACTAAAACTCAACATTTTCGCAATGAAGATGGTCCACACTCCACAGATAAACTATTATCTAATAAAAAACTATTATCTATAAATATACTAATATTTGCTGGCTGTTTGAGTTTGTCTATGTCACATGAAAAACGAATTACTTTTTACTCCCTAGGGACTAAAGTGGTCACTTTAGTCCGGCTTCGTAGGGCTATATTGATGTCTTTTTAGAGCATGAGAAGTGAAAACAGCTTTATGTAATCAGAACTAACCTACTAGGAACAAAATGTGCAGTGAGATAATAAAGGTAAAAAATATAACCCCCGTACTCTGTGGAAACGAAAAACTGGCATTGAATTGGTTGATGGAAATTGCACTCATCATGCATTTAAGGGTTAAACTACGATACCAATTGCTTGTTGGTTGTTAAATTATATTTTCAACAATATCTGAGGGACAATTCTCGTAGTTTTAAGAACGTTCACAGTCTGATCTCAGTCACAATCTGTCAAAAATATCTCGATTTTCTATACATTTATGACAAGTTTTTGACATTTGATTTTCGCCGAGGTTACACTGCGACTGGATTTTGAATATCTTTAAGAGCGTTTATTCTGAAAGTTGGCAACGTCGCAAATAGCTGTCAAATATTTACCTGTTTTTATTAATTTGTAGTGACATAAAATATGAATAATGATTTGCAATTAGAACACTAAATTTAATGTTTTTTTTTTGCCTGTGTGCCAGGGGCTGTTGTAACCGTTTCAGGTGTAAAAAGAGCATTTGGAAAGTTTTCAAGTTTTTTTTTTTACATCTAAAACGAAATATTCGGTGTTAAGATATTAATTATTGCATTTCTTAATCAATATTTTAGGTCACTAGTTAGCGTTTCATATTTCCATACAGTAATATCGCCAAATTAATCAAAACGGTGAAATATTTGACAGCTATTTGCGAAGTTGCCCATTTTCAGAATAAACGCTCTTAATTACGAGAATTGGCCTTCAGCTAAAACACGAGTCCAAAATATTAAGGAAACTACATTTAAAATTAGGTACATCAAACGTTTTTAAGTCACCTCGACACAAAAAAGCTCATACACTACCATAGCATAATATGCAACTCTGACCGCTTTTAGTTTGCATAGAAAAATAGTCTAAGAGCGCGTATTGTTTTGCTTTATATAAGCAAATAGGTGGGGCTAGACAAAGAGCTAGGTTCACACGTGACTCCCGAGATATGAATGCAGAACTTAACACTTGACAGGAGGGTTTGCAAAAAAAGTAATTAAAATGTAAATATTTTTTTTATTTGTTCGAATAAAAAGTCGAAGCTTTATTGCGAAATCTCGAAAGCAATTGAAGCGAAAATATAAATTTAAGTAATTGCAAAGTTATAAAAAGTTTGGATTGAGTTTTTAGATAAAGAAAAATCTGCTTAAGAGTACAATTAGCACAAACAATAAGAAAAGCTTTTTACTAAGAAAAAATATTGGTCAATTCGGTTGCAACCAATTATGGTACCAATCGTGTGTATGATCTTGTAATTACATTATTACCCCAAAAAAGTGTAAGTGCCTGAATGTCATTTTAACGTGATAAAACTACAAGGCATATTGGTCTTCAGTTACATTGCTTCAACCATAGGCGGGGCTATCCACCTACATTGATGATTGCACAATATAATTTAATGTCTGCGCAATGACTGAATTAAGTTTGACCAACCTTAAAATTTACTGTATTATATTTTTTCCTTGCACTCTGTGTAGGCTTTATATTGGCTTATTATTATACGGTTTGCTGTTTGGAGCGATTGCGATCGGTCAACCACGTGAAGTGTAGGGTCATGCATTAAAATGGCAAACAAAAATACACAGAAAAACAAAAAAATAAGTTTTTGAGTTGAGAGCTTTGAACATCTGTTTTCATCAAAATCGCTCGCCAATTTTATTGGCTAAATGGTATTTAACGTTTGGGTTCAAGGGGGCACAATAAAAGTATTGTGCGATATTATTGTAGGTGGGGTTGGGCTGCCAAGCGATGTTTCTATTTACTGGACATTCTTGTCATAAGCAAAAACGAGGTCGATTTTAATTAAACATTATGTATAGTAGTAAAGTAAAATTCATAAGTTTCTACTTAGTATAAAATCTCATTAACTGCAATCAATGCCCGCGGGCAGACAATAGTCATGAAGCAATTTTATTCAACTTTCACTAGTAAATCAAATAATAGTATTCATTATGTCCAGCAACTCCCTGAAGGGTTTCATTAGAATCATGTACATTATGTGTACAGAATAAAAACTTTTTGCTTGACTATTCTCGTTTTATATAAAAGGCATTGGACAAAAGAATATGTAAAGGTCAATGGATAAGTGACAATATCAAAATGTCATCATAGAAATTAGTAATTTTATTTGAAGTAAGTAATTTAATTTGTATTTTTTTTTGACAACAGAATTTATTTATTTTCCAAAAATGGCAATTAGGCATCGAAAAATAAATAAAAAATAAAAAAAATACAAATTAAATCTTATATATAAAATTCTCGTGTCACAATGTTCGTTCCCGTACTCGATTTTGATAAAATTTCGTGTGCTTATCGGGTAGGTCTGAGAATCGGCCAACATCTATTTTTCATACCCCTAAATGTTAAGGGTGCTCCACCCCAATTTTTTTTTTATAATGCTAACTCAATATTCATAGTTAAGACAAGACAACGTCTGTTGGGTCAGCTAGTTACTTATAAATTTGTAATTATTGTGTTGGCAAAGAGGTTGACGACCTACCAGAGGAAAGGTCACCATTTTCTTTACCATTGCATAAAAACTGTTCAGCTATGTTCTTTTTGTTCCTACCTTTGTACCATGTTACTTGGGTTCGGCGGAACCCGTTTTCTATGTTAAAGTATGGAAATCAAACGAACTTATAGAGGTAGATGTAAAGTTTGACCAAAAGCACCTTTTGGCTAACGTTTACTTCGCGTGCGGCTTAATATTATTTCTAGACTATGTGTATTTAACCATTTATGCTCAGACATATAAACAGATAAGATGTAAGGAACAGAAAAATATGTACAAAGGTGATGCTTATTTCTACAGAATCTCTTCCATCATACCTGCGATAGGAGAGAGGATAAAAAGAGATGTAGGTAGACAACGTGCGTAATAATAGAAGGGGAAAAGTAAAAAAAAAAAAAAATTGGTACTCTAATTTATATATATGTTACGGCTAATAGCCGAAGTGCGGCTACACCTAGTTTTAGCCGGCTATAACTAGGTGCAGCCGGTTAAACTTAGATGTATCCTACTTCGATAAATTGTGAACTGCACCATACTGCTTACCGACCGGTTAGGTTAGGTTAGAATTGCGACCAAACGCGCGCGAGCCGAGCGAGCGCAGCGAGCGATGCCGCGGCAGCGGCCGGCGAGCGCTAGTCCAGCTGCACCTAGTTAATAGCCGGCTAAAACTAGGTGTAGCCACACTTCGGCTATTAGCCGTAACATATACACATACAATATGAGATTATACATACATAAAGTATTTTTTATATTAACTTTCGGAGCTAAGCAGTGATTTGAAGATTAAGTGCGCGTCCGTACGAAGGTGGACTTATGCGAGTTAAACCGCGGGGCACAGCTAGTTAGACCATAAAATCGTCGCCATTTTACCTGAGTTCAACGCTCCTTTAACAGCCCATAATAAAATAGCTCGTCTCGGACACGTATTGACAATTCAGACAATTTATGGTCTATGCACTATCCAAGATAGTACGCAAGTTTTGAGTATACTAATATTTAGTTGAAGTGTCTGCAATGCAGTGGCCGATATAGCTATGCACTCAATTTATTACTCGCCACGATTGCCGTTCAGAGTTTCTTGTATGTAGTTAGGTTATAAATACACGCAAGTTTGTAGAACCTGTCTACTACAAATAAGATTATAAGGTCCAAAATTGTGATTCAATGTTCGATGAAACCCAAAAGGACGATTAATTACTAATCGATAATCGAAAATAACTGGCGATTTTGACCGAGTTAGTATTGCAATTTTCTATTGAACAGTTAGAAGAAAGAAAAATTGTTTATTCTGCACAAACAAAACGCATATTATAAGAAAAAGATACATAAGAAAGAAAGAAAGAAAGAAAAAACGTTTATTTGCGGTAAACATGACGCTAAAAGATAAGGAACACAAAAAAAAAATAAGAAAAGGTTGAGGGAAACATGCGTCACATCCACGCAAAACGGCTATCACTCAGCATTATGCTGCGACCCTATGCAAGACAGAGCCCCAGCGCTGGTTTTCAGGGATAGCCGGCTTTGACGTAATGACGTCACCCGGTGCATTAAACAATAATTATGAAACTACTGGTACAGCGAACTAATAGAAAAATTATATAAATTTTATGTTAATGTAATAGAATAAGGAATATAAAAAGAAAATGGAAATAGACATACATGCAACGAGAATATCATCCCCAATAAACATTTTTCTCTTTATCTAGTGGCAACATTTCGAAGCGTCATCCATAGATAAAATAAAATACAAAGTATATAAGCTAGGGGCGTTAGAATCATGTGTTGAAATACATGGTAACAGTTATCGCGTTGATGTCCCCCCTGCCACCCTGTATTTTATTAGTTCTTACTTATTAATCATTTTACAATTAACTCAAAACGATTTTTACTGATACATAAGTTCTTACAAAAAAAGCTGAAAAAAAAATCTCAAAAAAAATATTATCGTCACACATCCGCCTTTTTTGCCAACCCTACCCGATGACGTCACAGCCGGTGTCTCAGTTTATTCCGGCTGAATATTTCAGGCCGTAATTACAGCCTCTTTTCAGCCATTCACGGTCGTGGCTTGCCCTTAATTCGAGCCCAGAGCACACAGTATGAAATATTCAGTAGATCAACACTGACACAGAATAATCTTAGAGAATTTATTAGGTTGTGTTTCGTGATTAATTTTGCTTGTTGCTTATTTGTTTATGACGTTTTGTATTATTTACCACCCAGCCTGTGGGTGGCGAGACAATGTTATGTAGGTACAGACTTGAAAATGAATAGTGAAGCAAATTGACAACCTATGTCAATTTGTTGTATTACAGCTATTTTAAGCCGGTTAAGAAAAACATCGTATACAGGTATGAGGAATAGGGTGTAAAGTTCGCTCATACTCTATAGAAAAAGGAGGATCCTCCGACCAGACGGGTATTGTGTCTGGTGGGCAACTGCCCGACGGTTGATGTAGGGATGTTGTACCTATGCCAATCGCGCGGTAAACTTTAACTGCGCGATCTAGGCTTTCTATGACGTGCGTCTTTGCGTAGTTCGCCTGTGGCGTTGTAGATGGCGCCACTTCTCTTTTTGTATTTCTACATATTGTTGCAAAGTATTTCTCTGTAGTGCCGCTACATCACTCCCCCCCGGAGACCGGAGGTCGATAGTGGGCGAAGTCCGTGCATATTGTAATGCTTGCCAGTGCCAGTTGTGGTTCCAGTGAGTCGGAACCGGTGTCGCATAGTTCGCGGTGAGTCGGAACTGTCTGCGGTGGTGCGAACCCCAGTGAGTCGGGGCCGGCGCTGCTCCGGTGCGTCGTGGTACAGCGCCGCGATGTGGCTGACTGCTGTTGTCGATCGGGAGATTGAGCTCTCGACCGGCCGAAGAGCAATAGTGCCGTGGTCGCTTGTCTTTTTATAATTCTACATATTGTTGCGAAGTATTTCTCTGTAGTGCCGCTACATCGTAATGAAACCGGCTGTTCTAGGACCAATAATTCGAAGACACATGACATCTACGAACCCGCACTGGGCGATCGAGGAACCCTGTAGGGTGTTTAGTGGTTTCGCCGCGTCCGTTCGCGATTATTCGGGTTTTTTAATCTATTTTACTTACAGTAGCTACCTACATATTTGTAATAGTGACTCTTAAGGTGGAAGCGCCAAGGTAGCCCGCGAAATTCAAATTTTGTTAAGTTTTTTGCAATTTCCAGGTCACTGTCAGGTTGTATGGTGATCTAAATATGATTCGCGACCGTATCAAATATGGCTTTACAGAATCATAATCATTAGAATCAGCAATACAACTCCATAAGTTAGAATTGCCCTCAAATGTCATAATTTCATGAAATAGTCATTCTTTAGAGTAATATGAACTTATAGAGATGTATTGCTGATTCTAATGATTATGATTCTGTAAAACCATATTTGATACGGTCGCGAATCATATTTAGATCACCATACAACCTGACAGTGACCTGGAAATTGCAAAAAACGTAACAAAATTTGAATTTCGCAGGCTACCTTGGCGCTTCCACCTTAAGAAAAACATCGTAATGAAACCGGCTGCTCTAGGACCAATAATTCGAAGACACGTGACATCTACCAACCCGCACTGGGCGATCGAGGAACCCTGTAGGTTGTTTAGTGGTTTCGCCGCGTCCGTTCGCGATTATTCGGGTTTTTTAATCTATTTTACTTACAGTAGCTACCTACATATTTTTAATTGTGACTCTTAAGGTGGAAGCGCCAAGGTAGCCCGCGAAATTCAAATTTTGTTACGTTTTTTGCAATTTCCAGGTCACTGTCAGGTTGTATGGTAATCTAAATATGATTCGCGACCGTATCAAATATGGCTTTACAGAATCATAATCATTAGAATCAACAATACATCTCTATAAGTTCATATTACTCTAAAGAATAACTATTTCATGAAATTATGACATTTGAGGGCAATTCTAACTTATGGAGTTGTATTGCTGATTTTAATGATTATGATTCTGAAAAGCCTTATTTAATACGGTCGCGAATCATATTTAGATCACCATACAACCTGCTACTGACCTGCAAATTGCAAAAAACGTAACAAAATTTGAATTTCGCGGGCTACCCTGGCGCTTCCACCTTAATGAAACCTTCTTTTTGTGAAAGAACATTTTTTTTTAACTACCTTTTGCCCGCGGGTTGGCCTGCGTGGAGGTCAGGAATTATCTCACGGGAACGTACACCGGGATAAATAGTATACTATGTGTTATTCCAGGTTTAAACTATCTGTGTTCCAAATTTCGTTCATATCCGCTTAGCTGGTGAGTAACAAACATCCAAACATACAAACTTTCATATTTATAATAAGAATAGGATTTTCGTACATCTGATGTGCAGACGCCAGCATATCAAGCTTCCAAAATCTGTCAACTTTCTTTGAAATATTTTCAACTTTATTACAAAACATTAAGGTTCATGTTCAATTGGGAAAATTTGACAATTTGGGAAGCTTGATATGCTGGCGTCTGTACGAAATCTTATTTATATTAATACAAAGGTTTTATTGCTTTAATTTAATGTTGGACCGGCGAATGACAATCGTATTTTTTGGCAAACGAACAGGTAATTAATTATTTTATTATTAATTCAGGATAATTGTATTTTGTCTTAAAATTACGATGGCATAAACAAAGTCTGTTTTTTAGAACTGTAAGAATAATAAATAACAAAATTGAATAAATATCTAAAACTATGTCTCTCAATAAATTCGTAATACATGAATTGGAACAATTCGCTTCTTTATATAGTATCAAACACAGTCGATTTTCGTGTCTGTACGCTTAGAACTTTTAAACTGTAACCGATTTCTTTGCGCTCATGGGGAAGCTCAGGGCGTCGTTATTTCCGCGTCTGGTGGCAAGTCAAAATAGTATTGTCAAAGATGTTTTTCATACTGTGCATTTAATGAGGGAGACAAAATAAATGTACTCAGCATTGTTACGGGGTATATTTGTTTTGGCTTCCTTGGTGTGACATGGTGAGGTGTTTTATTGTTATTTTTCTTTTCTTTACTGTTTGTATTTATATTCGTTTGTTTATTTTATCTTTAGTTTTAGAATAAGTTTTCAATTTTAATTGTATGGGTGCTAATGCTGGAAATAAACGATTAATAAATAAAAAAAATAAAAAACTAAGCAACGAATTTAAATGTTGTTTTCATCAGTGGAAAAAGTGATTCAAGAGGAAGGTTTATATTATGTATAATATACCGACTCCCACGCTGGCGAAGACGCAGACAAAAGATAGTTTATGATAAAAGGACAATGTCCCCTACACCAACATTTTCCAAATTAAATTCCGAAGAATACTACGAAAACGTAAACGATCAAATACAAACACTTCCAAATTACTCTCCTAGGTAAAATAATATTGTACCGACATCTAGTTGATCTAGTAAAAGGCTACTCAAATAAAAGGTTGTTGATCTACCTCGTGTACCGTACGAAAGATAAATATTATGGTCATCCTTTAGATAAAACTTATCGTAGGTTTGGTAGGTTCCTGACATTCTTCGGACATGTTTCCCGGCGTGACAATCAGTCCATAGAACGCCTTGTCGCCTTGGAAAGTAGAAGGCACTAGACCGCGCGGAAGGTCACCCACGCGTTGGACTGACCAGATCAAGTCTGCCATTGGAGGTTCGGTTAACGAATGCAGCAGGATGACCTCTAGCAGGCAGCGGTGGCGAAATGTCGTGAAGTGCATCACATCTGCCCCTTCCAATACTGCTACGAGTACGTAACGATCACGATCGCTCTGTCAAGAGCGTACCGGATAAGAAGAGAGGTTTGGCGCTGGGATACATACAAGCAGTTTATTCTTTCCAAGGGGGTAGGCCGAAACTACAGAAATTCACCTACTACGATCAATACATCTACAGGCTTACCACGAGCACCAATTTGTCGAACAATAGGAGAAGATAGCTATGTTTTTCTATGAATTATCACAGTTATGCGTTCTAAACGAATCATGATTTTGTAGATAATCGTGTAAACTTTGTGGCCGTCGAGTAAAAAGTTTGTTGTCAGTGTGATTTTGACAGTTTGGCAAGAAATATTCTTCTGAAATAGTCTACATTTATAAGGACCTAGACAAAGATCGTTAGAAACGAAAGACAAAATTACAGATTGTAGAAGGACATCTACGGTGCGATGTCAAAAATGGATAAACGAAATGTATCAAAACGTTTCTTAGGGTATGTAAGCTTAAACAAATGCAGAAGTATTAAATTTGACTGCAAATTACTGTCTGCTTATCCGTCACATTTTTAGGCAAAAAAATCAAAGAAATCAAGACTGACTTGACATACTGTTTAACAAGATACTGTGAAACCAACTTTTATAAACTTCAATATTCAGTGTGATTTTCACTCATTGACTACTTGGCGGGTTTTAATTAATCTTAGATTGGAAAAAAACACGAAGGTTCGGGTTTTTTTTTGACTAATATTTTTTTTTTAAGGTTTGTTATTTTTTCATCATTCTTTAACTATAGCATTAGTTAACAGTAATCTTGACAGCAAATCATTATTATTTCAATTAAATCATTTCATTTATTTTCTTTCATACATATCAAGTATATTTTTAAATATTTTTACAATATAAAAAATAGTGGCCCATCGGCATCAGGAGCAGGGTCCAAGATGTCGGTGGTCAGGGCTCTAGAGAAAGGAACCTCCTGACTATGCGTGCCGTGTCTAGGAGTACTGCTTTCTGAATCAAGCCCTTGATCCAGCCGCGCAATGAGAGCCTCCTGAGGTGTTGGTCGAGGCTCTTCGCTATTAGGCCATTTACTGTAACGATAACACGGGTCAACATGAAATTTGACTTTGATTGCAAAGCATTAAATTTCGGTAATTTTTAAAAATCTCGGATTTTAATTTTTGATTGGAAATAAAACTATTGAAATAAAAATGTTTATTATTTTTATTAAGTTTTACTATCAAATTAGCTTACAGAAAAGTGGAAAATAACTTAAAAGTGCACACTGTTACTTTTTCTTTTATGTTCATAGCTACTTTCTCTCAATAAAACACCTTTTACAATAACTACAAGCAACATGTGGAGCCCATGGCTTATCTTGATTCCGTACAGAACAGTCAAAATATGCTTCATAGGCTTCACAGAGAACGTGAGATGTCTTTAGTTCATATTTCACGTCTCGAACTTTAATAAATTGACCACATATAAAACAAAATGCATCAGCATCGTATTTGCACTTTCGTGACGACATTTTAAGTCATTCTGGGCTTGTAAATAACACCTGATGGTTGTTTATCACTCGGGTGCCATCTAGCGGCACAGTGTAAACGTTAATACCCACTCTCACCGCGCGGTCTTTTTAAAAATATTAAAATCAATTAAAATTTATGAAAAAATTGAAAAATGAGTATTATTATTATAACTATCACAAAAGCAAACTTTATACCGAAAAAAGGTATTTTCTTTTCGTTTTTGTGCTTAACTAACTGGAAAATAATAGTATAAACTTTAGGACAAAGAAAGAAAATTTTTTTGTAGAGTCGTGTAATCGTACAATGATTGCTGAGTCCACGTCCCACATATCGTCAACCTCGTGAGCTAAGTCAAGATACTTGACAATTAAATCATTATTATTAACATTATTTTCCACTACTTTCGGCCAGTGGCTTCGCCCGCGTGGAGGTCGTAGATTGTCCTACGGGAACGTACTACCGAGATAAAAAGTATCCTATGTGATAATCCAGGTTATAAATTACTTGCAAACATCCAAACTTATAAACTTTCACATTTATTATCCTACTAATATTATAAATGCGAAAGTTTGTAAGTATGGATGGATGAATGGATGTTTGTTACTCTTTCACGTAAAAACTACTGAATGGATTTGGATGAAATTTGGCACACAGATAGATTATGACCTAGACTAACACATAGGATACTTTTTATTCCGGTAGTACGCTCCTGCGGGATAATTTCCGAGTGCTAGTATAATATATATACAGGCTGTTAAAGAAATTGCGTGCCATAGCTTAGGGGTAGGTTCAATATCGATAAAGGAACCCAGGAAAAATATATAAAAAACTGAAAAAAAAAAACAAAAAAAAATATTGCAAGATCAACCTAATTTAGTACCTACTAACTAACTAGTACCTAGTTAGGTACTTATCCTTCACCCGGCGTTATCGAAGTGTTCGGGAGTAGGTATTTTATTGCGTTCCATAATAGGTAGGTAACTCTAGAAAATTATTAATTAGCATTTATACGATATAGGAGCACACTTTCTTGACGCCAGGTTTCTGATGTATGCCGACGACACCAAGATTTTTATGACTATTGGAAGTAAGAACGATTGTGAGAAGCTACAAAACGACTTAAATAGATTATCTAATTATTATAATATCAATAGAATTAATGTGAACATAAGCAAATGTCAGACTGTAACCTTTACTAGGAAGCCAAATTTCATTAACTGGACTTCTAAACTCAGTGGTACCAATATTGCGCGTTGTAATGTTATTAGGGATCTTGGTGTCGTCCTAGACTCAAAACTTCTGCTTTCGGAGCATGTGTCTTGTGTTGTCGGTAAGGCATACAGAAATCTCGGATTTATTATGCGTACATGTAAATTGTTTACTGATATAAATTGCATCAAAATACTTTATTTTGCATACATACGCAGTATTTTAGAATACTGCAGTAACATCTGGAACCCTCACTACTTAGTTTATATACAGCAAATAGAATCTATACAATCCAAATTCATTAAATATATTAACTATCGCACTGGTTTTGAGTCTAAGGATTATCTGCAAGCATGCAAACATCATAACATATTACCATTGGAGAACAGACGTATGATTCTCGACATGCTTTTTCTTTATAATGTCTGTAATGGGAACATTGAGAGTACCGCTTTAAATGATCTGGTTCTAAGATTGAGAGCTCCGTCTCGACGGACTAGGCACACACAGTTATTCGATGTACCGCACAGTGGTACAAACTACGCTCAAAATTCTGTCATTGGTAGGATTTTAAGAAATTTTAACAAGAAATTCTCCCATCTTGATATATTTAACACCAAAAAAGGTGTTTTCAGGAAACTTTTAGTGACTTCTGTATGCGACGATTTGACTAATAGGTAATTCTAAACAAAACTGAATAAATTAACCCGTGACCATACACCATTACAACTCCTCACACACACTTCTACATACCCACCCACACTGCACACTTAGATATGCTTAGAGGGTGCTAGCATGACATCCTATTTGTTTTCTGATGCATAAAATAAGTGTAGTTATTAAATTGTAAATCCGTAATTGGCTGTAAGATTAGTTTATTTATCTTATATGAAATTGTTAAAGAGCTGTGGATTTTGTGAATAAATAAATAAATAATTTATACAAAATAAAAACTTATTTTAAGCAATTTTTTAATCAATTCTAAACGGTTCCTATTTAATAAGTAGGTACTAGATTAGATTCATCTTATGATAATTTCCGTTTTTTTTTAACTTTTTTTAAAAGGTATTTTTTTATTTTTTTTTACGGGTTCCTTTATCGATACTGAACTTACCATGAAGCTATGACAGGCAATTTCATTAACACCCTGTATATACTATATAATTATATATATATATATAGTGTGATTATTTCCATTGCATCGTTTGATAAAAAAACGTAAATAACGCAATAAACGTGGCTAAATTGTCACAAACTGACGTGCTTTTTAAGATTCCCAAGATTAACCAATACCTCATTAATGATATAAATAAATCTAATTTGGCACACCGAAACAACTTGTTTTCTTTTAATAGACCAATGAACCTAATTTTCTATCAAACTTCATGATTTATAACCATAATATAATCATAAATCATAAAAGGCATTGCAATTGCTTGCCATTTTATGTGTGTTACAAAATTACCCCGCTGAAATATAATTACTGTACTGTACATATTATTCCTACACGAAATATTATTCCTCTTAAGTAATCCCTTCAATTCTGTCCTTTTATCACACAACAAGACGCCTTTATAACACAATTTAACGGGTAGCATTCTTCCAATTTTCAGGGGTCGTATCGATTTGGACCCTGAAGCGTTACCTTAAAGAGGTCAGTTTTTGGGACCCCTAAAGGTCCCTATAGATTCTGTGATTGCTCAAATTTATTTCGTGATCGTTCGGCGATAATACGAATTCATTTTTGTTCGGATTTTCGTTTGCATATCTCGGTTGCTAACTTGCTTATTTTGCTGTGCCCGACAGGGTCCGTATGATCTAATTATAAGTTTACCGCCTAAGAATACCTACATGTTCATCATCAGCCTACAGCAGTCCACTGCTGGACATAGGCCTCTCCAATTTCACGCCATTTAACTCGATTCTCGGCAACTCTCATCCAGTTACTACCATTAACCCTGCGAAGATCGTCACTCCACCTAGCTTGAGGGCGTCCTACCTTACGTTTTCCGATTCACGGTCTCCACTCAAGAACACGTCTACCCCACCGGTCATCGGTTCTACGACTAATATGGCCGGCCCATTGCCACTTCAGCTTGCTAATTCTGTGAGCTATGTCGACAACTTTGGTTCTCTGCCGGATCACCTCATTCCGGATTCTATCTTTCAGAGATACTCCGAGCATAGCTCGTTCCATAGCTCGCTGAGCGACTTTGAATTGATGGACCAGCCGTACCGTGAGTGTCCACGTTTCGGCTCCGTAGGTCATAACAGGTAGGACACACTGGTTGAAGACTTTAGTCTTCAGGCTCAGAATACCTACATGTGGAATGCAATAAAGTATTGAGTATTGTTTTGTTTTTTTTTCAACGGTATGTTATTTTTGAAGTATTTAAACATTTCAAAATACTGTAGACTATGATATAGAACCAAACAAATCTTAAAGATGTCCGAGAGAAAACAAGCACGATTTTTTTTTACTTTTCACAGAAACACGGCCATTCAAAAAGATCATCATCATCATTTCAGCCGAAAGACGTCCACTGCTGGACATCGGCCTCCACCAATTTGGGGGTATTGCCATATTTAATTTACCACTTTGACAAGCATAACCACAAAACTAAAACTTCACTAAGGTTAAAACTGTCACTGTCACATTGACAAATACTTAAGCCATGTCATTTATGACGTACAAATGACATTTAATCCTAGGGTGATAAAGCATTTGCGAGGTATCGACAATTTCGACTATACCTATCGAAAGTCATACAATCTATTTTTTTTTTTTGGTGTACTGTGCAGTGGTGTCGAAGTGATGTCGGCCGCAACTTCCGATTTGTAGGTCATAGATTTGAACCCAAGTAGGTGTTACACTTTGTGTATATTATTTCATCACCACTGCTCTCAAAACGGTATCAAAAGTAAACCTCCTTCGGCGAAGCAATAATCCTCGCGAAGAGGGAGGCGGCGCACGTGAGAGACAGGCAGTATATGCGCCCTCACGGCCCTAGCTTCCACAGGAGACGCCTTGGGCGTCAGGAATCCCAGGCTGATTTTCAGCCACCGCCATCATAGGCGCGAGGTTACAGACGGCGAGTAATGGGTAGCTCGCTGTCCGGTACAGCGCGTTGTGTTCCACGCGCGCCTCAAAGAGATGTCAGCATCAACTGATGGGGCCCGCAAGGCCCTATGCCTGCCAGGGGTACGGGTTGTTCGAAAGAGATACCGCGGCCCCTGGTACACAGACAACTGAGGGAACACGGGTGAATTTTAGTCAGTAAAAATCTGACACGCCCTTCTGCTCACCTAGAGCGGGATAAGTTATTTGATGATATCCCACCTAAAAAACAAAAATAATAAACATCGTGGGGTACCGGAATGTCTATAACCAAAATATCAAAGACATGTGACTTCCACCAACGCACACTAGGCCCGCGTGGTGGATTATGGCCCCCTTTTTCTCAAAGACAGGTGGCTTGAACCCCAGCATTGGGAATAATATAGGCTGAAAATTCCTATTATAAATGCTGTTTTTCGTGAGCTGTTGTCAAAATAAATGTTATTTTATCTTGCTTTCGTTTCAATCTTATTATTCAACATTAATAATATCGTTTTTCATGCTTATCTTGCACAAAATTCCTGAAAATATACTACGTGAATTATAGGAGTAAGGAAAATGAGTTAAGGGGATCAAATTAAATTCGGGTAATTTACTTTCATGCTCCGTTTTTCCTTGGGAAATAAGATAATTTTTCCTTATAGTAGAAATGGTGGCTTTGTTATCAAACTATAAAGTCAGTTAGAATTAGTATTATTTGTAGAAAATACAGTAGACATTATAATTTTCCTAGCCTTTTTGCAGCTTCATCATCATCATCATTTCAGCCGAAAGACGTCCACTGCTGGATATAGGTCTCCTCCTAACGGGGAGGGGATTGCCATAATAGCCACGCTTGGCAGGCGGGTTGGCGATCGCAGTATGGTGGTAAAATGCATAGAGAACGCTGCTGCCCATTCTCTAGTAAGTCCCTTAGTCGCCTCCTACGATACCCACGGGAAGAAATGGGATGGTGCTATTCTTTTACGTCAGGCACCACACGGCTAGTTTTTACTTGTTCTTACTTATTTTATTATTGAAAAACCCATACTTATCGAATATAACCTTTTCTAAATCTTGTATTACTTGCCAACTGTCCCGTAAAACAATATTATACATCTCTTTTACAGTTCCTGGAGCGGAATGATAAAGGAAAAAATAATAAATTATCTTTCCTAGACTTGAATTATTAGAAGTAATTCATTTTAAAAGAACATTCGTAACAGCATCTGTTTTTTTTTTTTTTTTTTTTTTTTTTTTTTTTTTTTTTTTTTTTTTTTTTTTTTTTTTTTTTCTTTATTTAAAGGGCTTTGTCGCTGAGCGATAACGTCGCCCTGTAACTTCATAACAGCATCTGTTACTGCCGGCTTGACTAACAGTATAGTACTTAATTTCTTGCAATGAAGACTAAAAATAATTGCAGAAAAAAGTTACACAATTATTTGAATAGAAATATATCGTATTATAAAGCAAATCTGAGTGGGAAAACAGGGAGAGGAGACTCTAGAAGAACCTTAATTTAATAGTCATTCGTTTTTCAAGAGCGTAGTACTCAAATCAAATCGTTTATTGCAATCCAAAATGTACACTTACAGGTGGTTAATATTTTTTTTTAACAATTATGGACCCTGTCGGGCATAGACATTTTTAAATAACTAAATAACTAGAGAGAGGAAGAGCGCTTTATTAATTTTCGTTTGAATTATTTTGTATCTTATTGTTACGCGCTAAAGCTAAACTAATTAGTTACCACGAGCGCCATCTAATATCGAGTAGCAGAACTAATTAAGTCAAGACCTTTCTAGAAATTTCGATGCCAGAATCTTCTAGAAACATCGACATCTGTTCAGTCGGGGCCGGTATGTACTCGAACATTCTAGATGCTTCTACGACACCCACCGGAAGAGATGGGATGGTGCCATTCTTTACGTCCGGCACCACACGGAACAATAATGTAGGTCAATAAATCAAAATCAAAAATCATTTATTCAAACTAGGTTGAGAGTCAGCACTTTTTGAACGTCAAAATTACCTGAGACAGCCCCCTAAAACGCCCGCCCTTCATCACTTTCCTAGTGCTTTAGCTGGGAAGAAAAAGTGGCGCAACAAACTCCCCAGCAGCACAGCTTTCTGTACTGTGCATTACTCTTGAAAGAAACCTGGCGTGGTATTATGAGTTATGTGCGTGTGTTTTAGGCAGTATATGCGGCTTCATGGCTCCAGCCGCCGCAGGAGACGCCGTGGGCGTCGGGAATCCCAGGTTGATTCCCCTCCACCGTAGGCGTGGGCTTGCAGATGGCGAGTAATAGGTAGCTCGTTGTCCGGTAAGGACCAAGCCCGGGTCGATGGCGTGTTGTGTTCCACGCGCGCCTCAAAGAGATGTTAGCACCAACTGGTGGGGTCCGCAAGGGCCGATGCCTGCCAGAGGTGCGGGTTGTTCGAAAGAGATACCGCGATCCCTGGCACACAGGCAACTGAGGGAAGTTGGGTGGCTTATAGTCAGTAAAAGTCTGATACGCCCTCCTGCTCCACCCTGAGCGGGAGTAATTATCTACTAGATGATTTCCCATGCAAAAATAAAAAAATATCACAAATCACGATGCATAAAAAATACTGTATATTTAAATTACTCCCCATTCGCAAATCAACATATAATCTGATACTGACCAGCTAACTTCAAGAAAACGTAAGAAAATTTTAATTTCGGGGGCTACCCTTGAACTTTCACTTAACCTCATATTTCCCCGACCTAAGTATGATATCCAAGTATCAATACATAGGTACCAAACGGCATTGATAACCCAAAGTATACCACGATAGTACCTTTTCACCTAAAAGGAGCTAACAGAAAGATAAGAAGCGAAAATATACGAGATTCTTAGACTGAATAGTATTTTAGAGGACGTTATTGACAGCCAATGGTGTAGAGATAAAAATAACGGTCTTCCGACGCCATTTTGGATACGTGTGACGTAAATAGTTTAAGAATATTATGTGAGAAGTGTTAGGTGGTTGTCGTAATATATTTATTTGATAAAATGATAATGTTTACTTAGCGAAGAGCTTGTGGCTAAGTAATATAAGCCGCACGGGTCGATCGATCAGGTTAAGCTGCGCTTGCCACAGTTGGTTCGTGGATGGGTGACCATTTTTACACACAAGTGGCCTCCATGCCTCCGAAAGCACGTGAAGCAGTTGGTCCTGGTAATCATTCATAGATCTTTGACAGTCGTCAAATTAAAAAAGCAGAAAATAATTAAAACAAAAACGTGGGGTGCTTCTTGAGGTATTTTTATAATCAATTAATACCAAGCACCCCACGCTTTTTTCAAATAATTTTCTGCTTTTTTAGTTTGGTTTATAAAGCGTGTTTTTATCATCTAACAAAAGCGTGTTTTTGTTTTTAATTATTGAATTGTCATCGGTCCTCGATAAGTCTGCAAAGTTTAAATTCAATCTGACCGTTTGAAGTGGGTCAAAATCAAGTCCAAAGGAGTTGATTACAAACAAACATGCTTACAAACATTCAGGTGAAGCGAGTAAAAAAAAAATAGTTTAAAAAACCAAAAAACACGCTTTAAAAACTAAACTAAAAAAGGAGAAAATAATTTAATTCAATTAAAAAGCGTGGGGTGCTTTTTGAGGTATTTTTATAATCAATTAATGTCAAGCACCCCACGTGTTTTTTCATCATCATTTCAGCCGAAAGACGTCCACTGCTGGGCATAGACCTTTGACGCGTTCTTTATATGAATTAAATTATTTTCTCCTTTTTTAGTTTGATTTTTAAAGCGTGTTTTTTAGTTTTTTAAACTATTATTTATTTTATATTTTTTAGTTCTGCTAACTACAAAAACGTGTTTTTTTTTCTCTCAATTTTTTTTTTTTAATTTTTGAATTGTCATCGGTCCTCGACAAGTTTACAAAGTTTCAATGAAATCTGACCGTTTAAAGTGGGTCAAAATCGTGCTCAAAGGAGTCGGTTACATACAAACATACAAACAAACAAACATACAAGTGAAGCTAATATAAAGCGTGTAATAAGTAGAAACAGAAAAATGTAACAAACAAACTGACTTTCGCATTTCTAATATTAGTTAGGATATAAATAAAATCAAGTGATAGATAAAAACAACATTTAATATCTTTCCTATTATCACTGCTGTTCATCAAAAGAGACACACTATGAATAATGGAACCAAAAAGATTTCCCTACGTTTATCCCTATACGGAACAAAGGAAAGAATTTATCTAAGGGCAGACATACTTGTGCCTATTATTTATAGATAGATGAACTTCAAAGCAGTAAGTGGTCAAAATAACTTTATTTGCTCAATCTCAATTCGATCCAACCACAAATTCGGAGAACTATGACATCTTGTAACCTGCACTAGGCCCGCGTGTTAAATTACAGCCCACTTCCTCTTACAGCCTCTAGTGTTCACACCAGAAGTGAGATAAAGCCTAGATATGCATACCATTATTGGCGCACTAAAGGAAGAACCAATAGATACATACTAATAAGTAGCGGTATATATGTATATGGGATTTCATTAGTAACGATCCGAGGCTTGAGGAAAATCACAAGAATTTAATTAAAGTAACATACTAGACAATTGTTTTGTTATGAACTTTCCTCGTTCGATTTTGAATAAAAATTTGCACGAATTGTACTTTCATCGATAAAAAAACAAGACTTCCGGAAAAACACTACAAAGTGAAAAATAAATTTAATTTCGGAAGTCGGTGACTGGATATGTATTTGAATTTTTTGGCAAATAGGTTTTTTATGTCTATGATTGTCACTTAAATTAAGAAACTACTTAAAGTCAAAGCTTTTTTTTATAAGCAGCCCAGATTAGACACTTACCGGTTACCGCAAGTGTATTTTTTATCAATATAAATATTATATTGTAATTATTTTTTTAATTCAATATTAGGTTAATTGGGGAATTAGGTTTATTATGTAAATAGAAAACGGAAACCTTTTCCTCAGGTCTTTTATTTTTTGAATTTTGGTATAAATTATTGAAATAATTTGGAAAGGACAAGGTCTGTCGGATTAGCTGGTAGATTACAAATATAAGAAAATGCAATATGGACGTTCAAATAGATTTTTCGTTACAACAACACCTATTCTGGATAATCCAATACGGGCTCAATTATGTCAAGTAAAATGTAAAACCGCAATAATGCAAAAAAAGTATTTTTGGTATTGCCCCACTCATATATAATAGAGTACCTAATATTATAAAAAATATGACTACAGTAAAATTTTAAAGGAAGCTAAAATAAATTATGAAAACCTATTACACGATTGACGATTTTCATAATGATGATTCACTAACTGATTATCATACGGTTAGTCTGATCGACATTAGCTCAGTCTCACATACAATTTTTTTAAATCTGTTTTCTTTAGCTGTAAGTCCTCCATAGTTATTAAATAAATAAATAAATTATTATTTTGATCCTGGTTTTTATTTCTGTTTGACATTATATTATACAACTAGTTTCCGCCCGCGGCTTCGCCCGCGTGGAAGTCGGAAATTATCCCGCGGAAACGTACTACCGGGATAAAAAGTATCCTATATGTTAATCTAGGTAATTATCTATCTGTGTGCCAAATTTCATCCAAATCCGTTCAGCCGTTTTTACGTGAAAGAGTAACAAACATCCATCCATCCATCCATACTTACAAACTTTCGCGTTTATAATATTAGTAGGATCTTATTTTTTTATTGCTGTGACCACATTGACATTTTAGATTTGTATGTTGCATGCCCATGTGACGGTAAAATATGGAGAACTTTAGTATAAAAAACATCTATGTACTATACCCATGTTTGCAAAGAAATAAATGATTTGATTTGATTTGGTTCTGGGTGGAAAATCAACACAAAAATGAACTAACAAATTATCAATCGCAAGTCAACTGTTTTTGGTTGACTGAATTATCAAAAGGCAATCAGACGTCATGCTTAAAGCGTAAGCGTACTTATACAGTATATTATGTTCCCACCGCTGGGACACGAGCCTCCTCTCAGTGAGAGGACCTCTTAACATGAGTTTAATTATGCCACGTCGTTGATTTTAATTCATCAAACCGAATATTTATCAGTAAAAACTTTGAAGCTACCATTGCCTCCGATAATGTAAAAGAAACTCATACAGACACATATTACAGGCATATTTATTTAACGATGGGATATCATCAAATAACTCTCAGCTTGTCAGACTTTTACTGACTAAAACCCACCCGTGTTCCTTCAGTTTCCTGTGTGCCAGGAGCCACGGTATCTCTTTCGAACAACCCGCACCCCTGGCAGGACACATTACAGGCATCACAAGTGTCCCATTAGCACCCTTCATCTACAGAACCCTAAAAAAACAAAAGCAACTCAGCTCAATGTTCGAAGCCGTTGTTATTACACAGAACAAACTGACACGACCCTCATTTGTCATAGTCACGGGGAAAACAGGATTCTGGACGAAAATATACAATGAATGGTAGCGAATTCCTGTTTACTATGTTTATAAGTACTTATGTTTGTTTACATACAAAAATAGTTTACCCACAACGATTTTCTTTTCTTTT
The DNA here is from genome assembly GCA_947359405.1 of Antitype chi. Lineage (NCBI taxonomy): Eukaryota > Metazoa > Arthropoda > Insecta > Lepidoptera > Noctuidae > Antitype > Antitype chi. The sequence goes on from OX375836.1 coordinate 5,753,443, forward strand.
AGGAATAGATTCACTGAACGCAATGTGACAGTTAAGTCACCTGTATGACAATCTCTCTGTACAACTTGGCTTAACAACTTGGTTTTTATTTCTTTTGTACTAGCTGTTGCCCGTGACTGCGTCTACAATCTAGGATAAAATAATAGTTTAAAAAACTAAAAAACACGCTTTAAAAACTAAAACTAAAAAAGGAGAAAATAATTTAATTCAATTAAAAAGCGTGGGGTGCTTTTTGATTTATTTTTTATAATCAATTAATGTCAATCACCCCACGCTTTTTAATTGAATTAAATTATTATCTCCTTTTTTAGTTTAGTTTTTAAAGCGTGTTTTTTAGTTTTTAAACTATTATTTATTTTCTATTTTTTAGTTCTGCTAACTACAAAAACGTGATTTTTTTTGTTTTTTTTTTCTCATTTTTTTTTTAATTATTGAATTGTCATCGGTCCTCGACAAGTTTACAAAGTTTCAATGAAATCTGACCGTTTAAAGTGGGTCAAAATCGCGCTCAAAGGAGTCGGTTACATACAAACATACAAACAAACAAACATACAAGTGAAGCTAATATAAAGCGTGTAAAAAGTAGCCTATGTCCTTACCCAGGCCATAGTCTAACTGTGGGCCAAATTTCGTTAAAAAAAGCGTGACTTACAAACTCACTTTCGCGTTTACAACATTATTATGTTGTTAGGAAATTAAGATTTTTATAGGTACATGCACAGCTTCTGTATATAATACATTCTTGGACTCCTAAATTGTTCGTCTGAGCATTTATAAAGGCCTAAAACATTGAAATAGTGATGAGTCAAAGACGTTGATGCAATTTTTGACTAGCTGTCAATTCGGTGTCTAGTTCCAAATTAGTTTTCGTGAATATTAAAAAAAAAACAGCTTTTACGGAAAAAATAATTGTGTGGCTCAATACAGGGTCCTAAGTAGCAAGAGTCCGGGATCGTAAATATTAAGTAGGAGAGGACTTATGCCACGGTACCGCAGCTTAACTGACGGGACATAATTTCTAAATTCTAGAGCCTTTCGTTTCATTTTTAATATGTGTATTATTAAAAATAAAACCTCTAGAATTTCGTAATTATAGTGGTATACTTTTTAGAATTAAAAAAGGGACTCCTCGAAACATAAACCTACAACACGAACTTTGGGAGTTTTTGGCGGGATACGGTTGGAACATGTCGCACGAATTTTCATTTTCATGAAATTTAGTGAAATAGCGAATTAAATTGTATAATTTTGGTAGTGAATTATGCAATTTAGTTACATGTGAGTGCACAAGTGTAGTGAAGGTGAAAATAAGTGACTAACGTGGACTTTTCGTGTTCCCCCCAAAAACTCATATTAGGTTGTTGTAAAGTTACTACCGCTTTACAATAACTTTGACTTGACTGACTAAAGACGACTATGACTGTTTTGTAACTTCGTGCCCTGTAACGGGCCATTTACTTGATCGAAAAGAAAAATTACTTGACACTGGCTAAATGCACAAACCGTGCGAAGCCACAACCGAAAAAAAAAAAAAAAAAAAACACGAACTTTTTTTTTTCCCATTTACTTAAGACTAAGATATCTTTATATGTATACTAGCTGACCCGACAGACGTCGTCCTGTCTAACTATGAATATTGAGTTCGCATTATAAAAAAAAAATGGGGTGGAGCACCCTTAACATTTAAGGGTATGAAAAATAGATGTTGGCCGATTCTCAGACCTACCCGATAAGCACACGAAATTTTATCAAAATCGGTCAAGCCGTTTCGGAGGAGTATGGCAACGAAAACTGTGACACGAGAATTTTATATATTAGATGTCACCGTAAAATTGTAAATACCAATAAATTGTAATCTATCTCGCGAGATTGTGAACTGTCGATGGATTGTGAACCGTAACATACTGCTTACAATTTAACGCATTATTTTTCGGTAGATTATAATCTATCGAAGTGAAACCGTAAAATTGTAAACTGGTATCAAGACAGATAGTACCTCGCGCTATTACTAAATAGTCAAGTAACTGCCAATAACTTGGGAGTAGCGCTCGCCGGCCGCTTCCGCGGCGCCGCTCGCTACGCTCGCTCGGTTCGCGCGCGGTTGGTCGCAATTCTAACCTAACCTAACCTATTCGGTCGGTAAGCAGTATGGTGCAGTTCACAATTTATCGACAGTTTGTAAGCTCGCGAGATAGATTATAAACTACCGGTGTTCCCAATGATACGGTGACATATACAAACCATTACCGTGCGTCTCGCTAAAACTGGAAAATTACTCGAACGCTTGTGATAAAACTTTGGTATGTTGATGATAGAAAAAGGTTCTTTACAAAAAAGAAATATAAAAAAAAAACATTGCAACCTATTTACAGAACTACATAATTAGCCTATAACGTCCCCACTGCTGGTACACAAGTCTAGTCTCGGTGAGTGGAAGTGGGCTGTGCCCGGGCCCAGTGCGGGTTGGTTAAAATTCATGAACATATAATTTACGGCATTATCTAGTAAACAATATAACTAGGAATAAAAATGTTGTTATTAAACGATAAACTTAAAACATGAGTCACAACATTTGGTAAACATGTTTTATATACATTGATGCATACGCGATGGTGTATACTCTCGCAAAACACTAACACATAAACACTCTCGCACACACTCTGGCATACACTCTCATATACACTTTCACTACACACTCACTACACTCTCGCATACTCGGCTACATAAGTACACTCTCACATAATTGTGAGAATTAAAGAACGCTGGTTTCCTAACAATATTTAAAATTGGCAAACAACTGCTTCATTCATAACAAACAAAAATAACTGCCATTATAAAAACACAACGGGAAAAAATGGTTCTAATTCAATTTCTCAGGTCAAATAAGTACCTTATAAAAATAATCCCTTTGGGAGAGTCAGAAGAATTAAATTGTTTGACTGAAAATATTATTTTTACCATTCAATTGTTTTATTTAGAGGACCTTTGGTTCCTAAGGGGATTATGGGTCTACAGCTATAATGTAAGGTTTTTTTTTGTATTATTTATAACGTACTAGCTTCCGCTCGCGGCTTCGCCCGCATTGAAGTCGGAAATGATCCCGCGGGAACGTACTACCGGGATAATAAGTATCATTTGTGTTAATCTAGGTTATAATCTATCTGTGTGCCAAATTTCATCTAAATCCGTTCAGCTGTTTTTGCGTGAAAGAGTAACAAACATCCACCCATCCATCCATCCTTACAAACTTTCGCGTTTATAATATTAGTAAGAAAGTAGGATTAACACGCCTGTATTCCCAGATGGCAGAGGTAAACAATAAACCCACAGTTCGCCAGTTATCACTGTCAATTAACTAAGCCCATCGCATCGCAGTCCACTGCTGGACATAGGCCTCTTCTAAGCTGTGCCACAATACCCTGCCTTCCGCCTCCCGCATCCAGTCCAGTCCCCTTTTTCTTCCTGAATAATGCCTCTAGAGCAATTTTTTTTTCATAAAGTCAAAATCTGCCGGAAACACGTCACAGTCATTTTCTTTTTTTCACCAACTAATACTTAAAGAAAATATGACCCTCTAAAAATTACAAAAAATGCCCTTTTTTACCGCCGTGATTAGAGGACTATCAGATAAATTAGAAAAGTTATTAATAAAATAAAAAATTATAGGAACCTAAACATACTCTTTCTTAAAATGTTAATGTTTGGCTGTGCGCATAATGCACAAATGTGAAGGAAAAGCGCTGAGTATGACTGGTCGGGATATCAACCTATTCCTCAAACTAGATGGCAAAATAAAGATTAAGATCCCATCTATCTTGGATGACATACGAAATTAAAGAATGTCCGGCACACCCTATGCAGGCGCGCAGGTTATCAACCCTGCTGACTATCCAAATTTTTTACCTCGGCATGAACATAATAACTCATGATTTGACAAATGAAAATAATAATGGTTTTGCCTGACTCGCCACGCTTAGTAAGAGGTTATTAGTTTTAAAAATAGCCCGAATAATAGCAAAACTTAAGCGACAGTGAGCATCGGTCATCAGCAACATTGCTTGCATAACAGATGCCCGATGGGGCCGAAAGGTTCTGGAGTGGCGACCGCGTACAGGAAGAAGTAGAGTTGGAAGGCCTCCCACAAGGTGGACCGATGATATTGTGAAGGCCGCATATAACCGATCGAAGTGGCGGAGCTTGGGGGAGGCCTATGTCCAGCAGTGGACGTCTTTCGGCTGAAATGATGATGACACAAAAATAGACATACACATAATAAAATCGAACAAAATTTTAAGTAAAATCTTATAATTATAAGACCAAAACTGTGCATTAATTTTCCCACTGTCCTCAATTAATTACTAAGTAAGGGATTTAGAACAAATTATTCATAATTAAACGGCAAAATCACTTCGTAATCTCAGTATCATGTTATCTGGTTAAAATTACAATACATTTCGAATTTGATACTAAAAACTTCTATAAAATACTAAAATACAATTCCAAAAAGCATAAAAGTCAAAGTACCTCTTACACAATGCAAATTCAACCCCTGAAATATCAAGAGACATTGAATTGGCGTAGCGCCTCTACGAGATTTCGTAGCGTCCCGTAGCATCCCGCTACGCGCATCTACGAGCCTTAGTTACATTCCGAGTGTCGAAGCGACAGGGTGTTCCCGGTTTTTCTCTCGCTTTCTAAACTCTTCTTGTGAAAAAAAAGTCTTTCTCTATTCGTCTTGAAGCAAAAAATCGAGTTCGTTGTTCAGTGTCGTTAGTGCTATTATTTTTTAATATTTTTCAAACCGTTTGTTATCGTGCCTCCGTTTGTTATGTAATGAGTAAGTATGTAAGTTTTGTTTATGTTAAATAACTTGGAAGCTCGTTTCATGTATGAAATGATGAGTATATCCAGGTTATTTATTTTTTGTAGCGAGAGTTTTTGCCCCAAAAGTACTTTGTTTGATTAAATATTTCGGAGTGAGTTTAAAAATTTTCGGTGACTGTTTTAATTAAATTTTAGGGTGTTTAAGTTGCTTGAGGTTTTTATATTAATATAATGTCATATACACTGACGTATTTAGGATTAAAAAAATAATCGAGCATTAAAATTATAAAATTCAAGTCACACATTATTTGGAGATTATTTAGTAAGTTTTGAAATATATGAGTTCAACAATTTAAATTAAATATTGGAAAAACAATTACGAAAACAATTTGGAAACATTAATGGTGTCAGCATTTTATTCCCTAGGGTCGCATTCGTTGAAATGCTTGCGTACAACGATATACCAAATTACAAAATGAAAAAGTTTAATTTTCCAATTCACATCTGTCATAATTAACTTTTTTTTTTTTTTTTTTAAATTCAGTGAATCATTTTTCGCCAATTTTTACTAAGTTACTACTAAGTTACTGCGATACTGGCCAGTATTATGACCTGGTTGATGACAAAGACCTACACTATCATACAGTTTTATTTTGAGTTTACTTTAATATTATGTAGTCTTTCTGACTGAAACACCCTTTATTTTTTGTTATTGACTTTTTTAAGAATGATTTTTTATTTACCGTTGACACTTTAATTATTATTATTTGACGAATTCATTTTAAATAATTTAGATTGACTTGAAATTAATTGTCAACAATCAGAACTATTCATATTTGCACGCCATTTTATGTGGCAGACATTTTCTTTATGTTATCCTGCATGCACGTTTATATTCTTGTATGTGTACACATGTCTTAGCAAATAAATATTATCTTATCTTATCTTATCTATCTTAAACAGAAGCATATTTCGTCTGCAACTACTAACATTAAACATTCAAAACTAAGCCTTAATTAAAATGTATTAAAACATAAAGTAGAATACTTTTCAATAATTATGTACAAAATATGAATAATAGACATAAATGTAGAAATTGAGAAGAGTTTTGTGCTAGGTTGATGAAAATAGATTCGCCCCCAATTGCATGAGACTTAAGCACAACTGATGAAACGTTTGTGTACGATTAGGTACCTACATCTCTAACCAACCTTTCAAGGATTACAGGCGTGATGAACCATACGTTCTTCATTTACCTACAGAAAAGCTTAAATGGCATTGTTCTTTGATAAATTATAAATACAAGATGATATTATTTGAATAATGAAATTCATAAGCTACGGAGTAGTGAGGATTAAAAAGTCCATAAATATGGGTATTGTCCAACTTGTAATTTCTTATCTTTTATAAAATTAAACTTAATTAATATTGAAGATGACTAATACATTTAAACGGCTGATAGAATTTGAATGAATTTTAGCACATCGGCAGACCATGATCTGGATTAGAAAATATAATACTTTTTTTATTCCTATTTTTCTGCGGGTTCGAGACTTATGCGGGTGAAACCGTGGGGCGCAGCTAGTAAAAGATAAACAGATCATAAACAGTTTCATGACATGCAAGTGACATAAAAACTAAGAGTAAAAAACAACTATGAGGTCGAATATACAAAGTGTAACAGAATGGACGCAAGACCTGAAAGTAGTTTGTTCCTAATTGACTACTGAATCGATTTCAGTAACTTTTAATATAAGTATTTTTTTCCTCAATTATCTATTTCGCCATACCTACCACTGATTGAGCCAAAGAAAATTCAATCTTCTTGCAGAAGAAATAAGACTCAATTTTAAATGCATAAAGTAATGCTTGGGTCGACACGTTTTTATTAATAGTATCAGTTAGTTTAAAAAAAATAGTTTTGGTCATCGTTTTATGCTTTTAACTCTATACTCTAATTGGAGTGTATGAGGTCTTGCGTTAATTATGTTACTTGTTGTAATTATGTTACTCGTTGTATAATATATTTTTAACTGCTTAAAATGAAATCCTAACAAAATGAAAAAGTAAAAATTGTGATCACATGTATTATCTTTCTAGAGTTTCTTCTAACGACTATGTAAAAAAAAATAACTTTAAACAGCATGGAAACAAGAACACTTTATTGAAAAAGGTTGAATATTAAATTTAATATTATTAGCAAGCGTCTCAAGACTCTTTGACCAGTGTATGTTGCCAGTGATAACCTACGATACAGAAACGTGGTCGCTCACAATGGGCCTTATCAGAAGGCTTAAAGTCACTCAATGGAGAGGGCTATACTCGGAGTTTCCCTAAGCGATCGAATCAGAAATGAAGAGATCCGCAGGAGAACCAAGGCAACCGACATAGCCCGAAGAATTGCCAAACTTAAGTGGCAGTGGGCAGGGCACATTGCTCGCAGAACAGCAACCGAAAGGTTCTGGAGTGGCGACCGCGTACTGGAAGACGTAGAGTGGGAAGGCCTCCCACAAGGTGGACCAATGACCTTGCGAAGGCCGCTCGAATCCGCTGTATGTGGGAAACACAAGACCGGTCGAAGTGGAGGAGCCTGGGGGAGGCCTATGTCCAGCAGTGGACGTCTTTCGGCTGAAATAATGAAGATGATGATGACTATAAGCAATCTCATTAATTCTTAGGGTACTTAAGGTATTTGTTGTTAAATTAAAGAAGATGCCTGCCACTGCATGAAATTGCCTATAAGGTTAAGTAAGCTAAATTCAATCATCAACATCCATGCCTTAACTATATTGGGTTTGAAGTGAAATGAAATGTTTATTTATTTATGAAACTAGATCTTTTAAGACACTTTTATACGTCAATATTTTGTTGGTCAATATTTGAAGAACTAGATGGCGCCGGCATTTCCTACCTGACTGTTCCCAGAGAAGAAAAGCCGAAACAAACTCAGAGGTCATGGTCACTTTTATAGTCCAAACACTACATATATTATTAAAATTTTATGTGATTCTATAAATGATGGGTTATATCTGGAAGGGCCTTTTCAAGAAAGAGCCATTGCATTGCATTGAATAATAATATAATATATGTAATAATTTATTTGTAACAAATGTGGATACAACTTATCGATCATAAACAAAAACACAATGTACAGTCCCGGGCTTTAATTGATAAGCCACTATTAAACTTTCTAATTTTGCAGTTTTATACATTCACGAGCTTACACGATTAAACACGAACTTAAACCGCATGCTCGTAAACAAGATGACAAATTATTTATAATCGGAAATAGTCTTATCCATAGAGGTTGACTAATAAATTGTCAATGATAAATCAACACACTGTTGCATAAGTTTATTCAATCTATTTGATACTGACCTCCTTTGAATAAAAGCTCATTAAATACTCGTTATTCCTGAAAACCTATCCAAAGACAGTGACAGTTGAAATGTCAAAGACGATAATTTCGAATTTTGGTGAATCGTAGCCGTAACTATATAAGTTTATAAGCAACAGTTATCATATTTGTCATGAACGTCTCTTGGACGCTACGCGTTCGGATAAAATCGTGGGTGCGAGCTTTTCCGATGTCGAAATGACTAATCATAACGTTACCATCGCTACGCTAAAACAATTGTTGCTAGATACGGTTGCTAGCCCTGCAATTGGTTGACTTTGGGTCGTCACTCTGGACATGTACGAGTATAACCGACTAAACCCGATTTGCATTACACGGCTCAAATAGGAACTGGGGCAAGTGGCTTATCAATTAAAGTCCGTGACTGTACATAGATACGGGTATTAAAAAGATAGAGTAAACGACGATGTCTGTGCTAGTATAAACTGTGTGACAGACACCGGCGCCTTCCTCCTACAGCCTTAAGTAACAAGCTAAACCGATACATGATGTTTTCATATACCTAGTAACAATACAATGAAACATATATTTCTGGTACAAATAAGCTTAGATACCTATTGGAATAAAAACTGAATTGAATTGAATATAATTTAGATTGAAAATAAATATAAGTATATTTATTTTAATTTTATGGCATGCAAGGAAATGTGTGGGGTGTGTGTGTGTGTTTTTTTTTGCGCTTACTATTTATGATTCCCTGGCGAACAGTATTTCAGTGCTGTCGTAAGTAAGACCCTGAAAGTATTGTTTTACTGCAATCTTACACTTGAATTTTTTTCAAGAATTTTTAATTTGAATCTTATACTTTAGCTGGAATACGAGTTGTTAACATGGAGCGACTGCGTATCTGATCTACCTATAAATAAATAAAAAAATCATTTATTTCAGGCTAAACCCATATTACAAATCAAAATAAAAATAAAATAAAATAAAATACAGATAAATTTAAAAATGCTGCCACAGAAAACAATGAAATGTCATTAACAGAAAAAGAAAAGAAAGAAAAGAAAATTACCTTTTACCTTGCATTACCTTTGTACGTATTTTTCTGTTCCTTTCTTCTTGTCTGTTTATATGTGTGTGCATAAATGGTTAAATAAATAAATAAATAACAGAAAATTAACCCAGTTACTGTAATACTCGATCAATCAACAACATTCAGTCATTCATTCATTCAAAACGTTCAGTTTTCTAAATAACGCTCTTTTTTATAGCCTATTTTACTCTACACACCTGCGACAAACACTTTATCAAATACTCCACAAAGAAAAATAGCTTACACAAATCTTCTACAAATTGTTGGCAAATAAATTTATCAATATATTATTATTCCTTATAAGTGACAGTGAAAGAATCAAATATGAAATCGGCTTATCTAAAGCTTGTTCCGGTTCCAATGTTCTTTGTTTGTTATTTCGAATTCAAATAGATTCATTTTATATAGGTAGATTATTTTACATATTGTGAATGAGAGAACGTTGTAGGCCTTAGAGACTAGATTTGCAGACGTTTTTCTATTCTGTATTTTCATTCCTCTAAGTACCTGGTACTTATTGACTGGCCTGCACTGTCCTCCCATACCTATTAACACTGTAATTTGAAAACATTGTAAAAGCCAATTATTTTTAAAAGAGTAACCGTGGAGCTTCTTGCCGGCTCTTCTCCATAGGAAACAACAAATTGGAACCGTGCACCTAGCTTTTGACGTTTCATAAGTGCCCATGCAGGCTTACGTGAAATAAAATATTTTGATTTTGATTTTTGATGAAAACCAGTAATATAAGTCTTGATATTTTATTTATAATATCGTTCTGTAAGCAATGATTGGCAATTGGCTCGTCCGCTATTACAGCGCACATAAACATAAATGGCAAAATGTAGTTGTGTATCTCCCAACCTTTTGGGGCAACAAGGAAAGAAAGAAATAAAGAAAAATATTTTATTTGAGACACAAATATGGAATGGTGGAATACAAACAATAATTTAACAAAATAGTTAAAACAATCAAATACAAAACAACAAATAATAGTTTAAAAAACTAAAAAACACGCTTTAAAAACCAAACTACAAAAGTAGAAAATAATTTAATTCAATTAAAAAGCGTGGTGTGTTTTTTGACGTATTTTTATAATCAATTAATGTCGAGCACCCCACGCTTTTTAGACTAGTTTTTTAAACTATTATTTATTTTCTATTTGTTAGTTCTGCTAACTACAAAAGCGTGATTTTTTCAGTTTTTTTTTTCCTTTATTTTTTTCTATTTTTCTCTAATTTTTTTTTATTATTGAATTGTCATTGATCCTCGATAAGTTTACAAAGTTTAAATGGCATCTGACCGTTTAAAGTGGGTCAAAATCGCGGCCTGAGGAGTCGGTTACAAACATACAAACAAACATACAAGTGAAGCTAATATAAAGCGTTTAATAAAAGAGGAAGTCCTGTGCAAGCCCAAAAACGTTACACCAGAAAATAAACAGCTAAAATATAAAATGAACACTACAAAACTTACAAAGGGCAGCCTTATCGCTTCCTAAGATAATCTTAACGGTTATTGATGACTATTTTGTGGGACTCATCTTCCATGTTATTAACTATCATCAATATCCATTAAATATTTCAGCCAAAAGACGTCCAATGCTGGGCATATGACTCCCTACTTCAACCGGTTCTGTGCTTCTCATATTCAGCGATTTTTTTTTTGTTGGTAGCGTATAAGGTTGAAGGGTTTGTGGCTCAGCCGCAAGGGTCGATCGATCAGGTTAAGCTACGCTTACCGCGGTTCATCCGTGGATGGGTGATCATCTTTACATACCAAATCCCCTCCCAGCCTCAGAAAGCACGTTAAGCTGTTGGTCCCGGCTGTCATTTGTGGATCTTTGACAGTCGTTACGGGTCGTTAAAAGCTCGAAAGTCTGACAACCAGTATTACCAAAGAGTATCGTGTTACCCAGTATCTGGGTTGAGGAAGTCAGATAGGCAGTCGCTCTATGTAAAATATTGGTATTCAGCTGCATCCGGTTGGACTGGAAGCCGACCCAACATAGTCGGGAGAAGGCTAGGCAGATGTTGAATTGGCACATTCAGTGCATACGTTTTTTTCTTTCATACTTACAAATCTATAAGTCGTTATCTGAGTGTTCTTCACGATCTTATCTATACCATCCAATGAGAAACAAAAGAATAAATTGGTATAATTTCGCTTGATACATAAACTGCTGCCTGCTGCATTTTATGTTATAATGTTGTTGTTATAGAAGACAAGACGACGCTGTGTCCATCTTCGTGACGTAATCACTTAGTCACGTTGTAGAACACTAAGAGGTGGGGGAATATTGTCGAGAAACTCTGTAATATAATGTTTCATAGGTCCATATTATGTTTGCATAACAGTCCTGTACAGATTTCATTCTCTAATAATTATTTCGAATTTCGAAATTCGAATCCACGATGATTTACCTACTTTAAAAAAACAAATGAGTTCGCTTTCGATTTATATTTGTTTTGTGTCCTGCAGATCTGGTAGCGTCTTGTGTCGGGTCGTTCAGGTCCCTTAAGTATATAGGTTACGTAAAGTAGGGGGCTGGGTATAGGGTTGAGCTTCACGGTGACTGATACCTACATGCCGTCTGTTGGACAGGTCAGCTCAAAGCTGCAATGGCTCTGTCTTCAAAAGGCCCTTCCAGACATGCCCCTGCATTATTAGACTCATATACAATTCAAATAATATAATGTTTGGACTTTAAAAGAGACCTCTGTGTTTGTTTTGGCATTTCTTCTCAGGGAATAGTCAGCTAGGAAACGCCGTAGTTTTTTAAAACATTGACGTGTAAATGTGTGTTTCATAAGCATTTCATTTAATTTCATTGGGTCTTATGTGATGGAATTCAGCATCAGCAATGATCCATTCCCCACGTGGTAGTGCGCAGTCATCAAAAATGTACTGTTTTTTATTATGTATGCGTGCTCGCCAGCCTATCTGTGAATATACATTTGTAATGGGCATAAGATCCGCCTCGGAATCGTTTGGGGTTTTGGTATAAAAGTTGGTTATAAATCTGTAATATTTTTAGCCTTATAACAGCGAGGTAATTTCGTAACACATCAGTAGCAAAGGATTTAATTTTGACCTTTCAATAACATCAATTGCGTTATTTACGTTGCTGAGCTCATTTTTTTTTCGAACATATGAAACAATGAATTCGCAATATTCTGCGAAATGATTAAGATTGATATTGGCAGTGAGTTACGCAATTAGAGTGCTGGATTATTCTGAAAGATGAAGAGATCCGCTAACTGACTTGACCTACCTTGACTGTCAAGGTGGTCGCTCACAATGGGTCTTATCAGAAGGCTTAAAGTCACCCAAAGGGCAATAGAGAGGGTTATGCTCGGAGTTTCCAAAATCAAGGCAACCGACATAGCCCGAAGAATTGCCAAACTTAAGTGGCAGTGGGCAGGGCACATTGCTCGCAGAACAGATGGCCGATGGGCCTGAAAGGTTCTGGGGTGGCGACCGCGTACCGGAAGACGTCGAGTGGGAAGGCCTCCCACAAGATGGACCTATGACTTTGTGAAGATTGCGGGTATTTGCTGGATGTGTGTAGCACAAGACCGGTCGAAGTGGAGGAGCCTGGGGGAGGCCTATGTCCAGCAGTGGACATCTTTTGGCTGAAATTATGATGATGACCTTGACTGCCTATCAACCCAGTTAGTGGACAATACGACACCCCTTGATAAGACAGGGTTATCAGACTTTCGGGCTTCTGACGACCCGTAACGACTGTCAGAGATCCACAAATGACAGCCGGGACCGACGGCTTAATGTAGTCTCCGCGACACGGAGGGCTTCTAAAGATGGATCATCCATCTTCAAACCAACCACGGAAAGCGTAACTTAACCTGATTTATCAACCCGTGTGGCTGTTCATACTTAGCTATCATCATTCATCATTCATCATTTCAGCCGGAAGACATCCACTGCTGAACATAAGCCTCCCCCAATTCGGGGGGGCTTGCCATAATCACCACGCTTGGCAGGCGGGTTGGCGATCGCAGTATGGTGGTAAAATGCATAGAGAATGCTGCTGCCCATTCTCTAGTAAGTCCCTTAGTCGCCTCCTACGACACCCATGGGAAGAGATGGGATGGTGCTATTCTGTACGTCCGGTACCACACGGAACCTTAGCTATAAGCCCCTTATTAAATACTGCATGACCAATAGCATTATGTCTCACTAGGTTTTGCCTATGGCGTCGCCCGCGTGGACTTCGAAAGTGATCCCACAGGAACGTGCTATCAGGATAAAAAGTATCTTCTGTGTTAATCCAGGTTATAAACTATTTGTGTGCCAAATTTCGTCCAAATCCGTTCAACCATTTTGCGTCATTGAGTAACAAACCAAACATCTAAACATCCTCAACGTACCTAGTGACACGATGCGAAATATTGCGAAACCAAGTCTTATATCTGCCGACTATAAAAACTTTTTCCAAAAAAAAATACAACCGACTTCCAAAAAAACACTACAAAGTGAAAAATAACTTTAATTTCGGAAGTCGGTGTCTTTGGAGCTGTATTTGAATTTTTTGTCACCGCCTTCCGAAATTAAAGTAATTTTTCACTTTGTGCTGTTTTTTTGGAAAAAGTTTTTATTTTTCACTTTTTAGTGGTTCACATGTGCTTACCCCTTCACAGCATACTGGCTTGATGTTATGTTATGAACTGGTGTAAGCAATAGACAGAGATGAGATTTCAGCAATCCTAGTCCATTTGCTATCATTTATTGAGGAGTTCCGTTGCCTATCTCCAAAGTTCTTCATCAGATCTTCACCAAATTGAAATGGAACCACTCCGAGAAAACACTCTTCTAAAAAATACCTAAATCGCTTTGTGTGCCTATAAAATTTGAAGAGTTCTCTCTATTTCTCCAGGATCCCATCATCAGATCCTTACTTGATGATCATGGGACCACCTGGAAAGTATACCCTTTCAAACAAAAAAACAAAATCCAAATCGGTCCGGCCATCTTCGAGTAATCGGGGAACATACATAAAAAAAAAAAAAGGTTCCGACGAATTGATTACCTCCTCCTTTTTGAAGTCGGTTAAAAATAGTGTATACGTCGATTACATTCGTCGTAGGTAGGGACTAATACTACACCCGCGATTAACCAAAAAGCTTCTCAGCCTGAGTAGAAATAACCTTAGAATAATCATAGGAACAATTACGGGCCATAACCCCCTTAACAAACATCTTCATAATATAGGCGCCACAGACAGCCCGCTTTGCAGAGGCTGCCTTAACGCCGAGGAATCAGCCGCCCACGTCATCCTGGAATGCGAGGCCGTGGCTTCTCAACGTGAAGAAATCCTCGGAACAGTGAGGTCGCTCCGCGAAGCGTGTGAAGCTCCCAGGAAGCTTCTGTGCTTTTGGGCGGAGCTAGGCTGGCTTTGTTAGCCAGAATCCCCACGCACAACGGACCAAATGGGAGTCTACGTGCGGAAAAGGGAGTCCCATCATCATCATCATAGGGACTAATACTGATGTGGAGTTTGAGGATAGCCTAAATTCGATGTTGGTTATAAAATGCTATGGGCTATTTTGACTAGTCAACATACAAACTTTCACATTTATAACAATAGTAGGATTCCATTATTACTTTTCAAAGCATTCACTCAAATTCATCACGTAATATTCCCACGGTAGATATCCGACGGTGACTTTTGCTTTTTATATTTAGATCTGTGGGAAGGGCGAAGTAAATGGGATCGTTTGAACTCAAGGTCATGTTTGAGCTCTTTAGATAAACATTCGTTTGACCTGTATAGGTCTTTTCCGTGTGGAGAAATTTTGTATTGTTATGTTTTTGGTTTGCGAAAATATTATAATTGTAAGTCAGTAGTCGCTGAATCGAAAATCGTTTTATATTTATGATATTTTGAATGAATAATAATGTTAAGAATATCGGTCTGATTGATTTTGTGACCAACTAACACCATAATTGCGTAACACGCGATTAATCATAATCGGTTTCATTTTGACACTTCGACAATATTCATTGCGTTAGTTACGTTGTTGAGCAGACACACTTTTCGAACATATGAAGCAATGGTTTAGCCATCTGTTTCAAAACGAAACAGATTATTAGTAATCGTGAGTTACGCAATCAGGGTGATGATGTCATTTACGCATTTTTAATAAGAATGCCCTAATTTTACGGAAGCAAGATTTGGCAAAACTTAAAACCAATAGATATCCCTAGTTTTGTATCCTATGTAGTAGCTAGGTATAGATTGTCAATTATCATTATATCTTGAAACTAGCTGACCCGACAGACGTCCGATCTGAATTTTAATAAATAATATAAATATCTTATAAAATTACACTTTCAGTTTTCTCGATTTTTTTCCGTCGGCTTAAAAATAGTATATTTTATAACGAGGGACTAAACGAAGCCATAATATACCAGAGGTAGTTTGAGCGTGCGAGGGAGTCAATGAAACCGAGGGTATATTAAGTTGGCGTTTAGTCTCGAGGTGCAAACTGTACTTTTCACTTTGAGTGCGAGAAAAATAGTCAATTTAGTACAAAAGCATTTAATAAATATTACTTAATAAAAATAAAAATCACAATATCTATTATGTCTTTTGCTTTTGCTCGACGTCAAACTCTTCACCAAGGAACATATATACCACAACCGTCACTGGACATTGTTAATAAATTTATTTAAAACCGAACAAATTTACACTCGACAAAAATTCAGAAATTTTCGCGGTCAGTTTTTTCGTCTAAACCAGTCACAGATTAACAATTTAAAACACATGGCGCCACCTTGGCAAAAACCATGGAACTAAAACTCTCAAAATTTTCGCAATGAAGATGGTCCACACTCCACAGATAATAGTATATTTACATGAAGGAAATTAAAAAAACTAATTACTTTTCACTCCCTAGAGACTAAAATGGTCACTTTAGTCCCGCTTTGTAGGGATATATTGGCGTACTTTTAGAGCATGAGAAATGAAAAAAATGTTTACTCACATATTTTCATGACCACTGCTCTAAAAACGGTGAAGAAAAATATTAATAATCCAGCAATCCGGCATGTCCTTTAACCAAAAATTCGAAAACTTGTGACATCTACCAACCCACACTGGGTGAGCGTCGTAAATAACAGCCCACGTTCTCTCGACAGAGAAGGTTTGTATCCCAGAAGTGGGAACATTATATGTCTTAAGGAATTTTTTAAACCACACTCCCAACCCGCCTGCCAAGTGCGGCGATTATGGCAAAACCCCCTCAATTTGACGAGGCCTATGTCTACAATGCATGATGGTATGCCATAATATGTAGGTGTCTATCTATACATAAAATAAAATTGTAACAGGCCGATGTCTGTACATTAAAGATATCGAAGAAAAAATAGTATGGGGGTCTTTATTAGAGCAACAGAAGCCAAAACAACGGTTTTTAGAATTTTTGTCTGTCTGTATGTTTGTTACCGCATCACGCAAAAACCACTGCATGGAATTGAATGCAGTTTTCAATGATGTATTCCGAGAGGTCTAACTTAAAAAATAGGCTATATATTATCAAAAAAAATGATTATCTACTTGATTCTAAAGTCCACGCGTATGAAGTCGCGGGCAAAAGCTAGTTTAAAATAATATCTATTTCCAAGTATTCTTCATCAAGTCATTTATCTTCTCTTGTAAATAACATGCTCCTGAAATTATTTAAATACTTACCCTTACACAGTTTCGAGTAGGTATCACCATTTTATATAATGCCACAGGCGTTTATCTCAATACGTAAGTGTGCACAATATGTGCTGATAGTAAGTATTCTGTAAACATTTGTGAGAGAGGGATTAAGAAGATATGTCTTCAAGATTAGTTTTGTAAATAAGCCGTTTACGTTTAAATCTGTTTACTTTGTCTGCGGTTTAATATATTTTTCACTAGCTCTTTCCAGCGTGGAGGTCGAAAATTTTCTCACGGGAACGTATTACGTATTGGGTTTTTTTTATCATTTAATGTGTTAATCCAGGTTACAAACTATCTGTATGCCAAATGTCATCCAAATCCATTAAGCCATTTTTGCGTGATTGAGTAACAAACATCCAAACATCTAAATATCCAAACATAAACGTACTTTCATATTTATAATATTAGTGGACTGGCTTTTACCCATCGCTCCACTCACGTGGATGTCGGTTATCTAGTAAAAAAGAACCCTATGTCCTTATCCGTATCCCAGGCTATATATCTGCAAAATTTCATGACGATCGGTTAAGCGGTTTAGATGTGAAAACGTAACAGACAGACAGAGTAACATTCGCATTTGTAATATAAGTTATTTTATTAAACTAACTAACTAAACAAATAAAAATAATAGTTTAAAAAACTAAAAACCACGCTTTAAAAACCAAACTAAAAAAGGAGAAAATAATTTAATTCAATTAAAAAGCGTAGGGTGCTTGACATTAACTGATTATAAAAATACCTCAAAAAGCACCCCACGCTTTTTAATTAATTAAAATAATTTTCTCCTTTTTTAGTTTGGTTTTTAAAGCGTGTTTTTTAGTTTTTTAAATTATATTTTTTTTCTATTTTTTAGTTCTGCTAACTACAAAAACGTGTTTTTTTTCTCTCAATTTTTTTTTTTAATTATTGAATTGTCATCGGTCCTCGACAAGTTTACAAAGTTTCAATGAAATCTGACCGTTTAAAGTGGGTCAAAATCGCGCTCAAAGGAGTCGGTTACATACAAACAAACATACAAGTGAAGCTAATATAAAGCGTGTAAAAAGGAACGTCATTTTATTTGGTGGCAATGTTAATATTGACATTGCCCAGGCAATTTAAAATGAAAGTGCCAAAAAATCCTTCATGAATTCTTCATTTATTTTTATTTATGAATGTAATCTTAACTTCTTAGCTTTGCCGCGTAATTTGAGCGCGAGCTAAATTGCTCGGCGCTTCAACGGTGATAATATTATCTTAATACGTAACGTTGGGCGCGTCAGAGGTGCGACAAATTCGGTGGTATTTTAATATGACTGGGTATTTAAAGTTTGTCAAAGGGGCTTGTGGCTAAGTAATAACAGCCGCACGGGTCCATCGATCAGGTTAAACTACGTTTCCCGCGGTTGGTCCGTAGATGGGTGACTATCTTTACATACCAAGACCC
The DNA here is from genome assembly GCA_947359405.1 of Antitype chi. Taxonomy (NCBI): domain Eukaryota; kingdom Metazoa; phylum Arthropoda; class Insecta; order Lepidoptera; family Noctuidae; genus Antitype; species Antitype chi. The sequence goes on from OX375836.1 coordinate 5,771,876, forward strand.
CTCCGTGCCTCGGAAAGCACTTAAAGCCGTTGGACCCGGCTATCATTCGTGGATCTTTGACAAATGTTACGGGTCATCAGAAGCCCGAAAGTCTGACAACCAGTCTTACTAAGGGGTATCGTGTTACCCAGTAACTGGGTTGTGGAGGCCAGATAGGCAGTCGCTCCATGTAAAATACTGGTATTCAGCTGCATCTGGTTAGACTGGAAGCCGACCCCAACTTAGTTGAGAAAAGGCTAAGTAGATGATAAAATTAATTCGCTCACTGACAGAGAATGCATGGCCTTTGAAGAATGATATTTTGCACAATATATACCGTATATAAAGAGAGTGAGCACTATTGAAGAATTTTTGAAAATATATTCCCTCATTCGGTTATACAAGGTGAATTTTTAGTCACCGATTAAATTTTTCAGGGTGATAGTACGCGTGAAATTGAACAACTTTCTCTAAGCAACATGGGTCGAAATAGGTATGAAAAAAAAATCGGACCTCCCATTCAAAATAGATCACCTGAGTTATTGATTTTGCATGGGAGGTCTGATTATTTTTTTCATATTTTGACCAATGTTCCTTGGAGAAAGTTGTTCAATTTCACGGGTAGTATCACCCTGAAAAAATTAAACGGTGACTAAAAATTCACCTTGTGTTGCGGATGAAAGTTAGTATTTTCTTGCCCGTTCTTCTCCATAGAGATCTACGTTTTGGAATAGGCAACTAGCTTCAACTTTCCAACTGGTCGACTTTTTGACAGTCCAAAAGTGCCTGTAAATGGTTTAATTGAAATAAATGCTTTGACTTTTTTTTTTGAGTATGGGAGTTCGTCTTTTTCTCGATGGGTAACGAACCTATTGTATTTATTAACAATCATCAAAGCAACTCAGCCTATCGCAGTCCACTGCTGGACATAGGCCTCTCCCTGGCTGCGCCACAGCACCCTGACCGCCGCCTTCCATACCCAGTCTGTACCAGCCACGTCCATCTAGCTGGGGGGCGTCCCACACTACGCTTGCCGATACGCGGTCTCCGGTACTTATTATCATTCAAGAAAAAATTCAAAGTCGTTAAATTTATCGCATCTCTACTCCAGCCATTTAAAACAAAAACCATTAAATCTTAAGAGACAATTTATAATAACAATACAGCTTCACTTTTAACTTTACACAAATTCTTCTACACTTCGTTAAACTTTTGAATGTAAATTATTTGCTCACCAAGTGTAATAATGTCTTGAAAATTTGAGCGAGAACTAAATTGCGTGGGACTTATGATTACGTTGTAAATAAAGTATGAAGATTACGAGTTGTGTCATGAGTGGGGCAATATGTTTGAAGTATTTACATATAGGATGAGCAGAATAATAAGTAGTGGTTTCAAGAAAGGAAATTATTTCTCCAGTGGCTTTGTTCACGTGAATGGAACGTACTATAGGTATAATAAATAATAGTTTAAAAAACTAAAAAACACGCTTTAAAAACCAAACTAAAAAAGGAGAAAATAATTTAATTCAATTAAAAAGCGTGGGGTGCTTTTTGAGGTATTTTTATAATCAATCAATGTCAAGCACCCCACGCTTTTTAATTGAATTAAATTATTTTCTCCTTTTTTAGTTTGGTTTTTAAAGCGTGTTTTTTAGTTTTTTAAACTATTTTTTTTTCTATTTTTTAGTTCTGCTAACTACAAAAACGTGTTTTTTTTTCTCATTTTTTTTTTAAATTATTGAATTGTCATCGGTCCTCGACAAGTTTACAAAGTTTCGATGAAATCTGACCGTTTAAAGTCGGTCAAAATCGCGCTCAAAGGAGTCGGTTACATACAAACAAACAAACCAACAAACAAACCAACAAACAAACAAACATACAAGTGAAGCTAATATAAAGCGTGTAAAAAGTATTCCATGTCTTAATCTAGGTTATATTCTGTCTGTGTGCCGAATTTCATTCAAATTTGTTCGGCCGTTTCTGCGTGATTGAGAAACAAACATCCAACAGACGACGGAAAATTCAAAATGTATGGTATGACATAAGCTACCGATAAATATTTATGTCAAACCTTGTATAACTACGAATCGTTTTGAAAGCGATTGTCTTTTGTCTTGGTTTACCCGGTCCATACGCATGTGTTTGATTTCATGAACTTGATTCTCAACGCACTGTTTAGAACCGAGAGGTGAACGCGCTGGGATGCGCTCTGATGCATTTCCAATGCTTGGTTCAACTACGAGATTTCTACGTCTCTGCGACGAGTTCACATACCAGGGCAGCATGGAACCAAAGTAATTACATAGACCAATACTTAGCAGCGGGTAGAACATAGCTTATATACATATACATATGTCGATAATAAAATTGTACATTACATAATAGACATAGAACATTATGCTCTATAATTCAAACTAGAAGGTACGTTTTTGAGTGCGTTAAATTGAAAATAATCTTGAGACTTGGCAGATTTTGTACCCACAAATATTTCGTTTGAATAGAAATTAACAAAAAGCGTAGGACCAGTTGCTTCCAAGCGAAATAGATGTTGGCGTTACGCCAGAAATATAATCATTTCATATCTGCGTGTTATTCTCTCACTATTATCGCTTTATTCTCTTGTAACAATACTTAAGTACTTACTACTTACCAATGTCTACGAGACCAACGGGGCAGTTGCAGAGCTTGTGGTCCTAAGCTCCATTCCCAGGTCCAGTGTGTGTGCGAAAATGTCATTGGGTTTGTCTATTAGGAAGTTCTCAATTATAGCTTGGAGTTTTTTTTTGTTGGGTGGGAAATCATCAAATAACTTCTCCCGCTCTGGGTGGAGCAGGAGGGCGTGTCACACTTTTACTGACTAAAACCCACCCGTGTCCTCTCAGTTGCCTATGTGCCAGGGGCCGCGGTATCTCTTTCGAACAACCCAGTAGTTAGTCAAGCGTCTGGTCTCTCTCCGTTTTATGACTGCAGTATAAGCCAAATTCATAGAGATAGAATAGAATAGAAAACATTTATTCGACACAGACACAACACAACAGCAACAAACACAAAAAAAAATAGAACAATAAACATAACAATAAAAATGCAGTAAAATTGTGCTGAGCGTGCCCATACCGAAAGTTTTACCATCTCAGCATTTGCTGAGCCTAATAGACACCCAGCGCTGGTTTTCAGTTGGCACCCCGCAGCGACACACGGACGCAGGTAAATAAAATAGATACATTCTTGAATATTAGTAATAAAAATGTTTATGAATACGTAAATAAATTATGTAAAAGATTTTTTGTGTAGACTCAAAAAATCTTTTCTCTTTTTTTTTTTTTATTTTTTTTCTCTTTTTTTTTCTTTTTTCTTTTCTTTTTTTTCTTTTCTTTTCTTTTTATTTTTTTATTTTTTAATTTAATTTTTGTGTACTAGAGTACACAAAAATTCTACATACATTCTTTTGTATTAGAACTTTACTGGCAGGTTTCCAAACTTGTGATATTGTGGTTTACGTTCCACCTGGTGGTTTTAAGCAGCAAGTGGGTAGTTTTAGTGTTTTTAGGTAGGTACCTAACTATGTTTCCTTACAATGTACCCATACATTGTAAGGAAATCTGTAGAAATATGAAAAAATAAATAAGCGAAATGGATTTGCAGATAATCAAGTACGTAGCATTGTAAATAAAATTAAAGTAAGAAATATGTTTATTTGGCACAGCTAATGCAAGGAGCACATTTGAATGTAAACCATTTCGCGTGGACGTCAAAATATCGCGGCGAGTTTAGCGCGCACTTAATTGTCAACTCTCGGTGTTAGGCCGATAATCGAGAATCCAACAGAGTTCATTCCAGCGCGGAAAAAACACTGTTCAATTTGTCGCTTCCTATGGAGAAGAGCCGGCAAGAAACTCGACGGTTACTCTTTTAAAAATAATTGACTTTTACATTGTTTTCAAATTACAGTGATAATAGGTATGGGAGGACAGTGTAGGCCCGTCAATAAGTACCAGATACTTAGAGGAATGAAAAAACAGAATAGAAAATTGTCTACAAATCTAGTCTGTAAGGCTTGCAACGTTCTCTTTCACAATAATGTAAAAGAATCTATCTATATAAAATGAACCTATTTGAACCAAGTGACATGATTTCCATGACAATCACTAATAATAAATACTCGAAATTAAAATTGATGTGTAATGTCAAATAATGACGAGAATATGCCAGACTTTGTAAAAAATTAAAAGAATTAAAATTAACATTGTAATTTGGGAGCAGTTAACAGACTTTCACATAGTTATGCTGTTAATGAGGTACCAGGGAAGCCACATGTGCAAAAGGAATTAATGCCAAACTTCCCTGTCTTCAACGTAGTACAGTGCGTTGAAATTCAATGCGCAAAAACTTCAATGTGGACTACCAGTCAACTCCAACCGCAAGCCATATTAGAAAGAAAAGTATTTATTAGACTCGCACAGGAATATCACAAACTTAACTACACAATATGCTTAACAAAAAATTCTTCAAAAAGTTCTTTCCTCAAAAGACCATTTCAGACACCAATCCACATGGTCTTCACATGATCTGACCAAGATTATGTCTGGACTTTAAAAGAGACTGTGACCTCTGAGTTTGTTTCGGCCTTTCTTCTCAGAGTAGTCAGATAGGAAACGCCGACCTCATCTAGTTTAAAAAAATATATGATTGACGTGTAAAAGTGTTTGTACAAACCTACTTACAGAAATAAAATCATTTATCATAAAATTTAAAATATTATAAAAAATAAAAAAACTAGTTAAGAAACTTTGTTCCAAAAAACTAACATAAAACTAAAATATTGGATTGTGTGTGCCTCACGGCTGCGACCGGATAGGTTCACTTCGTATTTTGGTAAAATATTTTTAGCCCTTACTGCATCAATTCGAGTCCTCTTTAGAGTCGGTGATTTTATACGTATTGAATATTCTGAAATATGTTTGTTTCTATTCTGTATAAAACGGGCATTTACTCCTATAATTCTATGGTTTGCTTATAATATTATACCTGGAGTACGGCAATTTTACTCCCCCAAAGTCAAGATAGCATTATTCAACCCGAGATATACGCCATTTTATTTCCAACTAGCTTTTGCCCGCGACTTCATACGCGTGGACTTTAGAATCAAGTAGATAATCATTTTTTTGATAATATATAGCCTATTTTTTAAGTTAGACCTCTCGGAATACACCATTGAAAACTGCATTCAATTCCATGCAGTGGTTTTTGCGTGATGCGGTAACAAACATACAGACAGACAAAAATTCTAAAAACCGTTGTTTTGGCTTCTGTTGCTCTAATAAAGACCCCCCATACTATTTTTTCTTCAATATCTTTAATGTACAGACATCGGCCTGTTACAATTTTATTATATGTATAGACTAACTGTTGCTCACGAATTTGTCTGACATCCAGGATGAAAAGTAGCCTGCGACCTTTACCAGGTCATGGTCTACCCATATGCCAAGTTTCAGCCAAATCCATTCAGCCTTTTAGGCGTGAAAGCGTAACAAACAAACATCCAAAAAATCTAATATTTTCTCTATAGAATATTTTAGTTTATAAAACTGACACTTACGTCTGCTAGTAAATAAACTTTTCATACGTTAACACATTTTATTATACGAACAAACGTATTTGTTCAAATAAAAATAAACCTACTACGCATTTACTGAAAATAACATTTCCAAATTTTCACCACTCGAAAGTACAAACACTTATATTGTCAAATTCACTGCGTAGGCATCAAAAGATTGATTACACAAAAAAACATTATCATTTTGCGTTCTAAAAGCGATGAGATTCGCAGATACATAGGGTACAAAATACAGCACAGAAGGTCAGGTCCATAGAATCATCGAAAACGCACGTAAACAGAGACATGCTTAGCGTACAGCGAGTGCAAGTGCACTCGTGAGCGGCATTTGTTTGAGTTCGAACACCACGAACGAACCGCCACGTTTTGGTCTCCTAGTAAAAGTTTTAATGTATTTTTTCATTACGGATTTCTCTCTTGCCTCGGAACGTACGCTAAGCCATTGGTCCTGCGTCTGAATTCTCTCCGGTCGTATCGAATTGCGGTCAGACTATGAGAGTGAAGGAAGAGAGTGTGTACCTGTTTCTGCACACACACTTGTGCACATAATCCAGCATTGCATATCTATCACGCCCATTATACCAAGAGGATTTTATTTTGGTTCTATACTTTATTTTCATTCTTAATTTTTTGTGATTGAGTTAAGTTTGTACATACCTGGTTAACTAAATTAAATTTTTACTTAAACACATAACAAAGCTAATAATATGTACAGGTATATAAAAAATACAATAATCATAATGCATCAAAAAATAAGTCCGCATCGTTGTCAACGGGAAGAGTGCCCAAAAGGCTGGCAGCATTGCCACGTTGTATGGCAATGCTGATTCTTTGGCCGAAATATAGGCCAGCCTTTTGGTCACGTGAAGAGTCAACCAACCGGTTGGAAATATCTCGGAAAACTAAGTGGGCACTCGGACCCCATGGCCCTAGAGTTTCAACCCCAAACGGCTCGAATATATAGGTTCCAATAAGATAGTTAAGTTTTCATTTTATTTGTCGGTATATTGGTATATGTATGTCAAATTATTTAATTAATTTTCTGTCACGTACCTAATATTAATTACTTTGGCCTACCTATGTATAACATTAAGTCTATTTAATTAAACAGAGACCTGTGCTGCTGGGGAGTTTGTTGCGTCACTTCTTCTTCCCAGCTTAAATATCTTCCGCGTTGATGAGTAGTTGTCAAATGGCCGCCATGACAGAAATTCGGTATGGAAGGTAACCTTCTGTACTTATATATTCTATGTATTGAGATTTCTATTCTCTAAAGAGATTTGCACGTCACTCACATTTTGCTTTTGTGGTAGACGTAAAAATTAATGGCACTAACTTGCATTTTGGCCAGTGATTAATTAGGGCTTAAAAGAACTTGCGGTTTAAAGAGATAGATACTTAAATTACATAGATTATTCATGCAACTAGAAGACTAACAATACATTGACGTCACTTTAAAAACGATCATTCTTTATACATAATTATAAATTATAGTCGCTTATCGTGTTCATCTGAGACTCAGATGGTCGCGGTCACTTGGATTCTGAGTGACCGCATTGTTCTTCTAAATTTCGCAACGTATTCACTATTCAGATACATTTTGCAACACCATTTAGGAAATTAATTCCGAAAAAGGTTATATGATGAATATTAAATTAAATTAGAAAAATTAACCTCGATGTTTTGTAAGGTCGTGCAAACAGTGCAAAGCGTGGTAGGATAGAAAAAATTATAAAAAACAATCATACATGAAATATTATCAGTCAAAGATATGACAAATTGATTAATGACGACATATCAAGTTTGTTATGTTCGACATTTCCAATGTGTGACATTTGCTAAGATTATGCTAGTCAATTAAAGTTAGGTACCTACCTAAAAAAGATCATTCTAAAGATTAATATTTTTTTTATATACAAATATACAATACACAAACTAACTCTCAAATATATTAGGTAAGTACAAGTATATAAAGGAATAACGGGAAGAGCTCACTGGGCATCAAATAATTCGTCCGTATCGCTGTCAATGGAAAAAGTGCCCAAAAGGCTGGCAGAATTGCTACGTTGGATGGCAATGCTGATTCTTTGACCTAAAAATAGGCCGGTTACGATTAATTTCTTATTTATTTATTTATGCAAATCTCACCTACAACTACCATTACAGATCTACGATCCAATGCGATAGAGTGGCCTTACATGCTAAATTCTTAATCTACATCCAAAAAAATTACATACTATATCCTAAATCTTAACCTACATCTAAATAACATATTATATATAATGCAACTTTTGCGAATGCACTGAAGTTGCACCACGATACATCAACCCTCTCGTGAGCCTCTTTCACCACACGCATGGCTCTAGTGAGACGAGGCCTCGCCAGTAGTTTGGTTCTGGCTGTAGGTACAGCAAGCAGGGGCGGGTGTCGCCGCCTCCACACGTACCGGTCAGGCACGCAAAGTTCCAGGTGCCGCAACACTCCCGGATTATACGCCCTGCCGCGCAGCGACTTCACTACATACGTTGCGAGTGCAAAGTCCCTTCGCACCTTTAACGTGTTGCGATTTGCGCGTTGCGCGTCGCGCATCTTAAGGGCGCTTTCACATTTTTTCTTAAATTTGAGCGTTTGACTCGAGATTTGATGAGAGATTATGGTTTAGATATAGGCAAAAATAAAAATGTGTCTGGGAAAATGTCATTATTTGTCTAGGGAGCGCTCTAAACAAATTTTTAAATTTGTTTACATAAGTCAGTTAAAACCTTGTCTCGACAAAGGATGTTTCGTAAAATGTTACTTTCGGGCATATTTGATGCTCTGTTACATGGAACATATAATAGTTTAGTAATTTATAAAAATGTCTGATGTTGGACTGTAGCTTGTTAAAAAAAAAAAATTGAACATTCCAAAAATGCTCAAATAATTTTTTTATGTTTCATACAATAATACACCAAAAATAATTCCGTAAAACAGAGAATTAATGACAATTTTTCGTCTGAAATCATATTTTTTATCTATGTATGTTTAATCGAAATTCAAACAAAAAGTATTTAATAACTAAGGTTACTAAGTCAACTTGCTATAAAAAAAGAAACAGTCTATTTAAAAGTAAAATAATATTTTTAAATAATTTTTGAATGCAACGCTATGAATCAGTAATAAATCTCGGGACGCGCGGGCTTTAGCTGTAAAGCCCCCCTCCCCCCCCGTTTTGTTCCTGGGCGTCCGAATCATAATGGTTGGCATATTTGAGTAGCATACTTCACTATACCCGCACGCACGATCAGCTACCACGCGCCGTTAAATTTACCTAAAACTGAATAATTCAATTTGTAATAGCCCTCTTAAGTGATATCTCTCAGCGCGCCATTCAGTGATTTGGATCAATGGATAATAAATCATTCCTAAGATTCGAAATGAATAATAAGTAAAGATATTTTCAATGCACGACGTATAAAACAAATTCATTATCTCTCAAGCCTTTTCGCAACAATGTTGGGTTATAGTTTCAGTCTAACCGGAGGTAGCTATATTAGTATATTGCACGGAGGGACTGCCTCTCTGACAGCCACAACCCAGTAACTGGGTAACATGACACCCCTTGGTTAGGCTGGTTGTCAGTCTTTTCACCCGTAATAACTGCCAAAGATCCATTATTAAAATGAAGCATATTATCAGAACAACAATACAAAATTCTCCTTATTGTTGTTGTTAGGCACAAAACTTGACTCCGCCATTGTCACTTAATAACTAAAACTATTCTATTGTTGTTTTTATACCAGGCTGCTTTTATCAATATTGTTCCCGAGATAATCACTCATGACAGACTAAGGCCTCGTCCTGAGTGTGAAAAGAGCGCTGGTGCGATTAATCAGTTTCAGTACCTTACGTAATCATTATAATTGACCTCTGTAGCTATGTACCAAATTCTTGTGAATGCTTCTTGGGAAATAAACTTTTTATGTTTTTATGTTATGTAATAACAAAAAATAACAGACTACTGGTCCATATTTGTGGAAATGTTATTTTTTTTGTTTGTGCAACCTATGTCTTTAATTTTTGTAATTGGTTTTAAACCGTTTGAATTAAATAAATAAATATCAATGTATAAATATATAAATAAATATAATATGTGACAACACCCGAAGCTGTAAGCCATATTTTATTAAATTAAAACTCCTTACTTTACCTTCTATCTATATGTATATTATATACATGACCTTTACATAATTATTTGTACCTATTTAAAAAAAAAAACACTACAAAGTGAAAAATAACTTTAATTTCGTAAGTCGGTGACTTTGGATATTTATTTTAATTTTTTGTCAACGCCTTCCGAAATTAAAGTAGTTTTTCACTTTGTGGTGTTTTTTTGGAAGTCGGTTGTTTTTTTTTTTGGAAAAGTTTTTATATTTCACTTTTTAGTTAGAGTACCTACCCCATACCATATCGAAATGTCATCATCCTTGGGGTAAAAACAATGCATATTTATACGATAGCAGCAATCGCGGTTGATTTGGTGTCATTTTTTTAAGAGTTCCGTTGTCTGTCTCCGAAACGCATCATCAGATCTATTTAAAATTTAAATGGGACCATTTCGAAATAAACTTCTTTCGAACAAAAAAATAATTTTGCAAATCCGTCTATATATGACGGAGTTATGCCCGAACATACATGAAAATATATCGCTGCCCGGCAAAAAAAGCGTCCTAACATAAAAATGACTAATTCGAGATAACGAGACTTTTAAGATTTTTTACTATTTACAACATTGATAATGTAAAAATTATAGGAATTAAATGACTGAAAATTTATTTGCAAATAGTATGTCTATATACACTTCATATAGCTTATACTTTTCAGAATTATTATATAATTTTTTTAAGTAACTTTCAAGAAATATTTAATGAGGGATATGTTATGACTCTTTTTTTGGAGAAAGTGAACATATTTTGAGAGATGATACTCTTTTCTATAAGTAGTATGAAGAAATAAACTGTCTTTAAAAATGTTAAAATTTTCTTAAATTAATACAATGTAACAAAATAATAAACTTCTTATCAAAATAATCTTTTGGCTAAGCTCACAGTCAGCTCAAATTGCAAGTAACACTACCTAATAATAATCAACTAAAAGGAACTAAAACAAGAACTTGATTGAACATTAAAATATTTTAATTATACAGTAGGTTAAGACCTATAGGTAAAAGAGTATCAATCTAAACAAGTAAATAATCTTAAAAATTATCAAAAATTATTTTCGCACAAAATAAAAAGATTCATAAAAAGTGTGGAATGTGATTATTTCTTATTAATTCGTGAAGATCTTTTATTTTATTTTCCTTGAGTTTAGGTTTAGATCTGTAAGCGAGTTTCAGAGTTATTTGGTTCAGGTTTATTTTTCGTGTTAAAACTGTTTCGGAAAATTGATTATCCTTCAAAGAAGTTTTGTCTAATAACTTGGTAGGATCATCTTGCATTAATTTAAAAACTTTGATTTCAGAAATTTTAAATGATTTTGTCGTTAATCCAATGTTTTCAGAAAGACGCTTCAGTTAGTAAAAATCACTACATGACATTTCTGTAACGGCGCAGGGCCTGCCTTTTTTCTTAGCGCATTTTATGGCTTCCACGTACCTACTGACTGGGTACATAAAATGGACCGACTTCAGTCTTTTCTGAATTTGCTTTTCAATAGTAGAATGTACGGAGTCTGCTTCATTTTGTGTGTTGCCTGTTATTAGGTACTTGTGCGTTAAAGATCCTATCTTAGGGAATTTCAATAGTGCGAACAAGTAAATAGAAACAATAAACCGATTCTTATTCTGACCGCAGCAAATGTCGGAGGTCGGAGTAGAATATCAGATCTAATCCAGGTCCATCGTAATTTAGCAGTGTATTTTCGATAAACTCGAATACACAAGTTCCTATTTCATCAGCCCCGCGGCTCGCTTCTCCCTCATGCCTTAGCACAATATGTCACGTGCATAAAAACACTAGTTTACATTTTTGCAGAAAGAACGAATTAATACAACATGAAAGTCAAAATTATTATTATGTTTTACAATATCAATGTCATTAAATGTGTTATGTCTTTATTACATTATTTTCAACTAAAATATACACCTCAATCTGTTTATAAAAGAGTAGCTACACAGAATATTACTATTTATTCTTAAATATTAAACATTCTACAACATTTTTTCGTCGAGAAAACTGTCATAACACAATTTGATGCACTTTTTTGGCAACACAATACACATCCGCTCTGTATCAACACAAATGTGACACTGTTCATGCCGGTCAACTGTGCAATACGGCTTAGTGAAAAAGAGAACTTAGCGCCATCTCTCGGTAACTAAGTACAACATAATAATGACGATTTTACAGCCGATGAAATGAAATATTTGCTATCTAATGATACAAAGATGTCAAAACGTAACTTTTATGTATTATGACGTTTTTTTTGCCGGGCAGCGATATATATATACAATATATATGTGTATTATAAAGATGTCGAATTGATAACCTCCTTCTTTTTGAAGTCGGTTAAAAATAGCAACATTTTTCCAAAAACAAAAGATATTCATAACTGAAATACACGCCATAAAAATAGATAACATCTTCCACCCTCTCAGACAAAATGGTTTACCATATCCCATATTACATGGCAGTATTTTTTTTAACCAATTACCGGAACAAATAAAAAAAGAACCTTTATTCAATAAATTTTACAGAAAAATAAAAGAATATCTAACACAAAAATGCTTTTACTCAATCGCAATAAAATATTAGTAAATACGATAGCTACATAAATTAACAATTACAGACTATACGACAGTCATGTAATAATGCCCAAAAAAGCACATAAGTTTATTTTTATTACGTTAGAATAATTACTGTGTCGCCGTGCCCAAACCGGGTGTCATGTTGGAACTTACTTATAATGTAAAACAACTAAATGTACTCATGAATGCAATAAAGAGATTTGATTTGATGGTCTAAATAGCTTCTTTCATTTGTTTTTTCCGCTGTCGCTTTCGCTAGACGCGTGTCGCTAAAGCGTGTAGCTCGTGGTCTGGGCCTAAAGGATAGATCCCTTGAACAATGAACTACAAAGACATGTACGAAGGTCGAGGGACCAGAGGGTATTGTTTAGGTAAAGTATGATTACGTTAATAGTTGATTAACTTCCCTTATACTAGGATTGGGTGTTGGGTCTGCCTGTTGATCAAAAAACGGCCAAATGCGGTAGAAACTCGTACGCAGAAGATTACAGAAAAAGATAAGTAACCTAAGTACCCAGAAATTTAATTAACCGTTAATTTATCAAATTAAATTTCATTCGAAAACATCCGTAGGTTCCTTTTTTGGAACGAAGTTCCTTATCGCGCGTTGTGAAAGGGGGCTAAACGGAAAAAATTCTCACGAAAAGTTGTATCGACACTTTTTGCTATAGTAAGCTATTGTAAGCCGTGCGGCGTGCGCATGTTTCTCTGTCTGTCCCTCTCTCTCTCTCTTATAGAAAGAAAGCCAGATATTTTCATTTCGTCTTTTTTTTTATTATTATTTTGATCTTTTTTTTTTAACTTCGTTCCATCCGGGTGTCCCTTGACACCTGTCACTTATCGCTTTCGGTGACTGTAACTTAGAAGGAAAACTATTCGGCCACAATCAAAGTTAAGTCCTTCTGTTGGACTGCTTAACTAAGTTTGTTTGCAAAGAGTTTTTGCTGATATCTCAAAAACTGTGCTAGTTGGTGATATCTACTCGTTTGTCGTCTAAAATTTATCTTTATCAGCTCTTACATTTGACACATGATATTTGACCAGACCAAGGGCCTATTCCATAATCATGAAATCCGTAGTTTCGGCTGAAATAACGTACGGTTCCATTTTTTTTTTAAACGTTGCCCCACACTAGGAATTTCTTCTGTATTCTGGGTGCGTTTACAAACATTTAAACTCATATACACAAACAGCCAGACCCCGAGCAACTACTTGTAGATCATACAAATATTTGTTCCGTGCGGGAATCGAACCCGCGACACGCAGCGCAGCAGTCAATCGTTTAAGCGCCAACTGTGCGGTCCAACTATTCCGCATCACCTACGGATATAAGATTATTTTGGAACCCGAACTCAGAATGAATGACAACACGATTGTTCAGTCATCTCTAGCAGCCATTTGTTTTTACCCATTCCAAAAATTGAATTTGAAACTTGTTTTGACAGATCCAATAGTTGTGGACGGGACCGTATTTTCGATTTGGTCCTCTTGCTGACCATGGTTTGGTTATTGTTAATAGTATTAACTGTTTATTTATGTTACTCCGAAGGTCCTAGTTTAACATTTGTTACTTCTAGTTATAGCTGTGTGAATATTGCAGCATTGCAAACTTAAGCGGGCACGCCTTTTATGCCTGGAGGGTTTTTATGTGGGTATTGAGTTCTGTTTAAGTTTATTGTTTTGTTTCTATTATTTATTTCTATTTTGTTGGTATATTGGCGTGTGCTAGCTGACATATGGAAAATAATTTAATTTAATTATAATTTCTTACCTACTATTGTATAGAATCAAGTTCTTCTAACTTAACAGACAGCTGTGTTGCTGGGGAGTTTGTTGCGCCACTTCTTCTTCCCAACTAAAGCACTAGGAAGTGGTGAAGGGCGAGCGTTTTGGGGAGACTGTCTTATGTAATTTTGACGTTCAAAAAATGCTGAGCCTCAGCCTAGTTTGCATAAATGGCTTTTGATTTTGATTTTTATGCTAGACAGATATAACTCAGCTATATTGTGTATCAAAAATTGTGATGCATAGTTTATCCATATCTCATAAAAAACACAACGAAAACTACCAATATTTCACAAATCTTTCAATTTCCGTACACCAAGCTGACACACCCGATACTTCGCATACTCGTGACCCGTCTTTCATTATTTTTAATATGAAAACCATCTGATAAAATGTCGCAGAAATTTTAAAATTTTCATGCGAGATTTTCATATTGACGTCAAATAATATGGGGAAACTCAGTAAGTGAGATAAGAAATATGAAATGGCAGGGTACTTCATTCATTTTAAAGATCTCACAAAAATATTACAATATCGACGAAAATCTGTAGGTATGTTTGTGAATTGGGATAGTAAATTTATTTGTGGCGGCATCTACATACAACGCCACATACGAACTACGCATCAAAGGCTTGAAGACACAACACCTGTCTGGTCGGAGGATCCTCCCTTTTCTTTGGAGGATGAGGGAACTTTACACCCTGTTTCTCATACCTTAGACATTAATCCTGAAGACTAAGGTCTTTGATCATTGCGTCCTGCCTGTAACGGCTTACCAAGCCAAAACATGGACACTCACAATGGCTGGTCTATAAATTCAAGGTCGTTCAGCAAGATTCCGAGAACATTTTTTCCGGACCGAGGTGATCCGGCAGAGAACCAAAGTCTCGACTTAGCTCAAAGAATAAGTACGCTGAAGTGGCTATGAGCCGACCATATTAGGATCTTTGGAGAATGTAATCGGAAAATGTAAGGTAGGATTCCCTTAGGCTAGGTGTACTGACGATCTTTGGAGAGTGGCTGGTACTTAGCAACTAGATGAGAGTTGCCGAAAATTAAGCTGAATAGCGTGCAGTTTGACAGGCGTATGTCCAGCTGTGGACTGCTCTGAGCTGATGATATTAATAAATCAATCACCTTTGAATGAAAGGCAATTTTGGTATACTATGACCTGGACAAAGGATACTCTAAATACCGAGAATACGTTCTCGTAAGTTAAACTTTTTTTTAATCGATTTCCGACCTCAACGCCGGCGAAGCCGCGGGCAATAGCTTGTTATAATAATATCTCTTTTGAATTCATCTTTAGGGTGAAGTGGGGTATTAAAAGATGTATATTTGTTGAGGTTTTACAAAGCAATATATCGGTTCTGAAGTACCGAGTTAAGCGAGAAAGAAAATGGAGGTTGGGGATGTTCTTTTTCTTTTATGAAGATACAGAATTTTATCGTTCTAATGTTTCGGTGAATTTATTTTGAATTGACGTTTGTTTAGTAAAGTTATTCACTTGGAAACTCACACAAGTGACCGCATTCAAAAGCGAACTCATTTGTTTTTAAAAGTAAATATTCGCGGATTCACAACGAGACACCGTTCGAATTTCGAAATTATGTTAGAGAATAATATTACGTTTTGTTTTCAAATCACAATCGTAAAGAAACTCATTTGTTTTTAAAAGTAAATCATCGCGGATTCGTAACGAGATACCGTTCGAATTTCAAAGTGGTGTTTAGAAAATAACTACTTAAAAAAACAAAAGACTTAACATAATTTGTCAAACGGGTCGCAGATCTACCTAAAGCTTAGTGCCTATTTGAATGTAGATTTAATTGGAAAATTGTTTAGTGTGAAAGGTTGATTGACTAAAGTACTTATATCAAAAGGCAAACTCTGAATACAAAAGAGAGTAACGAACCCAAGCTACACGAATAAACCACTTTACGGGTCAAAATTTTTTAAAGTACTAGGCGCGCATACGTAGCCAGGAGATGCAGTGAACGGTTTAAATTATTCATGCGTAAACTGGCGTGCATATTGGCGGATTGTTGACACAATTTTGTGCTAGACTTGTGCATCGTAATCGGGTTACGCCGCTCTAGCACGTCGTGCATTCAGATTGTAGTGTAGGTATCATTTTCGAAATAATATCCACTGCTAAATGTCTTGGATCGAGGTCGGCTTTAAATCTAACTGGATGCACCTGAATGCAAGTATTTTACATGGAAAGCCTGCCTATCTTATTTCAACAACCCCGTTACTGGGTAATACGATACCCCTTGGTAAGACTGGTTGTCAGACTTTCGAGGTTCTGACTACCCGTAACGACTGTCAAAGATCCACGAATGCCGGCTTGCTACCAACGGCTTGACGTTTTTTTTGGGTGGGAAATCATCAAATAACTTCTCCCGCTCTGGGTGGAGCGGAAGGGCGTGTAAGACTTTTACTGATTATAACCCACCCGTATTCCCTCAGTTGCCTGTGTGCCAGGGGCCGCGGTATCTCTTTCGAACAACCCGCACCCGTGGCAGGCGTCGGCCCTTGCGGACCCCACCAGTTGGTGCTGATATCTCTTTGAGGCGTGCGTGGAACACAACGCGCCGTTGACCGGGGCTTGGTCCTTACCGGACAGCGAGCTACCCATTACTCGTCGTCCGCAAGCCCGCGCCTACGGTGACCGGGAATCAGCCTGGGATTCCCGACGCTCCAGTATAGGCTCAAGTTCTACATAATTATTCAAACTCAAACTCAAAGCATTTATTTCAAATAAACCAATTACAGGCACTTTTGAATTGTCAAGGTCGGTGAGATAGGAAGATGAAGCTAGTTGCCCATTCCAAAACGTAGATCTCTATGGAGAAGAACGGGCAAGAAACTCCATGGACACTCTTTTAAAATCATGATTTTGTTACAAACAGTTGGTTACATCATTATGTTGAAATTATCAATGTGAGAACGATGTAAAAAGACGTGCACATTATAAGCGTCCGTAATTAAAACAAAACAAAAATAAGATAACAATTTAGAAATTAAAATAAGCCGTGGGAGCTAAGAGATGACCAGTCCCTACTGGCGGCGCCCGTTCACGAACATGACGTATGGATCAGCACCATTCAGCTCAACCATTTTGAAGGGAACTTAATGATCCAACACACACGCCACCACCAGCGAGACATTTGAGTGAGCATGACATACTCTCAGCTGCCAGGGCACATTCAAGTCAATGAAAGACGTACCCTGTAAATGTTAGCTATATAGTAAGGACATAGTGCTCACACATATGCTATGCAATTATACAATACTAAAAGGTTAAATTTATACAATGCAAATGTATCTAGCTTTTACAGTCTTCAGCAGCTCCAACAATGTTTACAATTGCTATTCAATTTAGTTTAAGGTACCTTGTGGAGCAGGACAAGCAACGTTTAGCCAAGCATTTTTGTCAGCGATGTAATCCCCCAACTTATAATAAGCATGGCTGCATAGTGTGCGTTTTATACAAGATTTAAATTTCGTTTCATTCAATTGGAGTATGTGGGGAGGTATTTTATTGTAACATTTTAAACAGTACCCCATGAAGGATGAATCTACTTTAGCCAGTCTGAAGCCTGGTTGGACTAATTGGTCCCTATTTCTAGTCCTAATGGTGTGTCTTTCACCTCTTTTACTGAAAAGATTTAGGTTTTTCCTGACGTACATGATGTTCTCATAGATATATTGACAAGGTACCGTCATGATATTAATAACTTTGAACAGTTCTCTTAGAGAATCCCGCCTACGGAGGCCATATATTGCTCTAATGGCTCTTTTCTGCAGAATAAAAATAGACTCGATATCTGCAGCCCGTCCCCATAGTAAAATACCGTAAGACATGATACTATGAAAGTAACTGAAATAGACTAGCCTCGCGGTTTCTACATTTGTGAATTGACGGATTTTTCTCACAGCATAAGCTGCTGAACTTAGCCGTCCTGCAAGAGCTGTTAAATGAGGACTCCACTGTAGCCTTGAGTCGAGCGTGATCCCTAGGAAAACAGTTTGATCGACGAATTCTAGTTTCTCTTTATTCAATACTATGTCACAGTCAGTACTTTTGACATTTGGTAAAGCAAATCTTATGCATTTCGTTTTTTTGCCATTTAATACTAAATTATTAGCAGTGAACCAATTCTGTATCAGCAGTAGGGCGTTATTTACGTCGTCAAGATTTGATGCACGTCTATTTATTTTAAAAATTAAAGATGTATCGTCAGCAAATAACACCATTTGTGGTTGTTTTTTTAATAAATGGGGGAGATCATTAATATATACTAAAAAGAGGAAAGGACCTAAAATTGAGCCTTGTGGAACACCCGTTTTTATTTTTAAACCAATTGAATTGACACCATTTATATGAACTTTTTGCTGTCTATCACATAAATAAGATTTTACTAGACTGAGCGCAAGTTTACCTAGTCCGTAATGCTCAAGTTTTAAGAGCAAGGTTTCGTGATTAACGCAATCAAATGCTTTGGAGAGGTCACAAAATATTCCAATGGCATCCTGGGCCTCCTCCCAAGCTGTAAATATGTGTTTTAACAAGGTAACACCGGCGTCAGTTGTACAACGTCCTTTGGTGAAACCATATTGCTGACCGTGTAAGATTTTGTTGGTGTTAAAATGATTAAGCATTTGATTAAGCATTATCTTTTCGAACACCTTGCTGAATACCGGCAGCATGGACACTGGTCTATAATTATTGGCGTCTTTGCTGTCCCCAGTTTTGAATAGTGGTATAACCTTACTATATTTCATTAAATCCGGGAAGACTCCTTGATCCACACACAAATTAAATATTAAAGCTAAGTATGGTGCTATGGTCTCGATTATGGATGTACAAACTTTTATAGACATTCCCCATATATCTTCGGTCAATTTGATTTTGATTTGCCGAAAAGATTTTAAGACTATCATAGGGTTTATGTGCTTAAATTGAAATTCAACCGGGCAGCCTGGAACGTTCGCTCTTAATAAATCAATTGAGACATCGGGAGACGAATTTAAAGCTTCCGTCGTTTTAGATGGAATATTAGTAAAGAATTTTACAAATTCTTGAGCTACTTCTATGTTAGAGTTTATGGCACCACGCGAAGTCTCCAATGTATAATGCGTATTACGTATTTTTTTCGAACTAGTTTCTTTATTTATAACTTTCCAAACTGTTTTTATTTTATTCTCTGCTG
Organism: Antitype chi; assembly: GCA_947359405.1. Taxonomy (NCBI): domain Eukaryota; kingdom Metazoa; phylum Arthropoda; class Insecta; order Lepidoptera; family Noctuidae; genus Antitype; species Antitype chi. Next base: position 5,791,262 of record OX375836.1, read on the forward strand.
ATTTGATCTTGTTGCTAATGTACAAGGCTTTAGCTAACTTGCAGGTATTTCTAAAAATTTTGGAATATGTAGCAACATACTTGTTGAAAGTTTCGGTGTTAATGTAAGGCTTAAGGCCATACAGCTCGAACAGTCTATCCCTACTTATCCTAATACCTCTAGTAGCCCAGTCACTAAATACAAAATGTGGGCAAATATTTTTTGTTTTCTTTTCTAAAGTTTTACTAAATTCGGTGTGCACTACTGAGAAGAAATCCTCATACAATTTATTTGCATCGCCCATATTATTAACGCTCAGAACATTTAACTTATTGTATAGGGTACTTTTGAATTTATTTTTATTTATTTATTTATTTATACAGTTCAATCAATCAATCAATCAGTTTATTTGTGAAACATAGGTGTTCACATAAAGTCTGACACGCCCTCGGAGCTCCACCCAGAGCGGGAGAAGTTATTTGATGATTTCCCAAACCTATAGATAGTATAACCACATTTTGCCAGTTAGGTTAAGGCTTATGTAATAGGGGCCGAGCCTATCAACGGAGTACAAATCCAGGCCATTTCATTTCCAAGCGATCTCCTTTGGAGATCGCCCAATTTTGGGCCCACGTGTTACAGAAAAAAAAATGTGGAAAAAATACTTTATTTTATGATAAACCAAAATCATAAGAAATAATTTTAATTTACAGTCGCTAAATATAGAAAAATATTTTTTGAAATGTTTGTGTGTTTTTGTTGAGATCAAGCATTCCCTCATGAAATAACTAAAAAGGCAATGAGTCAAGTCTTTAAACAAATGTCAGTGTCAAATAAAAATGACATTAAATGAAAAAAACATTCTCTCATTCGCAAGTGAATGTGTTGTGTTGCGATATTTGTGTTTTAATTGTTTATGAAGATGAATGACTAATGTGAAGGAATTAATAAAAGAGAATGACTACCTACAAATTGTTTCTTTTCTTTATTTTTAACTAATCTATTTCCACATTATAGTTTACCTGCGAATCATAAACCTATCTGTGCACTAAAAACTAGGTAAGTATCTGACATGGCATGTGAGATTCTTAGGATGAACAAATACATAAAGGTACTTAATAATCATTAAGTATAAATCTTACAATATTTTTACAGAACTTATCTGTGTTTCATTTGCTACCAGGTTGAGTTTTAAGTTGATATCTGATTAGTGTTTTGAATGCAAATGAAATTGTCATTCTATTTTTTTCTAAGTAGGTACATTAAGTACTAATGCATTATCCGCTGTAGGTACTTATAATTATCATTCAGTCTGTAATATCCATTTATTTTATATTCTTAGGTAACAAAAAAACTATCTCAAGAGTTTACTATTAGTCTTCTGAACATTAAGCAGGTACCAGATTGATAAAATTGCAAAATACTGTGTTAAATAACACAATCTCTAATATAACCTAACCTTAGATTCGACCCCACATATCTCGATTATGCAATTGTCAATGAAACTGAAATTAAGGCAGCTTAAAGCTGATATTTTAATCTAACAAATGACACTAGTTTGGAACTTGTAACGGTTCATCAAATTGTGGGCCCCACGATGTATGGAAGATGGTCGATGTCCTTTGACTTAACATTGACCAAAAATAAACAAAAAGTCGTTAATATTCTGATTTAAATTCAACTTCCTCAACGAAAACATTACTCCTTTGCCAAAATCATTCTCATCCAATACAAGTTATTATTCTCTTCAAACCATTTAAATATTAAGAACCTTTTTGCTTGAGACCGCTACTTCTCAATTTCCACAATTGTCTTTGACGTCAAAAAGGAAACAATCATTAATATTGCAGAGAATATTGTATTGACTCAATCCTGTTAAAGATTCGGCCGTCGAGTCTCTGTTTTGAATCTTAAAAGCATTTGGTTTTTTTCAAATTGTTCGGGATCTTTTGGACTCTTGAAATTTATTTCAACACTAGCTTTTGAAATTTATTTCAACACTAGCTTTTGAAATTTATTTCAACACTAGCTTTTGAAATTTATTTCAACACTAGCTTTTGAAATTTATTTCAACACTAGCTTTTGAAATTTATTTCAACACTAGCTTTTGAAATTTATTTCAACACTAGCTTTTGAAATTTATTTCAACACTAGCTTTTGAAATTTATTTCAATACTAGCTTTTTCCCGCGACTTCGTTCGCGTGGACTTTAGAATCAAGTAGATAATATTTTTTTTTTGATAATATATAGCCTATTTTTTAAGTTAGACCTCTCGGAATACATCATTGAAAACTGCATTCAATTCCATGCAGTGGTTTTTGCGTGATGCGGTAACAAACATACAGACAGACAAAAATTCTAAAAACCGTTGTTTTGGCTTCTGTTGCTCTAATAAAGACCCCCCATACTATTTTTTCTTCAATATCTTTCATGTACAGACATCGGCCTGTTACAATTTTATTATATGTATAGATGATCGTTCCTGTGACTGGAACCATCACAGGACACTGCCCACTAAACAAACACTTCTACACAATAGGCATAACGGACAGCCCCTTGTGCAGGGCTTGCATGGAGGCCGAGGAAACCGTCGCGCATGTGCTTTTCGAATGCACAGGCGTAGCCCAGATTAGAACAGAAACCCTCGGGGAACCCAAATGTTACACGGATATTCTCACCAGACCAGGAGTTATAGCCAACTTCTGGAGGGAGGTGGGCTGGCTGGAATGACAACCGAAGGCCGCCATGGCTCACGCACAATGGTCCACTTGAAGGACTAAGTGCGGAAACCAAACCCTTAACATAGAACATAGATGATCGTTCCGCAAATGGTGGCCCATTGGTAACGGCCGCGCCTTACGAGATGTAGACCATAGGTTCGAACGCAGACAGGTGTTTTACTTAGTGTAAATTTCATCACGACAGCTCTCAAAAAGGTGAAGGAAAACATCGTGAGGAAACCGGCCTGTCCTAGAACCAAACATGCGAAGACATGTGACATCTGCCAACCCGCACTGGTCCCACGTGGCGGATTACGGGCCGCTTTCTCTCACAGAGCGGAGGCCTGTGTCTCACCAGTGGGAACTTTAGAAACTGATTATACTGTTCTGCAAATGTCCATATTTTTTTTTCTTTCAGTTTTGGCTTCGCATGGTTTATGCATTTAGCCAGTGTCAAGTAATTTTTCTTTTCGATAAAGTAAATGGCCCGATATCGGGCACGAAGTTACAAAACAGTCATAGTCGACTTTAGTTAGTCAAGTCAAAGTTATTGTAAAGCGGCAGTAACTTTACAACAACCTAATATGAGTTTTTGGGGGGAACACGAAAAGTCCAGTCAGTCACTTATTTTCACCTTCACTACACTTGTCCACTCACACGTAACTAAATTGAATAATTCACTACCAAAATTATACAATTTAATTCGCTATTTCACAAAATTTTATGAAAATTAAAATTCGTGCGACATGTTCCTACCCGATTCCGCCAATAACTCATCGTCCAATTCTGTAGGTACAGCTCTCACATCACTTTGAAATTCGAACGGTGGCAGTGTCTCGTTGTGAATCAGCGATGATTTACTTTAAAAACAAATGAGTACGTTTTCAAATGGTGTGCGCTCACTTGAGTGAGGTGAGCAATGAACTTTACAGAATACGGGACGGATGTTTTCGTCTCAGAATGCTTTTCTTTACTTAGTGAGCCTGATTCATACACGTACATGCCGCGGGTTGAAGCGTAGCCGCCGCCGCCGCCGCCATACTCCTTCTTCTGAAAGAGCGTATGTCCGGGCGGGTGGAACACCGCAGGCCTGGCCACGTTTCGATTGTTGGCGACCAGCGGGGTCTTCGCTGGCGGACTGAGGGCGGAGCCCCGGGTGTCTCGCAAGTCTCAGTTGAACGTGAAGCTCTAAATTGGCCTAGGATTTTATTCACCTGGACATATTCTATATCACCAATAAACGGAGCACGCGTGGTGTTTTATGCTCGTTTCAGCCTTGAACAAGACGAGATCTTTGTCCTGCTGTGGAACAATTACTTTCAGGCCGATATTATTGTATCAATATTAAGCTTTGTCGTACCTACGCTGAGCTCAAAACAAAAGACTAATGAAGCGTACAGAAAAGGTGAATTTATTAAAAATATTTCGTCGACAATCGAAAATATACTGGCAATATTGATTGTATAAAATTGTGTCTCAGAAAATATATTTTGATGTTAAAATAACGGGACTTTTATTTCAGTCATGAGGTCATGATATTAAAATGATAGGAATATTTCAGTCAGTAAAATCGTGACTTGACACTTTTATGTACATTTAAGTTCTTCTATATCTCGACTTTTAATTGTATTCAGTAACTTGACAGTAGAAGGGTAACTTGTCTTAAAAACATGATATGCATTATTATTATTTTTTTAATTTGTTATATATTTTGTTTTTCAGTAGTAAGGTAAATTATTTAGTTTCTTTCTATTAGAAGAAATTAAAAAAAGGAAATTACTTTTAATTACAATTTTTTAATTATTTTTATATTCTGTAGTGCCTCGGGCATGTTTTCGAAAGCGCGCACCAACTGTTTTTACACCACAATGCGCAAGCGGTGCGCGTCCATGGTGCGCCTGGACTGCGATTGGACTGCCCTTACATTAGGAAGTGCTGCAGTAGGCATATATAGCCAGGGCATATTAACGAACGACGTGATATTTGCTGTGTTTTATTAATATAAGTTATTATTTTGATCAAAAATTAGCCCTAAACTTTTATTTTTATTTCTATTTTATATTAGGTATTAATTTCCGATTACTTTTAAATGTTTATTTGTATTTGACATTGACCTGCTTGTTTTTTATTTCACATTGTATTTAAGATTTGATGACGTTGTTTTTATTTTTATATTATGATTTGTATTTAGGTATTTCGTGTTTCGTAACTTGTGATTGTATTAAGGGAGAACCTGAAATAAATGTTTTTTTTTAATATTCTACATCTTACAAATTAATTTTTAAAGTTTTATAACGAATGAAAATGGTTTAATTTAAATGAAATAATTTTTATCATTCGGTCTTTAAGCAGAATCGTTCACTACCTCAACACTATTAGTTTTAGTATGGCAACATTATTTTTCTTTGAACTGTCAAGTTACTGAATACAATTAAAAGTCGAACTATAGAAGGAATTTTGGCGTATTAAAATATGGCAATACTTAAATGTCGACGTCAAGCGTTCCTTGCACTCTAAATGCCTAACACACTGCTAATCAGGATCTGAATAATTTTGATGGATATTGCTAAGCTATTGTTTCATATGTTATGTTCGGAAAATCTGTCTGCTCAACAACATAAATAAAGCAATGACTGTTGTTAAACTGTGAAAATGAAGCCATGCTACCGCTTTGCTGTCTATCCTAAAACCTAGTAAAAAAAAAAACACTAGTTTATTTATTTATTTATTTATTACTTCACGCACAGAAATGTACAGAGGCTGACTTAAGGTGAATGCGCAGTGGTAGAGCGCGAAATTCAAATTTTGTTACGTTTTTTGCAATTTTCAGGTGAGTGTCAGCTTGTTACTTGATCAAAGTATGATTTGCGACTATAACATGTACGTATTTACAGATTTATAATCATTAGAATCAATAATACATCTTTCTAAGTTAGATTTGTTCCATAAGAACAAATTTCTTATGGAAAAGTGCTTGTGGAAGAAATCTAACTTATAAGATATATATTAGACATTCTAATGATTATAATTCTGTAAACACGTACCTGTTATATTCGCAAATCACATTTTGATCAGGATACAACCTGATGCTGACCTGAAAATTGCAAAAACGTAAGAAAATTTTAATTTCGCGGTCTACCACTGCGCATTCACCTTAATGCCAAAGGCATTTTCTACCAGTCGTCTTTTGAGTGATGCAGTGACAAACAGTGGTAGGTGCAATTACGTAAGTCGTGTTTTGAATATTTATTCAAATATAAGTAAATATAGGTACTAATATAAAAAAAAATATTACTTCTCCCGCTCTGGGTCGAACAGGAAGGGCGTGCCAGACTTTTACTGACTAAAACCAACCCGCATTTCTTCAGTTGCCTGTGTGCCAAGGGCTGCGGTATCTCTTTCGAACAACCCGCATCCCTGGAACCTGTTGGGGTCGGCTTCCAGTGTAGTTAAATGCAGCTAAATACTAACATTTAACGTATACATGTAGTGCCTGCCAGCTTGAGTACCACAACCCAGTTATCTACTGGTATACCTCCCAGAAGTCAGAATTTTGGGCTTCTGACTGGATTTTAAATGATTCTTAATGTAATTATTATACTAGCTTCCGCTCGTGGCTTCGCCCGCGTGGAAGCCGGAAATTATCCCGCGGGAACGTACTACCGGGATAAAAAGTATCCTATGTGCTAATCTAGGTTATAATCTATCTGTGTGCCAAATTTCATCCAAATCCATCCAGTAGTTTTTGCATGAAAGAGTAACAAACATCCATACAACAAATATTATAAGTAAGGATGAACATTCTACCCTACATACGATTCTCCGTTCGGAACGAACTTTCATGCAAGTTGAATTGAGTTCACGATTTGCATGCAATTTTCATCCGTATCTCGTTGTAATGGTGGCAATCAAGTGTCAATTTTCTCTGCACGCTGTGCATTTAATTCTTGCCTTTTGAGCCTTTGGATAGGAGTTTCAACATCTTGCCTGTGTGCATAATAAAGGTTGAGGCGAAACGCTTATTGGAACTTGTCGGGACATTAAACAAATGAGGATGGTAATAATTCTGCAGTGCGTCTAAATAGAAGCACTGGCTTAGTTTGGATATCAGTTTTAGTACCTTATGTAAAAATAAATGAATATTGTACCTATGTTCCACATTCGTGTGAATGCTTTTTAACAGACTTCAAAAAAGAAGGAGGTTATCAATTCGACATGTTTATATATATTTCTTTTTAATGTATTTTCGGGCATAACTCCGTCATATATAGACGGATTTGCAAAATTATTTTTTTATTTGAAAGGGTTTTATACCGAAACAGTTCCATTTAGATCTGATGATGCGTTTCGGAGACAAGCAACGGAACTCTTCAAAAAATTACAGCAAATCAACCGCGATTGCTGCTATCGTATAAATATGCATTGTTTTGACTCCAAGGATCATGAAATTTCGAATTGCTGTGGGGTAGGTACTAGATATAACTAAAAAGTGAAAAATAAAAACTTTTTCCAAAAAAAAAACAACGGACTCCGAAATTAAAGTTATTTGCCACTTTGTAGTGTTTTTCCGGAAGGCGGTTGTCTTTTTTTGGAAAAAGTTTTATGTGAAATAAAATTTTAACGTTACTATAAATTCCCGAATTGTGCTATGATAAATGATAAATGATTTTATTTCTTTAAGTAGGTTTGTACAAACACTTTTTCACGTCAATCATATTTTTAAAACTAGATGAGGTCAGCATTTCCTATCTGACTACTCTGAGAAGAAAGGCCGAAACAAACTCAGAGGTCACAGTGTCTTTTAAAGTCCAGATATAATCTTGGTTAGATCATGTGAAGACCATGTGGATTGGAACATGCAACCTTAACGCTCTATGTATTACATATCAAGATACATAAACTGACGCATTCTCCTCATGGAAGTAGGCAGTAACTTTGGAACACCGCTTAATGAAGATTTCCCAGTCAGTAAGCATCTCAGATTATAAAACAAAGGCAGATAGACCGCGCAGAACGCCAACAGTGACGCCAAAAAACCAAATACTGATTCAAAACTCGAGTTAGTACGACACGAAGCATCGCCCACAGCGACGCTTTAGTGTTTGGTTTTTTGGCCTCACTCTTGGTGTTCCGCGCGGTCTATCTGCTTTTGTTTTATAATCAGAGGTAAGCATAGTAAAACGCCAGGTACTAGCACTCACATTCGCAGTCGCTCCATGTAAAATTCTGGTATTCAGCCGCATCCAGTTAGAGTAGAAGCAAATCAAATCAAATCAAATCATTTATTCGCATAGAATGTAGGTATTGTACAATATAGTTGTTATAAAATATACAGGTTGAAATTGAAAACATGCGACAAACCGTAATGGGAGATTGTACTCATCATTATGAATAACTTTTAATAAGGGACCAAAGATGCAATCGCAAAAAAAAAACAGCTGTTCCCTACATTTTGACGAGATAAGCGAACATAAATGTAGGGAACAGATGTTTTTTTTTTCGTGATTGCACCATTGGTCCCTTAGTAAAAGTTGTTCATAATGATGAGTACAATCTCCCATTTCGGTTTGTCGCATGTTTTCAATTTCAACCTGTAGTGAGCCGGGTACATTCTGCCTGAGTTTTGGCATGCAAAATTTAAGCCACCTCAACATTGGTAAAACGCTAGGCCGATGATGAAGCTAAGTGACAAAGCAATTGCAGTGAAAGCTTGTATATTTAAATGTTTTTTATTCAATGACGCAATAACGTCTGAGCTGATTTATATGAGATTTGTCACACAGATATTTTATGACATGGCTTAACATATAGGATACATTTTAACCCGGAAAATGGTGTAGCTAATAGTATATTTTATATCGAGGGACTAAACGAAGCCATAATAATTATACCAGAGGTGGTTTGACTCTCGAGCGTGCGAGGGAGTCAATGAAACCGAGGGTATATTAAGTTGGCGTTTAGTCTCGAGGTGGAAACTGTACTTTTCACTTTGAGTGCGAGAAAAATAGTCAATTTAGTACAAAAATATACTTAATAAAATAAAAATTACAATGTCTATTTTGCCTTTTATTCTTTGCTCGACGTCAAACTCTTCACCAAGGAACATAATATATACCACAACTGTCACTGGACATTCATAATAAATTTATTTAAAAACCGAACAAATTTACACTCGACAAAAATTCTGAAATTTTTGCGGTCAGTTTTTTCTTCTAAACCAGTCACAGATTAACAATTTGAAACACATGGCGCCACCTTGGCAAAAACCATGGAACTAAAACTCTACACATTTTCGCAATAAAGATGGTCCACACTCCACAGATTACAGTATATGTATTTACTGGCTGTTTGAGTTTTTCTATATCACATGAAGGAAATTTAAAAAAATAATTACTTTTCACTCCCTAGAGACTAAAGTGGTCACTTTAGTCCCGCTTCTTAGGGCTACATTGGCGTATTTTTAGAGCATGAGAAGTGAAAAGGAGTATTATCAATGAAGTGCTTAAGTCGTGACTGGGAACTCTTAATTTATCAAGGTTACCACAGCCAAGTCCGGCTAAGCATCCGATAACCTCTTAGGTTGAGCTGCGAGATGTCATTCCCAAAAAATAAAATGCTGGCCCAGTGGTAATGGCGGTTACTTACGAGTTGTTGGTCGTGGGTGTGAACCCAAGTAGGCACATTACTTTGTATAAATTATTTCATTACCTCTGGTCTCAAACCGGTAAAGGAACTACTCTGTCCTTCTCATACTTCTGACTTTGTTCATTCTTCCTTTCATATTGAGTCTATTCTTCTTTGGAATGCGCTTCCTCTCGATGTAAGGACGGCCACTAGTCGATATGCATTTAAGCGAAAATTGCAGTTATTTTCCTAACGAATAGCGTAGTGTCATCTAAATTCCTCTTTCCCTTGAGAATGTATATTATATATATATAATAGGTAAATATATATTATAGTAGATAATGTATGTGTATTATAAGTTTATAACCTATTTAGGTACCAATCTTATTTATTATTCATTATGATACAATTTGTATAGTTTTTTTTAAATCATTGTTCCTCTCATCCAAAGCACCTGCCATCTAATCTCTTCACCAACTATGGTTGACTGGTAGAGAATGCCTAAGGCATTAAGTCCGCATTTGTACCTTTTTGTGCGCGAGAAGTTTAAATAAATAAATAAATAAAAGACTGGGATGAAACCGGTATGTCCTAGAACCAAAAATTGGAAGACATGTGACATCCACCTACGTCCGCACTCATAGAGAGGAGGCCTGTGCCCCAGCAGTGAAAATGTTATAGCCATTAGGAATATATATAATCCCCCAAGGGTTTCCCTGGTGCGCCGAACTGGTGGGGTCAGCAAGGGCCGATGCCTGCCAGGGGTGCGGGTTGTTCGAAAGAGATACCGTCGCCCCTAGCACACAGGCAACTGAGGGAACACGGGTCGGTTTTAGTCAGTAAAAGTCTGACACGCCCTCCTGCTTCAACCAGAGCGAGAGAAGTTATATCATGATTTCCCACCCTCAAAAAAAAAAGGGTTTGGCAAAGGCAAGGGTACTTATAGTAGACCCACATTTCACCAGGTTTACTTAAATTCATCATAGGAGGCGAGTCATTTACCATCAACCAGTAACGAATCCAAACCGGGCTGCTATTGAGAAATTCCAAATGCAAAATTCCAAATACATTTTTCCCGACAAATTAATCAAGGGCTATGCTCAGCAATAGCACTTGCGATTGTAAGACCAACGAGGCAGTCTACCTATCATTTAATTTAATGAATAAAATTAAATTACTTCATTACACATTTAACATTTAAGAACTATGGTCAGTCGTGGTAGGAATTGCTAATGAGTAAACGGTCTGAGCTATTCGTTCTAAAAGCTAAATGTCGGTACATTGGCGGTGAGCCAATAGCTACATTTATAGCTAAGAATATTATTTAAGATCTCGACACCTCAAACTAGGTTGCAGCTCTCTAAATATGACGTCGAAATCCGCGATGATTTACTTTAAACACAAATGAGTTCGCTTTTGAACTGTGTGCGCTCACTTGAGTGAGGTGAGCAGTGAACTTCACAGTATAGCACTAATCTCTTACAGTCGTCACAATGTAAGTGAAGTAGAAAATAGAAACGGTTCAATATCAAACGGTACAGACTAATGTTGTGAATGCTATCTACACTGATTTTCATAACTTGCGAGAACTTGATAGTGTTTTTGTATTCAAGTAGTAGATTCAATTAAGACATTGATGGAATCATACTTAAGGGGAACCTAGTTGCTGGCTCGAACTCACTGGTGGGCCTGGCTAAAAATCACGCTGTCTCACCAGGCTTCGTGTCCGACAGAGATAGTATCAGTGATGAGCAGTGAGACGCTACTCTACACGCACAACGTTATTGAGTGTGATGCAGGATCATTTATAGTAAAAAATTCGAAAAAAAAAATAAAAGTCCTTTGGAAGATCGGGTTTTATGAAAAAGCCAATGCATAAATCAATGACCAATAAAGTTTGTTGAACTTTTCGATGATTGAACTTTGTCGGTATTTACTTGGTTTTGGAGATTTTGCACTTCTTTTATTACTTAAATACGCCCAAAGTTATGCAAATATTGAGAGAAAAACTAATCTTTGTTGGCTCCTAACTTTTTAATGGGTTTTTATTTAAGTATTCTGTTTCCGTACAGACAATATTAATAATGAGACAAAACGATATCATATTTTACTTTGGATGTGCCATGTCAGACAATGGAGTAAAACACTCCCGAAGTTTGTATGACAAAAATGTGGACTAGGTTCACCTTAATTCATCATTCTCCTGGCTGTATTCCAATTTATTTGGGGTCGGCGTAACATGTCGTTTGCTTCCACACTTTAGGGTGACTGGTTATTAGTGACAGATATTTAAACACATGATTGTACTCATCATAACAAGCAACTTTCCCAAAGAAACAATTTTTATTTATTTAACTACCGCATGTCCACAATCACCCCAATATAATATTGAGTACCTAACAAGAATAATACACCATCAACTGTAATTAAATTTAGTTACGTCTGTACGTTGACTTGAAAAATCGTGGCAGTTGAGAGAATGTCATGCTCACTTAAATGAAGTTAAATGTCTCACTGCGCATCTGTTGGATCATTCGGTTCCCTACAAAATGTTTGAGCTGGATGGTGCTGATCGACGGCGCCGTTGGTTGAGATTGTTCATCTCCTAACTTCCATGGCTTATTTTAAATCTTATAGAGAACTTAAAGCGGCTCAAAGGTACTGCAATAATATTAATTATTGCAGTACCTTTGAGCCTCTTTCCGATCGGACAGGATTTTTGTTACCTATTGTACCTATAAACTTTTCCAGTACTGATCCAAAAGTATTATGGAGGTATGAGGCACAGGGTGTAAATTTCACTCATACTCTATAGAACTAGAAAGACCCTCCGACCAGACGGGTGTTGTGTCTGGTGGGCTACTGCCCGACGGTTGACGTCGGGACGTTGTATATATACCAGTCGAGCGGTAAACTCTGATTGCACGATGCAGGATTTGTGTGACGTCAGGTCTTTGATGCATAGTTCGCATGTGGCGGTCCAGATGCCGCCACAGTATCATATTATGCGTACTATAACCTCCCTGCTGGACCTCCCATAACCATAAAACATAATGAACCCAATACTATTTCCGAAGCCACTAAAATCCCATCCACTTGCCCAAACTCAAGCAACACTCCTCGAATACTAATCTCACTTATATTTTTCTTGCCCCTTCAATTAAAGAAGGCAAAACATTAACTTTGACTATTGGATAAAAATATATTCTGGTGTACGGCCATTGTATTACCCTTATTCCTGGCTAATGGTTGAAGACCACAGAGTAGTAAGTAAATGGACGAATACTGTGACAGATGACGATCGTGTTAATGACGCATGATTTTTTGAGTTAAGTTTTCATTGACATTATTGAAAATAAATAAAATAAATAATAAAATTTATTCAAAAATTACAAGGCTTAAAAATATGTACAGTTTTGCTTATTTAAGCAAACAATCAATTCAAGCAATTCTTAGAAATATTATTTGTTATATTTATAACAAATAATATTTCTAAGAATTACGTGCCTGAACTAGGTAATCCTGTATTTCAGGCAAAAAAAGCTAAAATAGTCTTAAAAATTTAATAAATAATCACAAGCTGAAAATAGAGAAACAATTTTATAAATGTTGAGTCGCTTAACTTAGTTTCAAAATTTGACAAATACTTAACATAAATATTTACTTTAACACAGTTAGTCAGTTAGTCATCATCATCATCATTTCAGCCAAAAAACTTCTACTGCTGGACATAAGACTCCCCAAACTCCGCCACTTGGACCGGTTCTGTGCTGCCCGCATCCAGCGAATACACAGGTATTCGCTGGATTTGAAAAGATGTTTTTGCCACATTCATGAGAAAGACTATAGTTATTTAACATCACGCTATGACCCATATGAGCCGAGAAAATTTTTAAAAAGTTTTAAAGGACGCTAAGTGTAAATAAAGCAATAGAGTGGATATGACGCGACGGGTCGGGGCCCAAACACGCGAACAAAGTCACGGTAAGCTAGTTTAACAATTTTTCTAAATCCACAGAAAGCCTGTTTAAAAAACATACGTTTGTACTCCATCCACTAACTCCTCAACGTCACCAACGATCAGCCCACGTACCCAATGGCAGTTACGCAACGTTGTCGGGTCTAATTGACCCCGGCACTGCCTTGTTTTCGTTTTATTGTGTTTCAGATATACACGGGTATAAATGACCATAGTTACGATTACTGTAAGGACCTTTGTCGGTGTCGAAAGTTCGTTATGGGGTCATAAAAATATATGAAGGTAAGTTTATATTTTATGTCTTTATTTTTGTATAGTGTCTTGGTTGACTGCGCTATGTTCATCATCACATTTATTATTTACTAGGTCCTGCCCGCGACTGGTTCTACGTTTCATTTCTCTTAATATGTAAGTATTTGGTACTTATTGATAGGCCAACTCTGTCCTCTCATACCTTTTTTAACTGTAATTTGAAAACATTGTAAAAGCCAGTTATTATAAAATAGTAACCGTGGAGTTTTTTGCCGGCTCTTCTTCTTCTTGACATTAAGTGGTTATAAAAATACCTCAAAAAGCACCCCACGCTTTTTAATTGAATTAAATTATTTTCTCCTTTTTTAGTTTGGTTTTTAAAGCGTGTTTTTTAGTTTTTTAAACTATTATTTATTTTCTATTTTTTAGTTCTGCTAACTAAAAAAACGTGTTTTTTTTTCCTTTTTTTCATTTTTCTCAATATTTGTTTAAAATTATTGAATAGGCATCGGTCCTCGATAAGTTTACAAAGTTTCAATGAAATCTGACCATTTAAAGTGGGTCAAAATAGCGTCCAAAGGAGTCGGTTACAAACAAACAAACATATGTACAAGTGAAGCTAATATAAATCGTGTAAAAAAACGACCTATATCTATTCCGTGTACCTAGCTTCTGATATTTTATAAATGCCCATGTAGGTTTATGTGACATAAAATATTTTGATTTTGTTTTTTTGGACTTCAGAATTAAGTCTAGAGAGAAATGAAAAATTCAAAATCTACATAGTTTTAACATTAACTCTAGAGCGACTACTCAATATGGCGACTGTTCAATATGGGTCCTCCTGTGGGGTATGGGCCTCGGCTTGGGGCATCGCTGGTAGATCGGCTGGTTGGAACTGATATAATTTAGTGACGTGCTACATGTTCAGAGGCGAGGGCTGGCTCGAGCAAGAGTGGGGGCGGATATAAATTGGACCTCGGTGGCAAGGACAGAAAGATAGCTTGCGACCGACGGTGTGCTAGTGAGCTTACTACTCTTCGAGAGGAGCGCTTCTGTAGCGTCATCAGGAATGGCGGCTGAGCCACCTCATACTCTTTGAGTATATAAAGGCGTGATGTTTTCTTTTTTATTTTTCGTCCACTCATTAATAATTCCTACCACGTCTGGGCTTCGCTCTAAAATGTTAAATGAGTAATTAAATAATTGAATTTTATTTGTAAATTTATTCAATTTATTTTATTACCCTTTACGTTCATAAAACTAATTACTAATTCGTTTGGTGATTTATCTACTACGTGCGGCATCAATGTAAATCCAATATTAATTTAAAGACAACAAAGATATTTATTATAATTATAATCTGCACCATAATTGCGTAACTCACGATTCATCATAATTGGTTTCGTTTTGAAACAGATGGCTAAATCATTGCTTCATATGTTCGAAAAATGTGTCTGCTCAGCAACGTAAATAACGCAATGAATATTGTTGAACTGTCAAAATGATACCGATTATGATTAATCGCGTGTTACGCAATTAGGGTGCTGAATTCATACCACATAGAAATCCTGCTATCCTAGGATCCTACGTTATATAATAAATGTGAGTTTGGATGTTTGTTACTTAATCACGCAAAAACAACTAAACGGATTTGGATGCAATTTGGCAGACAGATATTTTATAACATGGATTACCACCTGAAGCTCAAAACTGGTCGAAGTGGCGGTCCTTGACGGATACCTACGTCTAGCAGTGGACGTCTTTCGGCTCAAATAATGTTGAATGACGGCGTTTAGAAGCCGACAGGAGGATCCGGTTGGCTTGGGCAGCGTTTGAGAAACTACGTCAAGTCTTTTCGTCGCCTATACCGCAATGCTTCAAGACTAAGGTCTTCAACCAGTGCGTCCTACCCGTGATGACCTACGGTGCCGAAACGGGCTGGTCCACAAATTTAAGGTCGCTCAGCGCGCTATGGAGCGGGCTATGCTCGGAGTTTCTTTGAAGGAAAAAACCAGGAATGAAATTATCCGGAAAAGAACCGGAGTCACCGACATAGCTTATAGAGTGAGCAAGCTGAAGTGGCAGTGGGCTGGCCATGTTTGTCGAAGGACCGATGGACGGTGGAGCAGACGAGTCCTGGAGTGGAGACCGCGCATCGGCAAACGTATTGTGGGACGCTCCCCAGCTAGATGTACCGACGACCTTAAAAAGGTGGCTGGGACAGACTGGATGCGGAAAGCGGAGGATGGAGTGTTGTGGCGCAGCCTGGGAGAGGCCTATGTCCAGCAGTGGACTGCGATAGGCTGAGTTGATTACCATTTATAACACTTTTATCCCATTTCTATATTCCTGTAGGATGCTTTTTGACCTCCACGCGTGCGAAGCCACTGGCAAGAGCTAAGTCATTAATAAATATTATCCTGTAATTGTCCAAATATGGCTTTGTTAGTTGTAACGGTTAGTCAGAAGACCGAAAGTCTGACATCCAGTCTTGCCAACGGGTATCGTTTTACACAACGCACCAACCACAAGCACACAACCTAGTAACCGCGGCCCCTGGCACACAGGCAACTGACAAATGACTTCGAAAAATATGGAACAGCTGTCAACTGACTTTTACAACCCAATAACACATTCAGGGATTGTTTACCAAATTGACATCTGGGCGTCGGGAATCCCAGGCTGATTCCCGGCCACCGTAGGCGCGGGCATGCGGACGGCGAGTAATGAGTAGCTCGCTGTCCGGTAAGGACCAAGCCCGGGTCGACGGCGCGTTGTGTTCCAAGCATGCCTCAAAGAGATGTCAGCACCAACTGGTGGGGTCCCCAAGGGCGATGCCTGCCAGGGGTGCGGGTTGTTCGAAAGAGATACCGTGGCCCCTGGCACACAGGCAACTGAAGGAACACGGGTAGGTTTTAGTCAGTAAAAGTCTGACACACCCTCCTGCTTTACCCAGAGCGGGAAAAGTTATTTGATGATTTTCCACCCAAAAAAAAACCTAGTTGTCGTGGCTAGATATGCAGTCGCTCCATGTGAAATACTGATATTCAGCTGTCTTCGGTTAGAATGGAAGCTGACTCCAATATGTCAAGATTTCTAAATAGTAATAACATTTAATTCGACGTATGCCACATTTATTAATTTAGTTAAATGATAAATGATTTTATTTCTGTAAGTAGGTTTGTACAAACACTTTTACACTTCTCGCTAGTTAAACTTCTCGCACACAAAAAGATACAAAGGCGGACTTAATGCCTTGGGCATTATCTACCAGTCAACCAAGGGTAGTGCAGAGATTAGATGGCAGGTGCTTTGGATGAGAGGAACAATGATGAAAAAAACCTCTAAAACATATCATAATAAATTATAAATAATATTACATAAATTAAAAAACTAAAAAACACGCTTTAAAAACCAAACTAAAAAAGGAGAAAATAATTTAATTCAATTAAAAAGCGTGGGGTGCTTTTTGAGGTATTTTTATAATCAATTAATGTCAAGCACGCCAACGTTTTTTAATTGAATTAAATTATTTTCTCCTTTTTTAGTTTGGTTTTTAAAGCGTGTTTTTTAGTTTTTTAAACTATTATTTATTTTCTATTTTTTAGCTCTGCTAACTACAAAACGTGTTTTTTTTTTTCAATTTTTTTTTAAATTATTAAATTGTCATCGGTACTCGACAAGTTTACAAAGTTTCAATGAAATCTGACCGTTTAAAGTGGGTCAAAATCGCGCTCAAAGATCCCGATACATACATACATACAACCCGAGCTAATATAAAGCGTGTAATAGGTTATTAACTGACAGAGGTGTTGAGACGACTCTTCGCTATTTGTTAAGAAAATACCTCTGCAATTTCCGCTTAAATGCATACCGACTTGTGGCCGTCCTGATATCGAGAGGAACCGCATTCCAAAGGAGAATGGACTGAATATGAAAGGAAGAATGAACAAAGTAGTATGAGAAGGACAGAGTAGAAGAAGATTTTTAGAAGAACGCAGATTCTTAGTGTGAGAAGAACACACACACATTGGGCACCCGCTTTAACGGCACCTAAGGTATTCCACATACGGCACCTATTGATATTTTTCGCAGGTGCCATTAGTGGAATAGTTTATTATTTAAAATGTTATTCCACAAACGGCACTCGATTACTTGAAAAGTGTGAAACAAGCCTTGAGTAGGTCTTATCTAAACAAATAAGTAGTTGAACTAATATTTTAAAGAGCAAAGATTAGTTTTTCTGTAACTTTGTTTGTTACACTTTCACGCTAAAACGGCTCAACGTCTTTGGATGAAATTTGGCACATAGTTGCGATTTTCCTACGGGATCGAGACTTATGCGAGTGAAACCGCGAGGCACAGCTAGTTTTCTACAGAATTCACAACTCTAGGTATGCGTGCACCCTTTAACATTATTCTGTATGCTAATTTAATTTTGACCCTAACTTTTGCTGTAAATCAAACCTAATAGGGTTTTAAAATTCAGAAACCCTACGACGTAAAAAGGGTTAAGTTGGGGTCCGTATTTTATGTCAAAACAGATATCTATTAAACTTTCGTCCGGAGTAAATATTTATATTATTTTGACGTGATATTGAATTTTTTTGTGTAGGTAACTAGATTTTGCTGGTGCTGATCCATACGTCATGTTATCATTAACAAAAAAAATCACATAATATTCAAAAACACCAAAACTTAAGGACCGTACATGCTTATTCTCATTCTTCAGTCAGTACGTACTCACGTTTCAAACGTACCTACCTATTTCTCCTGAATTTTAATACTGCAGAAATGACTGTACACATTTTTGTAAACTCTCATACCGTTTAAGTTAAAAGTGTATTATCATCGCTGGATTCATTATGGTGGAGTGAAGATACTTAATCATAAAATATAACATCACGCCTGTATTTTACCAAGGGATGGTCAGAAGTGGGGATAATTTACAGAAGTGGGGACAATTAAGAAGATAAAAAATCTATGTCATACGGCCAATTGCTACTGCTTCATTTAAAAAACCTATATGACGAGTGTACGTTACAAAATATATCATAGATTTCCTATCTATTTTAGAAATTGTACACATTTCGTAGGAATTGTATACCATGACGGATTACACACTTTTCCGTTAACATAATTATATACATATATACAATAATTGCTCGTTTAAAGGTATTAGATTTTTATTTGACATTTGAGATTAGTTTCATAAACTAAATTTTCATCGATGATTTTACAATAAATACCTAATATTCTAATCTAATCTAACTAGCCTGTATTTTCCCACTGTAGTGCAAACGCCTCGCTGTTCCTTTCCACACAATGCTATCTTCAGCAAGTGCTGGGTAATCCTTTCGATAGGAGTCAGGCTCGTCCCGCCATCTTCGTCTCGGCTTGCCGCGATGGCGTCGTGCCTTTAGTGTGACTGAATCTAGAATCTCTAAGAATCTGACATGCGACAAACATACCACTTACGCAAAGCGACTTTCTTGGTACCATCATCACGGACTCTTTGTATTGGCGCGCAGTGTAGTGTTGCATATACGGTTCGAAATTCGAACCCCCAGAATACCATGCTCCATGGCTTACCAGCGAGCCTTGAGCTTGGACCTATCTGATGTCATTCATGTTTAAATTGGTTCATTTATGTAGATTATTTTACATATTGTGAATGAGAGAACGTTGTAGGCCTTACAGACTGTATTGTACATACATTACAGACTGTAGACTGGATTTGTAGACGATTTTCTATTCTTTATTTTCATTCCTCTAAGTACCTGGTACTTACTGACAGGCCTGCACTATCCTCCTACCTTAATAGCACTGTAATTTTAAAACATTGTAAGAGCCAATTATTTTCAAAAGAGTTAAACGTAGAGTTTCTTGCCGGCTCTTCTCTATAGGAAGCGACAAATTGGAACCGTGCACCTAGCTTCTGACGTTTCATAAGTGCCCATGCAGGTTTATGTGTAATAAAATATTTTGATTTTGATTTTGCAAACAATAATTCTTGTATAAAATGGCGAGATATAAATTTGTTTTTATTTTCTAAATGCAGATGAATAAGTAGGTATATTTCTAATTCTCTTGAGATGATTGCATAGGAATTTAACCTACGTAAGGTTTGTTTACACTTTTTCAGATACTTCTGAAATAGACATTAGATTCTTACAGTCAGCCAGTCAATTCGATAACATACAGTCAAAAGCCAATTGAATTCACCAAATGTATCTCAAAGTACTATTTAAAACTAAAACACAATAAAACGGTTGAATTCGATACGATAAAATTTTACGTGTATTCTCTAAAGATTCATTCAAAGATAAAGTATTGAATTTCACTCGAAATTATAATGTTTATGTGTTCGGTGTACTGTTATTACAATAGGCTTGTGAAATCCTTTTGTTTCGAACAGACTTGTTTAATTTCAGTATGTAATTATTGTCTTATTGCATAGCAAACCAACCCACACTGTGCCCGAGTGGTGGTTTCCACTCTCTCTCACAGACAGAAGGTGTGTAGTGGGAACGCAGAATAACAGGTTTTATTTATTTTTCTCGTACAGATAATGAATGAGCCTTTATAACCACGCTTGCTCATTGCGTGTAACAAATTCCAGACTTTTAATCATTATAAATATGACATCACTATTTATTCATTCTTATTCTCAAAACATCCCTTTGAAATTCCATCGGTGTTTCGTTGTGAATCCGCGACGATTTACTTTAAGGTGAATCTAGTCAACAACAGAATACTAAAATAAAACGTCATTAAAAAGCTAGAAGCCAACAAAGATTCGTTTTTCTTGATAAGTGCAAAATCTTCAAAACCAAGTTTGTGACGATAAAGCTCGCCTGTTTTACTCTAACATGAACTTGCGTCTCACTCAATAACGTTGTGCGTGTAGACTAGCGGCTAACTGCAGGCTCATAACAGATACTACTTCTGTCGGACACGATGTCTGGTGAGACAGCGTGCTTTTTAGCCAGGCCCACCAGTGACTTCGAGCCCGCGACTAAATTCCCCTTAAAAGCAAATGAGTTCACTTTCGAATTGTGTGCGCTCACTTGATTGAGGTGAGCAGTGAACTTAACCGATTAGCACTTATATGCTAATGCAGTTTAATGATGGTGCACACTTACTTCGAAATTACCTATTCACTCGTGTCTTTGTCTCCTAGTTCGTCACTTCTAAACTGTATTTCCACGACACTAGTTTCGTGAGCTAACGTTAACTTCGTTCGCAGACAGTAACAGAGTCTCTAGAGGTTTCCTCATCCTTTGCGACACATTCTGAATCTGCGTACATACACAGATCATAGTCACAATATAGATATGTATAGAAGGCCAACTTCATCATATCATTATTATTTCAGCCGAGAGATGTCCACTGGTAGACATAGGCCGCTCCCAAGCATTCGACACTTCGACCGGTTCTGTGTTTCTCCCATACAGCGGATTCTTGCGGTCTTTACCACCTTGTGAGAGGTTCTTCTTCTTCAGGAGGCGATCTTTACCAGGTCATCGACCCACCTTATGGAAGGCCTTCCAACGCTAAGTCTTCAATCACGAATTCCGTAGTTTCAGCCGAAGTTACGGGCGTTTCCTACTCCGTACCACCTAAGATTAGTTCAGGATCCGAACAATGAATGAATGACAACACGATTTGACAGTTGTCTACTCCTGAATTGTATATGCTCATCCGAAAAATTTGCCACTGCCTCTTGAGTTTACCAAGTCGTTGGGCTATGTCGGTTGCCTTGGTTCTCCTGCGGATCTCTTCATGAGGAGCTCAATACAGCAGCTAACAACGCACACATAGACACGCTTCACGTACAGCGAGTGCAAGGGTACTAGCGATCGGCATTTGTTTGAGTTTTTTTTTTTAAACCTGGCCCCACTTTAGGAATTACTCCTGTATTGTGGGTGCGTTTACAAACATTTTAAACTCACATACACAAACAGACCCGAAATAACTACTAGTAGGTCATATAAATATTTGTTCTGTGCGACACGCAGCGCAGCAGTCAATGTATGTATTTATGTGTGCGTTTTTTGTTAATTGTACGGACCCGACCTTCTGTCATATTCTGGGACATAGCTCTGCGTGTTCTACATACAGACATACATACATAATAAAGTAGGTACATAAGTAGGACACAAGTTTGCGACTGTGGCAGTTAGTTATTTATACGATGCGTGTTGTTACCTGCAAGATGGATGCTTCGTATTAAGCTAGATTTTATGGTATTATTTATGAAAGTTCCTTACACTAGGTTTGTGAAAGCTTGAACACTTTCGTATGCCTATCCTTTTTGCTACTATTTTGGGGTCAGCCTCCAGTCTAACCGGATGCAGCTATTTATAAATGTATACCCGTCTACCGGATACTAGTATTTAATAGGGATGAGCGATTGACTTAGAACTATACCCCATTTGTTATAGCTTTAGAAAAAAGAGGCTCGTAGAAGCAGGAGTGCAAAACATTTTATTTCAAAGTTAAGTTCTAACTTTTTTAGGTAGATTTAAGACAGTACTAAATACTGAGATAAACGAAGTAAAAGTAATGTTTATTTTAGATAATGTTATATTTACAATAACATCTTCATCACACATACAAACCTACAACAAAACGAATGAATGAAACAAACATCACATGATGATTTAAATCTAATTAAGGTTATAAGAAAATAAAATATATATTTTTACAATACTTTATTTTTAAATAACAACTTACGACCCACAATACGTTTGGTAAAACTTCGTCGTCATAAACTAATTTAGTTACTCGGTGTTTTTCACTCCTGCTTCTTTTAGGTTTTTAGCATTGACACTTTATTTTTTTTGCCATAAATCGTAAATGCAACACCTTTAATATAATTTTGTTACGAAGTGTACATTAAAAATAACCTTTTTTAACTTCTGTCTAATGCTATTGTAAATGGAGTATAGTTAGTCGGTAATACGATAAACCTACCCTGAGTAACTGTAACAACTGTCTTAAATCTACAAATGCCAGCTGGAACTGACAAGACAGCGTGACCAGGATTATCATCAGAGATGTGTTTTTTTTCGGAGACATTTCAGCAGTTATATACACCTGAAATGCATGTGAAAACCTTGTCAAAAATAACTCTAAAATAAAACAAAAATATGGCTGTTTCTGTTTTATTTTAGATCTATATTAGCCGCACGGGTCGATCGATCAGGTTAAGCTACGCTTGCCGCGGTTGGTCCGTGGATGGGTGACCATCTTTACATACCAAGACCCCTCCGTGCCTCGGAATGCACGTAAAGACGTTCGTCCCGGCAGTCATTTGTAGATCTATGACAGTCGTTACGAGACGTCAGAAGCCCGAAACTGACAACCAGTCTTACCAAGGGGAATCGTATTACCCAGTTACTGAGTTGTGGAGGTCAGATAGGCAGCCGCTCCATGTAAAATACTGGTATTCAGCTGCACCTGGTTAGACTGTAAGCTGACCCCAACATAGTTGGGACAAGGCTAGCCAGATGATGATGATGAAGCATATAAGTAAAATATCTGTAACTAAGTAATAATCGTGCTGCATGATTACTGATAAATGTGGGCACTGATTGGACAGGTTCACTGAATCTGTGTGGTTCTTTCCTCAAAAGGCCATTTCAGACACCAATCCACATGGTCTTCACATGATCTGACCAAGATTATGTCTGGACTTTAAAAGAGACTGTGACCTCTGAGTTTGTTTCGGCCTTTCTTCTCAGAGTAGTCAGATAGGAAACGCCGACCTCGTCTAGTTTAAAAAAATATGATTGACGTGTAAAAGTGTTTGTACAAACGTACTTACAGAAATAAAATCATTTATCAATATCAGAAAATTTAATAAAATGTCACACTTTTTTGTTTTTATTTTTGTTTTATACTCTCATTGAAGAAGCCAATATGATCACATCTATCTTGCCTTTTACCAATTATATTTGGGATATTATAAATTGCATATCAAATAAATAATCGCCTATCAATACATACTCATCATTTATATTCTTATTTACATCTAATAACTTACTTCACTACAAATAAACTAAATGTTTAACAAAACTAAAACTGCAGATAATTCGAAATTATACATCAATATAACATTACTTTTTTCCTCATAATGCAATACAGTTAAATTTATTTTTGTACAAAAATACTACATACATAGCATAAATACTGACTGCACAGCAAATTTTCCATATTTCATAGCAAAATAACTATCCCAGTCGCATATTAGACAAACATACGTTTACGGATATTTGGACGCAAGAGCGAGCGAAGCGAGCTCGGGACTTGCGGCACCCCGACACGGACAGGTTAGGTTCGAAGGGGATGGCGGGGTCTTTCAGACCCCGCCATCCCCTTCATGTTAGGTTACTTCAAACCCCGCACGCAGAAATAGGAGCCCCGCAAAGCGGGGCTCCGTCGAGCTATCATGGCAGGTGGTTAAGGGTAGTCTTTCCCTCCCGACGCCCTTTATTTAGAAAAACTGCTGTACATAATATAAAAATAGAAGCTATATTTAAAAGAAAAAGAGTTAACATGTATCATGTGCATTAAGATTATTAGCTGTGCATTGATGAAAAAGCTTTTGCTTTTGGAAAAATCGCTGTACGCTGCGAAAATAAATTGTAGTGTGTTTAGTGATATTTTGAGTTGAATATTTTGCTGTGCAATCAGTAATTTTGATGGGAATTCGGAATTTTGATGGGAATTCGGAATCTTATTGCATAGAAAAAGGATATTTTTTGATTTGCGTTTAAATACTACCCATTATATTGGGGGCAGCTTCTAGTCGAACATCATCATCATCATTTCAGCCGAAAGACGTCCACTGCTGGACATAAGCTGTTCGAAAGAGATACCGCGGCCCCTGGCACACAGGCAACTGAGGGAACACGGGTGGGTTTTAGTCAGTAAAAGTCTGACACGCCCTCCCGCTCCACCCAGAGCGGGAGAAACTATTTGATGATTTCCCACCCAAAAAAAAAATGCCTCCCCCAATTTGGGGGGGTTTGCCATAATCGCCATGCCTGGCAGGCGGGTTAGCGATCGCAGTATGGTGGTAAAATGCATAGAGAACGCTACTGCCCATTCTCTAGTAAGTCCCTTAGTCGCCTCCTACGACACCCATGGGAAGAGATGGGATGGTGCTATTCTTTACGTCCGGCACCACACGGAACATGATACAGCAGAATCCCAGTATTTCAGAGGGAGCGACTGTCTATCAGACCTCCAAAACCCGATGGAGCCAATAATAAATTCAGTCAAACTCAAACTCAAAGCATTTATTTCAAATAAACCAATTACAGGCACTTTTGAATTGTCAAGGTCGGTGAGGTAGAAAGATGAAGCTAGTTGCCCATTCCAAAGCGTAGGTACTATGGAGAAGAACGGGCAAGAAACTCCATGGACACTCTTTTAAAATCATGATATTGTTACAAACAGTTGGTTACATCGTTAAGTTGAAATTATCAATGTGAGAACGATGTAAAAAGATGTGCACACAAAAAAAAAAAATAACAATAAGCCGTGGGAGCTAAGAGATGACCAGTCTCTACTGGCGGCGCCCGTTCACGAACATGACGTATGGATCAGCACCATTCAGCTCAACCATTTTGAAGGGAACTTAATGATCCAACACACACACCACCACCAGCGAGATATTTGAGTGAGCATGACAGTATTTTAAATTTAGTCTAAAATGGTGCCACTGCTGGGACACAGGCCTTCTCTCGATGAGGGGAAGTAGCCGTTAAGGCCATGGTAACTTTAAAAATTGTCGTTATGAGCGATAATAGTTCTTATTGCAATCCGATACGGGATAAAATCTGTTGTAATGAATTCGAATAATAAATGAGCAAGCATTATCGTAGAAATGCAAATAAAATCGTATAAAGTTAGATATTAATTATTTCATCATAAATAATCCATCACTGGATGCAGTTTGGCATTTGGATGGTATATTTTTAATAAACTGGTTTTAAAGATAATTAAGAGGTGACTTTGATGATTTTTTTGATGCATTAAAATATGTTTCATTATGTTTTGAGTTCCAACACTCTATGCAAAAAAGACTTGAATATATCTTATATTTTTTACGGTTAAGGAGATACACTGGTTTAAAAAACCGCCTTTTTGAGCGTTTTCAAGAAATCACCGCCTTAATCCACCGGTCCAGTGCGGGTAGGCAGATGTCACATGTCTTCGAATTGTTGATTCTAGGACATGCCGATTTCCTAACAGCATAACTATGTGAAAGTCTATTAGCTGCTCTAAAATTACAATATTAATTTGTATTTTTTACAATGTCTGACATATCCTCGTCATTATTTGACATTATATATCAATTCTTAGATCGACTATTTATAAGAGATTGTCATGGAAATCATATCACTTGGTTTAAATAGGTTAATTTTATTTATGTAGATTCTTTTACATATTGTAAATGAGAGAACGTTGTAGGCCTTAAGGACTTGTAGACGATTTGCTATTCTTTGTTTTAATTCCTCTAAGTACCTGGTACTTATTGACAGGCCTGCACTATCCTCCCATACCTATTATCACTGTAATTTTAAAGCATAGTAAAAGCCAATTATTTTTAAAAGAGTAACCGTGGAGTTTCTTGCCGGCTCTTCTCCAGAGGAAGCAACAAATTGGAACCGTGCACCTAGCTTCTGACGTTTCATAAGTGCCCATGCAGGTTGTTGTGAAATAAAATATTTTGATTTGATTTGATTCCTCACTTTGTTTTCCTTCACCGTTTTGAGAGCAGTGGTGATGAAATAATTTACAAAATCAATCAAAATCAAACTAAAAAGTCATTTATTCAACTCTTTTTTAACGTCAAAATTACATAAGACAGTCCCCCCAAAACGCCCACCCTTCACCACTTCCTAGTGCTTTAGCTGGGAAGAAGAAGTAACGCAACAAACTCCCCAGCAGCACAGCTGTCTGTTAAGTTAGAAGAACTTGATTTTATACAATAATAGGTAATTAAAATTACGAAACACAAAGTAAAACGCCAGTCTGGGTTTGAACCTACAATCTACAACTTGTAATTCGCGTCAGTTACCACTAGGCCTCCACTGCTCAAATTCAGTATTTAATCCATACCATACAATTTACTCTTTCATGAATTCACTTAGCGAATAACATGGAACCAAATAATTGCATTTCGCAATAAAGCTTGACCCAAATTATTTCGATACGAGGTTAATGACCTGTATTGTTTCGAATCGGAAATTGGAAGTAATTTATTATTTATGTCTCGGATTCGGCTTTTATTTTCCGAAAAGAGCCGATCTATTTTTAAGCTAGCAAAAGTGTCAATTATTGCATCAGGTAGAGTGTGAGGTGAATGGTGTTGATCCATGCGTCATGTTTGCCAACTGAAAACCGCTGGGTGTCTAACGCCCAGCAAATGCTGAGATGGTAACCCTTTCGGTATTTATTTTATTTTATTTTATTTTATTTTATTTGGGAAACTTACAGCTAACATAAACAATGTTATTAAACAATATGAAACTGAAGGCCATTTACAAGTTTCCACTGATAAACACTTAACTTAAACAACAACAAAAAACGGTCGGTAGGTACTAAATAACTAATAATGACTTAAATAATACACGCTTAACTAATACAAATTAAATATGGGCACGCTCAGCACAATTTTACTGCAATTTTATTGTTATGTTAATTGTTCTCTTTCTTTTTTTTATATGTTTGTTGCTGCTGTGTTGAGTCCGTGTCGAATAAATGTTTTCTATTCTATGTTCGTGAACGGGATGCGTCGGTAGGGACTGTCACCTCTTAGCCCCCACGGCTTATTTTAATTTCTGAATTATATTTTAATCCTTACTATATTTATTTAGTATTATTATAAATGCGAAAGTAACTCTGTCTTTCTGTCTGTCACGCTTTCACGCTAAAACTACTGAAACGATATAAAAGAAATTTGGTACACAGATAGTCTAGAGCCTGAGAAAGGACATAGGCTACTTTTTAATGCGAAAAAAGGGTTTTAAGGGGTTGAAAGGGGGGATGAAAAGTTGTATGGAAGTATCGTCATTTTTATAGCTGGAAGCTTGAAACTTCTTTTTTAGGCTGTTGATTCGATATAAATAAATATGACATTAAAATTTTGTAAACCCTCAAGGGTGTAAAATAACAATAGGGAATAGGGGATGAAAGTTTGTATGGAAATATGTAAGGTTTATGTGAATGTTTTATAAGTTTGCGACAAGAGACAAAGACCCAAAGACACTATTCCACGCGGACGAAGTCGCGGGCACAGCTAGTTTATTACATTTATAAAAAAAATCCTTTGTCACTAT
Organism: Antitype chi; assembly: GCA_947359405.1. NCBI lineage: Eukaryota > Metazoa > Arthropoda > Insecta > Lepidoptera > Noctuidae > Antitype > Antitype chi. Next base: position 5,819,177 of record OX375836.1, read on the forward strand.
TTAAGAAAGCAAAGACCTATATCCACAACTGAATGTGAGCCTTTCAATAAAATAAAAATACGAAACCCAAATATTTTCGCAATATAATTCCACTGCACTCGAATTTTAAATCGAAAATAAAATTAAATGGCCAAATACACCGCTGACCTCTCGACCTGATGTCACTTCAATGACGTCACACATCCTGACGGGTACTGGAATAACTGACCAATAAGCACTCGACCCATATACAGCGTGTTCCGAAACAGACGTATTCAGCGTGTTTACTAAGAGCTTGTCGCATCGATTTAGGTCAGGTTTTTATAGCAGAATGCAATTAAATTGTGCAGGGTGATGTGAGAGTAAGGATATATAGGGTGTAGTAAAGTTTAGTGAGTCGTAAATGAAGGACAATGTGATTTATTCGCTGGAAATCTGTGCCCCTGATAAGATTTGCTATTGGCAAAAATGACTAACTTCTATGCAAACTTTCATCTCCTATTCAACCTCTTTAGGGGATCAATTCAAAATCCCTCACATTGTTGTCCGTAAAGATTTGCACACAGATAATTCATAACCTGGATTAACACAAAGAGTACTTTTTATCCCGGTAGTACTGTCGGATCAGGGGGATCTAGCTATAAATAAAATATTTGGTTGCGTTTAAACTCGTGGCTCCACGTATATTTAAAGAAGTAAAGATTATAAGGCCGCGCCTAATACAATAATTATATTTTCTTTCGGAACAAACCTATCGTATTATATTTGAAGGATAGAATCTAGAACCATCATCTTGATAGTTCAAATGTGACAAAGTCATTTAATTACCGGCCTGTATTAACATAAAGGTTGCATTCGATAAGCAATAAACCCTTACAGTACCGTCCCGTCTTCCACGCGGGCGAACCCGTTGGCAAAGCTAGTTGTAGATAAATGTCACTGCGGTCTATTTGGGTGCAAATTGTTAGTGTCATGTTTCACTGAAAAGCATAGGAACTCTTTGTATAGGAGCTTGTCCGGGGAAGAACTACCATTTTTTTTCCGTTGGGAAATCATTAAATAACTTCTTCCGCTCTGGGTGGAGCGGGAGGGCGTGTCAGACTTTTACTGACTAAAACCCACACGTGTTCCCTCAGTTGCCTGTGTGCCAGGGGCCGCGGTATCTCTTTCGAACAACCCGCACCCCTGGCAGGCATCGGCCCTTGCGGACCCCACCCTTTGGTCACTGCGGTCTATTTGGGTGCAAATTGTTAGTGTCATGTTTCACTGAAAAGCATAGGAACTCTTTGTATAGGAGTTCGTCCGGGGAAGAACTACCATTAGGTTTATTTGTTTCTGCCAAGAAGTAGTGTCACTTTGTTCCAGTTTGAATCACATCAGACATTCCAGCTTTGTCTATAAGATGGCAACGCAATTGCGATGCCTCTAGAATTGCAGATTCCCCATACGGAGCGTGGATCAATGAGCATCAGATAGCTTGTCTTGACCCACATACAACGTGGTAATGCTGCCAGTCTTTTGGCTACTTATCCTGTTACTAATACTCCTTATTCAAATTGTTATCTCAAGCCTTCGCTAGCAAATTGATAAATAAAAGAAACGAATTTTCTCAAATAGATGAGGCACGATCAACATCATGGTTGCCTCATAATCTAAATTATAGTTATGGTAATAGTTTCACTATTTCTCGACAAATAGTTTTTATGAATAATATGTAGTGATTATTATAAAAAAGGTAAAATTGCTACTTCGTATGCACATCAAGCTACCCCAAACTTTACCAATTGAACATGAACCTTATGCATATGTTATAAAGATGAAAATCTATCGAAGAAATTTGACGGATTGGGTAGCTTGATGTGCTGGCGTCTGTGCGTGATAATCACTGAGATCGAATGACAAAAAATCTTTGTAGAAATAATCTTTGAAAGAAAGCTACATTTCTTTTTGCCGAGAGTAAAAGGATATTTTATATTAAAAAGCAGTAGAACATTTGCGCATAAGTTAGTTTTATCAATAATAATATACTTTCATTATTATCTACAATCTGCTATTGCAGACTGTGCACGTTAATAGCAATTTAACTCTGTCGATCCAATTTTGGTTAAACAACGGTTTAGTTAAACGGACAGGTTCAACGGTGCTTTCGGGCTGTGGTCGGCAACCCGTTTACTAGAGCTGTGACTAGTGATGGGGAATTCTCAAGAATATTCTGGAAGAGAGAACTTTGTTGTATTTAGTTCTTCAGCAATAAATGCTTAATAAAAAAAAGGGAAAAATACAATCGGTTGCTGTAAAAACCGTTACATTTTAATGAAAACATTATTAGACCGCCATATTCTAATCCTTTTTATTGCACACTAAGTAAATGTGTTAGTAAAAAAGAAGAAATATATTAAAAACAATATATTATTAAATCTAAACCCCACGTATTTGAAGGATGTCGCCATAGTAAAAAAATATCAATCCTACTAGACGCTTCAAAAGACACTTATTTCAAATCTGTTGGATGGTTTTTTTTTTTGGGTGGGTAATCATCAAATAACTTCTCCCGCTCTGGGTGGAGCGGGAGAGCGTGTCAGACTTTTACTGACTAAAACCCACCCATGTTCCCTCAGTTGCCTGTGTGCCAGGGGCTGTGGTATCTCTTTCGAACAACCCGCACCCCTGGCAAGCATCGGTCCTTGCGGACCCCACCTATTGGTGCTGACATCTCTTTGAGGCGCGCGTGGAACACAACGCGCCGTCGACCCGGGCTTGGTCCTTACCGGACAGCGAGCTACCCATTACTCGCCGTCCGCAAGCCCGCGCCTACGGTGGCCGCGCGGGAATCAGCCTGGGATTCCCGACGCCCAGGGCTTCTCCCGCGGCGACTACGGCCGTGAGGGCGCATGTACTGCCTCTCACTCACGTGCGCCGCCTCCCTCTTTGCGAGCATTACTGCTTCGCAGAAGGAGGTGACGGCTAACCATTCACTCTCGCTCCGTACCATGGCCTGCACCAGGGCCGGACGCGAGAGATCGCCGCCGCCGATCGCCTCCACGAGGACACGGCGGTGCTCCGCTCAAGCCGGGCAGACCACCACCGTATGCTCCACCGTGTCCTCAGGGCGATCTTCGCAATGGAAGCACCCGGGCGTTTCCTTCCGCCTTATGCGAAACAGGAACCTCCCGAAACAACCGTGTCCGGTGAGGACCTGCGTCAGGCGGAAGGTGAGGACGCCATGCCGCCTCTCAAGCCACTCCTCAAAGAGGGGACTTACCGCCGCTATCGTGGCGTGCCCAATCTGTTGGATGGTGGGGACGTTTTTCTCATCATCCTTTCTGATTGTCAAACAATAACTAAACAACGGTAAATAGTAAAAATGCAAAAGTAACAATCATGATTTCTTTGGAACGGACTTTGATTTTGTAATTCAACACGTTTTTGGTTCGTTACTTGGTATTGCCAGTTACATTAAATGGCCTATTTTAAGTAACTCCTAGGTACTTCTTAACTTTACTGAACTTTAATGTATCATAATTTATAACACTTTTAATGTATTACATATATTTGCAATATAAATGTCTATTCTATTCAACTTTTAAATTATTACGATTTAAAATTGTGCATGTTCTGATAATATTCTCCGTGGAAATGAATATTGCAGAATATTCTCTATCCGAAAATATTATCTGTGAGAGAATGTTCTCTCGACCCATCACTAGCTATATATAAAACAATAATAATTGTTTTATATATTATATAATAGTGAGGAGTGTTTGTGTGTGTGTTGTTCTGGAGTTAGAATAGTCCGTTGTGGCTTTACTTTGCACTTCTACCTACTCCCTTGCCAAGTACAGGCGTAATGTTATGTTACAAACAAGTTAAATCTCTGGCTTAGTTCCTTAACTACCCTTATATAAGTAATTATGCATTCCCAGGTACGTGCTAAGCAAGTTTTCATACAAACTTGTTAATTAGGTTGTGTTTTAAGATAAGTTTGTCTAAGTACTTATGTATGTAAATATATACGCAATGGTCCTGCAATGCGTAGAGATTATTTTCTTGTGTCAGGGAAAAATTCTTGTATAAATTATCATCATCATTATTTCAGCCAAAAGACGTCCACTGCTGGACATAAACCTCCACCAATCACCGTCCCTCACTATTCTACTAAGGTGGTGATGATATAATGTTCGTTACTCTTTCACGCAAAAACTACAGAACGGATTTAGATGAAACTTTAGAGTAATATAGCTTATACATCAAAATAACACATAGGATACAATTTATAAAGATGTAATGTGATTTAGCTATAATATAACGATAAGTAACAAGAAAGTCGGAAAAATTCTGCCCTTTGAAAGCTTTTCTATCTTGGCGTGGGCTGCCTAAACTGTTAGAATTATTCGAACATAATGTATCGTGGGATCGTTCGTCTTAGGAAGCCATAATAGCCAAATATAGTCACTACAGTCTATGCGGAAGACATCACCACTTTTTTCTCAACACAACACGCTACGAAGCCGCGGGAGGAAATTAATTTCCCATAAACTTCTTATACTGTATGTACCTACTGAAATGTTAATTGAATAAGAACGTGCCGTGAGTTTTCTTGATTGAAAATGAAATGTGTTTTTAATTATTTATTCAGAAACATCCTCGCCTAATTGGGCTTGTGGCTAAATAGCCGCGCAAATTGATCAATCTGTAAGGTTAAGCTCTAGGCTTACTACAGTCCATGGGTCATTCCAAACACAACAAGGACCAAACGTGACTGGGAACTCAAATGTTTTAAAGCTCAAACCAGTAATGAAACACACGATTCTAACTATCACTTCGAAATTCGAACGGAGTCTCATTGTGAATCCGCTATGATTTACTTTAAAAACAAATGAGTTCGCTTTCGAATCGTGTGAGCTCACTTGAGTGAGGTTCCTTTAAACAAAAACGAATCTTTTTTTAATCAATTGTAGCATTTTTAATTGCCAAACCAACATAAATAGATTGGTAAGCAAATTTTCCCTGTGATAGCTACTTCCATATGGGAAGGTTACTATGCAAAGCTATAAGGTATTTGGTTCATTATTGGTAAAGATACAAGTCTTAATTTTGACCAATTATGGCCCTTATATTATAGGAATCGGCCATTAATGAGGTTCCAAATGAACTTTAGCAATTTTTCAGTTGCCTAATTGTGGTTTCAGAGGCGAAAAAGACCATGTACCTACCCACTTATCGACATAGATTGTAGTTCTGCAAGTGACGTGAACAAATAGTTTACCTAACTCTGAACCCGCAATCAATCAGAGCGTTTGTGTCAATGGGGCACTGTCGATTGCAGACAATACGACTGTTGAGTCACGATTGATATTGGTGAAAAGGGGACAAACGCTGAACATAGTATGGTAGTAATAATTGCCAATCAGTTTTATAGCTTTTTTCTTTGTCAAAAGCGTAATTTTGAGGCTAAAATACTGATTTTACTAAAACGAGATACATTTTTTGAGATAGCAGAAACAAAATAGACAATTATAGCAACGCAAACGGTGAGATAATCAAAATCAAAAATCAAATCAGGGTCCATTCAAGTATTACGTAAACAGTTTTTTTGCAATTATTGACCCACCCCCCCTCCACATCATTAGCAAAAGTAAGCAAAGCTCTTACCCCCCTCCCATGCTGACGTAAATATTGGTAGCAAACACACAACGTGTCCGCTCCCTTTCATGTGATTTCGGAATATTATTGTCATCGTTTTTTTCGAACCATTCATAGACAAGTAGGGTTGCCATATGTGTTCAAATCTAAATTGACAAAATTTTGTAGAAAATCCAAAAGTTATGTGATGTAATGTAATGCACCGATCCCAGCGTGGCTTGACCAGACTCGATTAATCGAATGAACCCCAAGATTCGCACTAGCCCCTGTAGCCTCATGCTTTATGGTGTTACAGAGGCCATTGCATATCAAGAAGTAGACCGGGGGGCGCGGTAATGGTCAGGTAGATGTGCCCTTAGGATAGGAAAGGATTGCGAGCCTACCGGATATGCATCCATGAGTAAGCATTGGACTAGTGGAGAGACGGGTGGTATTTATTTATAGGAGGGCATCTTTTCACGACGTCGCCAGCATGTTGATTCAGGTCGAGCTTCTTGGGCAGGTTTAACTGTTTTCTTAGCTCTTTTCTATGCAGTTGCTTTTGTAGAAAATCCAAAAGTTAATAAATTAATTCTGGTGACGTAATCACCATCCAGACCCCCCTTTTACGACCCATGTCATAAAAAATAAGCAAAGTAATGACCACCCCGCCCCCCTGTAGTGCTTACGTAATACTTGAATGGCCCCTCAAAAGTAATTTATAATCGCACATTACAAAAAAAAAAAAACAACATAAAATGCACACATAGAAAGTAGCCAAAAGCCCCGTAAACAGGTGGATAAAAAAAATGCATTGATTATTAATGTCAAGGTTAGGTACTAAAAATACAATAGGTCCTACAATTAGTTTCAGAGTGTGGTAACATTATTTTGCTTTAAAACTGAATCCAATTGAATCTCCAAGTCTGCCATTAGCGAGTAAGATAGGATTTGATTTAATGGTTTAAAACCGTATGTTCTAGTTACATTGCGCTCTTATGATCGCGTTCCCATTTTTTTGCAAAATTACCAGGAAACAATTTCCGGAAGTGGTGAAGCAATTTGTGGTGAACAATCTAATGTATTAACATGAAAAAAATACTCCATTTGTTTCGGCAATATCCTTAATTACTCTGTATTCGTAGCGGATCGAACTTGATTCCGAAATAGCCTAAAACAGTATTGGTTTTGGTCAGAGAAATCTGAAGATAGAAGTCATTAGACTTACTGACCATCGGTTCTCCTTTTCTCAATTATATTTGGATCAGCTTCCCGTCTAACTAGATGCAGTATTTTACTTGTAATGACTGCCTATCTGACTTCGACGACCCAGTTTCTGGGTTACACGACAAGCCTCGGTAAGAATGGACTGAACTTACTGACCGTTATAGGTTTGTATTCATTTTCCGTTACAGAGAATCACAGAGAAATATTATGTCGTTTTAGTAACTCGCTACTGTATTTCCTACAGTATTTCTTATTTACTCTGATAGAGTTGGGTTGCTACACTAAGGCCAGTCGTGCACAACGCTACTCAAAAGCATCGAGTAAAGATGGCTTCCTACGGTGTGTGATTTGCTGACAGACAAGAACCAGCCAGCACCGATGCATCATGGGAAACGCATCATGTAGCGGCACTACAGAAAAATACTTCGCAACAAATATCTTAAAACACAAAAAGTGATGTGGCGCCATCTACAATGCCGCATGCAAACTACGCGTCTGGACGTCACAGAAATGCTACATCGCGCAGTTAAGTTTACCACAAAACTGATATTTATACAACATCCCGACATCAGCTGTCGGTCCGCGACCGACCCTTGATAGATAGATAGATAAAACCTTTACCTTGCTCGTTGAAGCGCCAGCCCGCGCTGCAGCTGAGCCAGTAGCTTTAAATTCCCCGAATAATAATAATAATGCCAATATTTTGATCCAGCCTGTCCCCAATGATAGCTGTCCCCCTATCAGTGACGCCCTGAGCCGAGGCCCGTATACCACAGGGGGTGCCCTCAGCGTGCAGTCGCTTACCTTGTAATTTATTTTAGTTTGTAAGCCCTGGCTGGAGGCGTTAAGATTAATTCTTATGTAATGGCAGCCCCAGGAAAGCCCAGTTGAGCAGTCACGGCCTCTCAAGGCCAACTGCGAGATGCCCAACAAAAATAAATAAAAAATCAGCTGTCGGGCAGTTACCCACCTGACACAACACCCGTCTGGTCGGAGGATCGTCCCTTTTCTATAGAGGATGAGTAACTTTACACCCTGTTCTTCATATCTCTATAGGTATTGTCTGTGGTAACATAGACAAGTACGGCGCGGTGCGTCCTATTCGGGACGAGTCGGTAATTTCAAAGGTGCGGGGCGAAATTCTTTTGCACTTTTCATTTTGGAACGACAAAATGAATCTTATCTCCTGCCCCTCACAGACTGACACGCACCGCTGGAAGATTATTGGAGTGTGGTCCGTCTGTGGTCGCCGGCCGTGCGTGATAATCCGCAATATCACGGATCGTGAGAAGCCGCTTTTAGAAATTAAAATCACCAATGAGTAAACAGAATGCCGCAGTAATAGTATTTCTTCTCCTTCTTTCGTATCGATGGTAGATTTTGTTTAATTTGAAATTACTTGAGCCCATACACTTAGTTGACCACGTTAATTAGCTTTATTCGCTGATTCACATGAATTTACTTGCCCGAATTCGTAGGCGAATTGACAACTCCAGAAATTTGTTTAAGGCATTGGCATGTTTTGAATTTTATGCACTTTATTGCATGTCATCATCAACATTTCAGCCGAAAGACGTCCACTGCTGGACATAGGCCTCCCCCAAGCACGGCCACCTCGACCGGATTTTTGCGGGGGGGTTTGCCATGATCACCACGCTTGGCAGGCGGGTTGGCGATCGCAGTATGGTGGTACAATGCATAGAGACCGGTGCTGCCCATTCTCTAGTAAGTCCCTTAGTCGCCTCCTACGACACCCATGGGAAGAAATGGGATGGTTCAATTCTTTACGTCCGGCACCACACGGAACGTTATTGCATCTACTTGCATCGAATTCTATCAGACAGCATCTGTCTGGCATTAACGCTGAAATTAACCTTTTTGGTGCAGCCGTGAGGCGCACACTTGTTGTGTCAAAATAATTGTCTACTTGACAACGTAAACAACACTGTGAATATTGTGGAACTGTCAAAATGATATCGAATCCTAATAATGGTGTATCACGCAATTACCATTCTTGTTACTTTTGAGTAGCGTCGTATACGATGGACCTTACCATTTCAAGAATGAGTGACGTCAACTAAAACAATTGTATGTAATAACCAGTTTACTGTACATTGGCTTTTATTATTTGTTTACGTACAGGGCTCTTGTTTTTATTGTCTGAGTTAAGCACGCGTTCAATAGTAAGCGGAGCGTGGAGCGGGAGCGATAGTTTACTCCCGAAATGTAAAATTTATGTCTATTAAGTACGTTACGTCCCCCAGTAACGCGTGCAGATTGCATACTAAAAGTATGCGCCGTCTGCGTTAGCGCGCGTTGAAGCAAACGTTCTATTTTTTTCGCGTACTTTTTCTACAGCGCGGTGCGGTGCGATCTGCCAGAATGACACGGATTTTTTGTGCGCCGGTCTTTTTGCGCGTCGTATGCGTTACTGCATATAATTGCTTAAGTTCTATTTTCACAGACTAAAAAGTGCGTCACGGACAGTCTATCATCTGCGCTGCACCTTAAAGTCTCTTTTGAAATTCAAACGGTGTCCAGTTGTGAATCCGCGATGATTTACTTTAAAAACAAATGAGTTCGCTTTCGAATTGTGTGCGCTCACTTGAGTGACGTGAGCAGTGAACTTCACAGACTGATGTCCGCTATCTCTCTCGCTTTCAAAGTAACCTACACCTAGAACTGAAGGATTTGTGGGGTCACTTACTTTTATTGTAAGAAATGTGTGTCAATGGGCGCTTTTGTTTTCTATTATATTCCCGTGTTTAGCCAGAGGGCGAAGTCCTATAACAAAACGTTGTTTATTCTTTATTTATGCTATTGGAATCTAGGCTGCAAATAGTTTAGCTTAGTTTTTTTTGTACCTTTTTCGTGTTTTTGTGTTGACGTTAAGATTAAATGGATTTGTTTTGCTAAGGCATTTTGATAATGAATACGAATGTAGATTATTTTTTCTTTATTGTTTTTTGCAGAAATATTTTGTGAATGATGAATGAATAACACAGCCTTGATATCAATTGAATGATAACTATTTGATGAGGTGCCCTAATTACCTTTAAACAGATCAACCGTACCGTATCATACCGTTAAGAGGTGACTTTTAAAACTTAATCCAAATTAACTTTACAGATTCGCAGAGTAAGCGATGCGTAACCTGTGACCATTGATTTGATACATGATTCTGAAGCCCCTGCGTTAAAATATTTCGTCGATTATTTAAAATAAATAATAGTTTAAAAACTAAAAAACACGCTTTAAAAACCAAACTAAAAAAGGAGAAAATAATTTAATTCAATTAAAAAGCGTGGGGTGCTTTTTGAGGTATTTTTTATAATCAATTAATGTCAAGCACCCCACGCTTTTTAATTGAATTAAATTATTTTCTCCTTTTTTAGTTTGGTTTTTAAAGCGTGTTTTTTAGTTTTTAAACTATTATTTATTTTCTATTTTTTAGTTCTGCTAACTACAAAACGTGTTTTTTGTTCTCAATTTTTTTTTTAAATTATTAAATTGTCATTGGTCCTCGACAAGTTTACAAAGTTTCAATGAAATCTGACCGTTTAAAGTGGGTCAAAATCGCGCTCAAAGATTCCGTTACATACATACATACATACAACCCGAGCTAATATAAAGCGTGTAAAAAAATACGTTCCATACAACCAACGATAAATTTCTGCGCTAGGGATCTAGAATAATGTGCTAAATTTGAGGTGACAGTTTGTGCGTCGATGATGGCACTCTGTATATTTTGGGTGCATTAAAATTCTCTGACGATCCTAGACAGTCATCCTCCCGGTATCTTGAAGACGGGTTAATATTTTTACCAAGGCATAAAGGGTCACGAAGGAACAAGATAATTATCTAAATACTTTAATTTGAGTTTAGTTTTGTTCTTTCAAATATATTTCGAGGTCAAGAGCAGGTCCATTCTGCAATAAAAAATATATATTTAAAAAAAAAATGCGTAGGTACTTGACGTATAATTGAACCATCCCCAAATGCTTTGTCCAAAACTAACAATTTTCTGACAAAAGAACGTTAACAATACATAAAGTTAGACAGACCCAATTAAGTTTCCCTTTTTGACAATAAGACCAACATCCCTGAACTCGAAAAGGATAGAATAATAAATGGGCTTAAAGTAAACGATTGGTTGAAGATAGGACGGGCCAAAAATAGACGTTAGTGGCCTCGACAAGCCTTTGGATAATTCAACTGTATATTTTTGGTTGGTTTCTTTCATTTTTTTTTATGTACTAGAATTAATTATAGAGAGAAATATAAAAATACCTCAAAACGCACCCTACGCTTTTTTACATCAAAATGATTTTATTTATTAATCACTGTATCCTTATTTTTGTTTTGTTTTTTTTGTTTTGGTAATTTAGTTTTATATTAAACCGTGTTTTTAGTTTTTTAAACTTTTGTTTAAGTTTTAATTTTTTTAGTTCGGCTAACACAAAAACGTGATTTTTTTGTTTTGTTTTTATTTTTTTGCCCAGAGTAATGACACAAATTTATGAAATTATTGAATTGTCTTCGTTCCTCGATAAGTCTGCAAAGTTTCAATGAAATCTGACCGTTTAAAGTGGGTCAAAATCGCGCTCTAAGGAGTCGGTTACATACAAGCATACAAATAAACATACCTACAAGTGAAGCTAATATAAAGCGTGTAAAATGTTGATTTTTAAAGAAATTCCAAGTATTTTTTATCTATGTTAATAACGCTATGGGTAACAGAATGTTGTTTCAAATTCCGCTTTACATAACTGTCGGCCATGTTTCCCAAACCGAAACATTTTAGGCCTAACGCAGACCTGGCGTAGCACAGTGATAAATGATAAACAAAATGATGTTTATTTCTATAAATGGGTTGAAAAAAATACTTTTAAACGTAAAAAAATAATCAGGTTTATTTAAAACTACATAAGTTTGTATTTTTTTATTAAACTACTTTGAGATGAAAGACCCTTTTTTGACGTGAATACGTCTTTAAATTTGCTACCATACGGGGGCAATCCAAAAAAACCTAATGATAACAAAATTGGGGGATACAGTTTGGTGTTGTAGTTTCGAATCTATCCTCTACATCCAAAATTAAATTATACCACTGGATAGCTAAAGGATCAAATAATTCATTACGATAAACGACAACAGTAACGCATTGCGGGCGGTGGAGGGGGAAGCGCCGCCATTTTGAGGTTAATTTGCTGCGTATCGAGATTAGTATAACTTTTGACTAGAAGCTACGATATTCGTTTAAGTTTTATATTGCAATACAATAATTATTTGTTTCCTTGCTTTTATCCTAAATACATAAATAAATAAAAATATTTAAAAAATAAAACCCGTTACATAAATGTATTCACGTGCAACACACGGCCGTGGCCAAGACACAGCCACACCCCATTTTTTTTTTGGGAATGTCATCTCGCTCTCGTCTGCTTAACCGGACTTGCGTGTGATACCTAACCATAATAAATTAAGGCTATCAGTCAGGGCTTAAAAACTGAAAACTGTAGCGACTGCTCGCTGCCCTGTGGGGTACGGACCTCAGCTTAGGGCATCACAGGTAAAGGGGCAGCAAGAGACGGGCTGGATTGGACTGAACTGAAACAAACTAAGAGGAGAGTCTCTTTAATAGACCGACTGAGTAGACCAGTCCATTAATCATCATCATTTCAGCCGACAGACGACCACTGCTGGACATAGGCCTCCCCCAGGCTCCTCCACTTCGACCGGTCTTGTGCTTCCCATATCCAGCGGATTCCAGCGGCCTTCATAAAGTTATCGGTTCATCTTGTGGGAGGCCTCTCCAGTCTACGTCTTCCGGAACGCGGTCGCCACTCCAGAACCTTTCGGCCTCATCGGCCATCTGTTCTGCGAGCAATGTACTCTGCCCACTGCCACTTAAGATTGGCAATTCTTCGGACTATGTCCGTTGCCTATATAGATTCATTTTATATAGGTAGATTCTTTTACATATTGTGAATGAGAGAACGTTGTAGGCCTTAGAGACTAGATTTGTAGACGTTTTTCTATTCTGTATTTTCATTCCTCTAAGTACCTGGTACTTATTGACTGGCCGGCACTGTCCTCCCATACCCATTATCACTGTAATTTGAAAACATTGTAAAAGCCAATTATTTTTAAAAGAGTAACCGTGGAGTTTCTTGCCGGCTCTTCTCCATAGGAAACGACAAATTGGAACCGTGCACCTAGCTTCTGACGTTTCATAAGTGCCCATGCAGGCTTATGTGAAATAAAATATTTTGATTTTGATTTTGCCTTGGTTCCTGTCCATTACAATAAGATTTTCGCTGCCAAACAAATATCAAGAAATTGGAAACAAATAAAGTTGTAAATAAATAACCGCATCCGCGTACCTCTGTCTGCAGTGAAGCTCTTTCTTTTCTACTAATACAAGTTTACTGACTGGGTCAAATTAAAAAAAAAACCTAGCGAAACCCCACTGACGTGGAAGGTATCTTTATCTAAACATGATAAAATGGTCAATGACCGCAGGGAGTTTAGTTACTTGAAATATCAGTTTCTGTGCAAAGTTCAGACGTGGTGCTTATTATCTAAACTCATACTTCAAGTAACTGAACAACCAGCAGTAATTTACCCAAAAAAAAAATGATTATTCTATCAAGTTTAGAGGTCACGGACCCACCACGTTTGTAGAGTTTTGTTAGCTAATTTTATTTGACCTGTTTGTGAGTCGTGGCCGTTACCACTGGGCCCACACTGGCCTAAGCTCGTAAGTACATATTTAGAATAGATTCTAATCCAACTTTGCGCAAGGTTGATATTTGCTCGTATAATATACACTCGCTGCTCTTCACTTCGCCAGGTCTGCGTAAGCCTTTAGTAGAATAGAGAATTTATGTTGTTTTCAAGGATCGTAAATTAAGCGGTTTGGGGCCAGCAGAGTTTCAAGTAGGGGAAGCTTTGAAGGAGGGGAAAATTAATCATCTTTCAAAAGTGATACTGGCAGTATTTGAGATGCATGCGGAAATAAGTGCTTTTAAATTTAGTTGGTTATAGGGTTCGTTATCGAAATTGTAAAAGGTCAATGCTGACCATTTTTAACCGACTTCAAAAAGGAGGAGGTTATCAATTCGTCGGAACCTTTTTTTTTTTTTTTTTTTTTTTTTTTTTTTTTTTTTTTTTTTTATGTATGTTCCCCGATTACTCGAAGATGGCTGGACCGATTTGGATTTTGTTTTTTTTGTTTGAAAGGGTATACTTCCCAGGTAGTCCCATGATCATCAAGTCAGGATCTGATGATGGGAACCTGGATAAATAGAGAGAACTCTTCAAATTTTATAGGCACACGAAGCGATTTAGCTATTTTTTGGAAGAGTACTTTCTCGGAGTGGTCTCATTTCAATTTGGTGAAGATCTGATGAAGAACTTTGGAGATAGGCAACGGAACTCCTCAATAAATGATAGCAAATGGACTGGGATTGCTGAAATCTCATGTCTGTCTATTGCTTACACCAGTTCATAACATAACATCACGCCGATATGCTGTGAAGGGGTACGCACATGTGGACCACTAAAAAGTGAAAAATAAAAACTTTTTCCAAAAAAAAAAACAACCGACTTCCAAGTCCAAGTTCCAGTCGGTGTCTTTGGAGCTGTATTTGAATTTTTTGTCACCGCCTTCCGAAATTAAAGTTATTTTTCACTTTGTAGTGTTTTTTTGGAAGTCGGTTGATTTTTTTTTGGAAAAAGTTTTTGACATTACGTTTCTGAAGAAAATCTTGGAGACAGACAGTATTTTTGACAATAGGATTTTTTTCTAAAACGGGATGTCGGTCTGTCCACGTGCCTTAAATCTTTCACAGACCCAGATGGTTAATATCATCCTATTACTGACCCTCCTATGGTCTTTATTTTTTTAGGGTGCGAAATCATCGAATTAACTTCTCCCGCTCTGGGTGGAGCAAAAGGGCGTGTCAGACTTTTACTGACTAAAACCCACCCGTGTTCCCTCAGTTGCCTGTGTGCCAGGGGCCGCGGTATCTCTTTCGAACAACCCGCACCCCTGGTAGGCATCGGTCCTTGCGAACCACACCAGTTGGTGCTGACATCCCTTTGAGGTGCGCGTGAAACACAACGCGCTGTCGACCCGGGCTTGGTTCTAACCGGACAGCGAGGTACCCATTACTCGCCGTCCGCAAGCCCGCGCCTACGGTGGCCGGGAATCAGCCTGGGATTCCCGACGCGCAGGGCGTCTCCCTCGGCGACTACGGCCGTGAGGGCGCATATACTGCATCTCCCACACGTGCGCCGCCTCCCTCTTCGCGAGCATTACTGCTTCGCAGAAGGAGGTGACGGCTAACCATTCACTCTCGCTCCGTACCATGGCCTGGACCAGGGCCGGACACGAGAGTTCACCGCCGCTGATCGCCTCCACCAGGACACGGTGGTGCTCCGCCCAAGCCGGTAGACCTCCACCGAGCCTTCTATGGTTAAGTATCTATCCATAATTAGGTGATGTCTTGGTATCTTTTATAGGGTGTTAAATAGGTACTATGAATTTGAAAAAACTTCAAGATGTTACCGTTCATTTATATGAAAAGTTGAAAGTTCAATGAGAGACATTCCAAGCATGAATGTGGTAACCTCAAATTCCTTGTTTATGAAAAACAAAACTGTAGTAAATAGTTTGTTACTAAAATTCTGAGCCAATAAAAAAATAATAAACGTTACCCCACACTAGGAATTTCTCCTGTATTGTGGATGCGTTTACAAACATTTAAACTCACATAAACAAACAGCCAGACCCCGAGCAACTACTTGTAGATCATACAAATATTTGTTCCGTGCTGGAATCGAGCCCGCGACACGCAGCGTAGGAGCCAATCGCTTTTAACCACTGTGCCAAACGTGCCGTCCAACAACAATTATGTTTACCTACCTATACCTCCGACTTGTCAGATAAATATAAAAAAAAACCTGTATATTTAAAAAACACTGAAATTAAAAGTATAGTGAAGCAAAAGTACGGGACCGTCATCTTATTTTCCACAGCAAAATTTTGCAACATCGCCATAATCACATGGCAACCCTTATCACATTTTTATTATGTTTCAAAACATTGGCGAATGTTTTCACAAGTTAAAAGGGCTAATGTAAATATTATTTACTAGCTGCTACCCCCGGCTCCGCCCGCGTCTTTGTTGAAAATTATCTGGAACAGGCTTCATTGGCCCAAGAACTAAAATTTTTCATACAAAATTCCGCCCCGTTTCACTTCTTTATAAGGGGAGTTTCCAAAAATCCTTTCTTAGCTGAAGTCTCCTACTCATAATCTACTTCGGTGACAAATTTCATCTTCGTAGATCCAGTAGTTATTGTAATTTCGTGATTAATCAGTGAATGAATGTGTGAAAGAGTGTACCTTTCGCTTTTTAACCGACGAAAAAACGGAAGAGGTTCTTAAGTCGACGTCTATATTTTTTTAATGTATGACCAAGCATAACTTTTTACGGAGTTGTCCGATTTTGATAATTCTTTTTTTATTAGAAAGGGTCCAAAATTTATAAATTTGGAAAAACAAATTCTAACCCTAAGGGTAGGAAAACAGGGGATGGTTTATTGTTCACTCACAGATTTTAATGCCGAGTTGTGTATCACAAAAAAAAATAGTAGATTAGAGCCACAAAAAATTCTTATAAAATAAAAACTTTTTAACAAAAAAATTAAACCTCCGATAAAACTGAACTAAGAAGTCGGTGACTTTGGATATGTATTTTAATTTTCATGTCACCGCCTCCCGAACTTAGTTATTAAAGTTAAATAAGAAAAGTTTATTATTTTTTACTTTACAGTTTTTTCGGCGGTTAAATTTTTTTGTTAAAACGTTTTTATATGTAGATAGATACCAGTAAAAAAAGGTTCCTACTTTAATATGCATCTTTACAATAACCTAAAAGAATTAATCTGTGGTCTCGATTTTGTTTTTGTGTCGAATTTTGATTTTTCTAGAGCTCTATTCCTCGTTATCATTAACATTAGGTGGCATCAAAATGCCTTAGTAAAAGCGCGCTGTTGTATTTTCAATTTTTGGCACTGAGATAAGCGTTGCAAATGTGCGCACTTTTATTTTAAGTTTTTTTCTCACTCAAATATTTAACTGCGTTTCTGCCAGAGACCAGAGAGAATACTCCCACTTCTATTTTCCTTTTTTTTAATCAATACTGTTCCATGGTTGAGCAAAAGTCTCCCCCATACTTTTCCGTTCGTCTCTGTTTGCTGCCTTTTCAGGCCAGTCAATCCAGAACCAGTCTAGGTCGTGGCCCAAGCGTTATTTTGACCTGCCTCCGATGACTACGCCCGTCTTCAGGCACAAACAGCGTGACGACCCCAACCCATCAGTCCAGATACATCCAGTAGGTATGGCCCAGTCCAATTTCAGCCTTGCAGTTTTGTTGCCAACATCGGCGATTTCTATCTTCGAGCGTATTGCTGTATTGCGAATTCGATACGTCAGTTTTATTTTCAAAATGCTCCTTCCAATCACTCTCTGGAAAACCTTAAGTTTGGACTTCTGAGCCTCGATTGACGACTAAGTCTGAGTTCCATGTTAGGTGAGGCAGGATACATTATGTCTACTCGCTTATGCTTTAGTGATATTAGAAGGGCTTCATTAGCGCCTTCATGGACCAGCTTCTCTAGGCATTTTCGACACGGCAGTCGATTTCTTTGTCCTGCCTGTTTTAGAAGGAAACTACCTGGCCGACATAGTGTTATAGAGGTATGAGTTCACTCAACCTTTATAACAATGGAGGATCCTCCGACCAGACGGAGACAGTGTCGTGTGAGCAACTACCCCACCAACGATTCATGTCGGGACGTTGTATATTTGCTAGTTGCACGGTAAAATCTCCTTGCGCGATGCAGGATTTTGTGTGACGTCATTGTGATGTGTAACTGTCCGTTGACCTCGACTTTATGTTTAGCGGCATTGGTCATGACTTATTCATATTTACTCAACAATTCATTTGTAGGTGCAAAAAGTGTTTGGCCCCAATTTTAGCTTGCCTGAAATAATGAAACGCTGAAACGGTAATTGTTCTACATTCATTTGTTTTTAGCTTTTATGAGAGCCCGCAATATAATCTGAATGACTCCCTCTTGGAGCTGCTGCGTATTTGTGTAACTCACTAATAATGGTAGAAAATGCCATTAATTTTGACACTTTAATAACATTAATTGCGTAGTTTACTTTGTCGGGCAGACGATTTTTTTTGAATATTATTTAAAAAAAAATACAGTTTTAGTGTCTGCCTGTGTGACCGCGTTGTTCATCTAAACTACGCAACAGATTTAGATGCAAAGGAGATGTTTCAAAATGGGCCAGGTCTATGTACACTAACTCAAAAAAAAAAGAGAAAAATCCGTAGAATTCGGGAAAAATACAGATAATTCAATTAAATGTATACTGTTGTGGTAGTGAATTGATATTTATCAATTATTTTTATCGACTTTCAACATGGCGTCTCACCGATTTAGTTACTCTGTTCTTAAAAACAATGACAGTAAACCATAGATCATAGAAAGAGAACTGTTAGCTGTCACAACAGTGTCACAAAAGTGTCACTTCAGTGTCAGTCACTTTCGTCTCGTCGTCGGTCGTGATTGTGTTCGTTTTGTTTTGAGTTTCTGGAGTTCTTTTTAACAACCTCGCTTTCGTTTTTTGGATTTAATACCGTTTCTTTCCCATCTGTTTATCTTATGCTTCAACCTCCACAGAAATAAACATGTCAAACGTCATTAATCAATCAAAATGATAGCTTACCGCCATGACGGGTTTTTGTTGTGTGTTGCAATTTCAAGA
The DNA here is from genome assembly GCA_947359405.1 of Antitype chi. NCBI lineage: Eukaryota > Metazoa > Arthropoda > Insecta > Lepidoptera > Noctuidae > Antitype > Antitype chi. The sequence goes on from OX375836.1 coordinate 5,837,859, forward strand.
GTAATTTCTTGTGTTTACCAGCAAACCAAGCCATTTTAAAGTAATTTGACGATTTAGAACTATTTTAAATGAGTTTCCCTATTTTTAAGTAAAGTGTACAAGGACCTGGCTGAACATCTCCTTTCACCATCACTTAGATAATTTATTATTGAAGTTGTATATGCAATGGAATTGGGCTGGACACATCTGCCGCATGTCAGACGACCAATGGGCCAAACTTACGACCCAATGAGTCCCTCTTAATGGCAAGCGTCACCGCGGTAGGCCCAGACGGAGATGGCGGGATGAGCTGGAGTCCTTCAACAAGAACTGGTCCTTAGCAGCTTTAAACAGAGAGAAGTGGAAGGAGGGTACAGAGGCCTTTGCCATGCAGTTGGTCACCATAGGCTTTTTATTTTTATTCAGTCGAATTGAGAATCTCCTCCTTTTTTTGAAGTCGGTTAATAACTAGCTTTTGCCAGCGGCTTCGCCCGCGTACAGTTCGAAAATGATCCCATGGGAACATACTATTGAGATAAAATTGATCCTATATGTTTCCTGATTACAAGCTATCTGTGAGCCAAATTTCATCGAAATCCGTTCAGCCATTTTTGCGTGATTGAGTAACAAACATCCAAACTTTCACATTTATAATATTACTAGCTTCCGCCCGCGGCTTCGCCCGCATGAAAGTCGGAAATTATCCCGCGGGAACGTACTACCGGGATAAAAAGTATCCTATGTGTTAATCTAGGTTATAATCTATCTGTGTGCCAAATTTCATCCAAATCCATTCAGTAGTTTTTACGTGAAAGAGTAACAAACATCTATCCATCCATCCATACTTTCGCGTTTATAATATTAGTAGGATTATTTATTGTAGCGCCGTCTGTTTGAGAGTTATGAAAGTTACGAATAATAACAACAATCAACATTGATAATCAGTTTATTGTTAATTATAAATCTTAATATCGTTAATATCCTCTCTCTCAAGTTGGAACAAATTACATATAAATGCCAATTTTCATCAAAATCATTGACTTGGTGTTCACTGGGAACATACATCATCACCAGAGGTCGGAGTAGGTAGATTGATTTTGTATACTTGCGTCAAGATATTATAATATAGACATGCCATTTTATCCATAATATGCGTCAATCGTCATTTCTAATTCAACAGTAAGGGACAAAATACGGTGTAACTATTCCAAGGTATTTTTGTATAAAATAAAATACTGATTTCTTTCACCATTAGCTAACACTGGTAGCGTAGATTGATATTATCAATACGTGTTTCACCTAAACACAAATTCGTCCTAATTTCAAAATTCCGGAACAAATATCACAATAAATATGAAGTTCCGGTATTTTGGAGGCATATCCATATTATCCTCTACGTTTGACGTCAACGACCTTAAATTAATCTACCTACTCCGACCTCTAATCATGACACTGGATTTTATGTATTACGATATTTACTAAGTACTTGAATATAAAACTCCGGTCCGAGTGCCCACTTGGTTTTCCGAGACATCACCAAGCGATAAGTCGACTCTTCTCGTGACCAAAGGACTGGCATATTCTTTGGCCAAAGAATCAGCATCGCCATACAACGTGGCAATGCTGTCAGCCTTTTGGGCACTATTCCCATTGACAGCGATGCGGACGAATTTTTTGATGGTTAAAATGCCAATTGAACATGAAACTTACTTATTTTTGATAAAGTTTGAAATCTATCAAAGAAATTTGACAGATTGGAGTAGCTTGATATGCTGGAGTCTGTACATAGACATACTATTAATCTCTAAAACTTATATAAACTACTCTCGATGTTAGTTCAAGTCGCCAAAATATACAAAGTAGGGGCGAGTTTAGGTATGATAACTGTAGCCGAGAACCAGGAGGTACGTTACCTCCATCAGTGTCTTATTGCGGATTCGATTGAGTCCCCAGAGACTCATAACCCCGACTATTACTTCAAATCATAACATTACGCGTAACTGTACGTGGTAATAACCAGGGTCTGCTGGACTGAAATATGGCTCAATCATAGCGACGTGTTAGTCCATTGTCTGTTATTTAATGAAATGTAGCTTTTTCCTGTGACTGTGAGCGTGGATATGAATTAACTAATTTATTTTTAACCGACTTCAAAAAGAAGGAGGTTATCAATTCGACATGTTTATATATATATTTTTTTATGTATGTTCGGGCATAACTCCGTCATAAGACGGATTTGCAAAATGATTATTTACTATTTTTGTTCGAAAGGGGTTTATTCCGAAATGATCCCTTTTAAATTTCATACAGATCTGATGATGCGTTTCGGAGACAGACAACGGAACTCTTCAAAAAATTACAGCAAATCAACCGCGATTGCTGCTATGGCATAAATATGCATTGTTTTGACCCCAAGGATGATGAAGTTTCGAATTGAATGGGGTAGGTACTATAAGGTACTATAACTAAAAAGTGAAAAATAAAAAACATTTTTTTTAAATAAAAATAAACAACCGACTTCCAAAAAAAACACTACAAAGAGAAAAAAATTAAAGTAATTTTTCACCAGGGGTTCGAAAGAGATACAGCGGCCCCTGGCACACAGGCAAGTGAGGGAACACGGGTGGGTTTTAGTCAGTATAAGTCTGACACGCCCTCCTGCTCCACCCAGAGCGGGAGAAGTTATTAGATGAAAAAATAAATATCTTTGTTGTTTGCTTTAATTTTAATTTTGCATGGTGTGACTTCACTATCGCATTAGGTTAAGTACCAGTAAGGATAGTTTTAAGGCCTATAAATAAATAAATATAAGACCGGCACCCTAATTGCGTAACACGCGATTAATTATAATCGGTTTCATTTTGACAGTTCAATAATATTCATTGCGTTATTTAAGTTGTTGAGCAGACACATTTTTTAAACGTATGTAGCAACGGTTTAGCCATCGGTTTCAAAACAAAACAGATTATGATTAATTGTAAGTTACGCAATTAGGGTGCAGGCTATATCGGTTTCGTCACAACTGACTTGCCTACCATACCCACGCAATCTGCCAAGCCTGTTCCCAACTATGCCAGGATCGGCTTCTAGTCTGACTGGATGAAGCTGGATACCAATATTTTACATCAAGCGACTGCCTATCTGACCGCCAAAACCCAGTTACGGGGTAACACGATACTACTCGATCAGACTTTTTGAGCTACTGACTACCCGTAACGACTGTCAAAGATCCACAAATGACGGCTGGCACCAACGTTCCGAGGCATACAGGAACCTCGACAAGCAATAGATGGTCACACCCATCCACGAGCCGACCGCGGCAAGCGTAGTTTAACCTTCGATCGTCTCGTGCATGTAACTAGGTGACTAGGGTGTGAAATATAGCTCAATCGTAGCCTCAAGTTAGCCCATTGTCTAGTTTGATATGAACGAACACGTATTTCAAACGATGCTCACGTTTTGGCAGGAACGTGACGATTTTCTTCGTTTTCTTTAGTCTAGATATTGTTTCATAAAGTTACTTTTGTGTGATATTTTTTTCTTTTAGCTGTTATTAAAGGCCTATTGTTTGAGTTGTGGGTTTAAGCGATTTTGGTCTTTATTTACTTGCAAAATGTATGAAATGGAATTATGTATGTCAATTGCGCCGCGTCGCATTGCTGAATTTTATTTTGAAGACTATTTATTGGTGAGACATTTCAAGTTTGTCTCCAGGTATTGAATTGTTTGTTATTATCTTGACATATTAACAGACAGCTCATCTGATGGTAAGTGGGTGAGTTTTCAACCGTATTCATTCATCATCATTTCAGCCGAAAGTCGTCCACTGCTGGATATAGTGGCGGAGCTTGGGGGAGCCCAAGCTCCGCCACTTCGACCGGTTCTGTGCTTCCCGCATCCAGCGGATTCCTGCGGCCATCACAAGATCATCGGAACAACTTGTGGGAGGCCTTCCAGTACGCGACCGCTACTGCAGCACCTTCCGGCCCCATCGACCTTATGTTCTGCGATCAATGTGCCTTGCCCACTGCCACTTAAGTTTGGCAATTCTTCGGGGTATGTCGATTGCCTTGATTCTCCTGCGGATCTCTTCATTCCTGATTCGATCACGTAGGGAAACTTCAAGCATAGCCCTCTCCAATGCTCTTTGGGTGACTTAAGCCTTCTAATAAGGCCCTTTGTGACAGACCACGTTCCAGAGTCATATGTCGTCACTGGCAACACGCACTGGTCAAAGACTTTCGTCTTGAGACACTGCGGTATTTGGGACGAGAAGATATTGCGAAGCCTCCCGAAGATTGATCTCTTTCTCGATTAGACCTAACTGCAGGCTTAGCACGAGAACCATAGACAAGGAAGAGTAAACAAAAATGACGTTTCCGTGTAGACAATTCACAGTTTTTTACCAAGAAATGTAGACAAGCGATTTCTATTCTACGGTAGAGTAGAAATAGAAAACGTTATGCCAAGCCTGCTGGACAGTTTGTCCTAGGTAAACGTACCCGTCCACAAATTCAACCATATTGCTTAAGGCATAAGGGTGAAAGTCATCTACCGCTATTGTCCACGGATCTACAATCGCAATATCAAAGATGGCGCTTTTAACTTTTGTAGGCAGACTAAGTACCTATTCTATACCTACTTCCGTTACCTAAGTGACTTAATGTAACCATTTTTAACCGGAAACGGAAACCGTTGTTCGAAGTGGAGAGATTTCAGTCCATTTTACTGGCCAAAAGTGGTGGTATAAAATGGGATGGCTTAGAAATAAAATGTAGGTCCCTTTTACGATTAAATTGAATTGAATTGGTAACTTGCTATTAATGGTTGAATTTGAGACCTAGTGTCTTTTATTTTTGTGTCGTTATGCTCGTGAACGGGTGCTGCTCGTGGTGACTGGTCGTCTTGCTGACCATGGTTTTGTTATTGTTAATTGTATTAAGTTTTTATTAATTTTAGTCCAGAGGTCCTAGTTTAACTTTTGTTACTTTAAGTTACTTATAGTTATATTTGCATAATGCAGAATTGCATATGTAAGCGGGCATGCCCAGAGGCTTTTATTTAGATTGGAAGTTCTGTTTACGTTTTATTTTAATTTTCTATTATTTTTAGTTTTCAATTTTTGATGGTATATTGGCGTGTGCTAGCTGAAATATGGTAAATTTTATGTTTTTTTTTTTTGTGTTTCGTAATTTTTATTACCTATTATTGTATAGAAGCAAGTTCTTCTTACTTAACAGACAGCTGTGCTGCTGGGGAGTTTGTTCCGCTACTTCTTCATCCCAGCTAAAGCACTAGGAAGTGGTGAAGGGCGGGCGTTTTTGGGGGGACTGTCTTATGTAATTTTATTTTGACGTTCAAAAAGAGCTGACTCTCAGCCTAGTTTGAATAAATGACTTTTGATTTTGATTTTGTTTTAGTTATGTCATGTGCTGAATTGCTGAATCTAACTGTGTGCAGCAACATACCAGAATTTAGTACTGATAAGCATGCCTATCCATTCGGGGGCAGAAATCTTCATCAGTCTGTCTGTCTGTCCTTTTCTGAATTAAGTTTCTATTCACTGTTTAACTTTCTGCGGAATGATTATCTGCCTAGCCTCTCCCCAACTATGCTTATTTATTTATTTATTATTAAGGCACATCAACAATATAAAGACCAACATTGATAGACAGCAAAAAAGAGATACAGACTAGTGTTTGCATCAATTATAGACGTGCACAACATTCAAAAGTTTTTAAAAGATGAACATAGTAAAGTTACAGTATCCACAAAAAACACAAGCAACCACAAGAACAAAAAAAAAATAATAATTTACAAGAAATCTACAGGTTGAAATTGAAAACATGCGACAAACCGTAATGGGAGATTGTACTCATCATTATGAACAACTTTTACTGAGGGAACAAAGATGCAATCGCAAAAAAAAAAAAACAGCTGTTCCCTACATTTTGACGAGTTATGCGAACATAAATGTAGGGAACAGATGTTTTTTTTTTTCGCGATTGCATCATTGGTCCCTTAGTAAAAGTTGTTCATAATGATGAGTACAATCTCCCATTTCGGTTTGTCGCATGTTTTCAATTTCAACCTGTATACCTAACAATTATTACTTCATTAGTATCATCTGTCTTCCCCTCCTTCAAGATCCTTGACCTACATTTCGTGGGGTGATCGTAGAAGATATCCAAATCATACAGTTTGCACCATAGGTGGTTGGGGTCAACATCCAGTATATCCGCATGCTGCCGCATTCTAGAATTTTACGTGGAGTGATCGTCTATCTGTACTCCACAACCCAGTTACTGTGTATCACGAGATCCCATGGTAAGACTGGTTGTCAGCTTTACGGGCTTTTTAATACCCGACTGAGTTTTCAAATGAGGGTTCGAAAGTTTTTTTGTAGGCAAAGCGAGAGTCATAATATACTTCTAAAACAAGATTCCATAAATATTTTTTCCCCTTTGACAATAAAAGGCAAAAGTAATCACTTTAATACAAACCTATTTTTATCTCTATTGTTACTGAACTAAAGTTTATATTCAGATGACAAGGTAACCACTCAAGTAAATTGGCAATGGGCTGAAATGGAACACTGAAACTTGGTATTTTTAGGCCTCAAAGAATTGTGACTTTTTTATTTTCTCTAGGAAACAAGAAGTAGCTTTGCAATGAGATAAATATGCGGTTATGTTTGAATTATTTGTTACTAGCTATTGCAAGCGGCTTCACCCGCGTTGCGGTAGAAAATAAACCCACAGGAATGTACACCGGGATAAAAAAAGTATCCTATGCGTTAACCAAGGTCATTAGCTATCTGTATGCCAATTTTCATCTAAATCCGTTCAGCCGTTTTTGCGTGATTGAGTTGCAAACATCAAAACATACAAACTTTCACATATATAATTTTAATTTGTACTAGCTTACTCCCGCGGCTTCGCTTACATTTTCACTGAACTACTCCCATGTTCTTGGATAGATCTCAATATCTTCCAAGAACCAAGTTCTTCATACCTACTCAAAAATGGTTCCCCACTACCCATTAAAACCAATTCAATTCAATGGAAACTCCACCATTTCTACATTAATTGTCAATTTATTACTTTAAACGGAAAGACGTGAGTGCCGGCGGCCATTTACTGAGAATACATGAGCATTCACTTTAAAAACATTAGCTTTAAGTGACGTTGAGATGCGTTTACCTCTGGACTACTCAATTGATAAAGAAAGGAACTATTTATTTAATCTCTTGTGTAGGTATTAAGGCCCATAGTATCCTCATCTCCCGTTTGTATGCTAAAGCACGACTGCCGCCCGCGCCCGCGCAGGGCACCTCTGAGCCTTTATCTCAAAATGGGGATATTCCTTTGATTAATTTACAATTGTGCTTCGGCGATTCTGTGGTACCTCTAACTATCTATTTTTCAGTGTATTTTTTTCCAAATAACGAAGCCGTTTAGTAGGAGTATGGAATAGAAGCCAAAATATTGCGTGTTGGAAAATATTTTTTTACAGCAAAAGTATTAACCATACAAAAAAAGTACTTCGGGCAAAATGATCTATATGAATCTATAGCAAAATCATATATTTTTCAAATCTTCAAGACAAGCCGTTAATGAGCAGTACGGTTCATAAAGTTACCGAGTTACGCTACCAAACGGGACGTAGGCCCTTAACAATGATTCAAAAAAGACCGTTATAGACACCAATCTACCTAGTATGTCGGGACTTTAAAAGAGACTGTGACCTTTGAGTTTGTTTCGGCCTTTCTTCTCAGAGTAGTCAGCGTCAGAGTTATCTAGACTTAAAATTATGATTGACATGTAAAAGTGTTTGTACAAACCCACTAGTGATGTACCGATTCGACGACTAGTCGGGAAAGCCGACTAGTCGACCATTTTCGTAGTCGGTGATTAGTCGGCCCATTTTGTACTCATATTAATACACTTAAAAATTTAAAAGACAGTGATTGAAAAGAAATTGAAATCTTTACTGTTATTATTTTATTACCTATAGAATCAGTTTAACAGTTCACTTTCAGTGCAATCTAGAAAAGGATAGGAAATTAGCATAGGAAGAAAAGCCGGTTCGCACGTAAACATGGATAGAATGCAAAGTAAACAAAAAACATGTCCCGAAAATTCCGCCTGATAGCCGGACGCGGCGCACTAGCCGAAAGCGACGAACATTACCGATGTCACCCGAACTTAAGGCCCATAGTATCCTCATCTCCCGTTTGTATGCTAAAGCACGACTGCCGCCCGCGCCCGCGCAGGGCACCTCTGAGCCTTTATCTCAAAATGGGGATATTCCTTTGATTAATTTACAATTGTGCTTCGGCGATTCTGTGGTACCTCTAACTATATATTTTTCAGTGTTTTTTTTTCCAAATAACGAAGCCGTTTAGTAGGAGTATGGAATAGAAGCCAAAATATTGCGTGTTGGAAAATATTTTTTACAGCAAAAGTATTAACCATACAAAAAAAGTACTTCGGGCAAAATGATCTATATGAATCTATAGCAAAATCATATATTTTTCAAATCTTCAAGACAAGCCGTTAATGAGCAGTACGGTTCATAAAGTTACCGTGTTACGCTACCAAACGGGACGTAGGCCCTTAACAATGATTCAAAAAAGACCGTTATAGTCACCAATCTACCTAGTATGTCGGGACTTTAAAAGAGACTGTGACCTTTGAGTTTGTTTCGGCCTTTCTTCTCAGAGTAGTCAGCGTCAGAGTTATCTAGACTTAAAATTATGATTGACATGGAAAAGTGTTTGTACAAACCTACTAGTGATGTACCGATTCGACGACTAGTCGGGAAAGCCGACTAGTCGACCATTTTCGTAGTCGGTGATTAGTCGGCCCATTTTGTACTCATATTAATACACTTAAAAATTTAAAAGACAGTGATTGAAAAGAAATTGAAATCTTTACTGTTATTATTTTATTACCTATAGAATCAGTTTAACAGTTCACTTTCAGTGCAATCTAGAAAAGGATAGGAAATTAGCATAGGAAGAAAAGCCGGTTCGCACGTAAACATGGATAGAATGCAAAGTAAACAAAAAACATGTCCCGAAAATTCCGCCTGGTCGCCGGACGCGGCGCACTAGCCGAAAGCGACGAACATTACCGATGTCACCCGAACTTAAGGCCCATAGTATCCTCATCTCCCGTTTGTATGCTAAAGCACGACTGCCGCCCGCGCCCGCGCAGGGCACCTCTGAGCCTTTATCTCAAAATGGGGATATTCCTTTGATTAATTTACAATTGTGTTTCGGCGATTCTGTGGTACCTCTAACTATTTATTTTTCAGTGTATTTTTTTGCAAATAACGAAGCCGTTTAGAAGGAGTATGGAATAGAAGCCAAAATATTGCGTGTTGGAAAATATTTTTTTACAGCAAAAGTATTAACCATACAAAAAAAGTACTTCGGGCAAAATGATCTATATGAATCTATTGCAAAATCATATATTTTTCAAATCTTCAAGACAAGCCGTTAATGAGCAGTACGGTTCATAAAGTGACCGTGTTACGCTACCAAACGGGACGTAGGCCCTTAACCGAACGCAATGATCGGCCTAGCGGACTAGTCGGTCAAAATCATAGTCGGCCCATCTCTAAAACCAACTTCATCATCATTTACATAGCATTTTCCTAACAATTTTAAGGTCGACTTCCAGTTTAAACGGATGAAGCTGAGTACCAGCATTTTACAAGAAGAGAGCCTATTAGTGCCTATCTGACCTCCACAACCCAGTTACTGGGTGATACGAAACACCTTGACGTTTCAGACTTTCTGGCTTCTGACAACCCGTAAAATAAACAATGGTGAAGTTAGATAGGCTACTATCAAACTTCACCAAGGTCACTTCAAACAAATATCATTAGAACAAATCAGAATTTACGACCGAAAATAACTCACACGTGTGACCAATCCTGCTCTAGAAAGCCAAGTTAGAACAAGTCAGCACGAACTAGCTTCACTTCGCATTCAATATAAATTAGCAACCATGTGTTTTTGAACTAAAACGTCAACTTTGCTGGTGACCTAATTTACAAGTTCAGGTGAAACTTTGCACTTGGTTGGGTATGCATAATTGATAATAGGGTAGTTTGGTAAAAATATTGATTGATAATTAGGGCTCAGTTTGCTTTTCATTTGTACAGTCACGGACTTTAATTGATAAGCCACTTGCCACAGTTCCTATTTTAGCCATGTAATGCAAATTGGGCTTAATCGGTTATACTCGTACATGTCCAGAGTTACAACCCAAAGTCAACCAATTGCAGGGCTAGCAACCGTAACCTAGCAACAATAATTGTTTTAGCGTAGCGATGGTAACGTTATGATTAGTCATTTCGACATCGGAAAAACTCGCACCCACGATTTTATCCGAACGCGTAGCGTCCAAGAGACGTTCATGACAAATATGATAACTGTTGCATATAAACATAAATAGTTACGGCTACGATTCACCAAAATTCGAAATTATCGTCTCTGACATTACAACTGTCACTGTCTATGGATAGGTTTTCAGAAATAACGAGTATTTAATGAGCTCTTATTCAAAGGAGGTCAGTATCAAATAGATTGGATAAACTTATGCAACAGTGTATTGATTTATCATTGACGATTTATTAGTCAACCTGTATGGATAAGACTATTTCCGATTATAAGTAATTTGTCATCTTGTTTACGAGCATGCGGTTTAAGTTCGTGTTTGATCGTGTAATCTCGTGAATGTATAAAACTGCAAAATTGGAAAGTTTAATAGTGGCTTATCAATTAAAGTCTGGGACTGTACCTAGAAATTTATGTAGACACTACTGATGGACGCCACGCCTGCGACGATCCGTACATGCTCCTTTTGCTTCGTTAATATTCATTCCACTGGTCATACACATATGCCAGTTACGAATACTACGCACCCTTCTTTCATTACTCCGTGTACGCCCCTGACCTCTTTGAAGAACATCACCTATGAGCGTTAATATACAAAAAAACCTAAGATACCTAATAAGCGTCTCAAAAAAAAACCTGACAGGTGCGAGTCGGACTCGCCCACCGAAGTTTTTTTTTTGGGTGGGAATTCATCAAATAACTTCTCCCGCTCTGGGTGGAGCAGGAGGGCGTGCCAGACTTTTACTGACTAAAACCCACCCGTGTTTGAGTGGAATTGGGATCAGTTATCATTATACCGGACTACCAGACACACTGTAGGGTACCATCCGCACTTGGTTAATATACCGACCAGTCGTACTCAGCGCTACTCCTCCACATTCATTATGCGCACAGCTAAAGTGTGGAACTTTCTGCCTGCGTCTGTGTTCCCTTCAAAATTCCTTCAAAACAAGAGTGAGCAGGCATTTTCTGGGCACGCTCGATCCATCATAGACCTCATAAATCGCTTTTCATCAGGCGTGATCGAGGTAAAGAGCGGGCCCATTTAGTAATAAAAAATAAATATACTTTCCACACAATTCAACTTGCTTTCTCTACAACTCTGACCGCTACCTCTCCATACCATTACCGCTCGCGCTTATCGTTGACACCACTCCCAACTTATGTGACATAAGCCTGGCATAATTACAGGCGATGTCACATGCGCAGCCGTGAGGCACACTTTGACGCACTTTACACTTTTTGTTCATTGTTTAATTCTATTATTTTTCTGAATATTGTGTGCCTTTTTTAGTCTGTGCTAAATAAATGTATTTTCTTTCTTTTCTTCTTACATACTCAATGATAACACGCTTTTGACGTAAAAGTCATACAAACAACATTTTTGCTGGAAGTTTTTATTTTAACCTTTATGTTTTTAAATTACAGTGCGAGGGTAATGTCAAGAGGTATCCGCGTTTCTGTGTTGGTTTATTTTATGAAGATTCTATTTATGTGATTGTGGAGATATTTATTAATAATGATATTGTAGTTTATTAAGTTTGAAGCCGTGTGACGTGCTTTAAATCACGCTACAAACGCTATTTACCTCGTAAGTCCAGTCGCAAGCGCTACAGCTATTTATTTCAAACTAGCATTTGCCTGCGGCTTTGCCCGTGTTGAGGTTGGAAATTATCCCACGGAAATCCCAATTACAGGCACTTTTGAATTGTCAAGGGGTCGGTCAGTCAGAAAGATGAAGCTAGTAGCCTATTTCAAAGCGTAGTAGATATTTATGTATGTAGAAGAACGGGCAAGAAACTCCATGGACTCTGTTTTTAACCGACTTCAAAAAGGAGGAGGTTATCGATTCGACACGTTTATATACAGGAAAAGTTTTTACCTATTCAGTGCGCAAACTGTAACCATGAATTCAGCATATCATTCTAGACCCCCAACGCAGAAATTTTTCGTCCGTTATACAAAAAAAATCAGCTTCAACTATATGCAACAACCCTGGTACACAACACTGACATTTACTTTCAGAGCGTCTCTATGATGTAGAATTTATTGTACGAAGAGCTCTTTGAAAATGATTATGTTTTGATTACTTCATATTTCTTCACTTTGCATAATACAGGATAAGTTTTATTTAGAGCGCAAACTGTAACCATGAATTCAGCATATCATTCTAGACCCCCAGCACAAAATTTTTCGTCGGATATATATAAAAAAACAATCAGCTGTTTCATAGAAAAGTGCAATACCTACGCGGTCAAAATGTTTGGAACAGCTGATTTTTTTTTGTATTACCGACGAAAAATTACTGTACTGGGGGGTATAGAATGATATGCTGAATTCACGGTTACAGTTTGCGCACTGGGTAAAAACTTATCCTGCATAATGTCTAAATCCAACCGACAACGCTTTCAAATCAAAATTTAAGAAACTTATAATTTTAAACCATTATTTTTGTTTAAAAAATTACGTATAAGAACAAAACTCCACTTTAGGTTGTCAGACAAAGTTTCATCATCATCATTATCATTTCAGCCGAAAGTTGTCCACTGCTGGACATAGGCCTCTTCTAGGCTCCTCCACTTCGACCGGTTTTGTGCTTCCCACACCCAGTGCATTTTCGCGACCTTCACAAAGTCGTCGGTCCACTTTGTGGGAGGCTTTCCCAGTCTACGTCTTCTGATACGCGGTCGCCACTCCAGCACCTTAAAGTCTATACACTAATAAACATGAATTTGACTCAACAAAATAGTATTTAAAAAAAAACAAACAATATACAAAAAGCACTCTTTTTTTAAACAAATTGTCAACGTCTTTCAACGTACATTAATTTATTTCAAAGCAGTCACCAAAGATTCGTCTCCGTAAATAATCAAACGAAGTACTTTTCGGAAATATCTACGAGTGAACAAATGAACAAGAAAACCTTCCTTTTCAGGTCTGTGAAAACATTCTGCCAACTGTTATGAAAGCTGTATTTTAAAACAAAACATCGAGAGACCGTGTCTGTGATAAAAAAGAGAGAATTCTTATAAACAAAACTTTTTTGTTGACAAATAAAAAAAAAACATTTTTTCGCGTGTTATCTGTTGCGATTAAAAAAAAATTACGTTCGATGTTGGGTTCTCAATTTAAAAAGTAAGTGTTGCTATTCCAATTACAAATAATTCCCCATTCAAATCAGTGTTCTTTTATCGAAGTGAAATAAAAACTCTTTTGTTTACTTGTTGGAATATTGTTAGTTGTTGTTATAAAAGTGTTGCCAGTGTTTATAATTTAATTTTGTGTGTGGTTTTGTGTGACAATAGTGACGTCACAAGAATCGACAATGACGAAGAACTTTTTGACCGTGACCAACATTGTGAACGAAGGTATCAAAGGGAGCAAGATCTCTAAGCTGGGGTTGTCCAAGTACCTCTCTCAGTCTCTGTAAGTACCTAGCGTAAGTTTTTTACAAACTTTAGATTACAAATGATATTTTTTTACATGAAATTGATATCAATATTAAAATGAAAAGATTTCGATTAATTAATTCCAATCATTTATCAGGTCTAAAAAATCTTCTTCAGAGTGTAAGGCACATCGGACCGTAAGGTTAATCCTTATATTTTGTTTGTTTACACACAACTGTCGGGTGATGCCCCATCTCCCCAAATTCCAAGTTCTCCAAAACGTTTATTATTTACTCAAAATGGTACGACTCTGTCTTGACCGTGTCCAGTGTGAACTTTTACATATTTTTTAATTTTATATTTTGGGGACGTTAGGAACGAATGTATGAAGAATAATTTTGGAGCACTGGGACTTGGGGAGGTAGGGCATCACCCCAACTGTCATCGTTTCGGAGAAAGAATCATGTGCCAGACGAACATATAGATTGTCAGTTGTTTGTTTTGCGTATACTTTGTCTTGCCCCGATTATAGTTGGAAATTTAGTTTCCAGTCTGCTTGCTTTCCATCCATACTTAAACAAAGATTATTCTTCTTCTGCGTCGTGTCGATGATTCCAATTGTTGGTTTTAAACAAGCTTCGAACAGAATTCTGGCTCATCGACAGCGTTATCGTTGGCCTTGCAAAGGTCTGCCATAGTGCAGGTGTTAGTTGCACAGAGCAGCTGCACAGTCGGATTGATCTCATCGGAGTACCCCCACCTAACCAAGTTGTACCGGCAGCGGTCCACCTGGCTTCTAAGTAGATTAAGGAATTTTCAGGTGAGCCATACATATTTATCATTATCATGCTACTTAAAATAGCCATTAAATAATACTTCTAAGTAAATAATAGAGAGCATAAAATTCTAAAAACCCAGTTTGGAATCCTACCGAATAAACTCCAGAATTTACTAACCGAATCAAACCAGCTGTACCAGAAATGGGACCGTTACGTCAAAAGCATTTTTGTTATAACGCGTTCGACGTAAAAATATAGACGATTCGACATAGTTGCAGGAAATGGCGGCCTCGATACTTCGAGTGATAAATCTTATGTCGAATGTTCGAGTTACAAAATATTAAGGTTGTTAGTAGTGTATCAAATATATGGCTTCCGAGTTGACTTCACTTTTGATCAGAATGACAGGCAGACAATATTTACAACCTTGGGGGATAATTTTGATAGATTTTCACAGAATCAGATTCGAAAAAACTGTTATCGACTTGCCGTCTTTGGCTTTCTTGCCACCAACTTCCGAAATTAACGTAATTTTTCACTTTGTAGTGTTATTTTTGGATGTTTTTGGTTTTGTTCGGTTTAATGATCTACAATATTAGTTTTAATATATGCGAAACCTGAAACTTGTGTATATAGTTTTATGTAAAGAATCTATGTACAAAATTCCAAATATGTATCATGAAAAATCATAACGTTCTAAGCTTGTTATGTTACCTGGTTTTTTTTTAATTTTTCGGGTGGGAAATCATCAAATAACTTCTCCCGCTCTGGGTCCACCCACGCCGTCCTGCTCCAGCAGGAGGGCGTGTCAGACTTTTACTGACTAAAACCCATCCATGTTCCCTCAATTGCCTGTGTGCCAGGGGCCGCGGTATCTCTTTCGAACAACCCGCACCCCTGGCAGGCATCGGCCCTTGGGGACCCCACCAGTTGGTGCTGACATCTCTTTGAGACGCGCGTGGAACACAACGCGCCGTCGAGCCGGGCTTGGTCCTTACCGGACAGCGAGCTACCCATTACTCGCGCTCCGCAAGCCCGCGCCTACGGTGGCCGGGAATCAGCCTGGGACTCCCGACGCCCAGGGCGTCTCCCGCGGCGACTACGGCCGTGAGGGCGCATATACTGCCTCTCCCTCACGAGCGCCGCCTCCCTCTTCGCGTGCATTACTGCTTCGCAGAAGGAGGTGACTGCTAACCATGCACTCTCGCTCCGTACCATGGCCTGGACCAGGGCCGGACGCGAGAGATCGCCGCCGCCGATCGCCTCCACGAGGACACGACGTTGCTCCGCCCAAGCCGGGCAGACCTCCACCGTATGCTCCACCATGTCCTCTAGGCAGATGATGAGATGTTAATTTGATAAACAATCCCTGAATGTGTTATTGGGTTGTAAAAGTCAGTTGACAGCTGTTCCATATTTTTCTGAGTCACTATAGTGACAAATTCCTTTAAAATTAAACACCAACTTAAGCAACCAGGTTGCTGTCCTTGAACTCTTTAACACTCCCATGTCTTTAATAGAACCCATTTTTCCTACAGACAGATGCATCCCCAAGTCCTAAGTCATTTAACAAAAACGTATTTCAAAAGACAATTTCACAAATCATTAGATTGCTATCTTTTTAGGGTTCCGTAGCTGAATGGCAAAAACGGAACGCTTATAATTTCTTTATGTATATCTGTTCGTCTGTCTCGCTGTCCGTCCGTGCGGATGACACAAAGACATTTTCTTCCAAAACGATTTGAAGTATATTATCGATGACAATTGGAAAGATGGTGTATTCTGTGCACCGCTAAACAATGGTGTAGTAAAATTCAATGTAAATAAGCACGTGAGTGGGCGTTAGTGTTGTTTTGGATCCCATAATTGAAAAGATTATGTTGTTATCAAGTGATTTTGCTATTAAAGTCAACCATTTTTGAGGAATGGTTCATTCATTTCATTCATATTGGTTACAGCCGCAGAAATAATTTTAGACATAGTTTTTTTCTAGAAATGCTAACTAAGCCTATTTTTGCGGTCGATCACTGTGCATGAAATAAAATAAAATAAAAAGTATTTTTTTGCAGGAAATATTATGAGACATAGGAGGCATTTGCCCAGCAGTGGGACAATACAGACAGATTATTATTATTAATAACATATTATATACAACTAGCAGCGCTCCACGGTTTCATCCGTTCCCGCAGGAATACGGGGATAAAATATAGCTTATGTTACCCGGGGATAGTGTAGCTTCCCAACAGTGTAAAAATTTATCAAATCGGTTCAGTAGTTTCGGAGCCTATTCAATGCAAACCAACAATTAAATCTTTTCTCTTTATAATATAAATGTAAAATCTATTTAGACATTAAAAACGATATACAATAAACATTCAATATATAGACGTATGTTTAAGTAAAATAATAATATACAAATATTCATCCCAACTACGGAATCCTTCACTGAGCGTGATCCAGAATGTGGTTGACCGGTTATTTCTACTATTTCGAAGAATTCGTCCTTTGCGTGTGTCCCTGTAAATTGGTAGCTATTTTCTTAAATTGGATGCAATTTACTTTCAAACTAGTTTTGTAGATAGTTTTATTACGAGGGTAGGTATTAGAGGTTGGTCATTTAAGTTTTATGATGCTAACTAGCTTTGTCAGCGGGTTTGCCCGTGTGGAGATCGGAAATTATCCCACGGGACGTCATCATATCAGCCGAAAGACGTCCACTGCTGGACATAAGCCGCCCGCTGGCAGGCGGGTTGGCGATCGCAGTATGGTGGTTAAATGCATAGAGAACGCTGCTGCTCATTCTCTAGTAAGTCTTTTACCCCTTTCATTGTTGTTTTTTCGCTTGAAGCTATGACTTTGTCGTTCCACATGGTTTTAGCTCACGTCGGAGTCTGCTTTAAAGCGATATTTATGAGAAACAGAATATGATATATGAGAGAATGTACAGTTCAATCATTTTCCATAGTAATTCACCCGTCTATCGAAAGAAAAATCTTTCGATAGACGGGTGTCCAAGCTGGTGGGCTAAAGGATAAATGATTTGATTTCTGTAAGTAGGTTTGTGCAGCCGCTTTTATTTTTACACGTCAATCATAAGCTAGATGAGGTCGGCATTTCCTATCTGACTACTCTGAGAAGAAAGGCTGAAACAAACTCAGAGGTCACAAGCGGGCTAGGTACGACCAACGATTTTTTTTTTTTTGGGTGGGAAATCATCAAATAACTTCTCCCGCTCTGGGTGGAGCAGGAGGGCGTGTCAGACTTTTACTGACTAAAACCCACCTGTGTTCCCTCAGTTGCCCGTGTGCTAGGGGCTGCGGTATCTCTTTCGAACAACCCGCACCCCTGGCAGACCAACGATTGAATTACTTTTTTGTGAATTGCATCTCGCTTAACTGGACTTGCCTGTGACTGCCTTAATTAATGAAGGCCTCCGGCCAGGGCTTAATTAAAACCTTAAATACTAAGCGATTATACGCTAAGGACCTCGGGTTTGGGTGTTACCTGGGCAGTGAGAGACGGGATCGGAATTACCTACTACCCAACGATTATGTCAGGATGTTGTGAACTTATATATGCTAGTTGTGTGTACCTATATGGTAAACATCGCTTGCGCGATGCAGGATTTTGCGTGACGTCAGTGTGGTGCATAGTTCGCATGTGGTGATGTAGATATCTATGTGTTATAACCAGAGAACGGATATTCGGATGCACATTGACCTAAAGATCATTTTTAGCTATGAAAGTATGGAAGCGGCTTTATAAACTATTTGTAATATTTATTAAAAACCCCGGGATTCTAGGATTGCATAACTATTCAGATGTGCATTAATTCAAAATTAATATTTAACCTGATACAAATATGTGTATGTACTGGAGGAGGGGTGGTTTGTATTAGTTAAAACAACAAAATAAACTAATTACTTACCTAAATTAAGACTTTTTCGACACAAAAGCGCATTCCATGTTAGCCAACATCTGAACTTTAGGTAAATATGCATCCGAATATCCGATCTCTGGTTATAACAATATGCAGTATGTTCCACTAGTGATGTGTGTCAATATGAAACTATCAAAACATATTCTAAAACAAAGTCCCCCACCGCATGTCTGTCTGTCTGTTCACGATAAACTCAAAAACGACTGAACGGATGGATATTCATTCGGTTTTCACTAATGGACAGAGTGATTCATGAGGAAGGCTTAGGTGTATTAAAACGCGGTCGGAGCCGCTGAAAAAAGCCTGGTAAAACTAAAAGAGTAGCCTTCAAAACACTGTTGTTCAAAACGCGGTTGAACGGCGATAACATAACAAACAGACAGTGACACTACGCAGTATGAGGAGTTAAATTGGTAATACCAAACTGAGGAACTTCAAAACAAGAGGATTCTGGATACACGCGCGTATCCAATTACACTTGACTTTTGAGCTGTCACATTGTATTGTACGGCACGGTTGGCACGTAGACTCGTTTCATTTTGGAGCCATTCTAAAGTTTATTTCGGGATACATGTTTTACTGTGCCAGAAAGGATTAGTTCTATATTATCCAGGCTCATAACCATCTGCCTAGTCTTTTTCCAACTAAATAGTTACAGTCCAATCAGATAAGCATCCGATCCATGCAAAATACTAGTATTATTACAAGCTTTTATATAACTTGCAATGTGTGTATGTAACTGTTTGTTCGGGTGGAAAATGCAACTCAATTTTGAGGCAGATATCTTTAACCAATTAAGCTGTTTTGTATACACGTTTAGTTTGGATGACAATGCATGGTTAACTGTGTGACGTCATTCTAAATCCAACATGGCGGACTACTATTTTTTTATGCACACCATGGGTATCAAATGAAAGGGCTTCCTGAGAATAACACCAAAAAAAAAATTAAGTAAAAAATAAGATTATATTTGAATGCGCTAAAAATAAGAACACAAACTTTTTCTTTAAACTTTTTACTATCAACATATTATAACGTTATTACCCAATTTATATGCTATAAAAGCTTGTCGCAAGATTTAAGTACTCTATATCTAAGTAAATACGAGTGCTAAAATCTTGCGACAAGCATTTTTACTTTTTTGTTTTTTTTGTGAAATAAATGCCGATGAGAGCAGAGAATTGGTGGCGTAGTGGTAACAGCTGTGACGTATGGATCGTAGGTAACTGCTCTCAAAATGGTGAAGGAAAACATCGTGAGGAAACCGGCATGTACGCAGGCTTAGCACGAGCACCGATTTGTCGACGGAAGAATAGACATGACTAAATGATGTACAATAGGAGAATATAGCTATGTTTTTCTATTAATTATCACAGTTATGCGTTCTAAACGATTCATGATTTTGTAGATAGTCGTTTATACTTTGTGGCCGTCGAGTAGAAAGTTTGTTGTCAGTGTGATTTTGACAGTTTAGGAAGAAATATTCTTCTGAAATAGTCTACATTTATAAGAACCTAGACAAAGATCGTTAGAAACGAAAGACAAAATGACAGATTGTAGAAGCATATCTACGATGAGATGTCAAAAATGTAGAAATGAAATGTCACTTTGTATTGAAAAAGCACTGTCTATTCTTTGTAGAAATAGAAAGCGTTATGCTAAGCCTGCTGAACCCAAAATTCGAAGACATGTGACAACTACTCACCCAGACTGAGGACCTAAAGTTTATTTCAGGGTACTTGTCAGACACTATCAGAAAGTATAGTATGTTATCGGCTCATCACCATCTGGTCTACCTAGTTTATTTCCGACTAAGTAGTTGCAGTCGCCTTCCAGTCTAATCAGATAAGCATTCGTTCCATGTAATCTATAGGTATTTCAATTAAACTATATAACTACAGCGAATAAACTAAAACAAAGCGTCAAAAAACTCATCCGCATCGCTGTCGAGTAATGTACCCAAGAGACTGGCGGCATTACCACGTTGTATAGCAATTCTCAGCATCTGGCCAAAGTAAAAACCAGCCCTTGGGTCACGGGAAGTGTCAACCAGCCGTTTGGAGATTTTTTTTTTAAATCATTATATAGAATTAAAAACCAGCTGTATTAGAACCCATTGGCTTGGCACGCGACGATGGCAAGAGACCGGACGGCATGTCTTTATTTCCATGGAAGATGGGTAGGCCTTTAGTGTGGGATGCTACGTGTGTCGATACTCTTGCGCCATCCCGTCTTCCTGGGTCGGTGTGTTGTGCTGGCGTTGTCGCTGCGGCTGCGGAAAACCTCAAGCGGCGAAAGTATAAATACATTATTGGTAATTATATTTTCGAGCCGTTTGGGGTTGAAACCCTCGGGCCGTGGGGTCCGAGTGCTCATGTTCTCTACAAGGAAATCTATAGGTATTATTTTACATGGAACAAATGCTTTTGAGAGCAGAGCATTGGTGGCCTAGTGGTAAAAGCCGTGACTTACGAGTTGTCGATCGTAGGTTCGAACCCGGAAGAGGCTTTACTTTTTGAAAATTATTTCATCACCAGTACTCTCAAATGGTGAATGAATACATCGTGAAGAAACTGGCATGACCAGAACCAAAAATTCGAAGACATTGTGACATTTACCAACCCGCAATGGGCCGGCGTGGTGGAATATAGCCCATTCCAACTAATCACTATAGGCTGATTATGATGAATACCTCGGATCGACCGACCGAATACCGATCTGAATTCTGAACCCAGTTACTGGGTTACACGATACCCCTTGGTAAGTCAGGTTGGCAGACTTTCGAGCTTATGACTACCGGTGTCGACTGTCAAAGATCACAGTCGGATATAAGTGGTCAGGACCAACAGCTTGACTTCCTTTCCGAGGCACGGATGCAATACGAAGTATCCTATCTATACATATGCATGTTCATTCCAATCCAGCCCGTAACTTACTTGCTGCCCTCTTCCAGCCAAAGTCCGTACCCCACAGGGGGTGCCCTTAACGTGTAGTCAGTTTAGTTTTAAGTTTGTAAGCTGGAAGCCTTGATTTATTAAGTTAGCCACAGGCAAGCCCGGATAAGCAGCCGACAAGCTCTCAGGTTGACCTGCGAGATGTCATTCCTAAAAAAATAATAAACCTGATGCCTGCCAGGGGTGCGGGTTGTTCGAAAGAGATACCGTCGCCCCTGGCACATAGGCAACTGAGGGAACACGGGTGGGTTTTAGTCAGTAAAAGTCTGACACGCCCTCCTGCTCCATCCAGAGCGGGAGAAGTTATTTGATGATTTCCCACCCTCAAAAAAAAAAAAAAACCTGTACAACGTGTAACGGAAAGGGTTTAAACATAGCAAGGGCACGGCTTCTTTGGATGATATCAAACGATATTGGAAGGGTTTTTTAATCCTATCTCTACATGTTCGGAATTTATGAGAATTTTTAATACATTCATACCAGAAACCGAACTTTTCAAATTTAAATAAACACAGCACTCGGAAGAGATTTATCGTGATATTGGCAAGTAACGTGGAAAGTTATTGACCTACGTAGTGCGGTGACACGTTTGTTATGATTTGAATTTAAGAAACATATGAAAACCGAAAATTTGATATCAATTCTTAGAGTATTTTATTTTGAGCTGAAACTATGTATAGTGATTCTATACCAGCTGTTATCTTTAGTGCTTAAGGATAGTAATAGGGTTTCTGTTACACCCTGTATATAAATGATATTAAAACAGTAATTTTTATCCAAACTTTTTACGGTATTTCGGTCTAACCGACACTTCTCAGCATCATGAAACCGAGGCGAAAGTGATACCCGGGTAGGTGTTAAGCGACTTTCAAGATAGCAGTTACGTGGAGGCAGGTACTAACCATCCCTGGTCGTATTAATTACTTGGCCTAATTGTTTTACCTCTTCATCATAGCTTGGGCAAGGCTTAAATTATGGGCGATAGCGATTTGAGGTAGAAACGAAAACACAAGTTTCAATAACATGAACATGGTGCCTTATTTTTGACTTTGAGACACTCTGTTTGTAATTAATTATTGGACTTCAATGTTATACACCGAGAAATTTTATTAGTTGTTTTCCGGCGGCAGAACAACCTGCCTTATGGATTACTTTCGAAGTATAGTGTAAAAGTTAAACAATAAAGATGTTTTTGTAAAAAAATAATTGAAAAAATAATCATCAACTCGGAAACGTGAGAATCATTAGTAACACCAGAGGTAACATGTAGGTGCGGGTTGTTCGAAAGAGATACCGCGGCCCCTGGCACACAGGTAACTGATGGAACACGGGTGGGTTTTAGTCAGTAAAAGTCTGACACGCCCTCCTGCTCCACCCAGAGCGGGAGAAGTTATTTGATGATTTCCGACCCAAAAAAAAAAGGTAACATGTAGGTACTACTCGAATCGCACGCGCCACCGACAAAGAGAACAGCGATGCATAAATGTTCAAAGCAAAATAAACTCTCGTAGGTGGTGGTGATTTTTCACAATAGTTAATCTGCCATTTTTTATTTCTAATATTTTATTTGTTTATAAAACGATTGTATTACCAAGACAAAACCATTTCGCTGCGGGAAAACAACCATTAAAATTTCTCGGTGTCTATATGTTAATGGCTTTGTTACACACACACACTCAATGTTCCACCTATATATGTTAAAGCCTCATGTAACAATATTGCTAAAACAAGACCTAATGCAGTCACTTCGCTTCAACTTCGCGCTCCACTAAATATCAACAGTACCATTGTGTAGAGATTGTGATCACCTCAATCAATTCAGCCTATCGCAATGCAATTCTGGACATAGGCCTCTCCCTGGCTCCGCCACAATACCCAGTCCTCCAACTTCCGCATCCAGTCTGTGGCTGATATTGTTTGTTTTTTTTCGAACGCACTTTGTTTCGAACTAAACGTATTACAGGAGCATTCATTTCTATCCTTGAAAGCGCGTTGAGAGTAAATTTTCGCCAATCGCCGTTGTCTCCTCACATGCACCACACAGAACTTAAAGGTCCCTCATGAATCGCTCTTATTTTAATGAACTTTAGACCTGGGCAGCGGTTGTGCTACCTGAGGGCTTATTAATTACTGAACTTTGACGTATTATTAATATGTCACTTTTAATATATCGAGTGTTATCCTGTTAGATAGTTTTAAAAGGGGGTCCCAGCAAAGATTGCATGCGACAGTTTACTAAATGTGTTGGAGAAAATTTAGATTATTATTTGATGGCCCTTGAGACAGTTAACAATTTTAATTATACTTTGAAAAATTCTTACCTGTGCTATGATTTCGTCATTTTGCCGTATCTCCTATGTATTTTACTGTATGTAAATAAATGATAAAATAAATAAATAAATAGGTTCTCAGATGCGATTAAACTAATATAGGGTGCATGAGTCTATTTTTTACAAGCTTTTATTTACTCGTATTTACTTAGTTTTTTTATAATTTTCAAACTAACTAAATACGAGTACTTAAATCTTGCGACAAGCTTTCATATCATATAATTTGTGTAATGTCTATGACGTTATAAGTTGATAGTAAAAGATTTAAAAGAAAAGATAATTATATTCTTTTTAGCGCATTAAAAAAAAGCTTGTTTAAAAAAAGTATTTTTACTTTTAATTTATTATTATGAAATTCACAGATCTATAACAATAAGCTTAACATATGCGTGGTTCCCGAAGTACTCTTAAACGGAGTTTATATTTCCGATAAAATTTACTCAATCAGCCTAGCCTTATCCCAGCCATGTTTGGGTCGGGTTACAGCCTAACCTAAGTACCACTATTTAACATACGTACCGACTCCCTATCTGAACTCCGGCACCCAGTAACTGAGTAATACGATAGCCTTTGGTAAGACTGTTTGTCAGACTTTCGGGCTTCTGACGACCCGTAACGACTGTCAAAGATCTACGAATGACAGACGGGACCAACGGCTTAAAGTGCTTTCCGAGGCTCGGAGGGGTCTTGATAATTAATGAATAGTCACCCATTCACGAACCGACTACGGCAAACGTAGATTAACCTTCAATGGACCGGTGCGGCTGTCATCATTAACCCCAGCAGGCCTAGCATGACGCTTGCTATTTCTACGAAGAATAGACAGTGCTTTTTCAATACAAAGCGACATTTCGTTTCTCCATTTTTGACATCGCACCGTAGATATCCTTAAACAATCTGTCATTTTGTCTTTCGTTTCTAACGATCTTTGTCTAGGTCCTTATAAATGTAGACTATTTCAGAAGACTATTTCTTGCCAAACTGTCAAAATCACACTGACAACAAACTTTCTACTCGACGGCCACAAAGTATATACGATAATCTACAAAATCATGATACGTTTAGAACGCATAAATGTGATAATTAATAGAAAAAACATAGCTAACTTCTCCTATTGTACATCATTTAGTTAATAGTCATGTCTATTCTTCCGTCGACAAATCGGTGCTCGTGCTAAGCTTGCTGGTTTGATACAACTGGCAATTTACCATGTATGTCGTTAGATTCACGTGGTTGACATTTAGGCAACAATGAAACAGACATTAAATAAAAGTAATTTAATTGAAATCCTGTGAATTCTTGACATTCAAACGCACGTGTAAATACACGTAGTACTAATTGAAATAAAAGGTTTTTAGGATCTTTTGTAAATCAAAACCGTCGTTCGTCTAGCAATTCACTTTGAAATTCTATTTAGCAATTAAAAATAATTAGGAAATAAATTACTGTTTCACAGAAATGCTGCTTAATAATAAGGATTTCTTCAAGTTGTTTCTGATTGGGTCATTAGGGAGTTTGATTTACTGAAGAAATAATGGAACAGATGGTATTAAATCTCCTTATTTATAAACGATGCTTAAAGTTACGTAATGATTAGCGTCTGTTTGACCATACATTTTTGAAGTTTATACACCATTTCATTTTAATCATAGTTTATGAATAAGGGAGAAAATGTGTTATTAATTATTAGTTTTTTTTTGAGCAATATACAGGGTGATTGGAAGATGGGTGCAAAGCTTTAAGGCGAAGATAGTACAGACAATTTAGAACCATTTAAGCCATGGTTGTCTTAGACGAAGTTGCCCCACACTAGGAATATTCTCCTGTATTGTGGGCGCGTTTACAAACATTTAAAATCACATACACAAACAGCCAGACCCGGAACAAGTACTTGTAGGTCATACAAATATTTTTTCCGTGCGGGACTCGAACCCGCGACACGCAGGGCAGCAGTCAATCGCTTTACCACTGCGCTAAACGTGCCGTCGACCTCAATTCCTCTCCGTCGAATTCAAGACCTCGGTTTACGATGTCTTCTTTAACCACTTCTGACGACCCGTAACGACTGTCAAAGATCTACGAATGACAGACGGGACCAACGGCTTAACGTGTATAAGGCACGAGTTTCAATGTGTATTGGACGGTCAGCCATCCTCGAAAAGACCGTGGCGAGCGTACATAACTCTCGATCGACGAAATAATAACGGAATTGTATTCCTTATCTCTTATACAATAGTCTGTTGGAACATAAAATTCCTGTAAAAACAGGCCTAAGCTACTAACAACATAAAATATTTCAAACATTCTCAGGACACCCATTAAAAGTAATGGCACAACCTATCTTTAGCCTAGATCTTCTTAAGACTGAAGTACAAAAGTAAGAACGAAAATTCAAAGTCCTTAACTCAACGCTTACACCTGGGTCTAGTTAATTATTATGCTCAAACTCCTCTGCAAAGCCTGTTATAATTTTCAGGGTATTTTTGTTAAAAGTTAAAAACTGTGTGCGTTCCATAGAGTCGTGAATGTATAGAGATCGTTTGGGTCATTGATGTGTGAAAAAATTCAGGTAATATTTTCCATATTTAATTTATCAGAGGTAAACCCAGCATTACATAATATACAAAAAAAAATCCCGCCAACTGGTTAATACTTCATATAACCAGAGGGCTGGCTCATTCTTTGGCCACATAATTAGCAATCTTCTGGGCACGTTTCCAGATGACAGCGATAGGGATGAGTACTTCGACGCCCAAGTGACTAAAAACCAAAAGATTTTTAGTAAGTTAGTCATTTAATGTAATACTTAGTGTAAGTAGTTAGTTGCTTTATGAATAAATTAAAGTACAATAAATTTAAAAATTTAAATTTTAAATTGAACATCGTCGGGTCGTCAAGCTCCCTAAAATTACACATATTAGGGAGCTCGACGACCTGACAATGAACTTACGATGTGATGGATGGATACGTTCCGTATTGAGACAGGTTTACTCAAATTTTTCCTGCTACGGTTTTCAAAAGGCCAGACCGAATGCAACCCTGCATTTTATTACACGATATTTTTGATACTTAATGTCTGGACTTTAAAACAGACTGAACCCTGACTTAGTTTTGCTATTTCTCCGAACGGGTGGTCAGATAGCAAATGTCAACTCCATCTGTATGTCGTGTAAAATAGATTTTAATATTCTATTCACAGAATAAACAAGGGAACCTACTCACTAACTCTATCAACAAAGATACGGGCCCGTCCGAAAGTAGTTTGAAACTTCTTAGTGAATCCTACAGCCAATTAACTAACTTTATTGGACGGGTAAAAACATATCAGGAATAGGGACACCTAAGCTTTGTCGTGTTGTCATTTGTAGCGGCACTACAGAAAAATACTTCGCAACAATATCTAACAATACAAAAATAGAAGTGGCGCCATCTACAATGCTACAGGCGAACCGCGAATCCTAGATCGCACAGTTAAAATTTACCGCGCGATTTGCATAGGTACAACATCCCGACATCAACCGTCGGGCAGTTGCCCACCAGACACTACACCCGTCTGGTCGGAGGATCCTCCCTTTTCCATAGAGTATGAGTGGACTTTACACCCTGTTCTTCATACCTCTATACATTCATTCTTAGTTCGGGCTCCAAACTAATCTTCTGTCCGTAGGTGATACGGAGTTGGAAACGTCGGTTACTTCGACCGAAACGACGGAGTTCGTGGTTAGGGAGTAGGCCCCGAGACACAGGCCTCTCGGTGAGAGGGAAGAGGCCGTAATCGACCACGCAGGTCCAGTGCGGGTTGGTAGAGGTCACATGTTGTCGAACTTTAGGTTCTAGGACATGTCGGTTTCCTCACGATTCCTTCCTTCACCGTTTTAAGACTAGTGGTGATAAACAAAGTTTACACCAAGTAAAGCGCCTGACTGTATTCAACTCGTAAGTAGCGACCGTTACCACTGCTCCATATAATACGGAAGTATGCAATCAATCCAACAATGCATGATTTAGGTGGTCAGCGAAATTAAAACAATTTTAATTCAAAATTGAGTTAATTCATGATTCATACTCAAGTAGGTATATCCGACGCATTTTAGGTAGTCTCACTTCAACTTATATAAAACGTGATGACCTATTCTAGTTTATTTCGTGAGAACATGACAGAAATACAAAAACGTAAAGGCACGTCTATTTTTTCCAAAGTCTGTGGCACATTCACAATTTTGTCTCGCCTACTTATTACTTTAAGAGACGACCCGCGAGATCTTTGTATGCTAATTCAGCCATTTTGAAGAATAAAAGGAACATTTTTTTTGTTCTGTTTCGTTTATTTTGCCTTTTTTGCCTTGTGTCGAAGGCTTGAAGTCACGTAGTATGGTAATAGGTATAATATTGTGGTTTTTACACATGAGAGATCGGGGCTGTGTATTTTCTGGAGTAGAAAATAAGTCGAAGAAATCTTTTTTGGTTGTTTTAGATACGAACTAAACAATTTTGAAAAGATAATATCTTCTACCTAGCCTTTTCCCAATAGTATGATAGTTTTTTTTTTGTATGGGAAATCATCAAATAACTTCTCCCGCACTGGGTGCAGCAGAAGTCGTGTCAGACTTTTACTTACTAAAACCCGCCCGTGTAGCAGTTGCCGGTATGCCAGGGGGCACGGTATCTCTTTCAAACAACCCGCACCCCTGGCAGGCATCGGTCCTTGCGGACCCCACCAGTTGGTGATGACATCTCTTGGAGGCGCGCGTGGACCACAACGCGCCGTCGACCCGGGCTTGGTCCTTACTGGACAGCGAGCTACCCGTTACTCACCGTCCGCAAGCCCGCGCGTACGGTGGCCGGGAATCACCCTGGGATTTCCTACGCCCAGGGCGTCTCCTGCGGGCCTGCTAGGGCCGTGAGGGCACATACAGGGTGTCCGGTAATTAATGGAAACCTTGAAATGGTTCATGGTAGAACTAATGGCCATTCAGAAAAAAAAACATTTTTATTTGTATTTAATCTGTAAAAAATAAATAAAAAAACAACCGGCTTCCGAAAAAAACAATACAAGTGAAAAATAACTTAATAATAAATAATTTCGGAAGTCGGTTTCTTTGGATAGGTATCTATGAATCTATTTTAATTTTTGGTCACCGCCTTCCGAAATTAAAAAAAATGTGTTTATTGGCATTACAGCATAAAAAACCTTAAAACTATGAATAAAACACAACAATGTTATTAATGCCAAAAGAGCCTCAGCTCAGCATAATATCAGATGGCAACATAGTATGCACCACCTGACGCGAATGTACATACCTAAATAGTAATATATGTCGTAATATATAATGTCGGCGCCTGCGTCTCATTAGGTACTTGTCACTGATATGCCATAGAGTGTCACAGACACTAAAGGCATAGACAAGTAATAGATGTTACGTGCGGTGCAGACACGCGGATTACAAAAAATACTTTTTACGTACATAATTTTTTAGGTATTTTACACATAATTATCTTATTTTTGTTTATTATTTTATTTCTGTATCTGTCCGTGACATCACAGTGGGCCCTATCAGAATACCAGCGCTGCGACACCTTTAAATGTCACAGCATCATGCTGAGATAGGGGCCTTTTGGCCTCGTACAGAATTTTGTTTTATATTTTTTATAATATTTTAATTTTTTTTTTTTTGTTAAGCATATTGTGTAGTTAAGTTTGTGATATTCCTATGCGAGTCTAATAAATACTTTTTCTTTATTTCTTTTCTTTCTTAATCCACTACGCGGGTTGGTACGCCTTGTTTAAATGGCAGTAACCACCTTCCATCATAACGTCCACCAGCCTGCATTGCCAAAATAATAAAACTAAAACTTATTACGTATAATCTCTCGCAAAATTCATCATAGTGTATTTGATATCGGCAAACTTGTTGACTCTGGCAATCTGCCAGTCGGTGGCAAATTACTTTGGCTATATTTCAGGGTATTTGACTCGTGTAGTGTTACTAATGGGATCTACTTATTTTGACGTGAAGCCGTCTTTTTGCTCGGAGTACTGGAGTTCAATTTCCTCTGACTGACAAAAACATGTAAGTCTTCAAACTATGAGAATTTTAGTGCTAGAGTAATGTTTGAGCATTTAAAAGATAGGTGATACATTAAAAAAAAAATGGGATATAATTTATAGTCTAATTTTTTACGCGATTACCGATATCCACGCAGGCGAAGCCGCGGTTTAAAGCTAGTATTTTCATAAAACTTG
Source organism: Antitype chi (assembly GCA_947359405.1). NCBI lineage: Eukaryota > Metazoa > Arthropoda > Insecta > Lepidoptera > Noctuidae > Antitype > Antitype chi. Next base: position 5,867,885 of record OX375836.1, read on the forward strand.
ATACTACAACAGGCTACAAACTTCGACACGGTACAAGGATACCAAATGATACTTCTTTCTTTGTACTTAGAAAGAAAAACTTTGAAACAGTTTACGTGATTTATATTGTAAAAAGGTTGCTGTTATTATGTATTTTTTTCTTTGGTAGAATAAGGTTTTACTATTCTCGAATTCCGTGACTTAAGGCCCTGGTAACTTTAACTATTGTCGTCATGTGCGAAAATTGTTCTTATTTCAATTCAATACGGGTAAAATCTGTTGTAATAAATTCGAATAATAAATGAGCAAGGATGGTCGTAAAAATGCAAAAAAAAATCGTATAAAATTAGATATTAATTATTTAATTAAGAATAATCCATCACTAGATGCAGTTTGGCATTTGAAATTTTATGGTATATTTTTAATTATAATTGTAATTGTTATTGAAGGGATAAACAGGTTTTAAAGATAATTAAGAGGTGACTTTGATGATTTTTTTGATGCAATAGTATGTTTAATTATGTTTTGAGTTCCATCACTTTATGCAAAAAAGACTTGAAAATTATTTACGGTTAAAGAGATACACTGGTTTAAAAAAACCACCTTTTTGAGCGTTTTCAAGAAATTACCGCCTTAAGTTGTAGATCGTTTACAAGTAAATTATTTCATCACCACTGCTCTCAATACGGTGAAGGAAAACATTATGAGGAAACTGGCATGTACTAGATCCAAATATTCGAAGACATGTGACATCTACCAACCCGCACTGGGCCGCGTGGTGGATTACGGCCTACTCACAGAAAGGATGCCTGTGATCCAGCAGTGGGAACATTAAAAGCTATGTGTACGAAACATCTTACTAATATTATAAACGCGAAAGTTTGTAACTATGTATGGATGGATGGATGGATGTTTGTTGCTCTTTCACGTAAAAACTACTAAATGGATTTGGATGAAATTTGGCACACAGATAGATTATGACCTAGATTAACACATAGAATACTTTTCATCCCGCTAATACGTTCCTGCGGGATAATTTCCGACTTCCACGCGGGCGAAGCTTAGATATTTGAAGATTTAGATATTTACATGTTTGTTACTCTATCACGCAAAAATGGCCAAGCGGATTCGAATGAAATTTGGCACACAGATAGTTTATAGCCTGGATTAGCATATAGGATACTTTTTATCCCGGTAATAAGTTTCTGTGGGATTATTTCCGACCTCCGAGAGAAAACACTTTTCAAAACAATTTTCCTTTTAAAAATAATGCCCTTAAGTCCAGTCGGTCTAAAAGAGTTAGTAAGTTTAGACTTGAAAATGACAAAATTTGCATTCATTATAACTGAAAACATTTTAAAGAATTCTGCCTGAAAATATTCTTTAAGAATATGCCCATTTTGTTGAACTACGAAAGAAGTTAAGTTTCTTTTTTAACACAAAAAAACTAGTTTTTCTTTTAGAGTCTCCAAAGAGTTTTTATTATTATACTGCCTTACAAAATTTTAATGAAAACAGTAAGAAAGTGGCCAAGTGCGAGTCGGACTTGCACACGAAGGGTTCCGAGCCAGTGTAGCGATCATAGTACACACACATTTCAAGTGATACCTATTAGGGTTTGAAAGATACAACTTTGTGGTGCACATAGGATGGACGAACAGACAGCGGAGTCTTAGTAATAGGATCCCGTTATCAATCCCGTTAGCCGTTAGAAAAGAAAACTTAAGACATATTTATTAAATAAGGCATACTATAACATTAACGAGTTCCTAGAGGAAAAATTTGTATTTTGATTAGGCTGTCTTAGAAAGAAAAGAAAGAAAGAAAAAACGTTTATTTGCGGTAAACATGACGCAAAAAGATAAGGAACACAAAAAAAATAAGAAAAGGTTGAGGGAAACATGCGTCACATCCACGCAAAACGGCTATCACTCAGCATTATGCTGCGACCCTATGCCAGACAGAGCCCCAGCGCTGGTTTTCAGGGATAGCCGGCTTAATAATTTGTTTTTGTTTTTGATATTCTATTTGACTTTTTTCTTATTTTAAATTACTTACAACATTACTATTATTCTTTAAATACTAAATTTATTGTTATTATATTATGAGAATGTTTTATTAAAAATATTTGTTGACATTTGCACGTCACATCATGTGGCAAACATGTCTGTACTTGTTATTGTTGTTATTAACAGCTTGCATGCATGTCTTTAATTATATGTATGACACATGTTTATGCAAATAAATATTATCTTATCTTATCTTAGCACCGTTTGGGTACGGAACCCTAAAAATCTAGTATGCAAACTTAATCTCACTTTTAAAATTTATTCTTGAGATGTTAAGCGTAAATGTCTGTCATTTGTCAACCATTATTTAGGCCATTAAAATATGCAATAAAAGTATTTTAAAATGTGGGGTACTTTACAAGATGCCAAGTCGTGTTTACCCAGATATTTCAAGACCCGCTTTTACTTTGGGTTTTAAAAGCAATTTCATAATTAATTGTGTGACTTTCAATGTCGTAATTTAGGTACGCAGTTATTCTTTTTCTAATCTATGAAAGAATAGATTCCTAGTTCTTAATGAGGCAACTAATTTTAAAATACAACATAGCAGGCTACGTTTAGTATGCGTTTAATTCACGATTAAGTTCGGGAAATAAGTAACAAAATAGTTATAAAAAATGTTCCAAATCAAGTTTTTGTCCAATCATTTTTTTTTTTTTTTGTTGGGAATCTCGCAGTTGGCCTTGAGAGGCCGTGACTGCTCAACCGGGCTTTCCTGGGACTGCCATTAAGAATTTACTCTTAACGCCTCCAGCCAGGGCTTACGAACTAGAATTTATAAACTAAGCGACTGCACGCTGAGGGCACCCCCTGTGGGGTACGGGCCTCGGCTCAGGGCGTCACTGATAGGGGGACAGCTATCGTTGGGGATAGGCTGGATCAAAATATTGGCATTATTATTATTGATCGGGGAATTTAAAGCTACTGGCTCAGTTGCGGCGCGGGCTGGCGCTTCAACGAGCAAGGGTCGGTCGGGTTTTGTCCAATCTCAGTGAAAATCAATGTTTATAGCTAACCAAAATGGTAGGAAAATATCAGATATTTTTGTGGATTGACACAGAACGTCAACAATGTTAATAATGCGAGAAAATGAAAAACGAACTACGAGGAAATAAATTTTTCTGCGATGAAGAAGGTAAGAACGCAGTTGTAGCCTATTTTAAGGGCAATAAAAAATCTTTGTTTTTTTTGAGGGTTAAACAACATTATTTTTTGTTTACCCTAAACCCGAAAAGGGGTCATTGTACTCATCATTTTGAACAACTTTTTCTATGTGAGCAACCTTGAAATCGCGAAAAAAATATCAGCTGTTCCATACATTTTTTCGATTTAAGTGAACACAAATATATGAAACAGCTGATATTTTTGTGTTTGTGTCTGTGTTTGTGTTGTATACAAGTTAATCGAAAGATCTGAAAAGTGTTCACTTGCAGGTAAATCAAAATAAAGTTAATCTTCTCACCTTACTGCCAAATCCGCAAATAAAAAACCTCCTCCCTTACAAACATTTTCAAATCGAATTAAAAATAACACATCAAGAAAACACAATTGCAAATATCTTTTATACAAACTCGCCAAGCTTGGCCGACTTGGCAATTAATTTCTGCCAAGTGGCGGGCATATTGCCAAGTATTGCCAAGTAGACAAGTCTGCTTACCGCTTGTAACTTAGTGTGAAGTTTGTGCCTTCGGGAATTAAACTGGTATCTCGGTATTATAGTATCGGAAAATGCTGACAATTAACGAGGGTACGGGGAGTTGTATTTAAGGTGCAGTGTCGTTTATTTGTAGTTTGTGTATCTAATACCGTTAAACGAGCAATTCTTGTACCTATAGAGGGTGTAACAGAAACCCTATTGCTATCCTTAAGCACTAAAGGTAACAGCTGGTATAGAATCATTATACATAGTTTCAGCTCAAAATTAAATACTCTAAGAATTGATACCAAATTTTCAGTTTCATATGTTTCTTCAATTCAAATCATAACAAACGATATTTGATATCATCCAAAGAAGCCGTGCCCTTGGCATATATTATGTTACCGGCCAAACCCAATTTCAGGCCAAACTAGTTTGTCCTAGGCCAAACAGACTTATCCTACGCGTGATATGTCGCAGCCAACTAGCTTAATTAGCCATTTCGTTAACAGCCTTTGGAAGTAACGCTCGCCGGCCGCTCCCGCGGCGCCGCTCGCTTCGCTCGCTCGGCTCGCGCGCTTTTGGTCACAGTTCTAACCTAACCTAACCTAACCCATTTAATCGGCGTGCCCCGGCTTAATAAACCAGTATGGCCTAGGACAAACTAGTTTGACCTGAAATCGGGTTTGGCCGGTAACATATATACCCTTTCCGTTACACGTTGTATATGAATCTGAATCTCGGAAACGGCTCCAAATATTTTCATGAAATTTAGTATGCAGGGGGTTTCGGGGGCGATAAATCGATCTATCTAGGTTTCAATTTAAGAAAACGTCAAACAAAAAAAAAACGGGCACAGCTCGGTCATCCAGATACTTTTATTTTAAGGAAAAAGTACACTCGGAGGAATGAGGAAAATGTCGTGAGGAAAGTTTTGAGTATGAATGTCGGTGGTTATAAGAGTAGGGGGAGACCAAAGAAACGATGGATGGACTGTGTGAATGATGATATGGTTAGAAAGGGTGTGACTTCGGAGATGACGACTAATAAAGAAGCATACTTCTCTATTAGAATAAGACATGATACGCTGACCCCAAATAAATTGGTATAGGGGCAGGAAAATAATGATGTTATAACTAAATGAGTTCGGTTTGAAAACAACGACTTTATCAAAGTTTATTTAAAAACATTACATCTATTAGTGTTATTTTAAACCAATATATAAAATACTAGCTGACCCGAGCCCACTTCGTTGGGCGGTAAACATTTTTATATCACTCAATAGATTACGACACGGTCGCGGTTCCATACCTATGTCATATTATCTCTTTAACCATTCGTCCAAATTATATGCAGTAAAACGGAAAAGTCTTTTGTTTTAAACACTTGAGACGATAAATATACTCGTACTTATTTGGATAAGCATTCATAATCCTTACTAATATTATAAACGCGAAAGTTTGTATGTATGGATGTTTGTTACACTTTCACGCAAAAACTACTGTATGGATTTGGATGAAATTTGGCACACAAATAGATTGTAACCTAGATTAACACATAGGATACATTTTATCTCGGTAATACGTTCCCGCGGGATAATTTCTGACTTTCATGCGGGCGAAGTCGCGGGTGGAAGCTAGTTATTGATAATATGACCAATAAACATGACCTAACGATTTAAATGATTTTCTTAATATAAAAAACTACTTTTTGTGACTTAAATAAAAAAGGTAGACATATGGGGTCGCTGCCTTTTTTGTAGGCATTATCAAGTTCTACAACTTTTCTCTAGAACTCAATCATATTCTCTCATCGTTAAGGCAGCGTTTGTAAGAAACATTTTCGTTCGACCGTTTTTTCTCCGTCTTACTTTGCAATTCCGACTACCACGAAAAAACCTTTAAATTTTTTGGGTTATTATATAGCCTATGGCACTTACAAATAACGTGCCTTTCTATAGGTAAAAGAATTTTCAAAATTAGTTCAGTAGATCCAGAGATTACCCCCTTACAAACTCACAAACTCACAAACTTTACCTCTTTTTATAATATTATAGAATAGAAGAACGTAATTAATATTTATACCTAGAAGAAAAACTACTGCTTAGTTGCAATATAAGACTACAGTTATTTCTTTAAAAAATAAATATCAGTCAGTATGCGCTTAGTACTAGCTGGAATTGAAAAAAAAAACAAGCCCCTGATCTACTGAAATAACCTGCGTACTAATTCAATAATAAAGTAGATGACCGCTGATTTGCCAAATTTAAGTGGCAGTGGGTAGGGCAGATTGCTCGCTGAACAGATGGCCGATGAGGCCGAACGATTATGGAGTGGCGACCGTGTACCAGAAGACGTAAATTTGGAAGGCGTTCCACAAGTTGAACCGATGACCTTGTTAGGGCCGCAGAACACCACTGGATGCGGGAAGCACAGAACCGGTCGAAGTGGCGGAGCTTGGGGGCAGCCTATGTCCAGCCGTGGACGTCTTTCGGCTAAAATGATAATGATCACTGAATTCACAAACTTTAAAAGCTACACAATCTAAGTACCACAGTAACTGCAAAATCTCTTTAATTATAGCTGACAAACGGTTTAAAAATGCAAACCGTCCCTTTATATACTGGCTGTAATTTTTTTCTTACCACAATTTCTCTTATGTGGGAAGATCTATGCTGACCATGTTTTTGACCATTACAAAAAATGGCATTGGCGTGCCCCTTGATACTAACTCACAACTGTCTTTGTGACCGTGCCCAAATTAATCAGAAGCGGAAGGTGTACGACTTTTTCGTTTTAGTAAAATAAAAACACAAAATGTTGCCAGTAACACTTGATAAGTTACTAGAAAACTTAGATCCGCAGATACGGATCCGGATACGGACAATTTGCGTCAAGATCTTCGGATACGGATACAGATCTTAACTTTCTTACTCAATCGGTGGTGGTAGTTGACGCCACTTGACGCTTTGCGTGACAGAACATGTTTAGACTTGCGTTGCGCGGGTCTTTCTTTTGTTTTGTTTATAGTTTAGTGTGACACTGGACAGCATAGATAACGTTCTTGTTTGTTGTACGAGTTACAAAAATGTCTACAAAGAAGTTTAGTAGTGCAATTTGGAATTATTAATAAGGTAAAAGATCCGTCAAAAATGTTACGGATAGGGATAATAGGGATACGGATCTTTTTTCTCCCGCGGATATCCACGGATACGGATACGGATATCCGGATCTTCACTAGTTTATTTGGACAGTGTTCTCCCAAAGCTAAGCAAAAGCCAGTCCCTCCGTTCGCTTTCCCTTTTCCTACCCAGATATTAATATCAACAAAAAAAACATTCATACTCGCAACTGGCGTGCGTGTATGAAAAGAAAAGAAAGAAGAAAGAAAGAAAATACATTTGTTTAGCACAGACTAAAAAGGCACACAATATACAGCAAAATAATAAAATCAAACAAACCAACAAAAGTGTAAAGTGCGTCAAAATGTGCCTCACGGCTGCGCTAAAAAGGCCCAGTTCAGCATAAATACCAGACAACTAGTGCCTGACGCTGGTTTTCAACTGGACCTGATGCGTGAGGTGATGTAAATCAGCTTTAATACCAATACTGCAACGTGACGTGTGTATGCATACATAAATAAAATAAATTTGTGTCAGATAAAATAAATAAAATAGTAACGAGTAGTACTTATATAGCGAGAATGACCAAATGTATGGACGTAAACGAGGCAAAAGAAGTATTAGGATCTTAGCAGGTGGTGTTCTGCAGTTTTTGCTTGCCATCGGAAGAAAGCGTGAGTTTATGTATGTATTTAAAAAATCATTAATCGAAATTGGGGCGTGAAGGCATAAATTACTTAATTTTTTTAAGTAGCAATCAAGAGGTCAGATAAGTAGTCGCGCCATTTAAAATACTGGTACTTAAGTGCGTGCAGTTAGAAGCCAAACCCAAAATAGTTGGACAAAGACTAGGCAGACGATGTTGATTTTTCAAAAAGGAGGAGGTTCTCAATTCGTCGGAAACTTTAAAAAAAATGTATGTTCCCCGATTACTCGAAGATGGCTAGACCGATTTGGATTTATTTTCTTTTGTTTAAAAGGGTATGCTTCCTAGGTGGTCTCATGATCATTAAGTCAGGATCTGATGATGGGATCCTGGAGAAATGGAGAGAACTCTTCAAATTGTGTAGGCACGCTTGAAGCGATTTGGCTAGTTTTTGGAAGAGTACTTTCTCGGAGTGGTCAGATTTCACTTTGGTGAAGATCTGATGAAGGACTTCGGAAATAGGCAACGGAGCTCCTCAATAAATGATAGAAAATGGACTGGGATTGCTGAAATCTCATGTCTGTCTATTGCTTACACCAGTTCATAATATAACATCACGCCGGTACGCTGTGAAGGGGTAAGCACAAGTGAACCACTAAAAAGTGAAAAAAAAAATCTTTAAAAAAAACGAAATAGAAGTCTGTTGTTTTTTTTTTGAAAAAAGTTTTAATTGGAAGTACATTTATTTTACGGAAATTAACAAGGGAACACGGGTAGGTTTTAGTCAATAAAAGTCTGACACGCCCTCCCGCTCCACCCAGAGCGGGAGAAAATTTAAGGTCGTGTGTGATTTGTAGGTCGTGTGTTCAAACTAAGCCAAGCGCTTCACTTTGTGTATACAAATAATTTCATCACCACTGCTGTCAAAACGGTGAACGAAAACATCGTGAGGAAACGACATGTCCTAAAACCAAAAATTCGAAGACTTGTGACATATACCCATACCAACCCGCACTAGGCCCGCGTGGTGGATTACAGCCCAATCTCGAACAGCAGTATGAACAATAAGGCTGATTTTAATTTGTGAAGTACTCCTTTTTATCTAGATATTCATTTAAAGTTGATCAAATATGATCCCAAGCGTCTGAAAATAAAGTTTCAAATCAACTATTTTGTACTACTCAAAATTCACCAAGATAGTTCAAAGATTAGGTCTTGCTTCGAGAATCCCAAGACGTGTTTCAAACTATTAACTCTGCCGGAGGCCGAGGTCTAGTGCTAATTAAAATGACCAGACTACCCTAAACCAATCTAGGGTCGTGACTTATTAGTAGCATGTGGGTGAAAAGTTAGTTATTAGTTTAAATAGTAGGTAACAGCAGGTTTATTACGAGCACCGATTTGTCGACGGAAGAATAGACATGACTATTAACTAAATGATGTACAACAGGAGAAGATAGCTATGATTTTCTATTAATTAGCAGTTATGCGTTTTAAACGAATCAAGATTTTGTAGATAATCGTATACTTCGTAAACTTTGTGGCCGTCGAGTAAAAAGTTTGTTGTCAGTGTGATTTTGACAGTTTGGGAAGAAATATTCTTCTGAAATAGTCTACATTTATAAGGACATAGACAAAGATCGTTAGAAACGAAAGACTAAATGACAGATTGTAGAAGGATATCTACGGTGTGATGTCAAAAATGGAGAAACAAAATGTCACTTTGTAGTAAATAATCATTGTCTATTCTTCGTAGAAATAGAAAGCGGTGGCCGGGAATCAGCCTGGGATTCCCGACGCCTAGGGCGCCCAGGCTAGGGCAGTGAGGGCGCATATACTGCCTCTCCCACACGTGCGCCGCCTCCCTCTTTGCGAGCATTGCTGCTTCGCAGAAGGAGGTGATGGCTACCCATGCACTCTCGCTCCATATCATGGCCTGGACCAGGGCCGGACGCGAGAGATCGCCGCCGCCGATCGCCTCCACGAGGAAACAGCGGTGCTGCCGGGCAGACCACCGTGTCCTCATACATCTCTACGAATATTATAAACTTGAAGAGTTTGTTTGTTTGGTTGAACGTGCTAATCTCAGGAACTGCAGGTTGAAATTGAAAACTTCTTATAGTGTTGGATAGCCCATTTATCGAGGAAGGCTATAGGCTATATAACATCACGCTAATACGCTTAGGGGCCGAGCAAAAACCCAAAAGTATTGCAAAATACGCTTAAATTACTGGAATTTTGAAATATTTTTCCGAGGTATTTCAATATTGTACGGTAACTCGATTTCCAATAAGAATAAAACGTGTGGTAACATACAACAGGAACATAATACAACTTTTTCATGCGTATACACAGTTTTCAGGCAAAAAATTCAATTTACAGCTTCCAGCTTTCAGCGCTGAAAAACCTGAAAATTGCCTACATTGCAGACTGTTAATCAAACATTCCTGAAACGCCTATTTTTTAGTTTTTCAGTAGTGCTTGGAATTACCCTTTTATTTGGTACGCACGGCTACACATCAAGCCAATATAAAATAGAAAATCAAAAATCAAATCATTTTTATTTCAGGAATTTTATAAGTACACACAAATACATTTCACCCATAGTGACTACATGTCATAAAAAAGTAAACATTAGGCTTTAAGTAGATATATTGTTATTATAAGCTGATCTCGCATTGTATAGGATTTCCTTACAATGTGAGATCAACGTAAACTAGAAATGTAGAGCTTGATGCGTAGTCGTGTGAACCGAGCAGTTGCATGTGACTTTGATTGTTATTTAACAATTCTCCGTTTGAAATATGAGTTACAGAAATATTTGGGCCTTTCAGCACAATCTGAGGGACATAATTGTTAATTCGAAAACATTAATTATTTATTTATAACAATTGCTTGCTGCTTGTCATGTTTCTGTTTCCTATACCACCTGGTGAATATACTAATAATAAAGCGGAGGTGTTTGTTTGTTTGTTTGATTGCGCGAATCTCTTAGGCGCGGGACAAATACAAGAGGCGTTGGGCGGAGGTGAGGCGTGGGTGCAGCGCGAGCGCGGCGCCACTTTTTGATACTTCATACAAAATGTGTAGAAGAGGCGGGGCGTAAGACATACTGAGATGGCGGGGCGCGGGTTCGGCGCGGGCGCCGCTTCCGCGCCTTCGACGCACCCGCTCTTAGCAGTGGCATGCCGGACAGTGTGCAGACAGTACAGACATGGGCAAAATGTGTCACTAAAAAAAAAAGAATGAAATGTATCTTTCGATTACTGGGATATGTAAACATCACTCTTTTATATGTATCAGTAGCTCACGCTCGCGCGCACGACACGATCTGGATAGTGTAATAAATTTTCCATTTGAATGAGAAATCTATGCTCCTGTCCTGCTTGGCACACAGGGTGGACCGTATATCTTCTGATCTTTTGTAAGTTCTCCAAATGCACCAGAGCTTGCAGATCCTCTTCATCTGAGGAGGAAGACGTCATGTTGTCGTGATAAAATCAAACACTAGAATGGCCCAAATGTATCCACTGTGTTCGCCCGCGCCTCGCCTTTCCGACACATTTAGCGCCCCTGTTCTGGGCTGCACCGGCGCCGGCGCCGCGCCCGCACCTCGCCCGCGCCTCGCCTGCGCTTCGCCCTAGCCCGACACCTCATGTATTTGTCCCGTGCCTTAAAGTACCTACCAATAGGATTGTAAAATTTTTTTTTTTTAGTTAGAACATTTAACAGACCAATTTTAAATGAAGGTTATATACTTTTATACTAGGATTATTAGTAGCCAAGCAGAAAGAAGGGTTTAAGATTGAGTTAGAAAAATTAACACGAGACACCCATCGAAAAAAAAACGAGTGTGCTTATTATGACCACACGACTGAAGTGAAACTTCTTTCGCTCCATCTGTATGTATATTTATTTATTTATTTATTTAAATAACATGGGAGACTTACAGCTAAAGCAAACAGATCGAGGACAGTATATTAGACAGAAAGCCAATTACAGATCTCCACTTATAAAATACAGATTAAGAAAGAATTAATTCTAAGGACATTCACACTAGTCTACTACCGGATAATTACTATGATGCTCGCTCTGAATAACAACTATCATAACATTAATAACATAACAAAAACTACTACAAGAAAAAGTTGGCTTAAGCACTTCCTGGCTGACGACACACTGGTTAGGAACAGATCTATATCGTACTGTTTACAATGCCATGCAATGCAATGCAATGTATGCTGTGTGCAATGTATGTATATATATATATGTGTGTGTACAATATATACATGTATGTACATATATATACTAATTTTCTACAAATATTTAAATTTATTTCATGTTTTCATTGGTAAATTAATATTTTTGCATAGATCTTTTATTTTTATTCATTATTTTCATTATTGGATACATCAGTAATTACTGTGGTTGATTGTAAAACCGGGACAATAGGCTTATGGTATGAGACGCGTAACGCTAGTAAACTCGCAAACGAACTACTGACTGAAATATAAACATATTTCATTTACTAGCTATAAGAGAAAGAGAGAAAGAAAATGTGCGCGCGCACTGCTCTCTCTTGCTCCTACACTGTGATACAGACAATAGGCCTGCAGTGTGCTGAGATATATGGAACGTATTTGGCTATGAGAGGAAGAGAGAAAGAAAATGTGCGCGCGCATTTTTTTTTTTTTTTGTAGGGCATCTCGCAGTTGGCCTTGAGAGGCCGTGACTGCTCAACCGGGCTTTCCTGGGGCTGCCATTAAGAAGTTAATCTTAACGCCTCCAGCCAGGGCTTACAAACTAAATTTATAAACTAAGCGACTGCACGCTGAGGGCACCCCCTGTGGGGTACGGACCTCGGCTCAGGGCGTCACTGATAAGGGGACAGCTATCACTATTGGGGACAGGCTGGATCGAATTGGCTGTGCGCGCGCACTGCTGTCTCTTGCTTATATCCCCCACTCAACTTCCGTTCGCCTTGCCCGATCACACTTTTCGTAACGCTTACGTCACACGTTCGCCAGCTTACTCCCCAAGTCAAGCGTGCGTAAAGAAGTTTCACTTCAAAAACAGTCTCTCCTAACAATATCCGCCTAAACAAGACTATTTCGTATTCTAAGCAATTTTCATCAATCTAACTTGTTGATTGCTTGGCTCTCTGCCAACCCTAATAACCATTGGAGGATGTTGATAGTGGAAGATGGTGAGTTTCCGTTAAAATGGGGGGGTTGAGGAGCTTGAAATTGGAATTGGGAATGGCGGGAGGGTTGGAACTTACGTGCTTTTAAGATTACGGTATCCAAACTATTTTGCTTGTGATAGTTACTCTGTGTTTTACTGAACCGTAGATTTTGAAGATAGTTTAGAATCCTCAAAATGGATAATATGCTTACCAAAATTAACCCTAAAAAACCCATAATCGAGTCTTTTGGGGTTTTTTTTTTGGGTGGGAAATCATCAAATATCTTCTCCCGCTCTGGGTGGAGCAGGAAGGCGTGTCAGACTTTTACTGACTAAAACTCACCCGTGTTCCCTCAGTTGCCTGTGTGCCAGGGGCCGTGGTATCTCTTTCGAACAACCCGCACCCGTGGCAGGCATCGGCCCTTGCGGACCCCACCAGTTGGTGCTGCCATCTCTTTGAGGTGCGCGTGGAACACAACGCGCCGTCGACCCGGGCTTGGTCCTTACCGGACAGCAAGCTACCCATTACTTGCCGTCCGCAAGCCCACGCCTACGGTGGCCGGGAATCAGGCCAAAAGGCCAAAAGGTCGACTGGTAGAAAATGCCTTTGGCATTAAGTCCGCCTCTGTACATTTCTGTGCGTGAAGTATTAAATAAATAAATAAATAAATAAATAAATCAGCCTGGGACTCGCGACACCCAGGGCGTCTCAACTATGGCCGTGAGGGCGCATATACTGCCTAAGTTACTCTATGTTTGACTGAACCGTTGATTGTGAAGTTAGTTTAGAATCCTGCGAATGGACAATATGCGTACCAAAATTAACCCTAAAAAACCCATATTCGAGTCTTTTAGGGTTGAAACACAAGTCGTTCGCCGCTTGCTGAATGCGCTTTCACATTTCGAAATAAGTCTAGATTTCTAAAGCTAGATTTTCATCGACTCAGAAAATGAATGAGAGTATTTTATATTAACTTTTAAGATTGCGAAACTTGAATCTACAAAATAGTTTTGGAAAAGTTACCTAAAAAGCTTCAATTGGGAGAAATGTTAGGTTAGGATTGGAACGTTAAACGGTTTCACAGCATATCGTAAAAACAAATTAGAATTACATTCTTGATTGCTAAATTCCAGCCTTTTGTTAACAAATGAAGTCAGAAATGTTTTTTGTTAGAAAAAAGTTTAGTTATTTTTAACCGGCTTCAAAAAGGTCATCAATTCGACATGTTTATATATTTTTTTAATGTATGTATTTATAGACGAATTTGCAAAATTATTTTTTTGTTTCAAAGAGGTTTATTTCAAAATGGTCCCATTCTAATTTGATATAGATCTGATGATGCGTTTCGAAGACAGACAACGGAACTCTTCCAAAAATTACAGCAAATCAACCGCGATTGCTGCTATCGCATAAACATGCATTGTTTTGACCAAGGGTGATGAAATTTTGAATTGGCGTGGGGTAGGTACCATCTTTATATACCGAGACTCCTCTTTGCCTCGAAAAACACGTTAAACTGTTGGTCCCAGCTGTCGTTCGTGGATCTTTGACAGTCGTTACGGGTCGTCAGACACCCGAAAGTCTGACAGCCAGTCTTACCAAGGGGTATCGTCTTACACAGCAACTGGGTTGTGGAGGTCAGATAGGCAGTCGCTCCATGTAAAATACTGGTAGTCAGCTGAATCTGGTGAGACTGGAAGCTGACCCTAACATAGTCGGGAAAAGGCGAGGCAAATTGATTTTTTAATGCAGTTTGAAACCTAATCAAAACAACAACATCATCAAAATTAAATAATAATAAGTATGACTTAATTAAACCCACCCATAAATTACTTCCGAACACTTTGATCACATTGCCACGAAAACATAATTTAAAATTAATTGCAGACAGCGCAAACGTTAATTATTATTTTTGGAACAAACTTTCATTAGTACCAGTCAATTTGACTTGAATTACGAGCGTGGCGGACGAAACTTTTTGAAATTAATTAAGCATTATAAGCTTTCGTAGATGTCCGAAAGCCAACGGACCGATACTTTGGGCATCGGTTTCTCTTGAAAGGAGACTGGTTGAATTTGTATGGGAAGTGGTCTATAGAACAATAGCCATACGGTTTTGTTATTTGTGTAGGAATACTTCATCTATAGGGCTTAAAGTCACCCAACTTCATCTAAAACTATGCTTAGAGTTTCCCAGCGTGATCGAATCAGGAATGAAGAGATCCGCAGGAGAACCAAGGTAACCGACATAGCCCGAAAAATTGCCAAACTTAAGTGGCAGTGGGCAAGGCACATTGCTCGCAGAACTGATGGCCGATGGTGCCGAAAAGTTCTGGAGTGGCGACCGCGTACTGGAAGACGTAAAGTTGGAAGGCTTCCCACAAGGTGGACCGATGATCTTGTGAGGGCCGCAGGAGTCCGCTGGATGCGGGAAGCACAGAACCGGTCGAAGTGGCGGCGCTTAGGGGAGGCCTATGTCTAGCACTGGACGTCTTTTGATGATGATGATGATTTATTGACAGGCCTGCACTGTCCTCCCATACCTATTATCACTGTAATTTGAAAACATTGTAAAAGCCAATTAATTTTTAAAGAGTTACCGTGGAGTTTCTTGTCGGCTCTTCTCCATAGGAAGCGACAAATTGGAACCGTGCACCTAGCTTCTGACGTTTCATAAGTGCACATGTAGGTTTATATGAAATAAAATATTTTGATTTTGTTAAGTGATTGAGTCGACGTTGACCTTGACAGCAAGCACACAATTTCCCACGAAACCATCAGTGCAAAACTTTACCAATTTTCCTTTGATCAAGTTAGTAAGTGAGGTAACTTAAAGTTATCAAAGGAGCTAATTTGTCAAGTGGAAGTACCTTCTAATTAAAACTAAACAAAAGAAGAATCCAGCCAAACAATTTGATTAATTATATTTATAGAATGACGATTCTTTAAAAAAATGTTGGAGCGATTTTTCTTCAGATTATCCCAGTCTGTCTAAAAATACCTAATGAAATTGAAAACCTTGAATTCTTACGCAATAACATAAGGTTTTAACTTAAATGTCACCACTTTTTCCAACATTTATTGTTTGTAATTTAATATTAAGTTAATTTGCGGTTGAAAAATAATATACTTAAACTGAGGTTATAAAAAGTAAAAAAAATCATTGATATATTGGGGTTATAAAATTAAGTGTACGACTAAACGCCGACAGACACTATGCCGACAGACTGAACACCGACAAGACTTTACTTCGACGGGACTCTTCGCCGATAGGACACTTCGCCAACAGTGTTTGTTGCGCTACTTCTTCTTCCCAGCTAAAGCACTAGGAAGTGGTGAAGGGCAGGCGTTTTGGGGGGACTGTCTTATGTAATTTTATTTTGACGTTCAAAAAGAGCTGACTCTCAGCCTAGTTTGAATAAATGACTTTTGATTTTGAAAAAAAAAAACAGGTCTCTTCGCCGACATGGGTCAACAGGTCGGTAATAGGTTAGGTTAGGTTGGAATTGCGACCAACCGCGCGCGAGCCGAGCGAGCGAAGCGTGTGGTGCCGCGGAAGCGGCCGGCGAGCGCTACTTCCATGTTAGTGGCAGTTACTGGACTATTTAGTAATAGCGCAAGGATGAGTCTTGTCGGCGAAAAGTCCCGTCGAAGTAAAGTGTTGTCGGTGTTCAGTCTGTCGATGTTTAGTCGTACACTCTAAAAAAATATCCTCAATTCTTAAACGAAAACCCAATTTCAGGTGATTTATATTCAAATATTCAAATTAAACTACTCAATCAGGAGAGAAAAAGTATTTTTTGGGACTCACAATATCCGACTAGCATTTTTCCAACTATCTATCTACAGGGTGAAATTGAAAACATGCGACAAACCGAAATGGGAGATTGTACTCATCATTATGAACAACTTTTACTAAGGGACCAAAGATGCAATCGCGAAAAAAAAAACAGCTGTTCCCTACATTTATGTTCGCATGACTCGTCAAAATGTAGGGAACAGCTGTTTTTTTTTTTGCGATTGCATCTTTGGTCACTTAGTAAAAGTTGTTCATAATGATGAGTACAATCTCCCATTACGGTTTGTCGCATGTTTTCAATTTCAACCTGTATATTGAGGTCGAATTCTAGTCTATCCATGATACAACTGAATACCTGTATTTTACACGAAGTCACTGTTCCATGATACAACTGAATACCTGTATTTTACACGAAGTCACTGTTCCATGATACAACTGAATACCTGTATTTTACACGAAGTCACTGTTCCATGATACAACTGAATACCTGTATTTTACACGAAGTCACTGTTCCATGATACAACTGAATACCTGTATTTTACACGAAGTCACCGTTCCATGATACAACTGAATACCTGTATTTTACACGAAGTCACTGTTCCATGATACAACTGAATACCTGTATTTTACACGAAGTCACTGTTCCATGATACAACTGAATACCTGTATTTTACACGAAGTCACTGTTCCATGTGGTGCCGGACGTAAAAGAATAGCACCATCCCATTTCTTCCCGTGGGTGTCGTAGAAGGCGACTAAGGGACTTACTACAGAATGGGCAGTAGCGTTCTCTATGCATTTTACCACCATACTGTGATCGCCAACCCGCCTGCCAAGCTTGGCGATTATGGCAAAACCGCCCTTTTAGGGGAGGCCTATGTCCAGCAGTGAACGTCTTTCGGCTGAAATGATGCTGATGATGATGATGACTGCCTAGCTGACCTTTACAACCCAGTGACTGTGTAACACGATTCCCTTTGGTAAGACTGGTAGTTACATAACAAAATATAAATCAATTTCGTGTAATAATTCAAGTCTCACTCCTTTTCTCGTTCTCGCCATAAATTCAATGAAATTGATATTTTATTGCGAAAGCGAAGAAAATTGATAACGTGACTTATTATTCTGTTGGTGAAATAAAATGTTTAAATATGTATATTTATTTATTTCGCCTTTGCCAGTGACCTCACCCGCGTGGGCTCCAAAAATGGTCTATGGGAACGTACTACCGAAATAAAAAGTATTCTTTGTGTTAGTCCAGGTTATAATCTATCTGTGTACCAAAATTCATCTAAATCTGTTCAGTAGTTTTTGCGTAAAAGAGTAACAAACATCAATCCATCCATTTTCACAAACTTTCGCATTTATTTTATTACCTAGTAAGATGTTTTTTTTTTTTGGGTGGGAAATCATCAAATAACTTCTCCCGCTCTGGGTGGAGTGGGAGGGCGTGTCAGACTTTTACTGACTAAAACCCACCCGTGTTCCCTCAGTTGCCTGTGTGCCAGGGGCCGCGGTATCTCTTTCGAACAACCCGCACCCCTGGCAGACCTAGTAAGATGGTAGGATTATATTAATATAGCAGTAGTAATGGCTCCAACTTACGAGCTTTGGGTCGTGGATTTGAACCCAAGCACTTAGTGTAAACAATTTCATCACTACTGCTCCCAAAACGGTGACGGAAAACATTGTAAAGTAACCGGTATGTCCGTGAACCAAAAATTTGCAGACATATGACATCTACCAACCCGCATTGGGCCAGCGTGGCAGAACACAGCCCACTCCCGCTTGAAGTCAGAAGGCCTGTGTCCCATCAGTGGGAACATCTCATTATGCCAGTATGATTATTTTAAAATTATGTAACTAAATATAGCTCCTATATTCCTGAAAGTGTGCAGATAGTTCAAACAAATTGCGTCAGTAATGTTGAGAGTAATCTTTTCTCAATAGATAACTGTTTGAACTCCAATAAATATACGATAAATCGAATTTTAATAACATCAACAAATCGTACGTATTATAATAATAAATGAGATGAATTGAAAACGGACTCAAAAAAGAACAACGCTGACATTATACTTTTACGTCACGCGCCCTTGTCGATAGCTTTTGTCCATAGAGGTCCATAGATAAAAAGAAACTGAGTCATGCGCGTGAACAGTAATGTCTGAGGTACGCGGAGGCTCATGGGCTCATATACAATGTTAAGAAAAGTCAGGTACTAACCTTTAAGGCGGGCATTAAAATTTACCCTGTACCTCAGTTGAAACTTTGCGGAAGTTCCTTAGAGCAAGTCACTTCCTTCAAGTATCTGGGCCACTGGATTTCCGAAGACTTGAAAGACAGTCTGGATATTGAGCGTGAGCGCAGGGCGTTGGCTGTCCGCTGCAACAAGTTGGCTCGCAGATTTGCAAAATGCACGACTGAAGTAAAGACTACACTGTTTGCGGCGTACTTTCAGTCATTCTATACATGCTGTCTGTGGGTCAACTACACGCAGAGGATATACAGCGCTCAGCGCGTTCAATACAACAATGCATTCAGGGTGTTGATGGGGTTGCCGCGCTACTGCAGTGCCTCCGGCATGTTCGCTGAGGCGGGAATAGATGGCATTCACGCCATCATGCGCAAGCGATGCGCCTCCATCATGCGCAGGGTACGCGCCACCCCCAACAGCATCCTGAATGCTATAGCGGTTAGGTGGGACAGCCCCATACTGGGACATTGGATACGCCTACATCCAACTGTGGCGTAATAATAAATATAGTTTTTTTTTCTCCAGTATATGTAAGTACTAACACTAGTTTCTAAGTCGTTTGTATACTAACCAAATGGACGTTATGGGTCTGAAATAAACAATTTTATATATTTATTTATTTAAGTTCCTTATAATAAAGGGCGAGCATATGGCTATCAACTGAGCACACATACAGACTGCTAGTTAAAAATTCCTAATGAAATTTAACAAGAGACAAGATTAAACGTTTTTAATACGATTATTAAAATACATACTTCACTGAGTCAAATTAGTTTCGACACACTTAATAAGTTCGTGACTTAAACTAGAAATTATATTAATCTAATATCTATGAATATTGGAACTCTAAAGTCGCTTAATTAGTATATTAGGCTTACATAGTATTTCTTAAGTTTCTAAGCCAATAATTCCAATAAATTCTGACTCCAGTGACTTCACAAAAGTTTTGCGCCTTTAGTTTAAAACATTTTACTCGAAAATATCAGCCAATAATGCTATTTATTTATTTATTTTTAGTTTAAATAGAACGGCCGAAGCCAATTACACTATTTAAACATATCAATGTACACTTTACAAGCTATTTAACACAGTCATGCATTCTTCTCACAAAAATTCAAAAATTCTGACAGCATCATCTTCCATTCATCCGCAAATATTATATCAAGGTTTGTATTCGAGTTCAGGAGAGCGTTAATGGCGGTTAATGTCCGAGGAATAGGTGACTTGGAATGTGCAACAGTAAGCTATTAATAATACAATGTTCGTTTGGCACATATTTGTTCCACCTGCTGAAAATCTAGCACCTGGACATAATTTGCCTTCCCTTTCCTGGAAGTCTTTAAAAAAACTCCGGTCTCAGGTAGGCTGAAGTAAAGAAAACTTAGTCAGGTGGATATTCACAGATGACTCCGCCCTGGAGAGTAAATGTGGTGCTGTTCCACAAACAACGGGGCACTTAATATCTTGTCCAGCGTGTCCTGTTGTCTGCATGCTACAGGATCTGATGGACGCTGCTGAAAGAGCCAAGCTCGTAGCCAAATTCTGGGCTGAGTGTATTTAGATTTCTGTCGACACGCTTAGAAGAAAAACAGACTAAACAGACATCATCATCACACATTAATTATATACCTAGCCTTTCCCCAACTATGTTCGGATGATTTTTTTTGCGGGTGTGCAATCTTTAAATAACTTCTCCCACTCTGGGTGGAGCAGGAGGGCGTGTCAGACTTTTACTGACTAAAACCCAGCCGTGTTTCCTCAGTTGCCTGTGTGCCACGGTATCTCTTTCGAAGAAACCGCACCCCTGACAGGCATCGGCCCTTTCGGACCCCACCAGTTGGTGCTGACAGGTCTTTGAAGCCCGCGTGGATCACAACGCGCCGTCGATCCGGGCTTGGTCCTTACCGGACAGCGAGCTACCCATTACTCGCCGTCCGCAAGCCCGCGCTTACGGTGGCCGGGAATCAGCCTGGGATTCCCGACGCCCAGGGCGTCTCCTGCGGCAGCTAGGGCCGTGAGGGCGCATATACTGCCTAGCTATGTTCGGGTTGGCTTCCATTCTAACTGGATGCAGAGTATTTAACATAGAGCAACTGCCTATCTGACCTCCACAGCCCAGTAACTACGTTATATGATACCCGTTGGTAAAGACTGGTTGGCAGATTTTCGGGCTTCTGACGACCCGTAACGACTCTCAAAGATCTTGATGACGATGCTTTCCGAGAAGCGGAAGGGCTTAGTTTGTAAAAGCCTTTTCACCTTGTAGGTAGTATTTTTCTTGGGAGTCGGTTTTTTTTTAAAGTTTTTACACGCTTTATATTAGCTTCACTTGTATGTTTGTTTGTTTGTATGTTTGTATGTAACCGACTCCTTTGAGCGCGATTTTGACCCACTTTAAATGGTTAGATTTCATTGAAACTTTGTAAACTTGTCGAGGACCAATGACAATTTAATAATTTAAATAAAAAAAACATGTTTTTGTAGTTAGCAGAACTAAAATATAGAAAATAAATAATAGTTTAAAAAAACTAAAAAACACGCTTTAAAAACCAAACTAAAAAAGGAGAAAATAATTTAATTCAATTAAAAAGCGTGGTGTACATGACATTAATTGATTATAAAAATACCTCAAAAATTTAAATTATTTTCTCCTTTTTTAGTTTGGTTTTTAAAGCGTGTTTTTTAGTTTTTTAAACTATTATTTTTTAGTAATGGGACTTACCCCACACCATTTCGTATACCACTACTTGCCATGGAAACAAGTGTGCGTATAAAATATGAAGAGTTCCCTCGATGTCTCCAGGGTTCCATCATCAGATCCTGAGCTGATTACCATGGGACCACCACAAAAATGACTTTTCCAAATCAGTTCAGGTGTCTTCGAGTAATCGGGGAACATACATAAAAAATAAAATATTCCGACGAATTTAAAACCCCTCCTTTTTTTGAAGTCAGTTGAAATGGTTACCCATCCACGGACCAACCGCGGCAAGTGAAGCTTAACCTGATCTATCGACCCATGTGGCTGATATTACTTAGCTACAAAGGCACATAATTCTGCAAATAAATAGTTCAAAATACATTGTAGGCAAGAATGTGTGCCTCAAAGATGCGCCAAAAATAGCCAAATGTAACATTGGTTGTAAGAACATAATTCTTGCTATCTCCAAACCACTTTACTAGGATAGTCATAATGGCATAATTATCTCACGAAGTACAATCTCTCTATTAGAAGGCTAATGTCCTGTCGTTAACGTTAATTGTCTATTAATAATATTACCTTGTGTGGTAATAAGTAACATTGTTGAATCATTCATAGACGGGCCTCAAGTCTGCTATTACAATAGTGTCAGAATGGTCTATAATTTTTTTTTTTGAGGTTGGTATATCATCAAATAACTTCTCCCGCTCTGGGTGGAGCAGGAGGGCGTGTCAGACTTTTACTGACTAAAACCCACCCGTGTTCCCTCAGTTGCCTGTGTGCCAGGGGCGACGGTATCTCTTTCGAACAACCCGCACCCCTGGCAGGCATCGGCCCTTGCGGACCCCACCAGTCCAGTCTAGGAACCAAGTAGCACAAGGGCCCCAGACTATCCTGGCACCCTTGGCACCCTTGGTCCCCCTGCGACGGGTCAGCACAGTGGCCCCGCCGCCTACCACTTTTCGGCCGCAGGGGATAGGGAGAGCGGCCAACGCTATACCGACACTCCTCTTCCCCTGCGGCCCCACCGCGTCCGCCATCAAACGGTGGCGGCCTCGTCCAGGCCACGGAAGGGAAGAGCGCTACTCATAAGTACCGGCACTGCTCCTCCGCCACAGCCTGTAACCCTCAACCGCGATACCTCCCATTTGACATCGCGGCCCGGCTCAGTTGCGGTGCACCTCACCGCAACCTACTTTTTGGCCGCTACGTCGTCGGCTTGAAGACAAAAGCCCTGACGAGCGGCCCCACCTTGGGGTTCCTCTTCGCTTCACCGTGGGAGTGGACCACGGCTACTGAGCCCCCCCGCAACGACAATGCGGGAACCCACTGGGGGGGGTCTATCATTGATTTCATAATTGTTGATTTTGACAAGTTTGGTAATCTACTAATATTATATAATGGCGTCATTATGACTTTCCAATGGTCAGCCACTGACACTCCATTGAAAGAAATAGCATTTATTGGTAATTTCGTACATAATGATAACACTAATAAATAATATGTAAAAATATATATAAATGAAATCTGGCATGAATAAATGTTCAATTTTAGTAGTAGTTTTTCGAAAATAATTTCTACAAACGGGTTTTATAGAAATGGCAATAAGACAATGCCATTGTAACACAATTCTATTACGACACCATTGACCTACCAATGATCGACCATTATGAACTTAGCAGATTACGAACTTTTAGCAAAATGACAATGAGATCGTGTTGGAATGACGAATTTATAAAAATAGCAGACTTGAGGCCCTGTTGTGTGGCACTTTCAATTAATAAAGGAGATTTGTTCATTTGTTAATCGTGGGTTTGAACCCAGGTTGGCGTTTTACTTTGTGTTAATAATAATTTAATCAGCTCTTTTCTTAAAACAGTGAAGGAAAACATCGTGAGGAAACCGGCATGTCTTAGAATGTAATTTCTATTGTCATTGTAATTTTTCTAGCTGACTGTACCAATTTTCAAAAATCTTTTTATCTATACTAATAATAATATTATAAAGAGGAAAGGTTTGATTGTTTGTTTGCATTGAATAGGCTCTGAAACTACTGAACCGATTTGAAAAATTCATTCACTGTTGGGAGCTACGCTATCCCCGGGTGACATAGGCTATATTTTATCCCCGTATTCCCACGGGAACGGGAACAACGCGGGTGAAATCGCGGAGCGCTGCTAGTAATTGATAATAACAATCTCCTAAGAATGTTTTCCTGCAGGCTTGGCATGACGCATTCTATTTCTACTCTACTGTAGAATAGAAATCGCTTGTCTACATTTCTCAGTGAAATAACTGTCAACAGTCTATACGGAAACGTCATTTTTATCTACTCTTCCGACGACAAAACGCTTGTCTATGGTTCTCGTGATAAGCCTGCTGTAGTTATAACGGTAAGGTACCTGATCTTACCGTCTCGACTCAAAGCTCCATCCTTTATAGTCCCTGAGTAATATAATGATAATAACTAGTAAGCCAAGCTATCGACTTCATTGACCGAATCTACTCTTGTTACCATAACTTTATCTAATATTCTCGTAACTATATGTTATAGTAACACAACTGAAAAAGAAAGAATAAAAGAAACAAATATTAAAGTCACAATTTATTCAATTCAGAAAAATCTACTTTAACAAGTTCACTATTCATAATCAAATTCAAAACCTCAAAAACTCCTAACAAAGGCAGATTTCACCTCACAAAGCCTATTTGACGTAATAAGTAGAATATCACAAAAAAACTTGGCTAACATTGATCACAAAGTTAGGCTAAAGTTACCGTAATAGCCGTTCCGAATCGATCGGATGGGAAAGTTTCTGACGATCGAGATCGTGCGAATTCAGCCCAAATACACATTTGAGTGTTGTTTTTGTAGGGTTCCGAAAAAGTATCGATGGTTGAGTTGTATCGACATTTCCGTTCGATACTTTATTCGATTATCGATTTTATTAATGTGCTTTTGACAGGTGTCACTAAAAATACGTTTTCTATGAGAATTATTAGGTTAACGAATTTCTTTAAGTTTTTAACCGACTTCAAAAAGGAGGAGGTTCTCAATTCGTCGGAAACTTTTATTTTTATTTATGTTCCCCGATTACTCGAAGATGGCTGGACCGATTTGAATTTATTTTCTTTTGTTTGAAAGGGTATACTTCCCAGGTGGTCCCATGATCATCAAGTCAGGATCTGATGATGGGATCCTAGAGAAATAGAGAGAACTCTTCAAATTTTACAGGCACACTTAAAGCGATTTGGGTATTTTTTGGAAGAGTACTTTCTCGAAGCGGTCCCATTTTAATTTGGTGATCTTCACCAAATTAAAATGAAGAACTTGGAGATAGGCAACGGAACTCCTCAATAAATGATAGCAAATGGACTGGGATTGCTGAAATCTCATTTTCTAATGTTTACACCAGTTCATAACATCATGTCGGGTACGCTGTGAAGGGTTAAGTAAGCACATGTGACCCACTAATAAGTGAAAATAAAAACCTATTCCAAATAAAAAAACAACCGACTTCCAAAAAACACTACAAAGTCAACAATAACTTTAATTTCGGAAGGCGGTGACAAAAAATTAAAATATAGCTCCAAAGACACCGAGTTCCGAAATTAAAGTTATTTTTGACGTTCTAGTGTTTTTTTGGAAGTCGTTTGTTTTTTTTGTGTTTACTAATATTGCCTGTGGCTGTACCCGCGTGGATGTCGCAAATTATACCTCGGGAACGTACTACTGGGAAAAAAAGTATCTTAAATTTAAATTAAATTATAAACTAGCTGTTTGCAAATTTGTAGTGCAAATTTCAATCAAATCCGTTCAGCCGTCTTTGCGTTATTGAGTAAGATACATCCAACCATCTCATGCATACATATAAACAGTCAAACTTACCAACTTTCACATTTATATTAAACTAGATTCCGCCCGCGGCTTCGCCCGCGTGGAGTTCGGAAATTATCCCGCGGGAACGTACTACCGGGATAAAAAGTATCCTATGTGTTAATCTAGGTTATAATCTATATGTGTGCCAAATTTCATCCAAATCCGTTCAGCCGTTTTTGCGTGAAACAGTAACAAACATCCATCCATACTTACAAACTTTCGCGTTTATAATATTAGTAAGGCTAGGTTTTTCCAGCGGCTTCGCCTTTGTGAAGGTCGGTGTATTTTACATATAAACCTTCCTCTTGAATCACTCTGTCTATTGATGAAAACCGCATTAAAACCCGTTGCGTAGTTTAAAAGATCTAAGCGTACAAACACGATAAGTGACTTTGTTTTATTTTATCAAGATCAGTAAGATTTGTAGTATAGTAGAAATAATACTTAAGGCCCATAGTATCCTCATCTCCCGTTTGTATGTTAAAGCACGACTGCCGCCCGCGCCCGCGCAGGGCACCTCTGAGCCTTTATCTCAAAATGGGGATATTCCTTTGATTAATTTACAATTGTGCTTCGGCGATTCTGTGGTACCTCTAACTATCTATTTTTCAGTGTATTTTTTTTCCAAATAACGAAGCCGTTTAGTAGGAATATGGAATAGAAGCCAAAATATTGCGTGTTGGAAAATATTTTTTTACAGCAAAAGTATTAACCATACAAAAAAAGTACTTCGGCCAAAATAATCTATATGAATATATAGCAAAATCATATATTTTTCAAACCTTCAAGACAAGCCGTTAATGAGCAGTAGGGTTCATAAAGTGACCGTGTTACTCTACCAAACGGGACGTAGGCCCTTAATAGAATAAAGCAAATAATTTTTCATCATTTCAGTCGAAAGACGTCCACTGCTGGACATAGGGCTCCCCCAATTTGGGGGGTTTGCCATAATCGCCACGCTTGGCAGGCGGGTTGGCGATCGTAGTATGGCGGTAAATGCATAGAGAACGCTGCTGCCCATTCTGTAGTAAGTCCCTTAGTCGCCTTCTACGACACCGACAGGAAGAGATTGGATGGTGCTATTCTTTTACGCCCGGCACCACACGGGAAATAAAGTAAATAATAGTTAGTAAATAAAGCCGAACATTGAGACGAACACGGCTGGGTGATATTAATTCAATTTATAGATAATAGTAAATAAATCTAGATATCGATGTTACCGGCCAAACCCGATTTCAGGCCAAACTAGTTTGTCCTAGGCCAAACTGGTTTATTAAGCCGGGGCACGCCGATTAAATGGGTTAGGTTAGGTTAGAACTGTGACCAAAAGCGCGCGAGCCGAGGCGAGCGAAGCGAGCGGCGCCGCGGCAGCGGCCGGCGAGCTTTACTTCCAAAGGCTGTTAACGAAATGGCTAATTAAGCTAGTTGGCTGCGACATGTCACGCGTAGGATAAGTCTGTTTGGCCTAGGACAAACTAGTTTGGCCTGAAATTGGGTTTGGCCGGTAACATCGATACTTTTATTCGGATCCTAGTGCCTATATCGATAGGAAATTCACCATATCCCTAGTTATTGAAAGGCTGAGGACTGACCCAATTTGACCTTAAATAATATTCATGAAGATTTTCAGGAGAATCGTGAAGGAATGAAATAGTTTGACAAGAAGTTGACTTTTCTTTGATTTTAGATTACTTAGGTTACTGTGGTTTGGATTCGTTTATAAAGTGTTAATAAGCAAGATTTTGAAAGTGTAAAAACACAAAAAGAAAAAAAAAAGTATTCAAAAGAATGGAAATGATTCAAATTTGAATAGTTGTGATGAGTGAATGATGAGAAGCATTTGCCCAGCTGTGGACATCTTACAGCAGAATGATAATAGTGATGATTTTTTTCATTTTGGCTTGGAAATCATCAAATAACTTCTCCCGCTCTGGGTGGAGCAGGAAGGCGTGTCAGACTTTTACTGACTAAAAGTAATTTTTCACTTTGTAGTGTTTTTTTGGAAGTCGGTTGTTTTTTTTTTGGAAAAAGTTATCTTAAAAACAGCTGCAAAGTTTTTGCTTCATCTATAAATATGTAGATAGATATTATCAGAAACAAAGAAATACCCATTTTCACCAAAATCCAATATCCACACAGTTCGAAAACATACCGATAACTTTTCGTTCAGAAAACAGTTTCGGAACTCATTTGAGATTCATGAGTACAAAACCGAAGTTAGATCCTATGATAAATGGGTTTGATCATCAAAGTATCGGTATCTTTACTGAGAAGGAAATTATCTTCTTATGTTTTAAAGGCAGTAGCGCTATTCTATAAAGTTCACTGCTCACCTCACTCAAGTGAGCGCACACAATTCAAAAGCGAACTCATTTGTTTTTAAAAGTAAATCATCGCGAATTCACAACGAGACAACGTATGAATTTCGAAGCGATGTTTGCAAAATAAAAAAAATTAAATAAAAATATTAATCGATTCAAAACTCACACCCAAAACTACCAGCATTAAGAAAATACACTACTACCTACAACTTTCAGTTAAAAAAAAACTACCCTACAAAACTGTGACAGCACCGCAACTCGACTAGCTAGAACAGGCGTGAAACAACTTCATTTTATATTAGCGCCGCCAACTTTGTCGTAGTGTCACAAAGGGATGAGCTGACATCATTCTACATGCACAGGACATTTCAAGCTATAGTACCTATGTTCTAAAAGTTTGTGGCAAATGTATAACCACAACATTATCAAGCTAAAGTACCTACGTAATAAAAGTATCTGACGATAACGTCAACAAATGGATCTGAAAACGTGCCTGTGGTTAGTGGTGCCACTTATAATTTTTTTTTTTTAATTTTTTTTTTTTAGCTTCTAACGTCCCACTGCTGGGCAAAGGCCTCCCTACTCTTTTTCCACCTCTCTCTATCCAAAGCTGACAGGGACCAATCTTTATTAAAAGAGTCCAGCTCATCCCGCCATCTCCGTATGGGCCTGCCGCGATGTCGTTTGCCACTAAGCGGGACCCACTGAGTCGGAAGTTTGGCCCATTGATCGTCTGACATACGGCAGATGTGTCCAGCCCAATTCCATTTCAGCGCGGCAGCTTTCCGAGTGACATCAGCTATTTTCGTAATGGAACGGATTGTTGTATTCTTAACCCGGTCCACAAGTTTGATACCCAGAATACTCCGTTCCATAGCTCTCTGGCAAACCTCGAGCGTGGACCTCTGCTGAATTGTCAAAGACCATGTTTGAGAACCATATGTGAGAATGGGAAGAATACATACGTCGATGAGTCTTCTCTTGAGCGATAGAGGAAGGTCGCCCTTCATTAAATCTTTCATAGCCCAATAGCTCTTCCAGGCATTTTCTTCTTGCAACTTCTTTGTTTTGTCTTGCCTGGAAAGAGACTATTTGGCCGAGATAGATAGATAACGAGATGGTAGAGATAGACTTATAAATTGAGTGCTTTAATTTAATTACTCATCATCTGTCCAGCCTTTTCTCAACCATGTTGGGGTCAGCTTCCAGTCTAACCAGATGCAGCTGAATACCAGTATGTGATTACCAGTATGTGATGTAGTGATTACCTACATTGTGTCACTACACAATGTAGGTAATCAGAGACGACGCCTGCGATTTAGAGCGCGTTCTCCCGCTCGCCAGTCGTCTCCAAGTTTTTGTGTAGGAATGTTGTGTTAGAATTAAATCAGAATCAAAAGTCATTTATTCAAACTAGGCTGAGAGTCAGCTCTTTTTGAACGTAAAAATAAAATTACATAAGACAGTCCCCCCAAAACGCACGCCCTTCACCACTTCCTAGTGCTTTAGCTGGGAAGAAGAAGTAGCGCAACAAACTCCCCAGCAGCACAGCTGTCTGTTAAGTTAGAAGAACTTGATTCTATACAATAATAGGTAATTAAAATTACGAAACACAAAAAAAAAAAAACATTAAATTTGCCACATGTCAGCTAGCACACGCTAATATACCATCAAAAATTGAAAACTAAAAATATTTTTTTTTTTTAATAAAACGTAAACAGAACTTCCAATCTAAATAAAAGCCTCTAGGCATAAAGGGCATGCCCGCTTACATATGCAATTCTGCATTATGCAAATATAACTACAACTTAAAGTAACAAAAGTTAAACTAGAACCTCTGGACTAAAATAAAAAGTTAATACAATTAACAATAACAAAACCATGGTCAGCAAGACGACCAGTCACCACGAGCAGCATTAAATGTAATGTGTCATTTTGATTGTACAATATAGACATCAAGTTTTACCTAACTGTCTGAACTTACATTTCTGCTACTCCCATCTGAACGTATCAAGAGTTACCAAAAGTAGTAGTAAAAGTAACCTGTATTTACATCGAGCGATTCCCTATCAAAGCTTCATAACCCAATTACTACGTAACACGGTACCCCTAATGCTCGCAAAGAAGGAGGCGGCGCACGTGAGGGAGAGGCAGTATATGCGCCCTCACGGCCGCCGTGGCCGCCGCGGGAGACGCCCTGGGCGTCGGGAATCCCAGGCTGATTCCCGGCCACCGTAGGCGCGGGCTTGCGGACGGCGAGTAATGGGTAGCTCGCTGTCTGGTAAGGACCAAGCTCGGGTCGACGGCGCGGCGCGTTGTGTTCCACGCGCGCCTCAAAGAGATGTCAGCACCAACTGGCGGGTTCCGGAAGGGCCAAAAAAAAAAAAAAACGGTACCTCTTTTTTTTGGTGCTGGGAAGTCATCAAATACCTTCTCCCGCTCTGGGTGGAGCAGGAGGGCGTGTCAGACTTTTACTGACTAAAACCCACCCGTGTTCCTTCAGCTGCCTGTGTGCCACGCCCCTGGTAGGACTTCTGACGGTTACCCATCCACGGACTAACCGCGACAAGCGTAGCTTAACCTCATTGATCGCCTCGTGCAGCTGTTATTACATAGCCACAATCCCGTTAAAAAATTAAATATCAATTAATATAGATTAAGTTGATTTCAGAATGACTACTTACAATTGAAAGAGACAAAAGCTATTGAAGTCTTCACTTCCTTCTTGTGCCATAATTATCATGTTTCAAACTTTCCATATTTTTTTAAGGTAAAATTCAAATGCATTTTTACGGCACTAATCGATTTAATGTAATTTTTGTGTGTTTTGTAGTTGTTTATTAGCACTTAAGAATCTAATTACTCATTGTTACTCTTCAAAAATGTGTGTAATACCCTATTATGCTCGAGACTGGGATTATCTTTCGTCTATATACAAATAGGTATACCTGCACAGTCTGTAGAGATATAACGGCAAACAGACGGGTCTGTTAGCCATGTTGTAGCTGTGGTTTAATTAGATGCGGTGCTAGTATTCTGCATGATACAGGCCCTGGTTAAATGCCACCTGCAAAGCACGAAGTCTATTTTATTGTCTAGGTGTCAGCTGCACAGTTTCAACCTTTGTTTTGTACAACTGGTAATGCCAAGTAAAATACTGTAGCGAATAAAACTTTTTCCAAAAAAAAACAAAAACAAATAAACAGATAATTACTATTAACAACGACAAAACCATGGCTGCAAGACGACCAGTCACCACAAGCAGCATATAATGTAATACCATGACCTACCGGAAAAGTTTTTATTCAGTGCGCAAACTGTAACCATGAATTCAACATATCATTCTGGACCCCCAGCGCAGAAATTTTTCGTCGGTTTTACAAAAAAAAAATCGGCTGTTCCATACATTTTGACCGCGTAGGTATTACATTTTTCTACGAAACAGCTGATTTTTTTTTTGTATATTATCGACGAAAAATTTCTGCACTGGGGGTCCAGAATGATATGTTGAATTCATGGTTACAGTTTGCGCACTGAATAAAAACTTTTCCTATACATATAACTATCACATATTTACTACCTTTGACTGTACTTACATGTCTCATTAAGCTGTTTATACAGCATATTTACTCGACAAATAGAGGGAATAGGGTGTTCTGTAAACATTGGGGGTACGCAGGGGCGTAGATGTGGAGAAAGTGGAATGTTTTTCTCACTTGATTATTAGGTAAGAAATAAATCTAGCGAGGAATTATTCTTAGGAGACATGACTGTTGTTGCTATGTAATCTGATCTAGTCTGATGTCTTGGAGACAGAGTTTATAAACCAGTAGTTGTTTCTGAACTGACTACCTAAATCTGAAATATAATATTATGTTATGTAGTTTGTCGTACGATCTTTTTGAGGTCGGGAACAATCAAAATCAAAAATCCAAATATTTTATTTCACATAAGCCTGCATGGGCAATTATGAAACGTCAGAAGCTAGGTGCACGGTTCCAATTTGTCGTTTCCTATGGAGAAGAGCCGGCAAGAAACTCCACGGTTACTCTTTTAAAAATAATTGGCTTTTACAATGTTTTCGAATTACAGTGATAATAGGTATGGGAGGACAGTGCAGGCCAGTCAATAAGTACCAGGCACTTAGGAAGCTTAGGTACCAGGAATGAAAATACAGAATAGAAAAACGTCTACAAATCTAGTCTCTAAGGGCTACAACGTTCTCTCATTCACAATATGTAAAAGAATCTACCTATACAAAATGAATCTATTTGAACCAAGTGGCATGATTTCGATGACAATCACTAATAATAAATAGTCGAAAGTAAAATTGATGTATAATGTCAAATAATGACAAGAATATGTCAGACATTGTAAAAAATAAAAAGAATAAAAATTAACATTGCAATTTGGGAGCAGTTATTAGACTTTCACACAGCTTTGCTGTTAATAAGGTACCAGGGAAGCCACATGTGCAGAAGGAATTAATGCCAAACTTCCCTGTCTTCAACGTAGTCTTTTATCTTACAATATGCTTTTTTGATAAGGACACGTTTGATGTTAGTTTTAAACTTTCCATCGCTAAGTTCTGTAACCGACTTTGGCAACTTGTTATATTGCTTGCAATAGAACAGACAGTAATGGTTTAATTACTTGACACTTGAACTCGTAGAAAGCATTTTTGTTTCTTGTACCACAGGGGTGGTAGGAATAGCCGCAAGCCATTGGTATCAATTGTACTTTACAGCACCTTTATTACGTGTCATTAAGGGTGAGTTTCGTAGTCCTAGTATTTCTACTGTCTTGTGATTAACCGTACTTGTCGGTATCATATTCAGGATAAGTTTTTATCAAGTGCGCAAACTGTAACCATGAATATTCAGCATATCAGTCTAGACCCACCAGCGCAGAAATTTTTCATTAGTTATACAAAAAAAACCAGCTGTTTCATTGCTGTTTTAGAAAAGTGCAATACCTACGCGGTCAAAATGTATGGAACAGCTGATTTTTTTTTTGTATAACTGACGAAAAATTTCTTATATTGTTGTTCTAGACCATGTGCTGAATGAGGAAAACCTTGAGGTTACAGATTGTGACGTCAATGTCCCTGCCATCTTATATAATCACACAAAAACATGCTCACAGTGCTAATTTGACTTTCTACTAAAAACTGCAACACAATAAATAATTTTTAATTGTCCTGGAATTTATTAACCTTATTCTACAGGGTTACTGGTAACTCGACGTATTCCTTGCAGGACGTCATAGTAGGGTTAAAATGCAACAAATTAAGCCACCATATGTTCTACCGAAATTCAGTAGTTTTTGAATTAGTTAAGAGTTTTAGTTTTTTAATGAAAAATCCCAGATTAAACCATTTGAAACCAATTTAAAAATGATTTACGGCGCGACTGTACTGAAATTTAAGTTATTATCATAGTTGACGCCGTAGCAGACCTTTGTTAATAATTAAAAGTTCAATAATGCCTAAAACTTTGGCAAATATCAGTAACAAAACATTTAATTTTTTGTAATTTTTGCTATTACTTCATAAAAAATGTAGTCTAGTGCAAAAAAAAAATACTACACCTGGTGTACAAATTACTAAGAAAATATCCTTGTATGAAAGTTAATACAAAATCATGTGTCATGTGTCATCATGTCATATTATGTCATCTATCGAACGAAAGATTTTTAGCCAGATTTGAGTCCCTGTTATTCTAATTTAAACCAACCTGTTTTCTTGTTCATGCATTAACTCGTATAGGTTAAACAAAAGCCTGCTGATTAAACACGGAAACATAACCCCAGCAACGGTCAGACCTTTGGAAATCTTTGGGGAAATTCAAACCTTATGTAGTAACTGTAAGGTGTAAATTACTTACAAGCACTACAAGGGTCATATTGCCGTATTTAACTAGTATTCTGGTGTGTTCATTAACAAAGGAGGAACGCAAATATTTAGCTTTGGGTTTAGTCGTTAATGCTTGGGGAACTTAATGTGGCTAAGTTATAAACAGCCGCACGGGTCGAACGATCAGGTTAAGCTACGCTTGCCGCGGTTGGTCCGTGGATTGGTGACCATCTTTACATTCCAAGACCCCTCGGTGCCTCGGATAGCACGTTAAGCCGTTGGTCCCAGCTGTGATTCCTTGACCTTTGACAGTCGTTACGGGTCGTCAGAAGCCCGAAAGTCTGACAACCAGTCTCACCAAGGGGTCTCGTGTTACCCAGTAACTGGATTGTGGAGGTCAGATAGGTAGTCACTCCATGTAAAAATGTACTGGTATTCAGCTGCTTCCGGTTAGACTGGAAACTGACCCAACATAGTTGGGAAAAGGCTGGGCAGATGATGTCAATGGACGAGTTCCTTTAAAAAAGCTTCTATTTTAATAAAAAGAGGAAGTTAAAGAAGAATTTATAACTAAAGCTTTAAAAACTCCAAATCCGTCACACAAAAGAAACTTCAACCTATAAATTCACACCTTGCGGAAATCTTAAAGTAAAAGATAAAATTGCTCGCCACAATGTTACCCAAATCTTTCAAATTCGAGGTCAGTTCCAGACAAAGTTTTTGCCTTCTTCGGAGGCATTAGGCTCCCTATCCATTGAAACGGTGCGGTGTGGACATACTCTATTTAATATAACATTGAATAGAAAATAGCGTAAAGTATAAATAATTTGGCTTTTACTTTGAAAAGTATGAATGTGATATGTGAATGACAGCAACAATCAAATACAACATGGATAAATGACTAATAGATGAAGCTGTTTGAAGCCGATGTAGGGAAGAAAATGACAAAACGTGTCGAATTTCGATAAAGGCAGCAACCCACAAGATCAATATCAATCTGAATAAATAATAGTTTAAAAAACTAAAAAACACGCTTTAAAAACCAAACTAAAAAAGGAGAAAATAATTTAATTCAATTAAAAAGCGTGGGGTGCTTTTTGAGGTATTTTTAGAATCAATTAATGTCAAGCACCCCACGCTTTTTAATTGAATTAAATTATTTTCTCCTTTTTTAGTTTGGTTTTTAAAGCGTGTTTTTGCATACATAAGTACCTAATAAAATATGTCTAAATTGATTTCTTCGGTCCGCTTTACTTGGTTAGATTTTACATTTCAATGCAACCGCGGAATATATTCAGACTACTATGTTCGGTCACTGCTTCGCACAGATCGCTCGCTCCTCTAAGCTTACCACTCCAATGGATACAGAGCCTTAGCGAGGTCAAAAGGATTTATTGGGATATCTGCAAAAAGATGTATTATTGCTTTTTTAAGCACCTTTTGGAGATGTTTCATTTTTATTAATCGGATTGAGACTTTTATTTTTCTTGGATATTTTCGTGGATTGGTAAGTTAAGTTTCTGTAATCGGTTTTGATTTTTTTGGGAGTTATTCTATCTATCTTAGCGATATTGGCATTTTCATCGAATTGATTTTTTATATTTTTCTACAGATTTTTGGAAATTAGTCGTTTGATGTACTAGTCTAATATTGAGCATCTTATTAGAATTCTTCTTCTTCATGTCATTGGAAAGACTGTATTTCAGATCTTGTTGGCCCCAAAGTTTTTCCTGGCTAACACGACACCCCTTGGTAAGACTGGTTGTCAGACTTTCGGGCTTCTGACGACCCGTAACGACTGTCAAAGATCTACAAATGACAGCTGGGATCAACAGCTTAACAAGCTTTCCGAGGCACGGAGGAGTCTTGGTATGTAAAGATGGTAACCCATTCACGGACCAACCGCGGCAAGCGTAGCTTAACCTCATCGATCGACCCGTGCGGCTGTTATTACTTGGCCACAAGCCTCTTACAGGAACTCGTCCATACCATCATATGTTCTGTTGTCAAATGTTACCATTTACTGTTAATTTTTCTCAAAAAAGTACATGGTATCTAGGTTACAGGCAGATTCAAACACATCATTACGTTTCTTGAGTTTTCCCAACTATATCGGCTCCCAGTCTAACCGGAAGCAGCTGAACCAGTATTTCAGATAGAGTGGCAGCTTATCTGCCCTGGAAAACACAGTGGTTATCGCACTTTTCGGTTTCTGACAGCCAGAACCCAAAGTAATTCAAACTTAAAAATAATATTATAATACAAAAAATTAAGTTAATTTTCAGTCTTGATATCTTGAACTAACTTAACAGATGTCTGTAATAGTTAAGTATTAAATGGATTAATTAAAATAAGCCCTAAGCTCAGAATTAAGACAAGTTACGTTAATTAAGTTTAAACGCTTCACTTAAAGTCTTCAGTTAGATTACTTTATTTACTAATGGCTATGATTTTAGTATTTATTCGGATTGTTAAATTAGTCTAGGTGAGGGTTTGGTAAGATTTTCAGTGTTTCGGTACGGAACTCTACAAAAAATATGTTATTTTGATAAGTTAAAAATGCATGATTATCCCATAACGTCCCCACTGCTGGGACATTGGCTTCAACTTTCAGTTTGAAGGATGACATAATATCTTCAATTTTTAGAACATGCTGGTTTCCTCAGGGTAAGTGGTGTTTCCACTTTTTCGTCATAATATACGAGTATTAATATTTAATTGCGTTTCAGAAAGTTATATACAAAATTGAATATTAATTTCAGATAATCATAATTATTATTTCTCCATCATATGCTTAGCCTTTTCTCAACTATGTTAAGATCAGTTTACAGTCTGACCAGATGTATCTGAATTCTTGTATTTTACATGGAGCGACTGGTTTTCTGGTCACCACAACCCAGTTTGGGTTACACGATATCACTTGGCATGACTATTGTCAGATTTTCGGGCTTGTCACCCGTAACGACTTTCAAAGATCTACAAATGACAGTCGGGACCACAAACTATACGTACTTTCCGAGGCATGGACGGGTATCCAATAAAATAAATTAACATTTAAAAATCTAACCGATTCCCTCAAGTATTTATCAATGTAGAAACCGCCTTTTACCGTGCCAATAACTTGATCTGAATAAGACTTTTCCTAACTTACAGTTGCCAAGTGTGACGCAAACGCAAATGAACTTTAAAATAATAATCCTAAAATCTACAAGTCTACATGTCTTCAGTTAGTATACAATGCTTTTAATGGGTGATAATCGTCCATTTTATACATGGTTTCTGGCAGCTATCCAGCAGATTATCGAAGTGATTTGGCAACCAGAAATGTAGTGTTACGAGGTCTGGAATCTGGATTAAGAAGTCTGGGTGACGATTTATTATGTCGGTATTAAAGCTTTGTCTATGTTACCCAGTTAACAAGAGCACATCAGCTTCTGCTTGCCCTTATCCCAATTTTTTACTACTGCAGCATATCGTCTTCTTCCAGTTCTTCGTCGTCTATTAGCTGTCATCTAAGTATTAATTTCCTATTCAGCTATTTCATCTTTCACAGAATCCGCTTTTAGTTTCTTTTGTTTTTGCCCGGCTTGGGTGAAGCATCGCCGTGTCCTTGTGGAGGCGATTGGCAGCGGCGATTTCTCGCGTCCGGCCTTGGTCCAGGCCATGATTTGGAGCGAGAGTGCATGGGTAGCCGTCACCTCCTTCTGCGGAGTAGCAATGCTCGCAAAGCCGAGAGGCAGTATATGCCGGGTATAGTCGGGAATCCCAGGCTGATTCCCGGCTACCGTAGACGCGGCCTTGCGGATGGCTAGTAATGGGTAGCTGGCTGTCCGGTAAGGACCAAGCCCAGGTCGACGGCGTATTGTGTTCCACGCGCGCCTCAAACATATATCAGCATCAACTGGTGGGGTCCGCAAGGGCCGATGCCTGCCAGGGGTGCGGGTTGTTCGAAAGAGATACCACGGCCCCTGGCACACTGGCAACTGAGAGAACACGGGTGGGTTTTAGTCAGTAAAAGTCTGACACGCCCTCCTGTTCCACCCAGAGCGGGAGAAGTTATTTGATGATTTCCCAAACAAAGTGTTTTTTTCGTCTTAAGTTAAGAAATTAAGCCGCTGAGCTAATTTTCCTTTCATTGAAACTTTTCCATTTATTTTCGAATTAACATTCAATTATTTCCATTTTTCCTTATCCTTCCAATTTTACCGTAATATTCTTTTCAAATTTTCTATTTTTCCTTATAGTACCTACTTTAGCTTAAATAGCTTCCTTGCTTCCGTGAAAACAGATCTCAATGAGGCGTTTTCTTCTTTGGCTCCGGTAAGAAAGATGAAACAGCATTTTCCAGAAAGAATGTTGCATTCAAAATTCATCCAGGTATCTTTAGGATATCTTACATACAGAAAAAAGAAAGAAAGAAAAAACGTTTATTTGCGGTAAACATGACGCAAAAAGAAAAGGAACACAAAAAATAATAATAAGAAAAGGTTGAGGGAAACATGCGTCACATCCACGCAAACCGGCTATCACTCAGCATTACGCTGTGACCCTATGCAAGACAGAGCCCCAGCGCTGGTTTTCAGGGACAGCTGGCTTTGACGTAATGACGTCACCCGGTGCATTAAACAATTATTAGGAAATTACTGGTACAGCGAACTAATAGAAAAATTATATAAATTTTATGTTAATGTGATAGAATAATTATACTAAAAAGGAATATAAAAAAGAAAATGGAAATAGACATACATACTACGAGAATATCATCCTCACTATACGTTTAAGTTGAGGTAGCTTTGTTCAGTCAACCTGTAATTTATTGACTGACTATCAATTTTACATAAAAATTAGGTATATATCAAATACATTACCTACTGTTATTTTGTAAAGTTCACTGGTCACCTCACTCAAGTGAGCGACACACAAATGTCGAAAGCGAGACACAACACAACGAGACACTTCGAATTTCGAAGTGATATATTGCCTCTCGCGGGGCTCGTGGCTAAGGAATAACAGCTACACGGGTCTATCCTTCAGGTTAAGCTACGCTTGCCAGGGTTGGTCTGTGGATGGGTTATTTTACATACTGAGACTCCTCCGTGCCTCGGATACCACGTTAAACGTCATAGTCATTCGTGGATCTTTGACAGTCGTTACGGGTCATCAGAAGCCCGAAAGTCTGACAAGCAGTCTTACCTGCCTGGGTATCGTGTTACCCAGTAACTGGGATTCGTAGCTCAGATAAGCAGTCGCTCCATGTAAAATACTGGTATACAGCTCCATCTAGTTAGACTGGAAGCTGACCGTAACATGGTTTGAAAAAGACTAGGCAGATTGAGAATAATTTAAAGAAAAGCACCACTAGCTGATCGTATCTAACCATGAAGGTTTCCAGTTTATATTGGACCTGTTTGCGTAAAAATCATCAATTTAAACAGGGTTCGGGTCGACCGCAGTGTTCTATAAGTAACGAAATAGAAATGGAAATGTTAGCCCATTGTCCAGAGGGTGAGAATTGCTACTAAAAAAGGGCGAAAACTACCCTTTTGCGAAAAATATGAAGTTTTTTTTTTGTGCGGTATTTGCAACCTTTTTCCTAATAATGTCACCAGATCTCTCGTATTTGATTTATTTTAGGAGTTATATTATAAATCATATAAGTTATACCTACAGCTTGTATCAGAGAGGTGTGTAATCACATACTCAGCCGTCCAATATATTTGAATGGAGAAGGTATTAAAAGTTGGACGCCATTTCATAATTTTTTCTCGATTACGATATGATTGAAAGTTGTATGCTTTGATGGTCTGCGTCACCCTTACATTAGTTTGACCCCACAATTCGATAGATGGTGTATTTGTAAATTAATAGATAATTTTGTAACTAATAATGACTGTGTTTTTTCTTGTTACAGGTAAGTTTGAACACAGTTACTTTCCGGTATCATAAGGTAATTTAGGATAAATAAAAT
Source organism: Antitype chi (assembly GCA_947359405.1). Classification (NCBI taxonomy): domain Eukaryota; kingdom Metazoa; phylum Arthropoda; class Insecta; order Lepidoptera; family Noctuidae; genus Antitype; species Antitype chi. The sequence continues at coordinate 5,907,301 of OX375836.1, forward strand.
GGTTTTTATATAAGAAAATGGGGATTAGAGCTATATTATTTACTGTTGAACATTTTACTAGGCGTAGGTAGGAGCTGGCGAGAAGAAAAACTCTGAAGATGATATTATGCACGTGTTGTTCGTATGATGTCCGATGGTCAAGGCAGCTGCGACACGCCGCCGCTGCAGCTGTGGCGCTCTCGTCGACTCGCACGAACGTCAGGCTAGACTCTGTCGAAGCGCGCCAACTTCACACTTGCGTTTCGTTGTCAATGGACATCCCGTACTACATTTGTTCGACAATTATATTTTTTTTAAGATCATTTTGTTTACATAAACCTACCTACAATTTTTAAAAGCTTCCTTACTTATGTTTTCTATGTAGTTATTTAAAATCAATCAAACAATTAAATAAAAATTATAATATTGCTTTAAATAGAAAAGGAAGGCACTTTTATCATTAAATTAACTACAAAGATACTTTCGTAGTTGAAAAATCATTTCTATGTAGTTAATTTGCAAAAAAAAAAAACAAAGAAATTAATTATTTTAACCAACGTGTAAAAATAAAACACAGAACCATCTCTATTCAAGATACTCCTGAAACCGTCTTTGGATAAAAAGACATAAAATAAAATAAAAATATTATTTCAGAAACGCTGTGACCTATTCATACCCATAAAAAGCAAAGCGAGACGATTCAGTAAAAGATTTCAGACGTAATTAGGGCCTGCAAATAAAGTGTTGGCCTCGCTAAAATTCGGAGGCCTGGCCTGGCCTCCAATTATAAAAGCTATAAAAACAAAATTAAGACTAACGGAATTCGGAGAAATAACAGAATTAGGAGAAATATGTAACGGAATTAAGAGAAAATATTTTGGGGGCTTTTTCAGAGCAACATTTGTACGTATTTCTGTTTTTATTGGGGGAAAGGGGACTGGATTGACCCTTAATTTTTTGGGAGTAGGTGATAAATTTTGTTGGTGACAGATGTTCATAAAATTATAGAATTATGAACTTCGAAATTCGAACAGTGTTTTGTTGTGAATTACTTAAAGCAGAAGGGAAAGACTCCATACTTTGCATAAAGAAAACAAACGAGTGCCGGTTTTTTTCTACCTGTCATCTGTCATTAGGTGATCTCTATTGCCAACTGAAGAAAAATTGAAGGAACCCGATTCGCTATGAATTGATTCACTCGATCTCACTTGATTTTCATATCATATTTATTAATAAATTTATCGATTAGGTAATAAGAATTCAGGCATGTATTTAATTGATTACTTATTTAGTTTCATAACTTAATTTAACTTTTCTCTTACATAGAAACATGGTACTGTATTTTACGATTTCTTTTAGAAAAATATGACGGTTTTTTAATACACATTTCTGAAACTAGTAAGTTTCAACCACTCCTTTAGTTCTAAGCGTCTGTCTACTAGTTTCAACCACTCTTTTAGTTCTAAGCGTTACAGAATATAACTACATATAGTATAAATACACTTTTGTCTGTCAAACGTTATGTTTTCTGAATTCAATTTGCCTCAAATCTACCCTAAACAGAACGAGTTCATATAAAGATTGATCTATAAATAATACTTTTCACTTAGTTACATCTTATAAAAGGCACTTTTTATAAAGTTAAGATAACAAAACCGTCTCTACCCAGAAAAAGAATAAAACTTTTAAAGTAAAAAGTTAAAAAACCAAATACATTTTCTCCTCAAGATAAATATGTAAATACGTACCGAAACGTTCTCTACAATAGAGATTGGAACAAATTGAAACGACTCTACAAACGACTATTGAAAGCAGAGCTCTCTTTTAAATGTTCTCGTTAAAACTGCGGGTGCCTTTTTAAAAGCTCGCCGCTTGCTGTGTCCATGATTTGAGTTTTAAATTTTAATTCAATTTGGATTTAAAATTTTAGACTTCGGTTTTCGACACTGTTTTTTTTTAAAGGCAGTGATTTTTTTGGCTAGGGTCAAGTAGGTTTTTTTTGTAAAATAGTTTTGGTTGGTTTTTTAAAACGCTTTTGAGGTCAATAAACCGAAGATAACGTTTTGATGATGCTTGAAAATACTCTTTGACATTTTTGGCAACAAACTTGTACTAAGACTTTAAGGATCGAAATATTTACTTTAAAATAAATACACTTCCGTCGATAACAATTTTTTTAAGTAAAGATTCATTATTCTCTAGTACCTCCAAAACAAAACATTAAACATGACAAAAAATAAACACAATTTTAACGTAAAATACTTGTAATGGCATACAATAATGAATAAGAAAACGTGTTATCCTATCCTACTATATAAATATAAAAGTCTGTATGTTTGTTACTCAATCATGCAAAAACAGCTGAACGGTTTTCGATGAAATTCGGCACAAAAATAATTTGAAACCTACAATAAGACACATAATCTACATTTTATCGCGAGAGTACGTTCCCGTGGGATATCTTTCGACCTCCACGCTGGCAAAATGTAGTATTTCATAAAATACAATACATTTATTATTAGCCCCGAGCCACGCAACATAAGACAGTTAATTACAACCTCGAAATCTCTCTTATTTAATGAACATGACACAATCTCTTCTAATCAAGTCTAGTAATAAAATAACACTGGGGCACAATTTCTACTCCTACAGTTAACAGTATTAGACTGCCCCTCCATGGAAGCGGTGCGTATAAGCAGAGAAGAACGTCAATCAAAGGTCATTTATTCAAAATAGGCTGGGAGTCAGCACTTTTTGAACGCCATAATTACATAACACAGTCCCCTAAAACGCCCGCCCTTCACCACTTCCCAGTGCTTTAGCTGGGAAGAAAAAGTGGCGCAATAAACTCCCCAGCTGTCTGTTAAGTTAGAATAATTTGATTCTGGGTAAGGTTTGTAATTAACATTAGTAAATACAAAACATAAAATTAAATTAATTGCCATATGTCAACTAGTATACACCAATATACCAACAAAACATAGTAACTAAACTCAAGCATATATAAATGATAAAAAAAAACTTTTTTCATTAAAAAACCAACCGACTTCCAAAAAAAAAAACTACAAAGTGAAAAATTATTTTCATTGCCTTCCGATCTTGACCAATTGTCATCGCCTTCCGAAATTAGTTATTTTTCACTAAGTAGTTTTTTTTTGGAAGTCGGTTGTTTTTTTTAGTAAAAAATGTTTTTTTTTTCACTTTCTAGTTATAGTACCTACCCCACACAATTCATAATTTCATCATCCTTGAGGTCAAAATAATGCATATTTATGCGATAGCAGCAATCGCGGTTTGTTTGCTGTCATTTTTTGGACGAAGTAATGCCCGAACATACATAAAAAAAATATATATAAACATGTCGAATTGATAACCTCCTACTTTTTGAAGTCAGTTAAAAACATACTGGCACACAATAATCACGTAACAAGGATTATCACTGTTGACCTTCAAAATGCCATTCCCCCCCCACGCACTCTGCGCATCATAGACGCATACATTTTACGCAGGATGGTATTGAAACCGTCAGTATGTGCTTTGGCAAACATTCCTGATTCAAAAATTTCCTGATTCCAGTAACGTGGAAGCCTCAAAAACATTCTGAAGGCCTTATTATACTAAACTTGAAGGGATTTCATGACGTTTCGATTTGGTAATACTTTTTCTGCACTGTACTATTCTTATTTGCTCTAATGGATAAGGAACCTGGAGCCCAGTATCCACCAAACCGGGATAAATATCTCAAGCAATCACCAGGATTGCCTTTTTCAATATATGTCCGCTTAGCTTCAACACAATAAATTAATCTCTTGATTGTTATACATCGTCTCTTCTCTCCGCTGTAATGGACAAGCAGCTTTACTATGTAATTTTCTTTATCTCCTAACAAATTTACTATAAGTAATAAAATCTAATAAAGGACTGAGTTTTCCGAACTAGTTTTCCGGAGTTATTTCCTATGACATTATTCATACGGTATAGTCCGAGTATAATAACACAGGTCAACAAATTATTTTCCCAGACACCAGACTATACATCTCCGAAGTATTTCGATGCGCTGAATCCGAATCTGGCCGTAGAATTGCTCTATCACGTCAGGATTTTGAGATATCCTAACCTGGAAGAGCAAAAAACACCGTTTTTGCTCATTTTTGAGGTTATGCAGCCCGCTAGATCCTCTTTCCTCCAAAAAATCATCAATTGTATATGAAAGTACTAGGCTTTCTCTTTAAAATGACGTTGAGTTTACACGAATATCTTTTTTTTTTCGCTGAGGTATCGCATTTTTCGCAGATATAATTGATGATTTTTTAGAGGAAAAAGGATCTACCGGATTACGTAACCTCAAAAATGAGCAAAAACTGTGTTTTTTGATCTTTCCGGTTAGGATATCTCAAAATCCTAACGTGATAGAGCAATTCTGCGGATTCAGCGCATCGAAATACTTCGGAAATAAATAGTCAGGTTTCTGGGTAAGAGTGTTCGTCTAATTTTGTCGGCCTGTGTAATAAGTCATTGTCATCCTACTAGGGTATTACGATGCCAGACGATTATTACAATAGAAGATCTTGAAGTCTTGCTGACTTATTTTGTAATATTTACTTCTGTTAGACATATTCACGTGAATTAAGACTCACTTTATCAATATCAGCATGTGTCAATACAATCCGCTTTTTGGTTCTAGGACATGCCGGTTTCCTCGCGAAATTTCCTTCACGGTTTTGAGAGCAGTAGTTATGAAATTATTTACAGAAATTAAAATGGCTGCCTGGGTTCGAACCGACCAGTCAGCTATTGCACGCCTCCACGCACGGCTGCGCTTGCGCTTCTTAATTTTCATATTATCTTGTTTGTATTTTGCGGCCTATCGTCGCGATCATTGATCCGGCTCGAAGGACCAATGATCGCGACGATAGGTGGCGGTGGAGCAAAATGAAAGCTTGAGTGGACTGTATAACATGTATAATGGTGAATATGAAATAACAACGGTTAAATGGTCGGTTTAAAATGCAAACAAGATAATATGAACGTTACGTTCGTTGGTGTGGCGCGGGGTCCCGCACCCCTCTTTCACTGCCCAGCGGTAGCGTGCCAGCACACGCGGCGATGTTGAGATGGGTGGACTCAACAGATAGATTATAACCTGGATTAACTCATAGTATACTTTTCAGCCCGGCAGTTTGTTTCTGTGGAATAATTTCCGACTTCCTTGCGGGAGAAGCCGCTGGTCGCAAAAGTTAGTACATAGTAAATAATACAAGGTACAATACTTCTGAAGGTCAATTCTCGTAATTAAAAACGTTCGAAATCTAGTCGCAGTCTCATCTCAGCGACAATCAAATGTCAAAAATGTATGAAAAATCGAGGTATTTTTGTCACATTGACACTGAGATCAGACTGTGAACGTTCTTAAAATTACGAGAATTGCCCTCAGATCCAATCTAATTCGAATAAAACACTTGGAATAATTAAATCCCCACCTCAGATATTCCTCCCGCATAATATTCTGTCCGGGGTGATAATAAATCAATGTCACCCCACTATTTGCGGGTGAAATTAAATTCTTTTCCCAACACAGCTCAATGTGATGTAAAAATACTTCGGAATCATATTTATACGTTAAAGAGATGTTTTTCGGTAAAATGTTTATGCGTTCTCGGTAAAATGTTTGTGGTCTTTTGCTAAATTTGTGTGTAGGAAGGATATATTGGAACGATTACTTGGTGTTATTAAGAAAATTGTTGCATTTGATATATCAATACAGTCGATGTATCTACCAGATACATGAAAAAAATAACAGATAATACACAACACTATTTTTAGTTTATGCGAAACCAGAAGGCCAATTCTCGTAATTAAAAACGTTCACAATCTAGTCGAAGTCTCATCTCAGCGACAATCAAACGTCAAGAAGTTGTCAAAAATGTATGAAAACTAGAGGTATTTTTGACAGATTGAGACTGAGATCAGACTGTGAACGTTCTTAAAATTACGAGAATTGCCCCTCTGAATAAAATTTGTTCAGAATGAGTAACTGAATGGATTCCAATAATTATTTTTTACACCATGTTATATTTTCACCAAAACCTTTAACATTAAATCCTTATAACCAAAGATATAAAACCCTTAGTACTAAGGACAATATTTAAATACTCCTACTCTTTGTAAGTTCCGGTGACTTAGGAATCAGTGATTCTCCGTAGCATGCCGTAGGTAATATTTGTGATCATTCGGGAAACATTATTGAGGGTTAGCTCGCTGTCCGGTGAGTAGCTCGCTGTCCGGTAAAGACTAAGCCCGGGTCGACGGCGCGTTGTGTTCCACGCGCGCCTCAAAGAGATGTCAGCACCAAATGATGGGGTCCGCAAGGGCCGATGCCTGCCAGGGGTGCGGGTTGTTCGAAAGAGATACCGCAGCCTCTGGCACACAGGCAACTGAAGGAACATGGATGGGTTTTAGTCAGTAAAAGTCTGACACGTCCTCATGGAGCAGGACGGCGTGGGTGGACCCAGAGCGGGAGAAGTTATTTGATGATTTCCCACCCAAAAAAAAAAGGGTACAATTTTTTTTATTTAAATTACATATAAAACACCCTAAAATAAATAAAATGCTATGAATGAGCATTTGATTATGAATATGAGACGTTTGAATGTTCACTGTATAAATCACTATCACTTCGCTTGCGTCTTTGTCGGCGTCAGATTTTGGCCCCCAACTATTCATTCATTCAACCACCCCAACTATTTCATTCATCATCGCGCGCCCGCCCAACTTTTTTGTTTTTGCTCAGTTCCTAAGACCCGCAGCGTGATGTTACATAGCCCAAAGAAGAAGAAGAAGAAGAAGAAGAAGAAGAAGAAGAAAGAAGAAGAAGGAAGGAGGAGAAGAATTGTGTTATCAAATGCAAAAAGAATATTTAAATCAAACTGGCAGTTCCAAAGATAAAAAAAATAAAAAAATAACCTCTTTTACAAGCTTTTATTTAACTTGCAATGTATGTATGTTCGGGTGGAAACTTGCAACTCAATTTTAAAGCAGATATCTATAACCAATTGCGCTGAAATTTTGTATACACGTTTAGTTTGGATGACAATGCATGGTTAGCTGTGTGACGTCATTCTAAATCCAACATGGCGGAACACCTAAGATAGGGGACTATTATTTTTTTACCTACCACTCACCTAATATAATAAAACGACACAACCCCGTCGAATTTGGGCTCGTTTGATTCGTATTGACGAGTACTTTGATCCTAAATGGTAACCAGGGTCTGATGCTGGAGCTGGAAGGTGGCCATAGACACATAACAGTTTAAGTGCTCAACAACACATAAATGTGTGGGTTCTACGAATTATTACGAAGTATGTAACGGAAAACCGCTGCTACGAATACGAACTACGCCGTAGGAAATCCCGCATCATAAATACAAAAAAAATAAAAATCAAATTATAAAAATAAAAAAGTTTTTAAAACAAGCTATTATTATTACTTGTTAACAAAACGAACTAAAAAGATAAAAATAATTTAATCTCAATTATTTAAATAAAATCGTGGTAGAGTCAGCGTCAATAATATCGGGACGAACAGACTGTTCAAAATGATCTCAACAACTAAGAAAATTATACATTATCTCAATTGAGTAAAGTTCTCGTCAGAATGACAGTTGTCGTTTACTGTCTTCATTCTGAAACATTCCTTGTTTCATTGAGTTAATATTTCATTTTCATAGTTGTTTAGATCATTTTGAACAGTCTTTTCGTCCCGATATTATTGACGCCGACTGTACATAAAATAGGTGTAACATGCTAATAAATGTTCTTTATTTCTCCTGCCGTCAAAATGTAACACGCTTTTATTTAAATAATTGTTTTTTTTTTTATAGTTCGTTTTAACAATTAAGAGCGAGGCCCCATTAGTGCGTTGCGCTGCGTTGCGTCGTTGCAGCTTCGTCGCTGCGTCGTTTTCCATATATTTTTTATGACATGCCCCATTAGACCGTTGCGTCGTCGCGCGCGACGTTTCAACGGATCGACGGACAAGAGACGAAGCGGGAGGGAGGGTAATGCGCTGCGTTGTCGGAGCTCCGCTGCGACGACGGACAGTGATCCACTGCTAGAGGAAGAAGCTAGACGAACGTAACGACATTTTTTATCTTACCATGAGTGAGCAGGATATTGATATAGATTATCTCATATCTTTGGTCCAAGAAAGACCCATTATATGGGATAAATCACACGAACACTACAGTGATAAATACGGCGTGCATACCCTCTTGCGTTGCGTTGTCGCAGCGTCAACGCAACGCAGGTGTGGCATACAATGCGTTGTTCCGTTGCGACGACGCGACGCAACGTAGCGCAACGCACTAATGGGGCCTCGCTCTTATAATAAAATCTTGTTTAAAAAAAGTTTATTTTTATTTATAATGTTAGAATTGGAAAGCAATTGTTCAGTAGCACTACAGAACAATACTTGATCTTAAAATGGTTTTCTTGATCGAAAATTTCTTATCCAATTCTATCAGGCAAGCCGTATAAAATACTTACGCCAATTTAACAGCAATTCCAGCGAAGAGAGTTCAGAGCTCGACACGTGCCAATATATGGTTTTCAATATATTTTTCACTTTCTAATTTATTATAAGGCTTCACTGTCTTACTGAGAAGAAAAATGTTGAGCAGTGCTATTTCTGTAAAGTTCACTAGGCACCTCACTCAAGTAAGCGCATAATGCTGCTACCTGTAACCTCGTCTCAGATCCTGGAGGAAAAATAGTATATTTCCTTACCTAGGTCATGGTTCCGTGTGGTGCCGGACGTAAAGAATAGCACCATCCCATCTCTTCCCGTGGGTGTCGTAGGAAGCGACTAAGGAACTGACTAGAGAATGGGCAGCAGCATTCTCTATGCATTTATAACCATACTGCGATCGCCAACCCGCCTGCCAAGCGTGGCGATTATGGCAAGCCCCTCCAAATTGGAGGAGGCCTATGTCCAGCAGTGGACGTCTTCCAGCTGAAATGATGAATGATGATGATGAGGTCATGGTCTATCCGTATGCCAAATTTTGTCGAAAACTGTTTAGCTGTTTTATCGTGAAAGCGTAACGAAGAAACAAACTTACATTCGCATTTATATTAGTTAGGATTAGGATGCTAACTTCAAGTTCATTGGCAATTTTTTTGAGGATGGAAAGTCGTCAAATAACCTCTTCCGCCGTCAGACTTTTACTGACTAAAACCCACCCATGTTCCTTCAGTTGCCTGTGTTCCAGGGGCCACGTTATCTCTTTCGAACAACCCGCACTTCTGGTAGATCCTAATGGGTGTTAAAGTAGTATGCGACGAACACAGAAATATTAAAAGAAAGTATTTCTGCTTCATACAGTTTAGTTGCAATAGCAGATAATTTATTTTAGATGTCTCATAGTACCTAATTGGCCACATATTAAAGGTGTTCATATTATATATTACTAGGTTTTGTCCACAGTTCCACCCGCGTTGATGACGGTTGTGGTGTAAAAAAGTAGTCTATGTCTTTCTCCATATCCCAGGCTATATCTCTGCCAAATTTCATGACGATCGGTTCGGTAGTTTAGGCGTGAAAGCGTAACAGACAGACAGAGTTACTTCCGCATTTATAATATTAGTAGAGATTTCTTTTTGTGCCTTGTTAGCAGCAACAGGCTCGCCCGCTATTTTGCCGCGGTCGTACGGCAACCGGTTAAAAGACGGGCTGCGCCAGACGTTGCTACGCCTGTCGAGGCCTATCGCGGCCCGAGCCAAGCATTCCCATATAAATAAAGCAAAAAAAAAACACACCCGTACAGGCCGCAACAGACGCCCCCGCGGCGTGCTACGCAGTGCCTTTGAACTAACAGACTTCAGATGCAACGGTTCCCACGGCCTGTCGGCCTGGCCCGGCGCGGAGCGGCCCGACAGTTAACAAAGCTGGGGAAAATTTGGTTGAAGCTACTACAAGTACGCCTCTGCCTACCCTTTCGCGGATTACAAGCGTGATGTAATGTATCTTTCACCGCCTTAAAGATTTAATGCATTTTTTTTTAAACAAAACATATTATTACACAATCAAAGCAAAACCACACAAAGAGGCACTGAACTAACATTAATTCCCGCATTATGATTGTCACAACTCGCCTTTCAAGTTTACTGAAGCAATAATAATATAACATTATTTCAGTAACAATAGCCATTCTAATATTGTAATGAAACCCTATACCTAATGTTTGAGTATTCATTATTAATTTAATGTTGGTAGCACTGCCTTTGTTTTATACCGAGACACCGCCGTGCCTCGGAAAGCACATTAAGCTGTCGGGCCCGACTGTCATTTGTAAATCTTTGACAGTCGTTACGAGTAGTCAGAAGCTCGTAAGACTGTCAATCAGCCTTATCACGGAGTATCATGTAGAGGTCAGATAGGCAGTCGCTCCTATTATTATTAAGCTGCATCTGCTGGTTCTAAACTCGAAGCCGACGTCAGCATATTTGGGTATAAACTAGGCAGATAATTAGCACTGTTTATTGATTCTGGCTTTGCATATAAGAGACAAAGGATTTCCTATTCACGATACTGAAACTTGTGGCTTAAACATGCTATGATAAATTGGCCAGGTTAAGCTGCACTTACCGCGGTCTGTCGATGGATGGGTGGCCATTCTTTCCAATTCTTCCAAAATACTTTGTCAGTAATATTTTCTTGCTATACAGGGTGTATGTGTCACACATTTTAGATGAAGCGCTCGCCAGCCACCACCCAGGCTCCAGGACCTCATGCTCAGTTTCTATCGTATCCCTCAGCTCATCGATCGCTTCCGCTACTTACAAACCACAGCCTTAGTCTTAAGCGTCGAACAAAATGCTTCAAGATCCAGACTCGTCTACAAAAATATTTCAAGAACGTTTTACAAAGAAAACTTTGAAAAGTTCCCTCTGTTAAGTTAAGGCGGGTTGGAATAAGTTAAATTGGTAATACGTTTCGAATACCAGTATTGAATACTGGGTCTTTTGGATGTATTTTTTTAGGAGATTGAAGAAAAATAGACTATTTTCTTTGACTTGTATTCGATCAAACCTGAAATGAACCCCTTTCGCTTTCTGAAAATACTATTGAAAACTTAAACAAAATGAATGTGCTGCTTTTTGTGAACCTCTAATAATTCCAATATTCCTAAAAATATTAAATATTAAATTCCAGCGGCTTCGCCCGAAGGGTGTCAAAAATTATACCACGGGAACGTACAACTGTGTGTTAGAACTGTGACCAACTGTGTCAAAATTCCAGAAATATTAAGTGGCACCAATAAATTATAGGGTGCAGCAATAGTTTAAAAAAAAGCAGAAAGTTCAGGTGATCATAAAATAAACAAATAAATAAAGAAGATAGTGTTGAGTATCAAGCTCCAGGTGTGCTGCTGGTGGTCTTGACTTAATAATAAAAACGACTGTATTTCTTGATAGATAGGTAATTTATTTTAGACAACCGAAAATGTGTGCGCACGCTCAGGTGTCGTCGAACGAGTGGCGGCGAGGGAAGCGCGTGGTCACGGTGTGGAGTGTGGCCCGATGTGGCCCGATGTGATGTCACGAACAATAGTTTCCACTAAATATCATTGTCCGATACACTCGCTCTGGGTAAGCATCGTGGTTGGGACGGTAAAATAAATGTTTAGAATATTATTTAATGCTTTGACTATTACTGTACTTAATAGGATTATTGTTAAATGTTTTTAATTCCTATTTGTATTTAAATTCGTTGCCTACTAACATAGTTCATAAGCTCTTATTGTTACTAACCATATTGGATCATGTTATCTGACAAATAAATAAATAATAATAATAAATAGGCTCATGCATCGGTTAAATATTTTCCTTTTTTTGTCTTTACTTAGTTTGAAAATTGGCAACATTTCAAAATGAGTAGCATGAACATGTAATAATTTATTGTTGCGTTATTCTCAAAGCATCACTTCGAAATTCGAACGTTGTCTCGTTGTGAATCCGCGATGATTTATTTTAAAAACAAATGAATTCGCTTTCGAATTGTGTCCGCTCACTTGAGTGAAGTGGTCAGTGAACTTTATTTATGTATTTATTTTAGACCGTGATCAAACTGTACCTAAAGTCATGATAACATTACTAACTTAATTCCAACTTAGAAGTGCACTTACCATATTTAATTAAGTGAACCTGTTACTCAGTTAATGCGATACTGCGGTTAAACCAGGTGGCAGAGAGTTATAAATAACCACAGTTAAGCCCCTACCGGCTAAAATAAACGGTTTAAACGATTTGAATATGGCTTTGGTTACACAAATGTTAGGAGTATAATTTGTTTAATTGTGTTTGATGTGGTGAAATTAAAATAATTACAGTAAATTAGATGTTATTTGAGGTACATATAAATCTTTACATTGTCAATATTTCTCCGTCTATCTAGTACTGAGTATTTGTTATATCTCAGGTAACAAAATTAAATCTCATTTAGGTACGTGTATCAATTATTCAAACGACTAGGTATTGTAATGTAGGGTGAGCCACTGTGGCATATAACCTAACTTTATAAAATATCGACCTGATCCCACCATCGCCTTTTTACTACCAAACTACCCAACGTACCGCGGGGTAGCATAGAATGGAATATTTATTTGCTTAAAAATAGGTACAATAAGGTCTTTAAAAAAAATTATGATCTTATATGTTTGGCTATGGACTGGCATACAAATATTTAAACATGATAAATGTAAAAAAAAAACGACAGGAAACTAACATGTCTGTCATGTCAAAACACTGGTAAAATATTTAAAATAATAGGTAGATACATAAAGTAAAATAATGAAAACTCAGTAACCATATTTGTTCCGTTTCTCTTTCTGTTGACATCCACACTTGGTTTATATTCCGACCAGTCGTACTCAGCGCTTCTCTTGCACAGCCAAAGCATGTAACTCTCTGCCAGCGTCTGTATTCCCTCCCACTTTTGACCCGTCTGCCTTCAAAGCTTGAGTGAACAAGAGGTGTCTTCCAAGCTGCGCTATAACATCTTGCCGTCCACCATCCGTACCCAGTCTTTCCCAGTCACTTTATATCGCATCAAAATCAAAAGTCATTTATTAAAACTAGGCTGAGAGTCAGCTCTTTTTGAACGTCAAAATTACATAAGACAGTCCCCCCAAAACGCCCGCCCTTCACAATTTCCTAGTGCTTTAGCTGGGAAGAAGAAGTAGCGCAACAAATCTCCAGCAGCACAGCTGTCTGTTCATCTAGAGAGTGTGCATCTAGAGAGCGACCCACACAACGCTTATGCCGTCTTCTCTCCAGGATGCATCTGCTCCAACGGCCATCGGTCCTTTGACAAACATGGCCAGCCTAGTGAGCCAGTGTAGAGATATAATCTACTTAAATACGGGGTCACACTATTCAATTGAAATTGAAGTAAGTTAAGGCTAAGTAGACGCTATAGATAATTATCAATCGAGAGCAGTGATTGCACAGTGGTGACGGCCGTGACTTGAGGGGAACCTAGTCGCGGGCTCGAACTCACTGGTGGGTCTTGCTAAAAATCACGCTGTCTCACCAGGCTTCGTGTCCGACAGAGATAGTATCAGTGATGAGCAGTTAGACGCTAGTCTACACGCACAACGTTATTGAGTGAGATGCAGGATCATTTATAGTAAAAAAATCGCGAAAAAATTAAGAAAAATCCTTCTTAAGATCGGGTTTTATGAAAAAGCTAATGCATAAATCAATGACCAATAAAGTTTATTGAACTTTGTCGATACTGACTTGGTTTTGGAGATTTTACACTTCTTTTATTACTTAAACACGCCCAAAGTTAAGTAAAATTAGCAAGAAAAACTAATCTTTGTTGGCTCCTAACTTTTTAATGGGTTTTTATTTTAGGATTCTGTTTCCGTACAGACAACATTAATAATGAGACAAAACGATGTCATATTTAAATTTGAATGTGCCATGTCAGACAGTGGAGTAAAACACTCCCGAAGTTTGTATGCAAATAGTATAGGTTCACCTTAGTAGTTACGGTTACGGTCGTAGGGTCGAATGCGTTTTACTTAATGTAAATTATTTCATCACCACTGCTCTCAAAACAGTGAAGGAAAACAAAGCGAGGAAACCGGCATGTTCTAGAACCAATGATATTAAGACATGTGACATCTACCAACCCGCACTGGGCCCGCGTGGTGGATTTCGGCCCATTTCCTTTCACTTAGAGGAAGCCTGTGTCTCAGCAGGCTGAAAATTATAGGCTAATTATGATTAACGTCTATAATAATAATATTGTAAAGAGGAAAGATTTTTTTGTTTGTTGTTTGTTTGTTCCGACTAGGCTTAGAAACGACAGGACCAAATTTAACCATTTTTTCACCAATAGAAAGCTAAATTATCAGGAAGTAGCAGGCGATAATTTATTTAAAAAAATTGAGATCCTTAAGAAAATTGCTATAATGTAACACAAAGTAGCAAAATAGGTGTGTCAGCTAGAAAAAGCTTTATGCCTTCGAAGTACCAGGTTGTCATAACTCGGTAGGACCACACCTAACATATTTGTGTGTCAGCTAGAAAACCCTTTATGCCTTCGAAGTACCAGGTTGTCATAACTCGGTAGGACCACACATAACATATTTGTGCGTCAGCTAGAAAACGCTTTATGTCATCGAAGTACCAGATTGTCATAACTTGGTGGGAGTTTATGCGCAATATAACGATTAAAGATTTTATTATCCCGGTAGTACGTTTCCCTGGGATGATTTCCGAGATCCGCGCGGGCGAAGCCGCTAGCAAAAGCTAGTAGTGTGTATATGTTAACGGAAAAGTGTGTAATCCGTCATTGTATACAATTCCTAGGAAATGTGTACAATTCCTAAAATAGATAGGAAATCTATGATATATTTTGTAACATACACTTTTCCTAGGAAATCTATGCATTTCCTAAATAGCAATCGGAAATGTATTAAAAGTTAGTGACAGAAACGAATCGCTGCAAAACCGACTCTACGTAGTCTTGTCTGCCCTACCCCTAGAATGTTATTTAAATCCGCGTAGGCTCGGAGGGGGTCCGCGAGCTGAGGAGCAGGTGGTATTCGCGGTCGCCGACGCGGCTGAGGCTGGCCGGCTCAGCCGGCCAGCAAGCCGAAGCTGCGGTGGTGAGCGCGAATACCATCTGCGACTATAAGCTCGCGTGGGACCGCCGGACACCCGCAGCGCCGGAGCCGTGACAGAAATCATGCGAGCAATTCTAGAAAGCATTACTTTTTATATATTTCCTAGTGTGTTCTCGGAATTGCATAACATTCCTAGGAAATACATAAATTTCACAGGAAATGTGTGTATTAAAGAATCTTTGAAACATTATTTTACACATTTCCTAAGTAGGCTCGGAAGTACATATATTTCCTAGGAATTGTAAATAATATATAGAGTATATACATAAACTTGTTCTGAGAGTAAAAAAAAGCCATAATTTTAATTACCATCCACAAATTAATTGGCGGTTTTAATTGATTTTACGGGTCACAGTTGAGCACCTGTCACTGACAGGTAGCGTCAAGTGTAATGAATTGCCCTACGCTCATAATATTATGGTTTATAGGCCTTTAATTTTATTAAAATAAATATTCAGACGTATACGCTGATTGATGTCATTTTGTATATGTCTTCTGATTTTGCTCGCAGCTCTTCCAATATTAATGTCATAAATGTAATGTCTTTATTAATAAGTGGGGTTTGTGGCTTACTTAGCCAGCCACTCGGGTCGATCGATCAGGTTAAGCCACGCTTGCCGCGGTTGGTCTGTAAATGGGTGACCATTTTTACATACTAAGATCGGATAGCGGAGACGACGGGCAACGGAGGCTTAATTATTATATAGTGTTCTGTTGACACCATTCAGGTACGCAACCCTAAACACACCACTTTACATTTTTCATAAACAAATTATTGTTACCGACAGCTCTCTAAAATAACAAAGTATTCATTAATCATTATTATTATTGTTTTGTTGTTTATTCATTAGTTTTCGAATCAAAAACAATAAATTTTAGCGAGGTAATTCACAAACAAACACAAATTAATTGGTATTTGTACGTTTATTACAATATTAGGCTGGGGGCTAAGAGGCGACAGAAATATTAATAGCGTTTTTTTTATCTGCAGTGAAATTGCGATACTTTCAAGATAAGAACTTTAAAGCAATCAAAAAATAATGGAACTGGTTGTGTAGGTACCTATAAACTTACTTCTTTAAAAAAAGACGTGGTTTATATCTCCGAGATTTCTGGATTAATAGGTACTTGATATTTTTTTTCACTTGGTAGAGAAAGCTCACAAGTCGATCTGAAATAAATTTTATTATGTACCTCAACAAAGATGTGCTGAATACTTAGTCGTTGACCTCACTCGTATAAGTGTGTATTTATGACAGAAATTATCTTTTATTATTTACATAAAACCTATGCTTGCTTACTGCATCTTGGCGATGAGGATAATTTTAAACTAAAATTACCTACACAATCGGCTCACAATGTTTTAGCATGACGCTTTCTATTTCTACGAAAAATAGACAGTGCTTTTTCAATACAAAGTGACATCTCGTTTTTCCATTTTTGACATCGCACCGTCGATTTCCTTCTTCTACAATCTGTCATTTTGACTTTCGTTTCTAACGATCTTTGTCTATGTCCATATAAATGTAGACTATTTCAAAAGAACATTTCTTCCCAAACTATCAAAATCACACTGACAACAAACTTTCTACTCGACGGCCACAAAGTATATACGATTATCTACAAAATCATGATTCGTTTAGAACACATAACTGTGATATATGATAGAAAAACATAGCTATCTTCTCCTATTGTACGTCATATCTATTATTCCGTCGACAAATCGGTGCTCGTGCTAAGCCTGCTGTAACATAGAAGAGAGGGAGTATGCCGTAATCCACATATCTTCAAATTGTTTGTTCTAGGACACGAGGGTTTTCTCACCGTTTTGTGAGCAGTGGTTATGAAATAATTTACAAAAATTAAAGCGCCTGTCGGGGTTCGAACTTATGACCTGCAACTTGTAAGTCACAACCGGTAGACACCACTGAAACTTACCTGAAAATTACCTACGAATTCCAAACCGAAATTGAAAGATTATATTCCTATTCATTCTCAGTGATTCCGATACTGATTACTAAAATAATACTGTTACGCGCTAAAGCTAAAGTAATTAGTTACCACTAGCGCCATCTAGTATCGAGTAGCAGAATTAATTGAGTCAAGATCTATCTAGGAATTTCGATACCAGAATCTTCAACATCAGTTCAGTCGGGGCCGGTATGTACTCGAAGATTCTAGATGCTTCGATTCACGAATGTTCTTGGGGCATAAAAGGCAGGAACGGATCAAGACCGAGCAGTATTGGTTAAGCGATACAGGCGAGAACATCGTAAGCGATCTTCAAGTGCGATTAAGAGTGATCAGTAGTGAAATTGTGTTTTGTAATTTGTGTGTTTAATTAAAGTGTCAACTTCGGTAATTTTTATTGGCAGTTTTTATTTGTCACGAACCCGAAGCTCGTAACAATACTAAGAGAAAAATCTCCCTAGTTTCTACTAGATTTATTTAAATTGAAACTTATCAATATAGAAGCGTATTTTAATCCTACCACGATCTTAAACCCTAGCCTAAAATGTTTAATCCTAAGTTACCTGCATCTACAAATCCGATTTTCGCTACCGCTCGCACTATATTCACAGCCAAATCTTAATTATCCCTTGTATAATTTCCTAGGAATTACAAGTTTTATCCTTATAATCCTATCGTTTGCCATCGAGTCCCTTGTGTCTTCTGTCTCGTTTCAACTGGTTCTATCTCTTTCTGACTTGAAGTTGAGGTATGTAGGTCAGAAGGGCAAAGCTGTGAACTTAGTACGAATATAGTATGTATAAGTGTGTATTAGCATATTTTGAAAATAATGGTGCATTTCTTGCAAGGTTAAGGCTTAGAGGCTTTATAATCTTGCGGATTATTATTGATTAGTTATAACCTTAGAACGATTCGTTTTGTTTCTCGTGCAAAAATAAAAATAAAATGTAAATTCTTACCATCATCATTTTAATTCAGATTACTATCTTCCTTCGTTCCGTGTGGTTCCGAACGTAAGGAATAGCACCATCCCATCTCTTCCCGTGGGTGTCGTAGAAGGCGACTACGGGACTTACTAGAGAGTGGGCAGCAGCGTTCTCTATGCATTTTACCACCATACTGCGATCGCCAACCCTCCTGCCAAGCGTGGCGATTATGGCAAGCCCCCCCAAATTGGGCGAGGTCTATGTCTGATGAATGATGATGACTATCTTCCATCTTGTGTGAGGCCTTCCAACGCTACGTCTTCCAGTACGCGGTCACTCCAGAACCTTTCGGCCCCATCGACCATCTGTTCTGCGACCAATGTTCCCTACCCACTGCCACTAAAGTTTGGCAATTCTTAGGATCGATAACCTGGTGAATGCCGCATGAATCCGCGGGATACAAGAATCACAGAACCGGTCAAAGTGGCGGTGGTTGGGGGAGGCCTATGTCCAGCAGTGGATGTCTTTCGGCTGAAATGATGATGATGATGTAAATGAGTATCTTCATGTAAAAGAGAGTTCAAACCAAGGCAGGCGCATTACTTTGTGTAAATAATTTAATCACCATTGCTCTCAAAACGGTGAAGGAAAATATCGTGAGGAAAACAACATGTCTTAGAACCAAAAATTCGAAGACATGTGACATCTACCAACCCGCACTGGGCCCGCGTGGTGGTCTTCAGCCCACTCACTCTTGAAGAGAGGAGATTTGTGCCCCAGCAGTGGCAATATTATAGGCTGATTTATGGTACAGTTCAATCACGTAAGCGATCAAAATAACTCGCACAAACAATCATCTTTTTATTACTTTTGTCCCCCAAATGTAATAAAAAAAACTTCAAACATCAATTCGGGAACATTTGGTTACATTTTCTAATCTTATAACAGTCCAGAAACCTATAAAAACTTGCCAATCCCTTATACATTTATAATGAGAAAATGTATGGAAACGGGGAAAACGTTTCAAGAAACCAATTTCACACAATTATAAACCGTATCCACATAACAATAAACTGTGTTTTTCAATGTCAACAAGATCGTTATTGGTCTTCTACAATTTGATGCCTAATGTAAACCTTATTTTGATTGCCTTTGGGTGTATTTTCCAATGACTTCAAGGTCACGTTCAAACTACAGAACGTTCACTGAGAAGTTATGTAATAATCAACGTTAACACTTCCACGTCAAGTTATAAACCTTAAGTTTCTCTCGTTAAGGTGTATTTTTCAGTAGAGTTAATTTGACTTGCAGTTTTTTAAACTTTCCTTTTAATTTTAATGAACTTTAAGTATGTTTAGTTAAAGTGTGTTTCCCTACATTTCGCGATCCTCTTTATGTTTGCATGGCAATCATGAGAAGTAAGAATACATCGAATGCTAGGTAGTACGAGTACTTGCCAATAAATGCAAGTGAAGTGGGTTACTAAGGGATTACCTATCTCTTGAGGCTTAGAAATTACCTTCTTCTAGATATTAAGAAAGTTCAGAGGTCAGGGAAAAAGCTTATTGATTTTCAATCATTACCTTAACATGATAGATCTAGTTGTTTGTCATTCAAGAACAGTATTGCCTTTTTTTTTTTGGTGTGAGAAATCATCAAATAACTTCTCCCACTCTGGGTGGAGAAGGAGGGCGTGTCAGACTTTTACTGACTAAAACCCACCCGTGTTCCCTCAGTTGCCTGTGTGCCAGGTGCCAGGGGCCGCGGTATCTCTTTCGAACAACCCGCACCCCTGGCAGAGAACAGTATTGGTCAAACTTGCCTTGAAGAAGCTAGTTAATTGGAGGAAAAATCCTACTAAAATCCAACTAATATTATAAATGTGAAAGTTTGTAGATAGATAGTTTTTAACCTGAATTAACATTTAGGATACTTTATCCGGTAGTACGTTTCATTGGGATAAATTTCCGCCCTCAAGTATATTATAATTATTGGTATAGATTTAATGTTCAAGAGATTTTTAGGGAAGACTAGACTAGCTTACCTAATTAAGTAGCTAATAACATTCCCATTGCTAAAACAATGACATACTCTCTGGGTTTTAATTTGTGCAATTTATGTAATCAGCACTGCTCTCGAAATGGTGAAGGAAACATCGTGAGGAAACCGGAATGTCTTAGAACCAAAAATTCTAAGACATTTCATATCAATATCTAATATTCAAGTATGTATCTATTTTATTTACCTATCTATCTATCTATTTATTTATCTAAAAACACAGGTTTTTGTTCTTATAATTATACAAGGCACACTATTAGACCTCTGGGTCTGTCTTAGCATGCCATGGTCTGGAATTACTCAACGCGCTACTGTGAAATTAAGGTAAAATGGAGTGGTAATATTCTTTGAGCTTGTGTTTTACGTTTTTCCTGTTCATTGAGTCGCGAATGTCTATAGGTATTTGGTTTAATAAGACAGGTATTGTGAAAGATGCAGTGCGCCTACCATAAAAATTATTTTTACGTGGCACTTTAAGTGATTTTATCTTTGACTGGCGGGTATTCACATCATAATTCACTGGAATCTGGATCCCAATATTGTCAAAATGTTCAATGAGAAACAAGTACTCAGCGCCGCCGCGCTCAGCGCCGCCGCGCTCAGCGCAGCGCAGCGTCCGTGTGTTACTGCTGGGTGCCAACTGATAACCAGCGCTGGGTGTCTAACGCCCAGCAAATGCTGAGATGGTAACCCTTTCGGTACGGGCACGCTCAGCACAATTTTACTGCAATTTTATTGTTCTCTTGTTTATATGTTTGTTGCTGTTGTGTTGTGTCTGTGTCGAATAAATGTTTTCTATTCTATTCTATTTCCACTAAACCGCACTGAACCCGCGTGGTGCACCATAATACACCACACGGGTCCAGTGCGGTTTTTTGGCAGTAGATCATAACCCACTCCTTCTCGAATTTTAATAGAGGAGGCTTGTATCCCAGCAGTGGGAACATTATGGGCCGATTACGCTAATTTTCTAATACGTACATCGCATTTTATTACGGGCTGTAGCTCGCCTTTTTTTCGATAATCATTTTTCCCTTCAAAGTCTTATTTTGTGATAAACTCCCACTGTTTAGTCACATTTTCTAGGCATACATAACGTGACCATACGTCCCACTTTGGGCGGGACAGTCCCGCTTTCAAGCAATCTGTCCCGGTGTCCCCAGCGAGGCCGAAATAGTCCCGCTTTTGAAAACAGACCAAACTATAATTTAAAATGTGCCTACTTAACTATTTTGTGTTCAGCGCTTTAATTATTTTCTATCTTCTTTAATAAAAAAAAACTAGTAAAACACCCACAAAACAAAACACACACAAAAACTTTTTTTATTATTTAATTCCGCAGATGTCCCGCTCTGGCAAAAAAAATAAATGGTCACGTTAGGCATACACAAACATTAATCTATCATTCTATCCTAATGTACCAAACACGCTTACTATGCATGTTCGTATGTTTGTACAGTCAGCGATACATCACCGTCAGAAGACGTAGCACTGTCCTAAATTAACCAAACTGACCTATATTCAAATATACACAAATAGAGGGACACTTTGAAGAGTAGTGCTATTCTCTAAACATCACTTCGAAATTCGAACGGTGACTCGTTGTGAATCCGCGATGATTTACTTTAGAAACAAATGAGTTCGCTTTTGAATTGAATATTTTACTCTTTATTTGAAAAATATATTATTATTGAAATAGCTTAGGCAAAAAAACAGTCTGAAAATTTTAGTTTTAGTTCATAAAATATCAAGCTAAATTATAAAAAAATCATTCACACCATGAAATAGTAGCCGCCATGTTATTACGCCATACGGCTCTGTAAACCAAGAAGTGTCAACTGTCAATTGATCAGCGTATTTATGCTTTGTACTTTTATTGTTTTCGTAACATTAAAATTTATGATCTATTAATAATTATACCTATGTATTATAATTATAGAGATCTACATTTTGGAATGGGCAACTAGCTTCAACTTTCCAACTGGTCGACTTTTTGACAATTCAAAAGTGCCTGTAAATGGTTTAATTGAAATAAATGCTTTGAGTTTGAGTTTTAGTTTATGTAATTTTTATCCCCAAAATAATTTAAAATACGTAATTTACAGTCACAATTCCGCTGTACAGTCAAAACTAACCAAAATTGACGAAGTACCTACTACGCCAGACTCATATACGTGGGCGACTGTGTGCATGATGCTTTTGTAATGTAACTACAATTTTCTCCCACAGCCAGCCTAGCTAATATAAAAAAACTATGTTTTATACATAATAGTTAAAATTCAGTTTGTGTATTATGATTATAAATTATAATATAATCAAACGCACATCACTAAACACACCAATTTTTAGTGTCGTGTGTTAATTCGGGACATGTTGTAGGTACTATTGTACATTGCTTTTTTCTATTTTATTATTGTCCTATTATAAATAGCTGCCATAGTGAATCCCTTTATAACCTATTTACATATTTTACACATTTTGGCACAAAGTGTCAATTAACTTCAAAAACTTGGGCCAAGTTAAATTGTTATGTGCCAAAGTTTTAACATTTGCGTCTTATCTTTTCTCATCGGCGGCAACTATATTATTAATATGGGACATGGTACCACTTCACATTATTTTACAAGTAACTAGTATTTGCTAGCGGCTTTGCCCACGTTGAGGTCGCAAATTATCCAACGGAAACATACTACCGGGATAAATAGGATCCTATGCATTAATCCAGGTTGTAAGCTATCTGTGTGCCAAATTTCATCCAAATCAATTCATTTTTTTTCTCGTGATTGTAGTAACAAACATCGAAACGTACAAACTTTCTTGTTAAAATATCATAATACTAGCAGCGCTCCGCAGTTTCACCTGCGTAGTTCCCGTTCCCGTAGGAATACGGGAACAAAATATAGCCTATGTCACCCGAGGATAGTGTAGCTTCCCAACAGTGAAAGAATTTTTGAAATCGGTTCAATAGTTTCAGAGCCTATTCAATGCAAACAAACAAACAATCAAATCTTTCCTCTTTTTAATATTATTATAGATTATAGATTAGAAGGACAGTAGGATATAAACACCACTCTTGAAGGCCCATAAATACGTATGTAGGTAGATATAATATCAACATATCTAACTACCCTTCTCAAAACACAATCTGCACACCAAGATAAGTCTCATCCCACCCCAAGAGGATCCAATTAAATCACACACATATATATACTCTCATTGACGCGTATCCTTAATCAATGAGTTTATACAACTATTCATAGATAATTGACTAATAAACTATTTCAATTTTGTATTGATTGAATCTGAGACGCTCGGGACTTATGTCGGTAGTGTCTTGAACTAAATAGAATTATAAGTTGGATTTATTAGTTTACTATCACTCGATGTTAAAGTGAATCTAGTTGACATTTTTCGAATACAAACTTCGGGAGTGTATTACTCCACTGTTCGACAATGTACATAAAAAATTAAACATGGTATGGTTTTGTCTCATTGTTAATATTGTCTGTACGGAAACAGAAAACTAAAATAAAAGTTAGGTTAGATTAATTTTTCTTGCTAATTTAACCTAATTTTGGGCGTGTTTAGCTAATAAAAGTCGGTACCGACACAGCTCAAATACCGAAAAGTTCAATAAACTTTAAACTTTCAATAAACTGTTTTACTATAAATTATCCTGCATCTCACTCAATAACGTTGTGCTTGTAGTCTAGCTGTCTAACTGCTAATAGAAAAAAGAAAGAAAAAGTATTTGTAACTGCCCACTAACGCATCATCCTGCATGGGGCTGTGACCCGCCTAATCCCATTTGAGCCTGGCAGCCTACATGCCCACGTCTATTATACCCGTTTTGGAATTTCGTCCTGTGTTTTAACACCCAGATTGCTGAGTTCCATTGCTCTTTGGCAAACTCGATGGCGGAACTTTCGCAAGTAACCCACTTAACGGCCTAGCCACGACCTTGCCGCTATCAGTGGCAGCTGCAGCTGCAACGCGGGGCAGCTAGCAGGAAAACAATATACAAAAATGTATGAAGCATGCCACGACGCGTCGCATAGAACAACAACGCCCCGCCTGCCGTCACCGCGCCGCTTGTTGCGTCGTATGCTGCTAAGCCAAAACTTTCGTACTTTTACGGCCTGGTCATGACGACCAGGCCGTAAAAGTACGAAAGTAATCGTTCAATGATTCCTCCTGCACTCAAAAACACAGACAGTAACTCCTCTTCATACACTACTCCATAAGCAAAACATTTTCAATATAAAAGAGATACGTCTGAATTTCAATTTTCATTTCAAAAGAAACAAAATACATTATCCTAACTTGTAAGTAACATAAGTTTAAGTTAACCGTGTGAGCGTATACTGTAAACATTGTTTGAACTCTTCACAAAGGGAAAAGTTTTGTGGGACTCAACTACAGACAGGCAATAGGGAAGGAAATTTAGAAGTCCCATAGAGTTATTGTAGTCAAAATATGGAGGACATTCAACTTATTATCATAATTTTATTCAAATATCAATGGCCTAGCTTTCAGTCTACCTGGATGAAACTGAGTACTATTATTTTACATGGAGCGATTTTTCAAAGTGTCAAACTGTTTGTCAAAATGGGGGATTACTGACTCATCCAACACTCAGTACGAGGGCGGTGCTTCTGATCAGACCATGCCCCACTTGCTGGAGTGCCCTAAGTGCTCATTCACCAGCACTTTGGATGATCTAAATAATGCCACTGATGCTCCAATAAACTTGGCCACCTCTCTCTCTCTCTCTAACTATATATAAAAGACAGTGTACGAGTATCATCGACACGAAAAGAAGAAAAAGACAGACAGCAATTGCCTATCTGACCTCCACAACTTAATTACTGGGTAACACGATAACCATTGGTAAGACTGGTTGTCAGGGATACTGATTACCAAAGATTCTCAGAATGACAGGCTGGATCTACCAAAGCACGAAGGCGTCTCACGTGTTTCTGTGACAGATAAATCCATTTTTCTTGAATTTTTTCTTTCGATATGTAATGAATGACCGTCCATCCACAAACTGACCGTGACAAGCGTAGCTTAACCTTTTTATCGATCCTTGGGGCTGTTATTTTTTTGACACCAGCACAATGACTATACATATGATGTGAGTTACAAAGGCGTAGTAAAATAGAGTTTCTGTATTCAACTGTTAAGTGGCACTACGCCACGGGGTATGCAGAGTACGCCGTACGAAAATTCACTATGTGGGGAAACGCGACGAATTTTACGTGAAATACGAGTTTCATTTCGGCAGTAACAGTTGTGGTTTTTGGGCAGTCCGAAATGAGCAGAGTTGAAATTAGATCGTATGTGTTCACACCCAAGGATTGAATACGAATGGAAATGCAAGTGAATTGGTAAGTTTGTTGGAAATGTAGTTGTTTGCGGTTATATTTATTTCTTTAGTAGCGTATTATTTTCCGTGTGAATTTTCTGATGATTCAAAATCAACATATTTTATTTCACATAATTCTACATAGACACTTATGAAATGTCAAAAACTAGCTCCACGTTTCCAATTGGTCGTTTCCTATGGAGAAGAGCAGTACGTAATTTCTATTGTTATTACGTTAGTCACAATAAGGCGTTCGTCCCGGCTGTCAATCGTGGATCTTTGGCAGGCTTTAGAAGCCTGAAAGTCTGACAACCAGTCTTACTAAGAGATTTATAGTGTGACTACTTAGCCACACGCCCCTATTTGGAAGAAATAAAGGGCAAATTATTATAACAAAACAAAATGCTCGTGACTAAACAATTGCATTATTAACACACTTTTTAGGGTTTCGTACCCAAAGAGTAAAACGGGACCCTATTACTAAGACCCCGCTGTCCGGCCATCTGTCTATCTGTCCCTCTGTCACCAGGCTGTATCTCATGAACCGTGATAGTTAGACATTTGAAATTTTCACAAATGATGTATTTCTATTTCCACAATAACAACAAATACTAAAAAACAGAATAAAATAAATATTTAAGAGGGCTCCCATACATCAAACGTGTTTTTTTTTTGCTCGTTTTGCTCGATATTGATAACGCCAACAGGTAGAAGCTTGAAATATTCACAGACTTATTTAGTTATATATTCACTTAAAAAAAAATAAGGAGGCTCCCATACGGCAGACATAATTTGTTTTGCGGTTTTTATACATAATGGTACGGAACCCTTCGTGCGCGAGTCCGACTCGCACTTGGCCGGTTTATTTTTACACGCTTTATATTAGCTTCACTTGTATGTTTGTTTGTTTGTATGTAACCGACTTCTTTGAGCGCGATTTTGACCCACTTTAAACGGTTAGATTTCATTGAAACTTTGTAAACTTGTCGAGGACCGATGACAATTCAATAATTTAAAAGAAAATTAGAAAAAAAAAGAACACGTTTTTGTAGTTAGCAGAACTAAAAAATAGAAAATAAATAATAAGTAGTTTAAAAAACTAAAAAACACGCTTTAAAAACCAAACTAAAAAAGGAGAAAATAATTTAATTCAATTAAAAAGCGTGGGGTGCTTGACATTAATTGATTATAAAAATACCTCAAAAAGCACCCCACGCTTTTTAATTGAATTAAATTATTTTCTCCTTTTTTAGTTTGGTTTTTAAAGCGTGTTTTTTAGTTTTTTAAACTATTATTTTTATAACTGTTGTAACAGCATGCATTCCTGTTCTATCGCTCTCTTTTGCCTTTCCAACGTAGCATACCTAGTCTCTACAAACATTTGCCCTCCACTACTTCTGCCGACCCCCTTTCAATATATCCATGACGACAATACACTCGAGTATGCTCACAAAACAAAACGGTGTGCTATTGACAGTGAATTCGACCCAGTTTTGGACAAAGACCGGCAAATGCTAGCTCTGTTTGCGTTATTGGAGGAATTTGTAAATAGTAGACGGTATTTAAGCAAGGTATGAAGCTTAATGAACATAAGACTAATTTTGCTAGTCCTACTGAAATAGATAGACATTATAAATTACAATATGAATAACAAGCTAAATATTCCAGAAAGCAGTAATGACTAACGGCCGCGACCTACTTGTTGTAGGTTCGAACTGTGACACTATGGTATCGCTGTGACAAGCAATGAGACGCAGGCGCCGACCACAGCAGAGTACTTTAAATGACGCCGACTTACGGCAAAAGCAAAAAGAAAATCACATCGAATTTATATTGTTACGGCCGTCATGTAATACAGACAATTTACGGTAATTAGAGAAAAAAGATAACTAAGGTTTTGAAAGGTGTGAGAATTCCGATTTACAAAAAATGACAAACAACGAACAAAAAAACAAAGAAGAAAGAAATAAATAAAAACAAAGCGCAATACGCGGGTCTTGACGCCAAATATCCGTATCCGGATACACATTACACATCACACACCCACACACCGAATCACACACCGGATTCACATTTGGATCTGCGGATCTACATTTTTAATATCCGGCACATCACTAGTTTTATCGATCCGCTGGGATGCACTCTGTTGCATTCTCAATGCACCGAGAATTGAAAATCCCGTGCGCGATAAATCCCGCCGCGATAAAATCCCGTGCGCGATCAAATCCCGTGCGCGATCAAATCCCGTGCGCGATAAAATCCCGCCGCGATAAAATCCCGTGAGCGATAAAATCCCGCCGGGGTAAAATCCCGCCGCGATAAAATCCCGTGCGCGATAAAATCCCGTGCGCGATAAAATCTCGCCGCGGTAAAATCCCGCCGCGGTAAAATCCCGCCGCGATAAAATCCCGTGCGCGATAAAATCCCGTGCGCGATAAAATCCCGTGCGCGATAAAATCCCGCCACGATAAAATCCCCTGCGCGATAAAATCCCGCCGCGGTAAAATCCCGCCGCGATAAAATCCCACGCGCGATAAAATCCCGTGCGCGATAAAATCCCGCCGCGATAAATCCCGCCGCGATAAAATCCCGCCGCGATAAAATCCCGCCGCGATAAAATCCCGCCGCGATAAATCCCGCCGCGATAAAATCCCGCCGCGATAAAATCCCGCCGCGATAAAATCCCGCCGCGATAAATCCCGCCGCGATAAAATCCCGCCGCGATAAAATCCCGCCGCGATAAAAAACCGTGCGCGATGAAATCCTGCCGCGATAAAATCCCGCAGCGACAAAATAAACCGAATATTATTCGAATAATTCGAATAAGGCTGAAAAAGTATTTGAACATTCGAATACCAAAAATATCGAATATTTGCAATCCCTAGTTCGAACTCAGACAGAAGATTAACTTTGTGTAAATTATGAATAAACTATTAATTAGTTAAGCACGTAAAGCTCTTGAATAAGGTGAACCTAGTCCACATTTATTGCATACAAACTTCGGGAGTGTTTTACTCCACTGTGTGACATGGCACATCCAAAGTAAAATATGATATCGTTTTGTCTCATTATTATTATTATTATTAATCATTTTAATTCAGAATTAATTATTACATTCCATAATTTGTTAGTAAAAAATACTTAAAACTACGTTAGTAAAATTATTGTACAAATTGACCTACTCGTATTACATTTAAACATTACCAAAATTGAGCTACTTAATATTATAGAGGGCACCACCCGAGCCGTGAATTGAATTCCAGTGTCTCACAACTGGGCAATCAACCCTTTCCAATATGGTATTCAGAAGGCTGTTGGTGCTGCCCTGCACGCGGCGCATCAGGGAGACCACTCTCTTACGAACGACCACCACCACCACCACCACCACTCTCTCTCTCTTATTACTATTGTCTTTATGGAAACAGAATACTAAAATAAAAACCCATTAAAAAGTTAGGAGCCAAAACAGATTCGTTTTTCTTGCAAATTTTACTTAACTTTGGGCGTGTTTAAGAAATAAAAGAAGCGTAAAGTCTTCAAATCAAGTAGGTACCGACAAAGTTCAATAAACTTTATCATTGATTTATGCATTGGCTTTTTCATAAAACTCGATCTTCCAAAGGACTTTTCTTAATTTTTTCGCGATTTTTTTACTGTAAATGATCCTGCATCTCACTCAACAACGTTGTGCGTGTAAACTAGCGTCTAACTGCTCATCACTGATACTATCTCTGTTGGATACGAAGCCTGGTGAGACAGCGTGATTTTTAGCCAGGCCCACCAGTGAGTTCGACCCCGCACCTAGGTTCCCCTTAACCACTCATCTGTCCTAGAACAATTTGACATTTGCGCCTACCAGGTCAGTCATTTTGGGTGCGCCTGCGCATAGTCGGCAGCGTGAGATTAAAACGACTATATCTTCTAAGTTAATTAATTTTTTTTATTGATTTATAGTTATACAGGAAAAGTTTTTATTCAGTGCGCAAACTGTATCTATGAATTCAGCATATCATTCAAGATCCCCCAGTGCAGAAATATTTGGTCGGTTATACGGAAAAAAAATCAGCTGTTTCTTAGAAAAGTGCAATACCTACGCGGTCAAAATGTATGGAACAGCTGACTTTTTTTTGCTTAACCGACCAAATATTTCTGCGCTGGGGGGTGTAGAATGACATGCTGAATTCATGGTTACAGTTTGCGCACTGAATAAAAACTTCTCCTGTATAAATAAATTTAAAATAAATCACAGCACATCAAAACAATAATTGTCTTGTTATATTCTTTCTTTTGAATCAGCAAAGCAACCATGAGAGATATACTTTCAATGTAATTTGAAATTGAAAGACTCACCCATCGGATCAGATGTTTCCCATCGGAGGCTGTAAAAATCAATGGAGGGTGAAACAAGAAAGGGAAAAGAATACTAAAAGTATTTGGAAATGCGTATATTTCTTTGTAATGGTAGTGTATTGACATAAAATGTGTTCAAACAAAAAATGATGGAAAAGTATGCTATTCTGTATAGTTCACTTGGAACCTCACTCAAGTGAGCGCACACAATTCGGAAGCAAACTCATTTGTTTTAAGGTAAATTACTTGCCACGGCTGGTCCGTGGATGATCATCTTTACATACCAATACCTCTCTGTGCCCTGGAAAGTACGTTAAGCTGTTCGTTCCAGCTGTCATTCGCGGATCTTTGACAGTCGTTACGGGATTACCTGATTTGAAAGTCTGATAACCAGTCTTAC
Organism: Antitype chi; assembly: GCA_947359405.1. Taxonomy (NCBI): domain Eukaryota; kingdom Metazoa; phylum Arthropoda; class Insecta; order Lepidoptera; family Noctuidae; genus Antitype; species Antitype chi. The sequence goes on from OX375836.1 coordinate 5,937,552, forward strand.
CAAAAGGTATCGTATTACCCAGTGACTGGGCTGTGGAGGTCAGATTAGCAGTCGCTCCATGTAAAATACTGGTATTCAGCTGCACACGGTTTGACTGGAAGTAGACATCAAGATAGGTGGGGAAAGACTAGGCAGATGATGGTTTTTTTTTTTTGACAAGCCCTTTTACAAAGAGCTCTATTTTTTTGTCAAGCCCTTTTACAAAGAGCTCTATTTTTTTGACAAGCCCTTTTACAAAGAGCTCTATTTTTTTCACAAGCCCTTTTACAAAGAGCTCTATTTTTTTGACAAGCCCTTTTACAAAGAGCTCTATTTTTTTGACAAGCCCTTTTACAAAGAGCTCTATTTTTTTGACAAGCCCTTTTACAAAGAGCTCTATTTTTTTGACAAGCCCTTTTACAAAGAGCTCTATTTCGCCCTTTCTTAACTGTGTTGCGGTTGGCTTTTAGTCTAACCGGGTGCAGCTATGATCCATCACCAACATCATTTAAGCCGGAAGACGTCCACTGCTGGACAATGGACTCCTCAAGCTCTGCCAGTTCGACTGGTTTTGTGTTTCCCGCATCAGCGGATTCCTGCGGCCTTCACAAGTTCATCGGTCCAACTTGTAGGAGGCCTTCCAACTCCATCCGCCATCTATTCTGGCAAGTTTGGCTAAGTTTGGTAATTCTTAGGACTATGTTGCCTTGGTTCTCCTGCGGATCTCTTCATTTTTGATTCGATCACGTAGGACAAAACCAAGCATAGCCATCTCCTTTGCTCTTTGGGTGACTTTTAGACTTTTAATAAGGCCCATTATGAGTGACCACGTTTGTGCAGTTATAAACCAGTATTTAACTTATTTAAAAATTCGTGAACGGGTGCCGTCGGTTGAGACTGGTCATCTCCTAACTTCCATGGCTTATTTTAAATCTTATATTTAGGATTGTAATATTTTTTTTTACATTGTTACAGCACGGTTGGCGCAGTGGTTAAGCGATTGACTGCTGCGCTGCGTGTCGCGGGTTCGATCCCCGCACGGAACAAATATTTGTATGACCTACAAGTAGTTGTTCCGGGTCTGGCTGTTTGTGTATGTGAGTTTAAATGTTTGTAAACGCACCCACAATACAGGAGAAATTCCTAGTGTGGGGCAACGTTTTTTTTAAAAAAAAAGAAGAAGAAAAAGAAGAAGATATAGTAGCAACAAGAATAATGTTCCCAAGATTTTGTAATACCTAACACGATTTAAAAGAGTGTCCTTGGAGTTTCTTGCCCGTTCTTCTCCATAGAGACCTACGTTTTGGAATGGGCAAATAGCTTCAACTTTCCAACTGATCGACTTTTTGACAATTCAAAAGTGCCTGTAAATGGTTTAATTGAAATAAATGCTTTGAGTTTGAGTTTACATGGAGCAAGTGCCTTTCTGAGCTCAATTTCTTTTTATCTACTACTAAATCACTGTTCAGAAAAATATCGAGCTGTATTTACTTCCCCAATTCGCCAATATTGTCCCTACCTTGACGGAATGGTAAGAAATGGTAATGGGCCGCTCCTTCAGACACGGGGGCGCGCCAGTATCATAAACTTCATAACTTTGTTTAGGTAGAAGGAGGCAACGGTTTGTTTTGCAGTTTTTCGTTATGATGATATCGTCTTGTTTGAGTAGTAATACTGGTTTTTAACCGAATACAAAAAGGAGGAGGTTTTCAATTCGTTTGGTATTTTTTTTTAAATATATTTACACCGATTACGCTGAGATTTATGAATGATCCGATTTACGTGATTCTTCTTTAGTTTGATGCAGAATAGTTGGCATTTGGTCCCATAAAAATTTTACATAGTTTGGTCCAGAAGTTTTCATTTTATGAACATTTTTTTATTTATAAATATTTTTGTTTACGTGGACGATGTAATTTTTGTTTGTGTAGGTACGGCTTTTTTATTTAGGAGTTTTCGCTTATTGGAAGAGTACTTTCCTGGAGTGGCCCTATTACAATTTGGTGAAGATCTGATGAAGAACTTCGGAGATAGGCAACGGAACTCCTCAATAAATGATAGCAAAAGGACTGGGATTGCTGAAATCTCATGTCTGTCTATTGCTTACAACAGTTCATAACATAACATCACGCCGGTATGCTGTGAAGGAGTAAGCATATGTGAACCACTAAAAACTAAAAAATAAAAAATTTCTTCAAAAAAAAAAATACATATCCAAAGTCACCGACTTGCGAAATTAAAGTTAATTTCGTAATACTTACCTACTCCGTGCCTCGGAAAGCACGTTAAGCCTTTGGTCCCCCTGCCAGGGGTGCGGGTTGTTCGAAAGAGATACCGTCGCCCCTGGCACACAGGCAACTGAGGGAACACGGGTGGGTTTTAGTCAGTAAAAGTCTGACACGCCCTCCTGCTCCACCCAGAGCGGAAGAAGTTATTTGATAATTTCCCATCCTAAAAAAAAAAAATAAAAAAAAAGCCTTTGGTCCCGGTTGTCATTCGTGCATCTTTGACAGTCGTTACGAGTCGTCAGAAGCCCGAAAGTCTGACAACCAGTCTTACCAAGGGATAACGTGTTACCCAGTAACTGGGTTGTGGAGGTCAGATAGGCAGTCGCTCCATATAAAATACTGGTATTCAGCTGTATCCGGTTAGACTGGAAGCCGATCCCTTCGTAGTTTGGATAAGGCTTGGTAGATGATGCAAATGATGATAGTGAAGTTGCTCATGGAAAGTAAAGATGCCACAGTTGACGGTGCCTTAGTAGGTAATACGTTATTATAAATATAAATAAAAAAATAAAATTCATTTATTTCAGGCCAGTTTTTACACATACACCCATAGTATGCTGAGTAGAGATAGTATGCCCAGCTGATTTATGAACCAGGTAGATCTTGCAATAAACGCCGTTCCGATCGAGTTTGTGAGGTAAAGCCTCGTACAACTATTGCAGCACGTCGCCATTTTACTTACATGAGCTCAAAAATCTATAATAGGATCAATAAAAATATCTACATAATATTCAGTTACCAGAAATGTATGTAAGAAAAAACTTGCGATTTTACTAAAATCACTAACTTATGATGCAACAGAAAAACTTGTGGAAATTTAACACCTTGGAAAACACACACACACCCACCCCCACATACACACATCACACATCTCACCACCACCCTCCCTTACTCTACATTAGGTACTCATACACACGGCACTTATCTCAAAATATATTTTAATATGTATAGTTTTTTAATTTTCCTTATAATTTGTTTAAATACCTTTGTTATGTATTATTCTTGGAACAACCTACTAGGAGTCGTGCATTGGTAGCTGCGCCTCAGTTTTAACTTTTGCAGATATCATCGTTTAACATTGTTTGTCTTCGTATGTTTGTTTTTTGTTCCCAATAAACGATTATTATTATTATTATAGTATCATAAAAAAAAAATGAAATAGATATTAAAATTAAATTATTATTATTATACATTCATTAGATTACCTACTTATAACTTATGTTATTCTCAAAGTGTTGTCGCCTAAGACCAATCACCCAGCGGGTTACTTCAACATGTCCATGGACCTTGACAAATTGCGGGTCACAAGTGCGGGTCATTGTGACCCTCGTCTGCTTGACATTCATAGGGGAACCATAAACAAACAGATAGTTGCTTAAAGGTTGTTCAAATTGTATTATGTTGTTGTGTCTGGCCAGACCAAGAGATTCTACAATGTCCATGTGATTACAGCCAGTTGCAGAAACGAACTTTAACTTTTAAAAGCCGTCATTAGACGCCGTTAATAAAAAACTCACCGATAAATCTTCAGTGAAGTGAGTAAGTGAGCTGTCATTCAGACTGATCTTAAATATTGACAGCACACTTTAAGCTCCGAAGATTTTATGGTGAGATTTTTGCAGAATAGCACTACAGAAAAGCACTGTATTTATTTTACTTTGGCCTATAAACTGCGTGAACTAACAGCAACATTAATCTTTATTCCTTCTCGCCTCAATAGTTAAAAACGACCATAGTAAATTCTAATCCCCCGTAATAAAACCTTGGGTTTTATAGTTCATCCAACTGTGTGGGCGTGGGTGGAGATGCCGATATCCATTAGATAGAGATATCGGATGCTTACCATCCATTTAAAAAATCACCTTATTTATTTATCTACTAGCTTCCGCCCGCGGCTTCACCCGCGTGGAGGTCGAAAATTATCCCGCGGGAACGTACTACCGGGATAAAAAGTATCCTATGTGTTAATCTAGGTTATAATCTATCTGTGTGCCAAATTTCATTCAAATCCGTTCAGCCGTTTTTGCGTGAAAGAGTAACAAACATCCATCCATACTTACAAACTTTCGCATTTATAATATTAATTAATTATAATATTAAAAAGTTTATATTTGTGTGCTTATAGGTAAGCACACAAATATAAACTGACAAGAAGAAAGGAACAGAAAAATACGTACAAAGTTAATGCTAATTTCTACAGTAATCTCTTCAAACACCTACGATATGAGAGAAGATATAAAGTGATGTAGACAACGTGTGTAATAGAATAAAGGGAATACATTTACATTTGAGAATGTATTTTATTTAAATAGCTGTTCAATTATTATTATTTATGTTGTTAACTTTTTATCCGAATTGAATTTAGTACTCAGTTTATGTTTTTACACGCTTTATATTAGCTTCACTTGTATGTCTGTTTGTTTGTATGTAACTGACTCCTTTGAGCGCGATTTTGACCCACTTTAAACGGTCAGATTTCATTGAAACTTTGTAAACTTGTCGAAGACCGATGACAATTCAAAAAAAAAAAAAAATTGAGAATAAAATAAAAAAAACACGTTTTTGCAGTTAGCAGAACTAAAAAATAGAAAATAAATAATAGTTTAAAAAACTAAAAAACACGCTTTAAAAACCAAACTAAAAAGGAGAAAATAATTTAATTCAATTAAAAAGCGTGGGGTGCTTGACATTAATTGATTATAAAAATACCTCAAAAAGCACCCCACGCTTTTAAATTGAATTAAATTATTTTCTCCTTTTTTAGTTTGGTTTTTAAAGCGTGTTTTTTAGTTTTTTAAACTATTATTTTTATTTTTAGTTATAGTTCTAAGTTTTAGATTTTAGCTATGTATCAAAAATAATAGGTACCTTTTGTTATGTCCTAACAGGGTCTACAACGGCTCTTAGCTCTAAGCCTTTTGTTAATATCTTGTTTTTACCTTGTGGAACGCAATTAAACAATTTAATTCAGATTAAATCTAATTTTATTCTACGATATGGGAAGAGACCAGACGGCATGACGTTATGGAAGGTGGGAAGACCTCTGGTGTGGGACGCAACATGTGTCGACACCCTTGCGCCATCTCATGTTCCTAGCACGGCGGGCTGTGCTGGCGCCGCTGCTGCTGTTGCTGAGACCCTCAAGCGGCGTAAATACTGTAACCTTATGGGTAACGACAGTTTTGAGCCATTTGGGGTCGAAACGCTCGGGTCATGGGGCCCGAGTGTACGTCTCCTCTTTAAGGAAATTTCTCGCCGGCTGGTCGACACTTCACGTGACCAGAGGGCTGGGTCGTTCTTTGGCCAAAGAATTAGCATTGCCATTGAACGTGGTAATGCAGTCTTCTGGGCACGTTTCCTGATGACAGCGATGCGGCGGAATACTTCGACGCCTAAGTGTCCATTTGTTTTTGTATTTATTTTGTATAACGCAATTAAATGAATATGAATATGACATTAAATCAAAAATTATACTCCATATTTACTTGTTTTTAAATTACCACCCTTTATAGAATTCCAAGTCCAACCGAAAATCACACAATGACCGTCCTCAAAACACAAGAATCTCTGTGATTTTCAGCGGCTTACAATAATGGCATTCCTGTGCGTGTTTCGCTTTTGACACGTCCCAGGGGATATTAAGTCATTTCTCCCAAATACCCCTTAAATTGGCTTAACACATTAATGCGACAAATAGGGGTATAATCTTGATTAATTTCAACGTCTTACTACGCCTTGTATTTGGTTAAATAATTTTGTAACAACTAATAACCTACCTGAAATGATTTAACGACTAAAGAAGTGAACAGAAGAATAAATAACACCTGGCAAAGATACTGGTCTCTTTATTTATGACATAGTAATTATCTTGCATGTAATGTATCATGTACACCATGTTTAAACAGATAAAAAAAACTTATCTTATCTTCCTGCATCCTTCCATGTCTCACGTACGGCGCCAGACCTGGCTATTATCACAAAAAATTTAACACAGGCTACGTGTATGTCAAAGAGGAATGGAGAGGAGCATGATGAATCTGAAACTGCTAGACAAATGGAAAGCCTCAAAAATTAGGAACAATACCAAAATGGCAGACATAACAGTAAAATCTAGAACCCTTAAATGGAAATGGACAGGTCATATGATGAGAACTAAGATGGAAAAATGAACCAAAAGGGTCTCCGAATGGTACCCCTGGAACGGGAAAAGACGTAGAGGAAGACAGATGAAAAGGTGGGAGCATGATCTGCCAAAAGGTTGGCGGAGAACAGCTCTAGACAGGAGTAAATGGAGGGAAATGGAGGAGGCCTATGTCGCAAGACAGCCTGACCTGGAAGCTGATTATATATATGTAGCTAATCTGCTAATATTAAGGTTAAGAATATATTTAAATTAGGTGTTATTAGATTGTAAGAACTGATGTATACTTACAGAAAAGGTCAGAGGAAATAAAGGCTTTTTTTATAACCTACCTAAATAATGAATAATGCAATTCAGAACATAGCAGCATAATCTGGCTACAATGTTCCCACTGCTGAGACACAGGCCTCCACTCTGGGAGAGTGGACTATAATCCACCATGAGAGCCCAGTGCGGGTTAGTAGATGTCACATGTCTTCGAAATTTTGGTTCTAGGACTTGCCGTGTTGTCTCACTATGTTTTCCGCCACCATTTTGAGAGCAGGGGTGATGAAATAATTTTAACATAATAAAGTGCTTGCTTGGGTTTGAGCTCACTACCTACAGCTTGTGAGTCATGGCCATTATAACTGGAACACCACTGCTATCTTGCGATGAAAATAACAGGTCGAGTTGCATTTTAAAAACAACATTATTAAACAAACAATTGCAAAGCAAACAAAGGGCCGGTTGCATCATATCAATGCCAAGCCGTTACTAAAAAATGGCGCTAATTTGTTAAACAACTAAAAAATACGCTTTAAAAAGTAAACTAAAAAAGGAGAAAATAATTTAAATCAATTAAAAAGCGTGGGGTGCTTTTTGAGGTATTTTTATAATCACTTAATGTCAAGCGTCATGTTTTAAAGCGTGTTTTTTAAACTATTGTTTATTTTCTATTTTTTAATTCTGCTAACTACAAAAACCTGATTTTTTTATATATTTTTTTTCCTTTTTTTTCATTTTTCTCAAAAAAAAAATCATTATTGAATTGTCATCGGTCCTCGATAAGTTTACAAAGTTTCAATGAAATCTGACTGTTTAAAGTGGGTCAAAATCGCGCTCTAAGGAGTCGGTTACATACAAACATACAAGTGAAGCTAATATAAAGCGTATAAAAATGGCGATAATTTGCTGGCATATCATAACATTATTTTATTACTGCCTTTTGCTTCATATTCGTGTGAATTTAGGTTATGAACTATATGTGTGCCAAATTTAATCCAAATCCGTTTAGCCATTGTTGTGATTGAGTAGCAAATACCCAAACAAACAAAATTTCACATTTATAATAATAGTTTATGAAGTAAGATGGTACGATTGGTAGAATTACACCTTACTTCATTCTTAACAAACGTCAAAAATTAACGCTATATTCACAGTTGTCAAAAATGTATGAAGCATTGAGAGTGAAGTTAGGATTCGTTACCACCGTCATCATTTCAGCCGAAAGACGTCCATAGTGGGACATCGGCCTCCCCTAACCAATCCTGTGCTTCTTTTGCATCCAGCTGAGATCATCATCTGCCTAGCATTTCCCCACACACGTTGGGGTCGGCTTTCAGTCTAACCGGATCCAGCTGAATACCAGTATTTTACATGGAACGACTTCCTATCTGACCTCCATAATCCAATAACTAGGTAATACAATACCCCTAGGTAAGATTGGTTGTCAGACTTTCAGGCTTCTGATGACCCGTAACGACTGTCAAAGATCCACGAATGAGAGCCGGGACCAATGGGCTTAACGTGCTTTCCGTGGCACGGAGGGGGTTGGTATGTAAAGATGCTCACTCATCCGCCTCTTACGGCCCGTTCACACATGGGAGTCCGTTTTACTGGAACGTTTTTAACGGATACGTCATAAATGTATGCTCTGTTCACACATAGGCACCGTATAACGTTCAACGGATCCGTCATTACTGGATGCGATGTTTGAACAGAAAACTCGCAGTATACCGCCCTACACCCCGCACACACCGCCCGCCACGCACACAGTATCTATCCGTTAAAATTCTTTTTTTTACTGTTCCGTCGTCCAGTATTCTATGACAAAACGGAATGTAATTTTTTTAGGGAACGATATTTTTTACTGTATACAGAATACTGTGCCATGTGTGAAGTCGCTCATATAACTACATACGCCATCGACGAAAAAAAACGTACACGATAAAACGGAACAGTAAAACGGAGACATGTGTGAACCGGCCGTTACTCAACCATCCAGCAGACGACTCCTTCTAATTAAATAGATTTATAACATGTTCATACTCCTTAATCTTTCATCCAAAGTTTAAACGTCACGTCAGTTTGTCTCAGTTGACGTGGCTGACGTAAAATATAATATCACAAACATTTCTCTTAAGGAACGTTAAGAGCGTTCATCCCTCGCGGGCTGGCAACGTCGTATTTATACTCGTAGTGGTTTTTCGTGATTATTTCATCCCTACTAATATTATAAATGCGAAAGTAACTCTGTCTGTCTGTTTGTTACGCTTTCTCGCCTAAACCGCTGAGCCGATCGTCATGAAATTTGGCAGAGATATAGCCTGGGATATGAAGAAGGACATAGGCTACTTTTTTACACAATAACCGATATCCACGCGAGTGGAACCGGGGGCAAAATCTAGTTAAATATAAATCATAGTAAAAAAAAACTCAGCTAAACACTAGACCTTTAGTATTTAAAATGATTTTAACATTTACTCTTAAATACAAACATTTAATCGTAATAAGTACCTACTTACTGCAAATAGAACATAATTGACGGTATGTCGATTATTATAAGTAAACACCAAAATAACTTTAAAAAAATAGCATACAAACTAATAAAAACCAACGATCTAGTGCTTGGCTTTTTAATCTTAGTAAGTTAATCACGAAAAACTACTTGAAATGCGACGTTGCCAGCCCGCGCCGTATGAACGCTTTTAAATACCGCCGCTTTGCAAAAGCTCCAAGTTTGTTATCTGTACTTACCTACACAACTACATAGGCGTGTCTATGACACTCATTCAAGATATTTTTCAGTTTCCTCATGATGACGTAACAACCATTGAGAATACAGGTTTTCTTATTAATGTTGATGCATTTGACTTTAAGACAATGCAGAAAATTGTATCTGGTGTTAAGAAGAGTAATATGTCAAGAAATTGAAGAGTATTTCTTCAAGTTCTCAACAAGTAATAACAAAATTACCATGTATAAGCTGGCTATTTTAAAGGGTATTAAAAACTCCGCCCAGCATACAAATAATAACAAATCAAACCTTTTCAAAGTTTCAGAAAACAAATGCAAGCAGTAACAGTGATACATTCAACTCTGTTGTTAATCGTAACTGTAAGAAAAATTGGAGAAATTAATATTCGTTAAAAAATCAAAGAAACTAAGCAAATAAATACAACTCAAAACATTGCAGTTTCTAACAATCTACAAATACGAGTAGTATATTTTATATCGAGGGACTAAACGAAGCCATAATAAACCAGAGATGGTTTGACTCCCGAGCGTGCGAGGGTCCATATCAAGTTGGCGTCTAGTCTCGAGGTGCAAACTGTACTTTTCACTTTGAGTGCGAGAAAAATAGTCAATTAAGTACAAAAACATTAAATAAATAATGATTACATAGTAAAATAAAAATCACAAAAGATTGTTTTAATTGAAGCTAAATGTACAATTCGAATCATTTGAAAAACCATGGAACTTAAAACTCTCAACATTTTTGCAATGAAGATGGTCCACACTCCACAGATAATAGTATATTTACTGGCTGTTTGAGTTAGTCTATGTCACATGAAGGAAATTAAAAAATGAATTACTTTTTACTCCCTAGGGACAAAAGTGGTCACTTTAGTCCCGTTTCGTAGGGCTATATTGGCGTAATTTTAGAGCATGAGAAGTGAAAATAACATTTCTGTATCACAATCTAGTTGAAATCTAGGTACCAGGAGCCCATAAACGTTAGGAATGGTGAGATAATCCTATATCACCAATTAGTTCCAAGGCCGAAAACGTAGGCAAGCGTATGAACCAATAAGAGGGTCAGCAAATTGACAAATTCAATGAACCTGCAGGTATGACGAGGGACACTATTTCATTTGATGCGAACCTTACCTAGGATTTCTGAAAAAATTGAATTGGTGACAACTATCTGTATTGGGAATGACAAACAGCAGTAGACCCTTTTTTATTTTACCTGGAGAAATGCTCATGCATACTTCGCTGCCACGGGGAGATAGCGCAGTTATGTGGGACTCTAAACCACTAAAACTCCACGGTGTCCGACAGTGCCGCTTGTGGCGGGAACACGGGAACGCGGAAACCATCCGCGAACTAACCGCAGCTGTCCATTACAGGACCCTTCTCTGGGGAGTTACCCCCATCACCGGCGCACCAGTACACATGGCACGCCGTGACCACCCTAGGGACCAAATAGTGCATGGGTGCCAAACGACCCCGTGTATGGCACCCTTGGTCCCCCTGCGACGGGTAGGGAAGACAAGAAGTAGACACTACCTACCTATGCCAAAATGGAGAGTTTTCAAAGCATTAAATACGTTTTTTCACCCAGTTAATGTATTTTATAAGCTACGGGAGGAATCATGCGGATTAGGCTCCTGGCTGGATTTATTGAGTTTTTTTTTCAAATGTGTAAATAAATACACAGCAGTGGTGACGCAGTGCTAATGGCAGCTACTTACGGAGTGGCAGGTCTAGGTCGCAGGTCCAAAACCAGTCAGGCACTTTACTGTGTGTAAATTAATTCATCACCACTGCTCTCAAAACGGTGAAGGAAAACATCGTGAGGAAACGGCATACCCAAAAATTCGAAGACATGTGACATCTACCAACCCGCATTGGGCTCACTCCCTCTCACTGAGAGGAGGCCTGTGTACCAACAGTGGGAATAGTATTAGCCGGTTATGATATCATACATAGTGATCCATTAAAGGTGGGTCAGTATGGATAAATCAGAAATTATAGCGATCTAAGGAAGCATATCGTCGATTTTAGAGTTATAAAAATAATAGTTTAAAAAACTAAAAAACACGCCTTAAAAACCAAACTAAAAAACGAGAAAATAATTTAATTCAATTAAAAAGCGTGGGCTGCTTTTTGAGGTATTTTTATAATCAATTTATGTCAAGCACCCCACGCTTTTTAATTGAATTAAATTATTTTTTCCTTTTTTGGTTTGGTTTTATAAATCGTGTTTTTTTAGTTTTTTAAACTATTATTTATTTTCTATTTTTTAGTTTTGCTAACTACATAAACGTGTTTTTTTATATTCTTTTTCATTTCTCTCAATTTTTTTTTTAATTATTGAATTTTCATCGGTCCTCGATAAGTTTACAAAGTTTAAATGAAATCTGACCGTTTAAAGTGGGTCAAAATCGCGCTCTAAGGAGTCTGTTACATACAAACAAACAAACATACAAGTGAATCTAATATAAAGAGTGTAAAAACTTACTTCAAAACTTAAGATTTCATAACATCACGATACGTTAAAAAATGACAACTTTGCCACACAATTTTCATAAAATAAAATTAAGAGTTCCAGAATAAAGCGTGTAAAAAGGGCACTGACATTCTTTCCAACTGGTTGAATGAATTTCACGCAGAGCAGATCTCCTGAACTTTTTTCGTGGGTAACTCAATTTTTCGGGGTCAATGTATTGTACCTACATGCTGCCTATCTAGTTAATCAACTTTACCTTTTTTATCCAATAGCTGAGCAGATGGGACAATCTAGTCTAGAACATAGATCGTTTTTAGGTAAAGGAATATCTATCTAGGTACATAATTATATAAAAGAAAACTCCTTACTGACTGAATGACTCATCAACCCTCAAGCTGAAATTTTGCATAAAGATTCCCTTTATAATGTAGACAAAAAATAAGGAAGGATATCTCAAAATTTAAACCCTTAAATAAGGGATGAACGTTTGTATGGAAAATCGTCATTTTTGTAGTTTAAACCATGACAATTGGTGTTTCTTAAATTCTGATAAAAAAATTAAAAACACGTGTTACAGTGTTTTGGGAAAATCAGCCCCTGAGAGCATAAAATAGGGGATGAAAGTAAAAATGGGAAACCCGTTAGTTTTGCAGTTCAAATCATGAAAATTTGTATTAAGCCTTTTGGTTGGTAATTAATAATTACATGTATCAGCGTTTTTGTTTTTTTTTCCACATTTCGCCAGTTATGTTTTTTTTTTTTTGGGTGGGAAATCATCAAATAACTTTTACTGACTAAAACCCACCCGTGTTCCCTCAGTTGCCTGTGTGCCAGGGGCCGCGGTATCTCTTTCGAACAACCCGCACCCCCGGCAGGCATCGGCCCTTGCGGACCCCACCCTTTGGTGCTGACATCTCTTTGAGGAGCGCGTGGAACACAACGCGACGTCGACCCGGGCTTGGTCCTTACCGGACAGCGAGCTACCCATTACTCGCCGTCCGCAAGCCCGCGCCTACGGTGGCCGGGAATCAGCCTGGGATTCCCGACGCCCTCGCCAGTTATGTTTAAGTCTCATGTAATAGAGGGCGAGCCTATTACCATCATCCGGGCACAAATCCAGACTCCGGGCTGATACTGAGAAATTCCAGATAGAAAAACTCAATATCAAAGTCAAAGCATTTATTTCAAATAGGCACTTAAAAGGCACTTTTGAACGTCAACATTTACATTAAAATAGAATTGATTCTAGTCGCCCCTTCCAAAATGTACTTTCGTATGGAGAAGAATGGGCAAGAAACTCCACCGTTACTCTTTTAAAATGTTTCAAGTACAATATTTACATTCATTATATGATTATGTGTGAAAACGATGCACCCAGAATTAAATTACCATACCAAAATGGGTAAAAAGAATCAAATTGAAGCAATACAGATAAATTAATTCTGTGATAGATACATGGTGTTCACACATTTACAATCATTGTAAAAGTAAGTATAGGTATGATTTTCCTACAATATTAACAAGTAATGAGTCAGTGTGTGAGTTAAAATAATTACTGAGTGTAAATCAATGTCATAAATATAATTAATTATATGTACAATTCAATTAGCAACCAGTTTGATTTTGTCTAGACTCTAGATTGTCCTATGGAGCAGGACCAGCATGTTTCCAAGCATTCTTATCTTGGATATAATCCTCTAATTTGTAATATGCTAGTTTACAAAGTTTACTTTTAATGTGAGCTTTAAATTTCCTTTCATTTAATTGCAATATATCACAAGGTATTTTGTTGTAACATTTAACACAGTACCCCATAAAAGTGAAAATATCACTTTTCCCGACCTGGGAATCCAACTTAGGTCCTCATGGTCAGCAGTCGTCGTCTCAACACCTCTGTTCCTTGAATTTGTATATATATATATATATATATATTTTATGTATCTATTATAGTAGATATGTATGCATGTATGTGTATTGTTAGTTAATAACATATTTATGTAATATTATTTATAATTCATTAAGATATATTTTATAGGTTTTTTCATCATTCCTCTCATCCAAAGCACCTGCCATCTTATCTCTGCACCACCCTTAAGTCCGCCTTTGTACCTTTTTGGTGTGCGAGAAGTTTAAATAAATAAACAATAAATAAATAAAATAATCAAGTCGAGGTACAAAATTAACAACACTTTTATAAATCTTCATCTGCAATTTCCCATAATTGTTCGGATTGACTGACATTCCAACTGGATAAAACTTAATATCAGTATTTAAGGCCCTGGTAACTTTAAATATTATCGTTATGAGCGATAATAGTTCTTATTGCAATCCGATACGAGTTAAAATCTGTTGTAATAAATTCGAATAATAAATGAGCAAGCATTGTTGTAAAAATGTAAATAAAATCGTATAAAATTAGATATTAACTATTTAATAATAAATAATCGATCACTGGATGCAGTTTGGCATTTGGAATTTTTAATTATAATTTTTATTGAAGTGATAAACTGGTTTTAAAGATTATTAAGAGGTGACTTTGATGATTTTTTTGATGCAATCAAGTATGTTTAATTATGTCTTGATTTCCATCACTCTATGCAAAAAAGACTCGAGATATAATATATATTTTTTAGCTTCCAAAATTATTTATGGTTAAAGAGATACACTGGTTTAAAAAAACCACCTTTTTGAGCGTTTGCAAGAAATCGCCGCCTTAACTTGAAGCAACTGCTTATCTGTTCTCTACATCCCAGTTACTGGGTAACACGATACCCTTTAATAAGCCTGCTTGTTTATTCTTCAGGCTACCGACTACCCGTAACGACTGTCTAATCTACATAAAAGATCTATACAAAAATAATACAGCTGCAAAAAAATATCCTGGTGCTCAAAAGGCCAAAGCCACATTTTCACAAACAATCTCATAATGTATTAAATACGCCGCCCGTCAAGGGAGGACCGGATGACGGAAAGAGCCGAGCGGCTCCGAAGTTAGCCGAAACAAAATCAATATAAATACACGTTCGTAACTTGTAGACTTTATGTCTGTTTGTTGAGTAGGGATGTGATCGTGTGACGTAGGTGGGTGACAGGTTTGGTTGGGCAACCAGAAGGCCAATTCTCGTAATTAAAAACGTTCAAAATCTAGTCTCATCTCGGCGACAAACAACTGTCAAAAACGTGTCAAAAATGTATGGAAACTCGAGATAATTTAGACAGATTAAGACTGAGATCAGACTGTGAACGTTCTTAAAATTACGAGAAATGTCCCTCAGATTGGATGCTCAGAAAATTATGTTTTTATTTAGCTGGTTTTTTTTAAATGTATTCCTTTAAAAAAAATTTAGGTTTTTTTTGGCCTCTGGTTCACACTACGCAATCATTTAATAACCTTTAGGCTTTAATCCCGGATTTGGATGTGAAACAAAAACGATACTTAAAACTTTAGGATAAAGCATTATCAATTTTGTTCTTCCTTTCGTATCGACTGTTCATCTATATTATACTGTTTGAACCCAGTCGGTGGCCACATTTATTGTAGCGTTAAAGGCGTCATCACTCAAAAAACGTATCATAAAAACATCATGTTATTAGAGCTCTTTTTAAACTAGAAAATCAATAATACTGATAGTTAGAAAAAAATATGGAAGTCGTAGTTCCGCAGATGTTTTTCCGGGAACTACGACTACCATACTTTTTTTGCCGCCAAGCAGAATTTTTAATTCTTAATTTAAAAAGGACGTATGTAAGCCAGCAAAACGGACAAGGACAATGAGTATATCGAACTCCTAGACACATTCCGCAAAGAGGTCCTAGAATCATTAAAACCTAGTCTGTAAACTATGTAACAATAGCAAACACATGCACAATGTCGTTCAACCTTCAAAAGGGTCCTAGTTATTAACGATCTTACAAGCTGACAGACTAACTTGAACTACAGTCTAACTTTGAACTGCCTAAGTTAATATTTGTATGGTCTTTGGCAGAAGTTGGATTGATTTATGGTTTTAGTGAAGGAAATAATAATGTTATGTGTGTGTAATTTAGTTATTGGTATTATTTCTATGTGATACTTACTTCTAAGAAAATTATTAACCGCAATTTAAACTAGTAAAGATATTCTCCAAAGTAAACTTGAAATTTCACACACAATTCGAAATCGAATTCATTTGTTTTCAAGGAGACACTGTTCTAATTTTAAACTGAAGTTTAGAGAACGAGAACACTACTGGGACAATGAACCACTCGAAACAATTGAACATCAAAACTAAAAATGTAATTTAAGGTAAAAATTGCTCATTCGTTAAATCACACGAAATTACTTACCCGAAACGGGCGGATCGACAACTCCAGAATTATGTAGGTATAAGACAATTGGCACGATTTGAATTTTAAGCTATTAAAATTATATGACAAAAAAATAAGCTATTAATTTTTTTATAAAATATATTATTGAAATTTGTTTAATAGTACTACTTGCTTCGATTTTCGAGTCTTACCTAATAACTAGTAAGTTAAATACATTTTCATTCTTAACTATATTACATTCAAAACGTGCCAATGGCCTATTAGAAAACCAGCGTCAGACAGCATCAGTCTGTCTGGTTAATGCTGAAATAAACCTTTTTGGCGCAGCCGTGAGGCACACGCTGTTGTAGTTATTTATTTATTGTCACTTTTTACACGCTTTATATTAGCTTCACTTGTATGTCAGTATGTCAGTATGTAACTCTCCGTGGGTAATTTGTTATTAGCTTCACTTGTATGTTTGTTTGTTTGTTTGTATGTAACCGACTCCTTAGAGCGCGATTTTGACCCACCCTAAACAGTCAGATTTCATTGAAACTTTGTAAACTTATCGAGGACCGATGACAATTCAATAATTTAATAAAAAAGGAAAAAAATATATAAAAAAACACGTTTTTGCAGTTAGCAGAACTAAAAAATCGAAAATAAATAATAGTTTAAAAAACTAAAAACACGCTTTAAAAACCAAACTAAAAAGAAGAAAATAATTTAATTCAATTAAAAAGCGTGGGGTGCTTGACATTAATTGATAATAAAAATACTTCAAAAAGCACCCCACGCTTTTTAATTGAATTAAATTATTTATTTGTTATTGTATTTTGTGTTTCACGAACTGTGTCCAAATAAACGGTATTTTTTCTTTCTTTCTTTATTACGTATTTCTGACGCAGTCGATTCGCCCACAAAAAATAACTTCATGGGAATCCGTACAGACAACAATTATTTAAAAGTCCATTCGCCCGTATATTTGTGCGAATGGACTAATAATCCGGAACATCAGTCAAAGTAGGCAACGAGGCTACCCAATGTAGGCGCTCAAGAATAGTCACTCTTTTAAGTTCTTTTAATACAAGCTAATGAGGAATACAGCTATCACAAAGTAGGTGGGTGATTCTTAAGCCTAGATATAGATCTAGGCTTAAGAATCACCCACCTACTACGGAAGTTTTTGGGTGTTTTCCGAAAAAATGCTGGTATCAAGCAAACAAACAAAAAAAAAACCACTTTTAATTTCGTCGCGTCCCGCGTGTGTATTCACCCCCTTAACGAAACTGTTACCAACTCCCTAACTGCTCATGAGTTCGACTTTGTAATAAAAGGCAGACTAGATTCTAACTTTAAAAAAAGTTTACCTTATTTAATGATAGCTAGATTCTGACTTTAAAAAAAGTTTACCTTATTTAATGATAGCATTAAATAAGGTAAACTTTTTTAAAGTCAGAATCTAGTCTGCCTTTTATTACAAAGTGGAACTTATGAGCAGTTAGGGAGTTGGTAACAGTTTCGTTAAGGGGGTGCTCACATACGCGCGACGCGACGAAATTAAAAGTGTTTTTTTTTTGTTTGTTTGCGTGATACCAGCATTTCTCGGAAAACACCCAAAAACTTCCGTGACATCTTACACCAAACTTAGTGGCAGACTCTGAGTATATTGTAGGCTCTAATACACTTTGGAAGCTGAGTTTCAAAAAAGTAAGTAGCTTCACGGCCGCACTTCTGGCTATAAGCATCTACAAAGAGGCTCTCTTCAGTTGTTTATATCGGAATCTTGGAAGGTTTTTCGTTAATGGCTTAACAATGATCAATAAAGACAATTTTTTAAGTTTTTACCATCGCAACTGTGATTTTGCCGCAAATTTTCCCTTATATATTCATTTATAAGTATTTATTACATCGTTTTAGATAATATTTGCATCAAACAGCATCATAAAAACTTTTTTTTTTCGACTAAAGAGATGTCAGCATCTACTGGTGGGGTCCGCAAGGGCCGATGCCTGCCAGGGGTGCGGGTTGTTCGAAAGAGATACCGTGGCCCCTGGCACACAGGCAACTGAGGGAACACGGGTGGGTTTTGGTCTGTAAAAGTCTGACATGCCCTGCTCCACCCAGAGCGGGAGAAGTTATTTGATGATTTCCCACCCAAAAAAAAACATGTTACGTAAGCATAGCGTTGCTCAAAGTCGTCATTGTTATGTGAATTTTGATTGTTTTGAGTGTTTCACAGTGAATTGAGTGTATCTTTAAGGTTTGTAAAGCTCTTAAACTATTAATAACCCTATTTATTTGTCAATTGTGTTATATTTCGTAAGATACTAAGTATTTAAAATATATTTTTTGCATATTCGAGTGCCAAAACAGACATTGATCTCCGCGCAGTATGAAGTTTGAGTCTCAATATTATAAAAATGTTAAGTAGGATTCCCAAAAAAATAATGCTGTTCGATTATTAAGTAAACTCAAGAATTTCGAGCAAATTGAGGTAGTAGTTTTATGAGAAATCATCATAACACGGGAACAAACACACTTCTATCCATTCTCTGTTGTCATCATTGTTTATAAATACAACTCTCGTAAAACGAGTACTGTATACATTTTTTACTATAGTCTGTTTATTCTAGAACCCAAAACAGTTTACTTTAAGTGGGTAGAGGAAATACAAAACTTGCGTGGATTTTTTTTTGAGCAAGGTCATAAACATGTCAGCTGTCAGAAATCGCCCTGGGACTGTCGGAATTCACAGTTGTTGACGTCATAGCATAGCGATTCTCCCAACCATCACACCAATTTTTCACTTTCCAAAAATGTTCTGAACAAACAAAGGACCTTTTTATAACAACAAAAGCAACAAATATGTCTATCATTATGCTAAAATACAGTCATAAATTATCTGGTCCGTCACACGGCTTGTCTGTCTAATCGATCCTGCGGTGAGTGATATGTGAGGCTGTTTAGTCGCATATAATCCCTTATGTACATCCAACAAAGGAAATTAGTACATAGGCAAGTAACTACAATGCCTTTTTGAAACGTTTTTGTTATGTAGTGTAATTCTGTATAGTTCACTGCTCACCTCACTCAAGTGAGCGCACACAATTCGAAAGCGAATTCATTTGTTTTTAGAGTAAATCATCGCGGATTCACAACGAGATACCTGACCATTCACATAATAATCAATTAAATTTTATTGACATAAAACAGTGATACATTTATATATTGAGGCCCTGATACCTGAGACAGGTTGTAACCTGTGTTACAGGAATCAGTGTCTTCTCCCATTTTTGTTATAATTAACATTTATGCAATAAAATAAAAACAATCATGAAATTTAATTATGCAATCATCTAAGCTCATGTATGAGAGTGTTGAGTGTAGGGGGGGTGTGTGTAGGAGAGAGAGTGTGTTAGCATGAGTGATGTTGTGTGTATGCGTGCATGTGTGTCTGGAGGTGTGTATGTGTGTGATGTTTGTAGCCAAGTGTTTATTTGATTTTTAATTTTCTTTTTTAGAAAGTATGTTAATTAAAAGGACCCTGTTCATTTTATTATAAATATGCGTACCTAGACAGTTCGAATCTATGTAATAAAACCTGACCATTGGTAAGCGAAATCGCTTCAGAACGGCTGGACTGATTTGAAAATGTTTGTAATAATTTTTTTATAAAAAGAAAAATTAGTCCAGATGAAAACCAGCGTCAGACACTAGTTATCTTGAAATATTGCTGAGCTGAACATGAGACAGACTTTCCTGCTAATTCCTAACATTGCACTTCATCCTTTTTTTTTCTTTATGTGTGCCTTAAAGTCATTGCTAAATAAATGTTTTTTCTTTCTTTCTTTTCATTTATTTTGAATGATTTTTTGGAAATTGGAAAGGACAACGTCTACCAGGTCAGCCAGTTAGTCATAAACTAAATAGTAGGTACTTTGTTAAAACTGTTTAAAACCTAGTCAAATTATCGGACATTTTCTTCAATAATAGTACTTACATTAATAAAAACTATCTTAACTATTTTCTTACAATCTATACGTAACATCGCCATGTCGTATCCAGTCGGCATTGATTACATAATCCTTAGTAAGCAGTGTCTTAAGCTTGGTTGACATTGAGATACTGATTAATCCTAGATAATGCTCAGTTCCACCAGTCTAACTGGTTTTATCTTTTACAGTCTTTCTCGTGGGAGATTTTTATGGTATTTGGTGACATACACAGGTTTCCTAGAGTAGGGAAAATCGAGATTGACAACTCGAGATCTTGCCCGTTAAGTCTCGTGTCGAGGTTCACCGTTCGATATCTCGCCCGGCACTTATGGGAAGTCTCGTATTCGAGATTTAGATAATTGTATAACAGAAAAAGAGATAAAAAGAGATATCTTGTTGGAGATCTCGACTGTATTGACATTAGATCTCAAACGAGATTTTAAAAAGAAATTGTCTTATCACGAGATTGAATCTCGAAAATAGGCTCGAGATTTTGTAAGATCCTTGTATCATTTATAAGTATCATTAATTAAAACCGCATTCAATTAAAGAATAATCCTAACTATTTTACACGCTTTATATTAGCTTCACTTGTATGTTTGTTTGTTTGTTAGTTTGTTTGTTTGTTTGTATGTAACCGACTCCTTTGAGCACGATTTTGACCCACTTTAAACGGTCAGATTTCATTGAAACTTTGTAAACTTGTCGAGGACCGATGACAATTCTTTAATAAAAAAAAAAATGAGAAAAAAAACACGTTTTTGTAGTTAGTAGAACTAAAAAATAGAAAATAAATAATAGTTTAAAAAACTAAAAAACACGCTTTAAAAACCAAACTAAAAAAGGAGAAAATAATTTAATTCAATTAAAAAGCGTGGGGTGCTTTTTGAGGTATTTTTATAATTAATTAATGTCAAGCACCCCACGCTTTTTAATTGAATTAAATTATTTTCTCCTTTTTTAGTTTGGTTTTTAAAGCGTGTTTTTTAGTTTTTTAAACTATTATTTTTCTTACGTAGCTCTACGTAACATTTCGTCTTGCCATATCCAATCGGTATTGATTACATAATCCGCAGTAAGCAGTGTCTTTAGCTCAGTTGACATTCAGACACTGATAAATCCTAGATAATGTTCAGTTCTACCACAGTCTATTTTAACCATTTGCAGATCTTCGCGTAGCAGGTTTTTATGTTATTGAGTGACATAAATACGTGTTTTTTAGAGTAAAGAAGGTCGAGATTGGCAACTCGAGATTTCGCGCGATTAGTCTCGTGTCGAGGTTGACCGTTCGAGATTTTGCCTGGCACTCAGAAGAGATCTCGTTTTCGAGATTTATATAACAATAATATCTTGTTCGAGATCTCGATTGTATTGGTATTAGATCCCAAACGCGATTTTTTTTTTAAATCGTCTTGCCACGAGTTGAAATCTCGAAAATAGGCTCGAGATCTCGCGAGATCTTGTATCGAGGTAACATTCACTAATCTAGAAGTTCTATAGACGGGATCGCAAACGTAAGTATGATCTATAGACATCTGCAATACCAGAGACGCAATTATTGCGTATTATGTACCGTCGGCAAAGTCAAAGTCAAAACATTTATTTCAAATAGGCACTAAAAAGGCACTTTTGCATGTCAACATTTACATTAAAATAGCATTGATTCTAGTCGACCTTTCCAAAATTAATGTAGTTTCGCATGGAGAAGAATGGGCAAGAAACTCTACCGTTAATATGTTTTCAGAACAATATTTAACATTGTACATTCATTATATAATTATGTGTGAAAACAATGCACCCAGAATAAAATTACAATACCAAAAAAAGGTAAAAAGAATGAAATTGAAGCAATATATGATATGATATGATAGATACATGGTGCTCTCATATTTAAAATATTGCAAAAGTATGTATAAGTACGATTTTCCTAGAATATTAACAAGTAATAAGTCAGTGTGTGAGTTAAAGTAATCACGGAGTGTTATCAATGTCACAAATATAATTAATTATACAATTCAATATGCAATTAGTTGTATTTGGTCTAGACTAGATTGTCCTATGGAGCAGGACCAGCATGTTTCCAAGCATTCTTATCTTGGATATAATCCTCTAATTTGTAATAGGTATGCTCGTTTACAAAGTTTACTTTTAATATGAGTTTTAAATTTCCTTTCGTTTAATTGCAAAAGCTGACTGATTGCATAATCTGCAGTTAGCAGTGTATTTAGCTCGGTTGACATTGAGACACTGATTAGTCTTCGATGAAGTAGTTCTGCTGGTACTCTGTGGTACTGCAGTATAGGTTTAGCTGTAACACTGAAGTTGGATGAGAGCAGTAGTGACCCAATGGTAACAGTCACAACGGAGTTCGAACCCAAGCTGTACTTTATGTAGATAAATTATTTCATCATCAATGCTCTCAAAAACGGTGAAGGAAAACATCGTGAGGAATCCAGTTATGTCCAAACCGCACTCAAAATAAAAATCAATCAAAATCAAATGTCATTTATTCAATTTAGGCTGAGAGTCAACACTTTTTGAACGTCAAAATTACATAAGACAGTCCCCCAAAACGCCCGCCCTTCACCACTTCCTTGTGC
Organism: Antitype chi; assembly: GCA_947359405.1. Lineage (NCBI taxonomy): Eukaryota > Metazoa > Arthropoda > Insecta > Lepidoptera > Noctuidae > Antitype > Antitype chi. The sequence goes on from OX375836.1 coordinate 5,960,345, forward strand.
TTTAGCTGGGAAGAAGAATTGGCTTAACAAACTTCATCCAAATGATGACATTCGGCACACAAATAGACCATGACCTAGGTGAGGACATAGGCGACTCTTCACCCTGGATCGTAGATGAAATTGCGGGCAACAGCTAATAATATATAAATATATTTGAATTAATTTCAACTACAGATTCCATCAATGCATACCACATTAAGCATACTCGCGTCCGATTAACGGCTTTATTGAATTGTCAGTTCACTAATTTATGACACTTCAGCTCAATGAAGCAGCCTGCATCTGATTGGTTAATTGATGATCTAGTAATTTATGGTTTATGTAATCGTAATTTTCAGTGATGACCTGTGGCACTGAAACGTGGTCGCTCACAATGGGCATTATCAAAAGGCTAAAAGTCACCCAAAGGACTATGCTTAGAGTTTCCCTATGTGATCGAATCAGGAATGAAGAGATCCGCAGGAAGACCAAGGCAACCGACATAACCCGGAGAATTGGCGAACTTAAGTGGCAGTGGGCAGGGTAAATTGCTCGCAGAACAGATGGCCGATGGGGCCGAAAGGTTCTGTTGTGGCGACCGCGTACCGGAAGACGTAGAGTTGGAAGGCCTCCTACAAGGTGGACCGATGACCTTTTGAAGGCCGCAGGAATCTGCTGGATGCGGAAAGTACAGAACCTGTCGAAGTGGAGGAGCTTGGGAGAGACTATGTCCAGCAGTGGACGTCTTTTAGCTGAAATGGTGATGAGAACACATTAAAATAGCTTCCACGAGTGGTAAATACATGAAGCAAATAAGACGCTTTCTAAGACGCGCTTCTAAGATAACCCACTGATCAGCTCTTGGCTCTTGGGCCTATCGGAGGTTAAGCTACGTTTGCCGCGATTGCTTCGTGGATGGGTGACCAACCCTTACATATCGAGACTCCTCCCTGCTTCAGAAAGCATGTTAACCTCCAAAGGGTTAACGTCTGCTTATCTGACCTCCGCAACCCAGTCACTGGATAATACGATACCCCTTGGTAAGACTGGTTGTCAGAGTTTCGGACTTCTGACGACCCGTAACGACTGTCAAAGATCCACGAATGACAGCTGGGGCCAAGAGAGGAAACCTGTCTCACAGCAGTGGACACATAGGCTGATCATGTAATAACAGATAAAGGAAATACATCCAGGAAAGATTGAGTAGGTAAGTTACTGGTATAATGTTAGGTGTAGACAAATATACAGAGAAATATCCAAAACATTTGTGATATAAATCATTGTGCGGACGTATATAGGCGTCATGAGTTGTAGCAGCAGCTATCTGTTGGTATGAGGCGTGAAATATGTTTATCTGTCACCGGAAAACACCGAAATACGTTACCATTTGTAGCAAATGAGAATGATCCGATGATTCACCATACCTATATTATATGTATTTCAGCCGAGAGTCACCGTTGCTGTGTTCCAATTTGTTTGCGTGTCGGCGTTATAAAATCACTCGCTTTGGAGATCAAAAAATATTCCGTGGGAACGTGCTACCGGGATAAAAAAAAACGTTATAATAAAAACAAAAAAACAACACTTTTACCATGCATTATAATTTTTTTCATTAATTTTACAACGGATCGCGCGCGTACATCAGCTTTGAGTAGGTTGACCCCGGGGTCACGCGACTCACAGTTGATAGCGCGCGCGCGATCCGGATGGTGGTTAAAGTGTTTTTTTTATCGGTCACTAATTACCAGTCACTCTATATATAAGTATTTAAAAGCGAAAGGTCACTCCACTCATTCATTCACTCACTGATTAAACACGAAATCGCAAAAACTACTGCAACTACGAAAATAAAATTTGGCATAGAGGTATATTATAAGTGGAAGATATTAGCTAAGAAACGATTTTAGGAAACTTTGCCGTAAAGGGGTAAAATAGGGGTGGAAAGTGAATATTTTTATTCCTTCGGCCAGAGAAACCTGCTCCAATTCATTTTCAACATGGAAGCGGTCGGAGCCGCGGGCAGCAGCCAGTCCTGATATATAACCAACAGATATAAAGGTAACATTTCATCAAACCAATAACCAGTCGTAACAATTATTTATTTAAAAAAAAATGAATATAAAAGGCTTTTTCCAATTAGTATAATGTTTTTGTTTTTCCGAATTGAGGTACGTGTTAATTAAAAACAGGAGAAACAAAAAACGTCTATTTTCGTTCACCAAAGCAATGTTGGTTATCTGAAAATATGATTATGAAATTTTGGAAAAAGTGTTGCTATGGAGTATTTTATTTCGCACGTTAGAATCTACGCTTTCGTAGCGGTAACGAATTATCTGACAAACCATTTAAATTGGCAGTATTTTGTAGCTTAGGAAAGTCTAAATCTTATTCACCATCATCGTCTGCCAAGCCTTCCGAACCATGTATGTTGGTTTTTTTTTGTTTTGAGGTTGGGAAATCATCACAAACTGACAAAAACCCACCCGTGTTTCTTCAGTTGCCAGTGTGCCAGGGGCCACGGTATTTCTTTCGAGCAACCCGCACCCCTGGCAGGAAACGGCCCTTGCGGACCCCACCAGTTGGTGCTGACATCTCTTTGAGGCACGCTTGGAATACAACGCGCCGTTGAACCGGGCGTGGTCCTTACTGGACAGCGAGCTACTCACTACTCGCCGTCCGCAAGCTACGGTGGCCGGGAATCAGCCTGGGATTCCCGACGTCATGGGCGTCTCCTGCGGTGGCTAGGGCTGTGAGGGCGCACATACTGACTCTCCCTCACGTGCGCTGCCTTCCTCTTTGTGAACATTACTGCTTCGCAGAAGGAGGTGTCGGCTACCCATGCACGCTCCCTCCGTAGCCGTGGCCTGGGCCAGCTGGGCTGAATGCAAATATTTAACATGGAGCGACTGTCTCTCTGACCTCCATAATAGTAACGGGATAACACGATGCCTCTTGGTAAGATTGCTTTTAGACTTTCATACTTCTTACTAAATCTAATTGTATAATGTATATATGTCCTGCTGGACATAGGCCTCCGCCTTCTTTGTCTCTTTACAGCCTGTTCCTCATGCCTCTAAATCGGGTTTCGTTTCGTTCAGTCAATGGTACCCAGACTTTCATAACGGGAACATATAAATATAGTGGCAGTTACAGGTACTTCCCCTATCGAACTCCTTCGTAGAGATTTATGCAACAACCGTCATTATTATCATCATCATTTCAGCCGAAAGACGTCCACTGCTGGACATATCATCATCACCATCATAGTCCTCATCAGGCGTGATCGGGATCAAGAGCTGACCCATTTAGTAATTTAAAAAATGCCTCCCTGAAGCTTCTCGCAAGCACTTCGACCGGTTCTGTGCTTCCCTCATCCAGCGGACTCCTGCGGCCCTCACAAGATCATCGGTCCACCTTGTGGGAGGCCTTCCAACTTTATGTCTTCTGGTACGCGGTCACCACTCCAGAGTCTTCCGACTCCATCGGCCATCTGTTCTGCGAGCAATGTGCCCTGCCCACTGCCACTTAAGTTTGGCAATTCATCGGGCTATGTCGGTTACCGATCGCTTCATTCCTGATTCGATCAGGTAGGAATACTCCAAGCATAGCCCTCTCCATTACCCTTTGGGTGACTTTAAGCCTTCTTAAGAGGCCCATTGTGAGCGACCACGTTTCGGTTCCATATGTCATCACTGGCAACATGCACTGGTCAAAGACTTTCGTCTTGAGGCACTGCGGTATGTAGGACGAGACGATATTGCGAAGACGCTGCATAATATATGTAGTAAAAATGAAACGTCAAATCAGCCAAAAATGTATGGTTACACAGTCGCTAATCATTTTTTTTTCACGTTTATAAATGGCATGTATTTAATGCGGCAACTAAGTAAAATGAATATAGGTTTAAAAAAAAAATAGAGTGGGTACCATATATAATGGGTTGGCAGCTAATAAGGAGTATCGTAATAAGTAGCATATTAATATATCAGTAATAAGCTCCGTTTTAATTTAAACTAGCATCAAGTTTTTCTTTTGGGAACAGAATTAATATCTAAGCGGAAACTTAATAGCGAAAATAAAATAGAAAATGGGCATTCATAAATAATATATTATTATTGTATTATTAGGGCAGGTTTAGATTTTCTATATAATCTAGTCGTTTCTGGCACTCGCCGGCCGCTGCCGCGGCACCGCTCGCTTCGCTCGCTCGGCTCGTGCGTAGGAAGTCACAGTTTTAACCTAACCTAACCTAACCATTAAAAAAAAAATAATAACCTACTCTAACTAGACTGGTAATATATTATCTTTGCCACCCTACTAACATTATTAGTCGCTAAGTCATTATTTATAGCTCCTCGCCTAATATTTTATTTGACTGGTATAGTTTATTTGCTACCTAAACGCAGCTGCTAGTTTTTAGTTTTTATAACACCTTTAATTTTGAACCTTACATAATATAATAGTCGCGAAAATATTTAATCGCTGGCAAGTTATTTTATTTGTTGCAAACATTTAGTCGACTTTTAAGTTATTAGTCACTCGGAAAATAATAAGCTTTTATAAATTACGGGGAAAATCTTGGTCAGATCATGTAAAGACTGTAAATTGAGACTATTCAGACTAGACATGCAGACTATGTAAATTGGTGTCTGAAATGGTCTTTTGAGAAAAGAACCACACTGATTGAGTAGACTTGCCCGATCAGTTCACACATTTGTCAGTTATCGTGCAGCCCGACTCAAAATGAAGGAGCTCAACATTAAGAATTAGCATTTTGTAATTTCTCAAAAAAATAATCATAAACGGGCATAGATTAGGAACTGGAATCAGATTTCAACATCGCAAAGCCAAAACCATTGTCATTTAAAGCAACGACTAACTTTACCCAGATGACAAGCAAAGTTCGTCAATATTTCATTATCACAGCCAAACTCTAACTGTTATTGTAAATTAGTTGAAATTATCTTTGAGAAACAGGTAATAACGACAAAATGAAATAGTGGTGTACGTTAATCCAACTCGGATATCTCCGCCACTGGAATATCCGAATATCCGCTAAAGAACCGACACGGATTTATGCTTAGCTTTCGGGATTAAGAGATTTTTGTTCCGTGTCGGTGTAGTAGGTAAAATATGTAATGTATATAAAATACGTTAGCTATTTTACGATATAAGAAATAAGGTTCTTGACGTTGTAATTTAAGGATTGCGCATTGCGTCTTTTTGCGTACAGGAATTATGACAACGTTTTGCTCGTAAACTACGTCGGTACCCATGCAACTTTAAATATTGTCGTTACGAGCGATAATAGTTCTTATTGCAATCCGATACGGGTTAAAATCTGTTGTAATAAATTCGAATAATAAATGAGCAAGCAATAATAACTACCTATTTAATAATAAACAATCCCTCACTGGATGCAGTTTGGCATTTGGAATTGTATGATATATTTTTAATTATAATTATATTGTTATTGAAGGGATAAACTGGTTTTATAGATAATTAGAGGTGACTTTGATGATTTTTCGATGCATTAAAGTTGTTTAATTATGTTTTGAACTCCGTCACTGTATGCAAAAAAAAACTTGAAAATATCATATATTTTTTTGCTTTCAAATTTTTTTACGGTTAATGAGATACACTGGTTTAAAAAAAAAACCTTTTTGAGCGTTTTCAAGAAATCACCGCCTTAATAGATTACATAAACGATTGACGGACACTGAACAAGACACAAAATAAGTTTTATTGCTATTATGGGCGTATAGTTTCCTTCAAAGTGTTAATAACTGTATCCAATATGGTGACCAATATTTTCTAAGCAGCGATAGTATTGTATAGTTCATTAAAATTACGAGATGCCCATATTTGCCAGCCCATTTTCAACTGAACCCACCCCTACTTCCATCCTTTATATGATTTGTCAAACAATCGAGATTTGTTTATTTAATCTGCCTAGCCTATTGTGAAGTCAGTTTCCAGTCTATCCAGATGCAGCAAAAATCTGTATTTTACATGTAGCGACTGCCTTTCTGACCTCCACTGCACAGTTACTGGGTTCGAAACATATTTATTAGAAGTCTGTAAACAAATAAATATTGATGTAAATCGTTAACGTTTTAATCTTTCGGAATAAACGTATTTATTTTTACGGAATTTCAAAGAACAGCACGGTTATACAGATAGGTGAAAAGCGACTTGATTATACAATATAGCATAGATATGGATTTTATTAAGACGCATGAGTTGTTAATTGCATTGTTTCGTGTTTCTTTTAACATAAATTACGCCTGTATTCTTTGAAGGGCTAGGCAGAGGCGTATCTACAGTAAAGTACAGTCACATTTCACCCGTTGCGTCTAAATCCGATGTAACAAGCTGAGCTTAAAGAGTGGATTGAGAGGCACCACGGTGGCATGCTCACCTTCCGCCTGGCGCAGGTCCTCACCGGACACAGTCGTTTCGGGAGGTTCCTGTTTTAGATAAGGTGGGGGGAAACGCCCGGGTGTTTCCACTGCGTAGATCACCCTGAGGACACGGTGGATCATACGGTGGAGGCCTGCCCGGCTTGGGCGGAGCACCGCTCTGTACTTGTGGGGGCGATCGGTGAAGGTGATCCCTCGCGTCCGGCCCTAGTCCAGGCCATGGTCCGGAGCGAGAGTACAAGGTAGCCGTCACCTCCTTCTGCAAAGCAGAAATGCTCGCGAACAGGGAGGCGGCGCACGTGAGGGAGAGGCAGTATATGGGCCCTCACGACCCTTGTCGCCACAAGTGACGCCCTGGGCGTCGGGAATCCCAGGCTGATTCCCGGCCACCGGCCGACTCGCAGGCGAGTAATAGGTAGATCGCTGTCCGGTAAGGACCAAGCCCGGGTCGACAGCGCGTTGGATTCCACGCGCGCCTCTAAGAAATGTCAGCATCAACTGGTGGGGTCCGCAAGGACCAATCCCTGCCAGGAGTGCGGGGTGTTCAAAAGAGATACCGTGGCCCCTGGCACACAGGCAACTGAAGGAACGCGGATGGGTTATAGTCAGTAAAAGTCTGATACGCCCTCCTGCTTCACCCAGAACGGGAGGAGTTATTTGATGATTTCCATCAACTTTGCACAAATCCAAACTACGGGCTGCTACTGACAAATTAATTCCAGATGGAAAACTAAATAACACTGCTCGATCCAGCAATCGAATCCAGGATCTCTCACCTGTAGCGCTTGCAACCTCTAAGACCAACGAGGTATTTTCAAACCTTTCCCAAAAGTCACGACTAAATAAGATTTTGGTACGTCATTGAGAAGTACAATAACGACAAGCTTTGAAGTACACATTATCAACCTAACTGAGCTGCATGATTTATGCCAAATGCGTGTACGGACTGGACGGGTCCACTCAATCTGTGTGGTTCTTTTCTCAAAATACCATTTCAGAAACCAATCTACATGGTCTTCACCAAGATCTGACCAAGATTATGTCTGAACTTTAAAAAAGACTATGACCTCTATGTTTGTTTCGGCCTTTCTTCTCAGTGTCGTCAGATAGGAAACGCCGACCTCATCTAGTTTAAAAATATGATTGACATGTAAAAGTGCTTATACAAACCTACTTACAGAAATAAAATCATTTATCATTCAGCTCAGATTTCTCATTACACAAATGAGACCACATTTCTCGGATCAGTATCCGACTTCAACGGAAACAATTCCCATCACAGACATTTTTTTTTAATCCTAGCAAATCGTAACATCCTATTTCAGCGTCAGTATCCGCATTTCGAAGGATATCCGCGGCTTTCGAAGCTTATATCCGCCAAAGCACATCACTATTGCTAACAATGTAAGATAATCGCGTTAACGAGTGTTGGTTCCTAAAGGGAGGGAGGAGGGAGAAAGCAGTTATTTCCTCATCTCCCTTTTATAGTTCCTCTTTTGTTTTGCGAGATAGATCGTTGTTGTTTACGCAATTTAGAAATTGTTCACGCGTATTTTGAGTGTCGGATATTTGAGTTGGTTTCGGATACAAATCGCTTTGTTTACTCAACTTATCGGGCTTTATAAAGCTATGTTGATATAGGCTCGCGGCCATGGAACACGAGTCACGATATGTTGATTGGCTATTGACTACGTAAGAAACTAATAAGAAAACCACGGGTCAAGAGATCAGGTTAAGCTACACTTGTTGCGGTCGGTCCGTGGATGGGTGACCATCAAGGAAACCTCCTCATGGATATTTAACAGTTGCTAAGGGTTGTCAGAAGTCCAAGTCTTACAACCAGTCCTTGTCAAGGGGTATCATTTTATCCAGTAACTGGGTTATGAAGGTCAGACAGTAGTCACTCCATGTAAAATACTGGTATTCAGCTGCATCCGGTTAGACTAGACGCCAACCCCAAAATAGTTGGCAAAATTTACGGGAAGAAAAGTATTTTATACGAAGAAGCGGTACTGTACAACAAATTGCTAGATACGATTGTCAATGCAAAAAAAAAAAAAATGCAAGTTCAAAAAATCATAACTACCAGATAGAAAAAACAAAAACAATAGTTTAAAAAACTAAAAAACACGCTTTAAAAACCAAACTAAAAAAGGAGAAAATAATTTAATTCAATTAAAAAGCGTGGGGTGCTTTTTGAGGTATTTTTATAATCACATAATGTCAAGCACCCCACGCTTTTTAATTGAATTAAATTATTTTCTCCTTTTTTAGTTTGGTTTTTAAAGCGTGTTTTTTAGTTTTTTAAACTATTATTTATTTTCTATTTTTTAGTTCTGCTACCTACAAAAACGTGTTTTTTTTTTCTCAATTTTTTTTTTTAAATGATTGAATTGTCATCGGTCCTCGACAAGTTTACAAAGTTTCAATAAAATCTGACCGTTTAAAGTGGGTCAAAATCGCGCTCAAAGGAGTCGGTTACATACAAACAAACAAACAAACATACAAGTGAAGCTAATATAAAGCGTGTAAAAATTGCCTGCTTGTAATTACCGACTCACGAAGTCAGTATGCGACTTTAAACTACATGACTTATTTCTATCTCTCATATTTTATGTGAGCTAGTTGTGATCTTTATGAGAATAAATTCTTTAAACCGATAATCATGTAGAAAATTCTAGACTACAATTTGTAAGGTTTGCCGTTCCAAATGCGCGGCGTCGAGTTTTGTGGTAAACGGACTTGTAAGTTACCATATTTGTAAATTGTCATTGTAAAGATTTTTAGAATAGATAGATTCAGTATTTGTGTCCCGTTGAGGGTTCGGTTCCTATTTTAAGGGAGTTTTTATTATTATTATAACGATATGCGGGGTACTAGAAAATATTCATTCTATAGAGTTAGGGAAGAACGTAAGTAGTTGCTCAGCAGTGGCTGTAAATGATGATGATGACTTTTTTTTTTGGTGGAAAATCATGAAATAACTTCTTCCGCTCTGGGTGGAGCAGGAGGGTGTGTCAGACTTTTACTGACTAAGACCCACCCGTGTTTCTTCAGTTGCCTGTGTGCCAGGGGCCACGGTATCTCTTTCGAGCAACCCGCACCCCTGGCAGGTCGAACAACCCGCACCCCTGGCAGGTGATGATGATTGGTTACCATTAAATATAACGGTAAGCTTTGAGAGCAGTGGTGACCCTTGCGGACCCCAACAGTTGGTGCTGATATCTCTTTGAGGCGAGCGTGGAACATAACATGCCGTCGACCCGGGCCTGGTTCTTATCGGACAGCTAGCTACCTATTACTCGCCATCCACAAGCCCGCACCTACGGTAGCCAGGAATCGGCTTGGGTTTCCCGACGCCCAGGGCGTCTCCCGCGGCCACTAAGGCCGTGAAGGCGCATATACAGCCTTTCCCTCACGAGCGCCGCCTCCCTCTTCGCGAGCATTACTGCTTCGCAGAAGGTGACGGCTACCCATGCATTCGCGCTCCATACCATGGCCTGGACCAGAGCCGGACGCGAGAGATCGCCGCCGCCGATCGCCTCCACCGTATACTCCACCGTGTCTTCCGGGTAATCTCTGCAGTGGTAACATCCAGTGGTTTCCTCCTGCGTTACCCGAAATAGGAACCTCCCGAAACAACCGCATCCGGTGAGAAACTGTGTCAGGCCGGCGGACGGAAGGTGAGGACGCCGTAATGCCTCTCAATCAACTCCTCAAAGAGGAGACTTATCGCCGCAATTATGGCGTGCCCAATCTCAGAACACCTCCGAGCTCATGCGTTAATATAAGTACGTATTGTTATTTTGATAATTTGCTACCGATTTTCCTTTCAAAGAAACAACAACTCATTTCATTAAAATCTTTTCTCAGAAACCATTTAATAACTTCTAAACGCTTTAATATCTCCGAGAATGGCCTCTCGAGAACAATAACTAAGCTAACGACTCAACCGGAAGTGACGCCATCTTGCGGCGCGCCGCGTAAACACTCATTTCCGGCCCCAACTGACAATAGACTTAATTCTTTGGAGTTTTTTTATTGTTTTTTAAACTTGGAACTTATATTTAATGGCCTGAAAGTTAATTAGTGCCTAAGGGAATGATTTAATTCGGTTTTAGGATTCATTAGAGCTAGTTGGAGTTTTCATTGTTTTTAATTACTTCTGCTGAATATTAGAGCTTCTGTATGCATACATAAAAAAGCAACAAACTTCCAAAAAAACACTACAAAGTGAAAAATAACTTTCATTTCGGAAGTCGGTGTCTTTGGAGCTGTTTTTAATTTTTTTGTCACCGTCTTCCGAAATTAAAGTAATTTTTCACTTTGTAGTGTTTTTTTGGAAGTCGGTTTTTTTTCACTTTTTAGTGGTTTACATGTGCTTACTCCTTCACAGCATTCCGGCGTGATATTATGTTATGAACTGGTGTAAGCAATAGACAGACATGAGATTTCAGCAATCCCAGTCCATTTGCTATCATTTATTGAGGAGTTTCGTTGCCTATCTCCAATGTTCTTCATCAGATCTTGTGTGTGCCTATAAAATTTGAAGAGTTCTCCCTATTTCCCCAGGATCCCATCATCAGATCCTGACTTGATGATCATGGGACGACCTGGGAAGTATACCCTCTCAAATAAAAAAAAACCAAATTGATCCAGCCATCTTCGAGTAATCGGGGAACATACATATTTTTTTTTTTAAAAGGTTCCGACTAATTGAGAACCTCCTCCTTTTTGAAGTCGGTTAATAAACTCACGTCTATTTCTCATAAGCAGAGAGCAGTGGTGGCCAAGTGGTAACGGCTGCTGCTTACAAAATGAAGGTCGTAAGTTTGAACCTAGGCAGGCGCTTTACTTTGGGATAACTTATCTAAACACTACAGCTCTCAAAACGGTGAAGGAAAACATCGTGAGGAAACCGGCACATCCTAGAACCAAAAATTCTAAAACATGTGACATCTACCAACCCGCACTGGGCCCGCGTGGTGGATTACGGTCCACTCCCTCTAACAGACAGCAGGCCTGTGTCCCAGCATTGGGAAGATATAGGCTGATTACGCTTTTTCTCATGGGGTAAGCAGAAACTACAAAACGTCACCTGTTACGATAGGTACTAACTTCGTCCTTTTGTGTCGTTTCTTCTTCTTATCCGGTACGCTCTTGACAGAGCACACAATTGCAATGTTAATTTTTATTCTTTTTATTATTTTTTTTTTTTTACAATGTCTGACATATTCTCGTCATTATTTGACATTATATATCAATTTTACTACCTACTATTTATTTTCAGTGATTGTCATCGAAATCATGTCACTTGGTTCAAATAGATTCATTTTATATAGGTAGATTCTTTTACATATTGTGAATGAGAGAACGTTGTAGGCCTTAGAGACTAGATTTGTAGACGTTTTTCTATTCTGTATTTTCATTCCTCTAAGTACCTGGTACTTATTGACTGGCCTGCACTGTCCTCCCATACCTATTATCACTGTAATTTGAAAACATTGTAAAAGCCAATTATTTTTAAAAGAGTAACCGTGGAGTTTCTTGCCGGCTCTTCTCCATAGGAAACGACAAATTGGAACCGTGCACCTAGCTTCTGACGTTTCATAAGTGCCCATGCAGGCTTATGTGAAATAAAATATTTTGATTTTTGATTTTAGAGCGATCGTGATCGTTACGTACTCGTAGCAGTATTGGAAGGGGCAGATGTGATGCACTTCACGACATTTCGCCACCGCTGCCTGCTAGAGGTCATCCTGCTGCATTCGTTAACCGAACCTCCAATGGCAGACTTGATCTGGTCAGTCCAACGCGTGGGTGACCTTCCGCGCGGTCTAGTGCCTTCTACTTTCCCTTGGACGACAAGGCGTTCTATGGACTGATTGTCACGCCGGGAAACATGTCCGAAGAATGTCAGGATGCGAGATTGTACTATAGAAAACAGACGCTGCCTGATACCGAGTTCTTGAAGTATCGAGACGTTCGTGCGAAATCGGTCCACGAAACCCCAAGCATTCTTCTCCAGCACCACATTTCCAGAGCATCTATTTTCTGCCTTTCCACATCTCGCAAGGTCCACGTTTGTTTGTTTCGTTTAAGTTTATAGATCTGCACCCTGATTGCGCAACACACTCTCTCTTCTTCTCTTCTTCAACCTTTGGCCACCCAATGCTGAGTGTAGGTCTCTTCCAAATCTCTCCACTTTTGGCGGTTTTGTGTCGTGGCTATCCAGTTTCTTCCGGCCACTACAACACAAAAACAATTCCGCAACACACTATCCAATCTCAATCTGAATAATTTTGTAGAATATTCAATAAATACAACTTAATTTTTAATTCGTGTGGTGATCAAACCCGCGACTCATATAAGCTGGATCTGCGGCCATATTAGGAACTCCTAAACGTCAACATCAAATGTCAAACCAAATGTCAAATGTTTATGAATGCCATCATTGTTCAAGTTATATTGGCGTCGCTGATGTTCCGCACGCGTGGGAGCGCCAACGCCATCCTGAACGTGCTCAGCCACAAGCTGGACAGCCCCCTTCTGGGGCACTGGGTTCAAGCACAAGTGCGCGTGCCCCCCCCAGAGGGCGGCAAATACTTAAATTAATAGTTAAATTTTAAATACTAACATAGTTTTAAGTCGTTCTACTAACAATATGTATGGGTCAAATCAAATATGCCTGAAATAAAAAGATTTTATTTTTATTTTTTGTTTTTTATATTCTTCAACTTAAAATAATGTTGAGCTCCACGTTGACTGATACATATATACTGTCTGTTGGGACAGGTCAGCTCAAAGCTGCAATGGCTCTTTCCTCAAAAGGCCCTTCCAGACATTGCCCTGCATTGTTAGACTCACATAAAATTCAAATAATATAATGTTTGGACTTTAAAAGAGACCATGACCTCTGAGTTTGTTTCGGCTTTTCTTCTCAGGGAACAGTCAGCTAGGAAATGCCGGCGCCATCTAGTTTTTAAAATATAGACATGTAAAAATGTCTTATAAGATCTACTTACATAAATAAACATATCATTTAAGGCGGTGGTTTCTTTGAAACGCTCAAAAAGGTGGTTTTTTTAAACCAGTATATCTCTTTAACCATATATAATTTTGAAAGCAAAAAAGTATGTAACATTTTCAAGTCTTTTTTGCATAGAGTGGTGGAACTCAAAACATAATTAAACATACTTTAATGTTTCAAAAAAATCATGAAAGTCACCTCTTAATTATCTTTAAAACCAGTTTATCCCTCCAATAATAATTATAATTATAATTAAAAATATACTATAAAATTTCAAATGCCAAATTGCATCCAGTGATGGATTATTTATTATTAAATAGTTAATATCTAATTTTATACGATTTTATTTGCATTTTTACGACAATGCTTGCTCATTTATTATTCGAATTTATTACAACAGAGTTTAACCCGTATCGGATTGCAATAAGAACTATTATCGCTCATAACGACAATATTTAAAGTTACCAGGGCCTTAAGGAGAGATATACTATTTAATGTATTAAAAATAACTAAACCTCTGTCCATCCCTACGCACAAAGGTATAATGTGATGTTTTATGCAAAAATAAAACCTCAAACCTTATATTATACCCACGTCGTCGATAACTAGCCACCAACACCGCACATCTATAATTGTGTAGCACAGATTAATGCGCACTACAGATGCCCCAAATGGGCGACAACCACAACCGCCGCCTCTAGATCTGTAATTACTCTGTGTTCCATTTGGATTGGCGGAGGGGAAGCTCGCTTTAGCCTGAGTTTCAGCCTGTGTTTTAGACGTGTAGGCGATTATCTTTGATGCGCTTAAAACGAAAGTGGCTTTCATTGTGTGGTTCGTGGTGGTATTTTAATGTGTTTGGAAGTACCACTTATGGAGGCCTGATGCAGCTGAACCTCAGATTTAACATGGAGTGACTGCCTATATGACGTCCAAGACACAGTCACTGGGTAATAAAATACCTCTGGTAAGACTGGTTGACAGATTTTGGTTGTAAGACTGTCAAAGATCCATGACTGACAGCCGGGACCTACGGCTTAACGTGCTTTTCGAGGCATGGAGGGGTCTTGGTATGTTTTGATGGTCACCCATCTACGGACCAACCGCGGCAAGCGTAGTTTAACCTGATCGATTGACCTGTGCGGTTGTTAGCCACAAGCTCTCCAACTAGAAGTCCACTTAAGGCTTCAAAGGTGTCCAAATAACACACAATAAGCTAAACAGGGCCTAAATGCAATATGACCACTTAACGATTCCTTACTCGTAACCACGTCAATCACACACGAAATCTGCTAATATTGTTTTAATAATATCGACAAATTGTCTTGGAACATACAGAATATGACATTTCGATTCCTTGCCGTTACATTGGCTTTTACAAAACACGATATTGACGTAGTTTGAACGTCGTAAGGTTCCGCGGGGAATCATTATTACTATACAGAATTGGGGCCCACCAGCGTCCTTCAGCTCAGGTAAGGCAATAGATAATACAGGCTGGTTTCCGCGTCAAAGCGCGTGTTTAGCATACGGGTGGGAGAATCAGTTATTCTATCCCGATAATGGGACCTGAAGAGTCGACGCCTGCCAGGGGTGGCGGTTGTTCGAAAGAGATACCGCGGCCCCTGGCGCACAGGCAACTAAGGGAACACGGGTGGGTTTTAGTCAGTGAAAGTCTGACACAACCTCCTGCTCCACCCAGAGCGTGAGAAGTATTTTTCTGTAGTGCTGCTACAGGCTTAAGCTTGAGGTGGCATGGTATATTTACCTTCCATAATCAGCGTATAATGTTCCCACAGCTGGGACTCAGGCCTCGTCTCAGTGAGATGGAGGTGGCCGTAATCCACCACGCGGGACCAGTGTGGGTTGTTAGAAGCCACATGTCTTATTAATTTTGGTTCTAGGACATTCCAGTGCAGTGTGCAGTGGTGATTAAAAAATATCTACACAAAGTCGATCGCCTGTCTGGGTTCGTTGGTACTAGGCCACGTTGCCTATATTAACCTAGCCCCATGAAAATTTACTAATTTTCTTTCACCAAGAAAGTAATCATTTAAGTGCAGTGCAGCATGAACTTAACATACAAAGTGGAGCTAAACAAGAGCTAAAACTGAAACCTTTTGTTCTTAAAATATATGTGTCTGCTCGCCGAATCCGACCCACAGAATTTTTAAAGAACACTCTAACACTCTTGGACCCGCTAAAACCACCCTTATTGTTTTAAGCATAAAGTTGGTATGGGATGGAAATATAAAGTTGCATTTCAAAACCATGCTTCATCACTGTGTGGTTCCATAAATTGTTAGTAAATGCCAAAAATAGAAGCATTTTGCTCATAAACAACGATTATATAGCGATTTCGGAGGAAAATCTTGGTTAAATTTAGATTTTCAGGCATTTTCTCGAAAGCCAAAACAATTTTTGAGTTCGGTCAAAGTAATGGCAAATGAAGTAAAGCTTTGACGGTTTCCGAGAACTTGAAACTTCAATCTTTCCGATTGAATTTATATTTTAGCTGTTAATTTAGATTGAAAAACTTACCGTATAACCCAGTTACTGGGTTGTAGAGGTTAGATAAGCAGTCGTTCCATGTAAAAGTAGTCATTATTGCACTCTGATAACGGCACTTTATTTTTGTTGTGATTGATATTTTAAAATTGCCAGTGTCGTAACGCAGATCCATTATTGTCTATGGTCCCCCCAGCCTTGACATTAACAGTTAATCGACAATATAGTAAAACTTTTTCTACCTGAATACGGGGCTTTTAGCTACTTTGTATGTATATCTGTTTTATTATATTTTTTGTAATGTGCGTTTTGTTTGTGCAGAATAAACATGTTTTCTTTCTTTTTCTTCTTAAATACTGGTATTCACGAGCAGCGATTCAGCTGTGTCTGGTTAGACTGGATGCTGACCCCAACATAGTCAGGAAAAGGCTAGCCTTTTCCTGACTATGCCTAGGCTGATAACGATTCAGATTGATTTACAGTCCAAAAAACAAAATGACCTAGGAATAAGTTCAGTGGTGCGTTTTAGAGGCCTATGTCCAGCTGTGAACTCATACCTCCTGATGATGAGACGGACTCCGAGGAATAACCATACAGCTCAACGTGTGAGATTTTGCTGCCCTAATACCACGTCCCACCTACAGGCTTGGCATGACGCTTTCCATTTCTACGAAGAATAGACAGTGCTTTTTCAATACAAAATGACATTTCGTTTCTCCATTTTTGAAATCGCACCGTAGATATCCTTCTACAATCTGTCATTTCTAATCTTTGTAAATATAGACTATTTCAGAAGAATATTTCTTCCTAAACTGTCAAAATCACACTGACAACAAACTTTCTACTCGACGGCCACAAAGTATATACGACTATCTACAAAATCATGATTCGTTTGATAATTAATAGGAAAACATAGCTATCTTCTCCTGTTGTACATCATTTAGTTAATAGTCATGTCTATTCTTCCGCCGACAAATCGGTGCTCATGCTAAGCCTGCTGGAGTAATAAAATCTCAGCAGGATTTCATCGCGCACTTAATTTTCAACTCTCTGTGTTCAACCGAGCACTGAGAATCCAACAGAATGCGTCCCAGCGCGTTAAAAAAACACATCGTTCGATTTTCAAATCTCAGCCCTAAGGGCCTGTACATACCACGTTTCTTAAACGCGCTGTTGACGCGCGTTTGTAGCGAAACAGACGGATTACGCACGCGAGTCAGACGCAGCCTGTAGACCCTCTGTAGGATAAAAGCGCGCCGTCGACGCACGTTTCTAAAACGCGCGTCAACGGCACGTTTAAAAAACGTCGTTTGCATAGGCCCTAAGTAGACCGTTGGAGATAGAGTGCACGAAAAATTCCCTTAAATTAATTACGCACGTGGGAACGTGGGGATTTATTTACACAAATTACGTTAATTTCTGTACAAACAAGCCCTTTGGAACCAAAACCTTAGGCAATAATCACGAGTAAAGAGATGATCATCAACCTAGGTGTTTATTTCAGCTTCCGAAAACGGTTTCAACATTCCAATGATCCTATAAGTAGCACCAGAACCTTGAAATCAAGGAGATTGATTCGAAATTACCCTTGACCTTGACCTGTAAATCCAAAATCACGATCTCCAAAAAACATTCAAACCTAAGCTTCACCGTTTTCCTCCCAAAAGTAATATTTCCTGCCAACACAGCAGGAATTCTCCCAATATGTGAAGACAGCATTAATTCTGTCCACGAAGTCAATTTGGTGTGAAACACAACCTTTTCTGACAAACCTGTGTGTGTTACGTACCTACTTAATATTGGAGAGAGATACATTGTACAAGTACGCAGAAAAATTGTAAGCAGTTTTTCGCAGATTTTTTATCATATTGCTAGTAAAAGAAGTAGCTAGTGCGGTTATGTAAAGTTCACTGCTCACTTCACTCAAGTGAGCGCATACAATTTGAAAGCGAACTCATTTGTTTTTAAAATAAATCATCGCCGATTTAAAACGAGACACCGTTCGAATTTCGAGGTGACGTTTAGAGAATAATAATGGATTTAAAAGAATTATTGTTCACCAAATATCATTTTGAAATCGGAACAGTATCTGAAATTGGTACCTATTGTAGTAATATTTACTTTCTTTATTTTTTTTTTGTCGCTGACAGTACCTAGTGAGCAATTATTGCATAAATCCTTTTAAATACTCATTATTACTACAGTACGTATCAATATCAAAGGAAAGCTTTATTACTTGTATATACAAGGTGTAACAGAATGGACGCAAGACCTGAAAGTAGTTTGTTCCTAATTGACTACTGAATCGATGTAAGTACTTTTAATATAAGTATTTTTTTTAAATTATGTATTTTGCCATACCAACCACTGATTGAGCTAAAGAAAATTCAATCTTATGCTTGAAGAAATAAGACTCAATTTTAAATGCATAAAGTAATGCTTAGGTCGATACGTTTTTCTTATTATTATCAGTTACCTTTAAAAAAAAAAGTTTTGTCATCGTATTATGCTTTTAACTCAATATTCTAATTGGGGTGTATGAGGTCTTGCGTTATGTTACTCGTTGTATATGTAGGTACACCTCTCTGGAAGGTGGGGCCGCAGGGGAAGAGGAGCGTCGGTATAGCGTTGGCCGCTCTCCCTATCCCCTGCGGCCGAGAAGTGGTAGGCGGCGGGGCCACTGCGCTGACCTGTCGCAGGGGGACCAAGGGTGCCAAGGGTGCTAGGGTAGTCTGGGGCCCTTGTGCTACTTGGTTCCTGGGGTGGTCACGGCGTACCATGTGTCTTGGTGCGCCGGACTGGTGGGGTCCGCAAGGGCCGATGCCTGCCAGGGGTGCGGGTTGTTCGAAAGAGATACCGTCGCCCCTGGCACACAGGCAACTGAGGGAACACGGGTGGGTTTTAGTCAGTAAAAGTCTGACACGCCCTCCTGCTCCACCCAGAGCGGGAGAAGTTATTTGATGATTTCCCAACCTCAAAAAAAAAAAAAGCTCGTTGTATTAAACCGTAGACAATGCTCATGATATAATTGAACCTTGTACCTAAAATAACAACGCTGTATTTATAGCAGTAATTTCATGTTTTCAGTAATGAAAATTTAACCACACGTGATTAAAACCACAATTAACCGACAGGCTGTGAATACATAATGTATTTAAAAGCTAAACTCCCTCACCCGCACAAAGTATGATCATATTAAAAACATTCAGATTACAAAAAAAAAAAACCTTTTCACCTCCCACACATTCAATAATTAAGCATTCACACAACATACCAAACATTAACAAAAAAAGTGTAAACAAAAAGCTTATTTTTTGTTTACACTTTTTTTATTTTGTGTGTAAACAATGGCGGGCAACTTTTTTACAAAACGCCCTCTGAATCCCGTGAAGTGGGCTTAATCGGAAATCGTCGCTTGTTACCGGAAGCCGACAATCATCCCCCTTTCCCCCACCACTGGCCACCCTGTTTCCGGTTCAGATAGCTCGCTACTTTGTGCTCATATTTTCTGCGTTGATATAAATATTATGTGTGTCGGGAATTTTTAATACTGGCACAGGGAAATGTTGTGTGTAGTAATTATAGAATAGGTACTATCAATAGGCAGTGATGAACTGTAAAGTTCACTTGGAACCTCACTCAACTGACGTACCTACACAATTCGTAAGCAACTTACTTCAAAAACTTTTTAAAGTAAATCATCGCAGTTTCGCAACGTTTGCTTTTCTAAGTGACGTTTAGGGAAGATAAGGCAGTCTGCCCGCGGCTCTAACCACGTCTATGTAGAAAAAATTTCATACAAACTTCTGGGGTAGAAGTTTGTATGAAATTTTTTGTGTGTCATGTCACCACTTTACGAGGCAGCGACCATATTGGTCGCTGTTACGAGGAGAGTTTCCTACAATCCTTCAATTAGCTGACGTCTACTACTCATAATCTACCTCTGTGCTAAATTTCATCATTGTAGGTCCAGTAGTTTTTGAGATTTCGTGTTTAATTAGTGAGTAAATGAATAAGTGAATGAATGAGTGAAGTTTTAGTCTTATATATACAGGCTGGGTAAAAAATCGTAGATCACCCGAAACAGGGCGATAGTTTACATGAATATCAATTGATTATAAATGATTACCAAAACAAAACAATCAATATTACATTACATACAAAGCAATAAATCAGTATTCGTTTAATTGGAATATAATATTAATTGGCATACGAAGGAAGGGAGAGGGCTATGCTCGGAGTTTCCCTACGCGATCTAATCAGAAATGAAGAGATCCGCAGGAGAACCAAGGCAACCGACATAGCCCGAAGAATTGCCAAACTTAAGGCCCTGGTAATTTTAAATGTACTCGTCGTATTGTCGTTATGAGCAATAAAAGTTCTTACTGCAATCCGATACGGGTTAAAATCTGTTGTAATAAATTCGAATTATAATTAAGCAAGCATTCTCGTAAAAATGCAAATAAAATCGTATAAAATTAGATATTAAATATTTAATAATAAATAATCCATCACTGGATGCAGTTTGGCATTTGGAATTTTATGGTATATTTTTAATAATAATAATAATTGTTATTGAAGGGATAAACTGGTTTTAAAGATAATTAAGCGGTATGTTTACTAATGTATGTTTCTTTGTGACAATAAACTATTATTCTTATTAAGAGGTAGCTTTGATGATTTTTTTGATGCATTAAAGTATGATGATTAATTATGTTTTGAGTTCAATCACTGTATGCTAAAAAGAGTTGAATATATCATATTTTTGCTTTCAAAATGATTTATGGTTAAAGAGATACACTGGTTTAAAAAACCACCTTTTTGAGCGTTTTTAAGAAATCACCGCCTTAAGTGGCAGTGGGTAGGGCACATTGCTCGCAGAACAGATGGCTGATGGGGCTGAAAGGTTCTGGAGTGGCGATCGTGTACCGGAAAACGTAGACTGCGAAGGCCTCCCACAAGGTGGACCGATGACTTTCTGAAGGCCGCGGGAATCCGCTGGATGTGGGAAGCACAAGATCGATCGAAGTGGAGGAGCCTGGGGAGGCCTATGTCCAGCAGTGGACGTCTTTCGGCTAAAATGATGATGATAATACGAAGGAATAGTTTACCTGGTATCCAACATCATCATCTGCCCAGCCTTTTCCCAACTATTTTGGGGTCAGCTTCCAGTCTAACCAGATGCAGCTGAATACCAGTATTTTACATGGAGTGACACGACGTTACTGAGTAACACGATACTCCTTAGTAAGACTAGTTGTCTGACTTTCAGGCTTCTGCCGACCCGTAACGACTGTCAAAGATCCACAAATGACACTGGGACCGACTTAACGTGCTTTCCGAGACACGAGAAGTCTTGTATGTTAAGATGGTCAAAAGATTACCTCGTAGACGGCCCACAATATTCCATTGTCAGATTTATGAATTCCGTTCATAAACGAGGCTTGTGACTTTCTCATGAATGCGTTAAAGTCATCTATCAACCCTGCTTTCGACAAACACGCCGAACGCACTACAACGCCAAGGCTGACACTTTTAGAAAATTATTGTAGATAATTGCATCAAAAAAAAATGCCAGGAAAAAATATTCATAAATGTCCACCTCATTTGCGTAATCAGGTAGACACAATATTTCATCGCTAAATCGAGAGTGTGTACTTTACCTTAATTGTCTCGCTCGTTAGTGCCATTTATTTACGCCCACAGTATTTAGGAAAGCGACACAGGACCACTGTTTATTTTTCAGATAATGGCGCTAATATTAGAAGCTATTAGCTAATAGGCGCTGTTATTTAATTATGAGTGTTTTCATCATTAAGATTAATAGTATAACCGTGGCCGGCTTAGTGCTGACTGGAAATTGTGCTTCAATTTTGCTCATTTCAGGCACGTACCTACTTTCGATGGACTAATAAAACCTAATTGCTTTCCAATCATCATCATCATTTCAGCCGAACAACGTCCACGGCTGGACATAGGCCTCCCCCAAAAGGAGGGTTTTGACATACTCGCCACTCTTGGCAGGCGGGTTGGCGATCGCAGTATGGTGGTAAAATGTATGGAGAATATTCTCTAGTAAGTCCCTTAGTCGCTTTCTACGGAACCCACGGGAAGAAATGGGATGGTACTATTCTTTTACGTCCGGCACCACACGGAACACGTCGCTTTCCAATCAATCAATACAGCCTATCGCAGTCCACTGCTGGATATAGGCCTCTCCCAGGCTGCGCCACAACACTTTAAGCCGGGCTCGTGGCTAAGTATCAAGTGCACGGGTCGAAATGTTTGTTATAGGTGCCCCAGAAAACACGTTAAGACGTTGGTCCCGGCTGTCATTCATAGATTTTTGATAGTCTTTACGGGTTGTCAGAAGCCAGTAAGTCTGGCAACCAGTCTTACGTGTAAAGTACACTGTGAAATAATAATAATCCTAATAAACCTCGTGAAAGCTGAGAAAGAGAAACAGATTAAATATCTCGACTTAGCACACGAGGTTGTTGACATGTGGAATGTAAACTATTCTATCTATTTAAGAGCTGTATTATGTACCTACCTATGATCCACAATAAAGAGATTGAATTGAATTGAATTGAATTGAATTGAATTGAATTGAACTCGGCTGTCATTGTGCCGATTGTCGTATCAGCCAATGGACTGATGGCCGAAAGCCTCGATCAACATCTCTCGAGGCTCTCGTTAGGCGATTGGGTCAAAGGCCTGATTCAGAAGGCAGTACTCCTTGATACGGGTCGCATCGTGAGAAGGTTCCTGTCTCTGGAGCCCTAACCACCGGTAGCTTGGACCCTGCTCCCGATACCGGTGGACGACTATTTTTTATATTTTTAAATGTTTTTTGTAAGGTTATTTTATAAAAATATTAAAAAATGTAATTAATTGAATAAACGAAATAATAATCCTAATATAAAATAATTTAAAAAGTGTAATTTCAGAATGAAAAGTGTAAAAAAATACGCTAGGATACTGCATGAAAAATTCTTAGGACCATTTCATTCTTTACCTTCGCGATTTAAATAAAAAGCTTGCTCCAGTGGCATGAAAAATATGTAGGAAGTCGTACCGAGAATCTAGGAAGAACTATAATAAAATGCTGGCTATTTTTTGAATTAAAATGGTCGTAATATTTCTTTCTAGGTCACATTTTCAGAACAAGTCGTTAGATTGTATGTGTTTTTAACCCCTGACGCAAAAACGACGGGGTGTTATAAGTTTGACGTGTCTGTGTGTATGTGTATGTCTGTCTGTGGCATCGTAGCTCCCGAACGGGTAAACCGATTTTTTTTTTATTGTGTTTGAAAGTTGAATTAGTCGGGAGTGTTCTTAGACATGTTTCATCAAAATCGGTTCAGCCGTTTGAAAATTATCAGCTCTTTTCTGGTTGATGAAGGGATTTGAGCATCTTCCACGCATCTGATCAAGTCGTTTGGTATCCTATTACTTCAATGATATTAGACGAACAAAATAACCTTGAACTGATGCTGGAGCAACACCTGGAATTTCCAGGATACCCAAGTCACTCACCAATAAACAGCAGAAGTATCGTGTTTGGTCTCAATGAATAGGTTATGGATAAAGGGTGACCAGGACGAGGAATGGGGATAAATTAGTAACTAACTTCATTGTAGGAAACATACGCAACGCTGCGCAGATTTAAGCGAGGCATTAAGGTAAAAAAATGGGATTTTAAATTGTAGGTAATATTTTGATCAAGGCATTGTCAAGTCGGGGGACGGTCTAAAATATTACCTACAACTTAAAAGGCCAATTAACATAATATTTTAAATTTTTAGAGTTTTTGTTTGTGTCGGGGGTTTTAAATTTTTTTTAATTTTACATGGAGCGAATGCCTATCTGACCTTCGCAACCATATTACTGGGTAACACGATACCCTTGATAAGACTGGTTGTCCAACTTTCGGGCTTCTGACGACCCGTAACGACTGCCAAAGAACCACCAATGACAGCCGGGACCAACCTTTTCCTACACTTATTTCATTACTTTTTACTTGTCTTATTTTTTTTTTTTTTTGTTGGGCATCTCGCAGTTGGCCTTGCGAGGCCGTGACTGCTCAACCGGGCTTTCCTGGGGCTGCCATTAAGAAGTTAATCTTAACGCCTCCAGCCAGGGCTTACAAACTAAAATTTACATACTAAGCGACTGCACGCTGAGGGCACCCCCTGTGGGGTACAGACCTCGGCTCAGGGCGTCACTGATAGGGGGACAGCTATCATTGGGGACAGGCTGGATCAAAATGTTGGCATTGTTATTGATCGGGGAATTTAAAGCTACTACTTGTCTTATGAGGCAGATGTCCTTTTATACGAGTACAATAAGGTCTTTGTGACCAACTGTAGTCGAATATACCATTTTATTAATCCTAAAACAATTATTATGGTACTTTTGCCATTCATAGCGCTCGCCATTTGCTGGTTTTATGGTCTTCCTCACTAAAAGCTGACCTTAATGATACCTTAACAAAACATCGTGTTTTTATATTTATTATTTAATAAATGGAAGTATAAAACGTATAATTTGGAACGAAATTGTTGTTTTATTTTGGTAATAGAAAATATGGGATTGTAAATGTGTTAAAAGATACTAAATGCGTGGCTTTTAGCAAATTGACTTGTTCCTATTTCATTTGTTTTTTTTTTTATTTTCAAGGAGTCTATACCCCATTTATTATAGCTTTAGAAAAAGAGGCTCGTAGAAGCAGGAGTGCAAAACATTTTATTTCAAAGTTAAGCTACAACTTTTTTACGTAGATTTAAGACAGTACTAAATACCTACTGAGATAAACGAAGTAAAAGTAATTTTTATTTTAAATAATGTTCTATTTATAATAACATCTTCATCACACATTACAAACCTACAACAAAACGAATGAATGAAACAAACAATCACATGACGATTTAAATCTAATTAAGATTTTATGGAATTAATTTTTTTTTTTACAATACATTATTTTAAATAACAACTTACGACCCACAATACGTTGGTAAAACTTCGTCGTCATCAGCTAATTTA
Organism: Antitype chi; assembly: GCA_947359405.1. NCBI lineage: Eukaryota > Metazoa > Arthropoda > Insecta > Lepidoptera > Noctuidae > Antitype > Antitype chi. The sequence goes on from OX375836.1 coordinate 5,985,329, forward strand.
GTTACTCGTTTAGGTTTTTAGCATTGACACTTTAATTTTTTTTTGGCATTAATCGTAACTGCAACACGTGTAATTTTGTTACGAAGTGTACATTAAAAAGAACCTTTTTAACTTCTGTCTAATGCTATATTGTAAATGGAGTATAGAGTCTAGTCTTTTTTCAAGATTCTAATAAACTGTTTCTTTTTGACATATAAACGTTTTCTGGCTTTTCTTACTTGAACACATATTATTAACTTTATCGTAGGTACTGTTGCAAAACACTGGTTATGATGACTCGGAACAATTAATACAACAACCCTGCCCTGACGCTGAATCAAACGAAGCGCAATGGTAACAAAAATACACACTAACACACACCCCTACACACAACACACACAACACACAGACTTTCACACACGCCACACACCACACATTCAGCACACAAACTTTACACACACTCATACGATACTACACCTGAAATCACCTCTCTAGTATCCATTCTGAAATTCTTACCCCGCGGCCCCCAAGATACAGACTAATTGTCTAGTTTGGGACTCACTGGAAAATAGTATACTGGTACATTTGTACAGGTTATATTTAAACTATTCATATCGTCTCAACTTGGTGTTATCCTGTGATCCAGCTTACTGTATTACATTGACTATAATAAATAATCTACTAAAAGCTGTCATTCCGTATACATTTCATCAATCATCAAGCATTACTGTCAGTCAATTATACCTTGTGCTAAACATAAAATGCTATAAGTAGGTAGGCAGAGTTATATAAGAGGATTATCGTTCGCGAAGGAGTGGTGTGTGCGATATATTTTAATACATACGGATGGCTTAAATGGACGTCAGAAAAGTGATTTGTGATAAGATATAATTTATTAAGTTGTGCAGCGGTGTAATAGGTGGTGGTTGCTGATAGGTGCTGGTAGCGTTGGTGCCGAGGAAAATAAATGAAAAGGCGGACTGTTTCAATTTCACGTGTATTGGACCAGTGTCACAGTTGGAAGGGGAGTGTTGCCACAGATCACATATAAATTTACATGTTAATTTTGGTGTTGCAATTTTAATTACTAAAATACCCAACAAAGTAGTTACCTGATACATGTAGACTAGCTGTCCTCCCATACCTATTAATACACACACACACACACGTACACACACACACACAAAACACACACACGCACACACTATAATTTGCAAACATTGTAAAAACCAATTATTTTAAAAAGAGTAACTCCAAAGTTTCTTGCCGGCTCTTCTCCAGAGAAAACGACCTATTGGAATCGTGCACCTAGCGTTTAAAACGTGTCATAAGTGCCCATGTAGATTTATGTGAAATAAAATATTTTGTTTTTTAAATGTAGATTAGCAATGAGCAGCGGATGGCCCATAGGTGACGGCCGTGACTTATGAGTTGTAGCTTCGAACCCCGAAAGCTTTACTTTGTGTACATTATTTTATCTGCACTGCTCTTAAATCGGTGAAGGAAAACATCGTGAAACCGGCATGTCTTAAAACCAAAAATTCAAAGAATTCGCGTCCGGCCCTGGTCCAGGCCATGATACGGAGCGAGAGTGCATGGGTAGCCGTCAAATCCAGCTGCGAAGCAGTAATGCTCGCGAAGAGGGAGGTGGCGGAGGCGAAGTGGGAGAGGCAATTAATGCGCCCTCACGGCCGTAGTCGCCGCGGGAGACGCCCTGGGTGTCGGGAATCCCAGGCTGATTCCCGGCCACCGTAGGCGCGGGCTTGCGGACGGCGAGTATTGGGCAGCTCGCTGTCCGGTAAGGACCTAGCCCGGGTCGACGGCGCGTTGTGTTCTACGCGCGCCTCAAAGAGATGTCAGCACCAACTGGTGGGGTCCGCAAGGGCCGATGCCTGCAAGGGGTACGGGTTGTTCGAAAGAGATACCGCGGCCCCTGGCACACAGGCAACTGAGGGAACACGGATGGGTTTTAGTCAGTAAAATTCTGACACGCCCTCCTGCTCCACCCAGAGCGGGAGAAGTTATTTGATGATTACCCAGCCAAAAAAAAAAACATCTACCAACCCGCACTGGACTCGCGTGGTGGATTACGGCCCACTCCCTCTCACAGAAAGGTCACTTGTGTCCCAGCAGTGGGAAAATTATAGAGCTGATAATCCTAATGACCAGCGGTGATTTGCTATATCTACGCTGGGAATTTTGTGTTGTTTTGTGAAACTATTTTATATTAATGAATATGTTGTTTCTATTTGTTTCAGGTAAGTTTCAGAATCGTCTTTTCACTGTTACAGTAAGTTGAATCGTCAAAGTAAGACACGTCAAGAATTTGTTTTATTTTCTGAAGTGAATTGTTTTTTATTTTGTTTTAACCTCCCCCTACTATGTTAACATTTCTTTATCTACTTTCGTGTCTTCAGGAATCAACAGCGGAAGAGATTTCTTTAGAAATTAGCATCATCTTTATACGTAATTTTCTATATGTGCGTATGAAAACAGTTAATAATTATATAAATATTTTAAAAAATCTACGGAACCACTTTTTCTTAACACTTAATGGTGTAAAAAACAAAGGCAAAGGCGTCCCCAAATCCATCAAGGCATCCTTATATAGAGCCAATTCGATCCAACCCTTACGGTACGCGTCGAGATCATCTCGTCAACTCTTCCTTTTTTTTTTTTTGATTACGGGGGGAAATCCTCATGGATGTCCTCCGCCCTGGGGAGGGCGGAGGGGTCTGTCAGACTCTTACTGACTAAAACCACCCCGGTGTTCCGCCTCACACTTGCACCGGAGATCACGGGAACAAAAGTGACTTCTGCGATCCCCGGCTAGTGCTGGCCACCTCGCGTAAGGGGGGGAGTGAGGTGTTAAACTCCCCCCTTACATCATACAGAGGCGCGCGTGGAACACTACGCGCCGCCATCTCGGGTCCTAAGAAGTAGTAGGGGGCGACGGATTTCCCCAGATCCGTCACCCCTGGACCCATTTAGGGGGCTGGAAGAGGGCGTTATCCGCCCCCCGCCGACGCCCGGTGCGTCTGCTGCGGATCGGGTTAGCGGAAGCAATCTCCCGCTCCCTCTCCGCAGCCTCCTTCTGCGAAATGACTGATTCGCAGAAGGATACCACCGCGTCCCAGGACTCCTCGCTGCCGACCATCGAGTCGACAACGGCCGGCAGCGACAGGTCACTGCCTACTCCTGAGATGAGGATACGCCGCGGCTCCTCCCAAGCAGCACACTCTGCTAGCGTGTGCCACGCCGTGTCCTCCCGACATCGTCAACTCTTCCTGGGCCAGCCATGGAAGCGTCGTCCATCCTCAGGCACCCACCGTGTAGACACTGTTGTCCAGCGGTCACTGTGGATGCGGCAGACGTGGCCCGTCCAGTCAGTTGTTTTAGTATTTCAGCCTGGCAGCTAGTATCCCCTTTTAGGAGCGTAGCGTGGTGTTTCGTACTGTGTCAGTTCGTTTACAAAATTAGAAATATTAATAAAATTAAAGCGAGGCGCACGGGTCGATCATGTCACTTGGTTCAAATAGGTTCATTTTATATAGGTAGATTCTTTTACATATTGTGAATGAGAGAACGTTGTAGGCCTTACAGACTAGATTTGTAGACGATTTTCTATTCTGTCTTTTCATTCCTCTAGTACCTGGTACTTATTGACAGGCCTGCACTGTCCTCCCAAACCTATTATCACTGTAATTTGAAAACATTGTACAAGCCAATTATTTTTAAAAGAGTTACCGTGGAGTTTCTTGCCGGCTCTTCTCCATAGGAAGCGAAAAATTAGAACCGTGCACCTAGCTTCTGACGTTTCATAAGTGCCCATGCAGGTTTATGTGAAATAAAATATTTAGATTTTGATCGATCAGGTTACGTTACGCTTGACGCGGTTGGTCCGTGGATGGGTGACCATCTTTACATACCAAGACCCCTCCGTGCCTCGGAAAGCACGTTAAGCCGTTGGTCCCGGCTGTCATTTGTAGATCTTTGACAGTCGTTACGGGTCGTCAGAAGCCCAAAAGTCTGACAACCAGTCTTACCAAGGGGTATCGTATTATTACGAGCTTGGGGTCCGTGACACTTAAAAACTGCCAATATATTAAATTACCAAAAAATTACACTTTAATAAACACACGAATTACAAAACACAATTGCGCTACTGATCACTCTAAGTCGCACTTGAAGATCGCTTCAGATGTTCTCGCCTGTATTTCTTGTTTAATATACTGCCGGGTCTTGATCCGTTCCGGCCTTTTATAGGGACATTCGAGAAACTTCTACTGTAGAAACATGAAGAATGTTCGAGTATATACCGGCCCCGACTGAACAGATGTTGATAGTTCTAGAAGATTCTGGTATCAAAATTTCTAGAGAGATCTTGACTCAATTAATTCTGCTACTCGATACTAGATGGCACTAGTTGTAAAAAAATACTTTAACTTTAGCGCGTAACAGTATTATACCCAGTAACTGGGTTGTGGAAGTCAGACAGGCAGTCACTCCATGTAAAATACTGGTATTCAGCTGCATCCGGTTAGACTGGAAGCTGACCGCAAAATAGTTAGAAAAAGGCTAGGCAGATGACAATATTGAAATTAAAGCGTAATTCCGTCATCTGTGTGTCTCATGGAGAATACGTCAACAGAATTATATAAGCTGCCTTAAACGGAGCTTGGATTATCCTGCCTGAATTTACATGCGATTTAAATGATTACGAAGAAAAATACGTTGATTTGTCGCTTAAACTGTGTGCTTTTTTATTGGGTTTTAAAAGTATTAAGAGTGTGGGTGGAGAACGCAAGGATACCGTATTGAAGGTAGAATGATAGAAAATGGTTACGACAAAAAGTCCACTTTGTGCAGTTTTTTTACCCGGCTGCCGTGTATTTCATACAGCATAACTTTAAATATTGTCGTTATGAGCGATAATAGTTCTTATTGCAATCCGATACGGGTTACAATCTGTTGTAATAAATTCGAATATTATATGAGCAAGCACTGTCGTAAAAATGCAAATAAAATCATTTAAAATTAGATATTAACTATTTAATAATAAATAATCTATCACTGGATGCAGTTTGGTATTTGGAATTTTATAGTATATGTATGGTATTAGTTAAAACAAAAAAATAAACAAATGACTTACCTAAATTAGTTAGGTTAACAATCTTTTTCAGTATTTAAATTCTGTATTATTTAAGAAAGCAGCTGATGTAATAGTGCCAGTTGTTATCTTCACCTTTTACGTCACCTGACCTGACTCAACCAAATCACAATAAAATTAAAACATAATATTAATTAAATTCATAAAAAAATACCAACTCATACGCTCCATTGTTAGAATTTCAGAAATTCTGACCTTTTTGACTTCAGACCTTTTTCAAAGCTTTTCATATGAAAGGACGCAGAAACTCACAAGTCCTTGATATAAATGAGAAATTAATTGTGTAGGTGATTATTAAAAGTGGGGTATTTTAACAATATAGGTGGGGAAAACCGAAATAGGGTCTGGACAATGGGAACATGTTTTTATATTCAGATAAGGGTTTTTATTCGGGTGAGAGAACTTAAGTATTACATTATAAAAATTGGGTGAAAGATTGAGTGTTTAAAATAAGATGGAAACACTGGAAGGGTACCCTGACATAGTCGGGCAAAGACTAGGCAAATAAAAGAAACAATTAAAAAGTATGACTCAAAATAATGAAAGAAAACATCGTGTTGAAACCGGCATGTCCTAGAACCAAAAATTCGAAGACATGTGACATCTACCAGACCGCACTTTTTTACAAATCCTCTCATCAGAAATCTTAATCCCAAATGTTAGAAAGAAGCAACCTTCAGAGTATAAATGTCAACTAGTCTAAGCCTGCTACCATTTCCTTAATCACTAACGCTTCCCTATTATTCTCCATCTATTGCATGCCACTAAGAGGTTCCCTAATGACACCTTTAGTGACAAATACTGCAAGATCAGTCGACCTCGTTAGAGGTGACCTCAGCAGTGTTTGTCCTTGTACCGCTAAGAGATCTATTGTCATCTGTGACAATGTATTTACTTTTACACACTGCTTCTAGTTTAACCGTATGCATCTGAATACCAGTATTTTACGTCGAGCGATTAGATAACTGACCTTCACAACCCAGTTACTGGGTAACACGATACCCTTGGTAAGACTGGTTGTCAGACTTTGGGGCTTCTGACGACCCGTAACGACCGTCTAAGATCCACGAATGCTAGCCGGGACTAACGGCTTAACGTGCTTTCCGAGGCATGGAGGGACCCCCTAACCTGTATGTCCTCCAAAACCCAGTTACTGGGTAACACGGTACTTTCGGTAAGACTGGTTAGTTATCAGACTTTGGGGCTTCTAAAAACTGTCAAAGATCCACGGATGACGGCCGGGACCAACGGCTCTGGAGGCGTCTTGGTACGTAAATCCGTGGAACAACCGCGACAAGCATATTTTAGTAGCCGACATCAGATTTTCGAGATTAACAAATAAATCTAGTATTTTGCTGTTTATTTGAGGGTTCACCTCGAGGTCAAAAATCTTCTATTTTAAAAATATTTCTAGACGTAGGTATTTCGTACTATACTACTAATATTATAAATGCGAAAGTGTTTGTTACTCAATCACGCGAAAATGGCTGAGGAGATTGGGATGAAATTTGACAAACATACAGTTTATAATCTGGATTAAAACATAGGATACGTTATGAAACTCGCGGGTGAAACCGCTGGCAAAAGCTACTATAGAAATTATATTATTTTAAAAAAAGTAAATATTAATAATTCTGACAAGCCATATTCACAAGTTTCTCAAAACATTAATCTCAAACAACCATTCAAAACTTTTTATTACAACCTCTGAAAAACACACCTTTTAAATAACCACATTAAGTTACATCCCTAATTGCATAACATAACATAAGTTACACTGTCCCTCGACGCTCACTAAGTAAGTTAACACAAACAGCCACTCACAGGCTTACTAACGTGAACAAACTAGTAACTTTACCTACCCGTCTTCACCTATTATACAAGGAGTTTAATAAAACTGTCTTACTTTACCGGCTTAGTAAAGTAAAAGGCGGAAAAGTTGTCGTAAACTCTTTATATATTAACATTGCGTATCTCTGAAACTAAATGAAAAAATATCTGGCCAAGTTCGTGTCTGACCACGCACAATGAAGGGTTCCTTATTTAGAAATATATAAAAATGAATCCCTATTTCCCTTGGTCACGGCATCACACGTGAACAGCTGGACCAGTTTTGAAAATTCTTTTTTTGTTGTGTTTGTTATTGTCAGGACAAGGTTCTTATGAAAGAAAAAAATTAAGAAAGTTGCGCGTAACATTAGAAAATTTAAGAAAACTTAACGAGCATTTTAACTTTTCTATTATTTATACCAATGCGATTTCAATATTCATAGTTAAAATAGGATGACGTCTGTCGGGTCAGCTAGTTTAGAATAAATTCATCCCAAGAGCAATCTTAAAATTGTGTTTGCAAAACTTGTTCTACCATACATTCTAACTGCAAATGTACTTAAGTGTTAGTGTTCCTAATTGTAAGCGCGTGGGTTTCACGACTTACACAAGTATTTCGTTTGAAGTAAAACAGTCAGTTAACAAAATAACCATAACTTTAATTTTATAATAATTCGTTTGAGACTAGTGTAAGAAAGGTTAGGTGTTTCGAATCGTTTATGGATGCGCGGTAGAGAGCGCATGGGCGACGCGTTGCGGGGCGTGAGTGTTGCCTGGGCGCGGAAAGATGGGACGCGCAGCGCAGGCGAAAATCTGGTCGCATAGTGTTGGCGAGAACACTAGTGTTTCTTTTAATTTTGTTTTACCGACACTGCAACCTTGAGGGGTTGTGGCTAAGTAATACTATTGTTTTGGCGTGAGTACCTACTACGTATATCCATGTCAAATGACAGTTTTCTAGTACTAAGAGTCTATGAGCAAACCTGCGCACGGACATATGGATATGGTGAAACTATAAGGGTTCCTTGTTGACTACGGAACTCTAAAAACACTAATAGCAGAAAAAAAAACACTTGTCCTCGTGAAAATACTAATAAATAAAAAAAAATGCAATAAAATACGTACGATGATCACTAGTGACATCTAATTGGACTGTTTACTTCCAATATTTTTTTTTTTTAAACCTTGCCCCACACTAGGAATCTCTCCTGTATCGTGGGTGCGTTTACAAACATTTAAACTCACATACACAAACAGCCAGACCCAAAACAACTAGTTGCAGATCATACAAATATTTGTTCCGTGCGGAAATCAAACCCGCGACACCCAGCGCAGCAGTCGATCGCTTAACCACTGCGCCAACCATGCCGTGCCGTGCAATATGGCTATAACCTAAACATAACTGGTGAATCGTGAGTGTAACACCATTTCCGAACACTTTCAAAGGGGTGGGGTATTTTTTAAGGTGGGAAATCATCAAAATATAATTTCTTCCGCTCTGGGTGTAGCAGAAGGGCGCGTTAGACTTTTACTGACTAAAACCCATCCGTGTTCCTTCAGTTGCCTCTGTGTGCTATCTCTTTCGAACAACCTGCACCCCTGGCAGGTGGGGTACAGGCGTAATTTTATAAAGAAATCTCATTATCACAAACTTTTTGACTCAACTGTTTCGCGCAAATGGATTTGCACAAGCGTCCATTCGCGGATAAGTCCATTCGCGCAAAAGTCCATTCGCGGAAATTTCCATACGCGCATAAGTTGTAACTGTTGAAACATGAGTATGCTTTACAAATCAAAAGTCATTTATTCAAACTAGGCTGACAGTCAGCTCTTTTTTGAACGTTACAATTACATAAGACAGTCCACCCCAAAACTCCCGCCCTTCACCATTTCCTAGTGCTTTAGCTGGGAAGAAGAAGTGGCGCAACCAACTCCCCAGTAGCACAGCTGTCTGTTAAGTTAGAAGAACTTGATTCTGTACAATAATAGGTGAGTAATTAACATTACTAAACAAAAAACATAAAATTAAATTATTTGCCATATGTCAGCCAGCACACGTCAATACACCTCTGGCTATCTCTTCCGGGAATACCAGCGTGATGTTAAGTAGCTCCTGTTTCCTGGAACCTACTGAAGTTGAAGTTTTACAGCACTCAAGTGAATCTCAAAGGTTTAAACTCAACTAGAACGTGAAAAATAATCAAAAATTATGTATTTCAAACAAAACTTGTAGGTAAGTAATTGAATTATTTATCAAAAGAAGTCACCAACTCAATTAATATATTAAAACTTGGTAACAAGATGTCAAAGTTTCATGAAAATTGTTTAATGAAAATATGTAGGTAGGCAATTTATCTATTGGTACAGTTTTACATTTAAAAAGTGTATAGGCCTCTTCAAACTGGCGCGCCGCGATATTTCTTGTAGAACAATTTCCATGCAGTTTTCATAGAAATTCTACATGAGTTTTTTTTTAGGGTGGGAAATCATGAAATAACTTCTCCTGCTCTGGGTGGAGCAGGAGGGTGTATCAGACTTTTACTAACTAAAACCCACCCGTGTTCCTTCAGTTGCCTGTGTGCCAGGGGCCACGGTATTTCTTTTCTTCGGTACATCTCTTTGAGTACATCTCTTTCGGTACATAATACAACCGCGTTCAGAACCTCCTTCTTTTTTAGAAGTCGGTTGTAAAGCCTACTGGCCCACCTGATGATAAGTGGCCACCATTGTTTATTTACATTTGCAAAACAAGGCATTTTATATACCTTACCAGAGGCAAAGTTAAAATGTCTCATATGCCTGAACTACTCGTACACCCATATCCTTTAAACCGTTAGTCAACAACGCTGCATGGCGTCCAAAATAAGTATTTCTCCCGATGTGTCCAACTGTCACAACTGTGGACTAGTCTCTTGGGAAGAAAATTGTTACCCACAACTTCCGTGGCGCTTGACAGCACGTGACCACTACGTGCTCCCATCTTCCCGAGGGAAGTGGACGTGATAGTTCACAACAGGTGAGCTATCTGCTGGTCACGATAGAAGTAATAAAATATATTGTAAGGGGATAATTATACAAGGACCAATGTGGCTTTTGTTTAATACAATATCTGGTATTACCGAGTTTAAATATTTTTTTTTTTGGTTTGACGTTTTCTAAAAATGAAACCTAGCTAGATCATCACTACTCTCTCCTCGTTCATCTGTATACTTAAATCAAGTCACCATTCTTGCCAATGAGTAATATTTATAACAACTTTCTACCTTGTCTAATTTTGACTGAAAGAAAGTGTGAGAAACCAGGAGTGCTATTCTGTAAAGTTAACTAAAGTTCACTGCTCACCTCACTCAAGTGAGCGCACACAATTCGAAAGCGAACTCATTTGTTTTTAAAGTAAATCATCGGGGATTCACAACGAGATACCGTTCGAATTTCGAAGTGATGTTTAGAGAATTACTACCGGAGTTTTAGTAGTCAGAAATGATCAACTCGCAATGGAGTGAGCGTGGTAATCGGTGTTGTTGTTTTTTTTTTGGATGGGAAATTATCGAATAACTTCTCCTGCTCTGGGTGGAGCGGGAGTGTGTAAGACTTTTACTGACTAAAACCCACCCGTGTTCCTTCTGTTGCCTGTGTGCCAGGGGCCGCGGTATCTCTTTCGAACAAACCGTACCCCTGGCATGAATCCACCCTTGCGGACCCCAACAGTTGGCAAGGTAATCGGTGTGTAATTAATGCTTTTTCTATCTCTTTTAAGAGAATTATCTTACACAATAGAGACCTTTTTAGGGTTCCATGCACCAATGGTGCCACCGGGACTCGATTCTTATGGCTCCGCAGTCCGGTCGCCCCTCTTTATACACAGATGAGAGCAGTGTCTTTTGAACCATTTTAGGTAGACAGTTGAAATTTTCTCACGAATGTGTACTATTATTTTGGCCTACTATACTTATAATATTATAAATGTGAAAGTTTGTAAATTTAGATGTTTCGATGTTTGTTACTCAATCACGCCAAAATGGCTCGACGGATTTGGATGAAAATTGGCAAACAGATAGCTTATAATCTGGATTAACATGCAGGATACTTTTTATCCCGGTAGCACGTTTCCGTGCGATAAAAACGTTTGGGGATGCAATAAACGAGTTTTATTTTTTATTTTTAGTAAAGTGAAAATAATATGTAGTATAAAATATTATACGGCGGCACGGAACCCTTCGTGTGCGAAGGGTTCCGTTCCTTTTTTCTTATTATTATAATTATAATACCTTCGCACTAAGGAAGACAAAAACAAGGAAAACAAACCAAATCAAACAGCGGATATATCGAGTAATTATATTAATGGAATTAACAAATATAACCTCTCTGTTGCCATTCGGATGCGGAAAAGCTTCTGGACTGAAATAATAAATTAAATTAGTTACTGTTAGTGCTATTGGGGGCTGCTAAATGGGCTTGTGGCTAAGTAATATTACCCGCATGGTTCAATCGATCAGGTTAAGCAACGTTTACCGCGGTTGGTCCATGGATGGGTGACCATCTTTACATAACAAGACTCCTGTACCTCAGAAAGCACGTTAAGCTAATTAAGCGTTTCCCAATTATGTTGGGGTTGGATTCCAGTCAAACCAGATGCAGTTGAATACTAGTATTTTACATGGAGCGACTGCCTATCTGACCCTCATAACCAGTGATAGGAATAGGTAGTGCCTATTAGCCTAAACTTCGAAGAACAGAGACAAGAAACGGAGACTTCCTTAGGACTAAATTATTTCCGGCACATCTATCTCGAAATTTCGAGACAACACTTAAATACATTTAAAAAAATGTGTTATTTGGAATAAGTAATTCGTCTATATTTATCTAAAGTTTGTCTATAAATGTGATAGTTTACACTTGAACTTTAGAACTTTTTTACACTTGAACTTTAGAAATCTCATTAAACGTAGCCGAGAGTGAGCTAGAAAGAAGATATTTACTTCGAAACGTGTACTGCTTCTTATTCAAACATTGTGATTCATTGTGTATTACGATCAACAAGTCATTTACAAAATGTTCTCCAAAAAAAAATTCAGAAAATTTTATGGTTGTAACGACTGTGTATGTTATTATTTTATTATGATATATCTAGTCGCAAACTTTAGGTAAATATAGACGAATTACTTATTCCAAATAACATTTTTTTTAAATGTATTCATGTGTTGTCTCGAAATTTCGGGACAGATGTCTCGGAAAAAATTTAGTCCTAAGGAAGTCTCCGTTTCTTGTCTCTGTTCTTCGAAGTTTAGGCAAATAGGCACTACCTATTCCTATCACTGCTCATAACCCAATTACTGGGTAATACGATACCCCTTACCAAGACTGTTTGTCAGACTTTCGGACTTCTGACGACCCGTAACGACTGTCCCATCCAGGAGTTACAGCCGGGACCAACGGCTTAACGTGCCCTCCAAAGCGTGTAGGAGTAATTGTATGTAAAGATGTTCAACCAACCGTGGCACGCGTATCTTACCTGATCGATCGACCCGTGCGTAAGCCCCTTATTAACCAGTAAGACTACAGGTTTTCTATTCAAAAAACCTCGATCAAATATTATTTTCATCTCGTACGTCATAATCAGAGATCGGATGTTCGGATGCATATTTACCTAAAGAACATTTTTGGCTATGAAAGTATGGAAGCGGCTTTATAAATTATTTGTAATATTTATTAAAAACCTCGGGATTCTTGGATTACATAACTATTCAGATGTGTATTCATTTAAAATTAACGTTTAACCCGATACAAATATGTATATGTAGAGGTGGTTTGCATTAGCAATAAAGCAATTAACAAAAAATAAACAAATTACTTACCTAAATTAAGATTTTTTCAATACAAAAGCGCATTCCATGTTAGCCAACATCTCAACTTTAGGTGAATATGCATCCGAATATCCGATCTCTGGTCATAATACAGTTTTTCGGACAGCAATAGGTTGTGATCAAAACGAGCTCTTAGCAATAAGTCCGGCCAATAGCACAGTAAACATCTTTGAAAAAAAAAACCTTTGACACAAATCTCTAGTTTGCAATAAAGAAGAATTCAATATTCCATTCTATTTTCCTTCAGAAGATATCAATTCCATCTTCCGCTAGCAAGTCTTAAATCTATAGCAACTTTATAAGCATGAAAACTGGGTGTCGAGCCACAGTATAAATATGTACAGTAGGCTAACTCTGTACAACGTGTGGAAAAGCACGCACACAAAAATACGCTTCACGTACAGCGAGTGCGAGTTCGTGGTACGAGTTGCTGTCAGCTGATCTGGCGGTAGACAGCTACTGCCACTGTATACATCGCATGGCAGTAGCTTGGCTCAGATTCACTAGTCACACGAAGAACGGCTCGAAAAACTAGAGCTGCTGCATTGTGACGTAGCGAAAGAAAGCGAGTAAAAAATTGTTGTAAATAATATTCGATTGTTCAAGCATTAAAATTCTCGTAGTTATTAGCGCTGGAAATCTTACATGTCACATGTATAGAAATATTGAACTTACCACTAGATCACAGACTGAAAAGACGGTTTCACGTTAAAAATAAAAGGTTTTGTAGTTACTTGGATGCGAGCTACTGACCGACTGCACATGATATTAACTCGCATTATGCAGTTGCAAGGCAATAACTGGCTCGACTGGCTCGCATGCTAGCACGCATTGTGTACCAAAGCCAATCATTTGAGATTTCCGTACATACGTGTCCGAAATATCGCAGCATTATGCTGTAGTGGTGGGTCGCTGTCGATTTTTAGACTGACGAAACGCAACCGTTGTCCCGGCGTCGAAAACGGTTGCAGAAAACGGTCGTCGTTGCAACTGGCTTGAAGACTGCTTATGCGACGAAACTTATACAACATGGAATTGAATTGCGTTTTCGTCGTGTGAAAAACTATTCCCGTTTCTCGCAACGATACGACGGCGACGATACGTTTGCATGGGTTTGACCGTCGCATCACGAACGACAGCGTTGATACTGTTGTCAGGGACTACTGTAAATACACTATCGACCGTATTCCATTCATAAAAAGTTCACTTTTTATTGTAAGGACTGTTTGCAAATGAACGCCTAACGTTCAAAACTGGCGATGCAACTAGTGTGAAGTTCAATCACTGTGTTCTCGAGTGTAATTTCTTAGGAGTAAAATAAATAATCCACCAAGTAATTTGAAGATTGGTTTATGCAACGGAGACTGTTTGAATCCAGGACGTAAAACGGTTCTATCGTTGCAGAACACAAAACGGTCTTTGGAATCGGTTCCTCGTCGCAACGCCTACCCCTATTATGCTGAGATAGGAGCCTTTTTGGCCTCGCAACGGTCTTTCTCTTTTATTTTTTATCACATTTTGTTAGTTTTAACGTTAGATTATACTTTTTAAAAGTATTAATGCTCTTCTTAATTTTTTTGTATTTCCTGTGCGCATACTGTGTGCATGTGTTTGTGCATACTTCTTTACTGTGCATACTTCGCCCGTTGTATAATGTAGACTTTCTGTACCAGTATCTACACTGTGGCCTAGTCAACACGAAGTACAGTCACACACAAAGTCAAAGTAGGTCAACTGTGGTACACTCATTATGCGAGGCGATGCCGCTGTTTTTAATTTTCTAGACTAAGATATTTTTATGCTTGCTTCGATTTTTTACTTGGTTGTAAGTAGTTTTTTTTTTTTTGTAACTGAATAAAGGGTGGGTGTTTTGTTACGTAACAGAATTTTATTAGGTAACTTTGTGGTTACAGAATAGTGATTGGATGACCGAAAAGTTGTTATTATGTCTTTAGACAGCAGTAAACAGCCAGAAAGGTTTTTCATAAAAAAAAATTGTCTGGAACCATTAGATAGGTTGGTCTCCTATAAAATACTTATTTTCAAAAATACCGTATTACCCGACTATGGTGAAACAAAAATGAGGGTTGATTTTGCCACTGGGCAAAATCAACGCTCATTTTTGTTTCACCCTACAGATGTTCATCTGTTCCCTCATAAGTTCTAAACTACTTATCACAATTTGACAAATCAGGTTTCTTTTCATTAAGTCTTTCTTTCGTTATATAAAGTCTAATAATTATGCCGCCGTCTGGGGTCATACTAACAATTATTTTAATTTTTATGATTCCGTGTTGGCTATCAAATGAAGGGCTTAATCAGCACATTTTAAATATATACATATTTGAAATATATTTCATTTGAGTTAGCTAACCCCAAAATAATTAAAAGAATAAAATTATGAATAATTTATTGTTTTAAAAGTTACATTAAAAAATGCGTTGCTTCCTGGAATTCACACTAGGGTTGTGTGTGAACAGCACTAAACAATCTAATTTAATATAATTTGTATTATTTGTAAGATACATTGTGTTTTCATGCGATTGCCAAGTCAATCTATTTATTTAAAACATAAAAGATTTTTAATATTGATATGGTCACTTTAAGATGTTAGGTTAGCTAATTATAATAGAATAGAATATTTCTTTATTTTGAAAAAACCTGAACAATATAATTACGTAATGACTGAATAAATTAACCGACTTGGTATTACATGGATCTCACAACTTTTTACGATAGAAGAACTGATTTGGGGGGTTTTTTTTTACAGTTTATGTTTTTAACCCCCGACGCAAAAACGACGGGGTATTTTATAGTCATTTTTTACCGAGAGCAATCAGCACCCTAATTGCGTAACACGCGATTAATCATAATCGGTTTCATTTTGACAGTTCAACAATATTCATTGCGTTATTTACGTTGCTGAGCAGACACATTTTTCGAACATATGAAGCAATGGTTTGGCCATCTGTTTCAAAATGAAACCAATTATGATGAATCGTGAAATCCTGTATTCACGATTTTAAAAAATACACACGTAATTGTTCAAGTTTTCACTTCTGTAGACACTCCCGAAGTGCCACTGTGTTTTAATTATGTATGTCTTTAATAGTTTTTATCTCAAAATATGCCACTAACTTATAAAACATTCGCTGGTATCGTTTGGCCAAGCAATCCAAACAAAACATCTATAATGCCAGCCGTAATAAAGCCAACTTAAATAGTTCACAAAGAAATCTGCACAAAGCAGCGACAATATCTGTAGTTAACAAGTTAACTATTAAGTTAGTACGCAGCACTGAATAATAATGTTAAACTCGTCGAGAAGCGGACATGTTTGAACTTATTACTAATTTAGTTATGGAATGTCTGTGTTGGAGTTTGAACCTTAAATAGTTGGCGGAAGTTAAGCCTTTTACTTACAGAGATTAATTGAACTTGGGGAATTTTGTTTTCTTCTGCCCACTGGCGCTCTAAAGAGCCTAGGGGCCCCCTCCCAATGATTTTATCAGCAGGGCGGACCCCCCAATATTGCATTAGGATTTATACCTAGTTAGATCAAACGGTTTTGGGCATTCTGCTGCGTAATGCATGGGGTGCTTTCAAAACGGTGAAGAAAAACATCTTGAGGAAACAAACTTGTCCCAGAATAAAAAAAATGAAGACAAGTGACACCTACCAGCATACACTGGGCCATGTACAGAGATCGGATATTCGGATGCATGTTTACCTAAAGATAATTTTTAGCTATGAAAATATGGAAGCGGCTTTATAATAATAACTAACTAAATAAATAACTTTGTAATGTATAACTGTTTTTTGTCCCAAATAAATAAAATAAAATAAAATAAATGATTTGTAATATTTATTAAAAACCCCGGTATTCGTGATTGCATAACTATTCAGATATGTATTAATTTAAAATTAATGTTTAACCCGATACAAATATGTATATGTACTGGAGGAGGGGTGGTTTGTATTAGTTAAAACAAAAAATAAACAAATTACTTACCTAAATTAAGACTTTTTCGATACAAAAGCGCATTCCATGTTAGCCAACATCTCAACTTTAGGTGAATATGCATCTGAATATCCAATCTCTGGCCATGTATCACTTTAATAGATTATAAAAAACATATGATATAATTTTTATGACTGCCTCGTTGCTCTAATGGTCGAAAGAGGATCTTGGGTTTGGTTCCCTGGCTACGCAAAGTATTATTGAAAGAAAGAAAGAAAGAAAAAGTATTTATTAGACTCGCACAGGAATATCACAAACTTAATTACACAATATGCTTAACAAAAAATTAAAATTTAAAATATTATAAAAAATATATAAAACAAAACACTGTACGAGGCCAAAAGGTCCCTATCTCAGCATGATGCTGCGACATTTAAAGGTGTCGCAGCGCTGGTATTCTGATAGGGCCCACTGTGATGTCACGGACAGATACAGAAATAAAATAATAATAAATAATTATTGGGATTTTGTCTCAGGAATTTCTCAGAAGTAGCCCGGAGTATGGAATTGTGTCCGGTAGATAGCAATAGGCTCGCCCCCTATTATAAGGGAATTGAACATAACAGGTTGAATGTGAGTGTACTGTATGATAATCTCTGCCCAACACTTAGAGGGAATCAAGGCGTTATGTTATATTTTTTATAACTTGCTTTTTTTTACTATATTATTTTATTATTTTAAACCTTGCCCAAAAATACCGTAACTTTATGGGTAACTACGGTTTTGAGCCGTTTGGGTTCGAAACGCTCGGATCATGAGGCCCGAGTGCACGTCTCCTCTTTAAGGAAATTTCTCGCCGGCTGGTCGACACTTCACGTGACCAGAGGGCTGGGTCATTCTTTGCCCAAAGAATTAGCATTGCCATTCAACGTGGCAATGCTGCCAGTCTTCTGGGCACTTTTCCTGATGACAGCGATGCGAACGAATACTTCGACGCTTAAGTGTCCTTTTGTTTTTGTATTTATTTGTTTAGTTAGTTAGTTTAATTGTTTTATTCTTATTCAATAAAAAAACAGGAGTACAATATTTTACCTAGAATAATAGATTTAAATTTAATTAAGGGTAAGAAGCCCTACAAAGAATAGAAAAGTATTTTACTTTTTAATGAACAACATAAATTCTACCTCCTAATTAAGTGTCTCGGGAATGATAGGTAGGTACTCGGTCAGTTATTACCAGTGATAGGAATAGGTAGTGCCTATTAGCCTAAACTTCGAAGAACAGAGACAAGAAACGGAGACTTCCTTAGGACTAAATTATTTCCGGCACATCTGTCTCGAAATTTCGAGACAACACTTAAATACATTTAAAAAAATGTGTTATTTGGAATAAGTAATTCGTTCTTTATCTAAAGTTTGTCTATAAATGTGATAGTTTGTATGGATGTCCATTACTCAATTCCATTGAAAATGCTGATTTTGGTAGTGATATAGATTAAGGTGTGGAATAGCACATATGCTACTTCCTATTAAAAAAAAGTATAGTTCCCATGGGATACAAAAACAATAGAAAAAAAAAATCAGAAAATTTTATGGTTGTAACGACTGTGTATGTTATTATTTTATTATGATATATCTAGTCGCAAACTTTAGGTAAATATAGACGAATTACTTATTCCAAATAACATTTTTTTTAAATGTATTTATGTGTTGTCTCGAAATTTCGGGACAGATGTCTCGGAAAAAATTTAGTCCTAAGGAAGTCTCCGTTTCTTGTCTCTGTTCTTCGAAGTTTAGGCAAATAGGCACTACCTATTCCTATCACTGGTTATTACGCTTCTCAAATTCACTGAGTAATATAATACGGACAATCTGACAGCCATTTTAAATATAAAGTTTAGGTTTTAATTGCGTTGTATTTGGTTGGCTTCAATGGGAGGTTTCCATGGTCGGGTTGACGGGTTAGTGACTAGATGTTTTTCTAATCAAATATTTTAAAAAGGTATAATTTATATGTTTGTACCTAAGTTTCTATTTAGGAGTATTAATTTTTGGGGGTTAAGGGACATCTCGCCAATGCAAAAACTGGCCTGTGGGCCAGATATCAACTTTTTAAAATGTGCATGGGTAGATTCTCCCGGACCTGTTAAGTAGAACGGGCCAGATGTCTCCTATTAAAAAGTAAAGGGATATTTCGGCGAAAACTTAATTTTTAATTAAATATCTGATAAATCTATAAAAACATGGAGACCACATGACAATTATTTTAACAAAAAAAAATACAGAGTATCATATATCAAACTTTTAAGTAAGTACCTACATACCTGACATCTGGCCCAAAGGCCAGTTTTTGCGTGGGCGATATGTCCCTTAACCCATTTTTGGAGAACATGTAGTGACTCAGTGGTAACGGCCGTGACATACGAGTTGTTGGTCGAAGGTTCAAACCCAGACAGGTCCTTTACTTTGTGTGAATTATTTCATCACCACTGCTCTCAAAACCGTGAAAGAAAACATCGTGAGGAAACCGGCATGTCCTAAAACCAAAAAATTTCGAAGACATATGACATCTACCAACCCGCACTGGACCCGCGTGGTGGGTGAAGACCTATTCCCTCTCATAGAGAGGAGGTCTGTGTCCCAGCAAGAGCAATGGGAACATTATTGGCTGATTATGATGCAAGGGTGTTCTGAAATGACGTTCACTAGGTGGCAGCACTGAGACGTCAGGTCCGGGCATCTGTCAAAAGTGTCAATCGCCTAAGGACTGAATGGTGAACGAAAGAATGAAACGGATGACATCATTGTCGATCTGGAAGACCCCTTGTCAAAGTGGCGCTAACTGGTGGCTTGAATATGCATGAACACCCTCATTAACACAAAGTATGCGCCTGTCTGGGTCAGAACCTCGTAAGTGGTGGCCACTAACACTGGGCAAGCACTGCTCTCTTTAAACCTTACTTCCTCAACATAAAAATAAAACCTATCAAAAGTTACTGAATCAAATACAAAAATCTAATAAAAGACTGACATAAAACCGGGCCATTTAAGAACACGTGGTCTTGAACTAGCCTATAATTCGGTTACGGTTCGGTTCCGGGAGCCGGTTCGGCGGCCATCTTGTATCCGGTCCGGCCTTCATATCCGTTGAGACGGGATGTGATGTAATAATCGAGTGGATGAGATTTAACGTTGGCCTTTTTTTACACGCTTTATATTAGCTTCACTTGTATGTTTGTTTGTTTGTTTGTATGTAACCGACTCCTTTGAGCGCAATTTTGACCCACTTTAAACGGTAAGATTTCATTGAAACTTTGTAAACTTGTCGAGGACCGATGACAATTCAATAATTTAAAAAAAAAAAATGAGAAAAAAAACACGTTTTTGTAGTTAGCAGAATTAAAAAATAGAAAATAAATAATAGTTTAAAAAACTAAAAAACACGCTTTAAAAACCAAACTAAAAAAGGAGAAAATAATTTAATTCAATTAAAAAGCGTGGGGTGCTTGATAGTAAGTGATTATAAAAATACCTCAAAAAGCACCCCACGCTTTTTAATTGAATTAAATTATTTTCTCCTTTTTTAGTTTGGTTTTTAAAGCGTGTTTTTTAGTTTTTTACAGCGAATAAACTAAAACAAAGCGTCAAAAACTCATCCGCATCGCTGTCGACTGGTAATGTACCCAAGAGACTGGCGGCATTGCCGCGTTGTATAGCAATGCTCAGCCTAGTCTTTTTTGCATAGAGTGATGGAATTAAAAACATAATTAAACATACTTTAATGCATTAAAACAATCATCAAAGTCACCTCTTAATTATCTTTAAAACCGGTTTATCCCTTCAATAAAAAATATGATTATAATTAAAATATATCATAAAATTCCAAATGCCAAACTGCATCCAGTGACAGATTATTTATTATTAAATAGTTAATATCGAATTTTATACGATTTTATTTGCATTTTTACGACAATACTTGCTCATTTTTTTTTTATACTTTTATTTTTTAACTTAATTCTAGATTTTAACCCAGCGAAACCATTGCATAATAAAAAAATCTGTTTTTCCTCATAGAAGTGAATATTGGATTCTTTTTGAGGGAAATACTTTTTCTTAAATCATAACGACGTGCAATCTGAAACCGTGAATTCAGCACATAATTCTAGACTCCCTAAGTCTAAAAGAAGGAAAGAATGCGTAGAATCATCAGATCTATATGAAATTTAAATGGGACTACACGGGAAGCACCAGCTGTCAAATAAAAAAAGAATCATCAAAATCGGTTCACCCAGTTGAAAGTTCTGAGCTAACAAACAAACAAAAATACAGTCTAATTGAGAACCTCCTCCTTTTTGAAGTCAGTTAAAAATAAGCGCGCGAACCGCCTATTCTAGCCAGAGTCACCACGCTTCAATTAGCGCCAGAAACTCGGTACCTACGCACTATAGTTCAATACAACTATTTGCTTAATCTCCCTCGGGAATCATCGGATTTCCGAATACAAACGAGCTTACCTACCTCCCATTATTTAAATAAATTACATTAATCCAAAAGACTTTTAACAACTCTATATACTTCCAAGTCGATTGAGAGCGTCCGTGCTGCACCAAGTGCAAAAGGCAACTGATAGAAATCCGACAATTACAGGCTTAGCATGACGTTTTCTATTTCTACGAAGAATAGACAGTGCTTTTTCAATACAAAGTGACATTTCGTTTCTCCATTTTTGACATCGCACCGTAGATATCCTTCTACAATCTGTCATTTTGTCTTTCGTTTCTAACGATCTTTGTCTAGGTCCCTAAAAATCTTGACTATTTCAGAAGAATATTTCTGTTAAAATCACACTGACAACAAACTTTCTACTCGACGGCCACAAAGTATATACGATTATCTACAAAATCATAATTCATTTAGAACGCATAACTGTGAGAATTAATAGAAAAACATAGCTATCTTCTCCTATTGTACATCATTTAGTTAATAGTCATGTCTATTCTTCTGTCGACAAATCGATGCTCGTGCTAAGCCTGCTGACTAAACACGAAATTTACCGAGGCGAATTAAGAAAATAGTTGTACTGTAGTAATTTTGAGATTGATGTATTTGTAGCTACTTTTTGCTTAGCGATCCTTCATTTTTATCCACTCCAATTTTTATCAGCGTGTCCTTAACATCAAAAAACGTAAAAATACGGGACTTCTGTCCTTATCGTCTTTACGAGCCCACCTCGCTACGTAACAGAAAAGATATGGCTAACGGATTATGTTGATGTGATCCTGTAAAAGCTATCAATTGTCGCTTAGCGCTAGCTTGTGATCGCTTTGGTATTAAAGTAATGTAGCTGATAAAATGCGGTTTGAATGTCGATGGTCGTTTTCTTTTGAACTTCATTATAATGACTTGTCTCAGTGTTTTTTACGTAATAAGTTAATGCCCAATAATCTGTGATTATAAGGACATTCATAAACTCACGCATTTTTAACGTTGGTGTAGGCAGAAACAACAGAATGCCTCAGAAAACATTTTTGTGGTTGTTTTTTTTTGGATTGGTAGCCTATAATGCTTAATAATAACTTCAATTTATATCTATCAATAAAATCAGTAGCCCGACTGTCAAGATGACGGTTAAAAAAAAATTGTCCGTGTATTTTTTCGGGTATTTTTATCATAAATTATGCAACAATGTTTTGTTATAAGCTTTTACAACACCACTAAAGAGCCTCAAAATCATCAATCATAACAAAAACATGACAACAGAATGCAACAAGAAAAAAATTGAAAACGGAGAATAATACGATGCTGACGCGAAGTCGATATCTTCGGGTCCGATATCTTCGGGTTTGTTGCTCAGCTCCGCCTCGCAGTTGCTGGAACCTGCTCCAGACGTGAGTTCAGTGATACCGGCCACTGCAGTTGCGTCGAGCTCGAGCGACGAATACTTCTCGCCGCCGACGACACCACCACCAGTACGTCGGCGCGGAAGAGGCCGACCACCGGCCAGCTTAGGACTCCGAAGCCCACCGATAGGGTCCCCGCTCCCGGTGGAAGTGTGCAGCACATGAAGTGGACACAAACTGCAATTTAATTAAAAACTTAGCTTTCTTAGTGAAGCTATGATTTCGTACCGCAAGATAAGTTCACAGTGTGTATGCTGTGTGGATGAGTATGTTTAATGGAATTTAAAACATCCACCATCTTTTTTAGGGTTCCATACCCGAAGATTAACCAACGGGACTCTAATAATAAGCGTCCGCTGTTCGAGCGATGTATTGTGACGAGATGCGTAAAAAAAACAAATGAAACTCGAATTGCCTGATCAAAAAAATCATCGATTAACATTATCATAGCTTTTAATACACACTTATCCTTATATCCATATCAAATCCTTGAGGGAAGGTGAGAGGGGAGCCCTATCATCCCCTCTTGTGGGAGTTATGAGGAAACTAGCGGGGTGAAATGTTGATAAGAGCCTTTTTCGAGGGCTGACGCGAATTCTGATATGCGGCTTATAATGGTATTAGGAGAGAGCATCCCACGGTTTTATATGTATAAGTGAAGGTAAAGAAAAAACCTGGGTTTTTGACTAAATAATTCAAACTCAAATCATTTATTTCAATTAAACCATTTACAGGCACTTTTGAACTGTCAAAAATTCGACCAGTTGGAAAGTTGAAGCCCATTCCAAAACGTAGATCTCTATGGAGAAGAACGGGCAAGAAACTCCAAGGACACTCTTTTTAATCATGTTAAGTATTACAAAAACTTGGTAACATAATTCTTGTTGCTTCTATATGTGAGAACAATGTAAAAAAAAAACAGTTCTAAATATAAGATTTAAAATAAGCCATGGAAGTTAGGAGATGACCAGTCTCAACCGACGGCGCCCGTTCACGAACTTGACGCGTGGATCAGCACCATCCAGCTCAACCATTTTGTAGGGAATCGAATATAATATCACTACTACATATACTACACTACTATATGACTACTAAATATATAAGGCGGTGACAAAAAAATTCAAGTCACCGACTTCCGAAATTAAAGTTATTTTTCACTTTGTCGTGTTTTTCCGACAGTCGGTTGTTTATTTTTTTTTGTTCTGTAAGTAGGTTTAACGTCGGTCATTACATTTTTTACTAGTTTATGCCAGCAGCTTCAAGTGGCCATCGAAAATTATATCACGTGAACGTATTACCCCGGGATGAAAGGTATTAATCCAGGTTACAAACTACCTGTTTGAAAAAATTGTCAGCCGTTTTTACGTCATTGAGTAACAAACATCCAAACATCTAAACATACAAACTTTCACGTTTATAATTTATTAGTAGAATAAGATACTAGGATTAGGGTCATCACTATTGGTCTGTAGAAATAGAAAATACACTTTAATTCTAGAAGTGCTACATTTGGTCAGACTGTAAGCTGTCGTCAACCTAGTTCGAAAAGGGCTACCGAGATATTGATCATTATACTATTTCGCTCGATTTTAGAACTAGGAGTACTTCATATTTGTATATTAATATATATTACATGTATTATAATTATATATTAATATATATTACATGTATTATAATTATATATTAATATATATAAGTACCTACATAAATTAAAGGCTACTAAATTTATAATAATATTAGAATTATGATCAAGTATATAAAGTAAAAAGGGAAAAACTCACTGGGCATCAAAGAATTCGTCCGCATCGCTGCGCTGTCAGTGGGAAAAGTGCCAAAAAGCTGGCAGCGTTGCCACGTTGGATGGCAATGCTGATTCTTTGAGCTAAGAATTGGCCAGCCCTTTGGTCACGTGAAGATTCGACCAACCGCTTGGCAATGTCTCGAAATACTCGATGAGCACTCGGACCCCACGGTCCTAGTGTTTCAGCCCCAAACGGCTCAAACATATAGCTCCCAAATAAATAAATAAATTAATATATTATACCATATCGGAATTTTTTAATGACCGGAATTAATTATGGACTCCTATTAATTATGACATTTTCATAATTTGCCCCCCATTCTGTAAAAAACAATACCTTTTTTTCCCATTATAATTATCATTAGGATTTAGTTATTAATTTCATAGTTTGTTGTGTAGACCCAAATCTTTTAAGGTATAATATACCAAAAATATGTTATTTTGTACACCATTAATGGCAAAACATGCAGATCTACCTGATATTTTAAGACCTTGCACATTTATTTGATGTATACTCATGTTTTACAATAAATATATTCTATTCTAATCTATTCTATGCAATTAATAATCCCTGTTATACGGGCTGTATTTTTAGTCACCTTCCAAATTTTTCAGGGTGATAGTACCCGTTAAATTGAACAACTTTCTCCAAGGAACATGGGTCGAAATATGAAAAAAAAAATCGGACCTCCCATACAAAATCAATAGTTAGCTGGTCGATTTTGTATGGGAGGTACGATTTTTTTTTTCATATTTCGACCCATGTTCCTTGGAGAAAGTTGTTCAATTTAACGGGTACTATCACCCTGAAAAATTTGGAAGGTGACTAAAAATACAGCCCGTATAAACTTTGCAGTAACAAGCTAACTTAGTGCATCATTCCATTCTTTTAGCTTTAACTACAACATTACTTTAAGACTTTATGAACAGACTAAGTAGAAGTGAGTTTCCTTTCAACTTACTTTGTGTTTAATAGGATACTAACTTTATAATAAGTTAAGCTACAATAAAGTCAGTTAAGAGAAAGAAGATCTTTAGTTACGTTTTAAGTTGTGCATTTACTAAAGAAAAAACAAAGGTGTATTTTATGAAGCACACTAAGAAATAATTAATTACGTTTGCTTCCAAGAACTAAGGACACATCTTTTTACACGCTTTATAATAGCTTCACTAGTATGTTTGTATGTAACCGACTCCTTAGAGCGCGATTTTGACCCACTTTAATCGGTCAGATTTCATTGAAACTTTGTAAGCTTATCGAGAACCGATGACAATTCAATAATTAAAAAAAAATTGAGAAAATTAAAAAAAAAAAAAAAAAAAACACGTTTTTGTAGTTAGCAGAACTAAAAAATAGAAAATAAATAATAGTTTAAAAAACTAAAAACACGCTTTAAAAAGCGATCGTCACGTGCACTTTTTTTTTAGAAAAACCAGAGAGCGCCCTGTATCGACGATTCTCTGACGATCGCGTTCATCGCTAAGTCGTTACGGATCGACAGAAGCTCGATAGTCTGACAACCATTCTTACAAAGGGGTATCGTGGATTGTGGAGGTCAGATTGGCAGTCGCTCCATGTAATGTACTCAGCTGCTTACGGTTAGACTGGAAGCCAACCCTAGCATAGTTGGAGAAAGGCTAGGTAGATGATAATGATGAGTCAGGTCTCAGGTAGGCCGAAAGAAAATCTGCTCAGGTGGAGATTCACAGATGACTCCGCCCTGGAGTGTAAATGTGGTGCTGTACCACAAACAATGGGGCAGTTAATATCTTGTCCATCGGGTCCTACTGTCTGCATGCTACAGGATCTGATGGACGCTGCTGAAATTGCCAAGCTCGTAGCCAAATTCTGAGCTGACTGTATTTAGATTGCTATCGACACGTTAAGAAAATAGTCTTGTGCCTGCTCGGTCATTTTTAAGATCGCTCCGTACTAGTTCATTTCGGTCAGTGAACTAGTTCATTCTATTAGTTCTATTGGCTCTATTTGGTCTTCGCTCTCAGTCAGTACTTCCATAGATCACAGAGCAAAAGTCTCATTGAAATCGTACCAGTCAAATCAGTCGCTGTCATTCTCGTTCTCGTTCAGACATACAGTATGGATCTTTGTAAATGTACGAGGAGCTATTAGAACTAATAGACCGATTACAAGTCTGTATTCGGGAACGTTGTACAGTGTAAAGAAACGGTTCCTATTCATTCATCGTTCACGAACTACACAAGACTATAAGAAAATGATCAACTATTCTTTCTGGTTCGAGACATAACGAGGCCTAAACACAAAAGATCTGTCAACAAAAGAATGATGAAACATCTTACAAAATTTAACAAAATCTCAACAAAAAAGGCCCCTAAGATAAAGGCTTTAAAAAGCTAAGGGAGAGCGCTCCACACTACTCGATACACTCTTAAGTACCATTTAGTGCCACTTGAGACCGTCTGGCTTTCTCACTTACAAACACTTTGATAGAAACCCACTTTAAATGGTTATGAGGTAAATATTACACCCTTTTTTTGGGTGAAAAAACGAGTTTTTGATGACTTTGCTGATTAGATTTTTTTTTCAAAAAATTATACACTGCTAGGTCTTGCTCGCGGCTTCATCAGCGTGTATTTGGTTTGAACCAATATTATAGAGAAAATATTTTTTTTACACGCTTTATATTAGCTTCACTTGTATGTTACGGCGCGATTTTGACCCACTTCAAACGGTCAGATTTCATTTAAACTTTGTAAACTTATCGAGGACCGATGACAATTGAATAATTTAAAAAAAAATTGAGAAATTAATAATAGTTTAAAAAACTAAAAAACACGCTTTAAAAACCAAACTAAAAAAGGAGAAAATAATTTAATTCAATTAAAAAGCGTGGGGTGCTTGTTGAGGTATTTTTTATAATCAATTAATGTCAAACACCCCACGCTTTTTCGTTGAATTAAATTATTTTCTACTTTTTTAGTTTGGTTTTTAAAGCGTGTTTTTTAGTTTTTTTAAACTATTATTTATTTTCTATTTTTTAGTTCTGCTAACTACAAAAGCATGTTTTTTTGTTTGTTACACTTTTACGCTAATAACGGCTGAAGGGTTTGGATTTTTGACACATGGGTATAGACCATGACTTGGATTATGACATCCATAATCAGCCTTTAAAGATTAATCTGGGACTAATTTTCCACACGATGAATTCCTTTGCCGTTTTGAGAGCAGTAACGATGAAATTATACAGGGTGTCCCGAAACTCAACGTCAAGCGGGTACGGGGCAATAAGCTAGGTTGTACCAGTTCTAGCAAAAATAAAAAATAAAATCCATGTTACTTGGTTAAGTGATAATAGGTATCAGATATTTAGGTAATGATCACAATGGTGTGATCACAAATTTCTAAATTGTTCAGTGTTTTTTTTTTTTATATAATCCTAAATAACTATGCTATTGATTGCAGTCACAAAACCAATAATTAATATTGTGAGTCTAGTACAAAAAAAATAAGTTTAATTAAGTCATGGTTAGAAACGTTTTATCACGAAACTTTAACACCTTGTCTTTAAAAAAATAACTATATTTTTTATTTTTGCTAGAACTGGTACAATCTAGCTTATTGCCCCGTACCCGCTTGACGTTGAGTTTCGGGACACCCTGTATACACAAAGTAAAGTTTCTGCCTAGGTTTGAACCTACGGTCTACAAAAGTCAGGGCTGTTACCAATGGTAGGGTTAGGACACAGAATACTTTGTACGGTAGTTCGGCATTGAGATGGGTCTATGACATTGTTTCCACCGCGGCCAAAACCTGGATAAGGCTGTTGTAAGAGCGTGGGGATTGGCACAAGAAAAGAGGGCCTCTCTCTCTTCTAGCCCAGCAGTGGGTGAAGTTGGGCTATGGATAATAGACAATGAGGTCGTCCCGTCTCTTTTCCTCTCACATCTACCCTGTTGATCTCCTTCCTCCATGTACTAAAATAAATAATAATAATAAAATAATTTATTTCCAAAAGTAAATTACAAAGTAGTTATGCGCAGCGTTTACAGCTTAGGACTTACAAGTGCACAGAAATTTGATCAATGACCCCCATGCTAGGTGGAACCTGTGTTACAGGGGTCATCCATCCGTCCATTTTACAAAATTACAGGTAAGTAAGTAGTTTTTTTTTTAAAGGGTACAATCGTGTTTTAAATTCTAGAGTGAGTGCGTGCGTGTGTGTGTGTGTATGAGTGGTTATGTGAGAGTGTGTGTAATTAGTCATGTATATTGCGATTTCAATAGCTCTTCTGTTTTACTGTACTCAAAAGTTAAAAGACATTCTTTAATTTTAGATTTACAATGAAATGTGTTAAGGGAAATATAGGGGAATAGGGAGGATCCTCCGACCGAATGTTGTGTATCATGGGCGCCTTCCCGACGAATGATGTCTGGACTTCGTATTTATGCTCGTTACGCTGTTAACTCTGCTTGCGCGATGCAGGATTTTGCGTGACGTCAGTGTGATGCGTAGTTCGCATGTAGCGTTGTAGATCTACGCAGTCATACTCACAACATGACCAAACCATCTATACTCCATTTGAAATAAGATTAGACATTTAACTAAACCTTTTTTACAGTCCGATCAACCGATTTTAACTTCTATTGCGTTAGTGGCATAACAAATGGCAGGTGCAGTAAACAGTTGGTATTGTAACTACTTTTTTGCTTTTAATGCCATCCTTATGCCTACGGTTTAGAAGCCAGAATCGGTTGAACTGACTGTAAAAAAGGTTTGTTCAAATGTCTAATCTTATTTCAAATGGAGTATAAGCATACTCTTTTCAATTTTTGTCACTACATCTTTTAAACCGTTGACCATTGATATACAAAAACAACCCAAGATGGACAATCTCGAACTAAAGTAATACTCAAAACTGTCCACAATTATATGTCAGTGGTTATAATTATGATAAAAAACATTTTTTTTGCAAATTCAACCTTACACGCATGACTTAAAGTAACTAACTAAACAAATAAATACAAAAACTAAAGGACACTTAGGCGTCAAAGTATTCGTCCGCAGCGCTGTCATCAGGAAACGTGCCCAGAAGACTGGCACCATTGCCACGTTGAATGGCAATGCTAATTCTTTGGCCGAAGAATGACCCAGCCCTCTGGTCACGGGAAGTGTCGACCAGCCGGCGAGAAATTTCCTTAAAGAGGAGACGTGCACTCGGGTCCCATGATCCGAGCGTTTCGACCCGTTATGGTATTTACGCCGCTTGAGGGTCTCAGCAGCCGCAGCAGCGGCACCAGCACAGCCTGTTGTGCTAGGAACATGAGATGGCGCAAGGGTGTCGACACAGGTTGCATCCCATAGTTGCACTTAAATTAGTTTTTACAAAACAATATCCAAAAAGATTGACTGAAAGATGACTTACGATACTATTGACACACACACACACCTGCGCACATTGCGCCCTATTTCTGGGGCCGTTTTTGAGACGCTGATTGAGTATCTTGGGTTTTTTTTATATCAATGCCGTTGCCATATCACATAATTCCACTGCTATTTAAATACAATATCATTCTCTTTCTTCAACATAACGTAAACAATTTATTTTTCTAAACAATATTTTGTAATGCCAACGACATTTTAATTCGGTACGTGACTCTTCTCTCCGTGTCGTCATTAACATAAAAAGTAAAAATATTTTGTGTCATTTCTTGAGACGAACAGTCACAAATTGGATTGTTGAAGGAGATTTGTTTATTTTTTGAAGTGGAAATAAGTAGTTTGTTATAGGTAGAAATAATTTTGTTCAGTTAGCATAATACACTCCAGGACTTCTTAAGCAAACCACCCACTGCACCGTCCCTTTTGATATAGGTCATAAAGGGCCAAAAACATCAACAAAATGTTATTTCATAGAAAAAGTTTTCATGCAATGTAAAGCTCACATGCTGGCCACCACCATCATCATCATCATCATTTCAGCCGAAAGACGTCCACTGCTGGACATAGGCCTCCCCCAAGCTCCGCCACTTTGACCGGTTCTGTGTTTTCCGCATCCAGCGGACTCCTGCGGCCCTCACAAGGTCATCGGTCCACGTTGTGGGAGGCCTTCCAACTTTACGTCTTCCGGTGCGCAGTCGCCACTCCAGAACTTTTCAGCCCCATCGGCCATCTGTTCTGCGAGCAATGTGCCCTGTCCACTGCCACTTAAATTTGGCAATTTTTCGGGCTATGTCGGTTTCCTTGGTTCTCCTGCGAATCTCTTCATTCCTGATTCGATCACGCAGGGAAACTCCAAGCATAGCCCTCTCCATTGCACTTTGGGGGACATAAGCCTCCAAGCCTTAACCTAGTATAAACCCACTTACAGAAATAAAATAATTCATAATTTAAGCAAGATTTTTCACACTGCAAATACCAACTATAAAACTGTAGACTTGGCTAAGCCTAGCTAAACGAGTATGTCAACTTATCAAGCTGTCAACCCTAACTATTTATAAAAGTCACCTAATGAAAAGGGTTTCGCAATTTATTACACAACCACAATGGCCTGGACTGGGCTAGGACGATTGAGGTTGTAAATTAGAATGGTAGGTTATCTAATTTATTGGTCAAATGTGAGTAGCAGGGCACATTGCTCGCAGAACAGATGGACGATGAGGCCGAAAGGTTCTGGAGTGGCAACCGCATACCAAAACACGTAGACTTGCAAGGCCTGTCACAAGGTGGACCGATGACCCTGTGAAAGCCGACGGAAAGCCCCACGAGAAGCAAAGAGCCGGTTCAGTGGACGTCTTTCGGCTGAAATTATGAAGACTCCAAGAGAGATGTGAGATATTTATTTCTAGATAACTCCAATTTTGAAAGGCACGACATAAACAAAATATTGACTTAGCATCAGCGCTTTTTAAACAACGTTGTTTTACTTTTACTGACCATCCAATTTTACATTCTATTCAGTACGTATCGAGTTTATTAGGGTTTCGGTAATTTCGCGATCCATATTTTTTGGGCTGAGCCCATTGAAACGCAAAAACCCAAGATGTACAGTCTCGAACAAAAGTAACACTTAAAACTGTCCACATAAATACCATTTTGTCAAGGGCCGCTCGTATTATTAATAATATGCCGACGAAAGATATTTTCGATGACCTGCCGAAATTTGCATCAGGAGCACAAAGGTGCATTGGAGAAGGCTTTATTTGAAGTTGTAATTTTAATTTAATTTTTTGTTTTATTTTTATTATTCAATTTTGTTAGTGTATTTTATAAATAAAAATAGTTTAATATGTGTGTATAACATAGTTTTGGGAAACTGTTAGATGTTGTACTTGATGGTGTTAATAAATAAATACATAATTATATTTTTTTGCAAATCCAACCTTACACACATGACTGAAAGTGGTTTTTACAAAGCAATGCCCAAAAAGACTGACTGAAAGATGACTGACGATACTATTTGACACCTGCGCACATTGCGCCCTATTTATGCGAATGTTTTTGAGACGCTGATTGTGTATCTTGGTTTTTTGTACGTCAGTGGATGAGCCGTATCAATCCATTAACGGGGGATGCTCTTGAGCTGATTAAAATCGATACTGAATTTTATCTAATCATGTGAAACCTATCAAGTACTGATTTGATTTGAATGAGCTTTCTGAGTGAATTATCATCACACGTGACGTCACGGAAAATCCAGGTCGCGCAAGCAAAGTTCGCCGTGCGCCTAGCATAATAATTATGTACAACGTCATAATATTACTTTTAGTTAATTTTAATATTTCACTTATTTCAAAATTCTTTTACAATACTAATTTACTATAAATTAATCAATTTTTTCTTTAAAAATACTTTAACCCCTTAAATATTTTATTTAAAAAAAAATATTATAATATTAACTAATTAATTTTTGAGTTAGCTTCAATAATAATTATGTCTTGCATTTGGTGTTTTTCGATGATGTTCTAATAATAATAATAGGTCTTTACCTATGAAATTGCCGTTTTGTATGAAAAAAATTAAACGAATTTTTTTCATGTATTTTTTATTTGTATTAATCGAAGTAATCACCCATGCAATCAATGCATCTTTGCCATCGCAGTGGCAGTTTATTGATGCCCTTCTTAAAGAAATCAGCTGGACGGGAGGCAACAAATTCTTCAAAGGCATTTTGTACTGCCTCTCGGGTATTGAATTTTTTTCCCGCCAAGAAGTTATCCAAATTCTGGAAAAAGTAGTAGTCTGTAGGCGCAAGGTCTGGTGAGTAGGGCGGATGACGGAGAGCTTCCAACCCCAGTTCTTGCAACTTGGAGACCGTCTGCTGTGCAGTATGAGGTCGCGCGTTGTCGTGCAGGAGCAGCGGAGACGAGCGATTGACCAATGCTGGTTGGAGATGTGCCAGCTTCTCCATCATTGTGTTCAGTTCTTCACAGTACACATCTGCAGTAATGCTCACCCCGTTTGGTAAGAAGCTGTGATGAATCACACCGGCGCTAGACCACCAAACAGTGACCATCACTTTTCTAGGGGTAAGTTTTCGTTTAGGGCATTGTTTAGGTGCTGAACCAGGATCCAACCAACTTGCTGAGCGCTTGCGGTTATCAAACAGAATCCATTTTTCATCGCAGGTAACAATGCGGTTCAAAATTCCTTCATTTGTGTGTCTGTTGAGCAGTGCAAGGCACGTCTCGACGCGTACTTCGCGCTGACGATCATTGAGTTCGTGGGGCACCCATTTGTCAAGCTTTTTTACCTTGCCAATTTGACGCAAATGGACCAATATTGTTTTGACGCTAACGTCGAAAGCTGCTGCTAATTCAGCCGTAGATTGTGTATCATCAGCTTCCACAATCGCCTTTAATTCGTCATTGTCGACCAAAGTCTTCGGACGACCGCGAGGTTAATTTTTCAGGTCGAAATTTCCAGAACGGAAGCGAGCAAACCAATAACAGGTGGTGCGTTGGTTTGTAGTGTTAGCTTCGTAAACGTCGTTGATGTTGCGTGCCGCTTGTGCCGCTTTGCTGCCACGACGGTACTCATATTCCATAATTACTCGAATTTTTTACGTATCCATGATGACGAAAAAGATTGAAATGCGATGAAAATGTAACACTAATCAATAAACAAATGACTACTTTTGGAAAAAAAAATCCATGTTTTTAAAATAAAATTAATTTGAAATTAGAATTCTTACCCAAACAAAAATTATTTTGATTTGAAATGGCCAGTACTGCAAAACGGCAATATCATAGGTAAAGACCTAATAATAACTTCATGTGACCAACTTCCAATAAAAAAACAGTGGCACTCCGGGAGTGCCGACAGAAGTGAAAACATGAACAATTACGTGTGTATTTTTAAATCGTCAATACAGGATTTCACATTGGGTTCTTGGGTCCTGATTGCTCTCGGTAAAAAATTATAAACGAGCGATCAACTTCAGCGATTAAAGGTAACAGCACAGATTTTTACGATAAAAATACAAATGGTAAGAAAGGGATAAAGGAATTAGAATTTCTTAATGAAAGAAAGGGACTTTTCCAAAAGACATCAACGCGCGACTCATCCGTGTGCTCAAGCGTTCGGTGACGATGACGCGAGTTCCATGATTTTTGCTCACCCAAAAAGTGTTCAACGCGCCTAAAGAAGTTCTCACTTCAAAAAACACTACATATTGAAAATTTACTTTAATTTCGGAAGTCGGTGGCAAAAAACGAAAATAAAAACCAAAGACAAGGATGAGGCTTAGCTGTTGCTATTACTTTTAGTCGAAACTTACTCATCATCGTCATAATTTCAGCTGAAAGACGTCCACTGCTGGATATATGCCTTCCAAAGCTCCGCCACTTCGACCAGTTCTGTGCTTCCCACATCCAGCAGATTCCTGCGGCCTTCACCAGTTCATCAGTCCACCTTGCTAAAATACCTCTATTTAGCCAAATAGCAGAACAAAAGAGGCTTGTGGCTATGTAATATTAGCCGTGCGGGTCGATCGATCAGGTTAAGCTACGCTTGCCGCGGTTGGTCCGTGGATGGGTGACCATCAGACCCCTCCGTGGCTCGGAAAGCACGTTAAGCCATTGGTCCCGGCTGTAATTTGTGGATCTTTGACAGTTTACGGGTCATCAGAAGCCCGAAAGTCTGACAACCAGTCTTACCAAGGGGTATCGTATTACCCAGTTACTGGGTTGTAGACGTCAGATAGGCAGTCGCTCCATGTAAAATACTAGTATCAGCTGCTGGTTATACTAGAAGCTAACCCCGATGTAGTTGGCAAAAGGCAGATGATGAACAGAGCAAAGAGAGTCAACTTTAAAACAGCCTCCAACATAAAATAACATTTCTCTACATAGAAACGCTTTGTTATAACTTGTTGAGGAAACGTAGAGACTGTGAAAACTTTGAAACATGTTTGCTAGAGCAATAAGTTTAGACCGCGTTATCTCTGGGAACTTCTAGATTTTCATCGTTGGTTTTGTCTCTATTTAGAGTTTAAAGTTCGTCTGTTGTTTAATGAAAATGTGTACGTGATGTTGGGTAATCAAGTTAATTTATCATCACGGTTGTATTCTGTGAAGGGGTGGGCATATTTGTTTTGTACCTACAACAACATTAGTAGCCTATAGTGTTCCCACTGCTGGGACAGAGGCCTCCCTTCAGTGAGAGGGCCGTAATCCAGCACGCGGGCCCAGTGCGGGTTGGTAGATGTCACATGACTTCGAATTTTTTGGTTTTAGGACATGCCGGTTTCCTCACGATGTTTTCCTTCACCGTTTTGAGAGCAGTGGTGATGACATAATTTACGCAAAACAAAACGAGTGTCTGGGTTCGAACGTCCGACCTACAACTCGTAAGTTGTGGCCGTTATCATTGGGACATCACGGTTCAGGATTCTAGTAAGGCTATTATTATCCGCTAAGTACATTACGAATAGTAGTCAACCCATTAAGGGCCATAGTATCCTCATCTCTAAGCACGACTGCCGCCCGCGCCCGCGCAGGGCACCTCTGAGCCTTTATCTCAAAATGGGGACATTCCTTTGATTATTTTACAATTGTGCTTCGGCGATTCTGTGGTACCTCTAACTATCTATTTTTCAGTGTATTTTTTTTTCCAAATAACGTAGCCGTTTAGTAGGAGTATGGAATAGAAGCCAAAATATTGCGTTTTGGAAAATATTTTTTTACAGCAAAAGTATTAACCATACAAAAAAAGTACTTCGGGCAAAATGATCTGTATGAATGTATAGCAAAATCATATATTTTTCAAATCTTCAAGACAAGCCGTTAATGAGTAGTAGGGTTCATAAAGTGACCGTGTTACGCTACCAAACGGGACGTAGGCCCTTAAAAGAATCTAGTCGCGGGCTCGAACTCACTGGTCGGCGTGGCTAAAAAGCATGCTGTCTCACCAGGCATCGTGTCCCACAGAGGTAGTATTAGTGATGAGCAGCTAGACGCTAGTCTGCACGCACAACGTTATTGAGTGAGATGCAGGATCATTTTTAGTAAAACAGACATTAAGAAAACACCTTTGGAAGATCGGGTTTTATGAAAACACCACTGCTTAAATCAATAACCAATAAAGGTTATTGAACTTTTTGATATTTGAGCTTTGTCAGCACCGACTTGCTTTTGTAGATTTTAGACTTCTTTTATTACTTAAACACGCCCAAAGTTAGGTTAAATTAGCAAGAAAAACGAATCTTTGTTGGCTCCTAACTTTCTAATGGCTTTTTATTTTAGTATTCTGTTTCCATACAGACAATATTAATAATGAGACAAAATCATTACATGTTTAATTATTAATGTACATTGTCAAACAGTGGAGTAATATACTCCCGAAGTTTGCATGGGAAAAATGTCGACTAGATTCACCTTAAGAACCCATTCTTCTACACAAGTAAACACAGAAAAACAAACTAAACTGACCACATTTATCGGTACTGTCAACCGCATGTCTATGGCAGCATTAACACACCAATTTTTACCCACACAGCGCCTTTATTTCGTAGCATTATGGGTCGTTTTTGTAGTTTCAATGTTACTACTGATATGCAGTTGACTATACCTACATTGTTGGATATTTTTTATGGACGAACTTTTACGTTTTATAGCTGAATATAAAATTTATTGATAGCCATTGGTTTTGATAACTGTTGTAGTAATTGCTGACTTTTATAGGGGTCTACAAGAATTTTTCGGTTCAGTGGGTTAAGTAAATGAGTAGATATTAACCTAAATACTAAAACTACTATTAAACTTTAAGATATTCTCAAAGTATTTTGTCGGTTCAATACATTTTTAACCGACTTCAAAATAAGGAGGAGAGTTTTTTTTATGTTTGTTACCACAGAACTTCATCATTTGTAAACACATTTGATAAATTCTTCCATACTTATACAATGGTACCATATGAGTTTGGTCAAGTTTTGATCAGAGGTTTTTATAGAGGGCTGCAATAATATCTACGTACTTTTTTCCACCTAGTGTATTATTGATGATGTCATAATACCTTCTTGTCACTGTTATTTACTTAGCAAGTGAATTTACACTAATTTGTGTGAGGTAGGTACCACAACATTAAAGTGAAATATATTTTTTATAAAAAAAAACAACTGACTTCCAAAAAAAAAACACTACAAAGTGAAAAATAATGTTCATTTCGGAAAACGGTGGAAAAAAAAAACGTAAATACAAAACCAAAAACAACGACTTTAAATCAATTAAAATGATTTTTCATCTTGTGGTGTTTTTTTTTTATTTTGATTGGAGAACTTGGCCAGGTAAACCACCTTCACACACGCCGGAGAACACGTGTGCTGTGTCTTGTAATGTGAATTACTTTGCATACCTACTAATATATAGAATAAGTTTTTCTAACTGAACAGACATCTGTGCTTCTAGGGAATTTGTTTTCGGTTGGGAAATCATCAAATAACTTCTCCCGCTCTGGGTGGAGTGGGAAGGCGTGTCAGACTTTAACTTACTAAAACCCACCCATGTTCCTTCAGTTGCCTGTATGCCAGGTGCCACGGTATCTCTTTCGAATAACCCGCACCCCTGACAGGCATCAGCCGTTGCGGACCCCACCAGTTGGTGCTGACATATCTTAGAGGCGCGCGTGGAACACAACGCGCCGTCGACAGCGAGCTACCCATTACTCGCCATCCGCAAGCCCGCGCCTGCGGTGGCCGGGAATCAGTTTTGGATTCCCGACGCCCAGGGCGTCTCCTGCGGCGACTACGGCCGTGAGGGCGCATATACTGCCTCTCCCTTACGTGCGTCGCCTCCCTCTTCGCGAGCATTACTGCTTCGCAGAAGGAGGTGACGGCTACCCATGCACTCTCTCTCTCGTGCTGCTGGGGGGTTTGTTGTGCAACTTCTTCTTACCAGCTAAAGTACTAGGAAATGATGAAGGGTGGCAGACTTATGTAACAGGGACTATCTTAGGTAATTTTGACGTTCGAATGGTGTTGATTCTCAGCTTATCTATCTATATATAAAAAAAAGTCGTGTTAGTTACACCATTTATAACTCAAGAACGGCTGGTCCAATTTTAATGATATTTGATTTTTTAGATTTGTCTTCGTCAGGAATAGAATAATAAGTATTAAAATATTATATTTATTAATAAAACATATCAATCAAAACAAAAATCTAGCCGTTTATTTTTAACAAAACGCAACGCGATGCAACTGACAGCGCACGTCATGTTATTTGTATTTTGTTTTCAAAAAAATTACGCAAAACTGAAATGCATGTAGGTTCATTGGGACGTGTTGCGGAGTACCTGCTAAGAGAGAATTTACCAAAATTCTTACGGGAACGGGAAAAGACAGAGTAAAGTTTGTGCGCGTACGAAGTCGCAGGCAAAAGCTAGTTTTAAATAAATGACTTTTGATTTTCATGTTTATCAGTGTTACAAAAAAAATTACAAAGCTGTCAAAATAACAAGGTTATTTTTAGGGTTCCGTACCCAAAGGGTAAAATGGGACCTTATTACTAAGACCGTGATTGTTAGACAGTTGAAATTTTCACAGATGATGTATTTCTATTGCTGCTATAACAACGAATACTAAAAAACAGAATAAAATAAATATGTAAGGGGGCTCCCATACAACAAACGTGATTTTTTTGCTCGATATTAATAACGGCAATAGGTACACGCCTGAAATATTCACAGAATATTTAGTTATATATTCACTTTAAAAATAAATCATTAAATTAAAATAAAACAAATATTTAAGGGGGCTCCCATACAACAAACGTGATTTTTTTGCCGTTTTTATAGAAAATGGTACGGAATCGTGCGCGAGTCTGACTCGCACTTGTTTATTTTAATTAATCATGGCCCCAGTTTCTAGGCTCAAAATACGATACTTTCAGTCTGCCCACGCTTAGTATTTCATAGGTTTATTACATAAAATATTTATTAAATTTAAATATGTCGGTATTTTCCCATTATTCTGTAAAACAAGCAAGTTTAAAATTACTAATAAATTGAGTACCCAGTCACCTCTGACATGTGCCGCCATAACGTTATCATTTATCAACCATACAGGCTTACCGATACCCCATACCTTATGGCGATCCCTGCAGAAATAATTGAGAGTTATTTGTCATAAGCAATTCCTATTGTTTTCCATTGTAAATGGCTTATTTTTATGTTATACATAGATTAGGTACCTACGGGAGCTCGTGGCTAAATAATAACAGCCACACAATTCGATCGATCAGGTTAAGCTACTCTTACCGCGGTTGGTCCGTGGATCGGTTGCCATCTTTACGTATCAAGACCCCTCCGTGCATCGGAAACCAAGTTAAGCCGTTGGTACCATATGCCATTCCAGGATCTTTGACAACCGTTACGGGTCGTCAGAAGCCTCAAAGTCTGGCAACCAGTCTTAAGGCCCTGGTAACTTTAGATATTGTCGTTATGAGCGATAATAGTTCTTATAACAAACCGATACGGGTTAAAATCTGTTGTAATAAACTCAATTATTAAATGAGCAAGCATTGTCGTAAAAATGCAAATTAAATCGTACAAAATTAATCGGCTTGGCCGATTAATCGGCTAGCCGGCTAGTCGGCCAAAGTCATAGTCGGCCCCATCTCTAAAAAATAATATAATGCTAACATCAAAATACTCTTAACATAAGTACCAATGTCAATAAGGAAAACATTAGATACATATACAGACATACGAAAGAAAAGAATTGAGATAATGTTTCCCCAAAAAAAGTCTATACAATATTCAAATAAAATAAAATGAAACCTCTAGTACATGTCATTCGGTGCCCGTTTCTGAATAAACGGTAAATAGGTAATTTGCATTCCTTGGAGGAAAAACAGAATATTATTTTTGTTGGTTTTGATAGAATTTACTTTTTTTAGGAAATATACAAAGTCATCATCCAGTCTATCCAGATGCAGTTGAATACCAGTAATTTACATGGAGCGACTGCCTATCAGACTTCCACAACCCAGTTACTGGGTAACACGATACCTCTTGGTAAGACTGGTTGTCAGACTTTCGGGCTTCTGACGAACCGTAACGACTGTCAAAGATGACACGAATGACAGCCGAGAAGCACGGAAAAGAAAGCACGTTAAGAGGGAACAGGGCGTGTGATTCTCCACACAAATGTATTATTTTTCTTCCTGAATAATGCCTTTACAGAAATATAAATTTTTTCATAAAATCAAGCTCTGCTGTGAACACGTCCCTGTCATTTTCTTTTTTTCAGCAAATAATTAGTAAAGAAAATTTGACCCTATATTTACAAAAAGTTCCCTATTTTTACACGCTTTATATTAGCTTCACTTGTATGTTTGTATGTAACCGACTCCTTTGAGCGCGATTTTGACCCACTTTAAACGGTCAGATTTCATTGAAACTTTGTAAACTTGTCGAGGACCGATGACAATTCAATAATAAAAAAAAATGAGAAAAAAAAACACGTTTTTGGAGTTAACAGAACTAAAAAAATAGAAAATAAATAATAGTTTACAAAAACTAAAAAACATGCTTTAAAAACCAAACTAAAAAAGGAGAAAATAATTTAATTCAATTAAAAAGCGTGGGGTGCTTGACATTAATTGATTATAAAAATACCTCAAAAAACACCCCACGCTTTTTAGTAGAATTAAATTATTTTCTCCTTTTTTAGTTTAGTTTTTAAAGCGTGTTTTTTAGTTTTTTAAACTATTATTTTACCGCCGTGATTAGAGGACTACCAGAAAAATTAGAACAGTATCTATCATTAAAAAAAAAATATACGATCCTAAACATCCTCTTTCTTAAAATGTCAATGTAAAAAATAATAGCATCGGCTCAGTTTTCGAGGAGAAAAAAGGGGAATACGAAACGTCGATCTCGTCAAATTGTTTGTGATAATTTCGGTCTGAGATACAGCTGTCCCTATCACACACTACGGGGACAGACTTACTGACAGCGCAACGGCAATAGTATCTTCAGATACCTATTTTTCAAATTCCTCGCAGGCCCTGTCCCCTCTTAAGCCGTTGGTCCAACGGCTTAGCGTGCTTTCTGACGCACGGATGAGTCTCGGTATGTAAAGATGGTTACCCATCCACGGAACCACCCCGGCAAGCGTCACTTGGCCTGCTGAATCGACCCGTGGGGCTATTATTAGTTAGCCACGAGCCCCTCAATCTACTACACTAGACCCTTATGCGACTGTGTGCGTGCGTAGATTTGTAATGTGACCACAATTTTCTCCCACAAATCAGTCTAATTAAATAAATAAACAATGTTTTATACATATCGTAAAAATTCAACCTACGTTTTATGATTACCAATTTGCTTGAATGGGTCAATAGTTTAGGTTAAGCTAAACTTGCCGCGGTTGGTCCGTAGATGGGTTACCATGTTTACATACCTAAACCCCGCCGTGCTTTGGAAAGCAGTCTAAGCCGTTTGTCGCAGCTGTCATTCATGAATCTTTGACAGTCATTACAGATCCTCAGAAGCCAGAAAGTCTCACCAGTAACTGGGTTAAGGATGTGGATAGTAGACTGGCAATCGCTCCATATAAAATGCGAATACAAGCCGACCCCAACATACAAAGACGACATAGTATATTTTATATCGAGGGCCTAAACGAAGCCATAATATACCAGAGGTGGTTTGACTCCCGAGCGT
Organism: Antitype chi; assembly: GCA_947359405.1. Taxonomy (NCBI): domain Eukaryota; kingdom Metazoa; phylum Arthropoda; class Insecta; order Lepidoptera; family Noctuidae; genus Antitype; species Antitype chi. The sequence goes on from OX375836.1 coordinate 6,026,977, forward strand.
GCGAGGGAGTCAATGAAACCGAGGGTATATTAAGTTGACTTTTAGTCGCGAGGTGCAAACTACACTTTTCACTCTGAGTGCGAGAAAAATAATCAATTTAGTGCAAAAAACATGTACCTAATAAATATTACTTAATAAAATAAAAATCACAATATCTATTAGGTATGTCTCTTGCTCTTTGCTCAACGTCAAACTCTTCACCAAGGAACTTATACCGCAACTGTCACTGGACATTCTTAATAAATTTATTTAAAACCGAACAAATTTACACTCGACAAATATTCTGAAATTATTCCGGTCAGTTTTTTCTTCTAAACCAGTCACAGATTAACAATTTAAAACACATGGCGCCACCTTGTCAAAAACCATGGAACTAAAACTCTCAACATTTTCGCAATGAAGATGGTCCACACTCCACAGATAACAGTATATTTACTGGCTGTTTGAGTTTGTCTATGTCACATGAAGGAAATTAAAAATCTAATTACTTTTCACTCCCTAGAGACTAAAGTGGTCACTTTAGACCCGCTTCGTAGGGCTTTATTGGCGTACTTTTAGAGCATGAGAAGTGAAAAAGTATTTTTCACTTCTCATGCTCTAAAAAGACCTCATTATAGCCCTACGAAGCGGGACTAAAGTGACCACTTTAGTCCCTAGGGAGTAAAAAGTAATTCGTTTTTTAATTTCCTTCATGTGACATAAACAAACTCAAACAGCCAGTATTATCTGTGGAGTGTGGACTATCTTCATTGCGAAAATGTTGAGAGTTTTAGTTCCATGGTTTTTGCCAAGGTGGCGCCATGTGTTTTAAATTGTTAATCTGTTACTGGTTTAGAAGAAAAAAAAAACCGCGAAAATTTCTGAATTTTTGTCGAGTGTAAATTTGTTCGGCTTTAAATAAATTTATTAAGAATGTCCAGTGACAAATATTATGTTCCTATATATTATGTTCCTTGGTGAAGAGTTTGACGTCAAGCAAAGAGCAAAAAACATACCTAATAGATATTGTGATTTTTATTTTATTAACCGACTTCGAAAAGGAGGAGGTTCTCAATTCGTCGGAACCTTTTTTAATTTTTTTTTATGCATGTTCCCCGATTACTCGAAGATGGCTGGACCGATTTGGATTTTTTTTTGTTTGAAAGGGTATACTTCCCAGGTGGTCCCATGATCATCAAGTCAGGATCTGATGATGGGATCCTGGACAAATAGAGAGAACTCTTCAAATTTTATAGGCACGCGAAGCGATTTAGGTATTTTTTGGAAGAGTACTTTCTCGGAGTGGTCTCATTTCAATTTGGTGAAGATCTGATGAAGAACTTTGGAGATAGGCAACGGAACTCCTCAATAAATGATAGCAAATGGACTGGGATTGCTGAAATCCCATGTCTGTCTATTGTTTACACCAGTTCATAACATAACATCACGCCAGTACGCTGTGAAGGGGTAAGCACATGTGAACCACTAAAAAGTAAAAAAAAAAACTTTTCCAAAAAAAAAACAACCGACTTCCAAAAAAACACTACAAAGTGAAAAATAACTTTAATTTCGGAAGGCGGTGACAACAAATTCAAATTCAGCTCCAAAGACACCGACTTCCGAAATTAAAGTTATTTTTCACTTTGTACTGTTTTTTTGTTAAGTAATATTTATTAGGTAAGTACATGTTTGTGTACTAAATTGACTATTTTTCTCGCACTCGAAGTGAAAAGTACAGTTTGCACCTCGAGACTAAACGCCAACTTAATATACCCTCGGTTTCATTGACTCCCTCGCACGCTCGGGAGTCAAACCACCTCGGGTATATTATGGCTTCGTTTAGTCCCTCGTTATAAAATATACTATTTCATGGTCTGTGCCGTCGGCTTGACCTGTGAGATTACACCTTACAATAATCTTCCAAGAACACCGTGTCTATGATCCCCGCGCCGTCCAGGATGCTAGTCACAGCCACGCCCCGCGCCCCCGCCCCGCGGAGTCGGGGCACGGCTTGCGAGCTGTACGATCTACAGTACGCTTTCGATAACGCTTCAAAGTGCACGAGTGTCACTGTGCGTAAAATAACAACGACGTAGTTTCGTTCGAGATCGATAAATATTATCGATCGTGTTGTGAATTTCTGATACTTTGTGGATTGCCCTAGAGTATTGGTAAGTGAATTTCTGTACTACTAAGTGCTTGCTTTGAATAAAATGTTATGTAATTGTAACATGTCATTGTTTTGACGTTTCTTCTGAATTTAGCTAATTTAATTTTAAATGTAAATAAGTAATAGCTTTAATTGTTTTCCCGAATGTGTTTTCTTTTTTTGTTTGCTATTTACGTAGAATTATTTTATACTTACTGAGACTCGCACTCTACGATCTCAGGAATCGTATGGCCTGAGCTAATCAGACATACGTCTCGTTTCGAGTCGCCAGATGACTCAATACGAGCAGGCGCACGGCTCAATTCGAGTAGACGTATGGCTCGATTCGAGCAGCCTTACGGCCCGATTTGAGGAGCCGTGCGGGTCGATTTGAGAAGCCGTACGGCTCGATTGGGGCAACCGTACGGCTCGACATGAGCAGCGGTACGGCTCGATTTCAGCAGCAGTACGGCTCATTTTGAGCAACCGTCCGGCTCGGTTTGAGCAGGCGTATGGATCGATTTGAGCAGCCGTACGGCTCGACTCGAGCAGTCATATGGCTTGACTTGAGCAGTCGTGTAGCTCGATTCGGGTAACTGTGCCGTAAAATTTGCGCTTTTACATTAAGTGTGGCTGCGTGCACTCACCAGCTTGCTCGTTTCCAGATGGCGACACCAGTAGAAATTTCTACACTTGAATCACTTCTGGAGTGGGAGGCTGAAGACCTCGGCGACAACGAGATCCTGGGTAGGATAAAGAAGCTGGCTATTGCACATTTACCTGAAGGATGGCTGGAGTGGAAAGTTATCCCCCTCCAGAAAGAAGAAATATTAGGTCCGGAGCTGGACCCACAGGTTCTAAACAAAATAAGGTTTGCTTTTCCAACTGTAAGCCTTGCTAGAGCTTTCTCGCCTGACTGTACTAGTCTTCCTGAAAAGGTGTATAGGGACATGAAGGTTAGAATGCTCGAATGGCCTCTTTGTGTCGGGTTGATAATTGGCCCTCCTTCTGTGGCCTCTAGAATAAGGGGCTCAGCCGTTCAAAACGAGTTGGTTGTAGCTGCTCTAGTAGACCTAAAGCCTCTGTTGTTGAGCAGAAAAGAAGCTTCAAAAGAGCTTTCTAAAGAGGAAGAAGACGAAATTGATGACGCATCAACAACGCGTTCTCTCTTTTCAAGTCAAGCCAAACCCAAAAAGGTGTCGAGATTAGACAAATTGGAACAATCTCAGGCTGAAATGAAAGATATGCTCTTCTCATTTATGAGAAAATTCACTCCACAATCCGAGGACGAGTCTGAGGAGTTTGGGTCAGACACTGACGAGAACTGTGCTCCAGAACCATCTCCTATTTCCTTATTACCACGGATAGAAGAGAAAACATGGAGTGCCCCAGGTCTATCCATCGATGCGGATCCGGAGGAAGATTTTGATTTTGTGCCCAAAACCAAAGAACAGGAGCCCGCCATCCCTGCCCCAAAACCCCACATTGCAATTCAAGGCACTGAGTGCCAGAGACTTGGGGATATGACGTATAAGCAAATAAGATACATAGATGCGCAAAAAGTGTTACATGCTTCGCCGGTCTTTAGCGCTTTGAAAACCAACACTGTCCTCGCAAGGCAAGCATCCCCGTCACCAGTGCAAGAACAATTGACGCGAGCTGATTATACTTTAGGCACAATTTTGCATGGTCTGCTCTTAGAAAGGGATGCATTAGCTAGCACATTAAAGGGTCTTTCTGATAAACATCCGTTGTTGAAACAGGACCTAAAGACTGCTTTTTCAACAGAATCTCAGTTCAGAGTCATCTCTAACAACCTTCTGCAATACGTATGTGGGCGTAGAGCTGAGATAATAGAACAAAGGAGGAATAGTTTGCTACCGAAGGACGAATACCAGGCGTCGATTTTGAATACAATTCCCCCTTCGACTTCCCATCTCTTCTGCGATAAGGAGATGTCGGATTTACTAAAACAACCAGCTCACCAGAATTTATTTCGTGAGCAATACAAAAAGCCTTTTCAATCCAAACATTACAATGTCCCTCAGTCGTCATTGCATCAACGACCTAGATCCGGCAAAATCGTTAAAGCACCAAAACCCTTTACCCGTAAGCCCAATACCAGCAAAGTGCCCGAAAATTGGAAACGTTCATATGGAAGTAAACATGGACACAAGACGATGCCCAGGGGAGGACCCAGAGGCAAAGAAAATCCGAAACAAAATTGACACACGGGAGTTCAGAGGGGGAAGGCTACTATCCTTCTTAAAAATCTGGGAGGGGGAGGGGGCACCCCTAAATATCTTAAACATAATAAAGGGATACTCGATTCCTTTCATAATGAAACCCCTCTGATTCCTCTCTCAGCCCAAATATCACATCTATACGATACAAAAAAGATGGACTTAGAGATCCAGTCGCTACTGCAGCAAGGAATATTGGAGGTTACGACATCAAAAACAGGGTTCTTGTCCAAAATGTTTCCGGTACCCAAACCGGATGGAAAAATTCGACCAATTATCAACCTTCGAGGCTTGAACAGATATCTTCGGCCAAAAAAGTTCCGTTTAATGAATCATCTAAAGGTGCCCCAATTCTTACAACAGGGAGATTATCTGGTAAAGATAGACATTTCACAGGCTTATTTCCATATACCTATAAAGATACAACACCGAAAGTTCCTCTCCATCGTTCATCAAGGAAAATTTCTGCAGTTTTCATGCCTTCCTTTCGGACTGTCAACCGCTCCCATAACATTTGCCAGAGTATCGAATTGGATGGCGTCACGTCTGAGAGAGATGGATATAAGAGTGATAGTCTACCTAGACGATTTCCTTTTATCCGATCAGGACCCCATAAGACTAGAAGTCAACGTTGTCAAAACAGTCCAATTCTTAGAGAAGCTGGGATGGATAATCAACCGAGAGAAATCTCTGAACTACCCGGCTCAGCGTTTGGAATACTTAGGGATCCTGTGGGATACAGCAAAAAATCTGCGAGCTCTACCAGAAAAGAAGGTGATATCCTTACGAAAAGATCTGACACGATTACTGAGAGTACGAACCTGGAGTTGGATATCGGCCAAGAGTCTTCTAGGGAAACTAAATTTCGCCAACTTTGTTATCCCTCTAGGAAGACTGCACGGCAGAGACATACAACGGGCAGCCCATACACTTCCAGATTGTTTACGGAAAAAGAAGTTTCCCATACCAACGTTGGCCCTTCAGGAATGTCAATGGTGGTTAGAAAACCTAAACAGAACTACCGCTCTTTTCACGTATCACGAAACTGTTCTAGTAACAACAGATGCGTCGGACAGAGGCTGGGGAGCTCAGGTAAATGGAAAACTTATTTGCGACGAATGGACACCTCAACAAAAGTACTGGCATATCAACATGAAGGAATTGTATGCTGTTGTACAAGCATTTCACCTAGAAAGAGAGTTTTTGAGACACAAACGAGTAATAATACAATCGGACAACCGAACTGTGATTTCCTATATAAAAAACCAGGGTGGAACTCGTTCCTCGCAGCTAACAAAATTGACATCTCTTCTCCTAAAATTAGCCTTGCGCTTGGATACCGAAATCGTTCCGCAGTACTTACCGGGAATCTACAACGATGTAGCCGACAGCTTGTCCAGACAGAAGCACATAGTGGATTGGCATCTATCAGAAAGGATATGCAACATTATATTCCAGAAATGGGGAGTCCCAGAGATCGATCTTTTTGCCACAAATGCGTCCAGGGTGGTTTCAACTTACGTCACTCGGGATGTGAACGACAAAGAAGCCCTGTTCATCGACGCATTCAGCAAAATGTGGGAGTTCAGGCTAGCCTGGGTTTTCCCACCCCCATCTCTAATCCCAAGGGTACTATCACATCTGAACCAGGCAAAGGGATTGTATATCCTCATAGCACCGCGGTGGGAGAAAGTGTTTTGGAGAGCAGACCTGAGATCGAGAGCGGTAGATCACCCCTTCCGAATCAGGAATCTTCAACATCACATGATGGACATGGTATCTCAATCACTTCTTCCGAATGCTCGAAAGTTATCTTTGGAAGCATGGAAAATACGGGGTGGTCAGAAATAATCTCAAAATGGCCAGAGGAAGACCGACAACTTCTAGAGAAATCTTGGAGACGATCCACATTAAAAACGTATAAGGCCCCGTGGGAGCTCTGGACAAGGAGATGCAACTTGTTGAATCTTGATCCAACTAAACCAGATGCGGCTACAGTAGCTTTACATTTGAGCTTTCTCCATAGAGTAAAAAAGTTCTCTCCTAATACTATTAAGTTGCATAAATCGGTAATAGCGACTTTTGCATGCCCTCTTCAAAGGGAGATAATTTTGGAAAGCCCGCTGATAAAACAAATGATTAAGGCTATCGATACAAGTAACCCACTGCCTAGAAAGAAAACAATTTGGGATATTGCTCTACTTATTAGCTGGATGGAGAACTTATCTGTAGATAAGGATAGTATCTTTGAGGTATCTCGTCATCTAGCTTTCATTTTACTATTAGCTTCCGGTCGGCGAATACATGACCTTACTCTACTTATGATTGATAAAGATAGTATGTTACTTGATGAGACATCTGTCACTTTCTGGCCAGATTTTGGCTCTAAAACGGATAGCAGGCTTCAGAGGCAGTCAGCGTGGCAGCTTACTAAAATACCTAATATTAAACTTGATCCTGTTTACTGGACAAGATTATTTCTCTCGCTCACGAGATCAAGGAGACGTGCAGGTGGAAATTGTGTGAACTCTTTATTTATATCGACTCGTGGTCGAGTGAGACCAGCTTCCCGGTCAATTATTGCTGGATGGTTGAAAACCGCTTTCTTACAGTTAAATATTAACTTCCCTCCAGGAAGCATTAGGTCAGCGGTGGCTTCATCAAGAAGGGATAATAATGTCCCATTAGATTCTATTTTAAGGAACGGTAACTGGAGAAGTGACCGTAATGTGTTTAAACATTATTTTAAAGAGGTAATTAGTGTTCCCACCAAAAACGACTCGGTCGATAACCTTGTTAATTCTAGTTTTAATACTATTTGACTGAGATAGATCTCAAAGTTTTGTTGATTAGGTACTTGTAATTTGTTACGTTCAATCATTGTTTTAAGAATTTCGTTTATGTTATTTTGAAATAAATATTTTCTTTTGAATTTTATTTTCTTTTTATACTTACCTAAGCACTTAGTAGTCTTACCATTACCTTTCCACAATATATATGTCACAGTACGCATCCCCGCGTCGTCAGAAACCAAACATTTCTCACAGGTCAAGCCGACGGCACAGACCATGAAATAGCAGACGTTTTTCCCCTGAAGGGATAAAAACGATATATTTCATGTCTTGCCTAGGCTTGACCCAGTAAGTCCTTGACGACTTATAATCTCAAGGTACTGTAGATCGTACAGCTCGCAAGCCGTGCCCCGACTCCGCGGGGCGGGGGCGCGGGGCGTGGCTGTGACTAGCATCCTGGACGGCGCGGGGATCATAGACACGGTGTTCTTGGAAGATTATTGTAAGGTGTAATCTCACAGGTCAAGCCTAGGCAAGACATGAAATATATCGTTTTTATCCCTTCAGGGGAAAAACGTCTGCTATATTTTGTTCAGAAATAAAGTTTTTCTTAGGTACTTCTAAAAAAATATTCAAGAGCCTGTAAAAATCTTAAAACCACAGATATCTCTTAACAACCTACATTCTTCGTATTTTAGTATCCTTAAGTCCCAAGGCTAGCCTTGCGAGGCCAAAAATTCTCTTTAGAAACCGGTTTATGGCCTCTAAACCGGTTTGGTTCGGTTTACGACCGGAATGTTCCAAGGGGAAGGTGAAAGGGATTTATTTGACCGAGATGTAGTATATGTAAGAATGAAGAATGTTAGATACTTGATAGTAGTTTAGAATAGAAAGTTTCGGTATTTTTGACGACTAATTTTATGTATTTTTAAACCGACTTCAAAAAGGAGGAGGTTCTCAATTCGTCGGAACCTTTTTTTTTTGGTGTATGTTCCCCGATTACTCGAAGACGGCGGGACCGATTTGGATTTTTATTTTTTGTTTGAAAGGGTATACTTTCCAGGTGGTCCCATGATCATCAAGTCAGGATCTGATGATGGGATCCTTGAGAAATTGAGAGAACTCTTCAAATTTTATAGGCACACGAAGCGATTTAGGTATTTTTTGGAAGAGTACTTTCTCGGAGTGGTCTCATTTCAATTTGGTGAAGATCTGATGAAGAACTTTGGAGATAGGCAACGGAACTCCTCAATAAATGATAGCAAATGGACTGGGATTGCTGAAATCTCATGTCTGTCTATTTCTTACACCAGTTCATAACATAACATCACGCCGGTATGCTGTGAAGGGGTAAGCACATGTGAACCACTAAAAAGTGAAAAAAAAAACTTTAACCAAAAAAAAAACAACCAATTTCCAAAAAAACACTACAAAGTGAAATATAACTTTAATTTCGGAAGGCGGTGACAAAAAATTAAAATACAGCTCCAAAGACACCGACTTCCGAAATTAAAGTTATTTTTCACTTTGTAGTGTTTTTTTGGAAGTCGGTTGTTTTTTTTTTAATAGGTAGGTTTTTTTTCCACGAGCCGTGTTGGTTACTTTTGTACTTTTTCAAAAGTAATTCACTATGTCCTGACGCTGGTCTCGTGGTCGCAGGCGTGACTGCTGAGTGTGGGGTTTTGGATTCGATTCCCGAGTCGGGCAAAATTGGTTTTTGTATCTGGAAATTCTCAGTAGCAGCCCGGAGTCTGGATTTGTAGCGGTTGATGGCATTCGGCTCACCCTATAAATGACGAAATATGGATGTACATGTCTGCCCAACTCTTCGGGAAAACTGAGCGTGATGTTATGTAATGTTATATTTATTTTTCCACGAGCTGACAATCATTACTTTTGTACTTTGTCAAACGAATTTCACTAGTTATGTTCCTAGATACCTAGGTCCTATTTAATTGGGGCAAGCTTTTTACCAGTAACCGAAAACAAAATATCGATTTGGTACTAAAAATATTTAAAGAAAAACCGGCCAAGTGCAAGTCGCGTGCGGTCGGTGCGTCTATCACGTGTGTGTCGACCTGGGAATCAAACCTTCCCAAGGTCCTAAGTTTGGTCGTCCCGCTAGCTAAAACTAGACCAATGAGATATTAGCGCGACCAATAAGGTGTAAGTAGGTACCCATAGTAACAAAAACTTAAAAATATCTCTGATTTCAAATTTTTTTTTTCTTATAAAGTATCAAATTCTTAGAAACAGTCTCACAAATCTTCAAATTCGAATACACGTTCTTTTATCGTTTTTAAAATGGCGAAATATACAACATACAAAACAAAGGAAAGTTGAAATAGAGCGTTATCGAAAAAATTCCAAATTCAAAACGTGGAGCCACTTATCATTGTCGAACAATCGCTGTACGGACGAAACAGGTTTAGGTTACGCTATGTTATGGATGTGATGTATATAGTTTTATATTTTCTTTCAGTCGTTGTAATTTTTGGATAAGAAGTGATAGTATGATTTTTAACAAGGGTTTCGTTGTAATGTCTGCTTATAACAAAATGTTGGTTGATGATTGTCACCAGCTAAAGCATTAGGCAGTTGTAAAGAGCGGGCATTTGGGGATCGTCCTTAACGTTCTGCCAGGGGTGCGGGTTGTTCGAAAGAGATACCGTCGCCCCTGGCACACAGGCAACTGAGGGAACACGGGTGGGTTTTAGTCAGTAAAAGTCTGATACGCCCTCCTGCTCCACCCAGATTGGCAGAAGTTATTTGATGATTACCCACCCACAAAAAAAAAACGTCCTTAATTTGTTTTCCCGATCAAAAAGTGCGGATTTTCAGCCTCATATAAATAAACGAAATTGGCTTCTAAAAAAAAATCACCTAATCTTACGTCTACCAAGCGTATGACTAGCGATTATGGAACTTCCAGATGAAAAACCCATTAACTATTAAAACTATTAATGCGCAGTAGTAATTGCTCACGACTACAAAACTACCGAGGCAGTATGTTTCTGCCTTCATCTCACACCAAAAACAAATAACGTACCTGCCTACCCACATTATCATTTAATTGCTACTCACGTAAATACACCCACCCTCGGCAGATCGACGCCGACGCCCCGTTAATGCATTGAGCGTAAACCCCCATTAGTATCGAGCTTTATAATTAAGTTATTAGCCGTCGGTACACGTTAATTACGATATTATCTCATGCAGATAGCGGCAAATGACGTAAAATGTTACGTACGTAATATTTTATGTCATGTATTATTTTGAAGCTGTGAAAGTTAATGATAAGCTTTCAGTTTCGAATGCGTGCCGAAAAGAAATCATATGAGAATATGAGAATTATGGAAGTTGTCGAGTAGATTTGATTTGTTTTTTGTCAGTTATAACAACATAACATCACGCCCGGTATCCATACAGTTTTTTTTTTTATATTGAAGACAGATTTAATTTGCATGGATTGTAGGTTCTTTCAACCACAATCAATACGCTGATATTTCTCAAAGTATCAAAATATAAGACACTGCTTTTACACGATTCAACCCGTGGCATCCTAAGTATTTCATTGGCATTCGCCCCATTTATCTCAGTTCAATTTTGGGCTAAACTCTCCCAAGTTTGTGCCATAACTCCTGGTTTTCCGCCTCACCCAAACTGTTAACTACAACAGATTGTGCTAGTTTTTACCTGCTGCTATTCTTAATATTTATTGTTATTTTCTGTCTGACTTCCCACATTTAACTGTTTGAATTAAAAAATAAATATATTTTCGTAATTGCATGCGATAAACATGTTTGGGAAAATACAAGGCACATGCTGATACATTACGTACTTATTTACAAGTATTTATATGTAAATACTTGTAAATAAGTACGTAATGTATCAGCATGTGTGTATGTGTGTGTATGTAGGTGTATGCACCTATATTAATTTACGAGCATACACACGCATCTAAACGTTCATCATCCATGACATATTATTATTGTGTAATGATATTTGTCTTCGCATAAAATAATTTTCCGTCCCATTCGATTAGTCAGAGCCGGCCAAAATGCACCTGTCCGTACGTCCAATCTACGTAACACAACGCAACGTAAGCTATGAATGTCATCAATGCATCGGTACCTCCAGTTCGGAATACAAACTCGACGAACAAACAATCTGAATTTGAATTCTGGGAACGTTCGAAATACTGGCTGCCGGTACCATGGAGTTTTTAGTCGAGCTTACGTTGGGCTGTTTCTCCCGTGGCATCATAGTAGATTATTTTAAACAAACTCTGTACGATTTTTGAATTTATTCAGTAAGTTGTGGCTATTCGGACTTGGATCGTTGAAGAGACCATAACAGTTTTTAAATCGGTTTTAAATATTGTTACATGATTTTATGTAGGTACGTTTATGTGCTAATTTTGTGATATTACAAGAAAATTATCCCATGGATCCCAGATCCCAAGATTAGGGCTTATAATATTAGATTACGATGTTTTTGATTTTATGACAGACACTGATGTCAACGTTTTTAAAAAGTGCGTGGAGTCCCTCCGCGCGGAAGAAGTGAAACCGACTCACTCTCTCTCTCCTACTTTCTACTTTTGTGTACCTATCTCTCTTTCTCTCTCCCTCGGTTGCGTTAAACGTTTAACGCAACCTTGTTGGAAGTCGCATAGGAAGTTTCACTTCAAAAAGTGCGTGGAGTCCCTCCGCGCGGTAGAAGTCTGTTGCGTTGGTTGCGTTAAACGTTTAACGCAACCTTTAGCGTTAAACGTTTAACGCAACCCTGTTGGAAGTCGCATAAGAAGTTTCACTTAAAAAAAAAAAATTACTTGACAATGTTCAAGACATCTAGGATATTGTGATCTCGCTGATAATTTTTTTTGTTCCTTGAAACAGTGTATCTACCAATAATTCCAAAGTGAGTTTCAAAAGTAACCTCCGTCTATTGCTATTCTGCAGACTGCAATATACGGATGTTTGAGTCACGAAGCGAAAATCAACCGGAGAGATAGACAGATACTTGGTTTTATTGGAAACTGATACTCAAGCTGATTCTGTTGTGTATGGACTACGTTGAAATAAGCATAGGAGCTATTTTTGCTAGGGCGCATAGAGATCAGAGGAACCGGTTTTTTTTGGGTTGGAAATCATCAAATAAATTCTCTCGCTCTGGGTGGAGCAGGAGGGCCTGTCAGACTTTTACTGACTAAAATCCACTCGTGTTCCCTCAATTGCCTGTTTGCCAGGGGCCGCGGTATCTCTTTCGAACAACCTGCATCCCTGGCAGGGCGGAACCGGGTGTACTTACTCATCCTCTATAGAATAGGGAGGATCCTCCGAGGAGGCAGGTATCGTGCCTGGTGGGATACTGTCCGACGGTTGATGTTGGGACGTTATATACTATTACATTTTGATCATTAAAAAAAGTAATTGAACTCATCAATAAGAACAACTGTCACAGTGGGTTCAACCCTGAAATCCTACGAATGTTATACGAGTAAATTTGAAAGTGTCTATGATGTGTGTTACTCAATCACGCAAAACCGGCTGAACAGATTTAGTTGAAATTTGTTATATAGATAGTTTATATCCTTGATTAACACATAGGATACTTTTTTATCCCGGAAGCACGTTCCCGTGAGATATTTTTCGATCTCTACGCGGATGAAGCGGCTAGCACAGATTATTTATTTATTTAATACTTCACGCACAGAAATGTACAGAGGCGGACTTAATGCCAAAAGCATTTTCTACCAGTCGACCTTTGGGTGATGCAGAGACAAACAGTGGTAGGTGCAATTATGTAACTCGTGTTTTGAATATTTATTCCAATATAAGTAAATATAGGTACCAATATTATTATATTCATACATATGATATAAATACTTAATTAAATATAACCAAAAACAAACATACTTAAATACACATAAATATAATAAAACAAATAAGACAAAAAATGGGAAAACATTATCGTTGTGAAGATACTGCCAGCTTCTTTTGAATGTGCTCGTGAACTTTCACTTTAATGGACAACCGGTTGGTTGCCATCCTGATTTCCAAGGGGAGCGCATTCCACAGAGATATAGACTGAACGAAGATTTTTGTTGTGGTTGACACAAATGTACTGAAAGTGAGGGGCTAGATAGCTAGGGGAAGTTGGAGAGTCAAGAAAAGAAAACAAGGTGGTCAACGCCCTTTGCTCTCTGCGCTGGCGAATGGGCAACCACTTTAGAAGCGACCGTTGCGCAGATACATGGTCATATTTACGCAGATTGAACACGAATCGAATGCAGTAATTGAGAAGACGGTCAAGTTTGTCGAGGAGATCAGCATTCAGATCGTAGTAGGACACATCACCGTAATCGATGATAGGGAAAATTAGGGACTGCACAAGCATTGTCTTCGTACTCGTTGCTAATAAATTTTTCAGCCGGTACAGAGCACGCAGCGTTCCAGTAACCTTCTGGCTGACTATTACCCGCTAGCAAAAGCTAGTCGAGAAATAAAAATGAGCTGATCCGGTAAACTTCGCTTGCGCGATGCAGGATTTTGTGTGACGTCAGTGTGATGCGTAGTTCGCATGTGACAATGTAGATGCCGCCACAGGTGGAATCTACTTTTACTTCTATCTACTAACAGTAGTATAGTTTGAAGTATTAGGTATTTAGTTCAGTATTTAGGTATTTTCGTAGATTTTACTCGACCATAAACTACAAACTAATTCATAACCACAGCGAGTTTGCCAGTAAATAGTCAATCTCAGATTCAATCTCTAAATAGATAACTCAGACATGCGGCTGGCAACACCGACTGAGTTTAGCCAGCTTTATTGGTATCGGACAGTTTGAATAGTGCTATAGGTAGATTGGTTGGTCGAATTAGACGGTAGTTTGAAATTGTATGTTGCTTGTTAGAATTTGAGTTTAGAACGATTTCAGGTTGAGTTGGTCGCTTATACTTCAAATGACAACACGTGCAATTTCTTACGATGATTAAAAAAAGTGGGTCCCTGAGGATGGCCTGCGCTGCCGAGGCTGGCCCAAGAAGTGGTGGCGCAACGACCTAGATGCGTATTGCAAGGGTTGAATCGAGGTGGGCCTGGAAAAGGATGCATGGGAGGTTTGGGGGACGTCTTTGGTCAGCAGTGGGATAGTGTAGGCTAATCAAAAATAAAAAAGGATTTTATTTTTCACAATTAGAATAGGTATAATCATAATTTATAGTAGACTAGCTGTGCCCACGACTTCGTTCGCGTGGAATTTAACAAAAATTAAAAAAAGAAAACAAAAAAAAAGTAGCCTAAGTTACTCCTTATTACATCAGCTATCTGCCAGTGAAAGTCCTGTCAAAATCGGTCCAGCCGTTTCAGAGATTAGCCGGAGCAAACAGACAGACAGACAGACAAAAATTAAAAAAAAAAAAATATTTTGGTATATGTACCGTGTATACATCCATATGCATTTATTAAAAAGCGGTTATTTTAATATTACAAACAGACAGTCAAATTTTATTTATCTGTATACATACATTATTTTCTATTTTTTTCATAAATTCTAGATAATATCTACCTACTTATTCACTTGAGAAAGAAACAGGTTTATTCCTAGTTCAGGTGGAATCCTATTATTTTTACCGACCTCTACTTCAAAGCCCCATTTTGTAAATATTAATAATACAAATAAATTATTTTAATAAAACAACTTGAAGTACAATTCGTTACAGTGCACGAACGTACGTGCAGTTAGCACGAACTTCACGGAGTAAATGTAAGCCCAAGTTTGCAACGGGCGATTTTTATTCGGATACAATACATGTAGGTATTTGAAACGCAAACACATAATTGAAATCCAGTAGTATATTTTTGCAAAGCGCTAACATGCATTTTGTTGGATTCTCAATGCTCGACTCATAACCGAGAGTTAAAAAGCCAAAACGTGAAAAAAAAAATCACCCGTACCTGAGCTAACATAAATTCGAATGATTCTAGAAGGAGATGTTCCAAAATGTATGGAGCCTGGGCCAGGTCCTTGTACACTATACGAAATTCATTTAAGGGCCTACGTCCCTTTTGGTAGCGTAACACGGCCACTTTATGAACCGTACTGCTCATTAACGCCTTGCCTTGAAGATTTGAAAAATATATGATTTTGCTATAGATTCATATAGATCATTTTGCCCGAAGTACTTTTTTTGTATGGTTAATACTTTTGCTGTAAAAAATATTTTCCAACACGCAATATTTTGGCTTCTATTCCATGCTCCTACTAAACGGCTTCGTTATTTGGAAAAAAATACACTGAAAAATAGATAGTTAGAGGTACCACAGAATCGCCGAAGCACAATTGTAAATTAATCAAAGGAATATCCCCATTTTGAGATAAAGGCTCAGAGGTGCCCTGCGCGGGCGCGGGCGGCAGTCGTGCTTTAGCATACAAACGGGAGATGAGGATACTATGGGCCTTAAATAGTTCTAAACTATCCAATAACTTTAAAATGGCTTGGTTTGCTAGTAAACACAAGAAATTACACTTGAAATTGCAACACACAATAAAAACCCGTCATGGCGGTAAGCTGTCATTTTGATGCATAATGACGTTTGACATGTTTATTTCTGTGGAGGTTGAAGCATAAGGTAACAGATGGGAAAGAAACGGTATTAAATCCAAAAAATGAAAATATAGTATTTATGCGTACCTACTGTGTTTCTTCAAAAGTATATAGTACGCAGACCCCGAAATACAGTACAGTACTATATAATAGACTACGGTTGGCAACCCTATTCACAGCACGCAGTTTTTCGTTGGGCTCCGTGGGTGCCTTGCCGCAGCGCTTCTTACAGCTACTCTGTCGGCGCTTCCTTCTTTGCACCTTCGCGAAGCCATCATCATCAGCCCAGTTGGTTTTCTTTATAGCCAACTTAATAATATATAGTGGAATATTGTTGATTTATATTCCACTGTCAAAGGTAGCGAGAACTGAAGTTTACTCAGCGTACTGCCTTGTACAGTCAACGTCAAAAATATCGGGACGTTCAGATTGTTCAAAATGTTTTCAACAACTAAGAAAATTAAACTTTATCCCTATTGAATATAAAGTTCTTGTCAGAATGAGATCTGTCGTGTATTATCTTCATTATGAAACATTCCTTGTGTAATGAGTTAATATTTAACTTGCATAGTTGTTTAGATAATTTGAACACTCTGTTCGTCCCGATGTTATTGACGCTGACTGTACCAGATGATGATGATGATGATGATGGGACTCCCTTTTCCGTACGTAGACTCCCATTCGGTCCGTTGTGCGTGGGGATTCTGGCTAACAAAGCCAGCCTAGCTCCGCCCAAAAGCACAGAAGCTTCCTGGGAGCTTCACAGGCTTCGCGGAGCGACCTCACTGTTCCGAGGATTTCTTCACGTTGAGAAGCCACGGTCTCGCATTCCAGGATGACGTGGGCGGCTGATTCCTCGGCGTCAAGGCAGCCTCTGCAAAGCGGGCTGTCTGTGGCGCCTATATTATGAAGATGTTTGTTAAGGGGGTTATGGCCCGTAATTGTTCCTATGATTATTCTAAGGTTATTTCTACTCAGGCTGAGAAGCTTTTTGGTTAGTCGCGGGTTTAGAGTCGGCAAAGCCAATTTTGACTGTCTACAGTCTGTGGCCCGTGACCATCGGTTATCATGAAGTTCGGTTGATCTTTGGCGAATCCACGCACGAAATTGTGAGAAAGGCAGGGGGAGAAGTGGGTACGGGCCTAGCACGTTCGTATCTGAACCTCTCTTCGCAAGTTCATCTGCGGCATCATTACCCAAGGATCCACTGTGCCCTTTGATCCACTGGAGGGTAATACGATTGGACGTCGATATACTCTCCAGAGCTAGATGGCACTCAAAGATTAGTTTGTTGTTGGTTTGTTTGTTTGCTAGGGCTTTAAGCACAGATAGGCTGTCGGATACGAATTTAATTCCGTAATTCTGGATGCCTAAGCCCTTTACCGCCGTTGCGGCTTGTGTTAAGGCAACACATTCACATTGAAAGATTAAACTGTGTTTGCCTAGCGTTATGTGAAAGTTAAAGTTGAGGTCAAGGGAGTGTGCGCCAGCACCTGAACCGTTTTGTGTTTTTGAGCCGTCTGTGTAGATGCGCACTTCATTGGCTCCTGACTGATCCCTTTCTTCCTCTACTGTTTGTATAACATAGTTTTTGTTGAGCATAGGTTGGTTTGGTGTTCTATCACACGGGGCAGCGATGAGCGGCTGGTACTCAATCGCCCGGTCCAGGATTTTAGCGTGTGGACTGGTTAAGTTCTTGCCCCATATGCCCAGATGCATTAGCCTGATGGCAGCTAGTGCCGCCTCCTGCTGTATGTACAGGTCAAGGGGAGTTAATTGAAGGGCTATCTCCATGGCTGCTGTTGGGGTGGTTCTCATGCAGCCAGTGGTAGCTGAACAGGCCATTCGTTGGAATCGCTGTAGTCTAGTAATGGTGGTCGAGAGCTCGGTCCTTGTCCACCAAACCAGAGCGCCATAAGCCAACATTGGCCTGATCACCGCTTTATATAGCCACAGAGTAATCTTCGGAGAGAGCCCCCATGTTTTCCCTAACATTCTTTTACATTGGTAAAGTGCAATTGTGCTTTTATTCAGTTTGTAGTCAAGATGCTTGTTCCAGAGCAGTTTGCTGTCAAGGATCACCCCCAAGTACTAGACTTCGTCTTTAAGTGTTAATTCTGTGTTGAAGAGTTTTGGAAGCCTGTGGGGTCCCAAGGTTCTCTTGTTAGTGAAAATTATTAGTTCTGTTTTCGCGGGGTTAACCGATAGTTCGTGTTTCGTGCACCAACTCTCGATTATTTTGAAGGCCCTTCTCATGAGATCGCACAAGGTGCCCTCAAATTTCCCCGATATTAGAATTGCTATGTCATCCGCGTATCCCACCGAGTACAGACTACTAGCGTTGAGCTCTGCGATGAGCTCATTTGCGACTAAATTCCACAGTAGTGGTGACAGCACCCCACCCTGTGGGCAGCCTCTACTCACGATACCTCGTGTGGTGGTGTTCACGGTAAATTGAATAGCACGGTATTTTAACATGTTATTAATCCATTCTATGAGTGTTCGCGCAACACCGTGCGTGGCAAGTGCCTGTTCGATGCTGGCGAATTTAGTTTTGTCGAAAGCGCCCTCTATATCAATGAAGGCGCCTAGGGTTGGGTTTTTGGCTTTGAGGCCATTTCCTATGCGTGAAACTACACTATGGAGTGCTGATTCAGTTGATTTGCCTGCACAGTAGGCATGTTGATTGGGATGTAAAGGTCTTTGTACCGAAATTTGGGATCTGATCTTTCTATCTCCCAGCCTCTCCAGTGTCTTTAAAAAGAATGAGGAGAGGCTTATGGGTCTGAAAGATTTGGGCTGGGTGTAGTCGCCCCTACCTGGTTTCGGTATAAAGATTATTTTTACCTCTCGCCATTTCAAGGGGATGTAGCGGTGGGCCAGGCAGGCTCGAAACACCTTGACGAGGTATTCAGCCAGTAAGTCTTGGCTCCACCTGAGCAGAGCTGGGAATATACCGTCCAGTCCCGCTGCCTTGAAAGGTAAGAAGGTGTTGATTGCCCATGTTATTTTGTCTTTATCGATTACCTCTAACGCCACTTCCCAATCTGATCTGCTCGTTTCCCTCTCACTATGTGGTTCCCAGCTTTGCTGGGTGGCAATCTGACATCCTGGGAAGTGGGTGGTTAGGAGTAGTTCGCTTGTCTCAGCGTCGTTTGTGGTGTACGTGTTGTCTGGTTTTTTCAGGCATCCTATTGAGTGGTCTGTCTCTTGAGCAAGACAGGTTTTGACCCTCATTGCCTGGTTGTTGCTTTCAATGTTAGTGCAGAAACGCCTCCAACTATTCTTTCCTCTGAGGCGTATCAGTTTTTTATAAGTTTTACGAGCTGTTGTATAGCGGTCCCAGTCTACCGGCGACCGTGTGTTCCTAGCTCTGTTGAACAGTCTTCTCAGCTTGCGTCGATGTCTTTCCAGTTCAGGACTCCACCAGGAATGGCGGGCACCCTGCCTTGGTACTGTGAGGGGACACGACTGTTCATAGCTGGATAGAAGGATAGATGTGATGTTGTTCGTCTAAATTGGTTACTGGTATTTCAGCCGGAAGGGCGGGTAATCTGCCTAGTTCAGCCTCGACTAGTTTTATAAACTTGGCTTGGTCTGTGTTGCGAGGAACCCGTCTTGGCTGTGGTTTGGTTAGGTTGAAGTTAATGGTATAGCGGATCCATCTGTGGTCCGAGCATGATATCTCGTTGGACACATGCCAGTCCTGTATGCAGTTGGAGATACCTATGGTTGCTATAGTTAAGTCAATTATTGTTTGCGATCTCGCGTTTATAAACGTAGGTTCAGAGCCCTTGTTAAGTAAAACAAGGTTATTGCTAAGAATAAAATCAAGCATTACCTCACCTCGGTTGTTGGTTTTGACACTACCCCAGAGCGTGTGATGCGCATTGGAGTCTGTCGCGATGATTAGTTCCAGTTTCTCCTTTTCACAGTACTCAACCAGTAAGGCGAGCTCTGGCAGAGGCACCTCCTCGTCGCCTGGCAGGTATGCCGAGGCTAGTACGATGTCCGGGAGTTCCTGTTCAGTTCTGAAAAGCCTGATTGCTGTCAGGTCCCTTGAACAGAATTCGTTAATTAAAAGGTTAGGTACATGTTTTGGGACAAAAATGCAGGTGCGCGGATTACTTACGGAGGTGTCTAGCAGCAACTTACCTCCGATGTTACCAAGACCACATATTTTGCCACCCCTGATCCACGGCTCTTGGATGAGGGCGATGGTGTTCCCTTGTTGTTGTTGTTTATTCTCCAGCACTCTGCGCAAGGTGGCCGACGCAGATTGGCTGTGCTGGAGGTTGGTCTGTAGGATGTTAGTCCCGCAGAGGAGAGGAGCAGAGGCTGCTGTCCTCGCCCTCACTTCTCTCCCCTGTCGGAAAGCAGTCCTCGTCCGAGGTAAGGCCGGACGAGGGCGGATCCCTCGTTGACCCCGCTGTTGAGGCAACCTCTAATGCTGCCATGGAAGTTGCCAGCCCCACCGCCTCCCCAACGGTCCCCATCGCAGGATGCGACGGGGAACGTCCAGGCGGCGGCGGAACCAGCTCTCCCCTTGGCGCACTCGAGGTTGCTGCTGGTGTCGACGCCACGGCAGCCTCACTGGTTCCACCCTCCTCCAGGAACCGGATGTATAGACTACCCATGAGGTAGTATACTCGCCGCTGCTGGTCTTTTATGGTTCTGACTGTACCAGTTCGTACACTTAAATATCGTAACATCAAGTTTAAGAAAAAGCTTGGTTTTGTAGACACCTGTCATCAAACGTCAAAGCACACAGAGAACGATTTTAAAAATGGCGGGTATATGAAAGTGATCTACCTACTTTGAGGCAAAGGAAAGTAAAAAGAATGCCAGAAATCAAATTAAATAGTATTATCCTCACAACACCATTGTGTAAAAATACAATATTAAGCTCAAATTACAGCCGCAGAATCGTATATCGGCCCGCTCAAATATACGTCAGCCATTAAACGTCAAAAACACCAACTTCCGTACCTCAATAGCATGATAAGCCAAAACATAACATAATTACAAATTCAAACGTATCATCCACCATTTTCGAACACTTAACCTGATTTTCGCCTCGGTCATCTTCGTGGTAATTCGGGTCCAATCGAATTTCATGGCCGCCCGTTTAGGTATGCGAGTATTCGAATAATAACCGTTCAGATATACGGAATGCATTCCGGAATACCGGATGCCGGAACTCCGGTATACAGTGGAATAAATATCGGATTGAGTGTGCTATTGGTGATCAATATTTGGGGGAAATGGGGCTGATAATGTCAGTTTTATTTTATACGTTGTCATTTCCGTGGAGTTACTTTTTTCACCATTCAAGCTAAAATGCATATCAACATGTCAAAGGAAATAAATATTCAGCATTTTGTTACGATTGCCTTGGAGTATAACTTTCAAAACCGTGTTTTTAAATTAAACAGACATTTATTGTAACAGTCATTTTTGTTTTAATTACTCTTTGCGGATTTTCTTTAGAAACTAAACGCCGAAAACAAACATTTCAACAAACATTAACATTAATTTTATTATTTAGGTCATAAAAAAGGATTCACAAATAGAAAAAAAATGGCTATCACGTGAAAGGTCTTCCATAATGCACAGTTACTTGCACAGTTCAAGAAACATATCTGTGAAAAAATTGTTCACATTTCCTCATAATGTCGCAATATTGCACAGATTTGCTTCTTTAAAAATTGTTCACATTTCCTCATAATGTCGCAATATTGCACAGATTTGCTTCTTTAAAAATTGTTCACATTTCCTCATAATGTCGCAATATTGCACAGATTTGCTTCTTTAAAAATTGTTCACATTTCCTCATAATGTCGCAATATTGCACAGATTTGCTTCTTTAAAAATTGTTCACATTTCCTCATAATGTCGCAATATTGCACAGATTTGCTTCTTTAAAAATTGTTCACATTTCCTCATAATGTCGCAATATTGCACAGATTTGCTTCTTTAAAAATTGTTCACATTTCCTCATAATGTCGCAATATTGCACAGATTTGCTTCTTTATTTTTAACCGACTTCGAAAGTTTTCTGTTCGAATGAGGTTTACTCCGAAATGGACGCATTTAAATTTTGTTTATATCTGATGGGTTTCGAAGTCGGTTGTTAAAAGTTTGTCTCACTTTTTGCTAAGTGTTGTGTAAATCACATTATAATAGTTAAATCTTTTGTTTACTTAAGTTTGCTTGTACCTACCTAATTATTTTTTTACTATATTATTTTGTGGATAACGGTGCTGGTTGCGTTATTACCTAAATGTTATATAATCTATGTAGTAGTATTAAGCATTATTACGCAATTGTTTGTTGTCCCAAAGAAATAAAAATAAAAATAAATAAAATAATACTCATGTTGATCCTGGCCACAATGAGTAAAAAACTCTACAACGAGTAACATAATTAACGCAAGACCTCATACACCCCAATTAGAGTATTGAGTTAAAAGCATAATACGATGACCAAAACTATTTTTTTAAAGCTAACTGATTTTATTAAGAAAAACGTGTCGAACCAAGCATTACTTTCTGCATTTAAAATTGAGTCTTATTTCTTATGCGGTAAGATTGAATTTTCTTTGGCTCAATCAGTGGTAGTTATGGTAAAATACATAATTTAATAAAAAAAATCTTATATTAAAAGTTACTGAAATCGATTCAGTAGTCAATTAGGAACAAACTACTTTCAGGTCTTGCGTACATTCTGTTACACCTTGTATAACAACCATTTAATATTATTTTAAAGAAGATTATTATGAAGACAAAAACAGTTAATGGCATCTGTGTGGCGGACTGTCGCTGTGTTTCAGACGGACAGCAATTTTACATCTTAGGTCATAAATAATTCCAAATTTGGAAATTATTCCCTGTAATTAATTGGTTTAGGTCTATCATGATTCTCGTAAATGTTGAGAAAACGATTAAAGGTTTATGAAAACTGTATGGATTTCGACGATCTATGATTTCAATAGTACAGAGGCCAGAAGGCCAGTCGCAGTCTCATCTCAGCGAAAATCGAGGCATTTTTGACAGATTGACACTGAGATAAGACTGTGAACGTTCTTAAAATTACGAGAATTGCCCCTCAGCACATCAAGCTTGATGCTTGGGGTAGCTACCCCAATTTGTCAAATTTCTTTGATAGTTTTTTCAATTTTATTACAAGTTCATGTTCAATTGGGAAAATTTTACACACAGTTTGGGATAGGTTGATGTGCTGGCGTCTGTTAGTACCTAGAAGAAGAAAAATGAGGTCATGAAACGGCTTACCATGGCCTATGATATTAAAAATGGAAGAGGATAAATTTCAAAAATCATTTATTAAAACTAGGCTGAGAGTTGGCGCTTTTCGAACGTCAAAATAATATAAGACAGTCTCCCAAAATCCCGCCCTTCACCACTTCCTAGTGCTTTAGCTGGGAAGCAGAAGTAGCGCAACTAACTCCCCAGAAGCACAGCTGTCTGTTCAGTTAAAAAACAAAAGATGTCAGTGTAACGAAAAGAATTTTCCCGCGCTCCGGATAAAAGTAGCTTAAATGCCTCGGTATAACAACGGCTTTCTGTCTAAGGAATCTAGGTAGACATTTTGTTCTTTAAAAATATTATTATTTCGGAGCCTAAAGAGTAAGTATTATTAGGATTGGATTTTATTTTGAAATACGGGTGTCTAGTGTTTTTATCTAATATATAAAATTCTCGTGTCACAGTTTTCGTTGCCATACTCCTCCGAAACGGCTTGACCGATTTTCATAAAATTTCGTGTGCTTATCGGGTAGGTCTGAGAATCGGCCAACATCTATTTTTTTTTTTTTTGTATGGGAATTTTGTATGGACAGGACAACGTCTGTCGGGTCAGCTAGTTAACTATAGATTTTGCCAAGGGCTTCGCCCGTTTGGAAGTCGAAAATAATCCTACAGGAACTTACTACCGGGATAAAAAGTGTCCAATGTGTTAATCCAGGTTATAAAATATCTGTGTGCCTAATTTCATTCCAATCCACCATTTTTGTGTGATAAAGTAACAAACATCTTAACATACAAACTTCCATATTTACAATATTAGCAGGATTTTCGTGAACACTATCTCACACATGTCAGTATTAAGGCGCTAATGTCAACGGTCGATTTGGCCGGAATGGCGCGAAACAGTGAAAAGTGACACAATATATTTTCAGGCTGGTGTAAATGCATCACATTTTGTCTTTTAAAGTAATTGATAATACCAGCAGGCGTAGCATGACGATTTCTATTTCTACTCTACCGTAGAATAGAAATCGCTTGTCTACATTTTTCGGTACAAAACTGTCAACTGTCTACACGGAAACGTCATTTTTGTCTACTCTTCCGTCGACAATATGCCTGCAGCAGGCTTAGCATGACCCTTTTTATTTCCACAAAGAATAGACAGTGCTTATTGTACAAAGTCACATTTCGTTTCTCCCTTTTTGACATCGCACCGTGGATATCCTTCTACAATCTGTCATTTTGTCTTTCGTTTCTAACAATCTTTGTCTATGTCCTTTGATATTTAGACCATTTCAGAAGAATATTTCTTCCCAAACTGTCAAAATCACACTGACAACAAACTTTATACTCGACGGCCACAAAGTATATACGTTTATCTACAAAATAAGGATTCGTTTAGAACGCAAACGAAGCTATCTTCTCCTATTGTACATCATTTAGTTAATAGTCATGTCTATTCTTCCGTCAACAAATCGGTGCTCGTGCTAAGCTTGCTGATGTATGAATGTAAACGAGGCAGAAGGAGTATGTTAGGATTTGTAGCAGGTGACGATAAGGAAAAAAGCCATGAGGATAAGGAAAAAAAGCCGGACTTTAATTATGTGCATGTATCATTTTATTTCTGTAAGAATATTTTATCCACGGCTACATCATCATCCCCCTAGCCTTTCCCCAACTATTTTGGGGTTGGCTTCCAGTCTAACCGGGTGCAGCTGAATACCAGTATTTTACATGGAGCGTCTGCCTATCTGACCTCTACGACCCAGTTACTGAATAACGCGATACCAATTGGTAAGGTTGGTTTGTCAGATATTCAGGCTACTGTCAAAAATCTAGGGATGACAGCCGAGACCAACGGTTTAATGTGCTTTCCGAAACACGGAGGGATCTTGGTATGTAAAGATGATCACCCATCCATGAAACAACCGCGGCGAGTGTAGCTTAACCTGGTCGATCGACCCATGCAGCTGATATTATTAAACCACAAGCTCATCGACGGTAACAATTAAAAAAAAACGAAAACTTTAAAGCATTATAATAATAACCAACCTACCTATCTCAAAATAAATTACCAACCAATCTTCACGGCTTCACCCAACGAAAAATTAAATTTCCTTTTACAAAAATCCGTAAGAGCGGAACTGCAAAATCATCGGAAACCGGTGAGGCTCACAAAATGTCGGTGTTTCAGCGAATGGAACGAATATTAGGTGTTAGTCAGACTCCTCCTGTCACAGAGTAGTACAGAACAGAAGGTCGGCTGCAAACAGCGAGCGAAACCAAACGCACGCACACATAGAGGCATACGTACAGACGCCAGGACATCAAGCAACCCCAATCTTTAAAATTTCTTTAATAGTTTTAAAACTTTATTCCAATAGAATAAGGTTTATGTTCAATTGGGAAAATTTGATAGTTTAGGATAGCTTGATGGGCTTGCGTCTGTAATTTAATAATCTCTTGCCTTATCCTTATTTATTTGGGGTCGACGGAACGTGTCTTTTCTTCCATACTTCTCGGTCATCTCGGTCCCCATTTCTAGCCATATCATCTTTCATACAATCTATGCCTCATTTATATCTATTTCTTCATATCTTTGGTCTTTCCCTACAAGAGTTAGGTAAAAACGCGGCGGATTTTTTTCGCGCACAAGACATTCAACTGTCTGTGTTAAACCGAGCATTGAGAATCCAGCAGAGTCGGGCTGCACTCTGTAAGACCAGGCGGAAAATACACACTGTTCGATTTTGAACTCTCGGCGCTAAGCAGTGCGTTGAAAATCCAGTGGCAATCCACATTCATGCTGAAAACTCTACTCACGACATTTCCCTCATTCCACCGCATCACATGCCCATTCCATGACAACTTTTCGGGCACCGATATCTCTTTCAGGCTCCCTCTTCTCATTTCAAACAAATGCCGGTCGGGTGTGAGCTTGCACCCGCTGTATGTGACGCTTGTCTATGTGTGCGTGCGTGTTCACTGGTTGTATGAAGCTCACCTTCTGTATCTATCTATTCTGTGATCATGTGCTTCGGAAATAGGTCAGGGATATTCCGGCAAAGTCTTTTTGTGACGTCAAAATAAAATTACTTGGGATGCGGAGACATTTACGAACTGGATTAAAAGTTTTTCTTGAAATGCTTGTCTAAGCTAACAGTTTAGTTTTATAGTTCTGTGCCTTATTTGGGCTAGATTAAGTAAGACGCTATAATGTTCCCACTGCTGAGACACAGGCCTTCTATCTGTGAGAGGGAGTGGACCGTAATCCACCACGCGGACCCAGTGTCGGTTGGTAGATGTCACATGTCTTCGAATTTTTTGGTTCTAGGACATGCCGGTTTCCTCACGATGTTTTCCTTCACCGTTTTGAGAGCAGAGGTGATGAAATTATTTACACAAAGTAAAACACGTGTCAGGGTTTGAACTTACGACGTACAACTCGTAAGTCATGGTCGTTACAACTGAGCCACGACTGCTCAAGCTGCGTCAATTTATCAGTAACATAAATGTTTGTTTTTTCTTAAACTAAGTAAGACATAACCCGCACTGGGCCTGCGTGGCCCGCTCCCACGCTCAGAGAGGAATCCTGTGTCTCCACCAATTGGAACATTATAGGCTGTTTATTTGTAAGTAAGCCATTGAATAAACTGTGGCCACACTGACGTGAATCCTGCGCAGGTTATGGAACGCTTGTGGACGGACTGGGCGTGTGGATTGTTTTAAAGATTAGGCAGTTTT
Organism: Antitype chi; assembly: GCA_947359405.1. Taxonomy (NCBI): domain Eukaryota; kingdom Metazoa; phylum Arthropoda; class Insecta; order Lepidoptera; family Noctuidae; genus Antitype; species Antitype chi. The sequence goes on from OX375836.1 coordinate 6,053,761, forward strand.
GTTTTTTTTTAAGTGAAAACTTCTTCAAGCGCGTTGGGCGTTTTTTGAAATGAGAAAAACAATTGAACTCGCGACACTGTTACTGACACCACTGACAACACGAACGTACGAACGAACAACGTTGAACGTACGTTGAACGTTGTTTAATCTGACGATTCAAAAAATATTTCCCGATGATAAAAAAAAATACACACGTAGTTGTTCAAGTTTTCACTTCTCATATTTTGTAGTTATGTTTATGAAATTCATGTGCGAGTCCATTAAATACTTTTTCTTTCATTCAAATGTTTTAATGTTTATCAAGTCTCAAATGGTTCTAATAATAAGCAAGTCACGTGACCTCGAACCAGAAATTCCAAGGCATGTGACATTATGTCAACCCGCACTGGGCCCGCGTGGTGGATTACGGCCCATTTCCTCTCACAGAGAGGAGGCATGTGTCCCAGCAGTGGAAACATTATAGAATGATTATGCTTATGATTATATTACGTGACTATTTGAGACAGTTTGAACACCTCCATACAAGCTAGTTGATACATTGTGTGCACGATTTTCGGCCCATATCCTACGCGGAATTCACTTAGGGTGAATTTAATCAAACTTTTATACCTAGAATAAGTCTTATCCTGAGAATAAATTACGAATTTTTGACAGATTTTCCATAGTAGAAGACTTTATTTAAAAAACCACCTTTGTCAATTCCATGTTATGAGTTAGTTACGCCATCTTGTAGAGGAATTTGTACGCTTTCTGATTTTATTATTTTATATTTCTTCAAAAACAAGTTTAAGTCACTTGAAATTTGCTTTTATTCGTTGTACCGATTCTTCTTAAGAAGAATCGTTGCAACGAATAAAAGAAAATTGTGTGGCGTAACTAACTCATAACATGAAATTGAAAAAGGTGGTTTTTGAAATAAGGTCTTCTTGTCAGACGTTAATTTTATTCTACGGTTAAAAAATTTCTGACTTTGGTTAAATCAGCCCTTAGTTTGCCAGAGGTTTTGAGTTCCGTATCTTGGCTTCACAGTACAATTTATAGTATCCAATTAATTTTGTCCGATTGTCTGTCAAAGGCGATTTGTCTTTGAAACTATAGCCACCGAGGTAATTTACTAAGACGTAGTGGCCATTTTAAAATGTTTTAAATAGATTAAATTTCTACCTATCACTCTAAGTGAGTAGTGGTTACCCAGTGGTGAAAACCGTGAGTTACGAGTTGTAGGTCCTAAGTTCGAACCCAGACAAGCGCTTTACTTTTTGTAAATAATTTCATCACCACTGCTCTCAAAGCGGAGATGGAAAATATCGTGAGAAAACCCGGCTGCTATGAAGGAATAACATTGGAAGTACTTGCTTACGTCTATGTGTGTAAACGACCTATATTCAAAAGCAGATTTTATCTACGGATTATGTGTCGAATTGGGTAGATTTAGAGGCAATGTTATGACCTAATTCAATAAAGTATAATGTCCGACAAGCGCGTCTACTACTCCTACGACTAACTAATGTGCCAATTACACAAACAACAAAATAAACTAAAAATTTTGATTTCAGCGCCATCTAGCGGGAATATGTCCGAAAGCAGACCGTAAATTCCGCCTTAAGTAATGCTAAAGTAGAATTTTACAACTATTCAATGATGTTCTATGTTATTGGGTTGGGTTTCCGCACTTAGTCCTTAAGTGGACCATTGTGCGTAAAAAGTACACAACTATTAGATTTCGAATGCCTAATCAATTACCAGTTACCATGGATACAGTACTTGATTTTGAGCCCTACTGCGTTGACATTATTCGTAGGTCTTTTAGAATTCAAAGAATTTCAGCGCTAAGAGGTCTAAAATCATGTCTTGAATTAATGAATTCAGTTTGCTTGTGCAATTGCAGTGTGGAAATTTCACAAGTTAATCAATTCCTTTTTATTTACTAAATGGGCCTGCCCTTGACCTCGATCACAATAAATAATAGTTTAAAAACTAAAAACCACGCTTTAAAAACCAAAATAAAAAAGTAGAAAATAATTTAATTTAATTCTATTAGAAAGCGTGGGGTGCTTTTTGAGGTATTTTTATAATTAATTAATCAAGCACCCCACGCTATTAATAGAATTAAATTATTTTATATTTTTTTAGTTTGGTTTTTAAAGCGTTTTTTAATTTTTTAAACTTTTATTATATTTTTTAGTTCAGCTAACAAAAAAAGCGTCATTTTTCCGTATTTTTTTTAAATCTTTTTTTATATTTTTTTTTATATTATTGCATTGTCATCGGTCCTCGATAAACCTCCAAAGTTTAAATTAAATCTGGTCGTTTGAAGTGGGTCAAAATCAAGTCCGAAAAATGAGTCGGTTACAAACAAACAAACATACAGGTGAAGCTAATAGAAACGTGTTAAAAAAATCAATCTATCAGCCTAGCCTTACGAACCAGATGCAGCTAAATACCAGTATTCAGGGTATCAGGGCTGCGGTAGTTGTTTTTTGTTACAAGTATCGCAGCATTATGCTGAGATAAGAACCTTTTTGGCCTCGCATAGGTCTTTTATTTTTTATTGTTTGCACTATTTCTTATTTTATTCAAAATCAAAAGTCATTTATTCAAATTAGGCTGAGAATCAGCACTTTTCGAACGTCAAAATACATAAGACAGTCCCCCAAAAACGCCCACCCGTCACTACTTCCTAGTGCTTTAGCTGGGAAGAAGAAGCAGCTGAACAAGTTTTATTGTTTGTATATCCTGTGCGTGTCTCAAATAAAATATTTGTCTTTCTTTCTTTCTATTTCACATGAAGCGACTGCCTGACCTCCAAAAATTTTAAAAAGCGGACATTTCTTTTACTATGCAAGTTGTTCCATATACAAAGTAATAAGGTCAAACCAATGCAGTCTGCGCTTGGATAGATTGCTTGTTCAAGCTATTTCTCCCGGGAATTCTTACAGCGGACATGACAGCTACCTTATTGTCATGCATTGCAATACGGACATAGTGCTGTGTCTCATATGTTACTAGTGTTTTCCAGCGACTTCGCCCACGTGGAGTTCGGTGTTTTATACATACAAACCTTCTTCTTGAATCATTCTGTCAATTGATGAAAACCGCATTAAAATCTGTTGCGTAGTTTAAAAGATCTGAGCGTACAGATACGAAAAGCGACTTTGTTTTATACTATACGAGTATATACTGTTACGCGCTAAAGCTAAAGTAGTTAGTTACCACTAGCGCCATCTAGTATCGAGTAGCAGAATTAGTTGAGTCAAGATCTATCTAGCAAGTTCGATACCAAAATCTTCTAGAATTATCAACATCTGTTCAGTCAGGGCCGGTATGTACTCGAAGATTCTAGAAGCTTCGTATCTCGAACGTTCTTAAGGCACTATAAAAGGCCAGGAACAGAGCAAGACCGGGGAGTATTGGTCAAGCGATACAGGCGAGAACATCTGAAGCGATCTTCAAGTGCGATTTAAAGTTATCAATAGTGAAATTGTGTTTTGTAATTTGTGTGTTTAATTAAAGTGTCAACTTTGGTAACTTTTATTGGCAGTTTTTAATTGTCACGAACCCGAAGCTCGTAACAATACTATATCTAGCGTTAGGTTGTTTATCGATTAAAATATGATTCGCAAGCTCTGATATACAAAAAACCCAAGATGCACAGTCTCGAACAAAAGTCACAACTGTCCCCAAGGATACGTCAGAAGTTATAGTTATGATAAAACACATTTTTTTGCAAATTCAACCTTACACGCATGACTTAAAGGTGGTTTTACAAAGCAATAATATCTAAAAGACTGACTGAAAGATGACTGACGGTACTATTTGACACCTGCGTACATTGCGTCCTATTTATGCGGACGTTTTTGAGACGCTGATTGTCCCCGACCGACCCTTGCTCGTTGAAGCGCCAGCCCGCGCCGCAGCTGAGCCAGTAGCTTTAAATTCCCCCTCTAATAATAATAATGCCAATATTTCGATCCAGCCTGTCCCCAATAGTGATAGCTGTCCCCCTATCAGTGACACCCTGAGCCGAGGTCCGTACCCCACAGGGGGTGCCCTCAGCGTGCAGTCGCTTAGTTTGTAAATTTTAGTTTGTAAGCCCTGGCTGGAGGCGTTAAGATTAACTTCTTAATGGCAGCCCCAGGAAAGCCCGGTTAAGTAGTCACGGCCTCTCAAGGCCAACTGCGAGATGCCCAACAAAAAAAAAAAACGCTGATTGTGTCTTGTGTTTTTTTGTATTTGAATGTTCGTGAGTAATAAGCTACGTTTACAAGATTATCTGTTATGGTCACAAAGAAAATGTCTTAAATGAATAAGCAAAAGGGACTTGACACCAGTAAGTAGATAACTCTACCAACTTGATTGATCTAACCTGATGATGTTGAAGATGATCAAACAGAGGCACTTTTGGAGCACATAAAGTAGCAGATACACTCACACATACACCCCTACTTAGACCCACACATACACTCTCACTTACACTCTTAAACACACTCTCACAGACACACTACGCACAGGTATACACACTCTTACTAACATACTTGTTTTTTTTTTAGTACCCACGTTTTTATTGTACTATGGAAGAACGGAGTCTCCTAAGACAGGCATTGTTTGCTTAAAAGGAGACTCTAAACACAATACCCTTTTTTGTAAACTGAAGCATATATTTTTTTTTAACCTTATGCCCCATACTCCTACGAACGTACCCAATATCTTTACAAAAACTGTATCATCATCTGTTTAGCCTTTTTCCAACTATGTTGGGGTCAGCTTCCAGTCTAACCGGATGCAGCTGAATACCAGTATTTTACATGGAGCGACTGCCTATCTGACCTCCACATCCCAGTTACTAGGTAATACTATCGTATCGTAGTCTGACCAAGGGGTATCCCCCTTGTTAAGACTTGTTGTCAGACTTTCGGGCTTCTGACGACCCGTAACGACTGTCAAAGATCCACGAATGACAGCCGGGACCATCGGCTTAACGTGCTTTCCGAGGCACGGAGGGGTCTTATTATGGAAATATGGTCACTCATCCACGGACCAACTATGGCAAGCGTAGCTCAACCTGATCGATCGACCCGTGAAGCTGTTTTTACTTAGTCACAGGCCCCTCAAAATACTCCATATACAAAAAAAAAACTCGAAAAAAATAGGCACAATAAATCTCCCAAAAGGACTCAACAGTAGCTGATAACGCTATTGTGTCCGCACCGTTTTATAACAATATTGTACACCCCTCAATATTGTATGAGAGTTTATAAAACGCGTCACTACCCCCGGACAATATCGGTAAAGACATCACACAATGTTTAAAAACCGGACAATACGGTCACAAAATAAATAGAAACAGAAGTGTCGGGTCCTTAAGGTGAACCTAGTCCACATTTTTTGCATACAAACTTCGGGAGTGTTTTACTCCACTGTCTGACATGGCACATCCAAAGTAAAGCAATATGATATCGTTTTGTCTCATTATCACAGAATGCTAAAATAAAAACGATTCATTTTTCTTGCCAATTTTACTTAACTTTGGGCGTGTTTAAGTAATAAAAGAAGTGCAAAATCTCCAAAACCAAGTCGGTACCGACAAAGTTCAATTATTGAAAAGTTCAATAAACTTTATTGGTCATTAATTTATGCATTGGCTTTTTCATAAAACTTCCAAAGGACTTTTCTTAATTTTTTCGCAATTTTTTTACTATAAATGATCCTGCATCTCACTCAATAACGTTGTGCGTGTAGACTAGCATCTAACTGCTCATCACTGATACTATCTCTGTCGGACACGAAGCTTGGTGAGACAGCAAGATTTTTAGCCAGGCCCACCAGTGAGTTCGAGCCTGTGACTAGGTTCCCTTTAAGACGAGAGACAACAGGCACACGCACATACACGTATAGATAAACTAATTTAAAACTGCACGCCCCTCCACAAAAAAATATATACCTACAAACATTTGAAATTTGAATGCAACCAGCAGTGGAGGGGCGTGCAGATTTAATCTGTCAAATCCCGGCTAAGGATAATTTTCTATTGTAATGGCCCCTACACGGGCTACGCGGTACTTAACTAGACAATATCGACGTGCGTATTTAGAACTTGTAGCATAATCAACCTATAGCATAGCATGTTCGCACTGCTGAGTCAGAGGTCTCCTCTTCGACAGGTAGGCAGCAATATGCTACGCGGGCCCAGTGCCGGTTGGTAGATCTCACATGTCTTTGAATTTATGACGTGCTAATTTCCTCACGATGTTTTTCTTTACCGTTTTGAGAGCAACGTTGAAGAAATTATTTGCCGTTTAGAATTCAAACGCGTGGCTATCTCTAACTTACACCCTACAAACTCCTAAGTAGAGGCCGTTCCAATTGCTCCCAGAAGTTGAAATTGTGTATTTATTCTGCTTTTTGTATCTGATTTTATGCTGCACCTCTATGGCTCTGTCTCACATAGGGTTTCTTTTTTTTTGGGTGGGAAATCGTCAAATAACTTTTTTCCGCTCTGGGTGGAGCAGGAGAGCGTATCAGACTTTTACTGACTAAAACCCACCCGTGTTCCCTCTGTTGCCTGAGTGCCAGGGGCCGCGGTATCTTTTTTGAACAACCCGCACCCCTGGCAGGCATCGGCCCTTGCGGACCCCACCAGTTAATGCTGACATCTCTTTGAAGCGCGGGTGGAACACAACGCACCGTCGACCCGGGCTTAATCCTTACCGGACAGCGAGCTACCCATTACTCGCCGTCCGCAAGCCCGCGCCTACGGTAGCCGGGAATCAGCCTGGGATTCCCGACACCCAGGGCGTCTCCTGCGGTGACTAAGGCCGTGAGGGCGCATATACTGCCTCTCCCTCACTTGCACGTCTCACATAGGGTTACAGCATTACTCTGAACTATGACCGTTTTGCGTGGATGTAACGCATATTTTCCCTCAATTTGTTCTTTTAGTAACAAGGTTATTTAACGCAACTTGCAGTTGGAGTAAAATTCTAGAAATCCTGACGTAAAGTTTAGAGAGTTACATGCCCCCTTCACGCGACTCTTTTATTTTGTATAATAGAAATAAACAGAGCAAGAGTGAGATAATTTTCAAGGTTTTCGAGCGTGCTAAAGGCTGCCAATATTTCAAAGATAAACGACGTCTCATTTGGAGTTGAAGAAAAAGGGTTAGGAACTTCTTTCCGTACCCCCGTACGCTCCCCGACCATTTAGTTGTTTTTTTTTGCGTTTTTCTTTGCATCATGTTTACCGCACATATACGTATTTATTTCTTTACGCACGGAGCTCTCAAACGAATGCCAGTCGCGAGTGCGCTTGCACTCGCTATAAATGAAGCGTGCTTATATGAGCGTACGTTTTCGCTCATTGTATGGAGTTGACCTTCTGTACCTATCTATTATGTGGCAATGCGTTCTCGGACGTACAAATCATTTACGGTTGATATCTTTTGTTTGGTGACGTGTAAAAGATATCGTTCGTTGGTTTGTTTTGAAGCATTTTTTTTTACAGTCGAGTGGCAAACGAGAATTTCTTGCCCATTCTTCTCCATGCGTACATCCTACGCTACTACGCTTTGGAATGAGCAAATAGCCTCATCTTTGTGTTTGAGCCCTTGATTATTCAAAAGTGCCTGTAACTGGTTTAATTGAAATAAATTAGATATAGTTTGAACCATTAAGCCTGTTTTTGAAATATGAACCTAATAGAAATCGAAATACAGTTATTTCCACAAAACTGACAACCAGTGCTAAATTGTTTTTTTTTATTATATTAAAAACTTTATTAGAATTGAATTAAAGTTGTAAATTCAAAAACTGGCTCAGAGGCTAGAACATATAAGTAACATCGCATTTTGTAATAAGACGGTTTGAGTTGAGTTTGAAATAAGAAGTAGCCCACCTAGCCTAGCACTTAGTCTGTGGACATCTGCAATACCAGAGACTTCGCAAATGCTTTACCATTTCAGAAACAAAGCTGAAATGCCTTATGTGCCTGTAACTGCACCGGCACCACAGACACACACACAAAAAAAAAGAAGATTTTTCAAATCACTTACTAAATGAGGTAGTTCTGATTTAACAAACATAAAAAAATACCTAACCGAATTGAGAATCTCGTCCTTTTCTGAAGTCGTTTAAAAATACAGTCTGAATACAGATATGTTTTTAGAGCATAGTCGAGTGCTTAAGTAATTTTCAGTTCCAATTTCAAACCGTCTTTTACGACTGAAAAAGGTGAAAAAACTGACTATATTTTTATTCCATTAGGTACCCTGGTTTAGAGGAAAAATGCTTTCTCATCATACTTCTGCTATTAGAGGTATTTTAGGGGTTTTTTAAATTAATTTTTATTTTATTTACGTAATGTTACGAGCTTCGTGGTTCGTGACAATTAAAAACTGCCAATATAAATTACCAAAAACGACACTTTAATTAAACACACAAATTACAAAACACAATTGCACTACTGATCACTCTAAGTCGCACTTGAAGATCGCTTCAGATGTTCTCACCTGAATCGCTTGTTTAATACTGCCGAATCTTTTTTTTTTTTTGTAGGGCATCTCGCAGTTGGCCTTGAGAGGCCGTGACTGCTCAACCGGGCTTTCCTGGGGCTGCCATTAAGAAATTAATCTTAACGCCTCCAGCCAGGGCTTACAAACTAAAATTTAAAAACTAAGCGACTGCACGCTGAGGGCACCCCCTGTGGGGTACGAACCTCGGCTCAGGGCGTCACTGATAGGGGGACAGCTATCTCTATTGGGGACAGGGTGGATCGAAAAATTGGCATTATTATTATTAGGTGGGGAATTTAAAGCTACTGGCTCAGCTGCGGCGCGGGCTGGCGCTTCAACGAGCAAGGGTCGGTCGGGGGCCGAATCTTGATCCGTTCCGGCCTTTTATAGGGCCCTGGGAACATTCGAGAAACTTCTACTGTAGAAGCATCTAGAATGTTCGAGTACACATCGGCCCCGACTGAACAGATGTTGATAGTTCTAGAAGATTCTGGCATCGAAATTTCTAGAATGATCTTGACTCAATGAATTATGTTACTCGATACTAGATGGCGCTAGTGATAACTAATTACTTTAGCTTTAGCACGTAACAGTAATATAACATCACGCCTAGTTTCTCCAAAGGGGTAGACAGAGATGTACCTACCTGCACAGTACTCCTAGATTTCACGATTTATGTTCAAGTCGTTTTTTGCCCTATTTTTCGTCGTTTGAATGAGGGAAAATTTCAACGCAGGGCATTTAGAATCATGTGCCGAATGGGTAGGTTTTAGCCAAAGTTGTGCATCGATACACAAAGTGGATTGAATATTAATTACTATCGGAGATAATGCCAAAATTTCTTAACAAAGTTATTAAAATTTATATAGGACAACCCTTAAAGCTTACCTAATCCAATAAAAAAAAAAACAGTTATATAGTTATCTAAATCGAACCACAATAGGCGAAAATATCGTGGAACATAGATACAACATTAAGAAAGCCCACACACCACAGCCACATTAAAAAATCACAGGAATTGAGAACCTCTAAAAGATTACCGCTAAAAGCGAAAAAAAGCCTAGACATAACCTAAAGAAACCGAAACAAAGTCAGAAAAAGCCGGCACGCAGTAAGCCAGAGCGTGGTGATCAATGCTCATCTCTTCTCTGAATGTAAAGGTGCTTTCTTAACCCTGCAATTCACAAACAAACCCTGGTTGTCGTTAGTTAATGGTCCATTAACGTGTTCTGAATGCCTAAGGCCCTTTTACGACATCCAAAAAGCATGAAAAAAATAGTAAGAAAGCCATTCTCAACCGGAATCATAACAATGTTGATCCAAACATTTCACAACGTATTTTGCGTAAGAATTTTCCGAGAATTTTTAAACCTAGCGGAAGAAATTTGAAACAAATGCTTAAAAGCACTCAACAGGAGTTTCAAGGAATTCTTAGATACAATAAGAAACATTTCATTTTGTTGCCTTTTATTGTATAAGACACTGAAATTCTGAGGGAAACAATTAAGTTGGTTCTAGTAGTTTTAACATAACGTCATGCATGCAGATCTTCTAGAAGAGGTCGACAGAACTGTGTCGTACATCCAAGTTTTAGCCATATGCATTTTGGTTCATTATATTACTTAAATACATACGTAAATAAATAAATTCACGCATTTTTCTCGCAAGCGGAAACTACAGAACGCGATGCGGCGCCGGTTCCAAAAGACTATTGCAGTCACCAATCTACGTGGTCTTCACATGATCTGACCAAGATTATGTCTGGACTTTATAAGAGACTGTAACCTCTAAGTTATCTAATATAAAAAATATAATTAACGTGTAAAAGTGCCTGTACAAACCTACTTACAGAAATAAAATAAATTACATACAAAACACGTGGTCGCCCACAATGGGCGTTACCAAAAGGCTTAAATTCACCCAAAGGGCAATGAAGAGTGCCATGCTCGGAGTTTTCCTACGTGATCGAATCAGGAATGAAGAGATCCGCAGGAGAACCAAGGCAACCGACATAGCCTGAAGAATTGCCAAACTTAAGTAGCAGTGGGCATGGCACAATGCTCGCCGAACAGATGACTGATAGGGCCGAAAGGTTCTGAAGTGACGACCGCGTACGGCAGGACAAAGAGTGGAAAGGCCTTCCACAAGGTGGACCGATGACCTTGTGAAGACCACGGGAATCCGCTGGATGTGGAAAGCACAAGACCGGTTGAAGTGGAGGAGCCTGGGGGAGGCCTATGTCCAGCAGTGAACGTCTTTCGGCTGAAATGATGATGATGATGATGACATAAACAAATCTAACAAGAAAAAGCCAAATATTATGTACTTGATTTCGGTAAAAGGAAATCATCTTATTTATATGTAAGATATTCGACTCAAGAAGGCAAAAGCTCCCAGTAAGGATATTACAATAATATATCCAAAATTCTGGTTTCCTATCTGGTTATGTAAGCTTCTTAGGTTTGATAGAAAAATATCTGCCTAGGATTTTCCTTACTGCGTGGAGGTCGGATTCTGGTACAAATAACATTTTACTTACGGCTGCATATCAGTAAGTAAGTATTTTGTTATGGAGTGACAGTTTCTGACTAGCCGCTGGTCCATAGATTTTGACTGCGTAGGTATTGCACTTTTTTATGAAACAGTAGATATTTTTTGAATTTTGAAGTGAATACTTCTTCAGGCGCGTTGGGAAATTTTTGAGATGGGAAAAAACAATTGAACTCGTGACACTTACCGACACCACTGACAACACGAACTTACGAACGAACAACGTTGAAAGTACGTTGAACGTTGTATAATCTGACGAATCAAATAATATTTCCAGATGATTAAAAAAATACACACATAATTTATTGTTCAAGTTTTCACTTTTGTCGGCACTCCCAGAATGCCACGGATTTTTTTTTTTAAATAACCGAAGAAAAATTTCTATGGTGAGTATAGAAACAGGATGAATTTCATGGTTACAGATTAAGAGTCGATGCCCAAATTAAAAAAAAAAGATTTCAATCAAAACTACAACTCTCCAGTACCAATTGTTTTATATTTCGGTGACAAGCACAATAATTTTCACCCATAATAATATGAGCTAGCGTCTGCCCACGACTTCTTTTGAGTGAAATTTCTTCTTCTTCCGACCCACGCCGTCGGCGTCGCTGGTCGTATATCGTGATGTTAACGTTGATGCAAGCTATAAAACTTTTTTTAAATCCTACTGGTACGTAGTTCCAGAGATAAGCACGTCCAAACCAACAAACAAAAAATACAGAAGGATAATGTCTTAAAACTAAATAATATTAAGCGAAGCAAACAATATTAAGTGCAAAACCAGTATTTTCAATTTTGAAATCGTTCGGATTTACGCTCACTGGCTGTAAGACTTTTGTAAGAGCAACATATATTTGTAGATTGATTCAGTGGTAAATCTCAAAAACCAGAGGTTAGAAATACCAGAAATTGTTTACTATGCGATGTGAAAGCTCATTAAAGTCGCGTCAAAACATTGTTGCGGTACTATTGTCAACAATATTAGATGTTGGCACCATTTAACTAGCACCCAGCGCCACTGAAAAGGCTCAAAGGAAAAAGCGAACAAAATTTAGGTTCCCCAAATATGAACCTCATTCACACAGTGTACTTGGTTACAGTTATTTGACTAACCCAACAGAAAAACTAGACCAACGATGGAAGTTTTTTGCCAACGGGTACCCGGTCCCTTTATCCAACACAGGGACTAAAAAAAAAACATCAGATTTTTATAATGGGAGCAGAAACAACTAGGATTTTTTTACATTAGCAGTGTTCATCTGACCATCTTCTCATTCCTTTGCTTCTAAAGAAAAATCAAAAAAAAAAAAACAAGAGCCACTTTTTTTAACGAACCCGAGAAACGTGCTGCAGAACTTTTAGCTTTTAAAACAAAGATTTTTATCTGAAGAAAAATACAAAATTGTGCCATAACCGAGACTCGGGTGAAAACGGCCACAAATACAGCCCGGGATCGTTGGAATTCATAGCCCGTTTCCCGGGGGAGGGCAATGTCAAAGCCTCTTTTTAAATGCCGTTGGAAAAGTCGAAATATTCCGGTACGAAATTACCTAAACGTGTCTTTAGGTATATTTGAACTGTTGGTGTCACCTCTGGTGACAGAATTTCGAACTACTAGGCTTTGGAATAGCGCCATCTGTTGCTGTCGTAAAACAACTGTTAGGTGAAAAATGGGCCCTGTGTTCAAATCAGTGTTTGACATGAATTTTCAGTAGATGGCGGTTCTCTGTTAAGTTCTTCAACTATCCGTTAGATGGCGCTCGTAGCACAGTGTTAGTAACTTGATATCTTAATTCGTTAGGTAATTGACAGATGGCGCTGCTTACAACTTCTTTAACATATTACAATGCACTTGTTTTCTTTGCATTTCGCACGATATTTTCTCTCTTTCAATGTTTCTACAAATTCCCGCTAAATGGCCGCTAGATGGCAGTGTTGGAAGCTTAGTTCGCAAAACAATTTTCACAACCAGCGCTTTTCTTTCTGTATTTTTCCGTCAATTTTCTGTTAATATAAGATAGATAGCAACGATTAAGCTCTGGTGCTACAAATTGGCAACACGCTGTTGCCTTATCGCCCCATTCAATATTATTTATTAGTATGTTGTATTGGAATATTTTTAAAGAAAACACTTCAAGTAAATTAGTCAATATTTTCCTTACTTTCCAATATTAGTTTTCCATGCTATATTGTGTTGATAACAAATCGATTGTAGCCATGTTTTCTTACCTTTGAACAAAGTTTTTTGCCCCAATTTTACTAGTCAATGTTTTGTAAATCTTCCCTTGAATATTTTGTCGTTGTATCTTATTGGTTGGTTCAGGTTGTGTTACCAAGAGATATCGTATTATAGAGTTACTGAGTTGTTGAGGTCAGATAGGCAGTCGCTTCATGTAACTTTTTGGTAGTCAGCTGCATCCCTTTTTATTTATTTTTTGGGTGGGAAATCATCAAATAACTTCTCCCGCTCTGGGTGGAGCAGGAGGGCGTATCAGACTTTTACTGACTAAATCCCACCCGTGTTCCCTCAGTTGCCAGTGTGGCAGGGGCCGCGGTATCTCTTTCGAACAACCCGCACCCCTGGCAGGCATCGGCCCTTGCGGACCCCACCAGTTGGTGCTGACATCTCTTTGAGGCGCGCGTGGAACACAATGCGCCGTCGACCCGGGCTTGGTCCTTACCGGACAGCGAGCTACCCATTACTCGCCGTCCGCAAGCCTAGCTGCATCCCGTTAGACTTTTTTTTTTTTTTTTTTTTTTTTTTTTTTGGGTGGGAAATCATCAAATAACTTCTCCCGCTCTGGGTGGAGCGAGAGGGCGTGTCAGACTTTTACTGACTAAAACCCACCCGTGTTCCCTCAGTTGCCTGTGTGCCAGGGGCCGCGGTATCTCTTTCGAACAACCCGCACCCCTGGCAGGCATCGGCCCTTGCGGACCCCCCATTTGGATCCCGTTAGACTTCAAGCCGACAACGGGGAAAGGGCTATGACGTTCCCACTGCTGGGATACAGGCCTCGTCTCTTCGAGACGGAATGGGCTGTAATCTCCCACGCGGGCCCAGTGCGGGTTGGTAGATGTCACATGTTTTCGAATTTTTGTTTCTAGGACATGCCGGTTTCCTCACGATGTTTTCCTTCACCGTTTTGAGAGCAGTGGTGATGAAATTATTAACACAAAGAAAAGCGCCTGCCTGGGGTCGAACTCAGGACCGATAACTCGTAAGTCGGAGCCGTTACCTCCGAGCCACCTGCTCCTCGTACATACCTAGACCTACCTATTACGTCTTTGTAATTATAGTAACAACACACTTGGCAGAAACATAAGTTAATACAATAAATTGATTGAACCAGTATTATAGGTAATTATTACCTTATGATTAACTTATCTTAATGTTGGTCTGTAACTGTTAGCGATATTCGTTTTGGTCTTTACGGCGGACCCCAAAGTAGGTGACGCCTGTATCTTGGGGACCAGTGTTGTGAGACATAGTGCTATTTAAAACTAAATTAAATGAAAATAAAGATCAAAGTGAAAGTGAAACTTAAATCATAAATTACAACAAACAAAATAAAGCTAATTTGTACTAAACAACGCATAAAATTAAAATATTAAACAATTTGAAATAAAGTGAACAAGTAAACGATCAAAAATTAAATGTTAAACAATCTAGAACAACATAGATTTAGAGGTATTAAATTAACCTTTATGGTTACTGGTATAATGCTATAGTCAAACAGCAGAAACCGTTCTTTTTCAGCCTCAATATTGCTGCTAGTTTATTTACCTACTTTCAATATAGAAGTTAATTTCAAGAAGCTTGTTTACGAAAACAAATAACAGTAAGTAACAAAGTGTTGTTTCACAAAAATTTGGGTCACGGTAAAGGTTACCAATTTACTAAGATTCGGGTGCCAAATCCAGGCTCCAAAGCTCCAAGCTAAATGATGATGGTGACGTCATGCTGAAGTAGGTGCACGAAGGATGTGTAATCTTTGTTTGGGGTCACCAGTATACAAAGTGTAACAAAAACCCTATTGCTATCCTTAAGCACTAAAGATAACAGCTGGTATAGAATCACTATACATAGTTTCAGCTCAACATAAAATAGTCTAAGGATTGATACCAAATTTTCGGTTTCATATGTTTCTTAAATTCAAATCATAACAAATATGTCACCGCACTACGTAAGTAGTTTAATAGCTTTCCACGTTAATACTTGCCAATATCACGATAAATCTCTTCCGAGTGAGTTTATTTCAATTTAAAAGTTTGATTTCTGGTATATATCAATGTATTAAAAAATTGATCTCGAATCTCTTCCAATATAGTTTGATATCATCCAAAGAAGCCGTGCCCTTAGTATGTATATACCCTTTCCGTTACACGTTGTAGAGGCATAAGGAACTGGGTGTAAAGTTCTCTCATCTTCCATAGAACAGGGAGGATCCGCCAAAGAAATGGAAGCCTTTGCTACTGTACGTTGTTCCGAAAGGTCGATCAAAGGTGTACCTACTTATAGTACACCCACATTTCAGCAGTAAAAAATTTTCATCATCATCATTTCAGCCGAAAGACGTCCACTGCTGGACATAGGCCTCCCCCAATTCAAGGGGGTTTGCCATAATCGCCACGCTTGGCAGGCGGGTTGGCGATCGCAGTATGGTAGTAAAATGCATAGAGAACGCTGCTGCCCATTCTCTAGTAAGTCCCTTAGTCGCCTTCTACGACACCCACAGGAAGAGATGGGACGGTGCTATTCTTTACGTTTGGCACCACACGGAACATATTGTTTTTTTAGTTGCATGTAATAAGGGGCAAGCCTTTTGCCATCAACAAGGCACTAATCCATACTCTCTAATAACACTGGCTGACCTGGGAATTGAACCTGCTCAAGACCTGCTCAGCAGTAGAAAAAAAAATAGTAAACATACGTGTGTCATAACTTATTTGACCATTCTACATTAATCTTCACGCCCTTAATTACTCCAATTAATTACCACAATAGGTGCTGCCGTAGCGTGAGGTATGTTTTTAAATATGATTAATGAACTTGCTACACAGAAGTTCTGTAACGGGAAATCGCCAGTTAAAAGTAAATTGGTGTATTACAGCATTTACAGCTACTAAAATGACCACTCCATATTTTCTACTGGAATTTTTATGACCCATTTTGGGTGATATTATTTTGTTTGAGTTTAATTTCTTGTGTTTTATTGCATTATAGTGCTCGTGGCTTAATTATAGCCACACGGGTAGTTCGAAGGTTAAGCTATGTTTGCTGCGGTAGGTTCTTGGATGGGTGACTATCCATTAGGTACATATCGAGTCCCCACCGTGTCTCAGATAAATAATAGATTAAAAAAAAAAAACTAAAAAAACACGCTTTTAAAACCAAACTAAAAAAGCAGAAAATAATTTCAAAAAAGCGTGGGGTGCTATTTGAGATATTTTTAAAATCAATAAATTTCAAGCACCCCACGCTTTTTTGAAATTATTTTCTGCTTTTTTAGTTTGATTTTAAAAGCGTGTTTTTTAGCATTTTTAAATCTATTATTTGTTTTTAGTTCTGCTAACTAAAAAGCGTGTTTTTTTTATTTTATTATTAAATTGTCATCAGTCCTCGATAAGTCTACAAAGTTTAAATGTAATCTGACCGTTTGAAGTGGGTCAAAATAAAGTCCAAAGGAATCGGTTACAAACAAAAAACATGCTTACAAACATACAGGTGAAGCTAATAAAACAATACTAAAAGCATGTTAATAATAAATATAAAATAATAAAAAGCATGTTAAAATCACGTTAAAATAACGTTGGTCCCGGTTTCTTTCGTTGATCTTTGACAGTTGATACGGGAAATCAGAAGCCCAAAGTCTGACAAGCAGGGGGGAGCAAGGGGTATGGTGTTAAGCAGTTGCTCTAGGTGTAAATATTGGTATTCAACAGCACCCTAATTGCGTAACACGCGATTAATCATAATAATCGGTTTCATTTTGACAGTTCAACGATATTCATTGCGTTATTTACTTTGCTGAGCAGACACATTTTCCGAACATATGAAGCAATGGTTCAGCCATCTGTTTCAAAACGAATCAAATTATGATAAAACGTGAGTTACGCAATTAGGGTGCTGGTTCCAGTTAAATGGAAAAGGCTAGACAAATAGATTTTTTATTGCATTAGGTTGGTACTTTAGGCCATAGTAGGTTGAACATTATATTTCAGTCCACCCTCATTGTTATTGTAGCGGCACTACAGAAAAATACTTCGCAACAATATCCAAAAATACAAAAAGAGAAGTGGCGCCATCTACAATGCCACAGGCGAACTACGCAAGACGCACGCCATAAAAATCCTAGATTGCGCAGTTAAAGTTTACCGCGCGATTTGGATAGGTACAACATTCCGACATCAACCGTGGGGCAGTTGCCCACCAGACCCAACACCCGTCTGGTTGGAGGATCCTCCCTTTTCTATAGAGTATGAGTGGACTTTACACCCTGTTCCTCATATCTCTTTATTATTATAAGACAGTAAGTATTCATTAGTTACTGTTATTTTGATTAAAAACTGCACTAACTAATAATTAATTTTCTTTGTTTCAGGTAAGTTACACATTATTATTCTGCGTCCCGGAATCTTTCTTCATAACGTAAGAATAATTTTATTTTCGTTCTGCTTTTATTGAAGTTTCTGACCTGTCTATCAAGATCAATGGGTGGCTATTACCTGTTTATCTTTTCTTTTTTCTTATATTTGGTTATCTATTTATTGGGTACGAAAAAAAAAACATTTAAATTTTAGGCCTATTTACGTCGCGCAATTAAAATGCACTATAAGTTATTTCATGAAATTTGAAGCTATACGCAAAGCATTATTTAAATATAGAAACTCCACTTATTTCCACTTATATTCCGTAGAGATCAGAAATCATTTAAGATAAAAAAACACAACTGAATTGAGAACCTCTTGCTTTTTGTGAAGTCGGGTAAAAAACATTTATTTGCGGTAATACATGACACAAAGAAAAAAACACGACACAAAAAAAATCCGTAAGAAAATATGCCAAATAAAAACATACCTACGCAGTCATGGATTGCCGACAGAAATGAAAACGTAAAACTTTGGCAAAATTTAACTATCAAAACAGTAAAACTGCATGCATTAATAAATAAAATTACAACGAAATATCAAGAAACTCCGCCTGTAACAATTTTATCAACCACTATTTATGTAACGCCGTCATTTCAAAGGGCGGTGATCCCAAGGGAAATTACCTTAACATGGCGGTCATAATATTTAATAGTTATTATTTACACTATTATTGTTATAAGGGACAGACTACACATAATCAGCCTATAACGTTCTTACTGCCGGGACACAGGCCTCCTCTCGTTGAGACGGAGTCGGCCGTAATCCACCACGCGGGCTCAGTGCAGGGCCTCATGTCTGCTATTACAATAGTGTCAGAATGGTCTATCATTGATTTCTTAATTGTTGATTTTGACAAGTTTGGTAATCTACTAATAAAATGGCGTCATTATGACTTTCCAATGGTCAGCCACTGACACTCCATTGAATTTATTGGTAATCTCGTACATAATGACAAATCAATAACTGACTTAATTTACGAACTTCCTACTACTTTAGATTGCTTATAACACTAATAAATAATATGTAAAAATATATAAATTAAATGTGGCTTGAATAAAGGTTCAAATTTAGTAGTCGTTTTTCGAAAATCATTTCTACTAACGAGTTTTATAATAATGGCAATGCGAAAATGCCATTATGACACAATTCTAATAAGACACCATTGACCGACCATTATTATATGAATTTAGCAGATTACGAACTTTTAGCAAAATTACAAATGAATGACAATGGGATCGTGTTGGAATGACGAATTTGCCCCCTGGCCCATTTGGGCCCCTGGTTAGCAGATGTCACATGTCTTCGAATTTTTGGTTCTAGGACATCCCGGTTTCTTCACGATGGTTTCCTTCACCGTTTTGAGAGCAGTAGTGATGAAATAATTTACACAAAGTAAAGCATCTGTCGGGGTTCGAACCTACCACCTACTCTCAAGTCGCACCCATTACCACTGGGCCAGCACGGTTCTCCTATACTATACGCAAGGTCTACTATTATGACACGCCTTTATTCCGTAAGGAAGATTTGGTAAGGCAGCCCACAAAATTCAAATTTGCAGGTCAATGTCACTGATTGATTATTTCATTTAAAAATCATTGGGATCACAGGGATTATAAGAACAGGGTCGTATTGATGGTGTTAATCATTACAATAGGGTATTTTACTCTATATGAGTTTTTTGTTGAAAATACATGTAAAGAAAATATATTTCCTTTAGAATAGAGGCCGCGTTACTAGCATTACAGTGGCAGATCGTAATGTCGCCCGCCTTTATTTAATCTGTGGTCGAATTACAGCTCTGGAAAAAACTTTGAAGTCTGGTACGGTACTTGTTGGTTAGGAGAAATTGATAATTGTATTTAATAGCATTAAATGTCGTTTCTTTTATTACAGAGAAACTCAATTGTGTTTAATTTGCGGTGTCACCTCACCTAACTACCAAGAAATTACTACTATATACATTATTGAGATAGCTTAGGCAAAATGCAGTCGGAAAATGTTAGTTTTAGTTCATGAAATAACAAAATAAATTCTAAAATACAATTTGAAGATTTAAGTTTTTTTTTATCTGTGTATGAACACCATGAAATAGTAACCGCCATGTTATTACGTCATATGGCATGTCAACTGAGCAGCTTTGTAGTTTTTTCGTAACCAAATATTTTTTTATTTAAATAATATTTTGCATTCAGGAACAGAAAACTAACCGAGAAGTAAGTAGAAAAATATCATTTTTTTTTTATTATAAACAATTATCTTATAAAATATCAGCGCATTTGTTTAAATAGCAAACTGACGTCATACCCACAGATCAATATGGCGTCCACTGCGTCCAGCGTTTTCGTCAAATTACGCGTGAAATTTGAAAATGTAAAATTTTAATGCATTTTAATAGCAATAATTGATTAAATAAAAATGTTGTTTTTCTGTGGTTTATTAGTACTCTAGAATCTAACTAAGACACTTTTCAAAAATGGGTGTAATACCATAATCTATAAACACATACGTATCTTGTTATTGTCCTTATGTAACATACAGACAACACGACACGCTGGACAAGATATTAAGTGCCCCATTGTTTGTGGGACAGCACCACATTTACACTCCAGTCCGGAGTCATCTGTGAATCTTCACCTGAGCAGGTTTTTTTACTTCGACCTGGACCTGAGTCCGGAGTCTATTTAAAGACTTCCATCAAAGCTAAGGCAACTCATTTACAGAAGGCTGAGCAAGAGCACCGATTTGTCGACGGAAGAATAGACATAACTGTTAACTAAATGATGTACAATAGGAGAAGATAGCTATATTTTTCAATTAATTATCACAGTTATGCTTTCTAAACGAATCATGGTTTTGTAGATAATCGTATACATGTAGGTACTTTGTGGCCGTCGAGTAGAAAGTTTGTTGTCAGTGTGATTTTGACAGTTTGGGAAGAAACATTCTTCTGAAATAGTCTACATTTTTAAGGACATAGACAAAGATCGTTAGGAACGAAAGACAAAATTACAGATTGTAGAAGGATATCTACGGTGCGATGTCAAAAATGGAGAAACGAAATGTTACTTTGTATTGAAAAAGCTCTGTCTATTCTTCGTAGAAATAGAAAGCGTCATGCTGAACCTGCTGGTACGACATTTTCAGTTGGGGTTGAACGAATAGGTTTGGTAAGAAAGCAAGCACCATCTAAAGAAAGAAAAAAACGTTTATTTGCGGTAAACATAACGCAAAAAGAAAAGGAACACAAAAAAATGAATACGAAAAGGTTGAGGTAAACATGCATCACATCCACGTAAAACGGCTATCACTCAGCATTAAGCTGCGATTATGCAAGACAGAGCCCCAGCGCTGGTTTTCAGGGACAGCCGGCTTTGACGTAATGACGTCACCCGGTGCATTAAACAATTATTAGGAAACTACTGGTATAGCGAACTAATAGAAAAAATATATAAACCACAAAAAAAAACACCATCACCACCACCATCTCGCCACAAAAAAACACTTTATTACTAGTTTGGTTTTTTTTTCTTTTCGATCAAGGTCGACATGAAAGTGACAGCCAATTACTATCCGTCTTATAGCCGACAATCGTTTGACAGCTAGATAGTTGAAAAGGTCAGCAATTCTGTCTGAACTTTGATCCATTGAAATGAAGTTTTCCTTTGAAGAGGTTGACTTTTATATAACATGGTACATTTCTCCAGGGCTTAGTATCGGTGTGACCTATAAAGTGTTCAATTTAGTACGAGTAAGATGGTATAGGAAACGATCACAAGCCTCAAATGCTTTTCTGTATAGTTCAAGTTGTTAAGAGGGCTATTACAAATTGAAGTATTTAGTTTTAGGTAAATTTAACGGCGCGTGGTAGCTGATCGTGCGTGCGTGTATAGTGAAGTATGCTACTCAGATATGCTAACCATTATGATTCAGACGCCCAGGGACAAACCGGCGCGGACTTATAGCTAAAGCCCGCGCGTCCCTAGATATATTACTGACTAGCTGTGCCCGCGACTTCGTCCGCGTGGAATAGTGACTTTTTGGGCAGCATATTTTGAATTACATAATAATATACCGTAATATTTATTTACAAAATTTTAAAGAAAATGAAGAAAAAGAACCTAACCTAAAAACCCTAAAATATTAATAAATGAAATATGCAAACAGTCAGTATTCAAGTGAATCGCAATAATCGAATGAAACTATTCGCTTATACTCTCCAGGATACGTGCGTTCGCTACGAATAACTGAATCCTTATGGCAGCGGCGCGTTTTCTTTGTTGGGCATCTCGCAGTTGGCCTTGAGAGGCCATGACTGCTCAACCGAGCTTTCCTGGGGCTGCCATTAAGAAACTAATCTTAACGCCTCCAGCCAGGGCTTACAAACTAAATTTATATACTAAGCGACTGCACGCTGAGGGCACCCCCTGTGGGGTACGGACCTCGGCTCAGGGCGTCACTGATAGGGGGACAGCTATCACTATTGGGGACAGGCTGGATCGAAATAGGCAGCGGCGCGGCTCTCAGCGCGCTTTATATAGCCACGGAAGCGCAGGCGCGAGGCGTGTACGTACTCTGATAGAATACCTTAACAAATGTTCGCCGTGATTCTTTAAATTGACATAACTTTTTTATTTATGAACCGATTGACATGAAATAAACACTAAATGTTAAGTGAAGCTTCCTACAATATATTAGTGAAACCCGCATCTAAATCGAATAAGCCGTTTCTGATATTAGCGTGCACAAACACACAGACAAACAGACAAACCGACAAACAGACAAAAAAAAAATTAATTACAATCTCGGGTTCGGCATCGATATAATAACAACCCCTGCTACTTTTTTTTATATATTTCGATTGTACAGACACCACTTTTCTACAATTTTATTATATGTATAGATTCATAGCGTTGCATTCAAAAATTGTTTTAAATATTATTTTACTTTTAAATAGGCTGTTTCTTTTTTTCAAGCAAATTGACTTAGTAACCTTAGTTATTAAATACTTTTTGTTTGAATTTCGATTAAACATACATAGACAAAAATATGATTTCAGACGAAAAATTATAATTAATTCTCAGTTTTACGGAATTATTTTTGGGTTATTATTGTATGAAACATAAAAAATTGATTTGAGCATTCCAAATAACAAGCTACAGTCCTACCACAGACATTTTTATAAATTACTAAACTATTATATGTTCCATGTAACAGAGCGTCAAAAGATCCCCGAAAGTAACATTTTACGAAACATCCTTTGCCGAGACAAGGATTTTACTGACTTATGTAAACAAATTTAGAAATTTGTTTAGAACGCTCCCTAGACAAATAATGAAATTTTCCCGGACATATTTTTATTTTTATTTTTTGCCTATATCTAACCCATAATCACTCATCAAATCTCGAGTCAAACGCTCAAATTCAAGAAAAAATGTGAAAGCGCCCTTAAAATCAACCTAACATAGTAACAAAAGAAAATCTACAGTCTGCCATCAGAGCAAAATAAATAAAACAGGATCCGATATTCCTCGATATTACAGATGTTGAGGCAATGTGTCACTTATTGGGTGTGAAACATAAGTGCTACAAGGGATTCAGCTACCTGTGCGAAACTGAGAGGCATACTTATTGAGGTAACCTTTCAGTGGTGTAAATATTGAAATCTGGAAGTGGGTCTTATTGCAAGTAAGTTTTAATAATTAAAATAACATTATTTTTCACATGACGACGATTTCTACGATTAGTCTAGTGCTATTCTGTAAAGTTCACTTGGCACCTCACTCAAGTGAGCGCACACAATTCGAAAGTGAACTCATTTGTTTTTAAAATAAATCATCGCGGATTCACAACGAGACACCGTTCGAATTTGGATGTTTTGTTTAGAGAGTGACGAAATAGATTCAACTTCCAGTCTTTCAGGACCCCTCGTCATCATCAGCCAAGCCTTTTCTTATGTGTGAAATAGAAAATTCATTTGGAAACAATAACAAGTGGTAATCCCAGTCTCACCAAAAATGAAATAAAATAAATAAGCTCTATTCCGATAAATTTCTTAGAAAATACGTCTATTTTTCCTATAAGCAAAATAAACGCAGGAAAATACTATGATGAGAAAAACAGACAATAGACTGGCAAAACAAAAGAAAGGGAAAAACATTATTATCCTGACCTATTCTATGTGTAATATGTAGTGGTAGGTAGATTGATTATCCAGCTTCCGATAGAGAGGTTCCGACAATTAATCAGGTGCTTTTGATGAATTAGAAAATAGAAAATATTTATTGTCCAAGTAATACAGTAAGCATAGATAGATTAACAACAAGTTGAGACGACATAATTATGAGTAGCTGAAATATTACCTACAGCTAGTTACAAATATTATTTGCCAGTGAACCCCAAACTAGACAGTTAGTCTGTATCTTGGGGTTCAGGATACGAGTACAACAGTGGAGACTAGAGAGGTGCTTTCAAGTATGGTATTTTATGAGTGTATGTATGTGTAACGTTTGTGTAGTGTCTGGCGTGTGTGTGGGGTGTGTATGTGGTGTGTGTATGTGGCGTAAAATGTGTCGTGTGTAAGTGTGTATTTTGTTCCCCATAAAATATACTTCGTTTGATTCAGTGTCAGGTCAGGGTCGTTATATTAATTGTTCCGAGTCATCATAACCAGTAATATACAGCATTTTCTTAACATTTTTTTTGCATTCGAATGAGTTAGTGTTTTTAATTTCGCAGAGTTTGCAGACTTTATTGTACGTAAGTTAGTAATTAACGTATTAATTAACTTATTAATTGTAGTAATTAAGAAATTGGACGGATTATTAGTCTCGTGAGCAGTGGTGGCCCAGTGAAAACTACCGTGACCTGCAAGCTGTAGGTCGTAGGTTCAAACAATAAATGATTTCGTCACCAGTGCTTCCAAAACGGTGAAGTCATCTATCAACCCGCACTGGGCCCACGTGGGAGATAACGGCCCACTCCCTCTCACGGAGAGGAGGTCCAGCAGTTGGAACATTATACGCTGATTATGCTTATGCTCGTAGTCTCGTCAAATGATTAGTAATTCAGGTTAAGAAGGTAGCTGGTAACTTTTAAAGATGGAGTTTTTCTAGGCGTTGCGTTGTCGGGCTGTTGACGTATGAGTCAATACAGGGTAATTTTTTAACCAGTGCGCAAACTGTAACCATGAATTCAGCATATCATTGTAGACGATAGAAGTTATACGTCGGTTATACAAAAAAAAAATCAGCTGTTCCATACATTTTGACCACGTAGGTATTGCACTTTTCTATGAAACAGCTGATTTTTTTTGTATAACCGATAATATGAGGAACAGGGTGTAAATTTCACTCATCCTCTATAGAAAAGGGAGGATCCTCCGACCAGACGGGTGTTGTGTCTGGTGGGCAACTGCCCGACTGTTGATGTCGGGATGTTGTATAAATATATAGGAGTCGTAGGGTAACTTCTGATTGCGCGATACAGGATTTGCGTGACGTCAGATCTTTCATGCGTAGTTCGGAAGTGGCGTTGTAGATGCCGCCACAAGTCAATCGTGAGTGACTTATTGTAATCGCTACGCGCTGGCGCAGTAACGGCCCGGCAGGCCTAGATAAAATACATCCATACGTTTTTCCGTACACCCACTAGGCATGCTACAACGCCTCAAAAAAATCCACCCGCTTGTTACCAGCGCGCCGACAGCAAGACGGCCGCTTACTAATAATTGGTAGCTCACTGTCCAACCGCTAACGGCTTGTTTTCAGCTTACATACCGGTTCGGGAAAATTTGTGAGTGATCTCGCTTGAGAAGCAAGCGTTTCTTTGTTTTCTCAGTTTACTCTACGCGAACTGGCAATCATACTTTTTGCACTTGAAGAAGAATAAAATACATTTCAAACAGAAAAAGGAGATATTAATAAGTGCGTAAAATGTTATGAGCACCGGACGAGGAACGCACGCGGGGGGCACTCTGCCAGCGACCAGTCCACTATTCTATATTGTTATCATAAAATTTGCTGTACAATATGTTTGCTGTGTGTGTGCTTGACACACCACCTGAAAAAGGTAATGACATTCAGTACCAACTACATTCTGTACATTATATTGTTGCATCTCTAGTGTCATTATCTAAACATCACTTCGAAATTAGAACAGTGTCTCGTTGTGAATCCGCGATCATTTACTTTAAAAACAAATGAGTTAGCTTTCGAATTGTGTGCGCTCACTAGAGTAAGGTGAGCACTGAACTTTACAGCACTACGTGACCTCTATTTTATTGATTGGCTAAGATAATTGTATTCTCTTGTCTCACGTGCTGTATAGATATATGTCAGATTGAAGTTAATTGGAGCAGGTTAACTTGCTCAGTCAACTGTGGCTCGCTATAATTGACTGTTAAATCAGTCAACCAGGGCCAACTGTTCTGATGAGTGATGTTGTCATTATTGTGATGAAGACTCTCTATCTATGTTATCAAAGTCAAAAGTAATTTATTCTAATTAGGCTGAAAATCAGCACTTTTCGAACGTCAATATCCCAAAAAACCCACCCTTCACCACTTCCTGGTGCTTTAGCTGGGAAGAAGAAGTAGGGCACCAAACTCCCCAGCAGACTATAATTATATTGTGGTAGAGAACACACACACATTGCACATTTGCTATTTGTTGGTATTCAAGAAGTAGTAGGTACCGGAATGGAAAAAAGTAGGACTATCTACAAAAAGAAATGAGATGCCATCAAAAACAAACTTGTAAAAAAAACAAGTCTCGCAACTCAGTTCTTCTACTGTAAAAAGTTGTGAGATCCATGTAATATCAAGTCGGTTAATTTATTCAGTCCCTACATAAAGGTCCTTCTGTCTTTAGTTATTACGTAATTATATTGTAAATGTTTTTTCAAAATAAATAAATATTCTATTCTATTATAATTAGCTAACCTAACATCATAAATAGTGATCATATCAATATTAAAAATCTTTTATGTTTTAGATAAATAGATTGACTTGGCCATAAGTAGGGACCCTTAAGTAGGGACTGAATAAATTAACCGACTTGGTATTACATGGATCTCACAACTTTTTACGGTAGAAGAACTGAGTTGCGAGACTTGTTTTTTTTACGAGTTATGTTTTTGATGGCATTGTGCTTACAAATTTGCGGCCAGAAGCTCGTACCTACCTACAACAATACAAATTCAAAGATGTCAATGACGCAAACGGTTGAGACATTTAGACAACTTGTCATTTTTATCTTTTATTTTCCAACAAAGCGAAAAGGATCTCCAATTTCAAGCTTCCTTTACGAAATATTTGATACAAGGTCGTGTAAAACCAGCGGAATTAAAATGAGTAAAAATTCAAAAGGTAGGTACCCAAATAACTTTCTTTTGAAATATAACCTGAAGGTCCAATTTGAACCTTTTCACGGCATTTTTTTTCATCTTCACTTTACGGTCGAACTTGAAGAAATTGGTGCTGCCTAGGTAGTAACTTAGACTGTTGTTAGGTCAGTTTGAGTTTTATGCCTGGGTTGTTTATTTTTATTTTCAGGAAAATTTTAGTTTCACCCTTGAAATTTCTTCTGTATTTTGGGTGCATTTGCGAGATACAAATCTTACATACCCACATATAGAGATACCCTGTAATGATATTCTCTAAACATCACATCGAATTTCGAACGCTGTCTCGTTTTAAATCCGCGATGATTTAAAAACAAATGAGTTCGGTTTCGAATGAGGAACGCATCTGTCAAAATGGCGCTTTCGTAGCTAGTTGAAGTTAAATTGGAGTTCACCATTTCCCGAAAAACCATAAAATTAGAAGATTTTGGCTTAAAGCTATTTCTAGAGACTTTTCAAATCAAACAGAGTTTGAGGTTATGTCCGAAATATTTTAAAGAAACTGATTACGAGGCAATATTTAAGGCTTTAAATTCTGATACTCTTCTTGTCTTCATACTTGATTTAAAATATTAAAATCACAAAAAATAACGAACTAGTGAAATAAAACCAAATTCAACTCATGAACAAAATTACAAATTTATTGAAGGTCGTAGGCACCTAGTTATGATCACGCCATCTGCAATTAGCTTTGTCCGACCTTCCCCATTGTGTGCGCTCACTTGAATGAACCATGTGAATTTTACAGACTATCAGGGGTAATGGCTGATCTTTGCGTTATGCTCGTGAACGGGTGCTGCTTGTGGTGACTGGTCGTCTTACTGGCCATGGTTTTGTTATTGTAAATTGTATTAACTTTTCATTAATTTTATTCCAAAGGTCCTACTTTAACTATTGTTACTTCAAGTTATAGCTTTATTTACATAATACAGAATTGAATAATTATGTAAGTGGACACGCCCTTTATGCCTGGAGGTTTTTATTTAGATTTTGAGTTCTGTTTACGTTTTTTTTATTTATTTCTGCTTTACAGTTTCCAATGTTTTGTTGGTATATTGGCGTGTACTAGCTGACATATCGCACCTACGGTGCAATAACGTCACTTATGCAATTTTTGTCAAAACTTAACTGATTATGAGAAAATACTCCAAATCCACCTGTTTACAAGTAAACAGGTGGATTTGGAGTATTTTTGCACCAAGGTGCGTTATTGTAATTTGTGTAGTACGCAAACTTTCCTAACACAAATGACAATAACGCACCAAGTAAAGAGGTGGATTTGGAGTATTTTCTCATAATCAGTTAAATTTTGACAAAAATTGCATAAGTGACGTTATTGCACCGTAGGTGCGATATGACAAATTTATAATTTTTTGGTCTTTTGTAATGTTAATTACCTACCATTGTATAGAATCAAGTTCTTCTAACTTAACAGACAGCTGTGCTGCTGGGGAGTTTGTTGCGCCACTTCTTCTTCCCAGCTAAAGCACTAGGAAGTGGTGAAGGGCGGGCGTTTTGGGGGGACTGCCATGTGTCATTTTGACGTTCAAAAAGAGCTGACTTTCAGCCTAGTTTGAATAAATGACTCGACTGATGTCACAAACATAAGATTGTATCTATTGTACGTATATACAGAGATGTGTCCGATCAATTTGTAAACTTAAACAAACAAATAGCTGCAAAAAATATTTTTGTAGATCAACACTTTGCATATACATTTATTAAATTATTAATTATGTAAGATCTAAAATTACTTTCTTTGAAAAATATAAAAGTAAACAACACAATAGTCAAATTTGTTGTCTTAATAATAAAACAACTCTTTTATATAACATTATTAAGCAGGTTTATATTTTTCAAATATTTCACACAATAATATAACTTCCATGCATTCTAAGCAACTTGCAATTAAGCAAAAGTTTCACCGAAACAAGTCTGCAAAAACAAACACACAAAGCTTTTGATGTGGCGGTCAAACAATCTCAAACTACCTACATTATGTGGATTTAGTGAAACAACTCGCAAATCCTTTTACCTCATCGTTATCTGCCCAGCCTTTTCCCAACTATGTTGGGGTCAGCTTCCAGTCTAACCAGTTGCAGCTGTATACCAGTATTTTACATGGATTGACTGCTTATCTAACATCGAAAACCCAGTTACTGGGTAATACGAAAGTACCTTTTACCTAATATAACTATAGAAAAGTAATATTGTGTTAATTACAAGTGACACTTGACAGTTTAATAATACTACACAGTTTAGTTTCAACCTGCACCCTACTTGCGTACCTCACTATCAATCACAATCTGAATAATTTTGAAGGAAAATTGTTAATCTAATGCTTAATTTTCGAATCAATCGATTTTTCAAACATATGAAGCAATTAATCAAGAAATGCCCTCAAAGTCGTTCCGTTCAGTCGTCATTGATGTGTTACGCGATTGTGTTGAAGGAATCAACTTTTCTATCAAACACAAGTTTAATAATAGTTTAAAAAAACACGCTTTAAAAACCAAACTAAAATACTAGAAAATGATTTAATTCTATTAAAAAACGTAGAGTGCTTTTTGAGGTATTTTTATAACCAATTAATATCAAGCACCCCACGCTTTTTAATAGAATTAAATTATTTTCTACTTTTTTAGTTAGGTTTTTAAAGCGTGTTTTTTTTTACTTTTTGAAGCTGTTGTTTATTTTCTATTGTTTAATTCTGCTAACCACAAAAGCGTGTTTTTTTGTTTTTTTTGATATGATTGAATTGTCATCGGTCCTTGCTATGTATGTAAAATTTCATACTAACATACGTATAAAGCTAATAAGAGCGTGTTAATTATAAAGACGTTAATTTTAATATGAAGCGTATCTTCACTTTATCAAATACGTTTATTATACCCTTGGTGATGAGTATGCCATTTGGCGCAGTTAAGTTTATATGAAGAAATAGTGCAAAAAGCTTTTTTTTTTTTTCTTATGGTTGAATATCGGCCCCTGGGCGACCTCTAGTATATTTGAATACGTTAAGCAATAACTTTGTATCCATTTTTACGAAAATAACGTGGACGGATGAGGGCACACTTAAAGTTTCAATGGAGAAGGAATTCAGAAAGATAATTTTCTTATTTAATAATGCTTTAGAAATGTATTAAGTTGGGTAGGAAAGTAAGGGTGTGGATTTGAAAAGGTACCTGTAAACTTCTGCCCACTGTTCTCGCGCTCCGTTGGTCGGGCTCCGCGCGTGGTCCGTCGTCTTAAATCCAGCTAAAACTTCACTGCACATATATTTCCACAGGTGATGAATATATTCGTGTTCATATCTTAAAGGGGATGTGGCACAAAATCACAGAAGGACCATCTCGTATGTGAAAAAAAGGGTTAAGGAACGCATTGTTTTAGTTCGTGTACGATCAGTCCGAGTGAAAATAAACACACGGACGTGCAACGCCACTGTCGCTAGTCATTGACCACTGGGATTGCTTAGCAAGCCGGCAACTTAATCAACTCAAACCCTTTCTACCACACACAGAAGCTTGCATACTAGTTGAGTGTTGAAAGACTATCCAAAATTCCTAAGATTAAATGCGGTAGGTAATACCTATCTGAAAGAGAACGGTACGACAAATAAGTTTTGAATAAATGATGGTCTTGTTAATTAAGCAATCCCTTTTGCTCCAACACATATAAGCAGAGACCAAATCTTACATAACCCATGCTAAGCTTGAACACTTTCACCAATATGCTACCGCCGTAATTCCGGCACGACTCAACTCAATTTATCATTGTGCCAAACTCTGGGCGCTCCTAATCTGTAGTCCGATCCCAAGACCGGCTCCTAAGTGCACTTTGTTAATTTGACAGCTCATCCCTGTCTGTTAACCAGGAGAGACAATTGACAGGTGATTAGGATGGCCCTTTTAAACTGAAAAATTTTTTAAAGAGCAAAGAGGTGGAAACAATTAAAATGGAATATTAGGCATGTGTTGTATACACAGGCCTAAAATTCCTTTTAATTGTCTGTCTGTGTCTTGGCCATTTGCATACAACCCTAGTTTTAGTATATGCGAAACCCGAAACTCGTGTCTAGTATGTTTATGTAAAGCATCTCTGTACAAAATCTCAAAACTGTATCATGAAAAATCACAAAGTTATATAAGCTTGTTATGTTATCTAGTTATCTCACAAACATGGTCACCACGCGGCCCGCGTTGTATTGTGCTCATTGATAATAATTAGGCAGTAGGTACCTAACCATACGTCGATTGTATTATAATTAACTGGTGATAAAAAATATTGGAATCGATTCAGTTTTTACTTATTCAGAACAAACTATTGAATCAAGAGCCGTTAATTTATTTTATTTTTGAAAAATATTGTAAGAAAAATTTTGCTCAAACTTATTTACGAGATTATGAGTCGGCAAAATTGTCTGGCTAGAATAAATTGTAATTTTATTACTCTACGGCTGAATTTAATTTAATTTATAGGAAAATTATAATAATTTATAGCTTTATTTAATTTGGTATTACCTCGGTTTTATATTAAGTGCTTGTGAGCTTGATCCAGAGAGGCGTTTTTAATCATAAAAAAATAATAAATGAAATACGACCGTCACTAAAAATTCGAATTGACTTTTAAAATTTTGAAATTAAGAAAGTTTATAAAATATGTATCGTTCGTAATTTTAATTATTCTATAAAATGTATTATCCAATTATTTAAAAAACCCATTAACAAATTAATATTCTTTAAAAAGCAGTCTTGTCCATTAAAAATATTAACATTAAGTATATTTAAAAGAAAATCATAAATATCTAACATAACATAAAGAACGTAGTCAAAAAAACCCACAGAACACAATATCAAAAGTGCTTTACAATTTAAAAACAATAAAAAAACCACTTTGCAAGGCGCAATTTCGAATAATAACCGTGCGACAAGGACAGACTTACACGCTTACACTAAAGTGCAGGCGAGAGAGGCATCGCTGTATCATCAATCGATCAGGTCGCCATGGTTACTGTACAGCTTACAACATAAGTTTGACGCCAGATACAGACGGTAGCAAATGTTTTACAGGCGAAATCTTATGGGTAGGTTGTACAGTAATCGGGGTGATAGATAGCACTCGGATTTGAGCATGGTTTTACCCGTATTTTCCCTGAAATATTACAATACTTATTATTTTACTTGAAATATGACAACAATGATAATTTAGGAAATAATTTTCATTATTTTGTGGAAATTGAATTTTCTTCAGGATATAATATATATGGCTAGGGTTGCCAACCTCTAAAATAGTGTATTGTACTATTTTTCTTATGGGTGTACTCTATAATCTACAATATGTAACGGAAGGGTATATACATACCAAGGGCACGCTTTCTTTGGATGATATCAAACGATATTGGAAGGGTTTTTAAATCCTATCTCTACATGTTCGGAAGTTATGAGAATTTTTAATACATTGATACCAGAAACCGAACTTTTCAAATTGAAATAAACACATCACTCGGAAGAGATTTATCGTGATATTGGCAAGTAACGTGGAAAGTTATTGAACTACGTAGTGCGGTGACACGTTTGTTATGATTTGAATTTAAGAAACATATGAAACCGAAAATTTGACATCAATTCTTAGAGTATTATATTTTGAGCTGAAACTATGTATAGTGATTCTATACCAGCTGTAATCTTTAGTGCTAAAAATAGCAATAGGGTTTCTGTTACACCCTCTATAACACTAATAGAGTACGCCAAAATACTCTTACCTTTTTTAGGCAAGTAATTTCGATTTTCCACGGTTTTTCTATATTTTACACTGTGAGACTTGACTATTTGTAGGTTATGAATGTGAAATGCGAGAAGAGAGCGACAGTGCTTTATAAATATTGATTAAAATGAGCTTCTGATCTTATATTAACCTAGAATTAGGATCTTTAGAGTCTTACAATTCAAATCAATAAAAATATTATGTACTATGGCTGAAGATGCTAAAAAAAAAAAAAAAAATTAAGAAATGGTACTCTATTTTATTATTATGTACTCTTTATTTACTCTCTCTGAAATAAAAAAAATATTAGTTTAAAAAACTAAAAAACACGCTTTAAAAATCAAACTAAAAAAGGAGAAAATAATTTAATTCACATTAAGTGATTATAAAAATACCTCAAAAGCACCCCACGCTTTTTAATTGAATTAAATTATTTTCTCCTTTTTTAATTTGGTTTTTAAAGCGTGTTTTTTTAGTTTTTTAAACTATTATTTATTTTCAATTTTTTAGTTCTGCTAACTACAAAAACGTGTTTTTTTTCCTTTTTTTTCGTTTTTCTCATTTTTTTTTTAAATTATTGAATAGTCATCGGTCCTCGATAAGTTTACAAAGTTTCAATGAAATCTGACCGTTCAAAGTGGGTCAAAATAGCGTCCAAAGGAGTCGGTTACAAACATTTAAACAAGTGAAGCTAATATAAAGCGTGTAAAAATAAACAACTCTTCAGAAAAAAGTTGGCAACCCTAGATATGGCGGTAGATTTTTATGAAATTCAAGCACGTTTAAGCCGTCGGCTATCATTATAGATCTTTTATAATTGATACGGGTACTTAGAAGCTCGAAAGTATGATAAACACTCTGACCAAGGGGTATCGTGTTACCCAGTAACTGGGTTGTGGAGGTTATATAGCCAGATTGAGTATTTAGTGGGGCCTACCCAAATGTCCTTTGTCGAGTCGTTGTGCTCCTCAAGTTCCGAGTTTAGATACAAGATTACTGACAAATGCGTGCACTGTCAGGACTGGTCCACTCAAATCTGTGTGGTTCTTTCCCCCGAATACCATTTCAGGCACTAATCTTCATTGTCTTCACGTGATCTGACCAAGATTATGTCTGACTTCAGAAGAGTCTGACCACGTCGTTTGTTCCATTTCTTCTCAGGGGTAGTTAGATAGGAAATGTTGAATACATTTAGATTTTTTTTTTATAGATAATATGACGAGTAAAAGTGGTTTCGATTTCCTATTTACAGAATAAACAATTTTATTTCATTCGAGTCGCTCCATATAAAATACTGGTGTTCAGATGCAACCGGTTAGATAGGAAGCTGACCCCAACATAATTATTAGGAAAATGCTCAAATGCCTGAGATTGGTAAACAGACCGATGAATATGGCCCATCTGATGGAATTTCCACTGCATTTCGACCTCTACAAATTTTTTTTAACAAAAAAATTAAACCGCCGAAAAACTGAAAAGCAAAAAATAGTAAACCTTTTTGTTTAACCTTAATAACTAAGTTCAGAAGGCGGTGACAAAAATAAAATACATATCCAAAGTCAACGACTTCCAAACTTAGTTATTAAGGTTAAACAAAAAGGTTTATTATTTTTTGCTTTTCAGTTTTTCGGCGGTTTAATTTTTTTGTTAAAAGTTTTTATTTTATAATGTCCTAATTACTACATGCTTAATTTTTTATTACTTTTTGTAACACACAACTCAGCATTAAAATCTGTGAGTGAACAATCAATCATCCCCTTAGGGTTGGAATTTTGTTTTCAAATTTACATAGGAAGCAATTTCTTGTTTAAAAAAATAATTATTAAAATCGACATAATAAAATATATACGCGTCAACTTAAGAACCTGCTCCGTTTTTTTAGTCGGTTAAAAATTCAAGACACAAGATTGGTGATAAAGTATAATTTTTAAGCCCTTTTAAAAATCATAGGTACTCTGATCTTTTGGCCAAGAATAGTAATTAAAGTTACTAACATAAAATATTTCCCAAGATTTCAGGCATGAAAATTATAAAAATCCTACAATTTTATACAATGCATTAAAATAATCACCGGGCAGAAACAGTCTCTTTTTGCGAATAGATTTTATTCGCAAAAAGAGACTGTTTCAGCCCGGGGTCGAACTGAGGACCTTATGTGTTTGAAGCACACGTGAAAACCACTTCACTACGGAAACCTGAATACTATTACCGAAATAACGGTACTTTTGCAAGCAAGCTGCAAGTTAGCATTGAAGCCAAGAAAATGAAATGCTGAGCAAACTTAGCAATTCATTTCCCTGGCTTCAATTAAAATTCAACTCAGCCTATCGCAGACCACTGCTACATATAGGGTTCTTCCAGGCCACAATACACTGTCTTCTGCCTTCCGCATCCGGTCTGACGCAGCCACCTTTTTAGGTGGTCGGTATATGTAGCATCTACCTCTCTGCATGAACAGTTAGCAAGTTATTCACCAGTTCGTACCATTTCAAAAGACAACGAAAATGATTACCATGAAAAATCTATTAATAGCAATTAAAACTTTTATTCAAAACTACCTTAATTCCTGTCTTAACTTTGAAGTTATCAAAGACTTTGAAAGACAACTTTTGGTAGAAACGGTAGACAATTAGTTGCCTTTTGTCAAAGTTGGGAGAGATTTCGAAACTTCTGGAAACAGTTTTAAGTTTGGATTAAATGCTTATTTATATTTTGAGTTTAATGGCGATGAACAGGCTTCGTTAAAGGTCACAGAAATGATAAGATACATTAATAAGTTCATTTTATTATGGTCCAATCAATCTGCAGCTGAATACCACTATTTGACATGGAGCGACTGCCTATCTGACCTCCACAACCCAGTAACTGGGTAACACTGGTCCTTGGTAAGACTGTTTGTCAGAGAATAACCAAGCAGTTCTTTATTTCAAAAACTCATTGAGCTTAACCAATCTACTGAAAGAATTTACACCTTCAAGGCTCCAACCACATCAATTTTCAACCACCGCAAATTGATAATAAATCCATCGACGCCTTTAATAGAGATAACATTTTACTATAAATATTTACGATCAAAATATTTTATAAGCAAATTCGCACCTACTTTAATATTAAACTGATCAGCTTGAAAATTGACGGTACACCAAAATGTGTCCCTTGATAATACTCTTAGCGGCTTATGCTTAATTTTATGCCTGGGAAGCTTGTATGTAGAGAATAATAATATTAACCTGTTATAATCCCGCTCAAGGGCATAGGATTACTCTTCACCTACAGAGAAAGAACGAACATTCATGCGTGTCTATAATTCGCACCATAGACTCTAATGTCATTCTCTAAGGTGCGCTTACACAAGCAACTAAAATTGCTCCATTCTGGGCAATTCTCGTCAATTATGACGTTAGGACTACATATCCAGCAGAGATACAGCCACATAATATCATGCTATATGGAGCAACTTAAGAAACTAGGCAATACTAAACTAAGCCCCCCGCCGCCTCCGCCGCCGGCCGGTTCCTCTCGCATAAACGAGACATAGTTACACGTACAAACGAGATAGAAAGAAAATTGACAAAAAAAAACCAAATCGATTGGATATTCGGCAACTCATGGAGCAACATATGGAGCAATTAGAAGCAATATTCCCGAAACATATCCGTAATTTATTGTTGTTGCTCCAGATTGCTCGATTTAATTGATCCAGATTGATCCGTTAGTGTTGCCAAGTAATGATTGCTCAAAAAATTGCCCGTGTAAGAGCACTTTAAACATCACTTCGAAATTCGAATGCTGTTTCGTTGTGAATCCGCGATGATTTCCTTTAAAAACAAATGAGTTCGCTTTTGAATTGTTTGCGCTCACTTGAGTGAGGTGATCTGTGAACTTTACTGAATAGCTTTACAGGGAACTACTATGGGCAAAGATGTCGAAGAAGTCACGAGGGCAAGCAAACTATTATTCAGCCAATTTTCAGACGCACCAAGTTTTCTATAAATTGTACTTACCTTATATATTTCATCAATAAAGTAATATCCGCCTGCCAAGACCAAAAATATCTGGAACTTGTAAGATTCATGTGTGGAGCCAGCAAATATATTTAAAAATGCCACAAAAATAATGTACTACATATCTGAAAATGTCGCCAAATACATGTTCGAGACCTCCCAAATTCCAAGGCTATATATTTTATCGCGGTGAAGTAAAACATTGTGAAGATAGCGCCATTTCTTAGAACCAGAAATGTTAACGGCAGAAGTAACCTGCACCACACCATACTGTGCCCGCGCAGTGGATTGTGAGCAGCGGGGAAATGACGTAACACACTAACGGCTTTCATTTTGACAGTTCAACGTTAGTTGCGTTATTTACGTTGTTGAGCAGACATTTTTTCGAATATACAGGGTGTAAGGAGAATGCTTCCGAATCCAGAACGTAGGTTTTATACAACCTAAATGCAAACAGATACCAATAACCTTTCGCCTTAAATTGGTTAGTTTGCATCAATTTAAAACGTTTGACGCTTCTGTAATGTTCCTTTTTAATTTATTTTGGCGGCGCTTTACAAAGGATGCCTACACCTAAAGAAGCCCGCGCCGCCTGGACTTGGGGTCGTCAGCCGCGCGGCTCTCGGTGAGCGCAGTTATGCTTGAGCCTATCAGCTGATTTTTTATTTTTGAATACATTGCTTGCTAGAGTTGTAAAAAAAAAACATTGTTTTTCTCAAATAATGGTTAATTAACTGTTCTTACAGCATGTACAATAAATCAAAAAGAAAAATAGGTAAAAAAAAAAATACTTCGAGGATCACTCTATCACCTGTATTCGTTTTCAGAAGCGTTTCCCTTACACCCTGTATGAAGCAATGAATTAGCAAAATCCTTAAAAATAAATTAGATTGTTATTGAAAGCCTGTAACGCAGTTAGGTTCCCAGGGGGCCGATTCTACTAACAAATTTGTTAAAAAAACGCAATAGAACCGCAACCGAATCACCACTTTTAAGCGTTTTCGCATTCTACTAAAATGAACAACGGTCCAGCTGCGACACAGCTGCGGTTACGTTTTAGTTACGCCAACGATCGATTGAAACAATGTCAAAACCTATTCTACTAACAAAATCGAACATGAGCGTGACGTTTACTATAGGACAAAGTTAATGATAAAATTATGATCATTATGTCTTTTAATTATAGAAAATACTTTTAGTGCCACATATTCGTGTTTAGTAACATTTTTAGATTCAACTTTTTTCTTTTTGGTATTAATAAAACATATTATTTTGGCATGTTGGTAACGCGGGTTACCCGCTGTGTTCCCGCTACAGTTCAGTTGCAATTCGTTTTAAGTTTAGTTTCCATTTTGCTTATAAAATAGTAGAATGACTTTTTATGTAACTATCGAACGGCGATCGAAATCGAACTGTTGTGGAAACACAGTTTAACGTGTAACGTTGCAAATTAGTAGAATCGGCCCCCAGGTCTGTTTCCCAGCAGTGGGAACATTATAGGCTGATTATGATCATTTATTTCTACAATTGGGCGACTTTTTAAGTTGACATTATTTTATGGCTTCATATTGATTTAAATGACTTTGCTTAGATAGTCTACATACTCGTATATCATCTTTTTTAGTCTTATTTGTTTTTTTTTAATTGTTTGTTTTATTTAGTCTTTTTAAGTATCTATTTTAATTCTTACATTATAATTAAAATTTGTATGCCTTCGTGGCAAAACAGCGCTCAAATATGTTAACCTAACACCATTACGTAAATACCTATGTTTAACAAATAAAGATTCTGATTCTGATTCTGATATTGTGTGAATGGCAAAAGAAAGTTTCCAAAATGGCGTCGTAGCTAACTGTCTTTGCCCCTGTTTTTGGTTGGTAAATCATCTAATGACTTCTCCCGCTCTGGATGGGCGTGTCAGACTTTTACTGACTAAAATGTATTTCATCAAAGCACGTTCTAATTGCTAAGTGGATTTTTTTTACAATGTTAAACATAATGTTTTAGACGGAGTATTTTAAACAAAGTATTTCGTTTTAAATATTTTGTTTTATTTTATTTTGTTTTATGTTATTTTTCCTTTTGTTAGTTAAGATAGTCATAGTATTTGGGTTAGTACCCACCTACAAACTTGTATCTTCCAATCTTAATGTAGCAATGTGTCAACAGTCGTACTTTTTTGTTTACCTATTTTGATAGCTGCATTTGTATAAGGTTTTTCTTCTTTCTTTCGCTACTTCTAGCTAGCCTAGCTCTATCAATGTCGTGAAACTCTGTTATTGGCTTAAGAGATATTTGTTTTTCATAACTCATGTGAATTAACTTTTCCTAATAAATAAATAAATATTAAAAAGAAAATCCACCCGTGTTCCTTCAATTGCCTGTACCAGGTCCATGGTAACTCTTTCGAACAAATCCGCGACAATGGCAGACTGTATTAATGCCCTTGGATAAATCAGTTCTAAGCACTTATTTCACCATTACAGTCGAAATACGTCCACAGCTGGACATAGGCCTTCCCCAAGCACCGCAACTTTGACCGGTTCTGTGCTTCATGCGGCCTTTACAAGGTCAACAGATCCACCTTGTGAAGGCTGCCTTCCAACACTAAGTCTTCCGATAAGCGGTCACCACTCCAGAACCTTTCGGCCTCATCGGCCATCTGTTCTGCGAGCAACGTGCCCTGCCCACTGCTACTTAAGTTTGGCAATTCTTCGGGCTATGTCGGTTACCTTGGTTTTCCTGCGGATCTCTTCATTTCGTAGGGAAACTCCAAGCATAGCCCTCTCCATTGCGCTTTGGTTGACTTTTAGCCTCGGAAAGCCCGTCAAGCCGTTTGTCCTGGCTATAATTCGTAGATCTTTGCTAGTACTTAATGGTAGTCAGAAGCGTAACGTGTAATCTGGGTGTCTGGGTTATGGAGGTCAGAAATCCATTAATTCCATGTAAAATACTGGTATTCAGCTCCATTCGGTTAGACCTGGATGCCGATCCCAAAATCTTTGGAAAAAGCTCAGCAAATTGATATACGATGAATCCAAATTTAGCGAAGACAATTTTGTTATGACAACTTTTACAATCGGTATAAACTCAGAAAAAACAAGTAAAATAAATAAATAATTCGTCAAAGCAAATCACCCTCTATTGACACAAAAGGTATTCGGAACAACAACTGCTCATTTATACAAAAATTCTTTGAAAAACTTTTCACAACTTCAAAATGGCAATATTGTTTATAAATTCTTTATGAAACACAACAATATAATATGACGCCTGTTTTCGTTGAGGGAGAAAGCAGTATATAAAGTACACAAAAGAAAATAGGGTGCGATATCGGAAAAATGTCGAAGGACGGACCGAAATATAAACAAAACTAGATAAGGAAACGAAGGGAACGTAATCAAATCTTGATTAAATGGTTCTTATTATTTTCTGATAAAATATTTTCTTTTATAATAAGTATTAGGTGCTGATGATTGACTAAGTTTTTTTATCGAAACGAAATCTCAAAATGGCCGGTTAACACTTTCCGTGACTCAAGGGCTAGTTCCTATCTTGGCCAGAGGCTGAGCATTGCCATCATCATTTCAGCCGAAAGACGTCCATTGCTGGACCTCCCCCATAGGCCTCCCCCAGGCTCCTCCACTTCGATCGGTCTTGTGCTTCCCACATCCAGCGGATTCCCGCGGCCTTCACAAGGTCGTCGGTCCACCTTCCAGGCCAGGCCTTTCCACTCTACGTCTTCCGGTACGCGGTCGCCACTCCAGATCCTTTCGGCCCCATCGGCCATCTATTCTGCGAGCAAAGTGCCCTGCTCACTGCCACTTAAGTTTGGCAATTCTTCGGGCTATGTCGGTTACCCTAGTTCTCCTGCGAATCTCTTCATTTCTGATTCGATGGCGTAGGGAAACTCCGAGCATAGCGATACAACGTGGCAATGCCGCCAGTCTCTTGGGTACATTACCAGTCGACAGCGGTGCGGATAAATGTTTCGACGCTATATTTTAGTGCATTTGTTTTATTTAGGTTAGGATATAGGATTTTTTTCTTTAAATCACTTTGAAACTGGATCGATTTTACACGCTTTATATTAGCTTTACTTGTATGTTTGTTTGTTTGTTTGTATGTTTGCATGTAACCGACTCCTTTGAGCGCGATTTTGACCCACTTTAAACGGTCAGATTTCATTGAAACTTTGTAAACTTGTCAAGGACCGATGACAGTTCAATAATAAAAAAAAAAATGAGAAAAAAAAAGTTTTTGTAGTTAGCAGAACTAAAAAATAGAAAATAAATAATAGTTTAAAAAACTAAAAAATACGCTTTAAAACCAAACTAAAAAAGGAGAAAATAATTTAATTCAATTAAAAAGCGTGGGGTGCTTGACATTAATTGATTATAAAAATACCTCACAAAGCACCCCACGCTTTTTAATTGAATTAAATTATTTTCTCCTTTTTTAGTTTGGTTTTTAAAGCGTGTTTTTTAGTTTTTTAAACTATTATTTATTCATCAAAATAAGTTACGTTTTGTGTAAAATACCTATTTCCTTGCCGACTGTCATCATCTGCGTAGCTTTTTTCCAACAACTTTTGTGGTCAGCTTCCAGTCTAACCGGATGCAGCTGAATACCAGTATTTTACATGGAGTGACTGCTTATCTGACCTAAACAACCCACTGAGTATCACTATACCCCTTGATAAGACTGGTTATCAGACTTGCGAGCTACTGACGACGCGTAAAGACTGTCAAAGATCCACGAATGACAGCCACTAACTTAACTGTTAGTAAAAAAAAAAACTGAATGTCGGTCGAAATATCTCAAAAAAAATGAAGGGCAGTCTCCTAAGATCATTTTCATGTATCTACAACAGTTAAAGGTTGCCTGCCCGTACTGCCCCCTCTCAAAAATAGTCCCTGTAATCTATATCTTCTTCTATACAAGGTGTAACTTAAATAACGCACAACCTCTGAGAGGTTATTGTACTCATCATTATCAACAACTTTTACTATGGGACCAAAACTGAAATCGTGAAAAAAAAATCAGCTGTTCCCTACATTTTGACGATTTATGTGAATACAAGCGTATGGGACAGCTGATTTTTTTTCGCGATTTCAGGTTTGGCCCCATAGTAGAAATTGTTGATAATTATGAGTACAATAACTACTTCAGAGGTTGTGCGTTATTTAAGTTACACCTATAAAAATAAATTGCTGTTCGTTAGTCTCGCTAAAACTCGAGAACAGCTCGATCGATTTGGCTAATTTTGGTTTTGAAATATTTGTGGCAGTCCAGGGAAGGTATAAACGGTGAAAAAATATAAAGAAAATCTTATCATACA
Organism: Antitype chi; assembly: GCA_947359405.1. Taxonomy (NCBI): domain Eukaryota; kingdom Metazoa; phylum Arthropoda; class Insecta; order Lepidoptera; family Noctuidae; genus Antitype; species Antitype chi. The sequence continues at coordinate 6,095,978 of OX375836.1, forward strand.
TTTTCTTTATATTTCTTTTAAAAAAATATTGTCGTTTGTTAGTCTCACAAAAAGTTCAAAAATCTTTTATCGGCGGTACGAAGTTTGCCGGGTCAGCTAGTACCAGATAATTTTCTTGAAAAAACAAAAGAATACGGTTATTTTCAATCGATGTTCCTGTAGCCTTTCAAAACTGTCGCAAAGCTTTTTCTATCAGAATCAAATTCCCAGATAATTAGTTTCCACCTTAATGAAAGAAGGTACAACTAGGAAGAAAAGAATCGTTGGAACTGAGCGCTAATGAGTATCCGCCTGCTTCGAACAAAAGCCACCATGATAGCTTGATAGATCTAGACACGTCTGAAGACTGAACCATAGAAAATAGTAGATTTATAGAAGCGGAATTTATGTAAGTGTAAAGGCTGTCTGCAAAAGACGACCTTATCTTGTACAGGCTGGTGATTAAATCACTTTAATCACATTCTAAAAGTCAAGGTAATTCATAAATGGAACAGTAGACAAAACAGTAGGCGTGAGATTTGGCTGACAAATGGATTATAATAGATTTGTAGAATAATTTTTAACCGATTTCGAAATTTAAAATTTAAAATTATGCTGCGTTCTTGTCACTGTTGTTAACATAGTAAGTAGTGCTATACGAATCGGTATAGAGTAGTACCATGACTAAAAAGTGAAATAAAAAACTTTTACCAATAAAAAAAACAACCGACTTCCGAAAAAACACTACATAGTGAAATGTGTCTTTGGATATGTATTTTAGTTTTGTTGTCACCGACAACCGAAACTAAAGTTATTTTCATCTTTGTAGTGTTTTTTCGGAAGCCAGTTGTTTTTTTTTATGAAAAAAGATCCTGACACTTTGAAAATCCTGATTGTTTTTGCATTTAAAATGTGTAGAAGGTTCCAAACAAGACAATTGAAATAGCCCATCTGACTTTAGACTGTCAGACTGTATTCAACAAGTATTGTTCATAATATATTTAAGTTCACTTGTTGATCTTTGTAAGAGATATTGAAGAAAATATCAACTGGTGTTTAGCTTAGGTACAAGTTATAAGTGTGTTTCTGGCTTTTTGCCAGCTTAATTATCTGTAGATTATTGTCATCAGTCTCCAGTATTTAAGAGTAAGAGGAAAAGCGTAACACTGGAATTTAGTCGACGTTCATACGTACGACATCGTAAACGTGACAGTTGACAGAGGAAAATGGAAGAACCAAAAAAAAAACAACCGACTTCCGGAAAAAACACTACAAAGTGAAAAATTACTTTAATTTTGGAAGTCGGTGACTGGATATGTATTTAAAAATTTTAGTCATCGACTTCCGAAATTAAAGTTATTTTTCACTTTGTAGTGATTTTCCGGGAGTCGATTGTTTTTTTTTTTTTTATTTTTTTTTTCACTTTTTAGTTAAAGTACACACCAATTTGAAATTTCATCATCCTTGGGGTCAAAACAATGCATAACAATGCGTAACCGTCAGAAAATTTTACATTTTCGTTAAGCAGATTGACAAACAACAAATGAATACAGACGCATACCCAGCACAAAGAAAGGCGGGAATGGTGTAAAATGAGTAAACACTCCTTGGCAATAAGCCAAGTAATTCTTTAGCTGGAGACAAATCCCTTATTTCTCGAAAACAAACCAGTTTATTGTTGGTCCTTCCGTCTTACTTCGCTGCTTGTTCAACAAGTGCTACTAAAAGTAAACATCATTTTTACACGCTTTATATTAGCTTCACTTGTATGATTGTTTGTTTGTATGTAACCGACTCCTTTGAGCGCAATTTTGACCCACTTTAAACGGTCAGATTTCATTGAAACTTTGTAAACTTGTCGAGGACCGATAACAATTCAATAATTTAAAAAAATAAATAAAAAGAAAACACGCTTTTGTAGTTAGCAGAACTAAAAAATAGAAAATAAATAATAGTTTAAAAAAAACTAAAAAACACGCTTTAAAAACCAAACTAAAAAAGGAGAAAATAATTTAATTCAATTAAAAAGCGTGGGGTGCTTGACATTAATTGTTTATAAAAATACCTCAAAAAGCACCCCACGCTTTTTAATTGAATTAAATTATTTTCTCCTTTTTTAGTTTGGTTTTTAAAGCGTGTTTTTTAGTTTTTTAAACTATTATTTATTGTTATATCTAAGATATCTGCCTTTTATAGTCTGCTGAGCATGGGGTCCTAGTTTCAATTCCCAGGTCAGGCAAAGTGATATTGGGTATTTCTATCTGGGATTTCTCAGTAGCAGCTCGGAGTCTGGATTCGTGCCCAGTTAATGGCAATTGGCTCGCTCCCTCTTGTATGGGACTGAAAAATAACTGGCGAAATGTGGATGGACTAGGTACACCTCTCAACTCTTCGGAGAAATAATGCGTGATGTTATGGTAAATGTATTGTTATATCTACGGTAATACACAGGTTTTATTTATTTATTTAAACTTCTCGCACACAAAAAGGTACAAAGGCGGACTTAATGCCTTAGGCATTCTCTACCAGTCAACCAAGGGTGGTGCAGAGATTAGATGGCAGGTGCTTTGGTTGAGAGGAACAATGGTTGAAAAAAAAACTAGCTATACAAATTGTATCATAATGAATAATAAATAAGATTGGTACCTAAATAGTTTATATACTTATAATACACATACATTATCTACTATAATACGAATATACAGGGTGATTGGAAGATGGGTGCAAAGCTTTAAGGTGAAGATAGTATAGACAATTTAGAACCATTTAAGCCATGGTTGTCTTAGACGAAGTCTTACCAATTTTTATTTTTTTTAATAAGGTTTAAAAGACGTATTGTACAAATTTTTAATTTTTTCTGAGCTTTAAATGTCTGTAAAAAAAATGTCTAATGACACAGAAGCCTAAAACATGTTTTGCTTGATTGCTTACACATTACTTTAATGAAATAAATAAAAAATGAATTCATTTATCATTCAATTTGGCCATAATTATGCAGTTTACATTAAATTTTGAGAATTTCCGAAAAAAAACTTAAAAATTTGGTTAAAAATATTTGGTAAGACTTCGTCTAAGACAGCCAAGGCTTAAATGGTTCTAAATTGTCTGTACTATCTTCGCCTTAAAGCTTTGCACCCATCTTCCAATCACCCTGTATAATATAATACGGTTTTACGTAAAATATAAAGGTAAATCGGTAATTTATTGCTTCCAAAGTCATCAAATTCATCCCAAAAGATAACTGCCTTATCCATTGATATATAAAAAACCCAAGAAACACAATCAGCGTCTCAAACACTTCCACATAAATAGGGCATAATGTGCGCAGGTGTCAAAATAGTATCGTCAGTCATCTTTCAGCCAGTCTTTTTGGACATTGCTTTATAAAAACCACTTTAAGTCAAAGCTGTAAGGTTGAATTTGCCAAAAAAAAATTAAAAAAAACTTGAGAGGTGTCAAGGGACACCCGGATGGAACGAAGTTAAAAAAAAAAAAAAAGACCAAATGAAAATATCTGGCTTGCTTTCTATAAGAGAGAGAGAGACAGACAGAGAAACATGCGCACGCCGCACGGCTTACAATAGCTTACTATAGCAAAAAGTGTCATTACAACTTTTCGTATGATTTTTTTCCGTCTAGTCCCCTTTCACAACGCGCGATAAGGAACTTCGTTCCAAAAATAATCATAACTGTAACCATTGACATATAACTGGGGACAGTTTTGAGAGTCACCTTTTCCGACCGTCCCTTGCTCGTTAAAGCGCCAGCCCGCGCCACAGCTGAGCCAGTAGCTTTAAATTCCCCGATCAATAATAATAATGCCAATAATTTGATCCAGCTGTCCCCAATAACAGCTGTCCCCCTATCAGTGACGCCCTGAGCCGAGGCCCGTACCCCACAGGGGGTGCCCTCAGCGTGCAGTCGCTTAGTTTGTAATTTATTTTAGTTTGTAAGCGTTGGCTGGAGGCGTTATGTTAATTCTTAATGGCAGCCCCAGGAAAGCCTGGTTAAGCAGTCACGGCCGCTCAAGGCCAACTGCGAGATGACCAACAAAAAAACAAAAAAGAGTTACTTTTGTTCGACACCGTGCCATCTTGGGTTTTTTTCTATATCAATGGCCATAATCAATATTGTCTATCGAAATTGCAAAAGTAAAAACAGTTATCAAAGAAGTTCTCATTTCAAAAGAGAAACAACTGGCCATTATCATAATTAAGTGTCACAGACTACCTTGAAAGTTTGTTGCAAAGCGGTTCGCTAGAAGGACAACCATAATTGTATTGTTTACTTTGCTGGGAACAACATGGCTGCCTATGTTTACTATTTTCAGAGCCTTAGGCTCTAGCACCCTTGGGTGTAGGTATATAAGCATTTCGGGACCTTCCAAATGCTTTATCTATACAAAAACTGTTACAACACCAAATTGAAATTATTGTAGTTTAAGAGTATGGATGTTTGTTACTCTTTCACGCAAAAACTAATGAATAGATTTTAATGAAACTTTACAATAATATAGCATAATATATCAAAATAACACATAGGCTATAATTTATAAAGATATTGTGTGAGCTGTCCAAAAAATAACTATAAGTGTCTAGTAAGTAGGAAAAAATTCTGCCATTTGCGAGCTATAGGTACTGGCGTGCGCTGCAAAAACCGTTAGAGTTACACGTATATAATATATTATGGAAATGTTTATCTTAAATAGTCCTACAAAAATTTACGCAACAGCATAAATCTATCTTTTATGTGTAAGCCATTATCGCCAAAATAGTGAACCATAAATACAATAAAAATTTATAATTTATTTCTAACTAGCTTCCGCCCGCGGCTTCGCTCGCGTGGAGGTCGGAAATTATTCCGCGGGAACGTACTACCGGGATAAAAAGTATCCTATGTGTTAATCTAGGTTATAATCTATCTGTGTGCCAAATTTCATCCAAATCCGGATTCTATCCCTCAAAGAGACTTTAAGCATATCTCGTTCCATAGCTCACTGAGCAAACTTGAATTAAGTTCAATTTAGTAACATTGATAAACTAATCAAAATAGTGAAATTAGACAGCTATTGCAAAAATGCAAGGTAATTGCCTGTAGTGTTATTAGTCACGTACCATCCAGCGACGCAGTGCAACGCTAGTGACGTAACTAAATATGTTTATCTCTTTCTAACAACAGGAATCGGTATGGGTCTTTCCTGTTCTTCGCGCACTGTATGTATTAGTAAATGTTCGTGTATGACGCGTCTATTTATAACACGTCATTGGCTATTGCAACGTTGTCAACATCCAGAATGCACTTACACTTTTCCGATTAACAACACCTATCGTCATCTATCACTCGATCGTGCCTTCTACATCATTGTCAAAAAACTATCCAATTTTGACGTTTCACCTGTCAAACACAAAAAGAAAATAACGGTATAACCAATAATAGAGTTACGTCGAAACGTAACTGGTTGATGGATGAGATAGCGTGACAGTTACTGAAGCATTCTGTTTAATGGCGCTCGTTAGAGAAAAAACTTTTATTTTTACGTCGAAGTGAGGATATGGCCCATGGATTTTATGAGAATAATTATTTTAAATGTTTTGTGTACACAATTGATGCGTATAAAGGTAGTTAATATTGCTATTAACCGGGCACATATGCAGATTCCGAGCTGCTACTGAAAAAATCCTGCAGACTTAGCAAGAGCACCGTTTCGATAGAAGAGTAGACAAAAAGACGTTCCGGGTAGACAGTAGAAAGTTTTCCGTCACTGTCACATCTGTCAGTTGTCAGTTTGGGATGGAAAACTTTCTTCTGAAACAGTCTACATAAAAAGGGACCTAGACAAAGATTGACAGATTGTCGAAGGATTTCTGCGGTGCGATGTCAAAAATGGAAAAATGAAATGTTACGTTGGATAGAAAGAGCTGTGTCTATTCTTCGTAGATATAGAAAGCGTCTTGCTAAGCCTGCAGCTAAAAAAAAACCCAATAACAATGTGCCCGACCTGGAGAATGAACCCAGGGCCTCATGCTCCACAGCAGCGCTTGCGACCACTGAACCAACGAGGAGTCACTAGACCAACGACGAAAAATAATTGAATAAAACAATATTATGATATCGTAAACCTACAGCCATATTTCAAGTTTCTATGAGAAGTTTTAAAAGTCAAATGCAGAGAGCACACTCCATATTTTCATAGCACTACTGAACCAATACATACACATTCTCTTTGTTTTTAAATTCCAATACTTTTGCTCGTTAAGTACCATATACTTTCCATACGTACGGAAAATAAAAGAAAGAGAAAATTTAAAGATATTTTTGCTACTTACTTGCCTTGGGGTAAAACTTTTTAATGGCATGGGAGAGTACGTATTAAGGTTTTTTACTGGACTACTGTTGAAAAGACAGGGCAATGTTCTCACTCGTAATTTTGTATGTAGGTATGTTTGTGGTATTTTTCCATGACCTCGCAAAATAACGGCTGTCAAATTTTCACTTTTTATTATTAAAGATGTCATTATACACATACATAGGTACATAAACTCATGCCATGTTCCCACGGGTAGGCATAGCTGTCATTACATTCGTTTTAATTTAGAGAATGAGTCAAAAACACAAAAATGGCGACTTTATTTTGACGTAAGTGTGTTCTTTTTTCAAATAGGACATGAATGTGCTCTTCACTTTATGTGTTTATGTAACATAGGTAGTAAGAATAAAAAAAAATGCTTTACACTTTGAAATTCGAATGGTGTCTCGTTGTGAATCCGCGATGATTTACTTTAAAAACAAATGAGTTCGCCTTTGAAGTGTGTGCGCTCACTTGAGTGAGGTGAGCAGTGTACTTTAAAGAATGGAATTTGATAACTAATTCAGAGAAAAAAAAATACAAAAAAGATCTCTACGGATTAAGTTCACCAGATAGTTATTTGAGCCTGAAATAAAAACAGGAAAAAATTTAGAACACGTTTCGTTTCAGGAAAATGGGATGAAAAGAAAAATTTTATCAAAATATTTTCAAATGAAATACGTATCTCGGGTCGCACGTATTTCAATGTAAACAAAGATTTACAGCGGATTAAGCATTGTAGTTTATTCAAAAGATTGATGGATTATGAAAATACTTTTTCAGAGCTCCGTACCCAACTGGACCCTATTACTAAGGCCCCGGTGTCTATCCGTCCGTCTTCTGTCTGTCACAGGGCTGTATCTTGCGGCCCATAACAGGTAGACACTTCAAATTCACAATAGTGAACATGCACCTTCTGGGCACCCTCGATCCATCATAGACCTCATCAATCGCTTACCATCAGGCGTGATCGAGTTCAAGATTAGGCCCATGAAGTAATAAAAAATATAAAAATAATCCACAGAGTGTGCACTACTATGGCTGCTATATTAAAAAGTTAAATTTTAAAAACCCCCGACCCAAAGAAAAACTCTAAAAAGTAGAAAAATAACATTTATTGGCCTTTTAAGTTGTAGGTAATACTTTGTTCAAGGGATTGTCAAGTCGAGGGACGGCTGATGAAAATGCTAGGCCTCCTCTGTTTGGCGTTTTCATTGACCCCTTCATCAACCAGAAAAGAGCTGATAATTTCCAAACGGCTGAACCGATTTAGATGAAACAGGTCTAAGAACACTTCCGACTAATTCATCTTTCAAACAAAAAAACCTAAATCAAAATCGGTTCATCCAGTCGGGAGCTACGATACCACAGACATACACACACACACTAAAGCTACTAAATGTGCCAAACTCGTCTCGTTCTGGATTGCCATCAGCTAAGAAGAAGATTAGAAAAAACATAAAAGTTCTATGAAAGAGTTGCCTACATAGTCTCATTCTCTAAACATTTACATCACAACAATTTGAACGGTGCCGCGGTGTTCATAACGAGATCCTAACCACAAAGAACTGATAAAATTCTTTCTCCGCCACATTATCACTTCCCCGCACAAAATAATAAAAGGGAGCCATCTTACTAACAAAACATTTTCGACAACTATCTTACATAACAGACAAATAAAACCCCGTATAATAATGCCCACGAAAAATACACGAAACCAACTGTAGCTTCACATACCTGCCAACATTTATGTACGACCGGGATACCCAGCTAGCCTGATCCCTCGTTTTGTTCGAAACCTTCCCGGAAAACTGTACGATTGTACGAACTAAGAGAGGGGTCAGGGGTCTACTGTACTGGTCACTGTGTATACAATTTTGCTGGGCACATGCGCACCGATCTCTAATAAGGCCAGTTGCTGTAAGCCGGTTCTACAGCCCGAACGCTTATCCCAGCGCCCGGAAAATATAAAAAAAAATATTAAGACAAAAAAATCGTGAGTAAAAAAAAAAATTCCGAAAGTGTTAATTCAAAAAATGATACTGTTATTTTGTTAATATGTAAAGTGTTATGTTATTTTTGTGTAAGTGGGTCAGTGCACCTGTTGACTACGGCGTAGCTGCGTAGGTGTGTAGCGTACTACGCGGTGAAAAAAAAAGTTACAATTTCGTAGCGGCGTAGGCTTAAGCGCGGTTGAAAGCTCGTTGAGAGAAGTAGACGTGTTGAAAAGAATGTAGATAGGGTTTTATTTTATGGTACATTTTCAGGCGTAATGTTTTAATGTTTTCAGTCACAATAAGGGCTAATTTATTAGTGTTCTTAAAACCTAGAACAAGGAGTGAATTTTAATGATAAAAACATGCCAGAATTTGTAGAAAATGATAATACAATTCAAACTCAAACTCAAAGCATTTATTTCAATTAAACCATTTACAGGCACTTTTGAATTGTCAAAAAGTCGACCAGTTGGAAAGTTGAAGCTAGTTGCCCGTTCCAAAACGTAGATCTCTATGGAGAAGAACGGGCAAGAAATTTTCTAATAATACATTTTTACGATCTTAAAATATGTATCAAAACGGAAATTAGATGAATTATTATGAGACCTCTATACTATGTTGTGTGATTATTGTGTAATTGTGTATGTTTCTGAATACATAAAAGAAAGCTAACCCATAATTACTAGGTATATTAACGTCGCCCAAGCTTTGCCAATGTTCAGGTATAATGAAGTCAATTATATTGTCACGAACGTACATTAAATGCAATATATGATATGCATGCATGCAATAACGGAATACATTATTACAATAAACAAGTTTATATTAGGTCTTTACCTATGAAATTGCCGTTTTGCAGTACTGGCCATTTCAATCAAAATAATTTTTGTTTGGGTAAGAATTATAATTTCAAATTAATTTTATTTTAAAAACATGGATTTTTTTTTCCAAAAGTAGTCATTTGTTTATTGATTAGTGTTACATTTTCATCGCATTTCAATCTTTTTCGTCATCATGGATACGTTAAAAATTCGAGTAATTATGGAATATGAGTACTGTCGTGGCAGCAACGCGGCACAAGCGGCACGCAACATCAACGACGTTTACGGAGCTAACACTACAAACCAACGCACCACCTGTTATTGGTTTGCTCGCTTCCGTTCTGGAAATTTCGACCTGAAAAATGAACCTCGCGGTCGTCCGAAGACTTTGGTCGACAATGACGAATTAAAGGCGATTGTGGAAGCTGATGATACACAATCTACGGCTGAATTAGCAGCAGCTTTCGACGTTAGCGTCAAAACAATATTGGTCCATTTGCGTCAAATTGGCAAGGTAAAAAAGCATGACAAATGGGTGCCCCACGAACTCAATGATCGTCAGCGCGAAGTACGCGTCGAGACGTGCCTTGCACTGCTCAACAGACACACAAATGAAGGAATTTTGAACCGCATTATTACCTGCGACGAAAAATGGATTCTGTTTGATAACCGCAAGCGCTCAGCAAGTTGGTTGGATCCTGGTTCAGCACCTAAACAATGCCCTAAACGAAAACTTACCCCTAGAAAAGTGATGGTCACTGTTTGGTGGTCTAGCGCCGGTGTGATTCATCACAGCTTCTTACCAAACGGGGTGAGCATTACTACAGATGTGTACTGTGAAGAACTGAACACAATGATGGAGAAGCTGGCACATCTCCAACCAGCATTGGTCAATCGCTCGTCTCCGCTGCTCCTGCACGACAACGCGCGACCTCATACTGCACAGCAGACGGTCTCCAAGTTGCAAGAACTGGGGTTGGAAGCTCTCCGTCATCCGCCCTACTCACCAGACCTTGCGCCTACAGACTACTACTTTTTCCAGAATTTGGATAACTTCTTGGCGGGAAAAAAATTCAATACCCGAGAGGCAGTACAAAATGCCTTTGAAGAATTTGTTGCCTCCCGTCCAGCTGATTTCTTTAAGAAGGGCATCAATAAACTGCCACTGCGATGGCAAAGACGCATTGATTGCATGGGTGATTACTTCGATTAATACAAATAAAAAATACATGAAAAAAATTCGTTTAAATTTTTTCATACAAAACGGCAATTTCATAGGTAAAGACCTATTATTTAACGTAAAAAACACACCTATTTCAGAAAATAACAGTTATAACTATGAGTAATGTTTTCTAAGATAAAATTGGCGATTTCAAATAAAACAAAAACGCCAATATTTTGTACAATTACCTACGGTCTTATTCATAAAAAAAGTTTTTCGAAGGTTTACGATATTCATTAGTTAAACTGCTCGATAAGCCTATAAAACCTTTGATATAATTTTGTATTCATAAGCGTTCTATATCTGATATGTCGGTTATAAATCAAAATGTTGCTATTTAAATGAAGACATGCAACAAAATGACCAACACATCGAATCGTCTAACAAGGATGTAGTTCACACCGAATAATTGTGACCATAGACATTATTACGTACTGGCAACTACTTCATTGTCTACAGTTTCGACACTTCTGTCGCGGTGACGCGGACGTCATTGTTTTTTGAATTTGACAAATAATTTGAAATTGTAACTGTCAACTGCGGTCAACTGATTGCTTGAAAATTGACATATTGATACACAATATTAGTTGTATTCGTTAATTGTTTTTTTTTTAAACTTCGCCCCACACTAGGAATTTCTCCTGTAGTGTGGGTGCGTTTACAAACATTTAAAGTCACGTACACAAACAGCCAGAACCGGGACAATTACTTGTAGGTCATACAAATATTTGTTCCGTGAGGGAATCGAACCCGCGACACGAAGCGTAGCAGTCAATCGTTTTACCACTGCGCCAACCGTGCCGTCAATTAGTTAGTATTAGTTTAGATGTTCGATAACTTTTTATGAATAAGACAGTTAACATTTAGTGGATATTAATAGGTTCATTTAAGACGCTATTTTGGCTCTAAAATCAGGATTTTAAGCAAGCTTTTTTTTTGGTTGGGAAATCATCAAATAACTTCTCCCGCTCTGGGTGGAGCAGGGGGGCGTGTCAGATTTTTACTGACTAAAACCCACCCGTGTTCCTTCAGTTGCCTGTGTGATACGCGGTTTATAAAATATCAACTTAAAAAAAAATTTGTTGAGTTTTAAAGATATTGTCAATCAATATTCTTTATTCGTAAATATAGGTTACAATAGTGTGTAAGATGTTACAATTGTTATATTACAGTTTCTCTATGTTTTGCCATTTGGCGTATAATTAAATACATAATTATAGCAGGCTTTTTCCAATTAAGAAAATTAATTTCAGTATAATAATTCAGTACTCGTATCAATGTTGTCTAAGGTTATCTATGCATTAGACCAGTACCTAACTTAAATTACCGTGTAAGTCAGTACAAGATTAATAATACCGACAGTTGGAAGCTTGGAAAACAATAGGTAGAATACGTCCCCTATGCAAACCTCATTACAGAAAATATCGAATTCATTACCGTACCAAACAAGCATTGTTATATCTACATTATTATAGTTACAAGCTCATTAATACTTAGTAATAGTTTCATTATTAATAGTAATGACGTATCACGTAAAAGACAATGGATGTTCTAGCATAATGACGTACATTGAAAAACAAAACATCATACAGAAACCTGCTCGACAACGTTCGAATTTCGAAGTTATGCTTCGAAATTCGAACGTTGTCGATCAGGACTTTAAAAAACAAATGAGTTCGCTTTCGAATTGTGTGCGCTCACTTGAGTAAGATAACAAGTGAATTTTTCGAAAAATCTTATTTTTTGAGTTGTTATAAAGTCTGAAATCGTTTACACGCAAGCATGATGATCAATGTTCGTCCTTAAAAATACTCGATACAATTACAAACTTATATTATTATGATGACGCAATTGAAAATATAATTTCTAGACTACACTGGATTTGCTTCGTTTTCAATGCAATATTTTCCTAAAGAGAAATAAAAATTTCAATCCTTTAAAAACGTCTTCGACATTGGAATGCTTTTATGATTCTTCTATAAAATAGTTTATCGGATACAAAACGTAATGATATTGTAAACAAGTTGCTTCTGCCCGCAACTTTATTCGCGTGAAAGGAGATCGTTGAGGCTTCAGTTCCATATTTTTGGGACATTACAGTAAACAAAAAAAAATATGTAAGCACATATTGTTGGAACTAGATTTGACAAATTGTTTTTATTAAGAGCGTTCATTCCGCGTAGGCTGGCAACGCTGCATTTGCAGTGGGTTTTCGTGATTATTTGATTAAATATGTATAAAAGTACTATTTATAATTGTTTTTAACATTTACCCCCAAATAAAACATTTAGGCGTAATAATTACGTACTACAAATAGAAAATAATTAACAATATATATTTTTTTATAATTAAATAGCAAAATAACTGGAGAAATAAAGCATAAAAATGTAGAAATAGCAACAATCTAGTGCTGAAAAAAAAACTGGTAACTACTTTGATTTAAACTTAATAAGATAATCACTTGAAAAGCGACGTTGCCAGCCCGCGCAGGATGTACGCTCTTAACTAGACAGAATTACCATAAAAATCTGTCACAAACTTACAATGACTAGAACATTGCAACGTTTGTGAATTACTAGACACTCAGCCAGTTGCAGAAAAGAGCTTTAACTTTTAAAGCCGTCAATAAATACTAATTTTCCATTAACTTGTTGCAGAAAGATACATTAGACTCGATTTAATAGTTCTTTAATTTTAAATAACGAAGTGTCAAAGAAGACAATCTGTCACAGTTTTTGTTGCACAAAGCAAGCGGCATTCGCGCCTTAAAGTTGTTTTGTGTAACATCATTAAATTAAAGAAATCATTAGCGTTAATGATCCAATATATAATGTGGCATAAATTTTTGTCTATAAGCAACTGGATGTTAAGCCCCAGGGCGGCTGCTTGCTAGCCAAAATATACTTTGCTTGACAAAAAAGAAAAAAAAATATCACGTTTTATTTGCATATCGTCCTTTTAAATTACTTTCAGACCGATTAAACACAGGATCTAGGTACTAAATAAAGAATATTTCAGTCTAGCCCAGAGAAATGTAAACAGAAAAAAAGGTTTTTTTCACAAGCAGTAAAATACTACGTACTTTGTCGTTACTAAAAATAAAAAAGCGAAGTGCGAGTCGTACTCGCGCACGAAGAGTTCCGAACCTCCATAAAATATTTACATAACATTATATTATATTTTTATAATCTACGCAAATAAATAAAATGGAAGTGTCCGTTTGTATATACGGTACTTATAACAATAAAAAGGCTACTTTTTGTAGAACTGCAGCTAGTAATAATAATAATTATCATTTATTTATTTCAGACAACATGATCCATTTTGTTAGTAAAAATAGTGCATAAAACAATGTTAGTTTATACAAAAACGCATACAATTTTGAAAAAAGGTACAGTCATACCTATCCGCAATCACACTCAAGATGCTGTTGCTACTCTTACGCACTCTTTGCAGCAAAGACGCCGCCTTCTTGCGTAGAATTGCCGCGAAACTATCTGTGCGTGCCTCCATGAACATGGTGGACGCGCTAAAAAACGGAGGGAGTCTCAGTAGCATCCTGAATGCGTTATTGTATTGGACCCGCAGAGCATTGACAGCCCTTTGCGCATATGCCGTCCACAGGCTGCTAGAGTAAAACGACTGACAATAGGATTTAAACAACGAAATCTTTATCTATCTTGTGCAGCGGGCAAACCTGCGGGCCAACATATTAGCTCTGACCGTCAACGCTCTGCGTTCTCTATCCATATCACATTCGTCGCTCAAAGCATCGGTAACTATATGCCCCAGATATTTGAATACACTGACTCTTCGAAGTTCAGTCTTACTGCCCTTATATTAGGAGGTGTTTTTATTAATTTATGTTATTATTTTGATCCAGAATTTGCCCTAAACTTTTATTTTTATTTGTATTTCATATTATTAATTTCCGATTATTTGTAAATTTTAATTTTTTATTTGACATTCACTTGCTAATTTTTATTTCACATTGTATTCATGATTTGATGACATTGTATTTATTTTTATATTGTGATTTGTATTTATTTCGTATTTGTAACTTGTGATTGTGATAATATGGGAGTGCCTGAAATAAATGGATTTTTATTTTTAAAGTATAACAGGTGGAGGAACCACATCCGATGTCCTGCATTTAGGAGCAAAAACGAAGAAGAAAAAATACAATCTTTACTTTCTAAAACTAAGAACATTGTAACAATATATCATACTGAAGTAATATCTTAAGCATCGGTCCCCTGGCTGCTGAATTAGTACAGTCACGGACTTTAATTGATAAGCCACTTGCCACAGTTCCTATTTTAGCCATGTAACGCAAATCGGGCTTAGTCGGTTATACTCGTACATGTCCAGAGTTACGACCCAAAGTCATCCAATTGCAGAGCTAGCAACCGTAACCTAGCAACAATTGTTTTAGCGTAGCGATGGTAACGTTATGATCAGTCATTTCGACATCGGAAAAACTCGCACTCACGCTTTTATCCGAACGCGTAGCGTCCAAGAGACGTTCATGACAAATATGATAACTGTTGCATATAAACATAAATAGTTACGGCTACGATTCACCAAAATTCGAAATTATCGTCTCTGACATTTCAACTGTCACTGTCTTTGGATAGGTTTTCAGAAATAACGAGTATTTAATGAGCTCTTATTCAATGGAGGTCAGTATCAAATAGATTGAATATACTTATGCAACAGTGTATTGATTTATCATTGACAATTTATTAGTCAACCTCTATGGATAAGACTATTTCCGATTATAAGTAATTTGTCATCTTGTTTACGAGCATGCGGTTTAAGTTCGTGTTTAATCGTGTAATCTCGTGAATGTATAAAACTGCAAAATTGGAAAGTTTAATAGTGGCTTATCAATTAAAGTCCGGGACTGTACATTATAAGAGTCATAATGTATGTCGTTGGATAATAAAAACCAAAATTTTGAAAAAGAAATCACAAGACACGTTTTTTAAGGATGAAGTACAGAATAACAAAATTAACAATACCTAATTAAATTTGTGTATTGTGAGTTTGTGTGTATATGTGTGAATTGGTAATACTTTAGTAATGAGCAAAAAATTCCAATAAGAACCCGTTTCTTGTCTATCCCCGTTTATTTTTAACTATAATAATAATAATAAATCTTTATTTCCAGTTTTACAATTTTAGAGTTACCACTTACACATTATGAATTTCATCTAGTAAATTGTAGGTGCACACAGAGTTATAAACCTCTGTCACCCAAGCTAAGATTAAACTTGTGTTATGGGTGACAGGTTAGATAATACACTAGTTAGATAAGTACAATTTAGGAACTTCATTATACTTTATTGTTTGTTGTTATAGCGTATAAAGTACACACTCTTTGGAAATTTCAAGTATTAGGCGCGGTTCAAAAGCTGACAGACAGATAGAGGAGCCTTAATAATGGTCCCGTTAGCACCCTCTGAGTACGGAACCCTAAAAAGAGGTTTATAGCAATTTTATGTCTGAACTTTTTTTTTCATTGCGAAAAATTTTCAGCAAAGGATGAATTACTTTGATCCGAATAACCTTGAGGAAGGTGACAAAAGGGTTTCTTTAAAAACAATTCTAAAATGTGACCTTTATCTCGCCTTTTAGCTTTATTAACCAACTTTGATACTGGAGATGGTTCTCTATTATTTTTTTGTAGTATCCTATTTACTTTGTATTTCTGGCATTTTACATAGTTGTTTTTTGTTTTCGTAATTCTTTTATATTTATTTTTTTTAGTGATAAAAAAGGCCATGGAGACGCTTCGAATTAATTAAGTTTGCAAATCAACACCACCATTTTTTTTAGCTTCGGTCAAAATAGCTACAGCGCCATGCGGACCGCCCTAATAAATAAGACTCATTCAAAATAATATGAAAAGTAGTGCTATTCTGTAAAGTTCACTGCTCACTTCACTCAAGTGAGCGCACGCAATTCGAAAGCGAACTCATTTGTTTTTAAAGTAAATCATCGCGGATTCACAACTAGGCGCTGTTCGAATTTCAAAGTGATTTTCAGGTGGGCAATGCAAGGGAAGGGGCACCTGGGTTGTGGGGGTCATATAGGCAGTAGCTCCATGTGCAATACTGATATTCAGCTTCATCCAGTTGAACTAGAAGCCGACACCAAAATAGTTGGTAAATGCTAGTCGGTTTTTTTTTACACGCTTTATATTAGCTTCACTTGTTTGTTTGTAACCGACTCCTTTGGACGCTATTTTGACCCACTTTAAATGGTCAGATTTCATTGAAACTTTGTAAACTTATCGAGGACCGATGACTAGGTATTCAATAATTAAAAAAAAAATTGAGAAAAATGAAAAAAAAAGGAAAAAAAAACACTTTTTTGTAGTTAGCAGAACTAAAAAATAGAAAATAAATAATAGTTTGGGGTGCTTGACATTAAGTGATTATAAAAATACCTCAAAAAGCACCCCACGCTTTTTAATTGAATTAAATTATTTTCTCCTTTTTTAGTTTGGTTTTTAAAGCGTGTTTTTTAAATTATTATTTTTAAAGAGAATAACACAACGCTTGCTGGACTCACGCAGCCATTTTGTTTTCATTTCATGAGTTTACTGAACCATAAATGAAGCAACATGCTCATGGTGTATCATGAAATCCTTTGAAAATATTTATGTTTCCCAAATTGTATGGAATATGTAACGCAAAGTAAATATGGTAATGGTGAAATTTGCATGGGAATCGGTCTAATTTTCTTCAAGTTATACATAGAAAAACTTAAGGGAAATATGTTTCATGGGGTTTGTTCAAAGAAAATGATGATCTCAAAGACAATTTATTTTTAATCCCACTTCGAATGTTTGGATGTTTGTTACTCAATCACGCAAAAACGGCTGAACGGATTTAGATGAAATTCGGCACACAGATAGTTTATAACCTGGATTACAACATAGGATAGTTTTCGGTAAAACGTTTCCGTGGCATAATTTCCAACCTCAACGCGGGCGAAACCGCTTGCAGAAGCTAAAGTAATTAATATGTCTTAAGCTACCACTATCGCCAAACAGCGGAGAGCGAGAGTAGTCATAAATTCGAACCTTTGTGTAAATTATTTCATCACCACTGCTCTCAAAACGGTGAAGGAAAACATCGTGAGGAAAATGTCCTAGAACCAAAACTTCAAAGACATTATGACATCTACCAACCCGCACTGGACCCGTGTGGTTTTTTTTTTTGACAGGAGTGGGAAATCCTCACGGACGCCCAGACTGCCTCACTAGTGACGCAGTCTGGGCAGTGCCGGACTCTTACCGGCTAAAACCCACTCCTGCCCTTGCTCAGTGTCTCTCTGACATTTTCAGAGCCCTTGGTAATACGGTTTTCTGATAGTTGTCGGTCTTTTGGTTACGTGTTTTGGGCAGTCCTGTTTTAGGAAGTTGAGTTCCTGGAAGCAGCTTCGTGCCTCACTTCAACAATTTTATTATTTTACCACTAAATCTTAACATTTTTTATTGTTTTATTTTTGGACCCGTGTGGTTACGGCCCAGTCCCTCTCACCAAAAAAGCCTGTGTCCCAGCAGTGGAAACATTAAAGGCTGATAATGTAAGCTTCCACTTGGGTGTAAACGCGGCTTCATAGCGCGGCGGTCGTTAGTTTGATTCCCTGGTCTTGCAGAGTTAATGAGCTTATCCACTACGATATTTTCCACAGTAGCTCGAAGCACAGAAGAACTCTCTAAAATCTCATCTTCTGCCTAGCCTATTCTGAACAATGTTGAGGTCGGCCTAACTGTACGCTCAGTCGACGAGTCAGCGGTCAGTCTCAATGGATTCAGTTGAATACCAGTATTTACGTGGAATGACTGCCTATCTGACTTCAACAACCTAGTAACTGGGTCACACGGTATCCCCTTGGTAGGACTGGTTATCAGCCAGCTGTGCTGCTGGGGAGTTTGTTGCGCCACTTCTTCTTCCCAGCTAAAGCACTAGGAAGTGGTGAATGGTGGGTGTTTTCGGGGACTGTCTTATGTTATGCAAATCACTCTACATCTCGCAATATAAAAAGCAAAATATTTTATTTGTAAAACTGGCCGATATTTTGGTTTTTTAACAACAAATTTATAAAAAGTAACAAACAATATCTTTAATATTTCCAGAGTATTAGCGATTTTTGCGTAGCTACCTCTATATTTTGGGACATGTATCCCGCATAGGGGATAGTTGCCTAATCCATATAAATTACGTTTAGGATAGATGCCCCGCCGAGAAACAGGACATCTATCCCGCAAAAACTTTTATCGCATTTTGTCTTCCCATGCAATCGCACAGAGACATGCGACACGGTCAACTTAAGTGATAGTTAGAGAGTCTTTCGATAAGTTAATAAAATTGTATGTGATTAATCCGCGAAACTGAAGTAATTACAATCGGGGCAACTATACCACTGGGGCAACTATCCTGGTTTTACCCAATGGCTTCTGTAACGACTGTCAGAAATCCACGAATGACAACCGGGACCAACGGCTTAACGTGCTTTCCGAAGCACGGAGGGGTCTTGGTACGTAAAGATGGTCACCCATCCACGGACCAACCTAATCTATCGACCCATGCGGCTATTATTACTTAACCACAAACCCCTCGATTACATACCTAAATCTCATGAAAATAAATATGACCCAAATACCTCTGCCTATACCTTTGAGAAAGACATGCACAATATTATAAGGTAAACAATACATTACATTGTTCCTTTCTAAAGCCGGGCCTGAAGATCTTGGAGTCTCCTTCAAAATGTGTTGGATTAAAACTTCTGCCTTAATCCCTTCCGGGGTTAAGCAGAACTCTTTAGTAAGGTGTTAATTTAGGAAGAGATTATGTAAATAATATTACTTTTCTTAACCAGCTGTGGGCGTGAATTTGCCTCCTTTAATTTTGCTACAAAACGTCAACTTTTGGCGTTCAATCTTTTTGAAGTGAAAACTTCTTTAGGCGCATTGAGCACTTTTTGGGTGAACAAAAATCATGGAACTCGCGTCATCGTCACCGAACGCTTTCCATGAGCTATATGTATACTGTGTATATATGTACTTTTTCGGTGAACAAAAAGCGTGTAACTCGCGTTATATCAGATTATGAGCCACCGCTTGGGTCTATTTATAATGTATTTTGGAAAAGTCCTTTTCTTTCATTAGGAAATTCTAATTCTTTTATCCCTTTCTTTCCCTTTGTATTTTTATCGTGAAAATCTGTGCCGTTACCTTTAATGGCTGAAGTCGATCGGTTGTTTATCATTTTTCCGAGAGTAATCAGGACCCAAGGACCCAAGGTGAAATTCTGTATTGATAATAAAAAAAATACACACGTAATTGTTCAAGTTTTCACTTCTGTCGGCTCCCCCGGAGTGCCACTGTTAGGGCTATTACTCTTCTACAGCGCCAAAATACTGACAGCCGATGCTTTTTTTCACGCTTTATATTAGCTTCACTTGTATGTCAGTATGTCAGTATGTAACTCTCCGTGGGTAATTTGTTATTATTAGCTTCACTTGTATGTTTGTTTGTATGTAACCGACTCCTTAGAGCGCGATTTTGACCCACCCTAAACAGTCAGATTTCATTGAAACTTTGTAAACTTATCGAGGACCGATGACAATTCAATAATTTAATAATATAAAAAAACACGTTTTTGTAGTTAGCAGAACTAAAAAATTGAAAATAAATAATAGTTTAAAAAACTAAAAACACGCTTTAAAAACCAAACTAAAAAGAAGAAAATAACTTAATTGAATTAAAAAGCGTGGGGTGCTTGACATTAATTGATAATAAAAATACTTCAAAAAGCACCCCACGCTTTTTAATTGAATTAAATTATTTTCTTCTTTTTAGTTTGGTTTTTAAAGCGTGTTTTTAGTTTTTTAAACTATTATTTATTTCATTATTCAAGTACCTAATACCGCAAGAAAAATCTAGTTTAACGATTAAATTCTTCTTCTCAACGTATTCTTAACCCACTTTTTAGTCTATCCATTGACGTAGGAATGTTACAACTAAAGCGCTGCGTATTTCTTTTGTTTTGTGGTTTATTCCTTGTATATGTAGAAGATAGTTCGCATTTTTCTACTTCTTTCTGTAAATAATAATGGTGCATTCTTTCGCGGCGAGTTTCTTATGTTTTTCTACTGTTTGTAATAGCTGTAGGAATGTGAGATTTCTTACTATAAATCTTTTTCTTCTTTTACTGCCTCGTAGTTGTAGAGGTTGCAAGCGTAACTGCTTAGCATAGGTTCAATTCAATCCTCAGGTCGGACAAAATTGTATTTGTTTTTTTGAAGTGAAATCTTCTTTATGCACGTTGACCACTTTTTGGGTGAACAAAAATTATGGAACTCGCGTCATCGTCACCGAACGCTTTCCATGAGCTATATGTATACTGTGTGTATATATATTATGTGTACTTTTTGGGTGAACAAAAAGCGTGAAACTCGCGTCATATCAGATTATGAGCCACTGCAGGGGTCTATTTAAAATGGTGGTTGGGTGAACGAGCACGTGGATTTTGGAAAAGTTCCTCTCTTTCATTAGGAAATTCTAATTCTTTTATCCCTTTCTTTCCCTTTGTATTTTTATCGTGAAAATCTGTGCTGTTACCTATAATGGCTGAAGTCGATATAATGTTTTACTGAGAGCAATCAGGACCTAAGGACCCAATGTGAAATCCTGTATTGACGATTAAAAAAATACACACGTAATTGTTCAAGTTTTCACTTATGTCGGCACTCCCGGAGTGCCACTTTTTTTTTTCATCAGCTCAGCTACTGGGTGAAAGAAAATCTGAAAATGGCACTGGTCTTTGAAAAGTTATGTGAAAATCATAGTTGTCATGGTATGGAAATGTGATACGGAGGAATGAAAAAACGTCGTGTGGATTGTTTTGACTATGGTCAATGGCTTTACTGTGAACGATGGGTGGACTGAGTGAATGATGAGGTTAGAAAGAAGGTACCGTAACTACTAAGATGAGTACTTGTAAATAAGTATGGAAGAAAAATACAAGTTAAAAAACTGGACACACTGCGGTATGTGGGACGAAAAGATATAGCGTGGCGTCCCGAACGCTGCCCAGCCGAGTCGGATTCAAAGATGACCTCTTTCTCGAAGTTGGACCTGCCTAACTGGACAGTTTGTCCTAGGTAAACATAATACCGGTAGAACCGGTACCGGTGGTAGTATGTTTGTTTTAAATTTAAGAACTGCAACAGAATGCAAAAATAGTTTTCTAGGCGAAAAAGTGTCATTATAAAAAAAAGAAATGTTAATAATTAGATATGTACAAAAGTGGAGCTGCGTCTACCAACAAACTGCTATGCAGTTTGGCGGAGGTACTTAAATGTAACCTGCAAAAAAAAAATTCTGTGAATAAACACTCTATTTTCTTTTTTTTATGAGTCTGCGATCTTCGTGAGGGTGGGTATGACATGGGCATTAGACGTGACCTTCATTTTAAGACCCACGCTTTCGAAAGCTCTGCTGAGGTCATCGAGTATTGTACTGAGGTCCTCCTTAGTCTCAGCCATGACCACTATATCGTCAGCATACCAAAGGTGAGTGATGTACTCGCCAGTGATGTTGATGCCAACCCCTCTCTAGTCCAGAACCTTGAAGACAGCATTGCTTCGCTGTATTTTAATTTATCCTTTTTCTTCTTCTTTAAAAAAAATCTTGTCAAAACTTTAAATAACAAGCTGCCACGCTAAAAATTACATTGTATAAAGTTTTATTAAAATGAGTGACGATTCCACCTGAAGAATTTCTTCATCTATTAAGGGAAACAAAACTTTTTAATTAATTTATGGGAGCCGTGTCACAGGGGGGAGAATTTATAATTGTGTAGCGAAGCACGCGAATATTTTTTTTTTGTTTATGACATCACGGTTGTATTCCCCGATGGCGTAGGCAGATATCGCAGGTATATAGTAGGTACACCCACATATTGCTAATTTGAATAATGTTTATAAACGTTCATCCCACGCGGGCTGACATCGTCGCATTTATAATGGTTTTTCGTGACTATTTCATTAAATATAAATCAAAGTACAATTTTTATTCAGCCAAGGACTAGATCGTAAGTATTAATACTTAATTATTTTTTACATTTACTCTTAAACAAACATTTAATCGTAATAAGTAATGCAAATAGAAAATAATTGACGGTGTGTCGATTTCTAGGGTTCCGTACCCAAAGGGTAACGGGACCCATCCACGGACCAACCAAGGCAAACCTAGCTTTAAAACCTAATCCATCGATCAATGCGGCTGTTAATACTTAACCACAATCCCCTTATGTCATTCTCTAAAACATCACTTCGAAATTCGAACGGTGAGTCATCATATATTATGCCAACTAAGTTGGAATCGGCTTCCATATTTTAACACATTTTATTCCACAACCCAGTTAGCGGGTAGGTACTAAGATACCCGTTGAAAAAATTGGCCGCCATTTTGTTTTTCAATACAGCCACAGGGCCAATTCGTTCGATCATAATTTTATTTCACACCACAGCTAAAATAAGTTGCTACGAATTCCACCAGTTTTCCTCGAAACTACAACAAAATATCATAATTCTCATGAAGATACGTCTCGTGAAATATCTTTACGATATTCGATAAAATATTGGGATTAAGTAGATTGCCCACTTTTTTTCTGACACGGCATTTTCTTATCTAAGGATACGTCTTTACGTCTATTACGAACTACTCCTACGGGAATTTGGAAAATATTTTTTTCTTTTTATTTTTCATTGTAATGGCGTAATTTTGTAAAGAGTTTATTTTTGTTTGTTAGTAAAAATGCTGAATGTTTAAGGTTCTGGTAACGTAATAACAGCTGCAAGGTTCAATTGATCAGGTTAAGCTACGCTTGCCGCTGTTGGTCTGTGGATGGGGGACCATCTTTACATACCAAGACAACTCTGTGCCTCGGAAAGCACGTTAAGCTGTTGATTCCCGTTATCATTCGTGGATCTTTGACAGTCGTTACGGGTCCCCAGAATCCCGAAAATCTAACGAGTGTTATCAAAGGGTATATAGTTTTAATAACCGAAAACTGGGTTGTCGAGGTCAGATAGATAGTCGCTCAATACTGGTATTCAGGTGCATCTGATTAGACCGGAAGCTGACCCCAACATAGTTGAAAATCTTTAAAAAAATTGTTAGTTTTCACTAACAAAAAAATTTAAGTTTTTTTTTTCAGCATCTTCATGCTGAAAAAATAAGTTTTAATTCTTAGATATATCTCGTTAGATTTTCTATTGTAAAATTCCTTAGTGCATACTTAACCACTTTTCATAATTAACTAAAACAGGACTCTTTCTCGACTCTTCACGTGACCAGAAGGCTGGCCTTTTCGCCGAAGAATTCGCCGAAGAATCAGCATTGCCATACAACGTGGCAATGCTGCCAGCGTTTTGTACTTAGCTACTTGTACGTGTTATTATTTTAAAACTAGTAGTTTATAAATATATTAATATAATAAAAATAAATTAATAAATATAATAAAATAAATAACACAAATAAATTAATATAATAAAATAGTTGTGTTTGCCAGAGCTATTATAGAAAAAACATTACCCTCCTTTCTAAGGCAGTGGAGTAAAAATAAAAGTATTTACAGTGATGAGTTCGATTCCAGGGTAGACTATCTAAGCGTACGGTTTTATGTAACACTATTAGGAACAATAAAATCCTTCTCGATAAAATGGAAAGGTTTTCTTCAGGGTTAATTTCAGACCAATTGATGCCTACTTTTTTGCGGACCTACCTAGTACCCAGTTAACTTAGATAATCTTCACTTATATGTTTGTTTGTATGTTTGTAACCGACTCCTTAGGGCGCAATTTTGACCCACTTTTAACGGTCAGATTTCATTTAAACTTCGTAAACTTATCGAGGACCGACGACAATTCACTAATTTAAAAAAAAAATGAGAAAAATAGAGAAAATTAGAGGAAAAAAAAGTTTGGTTTTTAAAGCATGTTTTTTAGTTTTTTAAACTATTATTTATTTTTTAAGTTTATTTTCAAATACCTAGTGGAGTAATATACTCCCGAAGTTTGTATGAAAAAAATGCCGATTAGATTTAACTTAATGTCAAAATTACATGCAAGCTACTAGCAGACTTTTGTACTAGTTACGCCATTTTGGCTCATTTATGCCGTAATTCACCGACATTCAAATAAAATATTCTAAATTTGAAACAAGAATGTTGCGGTTTTATTAATGAAGCACCCGAAACGTAACTGGATCGCTTATTTTAGAGTTGTGATGTAACACAAACCGAAACTTGGTTAATCGATTATTGATTTATTTTATTTCAAGAACGAATTGTTTTATATTTAGGCGGTTTGTATCGTAGTTAGATATTACATGAGAAGGTTTTCAGTAAGGAGTATTTAGTTCCACTGTTTCTTAGATAATTTAAATAACTTTTCTCTGAAAAGTATTTTGTTTTACAACTTCGGAGCGTTCATTTCACACGGGCTGGCAACAGTGCATTTATAGTAGTTTTTCGTGATCATTTCATTAAATACAAACAAAAGTAAAAAAAAATCAGCCAAGCGCCAGATCGTTGGTAATTATTTAAAATTATTTTTAGCATTTACTCTTTAATAAAAACATTTATTCGTACTAAGTATTGCAAATAGAAAATAATTGACGATGTGTCGATTTTTATATGTAAATAAGTACCAAAAAATACCAACGATCTAGTGCATGGCAATTTTTTTTTACTTTTTTTTGTATTTAATGAAATACTTAATCACGAAGAACCGCCATAAATGCGCCGTTACCAGCTCACGTCGGGAGAACGCTCTTAAGATGAAAGCCGCGATATTCAAATTTCTTCAGCCAAACTGTCTGTTGTTTGTAAGCTTTACATAAATTATAATCATTAAAATCATCAATACGACCTCTTAGTTAATTTCATTTCATTCAATGAATTTTCATGAAATAGTCGTACAGTGTTGGTTTTAGGACAAAAAAAAACAGTTTTGAGAGCAGTGATGACGAAAAACACATTGATAACAATAGTTAACAATGTTGCAACACACATTACAATAACACATAGTTAACAATGTTACATACAACACACATTACATTATCACATTGTTAACAATAGTTAAGAATGTTACAACACACATTACAATAACACATAGTTAACAATGTTACATACAACACACATTACAATAACATAATTATAGTTAACAATGTTACATACAACAAACATTACAATAACACATTTTTGCCAATAGTTAAGAATGTTACAACACACATTACAATAACACATAGTTAACAATGTCACAACACACGTTACAATAACACATAGTTAACAATGTCACAACACACATTACAATAACACATTGTTAAAAATAGTTAACAATGTGTTAATTTGTCACTGATATATCCTAAATTGTCCGGTCAATGCTCAGTGCAGCTGTTTCCAAATTAAACGTTTTATTTGTCTAGTTTCCGTTTACAAAGTATGTTGCTACTACATAGTTCTGGAAAATCCTGTTATTCTACGAAGGCGAACATTTTCGTCTGTGGGTGGAAGTTTCGATTTAAACCTAGTGTGAGATTTCGTTTTCAATGCACATAAGTATTTAAAATTAAAGCTACCGTTTAAAACTGTTAGCTTATACGTTTTATGGGCATAATTCTGACTGGAGGCCCTAATTTATGAAGGCATCTACAAGATATCCCGGTCTAGCAGCCAACAGACGAGATGCTAACACACAAAAAAAGAACCTTCAAACTGTAGTACACACAGGGGTAATTGCGTCACACACTAACG
This sequence comes from Antitype chi, assembly GCA_947359405.1. Lineage (NCBI taxonomy): Eukaryota > Metazoa > Arthropoda > Insecta > Lepidoptera > Noctuidae > Antitype > Antitype chi. Next base: position 6,122,185 of record OX375836.1, read on the forward strand.
GTTTTCATTTTGACAGTTGAACAACATTCATTGCGTTATTTACGTTACTGAGCAGACAAATTTTTCGAACATAAGAAGCAATGGCTTAGCAATGTGTTACGCAATTAGGGTTTTATTTTATTTATAAAATACATAATTTGCTAGCAAAAATAACTAAGCCAGAATAATCACGCCTTTAGTCGTACTAATATTATAAATGTGAAAGTTTGCATGTTTAAATGTTTGTTACTGAATCACGCGAAAACGGCTGAACGAATTTGAATAAAATTTGGCACACAGATAGGTTGTAACCTGGAATAACACATAGGATACTTTTTATCCCGGTAGAACATTCCCATGGGATAATTTTTGCCCTTCACGCAGGCTAAGCCGCTGGCAATAGGTAGTTGCTTATAAATCTGTAATCGGTCAGAAATAAGTATAATTAACAGAGATGGGCCGAATGTGATTTGAACCGAATCCGAACTTCGGCCGAACATTCGGCTAAAATGAAAAGTTCGGCAGAACTTCGGCCGAACTTAGGTTCAAGACCCTTTAATTGTCATAAAAAATACTTGATGTAAATGAATGTTTAGTTTGTGAACCAAAAACGTGATTTTTTTTTTCAATTTACGAATTGTATTCAGATGTTGAATGTTAGAAGAATACTAAGCTTATTTCATTTTCTGTAATAGTATGTCTAATTAATTAGGCAGAGATTTTCAGGAATAATAAGAAGAACTGATTTAATTTATTTAAGGATTACATTTACAACATTCCTATCTAAAATAAATGACCATGAGTGAGTAAAAGACATAATTTTATTTTACAGTAATACTATACTCCAATTCTATTAAATTTCAGTCAAAATAGTGCAAGTAGGTATTATGTTTCTTGCGCCGAATGTTCGGCATCTGAACCGAATTTCGGCCGAATGCCGAAGTCCGGTTCAAGCTGCCGAAACTCCGTTGAACCGAATTTCGGCCCATCCCTAAATAATTATTAAATATATCTATAGAAAGTAGATGCTTCAGATCCTATTTGTATTTATTCATGTCGCTTACAAACATTATTATTGTTAGAAGAAACAGTTAATCTTTGTTCACCTATAAATTCACTTATGTATAAGAAGAAAACCAGTAGGTATATCCTTACCTACAATACGTAATCAGTTATCTACCTCTGTTGACCACATAACCGCCAACCCTCGAATTTCGGCTTGCGGTTGCGGTCCACGGTGCTCTATATTTCATCTCACTAATTTTTAACGATCGACTGATACATTTATGTACTAACCAATAGTGCTATTTTGTAAAGTTCACAGCTCACCTCACTCAAGTGAGCGCATACAATTCGAAAGCGAACTCATTTGTTTTTAAAGTAAATCATCGCGGATTCACAACGAGACAACGTTCGAATTTCGAAATGATGTTTATAGAATAGCACTGTTAATAAAATTGTGTATCTAAATCTCATGTAGCAGTTTTTGGCGGGATCACGTTGGAACATGTTGCACGAATTTTCATTTTCATGAAATTTAGTGAAATAGCAAATTAAATTGTATAATTTTGGTAGTGAATTATTCAATTTAGTTACGTGTGAGTGCACAAGTGTAGTGAAGGTGAAAATAAGTGACTAACGTGGACTTTTCGTGTTCCCCCCAAAAACTCCTACTAGGTTGTTGTAAAATTACTACCGCTTTACAATAGCTTTAATTTGACTAACTAATGTCGACTATCACTGTTTTGTAACTTCGTGCCCGATATCGGGCCATTTACTTGATCGAAAAGAAAAATTACTTGACACTGGCTAAATGCACAAACCGTGCAAAGCCAAAACCCAAAAAAAAAAATCTCATGTGTATATTTTATATGGAGCGACTGCCTATCTGACCTCCACAGCCCACGTACTAGGTAATATGATACCCGTTGTTAAGACTGGTTGTCAGACTTTAGGGCTTTTCACAACCACTAACGACTGTCAAAGATCCACGAATGACAGCCGGGGCCAACTGCTTAACGTGTTTTCCGTGGCATGGATGAGTCTTGATATGTAAAGATGATCACCCATCCACAGACAAGTATAGCTTTACCTAATCGATCGACCTGTATGGCTGTTGTTACTTAGCCACAACCCCTCATTTTGATGAAGAAAAATATCGCAAAGAAACTTTAACTTTTATGCTGGTTCCTTTTTTGTATGTCAACATATTGTGCAAATTTTACACAGTATTTTTATCTTACTTGTGGTTACCAAGTGTACATACACGCTGTGAATGAGTGCGTACCCAAACACAGGAGCTCTCCGTCCGCGACAATGGTGAAGTCGGAAGTGTGTGTGTTATGTGCTGACGCTACGTGCTCGTCTTCACGCACACATTCATAGCATGTTTGTACACTTGATTACAACAAGTAAAGCGGGCGTCGCTTCGTGAAATAAAAACACTGTACCTAGCTATCGGCAAAATTAGAACTCTCACGATTATTGTAGCATAACAAGTGGCATTATCAATCAATTAAGTTACCAATTTATTCTGATTGCCTAACAAGACCTCGAATTCATTTGATATTTCATGCAAACACAATGTCATGTCCAATGGTTCCGGATCACCAAGGGCAACAATTTATCTGTATGTCACTGCATTGCAGAGTAAAATTTTAACACAGAAAATATTCAGTTCTATAAATATGTGTTTTAGCTGAGTTTGAATTCGATCTGTAATCAAATCATTATTCATTTTTGTCAATCTATTTTACAAAACAGAAAAGAGATCCTCTACCAGCATACTCGGATGGGAGAGAATAGATAGAAAGAGATGTCGACACAGTGTTTAAGAGTTGTATCACCTAATAATCGTTTAATAGTCACTATTTTGTAAAATATTTAATAGCATAGCATAATCAAGTGTACGACTAAACGCTGACAAACATTACGCCGACAGACTGAACACCGACTTTACTTCGACGAGGCTCTTCGCCGGAAAGGAGAAAATAATTTAATTCAATTAAAAGCGTGGGGTGCTTGACATTAATTGATTATAAAAAATACCTCAAAAAGCACCACACGCTTTTTAATTGAATTAAATTATTTTCTCCTTTTTTAGTTTGGTTTTTAAAGCGTGTTTTTTAGTTTTTTAAACTATTGTTTATTTTCTATTTTTTAGTTCTGATAACTACAAAAACGTGATTTAAATTTTTTTATTCCTTTTTTTTTCATTTATCTCATTTTTTTTTAATGATTGAATTGTCGTCGGTCCTCGATAAGTTTACAAAGTTTCAATGAAATCTGACCATTTAAAGTGGGTCAAAATCGCGCTCTAAGGAGTCGGTTACATACAAACAATCATACAAGTGAAGCTAATATAGCAAATAAATAAATAAATAAATATAAAGCGTGTAAAAAACAATTAAATCCGAAACCGATCAACACCACAAAATCATTTCAAGCAATTTCAAAATATCCTGCCAGATTTTTAGTCCCTTTTCCCTTTTAAATATTTAACGACGTCAGCAGGCAGTTTTTGAAAGGCTTTCACTGTATCCCTTATCAATAATTCAATGGATACCGGATGTTGGAACAAACAGGCCGAATCAAATGTTTTGCGACGTTTATGTATTATTTTTCACCCCGCACTGTCGTTCTGATTACGATGTTAATTTGTCACCACGTGGAAAAACGACACACGATGTATACAGATGGTGTTAAAGAAATGTATGTTCATTTTGCGGGTAGAACGATAATTATTTAGGTGTTCTTAACTAAAAGAATAATTTAGAAGTTTACTAAAATGAGTTTTTAGTAAGATTATACTATAATATTCTTTGTAATTTTAAAGTTTAATATTTTTACTTTACATTTAAGTATGTATTTTTTTTTTGGTATGAATAAATAAAATATTGTAACTTTTTACTATTTCGAGGCACTCTTCTTTTTCCACAGACGTACATTTATTTTGAGAAATACTCAAAAGCATAAGAGCGTTCATCCGACGCGGGCTAGCAACGTCGCATTTTTTAGTTATTTTGGTATTTACTGTGGTCAATTAAATTTAAGAGTAAATGTTAAAAATAATTAAAAATAACCTAGTGCTTGGCTGCAAAAAAAAATTGTACTTTGATTAACATTTAATGAAATAATCACGAAAAACCACTATTAATGCGAACGCGACGTTGCCAGATTCTAAGTGTCTCTTCAAAATTCGAACGCTGTCTCGTTGTGAATCCGCGATGATTTACTTTAAAAACAAATGAGTTCGCTTTCGAATTGTGTGCGCTCACTTGAGTGAGGTGTGCAGTGAACTTTACAGAATAGCACTAAGTAATCAATATTTTTATCACTGTAATTAGGTTTATGCAAACACTTTTATACATCAATACTGAACTTCACTCAAATTTAAGTCCTCTAAAAAACGGTTACTAAGCAAAAATGAAAGAGAATTTAATAAATCGTTGTTATTTGAAGTATCAAGACGCTGAGCCAGATTATATTATTATAGAGTGTCTCATAAGATTATGGCGGCTAACCACCTTACAAATGAAATCATCCGGCGAAGCGTGGGTGATATTAATAATACCTGACGGGAGGTTGGCTTCCATTACGGTTAGAGAAAACTTGTATAATGTATCTTAGAGGGTACCTATAAATGAGTTCTAGGTAGGTTTGAACCCGGGCAGGTACAGTCACCAAAATAAATAAGTAGCCACGTCAGATATAGTTAAGTTTGTAAGAAACCGATGGATGGTTTCAAATGAAATTTAATTTGTTAAATTAACTTTTTTATTACTGTTACGCGCTAAAACTAAAGTAATTCGTTACCACTAGCGCCATCTAGTATCGAGTAGCAGAATTAATTGAGTCAAGATGTATCTAGCAATTTCGATAACAGAATCTTCTAGAATTATCAACATCCGTTCAGTCGGGGCCGGTATGTACTCGAAGATTCTAGATGGTTCGATTCCCGAATGTTCTATAGCCCTATAAAAGGCGGGAGCGGATCGGGATCGGGTTCCCCGACCGACCCTTGCTCGTTGAAGCGCCAGCCCGCGCCGCAGCTGAGCCAGTAGCTTTAAATTCCCCCTATAATAATAATATGCCAATTTCGATCCAGCCTGTCCCCAATAGTGATAGCTGTCCCCCTATCAGTGACGCCCTGAGCCGAGGTCCGTACCCCACAGGGGGTGCCCTCAGCGTGCAGTCGCTTAGTTTATAAATTTAGTTTGTAAGCCCTGGCTGGAGGCATTAAGTGTAAAATCTTAATGGCAGCCCCAGGAATGACCGGTTGAGCAGTCACGGCCTCTCAAGGCCAACTGCGAGATGCCCTACAAAAAAAAAAAAAAAAAAGGGATCGGGGTAGTATTGAATAACCGATAGAGGCGAGAACATTTGAAGCGATCTCCAGTGCGATTAAGAGTGATCATCAGTGAAATTGTTTATTGTAATTAGTGTGTTTGATTAAAGTGTCGATTTTGGTAATTTTTATTGGCAGTTTTTAATTGTTAAGAACCCGAAGCTCGTAACATTTCTATCAATTTAGGTAAATTAAATGATATTCGAAAACATTCATCGGTTTCTGAGTAAACGTCAACTATATCCGGTGACCCTGGTTATTTATCACGTTTGGTGATTGTCCATTACTTTATGTAAATTATATCGTCATCATTGCTTTCAAAACGGTGATGGAAAACATCGCGAGGAAGCCGGCATTTCCTAGAAGCAAAATTCGAAGATTTATATGACATCCAACGACCCCCTAAGAGCACGCGTGGTGGATTTTTCCCCACTCTCGCAGAGAGGTATCTGTCCCAGCAGTGGGACTGTAATTTGTGGACTTATGACAACAGAATGCATGGGATGCATTCTGTTGAATTGTAAACTGTATTGAAGTGAATTCTTGAAGTGTTGGAATGCGTCAAAAAAACACACTATTCGATTTTCAATTCTCTAAGCAGTACCTTGAAGAGTCAATACGCGAAAAAAACCTGCTGCGATATTTTTACGCCGTCCGCGCGATCCTGGACTTCAGCATATTTGTATGCAAGAGCTGTAGACAATTTATGGAGGCACGAACCGTTGGATTTGCGGACATTGGTCATGCAAAAACCTGTAGTGAGATAGGTGTAGTGGCATAGCAATTAAACACGGGTCCTGTGTTCGTGCATAAATAAGTCGCCGTAAGGTCGAATTTTGTCTGTCCTCAAGATTCGAGACCAAACATGAGTTATTGTGTTGTGTATTTAAGCTTAATGAGCCTATAATGTTCCCACTGCTGGGACATAGGTCTCCTCTCTGTGAGAGAGAATGGGCAGTAATCCACTACGCGGGCCCACTGCGGGTTGGTAGATGTCACATGTCTTTGAATTTTTGGTTCTAGGACATGCCGGTTTCCTCACGATGTTTTCCTTCACCATTTTGTGAGCAGTGGTGATTCAATATTTTTTATTTCATTCGATAAATTGTGTATTTACAGAGAATCTAATTAAAAAAAGAAGTCAACTCGTGCAATGATCCAAGCAAAATAACCGTGCCTTAAATAATTGACAAATTTTTATTAGTGTACTTATCTAAGATTGTTTTTTTACTAAGTATTTGTAACAGTGCTTAAGCAAAAATCCAAAAGTTTAATTTACATATTTTTTTAATTTACAGAATATATAAAAAAAGACCCATTCTAAAAAAAAAAAACAAAAGTGAGAACTTAAAAAAAAAAAACAAGTGAAGTGATCTATTATTATCCCAGTGTTTTTACAATTTTTTGTGCTTAAAAAATATGTAAGAATATAGTGCTAAATGTCTGAGGGTCCGTCTCGACTGCCGTCTGCGCTGACCCCAAAATGCAAGCCGCACGAGATGTGGGCCGCTATGACGAGGTCCATTGAAATACTGGTCGCTTTCTTCGAATATTACGCGCAGAGGTAAGATTAGCATTTTTGAAGTGAAAACTTCTTTAGCGGCGTTGTGCACTTTTTTTGTAATGGGTAAAAAATGTTAAACTCGCGTCAGGACACGTTACCTGATCGAAAATTCGTAAGACGGACGGAGAGTAGACAGCCGGCGCGGCGTAGGAGAGGAAGTATCCCCCTCTCTTTCTACGGCGCGGCGAAAATGTATGCCTGCGCCTGCTGTTTCGTTTAGGCGGCGCAGGACGCTTGCGCGAATGTTCGTGTGTGTTTATGTTACAGCGTGCCACGCGCATCCATGGATGGTGACAGCTGATGGCTCTGTAGTTACCACACTGTTGTGTATTCGTAAAATTCGTGTATATAAAGTGTTTGTGCACAACGTTAATATTCAAGTTTTCACTTCTGCCGGCACTCCCGGAGTGCAACTGGTCGTTTTTTTTTTAGTTCTAACCTTCTTGAATACTGGGCCGATTTTACGTGATTTTTTTATGTATTGTAGAAGACAAACTTTTAATGTTAAATTCTAATTTGCAAAATACCTATGTTTTGTAACTTACTAGGTATTTACGGTTATTAATTATAATAACTACGAATGTCAAATTATTACAATACAATGTATGTAATGTTTTTTTTTTGTCCTTATAAATAATTCGCCACATACAATAAAGCCTTAATTAAGTCTGTTTTAAATATATCCGCACTCGCAATACATAAACTATCTCAACATCCCTTATATCACTTCAACTTACCCTTACATTACAACTTACCCCATTAAAGACACACTTAAACCCACCACACAAACAGACAGAAGACAGATCTAATTTAAACACCCTTTAGATAAACACGGCCATAATTCCATAGAAGTTGTTATTATCTTTGTAGCAAGCGAATAAACATCGTACTTTTGAGAATAAACATACTAGTAGCTAGTAGCTACATTGTTTTAAGACGAAGCTTTACCTGTGGAGTTAAGTTTACACAAGGAGTGCAAAGTGTGTTTCAAGCTTTATAACAAAAGAAAGAGATTACCTTTTGTTGAACTTAAGAAAAAAAACAAAATTGTCTTTGAAAAACTGCAGCGCCATTCTCTCAACATCTTTTCGAAATTCGAACACTGTCTCGTTGTGAATACGCGATGATTTACTTTAAAAACAAATGAGTTCGCTTTTTGAAATGTGTTCGCTCACTTGCGTGGTGCCAAGTGTAAGTCTTACAATATAACACGACCTGCTGGTTATAGTGATACCATTTTTTTAAATGAAACTTCTTAGGCGGCCATTCGATAATTGAACTAGAATTGAGAGTGAAATTTCAAGGGCGCATGACGTTTAGACACATTTCGTTACATGAAAGAGAAGCAAGATATAGTCTCTCTGTCTCTCACAATAGTTCTCTCATATTCTTTCGTTTTCAAGAAGTTTCATTCCATTTTTTTTTTCTAACGATGACGTAGTGTGTTTTTCTGTTTAGGGATAGATCACCTGCATTGCTTAGAGAGGACTAAAAACCGGCCAAGTGCGAGCCGAACTCGCACACGAAAGGCTCCGTACCAGAACGCAAAAAACGCCGATAAAAACATATTTCATGTTTGGTTCTTTAATTTTTACCCGACTGCGCCAGAAGGAGGGTTATGTTTTTCGAATGTATGTATATTTCTTTGGCACGCTCTGTAGCCTAAACAGCGTGATAGATTTCAGCTTGACAGGTGCCGTTATATTTGTCTTAATTGTGAGAGTGACACTGGGTACCTATATCAAAATTGAAAAAAAAAATGGTCGATTTTTGGCGCCATATTGTGTCTAGAAAAAAATGTTTTTTCTTAAAACCTGTTGTGGGGTATCAAAATAAAGATTTCATAAAGAGGTCTCATTAACGTCAGAAATAATTAAATTAACCAAAAACTATGAAATAAAAAAAATATTTTCCAAAATTTTTTTTTTCCAAACAAGAAACTTGTTTTAAAAGGATGACTATTAGACTGAATGCTATAAGCAATCTCATGCAGTCGGAGGCATCTACTTAAATTTTACAATAAAGATCTACATATATTGCCTCTGACTGCGTGAGATTGCTTATAGTATTCAGTCTAATACTTCTGTAGTCACCCTCTTAAAACAAGTTTCTTGTTTCCATCTTTTTTATTTAAAGTTCACTTTTTAAACAGTCGGGATTTTTGATTTTGTCAATTATTATACCTACTCTCTTTTTATTTTTTGATAAAGCGGCAACAGGAATACACATTCAGTGAAAATTTCAACTGTCTACCTATTACGGATCATTAGATGGAGCCCGCTGACAGACGGACTGACGGACAGCGGAGGCTTAGCAAAAGGGTTCCGTTGGTTACTCTTTGGGTACGGAACCCTAAAAAGGCTAGGCAGATGATAGCTATACTAAAACTACTATTCTGTAATACGAATCTTAGTTTACTTTAAATTAAATATGTGAAACGTTCCTTTGAGTGATGTTCTATACAAGTGACATTCCTGTTTTATGCAGCCGCCCGTCTGACCTTCACGACCCGTAGGGAAATCAGATACGCAATATGTTAGCATTATGCAATACAGGTGTCGAGGGTATAAATCCTTTTGACATTTTTTTACGATGTTTACGGAAGTGACTTTTTTAGTAGATGCTAGCTTATAATCAGAGATCGGTTATTCGGATGCATATTTACCTAAAGATAATTTTTAGCTATGAATGTATGGAAGCGGTTTTATAAATTATGTGTAATATTTATTAAAAACCCCGGGATTCTTGGATTGCATAACTACTCAGATGTGTATTAATTTAAAATTAATGTTTAACCCGATACAAATATGTGTATGTGTTTGTAAAACAAAAAATAAACAAATTACTTACCTAAATTAAGACGTTTTCGATCCGATCGAAAATCAGCTATTTCATAGAAAAGTGCAATACCTACGCGGTCAAAATGTATGGAACAGCGGATTTTTTTTTTGTATAACCAACGAAAAATTTCTACGCTAAGGGGTCTAGAATGATATGCTGAATTCATGGTTACAGTTTGCGCACTGGTTAAAATTTTATCCTTTATAGGTGCCATAATTTAACTTTCAACAACAGAACGTATTCAGAGATGTGACCACTCACATTCACCACACGAACACCTTTTTGCTCTTGCATCAAGCCCGCGCTACGCTTCAGTGGACATGCTGCCTAAAGCCGCCATATTGGTTAGAGTTTCCATTTTTGAATCAGTCGTGCAAAACGTTGGGATGAATAAAGCTAACTATCCTCTTTTTCTTATTGAGTGCATTGGGAATAGCGGATATGTTATCTATGGTAAGTATTGTGTTTGTCTCGGAGACAGGGCGATGCGCCTCAAGTGGAGTTGGGCAGGACATCTAGTCAGACAAGGAGATGGCCGATGGAGTAAAGCTGTGACCAAATGGTGGTTAAGGTCAGGCGAAAGAAACTAGGGCCGTGCAAAAGCGCGTTGGGTTAATGACATTGTCAAAGTCGTGGGAAATATGGATGAGAGACGCACGGAACAGAAAAGTATGGCGAAAGAAGGGAGAAGCCAATACCCATCAGTGGGTGATTCCAGGCTGAGATGATGATAATAATGATTGTGTTTAAATTGTTTTGTGTCTGATGACTTCCCAGCATAGACAAACAGAGTTTTACTGATGTTAGGAGTCTTTAAATAGGGTATTTTACGCTATAATTATGAGAAAAAATGTAAACATATATTATTGAGATAGCTTAGGCAAAAAGCAGTCGGAAAATGTTAGTTTTAGTTCATGAAATACCAAAATAAATTTTAAAGATTTCAGTTTTTTTAATCTGTTTTTTGAACACCACTACATAGTAGCCGCCATGTTAGTACGTCATACCGTTGAAAAAACTAATCAACTGAACAACTTTGTACTTTTATTATTTTCGTAACCAAAGTAATTTTTATTGAAATAATATTACTTACATTAAGGAACAGCAAACCAACGATAAGTAGAATAATAACTCATTATTTAAATTATAAACCATTATCACACAAAATATCAGCGCATTTGTTTACACAGCAAACTGACGTCATACCCACCATACCAATATGGCGTTCACTGCGTACACCGTTTTCGTAAAATTACGCGCGAAATATGAAAATGTAAAATGTAAATGCATTTTTATGGCACTAATCGATTATATAACACTAATATATAAAATGTCATGTTTTCTTTGTGGTTTATTAGCATTTTAGAATCTAATTAAGACACTTTTCAAAAAGGGGTGTAATAACCTATCACTGTAGTGTCCAAGATTGACAAAAATAGCGTAACAACTGTAAAAAACTAACATGACAGCCGGGACTAACGGCTGAATGTGCTTTCCGAGGCACATAATGGTCTTGGTACGTAAATAGGGTCACCCATCCACAGACAAAACGCGGCAAGCGTAGCTTAACCTGATCGATCGACCCGTGCGGTTGATATTAATTAACCACAAGCTCCACCCTACTCTTGACCTACCCAAGACTGTTTATGAGAGTGATAACTTAAACTGTTAAGCCACTTGTTTTTGTAAGCTTATTTGGAACTACTAATAAATTGACAATACCCTCACATGTCGTGTAATCCTGAAACTAAGATCAAAAATATCGACACAAACAGATCTGCTATGTAAGTGACAAATAGAAAACTCGATGTCGAGAAATGTGCTATTTCTGCTGACAACGTTATTTGTTTTTGTCTACTCATGAAATCGCTTCGTGCTTTGGAGAGCAAGTTAAACCGAAGGTCCCGGTGTCAATCGAATATCTATGATAGTCGTTACGGGCATTCTGAAAGACTTTAGTACTATTCTATAAAGTTCACTGCTCACCTCACTCAAGTGAGCGCACGCAATTCGAAAGCGAACTCATTTGTTTATAAAGTAAACGATCGTGGATTCATAACGAGACACCGTTCGAATTTCGAAGTGATGTTTAGAGAATGACAGAGAAGCTACAGCTCTGCCCTGCTAATTGTAAATGCAGCACTTGAGAAAAAGCGGTTTCGAGAAAAACGCGGAAATCAAAAAGATAAATTTTCATGCAAGTACTGTGAATCTCGTTATCAAAAAAACATACATCGAATACCCAATATTTTTTTTTCATAAAGGTTTGAAAAAAGTGAAAAACCCAAATGTGTCGATTACTGCAGATACAATTAGCAGGACTGCATGGGACAATCGAAGGTTAAGCTATGCTTCCCGAGGTCGGTCTGTGGATGGGTTACCATTCATTACATATCAAGACCCCTCTGAAAAGCACGTTAAAAGATTGATTTGTCGATCTTTGACAAATCAATCTTTTAACGTGCTTGAAAGCCTGAAAGTCTGACAACCAGTCTTCCTAAAGGGTATAGTACTACCCAGTAACTGGGTTACGGAGGTCAGTTTGACAGTCACTCTATGTAAGCCGACTCCAGCATAGTGTGGAGAAAGCTAGGCAGATGATAATGATTATGTTTAGAGAATAACTCTACTGGGCCTGAATTCACTATTACTCGTAACCACGTCAATCACACACGACATCTGCTAATATCGTAATAATAATATCGACAAATTATCTTGGAACATACAGAATATGACTTTACGATTCCTTACCATCACATTGGTTTCTAAAAAACCGAGAACCGTTTCGAAAAAAGTGCAAGTCGGACTTGCGCACGAAGGGTTCCGTACCATCTTTCTATCTATATATAAATGAAAAGAAAAGTCCTGACTGACTGACTGACTCATCAACGCCCAGCACAAACCCTATGACCTAGAAAGCTGAAATTTTGCACAGAAGTTCCCTTTATAATGTAGACAAGGAAAAAGGAAGGATTTTTCGAAATTCAACCCCTAAGTGAGTTAAATAGGGGATGAAAGTTGCGCGCGGGCGAAGCCGCTGGCAAATGCTAGATATCAACGGCAAAAAAATCATGTTTGTTGTATGGGAGCCCCACTTAAATATTCGTTTTATTTTAATTTATTAATTTATTTTTAAAGTGAATATATAACTAAATATTCTGTGAATATTTCAAGCGTCTACCTGTTGCCGTTATCAATATCGAGCAAAAACGAGCAAAAATATCACGTTTGTTGCATGGGAGCCCTCTTAAATATTTATTTTATTATGTTGTTATAGCGGCAATAGAAATACACCATGTGTGAAAAATTCAACTGTCTGACTATCACGGTTCATGAGATACAGCCTGGTGACAGACGGACAGCGGAGTCTTAGTAATAGGGTCCTGTTTTACCCTTTAGACACGGAACCCTAAAAACACGATATTGACGTAGTTTGAACGTAGTACGATTCCGGGGGTCATCATTATAATCTTACAGATTGGGGCCCTGGTGTTATTACAGAATTTTGGTTTTATCCAGTGATTAGGTTGTGGACCCCGTTGACAGTTTGGTACATGTGAAAAATCACAGTTTTTGCCACAACCTAGAACTGGGAAAAGCTAGACAAATGGTCAGCATTTGTTTCTGCTCAAATGCTAGCACAAAACATTGAAACGAATTATGACGCTCTTGAAATTTTGGGCAGAATTTCTCGTGTTCGTTCTGCTAAATTGTTCGGATTTCAGGTTGGTAGAAACCTGCTGTTCTTGGTATACTTAAACTAACTATCCAAGGTGTATAGTAGACTACACGTAAGTGACAACATAACTAGTATAAAATACATCACATAATCCTACTAATATATAATGTGAGAGTTTGTGAAGATGTTTGGAAGTTTGTTAATCAATCACGCAAAAACTGTCAAATATTTCACTGCTTTGATTAATTTGGCGATATTACTGTATGGAAATATGAAATATCGCTAACTAGTGACCCAAAATATTGATTACGAAATGCAATAATTAATATCTTAACACCGAATTTTTAGTTTTAGATGTAAAAAAAGAACTTAGAAACTTTCCAAATGCCCTTTTTACACCTAAAACGGTTACAAAATCAAATTTAGTGTTATAATTGCAAATCATTATTCATATTTTAGGTTACTAGTTAGCGATATTTCATACAAATTAATAAAAACAGGTCTTTATTTGACAGCTATTTGCGAAGTTGCCAACTTTCAGAATAAACGCTTTTAACACATAGGATACTTTTTATCCCGGTACTACGTCCCCGAGAGATAATTTTCGACTTCAACGATAAATGATTTTATTGCTGTAAGTAGGTTTGGTCAAACTATTTTCCACGTCAATCGTTTTAATAGATGGGGTCAGCGTTTCCTATCTGACTAATCTGAGATGAAAGGCCGAAACTAATTCAGATATCACAGTCTCTTTTAAAGTCCAGACATAACCTTGGTCAATGTGAAGACCATGTATGTCTGAAATGGTATTTTGAAGGAAGAACCACTCAGAATGAGTGATCCTGTGCAGTCAATGCACGCATTTGTGTAATAATCCCACAGTGGGACACAGACCTCGTCTCTTTTCACCACCACCAGCCAGCCTGCAACCAGAATACGATGGCCTCTTATTCCATTGAAACAGCCTTCTAGAGTTGCGCCTGTACAAGTTTCCGTTAGTTGTTATTTAAATGAGATTATCTCTTTAATCAAGATGTACACATCACCAAAATAATATGTACTACATATCACCAAATGGAAGATATAATAAAAAAACAGAGAAAAAAGAATCACAGGGTATCAAAAAATTCATCCGCATCGCTGTCAATGGGAAATGTGCCCAAAAGGCTGGCAGCATTGCCACGTTGTATGGCGATGCTGATTCTTTGGCCAAAAAATAGGCCCACCCTCAGTAGGCTTATGACGCTTTCTATTTCTACGAAGAATAGACAGTGCTTTTTCAATACAAAGTGACATTTCGTTTCTCCATTTTTGACATCGCACCGTAGATATCCTTCTACAATCTGTTATTTTGTCTTTCGTTTCTAACGATCTTTGTCGAGGTCCTTTTAAATGTAGATATTTCAGAAGAATATTTCTTCCCAAACTGTCAAAATCACACTGACAACAAACTTTCTATACGATTATCTACAAAATTATGATTCGTTTAGAACGCATAACTGTGATAATTAATAGAAAAACAAAGCTACCTTCTCCTATTGTGCATCATTTAGTTAATAGTCATGTCTATTCTTCCGTCGACAAATCGGTGCTCGTGCTAAGCCTGCTGGTCACGTGAAAAAATCATAATAGATCATCAAATTACCTCTATAGTCTTAGTCCCTCACAATGTGTATAGCTGCCGGCATATCGGTATCGGGTTGGTGTAGATATCTGATAATATGTAAACGCTTACCCTACACAGGGCATTATAAGTTATAATTTTAGTTTTACCGTACCGTACCTAAAACTAAGGAAAAAATATTGAACCTTAGCAAAAATAATTCAATTGATCAATTGCAACCTGTATACTGTGGCATAGATTTTCCGCTAAATGGTTGACAGTTCATCGTAAATAAATACGTTGCGCTGCATTCGGGGGAGGTGGAGGTAGCGTTTCAAAGCCAGCGCTGGGGCTGTCTTGCATAAGGTCGCAGCATAATGCTAAGTGATAGCCGTTTTGCGTGGATGTGACGCATGTTTCCCTCAACCTTTTCTTATTTATTTTGTTGTGTTCCTTTTCTTTTTGCGTCATGTTTACCGCACATACACGTTTTTTCTTTCTTTCTTTCTTTCTTATACCATTGTTCTCATCATCATCATCAGCCTAGCCATTTCGCAACTACGTTGGGGTCAGCTTCCAGTCTAACCAGATGGTGCTGAATACCAATATTTTACATGGAGCGGCTGCCTATCTGACCTCCACAACCCAGTAACTGGGTATTACGACACCTCTTGGCAAGACTGGTTGTCAGACTTGCGGTAACGACTGACAAAGATCGAGGCACGGAGGGGTCTTGGTATGTAAAGATGGTCACCCATCCACGGACTAACCGCGGCAAGCGTAGCTTAACCTCATCAGTCGACCCGTGCGGCTAATATTACTTACTCACAAGCCCCTCTGTTCTCAACACTGCACACTGGTATAATATTTATGATACACCCTTATACCGAGGGAGATAAACGATCCTATTATAGCTTAACGTGTGTGCTACACAGGGGTCGGCAGGATGGTAAGCTAGTTGGGGCGGATTTAAATCGCAGTAAGTTTTTAATAGATTAATTTATACAGGGTGTAACAGAAACCCTATTGCTATCCTTAAGGGGAACCTAGTCGCGGGCTCGAACTCACTGGTAGGCCTGGCTAAAAATCACGCTGTCTCACCAGGCTTCGTGTCCGACAGAGGTAGTATCAGTGATGAGCAGTTAGACGCTAGTATACACGCACAACGTTATTGAGTGATATGCAGGATCATTTATACTAAAAAATTCGCGAAAAAATTAAGAAAAGTCCTTTGGAAGATCGGGTTTTATGAAAAAGCCAATGCATAAATCAATGACCAATAAAGTTTATTGAACTTTTCGATGATTGAACTTTCTCGGTACCGACTTGGTATAGGAGATTTTACACTTCTTTTATTACTTGCCCAAAGTTAAGTACAATTAGCAAGAAAAACTAATCTTTGTTGGCTCCTAACTTTTTAATGGGTTTTTATTTTAGTATTCTGTTTCCGTACTGACAATATTAATAATGAGACAAAACGATATCATATTTTACTTTGGATGTGCCATATCAGACAGTGGAGTAAAACAGTCCCGAAGTTTGTATGCAAATAATGTGGACTAGGTTTAACAGCTGGTATAGAATCACTATACATAGTTTCAGCTCAAAATAAAATACTCTAAGAATTGATACCAAATTTTTGTTTTCATATGTTTCTTAAATTCAAATCATTACAAACGTGTCACCGCAATACCTAGGTCAATAACTTCCCACGTTACTTACCAATATCACGATAAATCTCTTCCGAGTGATGTGTTTATTTCAATTTGAAAAGTTCGGTTTCTGGTATCAATGTATTAAAAATTCTCATAACTTCAGCACACGTGGAGATAGGATTAAAAAACCCTTCCAATATCGTTTGATATCATCCAAAGAAGCCGTGCCCTTGGTATGTATGAGGCATGGAGGAGTCTTGGTATGTAAAGATGGTCACCCATCCACAGACCAACCCCGACTAGCGCAGCTTAACCTGATCGATCGACCCGTGCAGCTGTTATTACGTAGCCACGAGCCCTTATTTGAATCTTACAAAGTTGATTAATTCCACAACCATTTAAAACAGATAATTCACACGTTCAACTGTTTCCGGTTAATAAATAATAGTTTAAAAAACTAAAAAACACGCTTTAAAAACCAAACTAAAAAAAGGAGAAAATAATTTTATTCAATTAAAAAGCGTGGGGTGTGTAAGGGTCTTAAAATGGACTTTGAAATGAAAGCAGTGGACTGTATAAACTGTTACGATATATCCAAAAGAATTGTACAATATTATAAATAGACGGCGCGCGTGTGTCGTCGGTTGCTCTCGCTAATGAAGTGTGTGGTCCCTTGGCCCCACTCCTTGACCCGCGTAGTCGCCCGCGCCGTCGTCCACGCAGCCACCCGACGCCTGACGAAGAAAGCCGAAGGCGCCCGAACAGGGTGCTTTTTGAGGTATTTTTATAATCACTTAATGTCAAGCACCCCACGCTTTTTAATTGAATTAAATTATTTTCTCCTTTTTTAGTTTGGTTTTTAAAGCATGTTTTTTAGTTTTTTTTTAATTATTATATATTTTCTGTTTTTTAGTTCTGCTAACTACAAAAACGTGTTTTTTTATCCTTTATTTTTAATTTTTCTCATTTTACAAAGTTTCAATGAAATCTGACCGTGTACAGTGGGTCAAAATCGCGCTCTAAGGAGTCGGTTACATACAAATAAACATACAAGTGAAGATAATATAAAGCGTGTAAAAATGTTCCTCATCGTACCCCTCCGTGAATCACCGAGGGTCAAAATGATCCATCGCCGCAGAACCCTAATGCGGCACAAAATCTATTTTTCACAAGATTACATAAGGCGCGATAACTTCACAGGCGGCTTGGTTCCGTGCAGATATTACTAATGTTAGTGCTATTTATCTTTTGCTAAGGTAATAAGGTTTTGTTTTACTGTAGGCATTTTTTCTGGTCCCTTGCCGGTAAAAGGAATACTTATAGGTACTGAAGATTTGTATCTTTTTTTTATTGTACTTTTTCGTGTGTGTGGTCGCTATCTCACCTAGTGCTATTCTGTAAAGTTCACTGCTCACCTCACTCAAGTGAGCGCACACAATTGGAAAGCGAACTCATTTGCTTTTAAAGTAAATCATCGCGGATTCGTACAACGAGACACCGTTCGAATTTTGAAGGCTCGTGGACGAATAACCGACTACTTAGAATATCACTTCGAAATTCGAACAGGCACAGACACCGTTCTAATTTTGAAGTGATATTTCTTTATAAGTTGTCGGTTTTCAATTTTATGAACAGTCATTTTACAGTTATTATTGTACATTTGAGTTTTTATCAAACACACCTGTCAAAATCACAGTCATCTTTAGTCTCGATCTATTAAGGTTGCTGTTGGGGTGTGCTGTACCCAACAAATCTGTCAAATCTAATCAAATCAAATTTATGTCGAAATCACAGTGATCTTTATTGCCATTAAAATAATGTTTCTTTCCCATTCGTTTCACCTGCTAAAAATCTCGCACCTGGATCATGAGCTGCCTTGGCTTTCCTGGAAGTCATTCAATACACGCCGGACTCAGGGGGCCTACTCTCTAAGCACGAAATCCGTAAGGTCTAAGGAACGGGCGTTTCCTACTCCGTATCACTTACGGACCTATGATTAGTTTGGGGCCCAAACTAAGAATGAATTACTACACGATTTGACAGTTGTCTCTACTCCCTATATGGTTGTACCCGTCCAAAAAAGTTTATTAATCAGCTGTAGGAGTCACTTCGAAGTTTCTATTTCGGACAGGCCCGTATTTTCGTTGACGGAGTTAGAGAGTAGCCACCCAAATATGTGGAAGTAAAGAAAACCTGCTACGGTGGAGATTCATAGATGACTCCACCCTGGATTGTAAATGTGGTGCTGTCCCACAAACAGTGGGGCACTTAATATCTTGTACAGCGTGTCCTATTGTCTGCACGCTACAGCTGATGGACGCTGCTGAAAGTGCCAAGCCCGTAGCCAAATTCTCTTCTGAAAAGAAGAAGAAGAATAAGGTTTCTGTTAGTTTACTTCTGTCAGAGGTATATAAGCTATGAAAAGACTAGGTATAGGTTTCTGATAACATGCCCTTTATGCCTGGAGGCTTTTTTTTAGATTGTAAGTTCCGTTTGTATTTTTTAATGTTTAATTTAATATTATAATTTATTTCTACTTGAGTAAAATATTGAAAACTATAGGAGTTTTCAATTTTTGATAGTATATTGGCGTGTGCTAGCTGACATATGGCAAATTTAATGTTTTTTTGTGTTTCGTAATGTTAATTACCTACTATTGTATAGAATCAAGTTCTTCTAACTTAACAGACAGCTGTGCTGCTGGGGAGTTTGTTGCGCGTTGTGGAAGTGGTGATGGGCTGGCGTTAAGGGGGTACTGTCTTATGTCATTTTGACGTTCGAAAAGAGCTGACTATCAGCCTAGTCTGAATAAATGACTTTAGATTTCATGTCTCGTTATCTTTAAAAAACAACTGCACGTAAACTACACCTCTACCTAGTCTAACCATAACTTCATTCCAGTTTATAACATCCAATCTAACATAACTAACTCCAAAGTTAAAACAACGCACAAAACTCATTACCTACATTTTATCTAAAGTTGGCATAATATTGCTATAAAGATCACACTTAAACGTTTTGCTCGTAAACTCGCCCTAAACGTATATAGTCTTTTAACGATAGATATTATCTTTTGGGTAGTGATTACCCGGTTTCGATAAAAGATTAGCCGTATATAAAAATGGTTATTACTGGAGAGGACCCTGTTGAGTAGCTGTACGCGCTGCACGAGTCATAATCATGGGCACGCCACGATAGCGGCGGTAAGTCCCCTCTTTGAGGAGTGGCTTGAGAAGCGGCATGGCATCCTCACCTTCCGCCTGACGCAGGTCCTCACCGGACACGGTTGTTTCGGGAGGTTCCTGTTTCGAATAAGGCGGGAGGAAACGCCCGGGTGTTTCCATTGTGAAGATCGCCCTGAGGACACGGTGGAGCATACGGTGGCGGTCTGCCCGACTTGGGCGGAGCACCGCCGTGTCCTCGTGGAGGCGATCGGCGGCGGCGATCTCTCGCGTCCGGCCCTGGTGCAGGCCATGGTACGGAGCGAGAGTGAATGGTTAGCCGTCACCTCCTTCTGCGAAGCAGTAATGCTCGCGAAGAGGGAGGCGGCGCACGTGAGGGAGAGGCAGTATATGCGCCCTCACGGCCGTAGTCGCCACGGGAGACGCCCTGGGCTTCGGGAATCCCAGGCTGATTCCCGGCCACCGTAGGCGCGGGCTTGCGGACGGCGAGTAATGGGTAGCTCGCTGTCCGGTAAGGACCAAGCCCGGGTCGACGGCGCGTTGTGTTCCACGCGCGCCTCAAAGAGATGTCAGCACCAAATGGGGGGGTCCGCAAGAGCCGATGCCTGCCAGGGGTGCGGGTTGTTCGAAAGAGATACCGCGGCCCCTGGCACACAGGCAACTGAGGGAACACGGGTGGGTTTTAGTCAGTAAAAGTCTGACACGCCCTCCCGCTCCACCCAGAGCGGGAGAAGTTATTTGATGATTTCCCACCCAAAAAAAAAAAAAACGAGTCATAATCAGCCTCTAATGTTGCCACTACTAGGCCATAATCCACCACGCGGGCCCACATGTCTTCAAACTACTGGTTCTTGGACATGCCGGTTTGCTCACGATGTATTCTGTCACCTTTTTCAGAACAGTCGTGATGAAAGATGAAATAAATTATTATTTATTTATTTATTTATTGCATTCCATATTGTAATAAGATGTAACAAAGGGCTTAAAGCTAGGTACAGAAATATGGACCCTGTAAGGGCATAGCAAAATGATAAAATTAAAATTAAGGTATAATAAATTTAATTTAATTTAATTATTAAATTACATAATAATAACACAATATAAAGCGCCTGCTTCGGTCTGAACTCACGGCCTTATAACTCGGGGCCCATACCACTACTAGACGAAACTACTGGGGAAATTCCTGTGACGATTTTTTTCCACAGAAAGTTCTACTGTTTTATTTATTTTATTTATTCACAAAACACATACACTATCATCACAGGCTTACGTAATACAATAGTGCAGTTATAAATGGTTAAAGTTTTAGTAACAATAGCTTAAAAAGGTTAGACACAATTATATTATTTATTATAATTTATTATTAAGAGCAATTTTACAAAATGCGGCCCGTGTGAATTCACTCAGAGTACAATTGAAGCAGTCAATATGTTGTGACACCATATTGAGTGTGTGTAGGGCGCGCGTCAACGGCGCGTGCTGCAGCAGGTTGGTGCGAGCGGGCGGTACCCACAGCAGGGGCGGCCGCCTCCGTCGCCCCACGTACCCATCAGGTACACACAACCCAACCGTGCGTAAAACGCCAGGATTGTGTATTTTACCACGCATAATCTTAAATAAGTACGTGGCGAGAGCTACTTCCCTTCTTACTTCCAGTTTATTATAGCCTACCATGCCCAGCACAAACAGACAAACATTTCTACTCGATAAAAGTCTACGTTCCTACTCCTTCGATTCCATTTCGCAAAACACGGAAACTTTATGACGTAAGCTACTTTTCCAAGATGGCGGCTAGCAGGAAATGGAAACGTCAAATAGTCGCACCGAACCGGGAATGTTTATAATTAAAGTAGATTCTATAAGTAGATTCTATAAGGGTTTACCCGACGTCGTAGAAGGAAGGGTGCTTTAATTAAACGTATGGAATGAATTCAGGATGGATTTTTAACTTTTAAGTTGATTTTTCTTGTGAAAAAGGCGGATTTTTTTTAATTTATGAAATGTATATCTCAGGGGTGTTCCCATATAAATTGTATTTACTTTTTTTATCGTTGCCCCACCCTAGGAATTTCTCCTGTATTGTGGGTGTGTTTACAAAAATTTATACTCACATACACAAACAGACAGACCCGGAACAACTACTTGTAGGTCATACAAATATTTGTTCCGTGCAGGAATCTAACCCGCGACACGCAGCGCAGGAGTCAATCGCATAACTCGTCGTCGCTTCTATAATACATTAAATACGTACGTATTATCCATTCTGTTTATCTTGATGATGTTGTAATATAAGTACATAGTGGTAAAGAGTGAAAAATAAATTTAGCTTTAAAAAAAAAAAAACAAAAAAAACACTATATAGTGAAAAATTACGTTAATTTTGGAAGTCGGTGGGGTGCCAAAAAAATCAAATATAAATCCAAAACTCTTTAGTTGTGTTTCACGTTGTAGTGAATTTTTTTTGGAAGTCTCTTTTTTTGTAACAAAGATTTTTATGAATTAGATAGACGCGAATGATATATGAGATCAAGTATAATAAACAGAGATAATGTCATAAATTGATGTCACAAATAGCGTCATTAACGAATTGTCGTGTTAAGCCGAACAATTCAGTAAATTCGGCTCCTTTGATCCAAATTGTGCTAATTATGTCAATTATACTCCATTCTCCCCGCTGAGGGGAGTGAGTATAATTCATTAAAGGTATTCATACTGTAAGGCTTACGTCATTATAGAAATTGTTCTCATTTGGGGTTTAGAAAGATGTCAAAGAGTAAACGCCATAATGTGTTTGATAGATCTGATGCTGCATTAGATCTTAATTTTTCCGTATTTAAAAAACAATTGGGTTGTCCGAGTTTGTGCACATGATCCTGGGGGCCGATTCTACTAACAAATTTGTTAAAAAAACGCAATAGAACCGCAACCGAATCACCACTTTTAAGCGTTTTCGCATTCTACTAAAATGAACAACGGTCCAGCTGCGACACAGCTGCGGTTACGTTTTAGTTACGCCAACGATCGATTGAAACAATGTCAAAACCTATTCTACTAACAAAATCGAACATGAGCGTGACGTTTACTATAGGACAAAGTTAATGATAAAATTATGATCATTATGTCTTTTAATTATAGAAAATACTTTTAGTGCCACATATTCGTGTTTAGTAACATTTTTAGATTCAACTTTTTTCTTTTTGGTATTAATAAAACATATTATTTTGGCATGTTGGTAACGCGGGTTACCCGCTGTGTTCCCGCTACAGTTCAGTTGCAATTCGTTTTAAGTTTAGTTTCCATTTTGCTTATAAAATAGTAGAATGACTTTTTATGTAACTATCGAACGGCGATCGAAATCGAACTGTTGTGGAAACACAGTTTAACGTGTAACGTTGCAAATTAGTAGAATCGGCCCCCTGATGAGTCTTGCAAACCGTTCTTTAACCGACTTAAAAAACCGAAGTCTTCAAATCGGTTGTTATTTTTACACGTTTTATACGAGTATTAGCTTCACTTGTATATTTGTTTGTATGTTTGTATGTAACCGACTCCTTAGAGCGCGATTTTGACCCACTATAAACGGTCTTTCATTTAAACTTTGTAAACTTATCGAGGACCGATCACAATTTAATAATGAAAAAAAATAATTGAGAAAAATGAAAAAAAACACGTTTTTGTAGTTAGCAGAACTAAAAAAATTAAAATAAATAAAAGTTTAAAAACTAAAAAACACGCTTTAAAAACCAAACTAAAAAAGGAGAAAATAATTTAATTCAATTAAAAAGCTTGACATTAATTGATTATAATAATACCTCAAAAAGCACCCCACGCTTTATAATTGAATTAAATTATTTTCTCCTTTTTTTAGTTTGGTTTTTATAGCGTGTTTTTTAAACTATTATTTTTAATGTTTGTTACCTCAGAACTCCGTCATTTACAAACCGATTTGACAAATTCTTTGGTTTCAAAGGATATACTTACCGAATGGTCCCATATTTTGGTCAAGTTACGAATTTGTGTGGAGAATGGAGTACCTACCTACAAATAAAAAGCTAAAATAAGAAGTTTTTTTTTAATTGGAAAAACAAAACGGCTCTAATCAGTGCGAACTTCCGTGCTCTGTAGATTTATACATAACTGGCAATATGTGGATGTGGTGTGGTACAGCTCTGCGCTACCCTTCGGAGAATACAGGCGTTATGTTATTTTTTATGACATACGTAACACCAATTCCAACAATTTCTCACTAGAAATTGTATACCTCGACCCCTTACTACCACAAAAATAAATTAAATAAAATAAGCATCGTCTATGATGGCAAACATTCTCTTCTAACTTCTAGCGACAGTCCTTCACCATTAATTAATAGTGAGGAGCTGAACAACACATTCTGCCTTTGCCAACTCAAAAATAAATTCAATTAAATACACATTTTCTATGCTGGCAATCTCTCCCGCTAACGTCTACTGACAGGCCTTAACCATAAATTAATAGTCAGGTGCCTTCATTAATTATGGCCCTTGCCAACTCAAAAATAAATTCAATGAAAATACACATTTTCTATACTCGCAACCTTCCCTTCTAACCCCTACTGACAGGCCTTCACCATAAATTAATAGTGAGGTGCCTTCAATATATTTTGCCATCGATATTCAATGCAATGACCCTTAGAAAATGACGTTAGGTAGAGGTCATTGTGTAGGGGTGACAGGGTTTTATAAATTATCGATAAACACACATTATGGCGTGGGTTGTCGGCCGTATGAAGATTTATTCCTTATGTAATGGTACTTTTTTAGTTTGACCTTTTTCTGTCAGCGCCAGACTTAGCTTCAAATACTTTGTCATGAAATAGTCATACAATGGAATTAAATGAACTTAGAATAATATTTGAATTTCGCGGGTTACCCTGGAGCATTCTGCCAGGGGTATGGGTTGTTCTGCCAGGGGTGCGGGTGGTTATTCTGCCAGGGGTGCGAGTTGTTCTGTCAGGGGTGCGATTTTTTTTGCCAGGGGTGCGGGTTTTTTCGAAGATTTAGGCAGCACTTTACCTAAAGTACACTCACAATACGCCAGTTATGTTTTTTTTTTATCAGCCATAATTTTCCACTGGTCTGACATAGGCCTCCTCTCTGTGAGAGGGAGTGGGCCGTAATCCACCACAAGGGCACAGTACGGGTTGGTATTTATCACAGAGTTATGTTTAAATCTGTTTATTAGATAATGCTCACATTATTAATCTTCTGAATTGACTTTCAATTTTGACATGAAATTAAATTGACTCTGAATTGTAATAGAATTAATTAAATTTTCATGCATGCACAATTAGTTACTCAAATAACAATAATTACCTAAATTGTAATTCTATCACTATAATCAGAAAGAAAGAAAGAAAAAACGTTTATTTGCGGTAAACATGACGCAAAAAGATAAGGAACACAAAAAAAAATAAGAAAAGGTTGAGGGAAACATGCGTCACATCCACGCAAAACGGCTATCATATATAATTGAAAAATCATTTAACTTTTCTTATTCATTTATTTTGTATGCCAATATTGGCAAATCATAGCGCACTACCTTATTTTTAAGATGTTTGTGTGTAATTGTAATTACCTATGTTTAAGATAAGACAAAGGTCTAATGAAAACATTAGTATGGGAATACTGAATCCTACTATCCTACTTCCTACTAATGTTTGTTCCTCAATCACGCAAAAACGGCAGAACAGATTTGGACGAAATTAGGCACTCAGACAGATTATAAACTGGATTAACACATAGGATACTTTTTATCCCGGTAGTACGTTCCCACGGGAATATTTTCGACCTCCACGCGGGGGAAACCGCTGACAAAGCTAGTACAAAATAACAGCTGTCCTCAGAACGGGAAAGTGTGACCTTTTTTTAGATATCCCTTAGATAAGACAAAGGTCTAATAAAGACATTAGTATGGAAATACACGATGTTTTCATAATTTTGTCGACTAACGGAAAGTCTAATAAAATCGGAGCCTATGATCCCTGAAATTACATGGTAATACAGCAGATCGGGTGTCTGGATCGCTTCTGGTCCCTTTGGGCCTTAGACTTAGGTACTTATATTAGGCAATATTATGTGGAGCAAAAAAGAAAGAAAGGAATTTTTGCTTGTTGCCCATTTTTTTTCGACTTTAAAAGGGGAGATTCTCAATTCGACTGATTTTTTATATAGGTATAATTTGGCAATTGTGGATCGATTTCTAAAATTATTTTATTATGGATTATGCCTAATTTTTCGCCACCAACTACCGAAATTAAAGTTATTTTTCTCTTCGTAGCATTCTTTTGGAAGTCCATTGTTTTTTTTTGTATAAAAGTTTTTTGATGTTCGCAATCCTCTAAAAATCAGCATGGTTTCATAAGTTTATTAAAATCTAATTACCCACTTGCATTTCATAATTTCAAATTAAAAGTGGAGCTGCATTGATATTATATAATTATGTTACCGGCCAAACCCGATTTCAGGCCAAACTAGTTTGTCCTAGGCCAAACTGGGCACCCCGATTAAATAGGTTAGGTTAGGTTATAACTGTGACCAAAAGGGCGCGAGCCGAGCGAGCGCAGCGAGCGGTGCCGCGGCAGCGGCCGGCGAGCGTTACTTCCCAAGGCTGTTAACGAAACGGCTAATTTCCTACGCGTGATATGTCGCAGCCAACTAGCTTAATTAGCCGTTTCGTTAACAGCCTTTGGAAGTAACGCTCGCCGGCCGCTGCCGCGGCACCGCTCGCTGCGCTCGCTCGGCTCGCGCCCTTTTGGTCACAGTTCTAACCTAACCTAACGCATTTAATCGGGGTGCCCCGGCTTAGTAAACCAGTTTGGCCCAGGACAAACTAGTTTGGCCTGAAATCGGGTTTGGCCGGTAACATATATACAAGTTCTAGGTGTACCTATCTATACATACAAATCTTGATAGATTGAACTCTGGCGCTCTAGAATCTTATCTATAACATTTTTTCAATATTTCACCAACCCTACAAAAAAGCCGATTAATCCATTTTACATAATTCATTAGACAATTTTCCCGAAAACCACTAAAAAAATACTCTTCCCTAAACTCGAAGACTAAACAAACGATCGACACTTATAAATATCTTCAACAAAATTCTACAGCCTTTAAAATAATAATTCTTCATAAAACCAATGACCTAAAAAAAATCGAAGATTATCTTTGAAAAACTAGTCATTAATCATGTCTTAATATTTTTACAAGAATCCTAATACCCTGAAGTATTCGTTGAATAAAAATTTCAAGTCTTATAAATCTTCTGTAATGTTGAGCTGGCCATAATTTGTTAAGAACTAAGCTTTTATAAATGTTCTTGATTTATCCTCAGGACAGGCTATGGATAAATCGAGAACATTTAAACACTAAAGATAATCTTATCTATGCACGGGCATAGACAAGACTCTAGCTAGAGGGACGATTGTGTCTCGTTGTGGATTCGCGATGATTTAATTAAAAAACAAATGAGTTCGTTTTTCGAATTGTGTGCGCTCACTTGAGTGAGGTTATTTGATAAATGATTTTATTTCTGCATGTAGGCTTCTGCAAACACTTTTGCACGTCAATCATATTATTTTAAAAACTAAATAAGGTCGGCGTTTCCTATCTGACTACTCTGAGAAAAAAGGCCGAACTTACTCAAAGTCCAGACATAATCTTGGTCAGATCATGTGAAGACCATATAGATTGATGTCTGAAATGGTCTTTTGAGGAAAGAACCACATAGATTGAGTGGCCTGTCTGTAATCGTATAGCTCAACTCGGAGCTCAACGATCCGACGACCCGGAACAATTCCAAGTGAACTTTACAGAATAGCACTACGTGTAAGATAGCAAATGTGTGTCATTGTTTGTGTAGGGGCTTTGCAATCACTCTGAATGTGGGTGGTTCGATGATTCCGCACTTAGCTAGATTATTTCTGCAGGGTTTGATGTGCAAACTACTTAAAACTATAATAACTTTATTTTAAAGTTGGTCTTACTCTGATTGGTACGTTTTTTTTTTAAATGTATTAATAAAATATTGTGGGTGCATTTACTGATAATAATATCACATATTTAAAATACAACTACTAGATAATATTATAAAGAGGTAAACGTCAGTTTTTTTTATAGGGAGGTTATCCACTGATCCGATTCCGAAAATTCGTTATTCGACGAAAATGCGATAGGTACCCCTTGGTTGGACTGTTTCTCAAAATTTCGGGCCTCTAACGACTGTCTAAGACCCACAAATGACAACCTGGACCGTGCGGCTTAACGTGTCTTCCGTGTTTCTTTTTCTGGCTTGTAATAAATGTACCAATAAGCCTAATTACGCGACAAATAACTGTGTGTTTTACGGTGTCCTAGGTTTAGGCAGCGCATAAAAAACACGTTATACTCTGCGTAGGCGAATGTGAACTAGACCAAAAAACATAAATAATAGTTTAAAAAACTAAAAAACACGATTTAAAAACCTTTAAATTTTCTACTTTTTTAGTTTGGTTTTTAAAGCGTGTTTTTAGTTTTTTAAACTATTATTTATTTTCTATTTTTTAGTTCTGCTAACTACAAAAACGTGTTTTTTTTTCCTTTTTTTTTCATTTTTCTCAAAAAAATTTTTTTATTGAAAAGTGAAGCTAATATAAAGCGTGTAAAAAGTGTAGCATTCTGACCGCTACACGACACATTTTCTTTCCTTTGTTTGACCTATACTGTCCAGTGGTAGCAGCAGTGGCTGGGCAAAGGCCTTCCCCAAGTCCATCCAGGAACTGTTTTGCCGCACCAGCTCGAACCAGCCGTCGCGGTACGCGTTACGCCACTGCTTTCTGACCATTGCATCGTCCATATTTGGGCACATTAGTTACGTAAAAAAAACATTCTCATTCGCCAAATGCTCCAAACCGAAAAGAACGTTCCAAATGGATGGTTTCCTTGACAATTTTACTTACATAGAATTTATGGTTGGTTAGATTTATGTCAAGTATTGGTTTTCTGTAGTAAAAACGGCTACAATTTCAAGTACTTCGCTAAGAGTTGGAAAGGTATAAGTCACTGAAACTGCTTCTGTTGTTGTTAAGGCAATATTGTACGGTTCGACGAAATTGATTCACTTTGATAGAAATATACAGGGTCAAACTAAATTAGCTGGAAATACTGTACCGACGTATTGGGTATCGATATAGAAAACGAAACCAGTAAGAACATTTAAAAAAATAGTTTAAAAAACTAAAAAACACGCTTTAAAAACCAAACTTAAAAAGGAGAAAATAATTTAATTCAATAAAAAAGCGTGCGTGTAAAGCGAGTTTGAGGTATTTTTATAATCAATTAATGTCAAGCACCCCACGCTTTTTAATTGAATTAAATTATTTTCTCCTTTTTTAGTTTGGTTTTCAAAGCGTGTTTTTTAGTTTTTTAAACTATTATTTAATTTCTATTTTTTAGTTCTGCTAACTGTTTTTGTTTTCCTTTTTTATTCATTTTTCTCAATTTTTTTTAAAATTATTGAATTGTCGTCGGTTCTCGATAAGTTTACAAAGTTTCAATGAAATCTGACCGTTTAAAGTGGGTCCAAATCGCGCTCTAAGGAGTCGGTTACATACAAACAAACATACAACTGACGCTAATATAAAGCGTGTAAAAATATTCTTCATCGTTTAGTGCCCTTAATCGAACCTAGATATTTTGTACGAATTTCTAAAAACTATAACATCACTGACGTTTGGTTGCCTTTGCTTACTAACCTGTCATAGTCATTAAAAATTTCGAAAAAAGTGTTTTTTTATGTCATTAATTTTGGGCCATGTAGTGTGGTAAAGTATTGCCAGCAAAGTTTATTTGACCCTGTGTAGAAATGAAATAATTTACTTTTATGCTAACAGGGTTCAATGAGGTCCTTTCATCCAAATACCATCCATCCATCAGGAGCACAAAGGTGCATTGAAGAAGGCATTATTTGAAATTGTAATTTTTATTAAATTTTTTGTTTTATTTTTATTGTTAAATTTTATGTTAGTGTATTTTATTGATATAAATAATTTTAATAAGTCTGTATAACATCGTTTTGGGAAACTGTTAGATGTTGTACTTGTTGGTGTTAATAAATAAATAAATAAATAATAAATAAATTGAAGGGCTTAAGTGAACTGTGTTATTAACCTTAATAGACGGTCAAAGGCAGTATAATGGGGCATCTCATCCTTTTCTTCCTTCTCAGCCTTTTTTCAACTATGTTGGGGTTGGCTTCCAGTCTAACCGGATACCGCTGAGTGCCAGTTTTTTACATGGAGCGACTGCCTATCTGACATCCACAACCACTACTAAGACTGATTGTCAGACTTTCGGGTTTCTGACGACCCGTAACGACTGTCAAAGATGCACAAATAACAGCCGGTATTAACGCCTTAACGTGCTTTCCGGGTCACGGAGTTGCCTTGCTATGTAAAGATGGTCACCCATCCACTGACCAATCGCGGCAAGCGTAGCTTAACTTGATCGATCGACCCTCGCGGCTGGTAATACTTAGCCACAAGCACATCATTAAGGGGGATATGCGTACCTTTACCGTGGTCCCCAGGCCAGGCAAAAATTGTTGTTGTTTTTTTTAAGTCTCATTAGCAGCACGGGCCCTAGATTTGTGACCAATTAGTGGCAAAAGGCATCTTAAGGCGAACCTAGTCCACATTTTTTGCATACAAACTTCGGGAGTGTTTTACTCCACTGTCTGACATGGCACATCCAAAATAAAATACGATATCGTTTTGTCTCATTATTAATATTGTCTGTACGGAAACAGAATACTAAAATAAAAACCTATTTAAAAGTTAGGAGCCAACAAAGATTAGTTTTTCTTGCTAATTTTACATAACTTTGGGCGTGTTTAAGTAATAAAAGAAGTGTAAAATCTCCAAAACCAAGTCGGTACCGACAAAGTTTAAGTATCGAAAAGTTCAATAAACTTTATTGGTCATTGATTTATGCATTGGCTTTTTCATAAAATCCGATCTTCCACGGGACTTTTCTTAAATTTTTCGTGAATTTTTGCTATAAATGATCCTGCATCTCACTCAATAACGTGATGCGTGTAGACTAGCGACTAACTGCTCATCATTGATACTATTTCTGTCGGACACGAAGCCTGGTGAGACAGCGTGATTTTTAGCCAGGCCCACCAGTGAGTTCGAGCCCGCGACTAGGTTCCCCTTAATAACATAGGATGAACGGCTATTTATTTAATATTAACTTAAGCTTTTGCCAGCGGTTTCACAATCGTGGAGATCGAAAATTGTCCCGCGGGAACGTATTACCGGGATACAAAATATAATATCTGTTAATCCAGGGTAATATCTATCTATGTGCCGACTTTCATTGAAATCCGTTCAGCCGTTGTTGCGTGATTGAGCAACAAACATCCAAACATCTAAATATCCAAACATACCTACAAACTTTTACATTTTTTTATAATATTAAGCATAGGATAGTCTGCCAGGGGTGCGGGTTGTTCGAAAGAGATACCGCGGCCCCTGGCATCGAGGCAACTGAGGGAACACGGGTGGGTTTTAGTCAGTAAAAGTCTGACACGCTCTCCTGCTCCACCCAGAGCGAGAGAAGTTATTTGATGATTTCCCACCCAAAAAAAAAAAAGCATAGGATAGTGGGAAGTATTTAACTACTTGGTGCATCTTGGTGGAACTTACAAAGGTTCACGACAAATCAGTGTACGAAGTTAACTAATACAACCCGTGCATAGGACCTAAAACTTAACTGGCGAAATATCAAGTGGACCTAATACCCGACCGACTCTTGCTCGTTGAAGCGCCAGCCCGCGCCGCAGCTGAGCCAGTAGCTTTAAATTCCCCGATTAATAATAACAATGCCAATATTTTGATCCAGCCTATCCCCAATTATTATTGATTTGCGTCACTGATAGGGGGATAGCTATTGCTATCCCCCTATCAGTGACGCCCTGAGCCGAGGCCCGTACCCCACAGGGAGTGCCCTCAGCGTGCAGTTGCTTAGTTTGTAAGCCCTGGCTGGAGGCGTTAAGTTAACTCTTAAGTGCAGCCCCAGGAAAGCCCGGCTAAGCAGTTGCGGCCTCTCAAGGTCAACTGCGAAATGCCCGACAAAAAAAGGACCTAATTCTGCCTACCCCTTAGGGACATACAAGAGTGGAGTTATGTTAAGTAGACATGTCTGACCACATATTATAAAAACCACAACAAATACTATTTCTGATTCGGGGCCATAAATTTGACAACGGCCATCGGATATAAATTTACTTAACTGGGACACCACCGTGTCGTTGAATAAATTATAAGTTTGACCTGTCATTAATATTGGATTAGAAAGTATTTTAGTGATGGATTTTTTTGGAACAATGCCTAGTGTATTAATTACAGATAAGATATAATTATACAATCCAAATACTTAGGTCATTACGTAACAGAGGACCTTAAAGATCATGAAGATATTGAACGCGAACGCAGGGGTCTTGCTGTAAGAAGTTTAAATATTATCGTAATGAGCGATAATAGTTCTTATTGCAATCGGATACGGGTTGAAATCTGTTGTAATAAATTCGAATATTAAATGAGCAATCATTGTCGTAAAAATGCAAATAAAATCGTATAAAATTAGATATCAACTATTTAATGCTAAATAATCCATCACTGGATGCAGTTTGGTATTTGAAATTTTATGGTATGTTTTAAATTATAATTATAATTGTTATTGAAGGGATAAACTGGTTTTAAAGATAATTAAGAGGTGACTTTGATGATTTTTTTGATGCATTAAAGTATGTTTCGTTATGTATTGAGTTCCATCACTGTATGCAAAAAAGACTTGAAAATATCATATATTTTTTTGCTTTCAAAATTATTTACGGTTAAAGAGATACACTTGTTTAAATACCACCTTTTTGACCGTTTTCAAGAAATCTCCGCCTTTAAGTGGCAGTGAGCAAGACACATTGCTCGCAGAACAGATGGCCGATGGATCCGAAATGTTCTGGAGTGGCGACCGCCTCCTGATAGATATCGCGGTGTAAGGCCTCCCACAAGGTGGACCGATGACCTGGTGAAAGCTGCTGGGATCCGTTGGATGCGAGAAGCACGGAACCTGTCGACATGACGGCAGTTGGAGAAGGCATTTGTCTCTAGTACCTAGTGAATGTTTTTGGCTGAAATAATGATGATGAAATGAAACACTCTGGTGGACTTTCCATCAGACAGTCTGAATTTCAGTGACTTCCAAATCAGTACCTACCGAATTAAAATGAATGATACTATGAATACTTAAAATTCCGTGAACATTTAAAGTGCTTTTATAGCCATTATAATTTATACAATATTTTGCATTTAAATCTGAAATACGTGGATGAAATCATAATGAGAACAGATGAAAACGATCAAGAGTATATGGTTTGGAACGATAAAAACGTAATTGATATGAAAAAATGTTAATGACATACAGTTATATTGCTATTCTGTAAAGTTCACTGCTCACCTCACTTAAGTGAGCGCACAGAATTAGAAATGGAAGTCATTTGTCACCGCGGATTTACAAGACACTGTTCGAATTTCAAAGTGATGTTTAAAGAATAGGGTATTTTACTCTATATGAGAAAAAAACTAAAATATATTATTGAGAAAGCTTAAGCAAAATGCAATCGGAAAATGTTAGTTTTAGTTCATGAAATAACAAAGTGAATTTTAAAATTCAATTCAAAGATTTCAGTTTTTTAATCTGTTTTTAAACACCATGAAATAGTAGCAGCCATGTTATTATGTCATACGGCATGTTAATTGAACAACTTTGTTGTTTTATTAATTTCGTGACCAAAGTAATTTTTATTTAAATAATATTTTGCATTCAGGAACAGTAAACCAACGATAAGTAGAATAATAACTCATTTTTTAAATTATAAACAATTATCATTTAAAATATCAGCGCATTTGTCTTTAGAGAAAACTGACGTCATACTCACAGAGCAATATGACGTCCACTGCGTCCAGCGTTTTCGTCAAATTACGCGCGAAATTTGAAAATGTAAAATTTTAATGCATTGTTACGGCACAATCGATTAAATAAAAAGGTTTTATTTTTTTAGTTGTTTATTAGCACTTTAAAATCTAATTAGGACACTTTTCAAAAATGGGTGTAATACCCTATTAGCAGAGGATGCTTCTCAAACAGAGAAGTAAAGACACGTGGTTATAACGTGTTGGTGATTTCAAAACATTAAGTTTAGATATGAGTAAGTCAATGATGTCTTACTTAAGTGGTTAAACTTAGAATTGACATAATAAGACACACATTGTTCTGAAGAAAGACTGTAGATACAATAATACTCTCATCTTTTCTCAAGAATCTCAAAAACACAGACAGACTTAAAAAGTGACTTCATTTTGTAAAAAATTATAGATATCGATTATAAGCAGCATTAATCCTCCAGTGTGACAATTCCAAGCTATAATAATATATTATGACAATGACCACAAGCTCTAATGTGGCTCGAATGTAGGGCAGTAATCGACGCCTCCCAATTACTAATTTATTAGCAGAATATTCAGATTCCTGCTAATTAGCCCGCTCGGGAATATTCTCTATTACTGCCCCGTAATAGTGGACATTTTGTAGTTCCGCTAATAATGGTAGATTTACGGTCGGACTGATTTCCAGAATAGGTTCGTATTAGGGAATTCTTTTTAGTGTAGGAGAAATTACTGTTAGGTCTAAAAAGAGTACGTTTTTACCCGCTTTATATTAGCTTCACTTGTATGTTTGTTTGTATGTAACCGACTCCTTTGAGCGCGATTTTGACCCACTTTAAACGGTCAGATTTCATTGAAACTTTGTAAACTTGTCGAGTACCGATGACAATTCAATAATTTAAAAAAAAATTGAGAAAAATTAAAAAAAGTTAGTTAGCAGAACTAAAAAATAGAAAATAAATAATAGTTAAAAAAAACTGAAAAACACGCTTTAAAAACCAAACTAAAAAAGGAGAAAATAATTTAATTCAATTAAAAAGCGTGGGGTGCTTGACATTAATTGATTATAAAAATACCTCAAAAAGCACCCTACGCTTTTTAATTGAATTAAATTATTTTCTCCTTTTTTAGTTTGGTCTTTAAAGCGTGTTTTTTAGTTTTTTTTAACTATTTTTTTTAAAGCTATATTTATTTTTCATTCATTACCACTACATATATTACAACATCATCAAACAATATGGATAATACGTACTTATTTAATGTATTATAGAAGCGACAGCGAAAGCGTGTTTTTTAGTTTTTTTTAACTATTATTTATTGGAAAATGTTTTCTTTCGAGAATGATAAATGAAAAATGTTTCTATTTCTGCATAAGTAAGTAGGTCTAAACAACCAAACTCGTCAATCATATTTTTAGAACTAGATGTGGTTGGCTTTTCCTTTCTGACTACTCTGAGAAGACAGGCCGAAACAAACATAGAGGTAACAGCCAGAAATAATCTTGGTCAGATCAAGTTAAGACCATGTAGTATCTGAAATGGTCTTTTGAGGAAAGAACCACACAGATTGAGTGGACCTGTCTATTCAGTGGACGCATTTGTCAGTAATCTGCAGCTCAACTTAGAACTTAACGGAGCACAACGATTCTACAAACAATACCAAATAGAAGAAATAGAGAAAATTACTGAAACTGCCAGACCATGATGAAAAAAAATAACCTGTTATTTGCTTGAATCCCAAAAAATCCAACAAAGACCGTTGTGTGAAGTCACCTGAACGAAAAAAGCTCTTTCATGTCCGTATACGAGTCAGACTACGCCTCAAATAGTTTTCCGAAACATTCTATGCATGATATAAACCGCAACCACCACCACCACCACCACTAATTTTTTTTTATCAGACTTAAAAAGGAGTAGCTTCTCAATTCGGTTGGATTTTTTTATAATATTTGTTGCTACCGTCGTTTATAAACCGATTTGAAAAATTCTTCTTTTTTTTGAAAGCGGTATACTAGAGATTCGAATGGTATATAGAGAAAATTTATATGGGACCACCCATATTTTTGGTCAAGTATGATTAGTGGTTTTTGAGTAAGCTTCAAAAT
Source organism: Antitype chi (assembly GCA_947359405.1). Lineage (NCBI taxonomy): Eukaryota > Metazoa > Arthropoda > Insecta > Lepidoptera > Noctuidae > Antitype > Antitype chi. Next base: position 6,158,159 of record OX375836.1, read on the forward strand.
CTACATATTTTTCCACTTTAATATAAACTACAGCACAGTACAGTAGAAATATCTTTCTGTCTCTGTTATTTACTCAGCAAGTGACGTAATACAAATTTGCATGGGGTACTAAAAAGTGAAACAAAAAAAAGTTTTTTTTTTTTAAAAGACCAGCTTCAAAAAAAAACCCCAAAAAATTTAAAAAATTCCTTTTTTGGTGTCTTTTGCTTTTGTATTTTCGTTCTTTTGCCATCGACTTCCGAAATTTAAGTTATTTTCCACTCTACAGAGTTTTATTTTATGAATTACAATAACTACTTAAATAAGTATAACTAACTACATAATAGAACACATTTGAAAACCAGAGCGCTGGGTCATTCTTTGGCCAAAGAATTAGCATTGCCATTCAATGTGGCAATGCTGCCAGTCCTCTGGGCACGATTCCTGATGACAGCGATGAGGACGAATACTTCGACGCCTAAGTGTCCTTTTGTTTTTGTATTTATTTGTTTAGTTAGTTAGTTATTTTTTTATTCTTATTCAAATAAACGTAATTAAATTTAAAAACCAAACTGGAAGTATTTTAACATAACAAACTAAAATATTTGCGTCAAAATATCCTCCGCAGCGCTGTCCACATTAAAAATCTTCGTAGCATCCTTTTTCCACTAATTTCCCGGATGATTTTCTTGAAAATCAAACCACTAGACCATAACATCTCGTGGAAGTGGTGGCGAAGCACCCTCTCGGATATTGAAAACCGCAAAAGCAATTTTACTGCGCATTCAAAAGATTTCAATTGGCAATGCTGCCAGTCTTCTGGGCACGTTTCCTGATGACAGCGATGCGGAGGAATACTTCGACACCTAAGTGTCCTTTTGCTTTTGTATTTATTTTGTATATCGTAGTTTTAATAAGTACATTTGATAAATACATACATGTTCTCAGGACAAAGAAAAAAAAAAAAAGATTTCACAATTCATATATTTCAAAGCTCGTTGCCTGCACCCTAATTGCATAACTCACGATTAATCATAATCTGTTTCGTTTTGAAACAGATGGCTAAACCATTGCTTCATATGTTCGAAAAATGCGTCTGCTCAACTACGTAAATAACGCAATGAATATTGTTGAACTGTCAAAATGAAACCGATTATGATTAATCGCGTGTTACGCAATTATGGTGCTGGTGACATTAGATGCAACGAGCGAAGCTACAGTGAAATATATTTGTACAGACGCGGTCTACGCATTGTGAATATGTTGCTACATCAAGATAAGCAGTTGTAACAAATGGCCAACTACTGAAGATACAGAATAAACTCATTTGTACTTCAAAGTAACTGCAGAAATATAGGGCGAATAGCTAATAGCAAAAACTAAATAGCGAAGATGAGAAAACTTTTGTGTTTTACTGTCAATTGAGGGTTGAACGTGGATTAAAAACATTCAAAAATAAAAGTTCAAAACGGAAGGGGCCGCGGTATCTCTTTCGACCAACCCGCACCCCTGGCAGTTACCCATACCATGACAACCAATTTCCACCTAAATTTTTAGTTAGCGGTGCCACTTTCAGACTTCCTCTTATGAACACAATTCTTATTTATTTGCTATAATAATAATATTATCACATAAAATAACACGAACTCACGTTGTATTACACTTTTCACAGCCATTTTTATTTATTTCACCCTAAAATTGTACATACCGTTAGATTATAATCTATCTCGCGAGATTGTGAACTGTCGAAAGATTGTGAACCGTAACAGACTGCTTACAATTTAACGAATTATTTATTTTTCGGTAGATTATAAATCTATCGAAGTGAAACCGTGAAATTGTGACATACGGTGACATATATACACTCGAGAGTCATTACTCTCGAGTGTATATATGTCACCGTATGATTGTGAACACCGTTAGTTTAGAGTGTCTAGTATCTTTATGTGACCCTAATTCATTAATTAGGGTCACGTAAAGATACCAGAAAGTCTCGGAAACTAAGAATGCTGCAATAATAATAAATTGTGTTTAATGGACAATTAAATTTTCCTGAAATGAAACTAATAAAACTTCTAAGTTAGTTGCGCTCGTAGAGGTATGGGAGAATAATCGCCAGCATCGTAAAAGAAACTTGTTGTGCAGCGTACCAAACCGCATAACTGCAGTAATGACCGCAGCACGTTTACACAGTTTATTTTCTATTTTTGATATAAGATGAGATTGGTAATTTTTATTGTTTACGTATTTTTTTATGTCTAATAATACAAAGTGACACATACATTTTATTACTTTTATTTTAGGAACATTTGATTGTATATTAAACACAATTTATTTCATTAAGCTAGCATTCTTAGTTTGTTTCCGAGTTCTCAGGTATATTTATGTGACCCTAATTCATTGCTCTCGAGTGTATTTGGAAACTTTCAACTTCAATTTTCAATTACACATTGAATGCAGCAAGCGTACAACGAAACATATATTTATATAGACGCGGTTCACACAGCGTAGATACGTCGTGACTCTGGTCACAAACCACCTGAATTCACTGTGACATTCTATGTTATTGTATTTATTACCACACTTGCTATTTTCGTAAGCACTGCATTTCGGAATTGTGCCATTTCTACCAACAAAACGGGAACTCAAAAGTAATTTCCGGCTGAATTTTCAATTAAACTTCGGGTTCCTCTTTCCTGTTTTAATTGAATTTCTACATACGTACATAAACTTATGCGCATGGGAGTAAGCAGGCATTACAGAACGCCGTAGCTTGCAGAGTATGTAAGCTGAAGTGGTAGTGGGCTGGCCATATCTGTCGTGGGACCAATGGCCGGTGGAGAAGCCGTGTCCTGGAGTAGAGACCGCGTATGGGCAAACGTAGTATGGGACGCCCCCCTGCAGGTTTAGCACGAGCACCGATTTATCGACGGAAGAATAGACATGACTATTAACTAAATGATGCACAATAGGAGAAGATAGCTATGTTTTCTATTAATTATCACAGTTATGCGTTCTAAACCAATCATGATTTTGTAGATAATCGTATATACTTTGTGGCCGTCGAATAGAAAGTTTGTTGTCAGTGTGATTTTGACAGTTTGGGAAGAAATATTATTTTGAAATAGTTTACATTTATAAGGACCTAGACAAAGATCGTTAGAAACGAAAGACAAAATGACAGATTGTAGAAGGATATCTACGGTGCCATGTCAAAAATAGAAATCAAATCAAAAGTAATTTATTCAAACTAGGCTGAGAGTCAGCTCTTTTTGAACGTCAAAATAAAATTACATAAGACAGTCCCCCCAAAACGCCCGCCCTTCACCACTTCCTAGTGATTAGAGAAACGGAATGTCACTTTGTGTTGAAAAAGCACCGTCTATTCTTCGTAGAAATAGAAAACGTCTTGCTAAGCCTGCAGGCAGATGGACCGACAACCTTAAGAAATTGGCTGGGATTGACTGGGTGCGGAAGGTGCAGGACAGGGTGTGATCGATCCGGCAGTGGAATGCGGTACGCTGAGTTGATTGACAGAACGCAAGCAACCTGCTACGATCTTTAAACACTCCTTTTGTCTCGTTTACTGGTTAATACGATACCCCATGGTAAGCTTGGTTGTAAGACTTTCGGGCTTCTGACGACCCGTAACGACTGTCAAAGATCCACGAATGACAGCCGGGACCAACAGCTTAACGTGCTTTCCGAGGCATGGATGGGTCTTGGTATGTAAAGATGGTCACCCATCCAGTGACAAACGACGCAGCTGTTATTACGTAGCCACGAGCGCCTCGAACGATATTCAATTAAGTATTTTGCAGTTTCAATCGACACTCTCAAGGTAATCGCTTCTGAATTTCGCAATGTCTACCCATTTTTGAAGCGAGACTCTTCTCCTCAATAAGTAAGTCTTAAGTGTGTCAAACTAATAGGTAATATTTTCTTTTATCTTTTCAGGTAAGTTTCAAAATCTTCTCCTTGAGTTGGGGAAGACAAAACGGTATGAACCACTACGTTCTATGATACATTCATGTCAATTCAGCGTGAATTATTTACAACGCCAAATTCGGACATATTTATATATCTAGATTCTAGGTACCTACACTTCAGTAATATTTCAGGGATATTGATTTTTATTACTGTATCGTTAGTTTGTACTTAATTTTTAGTCGCCATGACTGAGAGAACAGAAGATTTTATGGATATTTAATAATAAACTCAATATTAAGTAACATGAAGTTGAAAAATACTGTATCTTAAGCTTGTATCGAAGTTTTTTTGTGTCGAGACCGTCAGAACAGATGGAAATGACATTGAATAATTGACTCAGTTTTAAGGGACATAAAGTGCAAAGTTGTTCGAACGTCAAAGGTCTTCTAGGGAATTCTCGAGAGCGAAGTACCCATCATTTATTTGCAGTTTTGTGACGTCATAAAATTTATTTGAGTTTCATCAGAAAATCCTCTATTCCGTACTTCTGATGAACTTACTATCGATTAGAGTAGTTTTTCATGTATTTTTTTTGTTGTAAAATTCGTGATACGTACCTACTAGTCCGGGAGGTAGCGTTGCAAATAAAAAAGTCATCGTAAGCCGCACTCACACCCGCACCCACCGCTACTTGAGCAGCTGACGCTTGGTTCACTTATCAGTCCTTCGAGATCTATTGAACAAGATGGCAACCGATCGGCGTAAAAACACGACCTAAAATGTAACGCTAGCTCTCAGACTACATATACGTTTAGTATATGTAGTCTGATATTAACTCATGACCAGAAAACGGATATTCGGATGCATATTGACCTAAAGTCGAGATGTTGGCTAACATAGAATGCGCTTTTGTATCGAAAAAGTCTTAATTTAGGTAAGTAATTTGTTTATTTTTTGTTTTAACTAATACAAACCACCCCGCCTCCAATACATATACATATTTGTATCGGGTTAATCATTAAGTTTAAATTAATACACATCTGAATAGTTGTGCAATCCAAAAATCCTGGGATTTTTAATAAATCTTACAAATAATTTATAAAGCCGCTCCCATACTTTCATAGCTAAAATATTTCTTTAGGTAAATATGCATCCGAATATCCGATCTCTGCTCATGACTAACAAAGAGATCATAGTATAACGGATGACGAAAAGATAAAAGGGCACCCAGCTTCATCATCATCATAGGCCGCCCTAAGCACCACTACGACCGGTTATGTGCATCTCGCATCCAGCAGATTCTTGCGACCTTCACCAGGTCATCGGTCCACCTTGTGCGAGGTTTTGCAACGCTACGTCATCCGGTATCCACCGCCCATCTGTTCTAAGAACAATGTGCCCTGCCCACTGCCACATAAATTTGGCAATTCTTCGGGCTATGTCAGTTACCTTGGTTCTCCGACGGATCTCTTCATTTTTACACGCTTTATATTAGCTTCACTTGTATGTTTGTTTGTTTGTTTGTATGTAACCGACTCCTTTGAGCGCGATTTTGACCCACTTTAAACGGTCAGATTTCATTGAAACTTTGTAAACTTGTCGAGGACCGATGACAATTCAATAATTTAAAAAAATATTGAGAAAAAAAAAACACGTTTTTGTAGTTAGCAGAACTAAAAAATAATTGAACTAAAAAACACGCTTTAAAAACCAAACTAAAAAACGAGAAAATAATTTAATTCAATTAAAAAGCGTGGGGTGCTTGACATTAATTGATTATAAAAATACCTCAAAAAGCACCCCACGCTTTTTAATTGAATTACATTATTTTCTCCTTTTTTAGTTTGGTTTTTAAAGCGTGTTTTTTTAGTTTTTTAAACTATTATTTTTTATTTGATCACGCAGGAAAACTCCAAACATAACTCTTTCCATTGCCGAAAAAGAGCCATTAAAGGATACTCCGACCTAATCTTTGTCACCAAAGTACCTACCCAAGGAAAATATCGAGGAAAACACGAAATTCACAATAAATTGTAATCACATTTGTTGTCATGTTTTGGCGACATGTCTCACGACTTATGGTGACATCTGTCGCGTTACCATGAAATATTGGCGGGACGTGGAACACTCAGGTGTAAAAAAAAACCTTTTTTTAATAAGAGATGAAACAATAACAGGACAACCTGGCACACAGCCAACTGATGGAACATGGGTGGGTTTTAGTAAGTAAAAAATAATAATAATAATAAAAGCGTGGGGTGCTTGACATTAAGTGATTATAAAAATACCTCAAAAAGCACCCAACGCTTTGTAATTGAATTAAATTATTTTCTCCTTTTTTAGTTTGGTTTATAAAGCGTGTTTTTTTTAGTTTTTTAAACTATTATTTATTTTCTATTTTTTAGTTCTGCTAACTACAAAAACGTGTTTTTTTCCTTTTTTTATTCATTTTTCTTATTTTTTTTTTAATTATTGAATAGTCATCGGGCCTCGATAAGTTTACAAAGTTGAAATGAAATCTGACCGTTTAAAGTGGGTCAAAATAGCGTCCAAAGGAGTCGGTTACAAATAAACAAACATACAAGTGAAGCTAATATAAAGCGTGTAAAATCTGACACGCCCTCCCACTCCTCTCATAGCGAGAGAAGTTATTTCATGATTTTCCACCCTAATTTCTTTTTAAATTCTTCTATCTTCTTTCAAAAGCCGGAGGCTTACCTCCGGCTTCACGCACTGGCTTAGCGCAATCATAAGTAATCGAATCTGAAGTAATCAATAACAACAACTGCTAACAGCCATCACTTATTCACAGTACCGTTATTGGCAATTTGAACTTTCACCATTCATTTGTAGCCATCCCCTAAATGCCCCCTGTTTTGAGGTGAACTTTTTTCATTCCCGACTGACCTTGATCCAATTTCATATTGCACTAATCCTACTCACACCATGAAAAACAAACTTAACATTTATTTATTTATTTACTATAAGGTATCTACACAGCTGACAAAAAGTATAACATTATTAATTATTCTAAACATACGCCAATTACGAAGTACTCAGAAAATAAGAAAGAAACAGAGAGTGACATAATTATTAATGTTGTACTGCCCATAACTATAACTTGAACTAAAAAGTCTGTGGAGGTGATTGGCGGCAGCGATCTCTCGCGTCCGGCCCTGGTCCAGGCCATGGTACGAAGCGAGAGTGCATGGGTAGCCGTCACCTCCTTCTGCGAAGCAGTAATGCTCGCGAAGAGGGCGGCGGCGCACGTGAAGGAGAGGCAGTATATGCGCCCTCACGGCTTTAGTCGCCGCAGGAGACACCCTGGGCGTCGGAAATCCCGGGCTGATTCCCGGCCACCGTAGACGCGGGCCTGCGGACGGCGAGTAATGCGTAACTCGCTGTCCAGTAAAGACCAAGCCCGGGTCGACAACGCATTGTCTTCCACGCGCGCCTCAAAGAGATGTCAGCACCAACTGGTGGGGTCCGCAAGGGCCGATGCCTGCCAGGGGTGCGGGTTGATCAAAAGAGATACCGCGGCCCCTGGCACACAGGCAGCTGAGGGAACACGGGTGGGTTTTAGTCAGTAAAAGTCTGACACGCCCTCCTGCTACACCCAGAGCGGGAAAAGTTATTTGATGATTTCCCAACCAAAACAGAAAAAAGACATTGAAAGTCTTCTAGTCATATATTCTTTCACTCAGTCCATCCGTAGTTTCATTTTACATGTCTTTCTCCATCTATCTTGGGGTTGGCTTCCAGTCTAAACGGATACAGCTGAATAAGTACCAGTATTTTACATAAGACCGACTGCCTATCTGACCTCCACAGCCCAATAACTGAGGGTCACGATACCACTTGGACCAGACTCTTTGGGACTACCCGTAACGACAGTCAAAAATCTACAAATGACAGCTGGAATCAACGGCTGATTTGAAAAGAGAAGTCTCGAGCGTCAGGCACTAGTTGTCTGGGATTTAAGCTGAACTGCGCCTTTTGCAGCGCAGCCGTGAGGCACACTTTGATGCTAGTTTCTGACATCGCACTATACGTTCGTCTGGTGATCTTTTGGGGAGGTAACTCCTTATTGGTTATCTTGATGGGGTGGGGTGTCTCAGCGCAAGGGAATTTGTGTTATGAACTACTTATGTAATTGTATTTAAGTGCTAACAATAGTTTTTTCTACCTTTGGATCTCGTTGTCCCAAAATAAATAAATTTTAATTTGAAATGTACGCTTTTTGTTGTTGTTTTTTTTTTTTGCTGTATATTGTTAGCCTTTTTAGTCTGTGCTAAATAAATGTATTTTCTTTCTTCTTTCTTTCTTTTCTTTCGATATGTAATGGGTGTTCAATACTGTTCAACCGTCCACGAAACGACGCAGCAAGCGTTTCATTGTTACAGTCCATCCATTGTATCTGAAACTTGAAAAACAAACTGTCACACTCCAAACCCTCAAATTCTCTAATCGGGTTGAAACTACCGGCTTTTTCCTTCCCCCCTCAAACCGACAGTCCATTCCGTTCGGCATGATCTTAATGATGACTCTCTTAGTTCGGTTCATTAATCAAATTCACGCTCTGGTAATGACTAAGCTTTTTGCGGGCATTCGGTGGAAATGGTCGGACTGAAACGCTTCCGTAAGGCTGCCTGTCCATTGAAGCGGGGACGAGTGGAGAATTGCAGAACTAGGATAAAGGTTTCTTCAAACAGCGACACTTGTAGAAGAATTTCCATGAAGCTTTCATAGAAATTGTTCAACATGAGTCGCATCGCGCGTTTTTGCAGAAGCCTTAACATTAAAAATTAGTACCTAGTGTTGATCATTCTGTTGTGGTCCAACTAAACTTAACTAATGCTATTGCTATCTTATTCCTATTAATGAAACAAGAAAGAGACGGAAATTAAAGCTGTCAAATGTTGTTGAACTAAGATTTTCTTCGACGCAACTGCGACAAATTAAATTCATCATGCTAAAATCACGCCTAATTCAAGGCATTTGCGACATAATTTCATTTGACAGTTCTAAAGCGTCACTTGTCTTTTTCATTCGCGGTCTGTGAGAAAGAGATAGCAATAGGTACTCTTATTTTAGTTTAGTTTGTGAACATAAGAATCGACATCACTATTATTTTTCTATCCAACTAATTTTATAAATGTGAAAGTTTGTATGTTTAGATGTTTGTTGCTCAATTATGGATAAACGGCCAAACAGATATGGATGAAATTTGGCAAACAGATAGTTTATAACCTGGATTAACATATAGGGCACTTTTCATCCCAGTAGTACGTTCCCGTGGGATTCTTTCCGACATACACGCGGGCGAAGCCGCTGGAAAAAACTAGTACGAAATAATTCTTATGTCAGCTGCTGCTTTGGATAGGAAATTAGTTTTATTCCTACTTTAGATACGTATTTGCCGCGGATTCATCCACGGGGAGGTCAGAAATTATTCTACGAGATTGAACTACCGGGATAAAAGTATCCTATCATTCTGTACTAGTCCTATAAATACTTTTTTATTCTTTCTTTCTAGGTCCTAAGGCCATGACCTAGGTTTGGATTTTGATGTTTCACTATGCCAAACATCGAAATCCATTCAGCCTTTGAGGAGTGAAAAAGTAACAGACAAACAGAGCTACATTACACAGTCTTTGAGCTCCTCAAGTTCTGAGTTGAGCTGCATGATTACTGATACATGCGTGCACTGATTGGATATGTCCACTCAAACTGTGTGGTTCTTTCCTCAAAAGACCATTTCAGACACCAATCCACATGGTCTTCACATGATCTGACCAAGATTAGTATGTCTGGACTTTAAAAGATACTGTGACCTCTGAGTTTGTTTCGGTCTTTCTTCTCAGAGTAGTCAGATAGGAAACGCCGACCTCATCTAGTTTAAAAAAATATGATTGACGTGTATAAGTGTTTGTATAAACCTACTTACAGAAATAAAATCATTTATCATTTATCATTATCATTTATCATTCACATTTATACCTAACTAGCTTTTGTCAGCGGCTTTGCTCGCGTGGATGTCGGTTTATTATACATGTAACCTTCCTCTTGAATCACTCTGTCTTTTGATGACAACCGTATTAAAATCCGTTGCGTAGTTTAAGAGATCTAAGCGTACAGACACGAAAAGCGACTTTGTTTTATACTACGTAAAGAAGATATTAGTATGGTCACTTCACTCACTTCAGGAAATTCAAAAGTAGAAATCCATTTTGCGGATAATTTCGAATTACTTCGGTTCTCTCCGCTTTAATGGACAAGCAGCTTAAAGGCTTCTTCAAACAGGCGCGACGCGACAGCGTGACATGTCGCGGTGGCGAATCTGTGAAAATCGCGACGCAACCCCTTTCACACTGGCGCGACGACCGGTCGCGCCGCTACGAGTCGTCGCGCCGCGACGACGCGAATCGCGCGCGACGAGTAGCGCGACAACAATGTTACATTTTGTATGTGTAGCGGCTGCGCGAACGCGACTCGCGCCGTCGCGTGCGAATCGCGGCGCGACACCACGCGAGAGGGTATAAATAGCGGTGCAGTCCAAGCTGAGCTCAGTACTAGACGAATTTTCGTCAGAGGACAAAGGTAGGTCTGTGCTCGTTTGCGGCGCGGGGTTAGGTTAGGGAGGGTGAGGGGGGTCCCTCTCTTAGGAGGGTCCCTCCCATAGAAGGGTCCCTCCCATAGTAGGGTCCCTCCCTTAGGAGGGTCTCTCCTCTAAGGAGGGTCCCTCTCTTAGGAGGGTCCCTCTCTTAGGAGGGTGTCTCCTCTGAGGAGGGTCCCTCCCATAGAAGGGTCCCTCCCATAGTAGGGTCCCTCCCTTAGGAGGGTCTCTCCTCTGAGGAGGGTCCCTCCCTTAGGAGGGTCTCTCCTCTGAGGAGGGTCCCTCTCTTAGGAGGTTCCCTCTCTTAGGAGGGTCCCTCTCTGAGGAGGGTCCCTCTCACGAGTTTTTTTTTTTTTTTTTTTTTTTTTTTTTTTTTTTTTTTTTTTTTTTTTTTTTTTTTTTTTTTTTTTTTTTTTGACACATCGCTCGACATTCGCGTAAACATACATTTCCATGGTAACGACCTTGTTATCTGCCATTCCATTACTGCCATTGCAGTCTAGCTGATTGCTCACCCAAAAACCAATGTGATTTACATCTTTATTTTAATATGCGTTCAGCTTAAAAGTGCTACAAACGAGATTCCGCCATCTTTGCATACATCTTCACTAAATTTTGTTTGCAAAGTGCGTTAACGCAATAATAAGAAACGGGGAAGTAAAACGCTTTAAAAATATAAAAATTATAATGTTGAACTCATTATTATTTAACAACAGTTAGTATCGAGGGTAACCACCATTGCTTGCATTATCAGCCAATAGTCTCGAACGAATTGATCCAATAAGGCGACTGCAAACTTCCTCTCATATAATCCCAAATTTCATTGCACTGTTGCTCAATTGCTTGCTTTGTCCTCTCGTTTTTGTTATCTCACATTTGGACCATCAGACCCCATAAATTTTCGATTATATTTAAGTCCGGGGATATAGACGGCCAGAGAATTAGCGTAACTTCTGGATACTGGCTAGACTAGTTAGACACAACTCTGGCCGTATGCACTCTACAGTTATCGTGACCATAATAAAAGCTTGGAACTTCTTCTTGCGGGTAAACCGTTCGCACTGTCGATAGCATATATCGTTCCAATAAATCCACATAACCCATTTCATTTGCATGAGAAGAAATCAGAACCAGCTCGCCTACAACTCCGGTTCCCATCCAGCCTCACATGTTAGCTGAGATTCGACCAGATAGTCGTAACGCCACAAGTTTATGCAACGCGAAAAGATAACGTCAGTCCAGTCAATGTTTAAATGTTCACGTGCAAAATTTAATCTTGCAAGTTTGTGTGCATCTGTTAAGTCGACTTTCTTAGCGTGATGTCTATAGTGCAGTTCAGAGTGCAAATGATTTCTTATCGTTTGTAGACAAACGTCGTAACGTGCCACAAAATACCGAGTGGGAGTAAACGGATGTTCTTCATAATGATGACGCATGTCGGTTTTCTATTGACGAACGCCATGATTCCACTCGTCGTGACGTTTGACGTCGACTATCTTCCAGGGTACCCTCTTCTTCATATCGCCTGATCCAGGTCCTCACTGTGTTTCGAGATATATTTAACTCTCGAGATATTTCTCGTATACCGTAGCCTTGCTCACTGAGAACTATAATCCGAGTTGTTTGTTCTGCCATTATACGATATAAATTTATATGAAGATGTTTTTATTCTCATAGAAATTAATATTTGACACCTATTTCTGAGTGACTTTTTAACTGTTTGTCATTTTATAATCGAAAGAGTTCGGAACATGGTTTTGAAAAAAGACATTTGTTCTGAGTTTTAGTTAACTCCAAAGAGTTTGGATTCAAAATATGATTAGTGCTTTATCTAAAATATTATCTATTGCAGTGATGACAAAGGTGAAAATTGCATAGATCTCCGACCCGTATTGACATAGCTTGCTTAATATTTAGAACGTCCTAAGTGCGGCATACACTGTAATGCCTTGACCACACGTACCCGTCGAGCAAACGGGCGAGACAGTGCTCTCGACCGAGTACTCAAGAGGATAGATTTTTTTGTTTGTTCCGAATAGGCTCCAAAACTACTGGACCGATTTTAGCCATATTGTCACCAATAGCAACTTGAATTATCAGGAAGTAACATAGGCTATTTTTTTTTTACACGCTTTATATTAGCTTCTTACATACTGACATACAAGTATGTCAGTATGTAACTCTCCGTGGGTAATTTGTTATTAGCTTCACTTGTATGTTTGTTTGTTTGTATGTAACCGACTCCTTAGAGCGCGATTTTGACCCACCCTAAACAGTCAGATTTCATTGAAACTTTGTTAACTTATCGAGGACCGATGACAATTCAATAATTTAATAAAAAAGGAAAAATAAATATAAAAAAACACGTTTTTGTAGTTAGCAGAACTAAAAAATTTAAAATAAATAATAGTTTAAAAAACTAAAAACACGCTTTAAAAACCAAACTAAAAAGAAGAAAATAATTTAATTCAATTAAAAAGCGTGGGGTGCTTGACATTAATTGATAATAAAAATACTTCAAAAAGCACCCCACGCTTTTTAATTGAATTAAATTATTTTCTTCTTTTTAGTTTGGTTTTTAAAGCGTGTTTTTAGATTTTTAAACTGTTATTTATTTAATTGGGAACCTTAAGAAAATTGTAATAATGTAACCCAAAGTGGCAAAAGAACAATGCCCGATTATGGCCCACCTCAAACACATTTCGAACTATAATAAAAAACTATGTTTTTTAAATAGGAATTATCCGTTTATGTTCTACCTCTAAATAAGACGCCGTGATCTTATCAAATAAATAAGTAATTTAACTTATTAACAATGAGAATTTCACTGTCAGGGAAAGTTTAGGGTTGATCAATTTCATTTCGACTCATATAATTTAATTCTAATCGATTACGGATTCATTAATTATTATAAAAATATACCTGTGTGCTCAGTGGCGTGCAATCGAATGGCTGACTGATATCCAGCAGTGGAGTCCTATAGATTGATGACTTAAAAACTAAAACCTGACAGCGAAAAAATAATCAAAGTTAGTTGTCGGCTATTATTTAAGTTAAAACTTGTGCATTTATGCTCTTGACTTCGGGATGAGCTTATAATATTGCTAAATACGTTAGTTGGGTTTCAGTTTTTTAAACCGATTTTATGTATTTCCATGGTACATACACACGGCTACATAACACATCAAGCTATACTATTCCAGTATAAGCTGATTTCGCATTGTATAGGATTTCCGTACAGTGCGAGATCAGCATAAACTGGAAATATATAGCTTGATGTGTGTACTCGACTTTAAGATCAAACAATTATGTCCATAAACACCACAGACCAGAGATCCTAAACTTCACACATACATAAACATGGACTGGTAAAATAGTTGTATTCTTTTTAGGTTTGCCGTAGTTAGATCAAAAAAAAAATTGATCAAGATCAATAATAATATAATCGATGCAACTATGATTGTTGATATCGCTGTCCCTCATGACGAGAATCTCGTGAAAGCTGAGCAAGAAAAGAAAATCAAGTATCTTGACTTAGCTCACGAGGTTGTCGACATATGGGACGTGGACTCGGCAATCATTGTACCGATAATCGTTACAGTAAATGGTCTAATAGCGAAGAGCCTCGACCAACACCTCAGGAGGCTCTCATTGCACGGCTGGATCAAGGGCTTGATTCAGAAAGCAGTACTCCTAGACACGGCACGCATAGTCAGGAGGTTCCTCTCTCTAGAGCCCTGACCACCGACATCTTGGACCCTGTTCCTGATGCCGATGGACCACTATTTTTTTTTATTTTTAAATGTTTTTATAAGGTTATTTTAGAAAAATATTTAAAAATGTAATTTAATATGTATTTAAATGAATAAACGAAAATAATAATCGATGCAACTAATCAATTACATTGTATATTTCAAAATATGGCAACATTTTCCTTTGACAGATGATGGATTTGAATTTGACAGTAAACACTAAACGTAAACAGTAATAAATGTACGGTGCTACTCATTAGCGCGCTCGCTTTTGTGTTTGGTGCGTGTATCACCATCGTAGTTTTCTTTTGCCGTGGTTTGTGCTCTTTTGTGACCTTTTTTACGACCATGGACTCCATCAACGTCACCCGAATGACGACCCTCGCGCGATCGTGGACTCTGGCTCCTCTTTGATGACAACCCTGATGTGAATGTGAAAACTGCTGGCCCCGCATCTAATGACGACCCTCGCACGCATTTGGACTCTTACCCCGCTTTCGGCGCGAATATGGACTTGCGCAGGTCTCTTGTCCCGAGCACGTCGTCGCAGGAATTAACCGGCGCAAGCAACGTTCTCTGTGCGAATTGTAGAGTGGATATGAGGCGCTTGCGCTCTCATCAATAAGAAATTGTGGTAGAACGATCATTTCAATATGTACTGCAGCATCTTTTGATTAGCTTTTTGTATTGTTAGGGGTGGCGTTGATGTTTGGGACATATGATAAGTATTCTTATATAACTAAAATAACTCTAAAATCTTTTGAGCTATCCATAAGATATCTATATCAATTTTTACTGTATGCAATGGAACCCATAGCTATTTCAACTTAAAAGGTGACTATTCAAAAGGTTAAATATTAGTCAATAACTTGGAAATAAATAATTACTGTGTTAAAAATTATGTAACCACCATTCAAAAGTGATTGTAAGTGTATAGAATAAGTCTGTGCTTATGAAAAAATAAATGTTATAAAAAAATAAAAAACTGTTTTATTTCCAAATGACGACTTATTTTCCTAACTGATAAGTACTAGATAGTGTTCATAACAACTTAAACTATAATTCCATAAACTATTTATCAGTGTTCACTGTAGGCCACGGTTGTTCTAACATGTGGGCAATGACCTTTTGCCCATAAAATACATTATTTGGCGTGCGCTGAGAAAACTATTGATGATACATAAAAAAAATCTACTATCATGATTAAAGTACCTATATCGCCGGCAGAAACAAAAGTTGGTTACATTCGTATCGTAGTATTAATTCTTATTCAAATAAATAGTTTTATCATCAATGTTAATGTAGCAGTAAAATACTTTTTCATTTATTCGTATCGGACATTTAATTTCGAAGTTATCACAAGTATAACAATGCAATACGTGAAAACGTTTAGAACTGAATTATAAATACCTAAAATACTGGTTTACCTTCCCCCAATCACTCACAAAATGCTGTAGATACTATACAACTACAATCATAATATGCTAATGAGTAGTCTGAATTTGTCAATTCAAAAATATCAAAATTGACTGACCAAAAAATTGCTTTATCACCATTTGCTTAGCGTTTTCCCAACTATGTTGGGGTCGGCTTCCAGTCTAACTGGATACAGCTGAATACCAGTATTTAACGTGTAGCGACCGCCTACCTATCGGTCAGTCAGACATTGTTACTAGGGATTAAGAGTTTGGTTTGCGAATTATTTGAAATACTTAAATTATAATACCCTTTTGCGGAGGGTCCTCTCCCCGAGGAGGGTCTCGCCTTTGAGGAGGGTCCTCTCTCCGAGGAGGGTCTCCCTTCTGCGGAGGGTCCCCTCTTCGAGGAGGGACTCCCTTCTGAGGAGGGTCCCCTCTTCTAGGAGGGACTCCCTTCTGAGGAGGGTCCCCTCTCCGAGGAGGGACTCCCTACTGAGGAGGGTCCCCTCTCCGAGGAGGAACTACCCTATAAGGAGGGTAGCCTCCTCAGGAGGGTCCGGTGACGGACGGCCGTGGAAGGTTTGCGGATGTTCTCGTGTCTCCGCCACAAGCGGCACTTTTTTTTTGTCACTAAAACTCTACGGTGACCTCCAGTGCCGCTTGTGGCTGGAACACGGGAACATCCGCGACCCTGCCGCCCCGTCCGACTAGAACACATGGCACGCCGTAATCACCCCAGGGACCAAATAGCAAACGGGCGCCAGATGACCACGTGCATGGCACCCTTGGTCCCCCTGCGACGGGTCAGCCCACTGGCCGTGCCGCCTACCAGTTTTCGGCCGCAGGAGATAGGGAGAGCGGCTATACTGACACTCCTCCCCTGCGGCCCCACCGTGTCCGCCATCAAACGGTGTCGGCCCCGTCCAGGCCACGGAAGGGAAGAGCGCTGCTCAGAAACACCGACAATCCTCCTCCACTGCAGCCTGTAACCCTCAGCCCCGATGTCTCCTATACGATACTCAGTTGCGATGCACCTCACCGCAACCTACTTTTTGGCCGCTACGTCACGTAGTTGGCTTGACAGCAAAAGCCCTGCACGGGCGGCACCACCTCAAAAAATATCTTGTAATTATATTATAGTTTTAATTAATAAAATTGTTTTCGAAAATGTGATTATTTCTAGGCAATATGATGACGTTTAATTGTCATCTTAAAATAGTGTTGACACATTACAAATTATTATCGATAAAATAATAGTCAAGTGAGAGTCGTATTTAATTTTTAATCATCGTTTATGAAGAAGTTTGTACAAAACGCAGTTTTCTAAGAATTTTTTAATCAGATTTATCCATATCAATAATGATATTTTCTCTCCACCGAACTGTCTTCACTACTATCATTAATATTACATAACGTGTTCGGTTGTCGGTTGTATACCTACTAATAATATAAACAACTTTCATTCTGACACCACAGTAAAAATTAGAAAAAAAAATGGTGTTTTAACCAAAGTGCTATAGGTACTATCACGACCAAATCTATGGAACACGATAAAAACTGTCGGAATGATATTTCCCGAATAGCGGAGATAGCAACACAAGATTTTTTCTCAAATCTGTGATTTTAACATAATTATTTCCTTTATTACTTTCAATACACATATAAATTACATTTTTAAATATTAGTAAGTATAAAATTATTATTATTTTAACATAATTATTATTATAACATTTATTGGCTTTCTATTTTGAATACAAACACACTGACCCACACAAACAGTCATTGTCACTATCGATACGATAAAATAATAACAGTCAGTCAGGTTATGCGCTGATAGTATAGCTGGTGCTCATGTTCCCAATCAGGTTTGTATCTATGTCATATACTCGCATCTATGACAGTTTTGTTTTGGTAAATAGTCCAATGCGTCCGTAATCTGATAAGACCCGGGACGGATAAAAAATATGTACTAAATTAATTTTGATGTCTTAAAATAAATTCAAAAAATTCGATAAATGATAACTAAAGCAGTAGGTTCGTCACTAGACAATAAAGTACAGCAATTATTCCTTCATATGTTGTCACAATATTTACGGTTCTTTCTGAGCGGTGGCAAACATCATAAACAAAAGAATATGGTTACAGTGTAAGCGAAACAGTACGACCATTTTTAGTCTATTCTACTTGATCAACTCATAATCAGCCAATAATGTTCCTACTGTTGGGACATAGGCCTCCTCTCTGTGAGAGGGAGTGAGCCATAATCCACCACGCGGGCTCAGTGCAGATTGGTGAATATCACATGTCTTCGAATTTATGGTTCCCTTCACCGTTTTGAGAACAGTGGTGATGAAATAATTTACACAAAGTAAAATGCCTGCATGGGTTCGAACTCCCGACCTACAACTCGTAAGTCACGGCCATTACCACTGGGCCACCACTGATCTTCATTCTACTTAATAAAAATCTGAAATTCAGCATTTTTGAAAATTCTACCACTAAAGAAGTTAAAATAGTGGATGAAAATTTGTATGGAAATCCACCATCTTTGTCGTAGAAAAATTCAGTCGGGCCCGCGGCTTGTCTACTTGATAAAATTCTTAAATTCACTGATAATTACTAACGCTTAGCCCTAACCTCCGGCTCTGGAAGCATGAGTTCGGTTTAAAGACATTTATTTTCTCAAAGAACAAATTGCACAAGGGTTCCTATTGCAATGTTAAAACCATTGCATTTTAAAATTTTCACCTAACAGCCGCAAAATCATGTGTATCTGTGACTAGCTTCTGCTCGCGACTTCGTTCGCGTGGAAGTCGTAAGACACCTCAATGCACTACAGTATATTGTACGACAGCCAGATTATATAAAACTTCCCTGTACACAACAACGTTACATTAATTTTATTATAGTTTTGCTCTCAACAGTCTAAGTATACTAAGAGAACAGGACTGGTAACGTGGGAGCAATTGACGTACAGTTATCCGTGTGAGAAACAGCTAGTGCTGAGGTCGAAACCCGTAGCAATCATAATAATAATAAAGCTCTGAAATACAGCCTTGTGGAATCGGAAGTGCCGTACTACAGGTATGTGCCCGACCCAGTTCTAGAAAATGGACATGTCACACTGTACTGGGATCGATCCATCATCACTGACAGGACTATTGTTGCCAATAGGCTTATTGGGATTATCAGGCTTGATATAGTGGTGGTGAATCGACTAGAGCGGCGTGCAATGATCGTTGACATAACGGGAACCTCGTGAAAGCCCAGAAAGATAAACAAATCAAGTATCTAGACTTAGCTCGCGAGGTTGTCAACATGTGGGATGTGGACTCAGCGATCATTGTACTGATAGTCATAACAGCCAATGGTTTGATAGCAAAGAGCCTCGACAAAAACCTAAGGAGGCTCTCGTTGGGCAGCTGGAGCAAGGGCTTGATCCAGAAAGCGGTACCCCTGGACTCGGCTCGCATAGTTAGAAGATTATTCTCTCTGGAGCCCTGACCACCGGTAGTTTTGACCCTGTTCCCGATACCGGTAGGCTATTTTTTTTAATATTCTTATATTTCAAAATGTGAATCTCTGGAACTACCAGCCTCAGGCAAAAGCTAGTTTGGAATGAAAATACATTTCTGGTTTTGTTTCGTTTAAATTAACCGATTCCGACACCGCCACAATACTGGGGCGGTCAGATTTTCGCATAGGTTTAGTACCTACTAAACGCTTTTACATAGAGTTGTTATTGTCAGCTATGTCGTCGCAGACAGTGGTTGACACCGATATCAGCACAATAGAGGTGAGAGAACTGCAATGGCCATTCTTTCACTTGAACCCACTTATTCGCACTGCCGACTTCGAGACGTCGATAGTACTAATTGTTCTTAAATGTAATTGTACCATAAAATGTACCTAAAAGTAAGGAAAAAATTGCGAACCTAAGCAAAACTAATTCAGTTGATCAACTGCAATATGTTATACTGTGGCATGGATTTTCCGCTAAATGGTTGGCAGTTCGTCGTTGGCTCGGAGAGCTGCTCACACTGGGGCGTCGTACAGGGTCATCGAACTTTCGAAGTTCCACCTGGGGTATTAATGTGACCCCGCACCACTAACCAAACCAGGCCACGTACAAAAAAAAAAAAAAAAAAAAAAAAAAAAAAAAAAAAAAAAAAAAAAAAAAAAAAAAAAAAAAAAAAAAAAAACTCTCTTGGGGGGAACCTTCTTCAGAGGCCAAACCCTCCGCATAGGCCAGACCCTCCTCGGAGACAGTCCCTCCTCAGAGGGAAACCCTCCTAAGACAGGTACCCTCCTAAGACAGGGACCCTCCTAAGAGAGGGACCATCCTAAGAGAGGGACCCTCCTCAGAGAAGAGACCCTCCTAAGGGAGGGACCCTACTATGGGAGGGACCCTCCTATGGGAGGGACCCTCCTCAGAGGAGAGACCCTCCTAAGGGAGGGACCCTCCTAAGAGAGGGACCCTCCTAAGAGAGGGACCCTCCTAAGAGAGGGACCCTCCTCAGAGGAGAGACCCTCCTAAGGGAGGGACCCTACTATGGGAGGGACCCTTCTAAGAGAGGGACCCTCCTCACCCTCCCTAACCTAACCTAACCTAACCCCGCGCCGCAAACGAGCACAGACCTACCTTTGTCCTCTGACGAAAATTCGTCTAGTACTGAGCTCAGCTTGGACTGCACCGCTATTTATACCCTCTCGCGTGGTGTCGCGCCGCGATTCGCACGCGACGGCGCGAGTCGCGTTCGCGCAGCCGCGACACCATACAAAATGTAACATTGTTGTCGCGCAGCTCGTCGCGCGCGATTCGCGCCGTCGCGCGCGATTCGCGTCGTCGCGTGTCAATTCGGCGCGACGCCATACAAAATGTACCATTTGTTGTCGCGCTAGTCGTCGCGGGGCGACCATGACGCGGCGCTACAGGTCGCGCCTGTGTGAACGGTCGCGCGCGTTTTCATAGAAATTGGTCTAAGGATATAAATCGCCGAATCGCACGCGACCGTCGCGTCGCGCTAGTCTGAACGAGCCTTAAATCAACCGACGTAGCAGCAAACGGGTTAGGATTATATATTATGATTGATTCCAGTGATAAATGACTATCGCTAAATTTTGTAATTGAATTATATTTGTTTCAATTAAATTGAATTGAGTTATGAATTTTCAGGTACTCGAAGTAAAGTACTTCATTCAAAGGGTACTCCATTTCTAGGTACCTGTCTTTTCAATTATCTTGGTTAAACACTTTGAATTTATTCCTTTATTTTATTTCAAAGGTTGATTCGGAAATATCTGAAAATCGGATTGTGGGATGTACTTTCGAAACGGTTATTTTTAGCCTAGGCTACGCTTGGCTGATTAAATTAATTTTGATATTAAACTGAAAGTTTGTTAATGTTAGAGTAGGCATTTGTAGGTCTATTTTGGTCTTTTATTGTTAAATTTGAGTTCGAAATAAAGTAGTCGTTTGTATAGGTACTTAAACACTGTTGGGGAAAATACTTCATCATTTCAGCGGAAAGATGTCCACTGTTGAACATATTATGCCTCCCACAAACACCGCCACTCCGACCAGTTCTGTGCTTCTCATATCCAGTGGATTCCTGCAGCCCTCACCAGGTCATCGGTCAACCCTACGTCTTCCAGTACGCGGTTGCCACTCCAGAGCATTTTGGCTTCATTGGCCATCTGTTCTGCAAGCAATGTGCCCTGCCCACTGCCACTTCAGTTTGACAATTCTTCGGGCTATGTCGGTTACCTTGGTTCTCCTACGGATCTCTTCATTTCTGATTCGATCGCGTAGGGAAACTCCAAACATAGCCCTCACCTTGCCCTTTGGGTGACTTTAAGCCTTCTTATGAGGCCTAATGTGAAAGTGAAGGTACTAAGTTTATTTTTTATGCAAAACGTTGCCCCGCACTAGGAATTTCTCCTGTATTGTGGGTGCGTTTACAAACATTTAAACTCACATACATAAACAGCCAGACCCTTAACAACTACAAGTTATTTTTGAGTATGTGTGCGCCTGCGCACCGATAAGTACGTAAGCGAATAAAAGTCAGTGCGTTACTAGCAAGCAGCTATTTCACTCGTCTGTCCTCATCATCAGCTTAGCCTTTTTTACGTTTTATATTAGCTTCACCTGTATGTTTGTATGTTTGTTTGTAACCGACTCCTTTGGACTTGATTTAGACCCACTTAAAACGGTCAGATTTCATTTAAACTTTGCAGACTTATCGAGGACCGATGACAATTCATAAATTAAAAAAAAAGTCACGCTGTTGTAGTTAGCAGAATTAAAAAATTTAAAATAAATAATAGTTTAAAAACTAAAAAACATGATTTAAAAACCATACTAAAAAAGTAGAAAATAATTTTATTCTATTAAAAAGCGTGGGGTGCTTGATATTAATTGATTATAAAAATACCTCAAAAAGCACCCCACGCTTTTTAATTGAAATAAAATATTTTCTACTTTTTTAGTTTTTTTTTTAAAGCGTGTTTTTTGGTTTTTTAAACTATTATTTTTCCAATTATGCTGGGGTTAGCGTCCAGTCAACCGGATGCAACCGAATACCAGTATTTTTCATGGAGCGACTGCCTATCTGACCTCCACAACCCAGTTACTGGGTATTACAATACCCCTTAGTAAGACTGGTTGTCAGACTTCCGGGCTTCTCACGAGCCGTAACGACTGTCAAAGATCCACGAAAGGCAGTCGGGACCTTTCCGAGGAAAGGAGGGGTCTTGAATCTATGGTCAACTATCAGCGCTCCGCGGTTTCACCCGCGTAGTTCCCGTACCCGTGGGAATACGGAGATAAAAATATATAGCCTATGTCACCCCGGGATAGTGTAGCGTCCCAACGGTGAAATAATTTTTCAAATCGGTTCAGAAGTTTCGGAGCCTATTCAATGCAAATAAACAATCAAATCTTTCCTCTTTATAATATTAATAGTATAGATATAGACAAACCATACGTACCTACATATAAAAACCTACTACTTAACTCAAAAAATAATATTTTCAGTAGATGCCTTTCTACCTTAATTACGAAGCAACCCAACACCTAGGTAACGAAATAATAATGAAAGCCGATCATAGCCGTTAGGCTAAACTTCATTATAGCCGATATCGGCTACAGCGGCTTCACATAACAGTATAATTTTATAGCCAATGACGTAACTTAATGTATCGGAGTATTACAGAAGCAACAGAATCGAGAGGTTATAGGTTCAAATCTACTCGTTGCACTATTGCAAATAACAGAAAATTATCCAGTAAGAAAGAATAAATAATAGTATAAAAAACTAAAAAACACGCTTTAAAAACCAATCGAAAAAGGAGAAAATAATTTAATTCAATTAAAAAGCGTGGGGTGCTTTTTGAGGTATTTTTATAATCAATTAATGTCAAGCACCCCACGCTTTTTAATTGAATTAAATTATTTTCTCCTTTTTTAGTTTGGTTTTTAAAGCGTGTTTTTTTTAGTTTTTTAAACTTTTATTTATTTTAAATTTTTTAGTTCTGCTAACTACAAAAGCGTGTTTTTTTTCCTTTATTTTATTTCATTTTTCGCATTTTTTTTTTTAATTATTGAATTGTCAACGGTCCTCGACAAGTTTACAAAGTTTCAATGAAATCTGACCGTTTAAAGTGGGTCAAAATCGCGCTCAAAGGAGTCGGTTACATACAAACAAACATACAAATGAAGCTAATATAAAGCGTGTAAAAAGCGGCCTAAATGTCCCCTTTCACATGGGAAAAAGATTATTTTTCCCATGTTGGTAGGCAAAAACTACAGAATGCCACCTGCTACAATACTTACATTAGACTTACATACACTACTTTTGCGTCGTTGACGTTCGGTTCTGGTCATACACATACGCTGGTTGCGAGTACTACGCACCTGACCTTTCTTGGTAGGGCATCGGGAATCCCAGGCTGATTCCCGGCTACCGTAGGCGCGGGCTTGCGGATGGCGAATAATGGGTAGCTCGCTGTCCGGTAAGAACCAAGCCCGGGTCGACGGCGCGTTGTGTTCCACGCGCGCCTCAAAGAGATGTCAGCACCAACTGGTGGGGTTCGCAAGGGCCGATGCCTGCCAGGGCTGCAGGTTGTTCGAAAGAGATTCCGTGGCCCCTGGCACACAGGCAACTGAAGGAACGCGGATGGGTTTTATTCAGTAAAAGTCTGACACGCCCTCCTGCTCCACCCAGAGCGGGAGAAGTTATTTGATGATTACCCAACCTCAAAAGAAAAAAATCTGTCTCGGTAAGATTTAAGGGTATCAGTACCTAATTTTTACCACCTCTATGCCTAAGTTATACTTGAAATAAGGGACACCTTATTTATCTGAAAAAAAAAACCATAAGTCGACGTTCACACGGACATAAAAATATGGCGGCGGGACTTCATTACGCACTGGGTTTTCAACCCTCGTTGTTGAATCGAGTTTTGAGAAACCAGCATCGTGCAACGCAGCCTGTTAAAAATCACACTGTTCGATTTTTAAGTGTACGACTAAACGCCGACAGACAACACCGACAAGACTTTACTTCGACGACGGGGCTCTTCGCCGACAGGACTCTTCGCCGACAGGGCTCATTCTTGCGCTATTACTAAATAGTCAAGTAACTGCCACTAACATGGACGTAGCGCTCGCTCGGCTCGCGCACGGTTGGTCGCAATTCTAACTTAACCTTACCTCCTGATGTGTCCTGTCGGCGAAAAGTCCTGTCGAAGTATAGTATTGTCGGTGTTCAGTCTGTCGGCGTTTAGTCATACCTGTCGATTTTTAACTGTCTCGGCGCTAAGCAATGTGTTGAAGAAGTAGTGCGCAAAAAATTCGCGAAAATGTACTTAATCATTAAAGACTTTAATCCTAAATCAGAGCTCAAACACCCAAAACAGTTACGCCAGTCAACAAAATTAAACTTTTTACATTCCGAAAGAAGCAATTGAAAATTCGAAACTGCTCTAACGGTTTTCGAGCGCTCAAATAGTCCAATAAAATCATGGAAACTAGTTTTCGAAACTCAAATCTCTCGTGCAGTCCTTTGTAGGAACTGAACGAAAGTCACTGAACAATTTCTGTGATTTCCAATCGAATACACAATTGAATGACTCGGTCAAATGGTTTTGTTAATTATGCGGGGAGTCAGGTGTTGTAGGCGGTGGTGACGGTGTTCCCGATCACGAAAGTATTCAATTAAAAGAGGTATTAAGTTTGTAAATCACTATATTGGCACACGATTATTACACGTTTATCGACAATACATAGAAATACACAATTAGGCACTTAATACAGTTAAAAGACACGAATATACACGAACACAATGGTTATGGAAATAGCAATAAGTTATAAAGTCACACACAGTTATTACACACAGAGAATAAGAGTAATATTCCTAAGCTAATACTGGTTTACTTGCTAGCTAGATATAGGGTACTTCGCGACTTATAGTGAACAGCGGAGCCACTATTTCACTATTAGGTGTTCACTTGAGGACTAGATGATGACTACTGAAGGTTATGAGGTAACTCTTCTAAGCACTGGTAGTAACATTCTAACAAACTAATTTCTCTGGGGCCTTATATAGATTTACACATCGTTGTAAGTTGCGGTAAGCCCCGTCTCCAAACATTTACAAAATACCAATCATGTCAAGGAGGCGGGACCTAAATGGCCAAGCGTAGTCTGTTTTTCGGTAGACAAGTCGAAACCTGCTCCCGATTCCAACGGAATCTTCCATACGACCGTGGGAAAATAACGATTTCATGGTCAAACCTCCGTGCGTCACAGTTCGCATGGAAGATTCCTTTGTAGCAGGTTCCGACTTGTATTACGTGCCTACCATACATCACGCTATTGGAAATAGGTAGGGTAGGCAGGTAAATGGTTACATATTTAGGTGTATATCCACAATAGATATACACAGGTAGACAGGTACACTCAGGTAGGTACATTACTGGCAGGTAAAATTTAATGGTTTACAATGGGGCTCTGTTAACATAGCTATGTAGGCCCGTAACTTACATGCGTGTTATTGGGCTTCGCTAACATTCCACCCCCCTGTAAAAGGGTTCAACCGTCTTACAAAACTTGGTCTGTAGGAAGCACAATAACTTTGTTTACGGGCCGACGCAGAACCCCACTATTTGTTCTGACATCTATAACACGGATGATGCCATCACTGCCATGGTACACTGCCTTAATTACACCCTTCGTCCACACACTTCGTGGTTTATTAGTGTCGACAATCACTATCACGTCACTGACACACACATTTGGCACATTGTTCGCCCACTTTTCCCGACGTTGAAGCGTAGGTAGAATTTCTTCAGCGTCGCTCGGTGAAACGGAGTACTCCCAGACGCAGTGCCCAGGAGCAGATGATTCGGTGGTCAGGACCACAGGCTGGTTGTGGTTGTCGTACACGCAGCTTAATATGGCCGGCTGTCTGTAGTCAGCTCGGCCTCAGTGAGGAGGGTGTAAAGGACCTCCTCACAAGGAACACGCTCCTTGAGCGTACTGCAGCAGCAGATGAGCACGGGCAGGCCTTTTAGACTGGCGGCCCGCTCGTCCTCGAAGCTGTCTTCTCAGGACAACTTTTAAGGCAGTTGTGAGCCTCCTCCTGGGTCTCGCAGACCCAGTTCCGCAGTCGACCGACGTTTGCTACGTTGGCCGATGAAGATTAGCACATGTGCTATGACGCGTTGTATGCGCGCCCGTAACAAGCACTTTAAATTGTTGAATGGCGCCACAGATGCTGCTGTGGCGTGGACCCGCTGAATGCGAACAAAGTCCACTTCCGTAGGCGACCGATGTTTGCCACATCGGCCGATGAAGATCGGCTCGTGCGCTATGACGCGTTGTAAGCGCGCCCGTAATAAGCGCACGGAGCTGTTGAATGGGGCCGCAGACGCGGCTGTGGCGTGGACCCGCGTAACGCGAACAAAGTCCACTTCTGGAGTCGACCGATGTTTGCCACAACGGCCGATGAAGATCGGCTCGTGCGCTATGACGCGTTGTAAGCGCGCCCGTAATAAGCGCACGACGCTGTTGAATGGGGCCACAGACGCAGCCGTGGCGTGGACCCGCATAACGCGAACAAAGTCCACTTCTGTAGTCGACCGATGTTTGCCACATCGGCCGATGAAGATCGGCTTGTGCGCTATGACGCGTTGTAAGCGCGCCCGTAATAAGCGCACGAAGCTGGTTAATGTGGCCACAGACGCGGCTGTAGTGTGGACCCGCGTAACGCGAACTAAGTCCACTCCCGGCGCCTCAGCCTCAGGAGACCCCGGCGACCGCACCTGTGGGTCACACAAAAACAAGGGGCCCGAAAGCCACTCTGCGTGGTCGTCGGGCCAACACAAATGGGTAGCCCTGTCAGCTGGGTTATCCTGGGAAGGTACCCAGCGCCAGTCGCCTCTATCTGACAAATTATCTAATAAGATTCTTAACAGAATGTCAGCGATATCCCCCGAGAAAGCAATGGGGCCTATCCTGACCTTTATTAATAAACCGAGTACCGAATTTAATAAGTCGGGCCCGGTAAGTAGGTTATTATTTAAATACGTACCATGTGACGTAGCGGCCGCGTCAAACACTAGACGTAGCGTCCCCGGTTTGTTCGAGTTAACAACTCCGACTTGTGGTAAATACCAAACCGGCGAGCTATTTAAATTACTCTCTAATGTAAGCGCGTAACGCTCGTCTAATAACCTATTCACTTGCGCTGAGTGAGCCTCAGCGAAACTAGCGTCTTTACGCATACGCTTCTCTATACCATACAGTCGCTGGCGGGCCTGTTTATAATTGTTAGGCAACTGAACCTTATCGTGTTTCCACATCAGGCCCACCTCCCATTGTGACTGGTCAGGCGTACGTTGGCTAGTGCTGTCTAACACAGCTACTGCCCTCTCGATATCTTTATGCTTTCTAGTGCTTTCGGAGATGCCTAGTGCTTCCAGCTCGAACTGGGACTTAACTAGGTCATGTAGGTCGGGGAGGGAAACAGTCATGCAATTTACGTTTTCATTATCTAGGTTAATGTTATAAAACGGTCCATGAATGACCCAACCTAGCTGAGTTAATGAGGCAACTGGCTTACCGGATTTTCCACGGCGGATGTCCTGGCTGACAAGTAGCTCCCAGTTGTCCTGTCCTAGTAACAGCAGCGGCTTGGCTCCCCTCATTTCCACGCAACCCAAGTCACTTAGGTGCGCGTTGTCGTTTATTAACGACTTCGTCACTGTTTGCATTGGCAGATTGATATCTTTTATTGTACGACACTGTATATTATGGCACTGTCCATTAGGACCTTTTACGCGCACTTGTACTACTCGCGAAGTAGAGTCTGTCACACTGTAGCCACCCGCGGTTTTTATTGTCAGAGGAACACACGGACCTGCTAGGTTAGTGGCGAGCGAACTATCGATCAGTGACACGGTCGCTCCATCGTCCAATAAAGCGTAGCACCGCTCGTCGTCACTTATCGTCACTGGCACTATCTTTAAGAGCGCAGTCGCCCGCCATTCACCTATGTTAGTCACACTTTCCGTTTTGGTATCTTGAGGTTTTCCCTCTTGTTCCCTCT
Source organism: Antitype chi (assembly GCA_947359405.1). Classification (NCBI taxonomy): domain Eukaryota; kingdom Metazoa; phylum Arthropoda; class Insecta; order Lepidoptera; family Noctuidae; genus Antitype; species Antitype chi. Next base: position 6,186,468 of record OX375836.1, read on the forward strand.
GTTGCTTATCCGCATGTAATAATAGGTGGTGCCCGAAACCACATTTCTTGCATCTACTGGCGCGACAGAATCTCTTGGGATGCTTTCCAAATAGGCACTTGAAGCAGGTATTCTGCCCTTTAATTGCTTCCCAACGTTGTTGAATGGTGAGTTTTTTAAACACCTCACATTCCTCCACTTTATGCTTCCGTTGACATATTACGCATTCTTCTGGAGCGGTAGTCTCGTCGCTCTGCGTGTTCACTCTCTGTGTCAACGGAGGCCTGCTGCTGGCCGCGCGCGCACTGTTTATTGGTCGGGACTGTCCTGTCCCGCCGAACTTCTGTTGCTGCCTGGCAGGGGGCTTTGATGGACCTGGCTCGAATATGTTCGCTTGTACATAGTACGATGTCGAGCGTGTCAAATGTATGAGAAACTGAGATAACATCTCTAAGTTTGGTGACACTCTCAAATCCACCCCCTGCGCACTATTCAACCCCATGGCGAAGTCCCCATATTGCGCGCGTTGTATGGGCGTCAGTTTACCCAGCAGTTCGTTCACAAGCTGCGGGTTATTTAAATAGCCGTCAGCTCTAATATTCTTTAACAGTGACACGCAGTTTCGCACCGTTGTTGAGAATTTCCCCAGCTCCCGGCAACTCTCCGTCACTCTGGGTAAATCTCGAACTTTCTTAATCGCGTATTGTAACACTAGGGTCGGATGACCGAACTCTTCCTCGAGCGCACGCATTATCTCTGAGGGATCTGTCGACGTTCTCAACAGATCCTCCACTGCTATCTTTGCGCTGCCCTGTAATGAGGATTTTAATCGTGCTAGGTTTTCGTGCGGTTTGAAACTGTACAGCTGTGACGTTTCCCAGTACATATTCCGATATGAAATCCAGTCGGCTGGGTCACCATTAAAATACGGCAATTCATATGCCTGTCTTGGTACCGGTCGTGGTCGTGCCAGGCTCGTGATCGCCTCTGCCAGTTTGTCGAATTTATCTCGGCTTCTGTCCCCAGATGATTCTCTCCTTCTTTCTCTATCATCCTCTCCGTACTGCATCTGCCGCCGTGTGACCGACTCGAGCGTTTCTACCCGAGGCACACTTGCGACCGGAGTGGTAAAGATGGGATAACTACTGGGCATATTAAACCTTACGCCTTCCGACGAAACTGGCATGTAATCGTACCTTGGCGTATTTGGTACCGTTAGGTTAGGTAACGGTACAGACGCGGATTGCCTCGGTACTTGCGACACGTTAACGTTATGCGACACTGACGACACACGGTAACTATTACTATCACGATTCACTGTACTTACGTGATTTACGTGGTTTTCCGATGCTTCACGGGGCGCGGCCTCTTCAACAGGCGCGCCTGACACAGCTGACGAACCCAACACTGAATTTAACCGGGGCACTTGGGGTGTTTTACTCACCCATTCTTCGACGCGCTGTGTCGTACTCACATCGGAGTGCGAGCCATCACTCTCATTAGCCGCCTCTATTTCGGCTAAATCTGCCTCCACTCTTTTCTTGAGAAGGTTTTCCTTATCTTTCACAAGATTCTCCTTTAGCTGCACTAGATCGCGCTCAGCCTCGTATTCGACCCTCTTTCTGAGGTAATCTATACTTTTCCGGCTGTTTCTTGACGACGCTTTGCTGCGCGGCGAGATATGGCGAACTTTAGTTCCTGTCTGTCTGGTCGGCCCTTCTGGCGCTATGCTGTGGTCGATTACTCGGCCTCCCGTCAGAGGGATGTTACAGGCAGACGTTGATGCCATCGTTGGCGCTATGGACGGAGATCCTGGGGCCCTCTCAGAGGGAATGCCCGAGTCAGAGACGACGTCCTCTAGTCTACGTGAACTCATTTCTTGAGCTAGCTTCCTGACTTTGCTGCGTGTGGTAATTTCGCTTTTATTGCTCATGATTTTAATCGAATACTTTCTAATTGAACCTGATCCGGCTCGATAGGACCAAAATGTTAATTATGCGGGGAGTCAGGTGTTGTAGGCGGTGGTGACGGTGTTCCCGATCACGAAAGTATTCAATTAAAAGAGGTATTAAGTTTGTAAATCACTATATTGGCACACGATTATTACACGTTTATCGACAATACATAGAAATACACAATTAGGCACTTAATACAGTTAAAAGACACGAATATACACGAACACAATGGTTATGGAAATAGCAATAAGTTATAAAGTCACACACAGTTATTACACACAGAGAATAAGAGTAATATTCCTAAGCTAATACTGGTTTACTTGCTAGCTAGATATAGGGTACTTCGCGACTTATAGTGAACAGCGGAGCCACTATTTCACTATTAGGTGTTCACTTGAGGACTAGATGATGACTACTGAAGGTTATGAGGTAACTCTTCTAAGCACTGGTAGTAACATTCTAACAAACTAATTTCTCTGGGGCCTTATATAGATTTACACATCGTTGTAAGTTGCGGTAAGCCCCGTCTCCAAACATTTACAAAATACCAATCATGTCAAGGAGGCGGGACCTAAATGGCCAAGCGTAGTCTGTTTTTCGGTAGACAAGTCGAAACCTGCTCCCGATTCCAACGGAATCTTCCATACGACCGTGGGAAAATAACGATTTCATGGTCAAACCTCCGTGCGTCACAGTTCGCATGGAAGATTCCTTTGTAGCAGGTTCCGACTTGTATTACGTGCCTCAATCAAATCAAATCAAAATATTTTTATTTCACATAAGCCTGCATGGGCACTTATGAAACGTCAGAAGCTAGGTGCACGGTTCCAATTTGTCGTTTCCTATGGAGAAGAGCCGGCAAGAAACTCCACGGTTACTCTTTTAAAAATAATTGGCTTTTACAATGTTTTCAAATTACAGTGATAATAGGTATGGGAGGACAGTGCAGGCCAGGCAATAAGTACCAGGTACTTAGAGGAATGAAAATACAGAATAGAAAAACGTCTACAAATCTAGTCTCTAAGGCCTACAACGTTCTCTCATTCACAATATGTAAAAGAATCTACCTATATAAAATGAATCTATTTGAACCAAGTGACATGATTTCGATGACAATCACTGAAAATAAATAGTAGGTAGTAAAATTGATGTATAATGTCAAATAATGACGAGAATATGTCAGACATTGTAAAAAAAAATAATAATAATAAAAAGAATAAAAATTAACATTGCAATTTGGGAGCAGTTAATAGACTTTCACACGGTTTTGCTGTTAATGAGGTACCAGGGAAGCCACATGTGCAGAAGGAATTAATGCCAAACTTCCCTGTCTTCAACGTAGTCTTTTATCTTATAATATCCTTTTTTGATAAGGACACGTTTGATGTGAGTTTTAAACTTTCCATCGCTAAGTTCTGTAACCGACTTTGGCAACTTGTTATAGAAGCGGATACTGTTTATTAGAAATGACTTGCTAGTTTTAGTTAATCTAAATTTTGGAATCACAATTTCATCTTTACTACGTGTATTTAGATTATGGAAATCGCATCTTTTTTTGAAAAGACCTAAGTTTTTGCGAACATACAAGATATTTTCTAGAATATAAAGAGAAGGCAGAGTAAGTATATCAATTTCGTTGAATTTGTTTCTAAGAGACTCGCGAGGCCCCATTTTATAGATTGCGCGGATTGCCCTCTTTTGTAAAATAAAAATTGAATCTACGTCCGCTGCCGATCCCCACAGCAGAACGCCATAAGACATAATACTGTGAAAATAAGCAAAGTATACTAACCTAGCTGTGGCTACATCAGTCAACTGCCTTATTTTTCTTACTGCGTAAGCAGCTGAGCTTAATCTGCTTGAAAGCGCTCTAATGTGGGCACCCCATTGCAATTTTGAATCTAAAGTAATTCCCAAAAATACAGTTTCCGAAATAGCATCTAGTTTCTTGCCATCAAGTTTTAAATTTAGACCTACTTGGGGTACATTTGGTAGCGAGAACTTAAGACATTTAGTTTTGTTCGCATTGAGTAAAAGATTATTAGCAGCAAACCATTTCGATAGAACAGCTAGGCTTTCGTTGACATGTAAGACATCCGTATCTTTTCTATCTATTCTAAAAATAAGAGAAGTGTCATCAGCGAATAAAATTATATCCGAGAAGTTAGCCATCAGATAGGGAAGGTCATTAATATAAACTAGAAATAAAAAAGGACCAAGAATTGAACCTTGAGGCACGCCCATCCTAACTAGAGACCCCGAGGATGTCGCCCCGTTAACGTTTACTTTTTGCTGCCTGTTTGATAAGTAGGAAAGTACAAGATCAGCAGCTTGTCCACGAATTCCGTAGTGGTGTAATTTACAGATCAGTGTATTGTGGTCAACGCAGTCAAACGCTTTTGAGAGGTCACAGAAAATGCCAATCGCATCCTGAGAACTCTCCCAGGATTCCAAAATGTGACTGATGAGTTTTACTCCCGCGTCAGTCGTCGACCTACCTTTCGTGAAACCAAACTGTCGACTATGTAAAATCCCATTTGAGTTAAAATGTGACAACATCTGGTCCAGCATGATTTTTTCATAAATTTTGCTCAATGCTGGAAGCACAGATATAGGTCTATAATTAGAGGGATCACTCTTACTACCCGATTTGAAAATTGGTACTACTTTACTATGTTTCATTAAGTCAGGAAACGTACCGCTGTCTAAACATTGATTAAATATGCCTGTTAGGACAGGGGCAATTGTGTCAATGATATTTTCAATAACCTTAACGGAAATCCCCCATAAGTCTTCAGTGTTTTTTATGTTAAGACTTTTAAATGCTGTTTTAATTGTGGCAATAGAGATGGGTTTGAATTCAAAACTTGGAATGTCCTTACTGAAGTTTTCTTTAAGAAGAGATTCAGCTAATACAGATGATGAGGGGAGACATTTCGTAACCTCTATTGGGATGTTGGTAAAGAAATTTTCAAGAGTCTCCGCAACTTTTAACTTATCTGAAATGGTTTCATTGTCAATTTTCAGAGCTAACTCATTCTGATCTCGTTGTTTTGTGTTTCCAGTTTCTTTGTTAATTACCTGCCACACAGCTTTTATTTTATTTACCATACATCACGCTATTGGAAATAGGTAGGGTAGGCAGGTAAATGGTTACATATTTAGGTGTATATCCACAATAGATATACACAGGTAGACAGGTACACTCAGGTAGGTACATTACTGGCAGGTAAAATTTAATGGTTTACAATGGGGCTCTGTTAACATAGCTATGTAGGCCCGTAACTTACATGCGTGTTATTGGGCTTCGCTAACAGGTTTGATAAATGTTGACGCTTCGTTGTGACTTCTAATTAATGACGTAAGAAGGGCCGCCATTTTGGTGTGGTGCGATTTTGTTCATTTGTTTTTTATTTCTTTATTTTTCTTGACTTGTGATTATCCTAATAATATTATTAAAAGCGTAAGTTTGTATGTTTTAGATATTTAAATATTTGGATGTTTGTTACTCAATCACGCAAAAAGGAAAACTCATTTGGATGAAATTTGGCATACATTTAGTTTATAACCTGGATTAACATAAAGGATAGGTACATACTTGATTGTCGAAAATTTAAATACCTACGGATAAAATGTCAATGTTCAAAACATCAAATACACAATTTAAACGTCGATTGTATCGAAATATCGAAAATTGTTACACCTAAGCTTAAAATGTCTAAGATTGAAATGCCGAGTGATTCAAATATCGAATGATTAAAAATGTCGATAGTATCAACGCGGAAGGGATCTTCCAACCCGTAATTGGATGAAACTAAAACGAATTCCACCTGGCCGATATTATCCCTAAATAAATTAGAAGAGCCCCATTATTTACACCTCATACTAAGGGCCATGAATAGTCAAGTACCTGCAGAAGGTCGGTTTCATACAACGAGCGAAAACGTACCTATACACACATAAACACGCGTTACGTACGGCGAGTGCAAGCGCACTCACGACCGGCATTTGTTTGAGATCGCCGTGCATCTGTGCGCGTCTATGTGTGCGTGCGCCAAAAAAGTAAGCAAGCTGTCTAGTTTCTAAAGAAATGTATGGAATTGAAATTAAGTGTTTATTTATGTAGGAAGATCTTTTTAACCGACTTCAAAAAGGAGGAGGTTATCAATTCGTCGGAACCTTTTTTTTTATGTATGTTCCCCGATTACTCGAAGATGGCTGGACCGATTTGGATTTTGTTTTTTTTGTTTGAAAGGGTTTGAAGGGGTCTTCCCAGGTGGTCCCATGATCATCAAGTCAGGATCTGATGATGGGATCCTGGAGAAATAGAGAGAACTCTTCAAATTTTATAGGCACACAAAGCGATTTAGGTATTTTTTGGAAGAATACTTTCTCGTAGTGGTCTCATTTCAATTTGGTGAAGATTTGATGAAGAACTTTGGAGATAGGCAACGGAACTCCTCAATAAATGATAGCAAATGGACTGGGTTTGCTGAAATCTCATCTTTGTCTATTGCTTACACCAGTTCATAACATAACATCACGCCGGTATGCTGTGAAGGGGTAAGCACATGTGCACCACTAAAAAGTGAAAAATAAAAACTTTTTCCAAAAAAAAAACAACCGACTTCCAAAAAAACACTACAAAGTGAAAAATAACTTTAATTTCGGAAGGCGGTGACAAAAAATTCAAATACAGCTCCAAAGACACCGACTTCCGAAATTAAAGTTATTTTTCACTTTGTAGTGTTTTTTTGGAAGTCGGATGTTTTTAAGATTCACACATTTCTCATGAGTAAATCAGCTTACAGCGCTGCAGTCCACTGCTGGACCTCCAATTGCACGCCATTCAGCTCGATTCTCGGCAACTCTCATCCAACACCCTGCGAAGATCGTTGCTGCACCTACCCCGAGGGCGTCCTACATTACGGTTGCCGATTCACAGTTACCACTCAAGAACACGTCTACCCCAACTCTTATCGGTTTTACGGCTAATATGGCCGACCTATCGCCACTTCAGCTTGCTTATTCGATGAGCTACATATATCGACAACTTTCGCTCTCTGCCGGATCACCTCATTCTGGATTCAATCCCTCAGACAGACTCCAAGCATAGCTCGTTCCATAGCATGCAACTGATACCTCAGTTGATCCGATAAAGTTTTTTGATTCTTTTTAGAAACAGTTTCGATTGGCATCAACAAAAATGTTTGTGAAAATTACTCATTTTGTTAGCATGCAACAAAATGAGTGATTTTCACAAACATTTTTTGGATCAACTGAGGTATGAGTAGCAACCTGTGGAACGAGCTATGCTTGGAGTCTGTCTGAAACAGGATGATTGGCATCAACAAAAATGTTTGTGAAAATCACTCATTTTGTTGCATGCTGTAAAAAAAAATCAAAATCTGTGAATGGAGTTCAAAATGTCCAAAAAAATTTGGATTTTCTCGAAGAACCTTACTGCCCCGTCTCTAAAACCCAACCTGTATACATGGTCGGCTCTATAGCCGACCATGTATATTTTGTGCTAAGGGTCATAATCAGAAATAATAAATTAAGATGTCCTCGTCCCTTTGTCCCTTCCAAATCGGAGTTTCTGGGTCAAAATTGCGAAACTTAAGCCGTTTTGCGACTACAACTTAGAATGACTTTGGATGAAGACTGATTGTGTTTGTGTGGCGCGTCAATGGTATTAAAAAGCAATCGTATATGGGTCAGCTTAGGTAAAGAAGCATTGAGATTGGCCGTTTGAAATTTTGAGTTTGAAATAAGAAGGTATTTTTCTCATAATATCCTGCCAGTATTAATATTCTGTAAAGTTCACTGCTCACCTCACTCAAGTGAGCGCACACAATTCGAAAGCGAACTCATTTGTTTTTAAAGGAAATCATCGCGGATTTACAACGAGACAGCGTTCAAATTTCAAAGTGATGACTAAAGAACAATGTTACATCAGTTTTAATATAACTGGGTAACTAGACTCTTTCAGATCATTTCAGACACCAATCTACATGGTCTTCACATGATCTAACCAATATTATGTCTGCCTTTAAAAGAGACTGTGACCTGGGCCTCAAGTCTGCTATTACAATAGTGTCAGAATGGTCTATCATTGATTTCATAATTGTTGATTTTGACAAGTTTGGTAATCTACTAATAAAATGGCGTCATTATGACTTTCCAATGGTCAGCCACTGACACTCCATTGAAAGAAATGGCATTTATTGGTAATCTCGTACATCATGACAAATGAATGACTGACTTACTTTACGAACTTCCTACTACTTTAGATTGCATAAAACACTAATAAATAATATGCAAAAATATATATAAATGAAATCTGGCATGAATAAATGTTCAAATTTAGTAGTAGTTTTTCGAAAAAGTTTTCTACTAACGAGTTTTATAATAATGGCAATACGAAAATGCCATTAAGACACAAATCTATTACGAGACCATTGACTGACCAATGATCGACCATTATGAATTTAGCAGATTACGAACTTTTAGCAAAATGACAAATGCATGACAATGGCATCGTGTTGGAATGACAAATTTTTAAAAATAGCAGACTAAGGCCCCTGTGAGTTTGTTTCGGCCTTTCTTCTCAGAGCAGTCACATAGCAAACGCCCGTGTAAAAGTGGTTGTACAAACCTACTTACAGAAATTAAATCATTTATTTTTTATCATGGTTTTGGTTTAACAATAAAATGAAGTTGAATAATAGTTTAGCTAAACGACCAAATTCAAAGTTTGCAAAAGAGTGACAGAGCGTAGCGTACTAAGTGTGATATTCAGTGAATCTTAAATATTAATACATATTATAAACATTTGAACTTTGGACACAGACATTAATCCTTTGTTCCCAGGCTATAAGTTTATTTGATTAAGTTGGGAATACATTAATTTTGTTCTTAGAAAACATTAGTGCGAAGTAAAACATACCTAACGTAAATTCAAACAATTTTGTAATTGGAAATACTCGTTTCGCACATAGTAATTATTTAGATTTAAGACTTTACGAGGGACTTGTGGTTAAAGTAATAACAGCCGCATCAGGTTAAGCTACGCTTGCCGCGGCCGGTCCGTGGATGGGTGACCATCTTTAAAAACTAAGACCCGTCCGTGTCTCGGAAAGCACGTTAAAGTTTGGTCCCGGCATTCATTCATAGATCTTTGACAGTCTTTACGGGTCGCCAGAAGCTCGTTAATGACCCAGTAGATAAGTCACGAGCATTCACGAATACTAATTCGTGAGTGCTTTGGTACGAGTTGTACTGTAAGGTCATGAGTTTAAACCCAGTGAGGCACTTTACTCATTGTAAATCATTTCATCACCACTGCTTTCAAAACGGTGAAGGAAACCATTTTTTTATTTCTTTTTTCGGGTGGAAAATCATCAAATAACTTCTCCCGCTCTGGGTGGAGCAGGAGGACGTGTCAGACTTTTACTGACTAAAACCCACCCGTGTTCCTTCAGTTGCCTGTGTGCCAGGGGCCAAGATATCTCAGGCAGGCATCGGCCCTTGCGGACCCCACCAGTCGGTGCTGACATCTCTTTGAGGCCCACGTGGAATACAACGCGCCGTCGACCCGGGCTTGGTCCTTACCGGACAGCGAGCTACCCATTAATCGCCGTCTGCAAGCCTGCGCCTACGGTGGCCGGGAATCAGCCTGGGATTCCCGACAAGGAAACCATGACTTAGAAATATGCCTCGGAACCGAAAGATTCGAAGCTATATGACATCCAGCAACCTGCACAGAGCCCACAGCCCGAGAACGCCCGTATCCCAGCAGTGGGAACAGTCAAAGCATAGTGTGTAGCGCAGTTAAAACATTATTTACATATTACTTAGAGATACCTCAAAAAATCAAAATAAAAAGTCATTTATTGAAACTAGGCTGAGAGTCAGCACTTTTTGAACGTCAAAATTACATAATACAGTCCCCCCAAAACGCCCGCCCTTCACCACTTCCTAGTGCTTTAGCTGGGAAGAAGAAGTAGCGCAACAAACTCCCCAGCAGCACAGCTGTCTGTTAAGTTAGAAGAACTTGATTTTGTACAATAATAGGTAAGTAATTGACATTACTAAACACAAAACATAAAATTAAATTATTTGCCATATATGTCAGCTAGCATACGTCAATATACCAAAAAAACATAGTTACTAAACTCAGATCGAATAGGTACCTACCTAATAAAAAAACTTTTTCCAAAAAAAAAAACAACTGACTTCTGTCACCGCCTTCCGAAATTAAAGTTATTTTTCACTTTGTAGTGTTTTTTGGAAGTCGGTTGTTTTTTTTTTTGGAAAAAGTTTTTTTTTTCACTTTTTAGTGGTTCGCATGTGCTTACCCCTTCACAGCATACCGGCGTGATGTTATGTTATGAACTGGTGTAAGCAATAGACAGACATGAGATTTCAGCAATCCCAGTCCATTTGCTATCATTTATTGAGGAGTTCCGTTGCCTATCTCCAAAGTTCTTCATCAGATCTTCACCAAATTGAAATGAGACCACTCCGAGAAAGTACTCTTCCAAAAAATATCTAAATCGCTTCGTGTGCCTATAAAATTTGAAGAGTTCTCTCTATTTCTCTAGGATCACATCATCAGATCCTGACTTGATGATCATGGGACCACCTGGGAAGTATACCCTTTCAAACAAAAAAAAAACAAAATCCAAATCGGTCCAGCCATCTTCGAGTAATCGGGGAACATAAATAAAAAAAAATAAAAAGGTTCCGACGAATTGAGAACCTCCTCCTTTTTGAAGTCGGTTAAAAATGGCCGCCATTATAAGACGATAAAAATACCAGTATTTTATTTCGTAACTAGCAATAAGTGCTTCCACACAAAACTACCCTCATCCTTACCTTTTTAGTAAAGGTCACATTAACCAGTATAAAATATGAAACCTCACAGTTATGCATTGCTTAAGCTGTAACGTCTTCCGGAGACCGGACTCGAACCCACGGACCCTTATTTTAAATGTAGGTAACAATAGAGTACGAGTTGCGAACTTTTATAGTGTAACAATGAAATGGATATAGCTGTATTTAGAGTGTTATTTTCACATGTAAATGCTAATTTCAAAGACAATTTCGCGAGGAAAGTTTAAAATGATTATTTATTTATAGAACCATATAACTACAGTGAATAAACTAAAACAAAGCGTCAAATAAATAATAGTTTAAAAAACTAAAAAACACGCTTTAAAAACCAAACTAAAAAAGGAGAAAACCAAACTACTACTGCTAAAACCAAACTGGGTTCGATCCTGCGACCTACAACTTGTATGTCAGGGCCTGTACCACTAAGCCACCACTGCTTTTATAGTAATAATTACCAACACTTTTTAAAAATACCTTCATATTTCGTAAAGCTTCAGGTGGTTATTCAAAATTATCTTTTGAAAAGAGATAAATGTAAAAGTTACATTTGTTGCCTCTAGGTAAGTACAACTTTGAGCAAATGTGCCGTCTTATTGAAAAAAGTTTTTGAAATATATGAAGTTTATGCTAATGTATTAAACTCAGACATTTATCTTCGGGAAATGTAACAATTTGCTCTTTACATTTTATGCCTTATTTTTGTTCGTCGTCGTCGATCGAAATGTTATGTAAGGACATCGAAGTACAAACGGTAACCATGAATTCAGCACAAGACTCTAGACTCTTAGCGTAGAAAATTTTCGTCGGCTACCAAAAAAGAAACTGCTGTTTTATAGAAAATTTACTACTTTGATCAATCAATCAACTCAGCCTATCGCAGTCCACTGCTGGACATAGCCCACTCCCATGCTGCGTCACATCACTCTGTCCTCCACCTTCCACTTCTAGTCTGTCCAGGGCACTTTCTTTAGGTCGTCGGTCAATCTAGCTGGGTCCCACGCTACGCTTGCCGATACGCGGTCGCCACTCCAGGACTTGTCTGCTCCACCGGCCATCAGTTCTTCGACCGACATGGCCAGCCCACTGCCACTTCAGTTTACTTCTACTTACTCTGCAAGCTATGTCGGTAACTTCGGTTCTACCAGCAATACCTAAGCGGGCAAAAAATATGGATTTTGAAGTGAACGCTTCTTTAGGCGCGTTACGCACTTTTTGGGTGAACAAAAATCATTAAACACTTTCGGAAAAGTCCCTTTCTTTCATTAGGAAAGTCTAATTCTTTTATCCCTTTCTTTCCCTTTGTATTTTTATCGTAAAAATCTGTGCTGTTACCTTTAATGGCTGAAGTCGATCGCTCGTTTATCATTTTTATACCGAGAGCAATTAGGACCCAAAGACCCAATGTGAAATCCTGTATTGACGATTAAAAAAATACACACGTAACAGTTCAAGTTTTCACTTCTGTCGGCACACCCGGAGTGCCACTGTTTTTTATGAAGTGGCAGGAAAGTTAAGTTATTTTCCTACTTCTATTTTCTAATATTCTATAAGTACCTATTAAGCCCAGAATTACTCTAATCATCGCCGGGCAACCTAACTTTAGTCCTAAAACAATGTTACCATATATTTTCTCTCACAAATTCCAAGCAACACGGGTCTATATACTCCATTAAATATACTTACACCAACTGTTGCGATCCCTAAAGTAGTAACAATGTCATTACATTCTGTCTCCTTCTAACAAGAAGAACATAACAACGTCATTATGTTTTGTCTCTGTCTAACACTTGGGGTAATGGAAATCCTTAAGTAAGGGTACTCTTTGACAAAGTTAAGTTTTCTTTTAGATGTTTTTTTTGAGGAGGCTGTTTGTAAATAGACGTTTGACTTGTTCGTATTGGCGCAAACTATTATGAGAATAGTTTATATAACTGATCCTCTAAAATCTTATCGACCTTCTTAAAAAATAAAAAATAAACATTTATTTCAGGCCAGTTTTTACACATACACCATAGTATTAGAAAAAAATATAAAATAAAAATAAATTAAATTTGAAATAGATATTAAATTAAATTATTATTATTATACATTCATCCATTCATTTATTATGGACACCTAAAAAAAATGATCATCTTTTTTGCTTTTTATTTAACCATTTATGTACACACATATATAAACATACAAGAAGATTAGAACAGAAAAATAGGTCCAGAGGTGATGCTTATTTCTAAAGAAATCTCTTCCAGCATACCTGCGATAGGAGAGAAGATAAAGAGATGAGCTATGATGATGATGAGCTTTAGTTTGTGTGTTTAGAGGTCTAAAACCATTGAAGCTGTAAATACGAACAGAATTTTCAAAGACAAAAGTCATTGGTACTTTTTTTTTTGTTAAATATTTGAATGATCCTCTAAAAAAATTATTAATCATCTAATGATGAACACTATCTGTCCACATCGTCATAGTTGTGTATGTATTATTTTATTTACTTTAATAATAAAGTATGTGATGTGGCAACTATGACGATGTGGACAGATAGTGTTCATCATTAGATGATTAATAATTTTTTTAGAGGATCATTCAAATATTTTACAAAAAAAAATTTTTTTGAATGATCCTATTTACTTTAATAATAAAGTAAATAAAATAATACATACACAACTATGACGATGTGGACAGATAGTGTTCATCATAAGATGATCAATATTTTTTTAGAGGATCATTCAAATATTTTACAAAAAAAAAATACCAATGACTTTTGTCTTTGAAAATTCTGTTCGTACTTACAGCTTCAATGGTTTTAGACCTCTAAACACACAAACTAAAGCTCACCAAGTTAATTGAACACAAACTGGTAACAATGGTACTAAGACCCCACTATCTAATGCCATTGGTACTTCAAACCCAATCTTGTGAAGTGTACACAAATATAGTGATACGCTGTATCTATGTGGACCGCCTATTAAGTACGTATTGTGGAACTGCTGTTTGTTTTGACGTTCAATTGGGTTTCTGCAACATTCTCATGATTATTCAAATAATAAATAATAAATAAAAATAGGCCGAAAGGTAGTTACAATATTTTATATAGAGTTGCTACTAATACCTAAGCTAAGATAACTTAATATCTTGTAATATAGGTATCAGCACCCACCCTCATTTGCATTCACATATTATTAAAATACATTGGAGCCAGAAAGCTTAATAATATTCTTATCGTTTTATAATTAAAAATTCCCGTTATAAATTTTGACAAGAAAATGGAGCATTCTAGGTACAAAAATAGTAGGTAAATGATTTTTTTTTTTTTTAATATTTTTTTTTTATAATTTTAAAACTACAAAAATTAAAAAATTACCATGCAAGAGGAAATAAAAATAAGAAAAAACAAGCAAATTGCGGTAAGTACTTAATACTAATAAGGCATTATTTAAGAGCAAAAAAGGAATTATTGTGATTGTGTGTTGTGTGTGTGTGTGTGTGTGTGTGTGTGTGTGTGTGTGTGTGTGTGTGGGTGAGGGTAAAGATGAGTGCGGGGTGTGTATGTGTGTGGAGTTTGTCAATGAGTGTGTGTGGCGTTAACAGTACAACATACTTGATACTCGCGGAGTATTTATGCAGGGACATGAAACAGTTTTTCAGTTTCGTCATATGTAAGTGATAAAAGCCAGCTGATCACTTTCTGTTTACACTCTCTCTTTGTCATGGAGAAAATTTCATTTTTTTTGTTGGCTATGTTATACAGTCTTGGGCCCAGGAACAAGTTAAATCTTTGAGCAAAAGTTGTTCTACATGGCACGGATTTACATAATTCTAACCGCCTTCTCCCTGTATTTTGTTTTTCAGTCAGGGTGTTTAGCCAGACACTGGAATGTTGTCTAATAACTAATAATAGTACAAAAAGTTTGCGAACCGTAAGTACTTCACTAACCCTGTACAGCTCCGTGGTAGAAAAATACCTGGGCTTAAAGTAACAAACCTTAAGCAAAGCTCTTTGAGCTCGTTCAACAATTAAATTATGCGTTTTGGCAGCACCACCCCAGATAGTGATGCCATAAGTTATAACCGCTTGGCACAAAGAATAGTAAATCATTTTCATTAGGTTAGTATTGGCTGAGTGTCTGATTTTTTTGAATACATAGATAAGTTTTCTAATTTTGTTTGAAAGATTAATTATGTGATTCTTAAAGTTCAAATTTTTGTCAAATATAAGACCTAAATATTTTATAGATTCAACGGAAGATAAAGATGGACACAAGCAATTCACAGCTGCAGTATGACAAGTGTGAGCGATTAAGTGATGAGTTAGTTGAACCGATTTACCGGGGTTGCGAATTGAGAAAGGGATAAATTTAGTTTTATCTGTGTTTAATGAGAGATGATTTAAGGCAAGCCATTTAGTGACCATGTTAAATCCATGTTGGGCCTTTTGGTAAACTTCATCCCAAGTGTCACCATGGAATGTCAGGGTCGTATCGTCGGCATAGGAAATAATTTTACAGTTTTTGATATTAAGTTGTGTAAGCTCATTGATATAAACTAAGAATAGCGTTGGGCCTAGAATACTACCCTGTGGCACTCCATGGGCAACAGGCAGACTATCACTCATATAATTTGAGATTTTTACCCTTTGTGTTCTTCCGGATAAATAATCTTGAAGCAATTTCAGTTGCTTTCCTCGAATACCGAGCTGATGTAACTTGTTAACTAGGGTGGGAATAGAAACCGTGTCAAAAGCTTTTGCTAGATCAAGAAAAATTGTGAGACATTTTTTTTTGTTATCTATGGTTCGAACAACGTGATCAGTAAATTTGTTTAATGAATCTTCTGTGGACTTGCCGGATCGGAAGCCAAATTGATGATTTGAAAGTAGATTATACTTTTCTAGATATTGTATTAGTCTTCTATTAATTATCCTTTCTAAAATTTTTGACAGAGATGTAAGAATGGAAATAGGTCGATAGTTAGTGACACGGTTGCCATCTCCACCCTTGAAGATTGGTCGTACTATAGACCGTTTAAGTGAGTCTGGAAATGTGCCCAACTTTAAGCACATATTAAAGATATACGTAAGCGGAGGCACTATTTTATTTTTTATCAATTTAAGTATATCAGATGAGATTCCATCATCACCTGCAGCACAGTTACCCTTCAGGCCAATGATCAGTTTTTCAATTTCTGTTTCATCAGTGTCAAGAAGAACAAATAAATTGCTAGATAAAAATGGCGTGTGAGGCTGTTGCCGAACATTGGACGTGTCACTGTGAAGTGATTCAGTTGGAGGAGTGATTTTGCTAGCTAAGTTTTCCCCTATGGTAGCAAAGAATTTATTTGTGGCGTTGACAGATTCCTGTGGTGTTGGCTCTATTAAAAGCAGATCTAAACAGTTATCTTTTTTTATATTTCTATTTGTTATATTATTTATAGCATTCCATATATTTTTACTATTGCTACCAGCTTCTCTAAGTAGATTTTTTTCATATTCACGCTTTAATTTCTTAACAAGGTTATTATAGAAATTTCTGTATCTTTTGTATGTGATTTCAAGCACTACGTTATCCGGATTTTGTTTCAATTTTTTGTGCATCCGATCCCTGTTTCGAGTACACCTGATGAGTCCAGTTGTCATCCAAGGTTTCAGAATTCTGTTTCTATTCGTTACATTTAGTGTTTTTGTGTTTAACTGTATGATATAGGTAATTTTAGATATAAATATGTTCATAGCCTCATTTGGGTTAGCCGCGTTAAAAATTGAAGTGAAGTCAAGATGATCACATGCCAACTTTATTGCCTTATAGTCGAGTTTAATTATTTGTTTTTTTATTGGTTTACTTATGTTTTTAACTTTAGCACAGCACAGTATAGGTGAATGATCAGTAATAAGGGATTCAATTATAAACGTAGTTACCTGCATATTCGATTTCAAAATTACATTATTGGTGCGGGTTTGTAGATACCACATGTCTTCGAATTTTTTGGTTCTAGGATGTGCCGGTTTCCTCATTGGCTTTCTTTCACAATTTTGAGACCATTGGTTATGACAAATTATTTACACAAAACATTTTATTTAGGCAAAAAAAAAACATTCCTTTTTTAGTTGTCCACATTTTTTGCATACAAACTTCGGGAGTGTTTTACTCCACTGTCTGACATGGCACATCCAAAGTAAAATGTGATATCGTTTTGTATCATTATTAATATTGTCTGTACGGAAATAGAATACTAAAAGAAAAACCCTTTAAAAAGTTAGGAGCCAACAAAATTCGTTTTTCTTGCTAATTTTACTTAACTTTGGGCGTGTTTACGTAATAAAAGAAGTGTAAAATCTCCAAAACCAAGTCGGTACCGACAAAGTTCAATTATCGAAAAGTTCAACAAACTTTATTGGTCATTGATTTATGCATTGGCTTTTTCATAAAACCCGATCTTCCAAAGGACTTTTCTAAATATTTTCGTGAATTTTTTACTATAAATGATCTTGCATCTCACTCAATAACGTTGTGCGTGTAGACTAAGGTCAAGTATAATATCAAAAAGATTATACTAATACTTTAAGAAAAAAATAAACTCAAATGAATATAACTTTTGCTTTCAAATATTTCGCTTTTGTACAGCCCGTGATATGAAAAGTTATTTTTCCTTTTACTTTAACAAATTTATTACCCTATTGCGCTGTAATGTTAAAAGCAATACTAATTCAAGAAATATTTTTGCGGTTTTAATTTTCGTAGAGATCCTCGCAAAGAAGTTCTCTCGAAAAAATACTTATTTCTATGTTACTTATTACAACTTTGCCGCTAAAATTAGTTATAATAGGTAAGTCTTTGTAACCATTTTCCCAAATGTTTACGAAGTCCGTCATTCTCCTGCCCTTTATCCCAATTAATTTAAGGGTTGACGCAACATATTTCTTTTTCTTCTATACTTACATATTAGTCGTCATCTCCGTAGTCACTCACACCCTTTCTAACCATATCATCATTCACACAGTCCATCCATCGTTTCTTTGGTCTCTCCCTACTCTTATAGCCATCGACATTCATACTCAAAACTTTCCTCACGACATTTTCCTCATTCCTCCGTATCACATGCCCATACCATGACAACCGATTTCCACACAATTTTTCAGTTACCGGTTCCACTTCAGACTTCCTCTTATGTACTCATTTCTTATTGTATCCATATTTTATATTTAGGATGGGAAATCATCAAATAACTTCTTCTGTATGCATTGGTCTCCGGATGAACTTGGACAAAACTCAGGTTATGTTCAACGATCACGTTGCTCCGGGACCGATTGCTCTCAATGGCGGTGCTCTCAAGGTTGTTCGAGAATACGTTTACCTCGGGCAAACTCTGCAGTTTGGTAAGAACAGCTTTGAGAAAGAGGCTAACAGAAGAATTCAGCTGGGTTGGGCAGCGTTTGGGAAGCTTCGTCGAGTCTTTTCGTCGCGTATTCCGCAGAGCCTGAAGACTAAAGTCTTCAACCAGTGTGTCCTACCTGTTATGACCTACGGAGCCGAAACGTGGACACTCACGGTACGGCTGGTCCATCAATTCAAAGTCGCTCAGCGAGCTATGGAACGAGCTATGCTCGGAGTATCTCTGAAAGATAGAATCCGGAAAGAGGTGATCCGGCAGAGAACCAAAGTTGTCGACATAGCTCACAGAATTAGCAAGCTGAAGTGGCAATGGGCCGGCCATAATAGTCGTAGTACCGATGACCGGTGGGGTAGACGTGTTCTTGAGTGGAGACCGCGAATCGGAAAACGTAAGGTAGGACGCCCTCAAGCTAGGTGGAGTGACGATCTTCGCAGGGTTACTGGTAGTAACTGGATGAGAGTTGCCGAGAATTGAGTTAAATGGCGTGAAATTGGCGAGGCCTATGTCCAGCAGTGGACTGCTGTAGGCTGATGATGAACTTCTTCCGCTCTGGGTGGAGCAGGAGGGCGTGTCAGACTTTTACTGATTAAAACCGACCCGTGTTCCTTCAGTTGCCTGTGTGCCAGGGGCCACGGTATCTCTTTCGAACACCACATATCGCTCATAGCATTCGATATTTGCGAGACTATTCACATACAAGATTTACGGAAAAAGCAACTTTATTAGCAGAGAACCGTGGTGGCCCACTGGTAACGGCCGCGACTAACAAGTATGGTCGTGGGTTCGAACCTAGACGCTTTTCTTTGTGTTAATAATTTCACCACTACTGCTTTCAACGTTGAAGAAAAACATGGTGAGCAAAAAAGCATGTCCTAGAACCAAAATAAGGCACAAATAATGAGGTCACGTTTGGCGCTGATGGTTTTTACACGCTTTATATTAGCTTCACTTGTATGTTTGTTTGTTGGTTTGTTTGTTTGTATGTAACCGACTCCTTTGAGCGCGATTTTGACCCACTTTAAATGGTCAGATTTCATTGAAACTTTGTAAACTTGTCGAGGACCGATGACAATTCAATAATTTAAAAAAAAAATGAGAAAAAAAAAACGTTTTTGTAGTTAGCAGAACTAAAAAATAGAAAATAAATAATAGTTAAAAAAACTAAAAAACACGCTTTAAAAACCAAACTAAAAAAGGAGAAAATAATTTAATTCAATTAAAAAGCGTGGGGTGCTTTTTGAGGTATTTTTATAATCAATTAATGTCAAGCACCCCACGCTTTTTAATTTGCTTTGCTTTGTGTTAATAATTTCACCACTACTGCTTTCAACGGTGAAGAAAAACATGGTGAGCAAAAAAGCATGTCCTAGAACCAAAATAAGGCACAAATAATGAGGTCACGTTTGGCGCTGATGGTTTTTTGTTTTATTCGCTAACTTATCTATCTATAGTATTAATTATTTATTTATACTCTAATTGCCCGTGACATCACATCGCTCGGGCCCTATCAGAATACCATCGCTGCGACACTTATTAAATGTCGCAGCATTATGCTGAGGTAGGAGCCTTTTGGCCTCGTGCAGGACTTTCTGTTTTATTTTATTTTTTTAACCGACTTCAAAAAGGAGGAGGTTATCAATTCGTCGGAACCTTTATTTTTTTTTTTTATGTATGTTCCCCGATTACTCGAAGATGGCTGGACCGATTTGGATTTAGTTTTTTTTGTTTGAAAGGGTATACTTCCTAGGTGGTCCCATGATCATCAAGTCAGGATCTGATGATGGGATCCTGGAGAAATAGAGAGAACTCTTCAAATTTTATAGGCACACAAAGCGATTTAGGTATTTTTGGAAGAGTACTTTCTCGTAGTGGTCTCATTTCAATTTGGTGAAGATCTGATGAAGAACTTTGGAGATAGGCATCGGAACTCCTCAATAAATGATAGCAAATGGACTGGGATTGCTGAAATCTCATGTCTGTCTATTGCTTACACCAGTTCATAACATAACATCACGCCGGCATGCTGTGAAGGTGTAAGCACATGTGAACCACTAAAAAGTGAAAAATAAAAACTTTTTTCAAAAAAAAAAACAACCGACTTCCAAAAAAACACTACAAAGTGAAAAATAACTTTAATTTCGGAAGGCGGTGACAAAAAATTCAAATACAGCTCCAAAGACACCGACTTCCGAAATTAAAGTTATTTTTCACTTTGTAGTGTTTTTTTGGAAGTCGGTTGTTTTTTTTTTGGAAAAAGTTTTTTGTTTTATTCGCTAACCTATTACATTATATCTATCTATAGTATTGATTATTTATTTATACTCTAATTGCCCGTGACATCACATCGCTCGGGACCTATCAGAATACCAGCGCTGCGACACTTTTTAAATGTCGCAGCATCATGCTGAGGTATCAGCCTTTTGGCCTCGTGCAGGACTTTCTGTTCTATTTTATTTTTATTTTTTTACTTCCAAGTTTGTTTTTTATAATTTTTATACACAGTTCAGTACCTATGTGATCTTCCTGTGCGAGTCACAATAAATATTTTTTTTTTGAAATTTCAAAGACATGTGACATCTACCAACCCGCACTGAGCCCGCGTGGTGGATTACAGCACATTCCCTCTCACTGAGAGGAGAACTGTGTCCCAGCAGTGGGAACATAGGCTTATGCTAAGTTCACTAGAGAGTATGAATAAAAATCAGAGATATACATTTTTGTTATTATTTATTAAAAGCCCCGGATGTCCCACCGCAGAGCAATGGCCGCTCAACCCTCCTTCCACTTCTACCTGTGCAAAGCTGCTAAGGACCAGTTCTTCTTGAAGGAGTCCAGCTCAAACCACCGTCTCCATCTGAGCCTACCGCGATGTCGTTTGCCACTAAGCTGGACTCACTGGGTCGTAAGTTTGGCCCATTAATCGTCTGACATACGGCAGATGTGTCCAGCCCAATTTCATTATACAGCGTTGCAGGTTTCTTTGTGATGGAACGGATTGTCGTATTCCTAACCCGGTCTGTTAGTTTGATACCCAGAATACTCTTTTCCCCCTCCGGCAAGCCTAATATAACCAAGATATACAAAGGCCTTGAAAACCAATAAAAAGTAACAACCCATATCCCTACATGGCCAAGTAAAAACACCAATTCCCAACCTGAAATAATCTTATAACCTGCTTTTAAGAAACCTATAAAAACAAATTATTAAGGTTATTTTTCCTCAAGTAAAAAAACTTCACAGCAACCAGATTACACTGCCTTTCAAAATTACAGGTACATTAAAATAGATGGGTATAAGTATACCCATCTATTTTAATGTACCTGTAATTTAAGCATCTAAGCAGACGGTTCGGTTATGTTGAGACGGTGAATGAAAGGCGCTAACAAAAGGTATTTACAAAAATGTGCGTGGAAATGCCGGGGGCGGACGCTCTAGAAGACCTTGTTGGTGATGCTCTTCAGCAAGGTTAGGTGCGTAGTACTTGCAAACTACATGTGTATATGACCAGATGGATTAACGTAAACGATGCAAAAGGAGTATACAGTAAGAATATAGCATTCTATGGTTTCTGAATACTCTAATAGTTTTCAGTCCCGTTGCATTCTATTGCATCCTGCTAATCTTGTTGCGGACTCTGAGCCTCTTGAGTCACGCGAAGACACAGCTTCACCTATTTTTATCTTTTTTAGGTTTCCGTACCTCAAAAGGTAAAAAAAGGAACTTTTAAAAGATAGAATAGAATAGATAGATGTTTATTTCCCTGGTTCATAATAATATGTTACATTATGTCGACAGGTCGGTAGTGTACTCGGCCTGTGGGTGTGTCAGCTACTTACAGTCTACCTGTTTGTCTGAAAGAGATCTATATAAGTGTCGTGTAGTGTGTGCTGTGAGCTTGTTAGTGTGTACAGAATAAATTTATACAAATTTATTATGATGTTCTATATTGCGCTATCCTATTAATTTACAGCTAATTACAACTTATGGGGACGTGGAGCGGTCGTTCGCTTGCTGAGCAGCCGACTCCTGTCTTTTTTTTGTACATAGTCGATTTCACCTAGTCTAGTATTCGTTAGGAGGGGGTTGTGCTGTCCGTATCCGAGGTAGGCGTCACCAGGGGTCTCTAGATCCTCGATGTGCATTTCGCGGAGTCGACGTAGCATGTCCTCGTTTAGGTCTTGAGCACGGAGGTGCCATGGATCCCAATCGAGCATATCCCAGAGTAGTGAGGTTTCTAGGCGTTGTGGGAATTGTCCGCTGGTCTTGAGAGCCATTCGATAATGGCTTTAAATGTTTAGTAGGTTGGTTAATGGTTTATGGTTAATACGTTTTCAAAAGGTAAAAAAAGGAACCTTTATAAGATCACTCTCTTGTCCGTCTCTCCGTCTGTCTGTCCCTGTGTTACCACCGATTTTCTCAGGAACCGGTGGAGCTAGCAAGTTGAAATTTGTACCAGATACTGAAGATAGTTCCTATTATGTGTATAAAAATCAAGGTCCTGAGTCAACACGATAAAAAAATATGGGCAAATTTAGATTTTTGCGAAAACTTGTACGTACCATTTACCTAGCTATAAGACCTTGCTTTTAACCAAAATTTACAATTCTAGGTCAACCGGCCTATAGGTTTTGGGTCGAAAACCTATTTCTGATAGTTCCCATTGACCTAGAATCACGAAATTTGGCAAAAAGTAAGGTATTACACCACAAATAAAGAACAAAATATATTTTTTTTTGAAAATTAAGGTAAATTTTGGTACTTATAAGTTTTCGTGAAAATCTGAATTTGCCCATATCTTTTTTTAAGGTAACGTTACATCTCATGGGAAAATGGCGTGAGTTTATGTATAAGAATATACCCAAGTAAAAAAAGAATACTTAAGCACATCTGTATAGAAAACAGATTACTCATCCTTCCAAAGTTACAGGTACATTAAAATGGGTGCGAACAATAAGGTATAGAGCTGCGCCGTATTCTAAGAGAATGTTTTATGATTTTCTGTACAATTGAGGACAAAATAATTGGGTTATCTTTGTGAAGACTTTTGAAGTGAGTGTTCGGCCCACAGTTCGCCCCACTTTAAAGTAGACGTTTCAGTGTCAAAGTGAATGGAAGATGAGGTGATATTAATAGTATTAGGTACTAGTAAAGTGGGGCTTTTCGCGGTCACTTTATGAAGCTTACCTACTAAGGCCTTCTTGGAATTTCTTGGAAGGACTACGTTTCTTCTATTATGTAGGTAGTTTATATACAAGGTGTAACAGAATAGACACAAGACCTGTAAGTAGTTTGTTTCTAATTGAATACTGAATCGATTTCAGTAACTTTTAATATACTTAAAAAAAAAAAAAAATACCTATGTGTTTTGCCATACCTACCACTTATTGAGTCAAAGAAAATTCAATCTTATACCAGAAGCAATAAGACTCAATTTTAAATGCATAAAGTAATGCTTGGGTCGACCAGTTTTTCTTAATATTATCAGTTAGCTTTAAAAAAAATGTTTTGGTCATCGTATTATGCTTTTAACTCAATACTCTAATTGGCGTGTATGAGGTCTTGCGTTAATTATGTTACTCGTTGTATATAATGTCGCATCATGGTGGCCGAGATGCGAAATATCGGATCTTCTTCGCGATCCGACATGGTTTAGTTAGGTGTTGGCACTATTGTGGGTACTCGAACGAAAGGATAATTTGAATTTAGAATTACTTTTATAAACTGGCGTGTAAAAAATTAAATAAACATGTGCATCGGAAACAAACACGTGTGTTGGTACTGAGCGTTTGCCTAGACTTTTCGAGCTCGACTGTCAACCGTACACTGTCGCCGCACTCGTTCTCTCCACCAGTCCTCGCTGCATTCCCTCCACCGACGATCGTGTCCAAGCGGTAGGTCTCGCTTGGGTTTCCGGTTACATGTTAATTCGTTTGTCATTTATGAATCAAATAGTTAGATGGCGCTGCCCGCTATACTTTGGCGCCATCAATCCACGACATATATTTGAGGAAAGAACCACAAAGATTGAGTGGAACATTTAAAAATGATCTCTTTGCCCGAATACCTAGAGCCACAACAAAAAGATGTCTTCTTACACCCGTGACATCTGTGTGTGAAGCCAGTGATTTATAAAGCTGGGTTAACTTAGATTTTTTTTCTGCTATCTATTTCCCGAGACCGACCTGTCAAGATCAGGGTAGGGCACGTGCATTCAAGATTGTTGTGTTTGTGTGTGTGTCTATGCGGTGCACTTGTTTCTTAGGCAGTGTTGTTTTTTTTAATGTATTATGTTTTATTCTCAGTACCAGTGTAAAGTACTGGTATTCAGCCGCATCCGGACCCCAAATCTGTACGGTTATAATGTTTCTCAGCGGAATCTTACTAAGTTCACACCAATGTAACAGTAAGGAATCGAAATGTCATATTCTGTATGTTCCAAGACAATTTTTCGATAATATTAATACGATATTAGCAGATTTCGTGTGTGATTAACGTGGTTACGAGTACGGAATCGTTTAGTGGTCTTAGGTAGTGAATTTAGGCCCAGAATGGGGGTCCTGGCAAAATGTGGATGTACTGTGGGAGTTCTGCTGAACTCCCAAAGTACCGACGGGAACAGTTCAAATGTTATCGAATGCAACCTTTATGTAAATACAGGCAGGTAATGAAAAGCCTTTGTCACATTTGAACTGTCATGAAGATGGTTTTAGATTCTATCCTTCAAATAGACTACGATGGGTTTTGTTTCGGAAGAGAATATTATTCTTGTATTAGGCGCGTTGCTGTAAAGTCTTTGACTTAGCTTTTTTTTTTCAATAAAAAAACTAAGTATTTGCAACAGGCTGTTACTAAAACAGAAAATAAATACCATTAATCTTAATAACATTCGCATAATGTTCGCTGTTTGATCCACTTTAACAATTCAGAGTCATCAAAGTCAGTAAATGGCGCGAATGACGTCATTTGGTCACTCGTAATTGAACATTAGTCCTAATGGGTATAGAGAGAACAACGCCACAATTAACATTGTGGCGGTAATTAACTGAAACATAATCTTGTTTGATTACCATACCAACAATGCCCCACATTTTGCTTGTAGGTCTTGATGTGTAGCCGTGTGTACGTAATGATAGTCACCCATCCACGGACTGTTCGCAGCAAGCGTAGCTTCACCTAATCAATCGCTAGTTGTTATTACTTTGCAACGACACCCTTCATCATCATCATCATTTCAGCCGAAAGACATCCACTGCTGGACTTAAGCCTCCCCCAATATGGGAGGGTTTGCCACGCTTGGCAGACAGGTTGGCGATCGCAGTATGGTGGTAAAATGCATAGAGAACGCTGCTGCCCATTCTCTAGTACGTTCCTTAGTCGCCTCCTACGACACCCACGGGAATAGATGGGATGGTGCTATTCTTTACGTCCGGCACCACCCGGAACCCTTCACCACGGCAAGACCCTTCACTGTAATTTTGAATTTCACTGAAAGTGTTTACGTATATTAATTACAATGAATAATGTTGCACAAAACAATGTAATTTATTGGAATTTCGTATTTTGCTGCGTATTGTGTTTCGTCAGATGGTTATTAAGGCCCAATTATTTTTCAGTGTATTTTTTTTTCCAAATAACGAAGCCGTTTAGTAGGAGTATGGAATAGAAGCCAAAATATTGCGTGTTGGAAAATATTTTTTTACAGCAAAAGTATTAACCATACAAAAAAAGTACTTCGGGCAAAATGATCTATATGAATCTATAGCAAAATCATATATTTTTCAAATTTTCAAGACAAGCCGTTAATGAGCAGTAGGGTTCATAAAGTGACCGTGTTACGCTACCAAATGGGATGTAGACCCTTAACAGCATAAGCATATTTATAATCGGCCTTTATTGTTCCCACTGCTGCGACTCAGGCACCCTCTCTCCGACAGAGAGTGGGCTGTAATCCACCACGAGGACCCAGTGCGGGTTAGTAGATGTCACATATCTTCGAATATTTGCTTCTAAGACATGCCGGTTTCCTCACGAAGTTTCCTTCACAGTTTTGAGACCAGTGGTGATGAAATCCAATACACAAAGTAAAGCGCTTGTTTGGGTTCAAACATACGACCAATAACTCGAAAGTCGCTACCATTACCACTTGGCCGCTACTGCTTTTTACACGCTTTATATTAGCTTCACTTGTATGTTTGTAACCAACTTCTTAGGGCGCGATTTTGACCCACTTTAAACGGTCAGATTTCATTTAAACTTTGTAAACTTATCGAGGACCGATGACAATTCAATATTTAAAAAAAAAATGAGAAAAATGAAAAAAACTTGTGTGGTTTTATGAAACCACCGTAAAAGTGAAACTTTTTTTCACATTATAGACATTTAACTAAAAACTACACGGTCAGCTGATGCGAACTATAGGCGCCGCCATATTGGCCTCGGCTGCTCTGACGAGCGCCTTTCACTTTATCCCTACTCCGCGGCCGACCGTCACGCGACACATCACGCGACATGCAACACACAGACGAAAAAGTTTGAGACGATGTAATAAAAGTTTCACTTTAAAAAGGAAAAAATAACACGTTTTTGTAGTAAGCAGAACTAAAAAATAGAAAATAAATAATAGTTTAAAAAAATAATAAACACGCTTTTTTATCTATGTATGTTTAATCGAAATTCAAACAAAAAGTATTTATTATCTAAGGTTACTAAGTCAACTTGCTTGAAAAAAAGAAACAGTCTATCTAAAAGTAAAATAATATTATTAAACAATTTTTGAATGCAACGCTATGAATCAGTAATATATCTCGGGACGCGCGGGCCTTAGCTATAAGTCCGCGCCGGTTTGTTCCCGGGCGTCCGAATCATAATGGTTAGCATATCTGAGTAGCATACTTCATTATACATGCACTCACCATCAGCTACCACGCGCCGTTAAATTTACCTAAAACTAAATACTTCAATTTGTAATAGCCCTCTTAAACAAACTTTGTACTGCTTCGTATAACCACAACAAATTCTTACAGAGTAATGAAACAACAGAGATATTATTTAGTTCTTGGAACCACCTCGTTTCCTTTCCTCGTTATAGTGATATCTCTGTCCCGCTCATTAGTCCGGTCACGCACGAACCCTTACTCTTTTATTATAACTGATTTCTCCGAGATTGCGTGTGTGATACGTTTTTCTATAATTAAATTCCTAATTAGATATTTGCTAAGCTGTGATATGGGATTGCGTTTTTTTATTTGTCATTAGTAAAACATATGGGGATGATTGTATTGTCAACATGGCTGTGGTTTTTGAGCTCGACTAAGTGAAGGATAAATCTCCAGGCTCCATAGGTTTTACGCAATGTAGGTATAATTATTAATTGGCTATTTATATAGGATCCTGTGTGTACATCACGCATGATTTTTTATTTTTTTTTTATTTTTTCATGGTTGTTTTGTTTTTGTTGTTTTTTTTGTGTTGTTACATCTTAAATAGAATATTGTTTGTGTCTTTTTTTTTCTTTTAATTTCTTTTTCAATAATGCCCTGCTACAGTTATCGTTTGCTAACAGCTTGTTTTTGTTTTTATTATATAATTAGTAATCTATGGAAAATGTTGTGGGTAGTATATTTGTTAAGTTTAATTTTAAGATTTTTATGTCTATGCATAATATACTACTGTTTGTTTTCCCAAATGAAATAAATAAATAAATCCTACAAATTATACTTTTGCTAACATTTAGCTCAGCATTTAGTAAAACTTTATATGGTTGTATGTTTGGATGTTTGTAACTCAATAACGCAAAAACGGCCGAACGGATTTGGATGAAAGGCACACAGATAGTTTATAACCTGGAATAGAATATAGGACGGCTTCGCCCGCGTGGACATGGAAAATTATCCAACGGGAACTACCGGGATAAAAAGAACCCTATGTATTAATCCAGATTATAAACTATATGTGTGACTAATTTCATCCAAATCCTTTCAGCCGTTTTTGCGTGGTTGTGTAACAAACATCCAAACTTTCACATTTATAATGTTAAAGTAGAATTGTGCACAAGTGTGTGCAAAAACACAGGTAGCAATCAAGTAGTAGCTCAACATAAACCGTACCAAGGAACTCAACTAACCCAATGTCACTTGATGATGATGATGATGATGATGGGACTCCCTTTTCCGCACGTAGACTCCCATTCGGTCCGTTGTGCGTAGAGATTCTGGCTAACAAAGCCAGCCTAGCTCCGCCCAAAAGCACAGAAGCTTCCTGGGAGCTTCACAGGCTTCGCGGAGCGACCTCACTGTTCCGAGGATTTCTTCACGTTGAGAAGCCACGGCCTCGCATTCCAGGATGACGTGGGCGGCTGATTCCTCGGCGTCAAGGCAGCCTCTGCAAAGCGGGCTGTCTGTGGCGCCTATATTATGAAGATGTTCCCAATGTCACTTACAACAACTAATAAATTGTAGTTCTACAAACTTAAAGACATCCCTTTGTAGAACAAAACTCTTGCAACTTTGTACTCTCAAAGTAACTCAGACGGCCGGACGTAGTCTTTTTACAAGATGGCGGCAGGAAGCTTGGAGGCGGCCATTTTCTTGTCCCCATCTTTTTGAAATGTTCACAGTACGGTGAACAACACAGGGATGCAGTGTTGCGCACAAATTTGTGCCTCATGTGTAGACCTCAGTTATAAAGTGCCTGGCTTTTTAGACTTAGTAACAGTGGTTTATGATTTTGAGACCAGAAGGATGCAGTATGGCCTAGATGTTTTGTAAAGCGTGGGTAATATGGCAATTTCTTTGTTTTTAAGTTTCTTTTTACACGCTTTATATTAGCTTCACTTGTATGTATGTTTGTAACCGACTCCTTTGGACGCTATTTTGACCCACTTTAAACGGTCAGATTTCATTGAAACTTTGTAAACTTATCGAGGACCGATGAATACTCAATAATTTTAAAAAAATTGAGAAAAATGAAAAAAAAGGAAAAATAAAAATCACGGTTTTGTAGTTAGCAGAACTAAAAAATGGAAAATAAATAATAGTTTAAAAAACTAAAAAACACGCTTTAAAAACCAACCTAAAAAAGGAGAAAACAATTTAATTCAATTAAAAAGCGTGGGGTGCTTTTTGAGGTATTTTTATAATCACTTAATGTCAAGCACCCCACGCTTTTTAATTGAATTAAATTATTTTCTCCTTTTTTAGTTTGGTTTTTAAAGCGTGTTTTTTAGTTTTTTAAACTATTATTTATATTTTGTATGCTGTCACTACGAGGGGTGTAATGTTGTTAATGATCTGAATGTCTTATTTTAGAATTAATAAAAAGTGGCGCTGTAACATTATGACCGATAGAATTAGTCTTTGCCCAGCAGTGGGGCAGTGCGGGCTAGTGATAATATTAATAATTGCACGACAATGATTGATCTCTATTGCAGTCTAGGTCTAGATAACAGAACTATTCCAAGTTATACCAATAAACCTGGTTCATTCAACCTTTATCTTTGACTGTTCCTCCTGCTTTTTTGTAATTGTTTCTTTATTAAACAGTCTCGCCCAAAAATACAATATCTTACTAAGCAGCACAGCATGTCAAACAGTGTTTGGCTTATAAAATTGTATTACCACACGCCACCTAATACCTCATCGGCAAGCTTCGAATGTACAGGAGCCTCGGGCGTGGATCCAGTACGTGACAGTTTTAGTAACATTTTTTGTAGACATCTTTTAACAATTTTCAGCAGCTATAGATATTTTCTGCTATATAGCAGTGGTGGCTCAGTGGTATTGGCCCTAATTTAAGACTACTTAGGACCTGTAGGTCGTGGCTTCGAACCCAGACAGGCGTTTTGCTTTGTGTAAATAATTTCACCACCACTGCTCTCAAAACGGTGAAGGAAAACATCGTGAGGAAACCGGCTTGACCTAGAACTAAAAATTCGTAGAAACTTGACATCTACCAACTTGCACTGGACCCGCAAGGTTGATTGCAGCTCACTCCATCTTGAAGAGATGAGGCCTATGTCCCAGCAATGAAAATATTATAGGCTGATTATGCTATTGATATTTTGCTCGAAGGATTTTGATCTGGGGAGTAAAGCTGCAGTTATGGTGGTGCCTTTGACCTTAAGTAACGTCTTGCGACCCCCAGAGTTTCTGTGTGACACCTATAGATAAAATAAATACAGTATTTCAGGTAATTAAAATTACGTAAATGAATTAAAACTGGACTATATTATTGTAATATTACATTGGTGGCTAAGAATAAAATACTAATAAGTATTCAGCCAAATATAGTGTCAGTCTTACCAACGTTACCCTGCTGTAACTGGGTTATGGGGGTCAGATAGGCAGTTACTCCATGTAAAGTTCTGGTATTCAGCAGCTATCTGGTTACACTAGAAGCCGACTCAAACATAGTTTGGGAAAAGGCTACGTAGATGATGATGTCTCAAGAATTGGTTGAAATGGTTGCATATCTTGTTAAATATCGTGTCTTCAACACTTTGTAGTCATTATCGTTCTCCTCTCTTTAAACCAATTTTTTGTGATCGACGCAACATGTCTTTTTCTTCCATTCTTCTCTATTAGTCGTCACCTGGGTAATTTTGAAGTGAAAACTTCTTTAGGGGCGTTAAGCACTCTTTGGGTGAACAAAAATCATGGAACTCGCGTCTCAACACCGAACGCTTGAACACACGGATGAGTCGCACGTTGATGTCTTTTGGAAAAGTCCATTTTTTTCATTAGGAAATCCTAATTCTTTTATCCCCCTCTTTCCCTTTGTATTTTTATCGTAAAAATCTGTGCTGTTACCTTTAATAGCTGAAGTCGATCGCTCGCTTATAATTTTTTACCGAGAGCAATCAGGACCCAAGGACCCAATGTGAAATCCTGTATTGACGATTTTAAAAATACACACGTGATTGTTCAAGTTTTTACTTCTGACGGCACTCCCGGAGTGCCACTGTTTTAATTTTTTGTGAATGACATCTGACAGGTTTTCCTATGAGGCTGCTAAACCGGACTTGCTTGTGGTCACCTTAACAAATTTAGGCCTCCAGCCAGGGCTTAATAACTTAAAACTTGAGTGATTACTCGCTGAGGGCACTCCCTGTGGGATACGGCCTCGGCTTAGGGCATCGCTAGTAGAGAGCAGCAAGGGAAATGCTGGATCGGACTGACGTCATCTCAGTAATCACTCCCTTTTTATTTATATCATCGTTCACGCAGCCCATCCACGGTTTCTTTGGTCTTCCCCTACTCTTGCAGCCACGATATTTTCACTACTATGTGGTCTTAGGAGACATACTTGACAGAAATAGGACCATTTTGCCCTAAAACAACTAACTGTTTCTAACCGCATATTATTCTATTACTATGCAAATACTAAGAGCAGAATATTATTATAAACTTAAGACCTTACTTCTCAGAAATAAGATTCTCCCATCCTATTTAAGAAAGCTTGCTCCAGTGAAGGGAAATTGTACCTAATACACCTTAAGTTTGGCATTCAATTTGGGGAAAATTCAATTTATATTTTCGCTTCATTGGCTAAAACAGGAAGGTAGGCAGAAAATATTTCGTGGGGCAGAAAACTTTATACATTTACAAGAACACTTTTCGATTTTGTTTGTGTATTTTTATGCAAAAAAAAAAAATATTTTATGGTACAGTTAGCAAAAAGTTTAGTAATGCTAGCAAGAAATAAAACAACTAATAATAAAACAAACTGAATTATGAAAATGTATGTAGTATGTTTGGTCCAAAACGAATCGCCAACTTTTCAATCTCCAAATAACTTTGGATTAAAAATTGTGGTTTAACAGTGTTTGGATCGAAAATATCTGAAACCACCATATTTATTCTTCAGCTAAGAGATCATCATAACTTCAGCCGAAAGACGTCCACGGCTGCACATAGGCCTCCCCCAAACACCGCCACTTTGACCAATTATGTGTTATTAGCATTCAGCGGATTCTTGCGTTCTAAATGGGGTAATCGGTCCAACTTGTACTGCGCTACGTCTTCCGGTACGCGGTCGCCACTCCAGAATCTTTCGGCCCCAGCGGCATCTGTTCAGCGAGCAATGTGCCATTGCCACTGCCACTTATGTTTGGTAATTCTTCGGGCAACAATTGGTAAAAAATTAGCCCTCAATGACATTTAAAAAAATCTTTACATAATAAAATGTATCTAAGCATAGATACCTGCATACTTCTCTCTTTAGTAATAAATTCAGTATTATTTTCTGCAGAAAGGTCGGGTGCGTAGTACCTACTTGCAACCGTCCAGCGTGTATGACCAGATGTATGAACGTAAACGAGGCAAACTGAGTATATAAGGATCCATCCAATTGTATGTAGCAGGGCCAGCGTTCTGTAGGATTAGTATTTTCTGCCGGCCGAGACATATCCTCTCCGACCCAGACGACCCAATGGGGTCGTCTGGGTCGGAGAGGATGAGTAATGACTCTCATCCAAGAAAGAAAAACGCCCACCAGTACAGTTCGCACAGACGCAACCGTCATTCTGACCTCGCCGCCCATATCCTCGTGCCCCGCGAAGACCCCGAGTTAACGTCCAGACCCCCGACCGTCCCTTGCTCGTTGAAGCGCCAGTCCGCGCCGCAGCTGAGCCAGTAGAGTTAAATTCCCCGTTCAATAATAATAATGAAAATGTTTTTATCCAGCCTGTCCCCACTTGCTGTCCCCCTATCAGTGACGCCCTGAGCCGAGGCCCGTACCCCGCAAGGGGTGCCCTCAGCGTGCAGTCGCTTAGTTTAAGTAGTTTTAAGCCCCTGGCTGGAGGCTTTAAGTTTTCTTAAGGCAGTCCCAGGAAAGTCCGGTTAAGAAGTCACGGCCTCTCAAGGTCAACTGCGAGATGCCCTACAAAAAAAAAACAGCTTTCTGTAATTTCTGACAATTTTTTCTCATGGAAATAATGCGTGAGTTTATATGTGTATTCAATGATATGTTACCTTTAGATGCATTACCGGCGTTTAATATTGGCCAGATAAATGCAAGGTATTTGCCTGTAATGTTATTATTCACGTACCATCCAGTGACGCGGTGCAACGCTAATGCCGTAACTAAATATGTTTATCTCTTTCTAATAACAAGATACGGTATGGCTCTTGCCTTTTTTTCGTGCACTGTATGGTTGTATGTACTAGTAGGTCACTGCATTCGATTTACGCTGTTTTTGAGGGCTCTAATGTTCGTGAATGACGCGTCCTTTTTACACGCTTTACATTAGCTTCACTTGTATGTTTGTTTGTTTGTATGTTTGTAACCGACTCCTTAGGGCGCGATTTTGACCCACTTTAAACAGTCAGATTTCATTTAAACTTTGTAAACTTATCGAGGACTGATGACAATTTAATAATTTTAAAAAAATAGAAAAAAATAAAGGGAAAAGAAACTGAAAACATCACGCTTTTGTAGTTAGCAGAACTAAAAAATAGAAAATAAATAATGGTTTAAAAAACTAAAAAAACACGCTTTAAAAACCAAACTAAAAAAGGAGAAAATAATTTAATTCAATTAAATCTTCTCCTTTTTTATTTTGGTTTTTAAAGCGTGTTTTTTAAACTATTATTTATTATAAAATGTCATTGCTTGTAGTCATGAATTAAAAAGAAGTCTTCAAAGTATTTAAACACAATATTGTTAAAACTTAGGTCTCAGAAAGTATTTCAGCATTTTCCAACCACTAGTGAGCAATAAAGAGCACTTTATTAACTACCCAACAACTTTTAAATTTGTTCTGGCTTCAAGCTGTTAACTTTCTATACTTCAGAACTAAGATGATTGCTACAAACTTGCAGCAATTTATCGGTACTTAGAGCGATAGCAAAAGAGGTTTTAATATTAGTCGCTTAAGCCTGCGTGGTGGTCGAAAATAATTCCACGAGAACGTACTATCAGAATAAAAATTATCCTATGGGTTGATTCAGGTTATAAACTATCTGTGTGCCAAATTTTATACAAATCCGTTTGGCCACTTTTGCGTGATTGAGTAACAAACATCATAATGCGTCCCCGCGTCAAGCGACCGGCGCTATTTTATATTGTAGATTCGTAGATATTTTAAAAAAAATCTCTGAACTGAGTAGCACACAAAAAATCTTTTAAATTATTTTACTTACGTATTCTTGAACATTTTTATTACTAATATTCAAGTATGTATCTATTTTATTTGCCTGCGTCCATATTTCACTGCGGGGTGCCAACTGAAAACCAGCGTTGGATGTCTGACGCCCAGCAAATGCTGAGATGGTAACCCTTTCGGTATGGGCACGCTCAGCACAAATTTACTGCAATTTTATTGTTTTGTTTATTGTTCTCTTTTTTAAGTGTTTGTTGCTTTAATTTGTGTTGTGTCTGGGTCGAATAAATGTTTTCTATTCTATTTTTCTATTCTATCCTAAACATATAAACTCTCAGTAGGAATTTGTAGGATTCTCAGTAGAACATTAAAAACAGAATAAAATCAAACCAATCCAGCTAGGTATTTAATCGAACTTCTAACCATTCTCATTTTGCGCTCCTAAATATATTATTGAACACTGTAATATTATGATTCCGCCTGTTTTTATGAACATGAAATAATTGGAATTGGAATTTGGTGGCCTTTGTTAGTCACAGTTTTAACCTAACCTAACCCATTGGGTCAGGGTGCCCTAGCCAAGCTCAATTATTTAGAAAAAGTTAATGCAAAAGGTTCATTCATTTAAAACGTAGCCATCATTATAAAAACAATAACTTTTAGAGGAAAAATTCCCATCCAATTACCTAAAAGTTGTGAAAAAGCACGAGGTCACAGAAAATGTTTTTTCACTGTCAATCAATTTCACCCCCGGGATCCCTTAGTATTATTGTTGTATAATTAATTTAACTATATTTTGACCAACAAACAGCCTTAAAATGATATAAGCACAACATAGGCACATTTACATAACAAATAAATTATTTTAAGTGGTGGCCCATTAATTTTGTCCTCAAGTGTACCTAAATGGTGCTCTTTGTAAAATTAAAAGGAAATGGTTCGTTTTAAAGAGCGAATGTGGGGGGAGACAATGGATGTGCGTTGCGTGAGCATGACGGATGCGTGGCGATTGCGGGGCGTTTGTAAAACGACTTTCTGGCAGATGATTTACGTTAATGGAGGTCGCTGAGATTCGCCGTCTGATAGGTGCTATTACAACTTCGGGAAAGTTCGGAAAGATTCGTTTTCATTCGGAAGTTTTTATGTCTTTCTGGCAAGGTAGTGATTGGACCAGATTATCATTTATTTGAAGCATTTCTTTGTCTCACGTTTCTCACCTAATTTTGACTTGTCGCAATGATTTTTGTTGCTAGCTGATTAAAATAATAAAAACTTATTCAGCTTTATACCAAATTAACAAAATAGGGTTTTTCTTTTGACATGGTTTAAACAATCAAGCCAGTTTTAGACTGACAACATAGTCTGGTACTAAATTGACAGTTTTGTATTATAAACTTTCTTGTCTTTAGAATAAAGTTTAAAATTAAAAAAAATGTCTCCATGGATTAAACCTGAGTCTGAAGATAAACCTTGTTTTACAACGGATTTTATTGATATTCCTCACCTAAAATCGTAATAGCGAAAAAAAACTTTAATGGATTGCATCGCATTTACATCTATTTTTTTTTAGATTTATGTGTTTGTGTCATAATAATAGCTTTTTGAGTTGTTTGATTTAATTTAGTTTATTTACTCTTACACACGCTGGCTCTCCATTTATCTACTTTCCTATCGTAAGTATGCTGGTGGAGATTTACTTAGAAATAAGCATCACTCAATACTCAATACTCAAATTTTATTCGCATTCACAATGTGTACTTAGGTGATAAATTAAAAAATAGTGATCATTATGGACACCTGCCAGGGGTGCGGGTTGTACGAAAGAGATACCGCGGCCCCTGGCACACAGGCAACTGAGGGAACACGGGTGGGTTTTAGTCAGTAAAAGTCTGACACGCCCTCCCGCTCCACCCAGAGCGGGAGAAGTTATTTGATGATTTCCCAACCAAAAAAAAAAAAACATTATGGAAACTGTCGGGCACAGCAAAAAACCAACCATTTGGTACAAAATGGTTGAGCTGGATGGTGCTGATCCACGCGTCAAGTTCGTGAACGGGCGCCGTCGGTTGAGACTGGTCATCTCCTAACTTCCATGGCTAATTTTAAATCTTATATTTAGAATTGTTTTTTTTTACATACTTAAGTTTTTTTTTACATAGAAGCAACAAGAATAATGTTCCCAAGTTTTTGTAATACTTAACATGATTAAAAAGAGTGTCCATGGAGTTTCTTGCCCGTTCTTCTCCATAGAGATCTACGTTTTGGAATGGGCAACTAGCTTCAACTTTCCAACTGGTCGACTTTTTGACAAATCAAAAGTGCCTGTAAATGGTTTAATTGAAATAAATGCTTTGAGTTTGAGTTTGAGTTATGCATTTGTGTGTCTACATAAATGGTTAAATAAATGAAAGTAGTTTATATTCATGAGTAGGTACTTTTGCTACCTAAAAGAATGCCAATTTTTTTTTTTTTTTTTTAACCTGTAAAACTCTTTGTAGGCAACACTTTTCACTCATCATTTATCACTCGACAATTGCTAGCTGAAGTTAATTTCCAAACTGTCTTTAAACAGAATTTATATGACATTTTGAGCTAAAACTAGACTTAAATTAGTATTCAGTCTAACTAACTAGCTAACTAAGAAAGCCATCACAATGAAATATGTAAATGGCTGCTTCTAATGTAATTTATAGTTGAAAAATTTTTCGGAGAATTTCGAGCCATATAGCAGCAAAATTACCCCCAGTATTCCCACTGCTGGGACTCAGACCTCCTCTACTCGAGAGGACATGAAAGAAAGAAGAAAAGAAAGAAAAATGTTTATTCTGCACAAACAAAACTCACATTACAAATGGGCTATATTCCACCACGCGGGCCCAGTGCGGGTTGGTTCTAGAATATGTAGCGGCACTACAGAAAAATACTTCGCAACAATATCTAAAAATACAAAACGAGAAGTAGCGCCATCTACAATGCCACAGGCGAACTACACAAGACGCACGTCATAGAAATTCTAGATCGCGCAGTTAAAGTTTACCGCGCGACTCGCATAGGTACAACATCCCGACATCAACCGTCGGGCGGTTACCCACCAGACACAACACCCGTCTGGTCGATAGATCCTCCCTTTTCCATAGAGTATGAGCGAACTTTACACCCTGTTCCTCATACCTCTATACCGGTTTCCTCACGATGTTTTCCTTCACTGTTTTGAGAGCAGTGGTGATGAATTTATTTAGACAAAGTAAAGTGCCCGCTTGGGTTCTCGAACCTACTCGTAAGTCGAGACCATTACCAATAAGCCACCAGTGCTTTGCTTGACACGTGGTATTACCACACTAAGCTTGATACCCGGGACAATTACAGGCAACAAAAAAGGTATGATTGAGGGAAATTAAAATGTTCTAGAACCAAAACTTCGGAGACATAGTATGTGACATTCGCCATCATAATCATAATCATATCATAATAATTATTTATTCACGAATAAAACACAACCATACAGAGTAACTTAATAATAAACACCAAAAAGAAGAATCGCTTGAAATAATTTCGACAATAAAATTTAGACAACAGTTGTAGAATGTGAGATGCTAGATTGCAAAGATAGCTTAGTTGTCGTCGGACTGATTCGCCCTATCCCCTCGTACTAGTATATAACTGTATCACGAGCGGATAGTTTTCCTCAACCTTAGAAACAGATTCCCACAAGGTTCCAGTAAAAAGTCGCATAATTATGTAGTTAAGCAAATTGATTACATACTGTGTGTGTGTGTGATCACACACTGCCTGTGTCCCAGCTGTGGGTACTTTATCGACTGATTATTAGCTATTCAGTGATTGCTAAATAAGTTAAATCTGTTTTGTATCTTTATTTCCTACTCCTATGTTTAATGCATGTGTGGCAGCCTTTAATTAAGGCTACACTATAATTTATAATATTTTTTAAGTGTTTTAACATGTATTTTTTGGTGTAAGCTTTGTTTGGTTGTCCTTAAATAAATAAACAAAATAGGTAGGTATGATTGAGCAAAATTAAAATGTTCTAGACCCAAAAATTCGGAGACATAGTATGTGACATTCGCCATCACACACTGCCCGTGTCCCAGCTACATTATCGGCTGCTTATTAGTTATTTAGCGATGGGTTTTTGTACAGCCTGTGTAGAATAGCATCGTTTTCTTAGGATACTCAAGTTCAAGTGTTCAGTTTCTGCCGTACACTGGTTTCTGTTTTGATTCCCGCATAGTGCAAATATTGGTACAGAGGGAATGTTGTTCCGTTTCTGCCTGTTTGTGTATTTATGTTTGTGTTATTGGCGACTGAAACGCATCCATAACAAACAACAGGAGGTTAAGAATTATGTATTAAATCTATGGTAACAGGTTCTGCATTGATGAACCGGCCTCCCCGTATTTAGTTGGAGATAATCCTATTAAACCCTACTAATATTATTAATGCGAAAGTAACTCTGTCTTTCTGTTACGCTTTCACTCTTAAACCGCTGAACCGATTGTCATGAAATTTGGCAGAAATATAGCCTGGGCTATGGAGAAGGATATAGTCACACTTTGAGTGATTAGATGTTTAGATGTTTGTTACTCAATCACGCAAAAACGGCTCAACGGATTTAGATGAAATTCGGCAAACTGATAGTTTATAACCTGGATTAACACATATGATACTTTTTATCCCGGTATTACGTTTCTTTGGGACAATTTTCGACCTCCACGCGGGCGAAGCCGATTGCTAAAATGAGTAAATAAGTATGAATAAAAAACATTAATCTAAACCTACGGGTTTTAGACAATATAATAATTATCACAATATTTAACACGCAAAATAATTTATCAACTAATTATCTCACAATCTTATAAATTGTAAATTATAAACAAAAGACTTTCGCACACATACCTTTAAACAGCTATCTCATAACGTCAACAAAATTTTAAGGACAATAAACAGGGTACAATTGTATTTTCAACTAAATACGTGACGTTGATGAAAATGTGAAGCAAAAGGGTTATGACTATTTTAATTAAGAGTAAAAGTAGTCATTGTGAGTTATAATCCCTTTGTTATTATTTTGCATCCTTCATAAAACATTAGTTATTACTTTGCAGTGCATATTTATATTTATAGGTGTCGTATAATGTAGGTAGGTTGCCATTATACTGTTACGCGCTAAAGCTAAAGTAATTAGTTACCACTAGCGCCATCTAGCATCGAGTAGCAGAATTAATTGAGTCAAGATCTTTCTAGCAATTTCGATACCAGCATCTTCTAGAATTATCAACATCTGTTCAGTCGGGGCCTTTATGTACTCGAAGATTCTAGATGCTTCGTTTCTCGAATGTTCTTAGGGCCCTATAAAAGGCCGGAACGGAGCAAGACCGAGTATTGTTGATCAAGCGACACAAGCGAGAACATCTGAAGCGATCTTCAAGTGCGATTTAGAGTGATCAGTAGTGAAATTGTGTTTTGTAATTTGTGTTTTTTAAAGTGTCAACTTTGGTCATTTTTACACGCTTTATATTAGCTTCACTTGTATGTTTGTTTGTTTGTATGTAACCGACTCCTTTGAGCGCGATTTTGACCCACTTTAAACGGTCAGATTTCATTGAAACTTTGTAAACTTGTCGATGACCGATGAAATTCAATAATTAAAAAAATATTGAGAAAAAAAAAAGTAAAAAAAAAAAATCACGTTTTTGTAGTTAGCAGAACTAAAAAATAGAAAATAAATAATAGTTTAAAAAACTAAAAAACACGCTTTAAAAACCAAACTAAAAAAGGAGAAAATAATTTAATTCAATTAAAAAGCGTGGGGTGCTTTTTGAGGTATTTTTATAATCAATCAATGTCAAGCACCCCACGCTTTTTAATTGAATTAAATTATTTTCTCCTTTTTTAGTTTGGTTTTTAAAGCGTGTTTTTTAGTTTTTTAAACTATTATTTATTTTCTATTTTTTAGTTCTGCTAAAAACGTGTTTTTTTCCCATTTTTTTTTAAATTAGTAAATTGTCATCGGTCCTCGACAAGTTTACAAAGTTTCAATGAAATCTGACCGTTTAAAGTGGGTCAAAATCGCGCTCAAAGATTCCGTTACATACATACATACAACCCGAGCTAATATAAAGCGTGTAAATTATTTATTAGTGAGAATAAAATAATTATTTATAAATATTATAAATACGGGGAATCAGAGTTCGATTTCGGAGAGGGAGCCTGAGAAACGGCTACCAGAACCAAGGAAGGCCGCAGGCGCGCAAATTACCCACGGAGAGTTACATACTGACATACAAGTGAAGCTAATATAAAGCGTGTAAAAATAAAACCATTTAAAAAGAGAAAAGTGTGTGACGTATACCATCGACGTATGCCGTCAGTAGG
This sequence comes from Antitype chi, assembly GCA_947359405.1. NCBI lineage: Eukaryota > Metazoa > Arthropoda > Insecta > Lepidoptera > Noctuidae > Antitype > Antitype chi. The sequence goes on from OX375836.1 coordinate 6,227,175, forward strand.
GACATACTAGAGAATGGGCAGCAGCGTTCTCTATGCATTTTACCACCATACTGCGATCGCCAACCCGCTTGCCAAGCGTGGCGATTTTGGCAAGCGTGGCTCTTTAGGGAGGCCTTTTGTCCAGCACGTCTTTCGGCTGAAATGCTGATGTTCTACTTTAGTGACGGAGTCGCTGGCAGAAGTCAGTTTATAGTTAAATAAGGGATATTTCATTTGCAAAAAAATGTAGTTGCTCCATACAAAATACGCCAGTGCAATAAAAGGCACCGGTAATTAACAATTCCGTGTAGGTTTCAAAAGCACAAATATTGCCGTATTCGCGTCAATCAACACTGGAAAAACAAAAACCACCAATGTTTTCCACCCCTGTTTGTCGATAGCTGAAAAATGACAACCAACAATAGTTTTTTGAGGGTTGAAATTGAAAATAAACAAGGGTTGAAAGCTGAAACCTTCGGTCATATTGGAGACACAAAGGGGTGGCTTTTCTGACAATGCGAGCGCGTCCCTGAGGGTTGACTTTCAGTTGACATTACTGAAATGTTTTTCAGTTTTATTTTTTATTTTGTTGCTTTTTTTGAGGTTGGGAAGCTGTATAATTTTGATAACTCTTTGCTGATGAAGTATTGTTATTTCATTCTGTTGTTACAATGTCTTAGACTTATAGCAAACCTTTATTTATCTTTAGTTCAAGATTAAACGTTGACAAACGGGTTAGATAAGGTAAAACCTATAACCAACCTGCATATTCAAGTAGGTAGCAGTTTTTGGCTATTTAGTACCTATTTATCAAATTTAAGAATAAAAATGTGATACTTTTTGGACACCAAAAGACAACAAAAAGAGGCACATTAATCATGATATAAGAGTAATAATGATTTTTTGTAGAAAACCTAAATGGGAATTATTTTTGGTAAGATTAAACACATGTTCTTAAAATGTTTGGGACGTACACCTTCCACCATGGATTTTAATGACCTATAAAACCTAACCTCAAACCTATAAACTACAAAACTGACATATTAGACTCTAAAGTCAGTTTATGTTATAATCCTTACACGTCTGCTCACCATTAAATTGCAGAACTTAATTTGAAAGTGTGTACCCCTCCTAATTTACCCTCCCCTTCTCAAAGGGGTAAGATCGGCAAACACACTGACAGGTGTCATAAATAACCGAATTTCGAGGGTAAATTAATCAATTCGAAACTTAGGATTATCGCAAGGCTCAGTGGCGTAGCGTGCCTTGGCGGGGCCCCGTATAAAAATTTGTTTGGGGTCCCTTATGAAGAGTAAAAATTTCTCACAAAAGACAAAAAAAATGTTTGCCTAAAACTAAAAGAAATATTTATTCATCATAATTATCTATCTGTCACTTTTTCCAAATTTTTTATAAACAATTCAAATTATATTGCACTCTCCTTGCCTTTTGTCCTTGTCTTTTGTTTGACTTTTGTCATTTGTGAAATAAATAAAAAATGGGAAGTTTTTATAAATTTTTGCTTACGCACGTCGGGGGCCCCCGTGGCCCGGGGGCCCCGTATAATTGATACGGCAGATCAAGGCGGTAGCTACGCCCCTGACAAGGCTGCTTGTCAACGGGCTAGCAGATAGCTGACTGATTAATGGCTAGATTCAGCTAAATTGGGGGTCTTATAGTTTTTTAGACCTAGGTTTTTGGACTAAGTTGTAGGTGTCAAACTTGGAAGTTACATAAAACAAGTTTCTTTATAAAACTGGTTGTAAGACTTTCGGGCTTCTGTCTATACAGGGTGTCCCAAAAGGTTACGTAGCTGGGAAGGGGGGTGATAGGGGTGGTCACAAGGGTCACCAGAAAAATAAAAATCCCCTCAGGGTATTAAAAAAAATTAATGGCATTTAAAAAAAAAAAAAATTTTTTGTTAAAAAAATTTTTTTTGTTAAAAAAACTAACAAGAACTTAATTTTCTTTAAAATCTTGGTTAGATATGTATTGTTTTTTTTTAAATTTCAATTTGATAAAGGGTTATTGACGATTACATAACAGCATTTTTTTTTAATACAGCAATATTTGTAGGTACAGTTAGCAAAATAGGTGTCACCCCACCCCACAAGGTGTCAAATTTTTAGTTTAAAAAAATGCCATTTATTTTTTTAAATACCCAGAGGGGATTTACTTTTTTTTTTCTGGTGACCCTTGTGACCACCCCTATCACCCCCCTTCCCAGCTACGTAACCTTTTGGGACACCCTGTATACTAACCCTTTTATTTAAAAACGTTGCTAAAAGTTAAGAGATGTGTAAACTTCAAAAATGTATGGTTAAACAGACACTAATCACTACTTAACTTTAAGCAATGTTTTTAAATAAGGGGGTAAATAGCTAATTTATTACTGTGTTATCCCTACAAAATGGTAGAGCTGCGTGGTGATGATCTACGCGTCATGTTCGTGAACGGACGCCGGCATCTCTTAACTGCTAGGGCTTATTTTTCATCTAAGTAGTTTTTTTTTACATTGTTCTCACACATAGAAGCAACAAGAATGTGTACTCAGGATTTTATCTAATACCTTTAAACGAGCAATTCTTGCATAAATGTATGTATATATATGTTACCGGAAATGTATGAAACCTAGGAATTGTACACAATTCCGAGCCTACTTAGGAAATGTGTGAAATAATGTTTCAAAGATTCTTTAGTACACACATTTCCTGTGAAATGTATGTATTCCCTAGGAATTTTATGCAATTCCGAGAACACACTAGGAAATATATAAAAAGTAATTGCTTTCTAGAATTGCTCGCATGGTTTTCTGCGCGGGCGCTGCGGGTTTTAGTCAGTAAAAGTCTGACACGACCTCCCGCTCCACCCAGAGCGGGAGAAGTTATGTGATGATCTCCCACCCAAAAAAAAAAAACCCACAGTATGAAGAGCACATAAAATGTCAAACTTCAAACACCCATAACTCAAAAGTGACAGTGTGGACTGAGTACTTTCTGCTTAACTACGTCCAACTATTACTCACTATTACTCAAATCATCACGCCATTCCTCTTCTAAAATTAACTCCTTTAATCCCACGTTTTAACCCCGGTCCATTTAAAAACATTAGTTCAAATATCTCGTTACGAAGGTACAAAAGGTCTCAACGATTACCTAGTGAGGTACTTAGCTCGAGGAATGCGATATGATAATGGGACCCAAATGACATGTAGGCTGGAAATAGGGTTGCCACGGACTCTGTTATACAGGTTGAAATTGAAAACATGCGACAAACCGAAATGGGAGATTGTACTCATCATTATGAACAACTTTTACTAAGGGACCAATGATGCAATCGCGAAAAAAAAAACATCTGTTCCCTACATTTATGTTCGCATGACTCGTCAAAATGTAGGGAACAGCTGTTTTTTTTTGCGATTGCATCTTTGGTCCCTTAGTAAAAGTTGTTCATAATGATGAGTACAATCTCCCATTACGGTTTGTCGCATGTTTTTAATTTCACCCTGTAGAGTATTGTTCTCTTTTGCATATGAGTGTACTCTATTATCTATAACACTAATAGAGTACGTTAATATACTTTTTTTTTACATAAACCAACTTTTTAGAGGCAAGTGAGTTCGTTTTTCTGCGATTTTTCTATGTATATTTTCCTCTGTGAGACTTGACTAGTTGTCGTGAAGTGGCGGGAAAAGAAGAATAGACAGGACTATATTAATATTCATTAAAATGAGCTCCTGATCTTATCTGAAAGTTTAATTATGATGTTTGGAGTTCTACGATTCTTGTAAAATCAATAAATTAATGTTAAATCACTAGGCACGCCATAATGACTGTGATTATAATGTAAAGTAACGATATACAAAATAAAAACAAAAGGACACTTAGGCGTCGAAGTATTCCTCCGCATCGCTGTCATCAGGAAACGTGCCCAGAAGACTGGCAGCATTGCCACGTTGAATGGCAATGCTAATTCTTTGGCCAAAGAACGACCCAGCCCTCTGGTCACGTGAAGTGTCGATCAGCCGGCGAGAAATTTCCTTAAAAAGGAGACGTGCACTCGGGCCCCATGACCCGAGCGTTTCGACCCCAAACGGCTCAAAACTGTAGTTACCCATAAGGTTACAGTATTTACGCCGCTTGAGGGTCTCAGCAACAGCAGCAGCGGCGCCAGCACAGCCCGCTAAATCAATAAATATATTAGTATTAAAATAAATTTTATTTTATTAAAAGTTCTAGAAAATACATAAAAAAAAGAATAAATGGTACTCCATTTTATAAATCTGTACTCTGTAATTACTCTCATTGAAATCAGAAATACTTTACTTCTTCTAGAAAAACTTGGCAACCCTAGTTGGGAAGTATGGTAGCTCTGAAATGGAGTATGTTTAAATGTATATTTTTCTACATGACTGTTTATTACGTTTTTGGGGCATTAAAAGAGACTGCATGAGTGATGATCAGAGATCGGATATTCGGATGGGAAGTATGGTAGCTCTGAAATGGAGTATGTTTAAATGTATATTTTTCTACATGACTGTTTATTACGTTTTTGGGGCATTAAAAGAGACTGCATGAGTGATGATCAGAGATCGGATATTCGGATGCATATTTACTAAAGATAATTTTTAGCTATGAAAGTATGGAAGCGGCTTTATAAATTATTTGTAATATTTATTAAAAACCCCGGGATTCTTGGATTGTATAACTATTCAGATGTGTATTAATTTAAAATTAATGTTTAACCCGATACAAATATGTGTATGTACTGGAGGAGGGGTGGTTTGTATTAGTTAAAACAAAAAATAACCAAATTACTTACCTAAATTAAGACTTTTTCGATACAAAAGCGCATTCCATGTTAGCCAACATCTCAACTTTAGGTGAATATACATCCGAATACCCGATCTCTGGTGATGATGCTTAAGTTGGTACGTCTCACGCAAGCAAGGCAGTAGAAAATCAAAATCTATAGCCATTTTATTCATATTATAATTTTAAATTCCATTACTTGCTATGTAAAAATCATCATCAGCCGAAAGGCGTCCACTGCTGGACATAAGCCTTCCCCAAAGTGGCGAGTTTGCCACAATCGCCACGCTTGGGTTGGCGATCGCAGTATCTGGTAAAATACATATAGAACGCTGCTGCCCATTCTCTAGTAAGTCCCTTAGTCGCCTTTTACGACACTCACAGGAAGAAATGGGGCACCACCCCATTTCTCTATTTCTTTGCGTCCGGCACTACACGGAATACAATACCGACAGAAAGTATTAGAATATCATCTAGTTACATAAAGTGAATTAAATACATGTAATACGTATCATGGTGGCCTAGATGCGAAACATCGGGTCTTCTTCACGATCCGACATAGTTTAGGTAGTTGTGGGCACTGTAGTGGGTACTCGAACGAACGAAAAGGTAATTTGAATTTAAAATAACTTTTAGAAACTGGCGAGATTACATAAATATGTGCATCGGAAACAAACACGTGCGTTGGTACTGAGCGTTTGCCTAGACTGTCCGAGCTCGACTGTTAAGTGGAACCTAGTCGCGGGCTCGAACTCACTGGTGGGCCTGGCTAAAAATCACGCTATCTCACCAGGCTTCGTGTCCGACAGAGATATTATCAGTGATAAGCAGTTAAACGTTAGTCTACACGCACAACGTTATTGAGTGAGATGCAGGATCATTTATAGTGAAAAACTCGCGAAAAAATTAAGAAAAGTCCTTCGGAACATCGGGTTTTATGAAAAAGCCTATGCATAAATCAATGACTAATAAAGTTTATTGAACTTTTCGATAATTGAACTTTGTCGATACCGACTTAGTTTTGGAGATTTTACACTTTTTTTATTACTTAAACACGCCCAAAGTTAAGTAAAATTAGCAAGAAAAACGAATCTTTGTTGGCTCCTAACTTTTTAATGAGATTTTATTTTAGTATTCAGTTTCCATACTAACAATATTTATAATGAGACAAAACGATATAATGTTTTACTACAAAGTAAAACACATACAAATGTGCCGTGTCAGACAGTGGAGTAAAACACTCCCGAAGTTTGAATGCAAAAAATGTGGACTAGGTTCACCTTAACTGTAGACTGTCGCCGTACTCGGTCCCTCCGCCAGTGCTCGGTGCATCCCCTCCACTGACCGTCGTGTCCAAACGGTAGGGCTCGCTTGCGTTTCCGGTTACATAATTATGCGTTTACGAATCAAATTGTTAGATGGCGCTGTCCGCTATACTTTGGCGCCGTCAATCCTCAACATAATACAAATTATCTAAGCTAACGCAGAAGTGACCCAGGCAACATCTGGGCACGCTCGATCCAACATAGACCTCATAAATCGCTTTCCATCAGGCGTGATCGAGGTCAAAAGCAGACCCATTTAGTAATAAAAAGTTATTAAATTTATATGGGACAGCCCCCATTCTTTTTTTAACGTATTAAAAAAATAATTTTCGAAATCGATCCACTTTGCCGGCGATATTGCGGAACTTACATACAAAAAAAATACAGATGAATTGAGAACCAAGAAATCGGTTGAAAATATTTTACGAAGATTTGAAGCCATGTCATCTTATATTATATTTATAACACAATCTAGACGTGACAAGATTTCGTCACCCAAGTTTCATACGAAGCGCGGAAAACTAATTTAGGGTCTTATAAATTTATATTCTTGAGTCTAAGTAGAAAGTTTTATAAGGCATCGTGCTTACTATAAATGAAGCGATATATTAGCTGAAAATACGCAAAGAGGATGTGTTTAAGACAATGAACTGGGAAGAAAGCGGCATTAACATCAACGGCGATTACATCTCACACTTGAGATTTGAAGTTAACATCGTATTTCTGGCTGAATCGCTGCATAATTTGCAGCAGATGCTGGACGGCCTAGTTGATCCTTCTGTACGCGTTGGTTTCCGGATGAACTTGGACAAAACCCAGGTTATGTTCAACGAACACACTCTGGGACCGATTGCTGTCAATAGCAGTGCTCTCAGAGTTGTTCAAGAATACGTTTACCTCGGGCCAACTCTGCAGTTTGGTAAGAACAACTTTGAGAAGGAAGCTAACAGAAGAATTCAAGCTGGGCGTGTCGTAGGTAATTTAAATCACGCCGGATGGTACATCTATTTTCAGTTGTTTTTATTTAACCGGCTTCAAAAAAAAACCAAACTAAAAAAGGAGAAAATAATTTAATTCAATTAAAAAGCGTGGGGTGCTTTTTGAGGTATTTTTATAATCAATTAATGTCAAGCACCCCACGCTTTTTAATTGAATTAAATTATTTTCTCCTTTTTTAGTTTGGTTTTTAAAACGTGTTTTTTAGTTTTTTAAACTATTATTTATAATAAGTATTAGTATAGATTTGTAAAGATAGAAGTTTTTATAAGAATTTCATAATTATATTGTAATATTCATTACAAAATACGATTAGTTCTGCTAACTACAAAACGTGTTTTTTTTTTCTCAATTTTTTTTTAAATTATTAAATTGTCATCGGTCCTCGACAAGTTTACAAAGTTTCAATGAAATCTGACCGTTTAAAGTGGGTCAAAATCGCGCTCAAAGATTCCGTTACATACATACAACCCGAGCTAATAAAAGCGTGTTAAAAAGGAGGAGGTTATCAATTCGGCTGTATTTTTTAAAATGTTTATTGGCTCAGAACTTTCGACTGGGTAAATCGATTGTGATAAAAAAAAAATATTTGAAAGCTGATGCGTTCCGTGTGGTCCCATTTAAATTTCGTATAGATCTGATCAGGCTTTTCGGAGACCGACAACGGAACTCTTCAAAAAATGTCAGCAAATCAACCGCGATTGCTGCTATCGCATAAATATGCATTGTTTTTACCCCAAATTAAAATTATTTTTCACAATTCGAAATGTCATCAACATTTCGAATTGTGAAAAATAATTTTAATTTCGGAAGTCGGTGACTGGTGACATGAAAATTAAATAAAATACATATCCAAAGTCACCGACTCCCGAAATTAAAGTTATTTTTCACTTTGTAGTGTTTTTTTGGAAGTCGATTGTTTTTTTTTTAAGTTTTTATTCGTAGAAATGTCACTACACTTAACCAAACGACGTAGAACCAGAACCAGAGCAAGAGCATTGTTTTCTTGATATAATTTACAGTATATTATGGATAGGGCAACGAAAGAATTTTCTGTCCCACACAGTTTACACAGCAATAATTTGGCAGATTGTGGAAAAATGTGTATTCGGTCCATAATCTAATCAGTCTATAATATTCTCCCTGCTAGGACATAGCCTTCTTAGGTGGAAATGGGCTATAATCCACCACGGAGGCCCAGTGTGGGTTGGTGGATGGCACATGTCTTCGAATTTTTGGTTCTAAGACATGTCTGTTTCCTCACGATGCTTTCCTTCACCGTTTTAAGAGCAATGGTGGAGGCCGACCCCAACTTAATTTGGAAAAGGCTTTCCAGATGATGACTTCTCTCGATACAAGAACTTCGCAAGCATCTACCAACCCGCACTGGGCGCGCGTGGTGGAATACAGCCCACTCCCTCTCACAGAGAGGAAGCCTGTGTTCCAACAATGGGAATATTAGAGGCTAATTATACTTATACTGCGCAAGGCACATTGCTCGCAGAACAGATCGCCGATGGGGCCGAAAGGTTCTGGAGTGGCGACCGCATACTGGAAGACGTTAAGTTGGAAGGCTTTCCAACTTAACGTCTTCCAGTATGCGGTCCCAGTCGTCGTCTTCCAGTATCCATGTTGTGGGAGGCCTCCCACAACATGGATCTTTAACCTTGTGAAGGCCACAGGAACCCGCTGGATGCGGGAAACACAAGACCGGTCGAAGTGGCGGTGCTTGGGGGAGGCCTATGTCCAGCAGTGGACGTCTTTCAGCTGAAATGATGATGATGATGATACATATACTGCGCCCCCTTGAAACCATATTTTTAAAGGAACTACTGCGTACAGACGCCAGCACTTTAAGCTATCCCAAACTGTCAAGTTTTCCCAATTGAATATGAACCTTATGCTTGTGTATTAAAGTTGAAAACCTATCAAAGAAATTTGACAGATTGGCGTAGCTTGATGTGCTAGCCTCTGTACATTATAACCTCATTTTGATTTCGACTTTATTTATGCCCAAATTTAGCTTTTCTCTCTAAAGGCAATTAATTGGTTTCGGACAGAATTTTTAATTAAAATCTGTTTACAGTGATGATGTAAGTCTTCTGTTTTATAAAAACATACCTATTTGTTTTCTTGATTACTAATTTCTTTTTTTTTTTTTTTTTTTGGGTGGGAAATCATCAAATAACTTCTCCCGCTCTGGGTGGAGCGGGAGGGCGTGTCAGACTTTTACTGACTAAAACCCACCCGTGTTCCCTCAGTTGCCTGTGTGCCAGGGGCCGCGGTATCTCTTTCGAACAACCCGCACGCAAAAAAATCTGTGTTTGTGAAACTTAAATAAATTACTAATTTATTTAAGTTTCACAAACACAGATTTTTTTTTCTTTTTCAAACATCGGAGGACTCTTAAGTCATCCTAATCTGCTTTAAATTTTATTTACACCAACAGCTTACATTTCACGCTGCAGCTTCTATTTATAACGTAAAGCTTAATTAAAACTCAGCAATAAACACCTAAAACTGCTAATTTAAATACGTCTGTCAAGCGTATACTCAGTTTCATTTGGCTGTAGAATTACGTCACTATGACGCCTAAATTATCTAGCGCCCTGGTAGTCTCGCTAAGTAGATTCTAACTTGGATTATTTCGAGTTAAGGCTTTAAATTTAAAATGGCTGTGTGAGATTTTGAGAGGCTTAGCAGCTTAGCAGATTAAATTGTGTCAATTTTGGCGTTGTAGGAAAACCAGCACCACTCTTACAGATATCACCGGTAGGTAAGGTATAAATATGATAAGCATCGTATTTTGTAATGGATATTACAGTATAATTATGAAATTCTTATAAAAAGTTATATCTTTACAAATCTATACTAATACTGATTATAAATAATAGTTTAAAAAACTAAAAAAACACGCTTTAAAAACCAAACTAAAAAGGAGAAAATAATTTAATTCAATTAAAAAGCGTGGGATGCTTTTTGAGATATTTTTATAATCAATTAATGTCAAGCACCCCACGCTTTTTAATTGAATTAAATTATTTTCTCCTTTTTTAGTTTGGTTTTTAAAGCGTGTTTTGTAATTTTTTAAACTATTATTTATTTTCTATTTTTTAGTTCTGCTAACTACATAAACGTGTTTTTTTTCTCATTTTTTTTTTCTCGACAGGTTTACAAAGTTTCAATGAAATCTGACCGTTTAAAGTGGGTCAAAATCGCGCTCAAAGGAGTCGGTTACATACAAACAAACATACAAGTGAAGCTAATATAAAGCGTGTAATAAAGCGTGTAATAAAGAGGTAAAGTTTGTGAGGTTGTAGGGGGTAATCTCTGGATCTACTGAACCGATTTTGAAAATTATTTTACCAATAGAAAGCCACTTAATTTGTAAGTGTCATAGGGTATATAATAACCCGAAAAATGAAAAGACTTTTTCGTGGTAGTCGGATTTGCAAAGTTAGTCGGAGAAAAAACAATCGAACGAAAACGTTTCTTACGAAAGCTACAATAACGATGAGAGATATATGATTAAGTTCTAGAGAAAAGTTGTAGAGCTTGATAAAGCCTACAAAAACGTCACTGACAGCATATATTTAACTTTTATATTTAAGTCACAAAAAGTAGTTTTTTAATATAAAAAAAAAATATTTAAATCGGTAAGTCATGTTTATTGGTCATACTATCAACAATTATGAATTCTTATCAAAATAAGTAAATTTTTTCGTCTCAAGTGTTTAAAACAAAAGACTTTTCTCTTTTACTGCATATAATTTGGACGAATGGTTAAAGAGATAATACGACATAGTTATGACCCGCGACCGTGTCGTAATCTATTGAGTGATATAAAAATGTTTAACGCCCAACGAAGTGGGCACGGGTCAGCTAGTATACAATATACATAGCACAAAAAGTTTCTAAATCAGATAAAAAATATTCCGAACACAACATAAATATTTTACGTCGTTAAGACGTACAGAATGGATTAACCGTATGATCCAAGCAATACCTATCACATACTTGTTGATATTTAATACACTGTCGCGCCATCGACACGACGTAGAAGAAGTTGAACGAAGAAGTTTGTTAATAATGATAAAGATATGTGATGAATGATTTTATTTCTGTAAGTAGGTTTGTACAAACACTTTTACACGTCAATCATATTTCTATAAACTAGATAAGGCTGGCGTTTCCTATCTGACTACTTTGAGAAGAAAGGCCGAAACAAACTCAGAGGTTGACCATGATTAAAACTAAACGAGAAAAATAAAGAAACCAAACAAAAATAAAAACACCCACACAATCATCACATTCACAATAATAAAAGCAATATAATAACTTTACAAAGTAAATATTCATGTCCTAATTTAAATAAAATCCATCATCGTCGAAGTGTATATATAAAATGAACTGTACAGTCACGGACTTTAATTGATAAGCCACTTGCCACAGTTCCTATTTTAGCCGTGTAATGCAAATCGGGTTTAGTCGGTTATACTCGTACATGTCCAGAGTGACGACCCAAAGTCAACCAATTGCAGAGCTAGCAACCGTAACCTAGCAACAATTGTTTTAGCGTAGCGATGGTGACGTTATGATTAGTCATTTCGACATCGGAAAAACTCGCACCCACGATGTTATCCGAACGTGTAGCGTCCAAGAGATGTTCATGACAAATATGATAACTGTTGCATATAAACATATATAGTTACGGCTACGATTCACCAAAATTCGAAATTATCGTCTCTGACATTTCAACTGTCACTGTCTTTGGATAGGTTTTCAGAAATAACGAGTATTTAATGAGATCTTATTCAAAGGAGGTCAGTATCAAATAGATTGGATAAACTTATGCAACAGTGTATTGATTTATCTTTGACAATTTATTAGTCAACCTCTATGGATAAGACTATTTCCGATTATAAGTAATTTGTCATCTTGTTTACGAGCATGCGGCTTAAGTTCGTGTTTAATAGTGTAATCTCGTGAATGTATAAAACTGCAAAATTGGAATGTTTAATAGTGGCTTATCAATTAAAGTCCGGGACTGTACATATGATATGATAGGAACAGTCAGTAACTTTAATATAAAGAAAGTGATAAAAAAAAAACCATTACATTTCATATTGCTTCACTGCATAACAAAGACTTTAACAGTAACTTAAGATGATTATTTTTGTTCTTGTTTGTTTTCTACAAACAATAAATTCCAAATTCTCAAGTACCTAATTTAAACTTCCCTTTAACTACCCTCATTATTCTATCCTGTCGTATTAAATTTTACCTTAGCACGTACTTAAAGTAAGGTACCTCCTGCCAGGAGTGCGGGTTGTTTGAAAGACATACCGTAGCCCCTGGCACACAGGCAACGGAACAGGAACACGGGTGGGTTTTAGTCAGTAGAAGTCTGACACAGCCGCCTGCTCCACCCAGAGCGGGAGAAGTTATTTGATGATTTCCCACCCTCAAAAGAAAAAAAAACGTACTTACCTCGTAAATAATTATTTACGAAATAGATAGCATTTTTTATTTTATTAATGGCTTATTAAATCACTTCCAAAATATTCCAAATACAAAACCCATATTTACGTCGTGTAGACGTAATAAAATGAATCAACGTTATAATTCAAGTAATACCCATTACATACTTGAATAACTTTAATCTAAGTTAGTATAATACCACCTCAGAGCCTCACTCAAGTGAGCGCACACAATTCGATAAGCGAACTCATTTGTTTTTAAAGTAAATCATCGTGGATTCACAACGAGACAGCGTTCGAATTTAGAAGTGATATTTCGAGAACAATATTTATAGGAAGTACACCTCAGCCTATCCATTCGAGGAAATAAGGCGTAATAGTATGTTATGTTACCTATTACACCATTTATTACACCAATTTATTATGGTTAGTATTTTCTCACCGCAAAACTAAGATATTAGTATCTTTTTGGCACTTTTCAAATCAAATCAAATCATTTATTGGTTTGAAAACATAGGTAATAAATAGTACATAGATGTGTTATTTTATAAGTCCTTCATGTTATACCGTCACATGGGCATGCAAATCATATATTGTTATTGAATTTATACAAATTTAGGATATTGTAACTTTAAAATTAACAGTAAGTAATACAAGATACAAATTTATGTCAATCGTTTGAATTACAGTACAAAATGTCACAATAATACGAAAATGTCAAATGTCAACCATGTTACATTAATACAAAAAAATGTCAAAGGTCACTAAGGATACATTAATAAAATTTAAATAACATGTAAAAAGGAATAATAGGGGAATAAGGAATAATAAGGAATAATAGGGGATCTTATCCTTACATAATGTCAATCGGTCAGTGATTCATCATTAAGGTAGTCGTCAATTGTGTAATAACTTTTTTTAATCAAATTTCTTTTAGTGCCCTTTTAAATTTGAAAATTGTCATAGTTTTAATAATATTAAGCAATTTATTATTAATGCGTGGGGCAATGCCAAAAAAACTTTTTTGCATTTTTGCTGTTTTACATTTAACTTGACACAATTGATTTAAATATTGAGTCCGTATAGGATTCCTTCTGACTGCTGACAATTTTTAAATAAATGTAGATTTTTGGAACGAAGTTCCTTATCGCGCGTTGTGAAAGGGGGCTAGACGGAAAAAAATCTCACGAAAAGTTGTAACGACACTTTTTGCTTTAGTAAGCTATTGTAAGCCGTGCGGCGTGCGCATGTTTCTATGTCTGTCTCTCTCTCTCACTTATAGAAAGCAAGCCAGATATTTTCATTTCGTCTTTTATATTATTTATTATTTTGATTTTTTTTTTAACTTCTTTCCATCCGGGTGTCCCTTGACACCTCTCAAGTTTTTTACACATTTTCCTGATTATGATGAGAATCCCGTGTGTTAATTTTTCAAGTTCCTCACGGGCGAAACCGCGGGCAAAACCTTAAATAAGAACAAGTCTCCGTTAGCTATATATAACTAACTACACTATAAACAACAAGTTAATCGGTTCAAAGTTCTCCCTAAGTAGGATTAAGTTACAAAATATGACTCCGATCAAGGTATCCTATCACAAGTACCTACGAAGTGTACTCGTAAGTACGTGATAGGGTAGAATTTAATACGACAGGGTAAAAGTATGGGGGTAGATAAAGGGCAGTTTAAATTAGGTACTTGTAAATTTGGGATTTATTGTTAGTTTTCTCCAAATAATAAAAAAAGGAGAGGAGGGGCGGGAGAGAGGTGATCTTATCCTTACTTAATATTACAATCGCGAAAGTTTGTATGTATGGATTTATGTATGTTTATTACTCTTTCACGCAAAAACTACCGAATGGATTTGTATGAAATTTGGCACACAGATAGATTATAATAACCTAGATTAAAGGGATACTTTTTATCCCGGTAGTACGTTCCCGCGGAATAATTATTACCGAATTCCACGCGGGCAAGGCCGCGGGCCAAAGCTAGTAAGTAGATAATAGTTAAGTCTACCTCGATGGTCTTAGGGTTGCAAGCGTAACTGCTGAGGTTCGAATCTTCGATACCCAGGTCAGGCAAAATTCACCATTAGGAATTTTTCAGTAGCACCCTACAGTTTGGACTGGCCCTGTTTGTGTCATAATCAGAGATCGGGTATTCGGATGCATATTCACCTAAAGTTGAGATGTTGGCTAACATGGAATGCGCTTTTGTATCGAAAAATTCTTAATTTAGGTAGGTAAGTAATTTGTTTATTTTTTGTTTTAACTAATACAAACCCTCCTCTAGTACATACACATATTTGTATCGGGTTAAACATTTATAATACACACCTGAATAGTTTATAAAGCCGCTTCCATACTTTCATAGCTAAAAATTATCTTTAGGTAAATATGCATCCAAATATCCGATCTCTAGTCATAATGGATGCGGTTCCAATAGGAAAATGTGCAAAATGTGGGTATCATATACGCTGTTGCTGCTTTACCATTCGGGTGATACATGCGCAATGTTATGTAAATTCTTAATAGTTTTCATCGCGTAACATGAGCTAGGAAATGAGAACAGAAACGTGCTAATTACTGCACTGTGGCTTTTCAGGACAGCACTTTTAGAATTCAAAACTTAACATTTTGTATCAACCTTACCAGGCCTATTTTTAACCAACTTCAAAAAGTAGGAGGTTCTCAATTTGTATGTACTTTTTTTTGGATTGATGTGTCGCGATGTCTCCCGTAATTGTTGATCGATTTCGAAAATTCTTATTTAATCAATTGGGGGCCTCAGGGGTGGTCCCATATAAATTTTATTATCTTTGCTTGGGTAGTTTTTGCGTTAGCTTCGATACGTATTTAATCCACTTTGTGTACTTACCTTGACGATGTTCTAATATTGGCTTTCGCAAATGGTGGTATACGTATTGGTGTGAGGCAGGTAGGTAAAAACTAAAACACACGCTTTAAAAACCAAACTAAAAAAGGAGAAAATATTTTAATTCAATTAAAAAGCGTGGGGTGCTTGACATTAATTGATTATAAAAAAATACCTCAAAAAGCACCCCACGCTTTAAACTATTATTTATTTTCTATTTTTTAGTTCTGCTAACTACAAAAACGTGTTTTTTTTTTCATTTTACTCAATTTTCTTATTTTAATTATTGAATGGTCATCGGTCCTCGATAACTTTACAAAGTTCAAATGAAATCTAACCGTTTAAAGTGGGTCAAAATCGCGCTCTAAGGAGTCGGTTACACACAAACATACAAGTGAAGCTAATATAAAGCGTGTAAAAATCACTACAAAGTGAAAAATTACTTCAATTTCAGAAGTCGGTGACAAAAGAATTAAATACAGATCCAAAGACTTACGTAATTAATTTTTCACTTAGTGGCGCGTTTACGTTCATACATCTGTGGCCGTCTATGTAGGCATCTGTGTAGTGTGAGTTTCATTTAACCATCTCGATCAAACGCGCTCGGTGCGTTTGATCGAGATGGTTAAGGCGGTGATTTCTTGAAAACGCTCAAAAAGGTAGTTTTTTAAACAAGTGTATCTCTTTAACCGTAAATAATTTTGAAAGCAAAAAAATATATGATATTTTCAAGTCTTTTTTGCATAAAATGATGGAACTCAAAACATAATTAAACATACCGTAATGCATCAAAAAAATCATCAAAGTCACCTCTAAATTATCTTTAAAACCAGTTTATCCCTTCAATAACAATTATAATTATAATTAAAAATATACCTACCATAAAATTTCAAATGCCAAACTGCATCCAGTGAACGATTATTTATTATTACATAGTTAATATCTAATCTTATACGATGTTTTTGCATTTTTACGACAATGCTAGCTCATTTATTATTCTAATTTATTACAACAGATTTTAACCCGTATCGGATTGCAATAAGAACTATTATCGCTCATAACGACAATATCTAAAGTTACCAGGGCCTTAAATAAAACTCGCACTAAGGTCTCTGGTCATACGCGCACACCGGGTGCGAGTAGGTACTCCACATCTGACCTCAATCCTCCTATTTTCGGAAGTCTACCGCTAGAATTGTCTAAATCAAAAGATCAAATAAAAATCCGCCTCCATTAAATTATATCCTTGTTGATTGGTAGACACCTATCTCAAGTTAATTGGTTTAATCAACATAAATTCTAGCTGTTTACTTTATCTGTTGGTTTACGGGCTCCTAAACTACCTTGGTAACTTTTGTCCTTTTAGTTTAACTAATTTAATGTCACGACTAACCTCTAGCTAGGGGATGGTTGAATTAAATTAAAGTTTTACACTTTTGAGTTTATTACCTTTCTGAAATGAACATTTCTTAAGAGAGTACATCCCACGCGGGCTGGCAACGTCGCATTTATATTGGTTTTTCGTGATTATTTCATTAAATATGAATCAAAGTACAATTGTTTTTTTTCAGCTAAGCACTCGATCGTGTTTGTTTATAATTATTTTTACACGCTTTATATGAGCTTCACTTCTATGTTTGTTTGTATGTAACCGACTCCTTAGAGCGCGATTTGGACCCACTTGAAACGGTCAAATTTCATTGAAACTTTGTAAACTTATCGAGGAACGATGACTATTCAATAATTTAAAAAAAAATTGAGAAAAATGCAAAAAAAAGAAAAAAATAATAATAAAAAAAATCACGTTTTTGTAGTTAGCAGAACTAAAAAATAGAAAATAAATAATAGTTCGTTGTAGTTTCGTTTTTTTTTTCATTTTTCTCAATTTTTTTTTTTAGATTATTGAATTGTCATCGGTCCTCGATAAGTTTACAAAGTTTCAATGAAATCTGACCGTTTAACGTGGGTCAAAATCGCGCTCTAAGGAGTCGGTTACATACAAACATACAAATAAACAAACATACAAGTAAAGCTAATATAAAGCGTGTAAAAAGATATAAACTATATTCGTGTAATTACGTTGTCATTTGTATGCCAATCATCTTAACATACATAGCAAGAATAAGAAACAAACAAACTATTATTTTTTCTCTTATTATTTATTTATTATGACTTAAAAAACGCTTTCTTCTGTACATAATATTACAAGCGAAATATCCTCTACTACAACCCCTTTTAAAATACAAATGCAAATTTTAATACAAAATTATATGAACAGAGGTGTTTTTGTGTGAGGTAGAGCATTTTCGCATTTGCTTTTATTTTTTACCAGATGTAGGTATGCGAATAAAAAAATGTGTTGAGTACATTTTTATGTCGACAGCACTTTTACTAACAGAAAAAGTATTATGGAGATACCCCAAATGGTTTTTACATGTATTGTTCACCCTACAAGGGAATGTGATGGCATTAGGCGCTTCCTCTAAAACATGGGACTATAACATAACTGGCGAATTGAGGATGTTATGTACGCCTCTGCCTAATCGTATGGAGAATATAGGCGTGATGATAAGTGTGTGTGTAAAAAAATTCGTCTTCCGACTCAAGCTTTTTAAATGTTAATAGAAATGAAGCTAAATGACAATGTTGTTGTACGAGTATGTTAGAGAAATGTTTAATGTTAATAATAGGTATCTTTTTTTTTGGATGGGAATTCATCAAATGACTTCTCCCGCTCTGGGCGGAGCGGGAGTGTCAGACTTTTACTGACTAAAACCCACCCGTGTTCCCTCAGTTGCCTGTGCCAGGGCCACGGTAAATCTTTCGGTCCAATCCGCGACCCTGGCAGGCATGAGCCCTAGTATCATCAACATCTTCATGTGCCTTTGTGTTCTTTCACCAGAATTAGCTTACCCACTGACAGGTTATATGATTATGTTATTTCATATAATTGCTTTTTTTATCTGACTGTCTAATTCAGATTTTCTCTTTTTTTTCATTTATTTGTTGACTTAATCTACTCATTACAATGTTTTTTTTTAATGAGTAGTATTGCAATATGTAGTTAGCTAGCGACCTCGACAATTCATGATTATTCTTGCCAGTGCAACCGGCAGCAAGTTCGTCATGCTCCCTTAGATGTCACTGCTTGCGGTAGCGTCGGGGGTCGGGTTGCCTCCTTCCCTCAAATATGGCGAGGGGGGTAGTGGCTGATCTTTGCGTTATGCTCGTGAACGGGTGCTGCTCGTGGTGACTGGTCGTCTTGCTGACCATGGTTTTGTTATTGTTAATTGTATTAAGTTTTTATTAATTTTAGTCCAGAGGTCCTAGTTTAACTTTTGTTACTTTAAGTTACTTATAGCTATATTTGCATAATGCAGAATTGCATATGTAAGCGGGCATGCCCTTTATGCCTAGAGGCTTTTATTTAGATTGGAAGTTCTGTTTACGTTTTATTTTAATTTTCTATTATTTTTTTGATGGTATATTGGCGTGTGCTAGCTGACATATGGCAAATTTTATGTTTTTTTTTTTTTGTGTTTCGTAATTTTGATTACTTATTATTGTATAGAATCAAGTTCTTCTAACTTAACAGACAGCTGTGCTGCTGGGCAGTTTGTTCCCCTACTTCTTCTTCCCAGCTAAAGCACTGGGAAGTGGTGAAGGGCGGGCGTTTTTGGGGGGACTGTCTTATGTAATTTTATTTTGACGTTCAAAAAGAGCTGACTCTCAGCCTAGTTTGAATAAATGAGTTTTGATTTTTGATTTTGATCTATCGTTTTCACAACTATGTGGGGGCCGGCTTCCAGTCCCTGCCTGCCAGGGGTGCGGGTTGTTCGAAAGAGATACCGCGGCCCCTGGCGCACAGGCAACTGAAGGAACACGGGTGGGTTTTAGTCAGTAAAAGTCTGACACGCCCTCCTGCTCCACCCAGAGCGGGAGAAGTTATTTTTGATGATTCCCACCAAAAAAGAAACACCTATACCCACATTGTACACCCAAGCTTGCAATCCAATCACAGATTATCCCTGTACCCAGTTTACGTTACCTCTATAATGAAAATACCATTATTTTGCGGACACTACTTAGTCTTAATTAGAACTGTAATGAATTTAGGTAAGCTGGATTACATGAGGTGAACAAAATACAGAAAGGTTATGTGATTCATTAATAGTTTTAGTGATTAACAATGATGAAGTTTTAATCCTAAAGACTGATTGACTATTTAAAATTCGCAACTCATTTTATTAGTTATGTTTAAATCTAAAGTTGGAGGACATTTATGTTGGGATGGCAACCAACCGGTTATCCTTTAAAGTAAAAGTTCGCGAGCACATTCAAAAGAAGCTGGCAGTATCTTAATTACTTATTTTATAACATCTTAAACTATCATTACAGGGGTTACCCTTTTTCTTTTTTTTTCTTTTTGAGGGTGGGAAATCATCAAATGACTTCTCCCGCTCTGGGAGGAGCAGGAGGTCGTGTCAGACTTTTACTGACTAAAACCCACCCGTGTTCCCTCAGCTGCCTGTGCGCCAGGAGCGACGGTATCTCTTTCGAACAACCCGCACCCCTGGCAGGCATCGGCCCTTGCGGACCCCACCAGTCCGGCGCACCAGGACACATGGCACGCCGTGACCAACCCAGGAACCAAGTAGCACAAGGGCCCCAGACTAACCTGGCACCCCTGGCACCCCTGGCACCCTTGGTCCCCCTGCGACGGGTTAGCGCAGTGGCCCCGCCGCCTACCACTTCTCGGCCGCAGGGGATAGGGACAGCGGCCAACGCTATACCGACACTCCTCTTCCCCTGCGGCCCCACCGCGTCCGCCATCAAACAGTGGCGGCCCCGTCCAGGCCACGGAAGGGAAGAGCGCTACTCACAAGTACCGGCACTCCTCCTCCGCCGCAGCCTGTAACCCTCAGCCGCGATGCCTCCCATTCGACATCGCGGCC
This sequence comes from Antitype chi, assembly GCA_947359405.1. Taxonomy (NCBI): domain Eukaryota; kingdom Metazoa; phylum Arthropoda; class Insecta; order Lepidoptera; family Noctuidae; genus Antitype; species Antitype chi. The sequence goes on from OX375836.1 coordinate 6,247,596, forward strand.
CGCCTCAGTTGCGGTGCCCCTCACCGCAACCTACTTTTTGGCCGCTACGTCGTCGGCTTGGAGACCAAAGCCCTGACGAGCGGCCCCACCTTGGAGTTCCTCTTCGCTTCACCGTGGGAGCGGACCACGGCTACTGAGCCCCCCCGCAACGACAATGCGGGAACCCACTGGGGGGGACAGGGGTTACCCTAATGCGACAGTTAAGAACCTACAGTAATAACTTAAGCTATATACTTACAATAACTAAATTAGAAAAAAAAAACACTAACAACAGTATTAAATTATTACACAGTTAAAACACAAAACATAGTACATTTAACATAATTGAAACCTACAGCTAAACGTAAGAGAATCCTGAAACCATGGATTACTCCAGGACTCCTCCGATGCATGAGGAACAGAGACATTTTACACAAAAAATACAAACAGTCTTCTGATAATGAAATCCTTAAAGCTACCTATACTAGATACAGAAATTTCTGCAACAAAATTCTTAAAAAAGTTAAAAGACAGTTCGATTCAAATGAAATTTCCAAAGCTGGTCGTAACACAAAGATGTTGTGGGATACAGTCAAGCGTGTTACAAACACAACTAAAATTACTCACCCTCCCACGGAGTTACTTTCCTCCTCAGAAACCCCTTCTCAGTCTCTTAACGATGTTAATTCATTTTTTGTAAATATAGGTAAAGATCTCGCTGATCGTGTTCAGAATGTAATGGTTGGCTGCCCTCCTAATTCCCAGCTCCATAACTCAAATAGTTTGAGTTCTTTCGTTCTCTTGGAAACAAATCCGGATGAGATTGCTACTATTATTGGTTCTCTAAAGCCCAATGCTGCAGTGGGCTTTGATGGCATTTCTACAACCATGATAAAAAGGTACTCTGCAATCCTCGCACCCGTACTTTGTCATATTTTCAACCTATGCCTCGTCTCGGGTACTTTTCCATCTTCTTTCAAAAAGGCCATTATTCATCCCATTTTTAAAGGGGGGGACCGAACATCTGTCAATAATTACCGCCCTATTGCGGTGCTACCTGCCATGTCCAAAATCTTAGAACGACTCATTAATAATAGACTAACCTCATACCTTGAAAGCAATAATTTATTGTCAGCCAACCAATTTGGGTTCAGGAAGAAAAGATCAACTTCTGATGCAGCCTTGACACTGATAAATGCAATCGTTGATAAACTAAATCAACGCAAAAAATGCCTCACAGTGTTCATAGACCTGGCAAAGGCATTTGACACCGTTCCTATTCCCTGTCTTCTAACTAAACTAGAATGTCTCGGCGTACGTGGTATTCAACTCCAACTCTTCCATTCATATCTTTCAGACCGTAGGCAGGTAGTTAAAATTGACGGTTGCCTTAGTGAAGAGCTGCCTATTTCGTTCGGAGTGCCTCAAGGTAGTGTCTTAGGCCCTACTTTGTTCTTGGTGTTCATAAACGACCTGTGCAACATGCACCTGAGCTCTGGTAACATTGTCGCTTTTGCCGACGATACTGCAATTACCTTTTATGATGAATCCTGGGCTAAACTGAAAGCAACTGCTCAAACTGGATTTGACTTGATATATGGATGGCTTATCTCTCACTCACTCACGCTAAACACGAATAAAACAAAACTCATAACATTCTCTCTAAACCCCACTACGCAACCTTTGACACCCATTACTCTGAAAGCTCACACCTGCCAAGCCAATTTGGCTATTTGCAACTGTCCTACAATTTTCTCTACGGACACGACTAAATACCTGGGTATCATCCTAGACAAACACCTTAACTTCAAAGCCCATATCACTCATCTTACAGCTCGAGTTCGTAAACTCATATATATTTTTAAAACACTCAGACACATTGCCAATACTTATGTGATACGCACCGTGTATCTTGCCATGTGTCAATCAGTGATTTCGTACTGCATTAGTATATGGGGTGGAGCTGCGAAAACTACACTCAAACCTCTGGAAGTGGCTCAGAGAGCCATTCTGAAGGTTGCTACTTTCCGACCAATGCTCTTCCCCACCTTTGATCTGTACAAAAAATGCAAAGTTCTTACGGTACGGCAAACATTCATTCTCAACAATTTATTACAACAACACACACAAACTCCTTTTACACTAACTCAATCCTCACTTAGGCGAAAGAACGAAATTTGCAAAGTTCCCTTCACACGCTTTGCTTTTACTAAACGTTTCTTTTACTACCTTGGCCCGTTTTTATACAACAGAATTAACAAAACTATACCTTTACATCAATCCTCTTACGAAATGTGTAAAAAACAGATAACTGACTTTTTAACCACTTTAAACTACGACGACACTGAATATCTGCTCACTTCACAATCTTAATGACTTCTCTAATACTCCATATCTAAACTCAACCCCTTTCACTTCAGTTTACACATACACCACACCTATAACACAGAACACAGACATACACAGCTACATTACAAAACACACACACACTACACCCAGTACAAAACACAAGCACACCACACCTACATCACAAAACATACACACGTACTAACACTTTTAGTTTAGTATAAGTTAAATACGTTTGTACCTTATAGTTCTAAGCAGTCTATTAAAATGTTTGTACCCCTGTGGGAACCTGGGCTGGCGAACCTTAATACAGGTTACTATGTAACCTAGCTAGGACGCCTGATTCAATTATGTTACTTTATTTCTATTCTACTTAACCCTAAATTTTAAAAATTATTTTATTGTAACAGACTGTACCACACTTTTTGAAATAAATAAATTATTATTATTATTTTGAGTTCTTTATTTTTCTTCTCTTTTATGAGAGTTTACGACCTTACACACGGGCCGGAACCAAGTGTGTAAGGGGAAATTAAATTGAAAAGGTGGATGATAGTGTAGAAGAAGTCAGGAACTTTCGTGTGATACGACAGGTGTTGAGAATGGTGGCTTTTTGGAGCATGTAAAGTGTGTGAGATGGCATGTGTAGAGTCTCAAGACTTTGTGTGAGAGCCTTCGGTACTACACCGGTAGAAGAGAGTACGATAGGGACTATATGGACGGTTTGTGCTTTCCATTGGGTTTTTATTTCTATGGCGAGGTCTTGGTACTTACAAAGTTTTTCGGATATTGTAGTTTGAACGTTGTGTGAGTTAGGTATAGCTATATCTATCAAGTAAACTGTTTTATTTATTTTGTCGTGAACAGTGATATCAGGTCTATTGTAGTGTATAGTTTTGTCTGTAATTATAGTTCGGTCCCAATAGATTTTCTGGTTCCTGTTTTCTAATATGGTTTCAGGTTTGTATTTATAATAGGGAATCATCTCACCTACAAGTTTGTATTTGTGCGCTAAGTGTTGGTGTATAATTGCGGCAACCTGGTCATGTCGGTGTTTATAATCTGTCTGGGCGAGGGATTTACAGGCCCCTGTTATGTGTTGAATGGTCTCAGAGGCACTGTTGCAATGTCGGCATGTGTCAGACGGCTGATTGGAGTCTTTCATAATGTACTTTCTGTAGTTACGAGTTACTATTATTTGATCTTGGATCGCAAGCATGAAACCTTCAGTTTCAGGAAACAATTCACCTCGTTTGAGCCATTCGTTCGACTTAATTCTATCGACGTGTGGTTGGCACAAGTAGGCTCGGTGTTTTCCATGTAAGGCTTTCTCAGACCATGCTGCAATTTTTTGTTGAGTGGTTATGAGATTTTCATTAATTTGTGTGTTTCTATTTTGTAAGTTGAGCGGTGTAAGTTTCTTATCTGTTTCGATTACATGTTTGTGTAATGACGAATGTTCTGATTTGTTATGGAAGTAAGATCTGAGTGAAAGTATCTGTTTGTTGTGCAAGTTGTGTATATCTATTAATCCTCTTCCTCCTTCTTGGCGTGGTAGTGTAAGTCGCTGTATGCATGATTTAGGGTGATGTTTCCTGTGTTTGGTAAGGAGTGTATTGATAGTGCGCTGTAGTTTTCTGATATCGGTTTTTGACCATCGAATAATTCCGAAAGAGTATGTAAGAATGGGTATTGCGAACGTGTTGATAGCTTTTATTGTGTTTCTGGAGTTAAGGTTGGTTTTAAAGATTAGGTTAAGACGATGTGTAAATTTTTTGAGCAGTTCTTGTTTTGTCATCTTTTGTTCTATCTGTCTCGATTGTTTGAAACCTAGGTATTTGTAAGTACTGTGTTCATCCATTGGCTCAATAGATTCACCTGATCCAAGTGCGTAACTGTTGTTTTGTGTTTTTCCTTTGACAATTGACAAAATTTTGCATTTGTCTACTCCGAATTGCATAATAATATCGTTAGAAAATGCTTGTGTGGTGTCTGCTAAATGGAAAAGTGATTTCTTATCTGCTGCGTACAACTTTATATCATCCATATACATTAGGTGTGTCAATGTGAATTGTGTGTTATCGTTTGTCAATGTGAATCCTGTGTTAGTTTTATCTAGTAGGTGGGAGAGTGGATTGAGTGCCATGCAAAACCATAAAGGGCTTAGAGAGTCTCCTTGAAAAATGCCACGTTTTATGAAGATTGGTTCAGTGGTCAGACTCGTGGAGGCATAATTTATTTTAAGTACCGTTTGCCAATTTTTCATGGTAAATTCTAAGAAAAATCTGAGTGTGGGGTGGATGTTATAGATATCTAGGACGCGTAGCAACCAGCTGTGCGGGACTGAATCATAGGCCTTTTGGTAATCGATGAACATGGTATGAATATCTTTTTTGCGTTTTACTGCGCTGTTCATAGCAATCGCGTCAATAGTAAGTTGTTCCTTACATCCCTGGCTATTCTTACGACAACCTTTTTGTTGTTCTGCGAGTATGTTATGTTTGGTTAAGTGTCCGTATACTATTTCACTTACACAGGCTGTCAAGATTTTATAAAGAGTTTGTAAGCAAGTGATTGGTCGATATTTGGCTGGATCTGTGGTGTTATTCATGTCCTTAGGTATCATGTATGTTACTCCATGTGTTATGTATGTTGGAAGCAAATGAGGTGATTGAATGAATGTGTTTAGGTAATTGTATATGAATGGGTGGATGCTTGTGAATTTCTTATACCAGTAGTTGTGAATATTGTCTGAGCCTGGAGATTTCCAGTTGTGTGTGCGTTTGATGACATCCTTAAATGTGTTTATTGGAATAAATTCAAACTCCATTTCGGGGATTTCTGGTGTTGCATCATTAATCCAGTCTGCCTGATTATTATGGAATACTGGATTTTCCCAAATGTTTGCCCAAAATTCTCGTAACGCTTCTGGAGGAGGTGTGTCAAGAGTTTGGTTCGCGGTGTCTCTGTTATTGGATGCAAGGTTCCTATAAAATATTTTTTCGTTGTTGATAAATTTGGTATTTTGGACTTTGCGGTTCGTGCATGTGAGATATCTTTTGAGTCTACTCGATGCTGCGTTTAATTTTTGTTTTAAAGTGTCCAAAAAGTGTACTAACTGTGTGTTTGAATTTTCGTGTTGCGCGTGTAGTTGGTATTTTATTTTTATTTCTTCTACTGCAGCTATTAATTTTTGACTTCTACTACCATTAATAAAATGTGTGAGCCGACCTATGCTTGCTCTTAGATTTTTGATTTTTGTTGTTAATCTAATTTCCCATTTTGGTTTCCTCTGTTTATATGTGCGGCGTTCGTTTTGTGTAGAGTCTGATATTTTTGCTCCGTTGCATTTAGCTGCCGTCCATGCTGCACAGTAAATTATTGTCTGCAATTCTTTAAATTCAGTTTCCTTACTTACAGACTTAGGGAGAATGACATTATTAATATAAGTAACTATTGCGGAAAACTTTCTAGATGTTTTCTGCTTGGGAATGTATGGCCTATTAGTGGGGTTTGTATCAGAAAACAATTGTTGAGCTTGTTGAAACATAGCTTCTATTTCTGTGTTGGTTTCCGGGGCAGCATCACAGTTAGTTTGCGTAAGTGCAAATTGACCAATATCTATATTGTTAAAGAGATTGCAGTCTTCGCCTGCATTAATGCGTGTGTGAGATATGATGTCGGTATCTATGCTATCATTTTGGAATATATTTGCTGTGACGGTGCTCGCAGGTGTGTCAGAAATTACCGCATTTGTATATTGAGTATTTATTGCATTAATGTATTCATCTGGTTGTTCTAATTCGTTCTGCAGTTGTGTGTTCAAATTATCGTTATCAATATTATGTGTGTTGATCAAATCAGAAGCTACCTGGTTTTTAATGTCTTCTAATCTGTTGGTGTGTATATATTGGTTGTTAATAATGGCTCTTACTTGATCAGATAATCTTTGCTCTGTTACATGTGCTAATTCTGGATATATATTAATAAATTTCTCATGTAGTTGTTTTCTATAGGCTGTTTTATTTGTTTCTAGTTGTGTGACAGTATAATATATTCTCATGATTGTTTCATTATATTCGTTCGTCCATCTCATGCGCTGGCCGCATTGACTGTTAATACCTATCTTAGATTGTGTAGAGTGTTGCTGTATTTGGGTATGAACTATTTTTAGTTCGGCTCTGACTTCCTCATGAATCTGATCTATTGTGTCCTGTGGTAATAATTTCTTTTGCACTAAGGCTCTACGCTGGTCACCTATTCTTTGTCGACTTATTTGCATATTATTATAATTACTTACATAACAGTACAAACATACTTAACTTACTCAAGGAAAAAAAAAAAGTATTATTTTAATTGTAGCATAAAATAAATAGTAATACCCTTGCGAATTCACTCAAACAACATGTAAACACATCAATCTGAGTTTGAAGGTCATTGATGGCACGAATAGCTCTAGTAAGGGGTGCCTTGGCAAGCAGGTTAATTCTGGCTGTATGTAGGTACCAGTAGCAGTGGCGGGCTGCGCCGATAATCTTCACAACGATAATGTTTTCCCATTGTTTGTCTTATTTGTTTTATTATATTTATGAGTATTTAATATGCTTAGTTTTGGTTATATTTAATTAAGTATTTATATCATATGTATATGTATAATAATATTATGTACCTATATTTACTTATATTTGAATAAAACACGAGTTACGTAATTACACCTACCACTGTTTGTCTCTGCATCACCCAAAGGTCGACTGGTAGAAAATGCCTTTGGCATTAAGTCCGCCTCTGTATATTTCTGTGTGTGAAGTATTAAATAAATAAATACAGACTTTAGTCGATTTGATTGTAATATCGTTTTAGTACGTATGTATAAACGAGTACAAAGCAAAATGAATAGTAATTTATATCACGCTTGGCTCAACACAGAGAGCTGAAAATTCAGTGTTGTATAAAATCGCACCGCTATCTTTTTACGTCCGACCCCCCCACCCCCCAATAAAGTTCTGCAATGGGTTCGGGTTATTCGAAAGAGATACCGTGGCCCCTGTCACCCAGGCAGCTGAAGGAACACGGGTGGGTATTAGTCAGTAAAAGTCTGACACGCCCTCCTGCTCCAACCAGAGCGGGAGAAGTTATTTGAAGATTTCCCACCATAAAAAAAAACCCTCAATAAAGTTGGAAGCCACGGTGTAATGCGACCCCATACACCATAGTTTCCTCCTTTGCTGAGGTCGACTGGTCGAGTCTAACCGGAAGCAGCTGATTTTACATGACTGCGCGACTGTCGACCTCTTGCGACTGATCTGACCTCCTCAAACCAGTTACCAATTAACACGATACCATTTAGCAAGGCTGGTTGTCAAACTTTCCGGCTTCTTACTACCCGTAACGACTGTCAAAGATCTACAAACGACAGCCGGTACCAATAGCTTAACGTGCTTTCGAGGAAATATGTAATGGATGGTCACCCATCCAAGAACTGACCGCGACAAGCATAGCTTAACCTTCAATCGACCTTGAATCGGCTGTTATTATTTACTCTCGCAAACAATAGCAACTCATTTGTGAAAATTGTAATTATTCCATTTGTCTAATGTTAACATTAAGCCCAATCTAAGCCCTACCTTAAGTTAAATTGTCTAGACTAGACAGGTAATCTAAACATATAAGCTACTCTAATAACTAGATATTTAGGGACCTAGGTTGTCATCCTAAATTTACATTTCACAAATGAAACCCTTTTGTTTCGTAATTTTAGAATTAGTATATGACCTACGTTTGTATTATTTTGAGGACGAATTCAGACATGCATGGAGTAGTTCTTCAGACCGTATTTCTGTCATGGCGGCCAATCTTAACGGAGACTAGCCTTCGGCGAGGAGATATTATAGTGCACAAGTGTGAGCGCTCACAATGGGCTTCATAAGAAGGCTGGAAGTCACCCAAAAAAAAACTCAAAGCATTTATTTCAATTAAACCATTTACAGGCACTTTTGAACTGTCAAAAAGGCGACCAGTTCTAAAGTTGAAGCTAGTTGCCCATTCCAAAACGTAGATCTCTATGGAGAAGAACGGGCAAGAAACTCCATGGACACTCTTTTTAATCATGTTAAGTATTACAAAAAGTTGGGAACATTATTCTTGTTGCTTCTATATGTGAGAACAATGTAAAAAAAAACAATTCTAAATATATGATTAAATATTTGTAGGGAACCGAATGATCCAACACACGCGTCACCATCAGCAAGACATTTAAGTGAGCATGACATACACTCAACTGCCACGCTTTTTCAAGTCAACGTACATCAAAACAACATAATTATTATATGGATGCATGGTACTCACATTTACAAAGTTTAAACAAAATGCTCCTAAATTATACAAAATTATAGTTTGCAATGTATTTGAGAAATTAATAAAATTTGATTTCCAAAAAGAAAGAAAAACATTTAATATCTTTTGAAATTTGACACCCAAAGGGCAATGGAGAGAGCTATGCTTGGAGTTTCCCTACGCGAACCTAGGTAACCGACATAGCCCGAAAAATTGCCAAACTTAAGCGTCAGAGGGCAGGGCACGTTGCTCGCAGAACAAATGGCCGATGGTGCTTAAAGGTTCTGGAGTGGCGACCGTGTACTGGAAGACAAAGTGTTGGAAAGCCTCCCACAAGATGGACAGATGACCTGGTGATAGCTGCAAGAATCCGCTGGATGCGAGAAGCATAGAACCACCAGTGGACGTCTTTCGGCTGAAATGATGATGAAGTGTTTGTGCAGACACAGGTGTACTCTCTCTTCCCTCACTCTCATAATCCGATGGAACGGCAATCTGACACGACCGGAGAGATCAGGCGGAGGACCAACGGGTTACGTGCTTTTTGGGGCACCGGAGTATCACACCATCAACTTCCAAACTCCGAGCTTTAACTAAGAAATTCCTAATAACACTTTACCCGACCTGGGAATCGAACCCAGTACCCCACACTTAGTAGTCGTGCTTGCAACCCTGACAGCAACGGCCAGTCATGCATGAGTTCCTATACTATAGGCAGCCTTTAAAGTTCCCACTGCTGGACTGCTGGACACAGACCACTCTGTGTGTGAGACTCTGTGGGAGAGCGCTGGTACTTAAGGTGAATCTAGTCAACATTTATTCCATATAAACTCGGGGAGTGTATTACTCCACTGTCCGACAATGTACATAAAAAATTAAACATGATCGTTTTGTCTCTTTATTAATATTGTATGCTCGTAAACTGAATACTAAAATAAAAAGCCATTAAAAAGTTAGGAGCCGACAAAGATCCGTTTTTCTTGCTAATTTAACCTAACTTTGTAAGTTTAAGAAAAGTAAAAGAAGTATAAAATCTCCAAAACCAAGTCAATACCGACAAAGCTCAAATATCGAAAAGTTCAATAAACTTTATTGTTTATTGATTAATGCAGTTGTTTTTTCATAAAACCTGATCTTTCGAAGGACTTTTCTTAATTTTTTACGCGGTTGTTTTACTGAAAATGATCAGCTGCATGTCACTGAATAACGTTGCTGCGTGTTGACTAGCTTCTAACTGCTCATCACTGAAACTACCTCTGTCGGACCCGATGCCTGGTGAGACAGCGTGCTTTTAGCCAGGTCCACCAGTGATTTCGAGCCCGCGACTAGATTCCCCTTAAGTCCAAGTTTACTTACTACGTTCTCTCTTAAGATAAAGTTAGAAGCTACATGAAGTTGTGAAGGTGTTAAGAACATTGAAACTAATTCTAAATAACATAAGTTGAAGCCAAGCAAACGTTCTGAGTGCGAAACTTTTCATTTCACTTACCTTAAACCGAGATACTTCTAGTAATTTAGTTGGTGAACTTTGAGGATTTTCTCAAGAATTTTCTTTACTGTAGTTTTTTCCTTCCATATTTATTTTGTAACTAGAATTTGCCCGCAGTTCCACCCGCGTGGATGACGGTTTTCGCGTAAAAAAGTAGCCTATATCCTTCTCCATATCCCTGGCTATATCTATGCTAAATTTCATGACAATCGGTTCAGCGGTTTCGGCGTGAAAGCGTAATAGACTTACTTTCACATTTACATGTATAATCGTTAGGCAACATTTCGAAGATACGAAGACATACTATCACATCCACAAACCCACACTACGCCCTTGTGGTGGATTACAGCCCATTCCTTCTCACAGAGAGGAAGCCTGTGTCCCAGCAGTGGGAACATTATAGGCTGATGTGATGAACCACGGAACCCTTCATTGTGCGTGGTCCAACATGCACTCAGTCGGTTTTTACACGCTTTATATTAGCTTCACTTGTATGTTTGTTTGTAACCGACTCCTTAGGGCGCGATTTTGACCCACTTTAAACGGTCAGATTTCATTTAAACTTTGTAAACTTATCGAGGACCGATGACAATTCAAAAATAAAAAAAATAAAAAATAAAAAAAACTGAAGAAATCACGCTTTAGTAGTTAGCAGAACTAAAAAATTGTAAATAAATAATAGTCTAAAAAACATGCTTTAAAAACCAAACTAAAAAAGGACAAAATAATTTAATAAAATTAAAAAGCGTGGGGTGCTTGACATTAATTGATTATAAAAATACCTCAAAAAGCACCCTACGCTTTTTCGCTTTTTAATTGAATTAAATTATTTTCTCCTTTTTTAGTTTGGTTTTTGAAGCGTGTTTTTTATTTTTTTTTATTTTAAAGAGTGTCGTCAAACTCACTGGTGAACGATCAGGAGAAAGATTGAAATCGTGGCGAGCTAGTGCTTCCTTACTCAAACCATTTGTTCCACCTGCTGAACATCTCCCACATAGACATGAGTTACCTTGGATCTGGAAGTCATTAAACAGACTCCGGACCCAGGTTGGCTGAAGCAAAAAAAACCTATTCAGGTGGAGATTCATAGACAACTCCGCCCTGGAGTGTGCCGCACGGGTCAATCAATGGTAAGATTGGTTGTCAGACTTTCGGGGGTCTAACGTCTGTCAAAGATCTACGAGCGACACTCGGGATCAACGGCTTAACGTGCTTTCCGAGGCACCAGGATCTTGGTACGTAAAGATGGTCACCCATCCACGGACGATAAATCAACCTGTTCGGCTGTTGCGACTTAGCCGTCTATTTTAATGCACCCCATTTGAGTCCAAAAACCACTTGAAGTGAAGCGATGCGAAACAATTTTACTCCTTGCAATACGAGTAACTTTTTACGAAGCAATATAAAAGATAATTCGGAGCCACCTGAAGCTTTAAACTGAAAGGTTAAAGTTGTAAATACAATTTATAAGGGAGCGTTAAATGTTTTTTGTGATGTTGGTATAAACAAAAATTCAGTTTCTTGGACAGACGCATATTTTTTTTATACCGTATCAACATATTCTTCTTCTTCTTAGTCGAAACACTCTTGTCAGAGTCGTCGTGGTTGTGCAGACGAGGTACACGGAGAGATGTTCGTTGAGTCGTTGACTTCCCCGAGGATTGCCCTTTCAGCGATGTGCTTCCATTTCTGCCGGTTGGAGACGTTGCGAGTACACTGGACCATGATGGACTCAGTAGCTGTCGTGATCAGGTCAGTCCAGCTAGTTGGTGATCGGCCGCGTGATCTCTTGCCCTCCACCCGGCCTAGAACCACCAGTCTCACCATGGAATTTTCACTTCTAGTTATGTGACCAAAGAACTTTAATATTCGCAGTTGTACAGTAGACGAAATCAATATATTGCATTATTACAAATTAAAATTAATCCGAAAACCTATATTAATAATCCTTTTAAGGTTTTTTTTTTTGGGTGGGAAATCATCAAATAACTTCTCCCGCTCTGGGTGGATTTTAATATTCTTTTCGATTGGGTCGTATACGTTAATATATTATAATGTTACCTACATAAGTTGATCTTGTGGCTATATAATAACAGCAGCACGGACCGATCAATAAGGTTAAGCTACGCTCGCAGCGGTTGGTCCATAGATGAGTGACTATCTTTAAACATATTTTTTTTGGGTGGGAAATCATCAAATAACTTCTCCCGCTCTGGGTGGAGTGGGAGGGCGTGTCAGACTTTTACTGACTAAAACCCACCCGTGTTCCCTCAGTTACCTGTGCGCCAGGGGCCGCGGTATCTCTTTCGAACAACCCGCACCCCTGGCAGGCATCGGCCCTTGCGGACCCCCCGATTTGGTGCTGACATCTCTTTGAGGCGCGCGTGGAACACAACGCGCCGTCGACCCGGGCTTGGTCCTTACCGGACAGCGAGCTACCCATTACTCGCCGTCCGCAAGCCCGCGCCTACGGTGCCGGGAATCAGCCTGGGATTCCCGACGCCCAGGGCGTCTACTGCGGCGGTTAAAGCGGCTTAAGGTCAGGTGCGTAAATAACAGGTGGCATTCTGTAGTTTCTGCCTTGGGAAGAAGCCGTGAGTACTTTTAAGTAGATATTTCAAATGCATACGAGCGTTGCATGCATAAATTTTTGGCTGGCAGTACTAATTGAATGGATGAATTGAAAAACAGTTTTCAATGCAAGACGTTGTGACTTTGAATTCTACATAAATCTGGCAAAAACCCATCGCCGTGTTTCTTCGCCAGCGCACTGCTTAAGGCCCAGGTAACTTTAAATATTGTCGTTATGAGCGATAATAGTTCTTATTGCAATCCGATACAGGTTAAAAAATCTTTTGTAATAAATTCGAATAATAAATGAGCAAGCATTGTCGTAAAAATGCAACTTATATCGTATAAAATTAGATATTAACTAAAATAAATAATCCATCATTGGATGCAGTTTAGCATTTGGGATTTTATGGTATATTTTTAATTATAATTATAATTGTTTTTGAAGGAATAAACTGGTTTTAAAGAAAATTAAGAGGTAGCTTTGATGATTTTTTTGATGCATTAAAGTATGTTTATTTATGTTTTGAATTCAATCACTGAGTATGCAAAAAAGACTTGAAAATATCATATATTTTTTTGCTATCAAAATTATTTACGGTTAAAGAGATACACTGGTTTAAAAAAACCACCTTTTTGAGCGTTTTCAGGAAATCACCGCCTTAATGCGAAAGTATGAAAATGTTACAGTATAATCAGCCTGTTTCATGTTTGCACTGCTGAGATACAGGCCTTCCATCGTCGAAAGGGGGTGGGCCGTAATCCACCACGCGGGCCCAGTTCGGGTTGGTATTTATATGTAACATGTCTGCGATTTGTTGGTTCTAAAACATGTCGGTTTCCTCACGATGTTTTTCTTCATCGTTTTAAGAGTAGGGGTGATGAAACTAAATACACAAAGTATACTGTCTGGGTTCGAACTTACTACTCATAAGTCAGGAACGATACCACTGGGCACTCCTGAAAACCACCGCTATAATTGTCAAACCGATTGACGATCATAAATCCTCAAGATATAATCCCAAATCGCATTTAAAACACCCACGGGAGCTGTAAAGATGATCCGAAATTATTTTTCTACCCAGAACCTTCATTACGCAACCTTTTAAACCTACCTCAACCCACTACAATATGCCTTTAAGGCAAAATTATAAATAAATAACAAGAAGAGATACCATGTTCTAAAAACGCTGACATTTAACGTACCCTTGTCAAGTTTAATGTGATGACGTGTAACAACCCTTAAAAATATGTTACTTCGTATTCTGTCACGACCATTTTGTGAAGATAGCTTTTTGGTGCGGGTTTTTTGGGTTCCGTAGACAAATGGCAGGAACAACGAAATTAAAAGGGCATAATTTCATCACGATTTTGTGTAAATAATTTCATCTCAAAACGGTGAAGGAAAACATCGTAACGATATGTGACATCCGCACTGGGCCCTCGTGGTGGATTACGGCCAAATCTCTCTCACAGAGAGGAGGACTATGTCCCAGCAGTGGGAACATTATACCCACTAAAATATGGTGAAGAAAAAGTGGCAAAATTAAAATCAGAAGTCGTTTATTCAAATTAGGCTGAGAATCAGCACTTTTCGAATGTCAAAATTACATAAGACATTCCCCCAAAACGCCCACCCTTCACCATTTCCTAGTGCTTAAGCTGGGAAGAAGAAGTGGCGCAACAAACTGTCTAGCAGCACAGCGGTCTGTTTAGTTAGATAGACTTGATTCTATAGAAACGTAGGCAAAGTAATAAACATTACGAGACACAGAACTTAAATAATTTGTCATATTATGTCAGCTAGCCATGCCAATATACCAACAAACTGCCAACTTTCCACACATAATTAAAAATTAGCTTTTGCTACCGGCTTCGCCCGCGCGGAACTTTCATCCCCTATTTAACTCCCTTAGGGGTTCAATTTCGAAAAATCCTTCCTTATTCCTTGTCTACATTATAAAGGGAAACTCTGTGCAAAATTTCAGCTTTCTAGGTCCAAGGGTTTGGGCTGGGCGTTGATGAGTCAGTCAGTCAGTCAGGACTTTTCTTTTTATTTATATAAATAACCGACGGATATAAGGGTGATTCTTTGAAAGCGAGTGTTTTTGCCTCATTGATATGGCTCAATTTTTTTTTAACCTTTAGATCTTAATTAACATAGTTTATTGTCCAGGTCATTACATGTTATAACATATATCAAAGGCACTGATTTGTACCCAGTAGTTTAGGATTTAGACTGTGCTGATGAATTGTTCAACCAGATTAATGATGGCCAAGGCAGATGGATGAGACTTTGCACCATACTAATTAGAATCATGCAGATAAATGAGAATAACATATTATCTTCAATCAAATTTTTACTCTTAAATCAGTGGAGAATTCATTGCTCTGTTGAGAATCCGCTCCGCTTTAATACGGACCGCATCAAGGACGCGATAGAGCGGAACAAAGGCTCCAAGGTCTTTGCAAGGGATCTATCTATTGGGCGGAGTCAGCTTGCGAAACTGAAGACCGATGATGGCAGGATCGTAGCTCCCAGACCTGAGCTGTTGAGAGAGATCAGGAGGTTCTATGGACAGTTACAGAGATACACGTCAACAAGCAACCCCGTTACGAATCTAGCAAACGACGCAAGAACTAGATTGACCCGACACTACACCGAAGACATGCCGTACGTCAGCTTTTATACGAGATTAGGATGGCTGTAAAGCAGCTTAAAAACAACAAGGAGCCGGGTGTTGATGGAATTAGGACCAAACTCCTGAGAGCTGGCCGAAAACCCGTGCTTAAGGCCCTCTTGATGCTGTTTGATTCCGTCATACTTGAGGGCAAAACGCCACAGGCATGGAACAGAGGTGTGGTGGTACTTTAGGAAGGGTGACAATTCCTTTCGTAACAGTTATAGGCCCATCTCACTTCTGAACCATGTCTACAAGCTGTTTTCGAGAGCCATCACGAACCGTCTCGCGCGCAAGTTTGACGACTTCCAGCCTCCCGAACAAGCCGGATTCCGTAAAGGCTTTAGCACCTTAGACCACATACATACGCTGCGGCAGGTTATACAGAAGACCGAAGAGCCGCCTATAACCTGTCTCTCTGCTTAGCGTTTGTGGACTACGAAAAACCCTTCGATTCGATCGAGACATGGGCTGTACTGCAGTCTCTTCAACGGTGCCAGATCGACTATCTGTATATCGAGGTGCTGAAGTGTCTGTACGTAAACGCCACTAGGTATGTAAGTCCGACTACAGGGCCAGACTTCGAAACCTATCCTTCTACAGCGAGGTGTGAGACAGGGAGACGTTATCTGTCCGAAACTGTTCGCCGCTGCACTGGAGGATGTCTTCAAGGTTCTGGACTGGAAAGGGGCCGGCACCAACATCAATGGCGAGTACATAACTCACCTTCGCTGAGACCATGGAGGACCTCAGAGCCATGCTCGATAACCTCAATAGAGTTTCCGAAAGAGTGGGTCTTAAAATGAACACAGGGATAAGACAAATGTCATGTCAAATTCCCATGTAACACCCACTCTCATTACGATTGGAGGCACTACAATCGAAGTTGTGGACAAGTACGTTTACCTAAGACAAACTATCCAGTTAGGTAGGTCCAACTTCGAGAAAAAAGTCAATCGTCAAATCCGACTGGGCTGGGTAGCATTCGGAAAACTACGCAATATCTTCTCGTCTCAAATACCGCAGTGTCTCAAGGCAAAAGTCTTTGACCAGTGCGTGTTGCCAGTGATCACTTATGGCACTTAAACGTGGTCGCTCACAATGGGCCTTATCAGAAGGCTAAAAGTCACCCAAAGGGCAATGGGGGTGAATACGTACCTACGTGATTGAATCAGGAATGAAGAGATCCGCAGGAGAACCAAGGCAACCGACATAGTCCGAAGAATTGCCAAACTTAAGTGCCATTAGGCAGGGCACATTGCTCGCAGAACAGATGGCTGATGGGGCCGAAAGGTTCTGGACCGCGTACCGGAAGACGTTGAGTTGGAAGGCCTCCACAAGGTGGACCGATGACCTTGTGAAGGCCGCAGGATCCGCTGGATGTGGGAAGCACAGAACCGGTACGAGATCATCGTTATTTGAATCAAACCTAATTTGTATGCCCCGTTCAAATTCATCTGGTCATAAGAGCCAGATAAAACCAGACTAATGGGAGCCAGAAAAATTAGGAATTTGAAGATACTCAAACCCTACTTCTTTATTTATGAACGGACGGAATCTAAGGTATAATTAAAATGAATAAACAACCATATTAGATACCTTGGTTTAGTTGCAAAACGTAACTAAAAACACACAATCCATAAAAATAGACAGATTAATTATGCAACTTACCTGACAAATGCCCAGATCACAACTTTCGATCAAAATGTTTCGTAAAATTACACCCGCGCACGAGCTTTCCGTGTAACAGTCGACCCTGGCTGACGCGGCCAGTTACGGGTCCATATTATTCTATCAAATATTTTGTATTTACGTTGAAATTATGCTTGAACAAATTGTGCCAGTTGAATTATTGTTTTAGTCGGGGACATTTTTTAAAGTAATATAATTACGAATATTTACAGTTATTTCGAATATGAATTATCACATATCAAGCAACGTATATTTGAATATCGGTGCAAGGTACTTTTAATAATATATTGCTTCAATAAGATCACAGAAAATCGAATAATTTAACAAAAAGCGGCATGGGGACACACCAGATTAATTAGTTTTTACTGTTTTCTGCAGACTTAATTATTGCTTGTTTTAAGTCATCCCAATTAACTGCTATAGGCCTCGATAGACATTTTTACTTACTATAAAACCTGAAACCGATGTTCAATTTGGAGATAATATTGATGTGTTCTTCAGTCAAAAACATGTCAAAACTGTGTTTCAAAGAATCACCCATAAACATTAAGGTACACAAGCGTGTAGATTATTGTTGTATCAATGTTTGTTGAGATATGAGATATTTTCGGAATAACAACGAAAATAACTTAATGAGTTTGTTCAAGTAAAATGAGAAATACAAACTAATTTTTGCAGCCCATAAAAACAATACTGTGTATTCATATCCACTACGGAACCCTTCACCGTACGTGGTCCGACACGTACTCGGCCTGAGTTTTTGGGTGGTGGCAAGATGTTAAATACTATTTATTTGAAACCTAGGACCTATTTGGCCTTTCAACGTCAAAATTGACATAGACAAACAGTTTAGTTTTCTCACTCCAATAGTCTCTGTCTTTCTGTCACAAGTTGAAAATGTCACCAAACAGAGTGTTATTTTAAGATAAGCAGAGATCGGATATTCGGATGCATATTTACATAAAGATAATTTTTAGCTACGAAAGTATGGAAGCGGCTTTATAAATTATTTGTAATATTTATTAAAAACCCCGGGATTCTTGGATTGCACAACGATTCAGATGTGTATTAATTTAAAATGTATGTTTAACCCGATACAAATATTTGTATGTACTGGAGGAGGGGTGGTTAGTATTAGTTAAAACAAAAAATAAACAAATTACTTACCTAAATTAAGACTTTTTCGATACAAAAGCGCATTCCATGTTAGCCAACATCTCAACTTTAGGTGAATATGCATCCGAATATCCGATCTCTGAAGATAAGTTAAAAAATAAAATAAAAAAACAAAGTTTCGAAAAAAAAATCAACTTTCACCTTTATATTATTAGCAGGCTTTTAACAGGATTTTACTTTTTCCGCCCAGTAACAACAAAGAATAACAAATTATTCTATTTTTAGTCCCTACTAGTATTTTTAATCCGAACAATAATTCTTTAAAACGCCTTACGTAAGGCAAAAGGCACAATTATCAGGCTCCGTGACTAGGGTTTTTCCTCAAGACATTTAATTAAGGGAAGCCCCAATTTACAATAGGTAGTAATTTAATTTATGAATTTAATTTAGTTAATTAAGGATAATAAGTTAGTACTGTGATAATGGATGACTGCGATAATAAAACAAGTGAACTGTTTTATCTATGCAGACAGAACATTTTTTCTTGTTTTATAACATGTGTACCTTTTTTTTTGTGGACGGGAAATCATCAAATTACTTCTCCCGCTATAGGAGGAGCGGGAGGGCGTGTCAGACTTTTACTGACTAAAACCCACCCGCGTTTCTTCAGTTGCCTGTGTGCCCAGGGACACGGTAACTCTTTCGAACAAATCCGCGATCCTGTTAAGCATACCTTACGGTCAAGCCAATCAATATACACCACAGTTTTATCAATTCTTGTGTAACTCAAGAATCTACATATTAGTTGGCAATTATATGTAGTAAATAATACAAAAAGCAAATGAGTTTATTCTCGCTGATAGCACCGAAATAAAGTTTAAATGAGTTCAACCGTAGTGCTCGCTCGTTCATAGTTAGTACTAGTTCCAAACTGATCTAAAATAGTAGCTAGAAACTGAAAAATTGTTGTTCTTACACGCTTTATATTAGCTTCACTTGTATGTTTGTTTGTAACCGACTCCTTAGGGCGCGATTTAGACCCACTTTGAACGGTCAGATTCCATTTAAACTTTGTAAACTTATCGAGGACCGATTACAATTCAATAATTTAAAAAAAAATAGAAAAAATTGTAGTTAGCAGAACTAAAAATAGTATATAAATAATAGTTAAAAAACTAAAAAAAATACGCTTTAAAAACCAAACTTAAAAAGTAGAAAATAATTTAATTCAATTGAAAAGCGTGGGGTGCTTGACATAAATTGATTATAAAAATACCTCAAAAAGCAACCCACGCTTTGTAATTGAATTAAATTATTTTCTACTTTTTTAGTTTGGTTTATAAGCGTGTTTTTTATTTTTTTATTTTACTAAAAACTTTATAGTTGTAATTACAATATACTTCTTTTGTTGATTAGAAGTTTGAAATAGTAACTGCAGTACCTAGGTACCTTCTAGGTACCCATTGCTGTACAGCACATTTTGATAAGTTTGACTATCAAACACATGAATAAACTTACGATAGACGAGACAAAATAAATCTAGTAGCTATCACCTACGGTTGCACATTGCCCCGTTTAGTTCTATGCATGGAAATAAACAAAAGGTTCTAAATCTCATGTCGTACACCCGCGCCCCACATGACAGGATTGACAGGTCGCTTTGTGTGCAAAAGAACATTATTTTCGTTAGTATTTAATCATTTACCGATCATGTGGATAAGTTATTTTTTTTAGATATTACCCAGATCTGAGCATTCGAATGTTGTGAGTAAAAGTATTGTTCGGAAATAAGACTACATGAATCTTTTTCACCGTCGTCAACCTTTTTGGCGCAGCCGTGAGTTATTTATTTTCACTCTTTTTTTTTACTATGCTATTGTATTTTGTGTTTCACGAACCAAAGAAACGGTAAGTATTCTTTCTTTCTTTCTTTCAATCCTTTTATTCAAGGGTGGACGTAGCTCATGTAAAGGTGCCCACTAAAGACGACCTTGTAGTAATATTTTAAGCCACATAAATGGCATTTTAATCAGCGTTTATCTCCTATTTACTTTTACCATGTATCGGGGCTAACTTCCCAGGGTGAACAGACAACCCTTTACCTTCTAGAAATCGCCACATGTGAGGACTATTTAATGCACACCTCCACGAGGCATACTCATAGAAGATTCCAACAATAAAAGTCATAGAACAACAGAAATACAAGTCACAACAAGGCTGTGTATGGAGGTTTCCATTTCCCCTTCTGCCGATCAAACTTGTGACAATAGGCAGCGTGTATTGTGCCTATTTCAAGAGGCAGACATCTTTGTGTGGGCAGCAATGAGGCTAGGAACGATCGGTTTTGAATTGCCTTCGTTAGATAATGGGGTTCCTATATGTTACAATTTGTTGATGGGAATATCGATAGAAATTTGTGATCAAGAAGCTTCGTTTACATTTTCGTTTTCGGCCAAAAAACTGTGATTCAGCCTTATTTTAATTTTCATCCGGATAAACCAGCCGAAGCTTCGGCCAAGCCGAAATCAGAAGTTCGTGAATTGTCGCGCGTCATTCGGCCCACTTCGTAAAGCTTTGTAGTGCTATCCTGTAAAAATCTCACCGTGAAAACATAGGTGAAGTGAGCTCTAAGTGAGCTGTCACTCCGCCTGAAGCTAGGGATTGTCACTATTGACAGCTTACTATGAGTTCACTTCACTCAATTTTACAGAATACCACTGCAAGTGATGTTCAGCTACATAACTTCGGGGTGAATCGAAACGTTAAATATATCTATTACAGGATTTTTCTTTTTAGGCACAATTAACACAGACACGACCTGCAAAAAAACGGAAGAAATTTTGAACTTTGCGGGTTATTTTGATGCTTCCCCCTAAATATAGTTAATGATGATAGTACATAAACAATGGCTTCTTAATGAAATCGCGATGAAGATTTTTGTACAGCTAAAGGCCATGTGCTAGGCTCATCTTCGAACCGATTATAAAAGATGGCATATTTTTGCAGCGAATCGCTTGGACAGATTAATTTTCCTTAGGATGCTATAAAATTAATAAATAAAGGGTAGGGTATAGAAAAACGGTTCAATCATAACGGTTTTATTTGAATAAACAAATAAATCAAACATAATTAAAACACAAATCTGAATTCCGATAATTAAAAATAAATCAAAAAAGTTTTGAAAAATTAATAAAAGGCTTCATTGGACCCAGGCGGCGGGATTCGATATTTAAATATTGTACCACACACACAATTTTCTACCGTATTGCATAGTGAATAGGTCGATTTCATCTTGAATCTTGATCCTAGTTTTACCCAGATTGAGCCCGAAGGAATCGGAAATCTCGACAAGCGATTTTAAACTTTGGATCTAGTTTGCTAAAGCTTCTTTCAGCCTGGATTTATTTTTTAATATAAAATAGATGGGCTTTAGATATTAAATGAAAACAATGTTCTTTGCTTTTCTAATAAAGTGTTTGTGAGACAAAATTTTTGGCGCGAAAAGAAAGACATTTTGACTTTTTTATTAGACTTTAAAAGATTCTTTGATCTTTTATTAACTTTGCGGTGGCGAAGATATCTTTTTCAAAGATAACTGGATTAAAGCTTTCGGCTTTTGTATGATTATTTTTATTATAAGTTCTTACTTAACGTTTCAGAATATTAACAGAGATTTTCTCTCCATCCATTAACATTTATCATAATCAGTCTATTCCCACTGCTGGGACATAGGCCTGCTCTTTGTGAGAGGGAGTGGGCCGTAATCCACCACGCGAGCCGACTGCGGGTTGGTAGATGTCATATGGCTTTGAATTTTCGGTTCTAGGACATGCCGGCTTCCTCTAATAATTTATGGAAAGTAAAATGACTGCCTCATTGGTCTAGTGACTGCAAGCGCGGCTGCTGAGCATGGGGTCTCGGGGTAGATTCCCGGGTTGGGTAAGATGTTATTAGGTTTCTTGCACCTGGAATTTCTCAGTAGCAGCCCGGAATCTGGATTTCTGCCTGGTTGGTAGTTTGCCGGCATCTACAACGCTACATGCGAACTACGCATCAAAGACCTGACGTCACACAGATCCTACATCGCGCAATCGGAGTTTACCGCGCGACTCGTATACAGGGTGTCCGGTAATTAATGGATAACCTTGAAATGGTTTATGGTAGAACTAATGGCCATTCAGAAATAACATTTTTTATTTGTATTTAATCTGTAATTTATTTTTTATTTTAAATCAATCGACTTCCAAAAAAACACTATAAAGTGAAAAATAACTTTAATTTCGGAAGTCGGTGTCTTTGGATAGGTATGTATTTTAATTTTTGTCACCGCCTTCCAAAATTAAAGTTATTTTTCACTTTGTAGAATTTTTCGGAAGTCGGTTGTTTTTTTTAATATTTTTTTTACAGATTAAATACAAATAAAAATAGTTTTTTTCTGAATGGCCATTAGTTTTACCATGAACCATTTCAAGATTATCCATTAAATACCGGACACCCTGTATATGTCACCGTAAGATTGTAAACACTGTTAGTTTATATAATCTATCTCGCGAGGTTCTAAACTGTCGATAAATTATGAACTGCACCATACTACTTAACGACCAAATAATAACTGCGAACAACCGCGCTACTTCCAATTTAGTAGCAGTTTCTTGACTATTTAGTAATAGCGGAAGGTACTATCTGTCTTGATACCAGTTCACAATTTGACGGACAGGTTATAAACTATCGAAAAATAGTGCGTTAAATTGTAAATGGTTTTTGCAGATCACAATTGACGATGTTCATAATGTTACGGTGACGTAATATTGTGGGATCGAGGGGATCTATCTATAAATAAAATATCATAGACTATAAGAGAGATTCATAGAGTATAAGGCCGCGCCTAATACAATAATTATATTTTCTTCCGGAACAAACCTATCCTATTCTATTTGAAGGATAGAATCTAGAATCAACCTCTTGACCGTTCAAACGTGACGAAGCCATTTCATTACCGGCCTGTATTAACATAAAGGTTGCATTCGATAAGTAGCAAACCTTTACAATATACAACTTCCCGACATCAACTGTCGGACAGAGACTGTGTCTCACCAGACACAACACCCGTCTGGTCGGAGGATCCTCCCTTTTCAATAGAGTATGAGTGAACTTTACACCCTGTTCCTCATACCTCTTCAGTAGCAATAGCAATAGATTTGCCCCTTTATTACATGTAACTAAGACTCTAGCTTCTGCGCATGATTTCGTAGCATCGCATCGCCTACCTGCACAATTATTTAGTTTTCGGCCAGTGTTCTTTCTGACTTTTTTTGTTTCTGCTCAGCTCCTAAGGGTCTTAGCGTGATGTTATGTAGGTTATAGCCTTCCTCAATGATTGGACTATCAAATGCAAAAAGACATTTTCTTTACCGACTGGTAATTCCAGAGATTAGCGCGTTCAAACAAACAACCAAACTTTTCAGCTTTATTACTAGCTGCTACCCGTGGCTCACCAAAGGGAACTATCTCCCGGGATGAAAAGTCTCATAAATACCATTGCATGGCCCAGGTTTTCGTTTTCATAAAAACTTCCACCCCCTATTTCACCCTCTTATGGAGGTAGTTTACTAAAATCCTTTATTAGCTGACGTCTCCTACTCATAATCTACCTCTGTGCCAAATTTCATCTTCGTAGGTCCAGTAGTTTTTGAGATTTCGTGATTAATCAGTGAGTGAATGAATGTTCATGAATAACTGACCTTTCGCTTTTTAATCCGCACAAACGCATAAAGAAAAGTACTTAATAATTAAAACTACGATACACAAAATAAATACAAAAACAATAGGACACTTAGGCGTCGAAGTATTCCTCCGCATCGCTGTCATCAGGAAACGTGCCCAGAAGACTGGCAGCATTGCCACGTTGAATGGCAATGCTAATTCTTTGGCCAAAGAACGACCCAGCCCTCTGGTCATGTGAAGTGTCGACTTTATATTGTATATAATGTAGATTTATAGTATAGACTTAGATTACTGGTCAAATACGTGTATACTGTAAGTACCTACAGCTCTGCCTAAACCTTTCAGCATTACAGGCGTGATGTTATATTAATATTCGACAGCAGTATTATTCGAATAGGCAATTTATTTGCTAGACTAACACGTCAAGTTCCGCCTCTATGCCCGGATGTGTGGCGCAGCATCTGTCTCCGTGACGACTCAAGCTGAGAGAATATGTAATGTTACGCTTGTGGACTATGAACCAGCTTTTGTATTTACTTATGGTTTAGTGAAGGCTTTGAAGTGCGCTAAATTTGGGGCTTAGTTAGACTGTTGGATTGACATCCTACAGTCTAAATAAGTCAAACATACTTCATGGTCTTCGACCGCAGTGCGTGTTGCCAGTGATGACCTATAGCACTGAAACGTGGTCGCTCACAATGGGCCTTAATAGAAGGCTAAAAGTCACCCAAAGGGCAATGGAGAGGGCTATGCTTGGAGTTACCCTATGTGATTAAATTAGGAATGAAGAGATCCGTAGGAGAACCAAGGTAACCGACAAATCCCGAAGAATTTACAGATGGCCGATGGGGCCGAAAGATTCTGGAGTGGCGATTGCGTACCGGAAGACGTAGAGTTGGAAAGCTTCCCACAAGGTGGACCGATGACTTTGTGAAGGCCGCAGGAACCCGCTGGATGCGGGAAGCACAGAACCGGTCTAAGTGGCGGAGCTTGGGGGAGGCATATGTGTCCAGCAGTGGACGTATTTCGGCTGAAATGATGATGATGACAGTTCACTACAATAAATTGTTCGATTAAAGTATGTTACAGCTTGAATTACAATTGAAAATTGGCCAATTATATAGAATTTCTAAATCGTAGATCTAGCTTTTATTCGGGATTTTTCAGTATCATTCTAGAAAATGGGTATGTTCTGTTTTAGGTATGGTCCGGCGGATTAATTGTTTGTTAAATTGACATATTGTAATGTGATAGGCGTTTTATACAACATTGTTAATTGAATATACGGGCAGTTCAAGTCAACTTCATAAACCATTTATTGGTTTAACTTTACATTTTATTTTCTATGGAAGAGTAACAAAGATTCCTGATTTTTAGTACCTACACCTATTTTTCTTTCCTTCTGTATTTGTTTCAATAGGTACAGACTACACAGAAAGGCAAAAATACAATTACAAATTAAAATACAACTACAAATTAAAATTACGATCACATTTTTACATATCACAAATTTAATTAGGTACAGATTAAAATTACAAACTACAATTCCAAATTACACTATAATTACAAATCCAGAGATTCATGCTTGCAGTTATAGAATACGTGTAGGTACTATGTTATTGATATTTATTTTCATGCAACCTGTAAAATGTAGTCACTGCTTTAAGTGTCCCACTTCAGGGCAAATGCCACTTCTCATGCAAGGAAAGAATCACTCTCCACTCAGACTCTTCTTAGCAAGTCGATAGTAATCTAAATACAGTCAACCCAGAATTTGGCTACGATTTTAGCACTTTCAGCAGCTTCCATCAGTTCCTGTAGCGTGCAGACAGCAGGACACGCTGGACAAGAAATTAAGTGCCCCATTGTTTGTGGGACAGCACCACATTTACACTCCAGGGCGGAGTCATCTGTGAATGTGTGAGCAGGTTTTCTTTACTTCGGCCTACCTGAGTCCGGAGTCTGTTTAAAGACTTCCAGGAACGCCAAGGCAACTCGTACATTGATCCAGTGCACGAATAAGTCCCACCGATGTCCGTGGGCACGCGGGTTTACCTGATCCGCAAATAATAGAACGTCAGCAATTTTAGCGTTCTGACCTTAAAAAAAATTACTTACAAATGACCATATTAAATAAATTTTCCAAATGAGCCTTATTCCTTTGTGATAAAGTTTAAAAACTATGAAAAAAATTGGCAGATTGGGGTAGCTTGATGTGCTGGCCTCTGTGCACACATAAAACATATACAAACTTACGCCATGTTCCCATGGGGGTACGCAGAAACAGCAGAACGCCACCCGCTACGATCCTTACATGTCTCTTTTTAAACTCAAACTCAAAGCATTTTTTTTTCAAATAAACAACTCAAAAAATTACTGGCACTTTTGAATTGTCAAAGAGTCGGAAAGATGAAGCTAGTTGCCCATTCCAAAGCGTAGTAGGTACTAGAGAAGAACGGGCTAGAAACTCCATGGACACTCTTTTTAAATCATTATATTGTTACAGATAGTTGGTTATACCATTTACGCCTAATAAAAATTTGTAATCTAGTACAAACACGGGTGAAAGGGTTAGTTTTAATAACCCTCTCACAAAATTATAAAGACAATACTACACAAAATTATAACCTTCAACATTACCATCAATTTTCCAACAGATCTGCAGAACCATTAACGAATTCCCATCCTAAGCAAGCCCACGTTTTGGCTATAAACCCTTCGAGCCAACCCTGATGTCCCTTAGGCAATAATAGTCAGAATAAAGGCCATCAGATAGACCTTCGACCGTTTATAGCCGTTTTTATTTGTTTGTGATTGGCTGTCTGTTCCTATTGGGGACCATTTGGGGATTTTATGTATTGCAAGAGCTTTGTTCTGAATCTGGATTAAGTTTTCGATGAGCCGAATAAATTAAATAATTACTGCGAAAGTGACGTTAAATGTTACGGATCAGTTGGTGGTGCTTATTCTGTTGAGCACACATAAAAATTTGAAAGATAACTTTTTTTAAAGTAAATCATCGCGGATTTATGAACAACAAATTCAAAATTCGAACGCGGATCGTTCGAATTTTGAATTTGTAATTACTGACCATTGATGTACAAACATCCGCATAAATAGAGCGCAATGTGCGCAGGTGTCAAATAGTATCGTCAGTCATCTTTCAGTCAGTGTTTTTGGACGTTGCTTTGTAAAAACCATTTAAAGTCAAGTCGTCTAAGGTTGAATTTGCAAAAAAAAAATGTGTTTTATCATAACTATAACCTCTGACGTATAATTGGGGAAAGTTTTGTGTGTTGCTTTTGTTCGAGAATGTGCATCTTAGGTTTTTTGTATGTTAATATTACTGACCAATCATTTATTTAAGATTGATTAGCACAAATCTTGACTTTGTTGACAAATAAATGATTTATCATCAAATAAATACACTAATTTAGCAAATCATGACACAAACATGCACCATTTACATAGTTAGCATCCAATTGACTAATACCTGCAATGAAACTTTTTATTACTTAACTACTGGGATTCCTACTTCCCCTTACGGGAATAAGCTTAGAGATAACAGCGGTACTTCATCAGAGCTCAAACTCAAACTCAAAGCATTTATTTCAATTAGACCATTTACAGGTACTTTTGAATTGTCAAAAAGTCGACCAGTTGGAAAGTTGAAGCTAGTTGCCCATTCCAAAACGTAGATCTCTAAATCGAAATTATATAACTCAATACCTGACTATGACTGCTTCGGAGTTTAGTTAAGACTTAGTGCTATAAAGCCAGGGTTATAGAAGGAGTATTTAGCGGAGGAGAGTCTACTTCCAGTCATGAGGCGTAATTTACAATGTAGTAAACATAGCCTGAAGAATTGGCTAACTTAAGTGACAGTGGGCAGGGCACAATGCTCGCAGAACAGATGGCCGATGGGACCGAAACGTTCTGGAGTTGCGACCGCGTATTGGAAGACGTAGAGTTGGCAAGCCTCCCACAAAGCGGACCGATGACCTTGTGAAGGCCGCAGGAATCCGCTGGATGCGGGAAGCACATCACCGGTCGAAGTGGCGGAGCTTGGGGGAGGCATATTTTTTTTAAATATTACTAAATGGGCCTGCTCTTGATCTCGATCACGCCTGATGAGGTCTATGATGGTGATGATGATATGTCCAGCAGTGGACGTCTTTCGGCTGAAATGATGATGATGACGGTTGTTGCATAAGTCTCTGCGAAGGACTTCGATAGGGGAAGTACCTGTAACTGCCACTATACTTATATGTTCCCGTTATGAAAGTCTGGGTACCATTGACTGAACGAAACGGAACCCGTTTTAGAGGCATGAGGAACAGGCTGTAAAGAGGCAAAGAAGACGGGTGTTGTGTCTGGTGGTCAACTACCCGACGATTGATGTCGGGACGTTGTATATATAATAGTTGCGCGGTAAACTCTGCTTGCGCGATGCAGGATTTTCAGTGACGTCATTATGATTCCTAGTTCGCATGTGGCGGTGTAGATGCCGCCATACACTTATAGGATCACAACGTTGTCTATCCGTCTGTCGAGACCCTTTTTCTCAGGAATTTGTAGAGTTCCAAAATAATTTAAATAAACTTTGCAGTCAGCCCGCTACCAAGCTTACTGCCTACCTAATCTTTTTACAACAACAGAAGCTATTCACAAATAGTTCATGCCGACTTTAAAGAAGAAAATAAAACCGCTAGATCACTTAATCGCTCCGTTCGTCGCTCCACAGTTCTAAATCCGTAGCTTTAAACTATATTGGTAATACGCGACTAAATTTTACGACATATACGTGATTTCAGACTAGTCTCTTTGTCATACACTAGATGTTCTAGATTCTGTATGTATTGTGAGGATTCGAGTGTGTTTTGTTTAGAACTGTTTAAAATTTTGTGATACTTTGCAGTATTAGCACGAATGTATGAATCTCATCATTCTCCTGGGGGACCACTAGTACTAACAAATACTAGATAACAAATGAAAAATAATAATATTTGAGTTGTTCCTTGGACAGGCTTGCAACCACGGTTTTACCCAGTTTTTATAAGTCTGACCATTTTTGTACCGGTCCATGTCTTTATTTCTGTCTAAAATATTTTCCTGTTTCGTCATTTTTAGAGTGTTATTTTTCAGTAGTCTCGATTTAGTTTTTCAACTTACTTTTTTTACGTTACTTAGCATACGAATTTATTAAACCTATGAAGCAATGGATTAGAAATATCCTTCAAAACTCTCGGATGGTGGTTGAAACTATGTTACGAAATTGGGGTGCTGGAGTGAGTAAGTCCTATGTTATTTCTACATCTATTTCCCAAACGAACTGTGTGCAGTCACCAAACGAGATAAGTAACCAGGGTCGTCTTTTTTTTGTTGGGCATCTCGTAGTTGACCTTGAGAGGCCGTGACTACTCAACCGGGCTTTCCTGGGGCTGCCATTAAGAATTAACTTAACCCCTCCAGCCAGGGCTTAAAAACTACTTAAATACTAACTAACTGCACGCTGAGGGCACCCCCTGTGGGGTACGAACCTCGGCTCAGGGCGTCACTGATAGCGGGACAGCGAGTGGGGACAGGCTGGATCAAAATATTGGCATTATTATTATTACTTGGGGAATTTAACTCTACTGGCTCAGCTGCGGCGCGGGCTGGCGCTTCAACGAGCAAGGGTCAGTCGGGGGTCTCGACGTTATGCGCCGTTACTCGGGGTCTTCGCGGGCGCGAGGACCTCGGCGGCGAGGTCGGAAACCAGGGCCGTCGGATATTGTTGAACCTTTAGAGGTATGACGGACAGGGTCCACCGACCGAGGACGGAGTATCCTTCGACCAGACAGGTGTTGTGTCTGCTGGGGAACTGCCCTACGATTGAAGTCGGGATGTTGAACGAGCGGGGGGTTGTTGCGTAGTAAACTCTGTTTCCGCGATTACAGGAATTTGCAGCATTGCATTTTGTAGCAGTAATAGATTCCACCACAAACCGATTGTGTGTTGTTTTCGAATGGAATATTATTTGATAAATGAACTGTTGGTTTTCTATTAACGAAATTAAATTATTTATTATTTATTTATTTATTAACACCAACAACTACAACATGTAACAGTTTCCCAAAACGATCTTATACACACATATTAAACTATTTATATCTATAAAATACACTAGCATAAAATTGAACAATAAAAATAAAACAAAAAATTAAATAAAAATTACAATTTCAAATAAAGCCTTCTTCAATGCATCTTTGTGCTCCTGATGCAAATTTCGGCAGGTCATCGAAAATATCTCTGTATATTCGAAAACATCCATCAGTTTCTCACTGAAACTCTTGTAACTCTTAAGTCTTTTGGTAACCGTAGTTGCCCGACAAAATCAATTATCGTATTAGGACCAAACATTTATGTTAGACACTTGACATTTATCACTTGCACAAATAACTGCCAAAACAAACATGGACCCAGAGTCCTGGGAAATCCTTTTTTGTCCTAAACGCCGGAGGCTCGCTATTGGGATATAAATCAAATGCCCTGGGCTATATTTTGGAAACAGCTGACTACTCTGTTTGGCTCAATGTTTTGTTGGGTGACGCGTTTTTGGGGTTACCGGAGCCGGGAATGTAAGCTTTAATAGCTTAAAAATAATGATTATACCTACATTAGCACTTAGCCAGTGACCTATTTTCCCCTTATTTGCATAATAAGCAGAGATCGGATATTCGGATGCATATTCACCTAAAGTTGAGATGTTGGCTAACATGGAATACGCTTTTGTATCGAAAAAGTTTTAATTTAGGTAAGTAATTTGTTTATTTTTTGTTTTAACTAATACAAGCCCTCCTCCAGTACATACACATATTTGAATCGGGTTTAACATTCATTTTAAATTAATATACATCTGAATAGTTATGCAATCCAAGAATCCCGGGGTTTTTAATAAATATTAAAAATAATTTATAAAGCCGCTTCCATACTTTCATAGCTAAAAATTATCTTTGGGTACATATGCATCCGAATATCCGATCTCTGATCATAAGGCGTGTGCTAGCTGACATATGGCAAATTTTATGTTTTTTTTTTGTGTTTCGTAATTTTTATTACCTATTATTGTATAGAATCAAGTTCTTCTAACTTAACAGACAGCTGTGGTGCTGGGGAGTTTGTTGCGCCACTTCTTCTTCCCAGCTAAAGCAATAGGAAGTGGTGAAGGGTGGGCGTTTTGGGGGGACTGTCTTATGTAATTTTATTTTATTTTGACGTTCAAAAAGAGCTGACTCTCGGCCTAGTTTGAATAAATGACTTTTGATTTTGATTTTAAGGGAACCTCTGTGCACAATTACAGTTTTTTATGTTCAAGAGTTTTGGGCTGATCAGTCAGTGTCAGGACTATAATTTATATGTATAGATTACCGGATAATTTTCGTGCAAATATACGTATTTTTTAGGAAAGTTTTTATTTTCAAGCGTATTCTGCACTAGCTGCTTTCCGCGGTTTCACCCGCATAAGTCTGGATTCCATAAGAATATCGGGATAAAAAATATACCTTGTCCAAAAGCGTAACAAACAAACATACAAAAAATCTTTATAACATTAGCTTACATCAAGGCTATCCAACCAATTTTAAAGGTGAGCCATAATTTTGATTCTGTAACAGCCGGCGGGCCATCTTGTAAATAAAACATGCCTACAGCTATGTTAGACACCTAGCTAATTAAAATGAAACTAAATTATAAGTTACTCACAGTATGAATAATCTAAACAAAGAATCTTCAATCATCATAACACTGCAGAGGTTTTGTGGGCGACAAATCTGAGATCGATTATAAATCAAGTCAGAAAATTTATTTTATTGTTGGCTACTTGAGAATGAGAAGCAAAATATTTAGACCAGCACCATTTCATTTTGACAGTTCAACAATATTCATTTCGTTATTTACGTTGTTGAGCAGACACATTTTTCGAACATATGAAGCAATGTATTAGCAATCTGTTTCAAAATTGTTCAGATTATGATTGATCCTGCGTTAGCGTTGAGCAGCCTCGGTTTACATTAACCTAATAATCGCCTTATCGTTCTTATCCAAACATTACACACGTTTTTATAGTAATGTTAACGTTTCTTCGATGCTTTTCCTTAAGGGCCTAAGTCCCGTTTGATAGCGTAACACGGTCACTTTATGAACCGTACTGCTCATTAACGGCTTGTCTTGAAAAAAAGATTTGAAAAATATCTGATTTTGCTATAGATTCATGTAGATCATTTTGCCGAGGGTACTTTTTTTGTATGGTTAATACTTTTGCTGTAAAAAAATATTTTGCAACACGCAATATTTTGGCTTCTATTCCATACTCCTACTAAACGGCTTCGTTATTTGGAAAAAAAAATACACTGAAAAATAGATAGTTAAAAGTACCACAGAATCGCTAGAGCACAATTGTAAATTAAACAACATTTGCCAAGGAATATCCCCATTTTGAGATAAAGGCTCAGAGGTGCCGTGCGCGGGCGCGGGCGGCAGTCGTGCTTTAGCATTCAGACGGGAGATGAGGATACTATGGGCCTTAACTGGCTGGTACTTAAATCTTTATTATTTCTAATATACAGGTGACGCTTTTATGGTTCTCGGACCCTTAATGGATAAATACTATTAGTAGAATCTATTGCTGCATTAAATCTTGATTTTACCTCTTTACAACTTAGCTAAAGAGTTCTCACATTACAGTAAGCAGTAAAAACTACAGTTGAAACAGAATGACAGCTATAAGCATCACTTCGAAATTCGAACGCTCTGTATCGTTGTGAATCCGCGATGATTTACTTTAAAAACAAATGAGTTCGCTTTCGAATTGTGTGCGCTCACTTGAGTGAGGTGAGCTGTGAACTTTATAGAATAGAACTTTGATATTTAATTCATCTATTGGTGATAATGTGTTTGAGATGGAATAAAGTTATATACTAGATATAGACAGGGTGGAAGGGACATCGAAGGGCAACCTGTAACCATGTACCAAGGTTCACCATTTATGATTCTGAACCCATTTGAGTGGAAAATTTTCAACGGTTATAAAAAAATTTTTAGCTGTTCCATACATTTTGACCGCGTAGGCATTGCAGTTCTAATGTAAAATCAGTTTTTTTTTTATTAATTGAATATTTTCTAATCTGGAATCATGTGCTTAAATTCATGGTTTCAATTACACCATTTTTTTTTTAATGTGACTATATTAATTTATTTCAATTAAACTATATAACTACAGCGAATAAACTAAAACAAAGCGTCAAAAAACTCATCCGCATCGCTGTCGACTAGTAATGTACCCAAGAGACTGGCGGCATTACCACGTTGTATTGTATAGCAATGCTCAGCCTCTGGCCAAAGTAAAAACCAGCCCTTGGGTCACGGGAAGTGTCAACCAGCCGTTTGGAGATTTCCTTATAGAGAGCATACCCCATTTTGAATTTGCATTCGAATTGTGTGCGCTCACTTGAGTGAGGTGAGCTGTGAACTTTACAGAACAGTACTACTCGATCTTTCTTCATTAGTAATAAAGGAGCCTTCAAAATAATGAATCCTTGATAATCCTTTGTGATTTGTACACTGTTATTAATCATGTTTTCTCTTTGTTTCATGTACCTTCACTTGGAAACTACAGAGCCCAACTTGAGTAAGTATTTACCTGATTATTTGCATTAATTATTAATAATTAATTTGCTGCTAATTAGTTTGTTGCGCCACTTCTTCCTCCCAGCCAAAGCACTAGGAAGTGGTGAAGGGCGGGTATTTTTGAGGACTGTCTTACGTAATTTTGACGTTCAAAAAGTGCTGACACCAGCCTAGTTTGATTAAATTACTTTTGATTTTGATTTTGTCAATAGAAAAAGTGCCTTTTGGGCACTTTTTCAGCTGGCAGCATTTCCACGTTGCATGGAGATGCTGATTCTTTGACCGAAAAATAGGCCAGCCCTCTGATCACACAAAGAATCGACTATCCGTTTGGCGATGTGTCGAAAAACCAAGTGGGCACTCGGACTTATATTTTCAATCTCAAACGGCTCGAATAAATAATTTCCAACAACATTGGAATTCATTTTATAATTGGACGGCTGATATTTTTTTAGCTTTTTGTTGGTGCTAATACCGGCTACCTTTATTTATAGTACACATAGGTCTTAGCTACATAAGTCAGCCATCAGACAGACATAAACACCTAACCCTGCAACAACAAAATCCCTGGTCAACCCTTAAATGCCACCTCTCAAAAGGCAAAAATTAAACCCCAAAAGTTATTCCAAAATAGTCTCGCCCTGGACATTACTAAATGAGTGTAATTCATCACATATTCGCTAAAAGCCTTTATGACACCCATGGGAGTGCGACATGGAAATTAGCTTAGCCATGGCGTGGGAAACGCCATTATAAACACATATGACACGTCTATTTTTTAGGTTATTTTGTAAAGAAGGGTAATTGTATGTCGTATCTTCGGTACTGGGTCATTGTAATTAAATAAGGCTTTGTAAATGTAATGGTTATGCGGCCTACCGAAATTTCCCCTCTTTGGTATTGTTCGTCGAATCGTTGAGCTCCTTCTGAGTTGAGCTGCATGATTACTGACGAATGTGTGCATTGACTGGACAGGTGCGCTCAATCTGTGTGGTTCTTTCCTCAAAATACCATTTCAGACACCAATCTACATGGTCTTCACATGATCTAACCAAGATTATGTCTGGACTTTAAAAGAGACTATGAACTCTGAGTTTTTCTCGGCCTTTCTTCTCAGAGTAGTCAGATAGGGAACTCCGACCTCATCTAGTTTAAAAATATGATTGACGTGTAAAGGTACAAACCTATTTACAGAAATAAATCAAATCAAAATCATAATATTTTATTTCACATAATATGTATACTTAGATGGGCACTTATGAAACGTCAGAAGCTAGGTGCAGGGTTTCAATTGGTCGTTTCCTATGGAGAAAGAATTCACTAATCATTTATCTTCTCCCAATCCCCCAATTGTTGGCCCATAGTAGAAATAAATTAAAAATCAATACCCATAGCCAGCATTCCCGTATCGGAATGTTGCGCTGTGATTTTAGCCCGAAGTTAATTCGATTTGTTTGTGTATCGGCGAAATAACAAGCGTAAAACAATTGAACCATATTCGGGAATATTTATCTTGTGATTGCCTGCCAGTGTAACTAGTGACTGAATATCAGTAGGTATTATAAAGAACGAAAGCCTTCATACAGTGGTCCTGGCTATCATTTTTTTTTTGTGGGTGGCAAATTATCAAATAACTACTCTCGCTCTGGTCGGAGCAGGAGGGCATGTCAGACTTTTACTCACTAAAACCCACCCGCGTTCCCTCAGTTGCCTGTGTACCAGGGGCGACGGTATCTCTTTCGAACAACCCACACCCCTGGCAGGCATCGGCCCTTGCGGACCCCACCAGTCCGGCGTACCAGGACACATGGCACGCCGTGACCAACCCAGGAACCAAGTAGCATAAGGGCCCCAGACGACCTCGTGTCTGGCACCCTTGGTCCCCCTGCGACGGGTCAGCGCAGTGGCCCCGCCGCCTACCATCTTTCGGCCGCAGGGAATAGGGAGAGCGGTCAACGCCATACCGCCACTCCTCTTCCCAGGCGGCCGCACCACGGTCGCCATCAAACGGTGGCGGCCCCGTCCAAGCCAAGGAAGGGAAGAGCGCTACTCAAAAGTCCCGACACTCCTGTAACCCTCAGCCGCGAAGCCTCCCATTCGACATTGCGGCCCGCCTCAGTTGCGGTGCACCCCACCGCAACCTACTTTTTGGCCGCTACGTCGTCGGCTTGGCAGCAAAAGCCCTGACGAGCGGCCCCACCTTAGGGATCCTCTTCGCTTCACCGTGGGGGCGGAAACTACGGCTACTGAGCCCCCCCACAACGACAATGCGGGAACCCACCGGGGGCTGTCATTCGTGGATCTTTGACAGTCCTTACAGTCGTCAGAAGCCTGAAAGTCTGACAGCCCATCTCACCAAGGCGTGTCGTATTTACCCAGTAGCTGGATTGTGAAGATCAGATAGACATTCACTCCACATAAAATACTGGTATTCAGCTTCATCCAGTTAGACTGGAAGCCGACCTTAATATAGTTCTAAAAGAGCTAGGCAGAAGATGAAAGCCATCACACCATTGCAACCAAATATGGAGCTAATTGTGATGATATAATGTGCAATCTACTTCAAGATAAAGTGGTAGCAAGAAGGATGAAGATAACCTTATTCCATCTCCAACACATGATCCCAATATAAATTAAATATCAAACTCACTCAAGTGAGCGCACACAATTCGAAACCGAACTCATTTCTTTTTAAAAGTAAATAATCATCGCGGATTCACAACGAGACACCGTTCGAATTTCGAAGTGATGTTTGGGGAATAAATAAGAATATGGTTAATTCCTTTAGAATACACACACACATACACATATCAAATTATTAATAGGCTTCTTCTTCCTACTTCGTCTACCAAAAAACATGACCCATAATAGTAGGTTACATTTTAACTATCTACTAAATAAAAGACGTCATTCAATACTCATGTACCACTCCTCTAAAATTTTCACCACCCTCAGTTCTAACGACTTACCTTTTTACAGGACAACCTCAATAAGCTCCCCTCAAGCGAAGTCCCCAGCTGGAAGCAGCGCTGGAGCGGCTGCAAGCGCATCAACAGCACCTGGAGAGAGGACTCCAACAGCCCACAACAAACAGCTGCAAAATGTCAAGGGACAAGACCACCCGCCGCATCCATCTGTAAGTAGAAGTTCTGAATTGGAAATGGGTAGTTTGTGGGATAGAAAAGATGAGTTAGTGGGATGGAAAAGGGGAGTTTGTGGGATAGAAAAGATTTAGTGGGATAAAACGGAAGTTTGTGGGATATAAAATAGGGTGTTTGTGGGATTTAAAAAGGGGTATTAATGTTGATAATGATTGTGTAGTTATGAAGTGTGATTGTTGCGTTGTAGTGTTTTTAATAAAGAGTTGCATGTAGGAGAAAAACAATAGGGAAATTTGTGATTATGTATTTAGTGAAGTTCTGAATATAAATAATATGAAATTATAGATTTGTATATACAGGTTGTCCGGTAATTAATGGATAACCTTGAAATGGTTCATGGTAGAACTAATGGCCATTCAGAAAAAAACATGTTTTATTAGTATTTTTTCTGTAAAAAAAAATAAAAAAAAAACAACCGATTTCCGAAAAAATACTACAAAGTGAAAAATAACTTTAATTTAGGAAGTCGGTGTCTTAAGCTATGTATTTTAATTTTTTGTCACCGCCATCTGAAATTAAATGTTACGCGCTAAAGCTAAAGTAATTCGTTACCACTAGCGCCATCTAGTATCGAGTAGCAGAATTAATTAAGTCAAGATCTATCTAGCAAGTTCGATTACAGAATCTTCTAGAATTATCAACATCTGCTCAGTCGGGGCCGGTATGTACTCGAAGATTCTAGATGATTCGATTCCCGAATGTTCTGTGGCTCTATAAAAAGGCGGGAACGGATCGGGACCGGGTAGTATTGAATAAGCGATACATGCGAAAACATCTGAAGTGATCTTGAAGTGCGATTTAAAGCGATCAATAGTGAAATTGTGTCTTGTAATTTGTGTGATTAATTAAAGTGTCGATTTTGGTAATTTTTATTGGCAGTTTTTAATTGTCACGAACCCGAAGCTCGTAACAAAGTTATTTTTCACTTTGTAGTGTTTTTTCGGAAGTCGGTTGTTTTTTTTTTACAGATTAAATGCAAATAAAAAAGTGTTTTTCTGAATGGCCATTAGGTCCCCCATGAACCATTTTAAGGTTATCCATTAATTACCGGACACCCTGTATGTTGAATAGAAATGCTAAGAAGGGTTTCTTAAATAAGACATCTATGAGTATAATAATCCTGTATGCTATGAGAAGATATTGACCATTTTAAAATACATGAAGACCATTTAGCAAATTAATAATTATTAAAAAGGGGAGGCAAACAGATCGGTACTAAATATCAAAGTAGAAATTAAACTGAATTTCTAGGTATGTCTATTACTATTGAGAGACACTTAATTTAAGGTGAATGCGCAGTGGTAGAGCGCGAAATTCAAATTTTGTTACGTTTTTTGCAATTTTCAGGTGAGTGTCAGCTTGTTACTTGATCAAAATATGATTTGCGACTATAGCATGTACGTATTTACAGATTTATAATCATTAGAATCAATAATACATCTTTCTAAGTTAGATTTGTTCCATAAGAACAAATTTCTTATGGAAAAGTGCTTGTGGAAGAAATCTAACTTATAAGAGATATATTAGACATTCTAATGACTAAATTCTGTAAACACGTACCTGTTATATTCGCAAATCACATTTTGATCAGGATACAACCTGATACTGACCTGAAAATTGCAAAAACGTAAGAAAATTTGAATTTCGCGGTCTACCACTGCGCATTCACCTTAATTTAAACGTCTATTAGCTCTGTATTTGATAAAATAGGAGGTATAATGAATATTCCTCTAAATACACATTATATTAAACTGAAGGATTGTGCCACTTAAGTGTGGTTTGGATACAACACTTCACCCTTCAATACAACATTTCGAAAAGCCTCTCAATTATTCAAATTATTCTACGAAGGCTTTTCGTTGCAAATATTATCTTCAAAGATAAATATCTTCAATAGGACCAATTTTAGAATGTTTAGTTTTGAATGGCCTTCAATTTCATATGGTATAAGAACACTGTATTAGTTAACTGTAAGTTTTCCGAATAAAATATTATTCGGACGAAATTTTTTGGGCTTGGAAAAAACTACAATTTAGATTTCGAAATGGCTTAAAATAGACTTATTTTTTTTTTTACTTGGGGTATCGCTAGGCAGAGTTATTATTATAGCTATTGAAACAATGATAGGTATATCCGATTTTCATTTGTTTCGAATAGAAATATATTTTTATATTGGTAGATAAGTACACAACACAACACACAACACACACACACACAATACATACAATACAAAAACACATACAACATTACATACATACACATTGAATACATTTTGGGGAATAGTATTTCAACTGAAATTAATCAACCAATTTCGGAATGAAATTTCCGTAATTTTCCAAGTAACCTATTCTTGGACAATTATAAAATTGGAAATTCTAATTTCAAACGATTTGTATTCAGACAAAAAATGAGATCCCGTTTAATATAACAGTAATAAGAAAAGTTATTAAGTTAGGGAACAACCAAATACATTCATTCTTCTTTATGAGCATGAACTGAAGAAAGAAAGAGACGGGAATGAAAGAAATAAATCACTTTTCAGAAAAGAATGAAAAGTAAAAATAAACTAAGTTAGGTCCACAGTAAGTAATTGACCTGTGATGTTAATCTTATTATGTGTGTCTATAATTAATTATAATTATGTTTTTAGTCGATGTTCGATGTTACTGGCTGCTGTTTTAACGAAATTGGATGTTTTATATAGTAATATAGATGTTTCCTCTAGGTGTTTCAGAAATATAAATATCTTACTGTTCTGTGTCTATTTAATGTGTGTCTATAATTGTTTAGTTTTTGTTGTCAGTCACATTTTACGAAAATTTAATAATAATCTTACTTCATTGGGCATGAAACTCTATGCCTCAAATGGTTTTTTTTTTAATTTACAATTTAGAAGTCCGATGTTTTCAACAAGTAATGAAAACCTCGATATTAATGTACCTACATGTATTCATTCAAATAATTTTGTTTACGCTACAAGAAAAAATACAATATTGGCTGTATTTCGTTATTAATATGAATAATCTTAATAAAAGATAGCTACTTTAATTTTCAAATGGCATTTATTTCGCATTTCAAAGGTTTTCACTTTTCAATTGCACTTTTCTTCTAGAACTGTTTGACTTACTAATGAAAAAATCAATATTGTTCAATATAGAGTTCTGAGAGATTGATAACCAAACCGAAAAACAGAACAAAAAGTCAGATTTTTCATGTAATTTTTAATTCATATCGAGGTTAAAAAAAAATGTGTCTCTAAAAATTCTGTGACTGACTACAAAAACATAGATGTTTACCGAAAAAAAATCTGTAAGGCTTTTCCTTATAATGTGTGTTTCGTTCAAAAAGAGGATGATTCGGAAACTTTTACTTAACAACTTTCTTTTAACATCTCTATACAACATTATTTTACTATTTTATAACTACCTTTTTAGGACTCTTATAACGCTTTGATAACTAAACACAGTAAAGACTTATTATAATAAACGTTGATAGTTAGTACTAATCTCATTACCACATTAATAATAAATAATAATAAATTCATTTATTTCAGGTAAATAACACCCATTGCCAAACATAAATTAATGTACCTACATTATACATATAACAGCCAAATAAATATAACAAATGCAATTAATTAAACCAAATAAAATAAGTAATGTCAAATAAAATCAAATAAATTAAATCAAAATAAACTAAATGAAGTCAAATAAAAGTAAAAAGTTAATAAACACTAAAATTGCGAAAGGCGTGAACGTCATAATTACGCCTTAAGATAACCGCTTTTAAGGAAATCTTAAAGTTCTATGTTTTCGTAAGTTTTATTTAGTATGTTTTAGTTCACTAAAAGCTTGTTTTAAAAATGGTTTATATTTCAAAATTTATTTTGTACTTTCTAGCATTATAACTTGTTTAAATATCTATCTACCTTCACTTGAAAGCCACTTGTAAAGACAAATCCAACGAACCCAAAATGTCTTTACAAATGTCATGGACCCAACCGAGTAACACGATCCAAGTCATGCCATACTTTTGAACTGGCTATCATAATTGAAATTGTTAACAATATTTCGTACCTGTTGAGGAGTTCCTTTGACTGGAGCCAATCCTGGATTCAGTAGCCGGGTCATGGTGGACTTTAAAACAGACTTTCATATTTAAATGCGCGTATAAAATTTATTGTCTGTACCGTTGACCGTTAAGGAGTTTCTTCGTCTGGAGCCAACAATGGGTGTTTAATCATGTCATGTATCGTAAAAATGCATTGTCTGCAAAACAGAATCAATATGTGCAATTTCAGCTCCGTATGATAAGAAGAAGTGGCTTTTATTCAGCTTGCAAGATTTGACCCAAATAAACATACATACAAACATTGCAAGTTAAATAAAAGCTTGTAAAAACAAATGAGTTCGCTTTGGAATTGTGTGCGCTCACTTGACTGTGGTGAGAGGTAAATTGTTCAGAATAGCAGTAGGTACTTGTCCAATCGGAAATCCCGGCTGTTTTCACCTTTTTCGGAGCAAAACCAAAAGAAAGACTAGCTGTCATTTTTGACAGCGACTTGCAAATTGGGTCTTTTGCGAGTTTGTCACTTAGACATGTGATTGACAGTACCTCTGTTGTGCTGAAAGGCTTGTTTGGGGAGCCATAAATACAAGATAAAGGGGTAAGAAAATAAATGGCATCTGCTATTGTTCTGAGAGCCTTTGATACGTCTTATCAAAACAATAAGTTATCATTTTACTGCTAGCTTCATAACTGAATAAAATCTATAGTAAAGTTTTGCCAAAGATATGACATACTTAAACCGTAATAAATTCACTTGGCACCTCACTCAAGTGAGCGCACACAATTCGAAAGCGAACTCATTTGTTTTTAAAAACAAATCGCGGTACACAACGAGACACCGTTCGAATTTCGAAGTGATGTTCCGAGATACAGTTCCGTTTGACATTTAACCTTTACGTCACATATTCGGAATTCTGATTTTCAGCTTGTGATTCGACTCTGAACGTCTTCATTTATATCTTTATATATATATATATATATAACAGTATCCCTTATTAGCCTTCCTCAAACCGAGACACGTTCGAGACGAAATAAATAATTCATCTCGAGTAATAAAGACTACCTTTTAGCTGACACAGGTGGTGCCAAGAAGGCGTATATGTTTTGTTTTCAGGGGCTTTTTATCTTGTGAAGCGTAGTGAATTTATTTAAGGAAAATTATTCGTAGCTAATAACATTAAAATACACCTGTTTTTGCTGAAGGGAAGGCAGATTTACATTTTACAGTTATGTGTATTAA
The DNA here is from genome assembly GCA_947359405.1 of Antitype chi. Lineage (NCBI taxonomy): Eukaryota > Metazoa > Arthropoda > Insecta > Lepidoptera > Noctuidae > Antitype > Antitype chi. Next base: position 6,289,662 of record OX375836.1, read on the forward strand.
ATAATGCTGAAAAACTTCCACTGCTGGACATAGGCCTCCCCCAAGCACCGCCACTTCAACCAGTTCTGTGCTTCTTGCATCCAGCGAATTCCTGCAGCTTTGTGAGAGGCCTTCCAACGGCACGTCTTCCAGTACGCGGTCGCTACTCCAGAACCCGTCGGCCCCAACGGCCAACTGTTCTGCGAACAATATGCCCTGCCCACTGCCACTTAAATTTGGCAATTCTTCAGGCTATGTCGGTTACCTTGGTTCTTTTAATTTCTGATTCTATCGCATAAGGAAATTCCAAGCATAGTCCTCTCCATTGACCTTTAGATTATTTTCAGCCTTCTGATAAAGCCCATTGTGAGCGACCACGTTTCAGTACCATATGTCATCACTGGCAACACACATTGGTCAAAGACTTTCGTCTTGAGACACTTCGGTATTGTGGGACGAAAAAGATATTGTGTAGCTTCCCAAACGCTGGTCAGCCAAGTCGGATTCGACGATCGTCGATTCTGACCTACGTCTAAAAATTTCTTGATGGATTAACCCAGTATAACTTTTCCCATCTTGGGGAACGCACTCATGACCCCTCAGATAAGCAGTAGATCTTGGCAGCCTAGATAGGCTAGATTTGTCGATACGGTTGACGCAGTGGTTTAGTGATTGACTGCTGCGCTGCGTGTCGCGGTTTCGATTCCCGCACGGAACAAATATTTGTATGACCTACAAGTAGTTGTTCCGTGTCTGGCTGTTTAAAAGTTTAAATGTTTGTAAACGCACTCACAAAACAGGAGAAATTCCTAGTGTGGGGCAAAGTTATAAAAAAAAAATTAGCTTAGTTAGATAGTACAAAGTCTCTGTAAAAAATACTGACATCCATTCGAACCCTGGTAGTCAGACTTTTCTCTGACTAGATATTTCACAAGGAGCTTTCCTATTTGTTTCGTAAATCCGCCCGCATTCTTACTTCTTTTTTACTATTTGCTCAGCTTCTAGGAGTTGCAGCGTGATGTTAAGTCGCCTATAACGTTTCTCAAAAATTGGCCTTGTTTATTTTTTTATTGCTAAATGGGCCAGCTCTTGACCTCGATCATGCCTGATAGAAAGCTATTAATGAGGTCTATGATGGATCGAGCGTGCCCAGAAAATGCCTGTTCACTCTTGTTTTGAAGGTAGACGGGTTAAATGTGGTGTGTTATCAATTTTTTTTTTTTTTATCTGACCAGTAGTTCCAAAGATTACCACGTTCAAAGAAACAAACAAACTCTTTAACTCTACTATTAGTATCGAAAACAATAGATATAAATAGACAGTTATCATTATGAAATTAATTAGGAAGGTACCGAGGTACTGCAGTTACTATTTCAAACTTCTAATCAACAAAAGAAGTATATTGTAATTACAACCACAAAGTTTTTAGTAAAAGAACATCAATTTTCAGTGTCTAGCTACTATTTTAGACCAGTTTAGAACTAGTACTAACTATGAACGAGCGAGCACTACGGTTGAACTCATTAAAACTTTATTTCGGTGCTATCAGCGAGAATAAACTCATTTGCTTTTGTATTATTTACTGCAGTAAATAATATACTAACTATTATGTAGATTTTAAAGTAATACGAGAATTGATAAAACTGTAGTGTATATTGATTGGCCTGACCGTAAGGTATGTCTGCCAGGGATGCGGGTTGTACAAAAGAGGGCCACGGTCCCCTGGCACACAGGCAACTGAAGGAACACGGGTGGGTTTTAGTCGGTAAAAGTCTGACACGCCTTCCTGCTCCACCCAGAGCGGGAGAAGTTATTTGTTGACCTACCCTCAAAAAATAAAAACTTAAAGGTATGTAGGGAGGCTGACTTCTGAGAGCGCACGTTACCTACTTAAAGTCTGTTCCAAAATTTGCTGTCAGAAATGTAAACAAATGGGTCAGAAAATGTTTCTGTGCGGCAAATTGAGTGCTTAGATTTGATTATTTGAACTAATGGCCGCCTTGTGGTCGAAATTCGACCTTAATGAAAAAATATTAGGTTTCGTGTCCTCTGTCCGCGTATTTTTTTTTAAAAAGGAGTACATTTTTTTTTTGCTTCACGGTTTATTTGAATACTCGAAACCAAAATTCTAATTTTAAATCGCCTTCAACCTGATTTTCTTCAATTGTCAATTGAGGTCAATTATATAACCCACATATTTGTCTATGACTTTTCGTAAGTTCAAAGTTCTTTTTAGACACCGCTGACATGGTAAGTATACAAAAAATTTGGGTTAAATATTTCCGAATCAATAATGTCTATATGTATGCTGGTAACAAGCATGTTGATCAATGTATACTACAGTCTGATTTTTAATTTGCTAGACTAAATTCACGGCTTTTTTTGTCAACTTGACAGTTAAGCGATAGTGTCAGCTGTAATTTTTTGTCAAATTTTAATTCCGTATTTGTGTCACGTGAAGCCGTTGGTCTCGGCTGTCATTCGGGGATCTTTGACAGTCGTTACGGGTCGTCAGAAGCCCGAAAACCTGACAACAAGTCTTACCAAGAGGTATCGTGTTACCCAGTAACTAGGTGGTTGAGGTCAGATAGGCAGTCACTCCATGAAAAATAATGGTATTTAGCTGCATCAGATTTGATTGGAAGCCGACTTGGTGCCATAGTAAATAAATAAATAATAATAACAAATGGAGTACATATACTGTGAGCCTCTCTTAAGCTGGCATTTGCTTCAGTAATTGTACACGATTTACACATTGAGAGATCTCTGTGCCTCAGAGAGCACATAGGTTATGTCTTAATCCCCAGCTGCCATGCGTATGCTCGTCTTTGTCTAGAGTTCAGTCTAGCCTTAAGTCTGGCAGCTAGTTGTTATTAAGCATAAATTACCTTTAGTCCTCTTGTTGGGGCTTGTGGGTAAGTAACAACAGCCACCGACCGGGTCTATCGATTAGGTTCAGCTACGCTTGCCGCGGTTGGTCCGTGGGTGAAAGTTTAAAACCTGGATTTAACACATAGGATACTTTTTATCCCGATAATACATTTCCGTGGAATAATTTTTGACTTCCACGCGGGCGAAGCCGCTGGCGAAAGCTAGTCTAGTTGTTGTGTGTTTGTTTGTTTGCGTCGAATAGGCTCCGAAACTACTGGACCAATTTTGACCATTGTTTCACCAATAGAAAGCTAAACTATCAGAAAGTAACATAGATAATTATGATTTATAAAAAAAAATAGATACTTAAGAAAAATGCAATAATGTAACCCAAAGTAGCAAAATAGTTGTGTCAGCTAGAAAACGCTTTATACAGTCGAAGTACTAGGCTGTCATAACTCGGTAGGAGCACACTTTTTTTTTTTGAAAAAGTTTTCACAATACATTTTGTTAGTCAGCTTTTTAAACGCTTTATGCCTTCGAAGTACCAGGTTGTCATAACTCGGTAGGAGCACACCTAACATACTAGTTGTGTCAGCTCTAGCTAAATAGTATGTCTTTCTAAAGCGCTTACATTTTAACATAATAATCTATAATATGTTATAACAAAATTAAAAACGTAAAAAACCAATTCAAAATCCTATTAGAACCATTTTCGACTTCTACGCAGACGAAGTCGCCGGCAAAAGCTAGTATTAAATAAATAAATACAATACCAATTTAAGAAAGCGATATAGGGAGATTTATGCAACACGGTGTGGCTTATTTTAAAATGTCGCAGCATCATGCAGCATCATGCTGAGATAGGGGGGGCCCCCCTATCTCAGCATGATGCTGCTTTTTGCCTCGTGTCGTACAGAACTTTCTGTTTAATTTTTCTTTTTTATTTTTCTTTAATTTTTTTATTATTATGCAAGTACCTATATTGTGTTTAGTTTAGTATGTGGTATTCCTGCGCCAGTCACAATAAATACCTTTTCTTTCATACTGTCTTTATTTTTGATCTATTCTCACATTTCTTACCGAGTTTCGTCGGACCGATAAAATTATCGTTCATTCGTTCTACGTCTTAAACTTAGTAAGACAGTTGGGCTTCCAGTGTATCATTTCTAATAAATCGCACGTGCTACCAAGCCGACGTAATCTCATTCATTCTATCAAGTTTCAAACTTCAAGTTAAATTAAATTTGCATACTTCGTCTCCTGTATTACGTAATGTTAGAGCGGGATGGATACAGATTTGTGTTTAAGTTTGTAATTATGTAAGGTTATTTATTGAGATGGGACAGTGTGGAGAAATTTTAAGTAAACAAAGTTTTATTTTAAGGAAACATATCGTTGATTTTCGTCGACGCTTGACCATCTTTATACAGGCTGATTTTTTAGTCACCGTCCAAATTTTGTAGGGTGATAGTACCCGTGAAATTGAACAACTTTCTCCAAGGAACATGGGTCGAAATATGAAAAAAAAAATCGACCTCCCATGCAAAATCAATAGTTAGCTGGTCGATTTTGTATGGGAGGTCCGATTTTTTTTTTCATATTTCGACCCATGTTCCTTGGAGAAAGTTGTTCAATTTCACGGGTACTATCACCCTACAAAATTTGGACGGTGACTAAAAAATAATTCTGTATACCAAGACCACTCCGTGCCTCGGAAAGCACGTTAAGCCGTTGGTTCCAGCTGTCGTTTGTGAATCTTTGACAGTCGTTACGGGTCGTCAGAAGCCCGAAAGTCTGACAACTAGTTTTACCAAGGGGTATTATGTTACTCAGTAACTAGGTTGTGGAGTCAGATAGGCAGTCACTCCATGTAAAATACTGGCCTTCAGCTGCTTTCGGTTAGACTGGAAGCTGACCCCAAAATATTTGGGAAATAGCTAAGCAGATGATGATAATCGTCGGTATTATATATTACTAGCTTATGCTACTTCGTCCGCGTAGAAGTCGAAAATGGTTCTAATAGGATTTTGAATTGGTTTTTTACGTCATTAATTTGGTTATAACATATAAATTATTAAGTTAAAATGTAAGCACTTTCTAGTTCCCACAACTATGTTAGGTGTGCTCCTACCGAGTTATGACCACCTGGTACTTCGAAGGCATAAAGCGTTTAAAAAGCTGACTAACAAAATGTATTGAGAAAACTTTTTCCAAAAAAACAAAAGTGTGCTCCTACCGAGTTATGGCAGCCTAGTACTTCGACTGTATAAAGCGTTTTCTAGCTGACACAATTACCTATATTAGGTGTGTTCCTTCCGAGTTATGACAACCTGGTACTTCGAAGGCATAAACCGTTTTCTAGCTGACACACCTATTTTGCTACTTTGGGTTACATTATTGCATTTTTCTTAAGTATCTATTTTTTTTTATAAATCATAATTATCCTATGTTACTTCCTGATAGTTTAGCTTTCTATTGGTGAAAAAATGGTAAAAATCGGTCCAGTACTTTCGGAGCCTATTCGACGCAAACAAACAAAAAAATATTTCCTCTTTATAATAATAATATTAATATAGATAGGTAATTAACTTACCGTGGAAACGGTGACTTACTAGTATAGGTCTAAGGTTCAAACCCAGACAAGCACTTTACTTCGCGTAAGTTATTAAATCACTACTGCTCTCAAAAATCGAATCTGTTCAGGCCCGTTTTGTTAGGTATCTATGTATGAAGAATGGGATCCGAAAAGCTATACCTGAGTACAATGATAGGTTAAGGCACTATAAAATAATAAGCTTAAAAGAAAGACGGTTCACTTCTGACTTACTGATTCTTCACAAAATTATTAATGGTTCCATAGATGCGCAACTGATTAACTATTTTAACTTTAGGACTAGTCAACGTAGCAAACGACATCATCGTATTTTTCAATTGCCAACATCTACCTTAAACACCATCTTTAATAGCCCTCTAACACGTATGGCAAGGTTATATAACGAAAGGTCAAACTTGACGGCTTACCCTATCGAAGTTTTCTTTATGAGTTTCGTTTCATACAGACGCTCCCTATATAAACAGTGTGAGCAATGTACGCCTACATAGCTCAAACTGTTTAGATTTCCGTAGTGTTCTAGATTTAGGTTTACTGGACACACTTTTTATTTTATTTTCTTATTGTCTCTAATTTTTTCATTATGTCAATGTCATGCATACCTGTTATTTGCACGGTTACTGAAATGCCAATGTTAGATGTAAGTTTTATTTGAAATGTAAGTGACAGTGCTGTTGGTGTGCTTATTATTATAAATAAATAAATAAAACGGTGCAGGAAAATATCGTGAGGCATTAATTCTTATAACCAAAAAACCCAAGAGATGACATTCACCAGCCCGCACTGGGCCCGCATCTTAGATTCCACTCCCTCACACCAAGAGGAGGCCAGTGTCCCAGCAGTGGGTACATAATAGACTAATAATGACACGCACAATTTAAAATGTAACAGTTGTATTCCCGGCCACCGTAGGCGTGGGCTTGCGGATGGCGAGTAATGGGTAGCTCGCTGTCCGGCAAGGACCAAGCCCGGGTCGACGGCACGTTGTGTTCCATGCGCGCCTCAAAGAGATGTCAGCACCAACTGGTGGTGTCCGCAAGGGCCGATGCCTGCCAGGGGCGCGGGTTATTCGAAAGAGATACCGCGGGCCCTAGCACATAGGCAACTGAAGGAACACGGGTGGGTTTTAGTCAGTAAAAGTCTGACACGCCCTCCTTCTTCACCCAGACCGGGAGAAGTTATTTGATGATTTCCCACACAAAAAAAGAGTTGTAAATTATCGATTAATAATTCTTAGATCACCCAGACAAAGATCATTCATAACGATTTCCTCAAGAAAACATACAGAGAGACGGTCAGAGGCACTGCAGGGTATCATCCACACTCGGTTGATATCATCCACATTCATTATGCGCACAGCCAAAGTGTGGAACTGTCTGCCTGCGTCTGTGTTCCCTTCCACGTTTAATCCATCTACCTTTAAAACAAGAGTGAATGCCTTCAAAACAGGCATCTTCTGAGCACGCTCGTTCCATCATAGATCTCGTCAATCGCTTTTCATCAGGCGTGATCGAAGACAAGAGTAGGCCCATTCAGTTAGAAAAAAAAAATCTTTCTCAGCGAATGTGTCATCTTATAATGCATAAGCAAATTCACTTCACCTTTTTGCAAAAACTGCCAATAACACAAAAAGCACTTCAGCGAATCTCTTACAAAACCCAATTGGTATAAAACGGAATGTATTACCATAATATTTCCGTTCTTCACAAACTAAATCAGTTTGAAAAACACTGAGAAAAGATGGCGGCGAACGGCGATATTCAATTGTCATGAATAATGGAGGAACCTGCACATTCATAGCCAGTAGCAAGAATATAGGGCCTTGTAATACGGGTAGAGGAGAAAAAAGTTGTGCTCGGAGTATGTATTGTATAGAGCGCTTATTTTGTAGTTTAGTTATATCTTTTCATTGGAACGAAGTTCTTTGAACAGCTTGCGGCAGGAGTAAAATTGTAGAAATTGTCACGTAACGAAAAAGTGTGTATATCTACACGACTTTTTATTATATTATAATAGAAAGAGACAGAGAAAGAGAGATAATTTTCCGTAGTAAGGATAAAATGAAAATTTCAAGATGTCGGCTTCGGTTTTCAAATTTTTCGTCATGGGTGTCGTTTTAAAGGTTTTTGAGGGTGCTGAAGCCAAAAGTGAAAAATGAAAATCCAAGATGGCCGCTACGATTTTTTTTAGTGATTTTAATCATATGGTATTCGACATCGACATCTCAAAAAGCGTAAAGAAATCCTCTCCCATGCCGCCACACGTTTTTAACCTTACGTATTTTACCGGAATCATTGATTAGCATTTTCGTGGTTTGATTTATAAATTACACGCAGAACCTATTAAACATTCCGTGGTTATTGTGGTAACCCACTGCGTATAATTCAATCAAACGAGCGTCAATATTGTAGCTGATATTTTGTTGGTAATCGTAAATGATGTCTGATTGTGCCCAAACCTAATAGTTTTTTTTATTTAATTAGGGACTTTTATAACGCATTGCTATTATAAAATTCCCTTCATACAGTCTCATAATACCCTAAAAAAACAAAAGTCTGGAAGATGACCCTAACATAGGAAAAAGGCTACGGAGATTATTTATTTCAGAAATGTAAAAAAATATTTTGTAGTTCTTAGATAAAAAAAACTTATGCCTTCTTCATTCGGGGTAGGTACTTACTACAGAACGCCACCTGCTCTGATCCTAACATACTCCTTTTGCCTCGTTAACGTCTATACATGTATATGTCACCGTAAAATTGTAAATACTGTTAGATTATAATCTATCTCGCGAGATTGTGAACTGTCAAAATATTGTGAACGTAACATACTGCTTACAATTTAACGCATTATTTTTCGGTAGATTATAATCTATCGAAGTAAAACCGTCAAATTATGAACTGGTTTCAAGACGGATAGTACCTTGCGCTATTACTAAATCATCCAGTAACTGCCCCTAAATTGGGAGTAGCGTTCGCTCGGCTCGCGCGCGGTTTTTCGCAATTCTAACCTAACCTAACCTATTCGGTCGGTAAGTTGTATGGTGCAGTTCACAATTTATCGACAGTTTATAATCTCGCCAAATAAAATATAAACTAACGGTGTTCACAATCATACGGTGACATATACACACACGCCAGCCATTGCAAACAGTACGTGCTACAATTTTTAGTCCTTGTCTTATTTAGACTTTAAGATGTAACCAGTGGGAACAATAAAATGCTAGATAATACGGGAACGTAGGCACTTTCCTTAGTAGCTATATTGTCAACCTTATTCTGTTGTACACTTACGTTACATAACAATCACGGCTTTGTTCTGCAAAGGGTTAGGCAGAGATACACCTAATGTACACTTGTTCAAGGTTAATTGTTTTTTGTTTTGTTTTTTTTTAGCCGTTTAAAGTCACACTGCTTGGTGAAGGCTTTCCTACTCTCTTTCCACCTTGTAATAGTAATGTATTGTATGTTAATTAAGGCCCTGGTAACTTTAAATACTGTAGTTATGAGCGATAATAGTTCTTATTGCAATCCGATACGGGTTAAAATCTGTTGTAATAAATTCGAATAATAAATGAGAAACCATTGTCGTAAAAATGCAATTAAAATCGTATAAAATTAGATATTACCTATTTAATAATAAATAATCTATCACTGGATGCAGTTTGGCATTTGGAATTTTATGGTAGGTATATTTTTTATTATAATTATACTTGTTATTGAAGGGATAAACTGGTTTTAAAGATAATAAAGAGGTGACTTTGATGATTTTTTTTGATGCACTTTGTATATTTAATTATGTTTTGAGTTCCATCACTCTATGAAAAAAATACTGGTTTAAAAAAACACCTTTTTGAGCATTTTCAAGAAATTACCGCCTTAAAGATACTTTTTTTTAAATAAATTTGGCACACAAATAGACCATGACCTGGGGTAAGGACATAGGCTTCTTTTCATCCTGGATAGCAAAACGAAGTCGCGGGCAACAGCTAGTAATAATATTGTAAAGAGAAAATATTAGATTTTTTGTTTGTTTGTTTGTTACGCTTTTGAAGAGACCATGACCTGGATCAGGACAAAGGCTAGTTTCATCCAGGATTGCCAGTAGCATTTCAGCAGTATTTCAGCCAGTAATCTCTACTAATATTATAAATACGAAAATAACTCAGTCTATCTATCTGTATATAAAGCTTTCACGCCTAAACCGCTGAACCGATCGTCATGAAATTTGGCAGAGATATAGCCTGGGATATGGGAAAATACATAGGCTACTGGTTTACGTGATAACCGAAATCCACGCGGGTGGAGTCGCGGGCCAAAGCTAGTAATAATAATATTATAAAGAGAAAAGATTTGATTTTTTGTTTGTTTGTTACGCTTTGACGCCAAAATGGCTAAACGGATTTTGATTATTTTTGGTACATTGGTAGACCATGACCTAGGTTACGACAAAGGATACTTTTTATCCCGATATGCCTACGTAATTTACACGAAGCCATTGGGCGTAGCTAGTCATACATAAAGCCACGAGGGCGTCTTAGCGACATGATTTTCAGTAATGAAGTAAGCAACTAAGAAGATAGAATGGCAATAGTTCATACATATTGTATCTAAACATGTCTTTCAAAATAAGGACGTAATAAAGTTACATATCTGCCTACCCCTACATGTAATAAAACCATAATTTTACATTGAATGACATCGCAAAATGCGAAATGTATTCTTAGAAATCAGCGTCCCTAACAGAATTACATGAAATTATATAAGAGTCCTCGTTAAGCGGAATTGTCAATGATTTGGTACCAAAATGACTCGTTTCATTATAAATGAGAGAGGGCTGTGAATTATTCATTTTGTACATATAAGTTTGGTCTGAGTGTTAGCGGTTTCGCGGATAGATGTATGGTTTTGTAGGGTCAAATTCCCTTCTTTTTATTTTCGTGTCAACAGACTTTAAAACTTTTTCGTTGTTAGTAACTGAACACATTTTTTTATCTGTATGTTTGTTTCGAGTAATCTCTAAACAGTATTTTCACTGGCAGATAGCAGATGTTATAGGAAATAACTAAGATTTTGTTTAAAAAAAACAGGGTTCTGTGCAAAAAAAAACAGTGGCACTCCGGGAGTGCCGACAGAAGTGAAAACTTGAATAATTGTGTATTTTTTAAATCGTCGGTATCTACAGGATTTCACATTGGGTCCTTGAGTTCTGATTGCTCTCGATAAAAAATTATAAACGAGTGATCGACTTCAGCCATTAAAGGTAACAGCACAGATTTTTACGATAAAAAAAGGGAAAGAAAGGGATAAAAGAATTAGAATTTCCTAATGAAAGAAAGTGACTTTTCCAAAAGACCTCAACGCGCGACTCATCCGTGTGCTCAAGCGCTCGGTGATGATGACGCGAGTTCCATGATTTTTGTTCACCCAAAAAATGCTCAACGCGCCTAAAGAAGTTTTCACTTCAAAAAACCCATGAAATCCACCTCCACGGGGATAGAAGCTAGCTGTAATATATTATCTAAACGAACTCAGCTTTTCTAAAATCATTTTATAATGTTCCCACTGCTGGGACACTGTGGGCCCAGTGCGGGTTGGTAGATGTCACATGTCTACAAATTGTTGGTTTAAGGACATGCCGGTTTCCTCACGATGTTTTCCTTCACCGTTTTGGGAGCAGTGATGATGACATGATTTACAAAAAGTAATGCGCCTGTCTGGGTTCGAACTTACGACCTACAACTCGTAAGCCACGGCAGTTACCACTGGGCCACCACTGTTCTCAACCAAGCTATTGCTCAAACTAATATTGCTCAGAAAAGATTGCCCTTGCATTCAGTACAATGGGCATTTAAATTACGAAAGCCCCCACCTCTTGTAACTTATACCAATCTCAACAAAGGTTTAACATAATTAGTCTGGACCTGTGCACTAGACCAAAATGAGTTGGAATACTTTATTAGGGCCTAATGGTTAGGGTTGGTACTTTTTATTAGGGTTTTCATTAAGACCTGTATTTCATAGCTATTTGGAACATACCGTTAGAGATAGGTATCTTCATAAGAGCTGTCAAATTGTGCCATATTGACTGCCGGTTGAGCCAAAGAAAATGAAATCTTATTTAAAGGCAATAAGACTCAAGATCGGTAGCTCAGTGGTAAAGGGCCTGACTTACGAGTTGTCATTTCATCACCACTGCTTTGAAAACAGTGAAGAAAAACATCGTGAAACCGGAATGTCCTAGAACCAAAAATTCGATGTGACATCTGTTAGATTACAGTCCACTCCCTCTCATCGAGACGAGGCCTCTGTCCCAGCAGTGGGAACACATTAGGCCGATAATGCAATACGGAGAGGCGTAGATTATTTAAAAAGAACGAGGCGGCAGCCCTACGAAAGAAACTACAACTGTATTATGTGTCTAAAAACGTCTGCAAAATGTACGGGACGGATTTTAGTTTTAAATGATGCAAGAATTTTTTACTACTGAAAGTCAAATTAACTGACATTACTGAAGAATATTTTAGCGCCCCTTGCTGTTTCGTTATTCTTTTTACTAAGGTGTGAGCCAGTTGCGTAGTTACCTTGGGTGGCACCCGGTGCGGGTCGGTGGTGCCACCCCATCGAAAGTTAAAAGCAATAAATTTTATATGATAAACTTTGTAGCAATATCTATTGCTTCTTTCACAATGTGACACCGTTATTCTCTGCCAGGGGTGCGGCTTGTTCGACAGAGATACCTTCGCCCCTGGCTCACAAGCAACTAAAGGAACACTGGTGGGTTTTAATACCGTTATTCTTCGATATAAAGTTGTGGTTTATTCTAACAGTTTACTTTGCAATGCAATATGTGCAGAATTTATGCCAGAAGAATAGATAGCATAAAAAAGTGTAGTTGCACACAGCAGGATTTAGGTTTAGTACAGCACCTCTGGTGTCTGCGCTGCAGACACCAAAGATACACAGACAGTCTGGATGTAATTGAATTTGTCACTATTTTTTTTTCGGTGGGTAATCATCAAATAACTACTCCCGCTCTGGGTGGAGTGAGAGGGCGTGTCAGACTTTTACTGACTAAAACCCACCCGTGTTCCTTCAGGTGCCTGTGTGCCAGGGGCCACGATGATTTCCTTCACCGTTAATATAAAATCGTCCGTGTAAAATATTTCAATTCAGTCACATCTGGTTACATGGTAAACCAACAGAAATCTAGATGAGAAAACACTATATGGATGACGACGATGTAAATAATGCCAGCGATGCTTTTCGTTCACCTCGTTAGCATAGCTTAGCTTTGTATTTCTTGTGTGTTCTGGTGTTCAGGTGAGAACCGAAGTATGAAAAGAGGGGAAACGATGCTCGCTCGGCGATATGACGTGCGCTATGCACGCGACTGACAATGAGCCGGAACGCTCCCGTCACTCTCGCGCACGCTCGCTTGCTCGCCAGTCCGTCCGTAGTTTTCGGTGTGAACCCTAGTTTAGCTCACCAAAGCTTCGCTTAGTTTATAAAGTTTCTCTCACCTCGCTTCGCCTGCCAGCCTGCTCGCTTGCCATCTAGCAGGCGGTGTGGCCTACGTTTCAATCTAAACAAAAAATATAATATTTCTACCTCAAACTTCGACTCCGTCAATATTAAATCGCCTTGGGAATGAAAACCTAAATAAACTAAGGGTACCAGACGAAAATCAAAGAAACCTTATAATAAAATCTTCAATAAAACCTATTGATTGCGCCCAAAAACGTAATAGGATTTGAATTCCAAGAATAAAATATGAAACAAGTAAGTATAGATTTTCATTTTCTTTTCGATTGGGTGGTATATGTTGATATATTAATGTTACATAAGTTCAGCTTCTGGCTATATAATAACAGCAGCACGGCCCGATCGATCAGGTTCAGCTACGCTGGCCGCGGTTGGTCCATAGATGAGTGACTGTCTTTAAATATATTTTTTTTGTGTGGGAAATCATCAAATAACTTCTCCCGCTCTGGGTGGAGCAGGAAAGCGTGTCAGACTTTTACTGACTAAAACCCACCCGTGTTCCCTCAGTTCCCTCTGTGCCAGGGGCCACGGTATCTCTTTCGAACAACCCGCACCCCTGGCAGGCACTATCTTTACATTACCATGAACCCTCCGTGCTTCGGAAAGTGCGTTAAGCCGTTGGTCCCGGCGATCATTCGTGGATCTTTGACAGTCGTTACGGGTCGTCATGAACCCGAAATTCTGACAACCGGTCTTACCAAGGGGTATCGTATTACCCAGTAACTGGGTTGTGGAGGTTAGGCTCCATGTAAAATACTGGTATTCAGCTGCATCCGATTAGATTGAAAGCCGGTTGGGAAAAGGATAGACAGATGAGCTAAGCCCAGTACAAGTATAATAAACTAGCGTCTGCCCTTGGCTTCGTTTGCGTGCAAATTCTTGTTTCCCTGACCCACCGCATCGCTTCAAATCGCGCTATTATTTTGTTTTTGCTTAGCGCCTTGTCGGCTTTTTTCTTTTTGCTCGGCTCCTAAGGGTCATAGCCTGATATTTAATAGCCTAGAACCTTCTTCAAGAATTTGGCAATCAAATCGAACTGGTAGTTCCAAAGATTAACCCCTACATGCAAACTAACAAACAAACATTTTTTTTCCTATTATAATATTATTACTACACGTTATCAAGAAATAACTAGTGCTATGCGTCTTTTGACCAATCTTAACAATATTAGCATCAAATAAAAAACTTTCTCCATATAATTCAATTCGTTTCCCCGCTTTTTCTCTTTTGAACTGATTCAGCAGAAAATCCGTGAAGTATGTCCACTGAACCGTTCGGTCTAAGTATTCAACTTAGTTACGTTTTGCGTAACTCAATGGAAAAGCGGCCAAGTGCGAGTCGGACTCGCTTACGAAGGGCTCTGAACCTTCCTACAATATTCAACACAATTTTTTTTGTACTTGAGTAAAAATAAACGCCCAACAGTGATGGCCCAGTGGTAACGGCTGCGTCTTACGAGGTTTGAACCCAGACATGCACTATCAGCACTGCTTTCTAAACGGTAAAGGAAAACATCGTGAGGGAACCGGCATGTCTAAGAATCAACAATTCGAAGACATGTGATATCTAGCAACCCGCACATGGCCCGCGGTGGTGGATTACGGCCCAATCTCTCTCACAGACAGAAGGCAGCTGTGGGAATATTATAGGCAGATAAAAAAAGTTTTTTTTTCAATATTTTAACTTTATTGTATTTTCATTATTTGTTGTTATAGGGGCCATAGGTAATAATACCTACAGTGAAAATTTTAAATGTAAAAATTACCTTTTAAAAGATACAGCCATGTAAGAGAACGACGGACAGACAGCAGAGCCTTGATAATAGATTCCCATTGTGTGTGCTGCTGGGGAGTTTCTTGCGCCACTTTTTCTTCCCAGCTAAAGCACTAGGAAGTGGTGAAGGGCGGCCGTTTTGGGGGACTGCATGTCTTTTTTTTTTTTGGGTGGGAAATCATCAAATAACTTCTCCCGCTCTAGGTGGAGCGAGAGGGCGTGTCAGACTTTTACTGACTAAAACCCACCCGTGTTCCCTCAGTTGCCTGTGTGCCAGGGGCCGCGGTATCTCTTTCGCACAACCCGCACCCCTGGCAGGCATAGGCCCTTGCGGACCCCCCCCCCATTTGGTGCTGACATCTCTTTGAGGCGCGCGTGGAACACAACGCGCCGTCGACCCGGGCTTGGTCCTTACCGGACAGCGAGCTACCCTTTACTCGCCGTCCGCAAGCCCGCGCCTACGGTGGCCGGGAATCAGCCTGGGATTCCCGACGCCCAGAGCGTCTCTCGCGGCGACTACTGCCGTGAGGGCACATATACTGCCTCTCCTTTACGTGCGCCGCCTCCCTCTTCGCGAGCATTACTGCTTCGCAGAAGGAGGTGACGGCTAACCCGTACCACTCTCGCTCCGTACCATGGTCTGCACCAGGGCCGGACGCGAGAGATCGCCGCCGCCGATCGCCTCCACGAGGACACGGCGGTGCTCCGCCCAAGCCGGGCAGACCGCCACCGTATGATCCACCGTGTCCTCAGGGCGATCTTCTGCATGTCTTATATAATTTTAACGCTCAAAAAGTGCTGACTCTCAGTCTTATTTGAACAAATGACTTTTGATTTTGATTTAGACCTTATGGGTACGGAACCCTAAAAAGAAAAACACCTGGTATTCTTGAGATTCTATTTGTTTGGAATAGTATTCAAACCATTGAAAAGAACTCGTTTGTGCAAAATTAAATAAGGAAATCGCAAATTTAGCGGTTTTTTTTACAGTTGATGGATTAATTTTTGTGAAGATTATTTTTCTCTTTGATTTAGTGGTCGCAGATGTTACTGCCGAGTATGAGGACCTAGGTTCGATTCCCAGGTTGGGCATAAGGTTATTGGGTTTATCTATCAGGAATTTATTAAAGCTTATGTTTAACTTACCACCAGATATAGTAACATATAACAGACAAAAATAGTAAATGATCACCAAAATTAAACCCGCATCTTAATGTAAAATTATAACCAAAGTTTTAACATCTCGCTATCCTGTTTAGGCAAAATGACTCCAAATAAACTAACTTAACCTAACCTAACAATGACAGTGGTTTATTTAGATAGAAATAGTGCATTAATTTGCTCGCTAAGATTAGGTGATCATTTACTACATTTGGTGTTCGAATACAATTTAAAGTGCAGTCGTGACTAAAATAGCTAGTACTATTGTAATTTTAGACTTTATTTTTCTGGTGTCAAGTTTATATTTTTGGTAAAAGAACTTAGGGTATCAAAGCATTTTATGGTGGTCATTATATTTAACCCCATTTATTAATAGCAGTCTGGAGTTGGATTTGTGTCCGGTGGATGGCAATAGGCTCGCCCCTATTACACTGGCGAAATGTGAGTTTACACCTTTGCCTAAACCTTCGGGGATTACCGTCTTGGAAAGTTATTTTTATTGCGTAGCAATTATTATTTTTATATAAATAACCCTTTTTGAGGTCCGTTAAAAAGGCAATGTGAGTTTGAAAGGTTTTAGTAATAATCGTTTTATGTGCAGATTAAAATAAAAATATTTTTAGTTTAACAATAATTAACAATAGTATGCATTAATAAAAACTGTCTTTCAACCAAATCATAACAATTCATCTAACACTTAACTATAATAAAATATAGTACTAAAACATCATCCATGCTACTAACGATCAAATTAAGATCTCACGGCAAACCAACATCTGACGCAAGTGCAGATCAAATAATCTTGATCCATCACGATTTTATGCAGTCACACACTAAGACTACACAAATGTAGAACTCTTAACTAAAATAGTATCTTTTTTCGTATAAAAAAGAAATAAATGTTATCTTTATTTTGTAAAAAGTGTAAAATATTTTTTGTAAAAAGTGTAATTTTTTGGCTAAGTGTTTCCGAACTGTCCTTTTTTTGAACTGTGCTCCTTGTTTTTGTTTTTTGTTTACGTTTTACTTTCGGTGGAGTTTTTTCTAAACTATGAATTCTCTTTCCATGCTTTCTCCTTCAAACATGGTAGGTAGAAGAGGTTGTATATGAAAAAAATAGAGAATGTTACGAAAAAAACGGCGAAACGCTTTTGAAGATTCGCTTTTATTCACTTTTTTTTTTCAATATTATTAAGATGCTTAAAATTTTTCAGTGAGCCCGCTTGGTTTCAGCTGAAAAGCTTAAATATTTTATAAATATTTGCTGCGCAAAAAGACAATGAATTAGCTTTTAAAAATAATTTTATAGCAAAGACACAAAATTTTAACTTATTTTCTGAATCCCACACGAGAAGTGGAGTAGCATTTTTTTTAAGTTAAAATCTCACAAACGATAAGTTAAACAAAATTTTGTTATTGAATTTCACGGTTTTTTCACGATAAATCAATTTTAGATATAGAAAAGTAGTTAATAGGAACATAGACTAGTTTAGCACTTACCACCCAAATGAAATTATTTCAATTTTATAATTAGAACTCTTGTAAAATAACTACACCATAACATAGCGTGAGATTTCAAAAAGATACCGTTTTTTTATAATAAAAGATAATACGTCAGGCATTTTCTTTTATTTAATTATCGTTTTTGGAATCTCGCATTATTGTTTTGAATTTCAAATTAATAATATTCAATTTTGAATTAAATAGAATAATGCTATAGCATAAAAATCCATTTCAGCTCTCAATACTTCTATAAAATACATAAAATATGAAAAATATTGTAGTATTAGATCAAAATAGCTTAGATTAGCAATAGTTTGAATTGCTTAAATTGCAAAATGTTTCATTTTTATGAAAGGTCGATTCGAAGCATATTTTTTCTCTCAATCTTTTTTTTTTTAAACAAAGCTTAAAATCAATCCCGTAGTGTATATTAAAATCGTTTTTACAAAAACTAACACAGGTTTGTAAAGTAATTAATTAAAACAGTTTTTTCTTAATAGAACAGAGAAACCATTTTTGTAAGCCCCATTAAAAATCTTGCATGAACCGACCCCTTTAATTTTTGTGACGTCGACCCGCAAACAATATTACAACAATTAAAAAGAATGATTTTTTTCTTTAAGAACAAAAATAACCCATTTATGTAAACGGTACGGTATAAAGTTACCTCCATACGGTTTATTCTATAAATAAGAAAGAAATCACACTTTTAATTTATATAAGTACCTATTTATACATATAATAAACTGAACCTGCAATGTTTTACTTTGCACGATATGTGGACAGAATTTTGATAAAAACACAAAACAGAAACGTTATTACATTTACGTTATTAATGAGCCAATTTATTCAAAGTTATTCCTTATCTGGTGTGACCATTCCGAGAATATAAAATGACTCAAATTATTAAAACGTTAAGGTATAAAATATCAATCATTATCTGGTAAGCAATGAAACGTCAAATCAGTTAGTTTGACAGATCTGAGAAGGCCAATTCTCGTAATTAAAAAACGTTCAAAATCAAATCAAATTATTTTACTTCACATAAATCTACTTGGGCACTTATGTGCCGTTAAAAACTAGGTGCTTGTTCAAAATCTAGTCGCAGTCTCACCTTGGCGACAATCAAAATGTCTAAAACTAGTCAAAAATATATGGAAACACGAGATATTTTTGACAGATTGAGAATGAGATCAGACTGTGAATGTTCTTAAAACTAAGAAAATTGCCCCTCAGTAGTCACTACATTTTGACAATAATTACAAAAAAGTTTTTATCAGAATTCCATCGCACACTCTGCTTCGAGACGGCGCCAACCCACACAAACGCTTTAAGTGTCCGATTTGTGCTGACAGATGGCGTTTCTGCAGAACCGCTCCATCTCGCTGGTGGACATGTACATCGACAACTCTGAACCATCGGAGAATGTCGGCCAGATCCACTTCAGCCTGGAGTACGACTTCCAGAACACTACTTTGATATTGAGGATCATCCAGGTATGTCAAATTTTTCAGGAGCGTTAAATCTATCAGTAATTTTGTGTTTTCAATCTCATTGGTTATACAGGGTGATTAGAAGATGGGTGCAAAGCTTTAAGGCGAAGATAGTACAGACAATTTAGAACCATTTAAGCCATGGTTGTCTTAGACGAAGTCTTACCAAACATTTTTAACCAAATTTTTAAGTTTTTTTTCGGAAATTCTCAAAATTTAATGTAAACTGCATAATTATGGCCAAATTGAATGATAAATGAATTCATTTTTTATTTATTTAATTAAAGTAATGTGTAAGCAATCAAGCAAAACATGTTTTAGGCTTCTGTGTCATTAGACATTTTTTTACAGACATTTAAAGCTCAGAAAAAATAAAAAATTTGTACAATACGTCTTTTAAACCTTATTAAAAAAAAAATTGGTAAGACTTCGTCTAAGACAACCATGGCTTAAATGGTTCTAAATTGTCTATACTATCTTCACCTTAAAGCTTTGCACCCATCTTCCAATCACCCTGTATATTATTGTATATGGGAAGTAACTATAATCATGAATTCAGTACATAACTCTAGACCCCCTAACGGGGAAATAGTTCAAAATATACGGAGCATTATTTTTTTTAAAATTTTTATAACGAATTTCAACACAAGGGGTTCAGAATCATATGCTGAATCCATAGTAGCAGGTTGCCCTTCAATGTCTCTAATGTCTCGTGCATTGTTTTGCAGAATTATTATTTTGAAAATTTTCTATTCTGTAGGCCTGCATCGCCATTCGTATCTTTAATTCGAATGCAGAACGTTACACTTTAGACCAAAGAAATGCGCATAGGTAAAGTTAGTTTAGTCAGGTACGCCTCAAGCACGCAATTACGCTAATAAGACAAATGTATTCAAATCTAGCCGTATACATTGTAAACACGACGACACATCATGCTGTACTTAAGCAGTTTTAGCTAAACTCGCATTGTATAGGCTTCTCGTACAATGAGAAGACAGCTTATGCTGGAAATGTCCAGCATTATGATAATGATGATGGGACTCCCTTTTCCGCACGTAGACTCCCATTCGGTCCGTTGTGCGTGGGGATTCTGGCTAACAAAGCCAGCCTAGCTCCGCACAAAAGCTTCCTGGGAGCTTCACAGACTTCGCGAAGCGACCTCACTGTTCCGAGGATTTCTTCACATTGAGAAGCCACTGCCTCACATTCCAGGATGACGTGGGTGGCTGATTCCTTGGCGTCAAGGCAGCCCCTGCAAAGCGGGCTGTCTGTGGCGCCTATATTAAAAAGGTGTTTGTTAAGGGGGTTATGGCCCGTAATTGTTCCTATTATTACTCTAAGGTTATTTCTACTCAGGCTGAGAAGTTTTTGGTTAATCGCGGGTGTACAATTGGTAAAGCCAATTTTGACTGTCTACAGTTTGTTGCCCGTGACCATGTGTTGTTATGGAGTTCGGTCGACCTTTGGCGAATCCACGCACGAAATTGTGAGAAAGGCAGGGGGAGAAGTGGGTACGGGCCTAGCACTCTCATATCAGAGCCTCTCTTCGCAAGTTCATCTGCGGCATCATTGCCTAAAGATCGACTGTGCCCTTTGATCCACTGGAGGGTAATACGATTGGACGTCGATAAACTCTCCAGGGCTAGATGGCACTCAAAAACGTACAGCATTATTCATGATATGTCGCCGTGCATACATATTGAACAATCCTACGAATTCTACTTATATTATTTAAGTGAAAGTTTGTGAAGATAGGTGGATGTTTGTTACTCTTTCACGCAAAAACTACTGAACGAATTTGGAATAAATGTGGCACACAGATAGTTTATAACCTGGATTAACAGAAAGGGTACTTTTATCCAGGTAGAACGTTCCCGTGGGATACTATCCGACCTCCAGGCTGGCGAAAAAAATTAGTTAACCCTAAATGCAATGTCAGTGCTTATGGCATGTTCGTGTATGCACCATACTTTCGACTATAAATCGACTTTGATTTGAAAACTTTTACGGCACTATACAAAATCCTAACAACAGGATACAAAAATTAAACTGTTGAAGTCCACCCAAAATTTTAATGCTAATAGCTAAGATTAACACGGCTAAAACTCCTAAGCATAACTTATATACAAATATTTTTATTATACTGCTTCTGATTTTCATAGTGTTTGTCTGTTAATTTCATAAACAAATAACAATTCATGGTATAGACTATTGTACCATCACGAATAGCTGTGGTAATTGTTTCAATAAATATACTTTGGATGGAAAAATTTATTGTGCTGATGTTTACCATACATTTTCATGGTTTGCTTGTTTCTTTTGAGGTATAATGAACAGGGTGTAAAGTTCACTCATACTTTATAGAAAAGGGGGGACCCTCTGACTAGGCGGGTGTTGTGTCTGGTGGGCAACAGTCCGATAATTGATGTCAGAACATTCTATATATGCCAGTTATGCGGTAAACTTTACTTGCGCGATGCAGGATTTTTTGTAACGTCACATGTTCACATGTGGCGATGTAGATGTCACCACTTGTCTTACCTATTGTTTGGCATTGCCTTCTCCTCTGTGTCAAGTCATCTTGGATCTACGTTAGTGTTATCTATTTTGGCATTAACAGCTTCAATCCCACAACGTAATTATTTATGTGCTGTTGGTAAACTCATTAAAAAATAAATCTCACCATTCATTATTTCCAGGGCAAGGAACTCCCCGCCAAGGACTTAAGCGGCACATCGGACCCTTATGTGCGGGTAACCCTCCTGCCAGACAAGAAGCACCGGCTGGAGACGAAGATCAAGCGACGTACTCTCAACCCTCGGTGGAACGAGACCTTCTACTTCGAAGGGTTCCCGATACAGAAGCTGCAGAGTCGGGTAAGACTATAGAGGATTTTTTATGTCATCTTTTAGCAGGAGTCAGGAATTTTACGATTATCACATAAGATGTCTGTTAAATTCAAAATATTTTATTTCACATCAGCTGGCCCGACAGACGTTGTCCTGTCTTAACTCATCATCATCATTTCAGCCGAAAGACGTCCACTGTTGGACATAAGCCTCCCCCAATTTGGGAGGGCTTGCCATAATCGCCACGCTTGGCAGGCGGGTTGACGATCGCAGTGTGGTATTAAAATGCATAGAGAACGCTGCTGCCCATTCTCTAGTAAGTCCCTTAGTCGCCTTTTACGACACCCACGGGAAGAAATGGGATGGTGCTATTCTTCTGTCTTAACTATGAATATTTAATTCGTATTGGTATAATATTAGAAAAGTTATTATGGTTGTTAAGTTTTCTTACATTTTCTAATGTTATGCGCAACTTTCTTAATTTTTTCGTTCGTAAGAACCTGCTCCTGACGATAACAAACTCAATAAAAATGAATTTGCAAAATTGGTCCAGCCGTTCACGTGTGATGCCGTGGCCAAGTAACTTATTTGCCAAAATAAAGGTGTACAAAGTAGTACAAGGAAAATAGGGATTAATTTATATATACATAGATAAACCATGTGCGCTTATGAAACGTCAGAAGCTAGGTGCTCGGTTCTAATTGGTGATTTTCACACTTTCCGATGGAGATTAACATGTTAGGTGGATAACTTACCTAGCAGATAATTTCATGCAGATTCTGTTTAATCTCTCACACCCTGCATAGCTATTCAGAACTATTCGACACCTTTCTGCACCAAATCGAACATTAATCAATGTTTTCTTAAGAGTCCTCTAAACGGTGTTTACAAAACCAAAACCCGAAATTGTTGTAAATTTAAATCAAATAGACGACCGCTATTCTTCCGATAGCTGTACGTTGTCATATACATAAGAAATTATACATATAAGGAACGAAAATAAAATAATGAGGAGTATACATAGATAATTACAGTGTGGTACGAGAGCACTATCACAACGACACGTAATGTTCCTTTACGACTCTTTTAAACACTTGTAATTACTGCACGTACTGAATTACATCTGGAAATGCATTCCACAAACGAGCGGCCTGGACAGTAATGGAATGGTCGAGCAAAATTGTGGAATTCATAGGCATTTTAAGCTTCAAGAGAACTTCGTGTGTGAGACACAAAGGAACTGAAAACGATTCTTGGGATAGAGAGTCGTGAAAGGGGGAAACAGCACATTATATAAAATTGAAAGAATATGAGCATTCCGCCAAAGGCGAATAGGTAACCATTTGAGCTTCACACGAAATTCGGAAACATGGTCATGTTTGCGCAAATCAAATGTGAACCTAATACAAAAATTGTGAAGGCGCACAAGTTTGTCGAGTTAGTCTTGGATAAGGTCAAAATAGCTTGCTTTTACTTACACGGGATCTACATTCATTTGTACGTTTCTTGAGCGAGTAAATCGTTGATAACTAATAGCTTCTTCGTCGGTGGAACTGGTGCCTAAGTCATGACTCCATAGAAAATAATTAAAACGCCAATGAAGGGTAGGGTGGCGAGCCCCTAACTCCAAATTGATATAAATTGACGTTTGGCACTGTGCGTGACGACGAGTCGTGAAACTCTGGAGAATACTAATAAGCTGTTTCTTAGTTAACGTGTTTTAATTAAATTGGCATGGTTTATTTTACTTAGTATTTGGGAATGGAATAATAATTTTTATGTTAAGCTACGCTTGCCGCGATTGGTCCGTGGATGGGTGACCACCTTTACATACCAAGACCCCTCCGTGCCTCGAAAAGCACGTTAAGCCGTTGATCCCGACTGCCATTCGTGGATCTTTAACAGTCTTTACGGGTTGTCAGAAGCTCGAAAGTCTGAAAACCAGTTTTACCAAGGGGTATCGTATTACCCAGTAACTGGGTTGTGGAGGTCAGATAGGCAGTAGCTCTATGTAAAATACTGGTATTCAGCTGCATCTGGTTAGACTGGAAGCCAACCCCAACATAATTGGGAAAAGGCTGGGCAGATTATGATGATTTGGGAATGGAAAAAATAATGGAAAGTGTATCAACTTAATACAATGATCTGATGTGCTGTACTTTAATGTAATCAGCTAAAGCTGTAGATCCTAAAATTATGGATTATTTCACTAAGGATTCCAAAGTTGTAGTTTAAAATGATTAAAATCTAAAGAATAATATACAATAATATCAATTATCTTGACTTAGCTCACGAGGTTGTCGACATGTGGGACGTGGACTCAGCAATCATTGCACTGATAATCGTTACAGTAAATGGCCTAATAGCGAAGAGCCTCGACCAACACCTCAAGAGGCTCTCACTACGCGGCTGGATCAAGGGCTTGATTCAGAAAACAGTACTCCTAGACACGGAACGCATAGTCAGGAGGTTCCTTTCTCTAGAGCCCTGACTACCGACATCTTGAACCTGCTCCTGATGCCGATGGGCCACAATTTTTTATATTTTAAAATGTTTTTGTATGATTTTTGTAAAATATTTAAAAATATACCTAATATGTATGAAAGAAAATATAAAGATAATAATATACATTAAATTACCAACTAACTATACAAATAAATGCAAAAACAAAAGGACACTTAGGCGTCGAAGTATTGGTCCGCATCGTTGTCATTAGAAAACGGCCCCGAAGACTAGCAGCATTGCTACCTTGAATGCTAATTCTTTTGCCAAAGAATGGTCCAGCCCTCACGTGGAGTGTCGACCAGCTGGCGAGAAATATAAATGATTAAAATAGAAAGAGAAGACGCACTCGATATGCCCCGAGCGTTTCGACCCCAAACGGCTCCTAATTGTAGTTACCCATACAGTAGCATTAGCAGCGGTGCCAGCCCATCCCGCCGTGTTAGGAAGAACGGATGGTGCAAGGGAGTTGACACAGGTTGCGTCCCACACCAGAGGACTGGGTTTCTTCCAAGGCAGTAACCTCATGCCGTCTGGTCTCTTCCCAAAAAAATTCTTCCCAGTAAAATTAAAAGTCATTTCACTCAAAAAACAGACAACCCACAGTCGTGTGTTCTCTATCAGTGAATTTATGAACCAAAAAGATTTCAATTAAGCATATACTTTTCTCTCTTAAAGAAATACTAAAAAGCGGTATGCCTATGAAAACTAAGAAAAGAGTCATGGATACCTGCCTACTGCCCTCATTAACATATGTTTGCCAGACATGGAAATTTACCCGCAAAATAAAAACAACAATAACATCATGTCAAAGGAGCATGGAAAGGAGTGTCATGAAAATACGAAAAATTCAAAAGATACCCCACTTTCGTATAAGACTCAAAACAAAAGTCATAGATGCCCTCAAATATTCGCAAAAGTTAAAATGGCGATGGGCTGGGCATATTGCAAGACTCAAAGACGAGCGCTGGACCTCAAGAGTAACGTCATGGCTAGGCCCATCAGGCCAAAGAAAGAGAGGAAGGCGCATAGCTCGCTGGGGCGATGACATAATTAAAGTCGCTGGCACTTGCTGGATGCGAACAGCAGAAGATAGAGACCGCTGGTCATCTCTGGAGGAGGCCTTCACCTTCGAATAAGAGGGGTTGTTGCTATTAAAAATTTGAGACAATCGTTATAATATGTATTTAGATTAAATGTACTTATTTAAATAATCTTAATCTTTAATAATAGAAAATAATCATTTCTTTAATATATTTTTATTGTGATGATTATAAGATAGGCATTGTAAAGAAAAACGAAAAAACGAATTGATGTAAAATTATAAATTATTAAATTATGAATTGTAATCTATACATATAATAAAATTGTAGAAAAGTGGTGTCTGTACAATCGAAATATATAAAAAAAAAGTAGCAGGGGTTGTTATTATATCGATGCTGAACCCGAGATTGTAATTAATTTTTTTTTGTCTGTTTGTCGGTTTGTCTGTTTGTCTGTGTGTTTGTGCACGCTAATATCAGAAACGGCTTATTCGATTTAGATGCGGTTTTCACTAATATATTGTAGTAAGCTTCACTTAACATTTAGTGTTTATTTCATGTCAATCGGTTCATAAATAAAAAAGTTATGTCAATTTAAAGAATCACGGCGAACATTTGTTAATCATTCATCCCCGATGGCCATACGTCAAATATCGTATCGCATTACTGTAAAGTAAATTTTTTTGCTACCCAAACGACGGTATATTATTATGTAATTCAAAATATGCTGCCCAAAAAGTCACTATTCCACGCGGACGAAGTCGCGGGCATAGCTAGTGTTTAAATATGATTGCATGCAGTATTTATATTTTTTAGTTTAAATAGCATCAAATAAAAGGCTTTTTTATTTTTATTTTTATTTATTTTATTTATACTTTTCTCTTTTGCAGGTGCTTCATCTCCACGTCTTTGACTACGATCGGTTCTCGAGAGATGACTCCATTGGGGAAGTATTCCTGCCACTATGCCAGGTAGTGTACCTTTATATTTGTTATCTCCTTTGTTCTATTTTAGGAACTTGGTCTTATCTCTTACAAGCATGAGCTGTATTGGGATGCATGAAGAAGCCTCCTCGTGTAGCGCAATTTGTTCCACCAGTAACTCGAATGAACCGGGCGCTCGGCGCATCCTGGACAGTCGCACCCAATACCTTGATGACTGGCCAATTCTTCCCTTGCGGTGGTTCTTCCCGCCTGGTTCGCGACCCCCACTGGAGTCAAGCAGCTTGCTGTGTTTCGTAGATGCGTGGGAGTACCAGTGCCTTGAACAAGAGTGAACAGGCATTTTCTGGGCACGCTCGATCCATCATAGACCTCATCAATCGCTTTCCATCAGGCGTGATCGAGGTCAAGAGCGGGCCCATTCAGTAATAAAAATAAAATAATTTTCGCCTCACAATAATTCTAATAACATTACCATCATTCTGGAACGGTCGGTAAATAAGATACCAACTTAATTATGTAGGAATAAATCCTAACATCGAAATTGAAAGAGTGTTTGTTTCAAACAAATCAAATAATAGTGATGCGCCATTGGTTTGGCCAATGAGCCGACTAGCTATAGTGACTAAGCCATTGGACATTATTTGGTTGATTTTTGGAAACAGAGGAATAATCATCATATTATTTTAGGCAGTTTAATTTATTGTCATATACCTTGTATAAGGTTCAAAAGGCTGCGTTTAGCCCTTGACCGACGCCGGTCAGTGCTGACATCTGTCAAACGTAGCTATATCAGTGAAGACGTATAAACAGACGCCAGCACATCAAGCTACCCTAAACTGTCAATTTTCCCAATTGAATATGAGCCTTATACTTTTGAAACAAAGTTAAAGATCTATCAAAGAAATTTGACAGATTGGTGTGGCTTGATGTGCTGGCGTCTGAACAACAACAGTGCAGTGCTATTGAATTATCTATACATATACGTGAAGCAAAAACTTTGTACCCTTTTTTACGAATATCACGCGGACGGAGGAATATGAAATTTGGCACAATTAAAGTTTATGTAAAAAAGGAGTGCAGAAAGCTATTTAAAAAAAATGCATAAGAAATACGTAAAGTTTAAAATAAATTATGGTTGAATTCCCACCAATAGGCGACCACTAGTTTACTTTAATTACTGAGAATGTGAGGACTATTTAGGTATTTTTTCATTACTTTTAATGTTTTTCTGGTAGTATAAGTAACTTTTTTTTTCTTGGCGGTGTAAAATCATCAAATAACTACTCCCGCTCTGGGCTTTTACAGACTAAAACCCACCCGTGTTCCTTCAGTTGCCTGTGTGCCAGGGGCCACGGTATCTCTTTCGAACAACCCGCACCCCTGGCAGGCATCGGCCCTTGCGGACCCCACCAGTTGGTGCTGATATCTCTTTGAGGCGTACATGGAACACAACGCGCTGTCGACCCGGGCTTGGTCCTTACCGGACAGCGAGCTACCAGGCTGATTCCCGGCCCCCGAAGGCGCGGGCTTGCGGACGGCAAATAATGAGTTGCTCGCTGTCCGGTAAAGACCAAGCCCGGGTCACCGGCGCGTTGTGTTCCACTCGTGCCTCAAAGAGATCTTAGCACCAACTGGTGGGGTCCGCAAGGGTTGTTCGAAAGAGATACTGTGGCCCCTGGCACACAGGCAACTGAGGGAACAAGGGTGGGTTTTAATCATTAAAAGTCTGACACGCCCTCCTGCTCCACCCAAAGCGGAAGAAGTTATTTGATGATTTCCCACCCTCAAAAAAAAACCCTTGAGCATGTTTCGCCATTTCTTCTCAGGAGTAGTCAAATAGGAAATGTCGACTCCAGCTAGCTTTTTGTTTAACATGACGTCATAGTGTTCCGCTATCATTTTTACAGAATAAACGATGACGTCCATCAGGCTTACGTTGGTTGAATAATGCGCGTACCTACCTATCTTACGTGCTGACCGTTGGTTTGCCACTAAATCTAGCCTAAGACTCGTTCAGATCAGGGAAGATTGGCACAATCTCTATGGGTCACAGTCATTATAGTTATAGTTAAAGTCTTACCCATTGCTGAGCATAAGCCTCGCTAGGAGCCCTATACTAGGGTTATAGACTAAAATAATCACGTAAATCGGACTTTTTTTAAGCCCAGAATACTAAAACATACAACAATCATGGTTTGTGTTTATTCTCACTCAGGATACCATTAAGACCCTTGATTAAAGATTAAGAGGGACCCTTTTTAATGGAACCATAAAAACAAATCTATGTCTTTCTTGAATACTTAATTGTTAGGAACGAACCTAATTCTATCCGTTGCAATAACAATTAACGTCCGCTCAAGTAGCTCGTAAAGAATTCTATAGTCTTCTTTGAAGATAGTTTTAACCTAGTTAGGCGTTACTACAATGAATAAAAGACACTACCAAGTGAAAAATAACTTTAATTTCGGAAGTCGGTGTCTTTGGATACCTGCGTATTTTTAACAGACTTAAAAAGAAGGAGGAGGTTCTCAATTAGACTGTATTTTTTTTTTGTTTGTTGGCTCAGAACTTTCGACTGGGTGAACCGATTTTGATGATTCTTTTTATTTGAAAGCTGGTGCTTCCCGTGTGGTCCCATTTAAATTTCATATAGATCTGATGATGCGTTTCGGAGACGACAACGGAACTCTTGAAAGAATGACAGCAAATCAACCGCGATTGCTTCTATCGCATAAATATGCATTGTTTTTACCCCAAGGATGAGGACATTTCGAATTGGTGTGGGGTAGGTACTATAAAGAGTGAAAAATAAAAACTTTTTCCAAAAAAAAAAACAACCAACTTCCAAAAAGCACTACCTACAAAGTGAAAAATAACTTTAATTTCGAAAGTCGGTGACTTTGGTTATGTATTTTTCATATCACCAGGTACCGACTTCGGAGGTCGGTTGTTTTTATTTAGAAAATGTTTTTAGTTTTTGTCACCGAATTCTGAAAAAAGTTTTTAGTTTACACTTTTTCATTAGTTACACCAATTCGTATACCATGACTTGCTATGTGAACAACAATGACAGGTAGCAGCTGAATGTCATCGAGTTACATAAAGTGGATTAAAAACGTATTATCGAGGCTAACTCGCCCTGAAGACACGGTGGAGCATACGATGGAGGTCTGCCCGGCTTGGGCGGAGCACCGCCGTGTCCTTGTGGAGGCGATCGGCGGCGGCGATCTCTCGCGTCATGTCCTGGTCCAGGCCATGGTATGGAGAGCGAGTGCGTGGGTAGCCGTCACCTTCTTCTGCGCAGCAGTAATGCTCGCGAAGAAGGAGGCGGCGCATGTGAGGGAGAGGCAGTATATGCGCCCTCACGGCCGTAGTCACTGCAGGAGACGCCCTGGGTGTCGGGAATCCCAGGCTGATTCCCGTCCACCGTAGGCGTGGGCTTGCGGATGGCGAGTAATGGGTAGCTCGCTGTCCGGTAAGGCCCAAGCCCGGGTCGACGGCGCGTTGTGTTCTACGCGCGCCTCAAGGAGATGTCAGCACCAACTGGTGGGGTCCGCAAGGGCCGATGCCTGCCAGGGGTGCGGGTTGTTCGAAAGAGATACCGTAGCCTCTGGCACACAGGCAACTGAAGGAACACGGGTGGGTTTTAGTCAGTAAAAGTCTGACACGAGAAGTTATTTGATGATTTACCATCCTTGAAAAAAATAAAATAAGAGTACCGAAGCAAAGTTAATAAAATTTGAATGGGACCACCCCTGAATGTGATGTCGTTATAATACTTAGTATTCTTGTGGAATCTAACTTTCAATGTCGATTCAAAATGTTTAAAAATACATCTGAAATTTTACCTTTTTCGTCTCGTAAAAACGAGACATGTTTCTTTTTCGTCACGTCTTATAAATACTAAGTCTGGAAATATTAAAAACATTTCATATTTACATACCTACCTATTACTTTTGCTTGCGTGGGATTCACAAGCAAAACTAGTATGTATATGTAAACAAAAATGCCGCATGCGCTAAATTTTCATTTTATCAACATTGTGTTCAAAAAGAGCCTGTGGCTAAGTAATAACAGCCGCACAGGTCAATCAATCAGGTTAAGCTACGCTTTCCGGGGTTGGTCTGTGGATGGGTGACCATCTTTACGTACCTGGACCCCTCCGTGGCCCGGAAAGAACGTTAAGGCGTTTGTCCGTGCTGTCATTCGTAGATCTTTGAGAGTCGTTACGCGTCGTCAGAAGCCTGAAAGTCTGAAAACCAGACTTACCAAGGAGTATCGTGTTACTCAGTAACTGGGTTGTGGAGGTCAGATAGGAAGTCGCTCCACGTAAAATATTGGTATTCAACTGCTTCCGATTAGATGTTCGGCTTCCCGACCCCAACATGTTTGTAAAACGCTGGGCAGATATTGATGTGTTCTAAAAGAGTTAATTTTTACACGCTTTATATTAGCTTCACTTGTATGTTTGTATGTAACCGACTCCTTAGAGCGCGATTTTGACCCACTTTAAATGGTCAGATTTCATTGAAACTTTGTAAACTTATCGAGGACCGATGACAATTCAATTATTTAAAAAAAATTGAGAAAAATTAAAAAAAAAAACACGTTTTTGTAGTTAGCAGAACTAAAAAGGAGAAAATAATTTAATTCAATTAAAAAGCGAGGTGTGCTTGACATTAATTGATTATAAAAATACCTCAAAAAGCACCCCACGCTTTTTAATTGAATTAAATTATTTTCTCATTTTTAGTTCCGCTTTTATTTATAACTAAACACGTTTTAAAAAACTAAATTAGTGACCACTAGGGAGTCCACTAGTCTCTAGGGAGTAAAAGTAATTCGTTTTTTGAATTTCCTTCGTGTGAAACAAACTCAAACAGCCAGTAAATATTCTATTATCTGTGGAGTGTGGACCATCTTCATTGCGAAAATGTTGAGAGTTTTAGTTCCATGGTTTTTGCCAAGGTGGCGCCATGTGTTTTAAATTGTTAATTTGTGACTGGTTTAGAAGAAAAAACTGACCGCGTAAATTTCAGAATTTTTGTCGAGTGTAAAGTTCAGTTTTAAATAAATTTATTAAGAATGTCCAGTGACAGTTGTGGTATATGTTCCTCGGTGAAGAGTTTGACGTCGAGCAAAGAGCAAAAGACATAATAGATATTGTGATTTTTATTTTATTAAGTAATTTTTATTAAATGTTTTTGTACTAAATTGACTATTTTTCTCTTTGAAAAGTACAGTTTGCACCTCGAGACTAAACGCCAACTTAATATACCCTCGGTTTCATTGACTCCCTCGCACGCTCGGGAGTCAAACCACCTCTGGTATATTATGGCTTCGTTTAGTCCCTCGTTATAAAATATACTATTTTATTCTCACCGTCAGTAAGTCACGAAACTGTTTAATATGTATAGAATAATAATTTCGCCATATAATTAATGTGTAGTTTCCTTTAGGGACTAAAATAAAAAAATGCCCTTCTTACCTTTATGTAAATAACAGTAATTTATAAAAACCCATTACGCGTTATCTTAAAAAAATGAGGCCCTAGAATATTATTACAGGCATTTCGGGTAACTAAGGAGATAAGGGGTATATACCGGTAAATTCAGGCAAATATTACCTGTACCTGAAATTTAATTTCACGGGGAGTTTGCTGTGTGCTAAATCGTGTTTTATTATGTATACATAAATTGTCATGATAATATAAAATATTTGAGAAAACTAGCTTCTGCCCGCGAATTCCGTCATAGTAGTCGTGGTAGTCAGACCTTCATACAACCTCACCTTAATTACGTAACACTATCAATCAGAATCTGAATAATTCTGCAAGATATTGCTTATCCATTTCACCATATGTTCGAAAGATTTGTCTGCTCAACAACGTAAATTTGCTAATATATTTCATCACTTCTATGTATATTACTGATTATTAAATTTATTTATACTGTAACTGCCCGTGACATCACATCGCTCGGGCCCTATCAGAATACCAGTGCTGCGACACTTTTTAAAATGTCGCAGCATCATGCTGAGGTAGGAGCCTTTTGGCCTCGTGCAGGACTTTGTTTTTTTTTTTTACTTGTAATCAATTTTGTTTTTTGTAATTTTTGTACGATTTTGTGTTTAGATTACTATGTGATCTTCCTGTACGAGTCACAATATAATACTTTTACTTTTCTACCTTTCTTTTTTCTTTCTTAAATAACTCAATGAATGTTTTTGAACTGTGTAAATGAAAACCATCCCTACTGTTATTGTGTTACACAATTACCCCGCTGATCCTATGGCATTCGGAAATAGTGTAGCTAACTCTCAGTGAAAGAATTTTTGTAATCGGATCAGTAATAATTCTAGACATTACCTCTTAAAAACCGAAACAATAGGGTATTCTATGTTTGAAAAAGTACTTTAAAATGTTGATTTTCATAATAAAAAGCCACAAAAAAAAATGCCCAAAATAAACACGCTTTCTTACCATAAAATAAAATACAATTTTAAACCTTTTATATTCCCGCAAAAACGCTGTCAGCCATTTTGGTGACGTAGTATTGGTAAAAACAACAGTCGTGTATGTACGACCGGCACTTATTCAACGTTAACAGCTATAAATATTTGTTTTTTTTGGGAAAATAATGAATTAAATAAAGGTACAAATGAAAGGCACTGACGAAAGAACACAATTATTACTTCTTGAAGTTAAAGTTGATAGATATGTACCGAGCTGTTTACACTGAACTGACAGTTTTTGCCTATATGACGTCACATCATGCCAGCTCGTGTTTTAGGTCACGTGATATACAGATTAAAATTACGAATTATCATTGTACTTTAATATAATAAAACAATAGTGTGCTTTTATGACTCAAAATCACAATTTTTAAGTATATTTTTACATAAATTTAAATTTTTATCAAATTTCATAATTTATTTTTCTTATTTTATTTTACCTCTTTAATTATAACATTAGATAAAATTACATAGCAGAAAATCAGATAAACCCACCGCGATTTAACATTATGTTATTTTGGAATAGGTTTCTGAACTGTTATTGCAATAAATTAACAGAAACAGACGAAACAGGTTTCCCATAATACCTAATACTTGGCCAATACTAAGTGACAGTACCTAACCGAATACTCTCAATCGAATAGCATTTTAGTAGATTGCTAACACTTTATCAGTAAAAGATTGGTAATATAAAGGCTACATTTTCTTTATTATACTTTTGTACAATTTGTCTGTATCGATTGATTTTTACTGCCGAAGCAAGATGAAAAAAAGAGAGCTATTGCTTTTAATATGTATTTACTTTGTTAAAAAAGTAATGTTAATAAATCAATATTTAGATGATAAAGGCTAAATAATAACAGCTGCACGAGTCATTCGATCAGGTCAAGCTACCCTTACCGCGGTTGGTCCGTAGATGGGTGACCATCTTTACATACCAGGACCCCTCCGAGCCTCGGCAAGCACGGTAAGCAGCTGTCATTCGTGGATCTTTGACAGTCGTTACGGGTCGTCACAAGCCTGAAATTCTGACAACCAGTCTTACCAAGGGGTATCGTGTTACTCAGTAACTGGGTTGTGGAGGTCAGATAGGCAGTCGCTCCATGTAAACTTATAAAATACTGGCATTCAGCTGCATCCAGCTAGACAGGCAGTTGACCCCAACGGAGTTGGGTAAAAGCTAGGTGATTCTGTAATTACAGGAAACTCTAAACTCTGTCTCAGGTATTACAGACCTCCTTATATCTTACAATGAGCAATAAGTTACTCCGTTACGGAATGCTCAGTATTTTACGTAGAAAACACTTTGCTATTACATAAATTGGTGCGCAAATAAACGTACGTTTTCCTTAGCGTTCATCCCTTTAGTAAATTACGGTCACCTTGTATTGCGAACAATTGTTGCTAATTTTCTGAGGAATGTACGGATATTTTTTTTTTAAAGGAATTGCATGCATTTTTACGTAAGTTGAACTAAAATGTCAGATTTTGGTTCAACTTACCTGCCGCGATCTGTAATTTATTTCCAAACTTAAACAGTACCGGCCTTATTCATAAAAAGTTATCGAACATCTAAACACTTGCTAAAGTCTGATTTTTCATAGACAAACCACACTTTAGCAACTGTTTAGATGTTCGATAACTTTTATGAATAAGGCCGTACATGTTACATCAATGACTATGCTAGAAGGTGAACACATTCTGTATTTTACCAATTTTAACTTTTAAATAAAACTTATTATTATTATTTTATTATTATTCTTTTTCCGTGCGAGGCAACGAGTGCAAGCGCTCCTATCTTCGGTTCTTTGTACTGATTTTGGCTCAACTTACGTGCCGCAATTTGTAATAATTTTGCGGCAGGATTTTACGCGCAGTGGACGTTCAACGCACTCCGCCATTTTACGCGCAGTGGACCTTCAACGCACTCCGCCATTTTGGTTCAACTTACGAGCCGCGATCTGTACATCCGTGCAAACGTGGGCTAAGTCCAGGGTTTCCTCACGATGTTTCTTCACCGATGTCAGTATGTCCAAGATGAAATTATAAATGGTGTCAACCACAACAGAAATCGTTCTTCTAACAATCGCCTTCTTCAATGTCCCACTCACCGTACAGACTTTATTCACTCTTCCTTCTTCGTTCAGTCTATCTCTCTGTGGAATGCGCTCCCCTTGAAAATCAGGATGGCAACCAACCGGTTGTCCTTTAAAGAGAAAGTTCGCGAGCACATTCAAAAGAAGCTGGCAGTATCTTCACAACGATAATGTTTTCCCATTGTTTGTCTTATTTCTTTTATTATATTTATGTGTATTTAAGTATGTTTATTTTTGGTTATATTTAATTAAGTATTTATATCATATGTATGAGTATAATAATATTAGTACCTATATTTACTTATATTTGAATAAATATTCAAAATACGAGTTACATAATTGCACCTACCACTGTTTGTCTCTGCATCACCCAAAGATCGACTGGTAGAAAATGCCTTTGGCATTAAGTCCGCCTCTGTACATTTCTGTGCGTGAAGTATGAAATAAATAAAAAAACTTGAGAGGTGTCAAGGGACACCCGGATGGAACGAAGTTAAAAAAAAAAAATAATATAAAAGACGAAATGAAAACATCTGGCTTGCTTTTTATAAGAGAGAGAGAGACAGACAGAGAAACATGCGCACGCCGCACGGCTTACAATAGCTTACTATAGCTAAAAGTGTCGTTACAACTTTTCGTATGATTTTTTTCCGTCTAGCCCCCTTTCACAACGCGCGATAAGGAACTTCGTTCCAATAAATAAATATGTATTTATAACATATCGTTATCTTGGACATACTGACACATACTGACTGACTGACTATTTAAAATATTCCACAATTCTAGAAAAACTGGGCGAGCAAATTAAAAGCCATTGGATACCCAAATGAGTCTGTCATTCATTCGTTAATGGAATGGTCGATAACAAATGAATTCAATCTCGCTAGTTGGATAGGATATGTTCATTCAATTACTTCGGTCTATTTGAATAAGTTTGGTTGAAAAATGTTGTAAATCAAGTTGATACATTTTTGTAAACTAATTAAGAACCATATTCGTGACCGTGTGGTGCCGCACGTAAAGAATAGCACCATCCCATCGCTTCCCGTGGGTGTCGTAGGAGGCGACTAAGGGACTTACTACAGAATGGGCAGCAGCGTTCTCTATGCATTTTACCACCATACTGCGATCGCCAACCCGCCTGCCAAGCGTGGCGATTATGGCAAACGCCCCCAGATTGGGGGAGGCCTATGTCCAGGAGTGGACGTCTTTCGGCTGAAATGATGATGATTATGATGATTCGTGAACAAATAATATCAGCCGCACGAGTCTATCAAAGGTTAAGATATGCTTGCCGCGATTGGTTCGTAGATGAGTGACCAATGACCATCAATTATATATTGAAAACACCGTGCCTCGGAAAGCACGTAAATCCGTTGGTCCACGCTGCATTCATAGACCCTTGACAGTCATTAGCAGTGGTGGCTCAGTGGTAACTTTCACGACTTATGAGATGTAGGTCGTGGGTTCGATCCCCGACAGGAGCTTTACTTTGTATAGGTACTTAAATTATTTAATCGCAACTCCTTTTTTTTGAGGGTGGGAAATCATCAAATAACTTCTCCCGCTGTGGGTGGAGCAGGAGGGCGTGTCAGACTTTTACTGACTAAAACCCACCCGTGTTCCTTCAGTTGCCTGTGTGCCAGGGAACACACCCGCACCCCTGGAACAACCCGCACCCCTGGGCATCGCCACTGCTCTAAAACGGTGAAGGAAAACATCGTGCGAAACCGGCATGTCCTAGAACAAAAAAATCGAAGACATGTGCCAACACATCTCTACCAACTCGCGTGGTGGATTACGGCCCACTCCCTCTGACAGAGAGGACGCCTGTGTCCCAACAGTGGGATCATTATAGGCTGATTAAGATGAAATAACTAGCAACTTACACATTTTTTTCCATGACTACGAGACTTTCAACAAATAAATTAACTAAAACATACTATCTGGTATAAAACAAGAATGTGATAAATTATCCAGTGGTTTAGGGTAGGACAAGAACTATTCCATAAGTTGGTACACGGAAAACTAATGGGTTTTTCACAGCGCAATATGTTTGGCCCACATTCCGGGCCTTGGGTAACTTGGGAAGCAGTGGGGCACATCTGTCATGTAAAAATAGGAATTATGTGATGCTAGCTTCAGCCTGCGACTAGCTTTAAATTATATGTTTTAAATTATAGAAAAAATAAATAAAAGAAAAATTGTTTATTCTGCACAAACAAAACGCGCATTACGAAAAAAAAAGTCATGTATAATGTTTGTTCGTTGCTCGGGGGCCGTCAAAATAACTCTTTTCAGAGCATTTTGTACGTCCCTGTACACAGCCAGCCTGTGGGGGTCATATACCCAGAAGCAGTACAGCGCCCTCCGTGTGCAGTATAATAATGCGTTCAGGGTGTTGTTGGGGCTGCCCCGGCACTGCAGCGCGTCAGGGATGTTCGCCGACGCCCGTGTCGACTGTTTTTATACGACGATGCGAAAACGGTGTGCATCTCTGGGGCGCAGGCTCCGGACCATCTCCAACACCATCCTGAGTGTATTTGCGAACAGGTTTGATTGTCAGTAGGTACATTAATCGTTGTTATATGATTAATGTGATGACAAACAAACAAATGACTCAGAGGCAGGCGTATTATTAATCTTGTATTTAATTTTGTGTATTTTAGTTTAATTTTAATTTTGGTTTTATTGAGTTATTTTATGTAGGTATATTTATTATGGTTATTTATAATGTTAAATTTTATATTATGTAAATCAAATATGATCTATGGATTGAAATAAATGAATTTGAATTTGAATAATGCAAACATACAAAGTACCCAAAACCCCGTATTCAAGTAAAAAAAAAAAGTTTTTTAATAATCTCCATTGCTTGTTGACGTCAAGCCTAGGGTCCAAAGACAAATGGATCTGCGTTACGACACTGGCAATAATTATAAGGTCTATTTATTCATACACGAAATATCTGAAGGGGAATATATGAAGAACTTTTACTATGGGCCAAACCTGAAATCACGTAAAAAAAATCAGCTGTTCCCTACATTTTGACGAGTTACGCGAACATAAATGTAGCGAACAGCTGATTTTTTTTACGTGATTTCAGGTTTGGTCCCTTAGTAATAGTTATTCATAATGATGAGTACAATGACCCCTTCAGATATTTCGTGCATGAATAGATACACCTTATAAAACAATCAAAACGAAAACAACATGCCGATTGCAGAGCGCATTAATGACTACTTTTGTAACAAAGAAACCACAATAAGAATTTAAGCCGTGTTGTTTAACCGAA
Organism: Antitype chi; assembly: GCA_947359405.1. Lineage (NCBI taxonomy): Eukaryota > Metazoa > Arthropoda > Insecta > Lepidoptera > Noctuidae > Antitype > Antitype chi. Next base: position 6,327,842 of record OX375836.1, read on the forward strand.
CAATTGTTGAACCGAACATTGAGAACTCAACAAATTGCAGCGAGATGAGTCTCAAAACTCTGCCACGATTTTATTACGTCCGTGTAAACGTCAACTAAGATACTAAAGTTTTAGTAACTTACCTATTCAAACAAACCGTTGTTAATCTTTTCTTACCAACTTGTTTTTCAATCAGTTAACATGTACTAAAACAATATGGCGCCTATTTTCCCTCACGAGCTGCCTCGGGCTATTTACGAACATTCTCTTATTGCTTGAACCTATTAATAAGAATATTATATTAGTAGGTATATTTAGATAAAAGTTACCTACAAACGGGGTGAACAGGGATGCAGGGGTGAATCGAGACGAAACTTTAAAATGGATTTTAACATTGAAATAATAATACTTTGTTGCCAAAAAGAACTTAAATGTGTTGACTGTATTATAATTAATGATTAAGTGTCATTGTTGGCAATGAACTATGTATAATAGTTCAACGTTATAATCCATTTTAAAGTTTCGTCCCAATTCATCCCTGCATTCCGATTCACCCCGTTTGTAGGTAAGTATCTAACTTTGTACTTCTATCAGCAATCAAGAGAAATTGAGCGCGATATTACTTCCTTTTTTACTTGTGGTCATTTTTCTCTGCTCCTAATAGTCTTAGCGTGATGTTGAATAGCCTATAGATAGCCTCCCTCAAGAATTGTGTAGATGCAAAAATAATGTTTCAAGTACGACAAGTAGTTCCAGAGATTAGCGCGTTCAAACAAACAAACAATTTTATTTTTTATAAACGTTTCGCGACGAATTCGCCCCTTCTGGACAAGCCCTTAGGCTTTTGCCTTACCTCGCCTTACAAAAGTTATCACTCCTCAGTGGCTACCCCACAGCTGATCGATTCTCTAGCTAGGGTAAGAAATGTTTACTCTGAGATTCCGCGCCGAGATACTGAGAGCACGTTATACCATCAATTCCAGCTGTCACTAGCAAATAAAATATACCTTCTTCGTCTATTGCATCGGAGTTTTCATAAATTGTAATCCTACTAATACTCGTAATATTATAAACGTGAAAGTTTGTGAAGATGTTTGGATGTTTGTTACCCAATCACGCAAAAACGGCAGAACGTATTTGGATGAAATTTGCCACACAGATAGATTATTTATTATTTACATTAATTCGACGAATTTAATGTCATCAGCGTTTTGAAATGCTGTTCAAGACACACGACTAATTGACGATTCCTAATAATTTACAGACAGTTGTAGGTAAGAATTAAGATTCTTGAATATTTAACTAAAATGAAGCAAATACCAAATTCCTTCGCATAGTTGACACCCCCCCCCCTTATTTGAAAGTGGCTATCACAGGTAAAATTAGCTTACGAAACGATTTATTTGCCCAGTTTGGTAATAAATAAATAATAGTATAAAAAACACGCTTTAAAAACCAAACTAAAAAAGGAGAAAATAATTTAATTCAATTAAAAAGCGTGGGGTGCTTTTTGAGGTATTTTTATAATCAATTAATGTCAAGCACCCCACGCTTTTTAATTGAATTAAATTATTTTCTCCTGTTTTAGTTTGGTTTTTAAAGCGTGTTTTTTTGTTTTTTAAACAACTTTTTATTATACTGATTGATACCGTGTTACTTAATTTAGGATGCTGAACTGCTGCTAACTACAAAATCGTGTTTTTTTTCTCATTTTTTTTTTAATTATTGAATTGTCATCGGTCCTCGACAAGTTTACAAGGTTTCAATGAAATCTGACCGTTTAAAGTGGGTCAAAATCGCGCTCAAAGGAGTCGGTAACATACAAACATACAAACAAACAAACATACAAGTGAAGCTAATATAAAGCGTGTAAAAATGCTTCCATTGATAAGCAAAACAATACGTTTTAGTTTATAGGAACCGAGCATTAGTCTAATTTCTAGACATTTGTCTTAACGAACTTACAAAATAAATTAAAGTCTAGGTAGGTACAGTCAGACAGAATTAATTGTCAAGCAAATTGTCACCTTACGTCAATAGCCATTTCATACAAATGTCGAAGAACGACACCAGGCACCCACCAATCAAGATGCGTCCTTTTCTGCATCAGCCAATCACAACTAACCATTCCTCTGCATTTTTCAGGTGGACCTCAGCGAGAAGCCGTCATTTTGGAAGGCTCTGAAGCCACCAGCTAAAGACAAGTGCGGCGAGCTGCTGACCTCGCTGTGCTACCATCCCAGCAACAGTGTGCTGACCCTGACACTCTTGAAGGCAAGGAATCTGAAGGCAAAGGATATTAACGGGAAATCAGGTACGTTGTTGCATTACCTACATGTATCCAATCTAGTGATTTTCTACTCTGGCATTTAATGCTCATTTGTTCGTATGGCATCTATGTATGGTATTCCGTGTGGTGCCGGACGTAAAAGAATAGCACCAGCCCATCTCTTCCCGTGGGTGTCGTAGAAGGTGACTAAGGGACTTACTAGACGATGGGCAGCCGTAGAGATTTTTTTTTTAAACAGCGTTGCCCCACACTAGGAATTTCTCCTGTATTGTGGGTGCGTTTACAAACATTTAAACTCACATACACAAACATCCAGACCCGAAACAAGTACTTGTAGGTCATACAAATATTTGTTCCGTGCGGGAATCGAACCCGCGACACGCAGCGCAGCAGTCAATCGCTTAACCACTGCGCCAACCGTGCCGTCAATCCGAGATGGATCAACTCGAGTTGGCAATTCCAATTAACTAACATAAATATTTAAGGGGGCTCCCATACAACAACCGTGATTTTTTGCTCGATATTGATAACGGCAATAAGCAACGGCAACGGCAATAATATATTGATAAACGCTTGAAATATTCACACAATATTTAGTTATACAGGGTGTTTGGTGCATCGTGTGCCAAATTGAAATGGTCGACTGGGGGGGGGGGGGGGGTCACCTGCTATCCTTTCAGACAGATATTTTTTCACCGACTTTTTATTTTTTTACTAAAAAAATGCTCAAATTTTACATTCAACTACAAAATAAAAAAAAAGTGTAAGTCGTCTACACTCTGAATTTTAATTTTATTTAGATGTGTATTGTATTACAGTACTTTAAATTCAAAATTATTTAGCGTTTTGGAAAATTATTTAAAACATTAAAGTTGAACTCTTAATTTGGAGCGTTTGTAGAGGTTACACTTAGTATTTTATTTTTGTTTAATTTTCATTTTACTATTTTTTTGTGTTTTTTTAGTTTTGATAAAAAAAAATACTGACAGATGAAAGGAAAATCAAATATTGTTGCTAAGAAAGACATGTGCCAGAATGACACCATAAAAGTTTAATAGCCAGTAATTGTTTATCCAAAAATAACCGACTTCCGGAAAAACACTACAAAGTGAATAGGTAATACCTAACTTTAATTTCGGAAGTCGGTGACTTTGGATATTTATTTGTATTTTTTGTCACCGCCTTCTGAAATTAAAGTAATTTTTGACTTTGTAGTGTTTTTTCGGAAGTCCAGTTCTTTTTTTTTTGGAAAAAGTTTTATTTTTCTGTTATAGTACCTACCCCACACCAATCCGAAATTTCATCATCCTTGGGGTCAAAACAATGCATATTTATGCGATAACAGCAATCGCGGTTGATTTGCTGTCATTTTTTGAAGAATTCCGTTGTCTGTCTACGAAATACATCATCAGATCTATATGAAATTTAAATGGGACCATTGCGGAATAAACCCCTTTTGAACAAAAAAAGAATTTTACAAATCCGTATATTTATGCCCGAACATCCTACCACTCCTAACTGTTAAAGAGTTGTACCTTCCTTCATCAGCTCAGCGTCATGAGATGATCATGACCATCGACAAATTTCTCAATAGCTTTAGAAAATATATGTAAAACATTGTTAATGCCTATAACATATGAGGGTAAAAAAAATGTTTTGGTCATCGTATTAAGATTTTAACTCTAATTGGGGTGTATGAGGTATTGCATTAATTATGTTACTCGTTGTATATGGGACCAACCCTAAGGCATACCCTATCTAATAATAAAAGAATTTTTGAAATCGATCGGCAGTCGCCGAAGATATCGAGGTACAAAAAAAACAAAAACATACAGACGAATTGAGAACCTCCTCCTTTTTGAAGTCGGTTAAAAATACAAGCAATCTCACAGAAAATTTCCATAAACACCCAACCTTGAAACTCTGAAATTGAAACATTTTTCAAATTGAACTTATTAAATTGAAGAAGCCATTTTTTATTAAGTTGACTAATTCGCCCTTCCTAGGGTTGACCATAAATCAAGATAGAGATCTAATGAGTTCGAATTACGGGCGCGTTCCATTTTCAACGGTAACTCGAGGCGCGGGAAAATATTGCGCGAATTTTTTTTTTCTTTTTGGTTAATGATTGCTTCGGGCAGGGGTGTGCTGTGTTGGTACGATTCTTAAATAAAAAATCTTCTTTATTGTTGAAAAGTGAAAGTTTTACGTAAAATTAATCTCTCATCTTTATGATAATTACACATTTCTGCTCCCCTACCATCCCTACTTCCTACTAATATTATAAATGCTAACTATGTCTGTTTGTTACTCTTTCAAGTCGAAACCGCTGAACCGATCATCATGAAATTTGGCAGAGATATAGAAAAGGACATAGGCTACTTTTTTATGCGGGCAAAAAAATCATATAATTTTTAAACACAATAAATCATTTCTTATTTTAGATTTGGGGCATTATTATAATTTATTCTGCCCAAGACTGCCTTCCACGTCTAAAGACTAGGTTTCCGTATAAGCGTAATACGTAATATACTTAACGGACATGTTTTACGGGGCAATAGTGTATCATTCTTTTTTAGTAAATTCCTAGATTTTGTCAGCGGTTTCGAGGAGGTCGAAACTTATCCCACGGGAATGTACTACTGGGATAAAATTATCCTAAGTGTTAATCCAAATTTTAATCTATCTGTGTGACAAATTTCATCCAAATCTGTTCAGCCGTTTTTGCGTGATTGACTAACAAACATCTAAACATACAAACTTTCACACTTTTAATATTAGTAGGATAAGTAAAAAAGTAGGATCTATCAGAACAGTACATAAGAGATTACAAATAAACAAATAATTTTACGTCTTTATAAAAATAGTTGCGCTTATTGATATTCTTTTAAACAAAATAATAGGTATCAAGTTAAGGGCCCGCTACATAAAAATTACCCATTTATAAATATAATTATAAATCAATTACCAATAAAGTTTATTGAACTTTTCGATAATTGAACTTTGTCGGTAGTGACTTGGTTTTGGAGATTTTACACTTCGCCCAGAGTCAGGTTAAATTAGCAAGAAAAACTAATCTTTGTTGGCCCATAACTTTTTAATGGCTTACAATACTAATAGTAAGACAAAACCACAACATTTGTTTAATTTTTGATGTACATTGTCGAACAGTGGAAGTTTGTATGGAAAAAAATGTCGACCAGATTCACCTTAAAATCATAAATACATTAACTCTCTAAGTCTATTTGTTCCCATCAATTGACTTTTCTTGAAGTAGTTGTAACTTATAAAAAAGTCGCGGGGTAACTACGCTTAAATAAACTTTATTTTTATTGTTCTCAAAAATGCCTTGAAAATTAAAATAGCAAAGAATTGCAGATCCTCGAAAATGTTAATAGCAATACAATGCTAACAAGCAAATTCTACCAAAAAACATGTAGGTAATTTCTAACCACGTACTAAAATTCCTTTGTCTCATTAATTAAACCGCACTACAACATTTTAAAAACGTCAGGAATTTTAACCTTACATCAGGAATCCGTTCCGGAATTTCCACATTCTTCGGACAACCCTTAACTTAAGGCGAGTGAATTTTATTCCTGAAGAATTTTCTCGAGAAAAATGTCTAGTAGAATACTGACGGGTTCATTAAGATTTTTATTAGTAAAGGTACTTTTAAGGGCGCCATATTTTTAATATAGGTGCTTGTATTTTACGATGATTGACAGACTGAGTTTATTGGTTGAGTCGTCTCATATTTTTTTTTGAACTGTCTATAACTTTAGGCTATAGTCTTATTCTATTTGACGGACTCTTTGGTCTATGGGTAGCAAATTTAAGGGCAAAGATTTATCATAATCAGCCTGTAATGTGATAGAGTGTCGGTTGGTAGATGTCACATGTCTTTGAATTTTTCGTTCTAGAACATGCTGGTTTCTTCATGTTTTCGTTTACCATTATAACACAATTCTATTACGACACCATGGACCAACCAATGATTGACCATTATGAATTTAGCAGATTACGAACTTTTAGCAAAATGACAAAATAAGTACAATGGGATCATGTTGGAATGACGAATTTATAAAAATAGCAGACTTGGGCCCCAGGATAATCGTCGGTTGGTGCCTCTTCATCCTTTAAAATTGTGCAAGGGGCCTCTGCGAGTTGGCTTCGGCTCCTCGTACGCCTTCTAAAGGTCCGGGACTCCATGTTTCCGAGACATGTCAAAGACATTGAAATAATAATAATGTTCTTAATAATATTATAATCTAATCACAACCAATCCATCTTTTAATTACAGATCCCTACGTGAAAGTCTGGCTGCAGTTCGGTGACAAACGCATTGAGAAGCGCAAGACGGCCATCTTTAAATGCACCCTGAACCCTGTCTTCAACGACTCCTTCTCCTTCAACGTACCCTGGGAGAAGATCAGGGAATGCTCCCTGGATGTCCAGGTCATGGACTTTGACAATATTGGCAGGAACGAGCTGATTGGCAGAATATTGCTGGCTGGTAAGTAAATAATTAAATTCTACTAATATTATAAACTAGATTCCGGCCGTGGCTTCGTCCACTTGGAGGTCGGAAATTATCTCGCGGAAACGTACTACCGGGATAAAAAGTATCCTATGTGTTAATCTAGGTTATAATCTATCTGTTTGCCAAATTTCATCCAAATCCGTTCAGCCGTTTGTGCGTGAAAGATTAACAAACATCCATCCATCCATCCATACTTACAAACTTTCGCGTTTATAATATTAGTAAGGATGTGAAGGTTTGGATGTTTCTTACTCAATCACGCAGAAACAGTAGAACGGATTTCGATGAAATTTGGCACACATATAGTTTATAACCTGGATTAACACATAGGATACTTTTTATCCCGGTAGTACGTTCCCGTGGGTTGATTTTTGACCTGCACGCGAGCGAAGCCGCTGGCTAAAGCTAGTATACAAGGTGTCCGGTATTTAATGGATAACCTTGAAATGGTTCATGGTAAAACTAATGGCCATTCAGAAAAAAAAATTGTATTTAATCTGTAAAAAAATAAATAAAAAAACAACCGACTTCCGGAAAAATACTACAAAGTAAAAAAAAACTTTAATTTCGGAAGGCGGTGACAAAAAAAATAAAAACATACCTATCCAAAGACACCGACTTCCGAAATTAAAGTTATTTTTCACTTTGTAGTGTTTTTTCGGAAGTCGGTTGATAAAAAAAAAATACAGATTATTTTTTTTTTCTAAATGGCCATTAGTTCTACCATGAACCATTTCAAGGTTATCCATTAATTACCGGACATCCTGTATAATAAGACTTCACAGGACTTCAATCTCGTGAAATTTCTTGTTCCCACCCGGCCCGTTGGATCACATCGCCCTATCGCGTTCTCTTAGCGTTTTTGTCGACTTTTTATATATTTGCTGGATCCTATTGTGATGTTAAACAGCCAAAAACCGTCCTCAAGAAAATGGCTATCAAATGCTAAAAGAATTCTCCTTAAAATCGACTGTCAGTTTCAGAGATTAGCGCGTTCAAACAAACATTCGTATAAAAAACAAACGGAGTTCATTTGTTTTTTTTTTCAGCTGTATTACTAGTACAGATACGCTTATTTTAGCAGTGTTAAAAGTGGATCAATTAAGTTTTATGATTCTTAGGTTTTATTTTTATGAAAAAAAGAAACATAAGACCGTCGTTTATCCATCAATTAAATAAGGAAAATCGTTAAAGAATAATTAAAACACTTAACGAAATTCTTCACAAGTAGTCTTTAAATTTTTTTTATCAAAATAAGCTTTTGAATTTGACCTTGACACTTGTAGGTATGTATTTTGTGTTTGGGACTAATTTAGGCGCACACTTTTCTATTCGTATTAAGTTCATCAAGACAAGGAATTTACGAGTAAAATCTCGTATTACTGAAAAAACATATGTCTTGACTTCGTAGCAAAAATCTGCTATTTTTCGGAGACCAAATAGCCTGGTCAATCAATTCTCTTTAAGGCCAATCAGATAACGTATATGTAACACCTTTGGGACCACTGATTGGCTAACGTAACCTGACTGTAGTCACCGTTATGAATACCAATAAGACAGAATATTAAGGCCCATAGTATCCTCATCTCCCGTTTGTATGCTAAAGCACGACTGCCGCCCGCGTCCGCGCAGGGCATCTCTGAGACTTTATCTCAAAATGGGGATATTCCTTTGATTAATTTACAATTGTGCTTCGGCGATTCTGTGGTACCTCTAACTATCTATTTTTCAGTGTATTTTTTTTTTCCAAATAACGTAGCCGGTTAGTAGGAGTATGGAATAGAAGCCAAAATATTGCGTGTTGGAAAATATTTTTTTACAGAAAAAGTATTAACCATACAAAAAAAGTACTTCGGGCAAAATGATCTATATGAATCTATAGCAAAATCATATATTTTTCAAATTTTCAAGACAAGCCGTTAATGAGCAGTAGGGTTCATAAAGTGACCGTGTTACGCCACCAAACGGGACGTAGGCCCTTAAGGCAAAGAAAATGACCTCGAGTTGTATTTAAAAAATAATGTTTATCTCTTTTTTTTATTGCTAAGACATCTAGCCTGTCTAGGTACTCAATATTTTTTAAATGGTATCACTGAAAACAACTTTCACAAACAATATTCTAAAATTATTAGTAAAATGTATACTACAACAACAATAAACAGTAAATTATTCTAAAAAAAAACACATTTTATTTTCTTCAAACGTCAATTTAATCATTAAATAAATTGCCATCTAATATTTTCCAGGGAAAAACGGCTCCGGCGCAACAGAAACGAAACACTGGCAGGACATGATCACGAAACCGAGGCAGACCATCGTGCAATGGCATCGTCTGAAGCCTGAGTGAACGGCACTTAACAAGAAAACAAAAAAAAAATACAAAAACGTCATAAGACTGAACGGTTAACAAAATTTAATGGCACACCAATCTCTCTGAGCTGTCCTTGTATTGGCGTTGTGCTGAATATCTTTACCTTTTTTTAGTAAAAATAAAAATATCTTTTTTTTTGGCTGTCATGCAGCCAATACTTGTCGGTTTTTTTTCCTACTTAGAATATTAAATTACTACAGAGTTAAAATTATTGGCTATTTGTTATAATTTGATTTCTCAAAGTAGGTACAAAAATTCGTACCTTAAGGAATAAAATTGTATTTTCTATTTAATTTATATTTATTATAAACACAGCAAGATTTAAGTTTTGCAAAGCACTTTATTATTTTTTCAACATTTTCTCCTTCATCTAAGCACACGCTATTTCTCGAATCTTGACTATCTATAAAAGAAAAAATATTAAAATGATCTAAAATTTAAATCAAAATTGGTGATATTTCTAAAAAAAGAAAAATCAAAGTGTTGAACATTAACTTTTCCTAAAAATAGACTAACTTGAAATGTTGTCTTGTAATGTCGTAATTCCTAAGTTTAATTTGTTAAACATTATTATGTTTTTTTTAAATAGTCAAATAATGTCTCCGATCTAATTTACGTCAACGTCTTCTACTTTTTCTGTAGTTTTTTTTCTCTATGGCATACTTATTTGTTGCTGTACTTTTTGCAATCTGTTATCATTTTTTTTATAATTTTTATTTAAACATGATAAGTAGGTATCTTGACATCTATGACACAGCATTTCTAGCTAGTTTTGAGTCTTCATGCTATATTGACGTTTTACTAAATAAGTAATGATTGGATGATGAATGTTAAGAATTTTAATAAAAAAATATTGTTAGAATTATAAAATTAATTGTTAAAAGTGTAGTAACTATTACGAAAAGTCGGGTTCTCATCGCACAAAGAAGAGTAGATTTTTCCTTTTGTTGTTATTTATATTTGTTTAATTTTTTTTATATTAATATGTAATAATCGATGGTTTGTCATCTAAGAAAGAATTTGCTTTTGAATTGCTCAATTAAGAGTCAACAAAAAAGTTAAAACTTTTTTTAATAATTTAACATTATAAAATAAATTGTAATCAATTCATCAGAGTAAATACCAAACTGCCAAATTGTTTACCTTTGAAAAAAAACCATAAAATGACATCTAAACGCGATTTTTGAGAAAAAATGTGTCAAAAACTTTGCTTTCTGCATTAAAGATGCTTGACGTGAATACAGACATTCTAAATTAATTGTTAAAAATTAAGGAAGAGTTGCAAGTATATGAGGCTGGTCAATTTTAGGAGAGAATTAAAAAAAAGAGATGTAAGGAAAGCCCAAAGTTGCAAGCCGTTCTTTAAAAATCATCAGCAACTTTCGGATATAGCTTTGTTTAATAGGTAGCAACGTTTTTGTTAAATATATAAAAATTATATATAAAAATAGTATCGAAATGCTTGTTGTTACATGTTAAAGCTTACATTCCGTAATAGTAGTTCAAATCGATGTTAAAAAGTATTGACAAAAAAAAATCAGCAGAATCCAAAATATTGTATACATTTATAAAAGTTTTTTAGAAATTAGCGTATTTATAGGTGTACCACGTAGCTTGTTGTTATAGATGTTAGACAGTTAAATGTTCATAATAATTAGTTGCGCGAAACAAGATCTGTTGAAAAAGCGAAAAAAAAAACTTTTACCAATTTTACTTAAACAAATCCTCTAACTGAGCTTCAAAAACCGATTTTAGTGGGAAAATGTCAAGAAAACATAAGTGTTAAGATGTAATTAAATAGATTTAGAGTTAAATAAATAAATCAGACGGTTAGCGACAGCGATACTTAAGAGAACGACTACATTAGTCACTTTTACTTGTAAATAAGAAGATTTGCGTCAGTGGACTTGTAAAAAATACTGGTTCCTTAAAAGTAAGAGGCCATCCATAAATTACGTCACACATTAAGGCCCATAGTATCCTTATCTCCCGTTTGTATGCTAAAGCACGACTGCCGCCCGCGCCCGCGCAGGGCACCTCTGAGCCTTTATCTCAAAATGGGGATATTCCTTTGATTAATTTACAATTGTACTTCGGCGATTCTGTGGTACCTCTAACTATCTATTTTTCAGTGTATTTTTTTTTCCAAATAACTTAGCCGTTTAGTAGGAGTATGGAATAGAAGCTAAAATATTGCGTGTTGGAAAATATTTTTTTACAGCAAAAGTATTAACCATACAAAAAAAGTACTTCGAACAAAATGATCTATATGAATCTATAGCAAAATCATATATTTTTCAAATCTTCAAGACAAGCCGTTAATGAGCAGTAGGGTTCATAAAGTGACCGTGTTACGCTACCAAACGGGACGTAGCCCCTTAAGGTGGGTCAATGAAATGTAACATTGTGTGACAAGGGACAGGGGGGGGTCAAAAGCTTTGTGTCGTCACATGTTAAAATCTTTATTTTATGTTTGGCTTTATGTTAATTTTATTAAAGATTATTTTTAATTAAAATAAAATAAAAATGCATAAACTGCTGTTTTAATTTAATTACTTCTGAATTTACCCCCTTGTGTGACGTCACATATTTTTCAATTTTATAATTGAAAAATATGTGACGTCACACACGGGGGGTAGGGGGTTTCATAAATGTGACCACCGGTGACAAGGACGGGGGGGGGGCGAAAAACCATAAAATTTGTGTGACGTAATTTATAGATGGGTTTATAGGAATTTGCTGTTGAATAATCTTTCGACATAAGTATCGATGTAACTGGCCCAGAATTGACACTATCATAACATACATCAATCCACTGTCTTAAATTCGCAATATTTAAATGTGCCGTACCTAACTAATAATAATTCAATAGAAAAAAAAAAAAACTTTAAAAAATCCTAAAAATCTGTCGGTTCGTTGTCTAGTAAAATAGCTGATAACTATTTTTTTTACTCTCGTGTTTATGCGAAGATAAATGTCTATTTTAATGGGGTAAAAGAAACCTCGGTACCGCTTTTTCAATTATTTTTGCTATGCATTTTTTATATATTGTGTTGATTTGACTAAATGTACGCTAACGCTTTATTAGTTAGGTGACCACTAAATCCTTTTTCTCGACTTGACAGTTTTTTTTTTCACAATAAAGTGACCACTATTGCACTTAGTGCTGAACAATTGCAGTTTTACTGACCCAAAATAAAAAATAAACGAACGTTCAGAAAATCTAAAATCTCGAAATCAGAACAACGATTAATTTCAGCTGTTTTTAAAAACAAAGGCATATCCAGATATTGGTAGGAAGGTAAAAATTAAAAAAATATATATTGTAAGTATAAAAGAAAGGTCAAAATGAGAGGAATTATTCTAATAAATGTACATAAAATAGGAAAAATGTATTGATTGTCGTCATGCAAAGTTTGAGCTAATAACGAAACGTATTTCATTAAAATGTACTTACATAGAATATTTAAAGAAATATTTTTGCATCTTCCGATTACTACCTCTTTTTCGCTTAATCAATATTTTTTATTGTTGAATAGCAAAAAGTTTTTCAACTCTAATAATTACGAAAAAATATTTTTCCATATAAAATACTGCTATTATATTATATTTTTTAATGAATAAGCCAGTTGTTTGACATGAATAAATAACAGTTTTAAATAAAAAATATAAATTCAATCGATCAAATTATTATTGTTACACTTCTTGGTAAAATTCTAAAATATGCTAAGCAAATTATATAATATAATATTTATGCGAAACAACTGGTTTATTCCGCCTATATCTAAGCTTTTCGATTTCAAAATCATTGTGATGTACAATTATAACATATCAATCATTTTTTATTTCCAAAGCCTTCAAGGAATATATATTTTGGTGAAATGTTCTAAAAAAACTATTTAGATTAACACTGCGCACATATAAATTATTTTTTATCTATATACAGGAATCCTCAAATTATAATCTCTTGTAAAACTATGAGAATCACAAATTGCTTAAGTTGTGTTGATACCTTTCTTTTTCAAACAAATACGTCATTTTTTAATTCTGCCTACTTTTACGAATAATTATGAATGGAGACGAATAATGGACGATTTTTTTGTAATACATATTAGTTAAGTTTTGTAGAAGTTATTACCAAATTTGTGGCGCACGCATTTATTTTTAATCATATAACATTAATATATTTGAATGTTATCATGTAATCGCAAATAACATAGTATTGTGGCCGAGAAAATGAGTTACATTGCAAAATATGTAATAATTAGCGCGCTTTTGTCATCCGCCATATTAAAATTTGTCGTGACGCTTCGGGTTCGGTTCGTAAAAGTTCGGCTCAAACGATGTAACTTATAATCGCGGTCTGTGTCTATTTTGTGCAATATAAATGTTATAAAATTAGGAAAAATGTGATTTTAAAAATATAGTTGATTATATTTTATCGTATAGTTAAAAAAATAATAACGTTTTAAAATATATGTAATATCATGTAATGTTAAGGAATCAATGTTTAGATTAGATGAAGAAGTTAAAAATGTATTTATAGACTGTTACGTTTAAAAAATAAGGATGTATTCGCTTCGAAAACATTTTTTTTATTTCTTTAATTTTTTTAATGCATAGATGTCACTGTTGTGTATTATTTTTGTCTTTTTAAGTTTTTTCATGATGAATTAAGGTTTTTAGGTGTACGGTTCATTAAATTTATTATATTATACACGTATTATAAAGTGTTGACAATCATTAATGTATTGTGTATTTATTAATTGTAATTAAATTCATTATTCCCAAATAAAATATTGAGTTAATTACTGGTGTACTCATTTGGCTTTCTTATTAATCTATAGGTTATCGAGAAACATACAGAGTTCCAGCTCCCATTTTATATTGCATTCGTAGATTACACAAAAGCTTTTGATGGCATCACCCACACCTCAATTTTCAATGCCTTACAAAATCAAAAAATAGACAGCACGTAGATAAACCTTTTGCAAAATATTTATAGAAACAGCACCGCAGCCATTAAAATCAGTTCCAAGACAGGACCGTCTTTCCAGATAAATAAAGGAGTTTCACAAGGAGACCCGCTGTCTCCGTAATTATTCACAGCCGTACTGGAAGAAGTCTTCAGAAAGCTGGCAGCAGGCTGGACAGAAAGGGGCATTATGGTTGGACATAGGACATTATCTAATCTCCGTTTTGCCGACGATATTGTCCCGTTTTCGTCTTGTTTCCGAATTGACTCACATGCTAGAAGATCTTAGCATGGCAAGCCTAGAGGTCGGACTTCAAATGAACATGTTAAAGACCAAGTTGAAGAAGAACAGCGTGCATCGAAGGATCACAGTGGCGGGTGGGGAGGTTGAATACGTCGATAAGTGTCTCTATCTTGGCCAAATAGTCTCTTTCCAGGCAAGACAAAACAAAGAAGTTACAAGACGCACCGAAAATGCCTGAAAAAGCTATTGGGCCATGAAAGATTTAATGAAGGGCGACCTTTCTCTATCGCTCAAGAGAAGACTCATCGACGTATGTATTCTTCCCATTCTCATGTATGGTTCTCAAACAAGGTCTTTGATAATTTTGCAGAGGTTCACGCTCGAGGTTTGACAGAGAGCTATGGAACGGAGTATTCTGGGTATCAAACTTGTGGACCGGGTTAAGAATACAACAATCCGTTCCATTACGAAAATAACTGATGTCACTCGGAAAGCTGCCACGCTTAAATGGAATTTGGCTGGACACACCTGCCGTAAGTCAGACGGTCAATGGGCCAAACTTACGACCCAGTGGGTCCCGCTTAAGGCGGTGATTTCTTGAAAACGCTCAAAAAGGTGGTTTTTTAAACAAGTGTATCTCTTTAACCGTAAATAGTTTTGAAAGCAAAAAAATATATGATATTTTCAAGTCTTTTTTGTATAAAGTGATGTGAACTCAAAACATAATTAAACATACTTTAATGCATCAAAAAAAACATCAAAGTCACCTCCTAATTATCTTTAAAACCAGTTTATCCCTTCAATAACAATTATAATTAAAAATATACCATAAAATTCCAAATGCCAAACTGCATCCAGTCGTATATTCCCAGTCGCCCCCGCGGGGATTGCCACCGGAGGCAAATGGGAATAAAAATTCCCAGTCGCCACCGGCGGTGACTGGGAAGTCATCGCCCCCACTTCAGTTTCGCTATACATTGCATTGTTTCTTGTGTGTAAATAGTCAAGTAACTGCCACTAACTTAGAAGTAGCGCTCGCCGGCCGCTGCCACGGCACCGCTCGCTCCGCTCACTCGGCTCGCGCGCGTTTGGTCACAATTCTAACCTAACCTAACCTATTACCTACCTGATGATGTAGGTAATAGGTTCTATTTAGTAATAGCGCAAGGATGAGATTACTTCGACAGGACTCTTCACTGACAGGGCTCATCAGGTAGGTAATAGGCTAGGTTAGGTTAGAATAGTGACCAAACGCGCGCGAGCCGAGCGAGCGCAGCGAGCGGTGCCGCGGCAGCGGCCGGCGAGCGCTACTTCCAAGTTAGTGGCAGTTATTTGACTATTTACACACAAGAAACAATGCAATGTATAGCGAAACTGAAGTGGGGGCGATGACATCCCAGTCACCGCCGGTGGCGACTGGGAATTTTTATTCCCATTTGCCTCCGGTGGCAATCCCCGCCGGGGTGACTGGGAATATACGCATCCAGTGATGGGTTATTAATTATTAAATAGTTAATATCTAATTTTATACGATTTTATTTGCATTTTTACGACAATGCTTGCTCATTTATTATTCGAATTTATTACAACAGATTTTAACCCGTATCGGATTGCAATGAGAAATATTATCGCTCATAACAATAATATCTAAAGTTACCAGGGCCTTAATGGCAAACGACATCGCGGCAGGCCCAGACGGAGATGGCGGGATGTGCGAAGATTGGTCCTTGTCAGCTTTAGACAGAGAGAGGTGGAAAGAGAGTAGGGAGCCTTTACCTAGCAGTGGGACGTTAACGGCTCATTTAAAAAAAATCAATAAGTGCTTAATATCCAACTGTCGGACATTTTTTATAATTTTTATTTTATTTCGTATAATTTCAAGGAGCCTTATTTTGGTCCTATGGATTTTTGTGAGAGGATGATTTTACTTTGGCCTAATTATTTTCTAGATATTCTATTTCAAGCCATGACAGCTGTGTCTGCAGTACCTAATTCAGGATTTCAGGAATGGATGAGGATAAAAATAAAAACGAGAATATAGAAATTTTGTATTTTTTATTGAATAACTTTTCTATTTATATTTATGTTATCAATATCACAAAGTATTATAATTAGGTAGGTATTCAAGTAAAAAAGCCGATAACTTCTAAAAACAAAACACACTGTTGGAAAAATTTAGAAAACCTTTTTTTTTTAAGAAAACCAAAATTTTATTGCGTTAAAACGCCATTCACAAAACATTTTTTTTTGTTTTTCTAAATTTTCGCAGCAGCGCGAATTCACAAACAGCGTTATATACATTAATGTGTCAACAAACGCTTTCTATTGTCGCACGATGACTAAACCAACTGTTATCAGATTCATTTGTAAAGTTAATAAAGAACAGGAAATAGAAATCTACTTTTGAACTCTTTTGTGACTCGGTCACACCAAAATCGTGCTTACAAACCACGAAAATATGTTCTGCATGACTGATTTACTACAAAACTGATAAAAATCAAGGATCATTTAGTTAGATTTTTACCGACAAGGCAAGAAAAAATTGCATTTTCACAAAAAAAAGAACCATAAAAAATAAATCTAATTAACATTTCGTGGTCAAAACTTATTCCAGTCAAACAGAACAGTTATAAAAATTTGGTATATTTAAGGAATATTTTGAGACCAATTTCATACGTTTTATCGATAAACGTATCTCGGGCATTTTACCTTCCCATCTCTAAAAATAACCAGCCAATGAGAGTCCAGCATTTGAATTATCGCATGGTTCGTAACCAATCACGTTGCGTTATTGTGCAAGACGGTAGTGTTGTCTGTTATTGTAAAATGCCCTGACTTCTGGTAACTTCTTAAGACTTCTTTGCTTCTTCCTCTTTCTTCTCCGCTTCTGGGGCAGGAGTGGGGAGTTCAGGGTACTCCAGTTTCACACCATCTTCGCAAGTGAAGATCGGACAGCAGCCGGGGAACGGCGCGGTCTTGTTGGTCTTGTCTGAAAATGGATAAGAATCTTATATAAATATGTTTTTTTTTATTTATTTATGTAAAGGCATTGTTTCTGATACCATTGTCAGTATTTTTTTAAATAGAAATTATTCGTTATATTTTGCAGCAATAGAATAATAGGGGCTTTGAATAACACAACCGAGAAATAAATGAGAATAAAGAATGACTTTGGACGAAAAAACTCGAGAGATGAATGGGAAATCAAGCACGCGTGCCCAGTGTGGGATGGAGGAGATGAAATAAATTGCACTAAGTGTACACGCACTAGTGTGTGGATTCGCAGCGGTCCCTGGTACCGGGGTCTAATAATAAAACGGTTTAGTGCACTAATTTCAGTAATGATTCCTATAAATTGTTCTACGGATTATACGAGTATTAATCACTTCCTTCGTCGGCTTGTCTATATTGTTTTTCTATTATACAGGGTGTTTGGTAGATGGGTGCAAAGCCTGAAGGGGGTGATATGTCAGACCATTTAGAACTTATTAAGCTAAACTAGTCTTAGACAAAGTCTGTTCCTTGTATTTTTTTTTGAAACTCTAGGTTTTTAACAATAATACCCATTTTTTTTCAATGAATTGTTAATAGTGTCCAGTAAAAGCTGTTATGTTATTATTTTCTATTTATTTTTTATTTATGTGATGTGTCATTACTCAAACAAAATAATTCCTAAGCATCTGTATCATCAGAGAAACATTCTAAGCCATATTCAAGTTTAAGAAACTATAAAAAATCAAGATAATGTTTTGTTTACGGCATAATAAAAAAATTAAAAAAATTGCCTCAGTTGTTCATACCTTTTTAGAACCTAACCTCCCTGATTTCGAAATTCGAACCTGCAACAGGCAAAAAGAATATGGCGGTCGAAAAACATAACACCAAAGTTTTTTGACCGCCATCTTCTTTTTCGTGTCACTTACCAGTGTCAAGTTTGCACTTGGGGTTAGCCAGCGGCAGTGGGCCGCAGTCCTCAACCAGCTCTAACAGCCTGGGGGGCTGGTCCTCGCTGACGACGCAGGTGCTGCGGCCACAGAAGGGGGCTAAGTCCCAGGTGTTGCCAGGCTCAACGGTCGCACAGCGGGTGGATGCGAAGCACATGCCCGGGAAGTCTGGAAAGATAAAAGTGTTTTTTGAGTATTTTGAAAGTGGAACTTTTTGGTCAGAATGTTGAGCGTTTTTCGTTGAAAAGAGTTTTGTTAGTTGGTAATTCTGTTGCTGTTCCAAGTTACGTTTCATTTTTTTGTGCCAGAAATAGGGTTTAAAAATATTATTATTCCAAAATGGGAAAAGTATTATCACTGCTTTGTGTTGGAATCAGACCTTGAAGTAATGACATTAATTATTTAAAACGTTCAAATTACCAAAAAAAAAAAAATGGTTCTGAGTAAACGCTTATGTAAGAGGAAAACATGCCTATGGTGTGTACTTTAATTTTTATTTAACATTCATACACTAATAAGACATTGACATAAGTCTTACGCCATCTAAACATACCTACAGAACATAAAACAAATATTTGAACTATGTACCAGCCAGTAATAGGTGACTTTCTAAGATCTGCACTAGAGAGCTATGATTTCTAAATGTAATGAGTTTGTCTATAATATAACTTGTAAGTCTATGTATGAAATTTTATTGGCAATGACAATTAAGATCTGCAAATTGGTATAACTTTTGCAGATAACCTAAGTAAAATAGGCACTTCTAGGCACAACTATGATAACATAATGCCGAATTACATACGCAAGTGAGCACGCCCTTTATGCCTGGAGGCTTTAAGTTCTGTTTATGGTTTTATTATTTATTTCTGCTTGAGTACATTTTTTGATGATTTTTTTGGTATATTGGTGTGTGCTAGCTGACATAATATGACAATTATTTTAATTTTACGCTTCGCAACGTTAATTACGTAACTACCATTGTATAGAATCAAGTTCTTCTAACATAACAGACAGCTGTGCTGCTGGGGAGTTTGTTGCGCCACTTCTTCTTCCCAGCAAAAGCACTAGGAAGTGGTGAAGGACGGGCGTTTTGGGGGGACTGTCTTATATAATGTTGTCGTTCAAAAATTGCTGACCAGGCTAGTTTGAATAAATGAGTTTTTGATTATATTTCCACTGCCAAACACGCCTCATTGAGAGGGAGTGCGAGTTGAGCGATATCACATGTGTTCGAATTTTTGGTTCTAGGACATGCCGGTTTCCTCACGATGTTTTCCTTCACCGTTTTGAGAGCAGTGGTGTTGAAATTATTTACACAAAGTAAAGCCTGCTTGGGTCCGAAACTGCAACCAACAACTAGGCCGTTACCACTGGACCACTCCTTCCTAGTTTATTTAATCCCATTGAACGACTTTTTCATGAAATATTCGTTTGAATATTTTAATTTCGAGGACTAACTTAGCGCATCTCAAAATCAAAATCAAAAGTCATTTATTCAAACTAGGCTGAGAGTCAGCTCTTTTTGAACGTCAAAATAAAATTACATAAGACAGTCCCCCCAAAAACGCCCGCCCTTCACCACTTCCTAGTGCTTTAGCTGGGAAGAAGAAGTAGCGGAACAAACTCCCCAGCAGCACAGCTGTCTGTTAAGTTAGAAGAACTTGTTTCTATACAATAATAGGTAATAAAAATTATGAAACACAAAAAAAAACATAAAATTTGCCATATGTCAGCTAGCACACGCCAATATACCATCAAAGATTGAAAACTAAAAATAATAGAAAATTAAAATAAAACGTAAACAGAACTTCCAATCTAAATAAAAGCCTCTAGGCATAAAGGGCATGCCCGCTTACATATGCAATTCTGCATTATGCAAATATAGCTATAAGTTACTTAAAGTAACAAAAGTTAAACTAGGACCTCTGGACTAAAATTAATAAAAACTTAATACAATTAACAATAACAAAACCATGGTCAGCAAGACGACCAGTCACCACGAGCAGCACCCGTTCACGAGCATAACGCAAAGATCAGCCATTACCCCCCTCGCCATATTTGAGGGAAGGAGGCAACCCGACCCCCGACGCTACCGCAAGCAGTGACATCTAAGGGAGCATGACGAACTTGCTGCCGGTTGCACTGGCAAGAATAATCATGAATTGTCGAGGTCGCTAGCTAACTACATATTGCAATACTACTCATTAAAAAAAAAAAACATTGTAATGAGTAGATTAAGTCATAAATAAATGATAAAAAAAGGAAAACCTGAATTATACAGTCAGATAAAAAAAGCAATTATATGAAATAACATAATGATATAACCTGTCAGTGGGTAAGCTAATTCTGGTGAAAGAACACAAACATTGTCTTGAGTTAATCACAGCGACCAACAATTCTTATCATTTAAGTAGTCGTTAATGGAATAGTATGCCTTTGAACAAAGGGTGGATTTTACTTTAGCTTTAAACGCACTAAAATGCAAATCTAGCAAGGAAGAGGGTAGCTTATTATAGAAGGTTATACCCAGACCTACAAATGAGTTATGAACCTTATGTAGCCGGTGAAAGGGAACACGTAGTTTGTCCTTATTTCTAGTATTAATATTATGAATATCACTGTTTTTAGTGTACAAGTGTATATTTTGCCTAATGTATAAGATGTTGGCGAAGATGAATTGCGATGCCACCGTGAGAATCCCAACATCTTTTAAAAAATCTCTCAGAGAAACTCTAGAACCTAGTTGGTAAATTGCTCTAACAGCTCGTTTTTGAAGAACAAAAATATTTTGAATGTCAGCGGCTTTGCCCCACAGCAGAATGCCGTAGGACATAACGCTATGAAAATAACTAAAATAAACTAACCGAGCTGTATCAACGTCAGTGTATTGTCTTACTTTCCTGACGGCGTAGGCGGCCGAACTGAGCCTTCCCGCTAGGCTTGATATATGTAATCCCCACTGAAGTTTGGCATCTACTGTTAAGCCTAGAAAAACTGCCGAGTCTACAGTTTCAAGCACCTCATTATCTAAGACGATGTTGGGTCCTAAATTCCTAACATTCGGTAAGGCGAACTTGATACATTTCGTTTTCTTGGCATTGAGAACTAGGTTATTTACGGTAAACCAATCCGTAACCTACCGTATCTACCTTAAGTTACGATTGACCTGTAAGTACGGCTGTTTATTAACGCATAAGCCCCTCAAGTACCGTAAGAATCTACCAGTAAAATGGTAACAGGTGTTTATTTAGGCAAACCAAGGTTGGAGTGTAGCCTTAGGGGCACTATGGAGCGAGGACTTAGAAAAATTTGGTTTTTTGGTCAGAGTGTCGTTGTACCTTGCTTCGCAGTCACTAATTATATGAATTGGTTTTTTGTTTTTATTAATTAAAGCGTCTTCTTTAATTTTATTTATAGCGGTGTGTACCTGCAAAGATATCCATAGGTTAGGTTAGAACTGTGACCAACTACGCGCGAGCCGAGCGAGCGTAGCAAGCGGTGCCGCGGCAGCGGCCGGCGAGCGCTACCTCGAAATTGGTCGCGAAATTTTTCTAAGTATTTTTTTCATAGTGCCCCCAAGACAATTAAGTAAGTACATTGTTAATTCACTTCGCAATTCCAATGCTATTCACACAGCAACGAAATATGCCAAAACCGCTATTCATTTTTGTTTCTATTTGTATGGAAAATTCACAGGCGTCCGTCATTTTTGTGGTAATGACAATACAACGAACAATTGCGCGTTTTGTAAAAATTCTACGCGTTTCTGGATCAGGGTCAGCGCGTGTGAATGTGTGTTTGTGTGTTGTATTGTGTTCTGTGTACAATGCGTGGTGAAAGGCATTGGTACAAATTGAAACTTTTGTTGACAATATCCTGGTAAAACCGTGTCTAAAAACAGGCTTTTTTTTCGAATAAGATAAAGAAAAAAAAGGAGGCTGTCTATTCAACGAGATTTTTTTTTTCACACTAATTTGTCAGTGATTTCTAGGCCCATTTACATCTACGCGCAGTGGGGGCCAAATATTTATCCTTATTTTGCTTGAGAACTTTTTGAGTGAGTTCAGTACCATAGGGATCGAGGGGATTTAACTATAAATTAAATATTTGTGGTAGTTTAAATTCGTGTTTCCACGTATATTTTAAAGTAATCAGCTTATTATAACACTGCACCTAATCTCTATATATAAAAAATAATCCCTATTTCCCTTGGTCACGGCATCACACGTGAACGGCTGGACCAATTTAGCTAATTCTTTTTTTGTTGTGTTTCTTATTATCAGGAGAAGGTTCTTATAAAAGAAAAAAGAACAAGTTGCGAATCCAATATTCATAGTTAAGACAGGACAACGTCTGTCGGGGCAGCTAGTATAATAATGAAAATCATCTGCGGAACAAATACATCTGTCAAACTTTTCTTAAATTCAAACTAAAACTTTCTGGCTGTTCGATCATAGATAGGTAGCCCAATCATTGGCTGCCAGTAAACGTAAGGTTACATGCTGAGCATACAACCTTTACAGTACCTAATAGGTTTTCTCTATACCTATATTTCTGATATTATTCTGTATTAAAATAGTCTAATACGGGATTGATTGTTCTTTGGTGTTTCTCTTGTAATAAATTAGCTGCTGCAATGTTGAAATTTTTCACACATACTTTTATTATTACCACTATTTCACCCCTTTACGGGGGCAGTTTCCTAAACTCCTTTCTTAGCTGATGTTTCCTACTCACAATCTATCTCTATGCCTAGTTTCATCTTCGTAGGTTTAGTAGTTTTGGAGATTTCATGATGTCATCGTTTTTCGGCAGCTAGTTGATTTGAGTATTCGTATTCCAGTCATTGAGGTCAAATTGTCGAAATTTTTCACGCATCGCACAGGACGAAATCCTAAAATAGACAAAAGATATTCTAGGTCATTCTAGTTTCAAAAGAATGGTCTAAATGCTGTCTGTTTCCTTATTAAAACTGAATGGTCTTTTGTCACGTATTTTTGTACAAGTCTTTGTAATTTTGTGCTTGGCTGTGAGTCATTTTAAATGGGTTGAAGCCTTTTGGGACAAACTGTCATCGCGATAAGTGATTTAGGAAACATATTTTGTAGGATTTTTGTACCTACTTTAATGCGAATGTGTCTTGTGATTAAAGTTGTTAATTAGTACACGATGATAAGTAGAGATCGGATATTCGGATGCATATTCACCTAAAGTTGAGATGTTGGCTAACATGTTTTTTTTTTTCATTTTTCTCAATTTTTTTTTAAATTATTGAATTGTCATCGGTCCTCGACAAGTTTACAAAGTTTCAATGAAATCTGACCGTTTAAAGTGGGTCAAAATCGCGCTCAAAGGAGTCGGTTACATACAAACAAACATACAAGTGAAGCTAATATAAAGCGAAAGAAAGAAGAGTGAAAGAACACTATCTCTCCACATTGTCATAATTGTATATATTAATTAAATTACATTATAATTATATATATTTTAGTGATATTTATTTTAGAAGTATGTATGTATATTAGTATGTATGTATATTCTCATATTATGTGTGTATATTTTTAATTAGAGTTTAATTTGTAATTTTATGATTTTCCTTCTACTGTTATTACACGCGTTGTCTACATCTCTGTTATCTTCTCGCCTATCGCAGGTGTGCTGGAAGAGATTTCTGTAGAAATAAGCATTACCTTTGTACGTATTTTTTTGTTCCTTTCTTCTTGTCTGTTTATATGTGTGTGCATAAATGGTTAAATAAATAAATAAATAAAGCGTGTAAAAATATTTTTATTTTGTTTAGGGGACATTATACAGCTACAATATATCATTTTAACATATCAAAAAATAATAGGTGTGATTAACAATATTGCAGCCCACTACATTATCCGCATGTTAAAAAAACAAAATATAGGTAATGAGTGCCACCAAAAGGCATTATTAAACATACAGTACATATTGAAAATTATTACATCATTCACAACAAATAACTAATAAATAAATAAACAACTCAGTGACGAGAGAAAAACAGAAATTTAAAATTATACAAAGTAGGAGTAGATCTATTATTAATTATTATACATTCATTTCATTGCATTATTATTAGATAAAAGTTTCATAACATTATATTTAAATTTTGATTTGGAGCATAGGTACGAAAATGTCAATATCGATAAATAAATTATATTAAGTGCCAAATGTTAAAAATGTTACATAAAGCCAACATCCTTATATAAGATTACTACTAACTAGGTTTTTAATCGATATCAAAATTATTTGTCCCTTGGTAACCATCTCGGCCAACTGGACCAGCTCTTGACCTCGATCTCGACCTTTTAGACAAAGACTAAGGAAAAGGCTAAAAAAAATCCATTGAATGGCCAATTCTTGATCTGTCTAGACCTACCATTAAATAGGTACCAATAATATGAATGTATAAGCTTGTAGTGCAGACCACGGTGCAGACGGAAGGCACTAAGGCATTACAAAAGTGAAAGTAGATACATCTAGATTATGCTATGTGGGACGAAGTAGGGCTGCCCCATCGAGGAATAGACTTATTGCAAGGCATAATTGCTTAACCATAATAATTAGTTGTAACTAGACGACAGTTATTTCAACACCATAGGAAGAGTATATTGCTATTTTGTATAGTTCACTGCTCACCTCACTCACTCAAGTGAGCGCACACAATTCATAAAGCGAACTCATTTGTTTTTAAAGCAAATAATCGCGGATTCACAACGAGACAGCGCTCGAATTTCGAAGTAATTTTTAGAGAATATTTTTTTTTATTAACTTGCAGGGTATGCAACAATAAAATATAATATATTTTTGTAAACGGAATTCATTCTATTTTTAAACCGGACGGCTGGTTGAGATTTGTCTAACAGGTCTATTCTGTAAAAATATCACCGTGAAAACTTAGGTGAAGTGAGTTTGAAGTGAGCTGTCTTTCCATCAGCTGGTCTATTCTAGTAAAATTTCACCGTGAAGACGTAAGTGAAGTGAGCTTAAAGTAAGCTGTCATTAGTGTCAATCTCTAGAATCGAGTGGAATGACAGCTGTCTTTAAGTTCACTTCACCGACGCGTTCACGGTGAGATTTTTACAGAATAACACTACAGAACAGATCTGTAGTGTTATTGGACTACAGAGTCCAGGGGTGGGCTAAGTTTCTTCTCCATCCATCAACATTTAAATTCATCACTATTTTAGTCACATGCATTGAGTCTTACATTGTTTGGGTAATCTTATTTCTGAGAATATTGGTTAATCTGTAATTATCGACTGTAAGCCCGATACTATTGTTACCTATACTTTAGCCATAATACATATATTTATAAGCTGTTGGTAGCCCTTTAATTAATAAATAAATGTATTCTAATATAACAATAATCCCTACTAAAATTATAAATGCGAAAGTAACTCCGCCTGTCTGAGTCTGTCTGTCTGTTACGCTTTCACACCTAAACCGCTGAACTAATCGTCATGAAATTTGGCAGAGAGATAGCCTGGGATATGGAGAAGGACATAGGCTACTTTTCTATGCCATAACCAATATCCACGCGGGCGGAGCCATGGGCAAAAGCCAGATAATAATTATTAAAATGATGACAATGTTCTTCAGTAAGAGCTTGCAGCCGGAGTCTGGATTCGTGCCCGGTAGATGCCAATACGCTCGCTCCCTACTACATCAAACTTAAACATAATTGGCGAAATGTATAAGGGTATACTAATACTATATCTCTGTGTAAGCCTTCGAGGAAAACAGGCGAGATGAGACGTAAAAATCAGACCACATCTCTCAAACTACTAAATATTCATGTCACACGTCAAATCCAACATGGCAGACACATGACATTTCTTGTTCTCCAACGACGTGACAACCTTGTTTCTGTCTGTACCAGTTAATCCGACGATGGATCAACTTTTGCAATCGTTGCGTAAGTTAAGTCGACCCGTGGTACATTTTTAGTATCCTTTTTTGAGAAGCCTGTTGCAATATGCAATATGTTATGTGCCAGAGTGTGGCATGCTTCGTCTTTTGAATATGGAATAGATACCTACAGAACGTTCAATTTTGAACATCGACGGAGCGTAGATTACTATTGATCAGGGTATCCTTAATCCGTTTAAATATCGAACATTTTGATAGCCTGTTGGAATTATGCATATTTTATGTGCCAGGCTGTTGCAAACTTTGAATTTCGAATGTGGAATAAAGAACGTTGATTTTTGAATATGAAATGGAGCGTAGATTACTTATTGATCACGACTTTTGATACGTTTAAATATCGAACATTTTGAGAAGCCTGTTGCAAATATGCATTATGATAAGTGCCAAACCGTTGCGTACTTTGAATATTTTGAACGTGGAATAAAGAACTTTGATTATTGAATATGAAATAGAGCGTAGATTACGATTATTAATCCGTTTAAATATCGAACACTTTAATAATGAATTGTAAGTACTCGTAGGTGACTTTAACTCGGCTATTTCATTAATTCATAAATAAAATCAATAAACTTTGCCGAACATTGCTGGCATAGAATCGCGTATTTAAACTCATTATCATCATTCAAAAATAGATTAAATGTCTTGAATAATTAATTATAGTCATTTAAATGAAGTCTTAAATAATTGTCTGCTTCCTTCAGAACCGCACGGTAACCGCAAAATGTGACCGCACCACTTGACTTTTAAGTTTGTCTATTAATTTATCTTTCTCGGCAGCAGACTAGCAGTCTAGTCTGAATTTGTCTCCAGTTGATGACAATTCTTATAACTAACTACTGCCCGCTGCTTCGCCTGCGTGGATGTCAGAAATTATCCAGTGGGAAAGTGCTACCGTGACAAAGAATCGGTCCAGCCGTTTCGGAGTTTAGTCGAAACAAGCAGACAGAACAATTTTTTTATTGTTTTTTTTTTATTAATTACACTTTAAATCTTTCATAAGCATTTAGTACAAAGCTGTTATTGTGACATTACAAACAGATACTTCTATTTTATTTTTACACATCGGTACATCTACATAGTATGACCTTAATACATATAAGGGACATTAAGATAACTTGTGTAACAAAATAGCGTTGACAAATGACAATTTCAAAGTCGATTCTGCAACAATCGTTTTCAGGATTTCCGCTTATTCCGTTCCAAAGTTACGTAAAGGTTATTTCCTTAATTCTCATTAGGTTACTGTGGTTTTAAAAGCCAGTATCGGTGAAAGGCAAACAGGAAGAATTAGTCGCGACAATCGCTGCTAAATGTCGTTGAAGATCGGATTTATTTCCTAGGAGAAAGTAAGCATGACCTAGGTTTTGTAGTTGTTCAGGCGAAACGTGCATTCGGTCGTGGTAAGCAGGCCCTGGTTTATCAGATTTGGTTAAAGTGGAAACTCATTTGCAATGCTATTCTGTAAAGTTCACTGCTCACCTCACTCAAGTGAGCGCACACAATTCGAAAGCGAACTCATTTGTTTTTAAAGCAAATCATCGCGGATTCAAAACGAGACACCGTTCGAATATCAACGTTTACAGAATTAAAAAAAAAACTTGCATGAACCCAAAAATAAAAATATTACTTAATTTTTTTGTAAACGGAATTCATTCTATTTTTAAACCTGTGAGCTGGTTGACATCTGTCACCACTCACTGCCGGATAAAAAACAAAATGTCGATTGAAATGTCATTTCCTTTGTTACTTAAGCTCGCTTTTGCCTTGGCCTTGCTCGAATCAGCAGCAGCAAAAAGTGCAAGTTGCATTTCAATTAAATGTTGAATTAAATGTCATCCCTTCTAATTCTAAATGGTAAGGTTAGTAATACTTAATCGATATTCATACATAAAATACAAGGTGTCTGTATCGACGCAAAAACTTACCATAAATAAATTCAGCATAAATTACATCAAGAAAATTTTCTACCAATATCAACAAAAAAATCAGCTTTTTCATAGAAAATTGCACTGAAAATGTGTGGAACAGCATTTTTTTTTTAAATAACTGATGACAAATATCAATGCAGGGGTTTCAGAATCGTGTAGGTAATGAATCCATGTTAAGGTGAATGCGCAGTGGTAGACCGCGAAATTCAAATTTTCTTACGTTTTTGCAATTTTCATGTCAGTATCAGGTTGTATCCTAATCAAAATGTGATTTGCGAATATAACAGGTACGTGTTTACAGAATTTAGTCATTAGAATGTCTAATATATCTCTTATAAGTTAGATTTCTTCCACAACCACTTTTTCATAAGAAATGTGTTCTTATGGAATAAATCTAACTTAGAAAGATGTATTATTGATTCTAATGATTATAAATCTGTAAATACGTACATGTTATAGTCGCAAATTATATTTTGATCAAGTAACAAGCTGACACTCACCTGAAAATTGCAAAAAACGTAACAAAATTTGAATTTCGCGCTCTACCACTGCGCATTCACCTTAACGGGTTTGCGCGTGCATCGGCTACTGCTTGCTCTCTTGACATCTCTGAGTGAATTTAGTACGTTCCCGTGGGATAAATTTCGACCTCCACGCGAGTGAAGCCGCTGGCTAAAGATAGTTACTTAATAATACTGCCTCGTTGGTCTAGTAGTCACAAACGCTACTACTGAACATGAGGTCTTGGTTACGATTCCTGGACCAAGCAAAATGTTATTGACATTTTCCATTCTCAGTAGCAGCCCAGAATCTGGATTTGAACCTGGTTGATGGCAATAGACTCGCCCGATATGACGTGGAACTTGAACATAACTGGGGAAACTAAAGGTGCACCTCTGCCTAACTAATATTCTTATGTAAATAATATTCTGTTTATCTCTGATGGTCAGAAATCGGATATTCGGATGCATATTTACCTAAAGATAATTTTTAGCTATGAAAGTATGGAAGCGGATTTATAAATTATTTGTAGGTAATATTTATTAAAAACCCCGGGATACTTGGATTGCATAACTATTCAGATGTGTATTAATTTAAAATTAATGTTTAACCCGATACAAATATGTGTATGTACTGGAGGAGGGGTGGCTTGTATTAGTTAAAACAAAAAATAAACAAATTACTTACCTAAATTAAGGCTTTTTCGATACAAAAGCGCATTCCATGTTAGCCAACATCTCAACTTTAGGTAAATATGCATCTGAATATCCGATTTCTGCTGATGATGTATGTTTAAGTTAAGTTAAGTAAGCCGACCTCATTAATCCAAGCTGCATAACTTTAACTACATCAAGAGCAGAGCCCTAGCAGAATTCTAAATACTTTCAAGGCCCGACCCGTTCACTTGAATGGTTTTGTTTCTTATGAGTCAACGTGTTTTTTTATTATCATTACGCCTCTTACGCCTTAAGGCCACCAGGAAATGAGCTGGAATTAAATAATTAAACCGTTTCGTTACACTTCCAGGAAAGTGTAAATAAAACCAGTGTAAAAGATACAAATGAATTTTTATTTGTTTTTTTACACGATTCTTTTTTGTGCAATTCTTTTTTCGAATTAAAACTCAAAGCATTGATTTCATTTAAACCATTTTTTAGCACATTTGAATTGTGGAGGGCTTGGTCTATCAGAAGTATGTTTTTTTCAGTATTTGTGTACTTTTAACTATATACAAATATTGGTTTATTTCATTATATCAGCCAATGTTGCTGCAGTACATCAAAAGCAATAATTGAACTAAAGGATAATATCACCAAAAGATGCACCGAATACTTTTATCATTCATCTGATAAAATTGTACCAATAATATTTCACAAACTCAAAGATATTTAAGAGGCATGGTTAAAAGATAAACATAATAACAATAGAGATGCAATTCACTGTTTTAATCCGTTATTTTAATAATGTATACTCATAAATAACGTTATCTGTACAACAGTTACTTTTAAACAAAAACTAAATTAACATAATTGTACATGAAAACTTAAAAAATTACATATAATTATATGTTGTTATAAAATAAAATCATTCCTCACTCAGGTCATGTAACTCGTTACAAAAGATAAAAAAGATAAATTTCGCGTTTCGCTTCGCGACCAGTTTTGGCGCCCAAACATGTTCATGCATTTTAGGGTTATCGATTTTGTGAATGTTTTATTTTTATTATTATTGTGGAGATCAAACTGCATTGAATAAAAGAACTTGAAGTTTTTACTTTTTTTGTAATGTTTACCCTTTTTTTATGTTTTTCGAGAGAATAATTGAAGGCTTTATTTCAGAAACCACCTTTGTCAAAATTTCCATGTACGAGTTAGTAACGCCACGCAAATTGCTTTCAATAAAAGCAAATTTCTCGTGACTAAACTTGTTTTTGAAGAAATATAAAATATAATCAGAAAGCTTACAAATCCCTCTACAAAATGGCGTAACTAACTCATAACATGGAATTTTTGAAAAAGGTGGTTTTTGAAATAAACTCTTCAATTATTCTCTATCAAAACGGTGAACAAAAACATCGCTAGGAAACCTAGTAAGTAGGTCCCAAAAATACGAAGACATGTGACATCTACCAACCCGCACTGGTCCCGCAAGGTGGATTGGCCCGAGGCGGCCCACTTCCTCTCACAGAGAGGAGGACTGTGTCCCAGCAGTGGGAACATTATAGGATGCTTATGTATGTGTCTTAACAATGTGTATTAACAACAGTACTGAAATAAATATATGCATTTCATGTAAGTACGAAATTCAAAATCATATATTCATAAACTTTTGAACGACAACCCTAGTTTAAGGTCACCGCCCTATTTTTAAAGGTCCGTTATTTCAAAAGAAACAATAAACAAGTTGCAATGCAATCACCGCCATTCGATTTTTGAAAAACCAACCATCTTGAACATCTTTCATAACAATAAACTTTTGAAAATGGAATCATTGCGTTACCTTTTTATTTTTTTAATGGCTTAAGTAAAAGTGTGACCAATACCGGCTTTTGTCCGATATCCATAGACAATGGAAAATCATTGTGAAGTATTTAAATAAGCGTGTTGCCAACTTTCCAGTCTAGATAAATATTGGTTATGAAAGTGCGACCACTGAGGATGAATCGACCTGTGTTTTGTAAATAACCTTTCACAAATAATTCGTTCAGCTTTTTATTTGCACTTTCACGAATTGACAATCAATCGTTGATGGTTCGACAAATAGGAACTCGTAATCATGGAAAATAATTATAGAGGAATTGGATGACTTAACAATTATCTCGTGCAGAGAATTGGGAACAAGCATTGATCACCATGAGAACTGCAGTGGGGTGGCCCAGTGGTAACGCCCGCAACTTACGAGTTGTATGACGAAGTTCGAACCCAGACATGTGTAAATTATTTCATGCGCTCAAAACCGTAAAGGGAAACCGTAAATATTGAGATATTTGACATCTACCAACCCGCATTGTGGATTACGGCCCACTCCTTCTCACAGAGAGGAGGCCTGTGTCCCAGCAGTGGGGACATTATAGGCTGA
The DNA here is from genome assembly GCA_947359405.1 of Antitype chi. Lineage (NCBI taxonomy): Eukaryota > Metazoa > Arthropoda > Insecta > Lepidoptera > Noctuidae > Antitype > Antitype chi. The sequence goes on from OX375836.1 coordinate 6,359,651, forward strand.
TTATTTATTTAATGAAGATAAAACTTTTTCGCGCGCGAGTTCCGTGAACAAAAATCATGGAACTCGCGTCATCGTCACTAAACGCTTGAGCACACGGATGAGTCGCGCGTTGATGTCTTTTGGAAAAGTTCCTTTCTATCATTAGGAAATTCTAATTCTTTTATCCCTTACTTTCCCTTGTGTATTTTTATCGTAAAAATCTGTGCTGCTACCTTTAATGGCTGAAGTCGATCGCTCGTTTCGTGACTGGATGATACGATACCCTTTCGTAAGACTGGCTGTCACACTTTCTGCTTCTGACGACCCGTTTATCTTTGACAGTATGTGCAGTCATAACTATTCGTTGATCAGTATTTGTGTTGTTATTAGGTGGCCATCTTTTGATATACTGAAATTACCATCAGATGTTATGTTTAAGGCACTATTTGGTATGCTTCTGACAGGTTTTGTCAACAGTTGTCAACAAAACGAATCTAAGTTTACTATATCACTAGGGATTTAACGAAATCTCAGCTAACGTGTCATCAATATGTTTGGTGAAAATTCGAATATACTTTCGTGTTCATACAATACTTCTTCAATAAATATAAGCCGGAGAGAGAGCCTAAAGAGAAAATGCTTTGAAGTAAGTACCTAAATATAGTTGGTAAGTCACTATGCAGAAAAATAAACACTAACATTCAAACAAACTCAAATGCCAATGCCACTAAAACAATGTAATAACTGCCATCCGACCAGCAAACGTTACCGACAGAACATATTGCAAAACATCCTACAAATTGCGACAAAATTCTATTATGAGGTTAACAGCAAAAATCCTGCTTACGACACTTCCCTTCAACCATAATGATATTACTGAGCAATGATAACTGAAGGGCAATTGAGTAAACAGAGGAAGTCTCATAGTTCATTTGGCGCCACACTCAAGTGAGCGCACACAATTCGAAAGCGAACTCATTTGTTTTTAAAGTAAATCATCGCGGATTCACAACGAGACAGCGTTCGAATTTCGAAGTGATGTTTAGAGGTTGCCATAATAGAAATCTTGAACGTATTATGTATGTAGGAAGATGTGAATATGAAATTATCGCATAATGTCAGGAAATCTTGATATGCTCTAGTAACGACGATGAATAGACTGATAATATCATAGTGTGATACCATCAGGTTGCCAAACGTTGTGATTATGGCAATAGCACTAATGATGGTTGGGACACAATGCTGTAAATAGCGTTTTTCGCTACCTATTAAAGTACGAAAGATGTTGTTGACGATGATGTTGGGGTCGGTTTAAAAACCAGTATTTTACATGGAGCGATGGCCACTCTGACCTTCACAACCGAGAAACTGGGTAATACGAACGCATTTCTGTCACCTATGGACTTGCCTCCTCTGGAAAATCGGAAAGTTCAGAACTAAGCTCCACTTGGAGAAGGTTTGACAAAGTCACCTGCTAATTTATCATTTCAACCGAAAGACGTCCACTGCTGGACATAGGCCTACCATAAGCACCGCCATTTCAACCGGTTCTGTGCTTTTCGCATTCAGCGGATTCCTGCGGCCTTCACCAGGTCAATGGTTCAAATTGTAGGAGGCCTTCCAACGCTTCGTCTTTCAGTACGCCCCTTGGTTGTCAGACTTTTGGGCTTCCGACTGCCCGTAACGCCTGTCAAAGATTTACAAATAACAGCCCGGACCAACGGCTTAGCGTGCTTTTCGGGGCTTGGAGGAGTCTCGATAAATTTGGTATCCACGAACTAACCGCGTCAAGCGTAGGTAGTTTAACTTTCAATTAACCCGTGCAGCTGTTCTGCCACGGGCTCCACTTACAGTATAAAAGTATATTAATAATATACACATCTTCATGTATATCCTTACTGGCATTAACCTCATTCTTTCTGTGTACGTAATAAAGTCCATTAGCATTAAAATCTACCATTAGCTGATAAAATCTAAAGTAAGGCCACTCCTATATAATCATTCTGCTTGCCTTTATATAATTTCTTTTTGCACCACGAAGTTATGTTATGCCATATATACATATCGATTCGCATATATGCAGTATTACATATTGAAACTCATTTTGTTTTAGTTCGTACTAGACTGTTGTCAGCATAATATGGTTCATTTTACAGGCAAGGATGGATAGAATAAAAAATGAGTACATAAGAGGAAGTCTGAAAGTGGCACCGATAACTGGTATGGGCATGTGATATGGAGGAATGAGAAAAATGTCGTGAGAAAAGTTTTGAGCATGAATGTCGATGGCTATAAGAGTAGGGAGAGATCAAAGAAACGATGGATGGTCTGTGTGAATGATGATATGGTTAGAAAGGGTGTGACTACGGAGATGACGACTAATAGAGAAGTGTGGGAGAAAAAGACAGGTTGCACCGACCCCAAATGAATTGAGATAATGACAGAAGAATGATGATATGATCCGCTTAATAGAGTTTAGCTAAAGTTCTGTCTATCATATAATTCAGTACATGGTCAATTCTAGTTTTGAGTTTATTTCTTGGACAGTACTTAAACCATAAAACAGGGTGTAAGGCCACTAATAAATCAAGCTTCTTTCTTCATATACTCACTTAAAAGATTATATAACACTTCGATGTTAAGCCTTTCAGTCGCAATCGTGACTGAACCATAAACTAGTTAGGCAAGACCGCAGTTAGATCGTATTAAAGATTAATAAGCCACAATCTGTTATAGGCGTGGCTGATCTAGATTTTAAATGTCAGTTCAGGGTTCAGACCGATATTAAAGACTAGGTTATTGTGAATAGGGCTAAGAAAGAAGAAATAAGGATAAAAAGGTAGCTACTAATATAATTAAAGATACAAATGTGACCTTTACTGAGGATTATCATATAGAAAACGGATAATATTTTTGTTTTCACCAAAAAAATATTGATTTTCCCCGAAAAATACTGATCGTGCACCAAATATTAGGTTAGGTTAGGTTAGATATTTTGGTGCACATTCAGTATATTAGGTAAATGAAATGGGAATAAATTGAAGTACTTTTAAATACCATCCATAGAAAACTACAATGTTAAAATGATTGAGTCTGGACAGTAGATGGTATGAAAAAAATAATGATTTACTAAACAAATAAGGCGGTAAAAGAAAGGATCTTACATGTAGATGATAATTAATATAATTGACAACCTTCTGATATGACTAATAACAATCGCAGTGATATGGATAGGATTCACAGTCGTTTTGTGCAAAATATTGTTTCTTAGTAGCACCTTGGTGAACTAGAAGAGGACTCTAAATTATTTGTGAAATGGCTACATAATGATGTAGAAAATAATTACAAGATTCTTCATAATAACATAGTGAGAAAACAAAATATTCTAGGACCAATAATTCGAATATCTGTGACATCTACCAACCCGCACTGGACCCGCGTGGTAAGTATTACAGCACACTCCCTCTTGAAGAGAAGAGGCTTTTTTTTGGTTAGGAAATCATAAAATAACTTCTCCCGCTTTGGTTGGAGTAGGAGGGCGTGTCGGACTTTTACTGACTAGACGTGTTCCCTCAGTTGCCTGTGTGCCAGGTGCCACGGTATCTCTTTCGAGCAACCCACACCCCTGGCAGAGAGGATGCTTGTGTCTCAGCAGTGGGAACATTATAGGCGTTATATGTGTCATAAAACCAGGTATCGAATGACATCATGCCGTTACTTATTATAAATAAATAATAATAAATAAGAAGTTTATTAATCCAATAATATACATAGACAGGCTGTATGCCAGTTACATGCTAAGACTTAGTTAAACTAACAATGGACACAAGGGGTGAAAAAAAAAAAAAATATTCTGTGTTAAGAGCCGCATTTCTTTTTGTAACATCATCCCTTTTTGCATTAGTTTCATTATTTGCTTTTATTATAAGTTCTTCTATGAAATAATACAGAATTCTGAACCCCCCTGGTTTTTAATAACCGACGAAATTTCTTCGCTTGCGGGTCTAAAGCATGTGCTGAATTCATGGTATCAGTGTGCGCTTCGATATATGTCACCCTGTAAGGCATCTTTAATTCTTGATTAAACATTAGTGTCATGGTCAAGATGATTATAATTATTTACCTTTTGCCGTTCCGGTTATGGCTCAGAGCTTTTTTTAAAACTCCTTGACCTAGTGACTTAAATTTTATGTAATTCTGTTTTTGTGTTATGACCTTTTTGTTGATATCTTTGTTATTTCCTCTTTTAAAGGTTATGTAAGGTCTTTATTTGTTTGTATTATATCATCATAGAGATTTCGGAAACATTTTGTCAATTTCTTTTCAATCTTTGTCTAAGGCTTGGTTAGGTTTTTGCAGCATTTTTATATCATTCTTCTTCTTTTCATATGGCAATACGACTTTCTTCTTTGCTTCATCATCATCTTCTGCCTAGCCTTTTTCCCAACTATAGTGGGGTCAGCTTCCAGTCTAACCAGATGCAGCTGAATACCAGTATTTTACATGGAGCGACTGCTTATCTGACCTCCACAACCCAATTACTGGATAATACGATACCCCTTGGTAAGACTGGTTGTCAGACTTTCGGGCCTCTGTTAGACCTAGAATATTAGCAGTCCTAAGATCATAATTATCCACTGTATTTGTCTAGAAATGTATTTCTTTTTACACGCTTTATATTAGCTTCACTTGTATGTTTGTTTGTATGTAACCGACTCCTTTGAGCGCGATTTTGACCCACTTTAAACAGTCAGATTTCATTGAAACTTTGTAAACTTGTCGAGGACCGATGACAATTCAATAATTTAAAAAAAAATTGAGAAAAAAAATCAACACGCTTTAAAAACCAAACTAAAAAAGGAGAAAATAATTTAATTCAATTAAAAAGCGTGGGGTGCTTGACATTAATTGATTATAAAAATACCTCAAAAACACGCCACGCTTTTTAATTGAATTAAATTATTTTCTCCTTTTTTTTTAGTTTTTAAACCGTGTTTTTTAAACTATTATTTATTTACCTTACGAGTGCCCACTTAGAATGATGAATGAGGTATTATTGTTCACCACATGTAATCTGGCTACTAATCTGGTAGGACATAACGTGCCAGTCTAACATTTCAAGCCCTAATTTGGGTAATCCAATATTTTACATTAAAAACAGTGTTACCTCAATCAGGAACTTGTAGTTTGCACGCAATATAACAATAAACTGGTTTAAAAAAACCTGATTATTCGTCAATTTCACTGTTAAATCACTTACTGTGACTGCTATTATTGTTAGGGCTGGCAGTGTCATTTTATTTATATGCTGTGCGATTTTTTTTTCACGTTGTTTTCGGAAGAAATCTAAAATGTTTAATTTCTGGAATTCTTTAATTAGGGTTATTTGAGTTCATCATATTTTCAAAAATTAAACGAATTATCTCCAGAAAACTACATTTTATCTTGACAAATAAAAAACATCTTATTAGTTAGAGTTTTGGAGTGCAAAATTAAAATGAGAGATTATTCTCCATAATTCGTAATGTAATTTTAATATGTTGGCAGCCCTGTGTCTCACCAACTGGACCGTTACCGCCATCTGTTGCGTCATCCATCGTTACACTTTTTTCAATCCAAACACACACGCAACGATAAAACAAGACTTATGACGTGGTTTTGTGTATTAAAAAATTATTATGTTTTCGTGATGTAAAATTTATTAGGTAGGTAGGTACTGAAGTGAAATATGAAGATTTATCTATTTGACTGTGTATTAAACTGTCATAAAAAAGGTAATAAATCATTTAGTAAACAAATAATTTTCAATCAGTCTATTTAAATTATGAAAGAAGGAGTTATGTAAATATTTATTTTGGTTTTAATATTTAAATTGTTTTTAGCGAAATAAATAACAAGATTTATAAAAGTAAATACCTACATACTTACTCAACTAAGTTTTTTGTCATTTTTTTTGCAAAAAAAAAAAAATTTTATATTGCTGAAACATTCTCAACTACCATTATATAATTACATGGGACAGAGGATTTTCAGATACAACATGGCTCTAATCCTACAATAATAATTCAATGCGAATATTATTATTTAGTTTAGATTGTCTAGACTGAGCACAATAGTAGTACTACAGTCAGGTAGTAATTTTTCTCTGACATTTTTATTATTATGAAAATAATTCTCTTTGTTCTAAGAAAGTCTAAAGGAAAATAAGAGCGCCTATGTGCGAAGATTAGCAAATGAAAGTAAAACTTAACTGCGAGAAATTATAATTAAAAGAATATTTATTTTCTGTAAGTACCTACTTAATCTTTTTTTCCCGATCTCAAATATAATTTTATTTTGACAAACGTTAATTACTTACAATATACAAGCTAATTCTAAAATGTACCTATACTTATTATCTAAACATCAAAAAAAAAATCTTTATGATTTAAAAATGACGCCTAAGAATTGCATTTTTTTTTATTGTTGCATTTTTTAATGAAAATATCTAATAACTTGAAAAACCCTACTTTAATTTACACAACCGGCATACCTATTATATTTAGTGAATAACTAATTAAGTAATAATGACTTAATCGCTGTAACGGATTACTTAAAACAACTTGACCGTAACTTAGCGTTCAACTTTTACCAATTACTAGAATGTTCGGCAGTTGCAAATTATTTGGTTCAACTCTTACAACGAAATATTAGTATGCCTTTCACACATCGAAGTACCAGTTTCAAAAAGAACATTAATTTCCGATTTTATGTAAAAAAATATTTATGACGTTTTCCTATTCGCTATTTAAAAAAAAAAAGGTTATTTCATGAATTTAAGTATTTGTTATGTCATTATTCTTCTGTCACTGTTTTTGTCTTTGGTCCTTTTTAATAAAAACACAAAGGCACTGATTCCAACATAAACAGCCCACTTCTTTATTCAAACTTTCGACCCTTAATTTTTTTTTTAGGCACACGTAATTTTCGTACCATGTCCTTCCAATTAAAAAAAAATGTTTTAAATAAACACTGACCTCTTAACACGTCAGCTGGGATCAGTCTCTTGTACGTCGTCGGCTTTTCATCCTCCTTCTTCTCTTCAGCTGCAAAAGCGAGGGCGAAAACGGCGAACGCGACGAAGTACTTCATTTTGAACAACAACACCTTACGAATGCCGAAACGAATAAAAAAAAATATTTAAAAAATTACGATTTGTTTCACGCGTTTTTTTGACAGTTACGTGTCAACGCCGCACCAAGACTGAGTCAAAGGTTCGAGTTTCCCGCCTTTTTATGCCAACTGACAGGCGGGGAGTGAGCGGCTAAAGATGGCCGGCGATTTTTTTTCTCATACGTCTCAGGGTTGGCTTTTGTTGTGAAATGTTATTATTTTTATGATGTTATCAGTTTTTTTGAGACTGCTACCTAACGTCCTATTGGTGTAGGAAGATATCCTGATTTAGATCTTGTAAGCTGCAATGGAATGAGTCATGTCGTCAATGCCTTATAAAAGTTTGTTGACATTCTTTTTCCTTGTGATTTTAGGCACGATTTGAATACTTTTGCATATTGGGGAATATTAAAACAACAACGGATTCTCGTTATGAATATATCATGTTTGTACAGAGTGGTGATTTTTTTCAAAAAATATCTAAGTTCGATTTCTGACTGGGAACTTTTTCTAATAACTAGTTTTTTTTTTCTCCAAAAGTCTCAGAAGCTATGACCACTTCACTCTTTGTTCATAGTTATGATTTTCACAATCTAAATTAAAAGAAAAAAGTCATTTTTCCTATAAAAATGTCTACGCGACAAGGAATAAAACCTGGAAGTTCACCCTCCCACGCTAGTTGTGTCATCAAACTAAATAAACCAGAATGCCTATTAGTGTAAACTCTTGTGGACTACTGTAATAAATTCTAATCAGCTATTACATGAATCATACAGTCATACAAAATCCCTGTTTGAAAAGTAGTCACTTCTAGTATTTTATACTTTTGTTTTTACACAACACACGCCATTTTTTTATTCTTTTGTTTTGGCGCGCGATTTGTCTTACGGTGTATATTTTTTAATACTGGAAACGACCACAAATCATATACGACTTCGTCCGCGTGGAATTTAACAAAAATGCATAAATTAATAAAAATAAATAAAATTTCTAAAATAAAAATAGCATATGTTACTCTTTAATACATCAGCTATCTGCCAGTGAAAGTCCCAGATTCAGTCCAGAGAAAAAAAATATATTTTGGTATATGTAGGTACCGTGTATACATCCGCATTTAGTAAAGAGCGATTATTTTAGCATTACAAACAGACACTCCAATTTTATTTATCTGTATGTATGTATGTATGTATAGATAGATAAACTCACGCCTTTTTAACCGACTTCAAAAAGGAGGAGGTTCTCAATTCGTCTGTATATTTTTTTCCCATATATCATTACGCTAAAAAAATCCGAAGAGGTAGACAGAGAAAGATCCACATTACGGATGTCATTTCAGAGGTCCTATGTAATAAAGAGTTTGTTTCGGTATTTCTTCTCAGGGATCAGTCAGCTAGGAAATACCCGTACCATCTAGTTTTAAAATATTGACGTGTTCAATATTTTGAAAACGTTCAAAATGGTGTTTTTTTTAAACCAGTGTATCTCTTTAACCGTAACTAATTTTGAAAATAAAATAAAATATGATTATATGTATACGTAATTATATATTTTAAGGCCTTGGTAACTTTAAATATTGTCGTTATTAGCGATAATAGTTCTTATTGCAATCTGATACGGGTTAAAATCTGTTGTAATAATTTCAAATAATAAACGAGCAAGCATTGTCGTAAAAATGCAAATAAAATCGTATAAAATTAGATATTAACTATTTAATAATAAATAATCCATCACTGGATGCAGTTTGGCATTTGGAATTGGTATATTTTTAATTATAATTGTTATTGAAGGGATAAACTGGTTTTAAAGATAATTAAGAGGTGACTTTGATGATTTTTTTGATGCATCAAAGTATGTTTAATTATGTTTTGAATTCCGTCACTGTAAGCAAAAAAGACTTGAAAATATCATATATTTTTTCTCTCAAAATTATTTACGATTAAAGAGATACACTGGTTTAAAAAACCACCTTTTTGAGCGTTTTCAAGAAATCACCGCCCAGCTCACTTCAAGCTCACTTCACTCAAGTTTTCACGGTGAGATATTTACAGAATACCACTGCTGCGTCATTTGTCTCGTGCATGACCACTTGCGGAGCATGTTCTTCCCAAAATTCTTCTTCTTCTTCATCGTTCCTTCAATGCTGAGAATCACGACCACATACAACGCGTCTCCAAGTTATGCGGTCTTTTGCACTGTGGACCGCTCGGTAGACGCCGCGTGGATGTCGAAAATTATCCCACAGGAACATACTACCGGGATAAAAAGTATCCTATGTGTTAATCCAGGTATTAAACTATCTGTCTGCTATATTTCATCTAAATCCGTTCTGCCGTTTTTGCGTGATTGCGTAGGTAACAAGCATCTAAACATTTATACATACAAACTTTCACATGTATAATATTACTAGCTTATGCCCGCGGCTCCGCCCGCGTGTATGTCGGTTATCGCGTAAAAAAGTAGCCTATGTCCTTCTCTATATCCCAGACTATATCCCTACCAAATTTCATGACGATCGGTTCAGCGGTTTAGGCGTAAAAACGTAACAGACAGACAGAGTTACTTTCGCATTTATAATAAAAGTAGAGATAGTAGAATAAGCAAACGTGACGTTTTAACATGGCTTCCATGGCTTCTGCCGACCTTGTATCGGATTAAGCGTTAAGACTTACCTATACATAGACGTTCTAGCACTTTCGCTTGTACATTTAGGTATCTATTTGTGCACAAAAACAACTCAAGGACTATACGAGAAAGGCAGACTACACAAATGGTTCACAATCAATGACATATTCTGTACTCTATGTATTTTTGCGATTTTGCTCTCATACAAACCTCTTTTTTTGCCACGGACTTCCGAAATTAAAGTTGTTTTTACTTTGTGGTGTTTTTTTTAAAGTCGGTTGATTTTTCGGTTCGGTTGAGGGGCTGTGGGTTCGGCCCCCAATCATTGCACTACTGCCAGGGGTGCGGGTTGTTTGAAAGAGATACCGTGGCCCCTGGCACACAGGCAAGTGAAGGAACACGGGTGGGTTTTAGTCAGTAAAAATCTGACATGCCCTCTTGCTCTACCCAGAGCGGAAGAAGGCGGTTATTTGATGATTTCCCAACCAAAAAAAAAAGCCCACGTTCGCATAAATATCGTGGAGGGATTTAATCACGCACTAGATTTTCAACATTCAGTATTGAGCTGAGCGTTGAGAATCTAACAGACTGCATGCCTGTTCATCTAAAAATCAAACAATATGTCTGTTACGTACCGTTCTCTTTAAGGCCCATAGTATCCTCATCTCCCGTTTGTATGCTAAAGCACGACCGCCGCCCGCGCCCGCGCAGGGCACCTCTGAGCCTTTATCTCAAAATGGGGATATTCCTTTGATTAATTTACAATTGTGCTTCGGCGATTCTGTGGTACCTCTAACTATCTATTTTTCAGTGTATTTTTTTTTCCAAATAACGAAGCCGTTTAGTAGGAGTATGGAATAGAAGCCAAAATATTGCGTGTTGGAAAATATTTTTTTACAGCAAAAGTATTAACCATACAAAAAAAGTACTTCCGGCAAAATGATCAATATGAATCTATAGCAAAATCATATATTTTTCAAATCTTCAAGACAAGCCGTTAATGAGCAGTACGGTTCATAAAGTGACCGTGTTACGCTACCAAACGGGACGTAGGCCCTTAAGATAGGTATTACATACCGCATTTAATCTTAAGAATTTTGTATAGTTTTTCAACCCCCAATTGACTAGTGTGTGCTACCAGTGATGACATATGGAACCGAAACGTAGTCGCTCACAATGGGACTCATAAGAAGGCTTAAATTCACCCAAAGGGCAATGGAGAAGGCTATGCTCGGAGATTCCCTGCGTGATCGAATCAGGAATAAAGAGACCCGCAGGAAAACCAAGGTAACCGACATAGCCCGAAGAATTGCCAAACTTAAGTGGGAGTGGGCAGAGCACATTTCTCGCAGAACAGATGGCCGATGGGGCCGAAAAGTTCTGGAGTGACGATCGCGCACCAGTTGACGTAAAGTTGGTTGATCTTGTGAGGGTCGCCGGAGTCCGCTGGATTCGGGAAACACAGAACCGGTCGAAGTGGCGGAGTTTGGGGGAGGCCTATGTCCAGCAGTGGACGTTTTTCGACTGAAATGATGATGAATGATGCGTGCACTGACTGGACAGGTCCACTCAATCTTTCGCGATTCTTTCGTCAAAGACCATTTCAGACACCAATCTACATGCTGTTCCCATGACCTGCTCAAGATTATCTATGGACTTTGAAATAGACTGTGACCTCTGTGTTTGTTCCGGCTTTTCTTCTCAGAGTAGTTAGTTAGAAAACGCCGACCTCATCTAGTTTTTAAAATATGATTGACATGTCAAAGTGCTTGTTTATTTTTTTAGGGCATCTCGCAGTTGACCTTGAGAGGCCGTTACTGCTTAACTGCTTTCCTGGGGCTGCCATTAAGAAAACTGAACGCCTCCAGCCAGGGGCTTAAAACTACTTAAATTACTAAGCGACTGCACGCTGAGGGCACCCCTTGGGGGTACGGGCCTTGGCTCAGGGCATCACTGATAGGGGGACAGCAAGTGGTGACAGGCTGGAGCAAAATATTTTCATTATTATTATTAAACGGGGAATTTAACTCTACTGGCTCAGCTGCGGCGCGGGCTGGCGCTTCAAAGAGCAAGGGACGGTCGGGGGTCTGATCGTTAATCGTTACTCGGGGTCTTCGCGGGGCGCGAGGACCTCGGCGGCGAGGTCGGAACAAAGTGTTTGTACAAACCTACTTACAGGAATAAAATCATTTATCGAAATCTAAATATTTTATTTCACATAAACCTACATGGGCTCTTATGAAACGTCAGAAGCTAGGTGCACGGTTCCTATGGAGAAGAGCCGGCAAGAAACTTCACAGTTACTCTTTTAAAAATAATTGCCTTTTACAATGCCAGTGATAATAGGTATGGGAAGACAGTGTAGACCTGTCAATTAATAAGTACCATACTTATTAAGAAGACTGAAAATGAAGAATAGAAAATCGTCTACAAATCTACAGTCTGCAAGACCTGCAACGTTCTCTAATTCACAATATCCATTTATCAATCTAGGAATGCAAAACTCTTTTGCTTACGGCGTTTTCCCAGATGACTCAATTCATGCGATTCATGGTAAAAATACAGGGTGATTGGAAGATGGGTGCAAAGCTTTAAGGCGAAGATAGTACAGACAATTTAGAACCATTTAAGCCATGGTTGTCTTAGACGAAGTCTTACCAAATATTTTTAACCAAATTTTTAAGTTTTTTTTCGGAAATTCTCAAAATTTAATGTCAACTGCATAATTATGGCCAAATTGAATGTTAAATGAATTATTTTTTTTTTTATTTAATTATAGTAATGTGTAAGCAATCAAGCAAAACATGTTTTAGGCTTCTGTGTCATTAGACATTTTTTTTACAGACATATAAAGCTCAGAAAAAATTAAAAAATTGTAAAAAACGTCTTTTAAACCTTATTAAAAAAAAAAAAATTTGGTAAGACTTCGTCTAAGACAACCATGGCTTAAATGGTTCTAAATTGTCTATATTATCTTCACCTTAAAGCTTTGCACCCATCTTCCAATCACCCTGTATAATAGTAGCATAATATTTTTACCATGAATCGCTTCTTGTTTTTATTTCAATAAACATTGCTCTGAATGACAGGCCGCGTGACCGTATACCCTTGTTGTATTGTCCCTGAGGAATACTACGTCATTCAGTGGGTGTATTTTACATACCTCATTTATACTGAATGTTGCATATTCCGTGTTTTTAACCGACTTCAAAAAGGAGGATTTTTTTATGTATGTTCCCCGATTACTCGAAGATGGCTGGACCGATTTGGATTTTGTTTTTTTTTTTTGTTTGAAAGGGTATACTTCCCAGGTGGTCCCATGATCATCAAGTCAGGATCTGATGATGGGATCCTGGAGAAATAGAGAGAACTCTTCAAATTTTATAGGCACACGAAGCGATTTAGGTATTTTTTGGAAGAATACTTTCTCGTAGTGGTCTCATTTCAATTTGGTGAAGATCTGATGAAGAACTTTGGAGATAGGCAACGGAACTCCTCAATAAATGGTAGCAAATGGACTGGGATTGCTGAAATCTCATGTCTGTTTATTGCTTACACCAGTTCATAACATAACATCACGCCGGTATGCTGTGAAGGGGTAAGCACATGTGAACCACTAAAAAGTGAAAAATAAAAACTTTTTCCAAAAAAAAAACAACCGACTTCCAAAAAACCACTACAAAGTGAAAAATAACTTTAATTTCGGAAGGCGGTGACAAAAAATTCAAATACAGCTCCAAAGACACCGACTTCCGAAATTAAAGTTATTTTTCACTTTGTAGTGGTTTTTTGGAAGTCGGTTGTTTTTTTTTTTTGGAAAAAGTTTTGTTTTACGTAAATATAGTCTGCCGCTTATCATCAACATCATTTTCTTGCCTATCAGTGGTGAGGAGTGGAATTATAGCTAGGGTAAGCCGTACCAAAACAAACACTCTCCACGTGATGTAAGCTTAGTTTCATCAGAGGATAAAGCCCCACCTTCACTCATACTGAGTTGGAATCAGAGAATTTTGTACGGAAGAGAATTGTGTGGGTATTGAGTTCTGCTTACGTTTGTTTTTTAAAGTGAAACTTTTATTACATCGTCTCAAACTTTTTCGTCTGTGTGTTGCATGTCGCGTGACGTGTCGCGTGACGGTCGGCCGCGGAGTAGGGATAAAGTGAAAGGCGCTCGTCAGAGCAGCCGAGGCCAATATGGCGGCGCCTATAGTTCGCATCAGCTGACCGTGTAGTTTTTAGTTAAATGTCTATAATGTGAAAAAAAGTTTCACTTTTACGGTGGTTTCATAAAACCACACAAGTTTTTTTTTATTATTTACTTGTTTCTGCTTGAGTTAAGTTACTACGTGTGGTAGCTGAAATATGGCAATTAATTTAATTTCATGTTTTGTGTTTAGTAATGTTAATTACTTACCTATTATTGTATAGAATCAAGTTCTTCTAACTTTACAGACAGTTGTGCTGCTGGGGAGTTTGTTACGCCACTTCTTCTTCCCAGCTAAAGCACTAGGAAGTGGTGAAGAACGCGTTTTGTGGACGGTGTTATGTAATTTTGACGATTAAAAAGAGCTGACTCTCAGCCTAGTTTGAATAAATGACTTGTGATTTTGATCGGATTTCTATGCGCGCAGCAGGCGTTTTTACACGCTTTATATTAGCTTCACTTGTATGTTTGTTTGTTTACATGTTTGTATGTAACCGACTCCTTTGAGCGCGATTTTGACCCACTTTAAACGGTCAGATTTGAATTTTTAGATGATGACAATTTGACAATGATGACAATTTTTAGATTTTTTTATTTTCAGATTTAAATTTGATCAATAATGTTTTTAAATTTTGTAAATATTTCTCATGTAAGTGAAATTTCTTTCTTATGGGAAATAAAGATATCTTTAACCCGAGATTTCATTGAAACTTTGTAAACTTGTCGAGGACCGATGACAATTCAAATATTTAAATAAAAATTGAGAAAAAAAACACGTTTTTGTAGTTAGCAGAACTAAAAAATAGAAAATAAATAATAGTTTAAAAAACTAAAAAACACGCTTTAAAAACCAAACTAAAAAAGGAGAAAATGATTTAATTCAATTAAAAAGCGTGGGGTGCTTTTTGAGGTATTTTTATAATCAATTAATGTCAAGCACCCCACGCTTTTTAATTGAATTAAATTATTTTCTACTTTTTTAGTTTGGTTTTTAAAGCGTGTTTTTTAGTTTTTTATACTATTATTTTTCTGTAAATCTTAGAAACATAAAAATTAAATGTACTTTGATATAATGGAAGGTTGGGATTTCTTAAAGCCTTCGTCGGCTCAACATTTATTTTTTAGAGTTCTGTACCCGAAAGGTAACCAACGGGACCCTATTACTAAAGCCGCTTTCCGAATTAGAAAAATAGCGCTGTGAGCACTCACATCAATAATTTGCGTTCCGTTATAAGATATCACGATTATGACAGCTGAGACCTGTCATTTTTATCAACAATACGGAACGCTCGTGAACGCGCTTACAGTGCTCACTCAATGTTAAAATAAAACCTATTTACACCATATAAAACTTGTATACACCATATGCCACCAATTTCGTCTTCTTATATCGTTTGTTGACGATTCGGCGAATCTTAGTTAGCTAAAGATATGATACGAAGCAAAACAAAACAGCACAACTGTCATTTTTGACAGCGCTGATATTAGTTTAACGCATGGTCTGCGTTATAGCAAGATGGCGCATGTCATGAAGTCATCTATGACGATTCACGGAACATCGTTATCGGGCTTACGCCAATTCGAAACAGGTGTGAGCACGCTCAAATCAATATAATCGCAACTCGGAACGTAGCCTAAACCTCCGCTGTCCACCCATCGGTCTCCCTGTCAGTGGGCTGTATCTCAAAATCCGTAATAGGTAGCCAGTTGTGCACACAATGTGTATTTCTGTTGCCGCTTTATCAACAAATAATAAAAATAAAAACCAAGTTAAAATTGAAAGGGTCTCCAACTCTTCATACAAGAAACGTGTTTTTTTCGGCGTTTTTTTCTTTGTGGTGCGGAACCTTCGTGGCCGGTTTGTTTCCGTACTTCTCTAGGGATTTTTAAGCCACGAATAAAATATAACATAATAATATGACACTAAAATTTAAATTTCAACGGCAACGATGCCGCGGTATCCTTAGGCTTGTCGCGACGGTCTTAGGCATCATCATTGAATCAGAATTGAATTTTACTGTTAAGTTATATTCTTATTCATCGCATAAAAATCCCTTGCCGGTGCCGTGCCGAGTTTTACTCCTCACTGCCCCCGCCAGCCTGAGGTTCCGGCACCAGCCGGGGATCGTGGAAGGCGCACTATAGTTCCCATGATCCTTGGTACAGTGTGGGAAGGGAACACCAGGGTGGTTTTTAGTCAGTAAGAATCTGACAGACTCCACCGCCCGCTCCAGGGTGGAGGACATCTATTAAGATATTCCACACGGATGACTTCGAGGAAAATCGTCGTCTACATGAGGCCTTTGTGGCCAAAGAGCTGCATGGGTCCAAACAGCAATGGTGGCCCAGTGGTAACGGCTGCGACCTACGAGTTGTAGGTCAAAAATTCGAACCCTGGCAGGTGCTTTACTTTGTGGAAATAATTTCATCACCACTGCTCTCAAAACGGTGAAGGAAAACATCGTGAGGAAACCGGCATGTGCTAGAACCAAAAATTCGAAGACATGTGACATCTACAAACCAGCACTGGGCCCGCGTGTTGGATTACGGCTCACTCCCTCTCATAGAGAGGAAGCCTGTGTCCCAGCAGTGGGAACATTATAGGCTGCTTATGCACGGGTCTGATCGATCAGGTTAAGCTACGCTTGCCGAGGTTGGTCCATGAACGGGGGACCTTTACATACCAAGATCGCTCCGTACCTCGGAAAGCCCGTAAAGCCGTTGGTACCGGCTGTCATTAGAGGATCTTTGGCAGTAGTTAAGGGTCTTCAGAAGCCCGAATGTCTGACAAACCAGGGGGTATCGTGTGACCCAGTATTTTGGGTTGTGAAGGTTGTGAAGATAGGCAATCGATCCATGTTAAATACTGGTATTCAGCTGCATCTGGTTAGACTGGAAGCTGACCCCAATATACATGGGAAAAGACTAAGTAGATGATCATTTTGTCATGTCATAACATATAATGCATTGGTAAGGAGCCAGCTAGAATGTAATGCAGTCATCTGGGCTCCGCATGAAGCTAAATATAGTCTCATGCTGGAGAGGGTACAAAATAAATTTATAAGATATTTATATAAGTGTTTTTACGGAGTCTATCCCTTTTACCCGTTATTGTATCCAACCTTATTTATTTTAGGTATGGTAGGATACAATGAGCTAAGGGTTAGGAGGGATCTTGCACTCACCTCATATACATATTTAAATTACTGAGAGGGAAGGTGCATAATGCAGTTATTTTAGCGCAGGTGAGTCTGTGTGTTCCGGACAGGTACGTGTGGCGAAGAAGGCAGCCGCCATTGCTAGTGGAACCGCGCGCTCGGACAAACCTGGTAAGGGAGGCGCCGCTGACGCGTGCACTCCGCACGCTCAATCTCGTAGCGGTTGAGACGGACTTATTCAGTTGTTCTCTGAGTGAATTCACAAGGAATGCATTGTTTGTAATTTGTTATGTGTAGGTACATGAATGTTAGTATAAGATAATTAAGGTAGGATAAGCGCATTTATCGCATTGGGTTACCCTGTAATGGTAGATGTAAGAAGAGAATAAAATAAATAAATAAATAAATAAAATATTAACTTTATCATCTCATAACAAATCAGTCCAGACTTAGACTGCATAGTGATCTAATAATATACGACACGTATTTAACCTTGAGGACTTGATCTAGAATTCTAGAATAATTCGCCTACGCTTATTACCGCGAAGCGTGTCTTTGTTCCTTTACTTATGTAATTGATTGCTGCATTTATTTACTTTGACCTTTGAAAATGAAGTTTATAGAGACAAAGAGTCTTCTTTTTCTCTTCAAATCTGCTGCAGGCTTAGCACGAGCACCGATTTGTTGACGGAAGAATAGACATGACTATTAACTAAATGATGTACAACAGGAGAAGATAGCTATGTTTTTCTTTTAATTATCACAGTTATGCGGTCTAAACGGATATACTTTGTGGCCGTCGAGTAGAAAGTTTGTTGTCAGTGTGATTTTGACAGTTTTGGAAGAAATATTCTTCTGAAATAGTCTACATTTATAAGGACCTAGACAAAGATCGTTAGAAACGAAAGACAAAATGACAGATTGTAGAAGGATATCTACGGTGCGATGTCAAAAATGGAGTAATGAAATGTCACTGTAGGGGATTCTATTGAAACACCTTTTTTTAATTCCACTATTCACATTTATTGAATCACGCACTAATAACTATTACAATATACTGAATTACTGCCAATTTAATATGAACATAACTTGTCTCATTGACGACTAACTTTAAACTGAGTAAAATCTGTATAATTCTATGTGTAACTCATTGTGTAACTCACGACTATTTTCCTTAGAAATTTCCTTAAGTAGTTTTCTACTAGGGTACAAGTAGCGGTTATGTTTGACATCAAACATTTGTTCTAAACCAGTCACATTAAAGGGGGTGGAGCGTAATGGTCAAGCGTAAGCTCGATTTCTCTCGACAAGTTTAAACCTGCGCCCGATTCCTTCGAGAAGCTTCACTTGGATCGTGGGAAAACCGGTCACGTGCCGATTCTTCGTGGAATATTACCAATGTTTACGTCTTTGCTTTAATTTTACTGCGCATAACAGATTTGGTTGTTTGTTAATAGCAGATTAGGTACTGTAGGTATATGCAGGTAGGTACTTATGTATTTTGGCTTAATTCTAATTGGGTTTTGCCTTTAATCATGTACCTTTGAAGATAGTTTAAATTCTAATTGAGTGATTGGCTTAGACTTACATTTGATCTGTAGGTATTCATGGGAAATCAAAACCAGCCCTACGCTTAGGTATGCAACAATAATTTTCTTATATCTACCTAATATCAAATCATTTTTATTTTCAATAATCAACCTTATTCTATGGTGACTTGACGTCGCCAACAGTCACTTTGTATTGAAAAAGCACTGTCTATTCTTCGTAGAAATAGAAAACGTCATGCTAAGCCTGCTGGGACATAGGCCTCCTCTTTGTGAGCATAATCAACCACGAGAACCCAGTGCGGGTGGTAGATGTCACATGTGTTTGAAATTTTGGTTCTAGGACATGCCGGTTTCCTCAAGATGTTTTCCTTCACCGTTTTAAGAGCAGTGGTGATAAAATAATTTACGCAAAGTAAAGCGCCTATCAGGGTTCGAACCCCCGACCTACAGCTCGTAAATCGCGGCCATTTCCACCACTGGTGTTATGGTAGGATCAGTGTGCTGTAGGTATTATTTATTTGAAGTTCTGCTTTGTCTTAGGGATGGCAACGTATCAGTGAAGCATCTTTGTATTGCAGATGTCTTTAGTGACCACATTCTATTTTTTGAGCCATCGCCTATTCTGTCCTATGATCGCAATGTGCAATGAATCACAGCGATTGTTAAACTGAATAACTGCCCCGTATCGGCAAGCTTATAGTGTGGGACGCCACCTATCGTGATGGATGATGACCTTAAGAAGGGGGCTGGGAGAAACTGGATGCAGAAGTCGCAGGACAGGGTGTTGCTGCGTAGACTGGGAGAGGCCTATGTCCAGCAGACGACTGCGATAGGCTGAGTTAAGTTTAACTGTAATGTCTCCTTTGCAGATAGTATGAATGTTTAGATATCTCTCTTCTTATCCGGTACGGTCTTGACAGAGCGATCGTGATCGTTACGTACTCGTAGCAGTATTGGAAGGGGCAGATGTGATGCACTTCACGACATTTCGCCACCGCTGCCTGCTAGAGGTCATCCTGCTGCATTCGTTAACCGAACCTCCAATGGCAGACTTGATCTGGTCAGTCCAACGCGTGGGAGACCTTCCGCGCGGTCTAGTGCCTTCTACTTTCCCTTGGACGACAAGGCGTTCTATGGACTGATTGTCACGCTGGGAAACATGTCCGAAGAATGTCAGGATGCGAGATTGTACTATAGAAAACAGACGCTGCCTGATACCGAGTTCTTGAAGTATCGAGACGTTCGTGCGAAACTCGGTCCACGAAACCCCAAGCATTCTTCTCCAGCACCACATTTCCAGAGCATCTATTTTCTGCCTTCCCACATCTCGCAAGGTCCACGTTTCAGCTGCGTAAAGAAATATGGGGAATATAAGCGTCCTCACGACCCTGGTTTAGAAATATTATTATCAAAATCAAAATATTTTATTTCACATAAACCTGCATGGGCACTTATAAAACGTCAGAAGCTAGGTGGACGGTTCCAATTTGTCGCTTCCTATGGAGAAGAGCCGGCCAGAAACTCCACGGTTACTCTTTTAAAAATAATTGGCTTTTACAATGTTTTCAAATTACAGTGATAATAGGTATGGGAGGACGGTGCAGGCCTGTCAATAAGTACCAGGTACTTAGAGGAATGAAAATACAGAATAGAAAATCGAATCGTACGAATCGTATATCGTTTAACTTATTATTTATTATAAATAAAAATTATTATTATTATTATATCGCCTACCTAACCTAACCGCATACCTACTATTGTATAGAATCAAGTTTATGTAACTGAACAGACAGCTGCGCTGCTGGGGAGTTTATTACGCGACTTCTTCTTCACAGCTAAGCACTAAGAAGTGGTGAAGGGTGTTTTGGGGGAGTGTCTTATTTAATTTTGACGTTCGATAAGTGCTGATACTCAGCCTAGTTTGAATACATGACTTTTGTTTTTTAATTTTTCGCTATCAATCAATGCCCTTCTGTTTCATATCATTCCTCGCAGAATCCATATAGATATCTTAGATGCCTGGATTTTTCCTTAATTTCGTAAACTAGAGGAGATTGTGGCTAAGTAATATTAGCTACACGGGTCGATCGATCAGTTTAAGTTACGCTCTTCTCTTTACATAAAAAGACCCATCCGTGCCTCGGAAAGCACGTTAAGCCATTTGTCCCTGCTGTCATTTTGTGGATCTTTGACAGTCGTTACGGGTCGTCAGAAGCCTGAAAGTCTGACTACCAATCTTACCAAGGGGTATCGTTTTATCCAACTACCGGGTTGTGGAGGTCAGATAGGCAGTCGCTCCATGTAAAATACTGGTATCCAGTTGGTGGTTAGACTGGAAACCGACCCCAAGATAGTTGGTAAATGGCAAGGCAGATGACGATGTCGTAAACTAGACTGGTATAAGCAAGTCATGGCAACAATTTGCTGCCTTTCTAGATTGAGCTCGTAATTATTGACGTCTGAGCGATTATTGATGACACGGTGAAAGTTCACTGCAGTTCGAAAGAGTGATCGTCTTGTACTGTCTGCAATACCTACATGTAAGTACGCTGACGTTACTCTAGTCAGATCCATCATGCCAGATGATCAACTCATAATTTTTCAAGGATCAACTCATAGTATAAAACATAGTCGCTTTTCGTGTTTGTACGCTTAGTTTATGTTAACTGCACAACGGATTTTAAGGTGGTTTTCATCAATAGGCAGACTGATTCAAAGAAGGTTTATATGTTTAATACACCGACGTCTATGCGGGCGGATCCGCTAGCAAAAGCTAGTGTAGGTATACATATTTTTTTTTTCAATATTTGTTACCACAGAACTTCGTCATTAAGGGGAACCTAGTCGCGGGCTCGAACTCACTGGTGGGCCTGGCTAAAAATCACGCTATCTCACCAGGCTTCGTGTCCGACAGAGATAGTATCAGTGATGAGCAGTTAGATGCTAGTCTACACGCGGAAGGTTATTGAGTGAGATGCAGGATCATTTATAGTAAAAAATTAAGAAAAGTCTTTTGGAAGATCGGGTTTTATGAAAAAACCAATGCATAAATCGATGACCAATAAAGTTTATTGAACTTATCGATAATTGAACTTTGTGGGTACCGACTTAGTTTTGGAGATTTTACACTTATTTTATTACTTAAACACGCCCAAAGTTAAGTAAAATTACAAAGAAAAACGAATCTTTGCTGGCTCCTAACTTTTAATGGGTTTTTATTTTAGTATTCTGTTTCCGTACAGACAATATTAATAATGAGACAAAACGATATCATATTTTACTTTTGATGTGCCATGTCAGACGGTGGAAGTAAAACATTCCCGAAGTTTGAATGCAAAAAATGTGGACTAGGTTCACCTTAATAAACCGATTGGAAAAATTCTTCTTTTGTTTGAAAGGGTGTAACTTACCGAGTGGACCCATATGAAGGCTCCTGCAAATAGGCGCGACACGGCTCACGTAGAATAATTTCTATGAAAACTTCATGGAAATGCTATACAAGTGTCGCGATGCACCCTTATTGAAGAAGCGTTAAAAGTCAATTTCTAATTAGTGGTTTGTGAATTAGCTTCAAAAAGACGTATTTTTTAACACGCTTTTATTAGTTTGGTTTGTAGGTATCTATGTAATGGAATCATAGAGGTATGAGGAACAGGGTGTAAAGTTCGCTCATACTCTATGGAAAAGGGAGGCTGCCCGACATCAACCGTCGGGCAGTTACTGCCCGACGGTTGATGTCGGGATGTTGTACCTATCCAAATCGCGCGGTAAACTTTAACTGCGCGATCTAGGATTTCTATGACGTGCGTCTTGCGTAGTTCGCCTGTGGCATTGTAGATGGCGCCACTTCTCTTTTTGTATTTTTGGATATTGTTGCGAAGTATTTTTCTGTAGTGCCGCTACAGAATCTTTGAACGTGATTTTTACCTACTTCAAAACGTCAGATTGATTTCATACTTTGCACACTTATCAAGGACCGATGACAATTTAATAATTTCGTAAATTTGTTTCATTATTCTGGCAACAAAAAAAATGTAGTTTCCCGCTGTAAAAAAAAAATTAGTTTTTTTTTATTTATTTTTTCCTTTTGGTGTATGTTGATGATGATATAATAAATTCTATCCCTACGCAAGTTGAGCGAAGTTACCACAACTACCACTACTCCTTAATGACAAGAAAATGATGATGAACTAAGTACCCTACATATTTCGAGTGAAAATCGACCGTGGATCATAAAGCCAATTGCTCAGCAACCAAGCCAGATTACCCGATATGACCTATCACGATCACCAAAGTCTTTATAATCAATCAAAAACGTAAGTATCAATTACTAATCATTCTTGTCACCCATCCGATCGGTAACCGGTTTCGAGATTGCTTAACTTTATGCGTTCTGCGTATGAAATTGAGTTACAGACTTGTGCTTGCGACCTACTTGGTCGAAATCTTTAATACATGATCTTGTTTACTTGAGACATCTTTACGATGCACTGCACCCTAATTTCGTAACAGATTATTAATCAAAATCTGAATAATTTTGAACGATAATTGCTAATCTATTGCTTCATGTGTTCGAAAAATTCGTTTAGTCCACTCTCGACCCCCAATAATTAATGTGTTCTCTGGACTCCTGACTATAGTTTATAATCGACCCCTGATCGAGGTTGGTTTTTTAACGAGCAAAGGTTTAGTTTCGTCTCGAGCCCCAAAGTAGTCTGTACCTTACTGTATCAAAATATTAATTTTAGGTACCTACTTACCGAACTAGGGCTCGAAAGTGGACGAGGTATGCAGGTCCTTTGTATGAAAATCCAATCTCACCCCCTAGGGGTCGAGTGTGAACTATGTTTAAGGGTTGAGAGGAAACAAATGAACAAATCTTTTTTTAGGGGTCGAGAGTGGACTAAACGGAAAAAATTGTCTGCTCAACAAAGTAAATAACGCAATGATTGTTTTTCAATACTTGGTAGAACTGTCAAAATGAATGCCATTCATACTGTTAGTGTGTAACGCAATTACCCTGAAGAACAGTGGAACAGTGTGATAGCAGAGTTTTCAGTCCGAATATCAGTTTTTTTTTTTTTTTTGTGACGAACCCTATCAATTTTTTGGACGTTTTAATCATCATCTGCCTAGCCTTTTTCCAACAATGTAGGGGTCAGCTTCCAGTCTAACCGAAAAAGAGACAAGTAACCAGCGTCGTCAGATTAGTGTTGCCCAAATGCAAGAACAAGACGAGACTTAGCCAGTCTTGGTCTTGGTCTTGCGCCAATACACCTGGTCTTGGTCTTGGTCTTGGTCTTGCGCTCCCAGTCTTGGTCTTGGTCTTGGTCTTGCAGCAAGAGTCTTGCAAGTCTTGCAATTACCTATTAGTCTATTACTATTTATTAAAGTTTACTTTAAATCTTAGAAAAACGTATTAGAATTGGAACATTGTGAGCTTGAATTAACATAGCCATAGTAAAGATCAAGCAGATTAATAAATAACTGAAGATTTGATAAGAAATTCGAAATTATCTTGCATGAGTATACCTACGCCCTATGGCGGCAATCAAATAGTGTCACAAATGTTATGATTTCGGCGTGGCGGCAACGATTGTTTTAGATTTCAAAAGAAGCGTGTATCATAACCATGTACTTCCGAAAAGCGGCAAATTTCTTTGAGAAGTAAGTACAAAACCTTTGATGCCGCATTATCAAAGTGCCGATGGTTAAAACATAACTATGCATGCACTCAGTTTGATTTTAATATATATTTTTTTATTCGCTATGTTTATGGTATTAGTCGTAATGCGCATAGGTCCAGTTTTTTATATTCTTTGATACAGTTTTTTGCGTCTCATAGAATTCCTAAGCGTACCTACCTATACACCGAACTGTTACACCTAACTACTCAGTGAAATAGCGCTAAGTCCTAGCTGCAAGACGCAAGAGTCTTGCAGGCTATGTCTTGTTCTTGCTCAAGTCTTGCACGGTCAGTCTTGGTCTTGGTCTTGCTAAAAATACGCGGTCTTGTTCTTGGTCTTGGTCTTGCAAAAACGCAAGAACAAGACCAAGACTGCAAGACCAAGACTGAATTTGGGCAACACTACGTCAGATATAGTTGAAGTTTAGTACGAAACCGATAAATGTTTTCGTATGAAATTAATTTTAATTCAAATCAAATCAAAAGTCATTTATTCAAACTAGGCTGAGAGTCAGCTCTTTTTGAACGTCAAAAATTACATGAGACAGTCCCCCCAAAACGCCCGCCCTTCACCACTTCCTAGTGCTTTAGCTGGGAAGAAGAAGTAGCGCAACAAACTCCCCAGCCGCACAGCTGTCTGTTAAGTTAGAAGAACATGATTCTATACAATAGTAGGTAATTTAAATTACGAAACACAAAAAAATAATAAAAAAAATAGAGAACAAACAGTTTTTTTTATATCAAACTAAATTTCATTCGAAAACATTTATCGGTTTCATACTAAACTTCAACTATATCTGACGACGCTGGTTACTTGTCTCTTTTGGTGACTGTACATGGCATGTATAGCGGATATCTTGTAAATATCGATTCGATTCAAAACTACTGACCACGTAAAACAAAAGAGGTCGTAATCATTAAAAAAAAACACGACCTACATGTCAATCGTACCATGACACGTTCATTCATTCGTTCAATCGATTGCTTCATGCCGTCATTCATTGACCCGTTTGGGAACATTTCAAACAAAAGTTTATTGATGTAAGTTTTATTTTTCATTATTCTATTGTTCGTATGGTTTAACTCGCCGAGCTAATTGGCAAATAGAGGTGGGCTTTGCTTTGGTTGAGAAATATCACAATCATTTTTAGGGATCCGTACCGAAAGGGTAAAACGGGACCCTATTACTAAGACTCCGCTGTCCGTCCGCCTGTCTGTCCGTCTGTCACCAGGCTGTATCTCATGAACCGTGATATCCGTGATAGTTGGACAGTTGAAATTTTCACAGAAGATGTATTTCTGTTGCCGCTATAACAACAAATACTAAAAAATAAAATAAAATAAATATTTAAGGGGGCTCCCATACAACAAACGTGATATTTTTGCTAGTTTTTGCTCGATATTGATAACGGCAAGAGGTAAACGCTTTAAATATTCACAGAATATTTAGTTATATATTCATTTAAAAAATAAATAATTAAATTAAAATAAAATAAATATTTAAGTGGGGCTCCCATACAACAGACATGATTTTTATGCCGTTTTTATAGATAATGGTACGGGACCCTTCGTGTGTTTTTTATTGACATCTCGTAGGTCAACCTATGAGATTGTCAGCCACTTAACCGGAATTGCCTGTGGTAACCTTAAGGCGAATGCGCAGTGGTAGAGCGCGAAATTCAAACTTTGTTACGTTTTTTGCAATTTTCAGGTGAGTGTCAGCTTGTTACTTGATCAAAATATGATTTGCGACTATAACATGTACGTATTTACAGATTTATAATCATTAGAATCAATAATACATCTTTCTAAGTTAGATTTGTTCCATAAGAACAAATTTCTTATGGAAAAGTGCTTGTGGAAGAAATCTAACTTATAAGAGATATATTAGACATTCTAATGACTAAATTCTGTAAACACGTACCTTATTCGTACGTTATATTCGCAAATCACATTTTGATTAGGATACAACCTGATACTGACCTGAAAATTGCAAAAACGTAAGAAAATTTGAATTTCGCGGTCTACCACTGCGCATTCACCTTAATAAATTAAGGCTTCCAGCCAGGGAAAAAAAAAACATATAACTATAGCGACTGCTTGCTAAGTACCTCTTGTGGGGTACGGAACCCAGCTTAGGGGACCGCTGGTAGACGGGAGCAAGGGACTGGATCGGACTGAAAATATTACAGTCATCTTCCTACTGCCCTTTTATTTACTTACCTGTAACATAATTAACGCAAGACCTCATACGCCCCAATTGGATGTAGTTAAGCAGAAAGGTCTCAGTCCACACTTTGCCCAAAATTGAGTTAAGGCCCTGGTAATTTTAAATGTACTAGTCGTATTGTCGTTATGAGCGATAATAGTTCTTATTGCAATCCGATACGGGTTAAAATCTGTTGTAATAAATTCGAATTATAAATGAGCAAGCATTGTCGTAAAAATGCAAATAAAATCGTATAAAATTAGATATTAACTATTTAATAAAAAATAATCCATCAAGAGATGCAGTTTGGCATTTAGAATTTTTTGGTATATTTTTAATAATAATTATAATTGTTATTGAAGGGATAAACAGCACCCTAATTGCGTAACTCACGATTCATAATAATTTGTTTCGTTTTGAAACCGATGGCTAAACCATTGCTTCATATGTTCGAATAATGTATCTGCCCAACAACGAAAATGACGCAGTGAATATTGTTGAACTATCATCAGCTATTGTCTTCATCTCAATTTGGTTTCCGCGCACATAAATCAACGTCTGGTGCTGTTCATCAATTAACGGAATTCATAATCTCTAAGCTGGATAGTAAGAAAAAGACCTTGGCCATCTATCTGGATTTAGCCAAAGCGTTTGACACAGTATCTGTCCCCATCTTGATCAACAAACTTGAACACTTGGGAATTAGGGGGCTACCACTAGAGTTGTTTACGAGTTACCTGAAGTTTAGAACACAGGTTGTACGAGTGGACGGTTGGGCCAGTGATGAACTGCCGATAGAATATGGCGTCCCACAAGGCAGTATTCTCGGCCCGACCTTGTTTTTAGTTTACATAAACGACCTTTGTAACACAGTTTTGACCAGTGGGAAAATAATTTCATTTGCCGATGATACTGCATTACTTTTTTATGGTGACACGTGGGAGGAGGTTTATAAACACGCTCAAAATGGTTTCAATCAAGTGTCTACGTGGCTTAAACAAAACATCCTAACCTTAAATGTAGATAAAACTAAGTACATGACCTATACACTCAGAAAGCAAGACATACCAAACCTTCCCATTATCTCACACAATTGCAACTTACCATCCCACAATACTTGTAACTGTCCGCGTTTGTCAAAAACTAACACCATCAAATATTTGGGTATTGTAATAGATAACCGACTAAATTTCCAACACCACATTGAGGCCATGGTTCCCAGAATTCGGAAACTTATTTATATATTTAAATCTCTTCGTCATATTGCTGATACTTCCATAATTAAAACTGTTTACCTCGCACTGTGCCAATCCTTATTGTCGTATTGTATAACTTCTTGGGGTGGAGCCGCTAAAACTTACTTATTGAAACTGGAAAGAGCTCAAAGAGCCATATTGAAAGTTAGTTTATTCCTTCCGATACGATACCCTACCTTTGATTTATATCAGCGCTGTAAGGTACTGACCGTTAGACAACTGTTTGTTCTACTGATAGTTACTAAAAAACATTCGGAACTTGCTTACGACCCCAAAGCAATATCCGGCAAGAGGAGAAACACCGAAGTCTGCACGACAAATAGATACAACTTCAGTCTGGCACATAATTTTTACGGTTTCCTGGGACCATATTTATATAACAATATGAACAAGCAGCTACAGATCTATCCTCTTTCTAGGGCAGAATGCAAGAAAAAGGTTTGTTTGTGGCTTCAAGGCATTGATTACAATACAACAGAACATCTATTAAAACCCAGAAGGTAATGTTTATAGTATGGAATGAAATACAATTAACACACACATACCCAGCACACCATCACTTACACTCTCACAGACACACACCCACACTTACACACCCCAAACGAATGTCATGCCATTTTTGCCATCAAAATTGTTTTACTTTAGTTCTAATTTTTCATTTTGTTTTTGTTTTACATTTGTTATTATTAATTTGTAATAGTGTTTTTACTATTTTTAACCTGTATGTTAATTAAACAGTAATTAGTCATAAGTGAGCTGTCTTAGGGAGGGTAAGCCTGGTGATCTGTAATACAGGTTTTACCTACAACAGACACCAGTCTCTATTAAGTGTTAACTGGACTTTGTACTGTGTTGTGAATATGAGAGAACAATAAAGTTATATTATATTATATTATATTATTATATTATATTATTATATTATATTTATCAAAATGAAACCGATTACGATTAATCGCGTGTTACGCAATTAGAGGTAGCTTTGATGATTTTTTTGATGCATTATAGTATGTTTAGTTATGTTTTGAGTTCAATCACCGTATGCAAAAAAGACTTGAATATATCATATATTTTTTTGCTTTCAAAATTATTTACGGTTTTCGGTTATTTACTGGTTTAAAAAACCACCTTTTTGAGCGTTTTTAAGAAATCACCGCCTTAAGTAGGTATGCCATTGTACTCCTGAGGGTCGAATCTCTAATGTAGTGAAAACCCTATTTTTTAATGTACACGGAAACTAGTTTTTCTCGCTACCCCAACTCAACCCACAGTATGAAAAAGCACATAAAATGTCAAACTTTAAACGCCCATAACTCAAAAGTGACTTTGTGTGGACTGAGTCCTTTCTGCTTAACTACGTCCTTACGATATTGTATTAAAAGCATAATACAGGGTGATTGGAAGATGGGTGCAAAGCTTTAAGGCGAAGATAGTACAGACAATTTAGAACCATTTAAGCCATGGTTGTCTTAGACGAAGTCTTACCAATTTTTTTTTTTTAATAAGGTTTATAAGACCGAGCATTTTTTTATGCATTTAAAATTGAGTCTCATCACCTGAAAATAAGTTTAAATTTTCTTTGACTCAATCGGCGGACCCCCAGCGCAGAAATTTTTCGTCGGTTTTACAAAAAAAAAATCAGCTGTTTCATAGAAAAGTGCAATACCTACCCGGTCAAAATGTATGGAACAGCTGATGTCTTTTTGTATAACCGACGAAATTATGTCTGTGCTGGGGGTCTAGAATGATATGCTGAATTCATGGTTACAATTTGCGCATTGAATAAAAACTTTTCCTGTATTAGCAGCTGAGATAAGAATGCTAAGAGGGATGTGTGATGTTACACGATTGGATACAATAAGAAACGAGTACACAAAAGGAAGTCTAAAAGTGGCACCGATAGCTGAAAAGTTCCGTGGAAATCGGTGGTCATGGTATGGGCATGTGATACGGAGGAATGAGGAGAATGTCGTTTTTTTTTTCGGGTGGGAAATCATCAAATAACTTCTCTCGCTCTGGGTGGAGCGGGAGGGCGTGTCAGACTTTTACTGACTAAAACCCACCCGTGTTCCCCCAGTTGCCTGTGTGCCAGGGGCCGCGGTATCTCTTTCGAACAACCCGCACCCCTGGCAGAGGAGAATGTCGTGAGGATAGTTTTGAGTATGACTGGCGATGGCTACAGCTATAGAAGTAGAGGGAGACCAAGGAAACGGTGGATTTTGAGTGTTACTTTTATTTTGAGTGTTACTTTTATTTTGAGTGTTACTTTTATTTTGAGTGTTACTTTTATTTTGAGTGTTACTTTTATTTTGAGTGTTACTTTTATTTTGAGTGTTACTTTTATTTTGAGTGTTACTTTTATTTTTGAGTGTTACTTTTATTTTGAGTGTTACTTTTATTTTGAGTGTTACTTTTATTTTGAGTGTTACTTTTATTTTGAGTGTTACTTTTATTTTGAGTGTTACTTTTATTTTGAGTGTTACTTTTATTTTGAGTGTTACTTTTATTTTGAGTGTTACTTTTATTTTGAGTGTTACTTTTATTTTGAGTGTTACTTTTATTTTGAGTGTTACTTTTATTTTGAGTGTTACTTTTATTTTGAGTGTTACTTTTATTTTGAGTGTTACTTTTATTCGAGACTGTGCATCTTGGGTTTATATGGGGTACACCTCTGCTTAATTCACTCAAATTATCACTAAGAGTATTCACACGAACATAACACTCACTCAATACAAACATGTCAGTCAACGTAGCACGGCGAGCTAGCTTGCTAGTTTTACCAAAAACTAGAACAAACTATGGCAAAAAAATGCTTACTTTTGAAGGAGCACAACTTTACAATAGTATAAGAAATCTACACTCTTTTAACGTATTCAAAAGTAAACTTAGTCAGTATATAATCGCGGACAAATCACTTCTGGAGAAATGAAGGCATTGTATTGTATAACTGACAAAACATTAGATGATGAGCTTCGTGTAATATGTGTATGTTTTAGCATTGTGTAACTGATGACGACGAACTTTGTGTAATTCAACTTATATGTTCTAGTATTGTTCTCAAGTGAGTGACATGTATGTCTTTATTGAGAATAAAGTTTCTTTAAACCTGAACTCTTCGGGAATTGCAGGCGTGATGTTATGTCACGTAATTTTTTCATGGCACCGATTTCAAGCCCAGGGGGCCGATTCTACTAATTTGCAACGTTACACGTTAAACTGTGTTTCCACAACAGTTCGATTTCGATCGCCGTTCGATAGTTACATAAAAAGTCATTCTACTATTTTATAAGCAAAATGGAAACTAAACTTAAAACGAATTGCAACTGAACTGTAGCGGGAACACAGCGGGTAACCCGCGTTACCAACATGCCAAAATAATATGTTTTATTAATACCAAAAAGAAAAAAGTTGAATCTAAAAATGTTACTAAACACGAATATGTGGCACTAAAAGTATTTTCTATAATTAAAAGACATAATGATCACAATTTTATCATTAACTTTGTCCTATAGTAAACGTCACGCTCATGTTCGATTTTGTTAGTAGAATAGGTTTTGACATTGTTTCAATCGATCGTTGGCGTAACTAAAACGTAACCGCAGCTGTGTCGCAGCTGGACCGTTGTTCATTTTAGTAGAATGCGAAAACGCTTAAAAGTGGTGATTCGGTTGCGGTTCTATTGCGTTTTTTTAACAAATTTGTTAGTAGAATCGGCCCCCTGATCCTGATACTTTAAACTTCGTTAAATTTCAAGTAAACAACTTATTTCTTAACGCACCTTTTTGTTTTACATTGTTATGTAAAGTCTTACAGATTTAAATAACGCATCATTGTAATACAAACCCGCATTCTTTTCATTTATGTAAGTAAGTTGGATTTAAATTGTAAACGAGATTTGGTTTGCAAAGAATAACAACATTAAGGTGAACCTAGTCCACATTTTTGCATACAAACTTCGGGAGTGTTTTACTCCACTGTCTGACATGGCACATCCAAAGTAAAATATGATATCGTTTTGTCTCGTTATTAATATTGTCTGCACGGAAACTACTAAAAATACTAAAATAAAAACCCATTAAAAAGTTACGAGCCAACAAAGATTAGTTTTTCTTGCTAATTTTACTTAATTTTGGGCGTGTTTAAGTAGGTAATAAAAGAAGTGTAAAATCTCCAAAACCAAATCGGTACCGACAAAGTTCAATAAACTTTATTGGTCATTGATTTATGCATTGGCTTTTTCATAAAACCCAATCTTTCAAAGGACTTTTCTTAATTTTTTCGCGATTTTTTTACTATAAATGATCCTGCATCTCACTCAATAACGTTGTGCGTGTAGACTAGCTCTAACTTTAATTTCGGATGTCGGTGTCTTTGGAGCTGTTTTTTTATTTTTTGTCACCGCCTTCCGAAATTAAAGTTATTTTTGACTTCGTAGTGTTTTTTTTTTGGAAGTCGGTTGTATTTTTTTTGGAAAAAGTTTTTATTTTTCACTTTTTAGTGGTTCACATGAGCTTACCCCTTCACAGCGTACCGGCGTGATGTTATGTTATGAACTGGTGTAAACAATAGACAGACATGAGATTTCAGCAATCCCAGTCCATTTGCTATCATTTATTGAGGAGTTCTTCATCAGATCTTCACCAAATCGAAATGGGACCACTCCAAGAAAGTACTCTTCTTAAAAATACCCAAATCGCTTCAAGTGTGCCTATAAAATTTGAAGAGTTCTCTCTATTTCTCCAGGATCCCATCATCAGATCCTGATTTGATGATCATGGGACCACCTGGAAAGTATACCCTTTCAAACAAATAAAATAAAAAACCAAATCGGTCTAGCCATCTTCGAGTAATCGGGGAACATACATAAAAAAAAGGTTCCGACGATTTGAGAACCTTCTCCTTTTTGAAGTCGGTTAAAAATAGAATTGATTCTAGTCGCCCCTTCCAAAATGTAGTTTCGTATGGAGAAGAATGCGCAAGAAACTCCACCGTTACTCTTTTAAAATGTTTTAAGTACAATATTTAACATACTACATTCATTATATAATTATGTGTCAAAATGATGCACCCAAAATAAAATTACCATACAAAATAGATAAAAAGAATGAAATTGAAGCAATACAGATAAATTAATTTTATGATAGATACATGTTGCTCACATATTTACAAACACTGTAAAAGTAAGTATAAGTACGATTTTCCTAGAACATTCACAAGTAATATGTAAGTCAGTGTGTGAGTTAAAGTAATCACCGAGTGTGAATCAATATCATAAATATAATTAATTACACAATTCAATTAGCAACTAGTTTGATTTTGTCTAGGAGATGAATAATTTACACAAAGTATATCGACAATCAGGGTTCGAACCTAGGACCTACAATGCATAAGTCACAGCCAATTCCACTGGGTAACCAATGCTCTGGGCCTCAAGTCTGCTATTACAATAGTGTCAGAATGGTCTATCATTGATTTCATAATTGTTGATTTTGACAAGTTTGGTAATCTACTAATAAAATGGCATCATTATGACTTTCCAATAGTCAGCCGCTGACACTCCATTGAAAGAAATGGCATTTATTAGTAACCTCGTACATAATGACAAATGAATGACTGACTTAATTTACGAACTTCCTACTACTTTAGATTGCTTATAACACTACTATATAATAAGTAAAAATATATATAAATGAAATCTGGCATGAATAAATATTCAAACTTAGTAGTAGTTTTTCGAAAAACATTTCTACTAGGTAACGAGTTTTATAAAAATGGCAATACGAAAATGCCAATATGACACAATTCTATTACGAGACTATTGACCGACCAATGATCGACCATTATGAATTTAGCAGATGTGAGCACTTGGGCAAGATTCCCCGACCGACCCTTGCTCGTTGAAGCGCTAGCCCGCGCCGCAGCTGAGCCAGTAGCTTTAAATTCCCCGACTAATAATAATAATGCCAATCTTTTGATCCAGCCTGTCCCCAATAACAGCTGTCCCCCTATCAGTGACGCCCTGAGCCGAGGCCCGTACCCCACAGGGGGTGCCCTCAGCGTGCAGTCGCTTAGTTTGTAATTTATTTTAGTTTGTAAGCCCTGGCTGGAGGCGTTAAGTTAATTCTTAATGGCAGCCCCAGGAAACCCCGGTTGAGCAGTCACGGCCTCTCAAGGCCAACTGCGAGACGCCCAACAAAAAAAATAAAAATATTCAAGATTTTAAAAAAATCTCTTTCAAAAATAGGGGACGAAAGGTTCTATAGAAGTTCGTAATTTTCTGATGGGAAATCCTACGGCCACGGCTTGTAATTCCGTAAATGAGCACAGTAGCGACTAGCGTGTCGGTTTCAAAATCGTCATAAAGGTAAATATGTCTGTGCGTACGCGCATAGGTAACTACATATATTTCGGAATACACACGCAATTTGTGACGCCATTTCCTGCGATCATTTTAACGGTGATGGTGATGGCAATATGTAGTTACATATACAGGGTGTAACAGAAACCCTATTGCTATCCTTAAGTACTAAAGATAACAGCTGGTATAGAATCACTATACATAGTTTCAGCTCAAAATAAAATACTCTAAGAATTGATACTAAATTTTCGGTTTCATATGTTTCTTAAATTAAAATCATAACAAACGTGTCACCGCACTACGTAGGTCAATAAATTTCCACGTTACTTGCCAATTTCACGATATAACTCTTACGAGTGATGTGTTTATTTCAATTTGATGTTGGTTTCTGGTATCAATGTATTAAAAATTCTCATAACTTCCGAACATGTAGAGATAGGATTAAAAAACCCTTCCAATATCGTTTGATATCATCCAAAGAAGCCGTGCCCTTGGTATGTATATACCCTTTACTACCGTTGTATACTGTATCAAATCATACATAGGTTAGTACACAGATCATCATCTGGCTAGCCTTTTCTCAACCATCCATCCATTCCATTACTTACTTACTCACTCACTCACTCACTCACTCACTCACTCACTCACCCACTCACTCACTCACTCACCCACTCACTCACTCACTCACTCACTCACTCACTCACTCAGTCACTCACTCACTCACTCACTCACTCACTCAATCACTCACTCAGTCACTCACTCACTCACTCAGTCACTCACTCACTCACTCACTCACTCACTCACTCACTCACTCACTCACTCACTCACTCACTCACTCACTCACTCACTTACTTACTTACATGTTGGGGTCGGCTTCCAGTCTAACCGGATGCAGCATAAATACCAGTATTTTATAGAGCGACACAATCAGTGGCGTAACTATACCGTTCGAGGCCCGTGGCAAATTCATCGAATGTACAGTATTTTTTTATTTTATAAGACTTTTTTTACACTTTTGCTTGAAAGAGTTTAATAATAAATGTTGGGAGTTGGGATTCTCCTCTGACCGGGGGCCCCATCCGGCTGGGGGCCTGTGGCATTTTGCCGACTTGCCACCCTGTAGTTACGCCACTGGACACGATACCTCTTGGTAAGACTGGTTGTCAGACTTTCGGGCTTCTGACGACCCATAACATCTGTCAAAAATCCACAAATGCCAGCTGGGACCAATGGCTTGACGTGATTATCAAGGCACAGGGGTCTCTTGGATATGTAAAGATGGTCACCCATCCACGGACCAACCGCCGCAAGCGAAGCTTAACCTGATCGATCGATCCTTGTGGCTGTTATTGCTCAGCTACGCGCCCTTGGATGTCACAATGTATGGTAAATGAATAAAGTCAGCCACGTAAAAAAAAACATGTAGAACATTTTTCTAAGTAGACTGTCATTTGTTTGTATCTTTGTCCGCCGCGCGCCGGTACGGGTAGGTAGTCAAAAGTCTGAAACTCTGAAAACCAGTCTTACCAAGGAGTATCGTGTTACCCAGTAACTTGGCTGTGGTGACAGTCTCTCCATGTAAAGTTCGGGTATTCAACTGCATCCGGTGAGACTGGAAGCTGACCCGAACATAGTTAGAAAAAGGCTGTGCATGACATGCAACCGTTACATTCTTATCTCCGATACATCCATCTTCTTCATTCTGATCTAGACAGGTGATTGGAATTTGTAAATGCTCCTCAAAATTAGGAATTAAATAGAGCTGAAATGATAATAAATTCTCACACTACAAAAAGTTAACAGACTCACACTTATAAGTGAAGGACAAATCTAATTAACGTGGAAAAAGCCTTCCAAGTGTATTGTGAAACTCAAGCTAAATGATGACGTAGCTGCCCCAGTTAAATGGTGTTACTAAATAACGTGTTCTAACTGTGGAGACAATGGTCTACAATGTGTCTGTGGTTAGGGTAACCAGAGGTGCAATTCGCGTAATCTTAAGGTGGAATAAGTCCACATTTTTCCCATACAAACTTCGGGAGTGTATTACTCCACTGTTCGACAGTGCACATCAAAAATTAAACATGATATGGTTTTGTCTCATTATTAATATTGTCTGTACGGAAACAGAATACTAAAATAAAAAGCCATTAAAAATTTAATAGCCAACATTGATTAGTTTTTCTTGCTAATTTAACCTAACTTTGGGCATGTTTAAGTAATAAAAGAAGTGTAAAATCTCCAAAACCAAGTCAGTACCGACAAAGATCAATATCGTAAAGTTCAATATACTTTATTGGTCATTGATTTTTGCAGTGGTTTTTTCATAAAACCCGATCTTGGAGGACTTTTCTTAACGTTTTACGCGATCGTTTTAATAAATGATCCTGCATCTTACTCAATAACGTTTTGCGTGTAGACTAGCGTCTAATTGCTCATCACTGATACTATCTCTGTCGGACACGAAGCCTAGTGAGACAGCGTGATTTTTAGCCAGGACCACCAGTGAGTTCGAGCCCGCGACTGAACGTTCACAGTCTGATTTAGTCTCAATCTGTTAAAAATACCTCGACTTTCCATACATTTTTGACATTTGATTGTCGCCGAGATGAGACTGGGACTAGATTTTGAACGTTTTTATTTACGAGAATTGGCCTTCTGATGAGTGGTTTCAGCAAGATCTTTGTGTTATTATTTTATCATAAATTAGTCTTCTTGTCTTTTATTGGCAAGGTAAGAACAGCTTATGCCGTGGTCAACCGCTTTGAAAAGAGATGCCTAGTGCCTAGTAGTATTTTTTTTTACAAAATACACTATAAAACAATACAATAATTTCTAGGACATAATAATTATGAGTAGGTATATTAGTGAAATATTTCCTTCAATGTTTACAACACGAAAAGTGTAAAATTATCTCTCTGTATCAAAAAGTGCTACCTGAGCAAAATTAACTGGTCCTAAAACCAAGATAACATAAATTTTACAGTCATGTCATACATAAATATAAAAGGAGTAAGTACTTTATGATATAAGTGTAAATTACAATATAAGATCCTGAAAAGAAAGACCACGACAGGGCTCCAAAATTGCTGTACACACGCTTGTAATATGTTAACTAACACTTTAACAGGGTATTCTGAGGGGACGGCGCGTACGCAGTCCCCACTATCAAAAATTACGCATCCGAGTTATCCGCATTAGGGATAATCGCAAGGGTCAACCTAACCGCAGTGCAATGGGAAGGCCTCGCCCTGGGGGAACCGCCGTCATGATCACGGTGTCCCCTATGCCAGGTAAGTATGACTTTGATACAAAACCGCGCGAGGGTCATTCAACGGCGGAGAATCTTAACACCGTAATTCAGAAACGTGACGTAAATGTAAAGCGCCATCTAGTTTGAATAGTCGAAACTAACTTGAGCGGCTTTACACAAGTACCAGGGGACTTTGTACACAGCTATCCCGTCAGTAGTTACGTCTCTATCGAACAAAACATGTATTCGTTAGGTGACGTTTTAAGGTCATGAAAGCGTCCCCATAAACGACAGAGAATTAAACATTCCTGGCTCGAATAAGAAATTTAACATGTGATGTTATATGCCTTACCTATTCTGTTCTCCTATTTATAAACGTTATTAGTGATTAGCGACTATTTAACCATTAATTTCTGACGTTTAAACGCCTCCTATCTTTATGCATCGTTTTTAAATAAAGGGGATAGAACGGACACGGCTGTTATCACAAAAAAAAAACTAATTTTAAACGTAAAAATATCCAAGAAATGCTATAGAATTTATTATTTATTTATTTATTCA
This sequence comes from Antitype chi, assembly GCA_947359405.1. NCBI lineage: Eukaryota > Metazoa > Arthropoda > Insecta > Lepidoptera > Noctuidae > Antitype > Antitype chi. The sequence continues at coordinate 6,397,636 of OX375836.1, forward strand.
TATAACAATTCGCATTGTGTCTCGTATAAATTCAAAGAAAAATTATAATTATAGGGAAGCTATTGCTTAAGCAAAACGAGTTTGACACAAATGATCAGGGTCTTTAAACACACGTGGGGTGCCACAAAAGGAAATAATAAAAGGAAGTAAAAAATCTGAACTTGGGGATAATATAGGACAACGTTGAATCATCAACACGACAATGAATGGAAATGCTGGTCGTACTATTGGAATTGAAAAAGCAATTTTTAAAACGAAACTAAATATGAGTGATGGACCGACTATAGACTTTGGCGATCAGCCGATAAACTATAGTGACTCTAACCTATTGGATATATTTGATTGAATTTACGTATACAGAATGGAACGACAGATATACGTAGTTCAATTTACTATCTTATATTGTCGCCTTCTGAAGTTTATCGTGTATGTATTGTTCTAAGGAGTTCTATGATTTGGGCTGACAGTTATGAGTATATAGATATAGGCATTATGATTCGGAAGAATGAGGAACATGTTACAAGAAAAGTGTTAAACGTAAGTCTGAATGTAGATCATCGTCATCATAATTTCAGCCGAGAGACGTCCACTGTTGTACATAAGCCTCGCGGATTCCTGCAACCAGGGCCTCAAGTCTGCTATTACAATAGTGTCAGAATGGTCTATCATTGATTTCATAATTGTTGATTTTGACAAGTTTGGTAATATACCAATAAAATGGCATCATTATGACTTTCCAATGGTCAGCCACTGACACTCCATTGAAAGAAATGGCATTTATTGGTAATCTCGTACATAATGACAAATGAATGACTGACTTAATTTACGAACTTCCTACTACTTTAGATTGCTTATAACACTAATAAATAATATGTAAAAATATATATGTATAAATGAAATCTGACATGAATAAATGTTCAAATTTAGTAGTCGTTTTTCGAAAATCATTTCTACTAACGAGTTTTATAATAATGACAATACGAAAATGCCATTATGACACAATTCTATTAAGAGACTATTGACCGACCAATGATCGACCATTATGAATTTAGCAGATTACGAACTTTTAGCAAAATGACAAATGAATGACAATGGGGTCGTGTTGGAAAAACGTAAAAATAGCAGACTTGGGCCCCAGGTCATCGGTCCATATTGTAGTACCTTTCAACGCTACGTCTTCTAGTACGCGGTCGCCGCTCCAGAAACTTTTGGCCCCTACAGCCATCTGTGCTGCAAGCAATGTGCCTTGTCCACTGCCACTTAAGTTTGGAGGCAATTCTTCGGGCTGTGTCGTTTACCTTGGTTCTCCTACGAATCTCTCCATTTCTGATTCGATCGCGTAGAGAAACTCCAAGCATAGCCCTCCCCATTGCCCTTTGGGTGACTTTCAGCATACTTATGAGGACCATTTGATTGTGGCTGGCTGTTTGAAAAAACTAGATCAAAGAAAACATTGATGGATTATCTATGCGTAAAATGATAATGGCTAGGAAGAATGTGACTTCTGAGTTGACGAATAGAGATCTTTGATCACCGTGCTTGCCTGAAGATTGGTGAGCCATTTCAGACTTATATTAATTACTGTGGCCCCAGTGTGAGTTTCTTTTAACCATCTCGATCTAACGCTTTGCCCGCATTCGTAGCTCCGATTGGCCCTGGATTGGTGAAGACCAATCGGAGCGCCGAACGAGATGGTTAAAAGAAACTCATAGTAATTTGCATGGTAGCCCTATCAAAGTTGTTCCGTTACAAGGTTTACCTAATCGCTGATTATCATCAAATTGCAAATATAACACCATGAAGTTACAACGTATAATTCATTGTTAATCTTTACGCCTTCCTTGGTTTATGGGTGAAGGAAAGTTACAAGATCCATAAAGTTTGTAATTGAAAGGTACTTAATTAACATACAGTGGCGGACCCGGAAGAGATAGGTAGATATCCATGTTGGTACATTCGTAGTTTGCTAGTAAGTTAATAATAATTTATTTATTTCAAAAAGTGTGGTACAGTCTGTTACAGTAAATATAATTTTACAATTTAAGGATAAAGTATATTTATTTATCAAATGTGCTTAATAATTAAAACTACGATATACAAAATAAATACAAAAAACAAAAGGACACTTAGGCGTCGAAGTATTCCTCAGCATCGCTGTCATCAGGAAACGTGCCCAGAAGACTGGCAGGATTGCCACGTTGAATGGCAATGCTAATTCTTTGGCCAAAGAACGACCCAGCCCTCTGGTCACGTGAAGTGTCGACCAGCCGGCGAGAAATTTCCTTAAAGTGGAAAAATCGAATAGAAAGAAAGTAACTAGTAACATAACTGAATCTGGCATCCTAGCTAGGTTACATGGTAACCAGCACCCCAATTGCGTAACATACGATTAATCATAATTGGTTTCAATTTGACAGTTCAACAATATTCATTGCGTTATTAACGTTGCTGAGCAGACACTTTTTCAAACATATGAAGCAATTGTTTAGCACTCTGTTTCAAAATGAAACAGATTATGATTAATCGTGAGTTACGCAAGTAAACCGTGCTGTTTTAAGGTTCGCCAGCCCAGGTCCAACAGGGATACAAACTTTTTAATAGAGACTGCTTAGAACTATAAGGTGCAGAGGTGTCGGTCACGTTGTCGCGAGTTCAATTGTTTTTTTCCCATCTCAAAAACTTTCCAACGTGCCTAAAGAAGTTTTCACTTCAAAAATCGAAGACATGTGACATCAATCAAACCGCATTAGGCCCACGTGGTGGATTACAGCCCACTCCCTCTCTAAGAGAGGAGGTCTGTTTCCCAGCAGTGGGAATATTACATTATAGGCTGATTATGCATTGAAAGCTAAAGTCAAGCACACGTGAGATCCGCATCAGGCCGCAGCACAACGCTTTTCATACAAAAATTGCCTTTGTTCATTGAAATTATACGAAAGTGATGAAAATAATTCAAAATCTTCCTTACCCACAAACGCACCATCTCTACCCACCTGCCAATACTTAACCAGTCGTAATAATATTACTCATTGGTGACACATATTTGTACCGACGACGGTAACGCCCAAACAAGCCCAACTGGTTTACTGATGTAACGTGGAAACTTACTGACTGTTCAGGACCAGGTCGTAATACGGATTACTAATGGTTAATTATTTAAGTGGTTACTAGGTAATACGGGTGTTGGATATACGGGACATTTTATTAAGTGTAGAAGCTTATAAGATGGTGGTCTAGCAAGGAGAGCAGTGATGCCGACAAGCTAAAATGCCGTTAACTCGCATATGGTCAATTTTCGTTTTTTGATGCCACCATTATCAGAAAAACTAAGCAGTATTTTTCTACTATTTATGGGTGCCAAAGATAAAAAAAGCCGTTATCTTGCCTTGTTTGATATGCTACTACTATGCTAAAACGCAGGTAAGCAACATTACTAAACTAAAAAGTGACTAAGGGCTTATAATTTTAATTTTTTAAAGAATTTTTACCATCCGTTACATAAGTAATTATGATGCATTGCATGTTTTTCTGTGCTTTTTTGTCCATAACTCGAAACATGATTTTGATGGTTAAGGGGACCTAGTCGCGGGCTCGAACTCACTGGTAAGTCTGGCTAAAAATCACGCTGTCTCACCAGGCTTCGTATCCAACAGAGATAGTACCAGTGATGAGCAGTTAGACGCTAGTCTACTTAGGTACAAAATGTTATTGAGTAAGATTAAGGATCATTTATAGTAAAAAATTCGCGAAAAACTAAGAAAAGTCCTTTGGAAGATCGGGTTTTATGAAAAAGCCAATGCATAAATCAATGACCAATAAAGTTTATTGAACTTTGTCGGTACAGACTTGATTTTGGAGATTTTACACTTCTTTTATTACCTAAACACGCCCAAACTTAGGTTAAATTAGCAAGAAAAACGAATCATTGTTGGCTCCTAACTTTTTAATGGCTTTTTAATTTAGTATTCTGTTTCCGTACAGACAATATTAATAATGAGACAAAACCATACCATGTTTAATTTTTGATGTACATTGTCGAACAGTGGAGTAATACACTTCCGAAGTTTGTATGGGAAAAATGTTGACTTGTTCCACCTTCACGGAATTATAACTTGTGGATGGCAGAGTGGGGCCAAAGACAGGAAACCGGCGTATCCTAGAACCAATCGGTCAATCCAAAACTTGTGACATCTACCAACCCGCACTGGGACCGTGTGGTAGATTAAGGCTCATTCCCTCTCTAAAAGAGGAGGCCTGTGTCCCAGCAGTGGGAACATTATAGGCCGATCATGCATGCTTAGAAATGCATGCATGCATGCTAGCAAAGAGTGCCTGAGTTTTGTTTAACGGATACCTACACGCCACTAAGAATTTTGGGATTTTTAGACAAATCTGTGAGACACTAACTTATACATCACTCGGCAGTCAGTCCTTGTTTTTTTTGTTCCGGGGTGTACAATCCTCATTCATGGACATCCTCTGCCCTCGGGCGGGCGGAGGGATCTGTCAAACTCTTACTGACTAAAAACCCACCCCGGTGTTCCTATCCCACACTTGGAGCGAGTATCATGGGAACTTGTGCGCATTCCACGATCCCCAGATGGTGCCAGCTCGCCTTTTCTGGCCACCTAATCCATCAGGGCTATAAAATGGCGTTGTCCGCCCTCCTCTGACGCCCGGTTTACCTGCTGCGGGTTGTAAAACACTGGTATTCAGCTGCATCCAGTTAGACTGGAAGCTGACCCTGACATAATTGGGAAAAGGCTGGGCAGATGAAGATAAGGAAAAATAAAATGTAAGAAACATAAACTTGTGATGAAAAATAAATTTTCCACAACATACCCAACAGACTGATATCACCAACACAATGGACCAACATGGCGACCAATGCTCTCTCCTCTGAACGAGAACCGACAGGCCTTTGCCCTGCAGAACATATAACAACACATATAAATATCAGATAAACGTTATTTTTAACATAATTACAAAATGTCCTCTCGTTGAACCTGAAAACGTACTAACAATTGATATTGAAACCTATTGTACTAAACAATGGAGTAAGTCATTGTCCCTGTATAAGGCGCGGAAGTGGAAATGCTGACGTGGCCGTAAAATTCAGTGCAGTAGACTGTAGTGAGTCAGAGGATTTCGTGACTAAATAACCTACATTATGTATATATTAATAGTTTCAACGAAAATTACGCAGACGGAGACCAGATGGAGAAAGAATGCTGAACTGTAATCCCACTGTACTAATATCACTGTATTACTATACAGGAAAAGTTTTTATTCAGTGCGCAAACTTTAACCATGAATTCAGCATATCATTCTAGACCCCCAGTGCAATCCGATACGGGTTAAAATCTGTTGTAATAAATTCGAATAATAAATGAGCAAGCATTATCGTAAAAATGCAAATAAAATCATATAAAATTAGATATTAACTATTTAATAATAAATAAATCATCACTGGATGCAGTTTGGCATTTGGAATTTTATGGTATATTTTTATTGAAGGGATAGAGTGGTTTTAAAGATAATTAAGAGGTGACTTTGATGATTTTTTTGATGCATTAAAGTATGTTTAATTATGTTTTGATTTCCATCACTGTATGCAAAAAAGACTTGAAAATATCATGTGTTTTTTTGCTTTCAAAATTATTTACGGTTAAAGAGTTACACTGGTTAAAAAAAAACCACCTTTTTGAGCGTTTTCAAGAAAACACTGCCTTAAAAAGGGTAATTCAATGGAATTCCAACCGATTTCGAATACGAATAACATGGCCGATGCAACGCCATGAAAACGAGTAGGTATAACAGTATTCCATCTATTTTATTGAATGACTAAACGTCTACGTAATCACCGAGTATAATAGGTAAACAATCGATCGCCTAGTGAACGGGTCATTGGCAGCGTATGGACCGGAATGAGCGAAAGTGAGAGCCCAGATCTGCGCATGCGCAATATATTAGCGTAGCTAAGCTTTGACTTGTTCTGCATAATGTCCAGTACTATTATAGGAAGATTGGTGTCGAAAGTGTCTAGAACTAGACCAGTGTGAGAATACCATGTAATGATACATAAATCAAACGTAATTTATTTAGAATAGACTGAGAGGATCAGCACTTTTTGTCCGTCAAAATTACATAAGACAGTCCCCGAATCACCCGCCCTTCATCACTTCCTAATGCTTTAGCTGGGAAGAAAGTGGCGCGACAAGTTTGTTGTGCCGCTCACCAGCAGCACAATTGTTTGCCCGTGCGTGCTGGCAAATCAAGTGGTTTTTAAAGTAAAAAAAAAGGAAAAAACCGCGTCTTAAAATAAATAATTAGACAGTATGTACTAGTAGGTATATAAAGTAAAAAAAGTATTTTTTCGTGATTATTTTATTATGTTTAAATCAAAGTGCAATTTTTTTCAGCCATGCATGCACTAGATCTTTACGGCCTTATTCATAAAAAGTTATCGAACATCTAAACACTTACTAAAGTCTGGTTTTTCATAGAGAAACCACACTTTAGCAACTGTTTAGAGGTTCGATAACTTTTCTGAATAAGGCCGTTAGTATTTATAATTGGACATAGTTAAGCAGAAAGGACTCAATCCACACAAAGTCACTTTTTAGTTTTGGCGTTTGAAGTTTGAGCTGTTATTTCTCTGACACAAAGTATTTATTTTTTGTTTTTTATTTACCGTCCTATTGCAAAACGCGATCTAAATTTGATTATCGACCTTAAGAACATGCTGATAGAAATACATTAATCAGAAACAATTCAAGCGGACTAAGTTAGTTCAGCAAATACATTTTATGTGCTCTTCATACTGTGGGTTGAGTCGGGATAGCTAGGCAAACTAGTTTCCGTTTACATTTTAAAAATAGGGTTTTCACTACATGATAGATTCGAACCTCAGCAGTACGATGGCATACTTAATAAAATTTTGGCCAAACTGTGGATTGACTCCTTTCTGCTTAGCTACGTCCAATTATAAATAACATTATTTTATTCTTAAATGAAGATATTTTATAGTAGTAAGTACTGGTAGGTACTGCAAATAAAAATAATTAACAATACATAAGCATATGTCGATTTTTATGAGTGAATACCAAAAATACTATAAAAAATTGCATACAAACTTATTAATATACCAACGATTTAGTCCTTGGCTGAAAAAAAATGCACACATGCATGGAAGCTAGCACACGCCAATAAAAATAAATACCCTTCCAAATTCGAACATTGTAAATCCGCGATTATTTATATAAAAACAAATGAGTTCGCTTTGGAATTCTGTGCGCTCACTTGAGTGAGGTTCCCTGTCAACTTCACAATATAGCAATAATACAGAGGGCTTATTCTTTGTCCAAATTTATATTCGTTTTAGCACATACATTTAACATGGCCGTTAATCTATTTCAAAATAGTAGCGATAACGCAACAAGATACGAAAGATTGTTAGTTATGTATCGCCATACCAAAGATGACGGAAACTGTCAGGCATTAACTATGCCACTTGATATTCATTCCACTAGCTTGTCATTCAGAAACCAGTACTGCTATTCTATAAAGTTCACTGCTCAGCTCACTCAAGTGAGCGCACACAATTCGAAAGCTAACTCATTTGTTTTTAAAGTAAATCATGGCGGATTCAAATCCAGACACTGTTCGAATTTTGAATTGTTGTTTTGTTTATAGCCAAGGTTTACAAAAAAATTAAGGGATTGTCGAGACAATATTACGATTAAAGGAGCGAATCGAGTGTTTTGTATGGCAGCGTTGGCGGGAAACCAGAAAGTGTCTGAAATAGACAAGTATAAGTAAGTGTATGTACAGAGATCGGATATTCGGATGCATATTTACCTAAAGATCATTTTTAGCTATGAAAGTATGGAAGCGGCTTTATAAATTATTTGTAATATTTATTAAAAACCCCGGGATTCTTGGATTGCATAACTATTCAAATGTATATTAATTTAAAATTAATGTTTAACCCGATACAAATATGTGTATGTACTGGAGGAGGGGTGGTTTGTATTAGTTAAAACAAAAAATAAGCAAATTACTTACCTAAATGTAGACTTTTTCGATACAAAAGCGCATTCCATGTTAGCCAACATCTCAACTTTAGGTGAATATGCATCTGAATATCCGATCTCTGATTATGTATCATCAACTATCATGTCAGAGCTGATGGTATGTTAGCTAGAACACGACGCATGGCTATGAAGTAGGTACCACATAAAAATCAGCCTATAATGTTCCCACTGTTGGGACACAAGCTTCCTCTCTGTCAGAAGAAGTTGGCTGTAATCCACCACGCGGGCCCAGTGCGGGTTGATAGACTATATGTCAAATGTCTTCGAGTTATTAGTTCTATGACATGCCGGTTTCCTAACGATGTTTTTCTTCACCGTTTTGAAAGCACCAGGCTGTCACAAATTAGTAGAAGGTTATGAAGATACCTTCCACAGGTGATACCTATCGAATGAACGACCATTTACCACCTTACTGATTGGCAATTTTTTTTTGAAGTGAAACTTTTTTTTTTTGGGTAGGAAATCATCAAATAACTTCTCCCGCTCTGGGTGGAGCGGGAGGGCGTGTCAGACTTTTGCTGACTAAAACCCACCCGTGTTCCCTTAATTGCCTGTGTGCCAGGGGCCGCGGTATCTCTTTCGAACAACCCGCACCCCTGGCAGACAACTCGCACCCCTGGCAGACCCGCACCGCGTGAAACTTCTTATGCGACTTCCAACAAGGTTGCGTTAAACGTTTAACGCAACCAAGGGAGAGAGAAAGAAAGATACACAATAAGAAGTTTCACTTCAAAAAAGTAGAAAGTAGGAGAGAGAAAGAGAGTGAGTCGGTTTCACTTCTTCCGCGCGGAGGGACTCCACGCACTTTTTTTTGTCAAAAAAATCTATCAATCAATGTGCCTATATAGTCTTGTCCCTACTATGTTGAGGTCGGCTTCCAGACTAACCGGATGCAGCTAATATTATCATATTGGTAAGACTGGTTGTCAGACTTTCGGGCTTCTAAAGACCCGTAACGACTGTCAAAGATATAATACGAATGACAGCTGTGACCAACAGCTACACGAGCTTTCCGAAGCACGGATTGGTCTTGGTAACCTAATCGATCGACCCGTGCGGTTTTATTACTTAGCCCTTCTATGAATGAGAACTATCTAGCGAGCTCCCATTTGGTACAATTAATAAAATACTACAAATGAACGCGTTGAAACTAAACATCATGACTCAAATTACTTCGAGTGCTCTATTTCTTCCGTTTTCACACAAGGCTAAAAAGATTTTAATCTCATATTTAATCCGGAATACGGAAAACGGTGTTTCCGACACACAATGACGCATAAAAAACTAGTTTACTGTAATACTGCCGCTTGCTTTATTAAGCTTACTTTGTTATAAGAATCACCACTAAAGTAAGTGTGCATATTGTATGTTTGTTAGTCTCAACTCAGCCTATTACAGTTTACTGCCTCTAGACCTTCCGCATCCAGTCTGTCCGAGCCACCTTTCGCGGTCGCGGGTCCATCCAGCTGGAGGGCATCCCACACTAAACTCACCAATACGCAGTCTCCACTCTAGTTTGTTTTTCTATCCCTCCGAAACGGTCCAACATTAAAATGGATTAAGTCGGATTAAGTGGTTTTAATGGATTAAGTCCGCCTTAGTACATTTCTGAGCATACGACTGGGTAGGTACTCAAAAAAACTGCATCGCTTTGAAATTCGAATGCTGTGTCGTTGTGAATCCGCGATGATTTACTTTAAAAACAAATGAGTTCGCTTTCGAATTGTGTGCGCTCACTTGAGTGTGGTGAGCAGTGAACTTTATATTTTAACACTATTGTTAGAGGCGACGACACTACTGCAACTAGTGCGAATATAGCTTAACTTAGAGATTAGCACACAGTTCCCACCATGCAATGTTTTTTTATACTTTTGCACATGCAAAGACAATTCAGTGAATATCTCGTAACGTTAGAAAAAGCTGTTAATTTTCGTTTGTTGTGCAGTTAAGCAACGGTTGCTTGTTGCTCTAGATAGGATTAGGGTTCCGTATAACATCTTTCTATGCATGCAGAATTGTCTATTCCACTTGTAAAAACATGGTTCGTACTGCGTACCACTGTGTCGTGTCGTAATCGCCAGTTATGTTTGAGACTAGAGATGGGCCGACTATGACTTTGATCGGCTAGCCGACTAGTCGGCCAAGCCGATCGTGGCTTTCGATTGAGTTCGGGTAACATCGATAATGTTCGTGACTACGCTTTCAGCTCGTAGGTTGGTGCGCGGCGCCCGGCGACCAGATGGAATTGTTGGGGCATGTTTTTGTTTACTTTACATTTATTCTGTCATTGTTTACGTGCGAGCCGGCGTTTGGTCCTATCCTAATTTCCTATCCTATTCTAGATAGCACTGAAACAGATTCTATAAAAAAAAAAACAGTTGCACTCCGGGAGTGCCGACAGTAGTGAAAACTTGAACAATTACGTGTGTATTTTTTAAATCGTCAATACAGGATTTCATATTAGGTCCTTGGGTCCTGATTGCTCTCGGTAAAAAATGATAAACGAGCGATCGACTTCAGCCATTAAAGGTAACAGCACAGATTTTTACGACAAAAATACAAAGGGAAAGAAAGGGATAAAAGAATTAGAATTTCCAGGGTCTTTTCCAAAAGACATCAACGCGCGACTCATCCGTGTGCTCAAACGTTCGGTGACGATGACGCGAGTTCCATGATTTTTGTTCACCCAAAAAGTGCTCAACGCACCTAAAGAAGTTTTCACTTAAAAAAAAAAATAACAGTAAAGATTTCAATTTCATTTCATTCAACCGTCTTTTAAATTTTTAAGCATATTAATACGAATAAAAAATGGGCCGATTAGTCGCCGACTAATCGCCGACTACAAATATAGCTGACTAGTCGACTTTCACAGGGCACATTGCTCGCAGAACAGATGACCGATGGGGCCGAAAAGTTCTAGAGTGGCGACCGTGGACCGGAAGACGTAAACTTGGAAGGCCTCCCACAAGGTGGACCGATGAGCTTGTGAGGGCTGCAGGAGTCCGCTGGATGCGGGAGGCACAGAACCGGTGGAAGTGGCGGAGCTTGGGGGTGGCCTATGTCCAGCAGTGGACGTCTTTCGGCTGAAATGATGATGATGATGATGTGTCGACTTTCCCGACTAGTCAGTACATCACTATTTAAGACCCATGCAATAGGCTCCTCCCTATTACATGGGACTTAAACATAACTGGCAAAACGTGGGTGTTTTATAGGTACACCCTCAGCCAAACCTTATGGGGAATATAGGCGTGATGCTATGATTACGACACATCGCCCCATGCAATAGGAGGCGACCTTATAATAATCAACCGGGCCCAATTTCAGACTACGGACTACTATTCGAAAAAAAAAATCCTAATGGAAAAACCCAAACACTTTGCCCGACCCGGGAATCAGCACAGGACATGAGGTCCACATGAGGCTCAGCATTAGCGCCAATGAACCAACGAAGCAGTCACAACGTGTCTTCCCAAAGCCTCCTATATCCCGCGTATTTCCGCGATATTCACCAGGTCTTCAGTAGATCTTGTGGTAACGTCTATTCAAGGTGTACCTTCTAAAAAGTGCTTGTGGCTAAATGCTAACAGCAGCTCGGATCGATCAAAGATTAAACTACGCTTGCCACGGTCGGTTCGTGGATGAGTTTTTTTTTTGGTGGGAAATCATCATATAACTTCTCCAGCTCTGGGTGGAGCGGGAGAGGCGTGTCAGACTTTTACTGACTGAGAACCACCCGTGTTCCTTCAGTTGCCTGTGTGTTAGGGGCCACGGTATCACTTTGGAGCAACCCCGCACCCCTGGCAGTTCGTGGATGGGCGACTCTCCGTGTCTCGGAAAGCCGATAAACCCATGCTCCCGAGTTTTATTCAACATCATCTTTAACAGTTGTTACGACTGTTCAGAAGCTTATCTGTCTGGAAACCAGTATTACTAAAGATATCGTGATACCCAGTAATAGGGTTGTCAAGTTCAAATAGGCAGTCGTTCCAAGAAAAACACTCGTATTCAGCTGCATCCGAATAAACTTGAAGCCGACCCCAACATTGTCGTGAAGAAGCTCGGCAGACTTTTTTTTGTTTTCAAACTCAAACTCAAACTCAAAGCATTTATTTCAAATAAACCAATTATTGGCACTTTTGAATTGTCAAGGTCGGTGAGATAGAAAGATGAAGCTAGTTGCCCATTCCAAAGCGTAGGTACCTATGGAGAAGAACGGGCAAGAAACTCCATGGACACTCTTTTAAAATCAATAATACTGCTTGAAGTTTAAAACTCCGGACAAATGATTTATCATTATTTATTCTTTTCAACTTTTCATTTCATTTACCCGGATACCCGTTGCTTTAGTTACCGTACTCCTAAAAAAACTGAATAAATTCAATTTGATTCACATTCTAGACTAGACTTTCAGTATTACTCAATGCAAGGAGAAATAATATACTTGCTCAATGTAATTCATTGCAAAGGTCAGTTATTAATGCAATATATTTGCGGTTAATTTGAATCTTATCTAGACATTAATGGTAATCCAATCACTTTGTGAACGTCTCGTGGTCTAGAATGGTCAAAAGCGAGATTACTGCACTACTGTTTATTCATTTAATAGGTTTTGTTTGCGACTCCACCCGCGTGGATGTCGGTTATCGTGTAAAAAAGGAGCCTAGTCTTTCTCCATAACTCAGGCTATACAAGATGTGGCGTAAATAGTGGTCCGTTAAGGATTCGATATACCAGATAATTTACTATAACATATTACAATTTTAACCATTTTTATCCAAGGATTCCGAAAATATTATTTTTTTGTTTTTTATTTACGAAATTTCTACCTTTTGTAACCGATGAAAAAATTATGGTTTTTGTTGAAACTACTAGGAAACCATAATTTTTTAATTTTTTCATTGGTAGGTAGAAATTCAAAGGTAGAAATTTCGTAAAAAAAAAAAAAAATTTTTTTTTCGGAATCCTGGGGTAAAAATGGTTAAAATTGTAATATGTTATAGTTAATTATTTGGTATATCGAATCATTAAAAGGTGGACCCCACTATTTACGCCACACCCTGTATATCTGCCAAATTTCATGACGATAGATTCAGCGGTTTAGGCGTGAAAGCGTAACAGACAGACAGACACAGTTACATTCGCATTTATAATATTAGTAGGGATTTACTCTTAAATAAATCATTTAATTGCAATAAGTAATGCAAATAGAAAATAACTGATGGTATGTCAAATACCAACGATCTAGTGCTTGGCTGACTTTTTCAACTTTTGTTTATATTTAATTAAATAATCACTAAAAACCACTATAAATGCGCCGCTGGCAGCCCGCGTGGGATGAACGCTCTTAAATAAAAATATTAAACCGAAATAAGTACTGCAAATTGAAAATAATTAGCGGTATGTTGATTTAGAAGTAAATACCAAGATAACCGTAAAAAAATTGCATACAAACTCATAAATACCATCTGCTTGGCTGACAAAAAAGTACTTTGATCTTGAAATGCGACGTTGCAAGCCCGCGCCAGATGAACGCTCTTAAATGGTTGCCTAATTTCAGTGTAACTAATTAATAAATCACAATCTCAGTATTAATTAAGATCAACCTCAAACGTTAAAGTGATTTAAAAAGGTAAGGTCAACAGCACGCAAGAGTAGCACTTAAGCAACAAAAACGCCTTTATGGCTACGGAACAAAGGCGTTATCAAAGCTATCGTTGATGTCTGATTGAGTGTACTGTCTTGTAATTACCAAATACTGCCAACAATTTGATAATTACTACAATTTACGTCCTAAATAAGGTAATATGTACTAAAAACATAATTATAGGAAGCAACTTAAATTAATGTAAGTAATAATTAACTCTATCATGTAACTTAGATATGTATCTTTTACTTAACATAACATAAACATCACGTTAACGTTCCTTGAAGGGTTAGGCAAAGGTGTTTTTTTTTTAAACGTCGCCCCACACTAGGAATTTTTCCTGTATTGTGGGTGCGTTTACAAACATTTAAACTCACATACACAAACAGCCTGGCCCGGAACAACTACTTGTTGGTCATACAAATATTTGTTCCGTCAATCAGTCAAACAGTCAATCGCTTAAGGCCCATAGTATCCTCATCTCCCGTCTGAATGCTAAAGCACGACTGCCGCCCGCGACCGCGCAGGGCACCTCTGAGCCTTTATCTCAAAATGGGGATATTCCTTGGCAAATATTGATTAATTTACAATTGTGCTTCGGCGGTTCTGTGGTACCTCTAACTATCTATTTTTCAGTGTATTTTTTTTTCCAAATAACGAAGCCGTTTAGTAGGAGTATGGAATAGAAGCCAAAATATCGCGTGTTGGAAAATATTTTTTTACAGCAAAAGTATTAACCATACAAAAAAAGTACTTCCGGCAAAATGATCTACCTATATGAATCTATAGCAAAATCATATATTTTTCAAATCTTCAAGACAAGTCGTTAATGAGCAGTACGGTTCATAAAGTTACCGCGTTACGCTACCAAACGGGACTTAGGCCCTTAACCACTGCACCAATCGTGCCGTCAAATGTATAGTCAGTAGGTATTATTTTCTAACAGCCCCGTTGGTCTCGTGCTCGCAAGCGCGACTGCTGAGCGTGGGGGTCCTGGGTACGATTCCCAGGTCGGGCAAAGTGTAATTGAGCTTTTCCATTTAGAATTTCTTAGTAAAAGCCCGTAGTTTGAAAGTTGGCGGTGTGATACCCCTGTACCTCGAAAAGCACGTTAAGCCGTTGGTCCTGCATCTGATCTCCCACCAGTCTTGTCGGATTGCCGTCCCATCGGATTATGAGAGTGAGTGCCCCCGTGTCTGCGCACACACTTGTGCACTATAATATCTCCCGCGCCGAAGGCTAGTCTCTGTTGAGATTGGCCGCTATGACCGAAATACAATAATTTACCTGAAAATATACGGTCCTTGAGGACACTATGTGTATTTAAAGCGAGGTTAAAGGCATTGCTCTTAGAAATATGTTATTATAGTATCTTAGAATTTACAGAAGATAAAATGTTAAAATAGAGTTTAAATAAGTATTATATCCGTGTGTTAATTATAATATATATTCTTTTTTATGTATAAAACTAGATATAAGTTTAATTAATATAATATTTTAAGTGTGGAAGTCCCTGATCT
The DNA here is from genome assembly GCA_947359405.1 of Antitype chi. Taxonomy (NCBI): domain Eukaryota; kingdom Metazoa; phylum Arthropoda; class Insecta; order Lepidoptera; family Noctuidae; genus Antitype; species Antitype chi. The sequence goes on from OX375836.1 coordinate 6,412,899, forward strand.
ACGTCATATTAGATCTCATAGTAATATGTACTTATGTTAGTTTTAAGTTATCTTGCTATGCCCTAACAGGGTCATGTACTCACTAGTTTTAAGCCTAGCTTATAAAATAATATGGTTGTGTACATTGTGCATTTAACAAATAAATAAATAGTCTAGAGAACTATTTAAAACTTATTTTCTACGTAAAACACTTGTGCGGTCGGGTCTCTCCGTCAAAGAACGTTCTTCTCACGCGTGATTTAAAACAAAAGCGAATTTTCGCAGCCACCATCTTGAATTTGCATACATACAAGAAAGTCGCTGGGTGCATAAAATGTATGAACGTTTTTCCGCGTGATGACTTCTACCAGTCAACTTCCACCGCAGTGGGCCAGCGGGATTACGAGCCCACACCCTCTCGGTCTGTTTCCCAGCAGTGGGAACATTATAGGCGGATGACACTCCTACCGCAAGCCGCGTTAACAAACTTCGTTCTAATAAAACACTTTTTAATTTTACAAACACACACAATGCCAACCCTAACACTCCAGTGGAGCGTAGGTAATTATTTTAAAAAATGGCCCTTAGTTTCCATACTGTCCATTTGTATATTGTGGCATAGTCGACCTCGTTAAATGATAAATGATTTTATTTCTGTAAGTAGGTTTGTACAAACACTTTTACACGTCAAAAATATTTTTTTAAACTAGATGAGGCCGGCGTTTCCTATCTGACTACTCTGAGAAGAAAGGCCAAAACAAACTTAGAGGTCACAGTCTCTTTCAAAGTCCAGACATAATCTTGGTCAGATCATGTGAAGACCATGTAAATTGGTGTCTGAAATGGTCTTTTGAGGAAAGAACCACACAGATTGAGTGGATCTGTCCAATCCGTGCACGCATTTATCAGCAATCATGCAGCTTAACTCAGAACTTGATGAGCTCAATGATCCGACGAACAATACCAAAGAAAGGACATTTGGGTAGGCCGCATAAATTACTCAAACTGCCAGACCATGATTAAAACTAAATGGGAAAAAATAAAAAACCAAACCAAAAAAACACCCTAATGTCACACTAACCGGACCCAAAATCCAGACTCCAAGCTTCTACTGAGAAATACCCAAAGGAAAAAGAGCTCATTATCTTCAAACCGCTGAACCGATTTTGATAAAACATGTCAAAGAACACTCCCGAATAATTCACCTTTCAAACAAATAAAAAACAAAATCAAAATCGGTTCATCCGTTCAGGAGCTACGATGCCACAGACAGACACACACGCACACATACACACAGACATGTCAGACTATAACACGTCAAACTTATAACACCCCGTAATTTTTGCCTCCGGGGATAAAATCCAAATAACTCTTTACCCGATCTACATAGATCTATTTACATACAGCTCGCATACAGCTGATTGATTGATTGGAAAGCCAAATCAGGTTTTCATAATGTGTCATTTTCGATACGATACCCTGATGAATGGTTGTGAATAGCTACGCTGGTAAACGAAACCAGGGGGCCGATTCTACTAATTTGCAACGTTACACGTTAAATTGTGTTTCCACAACAGTTCGATTTCGATCGCCGTTCGATAGTTACATAAAAAGTCATTCTACTATTTTATAAGCAAAATGGAAACTAAACTTAAAACGAATTGCAACTGAACTGTAGCGGGAACACAGCGGGTAACCCGCGTTACCAACATGCCAAAATAATATGTTTTATTAATACCAAAAAGAAAAAAGTTGAATCTAAAAATGTTACTAAACACGAATATGTGGCACTAAAAGTATTTTCTATAATTAAAAGACATAATGATCATAATTTTATCATTAACTTTGTCCTATAGTAAACGTCACGCTCATGTTCGATTTTGTTAGTAGAATAGGTTTTGACATTGTTTCAATCGATCGTTGGCGTAACTAAAACGTAACCGCAGCTGTGTCGCAGCTGGACCGTTGTTCATTTTAGTAGAATGCGAAAACGCTTATAAGTGGTGATTCGGTTGCGGTTCTATTGCGTTTTTTTAACAAATTTGTTAGTAGAATCGGCCCCCAGGACCCCATGCTCAGCAGTCGACCTTGGGACTACTAGACCAACGAAACTAAAACACAAAATGGTATCAAGTACATGGTATTGTTATGTTCTTGAAGGTGACATAAAGTAACAAAAAATGTTCGTTTTTTTTTACCGTGATTTTAACTAGATTATTGTGGAAACATACAGAGCCGTAGAACGGACGGGACCGCTTAATAAGCGTACAGCAGGCTTAGCACGAGCACCGATTTGTCGACGGAAGAAAAGACATGACTATTAACTAAATTATGTACAATAGGAGAAGATAGCTATGTGCTTCTATTAATTATCACAGTTATGCGATCTAAACGAATCATGATTTTTTAGATAATCGTATATACTCTGTGGCCGTTGAGTAGAAAGTTCGTTGTAAGTGTGATTTTGATAGTTTGGGAAGAAATATTCTTCTGAAATTGTCGACATTTATAAGGACCTAGGCAAAGATCGTTAGAAACGAAAGACAAAATGACAGATTGTAGAAGGATATCTACGTTGCGATGTCAAAAATGGAGAAACGAAATGTCGGTTTGTATTGAAAAAACACTGTCTATTCTTCGTAGAAATAGAAAACGTCATGCTAAGCCTGCTGGTCAGCTGCTTAGCCTTTTTACACGCTTTAAATTAGCTTCACTGGTATGTTTGTTTGTTTGTGTGTAACCGACTCCTTAGAGCGCGATTTTGACCCACTTTAAACAGTCAGATTTCATTGAAACTTTGTAAACTTATCAAGGACCGATGACAATTCAATAATTAAAAAAAAAACACGTTTTTTTAGTTAGCAGAACTAAAAAATAGAAAATAAATAATAGTTTAAAAAAATTAAAAAACACGCTTTAAAAACCAAACTAAAAAAAGAAGAAAATAATTTAATTCAATTAAAACGCGTGGGGTGCTTCACATTAAATGATTATAAAAATACCTCAAAAAGAACCCCACGCTTTTTAATTGAATTAAATTATTTTCTCCATTTTTAGTTTGGTTTTTAAAGCTTGTTTATTACTTTTTTAAACTATTATTTCCAACTATGTTGGTCGGCTTCCAGTCTTAACGGATGCAGCTGAATACCAGTATTTTACATGGATTGACAGCCTATGATATAATACCACTTTGTAAGACTTTCGGTCTTCCGACTGACTGCCGTAAAGACTGCTAAAGATCTTCAAATGACAGCCAGGACCAACGGCTTAAGAGGGAACAGGGCGAACGATTCTCCATATAAATGTATTCCCCTTTTTTCTTCCTGAATAATGCCTCTAAAGCAATATTATTTTTTACATAAAATCAAGGTCTGCTGTAAGCAAGTCCCTGTGATTTTCTGTTTTTCAGCAACTAATTAGTAAAGAAAATATGAACCTCTATCGGTCGATCTCGTCAAAATGTTTGTGATAATTTCAATCTGAGCTGCAGCTGTCCCATCACAGACTACGGAGGCAGACTTACTGACAGCGCGACGGCAATAGTTTCTTCAAATTCCTCGCAGGCCCCGTCCCCTCTGAACGTGCTTCGCGTGGCACAGAGGCTTTATCATAGGTAATAGTAATATATTTTACTTTTTATAGCCTTGTAGAGAAGATTTTATTGTTTGTTAATAGAACCATTAAGTGGAAGGTTGCTGGATTTTATGATCAAATTATGCGACAAACTACAATCAATGCATAATTAATCCCCTTATCGACAAAACAAAGATGATCATAATTAAAATACTGCAATATTAATGTGTGCATGATGCACCACATTATTAAAAATAGGGAAATGTATAACTGATCCTTTAAAAACTTATTGACCTTCTCTAATGATGTAGGTACCTACAACTTTGTAAATGAATGAGCCTCTTTTAAAATTCCTGACTTTTTCTCACTATTGGTCGCAGCAACCAAGCTAGAATACACCAACCAAACGGGTTAGAATAGCATAGAACTGTGACAAACCGCGAGCGAGCCGAGCGAGCAAAGCTAGCAGCTGTGCCGCAGCAGCGCCCAGCTAGCGCTACATCCAAGTTGGTTACAGTCACTTGGCTATTTAGTACTTTTACTGACCACAAAATAGGAATAATTAGAGATTCACTAAAAGAGGCGGCCTCATTATATTAGAGTGTTTAATAAACTTTTTAGGAAAACAAAATGGCAATTACGTAAGGTTCGAAAATATTACAAAAACCAAGATTAAACGTTGCTTAGTAGTAGCATCTCGTATTTAGTAAATCAACAACATAAAAACTCCATTTATCTTTTTGCCCACAATCATGTCTTGAGTGCATCGAATCAGAAAGTATATACAATTGTATATAATTCAGTACCTACTTAATAGCGAAGTAGGCGTGAAGTTAATCTGTCGACGATTTATAGTTGAGCAATAAAATAATTGCTTTGTGTACCAAGTGTGAGGGACGGTGGAGGTTCTAGATTGGTTTTCAAGGTTTGAGGATGCCTGTCTAATAGAGCGGAGAAGAGAGGCCAATAGATTTTTTGCATCCATGCGGAGTGAAGCGGACTTTGAATTCTATCAATCCCTACTAATATTATAAAATTCGAAAGTAAGTCTGCCTGTCTGTTACGGTTTCACGCCTAAACCGCTGAACCGATCATCATAAAATTTGGCATATATATAGCCCGAGATATGGAAAAAGACATAAGCTACTTTTTTTGCGATAACCGACATCCACTCGAGCGGAGCCGCGGGCAGAAGCTAGTATAATATTAATACTATTAATTATATAAGAAAGCTAGAGAGTACGTTTGTTTGAACGCGTTTGAATCTCTGGAACTACCAGTTGGATTTGAAAAAAAATATTATTGTATATAATAGCCACATTTATGAGAAAGGCTATTTAACATCACGCTACGATCCTTAGCCGAGCTAAATCAAAAAAAGTTGTACTAGCGCGGACGGGCAATGGTATACGAAACGACGGGATTTTTTTTTTGGTTGGGAAATCATCAAATGACTTCTCCCGGTCTGGGGAGCGGGAGGGCGTGTCAGACTTTTACTGACTAAAACCCACCCGTGATCCCTCAGTTGCCTGTGTGCCAGGGGCCGCGGTATCTCTTTCAAACAACCCGCACCCCTGGCATGCATCGGCCCTTGCGGACACCACCAGTTGGTGCTGACATCTCTTTGAGGCGCTCGTGGAACACAACGCGCCGTCGACCCGGGACGAACCGACGGGTTGGTGGCCAAAATTTCACGGGAGGCGTTGGTCCCATTTGTACATATTTGACAGTCGGTACGGGTAGTCAGAAGTACCGAAAATCTTACCAAGGGGAATCGTATTAGGTACCCAGTTACATGGTGTGTGGAGGTCAGATAGGCAGTCGCTTCATATAAAATACTGGTATTCAGCTGCATCGGTTTAGACAGGAACTCGGCCCCAATATAGTTGGGAACAGGCTAAGCAAGGTTTGATTGATTTTTGACATTCACGCACAATGATATGATGACTTTTAAATGCGTAATCAATATTGGCAAGATAAATGCAAGGTAATTGCCTGTCGTGTTGTTAGTCACGTACCATCCAGTGACGCGGCGCAACGCTAGTGACGTAACTAAATATATTTGTTAATCTCTTTCTTACAACAGGAATCGGTATGGGTCTTTCTTGTTCTTCGCGCACTGTATGATTCTACATTCATGGTATACGCTGTTTTTGAGTGCTCCAATGTTCGTGTATGACGCGTCTATTTATAATGCGTCATCGTTCACGCCCACAATTTCCTCCCGTATAATTCACAAACAAAGGCTACTAAATATGTACGCTGCAGACCTTACCACGGCTTGTGACCACATTGTACATACATGACCCTAGTATTAAGTAAGGTCACTAATTATATTGTTCAGAATACATGGGTGTTCACTAAATGAGGCCTCTTTTGTTCTACAACGATTTTTTGGCAGAAAAAAAACCGTACCTATTACAAAAATAATTGTGTGTTTGACAATGTGGAATTCCGTGGGTGACGAGGTGTTTGTCACGTGTGTATCACTTACATAGGTATTAGAAAACTACAGAACGCCATCTGCTACGATCCTAACATAGGTACTTCTTTTGAAATTTCGACTCGATCAGACCTGTGAAGCAGCGTTCTCTATGCATTTGACTATCATACTGCGACCGCCAACCCGCCTGCCAAGCGTGGCGTATATGGCAAATCCCCCCTTTTGGGGGAGGCTTATGTCCAGCAGTGGATGTCTTTCGGCTGATATGATGATGATGATGATGATGGGACCGGTGGAAGATGCTCAAATCCCTTCATCAAAGGGCTCAACAGATTCTCATGAATCATAGCTAAGAACACTCTTGATTGAGTCACCTTTGACACAAAACAAAAAAATACAAAATTAGTTCAGCCGTTTGGGAGCTACGATGACAGACACAGATACACACGTTAATTTTATAACACCCTTCTTTTTCCCACGGGAGTAGAAAACAAATGAGTGCGTTTTCAAATTGTGTGCACTCACTTGAGTGAGGTGAGCAGTGAACTTTACAGAATAACGCAACTCTACACTTTATCTCAATGCATTCCCTACCACACGTAATAAATGCATTCTCTACCCATCTTCTATCTATATAAATAAAAAGAAAAGTCCTGACTGACTGACTCATCAACGCCCAGCCCAAACCCTTGGACCTAGATAGCTGCAATTTTGCAAAGAGGTTCCCTTTATAATGTAGACAAGGGATAAGGAAGGATGTTTCAAAATTCAACCCCTAAGGGAGTAAAATAAGGGATGAAAGTTCCGCGCGGGCGAAGCCGGTAGCAAAAGCTAGTACGCATTATATAATCTTTAAGGGGAACCTAGTCGCGGGCTCGAACTCACTGGTGAGCCTGGCTAAAAATCACGCTGTCTCACCAGGCTTCGTGTCCGACAGAGATAGTATCAGTGATGAGCAGTTAGACGCTAGTCTACACGCACAACGTTATTGAGTGAGATGCAGGATCATTTATAGTAAAAAATTCGCGAAAAAATGAAGAAAAGTCCTTTGGAAGATAGGGTTTTATGAAAAAGTCAATGCATAAATCAATGAACAATAAAGTTTATTGAACTTTTCCATAACTGAACTTTGTTGGTACCGACTTGGTTTTGGAGATTTTACACTCCTTTTATTACTTAAACACGCCCAGAGTTAAGTAAAATTACCAAGAAAAACTAATCTTTGTTGGCTCCTAACTTTTTAATGGGTTTTTATTTTAGTATTCTGTTTCCGTACAGACAATAATAATAATGGGAAAAAACGATATCATATTTTACTTTGGATGTGCCATGTCAGACAGTGGAGTAAAACACTCCCGAAGTTTGTATGCAAAAAATGTGGACTAGGTTCACCTTAACGTTCATAATGAAATCGAAAGCACCAGAGAATCGCGTGTCAAAACGAACATTAAAATACCGTTAAAATATTCAAATTTAAATTCAAAACTGTTACATTTTCTTACATAATAATAATTAATTTGAACAATTTAATAGATTTATGATCTGTAACGAATAGTGCGGAAGAAACTGTGACTGCTGTCGTATAGACACGGTTTTGTAATTAATTTTCTAGTCTGCCTCATTGGTCTAATGCTCGCAAGTACTACTACTGAACATTAGGTTCTGGTTTCTATTCCCAGGTCGGGCAAAGTGTTATTGTGTTTTTAACAGACTTAAAAAAGAAGGAGGTTATCAAATCGACTGTATTTTTTTTAAATGTTTGTTAGCTCAGAACTTTCGACTGGGTAAACCGATTTTGATAATTCTTATTTTATTTGAAACCTGGTGCTTTCCGTGTAGTCCCATTTTAATTTCATATAGATCTGATGATGCGTTTTGGAGACAGACAACTGAACTCTTCAAAAAATTACAGCAAATCAACCGCGATTGCTGCGACCGCATAAATATGCATTGTTTTCACCCCAAGGATGAAGACATTTCGAATTGGTGTGGGGTAGGTACGATAGCTAAAAAGTAAAAAAAAAACAACCGACTTCCGGAAAAACACTAAAAAGTGAAAAATAACATTAATTTCGGAAGGCAGTAACAATTTTTTACGCGCTTTATATTAGCTTCACTTGTATGTTTGTTGGTTTGTTTGTTTGTTTGTTGGTTTGTTTGTTTATTTGTTTGTTTGTATGTAACCGACTCCTTTGAGCGCGATTTTGACCCACTTTAAACGGTCAGATTTCATTGAAACTTTGTAAACTTGTCGAGGACCGATGACAATTCAACAATTAAAAAAAAAAATTGGGGAAAAAAAAACAAGTTTTTGTAGTTAGCAGAACTAAAAAATAAAAAATAAAAATAGTTTAAAAAACTAAAAAAACACGTTTTAAAAACCAAACTAAAAAAGGAGAAAATAATTTAATTCAATTAAAAAGCGTGGGGTGCTTGACATTAATTGATTATAAAAATACCTCAAAAAGCACCCCACGCTTTTTAATTGAATTACATTATTTTCTCCTTTTTTAGTTTGGTTTTTAAAGCGTGTTTTTTAGTTTTTTAAACTATTATTTTTTAAATTAAAGTTATTTTTCACTTTTTTGTGTTCTCTCTGAATCTGGAATTTTTCAGTAGCAGCCCGCAGTTTGGATTTGTGGCCGGTTAATGGCGATAGGCTCGCCCCCTATTGTATAGGACTTAAAAATAACTGGCGAAATATGGATTTTATACCACAAGGTACACCTCAATTCATCAATCAGCTTGTCTCTGGAACCTAGATGTGTAACCGTTTTGCGACGCGCACCTCGTTTTGAATCCCAACTTACTCATCCGACGTCTTTACTGACGGGAAACATTTTTAAATGTAACCAACAATATTTGCATGCTATGATATAAGCTAAACATGTATGCTCTATAATGTACCTTAAAACAACTTTATATACCATGTTTTATGCAAATTAATATTATTTCTATTTTTATTTCTATCATCATTATTTCAGCCGAAAGACGTCCACTGCTGGACATAGGCCTCCCCCAATTTGGGGGGCTTGCCATAATCGCCACGCTTGGCAGGCGGGTTGGCGATCGCAGTATGGTGGTAAAATACATAGAGAACGCTGCTGCCCATTCTCTAGTAAGGGGGCGTCCATTAATTACGTGAGTAAATTTTGGCGATTTTTCGACCCCCACCCCCGCTCTTGTGAGATGTCGTGAGATTTGGCTCGACCCTCCCCCTCTCCTCATAATCTCACGTGAGATATTTGAAATACGTGGTTTTAGTGTAAAAACGTTAATCTGTGCTTATTTGCGTTGGATTTATGCATTGCATTTGGCAGACTTGGCTGGGCGGTGGCGGTTTAAACATCGAGGAAGTACTGTACTATTTTGTGTCGTTCACATAACTGCGATAAATATTATTTTGTAAGATTTTGCCATATGCGTGGAAAAACATGTTTCACATAATTTAACCCGGTTATCTCGTAATGGTACATAGTTTTTTGCGGGAAAAAATATAAATTACGTGATATTTACCAAGACCCCCCCTGTCCCCCACGTGAGATTGGGTGAGATTCGACTCGACCCCCTCCCGCCCCTAAACGCCTCACGTAATTAATGGACGCCCCCTAAGTCCCTTAGTCGCCTCCTACGACACCCACGGGAAGAGATGGGATGGTGTCATTCTTTACGTCCGGCACCACACGGAACACTTACTTGTAATATTATAAATGCGAAAGTAACCCTGTCTGTCTGTTACGCTTTAACGCCTAAACTGCTGAACCGCTTGTCATGAAATTTGGCAGCGATATAGCCTGGGATATCAAAAATCAAAATCAAAATATTTTATATCACATAAACTTGCATGGGCACTTATGAAACGTCAGAAGCTAGGTGCACGGTTCCAATTTGTCGCTTTCTATGGAGAAGAGCCGGCAAGAAACTCCACGGTTACTGTTTTAAAAATAATTGGCTTTTACAATGTTTTCAAATTACAGTGATAATAGGTATGGGAGGACAGTGCAGGCCGGTCAGTACCAGGTACTTAGAGGAATAAAAATAAAAAAAATAAAAATAAAAATGTTTATTGCATCAACTCAAATAACATAATCTAGTTCCAATGGGGAGAATCCTGTTAAGCAAATAGTTTGCTTGTGTTAGGATACTCCGCCTCGCCCCGCGAGGAATGAAAATACAGAATAGAAAGTCGTCTACAAATCTAGTCTGTAAGGCTTACAACGTTCTTTTATTCACAATATGTAAAAGAATCTATCTATATAAAATGAACCTATTTGAACCAAGTGACATGTTTTCCGTGACAATCACTATTGAGAAGGACTACTTTTTTACGCGATAACCGACATCCACGCGGGTAAAAGCTATGACATAACTATTCTAATAATAGTTATTTTAAAAAACAGCTACTTCTTAATAAATACATAAACAGCCGTTCTAAAAAGGCCGATAAACAAGTTTTTACATAATACTACAGTTTGGAAGTTAATTTTAAATACTGATTCATGTATAGCTACTTCTTAATAAATACATAAACAGCCGTTCTAAAAAGGCCGATAAACAAGTTTTTACATAATACTACAGTTTGGAAGTTAATTTTAAATACTGATTCATGTATATGTTGCTCTCGATCCATATATTTAAATTGATTAAATATTTTAACTTAACTTCAATACTTTTGTCCCTGCACCCTAATTGCGTAACTCACTATTAATCATAATCTGTTTCGTTTTGAAACAGATGGCTAAACCATTGCTTCATATGTTCGAAAAACGTGTCTGCTCAACAACGTAAATAACGCAATGAATATTGTTTAACTGTCAAAATGAAACCGATTATGATTAGTCGCGTGTTACGCAATTAGGGTGCCGGCTGGAGGCGTTAAGTTTTTCTTAATGGCAGCCCCAGGAAAGCCCGGTTAACAGTCACGGCCTCTCAAGGTCAACTGCGAGATGCCCGACAAAAAAAAAATACTTTTGTTATTATGTTAGCATCAAACATAGCTTTAAATAGTTATTTTATTTTCTTTACAAGACGGGATGGCAAAGTGCTAAATATGTATTCTTTAACATGTCGGTCGGGTCGGCTTCCAATCTAACCGGAAGCAGCGGAAGACAAGCATTTTGCATGGAGTGACTGCCTATCTAAGTATCTAACCTCCAGAATCCAGTTATTGGGTAATACTATATGATACCGCTTCGTAAGACAGGTAGGTAGTACACTATCGTGCTTCTGACTACCCTTAGTCGACTGTCCTGGACTGGACCCAACGGCTTAACATGCTTTCCGAGGCAACGAGGGGTCTCGAAATGTAATGGATGTGACGATCCTCACCCATCCTCGAACTGACCCCGGCATGACCGACCCGTACAGCTGTTAATATTTTGGCCACGACCCGCGAAACAATGATATGCAAGCAGCTAGTAACATAATTACGTCACAAGCTCAAAATAAAACGCTAAAGGAAACTTACGCTAAAAAGGCTTCACGCCTTCACCAAAGCAGGCGGTATATGCGCCCTCAAGGCTTTAGTCGCCACAGGAGACGCCCTGGGCGTCGGGAATCCCAGGCTGATTCCCGGCCACCGTAGGCGCGGGCTTGCGGACGGCGAATAACGGGTAGCTCGCATTCCGGTAAGGGCCAAGCCCGGGTCGACGGCGCGTTGTATGCCACGCGCGCCTCTAAGAGATGTCAACACCAACTAATGGGGTCCGCAAGGGCCGATGCCTGCCAGGGGTGCGGTTTGTTCGAAAGAGATACCGTGGCCCCTGGCACACAGGCAGCTGAGGAAACACGGGTGGGTTTTAGTCAGTAAAAGTCTGACACGCCCTCCTGCTCCACCGCCAGAAGTTATTTGAAGATAACCCAAAAAAAACCCCTTGCTGTAGCAGCATCGGTTGTTGAGACACAGAAGCGGAAGACACCGGCTGCTAAAACCAGTACAGTGGATGAGTACGGCTTTACTCTGGCAGAGGGCAAGAGTGGTCGGTCGCGACGCAGCCGCAACAAACGCGTACCGTTCCAGCAAGTGAGGATGTCCGCGTTGCAGTGCCCACTATGCTCCTGTACATTTCTCGTTTGGACCCATAGACGTTCGAAGATAAGCTCCTCCAATACATCATCAGGAGGAGCCAAGGTCAAATCGGTGCCGAGGAACGGAAATTGCTGGAGCTGTCGCGGTTGGAGTCAACCAGGACTATACATTTTAAGTCCTACATCCTCCAGGTTCCCGCGATGCAGAAAGCTGTCTTCTTAGCTCAGATTTCTGGCCGGCAGGAGTTGTACAAAACACCTTGTATTTAAGTATTTTCCTTATGTAGGTATCAATAATATTTTTATGTACATAATGTGAGTCACTCAGTTCGTCGGAACTTCTTGCAACTCAAAATATGATTTTCGGCCATCGACGTAATATTTAACTACCTACTTATACCTATTAGTTCAATGACAGCAAGCTTACTTACAAATGTTAAGGTCGGGAGTTGAATATCCGGTTCAGACAAAAATGAATGACATTTTAAAAGTTTATAGTAGGTGGAGAGGGAGCTTGCCGCGGTTGGTCCGTGGATGTGCGACCATCTTTACGTACCAAGACCCCGTTTGTGCCTCGGAAAGCACGTTAAACCGCTGGTCCCGGCTGTCATTTGTGGATCTTTGAAAATCGTAATATCCCATACAGACTCACGACGAGAAGTCTCTGCGAGATATCTCGCCGAGACTTCTCGCGAGGACTCGGTACTGTACTCACAATGTTTCTCACACTTACGTTCTCGTTCCCATCCGGTATGGAATTTCAATTCGTTAATCCACTCTTTGTAAACTAAATTAACTAAATAATAAATAATAGTTTAAAAAACTAAAAAAACACGCTTTAAAAACCAAACTCAAAAAGGAGAAAATAATTTAATTCAATTAAAAAGCTTAGTTCTGCTAACTACAAAAATGTGTTTTTTTTTCTCAATTTTTTTTTAATTATTGAATTGTCATCGGTCCTCGACAAATTAACAAAGTTTCAATGAAATCTGACCGTTTAAAGTGGGTCAAAATCGCGCTCAAAGGAGTCGGTTACATACAAACAAACAAACATACAAGTGAAGCTAATATAAAGCGTGTAAAAATAACATCGACACACACGTGTATGCTTATGTCTTTTCCTAGTTCGTACTGAGACCAAACAAGAATGTGATAGTATTCACTTTTCTCGCCGGAGAAATCCTTTGAAGCGGCCTAAAATACCGACATCGATTGGAGAACGGGCGAGCGCGAGAAAGAGACGTAGAGAACCCTCTCACATTCACTGTTCTCGGGTGTTCTCGGGTTTCTCGCCGTGAGTCTGTAAGGGTTATTACGGGTCGTCTGTAGCCGTAGTCGCGGGCTCGAACTCACTGGTGGGCCTGGCTAAAAATTACGCTGTCTCATCAGGCTTCGTGTCCGACAAAGATAGTATCAGTGATGAGCAGTTAGATGCTAGTCTACACGCACAACGTTATTGAGTGAGATGCAGGATCATTTATAGTAAAAAATTCGCGAAAAAAGAAAAGTCCTTTGGAAGATCGGGTTTTATGAAAAAGCCAATGCATAAATCAATAAACAATAAAGTTTATTGAGTTTTTCGATAGTTGAACTTTGTCGGTACCGACTTGGTTTTGAAGATTTTATACTTCTTTTATTACTTAAACACGCTCAAAGTTAAGTAAAATTAGCAAGAAAAACGAATCTTTGTTGGCTCCTAACTTTTTAATGGGTTTTTATTTTAGTATTCTGTTTCCATACAGACGATATTAATTATGAGACAAAACGATATCATATTTTACTTTGAATGTGCCATGTCAGACAGTGGAGTAAAACACTCCCGAAATTTGTATGGAAAAAATATGGACTAGGTTCACCTTAATAAGGGATATCGTGAAATCCACTAACTGAGTTGTAAAGGTCAAAAAGACAGTCGCTCCATGTAAAATACTGGTATTCAGCTGCATCCGGTAACACTGGAAGCTGACCCCAAAATAGTTGGGCAATGCCTAGGCAGATGATGAGATGATGATATTAGCTGGACCAACACTATTGCAAAAACTGATGGTAAGCAGACGTTGTAAGCAAACTGACAAGCCCTGAAACCAAATACGGGCTGATTTTTTAGTCACCTTCCAAATTTTTCAGGGTGATAGTAAGTTGAAATATGAAAAAAAAAAATCGACCTCCCATGCAAAATCAATAGTTAGCTGGTCGATTTTGTATGGGAGGTCCGATTTTTTTTTTCATACTTCGACCCATGTTCCTTGGAGAAAGTTGTTCAATTTAACGGGTACTATCACCCTGAAAAATTTGGAAGGGTATAAAAATCACTTACTGTATGTATTTGAAAAATGTGACAACTCACACTGCGCTTGCGTGGTAGACTACAGCCCACTCCATTTTACAGAGCAGAGTCCTATGTCCCAGCAGTGGGAAGTTGGGAACATTATAGGCTAATTATTAGGGATGGGCCGAAATTCGGTTCACATTCGGTTCAACCGAATTTCGGCAGTTTGAACCGAACTTGCATTCGGCCGAAATTCGGTTCAGATCCCGAACATTCGGCACAAGAGAAATAATACCTACTTGCACTATTTTGACTGAAATTTAATAGATTTAGAGTATAGCATTACTGTAAAATAAAATTATGTCTTTTACTCACTCGTGGTCATTTTAAACCTTAAATTAAATCAGTTCTTCTTATTATTCTTGAAAATCTCTGCCTAATTAATTAGACATACTATTACAAAAATGAAATAAGCTTAGTATTCTTCTAACAAACATCTGAATACAATTTGTAAATTGAAAAAAAAAAAACACGTTTTTGGTTCACAAACTAAACATTCATTTTTTATTACAATTAAGGGTAATGAACCGAAATTAAAGGGTATTGAACCGAAGTTTGGCCGAACTTTTCATTTTAACCGAATGTTCGGCCGAAGTTCGGATTCGGTTCAAACAACATTCGGCCCATCTCTGCTAATTATGCTAAATAATGAGGCGATAGTGCACCGTAATACAACCTTGACCCTAAAGCCTAACCGAGGGCAAAGTGCGGGTTGGTAGATGTCACATGTCTTCGTATTTTTGGTTCTAGGACATGCCGGTGTCCTCACGATGTTTTCCTTCACCGTTTTCAAAGCAATGATGGTCCCTGGCCCCGGCCGCGACTTACTAGTTGTAATGTCTTAGGTCCAAACCCAGAAAGATTTCAACAGGGTTTCAGAATCATATACCATATACCGGGGTTACTTTGATTCGCGGGATGACTTTGATCAAAACTTCCATGTCATATAAAATCGCTAATTGCGCAAAAAGAAACGCAACATGGTAGTTTTTTATCTAGGTTAACAACACTGAAGAACTTTCAAATGCTTTTCTGAGGACACGCTGGCAATTCACTAACAATTATAATCAGAAATGTTTAATTATTTTTCCTGTTGACTGCCAACATTTGATTTTTTTAATTGTATTGGTATTTTAATTGGGGTTACTTTGTAATTACGCAATAAAATAGGAAGGTATCAAAGTAACCCTTCATCCAAAGTATAACTGTGATCAGTCAGTTTTTATTTATTTTTCTCAAAATAAAGCAAGAAATTTTTACGTATTAACACAGGAATCGTGAGTTATAAAAAAACCGATTATAGGACATATTTTTATTGTTATATAACCACATATTTAAGAAATATGAACCTTCAAAGTTCAATTTTGATTGAAGTAACCCCGGTTTATCGGTAGTACTGAATCCACATGGTAACAGTTTGTGCGTCGATTTCCTTGCATAGATCGTTCGCAAAGCAACATCATTCATCAACAAATCGCTTGGAATTAATACCTACAGCGTTACAAGTCATTATTATCTGCCTAGCCTTATCCCAACTATGTTGGGGCAGCTTCCAGTCTGCAGATGCAGCTGAATATCAGTATTTTACATAAATCGACTGCCTATCTGACCTCCACAACCCAGTTACTGGGTAATACGATACCTCTTGGTAAGACTGGTTGTCAGACTTTCGGGCTTCTGACGGGGTCGTCAGAAGCCCGAAAGTCTGACAACCAGTCTTGTCATTCGTGTATCTTTGACAGTCGTTACGGGTGTAACGACTGTCAAAGATACACGAATGACAGCCGGGACCAACGGCTTAACGTGCTTTCCGAGGCACGGAGGGGTCTTGGCACGTAAAGATGGTCACCCATCCACGGACCAACCGCATTGAGCGTAGCTTAACCTGATCCATCGACTCTTGCGGCTATTTATTACTTAGTTACAAGCCCCCGTTACATTACAAATAACTAGGTATGTATATTATGTAAATCAGATTATTAATAGTTATGTACCTAATTACGTTATCAACTGGTTTTCCGTTATTTATGTTCTACTGTCATTTTGTAAGCACACGTTAGGCTTGGAAAATGACTTATAACGTTATGACCTAGTTTGAATATGAAACGTTGCCAAACATAACTGACGACTGACGGACAGACAACGTGCAACCTATAACGTGCACGAACTATAGATGGCAGCACAAATCGACACTAGCGCCACGATGTGGTCAAAAACGAAAACTACCGACTGCGACTTCCGGAAAAACACTACAAAGTGAAAAATAACTTTAATTTCGGAAGTCGGTCACTTTGGATATGTATTTGAATTATTTGTCACCGCCTTCCGAAATTAAAGTTATTTTTCGCTTTTTAGTTATAGTATCTACACACCAATTCGAAATTACATAATCCTTAAAAGAAGAAACAACCGACTTCCGAAAAAATACTACAGAGTGAAAAAATTCTTTAATTTCGGCAGGCGGTGACAAAAAATTTAAATAAATATCCAAAGATATCGATTTCCGAAAGTTATTTTTCACTTTGTAGTGTTTTTTCGGAAGTGTGTTGTTTTTGTATGTATTTTCCGTGATATCTCCGACAATTCGATTTCAAAAAACCTGTCACTGTTGTTTATAATAATAGCTAAATATAGACCTATTACATGCTTACAGACTTTGTATAAAATCATCACATCCTGCATATCCGAAATTATATACGAACACATTGACGCCAACAACATCTTAGCCGAACAGCAAAAAGGATGCCGAAAATATAGCCAAGGCTGCAAAGAACAATTAATCATTGATTCCGTTATATTAAAAAGAGTTCAGAAATCTAAAACTGATTTATTCACCATGTATATTGATTACAAGAAAGCGTATGATTCTGTCCCCCACTCATGGCTATTGCAAGTGTTAGAAATTTACAAAATAAACCCAACAATAGTTACGTTTCTGAAGACTATAATGTCAACTTGGTGTACAGTATTAAGACTCACTACCCCAACCGAAACCACAGATTCTACCCCAATTAAAATACAGAGAGGAATCTTCCAAGGAGATGCACTCAGCCCACTGTGGTTCTGCCTCGCTCTAAATCCCCTATCTAAGATACTAAACGCTACCTCATTAGGAATCCCTTTAAATTCTACTGCTACCGACCGGGAAACTAACCCACAGAAAGGCATTTTAAATCATTTACTGTATATGGATGATATAAAGCTTTATGCAAAAACCGAGAGTCAACTTAACGAACTAGCTAACCTAACAGAAACATTCACAAATGACATTAAAATGGAGTTCGGCATAGATAAATGCAAAATAAATTCAGTTAGAGCAGGCCAGAACTACCAACACCAATACACCTTAGGTACAGGCGAACAAATAGAGCCATTGGATGAACCTGACACTTATAAATACTTAGGTTACGATCAATCTCGTCAGATACACTACAAAGATACTAAACAAAAACTTAAACAACAATTTCAACACCGACTCAATACAATATTAAGAACACAACTCTATTCGCGAAACACCATAAAAGCAATTAACACCTTTGCTATACCTGTGCTCACCTATTCATTCGGGATAATAAACTGGACCAAAACTGACCTCATAAACCTACAACGGAAAATCAACACAACAATGACTAAATTTCGCAAACATCACCCAAGATCTTGTATACAAAGGTTAACGCTACCAAGAAAAGAAGGAGGCAGAGGACTTATAGATATCCTAAACTTACACAACAGACAGATCACAGCTCTTAGACAATACTTTTTTGCCAAAACTGAATCGTCCCAACTCCACAAACTAATAGCACTTAATGACCAACACTTTACACCTCTTAATTTAAAAGAAACTACAGAACAAAAAAATGAGAAAGTAATTGACGACAAAACCAAATGTCAAGAGTGGACCCAGAAGTCTCTACACGGGAGACATCGCCAAGATTTATGCCAATTAAATGTCGACAAAGATGCGTCGAACGCGTGGTTAAATCGAGGCGAACTATTCCCGGAGACTGAAGGGTTCATGCTTGCAATTCAAGACCAAGTAATTGAAACTAAGAACTACAGAAAATACATAATAAAAAATTTGGCAACCGATACTTGTAGAAAATGTAATAGTTCCCCAGAGACAATCCAACATATTACTGGTGCCTGCAAATCAATAGCTCAGACGGACTACAAACATCGACATGATCAAGTTGCCAACGTCATACACCAAAAACTAGCTCATAAATACAAACATATAGACACTATAGTACCCTATTATAAATATAACCCTGAAACGGTTTTAGAGAACCCTACAACAAAACTGTACTTCGACAGAGCCATACTCACAGACCGCACAATCCACTTTAACAGACCCGACATCACATTAATCGATAAAATAAATAAAACTGGGTTCCTTATAGACATTGCTGTGCCAAATACGCATAACTTACAGACTACAATAGCTGAAAAATTATCTAAATACACCGAACTAAAAGACGAAATAACTCGACTTTGGCATCTGCAAAAAGTCACAATAGTCCCCATAGTGCTATCTACAACAGGAGTAATTCCTAAACAGCTTCATCAGTCCCTTAATTCCCTCAACCTGCCATCTAACACCTACCACCTGCTGCAGAAGGCAGTGATTCTTAACACATGCAGGCTAGTTAGAAAATTTCTTCAGTGTGAGTCTGACACCTTGCACCAAGACTCCCACGCAAATATAGTTTCATCTAACACACAGCCTACCCATAATATTACTCCCACTCTTAACCCCACTGCTGGACACTTGGCTTAGGCCCGTGCCATCAGTTTTATCCGGCTAGGCCGAGGAATACAAATGAAAAAAAAACAAAATAATAATAATAATAATTTTATTTGTAACAAATGTGGATACAACTTATCTATCATAAAATCACAATGTACATAGATAGGGGTATTAAAAAGATAGAGTAAACGACGATGTCTGTGCTAGTATAAACTGTGTGACAGACACCGGCGCCTTCCTCCTACAGCCTTAAGTAACAAGCTAAACCGAGACATAATGTTTTCATATACCTAGTAACAATACAAAGAAACATATATTTCTGGTACAAATAAGCATAGATACCTATTGGAATAAAAACTGAATTGAGTTGAATATAATTTAGATTGAAAAAATAATAATATTAATTTTAATTTTATTTTTATGGCATGCAAGGAAATGTGTGTGGTGTGTGTGGTGTGTGTGTGTGTGTGTGTGTGTGTGTGTGTTTTGCGCTTACTATTTATGATACCCTGGCGAACAGTCTTTCAGTGTCGTCGTAAGTAAGACCCTGAAGGTATTGTTTTACTGCAATCTTACACTTGAATTTTGGAAGGGGGTATATGTTACATGCTTTGTTAATTGCATTATAAAGCCGGCCACTCAGGTGCAGATAGTTTCGACTTGCCAGGACAGTTTTAATTCTGACAGAACGACAAACCAGGTCTTTACGTCGTTTATTTGTAAACAGTTTTGGGTCATAATTTAGGGAGGCATGCTTACGTAGGATTATATTGAGTGCACAGAGTTGCCTGCAAGTGAGAACAGACATATCCTTGTATAGTTGGGTTGTACAGTAACGATACGGTTTGTGAAGCATTACTTTCAAAACGGCCCTCTGAGCCCTCTCAAGGCGAAGCATAAGGGTCTTAAAGGTGCCACCCCAAACTGAAATGCAGTAAGTTAGGAGTGACTGAGCTAATGCAAAATAAATCGTTTTCAACAGTGGGAAGGTAACTACATTTCTGAGCTTTTTCATTGGAAACAGCAGCTTTCGAACGCGAGACACTGTTACTTCTACATGTTTGTTCCAACTTAGTGTGGAATCAATGTGTACTCCTAGATACTTTACACAAGATGTTCTTTGAATAGGAGAGCAATTACAGGTGTTAAGCACAGGATGAGAGCATCTATGAACCTTTATATCCGGAAGGGTAGGCTGAGAAGATGAGTTCGCTGAGAAAGCAACATAGTGGGTTTTGGAGACATTTAATGTTAGTAGATTACAGGAAAGCCAGTCCATCACTATACCAAGAGCAATTTCAGCCGAGCGGTGAGCAGACGCCCAAGTATCTCCACTTTATATAGCAATTATTGGTATACGAATTCGCATGGGGTAGGTACCATAACTAAAAAGTGTAAAATAAAAAAAAAACTATTTTTACTTATGAGCGTGTTAAAAAAACAATCGACTTCCTAATTTTTTTTTATAACTGACTCATCATCTGCCTAGCTTTTTCCCGATTATGTAGGGGTCAGCTTCCAGTCTAACCGGATGCAGCTGAATACCAGTATTTTACATGGAGCGACTGCCTATCTGACCTCCACAACCCAGTTACTAGGTAACACGATACCCGTTGGTAAGAGTGATTGACAGACTTTCGGGCTTCTGACGACCCGAAACGACTGTCAAAGATCCACGAATGACAGCCGGAACCAACGGCTTAACGTTTTTATAACTGACGAAAAAACGAAAAATGTAAAAAAAAATATTAAGTAAATAAGTTTCCAAATTATGTACTAGGAATCAAACCAGATTCAAAATCCCAAACGACACAAGGAAAGTCAGGGGCAATAAACGACTATAAAATAAACCACTCTATAAGACAGGGAAGTAATTAAGTACTTATGTACAATGCCTTAGCCCATAACCTCACTGAAACCTCTTACAATTCCTAGAACTAGTTTATAGACTAATTAGCATATTCATTACCCTTTAAGGTGCTTTTACACGGCAATTTTTTGAGCAATTATTGCTCGGCAACACCAACGGATCAACTAAGTGGAGCAATCTGGAGCAACAACAATAAATTGCGGATAAATGTTTTGGGATTATAGCTTCTGATTGCTCCATATATTTCATGAGTTGCCGAATATCCAATCGGTTTGGAAATTTTTAGTCAATTTTCTTTTTATCTCGTTTGTACAGACGCCAGCACATCAAGCTACCCCAATCTGTCAAATTCCTTTGACAGGTTTTCAACTTAATTCCATAAGCTTTTAGGGTTCAGGTTCGGTTGGGAAAATTTGACAGTTTCGGGTAGCTTGATGTGTCTGTTCGTATAACTACGTCTCGTTTTAGCGAGAGCGGGGGCGGGGTGGGGCGTTTTTCCTAGTTTTTTAAGTTGCTCCATATTGCTAATATTGTGTACGGCCGTATATCTGGCAACAGGTGGCTACATGTAGACACTGCCCTAAATTACTGGATGTAGTCGTGACGTCATAGTTGACGAGAATTGACCAGTATGGAGCAATTTTAGTTGCTCGTGTGTAGTCCTTTAGCCTATGACCTCACTGAAACCTCTAACAATTCCTAGAACTAATCTATATACTAATTAGCATATTCATTACCCTTTATTCTTGCTTAATTTACTGCGTACTTGTTTGTCTACCATCACGTCGCGTCGCAAGCGCAATGTTATGTCCCTTCCGGCTAAAAATGTTGTTGGGTTTTTCCATTATGAGTTAGGACATTCTCCGTAGCAGCAGCCTGCACCGTTGTTTAAGTTATATACTCAGAAAGACAATTCCTTTTAATTGAAAACAATATTTATTACCTTTTGTTACAGTCGAATTTCCCAAGAAAATACCAATGGATTTTGTTGTACTATCAAAAGGCAACACATAGGTAGAGAAATCTATGACCAGGGGGCCGATTCTACTAACAAATTTGTTAAAAAAACGCAATAGAACCGCAACCGAATCACCACTTTTAAGCGTTTTCGCATTCTACTAAAATGAACAACGGTCCAGCTGCGACACAGCTGCGGTTACGTTTTAGTTACGCCAACGATCGATTGAAACAATGTCAAAACCTATTCTACTAACAAAATCGAACATGAGCGTGACGTTTACTATAGGACAAAGTTAATGATAAAATTATGATCATTATGTCTTTTAATTATAGAAAATACTTTTAGTGCCACATATTCGTGTTTAGTAACATTTTTAGATTCAACTTTTTTCTTTTTGGTATTAATAAAACATATTATTTTGGCATGTTGGTAACGCGGGTTACCCGCTGTGTTCCCGCTACAGTTCCGTTTTAAGTTTAGTTTCCATTTTGCTTATAAAATAGTAGAATGACTTTTTATGTAACTATCGAACGGCGATCGAAATCGAACTGTTGTGGAAACACAGTTTAACGTGTAACGTTGCAAATTAGTAGAATCGGCCCCCTGAGGCCTTGAGTTTCATTTAACCACCTCGATCAAACGCATCGAGCGCGTTTGGCGCTCCGATGGACCCCGGCCCAAACGTAGCGCCGACCGCGCTCCATGCGTTTGATCGAACTTTAGATATTGTCGTTATGAGCGATAATAGTTCTTATTACAATCCGATGCGGGTTAAAATCTGTTGTAATAAATTCGAATAATAAATGAGCAAGCATTGTCGTAAAAATGCAAATAAAATCGTATAAAATTAGATATTAACTATTTAATAATAAATAATAATCAATCACTGGATATAGTTTGGCATTTGGAATTTTATGGTATATTTTTAATTATAATTATAGTAATTGTTATTGAAGGGATAAACTGGTTTTAAAGATAATTTAGAGGTGACTTTGATGATTTTTTTTATGTTTAATTATGTTTTGAGTTCCATCACTTTATGCAAAAAAGACTAGAAAATATCGTATATTTTTTGGTTTCAAAATTATTCAGGGTTAAAGAGATACACTGGTTTAAAAAAAACCACCTTTTTGAGCGTTTTCAAGAAATCACCGCCTTAAATGAAACTCACACTAGGGCCACAGAAGTGGGACAGAACCTCGGCAGAAGCAGCAATAGACTATCCATGCCTTTGCCCCTAAACTTATTACATGGAACTTTTAACATAACTGGACCTACACTTTCGGGGATTCATCATTCTACCGGCCTTATTCCAATTTATTTGAGGTCTGCGGATACCATTTTTCATCCATACTTCTCTATTAGATTTTCTATTATTAGGATATATGATGATTGTTTTTTTCAAATAATATTTCTTATCCTTTTTGCTCTCAACCATCTAGTTTCTTCACCACCCTTGGTTGACTAGTAGAGAATGCTTAAGGCATTAAGTCCGCCTTTGTACCTTTTGACTTTTGTGTGTGCGAAAAGTTTAAATAAATAAATATTAGTCATCATCAGTAGTCAGTCCCTTTCTAGCCTTATACTCCATAGGTTTAGGTAAACAAATCGTAAAAAGGATTTTTTTTATAGTTGACGCTTTCTTGTTTAAAAATACGGCGTAACAAAATCTTCTTTTTTTTCTATTTATGCGATAGTTTCCTCTTTTATTAATGTATATTAAACTTTATCATTTATTCTTAAACTACTCTTTCTAGATGTAACTATTTGAGCACATTTTTTTAGTTAGATTTATTATAATAATTTAATAGGTACTTTGTAATCTGCCTGTTGTAAAGAGCCCAAAATGACAAGTTCCCTAAACCTTTTAGAAAATACAACGAATTGCTAAATTGAAAAGTACAACCGTGATGTAGCATGGCAACTGAACTTTGACAGCGCTCTCAACAATCGACATTTTATTTTAGGTATGATTTTGCGAGTGCGTTTCGATTTTGTTAAATTGTGTTATTAAAGCTAGCGAAATAAGTGATGATACAACGGAACGATTTATTATTAATGTAACAGATAGTTCATCAGATTCAGCTTCAAAATAGAACCTATATAGGTTCATATGACTATAAATAATATGATTTTAAATTTGAAATAAAAGGTTTCGCATCTATGAGTCACGTGTTTTTTTTGTTTACACCTATGGAGTATAGAAAATACAGCCTATTATGTAAGTAAACAAACAGACATGGTGAGACGGTCCGCCTCCGTTTAAGAGTACCGTCATGTCGTCCCACGTTTTGTACTAGATGACGTCAGAGCCACTTTCTCTGTCGCGAGCGGATGTCGTGACTCACCGGTATTGGGCTAGGAAACAAGCGACTTCAGTTTTGCTAACTAAGTTAAAAAGAAATAAAACCAGATCATCTGCCTAGCATAAAGGTGCTCATACACGGGTAATTTTTTGAGCAATTATTGCTCGGCAACACTAATGGACCAATCTGGAACAACAACAATAAAATGCATAAATTGTATCGGGAATATTGCTTCTGATTGTTCCATATATTTGAAATTTCTCGATGTCGTCAATATGAGTTAACGAATATCCAATCAGTTTGGAAATTTTTCGTCAATTTTCTTTCTATCTCGTTTGTACGCGTCTCGTTTTTGTGACAGAAACTGACCGGCGGCGGAGGCTCTTTGAATTGAATTTTAAAATATATTTTGTTTTTTCGTGAACTAAAACTAACATTTTCCGACTGCATTTTGCCTAAGCAATCTCAATAATACGAGTTAGATTTCCTTTGCGTCTTAAGGTGCTCTTACACGGGCAATTTTTTGTGCAATTATTGCACGGCAACACTACTCCACTTAATGGAGTAAGCTGTAGCAACACCAATAAATTGCCGATGTGTTTCGGCAATATTGGTTCTGATAGCGCCATATATTTCATGAGTTGCCGAATATCCAATCGGTTTGGATTTTTTTGTAAATTTTCTGTCTATCTCGTTTGTAAGTCAATTGAGTAATTTTAGTTGCTCGTGTAAGCGCACCTTAATACTTGTTTTTTTCTTGTCTTGTAAAGCTAGGTACTAATGTAGACTTTAAAGAATTGCAAAGCACTGTTTTGGCAAAATAAACATCTCAGCTATCTCTTCCTATGTCACTTGTCGAAGTAAGTCCAATCAAAGCAGTGTAATAAAATGAACAAACCCAAAATAGCCTCATTTGTTTCGCCATTTTCATAGCTCCACAAAAACGCAGTCAACCAGTCTCGCTTCTCGCAACACCGACGATAAAATCCTCAATATTTGGCAGTGCACGATAAATTCAGTTTCTACCAAAATGTCTTGTATTACGTATAGTTATGACACGGTCATTATTTTTGGCATTTTATAACATTATTTTGGTTTGTGTTCGTATGTCGTCATGTCATACGCTTTCCATTTCTAGTAGCAGTTTCAGTTTTTCAGTAGCAGCCCGGAGTAATACTTGTGCCCGGTTGAGTAGATTACTCTCACTCGTACTTGAATGATAGACTGCAGCAAGTTCAAATAAACGGTGTGAATTCCTTGGGCTTAAAAGTCAAAATGGGTGTACCGCAGGGCTCAATATTGGGTCCGTTCCTCTTTTTAGTATATATAAAGAGTAAGAGTGTCCATGGAGTTTCTTGCCCGTTCTTCTCCATAGAGATCTACGTTTTGGAATGGGCAACTAGCTTCAACTTTCCAACTGGTCGACTTTTTGACAATTCAAAAGTGTCTGTAACTCAAACTCAAAGCATTTATTTCAAATAAACCATTTATTTGAAATAAATGCTTTGAGTTTGAGTTTGACATTAGGGTCGTCCCAAACATAACTGACGAAATGTTTGTGTGCTATTGATAGGTAGGTACATAACATAGCATAGCATAATCAGTCTATAAAGTAGACATGGGCGAAGTAGCTCACTGAAAAGAAAAAGAGCGATTAGCTCTTTCACTCTAAAGAGCTATATCACTCTTCTAGCTCACTAGCTCTTCTATAGCTCAGTGACACAGACGCCGAGACGCCGACTGTTAGCTCAATTGACTCACGCCGCACGCGCGTCGAAGGAGACGGATCGGCTCGCTCAATAGTGAGTAGCTCTTTGGAAGTTTGGACTCTTAATTATTTCTCACTAGCTCTTCTATAGCTCAGTGATTCAGTCGCCGACTGTTAGTTCATTTGACTCACGGTGCACGCGTGTCGTTGAAAACGGCTCGGCCCGCTCAGTAGTCATTGTCAATAGCTCTTTGGAAGTTTGGAGTTAAGTTAAATAAGCTTTTCTGTTTGTTTATAAATGTTATGACTTTACGTAAATAATACGCAAAAAAATAAACAATGCAATGCCAAAGTATTTTCTACTTTAAAGCTATGGTCATAAAGATAGATTTACAGTGATTTATGTCGTATGATAGTCTACAATGACGTATTGTATCGAAGAGGTATTGTTGGAAGAACGAACTATGCGATCCGAAATATTCCGAAGCGAACCGAATGAGCCGTTCGGCGCTGACTTCGGTCGGTCATCCGTGTCTCGCTGAAGTACTGAGAGTCTAAGAGCTAACTGAGCTAGTGACAGTGAGCTACTTAGTGAACGAGTGAGTGAGCGAGAGCGACGTCCATCAAAAAGAGCTAGCTCTTTTCTATCACTCGCTCACGAGCTACCCATGTCTACTATAAAGTTCCTGAGTGGAAGTGGGCGATTGGTAGAGTAGATGTCACATGTCTTAGAATTTTTAAGTAATATTAGCCGCTTGCCGCGGTTGGTCCGCGGGTTACCATCTTCACATACCAAGACCCCTCCGTGCCTCGGAAAGCGCGTTAAGAGGGGACGGGGCCTGCGAGGAATTTGCAAAATAGGTATTTGAAGAAACTATTGCCGTCGCGCTGTCAGTAAGTCTGCCCCCGTAGTGTGTGATAGGGACAGCTGCATCTCAGACCGAAATTATCACAAAAATTTTGACGAATTCGACGTTTCGTATTCCCCTTTTTTCTCCTCGAAAACTGAGCCGATTCAATTATATTTTACATTAATATTTTAAGAAAGAGTATGTTTAGGTTCCTATCATTTTTTTTAAATGTTAAAATCTTTTCTAATTTGTCTGGTAGTCCTCTAATCACGGCGGTAAAAATAGGACACTTTTTTGTAATTTTTAGAGGTTCATATTTTCTTTAATAATTAGTTGCTGAAAAAAAATGTCAGGGACGTGTTTACGGCAGACCTTGATTTTATGAAAAAAAAAAATATTGCTCTAGCTAGAGGCATTATTCAGGAAGAAAAAAGGGACATACATTTGTATGGAGAATCGCAATCCTTGTTCCCTCTTAAGCCGTGGGTCCCGGCTGTCATTTGTGGATCTTTGACAGTCGTTACGGGTCGTCAGAAGCCCGTAAGTCTGACAATCAGTCTTAACCAAGGGGTATTGTGTTCCCCAGTGACTGGGTTGTGTTACTCAGATAGACAGTCGCTCCATGTAAAATACTGGTATTCAGCTGCAACCGGTTAGACTGGAAGCCAACCCCAACATAGTTGGGATAAAGGCTAGACGGATGATAATGATGATGATAATGACATTTCTTCGAATTTTTGGTTCTAAGAGATGCTGCAGGAGTGCAGGCTTAGCACGAGTACCGATTTGTCGACGGAAGAATAGGCAAGACTATTAACTAAATGATGTACAGACGCCAGCACATCAAGCTATCCCAATCTGTCAAATGTCTTTGATAGATTTTCAACTTTATCACCTACGCATAAGGTTCATGTTCAAATGGGAAAATTTGACAGTTAGGGGTAGCTTGATAAGCTGGCGTCTGTACTCTGTACAATAGGAGAAGATAGCTATGTTTTTCTATTAATTATCACAGTTATGTGTTCTAAACGAATAATGATTTTGTAGATAATCGTATATTATGCTTTGTGTCAGTCGAGTAGAAAGTTTGCTGTCAGATTTTGACAGTTATGGAAGAAATATTCTTCTGAAATATTCTACATTTATAAGGCCCTAGACAAAGATCGTTAGAAACGGAAGACTAAATGACAGACTGTAGAAGGATATCTACGGTGCGATGTCAAAAATGGAGAAACGAAATGTCACTTTGTATTGAAAAAGCACTGTCTATTCTTAGTAGAAATAGAAAGCGTCATGCTAAGCCTGCTGGTGTCCTCACGATGTCTTCCTTCACCGTCTTGAGATTAGTGGTGATGGTGAATGATTATATTATTAGCAAGAAGCTCGACCTGAATCAACATGCCGGCGACGTCGTGAAAAGATGCCCTCCTATAAATAAATACCACCCGTCTCTCCACTAGTCCAATGCTTACTCAAGGATGCATATCCGGTAGGCTCGCAATCCTTTCCTATCCTAAGGGCACGTCTACCTGACCATTACCGCGCCCCCCGGTCTACTTCTTGATATGCAATGGCCTCTGTAACACCATGAAGGATGAGGCTACAGGGGCTAGTGCGAATCTTGGGGTTCATTCGATTAATCGAGTCTGGTCAAGCCACGCTGGGATCGGTGCATTACATTACATTACATATTAGAGCACGACCAACTGCTAAAGTAGGCAAAAATAGTTACTCAAATTTGTATCACTAATTTCATTTTCCATTATACTCAACAAAATAACTAGGTAGGTACTTATGATTCATGATCTAGCTAGCAGGGTAATCATTATATTTGGACAAACCATGTTTTTTTTTTGTCTAAAATCTACACGCTATGTGCATTCGGGTGACGAGTAGTTTAATAACAGCCTTGGCATAGATAAGTACTCTACTGTGAAAAATACTATTATTATCTATGTTTTCGTTATACTTAGGTACATAAGTAGGATGTTATTATTTGCATTAAATTGTGTTATTATTCTGTTATGATATCCACACTTTATTGTCTTCCTAGCCTTTTTTACACGCTTTATATTAGCTTCACTTGTATGTTTGTTTGTTTGTATGTAACCGACTCCTTTGAGCGCGATTTTGACCCACTTTAAACGGTCAGATTTCATTGAAACTTTGTAAGCTTGTCGAGGACCGATGACAACTCAATAATTTAAAAAAAAATTAGAAAAAAAAACACGTTTTTGTAGTTAGTTAGCAGAACTAAAAATTAGAAAATAAATAATAGTTTAAAAAACTAAAAAACATACTTTAAAAACCAAACTAAAAAAGGAGAAAATAATTTAATTCAATTAAAAAGCGTGGGGTGCTTGACATTAATTGATTATAAAAATACCTCAAAAAGCACCCCACGCTTTTTAATTGAATTAAATTATTTTCTCCTTTTTTAGTTTGGTTTTTAAAGCGTGTTTTTTAGTTTTTTAAACTATTATTTTTTAGTTTGGTTTTTAAAGCGTGTTTTTTAGTTTTTTTAAACTATTATTTTTTAGTTTGGTTTTTAAAGCGTGTTTTTTAGTTTTTTTAAACTATTATTTATTTCAACTATGTTGGGGTCGGCTTTCAGTCTAACCGGATGCAGCAATACCAATATTTTACATAGATCGACTGCCTATCTGACCTCCAAAACCCAGTTACGAAGTAACACGACACCCATTGGTAAGACTGGTTGTCAGACTCTTGGGTTTCCGTTTGTACAGTGGGAGGCAGAGAAAACTCATCCCTTCTCCAGCCTTTGCTTCATTTCTAGGGGGTGAGTTTTCTCTGCCTCTCACTGTACCTAATGGATGGTTATCCATAGTCAGTGGCGTAACTAGGGTTCTGCAGGCAGGGCAAGAATCCTGGGGCCCAAGTCTGCTATTTTTATAAATTCGTCATTCCAACACGATCCCATTGCCATTCATTTATCATTTTGCTAAAAGTTCGTAATCTACTAAATTCATAATGGTCGATCATTGGTCGGTCAATAGTCTCTTAATAGAAATGTTTCATAATGGCATTTTCGTATTGCCATTACTACAAAACTCGTTAGTAGAAATGATTTTCGAAAAACTACTACAAAATTTGAACAATTTATTCATGCCAGATTTCATTTGTATATATTTTTACATTATTAGTGTTTTAAGCAATCTAAAGTAGTAGGAAGTTCGTAAATTAAGTCAGTCATTCATTTGTCATGATGTACGAGATTACCAATAAATGCCATTTCTTTCAATGGAGTGTCAGTGACTGACTATATTATTGGAAAGTCATAATGACGCCATTTTATTAGTAGATTACCAAACTTGTCAAAATCAACAATTATGAAATCAATGATAGACCATTCTGACACTATTGTAATAGCAGACTTGAGGCCCTGCACCCTAATTGCGTAACACGCGATTAATCATAATCGGTTTCATTTTGACAGTTCAACATTATTCATCGCGTTATTTACGTTGCTGAGCAGACACATTTTTCGAACATATGAAGCAATGGTTTAGCCATTTGGTTCAAAACTAAACAAATTATGATGAATCGTAAGTTACGCAATTAGGGTGCTGGGCGCCTATCGCAAAAAGTCGCCAATTATTAAATTTAAAAAAAAAAACATCAGTAAACCATTTCATACTGTTACCCAACCTAACTCAAATCTACCTATTTCTATTAAAATTCTCTTAAAATTGCAGCATTGCAAGCGATTTTTTTGGTAAGTTGAAATTAATACCTTCTTTATTGAAGGCTATAATGGGTCAAGAAAAGTTATGCGACCTAGCTTCGCTCATTGTAGACTGAATAGATAATTTACATAGGGGCGCCAATGTTGTGCGTGCCCCCTAGGCGCCATTTTTTTTAAAGTGAAAGCTTCTTTAGGCGCGTTGAGCACTTTTTGGGTGAACAAAAATCATGGAACTCGCGTCATCGTCACCGAACGCTTTCCATGAGCTATATGTATACTGTGTATATATGCGTACTTTTTGGGTGAACAAAAAGCGTGAAACTCGCGTCATATCAAATTATGAGCCACCACAGCCACAGGAGCCACAGGGTCTATTTAAAATGGTGGTTGGGTGAACAAGCATACGGATGAGTCGCGCGTTGATGACGCAAGATAAAAATACAAAGGGAAAGAAAGGGATAAAAGAATTAGAATTTCCTAACGAATCTGTGCTGTTACCTTTAATGGCTGAAGTCGATCGCTCGTTTATAATTTTTTTAACCGAGAGCAATCAGGACTCAAGGACCCAATGTGAAATCCTGTATATAGACGATTTAAAAAATATACACGTAATTGTTCAAGTTTTCACTTCTGTTGGGATTCCCGAAGTGTCCTGTCGGCGAAGAGTCCCGTCGAAGTAAAGTCTTGTCGGTGTTCAGTCTGTCGGCGTAGTGTTTGTCGGCGTTTAGTCGTACACAAAGTTGAAAATCTATCAAATCAATTTGACAGATTGGAGTAGCTTAATGTGCTGGAGTCTGTACCTACCTAGGTAAGCGAAGTAAAGAAAAAATAACTAAGTAGGTACTTAGCTACATACCTAAGCAAAGTTCCTCTATCGACATCGCTAGATTTCTAATCGTTAGTTTGTATTCATTTGAATAATCAAAACATTTATTCAAAGGAACTGTATACCCACAGTACCTACGTTATAAAGTTATTACATTTTGAATAACAACTAAGTAGTTCTGCAATTCTAATTAGTCAATATCCTTAATTACGTAAGATGAAACAGGAATTAACGGCTAACAATTTACATATACCTAATGTATGCGAATAAAAAACGAAAGTGCATTTGTTTGTGATTGAAGCATGAAAACAAATTAGTCGCTTCATGTAAAATACTGGTCAGCTGCATCCTGTTAGACTGGAATCCGACCTCAAAACTGTTGGGAAAAAGCTAGGCAGATAGTTATTGGCAACTATTCTAACAAATTAATAAATAATGGATATTTTACATTAGTAAAACAATTCGGACAGGACTCTTTTGAACAAAATTTGTTATGACGCCATCTATACAAAATACTAGAAAGCTTTAAAAGACTGTCTCTACGCGGTTTAGTAATGTATCAACAGGTGGCGCTATGAGCTACCTAATGCGAACATTACGATAAAATCTGACGCATGTTCGTTCAGAAAGCAGACAAATAATTTCATATTATTTTTATGATTCCCTATTTGTTCCCACCATTGTAGAGATACATTTTAATTTTGGCCTACAACAACAATAGACATTATTCTATGGATTAGCATTGTCATTCGTCGTTCACTGCTGCCAGTCTTCTGGGCACATTGTTTCGTCCTTTCTTCCCAGAGTAGTCAGATCGAAAATTTCCACCTCATCTAGCTTTGAAAATATGGTTGACGTGTAAAAGTGTTTGTACAAACCTAGGTACTTACGGAAATGAAATCATTTATCAATTTTTAGTTTAAATCCTAACAAAACGTCAACAAAAATGTGTACTAGTGGTACGAGTAGGGTTGCCATCTCTAAAATTTGGCAACCAGGACAAGACGCGTGAAAACCCCGGATTTTAGAGCCCAGAACCCGGACTGTCAACTGGTTTTTTTAAACAGTCAGTGTAATAAAAAACAGTTGAAAATGTCATAAATCCCCTTTTTATTTATTTTCAAACCTTAATTAAATTTAGTAATCTTTTATCATCAATTTAAATGTAGGTACCTAACAAAACAGAATAAATTGTTTTAATAATCAGTTAGAATTTTTTTATTCTTAAAATAAACCCGGACTACAGATGAAGCCCCGCCCGGACGCTCCCCGGATGCCTTCTAAACTAGGACAAATCCGGGGAAACCCGGACGGATGGCAACCCTAGGTACGAGTAAGTACTTGGTGGACGCCTATTTCTGTCCTTTTGATTTTATTTGTAAAGTCAATGCATTTAATTTAGTACCTTGTATAGAAAGTTAGTTGTATAATAATTGTATTTAAGCATTAATAATAATGTTCAAATTAAGGTTCGAATTATTCCTATTCTATTCTAATTATTAAGGCATTGAAAACTTTTCGAACGAAGTATTACGCGTTTGACATTGACAGCCGCGTACTATAGTACCTAGGTACTCTTTGGAGCCGCGCCAGTCTTCGTCACGTCAGACAGCGGGGCATTTTTGGCAGCACTGTGCCGCGATTGCTCAACGACGTGATACGCTCGGTCGTTGTCACACACGAAACCTATTATATTTTAAAAGTTATTTGGAAATTGTAGTGTACGTGTGCAATAAAAATAAAACAAAAAATATTTTACTGTTAAAACTTTAAACAGTGTTGCAGTGGTATTGTGTTGAGAAAGTGTTAAAATAACTTTTTTGTTCTGTGTTTCAAAATAGTGAAGTGAATCAAGATGAGTAATTTCACAAAGTTTATCAAAACTACGCCAATCACGGAAGACTACGAGATCTCTAATACAGTCCTCGGCCTTGGCATCAATGGAAAGGTAAGTTTTCTTTTGAAAAGTTTATAGAAAACTTTTATAAACTATTATTCATAAAGTTGTTTACATATGACGTCACATTTTAAAATTAGCCTGTAGCCGTTAATACCTTTATCTCATCATGCCTGAATCACAAAAGAATTAAAATTAGCTCTGGTTTTACCTAATTCTTCGCGTCGTGATGTTTGCGTCATTGAAATTTGAAATAATGTTTTAACATCCTCTTGTTTTAAAACTTTGCGCAGTACGATTTTATGATGTTGAATGAATAACAAACGTACCTACACATTCAAAGTAATATGAATTCTCGCGTATTTGACCTGCGCGGAAAAAAAAGACGCCTATGGTTCAAATAGTTTTAAAATTCGTTGTGTACACTGGCAAAAGTCTGGAGATAATACAGCCTCATCTCATCAGATTTAGATAAAATGTTAGGTAGTAAGTAGGTAGGTACATATTGCGCAATTATTGCCATTAGGAATGTACAGACAATAGTGATATATTCGTGAACTAGATCTGATGACAAATAAATAAAACTCAGGTATTTCCTAATGTGGAAGTCAGGTTTTTCCAAGTTATAGAAAAACTTGTGTGATAAAACCCAATTGCGAAAGTTTGATATCATTATTTGTTGTGTAATAATCTCTGTTGTGTTCTCAAATGTAAAATTATTTCCTTTTCCTGTTTATTGTTATGGTGAAGAAAAAAACTTTGAAACATTAAAGTTTGGTTTACTTTTAGCAAGTTTGATTATCATTTTATATGATACAGGAAGAGATTCCACTTTATTAGAGAAGATAATTTTAAAAGAAGATAAGATAATATCTTTCATCTATAATGAGGGTCCTTACGTATAATCCCCTAACTACAAAAGGCAAATTTTACAGGAGAGCACTTCAAAGTATCAAACTCGTACATCATGTTCTAGTTAATGTAATGTCATGATGGATTTAGAGTGCATTTTGCCATCTCAGACTTATTTATGTTAAACTAAACTATAACCTGGCTGGCCTGAAGGTCATGAAAACAAAACATGGAAATCACGTATCTACCACTTAGGGGATTGTATGTACATAGGGACAGTCAATAATATCCATGATTAACCCATAATATGACAGTAGGGGAAACGGGGTGATGTCTGCAACTCCATGTCAAAGTGGGTATTTTGAATATGGGAAGATATGACAGTAATAATGAAATAAAGACTGCATCGGAGTCTATTTACGTTAAGTTGCTCATATTAAAGTTATTGAACTCAATAATCATCTCTGTTGAACATAAACAACTAACTAATTATGTGTTCCTAGTATTTCATTTACTGCTTCACACTCAATTTACTTCTGAACAGAACAATGTAATTAACGCCTTGTCATTTCACACTCAATTTGAATGTGTTTAATGATTCTTTGATCACTTTACCTCGTCATCTTCCTGCTCGTGTCCAATGTTACTTTGGGTTGGGGTAATCCGGTTTCTTCCCTTGTCTAAAATCACGCTATCATCCACTCCCTTCTCTTTCATATACTGTTTGTGGAAAAGCACTGTCAGTTGGGACTGGTCATCTCTAAGCTGCCACGGCTTGTGATTTTTTTTTGCCTATTTGTTGTACTCCGAACGCTTTTAACATTTACGTCTTTTTTATATTGTTCTCACATATAATTATAAATTCAACATTAACGATAAAACGAATATTTTTGTAACAATGTTAATTTAATAGAGTGTCCATTGTTTTTCTTGCTATTCTTCTCCATAGGTAGCTTCTACACTTTGGACTGAGCAACTAAAGCGGGCTCGGTGCGGGTTTGGTGGATATCACAATCTTTGAATGTTTGTTCTTGTTGTGACCACCATTGCTCTGAGTGATTGCCATCCAATAACTATTAAAAAAAAAACAATTTAAATGCCATGTTACACCACAGATTGTAAAGTCATTCAGCATGTGTAATATCAGTAATCATAAAATAAACAAAGTATAGCAATAAATCTGTCAATTTTAAATTTAATTGTCATGCTTGAGTAGCATTTTCCTTAATTTTACCAACAAAATGAGTGTGTATTTTTCATTAGCAGCCCGGTGACTGGTTTAGTCCCCGGTTGATGAGATTAGGCTCATTCCTATTACATGGGGCTCAAACATAATTGGCGGAATGTGTGTGCAATGTTATGTAAAGGTGTGTTTAGGTAGCATTGATTATCTATTGCTACAGAGACAAATACTTACCTAATCATTTAATTAGTTACTAGTATAATAAAAACTAATTACCATTCAACTGTTATTAACGAAACCATAATAAAGCATAATGTATTATTTAAGTAGACATGAACTAGACATTTTATTATTTTAAAACATAATTTGTAAACATGACTTGGATAGCAAGTTAAGCCTTTGGTTCTGGCTGTCATTCGTGGATCTTTGACCGTTGTAATGCATAGTCTGACACCCCAACCAAGAGGATTGTATTAGGTCAGATTGGCAATTTCCTGTAGTAGTATTCAGCTGCATCCGGTCAGACTGGATGCTGACCCAAAATAGTTGGGGAAAAGCATACGCAGATTGATTTTTAGACAAGAAGCAGACATATACTAGGGACGAAATTATAGCCCAGGATGCGCCGGATATACAGTGGCGGGGTGAAAAAGTTAGCCACTTTGAAAATGTTCAATTACTTTGCACCTTTAGAAGTACAGAGACCTAATGCGAAATTAGCCGCAAGCAAAATTATTTAGTATTATTAGAATTATAGAGACCTATTTTGGTTGCGGCTAATTTCGCATTAGGTCTCTATACTCCTAAAGGTGCGACTTGTCATCTTTTGGACTGTCGTCTGTACCCTGTAGGACCTGTCAGAAAAATAGTATACAATGTCAATCCTTTTCATTCCTCAACTGTATTACTTTTATTTGTCAATTTTGGAGTCTAGTTAATGCAACCCTAGAAATTACTAAGAAAATACTCCTTTGTACCGGAAATAGGTGATAATTACTATCGGACTTATTCATATTTAGGTAAATACTAATCTAATCTTATTCAGTCCTCAATTTTTTTAACGTAATTATTGCATTAATTATGAAGTAAATGATCATATCTCATAAAACGTATTTAAAGGTAGGCATACTTATGTAATTCTTTCACAGTTTCACGTTAAAAAGGCACGCAGTTACAACTAAAGCTATGTTTGTTGCAATCTCAGATTTTAAAACAAAGGCAGATAGACCGCGCGGAACACCAAGAGTGAGGCCAAAAAATCAAATATAAAGCGTCGCATTGTATGTAATATGTAACATACAATGCACCGCTTCGTGGCGTACTAACTCGATTTTTGAATCAGTATTTGGTTTTTTGGCTTCACTCTTGGTGTTCCGCGCGGTCTATCTGCCTTTGTTTTATAATCTGAGGTTGCAAATTTGCAATAGACTCGCCCCCATTTCTGAGCATACTACGATACACCACTGCCCACCCGTTTAGGCAATACAAGCGTAACGTAATGATATTCATCAGCAAAGATATGGTACCCTATTCATAGCAGAATACGTGGTAACTATCCTAGTCTTATTTAAACAATAACAAACATAAAAAAGACGTTAACACATTATTTTGTTAGCGATGACTCAGACCCGGTTCTGCAAGATACCAAAAAAAAAATTATGTAAATAGGAAGAACGGACTGCGAAATATTCATTATTAGTCATCTGTCCCACTGCGAGGAAGCGACTAGCAATCGACGATTTTCTCGCTCAAGAAAATGTAAAAAATTGTATGTCCCGTGTAGGTGCTTATGTAATAAAAAATCAAAACACCCGACTGAGTAGAAAGCGAACTTTAGAAAAGATGGAAATTATAATAGAAACTTGTTTTAAGAGCATTTATTCTGAAAGTTGGCAACATCGCAAATAGCTGTCAAATATTTACCTGTTTTTATTAATTTGTTAATATTACTGTATGGAAGTATGAAATATCGCTAACTAGTGACATAAAATATGAACAATGATTTGCAATTACTTAACACTAAATTTGATGTTGTAACCGTTTTAAGTGTAAAAAAAGGCATTTGGAAAGTTTCCAAGTCCTTTTTTACATCTAAAACTAAATATTCGGCGTTAAGATTTTAATTATTGCATTTCATAATCAATATTTAGCGATATTTCATTTTCCATACAGTAATATCCCCAAATTAATCAAAACAGTGAAACATTTGACAGCTATTTGCGACGTTGCCCATTTTCAGAATAAACGCTCTTAAGAGATTGACTATTACACTGAATGCTATAAGCAATCTCATGCAGTCAGAGGCAGTAAAGAAATTTAAGAACATGCCTCCAACTGCATGAGATACAGAAAAGTCCGGTTAAACAGCCGACAACCTCCTAGGTGGACCTGCGAAATGTCATTCCAAAAAAAAACAAACACTTCATACAATCACTATGCCGCGCCCGCTGGCAAGTAATCGGTTGTCGCAGTGCAAGCTATCAGATTACTCGCTAAGCGACGCTCCCCTGGTGGGAAGAACACTCGCTGAGTAACTCACGCTTGGTACCTACGTTATACATACGTATACCGGCGAGTTATGGCTCGTCCTCGCCGCGCACTCGCTGCGCTTCTAGTTAATCGCTGGCGGCGGAACAGGTGCCTTAAACTGACGTCACACTTGTCAGAATCCAGTTTTATGAAGATGTTACTTCATTGGCATTTATTTTGTTCTTATTTTAACTTTAGAAAAACCGGGGATTTTTTTAATGATTTCGAAATCCCTTCTATTTATTTACGTCATATAAGGCCATTTGCTTGAATAACCTTTTTAATAATAACTTGGTTTTCGCAGGGAATTCCCATACATATGGCAAGAAGATACCTGATGATAGAACAGTTCTAAAATATTATTATATTATTATTATATTATTATTTTATTATTACAAATACAAAAACGAATGTAAGAACAAGTTCATATCCCGACCAGTCGTACTTAGCGCTTCTCCACATTCACTATGCATACAGCGAAAGTGTGGAAGTCTCTTCCAGCATCTGTGTTCCCTTCCACATTTAACCCGTCTGCTTTCAAAGTAAGAGTGAACAGGTCTCTTTTGGGCACGCTCGTTCCATCACAGACCTCATCCATCGCTTTCCATCATTAGCGATCGAGGTCAAGAGCATGCCCATTCAGCAATAAAAATAATAATAATACCTACTAGCCAAAATCCCGCCAAAACCAGTCCCAAGGCTGGTTGAAAATAATCATACGATTCGAAAGTGTTGACAAAAAACTTAAAAAAAAAAAAAAAACAACCGACTTCCACAAAACACTACAAAGTGAAAAATAACTTCAATTTCGGAAGTCGGTGTCTTTGGAGTTGTAGGTATTTGAATTTTTTATCACCGCCTTCCGAAATTGAAGTTATTTTTCACTTTGTAGTGTTTTGTGGAAGTCGGTTGTTTTTTTTTTGAAAAAGTTTTTATTTTTCACTTTTTAGTGGTTCACATGTGCTTACCCCTTCACAGCATACCGGCGTGATGTTATGTTATGAACTGGTGTTAGCAATAGGCAGACATGACATTTCAGCAATCCCAGTCCATTTGCTATCATTTATTGAGGAGTTCCGTTGCCTATCTCCAAAGTTCTTCATCAGATCTTCACCAAATTGAAATGAGACCACTCCGAGAAAGTACTCTTCCAAAAAATAGCTAAATCGCTTCGTGTGCCTATAAAATTTGAAGAGTTCTCTCTATTTCTCCAGGTTCCCATCATCAGATCCTGACTTGATGATCATGGGACCACCTGGGAAGTATACCCTTTCAAACAAAAAAAACAAAATCCAAATCGGTCCAGCCATCTTCGAGTAATCGGGGAACATACCTAAAAAAAAAGAAAAAAAAAAAACAAAAAAAAAAGGTTCCGACGAATTGATAACCTCCTCCTTTTTGAAGTCGGTTAAAAATACGCTATTAGCCTACACCTTCGGGGCGTATGAGGGTTTTATTATATATACCCACACGATTTACATCGATCGATGGCAGTATATTTCAACACCGATTGAATCAACTCAGCCTATCAGTTCACTGCTGAGCATAGACCTGTCCCAGGCTGCGGCACAACACCTTGTCCTGCGCCTTCCGCATCCAGTCTATCCTACGCACCTTTTTGAGGTCGGTGGTCCATCTAGCTGGGGGGCATCCCCACACTACGCTTGAAAGAAAAGAAAGAAAGAAAATACATTTATTTAGCACAGACTAAAAAAACACACAAATATACAGCAAAATAATAAAATAAAATAACCAACAAAAAGTGTAAAGTGCGTCAAAGTGTGCCTCACGGCTGCGCTGAAAACGCCCAGGGGGCCGATTCTACTAACAAATTTGTTAAAAAAACGCAATAGAACCGCAACCGAATCACCACTTTTAAGCGTTTTCGCATTCTACTAAAATGAACAACGGTCCAGCTGCGACACAGCTGCGGTTACGTTTTAGTTACGCCAACGATCGATTGAAACAATGTCAAAACCTATTCTACTAACAAAATCGAACATGAGCGTGACGTTTACTATAGGACAAAGTTAATGATAAAATTATGATCATTATGTCTTTTAATTATAGAAAATACTTTTAGTGCCACATATTCACATTTATTCACGTTTAGTAACATTTTTAGATTCAACTTTTTTCTTTGTGGTATTAATAAAACATATTATTTTGGCATGTTGGTAACGCGGGTTACCCGCTGTGTTCCCGCTACAGTTCAGTTGCAATTCGTTTTAAGTTTAGTTTCCATTTTGCTTATAAAATAGTAGAATGACTTTTTATGTAACTATCGAACGGCGATCGAAATCGAACAGGGGGCCGATTCTACTAATTTGCAACGTTACACGTTAAATTGTGTTTCCACAACAGTTCGATTTCGATCGCCGTTCGATAGTTACATAAAAAGTCATTCTACTATTTTATAAGCAAAATGGAAACTAAACTTAAAACGAATTGCAACTGAACTGTAGCGGGAACACAGCGGGTAACCCGCGTTACCAACATGCCAAAATAATATGTTTTATTAATACCACAAAGAAAAAAGTTGAATCTAAAAATGTTACTAAACACGAATATGTGGCACTAAAAGTATTTTCTATAATTAAAATACATAATGATCATAATTTTATCATTAACTTTGTCCTATAGTAAACGTCACGCTCATGTTCGATTTTGTTAGTAGAATAGGTTTTGACATTGTTTCAATCGATCGTTGGCGTAACTAAAACGTAACCGCAGCTGTGTCGCAGCTGGACCGTTGTTCATTTTAGTAGAATGCGAAAACGCTTAAAAGTGGTGATTCGGTTGCGGTTCTATTGCGTTTTTTTAACAAATTTGTTAGTAGAATCGGCCCCCTGTTGTGGAAACACAATTTAACGTGTAACGTTGCAAATTAGTAGAATCGGCCCCCAGTTCAGCATAAATGCCGGACAACTTGTGCCTGACGCTGGTTTTCAACTGGACTCTAGGATTCGTCTGCTCCACCGGCCGGCCATTTGTCCTTCAACAAATATCAAAACGAATTAACGTTGATCAATCGATATTCTTGAGGGTATTCAATTAGCGTTTCAGCTTCTATACTACCTACACATCGTTTATTTTTTGTGTGCAAATATTTCCTATCTACGATGAGATGACGCTATAAAAAATTCTACCCATACATTTGCATTTCGCACTACTAGATTAAAAGGACTTAAGTACATTCGATTATAATTGTGGAAAGATGCTTTAAGAAGGTAAAGCTCGTAAATAATTCAAATTCAAATCAGTCGTTTTTACAGCTAACTTAAGTGGCAGTGGGGAGGGCACATTGCTTGCAGAACAGTTGGCCGATGGGGCCGAAAGGTTCTGGAGTGGCGACAGCGTACCGGAAGACTTAGAGTGGGCAGGCGTTCCAAAAGATGGACCGATGACCTTGTGCAGGCCGCATGAATCCGCTGCATGTGGGAAGCACAAGACCGGTCGAAGTGGAGGAGCCTGGGGTAGGCTTATGTCCAGTCCAGCAGTGGATGTCTTTCGGCTGAAATGTTGATGAGTCTTTCCTATTCCGTCCTATTGCCATCGCTCACGCGATGATGCGTCCGTCCGACGAAAATGATCGTTCGACTGTGCGTTCAAACATACTGGAATCTACTGAATGTCCTATTGAAGGTCTTGCGATCATGCGATGCGACCAAATTGTTTAGTTTCGTCGCGTTTCGACGCATCGTATTGATCGGACGGTCGTCCGATCGAACATGCTGAACAGTACTGAATGTCCTAATGGCACTCGCGCGACCAAAATTTGTCTCTTCAAATCTGTAAAAAAAAAAAACTTATTTTTTCCGTACCTCGAAATACAGATTGTGAAATTCACCGCGCTGATTTCTGTTTAATACAGTATATCATAATGGTCTACGTTTTCTTTTTTTAATACTATTTACAATTAAAGAAATATTGCTCGACAGCAGAAACTGTGCGTCTCCTGTCGCTTCGCTTCAAAATAGGACAAACGTTTTCTCATCGCGCGAGCGGTTTCATTCATCACACGATGAAATCACATCGCATCAGCGCACGAGCGATGGCAATAGGACGGCGCCATACCTATGTATAACAAATCGGTAAAGAGTTTGTTGTGCTTTCCATCATAGGTTTGCCTCAGACCCTTTCACAGTGTTCAATCATGAGCTTTCCTTCTCCATGTCATACCTGCTTCAGTTGATCTCGGGGCATCCTCCAACTACGTACCAGACTTCACCTTCTCTTTCCCTCTCTCGCATATCATTCAACGACGTAATTCCTTCGTAAATACAATATTATTTCAATCTGGCGCTAAAGCTATATCAAAATGATACGTAGTTCCGTGTCCCATCAATTCTGCTTGATAGCTTATCTTTGAATTACGATTAAATGAACGATAAAGATATTACATCGGTATCTCTAATGGTACAACGTTTCATTTTCGTCAATTTACGTAAGTTTTAATAATCTTACAAAGTCCAAACCGGGAAATTCAATCAACCTGTCGGTTTTTGACTACTCTGTCCAATTGAAAATACGTCCCCTTAGATTTTTCCAGATAAGTAAGTAAGTACTTACTATTTTTTCTATGCCAATCGAACCGCTTAGTTTGACCGAAGTGCTAAACAATTCTGGTAAACTATTATTTTCCCTGACTGTACAGTCACGAGCATTAATGTGTACACATAGCCATTTTCAAAAGCGATTTTATCTTAAATAACGATTACAACCTTGAGATAACCTAGGTATTTCTTTATAGTGTCGGTTCCAAAATATTATTTTCATAATAACATAAAATTACAATCAGGACAAGAGGGAGAAAATCTTGACTGAAAACTTTTAAAAGTTGGTTGGCGTATACATATTAGTGCTCGTGACTGTACATGACCCACCCAATCCTGCATCCCAATTGCGTAACACAGGATTCATCATAATCTGAATCATTTGGAGGTTAATGCTAATCCATTGCTTCACATTATGTTCGAAAATTTGTCATTTCAACAACGTATAACGCAATGAATGTTGTTGAACTGTAAAAATTAAAGCCAATGGTAGTGTTTTACGCAGTTACCGTCCTGCTTGAGAAAATATTGACAGTATTGTCAGAAAAAAAATAGACACACGTTGATGGTCGGACTGTGCAATGGGCTTGTAATTGTCTTAGACTTTTAGTACAGTAAAAAATCCTATGAAACAACATTTATCACCACGCTTCCATTATTATTCTTTGTAATCGGTACAGTGTATCTTTATATTTAAATAAATAAATATTTATCACTCGACCTTCGTAATTGCACTTACCACTGTTTGTCTTGTCTCTGCATCACCCAAATGTTGACTGGTAGAAACTGCCTATGGTATTAAGTCCGCCACTGTACATTTATGTGTGTGAAGTATTAAATAAATAAATTGCGCATCGGCAATTTCCTCTCGACATTTTCCTTCCCGTACATTATGGTCTCACTATATCGTACCCTAAAGATCACAATCGGCAGTTTCGCAATAATAATGAGCCCAT
Organism: Antitype chi; assembly: GCA_947359405.1. Classification (NCBI taxonomy): domain Eukaryota; kingdom Metazoa; phylum Arthropoda; class Insecta; order Lepidoptera; family Noctuidae; genus Antitype; species Antitype chi. The sequence continues at coordinate 6,456,198 of OX375836.1, forward strand.
TATAAAAACCTAACAGTTTTCCTCAATTGACTTCTGTATTGTGCAATATGGCACAATTAACGGCATACTCGTATATTGTAAGGACAAAACATGACTAATTACGTCGCGTCGACTTCCTTAAACGCATACTTAGCACATAATATTCCGACTGCTGGGACACAGATGTCCTCCTTTAAGGCGGTGATTTCTTGAAAACGCTCAAAAAGGTTTTTTTTTAAAACCAGTGTATCTCTATAACCGTAAATAATTTTGAAACCAAAAAATATTAATGATATTTTCAAGTGTTTTTTGCATAGAGTGATGGAACTCAAAATATAATTAAATACATACTTTAATGCATCAAAAAAATCATCAAAGTCACCTCTTAATTATCTTTCAAAACCAGTTTATCCCTTCAAAAACAATTAATTATCATTATAATTAAAAATATACCATAAAATTCCAAATGCCAAACTGCATCCAGTGATGGATTATTTATTATTAAATAGTTAATATCTAATTTTATACGATTTTATTTGCATTTTTACGACAAAGGTTACTCATTTATTATTCGAATTTACAACAGATTTTAACCCGTATTGGATTGCAATAAGAACTATTATCGCTCATAAAGACAATATCTAAAGTTACCAGGGCCTTAAATCGGTGAAGGAAAACATCATGAGGAAACCGGCATGTCGAAGACATCTGACATCTACCACCCCACACTGGGCCCGCGTGGTGGATTACGGCCCGCTCCCTCTCACACAGAGGAGGCCTGTGTCCCAGCAGTGGGAACATTATAGGCTGATTATGCCATGCTCAGAGCAATGGCTTTCATTTTGACAGTTCAACACCTATCATTGCGTTATAGTTACGTTGTGGAGCAGATAACTTTTTCGTACTTATGCAATGGATTTGCATGTGAAAGTAAAAAAACAAACACAAGCTATAGTGTGACTTTTAATTGTATTCAGTATTTTTACAGTTGAAGGGTTACCAGATTTTGACAAAAAAAAAGATAGTGAGGTAGTGTAAGAATGAACGAAATCGAATGAACTTGAAATAATGTACCTATATTGACTTATATTTGAATAAATTCAAAACACGAGTTACGTAATTGCAACTACCACTGTTTGTCTCTGCATCACCCAAAGGTCGACTGGTAGAAAATGCCTTTGGCATTAAGTCCGCCTCTGTACATTTCTGTGCGTGAAGTTAAATAAATAAATACCTAAATAAATAAATTAACTTGAAATAATGTACCTACTTACATGCAATTTTTTTTTTTTTTTCAATTTAAAAACTTGTCTTAAAAACATGAAGCACTATTAAAAATGGTAGAATTTGTTATATAAGTATATTCTGTTTTTCAGTAGTAACTAGTAAGGTAATTTATTCAGTTTCTTCTATAAACAAAAAAAGGAAATCACTTTTATTAATAAATTATTAATTATTCTTATATATATTCCACATCTTACAAATGATTTTTTAAAGTTTTATTAACGAATGATAAGAATGGTTGAAACCATTTTTATCATTCACTCTTTACGTAAAATCGTTCACTACCTCAACACTATTGTTTTTAGTACGGTAACATTATTTTTCTTTGAACTGTCAAGTTACTGAATACAATTAAAAGTCGAACTATAGGCAGAAGTAGTATGTTGTAAGGGTCGTCAATCAATCAATCATTTATTTTGTTAAACATAGGTATGGTTACAGTTAGTATTTTTAAAAATGTGCACTATGTTTTGCCATTAAATGGCGTACAAAATTTACAGAAACAAACAATTATAATTAGTAGGTGGCATGCCAATACATAACAAAAAAATCAATTTAAAAAAAATATGTCAGTAGGTACACAGGTCATTACAATTTTAAATAAATAGGTAAACACATTAGTACTTCGTAGAATCGTAACTGTAGTTTCTGCCTACCGCCATGAAAAAAATGCGTGAGTTTATTTATGTGTAACATAGTTTTTCAATTGAACTCATCTTTGAGCATAGCTCTTATCAAAGATACCAACTCTAGATTAGAACGCAATTCTTTCACATTATTGCGTAAAAACTGGCGATGATAATGCAGAAAGTGGACAAATATGACTCATCGTAATTTTATCATAAAATGTCATTAAATTTTCACGTGTGTCTGAAATAGCAGAGTCACGTCAATAATTTAATAAGATAATTTTTGACATTATCTAAATTATCTTTGGTTAAAACTTTACATTCAAATATCTTGTCTATAGCGCTTTATGATTTTAAGCCGTAGACAGAGAATGCTATTCTCTGTCTACGTTTTAAGGTAATGCGTGCTTTTTTTAACCGATTTAAAAGAGGTGGAGGATGTCAATTCGACTTTTTACACGCTTTATATTAGCTTCACTTGTATGTTTGTATGTAACCGACTCCTTAGAGCGCGATTTTGACCCACTTTAGACAGTCAGATTTCATTGAAACTTTGTAAACTTATCGAGGACCGATGACAATTCAATAATTTAAAAAAAAAATGAGAAAAATGAAAAAAAAAGGAAAATAACACGTTTTTGTAGTTAGCAGAACTAAATAAGTAATAGAAAATAAATAATAGTTTAAAAAACTAAAAAACACGCATTAAAAACCAAACTAAAAAAGGAGAAAATAATTTAATTCAATTAAAAAGCGTGGGGGGGGGTGCTTGACATTAAGTGATTATAAAAATACCTCAAAAAGTACCCCACGCTTTTTAATTGAATTAAATTATTTTCTCCTTTTTCAGTTTGGTTTTTAAAGCGTATTTTTTAGTTTAAACTGGAAGCCGAACGCCCACGTAGTTGAGAAAAGACTACAGATGATGACCTATGTTGCTTCTTAAACCAAATATTACTACTTCTGTGTCCCAACTTAGTTGGAGAAAGTCTATATAACGTTAATGACACATGTAACGTCACTATCCTCATTTTCGGGGAAGCCCGATCGTCATTAGATAACTTGATTCACTAATGACAAATCAATGGATGACAATGTGACGATTAAGGCCAGGTGATTCATTCAAATGTTTTCGACACATCCAAAGTCATTTGGGTGATGACTGAACCGTAGGATATGTGGCGTCATTTGTTCTTTATTTCTATAGTTCGTTCACCTCTATTATATTTTTAGCCATTTTCTTCAAAGTCGACATGGACGAAATAAAATCATGGCCGGGTTTTTTCCGCGCAGTTGAATTTAAACTCTAGGTTTTGCACCTAGAATTGAGAATTCAACAGAGTGCAAATCACCGCGTCGACGTGATAATTGAAAATCGAACAGTGGGTGTTCGCTTTTCAATTATCATTGGCGTAAATATTGGAGGTAATTTTGAAAAAGCCGTGGTTTTAGACGAAGTAAGTAATTGTCAATCTTATGTCTTTAGTAATAATAAAAAATAGTTTAAAAAACTAAAAAACACGCTTTAAAAACCAAACTAAAAAAGGAGAAAATAATTTTATTCAATTAAAAAGCGTGGGGTGCTTGACATTAATTGATTATAAAAATACCTCAAAAGCACCCCACGCTTTTTAATTGAATAAAATTATTTTCTCCTTTTTTAGTTTGGTTTTTAAAGCGTGTTTTTTAGATTTTTAAACTATTATTTATTTTCTACTTTTTAGTTCTGCTAACTACAAAAACGTGTTTTTTTTCTATTTTTTTTTTAAATTATTGCATTGTCATCGGTCCTCGACAAGTTTACAAAGTTTCAATGAAATCTGACCGTTTAAAGTGGGTCAAAATCGCGCTCAAAGGAGTCGGTTACATACAAACATACAAACAAATAAACAAACATACAAGTGAAGCCAATATAAAGCGTGTAAAAAGGTTGAAGGGTAGTCAACCGCCATTATCCGCAGTTGTATTGTACGTAATAGAGGATGTTCCCCACGACTCCACTTTTGTAGTCTTCAATTGACATTGATCCTAGAATTCATCACGATTATTAATTGTATGTATGAGCAGTGCAGTACGAGTTGCAAGGTCCTAGGTTCGAACCCAGACAGGCGCATTACTTTTTGTAAATTATTTCATCACCACTGCTCTCAAAACGATGAAGGAAAACATCGTAAGGAAACCGGCATGTCTTAGAACCAAGAATTCGAAGACATAAGACATCTCACATCTACCAACCTGCACTAGGCTCGCTTGGTGGATTACGGCCAGCTCCTTCTCACAGAGAGAAGCCTTGTGACCAAGCAGTGGGAACATTATGGGTGAGCAGTGGCGAAAGCACCATATAACATGATTGCTACCGGCTTCCCTTTGAGGATTCGCATCGGCAACTCGTATGAGTCGGCGCCAAAATAATCATATTTTTGCGATTCTTTATAGCAAAAATATGATTATTTTAAGTGCATTAACAGACAGACGCGTTCTAGAATATTCACCAATTTTACCCTAATTGCGTAACACACTATTAACCAGAATCTGAATCAGTTGGAAGAATATCGCTAATCCATTGCTTCATATGTTCGAAAAATTTGTCTACTCAACAACGTAAATAACGCAATGAATGTTGTTGAACTGTCAAAATGAAAGCCATTCTTACTTGTAGTGTGCTGCGCAATTTCCCCTCTGGGAAACCTTTAATATAGATGGTCCTCATCAGACTAACGGGGGCTAGGGGTTGTTCGAAAGAGATACCGTGGCTCCTGTCACACAGGCAACTGTGGGAACACGGGTGGGTTTTAGTCAGTAAAAGTCTGACACCCCTCCCGCTCCGCCCAGAGTTGGAGGAGTTATTTGATGATTGCCCAACCTTAAAAAAAGGAAAAAAAGTGTAGGCTACAATAACAAAACACTATCAATATTCCATCAAAACACCTCGAAACTTTGCAAGAATCATGAATATTTAGCAGTAAACTGTACAACTACACTCTAAAGGAGACTGTAAACAAAGTTTTAAAATAACCTTCCTTAGCAAGATCTATCAATCTTTGTTAAAGTCATAATAATTTACAGACGCTCGTTTGAAAATAAAAAAATCATATTCCGTTTTATGTCAGAATCTTCTCTAATAAGCTGGTTATAGATCTAACAATAAAAGGTCAAAAGGAAATTGCCATAAACTTTAAGCTTTGTCGACGAATTTATTGATGGTCACAGACTCACAGCCAGTAATATTATATTACCTTTAGATGCGTTACTGGCGCTCAATATTGGCAAAAAAAATGAAAGGTAATTGCCTGTCGTTTTATTAATCACGTACCATCCAGTGACGCGGCGCAGCGCTAGTGACGTAACTAAATATATATGTTTATCTCGTTCTAACTACAGGAATCGGTATGGGTCTTTCCTGTTCTTTGCGCACTGTTTGATTGTATGTACTAGTAGTTAGCTACATTTATGGTTTATGCTGTTTTCGTGATTTTGCAAGTCAGTGCCAGGTTGTATGTTTATTAAAATACGATTCACAGCAGCTACCTTGGAGCTTCCACCTTAAACTTTTAAGCGCTGAGCAACCGGCAAGTTCGTCATGCTCCCTTCGATGTCACTGCTTGCTGTAGTGTTGGGGGTCGGGTTGCCTCCTTCCTTCAAATATGGCGAGGGTTGTTGGCTGAGCTTTACGTTATGCTCGTTAACGGGTGCTGCTTGTAATGACAGATCGTCTTGGTGACCAGGTTGTGCGTCGATTTCCTTGCCTTCCTGTATATCATCATCTTCTTGCCCGATCCCAATTTACTTCCGGGCAAGCCTCCTTTATCTCTGTCAGCCATCACTTCAATATTCAGCCCCTTTCAAACTAAATTATCTTTCACACGATTATTCTAACGTTTCTTTTGTCTTCCTTAGCCATCCAACTACGTGCCCAAAACTTTATTAATGATAAATGATCATATTATGACAGTAACTAGCATTTGCCAGCGGCCGGTCTCCGGTTCCCGTCCACGGAAACATACTTCCGGGATAAAAAATATCCTTTGTGTTAATCCAGGGTATAAACTATCTGTGTGCCAAATTTCATCCGAATCCGTTTAGCCGTTTTTATGTGATTGAGAAACAAACATAAAATTCACGTTTATTAATATTAGAAGGATGTACTTACTTGGCAGTTCCCGGCAATCATTTTACAGTTACAGAAAACATCTGTACTCTGTAGGCCATACATATGTAGGGGTCAGTAACCGGTTCATTCAACTGGAGAGTCCAAACACCACATGTGGTAATCGTGACCAGTCGAAATAACTGCTCATTGATGTGAGTTCATCTCAGTTCCTATTGAATTGAGCTATCATCTACAGTTGCCAAAAGAGATCATGTATCCAGGGTCGTCGGATATACATAGTTCAAGATTAGCATGAAACCGATGGATGTTTTCGAATGAAATTTTGTTTGATAATAATATAACAGTTTGTTTCTATTAATTAAATTACATTTGCCAGTTCGTTTTATACAATTCGGTTTTTTTTTTTGGGTTTTGGCTTCGCACGGTTTGTGCATTTTGCCAATGTCAAGTTTGGAAAAAATGGAAAAATAAACATTTCTTTGATTAAATTAAAGGAGTCCGCTTTATTTTTTTACTTTATGGAAAAACTCAATGGTACTGTCCCTACCCTGTGTATTTGGGATCTAGTCCAGTACCCTGCTCAGCCGCTTAAAGCATTAGAACTATGTATGTGGCAGTCACTATACCATCCAATATTGCCGAAAAGTGCTCATATTAGCAAACCCACTTCGCACGGTTAAGCACTCGGTCAGTCTATCATTGATCTATCATTCACTGTTATATGCTCATTGAACCGCGGTGCCCTACATTCGTCATCACGACTATGACTTCAGAGGACAGTCATAGCTCTAAACACGTCTCTTTCATCCTTACAAAATATCCTGTGGGTTAGAAAGAGTACCTTATACTTTTGTCGCCTCTACCTCGATTTTTGGTGTAGACAATGGTCACCAGGAGATCGGCAGGAGTGTACAGGGTGCAAAAAGTGCAATATGTACGCGGTCAAAATGTATGGAACAGCAATTTTTTGTTTTTTGAAAACCGACGAAAAATTTCAACGCATCAGGGTTCATAGATTCATGTACTGAATCCATGGTTATCGGTTGCGTTAGATGTACGCATGGCTGATATCGCACCGTACGGAAATCCTATACAATGCGAGATCAGCTTATACTGGAAATGTATAGCTTGAAGTGTAGCCGTGCGTACCTGCCACCCTGGAAGAGGAAGTCTGAAAGAGGCATCAGCAACTGAAAGGTTGTGTGGATATCTGTTGTCATGGTTACATGCACATATGATGCGGAGAAATGAGAAAAATGTCGTGCGGAAAGGATTGAGTATGAATATAGAAATAAAGAAAGAATACAGTTTATTTGGACACAGTCCGTGAAACAAAAAATACAATAACAAATAAAAAAGTGACAATATATAAATAACTACGACAGTGTGTGCCTCACGGCTGCGCCATGCCAGACAGACTGATGCTGTCTGACGCTGGTTTTCTAATGAACCTTTAGGGAAAAGTGACGAGGAGTACAAAACAGTTTTAACATAGGTACCTAATACATAATTTTATACTTATAAATAAACAAATAATTACATAAACTTACAAAAGCAAAATAAAACGTAAACAACAACAGTACTAAAACCTGTTCCGAGCGATTATACATACATTGATTTGTGCACGATGCACTCACTCACAAAGCGCGATGGCTATAAGTCTTATAGCCATAGTATATATCTTATAGTATAAGAGTAGGGGAAGGCAGAAGAAACGATGGATAGACTGTGTGAAAGATGATATCGCCAGAAATGGAGTGACTACTGAGATATGAAATTTTACCGATGACATCGCCCGTTGCGTCACTCTATGTAAAATTTCTACATGTTTAACATGGTTGTAGTTTCTCTACGTGATCGAATCAGAAATAATGAGATCCGCAGAAGAACCATTGTAAACGACATAGCTGAAGAATTGCCGAACTTAAGTGGCAGTGGACAGGGCATGTTGCTTGCAGAACAGATGGCCGATGGAGCCGAAAGATTCTAGAGTAGCGTCCGCGTGCCGGAAGACGTAGAGTTCGCAAGGCACCCAACAAGGTGGACCGATAATCTTGTGAAGGCACAGAATCGGTCGAAGCGGTGGACGCATTTCGGCTGAAATGATGATAATGATGAAGATCACGACTTTGACCTCAGAGGACACGCTGTAAACACGTCTTTTTCATCCTTACAAAACATCTTGTGGGTTAGAAAGAGTACCTTATACTCTTGTCTCCTCCAGCTCAATTTCGTGTTTAGACATTTGGTCACAATTCTATTCTATGTCATTTGGCTTCACAAACAAATTGACTGCTACTAAACAATCTTAGTATTGTAAGCCGGTTTCAAAAGTGGCTTCAGTCACATAAGCTAACTGCCTCCATGCTAGTTATTGCTCTGTGAAATATGACGTCACCTTGCAAAGTACATTGACATCAGTTATATTTCCACGGTAAAGTAATAGTAATACCTAGCGTTACATATACACATTATGTCGGTATGGAACCTGAATGTCTTATAAAACTGGTCTCTAGAATCTGTAATTTGTATACAGTCTACTGATTTATTGGACAATGCCAAGGTTCTTACAATTTTTATAGACTGGTCTGATGTCATGTTATAGGATTGTCCTATTACATGTGACTTAATACCGTCATTGGTTGTGTTATTTCTGGGAGTTTTTGCGTGCCTTTCTGGGATTAGAGGCTTGTCGGGTATTGCTTTAATCAGCTACCATTTTTGCAGAATTAAGACACAACATACATAAACTTACACTTTTTTACCATGGGGGTGGGCAGACACTACAGATCGCCACCTGCTACGATCAGATCCGCAACGGCCGATGCCTGCCAGGGGTGCGGGTTGTTCGAAAGAGATACCGCGGCCCCTGGCACACAGGTAACTGAGGGAACACGAGTGGGTTTTAGTCAGTAAAAGTCTGACACTCCCTGCTGCTCCACCCAGAGCGGGAGAAGTTATTTTACGAATTCTAACCCTTATAGCAATATCTTCGTACCACTGTTACAAATAGCAGCATTTTTAACCGACTTCAAAAAGGAGGAGGTTATCAATTCGTCGGAACCTTTTTTTTTTTGTTTTTTTTTTATGTATGTTCCCCGATTACTCGAAGATCGCTGGACCGATTTGGATTTTGTTTTTTTTGTTTGAAAGGGTATACTTCCCAGGTGGTCCCATGATCATCAAGTCAGGATCTGATGATGGGATCCTGGAGAAATAGAGAGAACTCTTAAAATTTTATAGGCACACAAAGCGATTTAGGTATTTTTTGGAAGAATACTTTCTCGTAGTGGTCTCATTTCAATTTGGTGAAGATTTGATGAAGAACTTTGGAGATAGGCAACAGAACTCCTCAATAAATGATAGCAAATGGACTGGGATTGCTGAAATCTCATCTCTGTCTATTGCTTACACCAGTTCATAACATAACATCACGCCGGTATGCTGTGAAGGGGTAAGCACATGTGCACCACTAAAAAGTGAAAAATAAAAACTTTTTCCAACAAAAAAAAACAACTGACTTCCAAAAAAAACACTACAAAGTGAAAAATAACTTTAATTTCGGAAGGCGGGGACAAAAAATTCAAATACAGCTCCAAAGACACCGACTTCCGAAATTAAAGTTATTTTTCACTTTGTAGTGTTTTTTTTGGAAGTCGGTTGTTTTTTTTTTTTTTGAAAAAGTTTTCAGGATCCCAGATCGTTAATCTACTGCATTTATTACCGTTATCAGTCTCCTGTCTTTATTCCAATTTAATTGGGGTTGGCGCAGCATGTCATTATCTTCCAAACTTCTCTATTAGTTGTCATCTCCGTAGTCACTCCCTTTCTAACCATATCATCATTCACACAGTCCATCCATCGTTTCTTTCTACAGCCCTTATGCCAATTGTATTTGGGATCGGCGCAGTACCTATGTAACTTTTTCTATTCATTGGTATCTCTGCCCGTCGTCATCCCTGTGTGCACATTCTTCACAATTCGGTCTGGACGACTATTTACATAGTTAACACAAATAAAACATTTCATATTATAATTGGTTCGCGTGCGATACGCGACCATATAACTAAAAGTTTTAATCAGCCCAAGGAAAATTGGTCCTTACTCGCTTGTAACAAATGACTTTAGCTACTGGCGTGTGTGATAAACATCGTCGTTTTCACTCATTATATATATGTCAGTATGTCCCAAAAGTGGTCTAGCGTGGGTAGACTAATTGCCTGTCCTTATCTCGTTTCGTACATACTTACTTTTGCGCTGAAGTAATTAATTTTGTACTTGTGTCTTTCAAGGTAGTTACTTGTAACATGACTAAAATTACTCTCTCATTATTTTTAGTGGTTCTTCTTAGAAGATTTCAAGGGAACTAAAAACACTAGGCTTTGTAGCGTTACGTATATCTTAGCTACTAAGGACCTTTTCAAAGTCAAAACATTTATTTCAAATAGGTACTTAAAAGGCACTTTTGAATTGATTAGCCTACAGCAGTACATTGCTGGATATAGGCATCTCCTATTGCACCCCATTCCACCGAGGGGGTTCTTTGGCTAGTCCTTATAACTATAGTCGCTAGTTAGTATATCATTAATTTTTCAATAGCAGGGTGTTTGTATGTTCAGTGCACCCTGGGATTTCATTATCTCCAATATGCCTTCTGACTGTCAAACATTGCCCACATCATGAGCATCGCTAAATTGACTAATGTCGATATACCACAGGAGTAATTGCTAAACACACTATCGGTAGGAATGCCATTGATTTTTAACCGACTTCAAAAAGGAGGAGGTTATCAATTCGTCGGAACCTTTTTTTTTTATTTTTTTTTTTTTATTTTTTTTATGTATGTTCCCCGATTACTCGAAGATGGCTGGACCGATTTGAATTTTGTTTTTTTTGTTTGAAAGGGTATACTTCCCAGGTGGTCCCATGATCATCAAATCAGGATCTGATGATGGGATCTTGGAGAAATGGAGAGAACTCTTCAAATTTTATAGGCACACAAAGCGATTTAGGTATTTTTTGGAAGAGTACTTTCTCAGAGTGGTTCCATTTCAATTTGGTGAAGATCTGATGAAGAACTTCGGAGATATGCAACGGAACTCCTCAATAAATGATAGCAAATGGACTGGGATTGCTGAAATCTCATCTCTGTCTATTGCTTACACCAGTTCATAACATAACATCACGCCAGTATGCTGTGAAGGTGTAAGCACATGTGAACCACTAAAAAGTGAAAAATAAAAACTTTTTCCAAAAAAAAAACAACCGACTTCCAAAAAAACACTACAAAGTGAAAAATAACTTTAATTTCGGAAGGCGGTGACAAAAAATTCAAATACAGCTCCAAAGACACCGACTTCCGAAATTAAAGTTATTTTTCACTTTGTAGTGTTTTTTTGGAAGTCGGTTGTTTTTTTTTTGGAAAAAGTTTTTGACTGTTCAGTACCATTCATTGCGTTATTGACGCTGTGGAGCAAACAAATTTTTCGAAAATGCGTATGAAGCATATATCCAATATCCTTAAAAAATATTCAAATTTTAAGTGATAGTGTGTTACGGAATGAAGGGGCAATAAAAAAAATTTGCTCTAAAAGCTGTAGTCTGATCTTTAAAACCCAAAATCGTCGCTTTTCATTAAATAATAATACAGCTTAATACTAAGTCACCAGGAAAACACAATACAAAAATGGTCTCGCAATTTGGATTGGCACAATCGAACTATTACTGTTAAAAAACTTTTTCCAAAAAAAAAACAACCGACTTCCAAAAAAACACTACAAAGTGAAAAATAACTTTAATTTCGGAAGTCGGTGTCTTTGGAGCTGTATTTGAATTTTTTGTCACCGCCTTCCGAAATTAAAGTTATTTTTCACTTTGTAGTGTTTTTTTGGAAGTCGGTTGTTTTTTTTTTGGAAAAAGTTTTTATTTTTCACTTTTTAGTGGTTCACATGTGCTTACCCCTTCACAGCATACCGGCGTGATGTTATGTTATGAACTGGTGTAAGCAATAGACAGAGATGAGATTTCAGCAATCCCAGTCCATTTGCTATCATTTATTGAGGAGTTCCGTTGCCTATCTCCAAAGTTCTTCATCAGATCTTCACCAAATTGAAATGAGACCACTACGAGAAAGTACTCTTCCAAAAAATACCTAAATCGCTTCGTGTGCCTATAAAATTTGAAGAGTTCTCTCTATTTCTCCAGGATTCCATCATCAGATCCTGACTTGATGATCATGGGACCATCTGGGAAGTATACCCTTTCAAACAAAAAAAACAAAATCCAAATCGGTCCAGCCATCTTCGAGTAATCGGGGAACATACATAAAAAAAAAAAAAAAAAAAAAAAAAAAAAAAAAAAAAAAAAAAAAAAAAAGTTCCCGACGAATTGATAACCTCCTCCTTTTTGAAGTCGGTTAAAAAGTTAAGGTAATTGAACACAATATGTATTGTTAGAAGCCTTGAAAATGTGCATTGATATTGTGTAGATTATCGTGTATGTGGACATCATGCAGGCACGGGTCGATTGAAGGTTAAGCTACGCATGCCACGGTCGGTTCGTGGACGGGTGATCATCCATTACATATGGACGAGATCCCTGCATGCCTCGGGAAGCACGTTAAGCCGTTGGTCCTAGCTGTGATTTGTAGATCTTTTATAGTCGTTACGGGTAGTCAGAGAAGCCCCAAGTTGACAACCAGTCTTACCAAGGGGTATCGTATTATTCAGTGACTGGGTTGCAGAGGTCAGATAGGCAGTCGCTGCAGCAGCATCGTCATGTCATCGAGCAGTGGTGAGCCAGCGGTAACGGTCGTGACTTAAGTTGTAGGTCGCGGTTTCGAACCCAAGTCTTTGTGTACATTTTTTAACCACCACTGCTCTCGAAACGGTGAAGGAAAAGATCGTGAGGAAACCGGCATGTCTTAGCCCACACTGGGCCTGCGTGGTGGATTATATTATAATCTACTTCCTCTCACAGAGAGGAGGCCTGTGTGCCAGCAGTCAGAACATTATTGGCTGCTGATCAGGCAGTCGCTCCATGTAAAATGCTTGTATTCAGCTGCATACGGTTAGACTGGAAACCGACTCCAGCATAGTTGAGAAAAGGTTAGGCATATTTATTGACTGGGGGATGTCATTTTTAACCGACTTCAAAAAGGAGGAGGTTATCAATTCGTCGGAACCTTTTTTTTATTTTTTTTTATGTATGTTCCCCGATTACTCGAAGATGGCTGGACCGATTTGGATTTTGTTTTTTTTGTTTGAAAGGGTATACTTCCCAGGTGGTCCCATGATCATCAAGTCAGGATCTGATGATGGGAACCTGGAGAAATAGAGAGAACTCTTCAAATTTTATAGGCACACGAAGCGATTTAGCTATTTTTTGGAAGAGTACTTTCTCGGAGTGGTCTCATTTCAATTTGGTGAAGATCTGATGAAGAACTTTGGAGATAGGCAACGGAACTCCTCAATAAATGATAGCAAATGGACTGGGATTGCTGAAATCTCATGTCTGTCTATTGCTTACACCAGTTCATAACATAACATCACGCCGGTATGCTGTGAAGGGGTAAGCACATGTGGACCACTAAAAAGTGAAAAATAAAAACTTTTTCCAAAAAAAAACAACCGACTTCCAAAAAAACACTACAAAGTGAAAAAACTTGTGTGGTTTTATGAAACCACCGTAAAAGTGAAACTTTTTTTCACATTATAGACATTTAACTAAAAACTACACGGTCAGCTGATGCGAACTATAGGCGCCGCCATATTGGCCTCGGCTGCTCTGACGAGCGCCTTTCACTTTATCCCTACTCCGCGGCCGACCGTCACGCGACACGTCACGCGACATGCAACACACAGACGAAAAAGTTTGAGACGATGTAATAAAAGTTTCACTTTAAAAATAACTTTAATTTCGGAAGGCGGTGACAAAAATTCAAATACAGCTCCAAAGACACCGACTTCCGAAATTAAAGTTATTTTTCACTTTGTAGTGTTTTTTTGGAAGTCGGTTGTTTTTTTTTGGAAAAAGTTTTTATAATGCATTCAATTCACGGGTCTTTTGATTCTTTTTGATTCTTCTTTTCTTGCTGAATAGGCCTGCTCTTGACCTCGATCAAGCCTGGTGGAAAGCGATGGATGAGGTCTATGCTGGAACTCCGCCAAAATTAAAAACTTTACAGCCAATTTTAGCCATTTCGTCTAACCGACCGAATACGGTATAATACTGCGGTCTAAGTCACAAATCGTAGACGCAGCCAAACTCAAATGGGACTGGGCTGGGCACGTTTGTCGCATGTCGGATGCATTGTGGGCTAAGACCACCACAGCATGGGTCCCTGAAAACGTCCAACAGCACCGCGGAAGACTAAGGCATTGATAGCGTAAACTTGACGCTTACATGAGGGATTGGTGCATAGTGGCCCAGGATCGAGTTGAGTGGACCCAGGAATAGGAGGACTTTGCGCTGCAGTGGGACTGTACAGGCTAATTATTCATTTTTAATTAACCATCGGCACAGCTTCTGTGTCTAATTTAGAGTTCATATTCAAATGGCAGATTTCCCAAATAGAGATACCCTTTTGCTGATGAAAACCCAGATTAAAAGATGACCTTTACCGAAGACAAAGCAGGTGAAGCCTAACATTTTCTTAGGTAATATGGGTTTCTGTAAGATGTCCCAAATAACACTGACCCTTTTTAAACAAAAAACAGTTTACCTTACCCGTGTGATTTTAAAGGGGATAGATTTATAACTAGGTGACACCAAATCTTCTTTTGATCTTGACTTCTTTGATCTTCAAAATAAGATACTAAAATATCTATACCATACGCACCATTTATGGTTTTAAGGGGTCCGTACTTAAGGGGCTTTTTTTTTTTTTTTTTTTTTTTTTTTTTTTTTTTTTTTTTTTTTTTTTTTTTTTGGGGTGGGAAATCATCAAATAACTTCTCCCGCTCTGGATGGAGCGGGAGGGCGTGTCAGACTTTTACTGACTAAAACCCACCCGTGTTCCCTCAGTTGCCTGTGTGCCAGGGGCCGCGGTATCTCTTTCGAACAACCCGCACCCCTGGCAGGCATCGGTCCTTGCAAACCCCACCTATTGGTGCTGACAACTCTTTGAGGCGCGCGTGGAACACAACGCGCCGTCGACCCGGGCTTGGTCCTTACCGGACAGCGAGCTACCCATTACTCGCCGTCCGCAAGCCCGCGCCTACGGTGGCCGGGAATCAGCCTGGGATTCCCGACGCCCAGGGCTTCTCCCGCGGCGACTACGGCCGTGAGGGCGCATATACTGCCTCTCCCTCACGTGCGCCGCCTCCCTCTTTGCGAGCATTACTGCTTCGCAGAAGGAGGTGACGGCTAACCATTCACTCTCGCTCCGTACCATGGCCTGCACCAGGGCCGGACGCGAGAGATCGCCGCCGCCGATCGCCTCCACGAGGACACGGCGGTGCTCCGCCCAAGCCGGGCAGACCGCCACCGTATGCTCCACCGTGTCCTCAGGGCGATCTTCGCAATGGAAGCACCCGGGCGTTTCCTCCCGCCTTATACGAAACAGGAACCTCCCGAAACAACCGTGTCCGGTGAGGACCTGCGTCAGGCGGAAGGTGAGGACGCCATGCCGCCTCTCAAGCCACTCCTCAAAGAGGGGACTTACCGCCGCTATCGTGGCGTGCCCAGTACTTAAGGGGCTTAGAGGAGCTAAATGCAAGTTTTCTAACGTCTAGAAAATGATGATCCCCTGCAGTAAACAAAACCAGAAAAATATATGATAATCTTCAGGATATATGCTAGTTAGATAGTGTGTTGAAAACAAAATTAAACAAATTTGATACGATAGAAAAAAATCACGAAGATACCTCTAAATAAATAATAGTTTAAAAAACTAAAAAAAAGCGTGGGGTGCTTTTTGAGGTATTTTTATAATCAATTAATGTCAAGCACCCCACGCTTTTTAATTGAATTAAATTATTTTCTCCTTTTTTAGTTTGGTCTTTATAGCGTGTTTTTTAGTTTTTTAAACTATTATTTATTTAGTTTGGTCTTTAAAGCGTGTTTTTTAGTTTTTTAAACTATTATTTATTTAGTTTGGTCTTTAAAGCGTGTTTTTTAGTTTTTTAAACTATTATTTATTTTCTATTTTTTATTTTTGCTAACTACAAAAACGAGTTTTTTTCTCAATTTTTTTTTAAATTATTGAATTGTCATCGGTCCTCGACAAGTTTACAAAGTTTCATTGAAATCTGACCGTTTAAAGTGGGTCAAAATCGCACTCAAAGGAGTCGGTTACATACAAACATACAAGTGAACCTAATATAAAGCGTGTAAAAATTCTGTTAACGATTAAAAACCATACTAATATACATTGAATCATTCTGATTTTCCAATGGGTTCCTGTTACTCCGGCTCCGCTGTCCGTCCATCCCACGTCCAGGGCTATCTCTTTTGAACCGTACCTAATATATAGACGTTTGTAATTTTCACAGAGTGTGTACCTATGAACGCATTTGTAATAAACAAACTTACACAAAGTGGATAGTATACAAGGTGTAACAGAATGGACGCAAGACCTGAAAGTAGTTTGTTCCTAATTGACTACTGAATCGATTTCAGTAACTTTTGATATAAGTTTTTTTTTTTATAAATTATGTCATTTTGCCATACCTACCTCTGATTGAGCCAAAGAAAATTCAATCTTATGCCAGAAGAAATAAGACTCAATTTTAAACGCATAAAGTAATGCTTGGGTCGACACGTTTTTCTTAATAACATCGGTTAGCTTTAAAAAAAAATAGTTTTGGTCATTGTATTATGCTTATAAGTCAATACTCTAATTGGGGTGTATGAGGTCTTGCGTTAATTATGTTACTCGTTGTATACTTACCATGGATTTAGTTCAAGATTTTGAACGAGGAAAAAATTCAAAGTTGAAATTCTTCGTCGGTTATTCAAAAAAGAAATCGCTTTTCCATACATTTTGACCGCGTAGGTATTACACTTTTCTATGAAATGGCAGATATTTATTTTATAACCGTAGAGATATTTCTACGCTCCTGACTTCCAGAGTCATGTGTGCTGAATTCATGATTTCAAGTTTGCGCGTATAATATACTCATATGTAAATATAAATTATTATATTAAATTTTCTTTAAATGTAGTGTTAAATATTTTACGCCTGTACGGAACCCTTCGTGTGCGAGTCCAACTCGCATTTGGTCTTTTTGTAAGATGTCCCAATTAACACTGATCCTTTCCAATTAAAAACAGGTCAACCGTTAAAAGTATTAAATTCTTAACGACTTAGAAGTGACCTATTCCAATGTAAAAACAGTTTACCCGTAAAATTGTATTTTTTTTTGGGTAGATTCCACCAAAAACATCTTTTGATCCTGAACCTTTCTTCCGAATTTAGATTTGTATACGCACCAGATACGTTGTAGGTGCGTAATAGCTACCTGACCTTTGTTTAAGGAGATGCTTGTTTATATTAATAAAGCCTATATCCAATATCAGGTATATATAGATTCGATCTTGGTATCATAATATTACGGCTCTTGGAAAATTCTCTGTGCTTCGCATTCTGTCATTGGTTTACGTCACGTGATCGTGACGTTATCGCTAGGTATGCGTTTAAAAAAAAAACAATACGTTTTTTCGCGGCAAACATGATTCAGAGAAAAAACACACAGAAAAACAATATGCTGGGAGAAAATATGCGACTCATGCATGCAAAACCGCCATCGTTCAGCATAATGCAACGACCCTATACGAAACAGAGCTCCAGCGCTGGTTTTCAGCGGCAGGCGGTGTTGACATAATGGCGTCAACCGGTACAGCAAACGATACTTTCGTAAAAGAAACATTTTAAATGCACAATCAGTTCTAAATGAAACTCCCCCCTTTTTCCCTTGGCGATAAAAGATAAAGAGAAAAAAAAAACAGTGGCATTCGGGGAATCCCAACAGAAGTCGAAACTTGAACAATTACGTGTGTATTTTTTAATCGTCAATACAAGATTTCACATTGGGTCCTTGGGTCCTGATTGCTCTCTGTAAAAAATGATAAACGAGCGATCGACTTCAGCCATTAAAGGTAACAGCACAGATTTTTCCGGTAAAAATACAAAGGGAAAGAAAGGGACTTTTCCAAAAGACATCAACGCTCGACTCAACTGTGACGCAAGCATTCGGTGACGATGACGCGAGTTCCAAGATTTTTGATCACCCAAAAAGTGATCAACGCGCTTAAAGAAGTTTTCACTTCAAAAAACGAAATGAAACCTAGAAACGTATATCAGTGATGATAAGATAGCAGCAGTGGTGGCTAATGGCCCAGTGGTAACGGCTGCGACTAACGAGACGTTGGTCGTAGGTTCGAACCCAGACAGGCGCTTTACTGTGTGTAAATGATTTCATCACCACTGCTCTCAAAATGGTCAAGGAAAACATCGTGAGGAAACAGCCATGACCTAGAACCAAAAATTTTTAGACATGTGACATCTACCAACCCGCACTGGGCCCGCGTGGTGGATTAAGGAACATTATAGGCTGATTATGATTTTGCATGAATTTAAATTTAACTTCGACGGCACGGTTGGCGCAGTGGTTAAGCGATTGACTGCTGCGCTGCGTGTCGCGGGTTGTATTCCCGCACGGAACAAATATTTGTATGACCTACAAGTACTTGTTCCGGGTCTGGCTGTTAGTGTATGTGATTTTAAATGTTTGTAAACGCACCCACTATACAGGAGAAATTCCTAGTGTGGGGCAATGTTTAAAAAAAAAAACTACGCAGTAACTTAGATTTAGTTGTACATTTTAATCCAAATAAACAAAGTAAACTCTCCCATTTTCCCCCCATGGGGGCAGGTAGAAATGTATATCCGTGATGATAACATGAAAATAAAAACAATATGACGTATCTCCTAGAGGAATCGTGACGCACACTCACGAGTTATCGCAGGAAAACAAGAATACGACATTCTGATTTAGACCAGTTTCATGAAATACAAAGTAAATATATGTATAATGTATAAATATATCAGTCACTTACTATTTCAAATGATTCGCTGTAGTAAATGCCAATACATATCCGGATCAACGTAAACATTTTGATTCGGATGTTAACATCCGAGATGGGCCCAGTGACCCTGACTTCTCGCGGATGTTCTGGAGCATAAACCAATCATAGTACATCCTTGTTCATATAGTTACGATCTGCGTTTTGGAATGGGCAACTAGCTTCTACTTTCCAATTGATCGACTTTTTTACAGTTCAAAAGTGCCTGTAAATGTAATAATTAAAATTTAATTTAATTGAAATAAATGGCTTTGAGTTTGAGTTAGCCTATAATGTTCCCACTTCTGCGACTCAGGCCCCCTCTCAGTGTGAGGGAGTGCCGAAATCATCCACCACTCGGGCTAATGCAGTTTAGTAGATTGCACATGTGTTCGAATTTTTGGATCTTGGACCTACCTGCTTCCTCACGAATAAATACTTCTTGCCTTCATTCTAGTCTTCTGAGTCGCTTGTGTCTGCACTACAGAATAGCTAATGTCATGTGAAATATGGCCCAAAAATAAATAATAGTTAAAAAAACTAAAAAACACGCTTTAAAAACCAAACTAAAAAAGGAGAAAATAATTTAATTCAATTAAAAAGCGTGGGGTGCTTTTTGAAGTACCTATTTTTATAATCAATTAATGTCAAGCACCCCACGCTTTTTAATTGAATTAAATTATTTTCTCCTTTTTTAGTTTGGTTTTTAAAGCGTGTTTTTTAGTTTTTTTTAACTATTATTTATTTTCTATTTTTTAGTTCCGCTAACTACAAAACGTGTTTTTTTTTCTCAATTTTTTTTTAAATTTTTGAATTGTCATCGGTCCTCGACCGACAAGTTTACAAAGTTTCAATGAAATCTGACCGATTAAAGTGGGTCAAAATCGCGGACAAAGGAGTCGGTTACATACAAACAAACATACAAGTGAAGCTAATATAAAGCGTGTAAAAATGATTCGGGGCCTCCATCTTCTTAACGTGTCGATACTTGATAGCCAGAACATGGCTATGAGCTTGGCATTTTCAGCAGCGTCCATCAACTCCTGTAGCGTGTAGACAGCAGGTTGCTGGACAAGTTTCGGGGCCTATCCAATGTACATAACTCTTCCGGCGCGGTTTAGGCATCAGATAATAAGTCAGTATTATACCAGGACTCTAGGCTTATCCAGACGAAGAAGGATTTGGAAGTCTTCCAACCAAAAAACTAATGCTGAGGAGCTATGAATAGTATACTTATAATAATATTTAGTAACCCAAGTTTCACCACGCAGACATCTTACTACACAAATAAATAAAGGGAAGTCACGCTTCATGTTACAGCTGAACTCAATTTAATTCATCAATAAGCAATGATAGAACAACAGACAGTATTATTATAACCTAGCACGCTCAAGTTCTCTGGAACTACGCCGAATTTTTTATCAGCTAAGGCTAGGGATCAGACTGAGCGAAAACACGCGACGAAAAAACGCGTGCGTTCTTACGCCGATCGTGGTAAGGTCTCGGAAACGAATTTTCGCATTTATCTAGCCAGTCCAGTTACTGGTTGATCCAATAACTGGATTGTGGAGTTCAAGGAGCCAAGTGTCTTCATAATCAGTCTATAATGTTCCCCTACTGAGACACAGGCCTCTCTCTTCCAAAAGGAGTGGGCTGTAATCTTTCACGCGGGCCCAACGCGGGTAGGAATTGTCACCTGTCTTTGGATTTTTGGTTTTAGGACATGCTGGTTTCCTCACGATGTTTTCCTTCGCCGTTTTGAGAGCAGTGGTGATGAAATAATGAACACAAAGCAAAGCGTCTGATTGGGTTCGAACCTCTGCCCTATAACTCGCAAGTTGCGGCAGTTACCACCAAGCCACCACTGCTCTGGAGGAAAGGAGCCAAGTCTACTAATTTACAAACGCTGCAATGGTCTCTCCATAGTGAGTTTTTAACAGATTCTTCGTATAAAATCTGTCGGCAATATAACGTTTGCAAATTAGTTGACGAGGGACCTAGAGATATACAGTCGCTGAAGTATTGGTTTTTATCTGGTTGCATTTGGAAAGACTGGATGCCGACTGCATTTTCTGAGTAAATCTGGGCTTCAAAAACGGTCCAGAATTTCTCACGAACAACAATTTTACTCCATTGCAGGTTTAATATCTTGGCAAGTGCCTTTAAAATTCTGCGACTTTGTCACGCCGCACATCATCATCTGCCTAGCGTTTTTCTATGTTGGGGTCCTTGGGGCCTATCTGATCTCCACAACCCAGTTACTGGGTAATACGATACCCATACCACCTGGTAAGACTGGTTGTCAGATTTCGGGCTTCTTACTACCCGTAAAGACTTTCAAAGATCCACGAATGACAACTGGGACCAACGGCTTAACGTGCTTTCCGAGGCAAGGAGGGATGTAAAGGCGGTCACCCATCCACGGACCAACTGCGGCAAGCGTAGCTTAACCTGATCGATCGAACCGTGTGGCTATTATTTAGCACGTTCAGCGTTTTCCCTTTCAGATCCGTACTTACCCTAAAGGAAAATGAACACGTAAACATGTCGTCTCGTAATAGAATTCCATGAAACATGATGCCTATTCCTTCTGACGTTTATTGCCAAGTTCTGGATGTACGGGATGTTAAACAATGACGGTGTCGGGTTTAATTATTCCTTTTTTTATTCTGTTAGGGATAATTTTGATGTTTTATTTGTTTCTTGTGTTTAGAAATGACTCGTGGGCCTCGTGGCTAAATATGTAGTAACAGCCCAACAGGTCGGTGGCAAATATCGGTATCCGAGGCCGTTCCGTAGATAACCATCCAATACATAAGTATATCAAGACCCCTCCGTGCCTCGGAAAGCACGTTAAACCGTTAGTTCCGGCTGTTATACGAGTACTTAGTTAGAAGCCCGAGATTCTGACGTAGGCAGATGTGAGTGGAAACGCCGGGTATGGACGCCCTAGATATACCTATAGTAAACTTATTAGTGATTCATTAGAAAGGCCAGGTGTATAGCAGCGGCGAGGTGTACATTTTTCTAAGAGAGAAGCCGATGCGAAGTCGGCCTTAAATTACTGAATTATCCATAAAGAATACTTACTATCATTCTGAAATTTATATACTAATGTAAATAATTAGATACAATAAATTTCAATAGCTGAAAATCAAATAAATTGTGCAATATTTCTCAATCTCGTTCTTGCTTACGCATTTTTTCTATATCTGTTTCTGTCATAACCCGTTTTACAGCGGCTTGCTCGTCAATATCGAGCGGTGCCACGTGACCTAAAGTGACATCATTACGCTGTTGTATGCGTTTTTAGTTCCCGATTATGACGTTTTAGCGCCGTATTAATTTATAACATTTTTGTAGTTGTTTTGATACAAAGCTAAAATAGCCCTTTTTGTTGTTGGAATGTTATGGTGAATGACACCCGTAGTATAACTAGGTATATTTTTTGCCAACAGTAGCCACTATTGACGTGCCATTTTTTAATAGTAATAGCGGTGCTGATCCGAATCCCCGAAGGAAAGACGGTAGGAATCGTGTTATATGTGATTTCGCCACTGGTGCGTAGTATTCCCAACTGGCTTGCGTGTATGACCTGAAACACATTTTTTTTTTTTTGAGGATGGGAATCAGCAAGTAACTTCTCCCGCTCTGGGTGGAGTAGGAGGGCGTCTCAGACTTTTACTGACTAAAACCCACCCATGTTCCTTCAGTTGCCTGTGTGCCAGGGGCCACGGTATCTCTTTTGAACAACCCGCACCCCTGGCAGGCATCGACCTGAAACACAACAAACGCGTTCGGAGCTCCGATTGGCCCTGGATTATTGACGGACCAATCGGAGCGCCGAACGCGCTCGATGCGTTAGATCGAGATGGTTAAAAGAAACTCACACTAGACCTACTAATGTATGAACGTAAACAAGGCAAAGGGAGTACGTAAAGATCGTAGCTGGTGGTGTTCGGTAGTTTCTGCCTAACCCCATGGGAAAAAAGCGTGCGTTAATGTATCATCATCATTTCAGCCGAAAGACGTCCACTGCTGGGCATAGGACTCCCCCAGGCTCCTCCAATTCGAATGGCCTTGTGCTTCCCACATCCAGCGGATTCTCGCGGCCTTCACAAGGTCATCGGTCCACCGTGTAGGAGGCCTTCCCACTCTACGGTTCCGGTACGCGGTCGCCACTCTAGATCCTTTCGGCCCCATCGGCCATCTGTTCTGCGAGCAATGCGCCCTGCCCACTGCCACTTAAATTTGGCAATTCTTCAGGCTATGTCGGTTGCCTTGGTTCTCCTGCTCTTCATTCCTGATTCGATCACGTAAAGAAACTCCGAACATAGCCCTCTCCATTGCCCTTTGAGTGACTTTAAGGCTTCTGATAAGGCCCATTGTGAGCGACCACGTTTCTGTGCCATAGATCAGGCAGTTAATGTATTATTTAAATTCCTATCTCTTCCTCAGAAAGGCCTCAGTCTCACAGAAAAAACAATCAATCATTATTGAATAGGTAAAGCACAAAGGCTAAGATGAATGAAACAATACAAATGTAATAACTGTTTTCGCCAAGCTAAGAGAAATATGACGTCAATCGATATGAGAACTCACTGGGAACATGCTGTAATAGGAACCGAAACTTGTCTCATACTGCCATTTTATAATCTCATCATGGAATGTATGCTACCATCGTTTATGAATGATTTACCTTTGGAAATCTGCAATGTATTGAATGCGAAGAACTGCTCAAAGGTATTAAAAAGATACTTTTTAGATCGCAGTGCGTTATAATAGGATATATAAGTACCTATATAGATCTAATTACCAAATTGTTTCCTAGATTATTATTATGTAGTGGCACCGAGTTGCCGTGTCTGGCCATACCGCTGTTAAACCCGCGATGGTTTGTGTGGTATGATGTAACAAATAAATGTATTTTTTTATGTATTTGATTAATAAAAGCTAAAAAAAAAATATGTTATTTCATTGAAAATAAAAAACGATATGAAGTACCTTAAGTATTTTCCCTGAAAACCCCATATTTTTGACGGTCGTCCCCATAGTAAAGAATGATCAGTATGCTAAGTCCTTTTAAATGTGATACGTCTCAAGTCTGTTCACTAAGTTTCAATTTTGGGGACGCTGGAGCCCATCGTCTTTTGAATTTGGCAGACTACAATTTGGAGCTTCCACCTTAAGAGCCAATAGCACATTTTTTCTTCTAAGAATCTTGGCTAAATTAAATCTACTAAGTAATAAAGATCCTGACAATTATGTTGAAACGTTGATAATTTAAAGTATCTCGAAGTTGTAACATATTACCTAATTATAATACGTTAAATTATATGCCCAAGATTATTAGCTTGTAAATTAAATATTAGATATTTTTGGCGAACTTTATTAACTTATATAGGGCACAATATCTAGGTAAAGCGTATACTATTATTATTGTCCTCTAAAAGCCATTTAAACAATCTCATCTTCGTCATTTCAGCCAAAAGATGTCCACTGCTGGACAAGGCCTCCCCCAAACTCCGGCACTTGGACTGGTTCCGTGCTTCCCGCATCCAGCGGATGCCTGCGGCTTTCACAAGGTCATCGGTCCACCTTGTGGGTAGCCTTCCATCTCTACGTCTTCCAGTAACTCACTCCAGAAACTTTCGCCCCCATCGGCCTTCTGGTCTGCGAGCAATGTGCCCTGCCCACTGCAATTAAGGGGAACCTAGTCGCGGGCTCGACCTCGCTGGTGGGCCTGGCTAAAAATCACGCTGTCTACCAGGCTTCGTGTCCGACAGAGATAGTATCAGTGATGAGGAGTTAGACGCTAGTCTACATGCACAACGTCATTGAGTGAGATGCAGGATAATTTATACTAAAAAATTCGCGAAAAAATTAAGAAAAGTCATTTTGAAGATCGGGTTTTATGAAAAAGCCAATGCATAAATCAATGAACAAAAAAAAATTATGGCACTTATTGATTGAATAAAAATGTTGAGTATATTTTTTGTGGTTTATTAGCACCATAGAATCCAATTGAGACACTTTAAAAAAATAGGTGAAGTACCCTATTTGCAGGTCAGTGGCAGTCTATAATATGTTGAACAAAGTATGAATCGCAACAGTAACAAATATGGCTTTACATAATTAAATTTGTCAATACAA
Source organism: Antitype chi (assembly GCA_947359405.1). Taxonomy (NCBI): domain Eukaryota; kingdom Metazoa; phylum Arthropoda; class Insecta; order Lepidoptera; family Noctuidae; genus Antitype; species Antitype chi. The sequence continues at coordinate 6,481,419 of OX375836.1, forward strand.
CGCTCTAAGTTCATTAAATTCCATTGAATGAATATTTAAAAAAAAAAACAACATCGCCATTCTATTCTTGTCCTCTAAACGGAATCTTAACAATCTGTATATTAAGAAACAATCCCACTTTTCTATAAATACATTGTAGGTACTTATGGCTTTGTAATGGGTTTTACACAATGAGTATTGTCTTTAGTGGCGTATAATCCACGGTTGATTTCCGGCTAACTACCACTTAAATGACTAGGGCTGGCTCTGTCCTGTACCTAGCAGCCAGACTAAAAGACCATTCAGTCGTTACGGGCAGTCAGATGCTCGAAAGTGACAACCAGTCTTGCGAAGGGCTATCGTGTTACCAAGTTACTGGGTTGTGGACGTCAGATAAGCAGTCTTTCCATGTATATTCCTGTCAGCTGCATCCTGAAGGTCAGAAAGCGTCCTCAACACAGTTTGGAAAAAGCTGAGCAGATGATGTTCGTGGATATTTTAATTCATCCTTATATCACTATCATTACATCGCACCTACGGTGCAATAACGTCACTTATGCAATTTTTGTCAAAACTTAACTGATTATGAGAAAATACTCCAAATCCACCTCTTTACCGTAGGTGCGACATAATAATCACTCACTACATCATCATCATCATAATCATCATTTCAGCCGAAAGACGTCCACTGCTGGACATAGGCCTCCCCCAAGCTCCGCCACTTCGACCGGTTCTGTGCTTCCCGCATCCAGCAGACTCCTATATACTCCGTCACTACATATTATAAAACAAAGTCCCCGCCGCGTCTTTGTGTCTATTCGGTATAAACTCAAAAAATACTGAACGGATTATCATGCGGTTTGTACCAATAGATAGAGTGATTCATGAGGAAGGTTTAGGTGTAAAATTTGTTCAGGTTTTGTGTAAATTGGTTGAAATAATGACAAATTTCGAAAAAAGTAAAGCCGTCTGGGAGCTTTAATCGAAAACGCTGCCTAATCTCTTTGAGATACACAAAACATTGTTAGTGTGGTGCGATATTCCTATTTTATAGGTCTACAGAAAAGTCCTCATCTCCAATAGCAGTCTGCTGCTGGATCCTGGCCTATTCAATGGCACGACAATTGACGCGATCCACGGATATCCAAAGGTTGTCTGGTAGAAAATTCCTATGGCATTAAGTTCGCCTCTTTACATTTGTGTGCTTAATAAATAAATAACTGTCAATATAATGATATCATAAAAATACCTTAAAATCCGGCTTCCCCCGTATTTTATACCGATAACCCTATTTAGTAACATGACCTTTCATAAAAATAAGTCTAAAGCGCAAAATTTTATTCGCGATTGAGTGGACTTAACTTCGGCCTTCGCTCAAGGTTACGTTTTTTACCTAAACTAGAGTCGTATGTTTACTTATAACATTTGTGTGTCGGGCTCGCTTTGTTAGGTTAAAAGTGAGTTATTTTAATAGTTTTTAGTAATTATTTCTTGCATATAACAGATTCTAAAATGTTATTGCAGCGAAATATTCAGATGTTGTAGTTGTACCGGGATGATATATTAGATCAGAGTCAATTTTAATTCATTGGACTTTTTGGTCAAAGTCAAAGCATTTATTTCAAATAGGCACTTAAAAGGCACTTTTGAACGTCAACATTTACATTGAAATTGAATTGATTCTAGTCGCCCCTTCCAAAATGTAGTTTCGTATGGAGAAGAATGGGCAAGAAACTCCACCGTTACTCTTTTAAAATGTTTCAAGTACAATATTTAACATAGTACATTCACTATATGATTATGTGTGAAAACGATGCACCCAGAATAAAATTACCATACCAAAATAGGTAAACAGAATCAAATTGAAGCAATACAGATAAATCAATTCTGTGATAGATACATGGTGTTCACACATTTACAAACATTGTAAAAGTAAGTATAGGTACGATTTTCCTAAAATATTAACAAGTAATGAGTCAGTGTGTGAGTTAAAGTAATCACTGAGTGTAAATCAATGTCATAAATATAATTAATTATACTATTCAATTAGTAACCAGTTTGATTTTGTCTAGACTCTAGATTGTCCTATGGAGCAGGACCAGCATGTTTCCAAGCATTCTCATCTTGGATATAATCCTCTAAATTGTAATACGCTAGTTTACAAAGTTTACTTTTAATGTGAGCTTTAAATTTCCTTTCATTTAATTGCAATATATCACAAGGTATTTTGTTGTAACATTGAACACAGTACCCCATAAAAGATGTATGTACTTTAGCTAATCAAGCTTTGGTGTTATTGTTACTTGAAATGTTAATATATTAGCTTTGGCCCGAGGCTTCGCCCGCGTGGCTTTCGGAAATTGTCCCACAGGAACCTACTACCGAGATAAAAAGTATTCTACAGGGTGAAATTGAAAACATGCGACAAACCGAAATGGGAGATTGTACTCATCATTATGAACAACTTTTACTAAGGGACCAATGATGCAATCGCAAAAAAAAAAACAGCTGTTCCCTACATTTTGACGAGTTATGCGAACATAAATGTCGGGAACAGATGTTTTTTTTTTCGCGATTGCATCATTGGTCCCTTAGTAAAAGTTGTTTATAATGATGAGTACAATCTCCCATTTCGGTTTGTCGCATGTTTTCAATTTCACCCTGTATGTGTAAATCCAGGTTATTAACTATATGTGTGCCAAATTTAATTCAAATCCGTTCTGCCTTTTTGTGTGATTGAGTAACAAACATCCAATTTAAAGTTTATTTTTACCTCATAGTATACATATTTTTGCACTAGCTGTGCCCGCGACTTCGTCCGCGTGGAATAGTGACTCTTTGGGCAGCATATTTTGAATTACATAATAATATACCGTCGTTTGGGTAGCAAAAATTTTACTTTACAGTAATGCTTCTCTGTATACGATATTTGACGTATGGCCATCGCGGCGCGGCTCTCAGCGCGTTTTATATAGCCACGGACGCGCAGGCGCGAGGCGTGTACGTACTCTGATAGAATACCTTAACAAATGTTCGCCGTGATTTTTTAAATTGACATAACTTTTTTATTTATGAACCGATTGACATGAAATTAACACTAAATGTTAAGTGAAGCTTACTACAATATATTAGTGAAAACCGCATCTAAATCGAATAAGCCGTTTCTGATATTAGCGTGCACAAACACACAGACAAACAGACAAAAAAAAAATAATTACAATCTCGGGTTCGGCATCGATATAATAACAACCCCTGCTACTTTTTTTTTATATATTTCGATTGTACAGACACCACTTTTCTACAATTTTATTATATGTATTATATTATATGTATAGATGTATAGATAAGGAAATAAACTTCGTGTGAATGTGGAACTCTCAAGACCCTTTGTCTTGTAGTAATCGTTAACTACATCAAGCTCTCAGCTCTGTTAAAGAAGTGATGGCTATGTTTTTCCTTTGTGTACAGCATCTTCAAGTATTCACAAGTTTTCTCAGAAAAAAAGGTTAGTAATACACACATCATCTTGTCGGTCTAACCCAACAGAAACTCGCTATGCCTATTATTAGCCGAGACCACACACGATTCACATTAATATGCAGATCACAATGCCAAAATCTTTAAACTTATAATTGAGGTAACAGTGTTCAATATTATTGAAAGCCTCGTGGCTATGTATTCACGGCCGCACGGGTTGATCCATCGCTTGCCAGGGTTGGTCTGTGGATGGGGTGACCATCTTTACATACTGAGACTCCTCCGTGTCTCGGAAAGCACGTTAAGCCGTTGGTCTCTGCTGTCATTCGTGGATCTTTGACAATCGTTACGGATCGTCAGAAGCCCGAAAGTCTGACAACCAGTCTTACCAAGGGGTATCGTGTTACCTAGTAACTGGGTTGTGGAGGTCAGATAGGCAGTCGCTCCATGTCAAATACTGGTATTCAGTTGCATCCGGTTAGACTGGAAGCTGACCCCAACATAGTTGGGACAAGGCTAGGAAGATTGAGTGTTAATAATGTAATAATGTGTAATATTATCGGTAACAATATCGCAGTGAGATTTTACGCGCACTGGATCTTCAACACTATAGTTAGAGCCGAGAGTTTAAAATCGAACAGTGTGTTTTTTAGACACGCTGAGATGCAGTCTGTTCGATTCTCAATGCTCGGTTGAACACCGAGAGTTGAAGTTAGAGTGCTCGATAAAATCCCGCTGCGATATTTTTACGTCCTTGTATGTCGACTTACACTATGAAGGAAAACGTTGTGCTATGAACTTCGCGTGTTGATGATAAAATCTATAGTGTCCTGGGTCGATATCAGGCTTCAAATTGTTTGATAAAGGTCTGGCCTTGAAGGCTTAAAATAGAACCATTGTTGTAATTACAAGATAGGTACTTCTTTGCCCTTTTTTTTTCATTTACGTAGACGCCTTATCCGCACCCTAATTGCGTAACACACGATAAATCATAATCTGTCTCATTTTGACAGTTCAACAATATTCATTGCGTTATTTACGTTCATTGAGCAGACACATTTTTCGAACATATGAAGCAATGGTTCAGCAATCTGTTTCAAAACGATTCAGATTATGGTTGATCGTGCATTACGCAATTAGGGCGCCGGTTACTTTGAGTAATATCCCAATGATTTTATTTTATACATTTAAAAAAAAAACTTGGGATCTTGCGCAAATTCGGACCACGTGTTCGTGGTTTTAATCAAATTTAAAACGGATGAATTTTGGCATAGTTAAAGTTTATGGAGAAGTACTCCAGGAAGCTATTATTTTACACATGCATAATATCCAGAGATCATGGAATGCGCTTTTGTATCAAAAATGTCTTAATTTAGGTAAGTAATTTGTTTATTTTTTGGTTTAACTAATACAAACCACCCGTCCTCCAGTACATACACATATTTTTATCGGGTTAAACATTAATTTTAAATTAATACATATCTGAATAGTTATGCAATCCAGGAATCGGTTTTTAATAAATACTAGCAAACCCGGCGAACTCCGTTTCGCCACCAGATGGCTTCGTTTTATGTAACATTTCGTTTGGTGATTAAAAGAAGAAGAATTTTTTTTTGTTTTATTTCCTGAATTTTCTTTGCTATAAACCTCACGGAGCCCGAGACCTTTCCAACGAATGTAAAACCGTGGAAATCGGTTCGTGCGTTCTGGAGTTATAGCGTCAGGAAGGAAAACCCGACTTATTTTTATACATATAGTAGATTACAAATAATTTATAAAGCCGCTTCCATACTTTCATAGCTAAAAATTATCTTTAGGTAAATATGCATCCGAATATCCGATCTCTGATAATATCACATTAGAAATACATTAAATCAATAAAATAAACATGGTCCAATATCTACCGCTAGGCGACCACTATTATCCATATTTAAATGGTCAATTTTTTTATCGTGTCGTAGGCTTGTAGGATATTGAATGAGTTTTTAACAAACATACAAAAAATTTAATCTTTAGAGTCGTCTCCTCATTTTAGCTCGACATTGGCTAGGTCAGTTGATTGAACCGTATCGTGTTATGGGGTCATTATTTATAAATAGACGATCGCTTCCCATGAATGCTTTAAGAGCGTGGTAACATTTTACAAACGTAAATCGAGAACTTGGGAGATTTTGAAGTGATTTTGGCCATATAATTTATTGTTTTAGCTTTTTTTTACTTCAGTCATCGTAATTATCATACATTTTTATTTAAAGTCTATTAACAAAAACTCGTTCAAATTGTATTTTTGACTACGAAAACAGCGGATTTCGAAAGCGCGATTTCCAGATGACGTGCGAAGGCTCAACTTTCAAGTAATATTACAACAATTATTATTACTAAGTAAGAAAGTAAAAGGTATTCATTCGAATAGGCATATCCTGAAATTTAAAATGTATTCAAAAAAGTTCGATTTTTAATTAATTAACTTGCATTTTTATCACGTCTAAGAAAATCAAAAATCGAGAAATCGACTACAAGAAAACACGTCATATCTCATAATCTAAAAGTCATTTGGCAACATAAATAATTTTATACGTAAGAAGAAAGATAGTACTATTAATGTGTGAAAAAAGAAAAAATACCTGTCTTCAATAATCTATGAAAAAAATTTTTCAAAGTAATTATAAAATACGGTGCATCGAGCGACATAAATCAGTCGTGCTCTGGCACTCGTCGACGCAGGACCTATGTCGGTTGACCTCCCGCCGCCGCGCAACCGCCACGCGTAATATATACGTAAATTATAGTGCGACAAAATATTTTTGATCCGTAAGTATTTTTTTTTTTATTTGTGAATCTGAATGAAGTTGTCCATTAAAAGTAATATTTTAATTAGGTAAAGTTGAATTATGTACTTAACTTGTAACTTCTTTCTCTACAAACTTGTCATTATTTTACTTACAGAATATGGGTAGAATCCATATGGATGGGTGGGTGGTTATGGTTAGGTCACGAAAAAGTAAAATGATTAATAATTTGCAGAAGGCAAGAGAAGCTGCGTAAGTACCTATTTAATTTTTTAACAGGCTGTCAAAACATTTGTGCAAGTTATTGTTTTTCTATCAACATAATACTCTTAGTCAGGTAAATGGCAAATCCACTAGCGGTCACCCATCAACCGTAACCGTTTCTTTTTTAGAATGCATTACTATTACTGATTAAATTTAAATATAACGGGTAGGTACCCCACAATGAAGTATTGGTTAATTTTTGTTCCGTCAATTCCCCAACTTCCTTAATAAATGTCTTTTCTTCTTCTTTCAGATCAAAATTAAGAGCATCTTTGATAAATACTCTAATCCCCAATGCATCCTCAACTGTAACTTCTGTCTCGCCTCCTACTGTGGTTTCACCAGTAAATTTAACTTCTGACTCATCCAAAAATGTAGCTTCCGACTCGCTCCCAACTTTTGACTCATCCACGGATATAGTAGAAGAACATGATGTCAGTTACACAAATGATAAAATATCGTAAGTTGAAAATAGTTGTTTTTATTCTAGTAGATGAACTTTTGTTTTATTTTCTTCAATATCGGCAATTTTATTTGCAGGACTGAAAACATGGACATTGGTTTTATTGAAGAACGAAACCCAAATGTGACTTTTGATTTACCCAGAGAAACAACAGAACATTGTTATTATTATTTCAGTTTGTGAACTTTTGGGTTTATGTTTATTCAGATCAATCATTAGGGCAGTGGTGGCCCAGTGGTAATGACCGCGACTTACGAATTGTAGGTCGTAGGTTCGAATCCAGACAGGTGCTTCACTTTGTGTAAATAATTTCATCACCACTGCTCTCAAAACGGTGAAGGAAAACACCATGAAGAAACCGGCATGTCCTAGAAGCAAACGTTCGAAGACATGTGACATCTACCAATCTGCACTGGGCCCGCGTGGTAGATTACAGCCCACTCCCTCTCACATAGAGGAGGCCTGTGTCCCAGCGTTATAGGCTGATTATGCTTATATCATTTTATTTTGTTGTACTGTAAATATGGACTTTGAAGCAAATGAAGACCTACCCATAAAGTAGGTCTTCATCCATAAAGTTAACGGAAATACCTAGTATCAAAATATATCGTGAGTCGAAATTGTTACGTATACTCCAGTTTTAATTTCTATTTTTGTAAATTTCATTATATCGATTATTTAATTTGTAGGACAAGAGACATGGATAGTGATTCAAATGACAACATCATGGATAATTTAATGATTAGTTACGTAAAGGTACGAATTAATTTCTTTTTACTTTACAACTATAATTTATAACCAGAGATCGGATATTCGGATGCATATTCACCTAAAGTTGAGATGTTGGCTAACATGGAATGCGCTTTTGTATCGAAAAAGTCTTAATTTAGGTAAGTAATTTGTTTATTTTTTTGTTTTAACTAATACGAATCACCCCTCCTCCAGTACACATATTTGTATCGGGTTAAACATTAATTTTAAATTAATACACATCTGAATAGTTATGCAATCCAAGAATCCCGGGGTTTTTAATTTATTAAAAACCCCGGGTCCCGGTTTTTAATATTTATATTACAAATAATTAACAAAGCGGCTTCCATACTTTCATAGCTAAAAATGTTCTTCATGTAAATATGCTTCCGAATATCCAATCTCTGTTTATAACTTAGAAAAATTCCATTAATTTAGTGTTTTTTTAGGTTACAGAAACAGAACCGGAATCTATAAATATCGAAGGAATTTTTCAAAAATTTGCAAAAGAATACCAAATTCTAATTCAGCGCCATTGCAAAAAGTATTTTGTATAGATACTCGTTAGATCATTTGGCATCAGTGAAACACGGGAAAGATAACGAGGTAAAAGCTGTTGAACAACTAAGTCGCCAAGAAAACATATCCATCGAAAAATGTGGTTTGTTTATTGATGAATCCCTTTTTTTCCTGGGTGCGTCACCGGACGACATATATGAAGATGGCATCATCGAAATAAAGTGCCTTTTTTCTGTTTTTGGTAACGATCCAGATATTGCTATTCAGCAAAAAAAACTAAAATGTTTTAAACTATGTGGCGACGATGTGGTTATAAAAAAACCATGATTGGTTTTATCAAATCCAAGGCCAACTTCACATCGCTAAGAAGAATGTGTGTTTGTTTGCTGTTTGGACTGGCTGTGAATTTAATATAAAAGTCGTCAAAGTTTTCAGAGATGATAATTTCTGGGAACAAAAGATGGCTCCGCGGTTAGCAAAATTTTATTTTGATTGTGTTCTCCCAGAAATTGTAGATCCAAGGAAAAGTCGATCGATGCCCCTTATAGTTTTATAAAACTTCAATTAAGTAGGTACTTATACAAATAAAATGAGTTTATTTTTATAAGTACCTACATAATATTATTTTCTTCATCCATATTTGTACAAGTTTATTTAAAATACACTAATAATCTAATGTGGACAGTATTTTTTATTTTCTCCGTAAACCTCTAGCTTTTTATTTCAAAAAAATATAGGTACGCCATAGTTACAGATCAAGATCGTTTAGTCGTCGCAGCGTTGCAACTGTGTGCCGTAAATGAGGAAAAATGCACACACGCGCACTCACTACGCGGCGTCGAGCAATAAAAACCTAAATCCCGAACGCCTAGATTTGGTACAACGCTCTTAAAGTCAAAGTCATTTGGCTGTGGCTACAATTTTGAGAACGGTACTGGGGTTAAATTAAATGGTTAGCCCATTAGCCCCATAGCATGTGAGAAAAGGGGGACACCTATTTGTCATTCGATTTGGTAATTTAAGGGGAACCTAGTCGCGAGCTCGAACTCACTGGTAAGCCTGGCTACAATCACGCTGTCTCGCCAGGCTTCGTGTCCGACAGAGATAGTATCAGTGATGACCAGTTAAACGCCAGTCTACACGCACAACGTTATTGAGTGAGATGCAGGATCATTTATAGTAAAAAAATCGCGAAAAAATTAAGAAATGTCCTTTGGAAGATCGGGTTTTCTGAAAAAGCCAATGCATAAATCAATGACCAATAAAGTTTATTGAACTTTTCGATAATTGAACTTTGTCGGTACCGACTTGGTTTTGGAGATTTTACACTTCTTTTATTAATTATACACGCCCAAAGTTAAGTAAAATTAGCAAGAAAAACGAATCTTTGTTGGCTCCTAACTTTTTAATGGGTTTTTATTTTAGTATTCTGTTTCCGTACAGACAATATTAATAATGAGACAAAACGATATCATATTTTACTTTGGATGTGCCATGTCAGACAGTGAAGCAAAATACTCCCTAAGTTTGTATGCAAAAAAGGTGAACCTACACCTTAACTGCTAGGTTTAACACTTACTTAAAATCCTGTCGGTCCTGTGCCATTAATTCCCAGATTCTGAGATTTTTTCAATAGTTCAGGAACCCTTTTCGTGACGAACAGCCAAAACGGCTTTCCTAAAATTATAAAAATAGGCGAGCAGTACCTATTTATTGGCCGACTGAGATAACGCCAGACATCCGTCATAATGATTACTAATATTTTATTCGTGGCGTAACTGTTTACAGTAGACGAAAAAAAATGCTGATAAAAATGTTAATGAAACGAAAAATGAAGGCTAAAATGATAATGGAAAGAAATCGTTGATCCTTTGTATTTATCTAGAGATACGATGACAACTATCTACAATAAATTAAAAAACGATCTATAGCTACTAATTAAATGCGAAAGTAACTCTGTCTGGCTGTCTGTCTGTTACGCTTTCACGCCTAAACCGCTGAACCGATCGTCATGATATTTGGCAGAGATATAGCCTGGGATATGGAGAAGGACATAGGTTATATTTTTACGCGATAACCGACAGCCACGCGGGCGAAGCCGCTGGCGAAAGCTAGTCTGGAATATAAATCTAAATTCGTGTTCGAGATAAAAAAAATACAAAATACGCTTGCCGCGGTTGGTCCGATGGGTGACCATCTTTACATACTAAGACCCCTTCCGTGCGTCGGAAAGTAAGTACGTTAAGCCGTTGGTCCCGGCTGTCATTCGTGGATCTTTGACAGTCGTTACGGGTCGTCAGAAGCCCGAAAGTCTAGACTTGTCTAGACAACCAGTCTTAGCAAGGGATATCGTGTTACCCAGTAACTGGTTTGTGGAGGCGAGATAGGCTGTCGCTCCATGTAAAATACTGGTATTCAACTGCATCCGGTTAGACTGGAAGCTGACCTCAACATAGTTGGGAAATGGCTAGGCAGATGATGATGATGACAACTATCTTCAAGCTGTTCTTGCTATTGCAGTGGCTATGACTGGGTTATTTCTAAGTATTTCTACTTACGTTCGTCGTCTATGGGGAAACACGCGAGACCGTGACCTGGTTTGTGATGCACGGAGTGATTTCAATGTATTGTGCTCGTGCCGTCTTAAGGTGCGCTTACACGAGCAACTAAAATTGCTCCATACTGGTCAGTACTCGCCAACTATGACGTCACGACTACATCCAGCAATTTAGAGCAATGGCAACATGTAGCAACCTGTTGCTAGAGATACGGCCACACAATATGATGCAATATGGAGCAACTTAAAAAACTAGGCAATACGCTCCCGCTGCTTCCGCCTCCGGCTGGTTCCTCTCGCAAAAACGAAACGTAGTTATACGTACAAACGAGATAAAAAGAAAATTTACTAAAAATTTACAAACCGATTGGATTTTTGGCAACTCATGAGAAATATAATCAGAAGGAATATTCCCGAAACAATTGCCGCATTTTATTGTTATTGCTCCAAATTGCTCTACTTAATTGATCCAGATTGATCCATTAGTGTTGCAGAGCAATAACTGCTCAAAAATTGCCCGTGTAAGAACTAAGAGCACCTTTATGAATGTAAATGATATGACTTGGATCTTTAGCTCTGCTCTTTCCCATTCAGTTTTTCTTTTTTTTTGTGGTTGGGAAATCATCAAATAACCAATTTATCCCGCTCTGGGGGGAGCAGGAGGGCGTGTCAGACTTTTACTGACCATGTGGATTGGTGTCTGGAATGGTCTTTTGAGAAAAGAACCACACAGATTGAGTACACCTGTCCAATCAGTGCACGCATTTATCAGTAATCATGCAGCTCAACTCAGAACTTGAGGAGCTCAACGACTTGACGAACAATACCAAAGAAAGGACATTTGGGAAGGCCGCATAAATTACTCAAACTGCCAGACCATAACTAAATGAGGAAAAAGAAACCAATAAAAAAAAAGCAATATAATACTTGACAAAGTAAAGATTCATGTTGTCATTTTTTAAATAAAATTCATCAACGTCAATGTGTAAATAAAAAAAAATCCGGAAATAATCGTCGTCAGATCATTTGAGGACCATGTAGATTGGTACGTTGGTACCAATTGGTAGTGTATTGAATGTGCGAAAAATCCCGCAGCGATTTTTTTACTTCCATAGACTCGCCCCCAAGGCGAGCCTATTACAATGAACCAAGCAGAAATCCAGACTCCAGGCTGATACCGAGAAATTCCAGATAGAAATACCCAATAACACTTTACCCGACCTGGAACTCGAACCCAGGACCTCGGGCTCAACAGTAGCGCTTGCGACTACTGGACTAACAAGGCTGTCTATGTCTAGTTAACTGTTCTGTCATGTGATAATTCAAAAGTTACTCCATAAATGTTTTGTATTCTGATTCAAAAGTTGCCACTTATCAGCGACTAATATTCCCACTGCTGGGATACTGGTAGGGAATACAATCCTGACTATTTTTTTCAATACCGGGATTTTTTAAGCGTAATCCCGGGATTAAACGATGTGGTTTCTAATTGGGCTCAAATAACAAAAAAACTTGAGTAATTTCTTAAAAATACAAAACACAATATTGTAGGAATAGAAAAAGACAAAACGAAAAAACTATTTAGAACTTTAATAAAAACTTTTTCCAAAAAAAAAACAACCGACTTCCAAAAAAACACTACAAAGTGAAAAATAACTTTAATTTCGGAAGTCGGTGTCTTTGGAGCTGTATTTGAATTTTTTGTCACCGCCTTCCGAAATTAAAGTTATTTTTCACTTTGTAGTGTTTTTTTGGAAGTCGGTTGTTTTTTTTTTGGAAAAAGTTTTTATTTTTCACTTTTTAGTGGTTCACATGTGCTTACACCTTCACAGCATACTGGCGTGATGTTATGTTATGAACTGGTGTAAGCAATAGACAGAGATGAGATTTCAGCAATCCCAGTCCATTTGCTATCATTTATTGAGGAGTTCCGTTGCATATCTCCGAAGTTCTTCATCAGATCTTCACCAAATTGAAATGGAACCACTCTGAGAAAGTACTCTTCCAAAAAATACCTAAATCGCTTTGTGTGCCTATAAAATTTGAAGAGTTCTCTCCATTTCTCCAGGATCCCATCATCAGATCCTGATTTGATGATCATGGGACCACCTGGGAAGTATACCCTTTCAAACAAAAAAAACAAAATTCAAATCGGTCCAGCCATCTTCGAGTAATCGGGGAACATACATAAAAAAAAATTAAAAAAAAAAAAAAGGTTCCGACGAATTGATAACCTCCTCCTTTTTGAAGTCGGTTAAAAAGATAAAATCGCTCCAGTATTGTTAAAAGACCACCTGGTTTTACAAAAGAAGTGACAACTCTTTCCATATTAAATTTTCACATAGCTTTGAGGTACTGTTTCATTATTCAATGGCAATCTTTTGGAATAAACTCTACTACTTCGTTGATCTTCTTTATCATCTCATTAATGTTTTCAACTTGTGTTAACTCTGGTATGTGTTCTCGCGCAAGATCATTTTGAAACCACCACCTATTTGTGGCAATCCCGAAAATTCCGAGATTAGCCTTAGTACAGTCTCGGGATTTTCAAAATACAAAATACAGCCGGGATCCCGAGATTCCGGAGCCCGGGATCTCGGGATCCCGGCTGTATTTTGTATTGTATTCACACAGGCCTCCTCTCTGTGAGAGGGACTGCTGTGGGGCCACCACGCGGGTCCAGTACGGGTTGGTAAAAGAAATTGCCACTTCTAAATCAAATGTTCGGCTCAAACGATACTAAAGTGTCTGCCTTGACTGAGGCCTTGACGTCCCAAATGGGTCAAGAGAAACCAATACATTAAAATGGTGAAAAAATGCTTTTATAAATTGTATTTTACTATGCAAATACTTCTACTAAGCTTTTAACTAATATTTCTAGTGCTAAAGTGTGTCATGTCAACATATATTTTCTTGGTACATCCTTGAATTCCACCCACCCATTCATAAAAAAGCCGCAGACTGAGACAGATATAATTTTCACATGGTTCAGAAAAGGACAGATATAGAATAGTCATTCCCTGTTTTAAACTATTACAGTTTCAGCTGTAATTTTGACCAATATAACCTGACATCTGAAGGTGATGCTATATAGGTAAAGGGAAAATAACAAATTCTGTACATTTTTTTTAATTTCAAGAAGCTAATCTTGAAATTAAAAAGCGCTGCAGTTGGTCCGTGGATGGGTGACCATTCAAAACATATCACGACGTCTCCGTGTTTCGGAAAGCACATCTAGGCTATCATTCGTAGATCTTTGACAGTCGTTACGGCTCGACAAAGTCTGACAACCAGTTTTACCAAGGGTAGTGTTTTCCAGTAACTGGTTTCCGGAGGGCAGATAGGCAGTCGCTCCATGTATATTACTGGTATTCAGCTGCTTCCCGTTCAACTGGAACCCGACTCCAACACATTTGGGAACGGCTAGGTAGATTGATTGTATATCGACAAGGATCAAGATAAATTGGTCCATTTTACTATGAGTAATGACCACACAATTTTGTACGTCAAATTCTATGTAGCGGTATTTTATAGCTGCTTTTGACGTCACTGATAACGTCATACAGGTCGCGATATTAGCATATAAGGCAAGGTTTACATTCCTTTTTGAGTTTTAAGAAACAAAGAATCCGATCGTGCAAGGATTTCGAAATTATCGGGAAATTACATCACGATGGAATACGTTCACGGAATTTTAAGGCAAGAAAGTTATTCACATAGTTTAAATGTAATTTAAGGCAGGTTGGTAAATAATATGAAACGTCATAAAATATGTTAAGGTTTATCATCATCATTCCAGCCGAAAGACGTCCACTGCTGAAAACCAGCGCTGTTGACAATAAGTTCGTCCGAAGTCACAGCATTTTGCTGAGCATCTACCTATTCTTGCACAGATGCGACGCACGGGTAAATTGTTATTATATTTGTAGTCTGTTTGTAACAAAAGTAGTCATTATTGCACTCTGATAAGTGATAACGGCACTTTATTTTTGTTGTGATTGATATTATATAATTGCCAGTGTCGTAACGCAGATCCATTATTGTCTATGGTCCCCCAGCCTTGACATTAACAGTCAATGGACAATATAGTAAAACTTTTTCTACCTGAATACGGGGCTTTTAGCTACTTTGTATGTGTATCTGTTTTAGTATATTTTTTGTAATGTGCGTTTTGTTTGTGCAGAATAAACATGTTTTCTTTCTTTCTTTTTTCTTTCACTGCTGGACATAGGCCTCTACCAAAGGGGGTTTTTGCCGTAATCGCCACGCTTGGCGCCTCGGGTTGGCGATCGCAGTACGGTGGTAGAATACATAGAGAACGCTGTTGCGCATTCTCTGGTCCCTTAGTCGCATGCTTCTACGACACCCACGGGAAGAAGTTTGATCGTCTTTTTGGTTGGGATTATATCGGGAAGGATACCTCTTGGTGTTTACAGAAAAGACCTGGAATCCACTATAATATAACTCTCCATTCTCATTCCTCACAGAAAAAACAGCTATGTCTTTCGATAATGTATTTTAGTTTATTATCACCGACTTCCGAATATAAATTTATTTTTCACTGTGTAGTGTTTTTTATCGGATTTTTTTTTTGTTTTGGCAAAACTTTTATTTGAACTTTTTAGTTATATATAGTGCCTACCCCACACCAATTCGTATACCTGCTATGTAAACAACAGTCATAGGAAGCAGCAGTATATCATCAAGGTACATAAAGTGGATTTAAAACGTATTATCGAGGTTAACGCAAAAAGTACCGAAGCAAAGTTAATAAAATTTATATGGGACCACCCCTGAAGCATACCTAATCCATCAAAAAATTATTTTCGAAATCCATCCGCAATTCACGGAGAAATTGGTGAACAAAAGTAGAAAAAAAAAACAGAAAAGTAAATATGCAACCGAACACAGAACCTCCTCCTTTTTTAAAGTCGGTTAAAAAACACTGTTTTCTTCAGGTGGGCCGTCGTCGACATTCAAACAAATATACACGTCTTGAAATATCTGTTTTGAATGACAGTCACGGAAAAAATCAACCAATATCACAAGCAGCGGTCAAAGAAACATCAATTATCACCAGAGATCGGATATTCGGATGCATATTTACCTTAAGATAATTTTTAGCTATGAAAGTATGTAAGCGGCTTTATAAATTATTTGTAACATTTATTAAAAACCCCGGGATTCTTGGATTGCATAACTATTCAGATGTTTAACCCGATACAAATATGTGTATGTATTGGAGGAGGCGTGGTTTGTATTAGTTAAAACAAAAAATAAACAAATTATTTACCTAAATTAAGACTTTTACGATACAAAAGCGCATTCCATGTTAGCCAACATTTCAACTTTAGGTGAATATGCATCGGAATATCCGATCTCTAATTATCACATACACGGCACACGCTCTACTCTATAAGGCCGTTGTATACAAAACTTGTTCTCGGAAAATTGGCATGATTCATTCTTCTAATACATCATTCAATGTGGGCAGTAAAATCAGCCGGTTTCCTGTGTGTAATCGATGTTTACTGCCTTGCTTCCAGGATTCTGATATAAAATGTTAAACTGTTAAACCCACAACGGGTTTAACAGTTCACAGAAAAGAAAATGTAAATAACTATGGAGTTCCTGTCGGCTCTTCTCCATAAGAAACGACGAATTTGGACGTGCACCTAACTTCTGGCGTTTCATAAGTGCCCATGTACGGGTTATATGAAATAAAAACTTTTTCCAAAAAAAACAACAACCAACTTCCGGAAAAACACTACAAATTTAAAAATAACTTTAATTTCGGAAGGCGGTGACAAAAAATTAAAATACAACTCCAAAGACACCGACTTCCGAAATTAAAGTTATTTTTCACTTTGTAGTGTTTTTTTGGAAATCGGTTGTTTTTTTTTTGTACTCGGTCAGAATAATTAGAATAAAAAATTTGTAAAAACGATATCTAGATAAGTTAATAATTACAGACTATTATACTACAGTCATGTAATAAACTAATAATAAAACACAAAAAAAAAACATGTTTATTTTTATTATGTTAAAATTATTGTTATGTTGCCGTGCCCTAACCGGGTTTCATGTTGGAACTTATTTATATACGTATTGTAAAACAACTAAATATACACATGAATGCAATAAAGACATTGGTTTTTAATTTGATTGAGCATGCCATATGTGTATCTCAATCTACGTCAAACTAATCAAACGCCATAAATAAACAAACAACTCAATTTGTCGATCAATCAGTCCATTAAAGTTTATTTATATAATTGATCTAAGCGAACTGTCCGTAGTATAGTAACGGTGTGTAGTAGACGCATAAATAACTCTATTCATTGTCTATTATTAGTCGGTTACGTCTTTTTATGTTTGTTTGTAACCCCGGCCAATCGCATGCTAAAATACAGAGTATACTGCGTCTTCCAAAGTTATTTCACCTCTGATTTAACGTTACGTCCGCGTCGCGTGATACAAAACAACATGGTAATAGTAATAGTAACTTGTACCTGCTAAACGCTTTTCCCTAATCATCAGCGTTAAGGTGTAATTTTTTCTAAGAGAGAAGCCGAAATGAAGTCGGCTTTAACTTATTGACTTATCAATAAAGAATACTTACTATCATTCTAAAATTAATATAGGAATGTAAAGAATTAAATACAATTAAATTGAACAGCTGAAAACCGAATAAAATGTGCAATATTCCTCTGTATCTGTCTCTGTCATAACCAGAGATAGGATATTCGGATGCATATTTACCTAAAGATATTTTTTAGCTATGAAAGTATGGAAGTGGCTTTATAAATTATTTGTAATATTTATTACAAACCCCGGGATTCTTGGATTGCATAACTATTCAGATGTGTTTTAATTTAAAATGAATGTTTAACCCGATACAAATATGTGTAGGTACTGTGGAGGAGGGGTGGTTTGTACTAGTTACAACAAAAAATAAACAAATTACTTACCTAAATTAAGACTTTTTCGATACAAAAGCACATTCCATGTAAGCCAACATCTCAACTTTAGGTGAATATGCATCCGAATATCCGATCTCTGGTCAAAACCCGGTGTACAGCGGCTTGCTCTCGTACACACCAAGCGGTGCCACGTGACCTAAAGTCACAGCATTACGGTATCGCTGTTGTATGAATTTTTAGTTCGCCGGGTTAATTTAGTTTTTTTTTGTTGTAATACAAAGCTAAAAATAACCGTTTTGTTGTTTAAATGTTACGGTGAATTAAATACACGTAGTGTAACTTTATATTTTGACAATCGTAGCCACTATTGACGTACCATTTTTTAATAGCGATAGAGTTACCGATGCGAATCCCCGAAGGGAAGCCGGTAAGAATCGTGTTATATGGTGTTTTCGCCGCTGCTTATCACCTAGGGAATTCGCCTCGTCATGGCAGACGACACCAAGTTCGTAAATCCAACTTAAAGGGCAAACCGCCTAAAAGCCATTGATAAAGGAATTACACCATTTATCATGTGACGAGATCCCCTTGTTTGTACAGTGATAGCGTACTAGCGAAAATATCAGATCACCTTTAACGCTGCAGCTTTATCAGTAAAGTACATATTAGCGTAGCACATTAGTTACGATAGTGGCGACGCTACGATGTTGTGATATTTGTGATTATGGTACACATAGCCTGAGGCGTGAATTACACAGAAACGGCGTAAAGGTGAAGGCGCAGCGTACGCAGTACATTTTTAACCGACTTCAAAAAGGAGGAGGTTATCAATTCGTCGGAACCTTTTTTTATATTTTTTTTTTATGTATGTTCCCCGATTACTCGAAGATGGCTGGACCGATTTGGATTTTGTTTTTTTTGTTTGAAAGGGTATACTTCCCAGGTGGTCCCATGATCATCAAGTCAGGATCTGATTATGGGATCCTGGAGAAATAGAGAGAACTCTTCAAATTTTATAGGCACCCAAAGCGATTTAGGTATTTTTTGGAAGAGTACTTTCTCGTAGTGATCTCATTTCAATTTGGTGAAGATCTGATGAAGAACTTTGGAGATAGGCAACGGAACTCCTCAATAAATGATAGCAAATGGACTGGGATTGCTGAAATCTCATCTCTGTCTATTGCTTACACCAGTTCATAACATAACATCACGCCGGTATGCTGTGAAGTGGTAAGCACATGTGAACCACTAAAAAGTGAAAAATAAAAACTTTTTCCAAAAAAAAAAAAAAAACCGACTTCCAAAAAAACACTACAAAGTGAAAAATAGTTTTTTGTATGAAAACGTTTAAAAGCGGCATCATGCCTGCGCCGCGCATTCACCTTACGCCGTTTCTGTATAATTCACACCTAAGGATAATCAGCAAGGCAAGGAATTTAATTTTGATCCATTCACAATTGTTTATTTTTTATTGAAATGAGTGGCTCGCCATCACACAGATAAATCCTGAGAGGTTTTCGTTGTGTGGCTTAAATCACGTATGTAATACTTTATGTTTTGGAAATAAATAAATAAAATATATATATAATTAATGTGAATTCTGCCAGAAGGCGCTTAAGCCTTAAATTCTTCAAGTAGCGGTAGGTTATTTTATTTGTTTTTGTTATTTTGTCTGTTGTTTTAGTCACATAATTGCATACTTAGTATTTATATTATTCATTCTATTTATTAAGGCGATGTGTTTTTTCTTCTCTTTGTTTTTGTACTCACACCATAAATTATTATTATAATAGGTACTATATATAGTACCTAAGGGGTTCTAGGTACAAATAAATTACTTAATAGAGTTTAACTTTGTATATTATGATAAGTTAAGACTTTTACAAGGCCGCGCCTAATATAATCATTAAATATTTTCTTAGGATCAAACTCATCCTATTCGCATTGACGGATAGAATCCTAGTCTCATCATCTTAATCGTTCAAATGTGACAGTCATTCCATTACCGGCCTGTATTAACATAAAGGTTGTATTCTATAAGCAACAAACCTTTACAGTACTTCTACACGTGAGGATTTCTAATTGGTTTTCTGGTGACTATAGTTTCCTTTCTTTTGTTTTTATTAGCTGTAAGTCCTCCATGTTCTTAAATAAATATAATTTTCCCAGTGCTGGGGCACAGGCCTCCTCTTGACGCGGGTTGGTAGATGTTTTCCTTCACCGTTTTGAGAGCAGTGGTGATGAAATATTTTACCCAAAGTAGCACCTGTCAGGGTTCGAACCTACGGCTGGTGAATAGAATACCCGAATAAAAGTCCCCCCTACTCCACCATTCAATGGATATTTCATCAGACATACAGTATTCTGCATGTGAAGATAATTGGGTAGTTGTGCCAGGAGTGTACAAGGTGTAACAGAATAAACGTAAGACCTGAAAGTAGTTTGTTCCTAATTGACTACTGAATCGATTTCAGTTTAACCAACTTTTAATATGAGTTTTTTTTTTTAATTAAGTATGTATTTTGCCATACCTGCCACTGATTGAGCCAAAGAAAAATTCAATCTTATGATTGAAGAAATAAGACTCAATTTTAAATGCATAAAGTAATGCTTGGGTCGACACGTTTTTCTTAATAATATCAGTTAGCTTTAAAAAAAATAGTTTTGGTCATCGTATTATGCTTTTAACTCAATACTCTAATTGGGGTGTATGAGGTCTTGCGTTAATTATGTTACTCGTTGTATATAACGACCGTTTGATGAAAAAGTGCTTACGATTTTGAATGGGAATTGATGTCAGGAGTCAGGTAGGAGTACATACATACTTCTAAAAATAATGATAGCATTCACATGTCATACTATCTTAGAATGGTACTTAAGATACAGTTATTTGCCCGTCTGTCTTTTATCTCTTGCAAAATGTTTGATCATTCAATGATTTTATCATTATAAAGATGAATACTTTTGTCGTCATCATCATTCACAGGCCGACTGATATCACATTCTTCTCCTTGGTCGCGTACTTCATTACCAGAGATCGGATATCCGGATGCATAATTTACCTAAAGATAATTTTTAGCTGTGAAAGTAAGGAAGCGGCTTTATAGATTTTTTGTAATATTTATTAAAAACCCCGGGATTCTTGGATTGCATAACTATTCAGATGTGTATTAATTTAAAATTAATGTTTAACCCGATACAAATATGTGTATGTACTGGAGGAGGGGTCGTTTGTATTAGTTAAAACAAAAAATAAACAAATTACTTACCTAAATTAAGACTTTTTCGATACAAAAGCGCCAACATCTCAACTTTAGGTGAATATGCATCCGAATATCCGATCTCTGTTCATTACAGAAGGTCGTGTCCCTGAAAGGCCTTCGTGGATTAATGTATTGCGGTCTTCCACTTCATGCGGTTCTCGGCATCTCTCATGTCGGACCAGGCGGTTAGGTGACCGGCCGCGAGTTCTTTTCTGCTCTTCCCCATCAGTCCATCACCACCAACTTTAGGGTTATTATCTAGATTATTTCGTTCCCTATGGGCAATGTGACCAAAGTAACCGAGAATCCTTTGGTAACAGCTCGTGGGTAGTCTGTTTCTTATGCGTAGTTGCTCGAGGATAAATTCTTTCGTTCTCTTGGCGGTCCATGGTTTGCGGAGCGATATTCACACGGACGTAATAAAATCCAGCTGCGATTTTATTACGTTCGTGAGTATGTCGACTAAGACCATGCTCGCACGGACGTAAAATATCACGGTGTGAATTTTTTCGCGATATTCAACCCTAGATTTAGTATATGCGAAACCCTAAACGTGTCGAGTATTTTTATGTAAAGAATCGATGAACAAAATTTCAAAACTGTATCATGAAAAATCGCAAAGTTATAAGCTTGTTACCTAAACCTATGGAGTATAGTTGTCTAAGGTGGACCGATGACCTTGTGAGGGCCGCAGGAGTCCGCTGGATGCGGGAAGCACAGAACCGGTCGAAGTGGCGGAGCTTGGGGGAGGCCTATGTCCAGCAGTGGACGTCCTTCGGCTGAAATGATGATGATAGTTGTCTACACAAACATGGTCACCACACGGCCCCACGCTCCGCCCGCGCGTCTAGCTGGTCCAGTGTCGTATTGTGCTCATTGATAATAATTAAGCAGTAGGTATTAACCGTACGGCGATTATATTGTAATTAACTGGTGACACTTTCCACCACACTTGCAAAACTTTTTTGGGAAAAAATATAACTTGGTGTAAAAATTATTGGAATCGATTCAGTTACTTATTCTGAACAAACTAAATTCAGGTTTCGCAATTTTATACTAAAAATAATGTTGTAAAAATTTAAATCATTGGTCGTAGCCTCGTAGGTACATTAAATAAATAATAGTTAAAAAAAAAAAACTAAAAAACACGCTTTAAAAACCAAACTAAAAAAGGAGAAAATAATTTAATTCAATTAAAAAGCGTGGGGTGCTTGACATTAATTGATTATAAAAATAACCTATGTCATGGCGGGCGGTTACTACAAGTGAAAGACAATAGGTGGTTACAAATTTGGCGGGAGCGAACGAGAGCCGCGGAAGGAAGATATGACGTGCGCGCGTCGGAGCGGGCGTCGTACGACTCGTGTATGCGGAAACCGCGGGAGGGGCGTCGCAGGCGACGCGCGGGCTGTGCGCATGCGCGGCGCTCGGCCGACATCAAGTTAACCCTGCGGCAGCGCACTATAACACGTTCCAACCCGCAAATGCGTGTGATAGTCTCCCCCTCTAACCCTAACGAACGCCCTCGTGTTTGGGTTAGTTTCTACGAGGCCTCCCCCTTTTACGTTTCTCCTGTACTGGAGCTTGGATGCGACCAACGAAGGGAGTCAGTACAGAGGCATGGTACTTACCTAGCACCGTGCCGTCGCTGAGGCGCTCGAGGACGTATGTAGTGGGACTGACCACAGCCTGGATCTTATATGGTCCGTCACGGCGAGGGATAAACTTTGACGTCTGCCCTCTGCCGGTGTCATTAGCACCTTGGGTTTTCAATAGCACTAGATCACCAACTTTATAATCCGGAGCTGGTCGACGATGTTCATCGGTGTACTTCTTATGTGCCGCCTGGGCACTCTCATAGACGTCACGAGCGTCTAAAAGTACTGACGAAATTTTCTTAAGATAATTAGTAATGTCACCTACATAATTATCGTTCTCGATAATTGTGCGCATCTCTGAGATGACATCTGCTGGCGCGCGCATGTGTCGCGCGAAGTTCAAATAGGCGGGCGAGTAGCCTGTTCCCGATGTGACTGCCGAGTTCATGGCGAAGCGGACTGCAGGTAAGTGGATATCCCACGTATCATGGTCTTTACCTACCAAAATCGCCAGCTGTGGCTTGAGGTCCCGGTTTTTACGTTCCACCGGGTTCGCCTCGGGGTGGTAAAATGAGGTAAGTGATTGTGTAATTCCCATTGCGTAGCAGGTCTGCTGCATTACCTCACTAATAAATTGGACACCGTTGTCACTAACAAGGCGCCTGGGGACTCCGAACCGTAAGTATACTTCTGATACAAGTACCTTTGCGCATTCCTCACTGGTAGCTGAAGTAAGGGCAAACAGCTCCACCCAGCGCGTGCAGGTGTCCTCAACTATCAGGATCCATTTGCGCCCTTTCGCTGTTTCAGGTAGAGGGCCGAACAGGTCCACGGCTACCACCTCAAACCGGCGTGTAGAAGCGGGCGTCTGCAACAACCCAGCTGGTTTCCTAGTGTCTGCTTTATAACGCTGACAAGGTACACAATTTTTAACGTACTGCGTAACGTAGGAACGCATTCCCGGCCAGTAGTACTTACCGACTAAGCGTTGCAACGTACGTTCCGCGCCCATGTGACCAGCGGTGGGTGCGTCATGGTATTCGGCCAATACTTTGGCGCGTTCCTGTTCTGGGATCACCAGACTAGCGTCGTCGTGCTCCTCGTTCTCAGGGCAATATCTATACAACACACCTTCGGCTAGCACATACCCTTTGCTTGCCCATACCCTCCCCCTAGAGGGATCGTCGGATTCCAGTGCCTCGACGATCTTACTTACCTCCGGGTCCTTTATTTGGTTCTCACGCAGATCCTTCAGACTGCGAGAGGGCACGTCAACCGCAGTGCAGCACAGGTCACAATCAGCGTCTTCGGCGCATGCCGGACGCGACAGGGTATCGGCTATAACATTGGCCTTACCTGGTGTGTATTCTATTTTCAGGTTATACTCCTGAAGGCTCAGAGCCCACCTTGCTAGGCGACCGCTCGGAGACTTCATACTCATCAGCCACCTAAGCGGCTGGTGGTCTGACTTGATGACGACTTCAGCGCCGTCTATATACCCCCTGAACTTAGAAACTGCCCAGACGACTGCTAGAGCCTCCCTCTCCGTCGTACTGTAGTTTCTTTCAGCCGCGTTCAAGAGTCGGCTGGCATATTCAATTGGGCGCTCGTCGGTCCCCTCCCCCTGGAGGAGAACCGCCCCGAGAGCATACCCACTGCTATCGGTTCTGAGGACGAAGGGTAACGTCGCGTCAGCCTGACGCAAGATCGGCGCCGATACTAGCAGCTGCTTAATCTTCTCGAAAGCTGCCTGCTGCTCCGGGCCCCATTTCCATATATTTACCTTTTTTAGTAGCATTGTCAACGGTTTGGCCACCTCTGCGTAGTCAGGGACAAAGCGCCTGAACCAGCTGGAGGTCTGCAGGAAACATTTTAGATGTTTTACATTCCGAGGTGTCGGCATGTCCACGATTGCTGCAGTCTTTCCTGGATCGACGTGAATACCACCTGGTAAGATAATGTGACCTAAGAACTTTACAGAAGTCCTCGCGAAGTGACTCTTCTCGCGGTTCACTCGCAGGTTAAACAAGGCGAGTCGATTAAACACGGAGGTTAGGTCAGCGAGGTGCTTTTCGAAGGTTTCATCGGACATTATCAATAGGTCATCTAAATACGCTAGAAGAGTGGTACCTGGCAAGTTCGACTTGAATCTGTCAATCAGCCTCTGGAACGTAGCGCCCGAGTTGCGCAAACCCATTGGCATGCGTTTAAATCTATAAGTACCGAGCGGTGTCGTGAATGCTGTCTTGTCCTTGTCATTAGGATCGACGTTCACTTGAAAGTAGCCAGCTCGGAGATCAAGGGTAGTCATGTACTTAGCGGTTTTTGCGTCGTGAAGAATGTCCTCGATCCTTGGGAGAGGGTACCGGTCAGGCTCGGTGACAGCATTGAGCTTTCGGTAGTCAATACACAGTCTGAAACTGCCATCCTTCTTCTTGACAAGCACGACATTTGATGCCCACGGTGACTCGCATTCCTCAATGACGTCAGCGTTGACAAGTTTGTGCAGCTCCTTCTCAAGTGCCTCTCTCTTAGGCGGCGACAATCTATAAGGCGGAGAAGCCAAAGGTTCCTGTGTCTCACTTACCTTAATCTTATGAACAGCGAAGTCTGTAGGAGGTCCAGCCGAAGCGAATTGAGCGACTCTGCCTTGCAAGAACTCGTTGAGTGCGGCCCTGTGCTCCGGTGTCAAGCTCGTACCTTCATCTTGGCGCAGTAATACGTCGCAGATCTCTGCTTGCATCACGGCCGCGCTGTTCAGTACATAAGATTGCAAAAACGGGTACCGGTCTCCTGGACTATCTGCAAAATGCCATGACTCCTGCGCTATGTCTAAAACAATAGCCGCGTTAGCAATAAAATCACGACCTAAAAGCGTTCTGGTGTCATCACCAGGAAATACCATAAACTCGGTGTCGACTCTTCGACTATCTATGGTGACGGGTACGGTAGCGGTCTTCACCGTTTTCCTATGACACGAGCCATCGGCAAGTCCGATATAACGCTCGGTTTCTTGGAATTGAACGCCGTTGTTCACTAACAACGAATACAATAATGGGCTAGCAACACTGTGCGTAGCCCCGGTATCGACTATCGCGACCCCTTCCTTACCTACTACGCTTATAGTTATCAAAGGATGTGACGTCGATGTCGCGTAAAAGTCACCTTTTACGACATTAAAATCGGACGGTTTGGCGGGCGCGGGTTTAATCGAACAAGTTTCACACTTTGACTTGACTACCCCTAGCTGGCCGCATCCATAACAACGTACCGGATTACTTTTACTATCGCTAGTACCTACGTTATTAGTTTTATTGTCACTATCGACTTTAGTAGCCTTACGACATTCGTTAGCCGCGTGACCGAACGCTTTGCAAAACGAACATCTAATGCGATTACGTTTCGAGCTTTCGTTCGAGTTAGAGGTGAGTTTGGAACCTGTGGTTGCGCTCGGACTCGTAGTACCGCGGTCGGGAGCGGTAGGTACATTCGGGTTATTCTCGGAAACGATCGAGTTTTTTAATTCCGTTATCGAATCTTCCACGAGTCTCGCTCTCTCTAACAAATTATCGATATCGCTAATGGTGTCTCGCGACAAACGTTTACGTATTCGACGATGTAATAAGCCGTACACAATATCCACTATCATCGCACTTGGTACAACATAGGGTAATTGAACTAATAAAGATCGTACCTTTGATATAAAAACTTCGGCGCGTTCACACTCACTTTGTTCACACGTGAATACCTCGCGCAGTATCCTGTACGCAGGCTTTTGCACGCCGTAGGTAGCGCGCAGGCGCGCGAGCGCGTCCGGCCACGTGCCGACGCAGGCCCGGGCGCCGCGCCACCACACCGCCGCGTCGCCGCTCAGCAACATGGAGAGCCCGCGTAGCGCATGGTCGTCGGTCACATCGGCGCACTCCTTGTAAACCTCCACTGCATCGATGAACGCCTCCAGTACCTCGGTGTCGCGTGACTGCCCGTCGAACCTCGCGGTACACTTTGAAAAGTTACCGCCGGAGATCGCGCGTGCGTTCGCCGTGGGCGATGCCGCCGGTGTCGACGCGACTGGATTCCACTGGTTGCCGTGATGTAGAGATCGTAGGGTTTCCACTAACGTGCGGTTGGTCTCAGCCTGCATCTTGGCGAAGGACTCCATCATGGAGCACAGCAGCTGCTCGGTGTTGAGCGCTGTGGCGGGTGCGCCGGTGAGGGCCCCGCTGAGCGTGTGCTCGAGGGCGGCGCCCCCCTGGGCGCGCATCTCCTCGGCCGCTTCAGTTGAGTCACGTGCATGGGCGGTAGCGGCGCCGGAACTGGCGCGCGGCTCCACCACTGAGTCGCAGTCCACGTCTGAGTAACCGTCGCTTCCTTGATCCTCCGCCTTGCGGTCGATCACTGCTCGCGTTGCCCGCGTCGTTCGTGGCATGATAATGTCTCTCTCTAATCACTGAATATGTATTAACCACACTTCACTGGGTTCGTTTAGCCGCTGCTAACTATAATTACTGGCCACGAGTTGGGCGTCACTGTCATGGCGGGCGGTTACTACAAGTGAAAGACAATAGGTGGTTACAAATTTGGCGGGAGCGAACGAGAGCCGCGGAAGGAAGATATGACGTGCGCGCGTCGGAGCGGGCGTCGTACGACTCGTGTATGCGGAAACCGCGGGAGGGGCGTCGCAGGCGACGCGCGGGCTGTGCGCATGCGCGGCGCTCGGCCGACATCAAGTTAACCCTGCGGCAGCGCACTATAACACGTTCCAACCCGCAAATGCGTGTGATACCTATTATTTATTTTCAATTTTTTAGTTCTGCTAACTACAAAAACGTATTTTTTTTTTCATTTTTCCCATTTTTTTTTCTTTATTGAATTGTCATCGGTCCTCGATAAGTTTACAAAGTTTCAATGAAATCTGACCGTTTAAAGTGGGTCAAAATCGCGCCCTAAGGAGTCGGTTACAAACATACAAACAAACATACAAGTGAAGCTAATATCATAACTGGTGGTAGAAACGAAGAATTACTTAGGCGTTTCCGAAGGAAAGGTCATCATGTCAAATGGGGTGTTTTCTCGTGGAGGCTTTAATTATAGACGGTCTGTCAAGGGTAATAGATATTTATAGGATAAGGATAATAGGCAGAAGACTGAGCGATGACCTTCATAGGGTAGCAAGCTGGGTGAGAGTTGCCGCGAATCTATTTTAATGGCGTCGATGGGAGATCTCTTTGTCCAACTGTGGACTACTATTACTAACTAAAGATCGTTATGACCAGAGATCGGATATTCGGATGCATATTCCCCTAAAGTTGAGATGTTGGCTAATATTGAACGCGCTTTTGTAACGAAAAATCTTGATTTAATTATGTAAAAAAAAATGTGTTCACTAACACACACCACCCCTTCTCTTACAGACTTACACCCTCTATACACACAATTGCACTGGGGTTAATTTTAAATAAATATGCATCTGAATAGTTATGCAATCCTAATAATTTAGAAGTCGCTTCCATACATACTATAGACCTGACTAGTTATGAATTCCCGGTGTTCCTGGCATCCCGGGATTTTTTTATAAAAATATAATTCAAGGAGCCGCTTCCATACTTTTATAACTAAATATTAACTTTAGGTAAATATGCATCCGATTATCCGATCCCTGGTTATGACAAACGGTGGGGATTTTGTTATTTATAAATCTATTCAAAAACAACATATTATAGGTATTATTTTAATTGTTTTGAATGTAAGGACTATGTGGATCCTTGTTTGTTTTTTCTCGGTTTTGAGTAACTTAAGCGGAATACCCAAATGTCCTTTCCTTTGGTACTGTTCGTCGAATCGTTGAGCTCCGTAAGTTCTGAGTTGAGCTGCCCGATTACTGACAAATGCATGCACTGACTAGGACTACATAAGTCCACTCAATCTGTGTGGTGCGTGCTATCCTCAAAATACCATTTTAGACACCAATCTACATGATCTGACCAAGATTTTGTCTGGACTTTAAAAGAGACTGTGATCTCTGAGTTTATTTCGGCTTTTATTCTCACAGTAGCCAGATAGGAAACGCCGACGTCATCTAGTTTTAATAAAAACTTTTTCCAAAAAAAAAACAACCGACTTCCAAAAAACCACTACAAAGTGAAAAATAACTTTAATATCGGAAGTCGGTGTCTTTGGAGCTGTATTTGAATTTTTTGCCACCGCCTTCCGATATTAAAGTTATTTTTCACTTTGTAGTGGTTTTTTGGAAGTCGGTTGTTTTTTTTTTGGAAAAAGTTTTTATTTTTCACTTTTTAGTGGTTCACATGTGCTTACCCCTTCACAGCATACCGGCGTGATGTTATGTTATGAACTGGTGTAAGCAATAGACAGACATGAGATTTCAGCAATCCCAGTCCATTTGCTATCATTTATTGAGGAGTTCCGTTGCCTATCTTCAAAGTTCTTCATCAGATCTTCACCAAATTGAAATGAGACCACTACGAGAAAGTATTCTTCCAAAAAATACCTAAATCGCTTCGTGTGCCTATAAAATTTGAAGAGTTCTCTCTATTTCTCCAGGATCCCATCATCAGATCCTAACTTGATGATCATGGGACCACCTGGGAAGTATACCCTTTCAAACAAAAAAAACAAAATCCAAATCGGTCCAGCCATCTTCGAGTAATCGGGGAACATACATAAAAAAAAATAAAAAAAAAAAAAAAAAAAAAAAAAAAAAAGGTTCCGACGAATTGATAACCTCCTCCTTTTTGAAGTCGGTTAAAAACATGATTGACGGGTAAAAGTGTTTTTACAAACCTACTTATTATACAAGGTGTAACAGAATGGACGCAAGACCTGAAAGTAGTTTGTTCCTAATTGACTACTGAATCGATTTCAGTAACTTTTGATATAAGTTTTTTTTTTATAAATTATGTATTTTGCCATACCTACCTCTGATTGAGCCAAAGAAAATTCAATCTTATTCCAGAAGAAATAAGACTCAATTTTAAATGCATAAAGTAATGCTTGGGTCGACACGTTTTTCTTAATAACATCGGTTAGCTTTAAAAAAAAATAGTTTTGGTCTTCGTATTATGCTTATAAGTCAATACTCTAATTGGGGTATATAAGGTCTTGCGTTAATTATGTTACTCGTTGTATATGTGAAATCATTTATAAATACGTTTTCACACTTTACAGCTTCACACATACTCAATAACAATAACAGATCAGCAATACAAATTGTTCCTAACAACTTTGTTTATTGTTTATTTACTAATCCCGTCGTCTAGTTACAACTAATGTAATAATTAATTTATCACGCTCGTATTAAATTCCGAAGGTTGCCATATTTTGACATATTGGTATTAATTGATTTTTATGTCAACCGTTACATGATTCCTGAGATTTAAAATCTGTTTTTAATTTTATATTATTGGATTGAAACAAGTGCAACAACAACTTAAATAGCAGTGAACAGGGCACATTGCTTGCAGTACAGGTGGCCGATTGGGCCGAAAGGCTCTGGAGTGGCGACCGCGTGCCGGAAGACGTAGAGTGGGAAGGCCTCCCACAAGGTGGACCGATGACCTTGTGAAGGCCGCAGGAATCCGCTGGATGCGGGAAGCACAATACCGGTCGAAGTGGCGGAGCTTGGGGGTGGCCTATGTCCAGCAATGGACGTCTTTCGGTTGAGATGATGATTATTGAAAGCTGTCCCAGTTGCCTATGGATGTTTACCAAATCAGCTGTTTCATAGAAAAATGCAACACCTACGCGGTCAAAATTTATGCATTTTTTTTTTAATAACTGAAGAAAATATTCATCGCATGGAGGTTCAAAATCATCCAACTGAATCTATGGCAACCAAAATCAAAATATTTAATTTCACATAAACCTGCATGGGCACTTATGAAACGTCAGAAGCTAGGTGCACGATTCCAATTTATCGCTTCCTATGGAGAAGAGCCGACAAGAAACTCCACAAAACCTTCTCGAGTCTCGACGCATTGTATTGTTGAGCTGTCATTACCAGACTTATTGTGTTAATAAACGTGCCTTTAGAGACTTACGTATAATAATTGACATGTTTGTGCCTGAGGGAAGCATGAATGACGTAATTTTATGTTTCAGACATGCATTCAAACTAAACTAAACATTAATTTCGAATAAACCAACTACAGGTACTTTTTAATTGTCAAGGGGTCGGTCAGCGAGAAATCGTAGTATGTTCCACTAACGTAAGAAATTCCACTGAGACTCTTTTGAATCAAAATATTGTTACAAAAAATTGGTAACGTCATTCATGCTGAAATTATACGTTTGAGAAAGATGTAGAACATTAATAGACACCGTTTTCTAAGGCATTATTATTCTGGAGGAGTACCTTAATACCCATTTAAAACCGCTTTCTGTAAATCGGCTCATATCCATAGATATATGCTACTAGCTGCTGACCGCGGCTCCGCTCGCGTCTATGTTAAAAGTTATCTGGAACAGGTTTCTCTGGCCCAAGGAATATTTTTTTTTGGGAAACTCCCCCCATAAAATGGTTAAATAGGGGATGGAAGTTTGTATGATTTTTATTCTTTGGACCATGCAATGCAGAAGTAAATATTAATTGAAACTATTTAAAAATAAATGAAACGTATTATCAACCGTTGACACTTTTTAACCGACTTCAAAAAGGAGGAGGTTATCAATTCGTCGGAAACTTTTTTTTTTTTTTTTTTTTTTTTTTTTTATGTATGTTCCCCGATTACTCGAAGATGGCTGGACCGATTTGGATTTTGTTTTTTTTGTTTGAAAGGGTATACTTCCCAGGTGGTCCCATGATCATCAAGTCAGGATCTGATGATGGGATCCTGGAGAAATAGAGAGAACTCTTCAAATTTTATAGGCACACAAAGCGATTTAGGTATTTTTTGGAAGAGTACTTTCTCGTAGTGGTCTCATTTCAATTTGGTGAAGATTTGATGAAGAACTTTGGAGATAGGCAACGAAACTCCTCAATAAATGATAGCAAATGGACTGGGATTGCTGAAATCTCATCTCTGTCTATTGCTTACACCAGTTCATAACATAAAATCACGCCGGTATGCTGTGAAGGGGTAAGCACATGTGCACCACTAAAAAGTGAAAAATAAAAACTTTTTCCAAAAAAAAAAAAAAAACGACTTCCAAAAAACACTACAAAGTGAAAAATAACTTTAATTTCGGAAGGCGGTGACAACAAATTTAAATTCAGCTCCAAAGACACCGACTTCCGAAATTAAAGTTATTTTTCACTTTGTAGTGTTTTTTTGGAAGTCGGTTGTTTTTTTTTTTTGTTTACACTATAGAAAATTGGCAACAGTCCTGTCTTGATGTTGAAATTTCAATGGTAACTAGAATTGCCAGCACACCTATTTATTTAAACTATGTCATGCCATTGGACGTTTAAGTGATTTCGGGGTATGATTCATCAGTGTAGCATCCCGTGGGAGTGGTGATATGACGAGGCATTCATACGACACGTAGATACAGTACTTGGCGGTAACTAAGTATTGTCACCCTAAAATTGTAAATACCGTTTTTTTTTTGTGTGGGAAATCATCAAATAACTTCTCCCGCTCTGGGTGGACCAGGAGGGCGTGTCAGACTTTTACTGACTAAAACCCACCCGTGTTCCCTCAGTTGCCTGTGTGCCAGGGGCCGCGGTATCTCTTTCGAACAACCCGCACCCGTGGCAGGCATCGGCCCTTGCGGACCCCACCAGTTGGTGCTGACATCTCTTTGAGGCGCGCGTGGAACACAACGCGCCGTCGACTTGATTATAATCTATCTCGCGAGATTGTGAACTGTCGAAAGATTGTGAACTGCAGACGAATAGTACCTTGTGCTATTACTAAATAACCAAAGTAACTGCCACTAATTTGGAAGTAGCGCTCGCCGGCCGCTGCCGCGGCACCGCTTGCTACGCTCGCTCGGCTCGCGCGCGGTTTTGGTCGCAATTCTAACCTAACCTAACCTATTTATATTGTAAGCATTATGCATTATGCAGTTCACAATTTATCGACAGTTTATAATCTCGCGAGATAGATTATAAACTAACGGTGTTCACAATCATACGGTTTTTTTTTTTTTTTTGGGTGGGTAATCATCAAATAACTTCTCCCGCTCTGGGTGGAGCGGGAGGGCGTGTCAGACTTTTACTGACTAAAACCCACCCGTGTTCCCTCAGTTGCCTGTGTGCCAGGGGCCGCGGTATCTCTTTCGAACAACCCGCACCCCTGGCAGGCATCGGTCCTTGCGGACCCCACCTATTGGTGCTGACATCCCTTTGAGGCGCGCGTGGAACACGACGCGCCGTCGACCCGGGCTTGGTCCTTACCGGACCGCGAACTACCCATTACTCGCCGTCCGCAAGCCCGCGCCTACGGTGGCCGGGAATCAGCCTGGGATTCCCGACGCCCAGGGCTTCTCCCGCGGCGACTACGGCCGTGAGGGCGCATATACTGCCTCTCCCTCACGTGCGCCGCCTCCCTCTTTGCGAGCATTACTGCTTCGCAGAAGGAGGTGACGGCTAACCATTCACTCTCGCTCCGTACCATGGCCTGCACCAGGGCCGGACGCGAGAGAGCGCCGCCGCCGATCGCCTCCACGAGGACACAGCGGTGCTCCGCCCAAGCCGGGCAGACCGCCACCGTATGCTCCACCGTGTCCTCAGGGCGATCTTCGCAATGGAAGCACCCGGGCGTTTCCTCCCGCCTTATACGAAACAGGAACCTCCCGAAACAACCGTGTCCGGTGAGGACCTGCGTCAGGCGGAAGGTGAGGACGCCATGCCGCCTCTCAAGCCACTCCTCAAAGAGGGGACTTACCGCCGCTATCGTGGCGTGCCCAGCACTGGGTTGCGACAATCGCGCTCTCCATGTCGCCATGAGATCCCGCCGGAGCTCTGTCCGCTGCACCTCGATTTCTCGCGGCAGCGGAGTAACGCCCCGGCGTTTGGCCTCCTCGCGCCACTCCCAGATATGCGCGAGGACCTTTGCCTCCAGATCCCATGGCGGTAATCCGGCAACAATCATACGGTAACATTATATACGAGTAACATAATTAACGCAACACCTCATACACCCCAATTAGAGTATTGAGTTAAAAGCATAATACGATGGCCAAAACGATTTTTTTAAAGCTAACTGATATTAAGAAAACGTGTCGACCCCATTACTTTATGCATTTAAAATTGAGTCTTATTTCTTTTGAGATAAGATTGAATTTTCTTTGGCTCAATCAGTGGTAGGTATGGCAAAATACATAATTTAAAAAATACTTATAATTAAAAGTTACTGAAATCGATTCAGTAGTCAATTAGGAAAAAACTACTTTCAGGTCTTGCGTCTATTCTGTTACACCTTGTATAAAAATAAAAGGGGGTCCCATACAAGAAACGTTTTTTGCATTGTGGTACGTAACCTACATGTGCAAGTCCGACTTGCACTTGACCGATTTTTAAAGATCAGAGATCGATTCAAATATGAACAACAAGTCAGCCAATCCACGGCTAGATACAGCCTTCTCCGTCTACCAAGATCAACATCAACTTATAATTACCGACCTACAAACACAAACTGTCTCAATTAATAAAGTTCAATTCCAATTATTTACTTTCGAAGCTTGATTACAGAGAATATTCCGAGGGTAGTAATCAAAGCGGATAGATCTATACCTTCCACACGAGGTGCCGATTCTGAGTGCTTACTCTTGTCATCTCAAAGGTCACAGATTTATGTAATCCCTGTGTAATTACGTAATTAGTGAAGGATCTTACTATATTTAGATTAAGGGAAGAGGGATATATAATAGGCGTTGTGAGGAAGCTTGTGTGGCTCAGTAACACCATCTGCACGGGCCGATCGATCAGGTTAAGCTACGCTTGTCGCGGTTGGTCCGTGGATAGGTGACCATCTTTAACCGACTTCAAAAAGGAGGAGGTTATCAATTCGTCGGAACCTTTTTTTTTATGTATGTTCCCCGATTACTCGAAGCTGGCTGGACCGATTTGGATTTTGTTTTTTTTTTGTTTGAAAGGGTATACTACCCATGATCATCAAGTCAGGATCTGATGATGGGATCCTGGAGAAATAGAGAGAACTCTTCAAATTTTATAGGCACACAAAGCGATTTAGGTATTTTTTGGAAGAATACTTTCTCGTAGTGGTCTCATTTCAATTTGTTGAAGATTTGATGAAGAACTTTGGAGATAGGCAACGGAACTCCTCAATAAATGATAGCAAATGGACTGGGATTGCTGAAATCTCATCTCTGTCTATTGCTTACACCAGTTCATAACATAACATCACGCCGGTATGCTGTGAAGGGGTAAGCACATGTGCACCACTAAAATAAAAACTTTTTCCAAAAAAAAAAACAACCGACTTCCAAAAAAACACTACAAAGTGAAAAATAACTTTAATTTCGGAAGGCGGTGACAAAAAATTCAAATACAGCTCCAAAGACACCGACTTCCGAAATTAAAGTTATTTTTCACTTTGTAGTGTTTTTTTGGAAGTCGGTTGTTTTTTTTTCTTACATACCAAGACCCCTTCGATGCGTCCCCGCGTCAGGTGACAGGCGCTATTTGATATTGTAGTTTCGTAGGTATTTAAAAAAAAAGTCTCTGAACTGAGTAAGCACACAAAAAATCTTTTACATAATTTATTTACGTATTCATAAACATTTTTATTACTAATGTTCAAGTATGTATCTATTTTATTTGCCTGCGTCCGTGTGTCACTGCGGGGTGCCAACTGAAAACCAGCGCTGGGTGTCTAACGCCCAGCAAATGCTGAGATGGTAACCCTTTCGGTATGAGCACGCTCAGCACAATTTTACTGCAATTTTATTGTTATGTTATTGTTCTCTTTCTTTTTTTATATGTTTGTTGCTGTTGTGTTGTGTCTGTGTCGAATAAATGTTTTCTATTCTATTCCTTCGTGTCTCGGAAAGCACGTTATGCCGTTGGTCCCGGCTGTCATTTGTGGATCTTTGACAGTCGTTACGGGTCGTCAGAAGCCCGAAAGTCTGACAACCAGACTTACCAAGGGGTATCGTGTTACCCAGTAACTGGGTTGTGGGGGTCAGATAGGCAGTCGCTCCATGTAAAATACTGGTATTCAGCTGCATTCGGTCAGACTGGAAGCCGGCCCCAAAATACTTCCGAAAAGGCTAGGCAGATAATGATGATGGATACCTAATACGTGCCCCAATACCGATACGAACCCTATACGTGCATCAATTTACACAACGCCACATTGTGTAAATTGATCCACGTATAGGGTTTTAGGGAGGGTGTATACAGGAAAAGTTTTTATTCAGTGCGCAAACTGTAACCATGAATTCCGCATATCATTCTAGCTAGACCTCCCAGCGGAGACATTTATCGTTGGTTATACAAAAAAAATCAGCTGTTTCATAGAAAAGTGCCATACCTACGCGGTAAAAATGTATGGAACGGCTGATTTTTTTTTTTGTATAACCAGCGCCCTAATTGCGTAACTTACGATTCATCCTAATTTGTTTCGTTTTGAAACAGATGGCTAAACCATTGCTTCAATGTTCGAAAAATGTGTCTGCTCAACAACGTAAATAACGCAATGAATATTGTTGAACTGTCAAAATGAAACCGATTATGATTAATCGCGTGTTACGCAATTAAGGTGCGGGTCTCGAATGATATGCTGAATTCATGGTTACAGTTTGCGCACTGAATAAAAACTTTTCCTCTAAACTGTGTGAAGGAATACAAGGTTCACTTACGTTTTCCAATTTCCCCAGTTTCTAGGTAACACAACAGTGCTTAGCTGAATTTTTATTAGATTTTTTGGTTATATTTAATGAAATAATCAAGAAATAGCAATATAAATGCGTCGTTGCCAGCCCGTGCGGGATGAAATCTCGTAAAATAAAACTTGACCGAGACAATACTGATCGGAATTTCTTTTGATTGAAAACTGGGCAGAGACACCTTTAAGAATATAAGTATTATGATAATGAATAAAAACATTCACTAACAATTGATTAGTATATTTCCTCTTAGCATTTTCCGCGTTTGTTTTGGTCGTCTATTGTCACCGTGTGCAGTTGAATATTTGTAAGCGACTTCAAAAAGGAGGGGCTTTCATTTCGTCTGTATGTTATTTTTTTGTATGTTTGTCACGCGATATCTCCGTCAATTGTGGAAAGATTTCGAAAACTTCCGTACAGTGCGAGATCAGCGTAAGCTGGAAATGTATAGCTTGATGTGTGGCCGTGTCTAGGGTTGCCAGGTCTTAAAACCGAAAACCCGGACAGACCAGTCTGTTTAGCCGGACATTTGGGTAAAAAGGCCGGACACCCCTCATTTTTTAGTTTTAGTAAAAAAGTATAACAAGGATTTTTTTATCATTTACCATAAAACCTTCTTAAATTCAAATGAAACAACAACAAAATTTAATGAATCAGTCTTGTTTATTATGAACAGTGCTACTCCGCTCGCTTGCGCTAGCGATACAAGGCAACGCGGCGGAGCCGAAACCAACACATGGCAAATGTAAAAAAAAATACAAATTAAAAAATCCTTACAAAAGCCGGACAGACCGGACACCATATAATTTGCCCGTACACGCAACCAAAAAGCCTGAATGTGTCCAGCTTTATCCGGACGCCTGGCAACGCTAGCCGTGTCTATGCTTCAGGGGTGGTCCCTTATAAATTTTATTAACTTTGATGATCTTTGATTCGGTAGTTTTTGCGTTAGCGTTGATAAGGGGGCGTCCATTAATTACGTGAGTAAATTTTGGCGATTTTTCGACCCACACCCCCGTTTTTGTGAGATGTCGTGAGATTTGGCTCGACCCTCCCCCCCTCCCCATAATCTCACGTGAGATATTTCAAATACGCGGTTTTAGTGTAAAAACGTTAATCTGTGCTTATTTGCGTTGGATTTATGCATTGCATTTGGCTGACTTGGCTGGGCGGTGGCGGTTTAACCATCGAGTAAGTACTGCGCTACTTTGTGGCGTACGCATAACTGCGATAAATATTATTTTGTAAGATTTTGCCATATGGGTGGAAAAACATGTTTCTGAATTTAACCCGGTTATCTCGTAATGTTACATTGTTTCTTTGCGGGAAAAAATATAAATTACGTGATATTTACCAAGACCCCCCTCTCCCCCACGTGAGATTGGGTGAGATTCGACTCGACCCCCTCCCACCCTTAAACGCCTCACGTAATTAATGGATGCCCCCTAATATCTACGTTTTTAATCCACTTTATGTGCCTCGATGACAATCTACTGTTTCCTGCCACTGTTGTTTACATAGAAAGAAGAGGTTGGTATACGAATAATTGGTGTCGGATAGGTACCATAACTAAAAAGTGAAAATAGAAACAAAAGAAAACAACCGACTTCCAAAAAAACACTGCAAAGTGAAAAATAATTTTAATTTCGGAAATCAGTGACAGTAAATTAAAATACAAATCCAAAAATACCGACTTCCGAAATTAAAGTTATTTTTCACTTTGCAGTGTTTTTTTCGGAAATCGGTTGTTTTATTTTTAATAACATAAACTCACGATTGTCTTCTGTCGACGCGAAAGAAACGATAAACGACAATCATGGCAAAAATGCCTCCCAGCACGCGTAAGGGCCAAAACACATTAACCACGACACGAAGGCCTCGTGACATGCTAAGATGCGATGTCGTGTCATGTAAATCTGCGACGTGCAGCTGGATGCAGTTAAATACCAATTTTTTACATGGAGCCACTGCCTATCTGACCTCCACAACCCAGTTATTGGGTGATACGATCCCTTGATAAGTCTGGTTGTCAGTTTCGGGCTTCTGATGTCCCCGTAACGACTGTCAAAGCTCTACGAATGACGTCCGGAACTAACGGCTTAACTAGCTTTCCGAGGCACGGCTTGATATGTAAAGTTACGTTTTTCTATTCTGTATTTTAATTCCTCTAAGTACCTGGTACTTATTGACTGGCCTGCACTGTCCTCCCATACCTATTATCACTGTAATTTGAAAACATTGTAAAAGCCAATTATTTTTAAAAGAGTAACCGTGGAGTTTCTTGCCGGCTCTTCTCCATAGGAAACGACAAATTGGAACCGTGCGCCTAGCTTCTGACGTTTCATAAGTGCCCATGCAGGCTTATGTTAAATAAA
This sequence comes from Antitype chi, assembly GCA_947359405.1. Taxonomy (NCBI): domain Eukaryota; kingdom Metazoa; phylum Arthropoda; class Insecta; order Lepidoptera; family Noctuidae; genus Antitype; species Antitype chi. The sequence goes on from OX375836.1 coordinate 6,520,191, forward strand.
ATATTTTGATTTTAAAATGGTCACCCATCCACGGACCAACCGCGGCAAGCGTTGCTTAACCTGATCTTATTACTTAACAAAAATATGATTATTACTTACATCATTCATCAATTAACAGAAACTAGATTGATTAATTGTGCAGACCAGACATGCTTAATTAACACGTGAACGAAGGACACGTGTCTCGACACGACACATGTTACGAATTAACGTTGTCATGTAACGATTAATGGAATACTCACTAATTGAGTTAAGCAGTATTAATGACGTTTTCGTTATGACAATTTCAGCTACAACCATTGTATTGGGTTTGTTATCGTGAAAACATATTTTGACTTTCACCGCGTCGCATCGCATCGCATCGCCATACTTCGCTTGTCTGACTTTTTTGCTTTTGCTCTGGTCCTTTAGCTTGATGTTAAATAACCCATTTACCTTCTTTAAGAATTGAGCTATATGTATAATAGCCAAATATTTTACGTCGGTAATACAAAAAAAAAATCAGCTGTTTCATAGAAGAGTGCAATACCTGCGCGGTCAAAATGTATGGAACAGCTGATTTTATTTTCTAAAACTGACTAAAAAAATCTGCGCCTAGAATGATGTGCTGAATTCATGGTTACAGTCTGCGCACTGAATAAAAACTTTTCCTGTAAATATATATACCGATGACCGATGACCTTGTGAAGGCCGCGGGAATCCGCTGGATGTGGGAAGCACAAAACCGGTCGAAGTGGAGGAGCCTGGGGGAGGCCTATGTTCAGCAGTGGACGTCTTTCGGCTGAAATGATCATGATGCGTAGACAGACTAAGAAAATGGTAGCGTTGTCTGTTTGCACAAAAGTATCCAGATTTCTACGTCATTTAGTTACTGGGTTTGGTTTCCGCACTTAGTTAGGCCAAGTGGACCATTGTGCGTGATCCATGGAGACCGTCGGTTGTTATTCCAGCCAGATACTACTCAAGACATGTAGATAATATTATCCAGCGCTGTGTGCGAGGTTTTCAGAGGGTTGGGAGTCCACAGAAATGATTTCCATATTTACTTACGTGAGGTAAATTAGATTGGACCGAAGATATCATCTTACATCCAGGCCACATGTCGTCAGATATGTTTAAGTCCCGTATAACAGAAGGCGAGCCTTTTGCCATCTTCCCGAAACAATTCCAAACTCCTAAAAAAAAAAAACCAGTGTGCTTATGACCACACGACTGAAGTGAAACTTTTTCGCTCCATCTTTATGTATATATATATATATGTGTGTGTGTACAATATATACATGTATGTACAACATTGAATGTATTGAACAAAATATTAATTCATAAAATTGTTCAAAACGAAATAGAATTACGAAAAATAACCAAAGAATCACCATTCGCGTAACCGCTACTATTTCAATCGTTAAAAAAACCCCGTTCCTTACGCTTTTTCTTCAACTCCGAATGTAACCTGGTTTACAAACTAAACTTTATTGTGACCTCACTATCGGCCTCAGCACCCACAAAAACCATGAAAACTATCTCAGTCTCTCTACGGTCTCTGTATTGTAAAATAAAAAGTCTCACGGGTTATAATGACTTTTCGTTACGTAACGCTTTTTTCCGTTACGTGACGATTTCTAAGATTTAACTCCTAGCGCATGCTGCTTTAAAGAATTTCGTTCCAAATGTAAACAGTAATTCTCATTTTGTGTGTGTGCATAGTTCACACACTCTATAAAGTTAAACTGACGTAGGTTCGTCTGCTCAGATTGAACTGCGCATAATACATCGAAAAGAGTGTTTCATTTGTGACCAATAAATCATCATTGTCAAGGAGACGGCCTACTCACAATATTTTACTTTAATCTCAAGATTAAAGGCTAACTATTGTCATAAATACACGACTAAATATCGTGATGGAGAGACAGACCTGTCGTTTTCGCAATTTGGATGGAAACGTAAAAGTGAATCATTCATTCAATGTCGACCTTTTATTTCTGCGACTTTCATTCAATGAGAATTTGGTTTGTAGCACATATACGTCGTCACATGCGTGCTACGCACCACACTGACGTCGCGAAGTCCTGCATCGCACAAGCAGAGTTTACTACGCAACTAGCATACACGGAAATCCGACATAATCAATTAACGGCAAGATTTTCTCGCGCTGGACCTTTAAAGGAGTTGACAATCGAACAGTAAAGAAAACTTACTACCTATTCGATTTTTAGCGCGCTGAGATGCACGGATTATTATCGATGCTCGATTCAACACCGAGAGTAGAAAATCCTGTGCGCATAAAATCCCGCCGTGATTTAATGCGACTAAATTTTTTCAGCCTAGTCTAGGGTAATGTAGTACTCTTTTCTATGGGAGTAGAGTGAACTTTACACCCTGTTCCTCATTTGTACTTCTAAAGGTTTAACCGTCTATGGCCATTATTTGTCAAGCTCGAGGGTAGCCGTCGAATTTCTATTTAATTTTTTAGAGCCTTTGCGCATTGCATCTGCATTCGAATTTCGAATAAAAAATATTCTTAATTCAAACGGATATAATTCGAATGCAGTGCGAAGGTTTGAATAAAGAATGACTTTATTTACAAAATTATAATCTATACAAGTAAGAAGTAAGTAAGTAAGTAGTAGCAGTAGTAGTAGTATAAGTTAATTTTATTCCATTGAATGACTTTTTATGATTATAGTAATTGACACTGGCCTGCAAATTGCAAGAAACGTAAGAAAATTTGAATTTCGCGGGCTGTCCTGCACCCTAATTGCGTAACACGCGATAATCGGTTTCATTTTGACAGTTCAACAATATTCATTGCGTTATTTACGTTGTTGAGCAGACACATTTTTCGAACTTATGAAGCAATGGTTTAGCCATCTGTTTCAAAACGAAACAGATAATGACGGAGTTACGCAATTAGGGCGCGGGAGCATTCATCTTATAAAGTCGTTCTTTATTCAATCTTTGCACTGCATTAGAATCCCATTCGTTTGAAATTAGAACATTTTAAATTCGAATGCAGATGCAATGCGCGAAGGCTCTTTTTTAACCAGCAGTTTCATCCGTATTACCCAAAGAAACGACACGGGAAATGATTTCATAACTCAACATCACAAATGAAACCTTTGTCGCGAATGCGAAGTAATATTCCCTATAGGTACAGATAATGACTAGTTAAGACCATGACGTGAGGTGGGGGAAAGACGGGGTAGCGCGCGGGGATAGACGGCGGCGCGCGCGCCCGCGTCACTTGGGCCTGATGGTCGGACCAAAGACTACAATAGTATACTGGCAATAGACAGGCAGCTCGCAACTTTTTTTAATATTAGGAAGTGTCAAACGTAGCGCCATCTAGTTTTTCGTTAACGGAACTAATGAATATAAATATGTATGTATAGATAGGTAAGTCGCTGTGTAATATAGCTACTGTACTGTACGTTGCATATTAGGTACGTACGTACTCATATGTCATGTGGCGCTTATGGGAAGAATTTTAAAGGAATTCTAAAACACAATACATAGTTGTATAAAATTATATTTATTATTACAAAAAATACACATTTAGTACACGATTTTGTGTTCTCCTTTTTCTCCCTTTATGCTTTAGGTAGTGTCGATTAACTGTCTCTCCTAACCACAGCACATTAAGGTACACACACTATTCTAGTCTTTGGGTACACAGCAAGAATTTTGTGATATGGTTGAAGTTCACTGTTCACTATTCGCAATAATTACAAGTCCAAACTCTAAAGAGTGCATACGCGTAGAGTCCACAGTAACTTCACAAATTCTGGATATTGTTTACAATACGGTGTTCACAACACGAGCGAACGAACGATTTGTAACGTGGCACAGCAACACGGACGAACGGTAGCTGACCTTAACGTGGATAGCAGATGTATAAGTTGCAAAACAACAAGAACTTTAATGCATTTGCAAAAGGAAAATAAATGCGCACGAGCAATTAAACACTCACACGCAGCCAGCCATTTGCAATTTAAGTGTGCCCATACAAAAACAAAATTTTACACGTTTTATATACCAAAACATAACTTCTGTATTATTGTGCTGCTAATAAAAACCTCTATAGGGTCGAATTTATATATTCTGTTATTTCTCAAGATTAACTACAAGAATAACATGTGATCACAATTTTATTTCTTGATTTATATTGTTTCATTGGAAAGGAAACTCCCAGCATAGGAAAGATATATTTAGCCATAGCAACACCGCAATCATTGAATATTTTTTTCCCTTAACGTTATGATAGATGGCGCTGTTTTCAATAAAAAAACGGAATTCTGATTTTACTCCTAGTTGCCATAGCATGGGTCGGACGGAGCTAGCAGTCAGTGTATTGGTGAGTGATCTTGTTATTTCTCAGTGCATGTGTCTTCAGTTTTACCAGATATTCATTTTACTATTGTCTTTCAATGTTATCAATGTGTGTGTGTGTATTATTCTAACAGCGATCAGATTCAGAAATGATACCAAATCAGACCAGTATTCAGATGCGAGGCTCGGGGTGGCTATAAGGGGAGGTTGGAGGCCACTTTGGGGGGGACACCCCCCAATATCATTGCGGTGATAATTCAGTAACAGTTATTCAGTGGAAATCAGATCACATAGCAACAGCGGTCATTATGATCATAATCAGATTTTACCCAGGCTTATTATTGAGACATGGGTATTTTACATTCAGATATTCGTCATTAAAAGGTATGTGGCGACAACCTTTTTGTTCGTGTCGTCATCGTTACTGACAATGATGTCATTATTGTAACAAGTTCTGTGCGTCATTGTGAAACGCAATGTCAATATACTGTTCAAATACGTCAGTCATCCGTCGTTCTTATCTCGGCTATTGCGACTGCCTTGTTTTTCTACGTTCGAAGTAAATAACCACAAGCTACAAATCCTAGATTTCCTTTTTGACGTCTAGTTAAAATGTTAGCTAGGAGATGGCGGGACAAATTCAGAACTTCTGAACACTTCTGTTTAAGCTGGAAGGAGGACGAACCTCGAAAGCCGTAAGTCACCGCCCGTCATTCGTGGATCTTTGAAAGTCGTTACGGGTCGTCAGAAACCCGAAAGCCTGACAACCAGTCTTACCAAGAGGTACCGTATTACCCAGTAAATGGGTTGTGGAGGTCAGATAGGCAGTCGCTCCATGTTAAATACTGGTATTCAGCTGCATGCGGCTAGACTGAAAGCTGACCCCAATATAGGCGTTAAAGGGCTAGGCAGATCATGATTTTACAGAGAAAGACTGTCTGTGACCTTGACCTTCAATATAAAATGTTTATCACTGATTACTGTCTATTTCGCATGTCATTAACAATATCCGGAAACATTCAAATTTCAAAAGCTTTTATAAAACACCCACTCTTAACCTTAAACTAAATAAATAAAATAAAAAAACCGGTCAAGTGCGAGTCGGACTCGCGCACGAAGGGCTCCGTACCATTATCTATAAAAACAGCAAAAAAAAAACATGTCTGTTGTATGGGAGCCGCCTTAAATATTTATTTTATTCTGTTTTTTAGTATTTGTTATAGCGGCAACATAAATAAGTACATCATCTGTGAAAATTTCAACTGTGTAACTATCACGTTTCATGAGATACAGCCTGGTGACAGATGGACGGACAGCGGAGTCGTAGTAATAGAGTCCCGTTTTACCCTTTGGGTACGGAACCCTAAAAACGAAGCAGCTGACAAGACCAGACATGTTTCAGCTCCCGAGCTTTGTCACATTACCCAAACAATTTTTGTACAAAACTCGTGACAAAAATCTTCGACGACACATTCTCGTATCAAGACGACAAAGAAAGCTCAAATATAAATGTGCTACGATTTAGGTCAAGTTTGGCGCAGCATACGTGCGCCAAAAATTTTGGCGTTGGCGTGTAATGTATCATGTTATGTAATGAGAGATGAGATCATTCTTATATGACGAGATTTCTTTAAGGCACTGCTCCCACTGTGACCCACTGTTAAATTTAATAACTTGTCTTTAAAAAACATGATAAGCACTATTAAAAATTTTATAGTTTGTTACATGTTTTGTTTTTCAGTAGTAAGGTAATGTACCTATTTAGTTTATTTCTATTAGAAGAAATAAAAATAAAGGAAATTACTTTTATTAATAAAATATTATTAATTATTCTTCATTATTCTTCACATCTTACAAATGATTTTTTTTAAGTTTTATGGTTTAAGTAATGGTTTTGGTTGGTTTAATTTAAAATGAAACCTTTTTTATCATTAACTCTTTACGCAAAATCGTTCATTACCTCAACACTATTAGTTTTAGTATGGTAACATTATTTTTCTTTGAACTGTCAAGTTACTGAATACGATTAAAAATCCAATTATAGGACGTGGCGTTATCCTTCACCGTTTTGAGAGCAGTGGTGATGAAATTACTCACAAGCTACCCCAAACTGTCAAATTTTCCCAATTGAACATGAACCTTATCATTTTGATATAAAGTTCAAAATCTATCAAATAAATTTGACAGGTTGGTGTAGCTTGATGTGCTGGCGTCTATACACAAAGAAGCGCCTGTCTTGGTTGTAACCTACAACTAGTAATTCGCGGCCGTTACGTACCCCGACCGACCCCTGCTCGTTGAAGCGCCACCCCGCGCTGCAGCTGAGCCAGTAGCTTTAAATTCCCCGTCTAAAAATAATAATGGCAATATTTTGATCCAGCCTGTCCCCACTAGCCGTCCCCCTAACAGTGACGCCCTGAGCAGAGGTTCGTACCCCACAGGGGGTGCCCTCAGCGTGCAGTCGCTTAGTAAGTTTTTAGTTTTTAAGCCCTGGCTGGAGGCGTTAAGTTAACTCTTAATGGCAGCCCCAGGAAAGCCCGGTTAAGCAGTCACGGGCTCTCAAGGTCAACAGCGAGATACCCGACAAAAAAAAATAAAAAACGTACCACTGGTCCAACCACTGGTCCACCACTGCCCCAGCATCGCCAATTATTGTAAATCGAGGTTTACTGCGTAGACGAATCTTAACAGTTTTTTTTTATTGTTTTCAGGTCGTGGAATGCAAAGAGAAGACAACAGGAGCCAAGCGTGCATTGAAGGTTCTTCACGACAACACCAAAGCACGGCGTGAAGTTGAGCTGCATTGGCGAGCAAGGGGCTGTGTTCACATTGTTCAGGTATTTTTTTTTGTTGTCACTTTATGAACAAATCAATACATCATCATTTCAGCCGAAAGACGTCCACTGCTGGACATAGGCCTCCCCTAAGCTCTGCCACTTCGACCGGTTCTGTGCTTCCCGCATCCAGCGGACTCCTGCGGCCCTCACAAGGTCATCAGTCCGCCTTGTAGGAGGCCTTCCAACCTTACGTCTTCTGGTACGCGGTCGCCACTCCAGAACCTTTCGGCTCCATCGGCCATCTGTTCTGCGAGCAATGTGCCCTGCCCACTGCCACTTAAGTTTGGCAATTCTTCACACGTTCACGAGCATAACGCCAAGATCAGTCACTACCCCCTTGCCATATTTGAGGGAAGGAGGCAACCCGACCCCCGATGCTACCGCAAGCAGTGACAAACAAGTCGTGGTGTTATCTTTACGTAATACATTTCATCATTCATTATGCATGAACTAAACGAAGTAGATCGAGTATCACGCCCACAAAATGATTGATTGCCTCAAAGATTGATGAGAAAGCGAATAAACAAAGTAGCTAATTTTTCGTGAAACTACCGAAAACATTGACTAAGAACAATGACTGGTCGAAAGTTCGGCGCATTAGAATGAGGTAATCAGTCAAAGTGTTTATTTAGCTACGGTTCGTTTACGGGAAGAGTGTTGGTCGACATTTATACGGGCGTAAAAATATCGCGACGGGATTTTATTACGTCCGTGTACACGTCGTCTTACTTTGTAAAGTATTATATTGTTGTGTGGGTGATATTTTTTTCTCTTCTCTTTTTTGTTTTGTCATTTAATTTTCATCATGGTCTGGCAGTTTGAGTACTTTATTCGGCATACCCAAATGTCCTTTCTTTGGTATTGTTCGTCGAATCATTGATCTCCTTTTTTTGTGTGGGAACCCACACCCACCCGTGTTCCCTCAGTTGCCTGTGTGCCAGGGGCCGCGGTATCTCTTTCGAACAACCCGCACCCCTGGCAGGCGTCGGCCCTTGCGGACCCCACCAGTTGGTGCTGACATCTCTTTGAGGCGCGCGTGGAACACAACACGCCGTCGACCCGGGCTTGGTTTTAACCGGACAGCGAGCTACCCATTACTCGCCGTCCGCAAGCCCGCGCCTACGGTGGCCGGGAATCAGCCTGGGATTCTCGACGCCCATGGCGTCTCCCGTGGATCTTAAATGAGAACTGTGAATAGACAAACAATGATAAAACCAAGAATATGTCTGGACTTCAAAAGAGACCTCTGAGTATGTTTCGGCCTTTCTTCACAGAGTAGTCAGATAGAAAAAGGCCGACCTCATCTAGTTTTTAAAATATGATTTACGTGTCAAGAGGGGCATGTGGCTAAGTAAAAACAGCTGCACGGGTCAATCGATCAGGTTAAGCTACGCTAACCGCGGTTGGTCCGTGGATGGGTGACCATCTTTACATACCAAGATACCCCTCCGTACCTCGGAAACCGTTGGTTGGTTAGTTAAGCCGTTGGTCCCGGCTGTCATTTGTGGATTCTGAAAGTCGTAACGGGTCGTCAGAAGCCCGAAAGTATCAAAACCAGTCTTACCAAAGGGCCAATGGGGTGGAGGTCAGATAGGCAGTCGCTCCATGTAAAATACTGGTATTCAGCTGCATCCAGTTAGACTGGAAGCCGACCCCAATATAGTTGGGAAATGGCTGCAGATGATGATGAAGATGATGACGTGTAAAAGTGTTCGTATAAACCTGCTTACAAAAATACATCATTATTAGATTAACTTTCACCGTGAGCTTATGAAAAGGGGCTTTATATCAGTGTGTTAAGGCCCTGGTAACTTTAGATATTGTCGTTATAAGCGATAATAGTTCTTATTGCAATCCGATACGGGTTAAAATCTGTTGTAATAAATTCGAATAATAAATGAGCAAGCAAAATCGTATAAAATTAGATATTAACTATTTAATCATAAATAATCCATCACTGGATGCAGTTTGGCATTTGGAATTGTATGGTATATTTTGAATTATAATTGTTATTGAAGGGATAAACTTGTTTTAAAGATAATTAAGAGGTGACTTTGATGATGCAAAAACGACTTGAAAATATCATATTTTTTTGCTTTCAAAATGATTTACGGGTCCAGCCTGGTATTGCTGTCTCGCTCTGGCCTATGGTAGACGCTGCAGGAATGAATAGGAAGGAAGGTGATTGACCTTAACGGACGCCATTTTTGAAAGGAAGCAAGTTCGTTCTAATCCGTTGCCGCGAAAGCATCTCTCCAGAGCTTTTACCGCTAATATAGCTGGATTTCACGATAAATCCAGATTTTCCGGTCTATATATGAAACTAGACCTACCTACTTATCAATTTACACTGGTTTGTTACTTTTTATAATTATTTGTTAAAAAACCAAAGTATCGGCCAGTTTTACAAATAAAGTATATTGCTTTTTATATTGAGAGATATAGAGTGATTTGCAAAAGTGTGGCAACCATCCGGCTTTTACCCTAGGCCTCCTACACATTTAATGTAGAAAACTAGTAACAATCCAGATAAATCGAACATGACTCAACTCTAATACTTGATAAGGGCGATAAGGCAGCAATTATGCATTAAATCTGCACTATCGATGTGGGCAGTTACTGATAAGAACGCAATTATATATCTAGCGCAGTTATTCAACTTATACGGAAACCTACATTACTACTTATCCATCGTACCTACCTACCCACGGACAATAGGGTATTTTCCAATTTATTAAAAACTATGCTAATTTGCAAGATTGGAACTCAAACTCAAAGCATTTATTTCAAATAAACCATTTACAGGCACTTTTGAATTGTCAAAAAGTCGAACAGTTGGAAAGTTGAAGCTAGTTGCCCATTCCAAAACGTAGTAGTAAACGAACGAAATATGTACAGAAAAATTAAAAACGCTTTCAATCAAATGATTTTTTTGTTATTTTTATTTTACCGCCAAATCGCCAAATCGGTCCTGATACCACTGGGTCACTATGTACTGCTCGCAACCAATGTAATAGATACGTCACAATTTTTAATATGAAAAGGATCTAAGTTGGTATGATTAAGGTTAATGCTTATCATCAATCATCATCATCATTTCAGCGGAAAATACGTCCACTGACAAAAAAATTAAGCACAGAACAGCACCCTAATTGCGTAACTCACGATTAATCATAATCTGTTTCGTTTTGAAACCGATGGCTAAACCATTGCTTCATATGTTCGAAAAATGTGTCTGCTCAACAACGTAAATAACGCAATGAATATTGTTGAACTGTCAAAATGAAACCGATTATGATTAATCGCGTGTTACGCAATTAGGGTGCCGGTCGAAGTAGCCTATCTGGACAAAGGATTCCCTCAAGTACCGCCACTTCGACATGCGGTGCGGATCTGTGCTTAATTTTTTGGGGGAGTTTGCCATAATCGCCACGCTTGGCAGGCGGGTTGGCGATCGCAGTATGGTGGTCAAATGCATAGAGAACGCTGCTGCCCATTCTCTAGTAAGTCCCTTAGTCACCTACTACACCCACGGATAGAGATGGGATGGTGCTATTCTTTACGTCAGGCACCACACGGAACATTTAGAACGTTTTTATTTTAAGCGAGGTGGTTTTCGGCTGCTTAACTGGACTTGCCTGTGGCTGTCTCAATAAATTAAGGCCTCTGTGACAGATCAGCCAGTGAGATATCTGTGGGGTACGTACCTTGGCTTAGGGCTTCGCTAGAAGAGGGCAGCATGGGACGGGTTGAATAGGAATTAAAATTATTAAGGGGAACCTAGTCGCGGGCTCGAACTCATTGCTGGGCCTGACTAAAAATCACGCTGTCTCACCAGGCTTCGTGTCCGACAGAGATAGTATCAGTGATGAGCAATTAGACGCTATTCTACACTCACAACGTTATTGAGTGAGATGCAGGAATATTTATAGTAAAATATTCGCGAAAAAATTAAGAAAAGTCCTTTGGAAGATCGGGTTTTATGAAAAAGCCAATGCATAAATCAATAACCAATAAAGTTTCTTGAACTTTTCGATAATTGAACTTTGTCGGTACCGACTTGGTTTTGGAGATTTTACACGTCTTTTATTACTTAAACACGCCCAAAGTTAAAGTAAAACTAGCAAGAAAAACAAATCTTTGTTGGCTCCTAACTTTTTAATGGGTTTTTATTTTAGTATTCTGTTTTCTAAAGACAATATTGATAATAAGACAAAACGATATTATATTTTACTTTGGATGTGCCATGTCAGACAGTGGAGTAAAACACTCCCGAAGTTTGTATGCAAAAAATGTGGACTAGGTTCACCTTAAGGGCCGAATTTAATGCTATAACAGGCTCAGTGGCGCGGGCTGGCTTTATAATATTTTTTTTTTTTATAAACGGTTTTATTATTTATGGTTATATTATGCTTATCAAATTCTTTCTCGATTTTCCAGGTCATAGATGTGTATGAGAACTCCTATGGCGGCCGAGGATGTCTCCTGGTAGTCATGGAGTGCATGGACGGAGGAGAGCTGTTCCAAAGAATACAGGACAACAGGGAAGGTGCTTTCACTGAACGACAGGCCGCTGAGGTATTTCATACGTTTTATTGCCATCGAATCTACCTACATTATTAATATCGTTTTTTTTGGGTTAGGCATTTATTTCTGCACATGTACAGTCACCAAAAGAGATAAGTAACCAGGGTCGTCGGATATAGTTGAAGTTCAGTAAGAAACCGATGGATGTTTTCGAATAAAACTTAATTGAATTTATAGAAAACAAACAGTTCATTTATCAAATTAAGTTTAATGCACAATCATAGATCTACCGGTTTCTTGATAAACTTCAACTATACCCGACGATCCTACTTACTTCTCTCTTTTCGTGACTATACATCATAAAAGATAATTTTACTCGTAATTTATAATGTGGCTTACAAGGGAGACCCGCCATTTAGTTATTTATTTATTTAAAATGTATTTGTTCGAATATTGTTGTTACAAAGGTGATACACATAATATGATACATATTCTGCTGCTTTCAGCAGAATATTATGGACGTCATATCATGCATAGCAAAATGTATAGATAATTAGTTTAAAAAAATCCACATAAATATCGAGGTACAGTCAGCGTCAAAAATATCGGGAGGAGCTGACTGTTCAAAATTATCTCAACAACTAAGAAAATTAAACTTTATCTTAATTGGATAAAGTTACCGTCAGAATAACAGTTGTCGTTTACTGTCTTCATTCTGAAACATTCCTTGTGTCATAGAGTTTATATTTAATTTTCATAGTTGTTTAGATAATTTTGAACAGTCTGTTAATCCCGATATTGTTGATGCTGACTGTACTAGTTTCTGCTCGTGACTTCGCCCGCGTAGAATTTTGCCCCCCCACCGATTTTGCACCTCGCATCGCCTACCCGACCTATACCTTGGTTTTCGCTCAGCGTTCTTTCTCATTTTTTTTTCTTTTTGCTCGGCTCCTAAAGGTCCTAGCGTGACGTTAAATAGCCTATAGCCTTCCTCAAAAATTGGGCTATCAAATGCAAAAAGATTTTTTCAAAAACAACTGGTAGTTCCAGAGATTAGCGCGTTCAAACAAACTCTTCAGCTTTATTATTAGCTCTAGCTTCCATTTCTAATTATCTTCCCACAAATTAAACCTTATTTCAATTACAGATAATGCACTCAATCTGCGTCGCCGTCCGCCACCTCCACGACTCAAACATTGCCCACCGGGACATCAAACCTGAGAACTTGCTCTACACGAGCACACAACCGAATGGAGTTCTCAAGCTGACAGACTTCGGATTTGCTAAGGAGACCTTGACTCCTGCTGATACACTGCAGACTCCTTGCTATACACCGTATTATGTGGCGCCTGAGGTAAGAATGAAAAAAAACCAATATTGATTAACTTTTTCCCTCGGCGTCGCTGGCCTGGTCTATCCCAAAACGGAGCAAAAAATCCTATGTCATTTTCTAACCCATAATCTTATCTCTATGCAAAAAAACAAGACGATTGGTTGATCCGTTGTTGCGCAAAAGGAGTACGAATCACCAAACACACTGGTGACATCTATACGGTGACATACGAACTACGCATGACATCTGACGTCACACGATTCCTACATCGCGCAAGCAAAGTTTACCGAGAATTCTTTCGTATTTTAAATAGTAGCAGAGTAGGTTGCATCAGGTTAGTCTTAAAGCCGACCTCAACATAGTTGGGAAAGGGCTAGGCAGATGATGATGAGTAGGACAGACTTGCGACTGACCACTACCACCTCATCAGTTTGTAAGTGACTCGAAAATAGTCCCCGGGAACATTATACCTGAGAATTTGCTGTACACCAGCGCAGAGGTAAGTTTCAAACATCATCACCATCATCATTTCAGCCGAAAGACGTCCACTGCTGGGCATAGGCCTCCCCCAAGCTCCGCCAGTTCGACCGGTTCTGTGCTTCCCGCATCCAGCGGATTCCTGCGGCCTTCACAAGGTTAAACAACATTAAATTAAATATTGCCTGGTTTTTACGCGCGGCCTCGCTCTCAGGGTATGCTAAAAACCGTGCATTTTTCTGGGATTTAAAGTAGGTACTTACAGGTTTTGTAAATGGGATACTATACACCTTTGCCAAGTAGAAAACAGGCGTTATATTAAAATGTATATATTTTGCCATCTTATATTAAATTTTGCCACCCATCTGGGTACAAGTTACCGTGGCCTACTTGGAAAATCAGGGCGTGCGATTCTCCATACAAATGTGTTCCCCTTTTTTCATCCTGAATAATGCCTCTAGAGCAATGTTTTTTTTTATAAAATCAAGGTCTGCTGTAAACACGTCCATGTAATTTTCTTTTTTTCAGCTACTAATTAGTAAAGAAAATAATGACCCTTTAAAAATTACAAAAAATGCCCTATTTTAACCGCCGTGATTTGTTTTTTTTTTTTGGGTGGGAATCTTCAAATAACTTCTCCCGCTCTGGGTTGAGCGGGAGGGTGTGTCAGACTTTTACTGACTAAAACCCACCCGTGTTCCCTCAGTTGCCTGTGTGCCAGGGGCCGCGGTATCTCTTTCGAACAACCCGCACCCCTGGCAGTAACCGCCGTGATTAGAGGACTACCTGACAAATTAATAAAGTTTTGAATATAAAAAAAAAAAATATATAGGTACCTAAACATACTCTTTCTTAAAATGCTAATGTAAAAATAATTGAATCGGCTCAGTTTTCGAGGAGAAAAAAGGGGAATACGAAACGTCGATCTCGTCAAAATTTTTGTGATATTTTCGGTCTGAGCTGTCTGAGAGCGGTCTGAGAGTCCCTATCACACATTACGGGGGCAGACTTACAGACAGCGCGACGGCAATAGTTTCCTCAAGTACCTATTTTTAAAATTCCTCGCAGGCCCCGTCCCCTCTTAAATAGGTTTCGTGCCCAAGTAAATAGCAGCAAGGACAACCTCCAAAAAAGGGGTTTATGGACGGCTCAGACCTCCGGTGTATATGCGGCGTCTCTCCACAGACGCACCTCATGCCTCATGCACCGCATACCGTCACCTGCACACGTGAGGACCGGCTGCGTCAGCGAACGTTATTCGAGTTACTGAGTTTTTCGTGCTATTTTTACTATAGACAAGCTAAATTCTAGGACTCATTACGTTAGTAACCATTTACTTACAAGCTTTTAGGAAACACTAGGTCTAAACAAGTATATTAGCAGATACATTCAGCTGGCTTAAAGCGTAAGATAGGGCAATCCAACTTGCTAGCAATGACAACCAGGAGACTGTTGTAGCTGCAGATGCTGCACGCTAGCTCTGATCGCAGCGAAGCCGTCAGTTTGCACGTACATACCCGACACACTACAAAGGCGTGGCAGGCAGCCTCAGTAACATTCCGAATGCATTGTTGTACTGCACGCGAAGAGCATTAACAGTTTTTTGAGTGAAGGTTTTCCAAAGGCATAATAAAGAGTCCTTTAAAAGTGCATTTTTGTGAAGAAAAGGAGATTAAAATGTTACTTAATTCCATTTTGTTTGATTTCAGGTGCTAGGCCCGGAGAAATATGACAAATCCTGCGATATCTGGTCTCTAGGAGTCGTGATGTA
Organism: Antitype chi; assembly: GCA_947359405.1. NCBI lineage: Eukaryota > Metazoa > Arthropoda > Insecta > Lepidoptera > Noctuidae > Antitype > Antitype chi. Next base: position 6,535,462 of record OX375836.1, read on the forward strand.
CATCCTTCTGTGTGGATTCCCGCCGTTTTACTCCAACCACGGACTTGCGATATCTCCTGGCATGAAAAAGGTGAGTGACAAAACATCAGTAACACTTTATGTAAGAAAACTGCCCTTATAGATACTAAATAAAGGCGCTGTGTCTGCCAAATTGTGAAAAAAAAGTAGTTAAAAAAACTAAAAAACACGCTTTAAAAACCAAACTAAAAAAGGAGAAAATAATTTAATTCAATTAAAAAGCGTGGGGTGCTTGACATTAATTGATTATAAAAATACCTCAAAAAGCACCCCACGCTTTTTAATTGAATTAAATTATTTTCTCCTTTTTTAGTTTGGTTTTTAAAGCGTGTTTTTTAGTTTTTTAAACTATTATTTATTTTCTATTTTTTAGTTCTGCTAACTACAAAAACGTGTATTTTTTTTTTCACAATTTTTTTAAAATTATTGAATTGTCATCGGTCCTCGACAAGTTTACAAAGTTTCAATGAAATCTGACCGTTTAAAGTGGGTCAAAATCGCGCTCTAAGGAGTCGGTTACATACAAACAAACAAACAAACATACAAGTGAAGCTAATAATAGGTCTTTACCTATGAAATTGCCGTTTTGTATGAAAAAATTTAAACGAATTTTTTTCATGTATTTTTTATTTGTATTAATCGAAGTAATCACCCATGCAATCAATGCATCTTTGCCATCGCAGTGGCAGTTTATTGATGCCCTTCTTAAAGAAATCAGCTGGACGGGAGGCAACAAATTCTTCAAAGGCATTTTGTACTGCCTCTCGGGTATTAAATTTTTTTCCCGCCAAGAAGTTATCCAAATTCTGGAAAAAGTAGTAGTCTGTAGGCGCAAGGTCTGGTGAGTAGGGCGGATGACGGAGAGCTTCCAACCCCAGTTCTTGCAACTTGGAGACCGTCTGCTGTGCAGTATGAGGTCGCGCGTTGTCGTGCAGGAGCAGCGGAGACGAGCGATTGACCAATGCTGGTTGGAGATGTGCCAGCTTCTCCATCATTGTGTTCAGTTCTTCACAGTACACATCTGCAGTAATGCTCACCCCGTTTGGTAAGAAGCTGTGATGAATCACACCGGCGCTAGACCACCAAACAGTGACCATCACTTTTCTAGGGGTAAGTTTTCGTTTAGGGCATTGTTTAGGTGCTGAACCAGGATCCAACCAACTTGCTGAGCGCTTGCGGTTATCAAACAGAATCCATTTTTCATCGCAGGTAACAATGCGGTTCAAAATTCCTTCATTTGTGTGTCTGTTGAGCAGTGCAAGGCACGTCTCGACGCGTACTTCGCGCTGACGATCATTGAGTTCGTGGGGCACCCATTTGTCAAGCTTTTTTACCTTGCCAATTTGACGCAAATGGACCAATATTGTTTTGACGCTAACGTCGAAAGCTGCTGCTAATTCAGCCGTAGATTGTGTATCATCAGCTTCCACAATCGCCTTTAATTCGTCATTGTCGACCAAAGTCTTCGGACGACCGCGAGGTTCATTTTTCAGGTCGAAATTTCCAGAACGGAAGCGAGCAAACCAATAACAGGTGGTGCGTTGGTTTGTAGTGTTAGCTCCGTAAACGTCGTTGATGTTGCGTGCCGCTTGTGCCGCGTTGCTGCCACGACGGTACTCATATTCCATAATTACTCGAATTTTTAACGTATCCATGATGACGAAAAAGATTGAAATGCGATGAAAATGTAACACTAATCAATAAACAAATGACTACTTTTGGAAAAAAAAATCCATGTTTTTAAAATAAAATTAATTTGAAATTAGAATTCTTACCCAAACAAAAATTATTTTGATTTGAAATGGCCAGTACTGCAAAACGGCAATTTCATAGGTAAAGACCTAATATAAAGCGTGTTCGCGTCTATCTTGCGTCCGTCTCATTTATTTATTTACTCTATTTGTTTTGTTTTGTTTGTTTTGCAATTTTATTAAATATCACACTCTAATATTTATTTTTCAATAATTAACACAAATAACCATTTTATACTAGTTACTAAACTCAATTAGTAGCTAACAAACTATAAATATCAACATTTTTTTTTTATACATTCTCGCTATATAAGTACTACCCGTTACTATTTTTATTTATTTTATCTGACACAAATTTATTTTATATAAGTATGCATACACACGTCACGTTGCAGTATTGGTATTAAAGCTGATTTACATCCGTCACCTCACACGTCAGGTCCAGTTGAAAACCAGCGTCAGGCACTAGTTGTCTGGCATTTATGCTGAACTGGGCCTTTTTAGCGCAGCCGTGAGGCACACTTTGACGCACTTTACACTTTTTGTTGGTTTGTTTAATTTTATAATTTTGCTGTATATTGTGTGCCTTTTTTTGGTCTGTGCTAAATAAATGTATTTTCTTTCTTTCTAATTTAATTTGCTGTCAATTTCCAGCGCATCAGACTAGGCCAGTACGACTTCCCGGAGCCCGAATGGTCCAATGTCTCCACCGAAGCTAAGAATCTCATCCGCGGAATGCTCTCAGTTGACCCCGCTAAGAGATTGACCATACAGCAAGTAAGTATTATTAATCACTAGTTTTTGCCTTTGGCTTGGCTCCTGAGGTCCAAAATTATCCCACGAGATCGTACAAATGGGATAAAAAGTATCTTAAGTGGTAATCCAAGTTATACAACGAGTAACATAACTAACGCAAGACCACATACAGCCCAATTAGAGTATTGAGTTAAAAGCATAACACGATGACCAATTTTTTTTAAAGCTACCTGATATTATTAAGAAATTTAAAATTGAGTCTTATTTTTTGTGGAATAAGATTGAATTTTCTTTGGGTCAATCAGTGGTAGGTATGGCAAAATACATAATAAAAAAAAATACTTATATCAAAAGTTACTGAAATCGATTCAGTAGTCAATTAGGAACAAACTACTTTCAGGTCTTGCGTCCATTCTGTTACACCTTGTATACTGCCTGTGTGCCAAATTTCATCCACATCCGTTTAGTAGTTTTTGCGTGAAAGAGTAACAAATTAATTAGAAACAGAGGACAAAACATTTAGTAAAAAAATAAATAATAGTTTAAAAAACTAAAAAACACGCTTTAAAAACCAAACTATAAAAGGAGAAAATAATTTAATTCAATTAAAAAGCGTGGGGTGCTTGACATTAATTGATTATATAAAAAATACCTCCAAAAGCACCCCACGCTTTTTAATTGAATTAAATTATTTTCTCCTTTTTTAGTTTGGTTTTTAAAGCGTGTTTTTTAGTTTTTTAAATTATTATTTATTTTCTATTTTTTAGTTCAGCTAACTACAAAAACGTGTTTTTTTTTCTCATTTTTTTTTTTAAATTATTGAATTGTCATCGGTCCTCGACAAGTTTACAAAGTTTCAATGAAATCTGACCGTTTAAAGTGGGTCAAAATCGCGCTCAAAGGAGTCGGTTACATACAAACAAACAAACCAACAAACATACAAGTGAAGCTAATATAAACCATGTAAAAACAAAATCATATTCCAAATAAGAATAAAAAAATAAATTTAAGTTATTACTAGAATCAAAATTAACATCAAAAACAAAATCATAATCGCAATGAGAATAAAAAATTAAACAATCAAAAAATTTAATCATAAACGAAATAAGAATAAAAAAATAAAATCAAAATTAAAATTATTACTAGAATCAATATTAATAGTTAAAATTTTAAAAAATAACAGACAAATAGAAATTCAAAACGATAGAACACGATAAAGAGTGCAAAGAGAACTTTTTAAGTGGCAATATGTGGTAAAAAACTAAAAAATTAAATAGTAAAAAGTAGGTTATAAAATTATGATGCGTCGCTAATAGTATTAAGTTTTCTGCTAAATTGGAAAAATGTGACAATTCATCCATTAATAACAAACCATTTTTTTTTTCAGGTAATGTCAAGCCCCTGGATCCGCCAGTTCACCCAAGTGCCCCAAACACCGCTATACACTCACACACTACTGCGTGAAAGCGGCGAAGTGTGGGCAGACGTACAGGACGAAATGACTCGGTCACTGGCCACCATGCGAGTCGACTACGATCAGGTGACGGCGAGTGTTTACACGTGTTTTTTTATTAGTTTTTTTAGTAAATGAGGGGCTCGTGGCTAATTGTGTCTAAAAAGAGGGGCTCGTGGCTAATTGTGTCTAAAAAGAGGGGCTCGTGGTTAATTGTGTCTAAAAAGAGGGGCTCGTGGTTAATTGTGTCTAAAAAGAGGGGCTCGTGGTTAATTGTGTCTAAAAAGAGGGGCTCGTGGCTAATTGTGTCTAAAAAGAGGGGCTCGTGGCTAATTGTGTCTAAAAAGAGGGGCTCGTGGTTAATTGTGCCTATAAAGAGGGGCTCGTGGTTAATTGTGCCTAAAAAGAGGGGCTCGTGGTTTATTGTTCCTAAAAAGAGGGGCTCGTGGCTAATAATTGTGTCTAAAAAGAGAGGCTCGTGGCTAATAATGTCTAAAAAGAGGGGCTGGTGGCTAATTGTGGCTAAAAGTAGGGCTCGTGGCTTAGTAAGTAGAGGGGCTCGTGACTAAATAGCGCTGACGTGTTTTTTTTTATTCGTTTAGTTTCACAAATGGGGCTCGTGGCTAATTGTGGCTAATGACAAGTGGGTTTCGTGATTCAGACTGGGACTCGTGGCTTAGTAGTAGAGGGGCTCGTGGCTAAATAGCGATGACGTGTTTTTTTATTCGGTTAGTTTTACAAATTGGGCTCGTGGCTAATTGTGGCTAATGACAAGTGGGTTTCGTGATTTAAACTGGGACTCGTGGCTTAGTAAGTAGAGGGGCTCGTGGCTAAATAGCGATGACGTGTTTTAAAAAAAATCGTTTAGTATTTAAAATGAGGCTCGTGGCTAATTGTGGCTAATGAGAAGTGGGTTTCGTGACTTAAACTGGTACTCGTGGCTTAGTAGTAGAGGGGCTTGTGGCAAAAATGAATCTCGTGGCTACGTTAAGAGGGGCTCGTGGCTAAATATAGAAGGAGTCGTGACTAAGCTAACAGGATCTCGTGGCTAATTAAACATGGGCTCGAGTCTGAATAAAGTGGGGCTCGTGGTAAAAAAAAGTGGGGCCCATAGCGTAATGAAATCGAGCTCGTAGATAAATAAGATGGGCCTGTAACTAAATAGAGAGGGGCTCATGGCTAAGTAAACGGAAGCTCGTGGCTAAGCTAAATGAAGACACGGTCGGGCAGGAAGATGACTATACATAGGCGTGTTTTAATATTAGTTTAAAATAATAGGGGTATTAAACAAATATAACGGGTGGCCAATAAATTTCGAGATGAATATATGAAAATAGGCGTAGATTTTCTTTTTAGTTGACCATGTAAATATTGCTTTTTGTGTATAATTTCTATGTATGTGTTGTTTTTTATGTGCGTTTTTGTGCTAAATTAAGTTTAGAATAATTTGACACATTCATTATTTGTTAAATACCAGACATTGACATTGACATTTTTACCTACGCCGACGACACAGCACTGTTGATATCCGACGTGACCTGGGACAGGGCTAAACAAACCACCGAACTTACCTTGCGAACAATTATGGATTGGCTATCCACTAATCTTCTAACCCTTAATATCTCAAAGACCAAAGTAATTCAGTTCAAACCACCAAATTCACCTAAACCGTCAATGAACTCGGATAAAATAATAGCACATATTTGTCACAACTCCTCTCCTTGCAATTGCAAGTGCCTTGACATGGTCCCAAGTATCAAATATCTAGGCGTTTATATTGACGAGAGACTGGATTGGCGCACCCATACCGAAACTCTATGCTCCCGGCTTCGTAAACTAATTTATTTATTTAAAGAACTCAGACATGTGGTCGACATTGAAACAGCATCACTAGTATACCGTTCTCTATGCGAGTCGATAATTACTTACTGCATCCCGGTATGGGGCGGTACCTTCAAAACAGTGATGCTTAGGGTGGAACGAGCTCAGCGGGCTGTTCTTAAAGTTATTTATTTTCGCAAAAGGGACTACCCCACAGCTCAGTTGTACTAAGCCCAAGTACTAACGGTGAGAAAATTATACGTTCTTCGCTCTATCTTACGCCGGCATTCCACGATGCCACTGGATAGCAAGCTATGTAATCGGCGGACTGGCTTTCCTATCTGTGAGTCTGTCCAATGTCGTACTGCGCTTGCGCGACGACACTATCGTGCCCAAAGCGCAGTAATGTATAATAGAATAAACAAAAACCTTTCAATTTATAAACTAACCATACATAAAGTCAAGCAGACTCTTAAGCCATGGCTACTGTCACTGAACTATGACGAAACAGAGAAAATCATCGTTTCTATTTCGTAACATTAAAACCCCTCCTGATTAATTATTAACACACACACACATACACACAGAAACACTCACCCACATACACAAACATACCCTCTCATCCACATACACACACACACACACACACATACACGCGCACACACACTTATGCTCACTCTGAGACACAAACATACACACAAACACTCGCAAACTCATCAAAGGCTTCTTTTAACCGTTTTTAGTTTTAGTTTATTTTACTTTTTTTTGTTATCACCTTATTCTTTTTATTTTTGTTAATCTTTTTGCATAAGATTCTGTACATCTCCTACTGGGAGAGGGCACTGGCTCTTGTAACACAGGTATATCACCTAGCACAAGAGTCAGGGACTTCACACTATTGTAACCACTTTCTCGTGTAATAAAGATTATTATTATTATTATTACCTGTGTTCAAATCCCAGTTATGGTTAGTCCGTGGATGAGTGTACCATCTGTCACCATCAGCACGCTAAGCCGTTGGTCCCGGCTGTCAATTGTGGATCTTTGACAGTCGTTACGGGTCGTCAGAAGCTTAAAAGTCTGAGAACCAGTCTTACCAAGGGGTATTGTGTTATCCAGGGTTGTGGAGGTCAGATAGGCAGTCGCTCCATTTAAAATACTGGTATTCAGCTACATCTGGTTAGACTGGAGGTCGACCCCAACATAGTTAGGATAAGAGAAGGCAGATGATGATGAGGTACAGACGCCAGCACATCAAGCTACCCCAATCTGTTAAATTTCTTCGATTTAAACTCTTCCGTACCCGCGAACTCGCGTGTTTTACGCGCGAAACAGTGATTCTTGTGCAATATGAATAATACTATCGTAATACGACTCGAATGCGTCATTACTTACACCACGAAGGTACTAAGACATAGCAATGGTACACCTGTGTACCAGCGGTACTTGACGGTGATTTTATTTTTGATACACATGTGAACCAGTCGGATCCGGACCTAACATTTTCATCTTTATAACTTAAGCATAAGGTTCATTTTCAATTGGGAAAATTTGACAGTTTGGGGTAGCTTGATGAACTCTTCATCATCATTTGATTCTCCTATCCTTATAACAATTTCTTTGGGGTCGGCGCAACATATATTTTTGTCCCACACTTCTCTATTAATCGTCATCTCCGTAGTCACACCCTTTCTAACCGTATCATTCGCACCGTCCATCCATCGTTTCTTTGGACTCTTATAGCCATCGACATTTATATTCAAAACTTTCCACACGACATTTTCTTCATTCCTCCGTATCACACCGGCTAACGCCCGCCTGGTTCGCGACCACCCTCCCACCGGAGTCCGGCGTCAAGCAGCTTGCTATGTTTCGTCGATGCGTGGGAGTACCAGTGCCTTGAACAAGAGTGAACGGGCATTTTCTGGGCACGCTCGATCCATCATAGACCTCATCAATCGCTTTCCATCAGGCGTGATCGAGGTCAAGAGCGGGCCCATTTAGTCATAAAAAAAAAACTAAAATCATGCCCATACCATGACAACCGATTTCCACACAACTTTTCAGCTATCGGTGTCATTTTCAGACTTCCTTTAAAACTAAAACTAACCAATATAATTCTTATTTACAGGTACAAATCAAAGCTTTGGAACAGAGCAATAACTCCCTTCTCAACAAGAGAAGAAATAAAGTCGGTGCCTGATCTAAAAGCGGCAGCCGTTTGGAGACACGCCGTGAATATAAAAAGTGACGATTTGTAGTGAAAAAAACATTGTTTGTGATTTTATTTGCACTTTTTTGGTGTTAGCGCCATCTAGTTGGTGTTGTTGGTAGTTTTTCGATGTTGTTTTTTTTTTGGTATTTTCCAGTAATGTAATGCATTTAGAGCCTTTTGAAGGTAGACAGAGTTTGAGCAATAGACAAGTCGAATAAGTTAAAATTACTTCTTAGTGCTTTAAGCTGGGAAGAAGTGGCGTAACAATGTCCGTTAGTGTGTATTTGTCCAAATAATAATAATATTTAGATAAGTACACAATGTTAGATCCAGTAGTAGGAAAAGTGAACGAGACAGAAATATATTTTCTCCATCTCTTTCATTTAAGCAAGCTTTTTGGTCCATGTTCAAAAGTAAATGTAAATTCGAAAGTAGCTCAGTGTGTAAGTTACATTTTCACGCCTAAACCAGTGAACAGATTTCGATCAAATTTTCAAGGAGAAGAAGACACTGGGGTTGGATAATTTCCACGCGAGTGAAACCGCGCGCAGAAGCTAGTTTGTGTATTGAATGTAGCTTTATTGGAAAATACCAAAAAGATTGTGTAATAAATAATAATTTACATAAATAAATGTTTAGAATAAAAATAATAATGTTTAAAATTGTTGTCTAGTAAATTGCTATATATAATATCGAAATTCATAGATTCAGAAATAAGATACACAGATAAAATATTTTTGTTTACTAAAAAGATAGTCAATTTTTTCTATAGATTATTTTTTTACAATCACGTTCGAGATCACAATTATTATTAATGTATTATTAAGTAATTAGAATAATTTAGTTTGTAAGGTTACTTTCTCTTTTCGAGAGATTTAATCAAGCCTAGATTTTTTAAAGCCTGTAATTCTGTTTCAAATCTTATGTTGACTGAAATAACATCATCATCTGCGGTCGGCTTCCGGTCTGACCAGATGCAGTTGAATACCAGTATTTTACATGGAGCCACTGCCTATCTGACCTCCACAACTCAGCTACTGGGTAACATGATGCCCCTTCGGTTGTCGGACTTTCGGGATTCTGACTACCCAGTAACGATTGTCAAAGTTCTACAAATGACAGCCATTATATTTGACTAAATAGAATGAAGCAGGCTTTATAAAATGGTGGTTAAATTAAAATTTAAGAATGTATTAATTATTGTAAATAGGAAAAGGTATTGTCAACTTAAAAAACTGGTTTCTACTGAATATTGTTCATACGTTCACGTAAGCATGGGCGCTTTTTAAACGCGCCTTTTTTACCGAACTCTGCATTTTCAACTCTCGACGGGTAGACGAGCGTTGAGAATCAAACGAAGCACTTCCGTGCGTTGTAAAAACACCGATGAATTTTCAACTCTGTGCGCTAAGCTGAGCGTTGAAAATTAAAAAAAAAACCGTCACCTTAAGAAAGCGCCCCTGTTTCTTTTAATTGAGTAGCACATAAATCTATCAGGCGGCACGTTCATTATAAGCACTTAATATCTTAACACTATACTTGTTTCTTAAAAGCTAAAAAAGTCGAAGAAATATAAACTTTTACTGAGATCATGGACGAAAAGTACATAAAAATGTCATGAAAAATACATTTGTATAGTTTTCACACCACATAATTCTTAATGCTATGATTTAGTCAGAATACAATAACTGGTCGTTGTGTATTCTGGAGTTTTAGATACCTAATACTAAGTCGACGTTCACATGGACATAATAAAATGGCGGCGACATTTTTACGCGAACTAGATTTACATCGCTCGTTGTTGGACCGAGCAATGAAAATCCAATAGAGTAAATCTCAGCGCGTCGAAAAGAGCTAAGCATTGCGTTGAAGATCGAATGCCAGTGCGCAAAAAAACCTCGCTGCGATTTTATTATGTCTAAGTGAACGTGATATATGGCACGCGATTCAAAATGGCGGCTATCCGCCATATTGAATTAATAATGATGTCAAATATTCTTTGAAACAATTTCGATAAAGACTAATCTTACTACTTATATTGTGGACGTATTTTCATACATTTTATGGACGTGGCGTACACGATAACATCGTGACGTTTGAATTTTTTAAAGCGACAATGTCACCCACAGTAGAGGGGATTCATAACACCGTATCTTAGGTTTGATTCGGTAAACCGTTTACAAAGTAAATGAGTTACAAACTAAAAATAAACAAACAAAAAATAATACATGTATAACATGTTATCAAGATGTCTGATAACTAGTGATATGTTGAACAGCCAATACACTGGGTCAGTATCTATTAAGTGATACACATGATAATCATAATCTTTGCCGAAAAAGAACTAACATAATGATGAAATTTTTGCAAAAAAAAAAAAGATTTGTACTTATGCGTTAAGCTAAAATAATCCGCGAAATTGAAATTCACATACCGTTTTTTGATATTCATAATTTTTGACGAAAAAAACAACTGTCACACTATAACGATTAGGGTTGTCCCCACGCAGGCTGACAAAGGCGCATCTATGGCTGTTTCTCGTGACTATTTAATTAAATACAAACAAAAGTAAATATTTTTTCAGCCATGCACTAGATCGTTAGTATTTTCAAGTTTGTGTGCCATTTTTGTTTTGTTAGTTATTTTGGTATTTACTCAAAAAAATCGACATACCGTCAATTATTTTCTATTTGCATTACTTAGTACAATTAAATGTTTTTATGACAGAGTAAATGTCAAAAATTATTATAAATACCAATGGTTATTAGGCAGTTTTGTTTGCATTTAAAGAAACAATCACGAAAATTTACCACAAATGTGTTGTTGTCATCTCGCGTGGAATGAACGCTCTTAACAAGAAAAAAAAATAAGGGAGATGGGTAAACTGGCCCGCGAAATTCAATTTATTTTACATATTTTGCAAATTACAGTGTCAGTGTTCTATGTTGAATAAAACATTATTCGCGATCGGAACATATATGTATTTACATATATTTAATTACTTCATTAGAATCATCAATATAATAGGGTATTTTACTCTATATGAGAAAAAATCTAAAAATATATTATTGAGATTACTTTGGCAAAATGCAGTCGGAAAATGTTAGTTTTAGTTCATAAAATAACAAAATCAATTTTAAAATTCAATTCAAAGATTTCAGTTTATTTAATCTGTTTTTGAACACCATGAAATAGTAGCCGCCATGTTATTACGTCATACGGCGTGACAATTGAACAACTTTGTACTTTTATTATTTTCATAACCAAAGTAATATTTCAACAAATTATTTCAATTTTATCTTAACTAATTTCAATTAAATTTTTCATTTTAATTTATTTCAATTTAATTTTAATTAACTTCTTTCAATTTAATTTAAATACAACTGATTTCCTCGCGACTAACATAGTTTTTTAAGATAATGTTATACTAACAAAATATGGACAATTAATAGTCTGAAATAAACAAATTTTATTTTATTTATTTAATATGATTTAAATAATATTTTGTATTCAGGAACAGCAAACCAACGATAAGTAGAATAATAACTCATTTTTTTGTTATAAACAATTATCATATAAATATCAGCGCATTTGTCTATAAAGCAATTTGACGTCATACCCACAAAGCAATATGGCGTACACTGCGTCCAGCATTTTCGTCAAAATACGCGCGAAATTTGAAAATGTAATATTTAAATGCATTCTATAGGCACTATATAATCGAAATCACTATAGAATCTAATTAGGACACTTTAAAAATATGGGTGTAATACCTTATTTTCTAAGTTAGTATTGGCCCTAAATTGTCATGTTTTCAACAAAAATATTAATCCAATAAGGTCCATTTGAAGAGTTTTATTGAGGAATTTATTTCTGTAAATACATATTTATGTTTCGGTCGCGAATCATATCCAGATCAACATACAATCTGACCTGTTTAGCTATTCACAATCATTCGATAGGCTTACAATAACTTCTACTCGCTTTCCTGATTTCTTCCGTGCTAGTACTTTTAACCTTAGTCTCGGTCCTCTCATCTTTTATCAAACTCATTAGAGTATTCAGTAAGTAACTTGGCTTCGTAACCCGGTTAGAGCTTCGTAGTACTCGGTCACTTCTCGTGGCGGGAAGTCTTCTGGATGCTAAGATCCGAGGGTATTTTTTGGGGGACTGCACTTCAGGGCTATAGCGTATGAAGATGTGGCCCAATCTCCTAGGTCTGTTTGTGATTGGTGGAGATTGACTTGTAGATGAAATTTCTTGGCTCTGCTGGCGCTTCTTAGGTCCCTTGCGTATCAGTGCCTGACGTTTTTGTTTGATACGCACGTGTCGCACCAACAAATCTAAATCTCTTGGTGTGCGGTAATTTTTCGCGTTGATCAGTTGGATCAGGTACACTTTCTTTACTTTGGAGGGCAAGCCCATAGCCTTTGCAGTTTGTTGCAAAAACCTGTACGAGCATCGTTCTAAGTTAGTTTGAAATATTTCTTCTTCGTCCCTCATTTTTACAAAGCCAAGATTCCGTATAGAATAGAAAACATTTATTCGACACAGACACAACACAACAGCAACAAACACATATAAAAAGAAAGAGAACAACAAACATAACAATAAAATTGCAGTAAAATTGTGTTGAGCGTGCCCATACCGAAAGGGTTACCATCTCAGCATTTGCTGGGCGTTAGACACCCAGCGCTGGTTTTCAGTTGGCACCCCGCAGTGACACACGGACGCAGGCAAATAAAATAGATACATACTTGAATATTAGTATTAAAATTGTTTTTGAATACGTAAATAAATAATGTAAAAGATTTTTTTTGTGTGCTACTCAGTTCAGAGCCGTACACAATGCACCTAGTTTTATTAAAACTTATCGCAAGCGGGATAAGTATTTTACATACACCCACAGGGAATAATCACTTTTGTGTTGAAATACCGTCATTGATTTCTCATCGTCATTGGTTTTAGATATTTTTAGAAACTTATGAATCTTTGTATTTTGCAACGGGGCATAGTGACATTTAAGTATCCATTTTAAGAAATGGTATTTTGAGAAAGAACCCATTAAGGTGAATGCGCAGTGGTAGACCGCGAAATTCAAATTTACTTACGTTTTTGCAATTTTCAGGTCAGTATCAGGTTGTATCCTGATCAAAATGTGATTTGCGAATATAACAGGTAGGTGTTTACAGATTATAGTCATTAGAATGTCTAATATATCTCTTATAAGTTAGATTTCTTCCACAAGCACTTTTCCATAAGAAATTTGTTCTTATGGAACAAATCTAACTTAGAAAGATGTATTATTGATTCTAATGATTATAAATCTGTAAATACGTACATGTTTATAGTCGCAAATCATATTTTGATCAAGTAACAAGCTGACACTCACCTGAAAATTGCAAAAAAACGTAACAAAATTTGAATTTCGCGCTCTACCACTGCGCATTCACCTTAAACCCACCACCTTTCTAAGATAGAACCCTTTAAAAAAAAAATCAGTATTAAGAAAAATCCAATTTAAAAAAAATGATGTTTAGTAAAAAAAAATCTATTTCAAGAATTAGCCATTTAACGAAGTAAACATTTATTGTCTAAACGGGTAAAGGCCTCTTATCTTACAAATAAGATAGTAGAAGTTCTTCATAAGAAGAACACATAGTATTTATAAATATCTAGAACCTTTTTTTAGGATCCAAATAGTGAAGCCATTTAGTTCAAACATGTGTGCTTCTAAAGCTCGATCGTCCGGGCACTGTTAATAAAAATGACATCACAATATTAAAACAATCAATGGCTGAACATAATGCTATGTAAAAAACCCGATCTGTTGCGTAGAAAGCTGCGCAATAATATTATTTACGATCCAAATGGTGAGACCGTTTATGATACCTGTGTGTCTCTTTCTATGTAACCTCGATCGCCCGGGCACTGTTAATGAAAATTACATCACAAATACACACACAATCACGGCCAGTCCGAAACATTTTGCAGTAGCATTTTGCAGCAAAGCCATTTTTGCTACATCTAATTAAGTAACATAAGCTGAGGACCGAGGAGAGCTAATTGCGACAAAAAATCGCAAGTTTCTAACGTTTGCGCCAAGCCTTTGCTAGGTAAGACTTCACAAGTTCACAAGTTGTGATTAGAATATAAGTAAATTAGTTTTTAATAATTAAATGTTACTTAATCGCTTATTTAATAGGACTATAGGACATTACTAGGAATAACCGGTCGATGTGTGAAATAACTGATTATGATTACTTTATATTTTTTTCTTATTTAGATTGACTATGTTCCTTTAGCTGTGTGTGTTTAACCAGCGAGGTAATTGCGTAAAATATATAACATTATTTTTAGTTTATGCGAAATTTGAATATAGTTTGTTCAGAATAAGTAACTGAATCGATTCCAATAATTTTTACACCATGTTTTATTTTTTCCCAAAAAAGTTTTGCAAGAGTGATGGAAAATGTTATCACCAATTAATTACAATACAATCGCCGTACGGTTAGGTACCTACTGCCTAATTATTATCAATGAGCACAATAAGACGCTGGACGCGCGGGAGGCGCGGGTTGCCACGTGGTGACCTCGTTTGTGTAGACAACTAGATAACATAAAGGTGCGCTTACACGTGCAACTAAAATTGCTCCATCCTGATCAATTCTCGTCAACTATGACGTCACGACTACATCCAGTAATTTAGGGCAATAGCAACATGTAGCAACCTGTTGCCAGAGATACGGCCACACAATACCATGCAATATGTAGCAACTTAAAAAGATAGGCAATACGCCCCCCCCCCCCCCGCTGGCCGTTTCCTCTTGCAAAAACGAGACGTAAACGACGAGATAGAAAGAAAATTGACAAAAAAATTACAAACCGATTTAATATTCGGCACCTCGATGGAGCAATCAAAAGCAATATTCCCAAAACATATCCGCAATTTATTGTTGTTGCTCCAGATTGCTCCACTTAATTGATCCATTAGTGTTGCCGAGCAATAATTGCTTTAAAAAAATCCCGTGTAAGAGTACCTTTATAGTCTTCTGTTATTGCTTCTTTCCCAAAGCCATTCAATATTTTGTGTTCGTAGTATCATATTTTCTTTGACAATATTTCTAACGGAGAGGCTACATTTTTTTTTTGTCATATTGACAAAATTCTAGTCGTTACATCACTAAAAGTTTAAATCACAGACATTTTAAATTTAGTTTTCTAAGACATTTATGAGTTTCAAGAATCATTCCAGTTTATTGTATTATCATTTCAAAGAAAAAATATAAAATGTATGATATTACGGACCCTATTAACATTAAATTAAGACTCGCTTTGGAAAAGACATTAAAATAAGTTCATACGAAAATACGCTGTAATTCACACTACAGTAACATACTAATATTTATCCCCTCGTCTGTTAGGCAGACTCATCGAGTCTGATAACAATAGAAAAGAAATTGTGTTAATTATTTGACACTTTTTTTTTTGAAAAAATGTTATTTTTATGTTCATGTACAGTCATGGAAATGAATTGTTTATCAAATTCACACACTATGCCATGTAGTCAAAAAATTATAATTGTCTTTTGAATTTCAAACAGACAATTTAATTTGCTAAACAATTAATCTCCCTGACTTAATCTTCGAATATAATTTTGTAGTGGTTTTGAAAAATTGTTGTACTTATCGCAATGTCAACAAATATTTTAGAAGATCCAAGCTTAAATTGTGCTAGAGTAGGTACACGCCAGTAAAGCAGATTCCAGACGCTTCACTTTTTGTTCATTTTTCAGCATCTTTCAATAGAAGTGAAACAATCACCGTAATGGTAGGTGAGATGAGCTGTCAACACTGTCAATCAATAGCATAACGTGTACACTTCAAGCTTACTTCACGGTGTGTTTTTATACAGCTGGACACAAAATGAATTAAAAGTGAAACATGAATTAGGTAATTATGGAACCGATCCGACGATGTCTGAACTCGGCATTTTTCACTCTCATACTGAATGATCTAAAAATTGATGAGCAGATGAACATTCACTCGAGTGAAGCATTTGAGATCCCGATCTATTCTTTAAAAATCTCACCACCAAGATTGTAGTGACCTGTAAATAGACAGAAGTGAGAAAGAGTGAGATGACAGCTCACGTCACCTTCCTTTTCATGATGTTTTCACTTATATAGAATAGACCTGTCAGCTTGATGTTATTTTGTCCAAAACCTTTCAAAATTGTCAATTTCTATGTAAAATCTTAATGTCACATTGTGCAGTGCTGTCACAAATGTATTGTAATACCTACCTTAGTATAAAAAAAATTATTGAAATTTATGAGTGATTTATATGCTAATATGTATTGTAAAAAAATAAATAAGGCTGTACCCTATTTTTGTGGTTTTAATATCCTGCACCCTATTTTCTAGTTATTTATAAACTTTTTTTAAATGGATAAATTGGTATTCCCTTTTTTGCGTTTTTCTCAAATATCTCAAAAAACTAGACATCCTAGGCCAAAAATAATTAAATTCTCGTCTCCCGCTTGTATAGCACCCCCTGGGACTCTAGTTCCTGAATAATGGACCTTCAATTGACCTTTGTCTTAATTTGGCAAAATGTCATATGAATGTCCAAGGCGCTTATTCCACTGGCTGAATTTTGTGGTCTAGACCAAACTATTCCTAGGAATAGTTTTTTAGTTATTTTAATGGATAAATCAGTTTCCCTTTTTTTAGAATTTTTCGCAAATATCTCAAAAACTAGACGTCCTGGGCCAAAAATAATGAAATTCTCGTCTCTCCCTTGTATGACACATCACGGGACTCTAGTTCCTAAATATTGGATGACCTTTAATTGACCTTGAACGCGACCTTGTGTCTTAATTTGGCAAAATGTCACGTGTGAATGTCCAAGGCGCTTATTCCACTGGCTGAATTTTGTGGTCTAGGAATTATTTGCTACTGTTATTTTCAGTTGGTACTTAGATGACACATCACAATGTCTTAATTGTGATTGTGATTTGTGTGTGTTGTGTGTGTGTTGTTTGTGTGTGTTTTGTGTTTGTGTTGTGTGTGTGTGTGAATTGTGTGTGTCTTGTGTCTTGATTGTGTCTTGTTGTGTTGTGTTTTGTGTGTGTGTTGTGATTGTGATTGTCTTTGTTGTGTTGTGTGTGTTGTTTGTGTTTGTTGTCTTAATTGTGTTTGTCTTATTTATTGTTTGTTGTTTTGTTTTTTGTTATGTCTTAATTTTTAGTTCTAGGACATGCCGGTTTCCTCACGATGTTCTCCTTCACCGTTTTGAGAGCAGTGGTGATGAAATAATGTTTACTACTACTAAATAAAATAAATAATTAAACCGTGCTTAACTGACGCAAACTAACTAAAAATTTTGGTGGGGCGTGTACCTACAAAAACGTGATAACTAATGGTTGTAACAAAATGATAGTTTTTGAAACTAAAAAACACGCTTTAAAAACGAAACTAAAAAAGGAGAAAATAATTTAATTCAATTAAAAAGCGTGGGGTGCTTTTTGAGGTATTTTTATAATCAATTAATGTCAAGCACCCCACGCTTTTTAATTGAATTAAATTATTTTCTCCTTTTTAAGTTTGATATTTAAAGCGTGTTTTTTAGTTTTTTAAACTATTATTTATTTTCTATTTGTTAGTTCTGCTAACTACAAAAACGTGACTTTTTTATATATATTTTTCCTTTAAAAAAAAAAATCTCATTTTTTTTTTAAATTATTGAATTGTCATCGGTCCTCGATAAGTTTACAAAGTTTCAATGAAATCTGACCGTTTAAAGTGGGTCAAAAGCGCTCTAAGGAATCGTTTACATGCAAACAAACAAACATACAAGTGAAGCTAATATAAAGCGTGTAAAATATTTGAATTTAGGAGGAAAGAGGATGCCATTTGTTGATCTTTGACAGTTGTTACGGGTAGTCAAGAGCCCGAGGACTGACAGCCAGTCTTACCGAGGGGTATGGTGTTGCCCAGTGATAGGTTTGTGGGGGGCATATAGGTAGATGCTCTATGTAAAATACTGGTATTTAGCCGCATTACGTTAGATTGGAAGCCAACACCAACATAGATGGAAAAAGACTAGGCAGATGACAATGACTATAATAAGTACTATATCGACTGTGATCTGCTAGCCGGTCCAATCTCAATTTTTGGAAGATTTCTTCTTTTTTTTTTTTTTGTAGGGCATCTCGCAGTTGGCCTTGAGAGGCCGTGACTGCTCAACCGGTCATTCCTGGGGCTGCCATTAAGATTTTACACTTAATGCCTCCAGCCAGGGCTTACAAACTAAATTTATAAACTAAGCGACTGCACGCTGAGGGCACCCCCTGTGGGGTACGGACCTCGGCTCAGGGCGTCACTGATAGGGGGACAGCTATCACTATTGGGGACAGGCTGGATCGAAATTGGCATATTATTATTATAGGGGGAATTTAAAGCTACTGGCTCAGCTGCGGCGCGGGCTGGCGCTTCAACGAGCAAGGGTCGGTCGGGTGGAAGATTTCACTTTTTAATACCATTTCATACTCCGCAGCGTTGCAAGAAATCCCATCTGAGATACATTTAAATTTAGCGCCAGAATCGATTTGTACTAACTTCGACGCGCAGTGAATGCGAGCATTTAATTTTCTTCACCTGTAAAGTTGTCGAAATTGAGATAGTACCGGTTGCCAGTTCACAGTCGATATCATAAAAAAATTAAACAACATATAAATTAAATAACAAAACGTTTATTATTCGATACAATGCACCAATACTGGAATGTAATAAATGTAAATCATTATATAAAAAAATTGTTACAAACACGTATAAAATGACGGGCGTACTTAAGCGAAATTCAAAGGTTATTTTCCTCGACAAAAATCATTATCCGCTTTCTGGGGCAGTCGGGTTAAATAACTGAGGCCCTAGTGTGAGTTGTGGCTCTGGATTGGTGTAGGGCCAATCGGAGCGCCGAACGCGGTCGATGCGTAAAGTCGAGATGGTTAAAAGAAACTCACACCAGGCCACAGAACGGCTAAGAAGTAGCTGATCTCGTTTTCACCTAGAGTGCTACAAGGACTTTTAGGCACTCGAATGACAGTAAGGCGCGGTTTATAAGCATTTGTGCGAAATATAATGACAAAACAAGATGGCGGCTTTTATTCCGTCGTGGTGGTTGCGCCAGGATAACCCGCGAAATTCAAATTTACTTCCGTTTTCTTGCAATTTGCAGGAAAGTGTCAGTCTTGATTAAAATATGATTCACGACGTATGTATTTACCTAATTAAATTCGTCATACAACCCTCTAAGTTCGAGCTTGCGGATGGCGAGTAATGGGTAGCTCGCTGTCCGGTAAGGACCAGGTGCGGGGCGACGACGCGTTGTGTTCCACGCGCGCCTCAAAGAGATGGCAGCACCAACTGGTGGGGTCTGCAAGGGCCGATGCCTGCCAGGGGTTCGGGTTGTTCGAAAGAGATACCGTGGCCTCTGGCACACAGGCAACTGAGGGAACACGGGCGGGTTTTAGTCAGTAAAAGTCTGACACGCCCTCCTGCTCCACACAGAGCGGGAAAAGTTATTTGATGATTTCCCACTCATGGCTTTGATCCCCCCCCCCTACCCGGCCTTCTCACAGGTGGTCACACTAGTGAAACCCCTCCCCCGTTGTGTGACATCACATATTTTTCAATTTTATATTTAGAAGTAATGAAATTAAAACTGCAGATTTTCCAAATTTTTGTTTTAATTTAAATTACCGACGACTTAGTAAGCCTTATAAATAAAGATCGGGTTAGTAATATTTTAAGTTCTTGTTGTACATATAAACGAGTATTAGTAATTTTGATTTTAACATGTGACATCACAAAGCTTTGTCCCTTGTCACACAATGTCACATTTCATTGACCCCTTCCCCCCTTAATGTGGCGTAATTTATGGATGGCCCTTCTTTGGTGACATTTTTTGGATAGAAACACGTTACTATAACGTTATACACATTTTTATTTTGTGATATTTTTTTAGAACAATTCTGAAGCTAAATCTTTGAATTTCGTTGAGTAGATAGGTACCTACATCTTTTTATTCGTCACATATATTTAAAAGCCCATTTATACTTAAACTATTATATTTACGAATGCACCTTATTCTATTTTATATTCATTCTTATTATTTATAGTAGGTAGACAATTAGCATGTTTAAGTATCTTAAGAATATACTAGGTTTCCGATTTTCATTCGAATTGCAAAGATTCCCTTTTATTAAAAAAAAAAATAACTAGTTTTTAAAAATTATAATGTAATTACAATGTTTTAAAATGAGATTCCTAAAAGATTACAAATTTTATTAATTAAATGAGATGTATGATATTTTCGAAGTAGAAAAAACTGCATTTTCCCGTGAATTTGTGGTTAATTGCTGAGGCTTGCCCCACATTACATGATACTTATACATACATTACAATCTTGATGTTATAAATTTAATTTTCTCATACAAAACCTACCTCCCTACATAAAAAGCGATACTATAACTGTTCCGTTCTTCCTTTTAGGTCGAAACCTTAAATCTCATACTAATTCAGATAATACTTATTTTATAATACAAAAATATTGCCAATAAATACTCAAAAATGTTTTCAAAATCGTAGAAAAAAGCACTTTAATGTGCAAAATAACTTTAGTTTCAGAAGTCGGTAGTTTTCGTTTGATTCAATTTTTGCCACAGACTTCCAAAATCTAAATTACTTTGCACTGAACACCGTTAAAAATTATGTATTTTTCAGCATATTTATAGGTAACTAAACAATATATAGATGACAGGGGCTATCCAGGCACAGTGTGCCAGGGTCAAGCCTGTCAGGCATGCGAACATATACCACAGCAGACCCATGATGAAGAGCTGCCAGATCACATGGAACACCAGGAGACTAGAACAAAAAAAAAAATTGTAGCATCAATATTGATTCGTCTACTTGTTTGATTTTTCACAAAGGTATTTTTTGGAACGAAGTTCCTTATTTTTATTTTTTTTGGGCTTGAGAGGCCGTGACTGCTCAACCGGGCTTTCCTGGGGCTGCCATTAAGAAGTTAATCTTAACGCCTCCAGCCAGGGCTTAAAAACTAAAATAAATTACAAACTAAGCGACTGCACGCTGAGGGCACCCCCTGTGGGGTACGGGCCTCGGCTCAGGGCATCACTGATAGGGGGACAGCTATCATTGGGGACAGGCTGGATCAAAATATTGGCATTATTATTAATCGGGGAATTTAAAGCTACTGGCTCAGCTCCGGCGCGGGCTGGCGCTTCAACGAGCAAGGGTCGGTCGGGGCCCAAAGGTACTTTTATTCTTTTTTTTTTTTTTTTAGTAGGGCATCTCGCAGTTGGCCTTGAGAGACCGTGACTGCTCAACCGGTCATTAATAGCCCAAAGGTAAGTTAGTGAGTGCGATTTATACTGGAGATGCAGCGAATAGTCGAATACCGATTAATCGCCACTTCCTATATAGTCGAATAACTCGTTATTATTATTCGACATTAAAAAAAAATACATTTTGTAGTAGCCTTGAACTTACTTAACTTTTATTTGTTACTATAATCATTTTTTTTTTTAAGGTTAGGAGAAAATACTGATTATATATTTTTAAATGCTGGCAACCCTTTTCGTGTACATCTTTCACGGGGAATACACCGTTTCGTATAACCCAGCAATTAATACTGTTTTTTTTTTTCATTTAAAGTTTATTATACAGGAAAAGTTTTTATTCAGTGCGCAAACTTTAACCATGAATACAGCATACCATTCTAGACCCACAGGATAAAAACTCTTCCTGTTTAATAAACTTTAAGCGTCGTCACTGAATGGCCGCTACAATGACGACGTTTGGGTTCTAGTAGAAAATAGTTTAATTTTTATTATAATATTTTTGAGCATAAAACCATAGTAACAACAACACACAAACACAATTTTACTGCAATTTTATTGTTATGTTTATTTTTCTCTTTCTTTTTTATATGTTTATTGTGTTGTGTCTGTGTCGAATAAATGTTTTCTATTCTATTCTAAAATTTAACTTTTATTACTTTTCATGGGTTTTATTTATACGTACGTACTTCATTGATTATGAGAGAAAATAAATAACTTACGTATTCCCTATTAGTAAGCAGGTTATATTTAGTCTCAAAATTATCATAACCAGCCTATAACGTTCCCACTGCTGGGACACAGGGCCCCACTCGGTGAGAATGCACGTTGGTAGATATCACATGTCTTCGAATTTTTGGTTCTAGGACATGCCGGTTTCCTCACGATGTTTTCCTTCACCGTTTTGAGAGCAGTGGTGATGAAATTATTTACAGTGAAGCGCCTGTCTGGGTTCGAACCTACGATGTACAACTCGTAAGTCGCGGCTGTTACCACTTGGCCAGCATTGCTCTCAATGTCACACCAACAATTGTTCACACTGAATACAGTGACATAACACATTCTTAAAATTAAATTACAGCGCAACAATTACTTAGAGGTAAACACCACATGCATAAAATAATGAATCATAGAGTTAAGCTAACTTACTCAGTAATAAGCGCCAATATTCAATAGTATAGTATAGTATATTTATTTCCGAGTATATGGTACATTATGATCTTAATATTATTAAAAAGCTTCACATACACTACCGTTGCCGGTGTAGAAATATTTAAATTAAAGTACAATTCCCATTTAGTTTGAAATCACTATGGGTAACTATTATTTTTTAATACAATGTCAAATTTTATTAATTAAAAACAAAAACTTAAATATATTTATGAATGAAATGTCAAATGCCTTAAAATTAAAAAGTCAATCTACACTAAGTACCTACTGATTACATGTAATGTCAAAATTTATAATTAAAAAAATCGTGAACTGAATAAAAACAGCTGTCTAAAAGCCAGGCAAATATTGCTTTCTTGAATTTATTAGTAGGCAGCACTCTGATGCGAGAAGGTAAATTGTTGAAAATTTTGATTGCCATACAATTGGAATTCCTGCTATACAAATGCAAATAGGTAAATTAATATTTGTAAAAGTAAAAAAAAGGTGACATTGGAAATATAGTATACTTACACCATATCGTTTTTACGTGCGGCCGGTAATGAAGACTCCTTCTCACGGTTCAAGTATCGTCTGACACCCAAATGTAGCGTTCTGAAGTATTCTACCCACTGAAACAAAAATAAAGAGATTTAATATAGAACCACAATACTTGCATAGTGCATACTGCATGTATCGGCATCGAATGGCCTATGCCTAGTTTTTTTTTTTTTGGTGGTAAATCATCAAATAACTTCTCCCGGAGCAGGAGGGCGTGTCAGACTTTTACTGACTAAAACCCACCCGTGTTCCCTCAGTTGCCTGTGCCAGGGCCCGCGGTATCTCTTTCGAACAACCCGCACCTCTGGCAGAAGGCCTATGCCTTGGTACAAAATGTATTATTAAACAGATAAATGTTTAAATATTCAATGAACCAGATATCAAATTCAAATAAGTACAAAATTAACTTTTTTACAAAAAAGAAATGTGTCCTTCGGGTTTGTATTTAGTTTTTTTTCCCACCGGCTTCCGAAATTAAAGTTATTTTTCACTTTGTAGTGTTTTTTTTTTTTTTGTTGAAGTCGGTTGTTTTGTTTTTTTATTTTATATCCGACTAGTAATTTTTTTGTTGAAGTCGGTTGTTTTGTTTTTATTTTATATCCGACTAGTAATTTTTTTGTTGAAGTCGGTTGTTTTGTTTTTATTTTATATCCGACTAGTAATTTTTTTGTTGAAGTCGGTTGTTTTGTTTTTATTTTATATCCGACTAGTATTTTTTTTGTTGAAGTCGGTTGTTCTGTTTTTATTTTATATCCAACTAGTAATTTTTTTGTTGAAGTCGGTTGTTTTGTTTTTATTTTATATCCGACTAGTATTTTTTTTGTTGAAGTCGGTTGTTTTGTTTTTATTTTATATCCGACTAGTAATTTCCGGGGAAAACAACATTTTAGGGTCAAATTAAATAACAGAATGATGTTACGAGTAATATTTTATTTAAAAAATACGGGACGAAAAGCAATGATTAATTGGTTATCGTTAAAATGTTGGAATCCCTATTCTGTTTTGTAGGACATACCTACAAGAAAGAATAGCGCCGAATTTGTGTGTTGGCGTGGGAGGGGCGTCGATGCGTTTACGCCCTGGCGGTCAAAAGGTTAATCAAAAAACCGTCAATGACCCACTTATAGCTGTTACATCGTCACAAGCTCTTTCCTTTTCTTGCATAGGTGTTGCACCTTAGTTAGAAAGGGAAGTACCTATACTCCATTTGAAATAAGATAAGACATTTAACTAAACCTTTTTTACAGTCCTATCAACCAATTTTGACTTCTATTGCGTTGGTGGCATGACAAATGGCAGCTGCAGTAAACAGTTGGTATTGGAACTACTTTTTTGCTTTTAATGCCATCCTTATGCCTACGGTATAGAAGTCAGTATCAGTTGAACGGACTGTAAAAAAGGTTTGTTTAAATGTCTAATCTTATTTCAAAAGGAGTATAGTTTGTGTACATGAAACAGGAACAGGCGGAACAGATATGCGATTTTACCTGTTACAACCCACTCCTATTCCGAAATATAAAATAACAACCTGTTATTTTGTAACAGGTTTTTGGAACTGTTATTTGCGTGGAACAGGAGAACAGAGATGCGATTTTACCAACCTGTTATTTTGTAACAGGTTTTTGGAACTGTTATTTACATGGAACAGGCGGAACAGATATGCGATTTTACCTGTTACAATCCACTCCTATTCCCAAATATAAAATAACAACCTATTATTTTGTAACAGATTTTTGGAACTGTTATTTGCGTGGAACAGGAGAACAGATATGCGATTTTACCAACCTGTTATTTTGTAACAGGTTTTTGGAACTGTTATTTACGTGGAGCAGGAGGAACAGATATGCGATTTCACCTGTTACAACCCACTCCTATTCCCAAATATAAAATAACAACCTATTATTTTGTAACAGATTTTTGGAACTGTTATTTGCGTGGAACAGGAGAACAGATATGCGATTTTACCAACCTGTTATTTTGTAGCAGGTTTTTGGAACTGTTATTTACATGGAACAGCCGGAACAGATATGCGATTTTACCTGTTACAACCCACTCCTATTCCTAAATATAAAATAACAACCTGTTATTTTGTAACAGGTTTTTGGAACTGTTATTTGCGTGGAACAGGAGAACAGATATGCGATTTTACCAACCTGTTATTTTGTAACAGGTTTTTGGAACTGTTATTTACGTGGAGCAGGAGGAACAGATATGCGATTTCACCTGTTACAACCCACTCCTATTCCCAAATATAAAATAACAACCTATTATTTTGTAACAGATTTTTGGAACTGTTATTTGCGTGGAACAGGAGAACAGATATGCGATTTTACCAACCTGTTATTTTGTAACAGGTTTTTGGAACTGTTATTTACATGGAACAGCCGGAACAGATATGCGATTTCACCTGTTACAACCCACTCCTATTCCTAAATATAAAATAACAACCTGTTATTTTGTAACAGGTTTTTGGAACTGTTATTTGCGTGGAACAGGAGAACAGATATGCGATTTTACCAAGTTGTTATTTTGTAACAGTTTTTTGGAACTGTTATTTACGTGGAACAGGAGGAACAGATATGCGATTATACCTGTTACAGCGCACTCCTAGTCGGAGGCCGAACGCGAACGAAGTCGCGGTCAGATGCTAGTCATACTACAAATAAGTACTTACATATAGCGTAGATATATCAATGTAGAACAGCTCTTTGTCCGTTTGATTCAATTTCTTCGCCAATTCTAAAGTGTTCGGGTTGTAAAACTTCCATTCGCTGAAGATAAATATTTCCAGCCGGTTGAGAGAGTTCCATACGTTCTTGTGGAGACGGATAAGGCTGCAAAAGGACATACATATAATAAAATTAGTCTTTAAATATATACTGTAGTTGTCACTAAATAAATAAAAAAGAACGAAGTTGCGCTTATTTAGCACGGCTTAAAAGGCACAATGCGTGCAATGACTGGACGTGTCCACTCAATCTGTGTGGTTCTCTCCTCATTTCAGACACCAATCCACATGGTCTTCACAAGATCTGACCAAGATTATGTCTGGACTTTAAAAGAGACTGTGACCTCTAAGTTTGCTCAGAGTAGTCAGATACGAACACCGATCTCATCTAGTTTAAAAATATGATTGACATGTGAAAGTGTTTGTACAAACCTACTTACAGAAATAAAATCATTTATGTTTTTTCGCGATGGACCGAGTGCACGCTCGATGCGTTCGTTTGAGATGGTTTAAACAAACCTATACTAGGGCTACAGATTAATTTTTGTTTTCGCTTCATTGTTAATTTCGTGTGATTGTGTCCAGGATATTTGTTGATCAAATCAAAATCAAAAGTCATTTATTCAAACTAGGCTGAGAGTCAGCTCTTTTTGTACGTCAAAATAAGATTATCAAATGATCAATCATAGTACCTAGGTATTTGGTGGATATCACTAGTAATTTTTGTGCAAGAACAATTTGGGTTTGTAGGATAATAGCATTTATTTATTTATTTACTAAGGCACCAAGTCCCAAATACATAAAATTCATTACAACATTAAAACAAAATATACTAAAATTCATTAGATGATTGATTGGTGATATTATCACCAGAGATCGGATATTCGGATGCATATTCACCTAAAGTTGAAATGTTGGCTAACATGGAATGCGCTTTTGTATCGTAAAAGCCTTAATTTAGGTAAGTAATATGTTTATTTTTTGTTTTAACTAATACAAACTACCCCTCCTCCAGTACATATACATATTTGTATCGGGTTAAACATTAATTTTAAATTAATACACATCTGAATAGTTATGCAATCAAGAATCCCGCAGTTTTTAATAAATATTACAAAAAAATATAAAGCCGCTTCCATACTTTCATACAAAATCGTTGCAGCCGTTTCCGAGGTTCAGATTATATTTAAACATAATACAAGAATTGCTCGTTTAAAGGTATTAGACAAAATTAAAATTAAAGATTAATGTCTGAAAAAAAGAATAAAAAAAAATACAATAAAATGATACTCACATAGCTTTTCGTCCAGTGAGTCTCAACATCATGTCCAATAACAACGCCGGGAAGAAATGCACGAAGATCGCAGAGATACGGAACATTAGGAGAGACGGCACGAACTTGAGGTGTGGGTACCTGTAATAACGTAATTAACTTATACACCGTGAAATTTAAATAGTTGTTTTCCCGCGGCAGAACAACTTGCCCTACTTTCGAAGCATAGAGTAAAATATTTTTTAATATTTTTTTTTATTAAAAAATATTCATAAACTCAAAACGTGAGAATCAATAGTAACACTAGAGGTAACTTGTAGGTACTACTCGAATTACACGCGCCGCCGACAAAGAAAATAGCGATCCATAAATGTTCAAAGCAATCTGCAATTTTTTGTTTTTAATATTTTATTTGTTTCTAAAACGATTGTATTAACAAGACAAAATCATTTCGCTTCGGGAAAACAACCATTAAAATTTATCGGTATATAAATGCAAGAGATTATTTAAAATATGTATATATCTTTCTCTATCTTTTTTTTAAATTACTAAATGAGCCCGCTCTTGACCTCGATCACAGCGGATCAAAAGCGATTGATGAGGTCTATATGATGGATCGAGCGTGCCCAGAAAATGCCTGTTCACTCTTGTTCAAGGCACTGGTACTCCCACGCATCGACGAAACACAGCAAGCTGCTTGACGCTGGACTCCGGTGGGAGGGTGGCCGGGAACCAGGCGGGCGTTAGCCCTAACACCGCAAGGGAAGAATTGACCAGTCATCAAGGTATTGGGTGTGACTGTCCAGGATGCGCCGAACGCTCGGTTTATTCGAATTCTATATTAATGAGGGGCAGGAGGCTTAGTTATAACAGCCACACAGATCAATGGATGAGGTTAAGCTACGCTTGCCGCGGTTAGTCCGTGGATGGGTGACCATCTTTACATACCAAGACCCCTCTGTGCCTCGGAAAGCACGTTAAGTCATTGGTCTCGTTTGTTATTCGTAGATTTTTGACAGTCGTTACGGATAGTCAGAAACTCTAAAGTCTGAAAACCTGTTACCATGTAAAATAATGGTGGGTTAGGCAGTTGTTCCATGTAAAATACTGGTATTCAGCTGCATCCGGTTAGACTGGAAGCTGAACCCAACATAGTTAGGAAAAGGCTGTACAGATACCCCTTAAAGTAATGATTAGCGTCTGATAACCATACATTTTTGACGTTGGTAAGTCTCTTAACTTTAAGCAACGTCGATGAATAAGATGGATAATGATTAGGGGCCATTCAAGTATTACGTAAGC
This sequence comes from Antitype chi, assembly GCA_947359405.1. Classification (NCBI taxonomy): domain Eukaryota; kingdom Metazoa; phylum Arthropoda; class Insecta; order Lepidoptera; family Noctuidae; genus Antitype; species Antitype chi. The sequence continues at coordinate 6,563,914 of OX375836.1, forward strand.
AGATTTTTTGCAATTATTAACCCCCACCCCTCCCCCTCGTCAGCAAAACTCTTACCCCCCCCCCCCCCCCCCCCCCGCCATGCTCACGTAAACATTGGCAGTAGACACGTTGTGTGTCTGCTACCAGCGTTTACGTGAGCATGAGCTTTCGTGTGATTTTGGAATATACAGGGTGATTGGAAGATGGGTGCAAAGCTTTAAGGTGAAGATAGTATAGACAATTTAGAACCATTTAAGCCATGGTTGTCTTAGACGAAGTCTTACCAATTTTTTTTTTTAATACGTTTTAAAAGACGTATTGTACAATTTTTTTATTTTTTCTGAGCTTTAAGTGTCTGTAAAAAAAATGTCTAATGACACAGAAGCCTAAAACATGTTTTGCTTGATTGCTTACACATTACTTTAATTAAATAAATAAAAAATGAATTCATTTATCATTCAATTTGGCCATAATTATGCAGTTTACATTAAATTTTGAGAATTTCCGAAAAAAAACTTAAAAATTTGGTTTAAAATATTTGGTAAGACTTCGTCTAAGACAACCATGGCTTAAATGGTTCTAAATTGTCTGTACTATCTTCGCCTTAAAGCTTTGCACCCATCTTCCAATCACCCTGTATTGTCATCGTTTAGACACAAGTAGGGTTGCCATATGTGTTCAAACCAAAATCGACAAAATTTTGTAAAAATCCAAAAGTTAAAAATAAATCTGCTGACGTAATCACCATCTAGACCCCCATCCCCCATGTCATCAAAAATAAGCAAAGCAAAGACCCCCCCCTCCCGCCCCCATGTAGTGCTTCCGTAATACTTGAATGGCTTAGTACTTAGATAAGGGGTTATCTCATGATGTACTTACCACACGGCACTCTTCAGAGGATACTTATGCAACATTCCATTGACAGTGTTCTCAAGCATAGTCCACCTGAATGGGTTGGAAGTTGACGACGAACAGTGGTATACAGTCAAACCGGACCTGATAAATTAAAAAAATATATATTAACCTTTATAATTTTATCTGATCTCTAGGCGTGTGGCTAAATAATATAAGCCGCACGGGTCGATCGATCAGGTTAAGCTTCGCTTGCCACGGTTTGTTCGTGGATGGGTGACCATCTTTACATACCAAGAACCCTCATTGTCTCGGAAAGCATGTTAAGCCGTTGGTCCCGGCTGCCATTCGTGGATCTTTGACAGTCGTTACGGGTTGTCAGAAGCCCGAAAGTCTGACAACCAGTCTTACCAAGGGGTATCGTGTTACCCAGTAACTGGGTTGTGGAGGTTAGATAGGCAGTCGCTTCATGTAAAATACTGGTATTCAGCTGCATCTGGTTAGACTGGAAGCTGACCCCAATATAGTTGGGAAAAAAATAGGCAGATGATGATCGTCTACAGCCCGACTTCATCCACTGCTAAGCATGGGCCTCTCTTTCTTTATGCCAATCCCCACGTTCCTGTGTAAGCCTCATTCTCATGTTTTGCCCGCGATGGCAACCAGCGGCGAGGTGTCAATTTTTCTAGAAGCCGGCGCGAAGCCAGATTTAACTTACTGACTTATCAAAAAATTATACTAAAGAATTAAATTAAATTAAACAGCTGAAAACCAAATATGTGCAATATTCCTCTATCTCGTTCTCGCTGACGCATTTTTTCTATATCCGTCTCTATCGTAACCCGTTGTACAGCGGCTTGCTCTCATCCAATATCAAGCCGTGCCAAGTGACCTAAAGTGACATCATTACGGGATCGCTGTTGTATGAACTTATAGTTCCCGATTATGACGTTTTGGCACCGGGTTAATTTCGAATATTTTTTTGTTGCTGTAGTAATACAAAGCTAAAAATAAGCTTTTTGTTGTTCGAATGTTATGGCGAATTAAATACCCGTAGTGTAACTTTTTTGACAATAGTAGACTACTATTGACGTAGCATTTTTCAAAAGCGGTAGAGATGCGATTCACCAGAGGGAAGCCGGTAGGAATCGTGTTATATGCTGATTTTGCCACTGATAGCAACTATGTCGCCCGCCTCCCTTGTCCTTGGACGCCACTCTGTCACAGCCTTTCTACACCTGTCATCACTTGCCAAGTGTCCTGCTCAACTCCATTTGACTTTCATTATACGCTTTCCGATATCGAAGACCTTCGTACGTCTTCGTATCTTGACGTTTGGAACTCGGTCTACTAGCCCATGCTTCATGCTTTTTGGGTTCCATGCTTGGCATCAGACTAGTCTTAACGCTTCATGGCTCTCTGTCTGCTTGTATGCAAGCTTCTGTGTGAGAGTTCATGTCCCAGCGTACGTCATGGTGGATAAAACACGCTGGTTATACAGAGTCAAATTAAATTTAAAAAAAAAAAACAAAAAGAAATTTTTTTTTCATCATTCCATGGGCGAAGGTCAATGCCCGTGATCGATCTGTTTTTGTAATTTTTCATGGAATATAGACATTTTTTACGAATTTCCAAAAAACATAACATAACAATCGTTTGGTTGCCATAAAGTACATGCCAGTGCAATTTAAAGTTTTGAACTAAGTTTTTTATTTCATTATTTTCCGATTTCGATACCCAACACGTTGGGAAAGTATTGCCAGCTAATTTAATTTGACCCTGTAGAGGCGGGACTTAAGACTTAGTGGAATTTTGGCTGAATTCAAAATGTCATCCAGATATAACCCGAGCTTGAGGAAAAATGGCGATTCTAAAAGCTACAATAAAAAATTCAGTAACTTACGTAGTCTTGCCAGCTTCCCATCCAGCAACCAGCAATTCATTGATGACCACATCCACTGGTATATAATCCGCTATCTTTTCTTTAGACAACGGTAAGCGACGGACTACACCTGAAAATATAAAAAAATATAACAGGGTTACATTCAATTAGCTAGATAAACTCCGCAAAAGCGACGCGGCAATAGAAATGCACACTCTGTGAAAATTTTAACTGTCTACCTATTCCGGTTCATGAGATACAGCCTGCTGATAGACTGACAGACGGACGGACCGCTTTATAATAGGGTTCCGTTTGTAACCTTTGTGCGGAACCCTAAAAATCAAATGTTATTTGTTGGTAAGCGTATCACTTAAGAATGGCAGGATCGATGTAGCATTTTATTGTTTTAAAATATTTTAATATAATTCAAGAAAACTGAATGTCTTTATATCCACGGGATTTTTGTATGTATTATTGAAATTTGGACAGGACAAGGTCTGTCACGTCGGCTAGTTTGTAATAAAAAGGTTCGATATGAGAAAAAAAAAATGGAATTTGTACATGGACACCTATGACTGAAGTTGTTCCATCATTTCAGTCGAAAGACGTCCACTGCTGGACATAGGCCTCCCCCAAGTTCCGCCACTTGGACCGGTCCTGTACTTCCTGCATCCAACCTTTCGGCCCCATCGGCCATCTGTTCTGCGAGCAATTCCCACTGCCACTTAAGTTTGGCAATTCTTCTGGCTATGTCGGTTACTTTGGTTCTCCTGCGGATCTCTTCATTTCTGATTCGATCACGAAGGGAAACTCCAAGCATAGCCCTCTCCATTGGCTCTTTCGGTGACTTTTAGCCTTCTAATTAGGCCCATTAACTTGTTCCAAAACATGATAACTATCATTAAAAAGGAATTAAAAAGCTTACCTTTAGCCGCTCCCATTAGGAACCCTTGTGGACCCACTTTGGAGCAAGTCCAGCCTGGTACCGGTTCCTTCCAAGCCGCAACAACTGACAAATTTGATATTTTAATTTAATATTACATATCATCTTGTAGGTAAGTAATAATAGCAGCACGGGTCGATCGATTAGGTTAAGCTACGCTTGCCGCGGTTGGTCTATGGATGGGTGACCATCTTTACATACCAAGAACCCTCCGTGCTTCGGAATGCACGTTAAGCCGTTTGTCTCGGCTGTCGTTTATGTATCTGTTTTTTTTACATTTTTATTGCTTTTTTGGTGTTGAATATTGTTTTAATTATTTTATGGCGATGCCTTTCGTCATGTAATTACGGGGCGAGCCTACTGCTACTCATAAATTCCAGCTGAAGGAATTTAAAATAAAAAAGGACGGTTAATACTACTTTTAAGTTCAATTTGACGTACACTCAAACGCCGGACGTAATACGGGATTTATGGCGCAAGTGATATTCAACCCTCGGTGTTGAGCCGAGCATTGATAATCCAACAGAGTGAGCCTCAGCGCGTCGATAAAACACTGTTCGATTTTGAACTCTCGGCGTAAATCAGTGCGCTGCAGCGAATTTATAACGTCCTTGGGAATATGGGCAAAGTATAGCTTAACATTTAAAATGGCATAATAGAATTGACAGCACGGTTGGCGCAGTGGTTAAGCGATTGACTGGTGCGCTGCGTGTCGCGGGTTCAATCCCCGCACGGAACAAATATTTGTATGACCTACAAGTAGTTCCGGGTACCGGGTACCGGGTTCCGGTAGTTGTTCCGGGTTTGGCTGTTTGTGTATGTGAGTTTAAATGTTTGTAAACGCACCCACAATACAGGAGAAATTCCTAGTGTGGGGCAAAGTTTTTATAAAAATAAATAAATAATAATAATAATTAAAAAAATCAAAAGTAATTTATTCAAACTAGGCTGAGAGTCAGCTCTTTTTGAACGTCAAAATTACATTAGACAGTAGCTGGGCAGATGAAGTAGCGCAACGAACTCCCCAGCAGCACAGCTGTCTGTTAAGTTAGAAGAACTTGATTCTATACAATAATAGGTAATTAAAATTACGAAACACAAAAAAAAAATGCCATATGTCAGCTAGCACACGCCAATATACCATCAAAACATTGAAAAATAATAATAACTCACTCATGGTTGGTCGGACAATGGTGCAGGGGAACAGATCTGCGCATTTCACAACTTCATGTTCGGCTAAATGCTTTGTGAATGTGTATGTGTTAGGGTGGCTCTTCAGTAATCTGTGGAATGAAGCAGGAATTATTAAATAAAGGGTGCATACAGTGATATGCTAGATTTTTTTAAGGTCATTATTGACGCTATTGCGCTCTAAAATACAAATCGCAGACGTCACATAAAAAGCAGCTAAGCTGAAATCTGCCCAGCAGGCCTAGACCTGCGGAAAGGTTACGTCGTGTCCTTTCCGCAGGTAATGTCATTCCTTTACATTTTGCCGTAGCGTTTGGCGTGAACGCTAACAGAAATGTGTTTTGTCTAGACCCCCTGCTAATTGTAAATGCAGCACTTGCAAAAAAGCGGAAAAGCGTAAATCTAAAAGAATTTTTTTCATGCAAGTACTGTGAATCATGTTTTTTTTTTGAGCATGGGACGTCATCAAATAACTTCTCCCGCTCTGGGTGGAGCAGGACTGTCAGACTTTTACTGACTAAAACCCACCCGTCCCCCCCCAGTTGCCTGTGTGCCACGGGAGATAGCGCAGTTATGTGGGACTGTAACCCACTAAAACTCCACGGTGTCCTCCAGAAAAGACAAGACACCGACTTCCGAAATTAAAGTTATTTTTCACGTTGTAGTGTTTTTTTTTAAATATTTAGCTATACAGGGTGTCCGGTAATTAATGGATAACCTTGAAATGGTTCATGCTAGAACTAATGGCCATACAGAAAAAAATCATTTTTATTTGTAATTAATCTGTAAAAAATAAAATAAAAAAGAACAACCGGCTTCCGAAAAACCCTACAAAGTGAAAAATAACTTTAATTTCAGAAGGCTCAAGGCGGTGACAAAAAATGAAAGTACATATCCAAAGACACCGACTTCTGAAGTTAAAGTTATTTTTCACTATGTGGTGTTTTTTCGGAAGTCGGTTGTTCTTTTTAAATTTTGTTTACAGATTATATACAAATAAAAATGTTTTTTTTATGAATGGCCATTAGTTTTACCATGAATCATTTCAAGGTTATCCATTAATTACCGGACATCCTGTATACAACAAAATCTCACTAAAGCTAACTGTGTACGCCATCGTGTGCACTACGATTAAATTATGTTCGACGTAAAACCGTCTGTACCGCGGGCGACGTCGGTGACCGATGCAGGCGCGGACCGGAGCACCCCGCCGCCATTAAGTACTACACTACGTATCGAGCGTGTCGAGCGAGCACTCAAGCGCATAAATGTACGCGACTCAAAACTAATACACCCCTGTAAATGCAAGTAATTAAAAACGTTTTGATTCACATCCCCTTCATTCTCAAAAGTCATACTCACTTTGGCTCAATCTCAAGTAAAGCCTCATCATTCAGTGTTGCCACTAAGGATATCACCTTCTCCGCATCTTCCGGTGTCTCATACACCTTCTCATGAGCTTCAGTCAGGAACGAGTTCACGTAGGCTGATGAAACATGGATCATCACCTGGGAATTACATAAGGTGTTAAAAAAAAATGTTCCGAATTTCGTGTACCTACTTACTCGGTATCAAAAAAAAATTGAGCGATTTTATTTTTTCACACACAAAAACAATTTAGTGAAATATTTTTACATACACTGTACACAGGCCCAAAGTCTGAGCAATTTGTTAGGAAAATTTGAATCAGCTGTTTACGAAGGCATTGACCTCGCGCGGCTGTCTGTGCCTACACGGTGTAGGTACGGTGCGCATGTGCATATTTAATAATTAAGTGCATGGGGAAAATATTGCATATCTTTGAAACGGTTTATTGTGAATAAATATTTTTTTCGTGATTATTTTTTTAATGTCATTTTAAATAACTTCTTAAATTTCAGAACGTAAATTTTTTAACTCCTTTTAAAGGGAAGTTATTGTATTTTCCAACATCATCATATCAGTAAAAAGACGTCCACTGATCAACATAGGCCTATTTCAAGCGTTGCCACATCGACTGGTTCTGTACTTCTGGCATGCAACAGATTTCTGTGTTCTTCATGTATCTTATATGATTTTATTTCTGTAAGGTGTGTACAAACACTTTTTCACGTCAATCATATTTTTAAAACTAGATGAGGTCGGCGTTTCCTATCTGACTACTCTGAGAAGAAAGGCCGAAACAAACTCAGAGGTCACAGTCTCTTTTAAATTCCAGACATAAACTTGGTCAGATCATGTGAAGACCAAGATTCTGTGACGGTGTCTGAAATAGTCTTTTAAGGAAAAAACCACATTGATTGTGTGGACCTGTCGGTGACCACATAAGGTCATCGGTACATCTTATGGGAGACCTTCCAATGCTGCGTCTTCCTGCACGTGGAATTTGTACTTATTATAGGTGACCAATCAACATGACAAAATGGTCCAATCGGGTATGTGTAGGGTATCACTCTGCTACTTACAATTTTATTATAATTTCCGTACACAACACAATTAAACAATATACATACAGAAGGAGTACATTTAAATGGGAAGATAATTTTTTTTTATTTGCGAATTCGAAATTGGTCCTATACTAAAAGTTGTTCATGTTTACGTGTAGAACACCCCTTTAAATTATGTATATTCAAAGGTTCTCATTTCGGTATATTTGTTACCTCAGAACTCCGTCATATATAAATTATTAAAAAAAAATCTTCTTTTGTTGGAATTCAGTACATGATTCTCTGGGCAGAAACTAGTAAAGAATAAATAAATTACCTTTAAATTCTTCGTATCTTTACAAAGCTGCATAATTCTTCTGGTTCCAAGAAGATTAATATTGACCGTAGGCCTCAAACTCTCTTGAAAGTCCAAGGTAGCGGCTGAATGAATGACCACGTTGACATTGTCCACTAATGTCTGCCGGTCCTCAGGACTTAAACCCAGGTTCTCTTCACCGACATCACCAGCTATGGCGATGAGTTTCTGGAAGACGTCTGTTGTCTGGCTTTCAAGGAGTTTTTCGAAGACCTGGAAAACAAAAAAGTATCATTACACGCTTTATATTAGCTTCACTTGTATGTTTGTTTGTATGTTTGTATGTAACCGACTCCTTTGAGCGCGATTTTAACCCACTTTAAACGGTCAGATTTCATTGAAACTTTGTAAACTTGTTGAGGACCGACGACAATTCAATAAATTAAAAAAAAATTGAGAAAAAAAAAACGTTTTTGTAGTTAGCAGAACTAAAAAATAGAAAATAAATAATAGTTTAAAAAACTAAAAAACACGCTTTAAAAACCAAACTAAGAAAGGAGAAAATAATTTAATTCAATTAAAAAGCGTGGGGTGCTTTTTGAGGTATTTTTATAATCAATTAATGTCAAGCACCCCACGCTTTTTAATTGTATTAAATTATTTTCTCCTTTTTTAGTTTGGTTTTTAAAGCGTGTTTTTTAGTTTTTAAACTATTATTTTTTATAGGTTAGCTTCGTTATCTGGCCGTCCGCCGGTCTGTCAGTCTGCCAAGCCCCTTTTTCTTAGGAACGCGTGGAGTTATCGATTGAAATGAATATCAAATACGTAGGTCTCAAAACGTTGAAGGAAAAAATCGTGAGGAAACCGGCATAGAACCAAAAAATCGAAAACATGTGACATCTTCCAACCCGCACTGGGCCCGCCTGGTAGTTAACAGCCTAATTTCTCTCGAAAAGAGGAGAACTGTGTGCCAGCAGTGGGAAGATTATAGTCTGATTTTAATAACTATAACTGGGATCGATCCATCATCACTGACATGACTATTGTTGCCAATAAGCCTGATATAGTGGTGGTGGATCGACTAAAGCGGCGTGCAATGATCGTTGACATAACGGTCCCGCATGATGGGAACCTCGTGAAAGCCGAGAAAGATAAACAAATCAAGTATCTTGACTTGGCTCGCGAGGTTGTCGACATGTGGGATGTGGACTCAGCGATCATTGTACCGATAGTTATATCAGTCAATGGTTTGATACCAAAGAGCCTCGACCAACACCGAAGGAGGCTCTCGTTGGGCAGCTGGATTAAGGGCTTGATCCAGAAAGCGGTACTCCTGGACACGGCTCGCATTGTTAGGAGGTTCCTCTCTCTATATTAAAATAATTATAACCGGAGACCTAAGTACGTACATAATTATGTACGTACTTAGGTCTCCGGTTCCTTGGAGCTCTAAGAAGATCAAGATTCTAAGTCAACGCATTAAAAAATCGGCCATTTATGCGATATATTTTGACCGTCGTCGTCATCATCATTTCAGCCGGAAGACGTCCACTGCTGGACATAGGCCTCCCCCAATTTGGCGGGGCTTGCCATAATTTCCACGCTTGGCAGGCGGGTTGGCGATCGCAGTATGGTGGTGAAATGCATAGAGAACGCTGTTGCCCATTCTCTAGTAAGTCCCTTAGTCGCCTCCTACGACACCCACGGGAAAAGATCGGATGGTGCTATTCTTTACGACCGGCACCACACGGATATATTTTGATACTCGCAAATAAATCAAAACCTATAAGGTACTTCCCGTTGATCTAGCACCATTAATCAATACATCGTCAATACCATTGGGCCATTACTGTTCTCATTTTATATGGATGGGTGATGGCAGAATGCCATAAATAACAAGTAACATTGTAATTAGGGGAAGACAGTGTAGCTCCTGTAATACAGTGTACACTCGCACAGGAGCTAGGGAATTCATAAAAATGTTTGTAAAATTTGTGTCAATAAAGATTATTATCATTATTATTTCCTTTATATAAATTACATTTTTAAATATTAGAATATAAAATATATATAAAAACATTTAAAAATATAAAAAATAGTAGCCCATCGGTATCAGGAACAGGGTCCAAGCTACAGGCGGTCAGGGCTCCAGAGAGAGGAACCTCCTAACAATGCGAGCCGTGTCCAGGAGTACCGCTTTCTGGATCAAGCCCTTGATCCAGCTGCCCAACGAGAGCCTCCTTAGGTGTTGGGCGAGGCTCTTTGGTATCAAACCATTGGCTGATATGACTATCGGTACAATGATTGCTGAGTCTACAACCCACATGTCGAGAACCTCGCGAGCCAAGTCAAGATACTTGATTTGTTATTATTATCATTATCATTTATAACTCTGCAAAAGGAGGACCTTCAAAACTCAATTAGAGATAAATGTAATACTCATTTTGTTAGTACTATTATTAATATACATTTATTAAAGTACTGTTTCTAAACCTATGCAGTGTCTTTTGAAATGGTTTCTTCATGAAAATAACCAACAAACAATGTAATAAAAATGTATGAAGCCATTATAATATATTTAATACCATTGTCTTATGTAACAACAGTTTTTTTTACGAAATGTTGTCATTAGTCTAAAATTCTAACAGCCTTATTACGGCATGAATAAGGCCGTTAATGTTTATTTTATTAATTCTATTGAAAAGTTAACAGTGTGAAGGTTAAGTGAGCATGCTTAACGGCAAATAAACTATGTACAATAAACATTATTTGATGAGAGATATTGTTAACAGTGAAAAAATAAAAAATTATTATGAAAGAAACTGATTATTTTTTATACATTCTACAAATACCTAAATAAAATTGAAGCGTCAGTTTGTAATGTCAGAATAACAACTTTTTACTAAATGCATAAGGAAGTATATACGTCATTATAACAAACAAAAATACAATTTTTAATTAGATATAAATAAAATTGAAGTGTCTGTTTGTCATTAAAAAAAACTGCTATTTTGACATTTCAAAATAACAGCTTTTTACGACATATGCGTATGAAAGTATTTACGTCATTAAACAAAAAATCAATTATTTAATCTATAGGTTTAATTATAATCAAATTTAAGTTTCTGTTTGTAATGACGAAATAACAGCTTTATACGAAATGCATATGAAAGTATAAACGGTACTTTTAACAAAAAAGGTTTTTTTTTAATGTTTGTCTGTCTGTTTGTTAGTACCGGCTAATCTCCGAAATGGCTGGACCGATTTTGTCAAGACTTTCACTTACAGATAGCTACGTATTATTACTACGTATTATATACAGTACGTTATTATGGTGTTACAATAATGTTTACTCCAGATATTTTGAACTCACTGGTGTCTTGTGGTTTATTTATATCAGCGGTGGAAACATTATAGGCCCATTACGCTGCCTTACGCAATGGAATGAAAAGCAATTGAGACTATAATTTTTGTCTATGTATAGCAAAGAGTACTGAACTCGGCACATTCTAAGAGGATGTGAGTCACGGCTCTACAAAGAAAACCAATTTGTTAATATTCTCTATACACTGCAAGAGATCTTGTCGCAGATTACGATGTTGACTGTGTATCACGGTTGCAATGCACTGACTTAACAATACAGACTAATAGTATGGGGTCACTCAACAGACACAAATAAATCCTATAGAGTAGAACGAAATACATTAGAGCTATATGTGGTACTATGGCAATGCTGTAAACCGTTATTCGTAAAATTAAAACATCTTACAGTTTAAAAAGCCTCTTGAAAACCATGAGATCCTGATAGAATAGGTCTGCATAGGGTACCAAGGACTTCTCTTTTGAAAAAGAACTGTTATATTATGAATGGACTATTTTTATAATAAACTAGCTGACCAGACAGACGTTGTCCTGTCTTAACTATGAATATTGAATTCGCATTGGTATAATATTAGAAAAGTTAATATGGTAGATAAGTATTCTTAAATTTTCTAATGTTACGCTCAACTTTCTTAATTTTTTCTTTCATAAGAACCTTCTCCTGACAATAACAAACACAACAAAAAAGAATTAGCAAAATTGGTGCAGCCGTTCACGTGTTATGCCGTGACCAAGGAAAATAGGGATTAATTTTTATTTATAAAGATTACCAAAGAACTTTAAAGTTTTACTGCTTAGTAAAACTTAATTTTTTTGTTGGAAACAAAAAATTAATTGCTTTATTTTTATTTAGTTTAAATTTATTACAGCTGCCGGATATTTTTTTAAATTCTATTAATGAATTTTTAAATTAATGTGACCATAATGAATATTAAATGTATGTTAAAAGTAATGAATGTGCATGATAGAACATTTACACAAGCAACCATTAGAATTAATTAAAATCTAACAATAAATACATTGCAAAGTTTCGTAAGTCAAATGTCTGACTGTGTATTATGAAACGTAATTACTGACTTTAAGACCAACAATGTACCAATAATCTATTGCAAATAAATGATTAAGAAGTTCCAAAGTATTATGTGGTCAATAAATGAAGGATGCCAGTGGTCAGTTTTGTAAGTAAACAAAAATTCATCTGAAATTACAGACATCAAAGTTTTTTTTTTACTTACCGGGTTTTTAGGAAACTCCTGCAGCCTCTCGGATATTTCTTTGCCTTTTTTGGGTCTCATTAGCAGGTAGATCTTTCCGACATCAGGCATACATCGCAGAATCTTTTCAATTAGGCAAAGACCGACAAATCCAGTGCCACCGGTAATAAAAAAGTTTTTGCCCGCATAAAATGCACGAACTTGTGAGTCGTCAGGCATTTTTGATGTTTTTCTTCTATCCTTGGTTTAACCCTGTAATTAAATAAAAGGGCCGAGTTTTAGAATAAGTTACAATAAAAACAAAAAGTTTTACGTGTTCGCACTCAAATTGCAAAACTATTTTTCCGTGCCTGTCAAACTCAAAAATTAAGTCAATTTGTTGTGTTTTTTATTTACTTTCCTAGCCTTGGCTTTCAGTACTTTTAGCCATGGGCATAGTGACAATGAATCATGAGAATAGAAAGTGTTGCTATTTTACTAATTTAGCTTTCCCTCTTTCATTTAAGTATTTTCTTACTTTTTTATATCCAATGAAACCCACATACGCCTGGCAACAAAAACACAAGGTTTTACATAATCAACCAATATTTTATCGTTAACGAAAAAAAACCCGTGTAAACATGGAAAAAACTGCTTTGAATACTACATTATAAATAGAAACGTTATGACACTATTAAAATTGCTAATGACCGGTCAATAAAGAATTTTGCATGAAATGTAGTGCTAGGTTAACCAGTATTATTACTTATACCTATTTATAACAAACATGGTCTAAGGTTCTATTTACTTTGCTTTGTACAAAATCAGATTATGGAAAAAATCTAATTTTAAAGGGGATTCTTTTATTTGTTGTAGATTTACTGGTTCTATTAGGCAGCAAATTGAAAATTTTCAATGTTTTCAAAAATGTTTTTTCTTGTTATTTTTCTAACAATCATTAATGAGTGACAAAAACTATCTATGCTTTGATCGTCAATCGCAGTCACATTGCTGATCACCTTTCACCAGCTCAGGGCATCGAGTATTGGAATAAGATAACAAACATCCTGTTATCTTTTATATCTATTTGTCTTAAATATCAAGTAGAATTACGTAGATTTTAAGCCGGATTCGAAATATAAATATTTATAAACATTACATGAAAATGTGCCTGGTTCACCTGCTTGAGTTTAAATATTTACTTTATAACAAGTTTGTTTGACAGTATTAGCTTTAGATTCTATCAATGAGTCTCTAATTGGACTCTGAGAATACGTCAATAACTTTAACGTTCTGTATTTTGGCTGTTGTATTAAATTAAGTTATTCACTGATTTTCTTAAAATTATGCCATAGTTATAATAATTTTGGTTACTAAGTATAACGTTTTCTATTTTCTGTATACATATACAGAAAATAGAAAACGTTATACTTAGTAACCAAAATTATTATAACTATGGCATAATTTTACACTACGTTATACTTAGTTACGAACGACGAAAAACGACGAAAATGACGAAAATCGTCGTCGTCGTCATCGTCGTCGTCGTGTGTTGGTGACGAAAATGTTTTCGTCATAATTAATTTGTTTCACTAGTGACCCGCCCCTGCTTCGCGCGCGTTTTTTACGATTTCACAAATATCTTTATTCAGTGTAAGTTTAATGTGAATGTAAATAAATACCCATACCTACACATAGAGCTTCCAGAAACAATTATCTTAATTTTGGTGAAAACCGCATCGTGTAGTTTAGAAAAACAAGGCGTCACACAAATAGACACGAAAGGTAACTTTTATTTAGAAGTAAAAACAAAAGATAAATCATCATTTTCTTCTAGAAACAAAAAAAAACAAAGTAGCCAACTACCTACTATTTACAGCTAATTGCTTCTTAACATTATAACCAATAAAATTTTATTATTAATAAAAAAAACACTTAACCTCTTTTGTATATTAAAATAGCAAAATAAAGGTATTTTTCCTCATAATTTGGGAAGGTTTTATACTGGTAAATGGCAGCTCTGTGCCAGTCAACCTTTTCCAAGGCGAGGCGAGCGAGCCCTGTGAGCGGGCACTTTGACGTCAGAAGAGGTCAAAGTCCGAAAAGCGCAAAGGATATTTTATTATCATTGACAAGACGTACAAAAAACCCTATAGTAATAAAAATATAAAACGTCAAGGTCTATTTTTGTAATGATACTTGTTTTGTTCGCATAATTAATGTTTGTTTGTTTTAGTTTTGAGGCCAATGTCACCGAGTGAAGTCTAACGCCCGAGATTAATAATGTATCTCTGATCCAAGGATAGAGTCAATCTAAGATTGCTGTTCACTGCGCGATCGATCTCCAATCCACATGCCAATATGAAAACTATGCAATCGTTATTTTTTTTTCGATCCAGATTGCGAGCGATCCTTTCCCTCCCGACCGTTCCGTTTCACATATAATTTTGATAATGCAATGCATTAGATTCTGTGTTTTATGAAAATAAACTAGTCACTAAACTACACCAAAATATACTTTTTATCAAAACACAATAAGTACGTGTCTAAAACCCCGTAAAATTAATAATCGTTAAATTATATTTATAATACTTCAACTATTATAAAAGGAACGGAACGTGAATTTAACGTCTTGACAGTGACGCTGCGCTGTGCATTAATGCATTTTTGTTATTATTTGTTTGGCGTATCTACCGAAGGAAGAACTAATATTATTATTGCTCATTCGTAATAATTAGCTATAAATTGAACTTTATTTGATCTGTGTGTGTATTACCTAAGTACCAGATACCTATAATGGACTGCGAAATTGTAAGTATTGTAATATTGTATGATTGTAAGTGATGCATCTTATTTCGCGCCTTCCCGGTGCGGAGGTGACGCTGTTCCCGATCCCGATGTTTATCAACGTTTTTTTCTGTTACTAGGTAAAAGGCAAGCCTCTAACCAAAGAGGAATCAAAGTTTCTGCTAGACCTGATTGAAAGCAGTAAAATTATCACCACAAAAACGACAAACGCCACCAACAACAAATTAAAAAATGAGGAGTGGATTCGTTTGGCAGAAAGTTTCAATGCCAATGCTACGAACGGCCCTAGGACACCACAGCAGCTGCGTTTGAAGTGGGAAAACTTGAAAAAGAACTCACGCAAACGCAGCACTAAAATCAGGATGAACCAATTAACGGTACCCATTTACAATACTACTAATTTCTATTTAGATTATGACTAAACCTAATTAATCAATCCCACAATATTAATATTGACTGTTATTTTCAGACTGGTGGTGGCCCCGCTGACTACATACCACCAGATGACATTTTAGACCGAGTAACTGGCTTACTAGGTAGTACTGCCAGTGGATTCACGGTACCATTTGGGGGTGACAGGGAGACAGAGTCTTTGACAATTGATGGTGGCGATGATGGTGGTAGTGGTGATGGCTTTTGTGATGCAAGGGTGATAGTTGACGATGCTGTTTTAATACCTGTTGACCAGGGTATTGAGCCTGTGATCTGTGATGATGGTGGTGTTGTTATGACTGATAGTCAGGCGATAAACAACATTTATAACATAACACCAGTCAAACCCAAGAGGTTCACATTTAGTACACCTAGGGCAGGTAATTGTCATTGAAATCCTTATGTATAATAATTTTCTTATATATGTATAATGAAATGATGAGACATAGCTATGGATCTAAATTTTATCTCTAAAAATATATGGGTACAAGCCATGGTAAAGCTAGCTTTTCCATAGTTATATCTCTTATTAATTTACCTATTTTATTTTGTTTAAAAAAATATTTATCTAAGAGCAATGTGCATTAAACAACTCTTAACATATTGTTTTTTTTTTCCAGTGAAAAAGAAAGTGAAGACAGATGATTGCAAGGCGGCTAGAAATAGTGCAATCGCTGAATACTTTCATGCCAAAAAACAGTGTGTGGATGCTAAATTATTAAATATTAGTTTAGAAAATGAACACTTAAAATTAAGAAATATAGAGCTTAAGTTGAAAAATGAAAAACTACAATTAGAAAAAGAAAAATTAAATTTAGAATTAGATAAGTTAAGGAATCCCTGATTATTTCATTTTAATTTAGCACAAACTTGTATAACTTTTAACTTTTTTTATGATTATTTTGCATGCAATTGATATGTATACTGTATAGCTTAACATTAAGGCAAATAAAGACTATCTTTGTACTCAAAATTTTATACTTTTAATTTAATATAGGTAATATTACAGAATGATTCTTATTTGTTGTAAACATGAGAATTATAGCTATGTTGTTTTATTTTCTGAATACCTACAAACTTTCTTTTATATAAGCACATACAATAAAGTATCACTTTCATCTGCTACCGGAAGTAATTATTTATAAGATCAGCTCTTTCCCGGATGTCTTGATCTTCATTATTTAAATATTCTATGGGCTCTGCTAGTGGCAGGTCCACTTCTGCAGGAATTTCCTCCAGGTTATAACTCCTGCAAATGTTGTGCAGCACTGCAGTGGCTATTATTACTGCTTGGGTCTTTGGCAATGATAACCGCATTGTAAGTGCCACAACAGGAAACCTTCGCTTCCAGACCCCAAAGGTTCTAAAACAATAAAAATCATGTTGTTAAAAGCTTGCTACTATATGATTTTGGGTAGCCTTGGCTAGCTTCTATAAAACCATACTATTTTAATAGTTACCTTTCTATGGTATTCCTTGTTCTAATATGTGCTTGATTATAATTCTGTTCTGCTTCGCTAACAGGATTTAGAAGTGGTGTCAGCAGATAGGGTCTGTTTGGATAAGCACTATCACCAAGCATCCAGCGGTTACCAAAGTTACCTGCATCACATTGGGCTGCAAATATTCATAATATAATTAATATCAAATAAGTAATATTACCAAAACAGCTGTAGTAATATATACATACCTCTAAGAATAGAGTTGTTGAAAATTGTGGAGTCATGTGATGAACCTGGCCACCGCGCTACCACATTCATAAATTTTAAATCAGCATCGCAGATCGCTTGGACAAGTAACCCTTACGATTTCTAAATTCTTCACCTATATTATGACCTAAAATAAACCAAAGAAGAATATTACTATATTAACTTATTATTCATACACGTGGTATTAAATAAGTACTCACATGGTGACTGAATACGTATATGAGTGCAATCAATGGCAGCAAGAACTCGAGGGAAGTGTCCAATTCGGTAGAATTTTTCTGCACTTTGTTGGTGAACATAGATGTACTGATCATACAAGGACGAGATTGCAGAAGATATATCACGTACTATTCTTCCCGCTGTTGATGTAGACACTCCAACAAAGTCTGCTACAGATATCAACATAGTACCTAGTGCATAAAACCGTAACGATAACAATAGTTGATGGAGTGGCGAAACACCATGATTCCTGTAAAATAAAATTATTACAGAATAAACACTTTTGTTAGTACTAGAGTTAACACAAGAGGCTTCTTAGTTTTAATAACTCAATGACAATTTATATACACAATTCTAACAACTAGTTACAAAAGATAAAATGCACATGTAGGTACACATTGTGTCTAACTAGTTTGCATACCTTGTAGAAGTTACACGGATAAACGGCATCAACTGAGGTAATAGAGAATTCACTGCAGCTTTAGATAACCTAAATCTGAAGGTGAATTCAGCATCATCAAGACTTTGCATGTAGTTCACCCTTTTTAGTCTTCGTGAATCAGCACGTTGTCTATCATCAGCGTCGCTGTCGGTGTCCCAGTCGGATAACAGAGCAAGGACCTCCATATCACTATCATCACTATCACTTGAAAATGCCATGACTTGTTCAAAATCGTAAGTAGTACCAACGATTACTTTCTTACAATCCTCGAAATTTCTTGGATTGCAATCTGCGATTGTTTACAACGATCGAACCAAATGTCAAAATGGACAGATTGGTTATTGGCAAGCAAAATCTGTCATTTCCGAACAGAGGCCAATCTTTTGTCAGTGATCCGTCCTCCCATAGATAGATTGGTTCCGAGGATATTAAAATCAATCTGCAGATAGGTTATTGGCAAGCATTTTCCGAAAAATGGATTGGAATATCGATCTTAGATGGCAAAAATTGGATCAGGATTGATTATTAATATCGGGCGTAAGCTACCCCAATCTGTCAAATTTCTTTGATAGATATTTAACTCTATCACGTAAACTTAAGGTTCATGTTCAATTGGGAAAATTTGACAGTTTAAAGGTAGCTTGACGTGCTGGCGTCTATACAATAATCTTTGTCAAAAGTGGATATGCGGGAAGCGTAAGGGTAGACAGCGAAATTCACATTTTCTAATGTTTATTGCAATTTGCAATTGCAGGTCCCCTTCAGGTTGTGAACAAAATCATAACGCGATTTAGAAAATGTCACAAGTCTTCGAATTCTTGGTTCTAGGACATGCCATGCCGGTTTCATCACGATGTTTTCCTCCGCCATTTTTAGAGCAGTGGTGATGAAATAATAAACACAATGTAAGCACTTGACTCACTCCACGGCCCACTCCCTCTTACAGAGAGGAGGCCCGTGTCCCAGCAGTGCAAACAATACCTACGCTGCAAGCTTAGCACGAGCACCGATTTGTCGACGGAAGAATAGACAAGACTATTAACTAAATTATGTAGGTACAGACGCCAGCACATCAAATTATCCCAATCTGTCAAATTTCTTTGATAGATTTTCAACTTTATCACATAAAAATAAGCTGTCATGTTCAATTGGGAAAATTTGACAGTTCGGGGTAGCTTGATTTGCTGGCGTCTGTACAATACGAAAAGATAGCTATGTTTTTCCAGTTATGGGTTATGAGCGAATCATGATTTTGTGGATAATCGTATATATTTTGTGGTCGTCGAGTAGAAAGTTTGTTATCAGTGTGATTTTGACAGTTTGGGAAGAATTATTCTTCTGAAATAGTCTACATTTATATGGACCTACATAGACAAAGATCGTTAGATAGAAACGAAAGACAAAATGACAGAAGGATATCTACTAGGTACCTACGGTGCGATGTCAAAACTGGAGAAACAAAATGTCACTTTGTAGGTAGGTACTGAAAAAGCACTGTCAACTCTTCGTAGAAATAGAAAACGTCATGCTAAGCCTGCTGGATGCTATGCGCCTTTACCACTGGGTGGTCTCTATGCTTTCAATCTATGCCAAGACTTCATAGGTTTTTTTTTTAGGTTAGGACTAAATTCATTCAGCCAATAAAGTTATTTATTTTCTTCGGCCTTCGGTATTACCTACCCAAATGCGGTCAGATGTTTTCCAGTTCTGAGAGGTAATGGCGGCTATTTTTGGCGAACGACTTAAACAATATTTCAAAACAAGCATTGACCCAAAATATACCATCGTGCGTGAGTAATAAGAATAACATTAAAATCTATAAATAAAACGGCAATAATATGCATGGAATAAATTTTTCTACTGGTATTTTTCCATGTTTTTGCTGAGTCGGTTGCGGTAGGCTTTATGTAATTCTAAGATAATGTACCTATAGTCCGTTTTGCCAATAATATTATGAATGGTTGCAAAGCCCGGTATAATGGATTTTTCCTTAGTCTTCTAGTTTTGAATAAAACTAATAAAATAAAATTGAACTGTCTGTTTGTAATGTCAAAATAACAACTTTTTACTAAATGCATAACTAATAGACTATATTATATTGAATAACAAAAACACATTTTTTTTAATGTTGCTTGTCTGTTTGTTCCTGCTAATTTCCGCAACGGCTGGATCGATTTTGATGAAATTTGGTATGGGGATACTTTGAATCCTGGGTAAGAATATAGGCTACTTTTTTTTCGACGCGGGCAAAGCCACGGCGAATTCTAGTTCTGAATATGTTTTCTGCGTAAACTTGCACATTCTATGACTAATTTATGGCCATTTTTTATGTTATGTAGGAATTTCTCAGTGATCGGCTAACTGTCTATGGTTGCTAGAACTAGTTTTAGCCATTTAGGGCAAGATTCTTATATCAAATGCCTAAAACTAGTAATAACCGTCTTGGTTTTTTACCGTAATTCAAGTATCTAATAATATTTAAGGTGACTTCTACGAAGGTAAAAATAAATCCGAACTCTTCTGTGATATTTACTTCCGCTTGACTTCCGTTCCGTCAGCAATTATTAATTCCCGCTCTTTTTTTGTTTTCTTTCACATTCTTATTTTAAATGTTTGAAATTCTTTGGTAGGTCATAGTCATAGTCAAGGTTTATTTTCTAACTAGCTTTTGCCAGCGGCTTCGCCCGCGTGGATGTTGAAAATTATCCCAGTGGAACGTATTACCGGGATAAAAAGAATCATATGTGTTAGTCCAGGTTATAATCTATTTGTGTGCCAAATTTCTTCCAAATCCGTTCAGCCGTTGTAACGTGATTGACTAAAAAACATCCAAACATACAACATTTCACATTCATAATATTAGTAGGATTTTACCACGGATATTGCATAAATTCCGACGGAATACACTTTGAAAACAACCTTTACATTAATTTATTGGATAAAAATTCGAAAATTTAAATTTAAATTTGGAATTTATTGTGGTAGGTACCTACATCATTGTGTAGCTGCAGGCTAAACTGCCAGCTATTTATCACCGTATTTTTTTAAATGATATCAGCCTTCTTTTTTAGTGAAATGCTGCCTAAATACTTAGCACTTGCAGTACCTAGGTACTGTTTCGATTTTTTTTATGAGAAGTGTATAAAAATGTACTCTGTGATTGGAGATAATCCATTCAATTATTTTAAGCCTTTCGAAGGATATAATAACCGTAACGTAAAGCCAAATGTCTATGCAGATTAGTGTTTCTTTAGCATAGTACATTTATAAGCCTAATTTCTCAACAAATCGGCCATTATGTAAATTCTGAACGATTTTGTAATTTCATTTGTTTTTGCTACACACGCACGATGCGTTCAAAGGTCGCTGACCTTGTACCTTATATATGCAGGATTCTCTGGCATTTCAAGTAGGAAAGTTCAACGCCCTAATTTACTTAGCATAAGGTGACAATTTAACTAACTGTGAAGTGTATTCTGATAGCCGATGAAAGGGAAATAAAGGATGTGGGTAGAACGACGGCCATTTTAAGTTACTTCAAAAAAGGAGGCTATTATTTTGATGCGCATTTAGGTTTTCCTGATTTACGTCGTTGAGCTCCTCAAGATCTGAGTTGAGCTACATGATTGCTAAATGTTTGTACCCCTGTGGGAACCAGGGCTGGCGAACCTTAATACAGGTTACCATGTAACCTAGCTAGGACGCCTGATTCAATTATGTTACTTTATTTCTATTCGACTTAACCCTAAATTTAAAAAAAAAATGATTGTAACAGACTGTACCACACTTTTTTGAAGAAAAATTAAAATAAATTACTGACAAATGCTAGCAGTGACTGGACTGGTCGACTCAAATCTGTTTGGTTCTTTCCATTGTATGCATAATCAGCCTATAATATTCCCACTGCTGGGACACTTGCCTCCTCGCTGTGAGAGGGAGTGGGCCGTAATCCACCACGCGGGCCCAGTGCGGGTTTGTAGATGTCACACGTCTTCGAATTTCCAGGATACGGCGGTTTTGACACGATGTTGTCCTTCACCGTTTTGAGAGCAGTGGTGATGAAATAATATACACAAAGTATAGCGCCTACGTTGTTATATCGTCGTGCGTTCACCTCAGTATTTGGACATAGATAAGCTCACGGTACGTCCACGGACGTAACAAAATCACGGCATGATTTTTTCGTGCACTAGATCTTCAACGCACTGCTTAAGGGCCTACGTCCCGTTTGATAGCGTAACACGGTCACTTTATGAACCGTACTGCTCATTAACGGCTTGTCTTGAAGATTTGAAAAATATATGATTTTGCTATAGATTCATATAGATCATTTTGCCCGAAGTACTTTTTTTGTATGGTTAATACTTTTGCTGTAAAAAATATTTTCCAACACGCAATATTTTGGCTAGTATTCCATACTCCTACTAAACGGCTTCGTTATTTGGAAAAAAAAATACACTGAAAAATAGATAGTTAGAGGTACCACAGAATCGTCGAAGCACAATTGTAAATTAATCAAAGGAATATCCCCATTTTGAGATAAAGGCTCAGAGGTGCCCTGCGCGGGCGCGGGCGGCAGTCGTGCTTTAGCATACAAACGGGAGATGAGGATACTATGGGCCTTAACGGCGACAGTTGAAAATCGAACACTTGTGTTTATGCGACGCGCTGAGACGCAGTCTGTTGGGTTCTCAAATGCTCGGTTCAACAGCTGAAAATCCTGTGCGCAATAAAACCCGCCGTGATTTTATCACGTCCGTCGTCTACTAGTAGGCAATAGGCATTTGGCGCCAAAAAACTAAATCACCGGTTTTTACACGCTTTAAATTAGCTTCACTTGTTTGTTTGTTTGTAACCGACTCCTTTGGACGCTATTTTGACCCATTTTAAACGGTCAGATTTCATTGAAACTTCGTAAACTTATCGAAGACCGATGACTATGCAATAATTTAAAAAAGAAATTGAGAAAAATGAAAAAAAAAAAGGAAAAATAAATCACGTTTTTGTAGTTAGCAGAACTAAAAAATAGAAAATAAATAATAGTTTAAAAAACTAAAAAACGCTTTATAAACCAAACTAAAACAGGAGAAAATAATTTAATTCAATTAAAAAGCGTGGGGTGCTTGACATTAATTGATTATAAAAATACCTCAAAAAGCACCCCACGCTTTTTAATTGAATTAAATTATTTTCTCCTGTTTTAGTTTGGTTTTTAAAGCGTGTTTTTTAGTTTTTTAAACTATTATTTTACCACGTCCGTCGTCTACTAGTAGGCAATAGGCATTTGGCGCCAAAAAACTAGGTCACCGGTTTTTAAAGGCTTTATTTTAATACCTATAGTGTTTGGAAAGTTAATAGTAGTAGATTTATGTAAATGAGCTAATAGGTCAATGTGCTTGCGTGAACCCACGTAACTACAAGATTTTTTTTTCCATAACATAATAAATGTTCGTACGGACATAAAAATATCGCGCACTGGATTATAACCTCTCTGTGTTGAACCGAATATTGAAAATCCAACCGAGTGCATCTCAGCGCGTCGAAAATACACACTCTTCGATTTTCAACTTTCAGCGCTAAGGAGTGGGTTGAAGATCCAGTGCACGCAAAAATCACGCCGTGAATTTATTACGTCCAAGTTGACATCGAGTCATGCTTTAGGTAGACTAGGTAGGTAACCCTATAATTTCGATATTTTAAAAGTCCTGACAAAAAGCCGGACATTTACTAAACATTCCGGTCATTTTAGATTTTAATCTTCCTTTTTTACCCGACTGCGCCAGAAGGAGGGTTATGTTTTTCGAATGTATGTATGTGGATCATGTGGAGGGATAAAGGTCTTTGTTGTTAATTTAAGAAAATGCCTCCGAATGCATAAGATTGCATAAAGTATTCAGTTTAATAGTCAACCTCTTAAAACATAGGTTTCTTGTTTCCTAGTTTTATATCTTTTAACGTTCACTTTTTACGCAGCCGCAGTTTTTGATTTTTTTAATATACAGGATGATTGGAAGATGGGTGCAAAGCTTTAAGGCGAAGATAGTACAGACAATTTAGAACCATTTAAGCCATGGTTGTCTTAGACGAAGTCTTACCAAATATTTTTAACCAAATTTTAAAGTTTTTTTTCGGAAATTCTCAAAATTTAATGTAAACTGCATAATTATGGCCAAATTGAATGATAAATGAATTCATTATTTATTTATTTAATTAAAGTAATGTGTAAGCAATCAAGC
Organism: Antitype chi; assembly: GCA_947359405.1. Classification (NCBI taxonomy): domain Eukaryota; kingdom Metazoa; phylum Arthropoda; class Insecta; order Lepidoptera; family Noctuidae; genus Antitype; species Antitype chi. The sequence continues at coordinate 6,587,903 of OX375836.1, forward strand.
AAAACATGTTTTAGGCTTCTGTGTCATTAGACATTTTTTTTACAGACATTTAAAGCTCAGAAAAAATAAAAAAATTGTACAATACGTCTTTTAAAAATTATTTAAAAAAAAAAAAAATTGGTAAGACTTCGTCTAAGACAACCATGGCTTAAATGGTTCTAAATTGTCTATACTATCTTCACCTTAAAGCTTTGCACCCATCTTCCAATCACCCTGTATATTTTTTTAGTACTTAGTCCTTTTACTTTTGTCATTTTCTTTAAAAAAAACTCTTATGTTGAAAAGTGCGGACAAATCACAAGGCCGGACAATCCGGATAGATCCGAAAGGATAGTAACCTTTTCTCAAAGCTCAATTACGTCCTTGTCGACTGACACTTTACCAAGTGTGCTATCAAATCAATCAACTAACATTGAACATGAGCCAACAGACAACAGTGCTGTGACTATAGACAACGACCTTCTTACACAATATAGTTAATTAAGTAGGTAAAATAAATACGTCGCATTTCTATTGGTTTTTAGGGTTCCGTTAGCCAAATGGCAAAAAACGGAACCCTTATTTTGGACTCGTCATGTCTGTCTGTCCGTCCGTATGTCACAGCCACTTTAACTATAAGAACTATGCTGTTGAAACTTGGTAAGTAGATGTATTATGTGAACCGCATTAAGATTTTCACACAAAAATTGAAAAAAAGTAATAAATTTCGGGGGTTCCCCATACTTAGAACAGAAACTAACTAAAAAAAAAATCATCAAACCCATACGTGTGGGATATCTATGGATAGGTCTTCAAAAATGATATTGAGGTTTCATTATATATTTTTTCTAAACTGAATAGTTTGCGCGAGAGACACTTCCAAAGTAGTAAAATGTGTATCCCCCTCTCCCCCCTGGAACTTCTAAAATAAGAGAATGATAACTAACAAAAATATATGATGTACATTACCATGTAAACTTCCTCCGAAAATGGGTTTGAACGAGATCTAGTAAGTAGTTTTTTTTTTAAATACGTCATAAATCGTAAACCGCAATTTACCTTTGCGACTGCCTATCTGACCTCTAACAACCCAATAACTGGGTAATCCGATACCCCTTGGTAAGACTGGTTGTCAGACTTTCGGGCTTCTTACTACCCATAACGACAGACTGTCAAATATCTACGAATGATATGTAATGGATGGTCACACATCCACGAACCGACCGCGGCAAGCGTACCTTAACCTTCGATCGAGCCGTGAATTAAACAGTCCTCACTAAGTTAGACTTCGATCATGATTGTCATCAGCTAAAGTCCATTACCTATTGGACTTAGGAAGGACTGTTCAATCACCCGTCATCTATTTCGACATAATCGATTCGTAATCATTTATCGCATCGGAATGTAACACACTCTGAATTTTCAACTCTGGAAACAGATGGCTAAAAAACTTTTTACAAAAAAAAACAACCGACTTCCAAAAAAACACTACAAAGTGAAAATAACTTTAATTTCGTAAGTCGGTGTCTTTGGAGCTGTATTTGATTTTTTTGTCACCGCCTTCCGAAATTAAAGTTATTTTTCACTTTGTAGTGTTTTTTGGGAAGTCGGTTGTTTTTTTTTTGGAAAGAGGTTTTATTTTTCACTTTTTAGTGGTTCACATGTGCTTACCGCTTCACAGCATACCGGCGTGATGTTATGTTATGAACTGGTGTAAGCAATAGACAGACATGAGATTTCAGCAATCCCAGTCCATTTGCTATCATTTATTGAGGAGTTCCGTTGCCTAACTCCAAAGTTCTTCATCAGATCTTCACCAAATTGAAATGAGACCACTACGAGAAAGTACTCTTCCAAAAAATTGCTAAATCGCTTCGTGTGCCTATAAAATTTGAAGAGTTCTCTCTATTTCTCCAGGATCCCATCGTCAGATCCTGACTTGATGATCATGGGACCACCTGGGAAGTATACCCTTTCAAACAAAAAAAAAAAAAATGTCCTAATGTCTTGTCTTGGTATTGTTCGTCAAATCGTTGAGCTCCTCAAGTTCTGAGTTGAGCTGCATGATTACTGATAAATGCGTGCACTGATTGGACAGGTCCACTCAATCTGTGTGGTTCTTTCCTCAAAAGACCATTTCAGACACCAATCCACATTGTCTTCACATGATTTGACCAAGATTATGTCTGGACTTTAAAAGAGACTGTGACCTCTGAGTTTGTTTCGGCCTTTCTTCTCAGAGTAGTCAGATAGGACACGCCGACCTCATATAGTTAAAAAAAATATGATTGGCGTGTAAAAATGTTTGTACAAACCTACTTACAGAAATAAAATCATTTATCATTTAATAAAGTTAAATATTTTTTTTTGATTATTGTTATTACTACAATGTAAATAAATGAATAATTGAAAAAAAAATATCATAACTATTATTAGATTCTTACTTACCTAACATTTTCACTAAGCAATTAATTTAAATACCATTTTAATGTCTCTTAATTTAAAGAATTAAATGTAATGTTTGTTTTTGTGAAAGTCTTACGTCTTAATGTGACCATCAAAGTAATTACAATGCGTGTGCATGAAATAAAATATAAATAAAAAAAACTGGCTAAGTGCTAGTCGGACTCGCACAGGTGGGTTCCGTGTCACAAGGCAATGAAACGTCATAAAAACATGTTTCTTGTATGTAACATTACGAGAAAACTGGGCTAAATGATGTCGAACATGTTTTTCCGCCAATATGACTAAATCCTACAAAATAATATTTATCGCGGTTACGCGAACGCCACAAAGTAGCACAGTAGCTCCTCGATGGTTAAACCGCCACCGGCCAGCCAAGCCAGCCAAATGCAACGCATAAATCCAACGCAAATAAGCACAGATTAACGTTTTTACACTAAAGCCACGTATTTGAAATATCTCACGTGAGATTATGGGGAGGGGGAGAGGGTCGAGCCAAATATCACGACATCTCACCAGAGCGGGGGTGGGGGTCGAAAAGTCGCCAAAATTGCCTCACGTAATTAATGGACGCCCGCCCCCTAACCAGATGCAACTGAAAATCAGTATTTTACAAAGAGCGACTGTCTATCTCACCTTCACAACCCAGTTACTGGGAACACGATTCCTCTTGGTAAGGCCCGGACTCCACCAAAGCGGAGACAAGACGAGCGGAGAGGAGATGTTTCTTAAACAAACCAATAGAATTTCGTTATTCACACATCTCCGAGCTGAAAAACATCTCTTCTCGTCTCCGCTTTGGACTTCTCCGCACATCTACGCTTTGGTGGAGTCCGGGCCTTAGACTTGCCTATCCAAAGCGTGGTCGGTAGAAATTTCTCCGGACTCCGGATGTCAATCATTCCTCAGTTGTTGCATGACTAGAAAGCGTGCCAGCTTACCGCAGTTCACGTAATGACAGGGTAACAACCTGTCTGCTGATGGCACTTTAATAGATAAGTAAAAGTTGGTTTTGTTGCCAAATTGTAGGAGCAAATGTTTTAGTAATGGCTTATTGTGATGCCCGAATCATTAAAGATCATTAAAGTCACCTCTTAATTATCTTGAAAACCAGTTTATCCCTTCAATAACAATTAGATATAATTATAATTAAAAATATACCATAAAATTCCAAATGGCAAACTGCATCCAGTGATGGATTATTTATTATTAAATAGTTAATATCTAATTGTATACGATTTTATTTGCATTTTTACGACAATGGTTCCTCATTTATTATTCGAATTTATTACAACAGATTTTAACCCGTATCAGATTGCAATAAGAACTACTAACGCTCATAACCACAATATCTAAAGTTACCAGGGCCTTAAGGCCCATAGTATCCTCATCTCCCGTTTGTATGCTAAAGCACGACTGCCGCCCGCTCCCGCGCAGGGCACCTCTGAGCCTTTATCTCAAAATGGGGATATTCCTTTGATTAATTTACAATTGTGCTTCGGCGATTCTGTGGTACCTCTAACTATCTATTTTTCAGTGTTTTTTTTCCAAATAACGAAGCCGTTTAGTATGAGTATGGAATAGAAGCCAAAATATTGCGTGTCGCAAAAGATTTTTTTACAGCAAAAGTATTAACCATACAAAAAAAGTACTTCGGGCAAAATGATCTATATGAATCTATAGCAAAATCATATTTTATTTTTCAAATCTTCAAGACAAGCCGTTAATGAGCAGTAGGGTTCATAAAGTGACCGTGTTACGCTACCGAATGGGACGTAGGCCCTTAAGCATAATATATACATATAAGCATCATGTTTAAAAGGAAAATCCGGTAAATAATTTTGGGTATTCTGTTAAAACGTCATCAGATGGAATTCTAGATAATTATTTAGTATAGGTACGTGTAGGTAGATATTATATTCCTAACCAGCACCCTAATTGCGTAACTCACGATTAATCATAATCTGTTTCGTTTTGAAACAGATGGCTAAACCATTGCTTCATATGTTCGAAAAATGTGTCTGCTCAACAACATAATTATCGCAATGAATATTGTTGAACTGTCAAAATGAAACCGATTATGATTAATCGCGTGTTACGCAATTAGGGTGCTGATTTTGCTCGTCTTCTTCGAAATTTCTTGTTTCCCTATCTGCCTCGCTATCCAACCCATCGCATCGCGCTATAAATTAGTTTTCGCATAGCTTTCTTTCTGACATTTTTTGAAGTGAAAACTTCTTTAGGCGCGTTGGGCATTTTTTGAGATGGGACAAAACTATTGAACTCGCGACACCGTTACCGATACCGACATCTCTGTTTTTAGTAGAGCTATTTCAATAATTTAAGTCTCCAAAGATAGGTTTAGGTCCAGAACTAATATCCAATTAGAATTATGAAAATCGGATAACCCGTTTAGAAGATATGACCAAAATTATGATTATGAATCATGTGAAATTCTGTATTGACGACTCAAAAAATACACACGTAATAGTTCAAGTATTCACTTCTGTTGGCGCTCCCGGAGTGCCACTGTTTTTTTTTACTCTGCTCCTAAGGGTCTTAGCGTGATGTTAAGTTACCTACGTATTTCTGGAGATGTCGATTCACCCAAAAATAAATTAGCTTCGTACGAATAGCCTACAGAAAATAACACATCATTTCGAAGTGTCGAATCGCCCAATCCGCATCGTCATTTATTTTACCGCATCGCATCGGCAGTAAATTCATGCGAATCGACAAGGTAATAAGCTTCCATACCGAGATAAATTTATAACGGGTGGCTACAGTGACATTTTCACCGCTTATTATTTATAAACTACTAGCTTTACGTAGACCAGGCGGGAACGTACTACTAGGGTAAAAAATACCCTATGTGTTAAGAGCGTTTATTCTGAAAGTTGGCAACATCGCAAATAGCTGTCAAATATTTACCTGTTTTTATTCATCATTTCAGCCGAATGACGTCCACTGCTGGACATAGGCCTCCCCCAAGCTCCGCCACTTCGACCGGTTCTGTGCTTCCCGCATCCAGCGGCCTCCTGCGGCCCTCACAAGGTCATCGGTCCACCTTGTGGGAGGCCTTCCAACTTTAGGTGCGCGGTCGGCACTCCAGAACTTTTTGACCCCTTCGGCCATCTGTTCTGCGTGCAATGTGCCCTGCCCACTGCCACTTAAGTTTTCCAATGCTTCGGGCTACGTCGGTTACCTTGGTTCTCCTGCGGATCTCTTCATTCCTGATTCGATCACGCAGGGAAACTCCAAGCATAGCCCTCTCCATTGCCCTTTGGGTGACTGTAATCCTTCTTATGAGGCCCATTGTGAGCGAACACGTTTCGGTTCCCTAAGTCATCACACACACACTGGTCGAAGACTTTCGTCTTGAGACACTGCGGTATGTGGGACGAGAAGATATTGCGAAGCTTCCCGAACGCTGCCCAACCGAGTCGGATTCGACGATGTTTTTATTAATTTGTTAATAATAATTCTGTGTGGAATTATGAAATATAGTTAACTTGTGACCGAAAATATGAATAATTTAATGATTTGCAATTATAACACTAAATTTGATGTTGTTTGTAACCGTTTTAGGTGTAAAAAGGGATTTCGAAAGATTCAAAGTTCTTTTTTTACATGTAAAACTAAATACCTATTCGGTGTTAAGATATTAATATTATTGCATTTCATAATCAATATTTAAGGTCACTAGTTAGCGATATTTCATATTTCCATACAGCAATATCGCCATATTAATCAAAACAGTGAAATATTTGACAGCTATTTGCGACGTTGCCCATTTTCAGAATAAATTGGGTTTGTGAAGATGTTTGGATGTTTGTTACTCAATCACGCCAAAATGTCAGAACGGATTTGGATGAAATTCGGCCCACAGATAGATTATAACCTAGATTAACACATAGGATACTTTTTATCCCGGTAGTACGTTCCCGCGTGATAATTTCCGACTTCCACGCGGGCGAAGCCGCGGGCGGAACCTCGAACATCTAAACATAAAAACTTTCACATTTATAATAGATATTAGAGGATTAAGTACCGCGACACGTATACGAAACAAATTAAACGCGGAACCTCTAATTTTACATTCATTACTCACACAATCAATAATATTTTCTCACAACTCGTCACGGTAACTCCGAACATCGGCCCTTCACGATAATTGTCATGTTTGTCCATAAAAACCAATGTCACGGCGGCGGCGGCTTTATTTAACCGTACGTTACTTTACCTTCACGTAGCTAAAAATAACTGTAGGCTGTAGGTAAACTTCACTTGGGACTTGCTCAAGTGAGCGCACAAAATTCGAAAGCGAACTCATTTGTTTTTAAAGTAAATGGAGAGGTCAACGAATATGAGTAGGTGAGATTAAGTTATTACAACTCTGCTTAATGTGTTTGCTGTTAGTAATTATGTCGGGTGACTGGTAATTAGTGACCGATATTTAAACACATGATTGTACTCATCATAACAAGCAACTTTCCCAAAGAAACTATTTCTTTTTACACGCTTTATGTTAGCTTCACTTGTATGTTTGTTTGTTTGTAACCGACTCCTTTGGACGCTATTTTGACCCACTTTAAACGGTCAGATTCACGCACAAATGGTCCACTTGTAGGACTAAGTGCGGAAACCAAACCTAAACAACAAACAAACATAGAACGGTCAGATTTCATTGAAACTTTGTAAACTTATAGAGGACCGATGACTATTATAATTTAAAAAAAAATGAGAAAAATGAAAAAAAACACGTTTTTGTAGTTAGCAGAACTAAAAAATAGAAAATAAATAATAGTTTAAAAAACTAAAAAACACGCTTTAAAAACCAAACTAAAAAACGAGAAAATAATTTAATTCAATTAAAAAGCGTGGGGTGCTTGACATTAAGTGATTATAAAAATACCTACCTCAAAAAGCACCCCACGCTTTTTAATTGAATTAAATTATTTTCTCCTTTTTTAGTTTGGTTTTTAACTATGATTTATTAATTTAACTAGCGCATGTCCCCAATCACCCCAATAGAATATTGAGTACCTAACAAGAATAATACACCATCAGCTGTAAATTAATTTAGTTACCTACAAACAAAAAATTATAATCCACTTTTACCATGCAAGTCATCTACGCAATTATGCGTAAAAAAGTTGCGTCGGTGCGGTGGTGCGAGGAGTACGGGGGAACCCGAATAGCATAGCGTCCTAAGGATGATTGGCGAGAGAACCGATACAGTTCTGCTCAGTAGGTTCACTGAACTCCATGTGTTGCGAGACCGGTGAGCCTGCTGTGCAGGGGTGTCAACTCTCTTCTTTTTTTATTTTTTAACCGACTTCAAAAAAGAGGAGGTTCTCAATTCGACTGTATTAAAAAAAAAAATATTTTGTTAGCTCAGATGTTTCGACTAGGTGATTTTGATCATCCTTTTTTATTTGAAAACTGGTGCTTCCCGTGTGGTCCCATTTAAATTTCATATAGATCTGATTATGCGTTTCGGAGACAGACAACTGAACTCTTCAAAAAATTACAGCAAATCAACCGCGATTGCTGCGATCGCATAAATATGCATTGTTTTGACCCCAAGGATAATGAAATTTCGAATTGGTGTTGGGAAGGTACTGTAACTAAAAAGTGAAAAATAAAAACTTTTTCCAAAAAAAAAAAAAAACAACTGACTTCCGAAAAACACTAAAAAGAGAAAAATAACTTTAATTTAGTAGTAGTTTTTCGAAAAACATTTCTACTAACGAGTTTTATAATAATGGCAATACGAAAATGCCATTATGACACAATTCTATTACGAGACCATTGACTGACCAATGATCGACCATTATGAATTTAGCAGATTACCAACTTTTAGCAAAATGACAAATGAATGACAATGGAATCCTGTTGGAATGACGAATTTATAAAAATAGCAGACTAAGGCCCCTGAGTCAATGTCCATCTACAATCAAAAAGTGTTAGTGTATGATAAACGAGCTCCAATTATGTATGGTGTATATTGTATAATAGTATAGCTGTAGTACGAGTATACAGACTGTAGCTAATTCATTCGTCTCATACAACCGAACATAGAGCAGAGATGGCAAACCTTTTGAATGGAAAGGTTCAAAATAAATTTCCTTTTTAATAAAAATTGAATGATAGAATAGCAATATTGCACACTAATTGCGTAACACATTATCAATCAGAATCTTGAATCATTTCAAATCCATTGCTCATCTGTCAAAAATATTGTCTGCTCAGCAACGTAAATAACGCAATGAATGTTATTCAACTGTCAAAATTAAAACCATTCGTACTGTTATTGTGTAACGGAATTACCCTTCTGGTTTACAGAATACAGATAGACATAATAAAAAAACTTTTTTAAGAAAGAAAAAACAACCGATTTCCGGAAAAACAAAAATTACTTTAATTTCGGAAGTCGGTTACTTTGGATAAATGTATTTTAATTTTTATCACTGCCTTCCGAAATTAAAGCTATTTTTCACTTTGTAGTGTTTTTCCGGAAGTCGGTTTTTTATTTTATTTTTTACTTTTTAGTTTTAGTATCTACCCCACACCAATTAGAAATTTCATCATCCTTGGGGTCAAAACAATGATTACTTATGCAATAGTAGCAATCGCGGTTGATTTGCTGTCATTTTTTTAAGAGTTCCGTTGTCAGTCTCCGAAACTCATCATGAGATCTATATGAAATTTAAATGAGACCATTTCGGAACTTATTCCGAAATGGTCTCATTTAAATATTTTTTTTGTTCGAAAAAAGAATTTTACAAATCCGCCTATACATGACGGACTTATGCCCGAAAATATTTTTTTTTTTTAAACGAGTCGAATTGATAACTTCCTCCTTTTTGAAGTCGTAATCTCATGACGTATGCAACTGCTATACTTTAATGTTTTGGCGGAAAATTGTTAGACTTACTTCCATAATATTTAAGCATACTAATAAACGTACTCAGACTAATTAACTAAGCATTAAAATACGTTTTGATTGTTGATAATAAAAATACAAGTGTGTAAGTAGTTATTGTATTGTATTGAAATATCAAATCACAAAAAAGGGTATAAAAATAATTACAAAGGTCATTACGGTAGGAGGAAGTATAAGCCAAGTATATAATATGTGAGGTGTATAATCAGAAATGAAGAGATCCGCAGGAGAACAAGACAACCGACATAGCCCGAAGAATTGCCAAACTTAAGTGGCAGTGGGCAGACATTGCACGCAGAACAGATGGCCGATGGGGTCGAAAAGTTCTGGAGTGGCGACCGCGTACCGGAAGACGTAGACCGGGAAGGCCTCCCACAAGGTGGACCGATGACCTTGTGAATGCCGCGGGAATCCGCTAGATGTGGGAAGCACAAGACGTCTTTCGACTGAAATAATGATGAAGAATGATGATCGTCCACTTGATTTTTGATTCTTGGTGTTGAACAGAGCATTGAGAAGACAACCGAGTGCATCGAAACGCGTCAAAAAATACAAAAATGATTTTCAATTCTCGGCGTCCGTCCTATATCAATACCTAGACTAGAACTACAAGGCGCACTGATAGCTTCACGTCTTGCTGATGTTATTCAGCGAGAACATTCAAGTTTAAAGTTCGTAGCTACTAACGATTTGTTTAAGGATTCTGTCTACCTTCGTTTTCCTCCTTTATAATTTTATTTAAATGATAGCACATAAATTGTCTTCTATACACGAGGAAAACTGTCGAAACGATGACTAAGAATACATACTGTTCGGAAAATCAAGCAAACCGAGGTCTTAAATACACATGGTCTGGAAAAGCTACCTAACCGAGGTCTTTTGTGTTAAAGTGAACACATATGTCCTCGGATAATACAACAAACGTGAAATTAGTGTAAAGAGTCTGTGTATGAGGCGACAGTGGCAGCATCTGGTGGATACACAATATTTGTGTTGTAAGATTTTTGATTGCCATCGCAATCTTATGAGGGAACAGGGCCTGCGATTCTCCATACAAATGTATTCCCCTTTTTTCTTCCTGAATAATGCTTCTAGAGTAATATTTTTTTTTTCATAAAATCAAGGTCTGCTGTAAACACATCCCTGTCATTTTCTTTTTTTCAGCAACTAATAAGTAAAGAAAATATGACCCTCTAAAAATTACAAAAATGCCCTATTTTTACCGCCGTGATTAGATGACTACCAAACAAATTAGAAAAGTTTTTAACATAAAAAAATGATAGACCTAAACATACTCTTTCTTAAAATGTTAATGTAAAAAATCATCGAATCGGCTCAGTTTTCGAGGAGAAAAAGGGGAATACGAAACGTCGATCTCGTCAAAATTTCTGTGATAATTTCGGTCTGAGCTGCAACTGTCCCTATCACACACTACGGGAGCAGACTTACTGACAGCGCGACAGCAATAGTTTCTTCAAATACCTATTGTTCAAATTACTCGCGGACCCCGTCCTCTCATAAAACTAAATATAAGAATTACTTATGAAGAAGGTAGGTATTCGTAAATAAATAAGTTAATTACTAGACACACAATTTTTACAGTGTTGTGGGTAAAAGGAAGAAGTGGGTGTACTATTACATTATTTGATGCCTTAAGTACAATTATTTTCTTTTTTATATACCTGTACCTACATATTATTATTATTTGTTTTGTTGGTTAATACTTTTATACTTCATTGCCTATTAAAAAACCTAATTACATATCGATTCTTGAAGGCAAATCAATAGCAATTTTAGAAGATTTACGTTATCAATACTCAACATGCCTGCAGTTTCGCTAGCTAATTTAAATTGACCTTGTAAGGTATGTGTGTGCGTGTGTAGTGTGCCACATGCACATTTTCTACAGTGAGTTTATGTTAATTATATTATCTACCTACTTTACTTAACATTGCCTACAGCAACTACAAAGTATTAAACAGGTGGAAACTGTACGTGTATAAAGTAATTTAGATGAAATTGTTAGTTTCTTAGATAATTTGTAATTGGTGTTATAATCTTACTATGCTACTTCCTACTATTTAAGAAATTTTTTATGTTTAATTTATGATTTATACCAAATTTATCTACTTATAGTTTAAATTATAATTTTTTAAATTTTGGTCAAAATTTATTAAAAAATATACGTAGATTTAAAAAAATTAATAATTTATATTAAATATTTTATTATAAAAAAATAAAAAAAATCTATTTAAAAAAATCTCCATATAATATTTTTTTTATAATATCCTACTAACTACTATTATAAATGTGAAAGTTTGTATGTTTGGATGTTTGTAACTCAATCACGCAACATCGGCTCCCCGACCGACCCTTGCTCGTTGAAGCGCCAGCCCGCGCCGCCGCCGCAACTGAGCCAGTAGCTTTAAATTCCCCGACCAATAATAATGCCAATATTTTGATCCAGCCTGTCCCCAATAACAGCTGTCCCCCTATCAGTGACGCCCTGAGCCGAGGCCCATACCCCACAGGGGGTGCCCTCAGCGTGCAGTCGCTTAGTCGCTGGCTGGAGGCGTTAAGTTAATTCTTAATGGCAGCCCCAGGAAAGCCCGGTTTAGCAGTCACGGCCACTCAAAGCCAACTGCAAGATGCCCAACAAAAAAAAACAAAAAAAAAACAACAACGGCTGAACGGATTTGGATGAAATTTGGCACACTGATAGATTATGACCTGGATTAATAGATAGAATACTATTTATCCCGGTAATACGTTCCCGTGGGATAATTTTCGGCCTCCACACGGGCGAATATAAATGTACTGTACGTGTAGGTTCTGTACATAGTAATTTACATGAAATGGTTCGTTTCTTTTATAACATGTAATTGGTGTAATAATAAAGGAATAATTATTACATTGTACAGACTCGTTTAATTGTATCTACCTACCTACTTAATAATTATGCATAAATTAGATTAATTAGATAATAATTATGATAAATCATGGGTACAATTGGTTTTAATAAAATTAAAAAAAATAATCCTACAGACTATCACTAACAAAAAAAAAGTTTAAGGTACCTAGGTATTTTTTTCGTTAGTTTTTTTTTTTAAGTCACCTGATATGATTTTTTTTTTGCTTAAATATTAAAAAAAAATATTAGGTCATCGATGATAATTATAACTTTAGTAAAATGAGTATTAAACAGTACTTATTATCGATAATATTAATACGATCGTAAAAAATACTATCGATAATAGTACGTCGATGAGTTAACGCTACACTAACAAATTCCTTTGCGTGCTAAAAACAAAACAAATGAGTATACAATTTCTATAACACCTCTTGTGTTGCAACATTTTAATAAAACAAGATCACTGTCTTGCTTACTGTTTATGACCATAATCGCACAATGCACGTTTTCACAAGCAAATTTTTTGCTATGGAAAAATAATTCTTAAGCTAAAGAAAATAAAAGACAAAACTTACGGGTTGTCGTCAAAGTAAAGTCCGGTTGTTTCACTTTGAAGATTTAATTTGTAACACAGACGTGCGCACGCGTCGATAGCGCAAGAGTCACTGTTTGGTGAAGCATCTCAGTTTACCGCGTTTTGGAGATCCTTGCGTTGAGAAATGAAACTACTGGAGATTCTATGGGATTTTAATTTAGAATTTTACGTATTTGTGTGTAATATTTAACAGTTCGACAGTTATTTATAATGGACTTTATATTAAAACAACACACAGCTCTACCCTACTGTTACGAATGAGTCCGAATGACTGTTACCTAGTAGTTTTAGATTCGTTTATATAAATTAGAGTACCCATATACAGGGTGATTGGAAGATGGGTGCAAAGCTTTAAGGCGAAGATAGTACAGACAATTTAGAACCATTTAAGCCATGGTTGTCTTAGACGAAGTCTTACCAAATATTTTTAACCAAATTTTTAAGTTTTTTTTCGGAAATTCTCAAAATTTAATGTAAACTGCATAATTATGGCCAAATTGAATGATAAATGAATTCATTTTTTATTTATTTAATTAAAGTAATGTGTAAGCAATCAAGCAAAGCATGTTTTAGGCTTCTGTGTCATTAGACATTTTTTTTACAGACATTTAAAGCTCAGAAAAAATAAAAAATTTGTACAATACGTCTTTTAAACCTTATTAAAAAAAAAAAAATTGGTAAGACTTCGTCTAAGACAACCATGGCTTAAATGGTTCTAAATTGTCTATACTATCTTCACCTTAAAGCTTTGCACCCATCTTCCAATCACCCTGTATATTATAATTAGATGTAGGTATTTTATGAGGATCATGTGAGCGTTGCGTGGCCAGGGGGCGGGCCGTCATTAGCTTGCCAAATCAATAACGTAATGACACTGGTAGGGGCGGGACATGTGTCCTCTCCTACCTAGCATCCCCGGACCCGGCACCCCAATTGCGTAACTCGCGATTCATCATAATTTGTTTCGATACGAAACAGATGGCTAAACCATTGCTTCATATGTTCGAAAAATGTGTCTGCTCAACAACGTAAATAACGCAATGAATATTGTTGAAATGTAAATATTAGGTCTTTACCTATGAAATTGCCGTTTTGCAGTACTGGCCATTTCAAATCAAAATATTTTTTGTTTGGGTAAGAATTCTAATTTCAAATTAATTTTATTTTAAAAACATGGATTTTTTTTTCCAAAAGTAGTCATTTGTTTATTGATTAGTGTTACATTTTCATCGCATTTCAATCTTTTTCGTCATCATGGATACGTTAAAAATTCGAGTAATTATGGAATATGAGTACCGTCGTGGCAGCAACGCGGCACAAGCGGCACGCAACATCAACGACGTTTACGGAGCTAACACTACAAACCAACGCACCACCTGTTATTGGTTTGCTCGCTTCCGTTCTGGAAATTTCGACCTGAAAAATGAACCTCGCGGTCGTCCGAAGACTTTGGTCGACAATGACGAATTAAAGGCGATTGTGGAAGCTGATGATACACAATCTACGGCTGAATTAGCAGCAGCTTTCGACGTTAGCGTCAAAACAATATTGGTCCATTTGCGTCAAATTGGCAAGGTAAAAAAGCTTGACAAATGGGTGCCCCACAAACTCAATGATCGTCAGCGCGAAGTACGCGTCGAGACGTGCCTTGCACTGCTCAACAGACACACAAATGAAGGAATTTTGAACCGCATTGTTACCTGCGATGAAAAATGGATTCTGTTTGATAACCGCAAGCGCTCAGCAAGTTGGTTGGATCCTGGTTCAGCACCTAAACAATGCCCTAAACGAAAACTTACCCCTAGAAAAGTGATGGTCACTGTTTGGTGGTCTAGCGCCGGTGTGATTCATCACAGCTTCTTACCAAACGGGGTGAGCATTACTGCAGATGTGTACTGTGAAGAACTGAACACAATGATGGAGAAGCTGGCACATCTCCAACCAGCATTGGTCAATCGCTCGTCTCCGCTGCTCCTGCACGACAACGCGCGACCTCATACTGCACAGCAGACGGTCTCCAAGTTGCAAGAACTGGGGTTGGAAGCTCTCCGTCATCCGCCCTACTCACCAGACCTTGCGCCTACAGACTACTACTTTTTCCAGAATTTGGATAACTTCTTGGCGGGAAAAAAATTCAATACCCGAGAGGCAGTACAAAATGCCTTTGAAGAATTTGTTGCCTCCCGTCCAGCTGATTTCTTTAAGAAGGGCATCAATAAACTGCCACTGCGATGGCAAAGATGCATTGATTGCATGGGTGATTACTTCGATTAATACACATAAAAAATACATGAAAAAAATTCGTTTAAATTTTTTCATATAAAACGGCAATTTCATAGGTAAAGACCTATTATGAAACCGATTATGATTAATCGTGAGTTACGCAATTAGGGTGCTGGTCTTTAAACGTCGGAGTTGTAAGCCGAGACGGGAATTGTCCGCTCCGGTGAGCTAGTAACAACATTATTCTACATAATGATAAACTTCCTTCCAAGACCAGTAAAACTACAGTAGTGAATAATATACTAATAAAACACATTAAGATAATATCGACGGTCCCTACGTACACACGGCTACACATCAAGCTATTCATTTCCAGCTTACGCTGATCTCGCACTGTACGGAAATCCTATAAAATGCGAGATCAGCTTATATACTGGACATTTACAGCTTGATGTGTAGCCGTGTGTGTACAATCCCCTAAGTGGTAGTATAGATACGTAATTTGCATGTTTTGTTTTCGTGACCTTCAGGCCAGCCTTACTATCGTTTAGTTTAACAAAAATAAGTCTAATATGTCAAAATACACTTTAAATCCATCACGACATTACATTAACTAGAACATGATGTAAGTACACGTGTTTGAAACGCTCTCCTGTAAAATTTGACATTTTTAGTTAGGGGGCGTCCATTAATTACGTGAGGCTATTTTGGCTATTTGTCGACCCCCACCCCCGCTCTGGTGAGATGTCGTGAGATTTGGATCGACCCTCCCCCTGTCCCTATAATCTCACGTGAGATATTGTAAATACGTGTTTTTAGTCTAAAAAGAAAGAAGAACGAAAGTAAAAACGTTTAAATGCGGTAAACTTGACGCATAAAAGAACAGGAATTCAAAAAACTAAAAAAAAGGAAAGGTTGAGGGAAACATGCGGCATATCCACGCAAAACATTAATATGTGTTTATTTGCGTTAGATTTGGCTGGCTTGGCTGGCCGGTGGCGGTTTAACCATATTGGCGAAAAACATGTTTTACATAATTTAACCCGGTTTTGTAATGTTACATTATTTCTTTGCGAAAAAAATATATAAATTACGTGATATTTGACGAGACCCCCCCCCTCTCCCCCACGTGAGATTGGGTGAGATTCGACTCGACCCCCTCCCCCCCTAAACGCCTCACGTAATTAATGGACGCCCCCTTAGGGGATTATACCTAGGGACCGTCGATATACGAGTAGTACATAGGTATGTCCACAAAATACAACAAAACATGATTTAAGTCATTTGTTTCTTTTTTGTTCAGATATCAATGCTCATCATGTCTGTAAAATTTACACAAACAAAATTGATTTTTAAACTGATGTTTCAAGTGAATAGATTAATCGCGGTCGATGACCCCACAAAATATCATCAAATAAATTTATTTTATCTTTTATCATGTTACGATATCGACACCCTTGCGTCTTGATCGGCTTGCGGATTTTTGTTAGCTAATTTAATTTGACCCTATACAGGAAAAGTTTGCGCACTGGATAAAAACTTTTCCTGTATGGATCATCATCAGCCTACAGCAGTTCACTGCTGGACATGGGGCTCTCTAACCACACGCCGTTCCTCTCGATTCTTGGCAACTTTCATCCAGCTGCTACCAGCCACCCTGCGAAGATCCTCGCTCCACCTAGCCTGAGGGCATCCTAACTTACATACCGTTGTAGAAATCAACTAATTTAAAACTGCCCACTGCTTATTGCATACAGATTTCAAATGCTTGCGTATAAATTTTAGTGGAGGGGCGTGAAGTTTTAAATTAGTTGATCTCTACCTAATAGCGCTTCTTCATAATCGGCAATCATAGACGATAAACCGCGAGCACGATTGTGTGAAGAACTTACTCGTCTGTGCCTAATCGCCGATCATCGTCTATGCTCGCCATTATGATCGCGGCGATTCGTGAATGGTCGGTTTTCAGGCATACATCAAAAGGAATTTCGGCTAGTTGCGTACTGTAAAGGTTGTATGCTCAGCATGAAACCTTACGTTTACTGGCAGCCAATAATGGCTATTGATCGAACGGCCAGAAAGTTTTAGTTTAAAATTATAAAAAATAAGAGTGACGTATGTTTTTATTCCGTGGATATTTTTCTTTATTACTTTAAGCGCAAGCTTGTCTTGTACGTTTTATCTTAAAATCCTACACGTGGAAACACGAATATAAGCTCCTATTATTGTTTCATTTCGTAGTGTAACGTCCTCACACTTAACAAGCTACACTACACCCCACATTTTGGTGGAGGCGCCGGGTATCTCACACGTGCCCATACGATCGCCGATTACACGATTGACGAACATCACCGATGGTGAAGAAGAGCCAGTGTATCTAGGTTTGCTGCTATTACGCAATCAATAATTGAATGAAACTAGTCCATAAAAAAACATAATCAGTCTATATGTGTTCCCACTGCTGGGACATAGGCCTCCTCTGAGTGAGTGGGAGTGGGCTGTAATCCACCACGCGGGCCCAGTCCACGGGGTCAGGTCCAGAGTTGGTAGATGTCATATGTTTTAATTTTTTTTTTGGTTCTATGACATGCCAGTTTCCTCACGATGTTTTCCTTCACCGTTTTGAGAGCAGGGCCTCAAGTCTGCTATTACAATAGTGTCAGAATGGTCTATCATTGATTTCATAATGGTTGATTTTGACAAGTTTGGTAATCTACTAATAAAATGGCGTCATTATGACTTTTCAGTGGTCAGCCACTGACACTCCATTGAAAGAAATGGCATTTATTGGTAATCTCGTACATCATGACAAATGAATGACTGACTTAATTTACGAACTTCCTACTACTTTAGATTGCATAAAACACTAATAAATAATATGTAAAAATATATATAAATGAAATCTGGCATGAATAAATGTTCAAATTTAGTAGTCGTTTTTCGAAAAACATTTCTACTAACTAGTTTTATAATAATGGCAATACGAAAACGCCATTATGACACAATTCTATTACGAGTCCATTGACTGACCAATGATCGACCATTATGAATTTAGCAGATTACGAACTTTTAGCAAAATGACAAATGAATGACAATGGGATCGTGTTGGAATGACGAATTTATAAAAATAGCAGACTAAGGCCCCAGTAGTGATGAAATAATTTACACAAAGTAAGCGAATGCGTGCGTTTAAACCTACGGGCCATCACTGCTCCTCCACCACTGCGAATCCAGTCCAAGAAAAACAAAAATTTAGGTAAAATATAAACCTACGGATCCACAAAACGAGTTTCGTATATTTCCAAGGTAAATTAGCGGTTTGCAAGCATGGCGGGCAGTTTACGTAGGACGAGGCGACATCGACAGTTTGTTGAAATAACGCCGGTATTTACACAATTTACCTAGGTAATCATCACCTTTGTACCTACTTCAGTACTTCTTGGCAATTCTGCCTACTTATTTCCCGACTGCGCCAGAAGGAGCGTTATGTTTTTAGAGTGTATAATTGTGAGAGGCTAATAAAATTATGAAAATAAAATGGCCGATTTTTGGCGCCATATTCTATTTGTTCTTACACGCTTTATATTAGCTTCACTTGAATGTTTGTTTGTTTTTATGTTTGTAACCTTAGGGCGCGATTTTGACCCACTTTAAACGGTCAGATTTCATTTAAACTTTGTAAACTTATCGAGGACCGATGACAATTCAATAATTTAAAAAAAAAAATAGAGAAAAATGGAAAAAAAAAAACTGAAAAATTCACGCTTTTGTAGTTAGCAGAGCTAAAATATTGTAAACTAATAAAGGAGAAAAATTATTAATTTAATTCAATTTTAAATCATTTTCTCCTTTTTTAGTTTGGTTTTTAAAGCGTGTTTTATAGTTTTCTAAACTATTATTTATTCTCAATACCTATTGAGTGGAGTAACAAAATAAATGATATTACAAATAGGTCTTATTAACATCAAAAATAATTATATAAACTAAAAAGTGTTAAACAAAAAATGAATAAAAAAAAATCAGAAAAACCCGAATGCGTCAAAAGTGAGCTTTAATTTAAAAAGATGGAAAAAAGAAACTTTTGAAAAGGTTGACTATTAAACCGAATACTTTATGCAATCTCATGCAGTCGGAGGCAATACACGTCTTTGTTGTTAATTTTAAGAATATGCTTCCGACTGCATGAGATTGCATATTATAAAGTATTTAGTATAATAATCAACGTCTGAAAACAATTAAACAAAAATGATTACCATCTTTTTCGAAGTTCGCGTTTGACGCAGTCGTGTTTTTTAGCAATATAATTTTATGCACATAATGTAAAGACGTGTCATATCGAAGAATAAGATGCATGGTACGGTTTGACTGCGTCAACGAGCGAAATTCGCGTAGCATTTTGGGCTAAACATAATGGAGTTTATTTATAAACTTTGCAGCTTAAAATTGAATTAGCAGTAAATACTTTACCCACGTGTTTTTATAAATTTAGAAAACTCATGGAACAAAAAAAAACAGCACAAAAAATGAATTTGTTACTATTCGATCGATATTGCGATCAGCTGTTTTTGTCATTTTTCGTGGAACAGATATTTTTTTATTAATTTCTATTAACCGATACGTAGCCATCGTTTTATTACCATGTCAGTGCCATTTATAGTTTCGGACAAAGCTGGAAACCTCAGCGCAGAAATTTTTCGTCGGTTATAAAAAAAAGAAATCAGCTCTTTCATAAATAAGTGCAATACCTACGCGGCCAAAATGTATGGACTTTTTTTTTGTAAAACCGACGAAAAATTCCGGAAAATCCTTTATACAGATTTTAAATAAGATATTATATACTTAAGTACCTAATTAAATATAAGCACAAATAGACATACATAAATATAATAAAACAAATAAGACAAACAATGGTAAAACATTATCGTTGTGAAGATACTGCCAGCTTCTTTTGAATGTGCTCGCGAACTTTACTTCAAGGATAACCGGTTGGTTGCCATCCTGATTTACAAGGGCGCCGCATTCCACAAAGAGATGGACTAAACGAAAAAGGAAGATTGAATAAAGTCTGTACGGTGACTATGAGCTGATAAATAAATCCACTGCACAAAAAAATCCCACCTCGATTTTGATTACGTCCGTGTCAATAGCGACTAAGGTCACTATTATGTCCTTCAGCAGACTTAGCATAACGCTTTCTATTTCTACGAAGAATAGACAGTATTTTTTTCTATACAAAATCACATTTCTTTTCTCTATTTTTGACATCGCACCGTAGATATCCTTCTACAATCTGTCATTTTGTATTTCGTTTCTAACGATCTTTGTCTAGGTCCTTATAAATGTAGACTATTTCAGAAGAATATTTCTTCCCAAACTGTCAAAATCACACTGACAACAATCTTTCTACTCGACCGCCACAAAGTATATACGGTTATCTACAAAATCATGATTCGTTTAGAACGCCTAACTGTGATTATTAATAGAAGAACATAGCTATCTGCTATTGTACATCATTTAGTTAACAGTCATGTCTATTCTTACGTCGACAAATCACTGCTGGACTGAGCGTCCCTTTCCACTCATACCTTTTGTAAGTCGCCTTTCATTTGTCCTCTCAACATGACCAAGCCATCTTACCATACTCCTTCCAAAAATATTGTCACTATGCCTTTTATCCTTCCTAATCTTACTAATATTATAAATGCGAAAGTAACTCTGTCTGTCTGTTTGTTGCGCTTTCTCGCCAAAACTACTGAACCGATTCAAATGAAATTTGGCACACAGATAGTCTAGAGCCCGAGAAAGGACATAGGCTACTTTTTAATGCGAAAAAAGGGTTGTAAGGGGTTGAAAGTGGGGGGGGGATGAAAAGTTGTATGGAAGTATCGTAATTTTTAGAGCTAGAACCTTGAAAGTTATTTTCTAGGCTGTTGATTCGATAAAAATAAATATGACGTTCAAAGTTTGTAAAAGTTTTACCCTCAAGGGTGTAAAATAACAATAGGGAATAGGGGATGAAAGTTTGTATGGAAATATGTAAGGTTTATGTGAATGTTTTATAAGTTTGCGACAAGAGACAAAGACCCAAATACACTATTCCACGCGGATGAAGTTGCGGGCACAGCTAGTTATTATAATATAATTTATTTTACTATACGGCCGCATGGGTCGATAGATCAAGTTAAGCTACGCTTGCTGCGGTGGGTTCGTGGATGGGTGACTATCTTTACATACCAAGACCCCTCCCTGCTTCGGAAAACACGTTAACCTTTGACCGCCATATGAAAAAAGCACAAACGTGCTCTCGGCACCAATCGGCTTTATTTTCGTATAAGTATGTCATGTAGTCGTGACCGTGACATGCTGGACACATTTTGTTTTGTCATCTATACATGACTGTGGCAGTCAAAAGGTTAAACCGTTGGCCCCGACTGTCATTCGTGGATCTTTGACTGTCGTTACGGGTCGTCAGAAGCCCGAAAGTCTGACAACCAGTCTTATCAAGGGGTCTCGTACTACCCAGTACCTAACTGGGTCATGGAGGTCAGATAGGCAGTCGCTACATGTAAAATACTGGTATCCAGCTGCATCCGGTTAGACTGGAATCCACCTTAACATAGTTGGGAATAGGCTAGGCAGATGATTATACTATACAGAACCAATATATTTATGCCAAGCATTCAACCTCAAAAGTCTTTATCCATTCTTCAAGTGTGCGCTTGCGCAAGTGCCGTCATCATTGCCTTTTTTGTTTATTCACTTTTTGTGCCGAGTGGCAAATCTTGCAATGACCGGATTTCTTAAGTATGTAGTACCTATGATAAGTCAAGGAAATTATTTGATTATAAAATTAATTACGAACTTTAATTGTGTGTATATTTTTTATTTCTTTTTAAAACTATTGTATTATTGGCCTCGTACCTTGTACCTTCTCTTTGTATTTTACTTTGTTTCTTTTTAAAATGTAATTATTATTTGATAAATCAAAATCAAAATATTTTATTTCACATAAGCCTGCATGGGCACTTATGAAACGTCAGAAGCTAGGTGCACGATTCCAATTTGTCGCTTCCTATGGAGAAGAGCCGGCAAGAAACTCCACGGTTACTCTTTTAAAAATAATTGGCTTTTACAATGTTTTCAATTTCAGTGATAATAGGTATGGGAGGACAGTGCAGGCCAGTCAATAAGTACTACGTACTTAGATGAATGAAAATACACTACAGAATAGAAAATCGTCTACAAATCTAGTCTCTGAGGCCTACAACGTTCTCTCATTCACAATATGTAAAAGAATCTACCTATATAAAATGAACCTATTTGGACCAAGTGACATGATTTCCATGACAATCACTAATAATAAATAGTCGAAATTAAAATTGATGTATAATGACAAATAATGACGAGAATATTATATTATTATTTAATATTATATAAAATTAATAAATATATATTTTTTATGTGGGAGCAGATAATAGACTTTCATATAGTTTTGCTCTTAATGAGGTACCAGGGAAGCCACATGTGCAGAAGGAATGAATGGCAAACTTCCCCCTGTCTCAACGTAGTCTTTTATCTTATAATATGCTTTTTTGATAAGGACACGTTTGATGTGAGTTTTAAACTTTCCATCGCTAAGTTCTGTAACCGACTTTGGCAACTTGTTATAGAAGCGGATACTGTTTATTAGAAATGACTTGCTAGTTTTAGTTAACCTAAATTTTGGAATCACAATTTCATCTTTACTACGTGTATTTAAATTATGGGAAACGCTTCTTTCTTAGAAAAGACCTAAGTTTTTGCGAACATACAAGATATAGGATATAAAGAGAAGGTAGATTTAGTATATCAATTTCGTTGAATTTGTTTCTAAGAGACTCGCGAAGCCCCATTTTATAGATTGCGCGGATTGCCCTCTTTTGTAAAATAAAAATTGAATCTACGTCCGCTGCCGATCCTCACAGCAGAACGCCTTATGACATAATACTTACTGTGAAAATAAGCAAAGTATACTAACCTAGCTGTGGCTACATCAGTCAACTGCCTTATTTTTCTTACTGCGTAAGCAACTGAGCTTAATCTGCTTGAAAAAGCTCTAATGTGGGCACCCCATTGCAATTTTGAATCTAAAGTAATTCCCAAAAATACTGTTTCCGAAATAGCATCTAGTTTCTTGCCATCAAGTTTTAAATTTAGACCTACTTGAGGTACAACACTACTTGTTTAGGCTTAAGCTTTAGGTTTAGGCATCCTTTGTAAAGCGCCGCCAAAATAAAATAAATAGGAATGTTACAGAAGCGTCAAACGTTTTAAATTGATGCAAACTAAACCAATTTAAGGGGAAAGGTTATTGGTATCCGTTTGCATTTAGGTTGTATATAACCTACGTTTTGGCTTCGGAAGCGTTCCCCTTACACTCTGTAATTTGTTCTCACTGTTATTTACTTAGCAAGTGAATGTTTATGATTTTGTGTCGGGTAAGTAAGTACAACTAAAAGCTTAATAAAAACACCCGACTTAAAAAAAAAACACGAGGTAGGTACACACGGCTACACATCAAGCTATACATTTCCAGTTTACGCTGATCTCGCACTCAGCTGATACTGTAAATGTATAGCTTGATGTGCAGCCATGCGTACTAAGTGCAAAATAACTTTAATTTTGGAAGTTGGTGGCAAAAAAACGAAAACAACAAAACCAAAGACTCCGACTTCCAAAATTAAAGTTACGTTTCACTTTGTACTGTTTTTCTTTGGAAGTTGGTTGTATTTTTTATTATGTGAGTAAATGTCGTAGTTTCTTAAAAAAATAAAATAAAACATCAAAAATAAACATCTACACTTTTATTTTGTATCTTACGGAATACAAATTTTGTGGATTCTTACGATTAACTTGTAACTACATACTTATGACACCTAGGTCTTGCGACATAGGCAGACCTGGCGTCTGTAAATATAAGATAGGTATAATATTACGTTACATAATATAAATACTACAGTACGAGCTAGAGATGTGGACTTTTTTAGACAGGTTTAGTCAAGGGATGTATAAACTAAAAGAAATTGAATAATATTTTTTTAAACATACCAAATTAAAAATTAAATAAAAACATCTCGGAAAGAAAATTGTTAATTTTTATGTTGATTTTGTAGAACTTATTTTTTGTAAACATATATTTTTTAAACACACTGTATTTTTTACTAAAATAATAATTAGGTATGAAAAATCAAATCCAGCGCGTTGCATACTAAACATGTCTAAAATTAGTCACTAAATGTAACTAAAATTACTAGGTACTTTAATTTATCCATCTACTTAAAATGAGATTTTCTAATTCATTAAAAAAACATGCGATTTTGAAAAAAATAATACGCATCTTTTATTATTACAATAGTAAAATTATTTAAGCATACAATAAAATTCTAATGGTGCTATAATGAAAGGGCTTCCTGTCCTTTTTTAACAAATGAAAGACGAAAAAATTTACAAATAATAAATTCCTAATTTAAAAAAATAAAACATTTTATTTTAATACAAAATAAGATTAGATCTACTTTTTCTTGATACATTCTTTTTGGAGCATAAAACTAATATTACCGATTTTTTATTGACAGCCTTGTCTTGTAAAAAAATCTGCCAAGTAGATAAAAAGCTGTAAGCATCAAACTTTTCAATCACCGAAATAAAACCTAATTTTTAAGGTTCCGTACCCAAAGAAAGCCAACGAGAAAGAAACGAGTTCTTTTTATACTAAAATATTAAAAAAAATGTCTAGTCTGTCTATGTGATTGTCTAGTCTGGCTTTGTGATTGTATGGTCTTATCAAGGGGTAAAGTGTTACCCAGTAACTGGGTTGTGGAGGTCAGATAGACAGTCGCTCCACGTAAAATTCTGGTATTCAGCTGCATCCGGTTAGATTATAAGTCGACCCAAAAAATAGTTGGAAAAATATACATGCAGTGTTAAATATAGTACGGTGGTACGGAACCCTTCGATGCGAGTCCAACTCACACATGGTCACATTTTGTAAAAACGCTGAGAAATAACAGTTGAATTGGAGAAATAAATAATTTGTGATGTTTATTTAGTAATATGGCAAGAAAAAATACTAGCCTAGATTATTTTAAGCTTATTTTGTAAAGCTACTTTTATCCCGAACTGTTCTGTACTATCGACCATTAACTAGGCGATTTATTGTAGCTGGGAATATTAATGGGTAAAACTTTAGAATGAGCTGAATCAGACAACTCGATCCGTACATCTCAACCTAGATAACTCGACCCCGAGACAATGCGACCCCATGACAATTTAACCCCAGGACAACTCGACCCGGATAACTCGATTCAGTATCTATGTAGGTATATCTTGAAGGTTTAATAGGGAATTTTTTGACCAGCCACAGTCTTCATTAATTTCGCTTTCCGACTGGACTAGGTTTAGAGAAAGGACGTCTAAAATCATATTTTACAAAAATATTTAAATAATAAAAAATCTGTTACAAACAAGATTTAAAATTTTATTTTAGAAATATAATTTAAATGATGTCATTTATATTACTTATAATTTTAAGATGTAATGGAGATAAAGAATTCTAGATTCATTTAGTTAGTCATTAAATTATATTTCTCTTTTTTAAATATTACTCAGATTAGAACTGTCTGCAATTATTATATTTCGTTTGTTTTTAAATAATAATTGTATTTAGAAAAGAAATACAAAAATAAAAATCATCATCATCTCTACTGAGACATGACTAACGATATACGTATAAGTAATAGTAATTATTTTATGTTATATTATTCTGAGAAGTTTAAAAGGTTTTTAAAGCCAAAAAATGACACTGAGATTCTGTGAAAAAGATAGTTTTAGATCTTATGAGAGCTTTTTTAATTATTATAATAATTATGGCGTCATTTTTTTCCAAAATTAGAATGATTATTTGAAATAAAACAGCATAGTCAGCCTTTATCATGTTCACATTCATTGACCTGTGTTTTTAGTGTTATTGATGACATTTTTCTGAATTATTTGATGGAAAGTCGCTTTTGAAAGACGCCATTTTGTGATGTTTTTCGTATGAAAGTTATATCGATTTTACAAATACTTACATACTAATTAAGTACTGGCTTGGAATGTATAGATACTATATCTACGTATAATTGGAATAATATCAATTTGTTGAAAAAAACACCACTAATTATGACATTTCTCAGAGAAACACTTGGTTTAAAAAAGAGATTCAATACGTTGAAGTATTTGTTGAATAAAACCTAATCTGTTTTCAATTAGTGTTTTTTCAACAAATTATTTCTATAATAAGTATTAATAATAATTCTTCTGATAAGATATATGGCTCATCCATGGTTCAAAAATAAAAAATAATTTCAATATCTGAGTATTCAACTTACATAATTTCAAACAATACAACTTAAAACTAATCAAAAAATAAAAAATAAAACTAAAAATAAAGCTGCAAAAATACTTAAAATAATAGTAAAATAAATTCTTTATTACAAAAAAGATCCTATTATGTACTAAAAATAATAATAGTAGCTACCACCATTTCTAGTTTAAATTGTATAAAAATATTATTTAATTAATAAAAATAAAAACAATCCAATTCCTTTTAATATTATATTCTTAATAGGGTATTTTCCAATTTATTAAAAACTATTCTAATTTGAAGATTGGGACGAAATATTTAACAGAAAAATAAAAATAAATTTATTTATATCCATTTTCTCAATAAAAATCAAATAAATTTTTCGTTGTTTTGAATTTGCCGCCAAAACGCTCCTTACGATGACTTTTTATCACGTGACCACACGTGACGTCAGCTTTGTGTAAACGGCACCAGGACAAATACTTTGTGTGGCGCAGTTTTAGAAGTATTTGTGCACAGAGGCACCGCACACCAGTAATACCACTTTCTATCCATTAAAAATCTTGTTATATTATAAACTCAACATTAACATAATAACTTTATATTTTAGTTTACACAAAGTTGACGTCACGTATGGTCACGTGATGAAATGTCATCGTAAAGAGCGTTTTGGCGGTAAATTCAAAACTACGAAAAATAAATTTAATTTAAATCGTTTTTAATTGAGAAAATGGATATCAATCAATTTATTTTAAATTTTCTGTTAGATATTTCGTCCCAATCTTCAAATTAAAATAGTTTTTAATAAATTGGAAAATACCCTATTGTCATTTATTTTTACTTAATCCCATTTGGGATAGAATGTATTTTGTAAAATCATAAGCATAATTCAAAATGTTTATTTAAATTAATGTCATTATTTCTTGATGGCGTTATCATATTTCTATTAAAGATCCTCCGATTGTATTTGAGCCAAAATTAACTTGAAATCTTTTTTATGGCATTAGACTCGTCCCCTGTTACATGAAACTTAAACTTAAATGGCGAATTGTGGGTGAACTATTAAAGGTACAGACGCCAGCACATCAAGCTATCCCAATCTGTCAAATTTCTTTGATAGATTTTCAACTTTATTACAATATGATAAGCTTCATGTTCAATTGGGAAAATTTGACAGTTCGGGATAGCTTGACCTGCTGGCGTCTGTGTATCTCTGCCCTACTTCGGGGAATACAAGCGTCATGTTACATTATGTTAATATTTTTTTAAAGGAAAATGCCGGAACCTGTACCAAATGCTTATAAAAAATATATTTCCCGTAAATACTTAAACACTTTTTGACTAACATTACCAAAATATGAATCATTATTAAATCCGCGTTTACGAAATGATAAAAAAAAGTTCGATAGCCCAAGTTCTTGACTTCCGAATGCATTTCCGGTAGTGATGCCATTGTAATCACAAAAAAAATCAATTCCAAGCAACATGATTTAGACGATTAAAATGATTTTGCATTCGTTAGAAGGCACAGATAGTGAATAAAAAAATCTATGTTATTTGTGATTTTTTGAATATAAATAGATACATACATCGATTTGGCTGCTAAACTTAATTTCAGACTGAATTATCAATTTATTCATTAATCGATTATTTTATAGGCGATATCAATTTTAGACATATTGAATCGAGATAGCAACACTACTGAATAACTGTCAAATGTCAACCCCCACACAACACCTCGATCTCGTTCGGCGCTTATGTATCGTTCGTGTTTGTGTTGTCTATCGTTTGTCGTGTGT
The DNA here is from genome assembly GCA_947359405.1 of Antitype chi. NCBI lineage: Eukaryota > Metazoa > Arthropoda > Insecta > Lepidoptera > Noctuidae > Antitype > Antitype chi. The sequence continues at coordinate 6,616,205 of OX375836.1, forward strand.
ATCTATCGTTTTGCAGTACCTAGCTATATTGCGTTGCTGATAGTTTATTTATTTATTGAAACTATTATAAACACATATAAATCGAAACATATTTCCCTTATTTATAGTGAATGGTATCGTTGCAATACTTTAGGCGGGTTTTTAAAAAATATAGTTATGAGGAAAAATCTCAGCATTGCGGATTCGAAAACAAAAACGTTTAATGCCAACGGTAATATTAAACAATAAGCTGGCTAAAAATGGTTATTTCATCTAAAAGCAATTGGTACAGGTTTTCATACTTAAACCGGCATTCTCCTTTAATCTCAATGGTAAAGTAAGACATTGAAATAGTAACAAAAATAAATATGTTCTTGTAAAATTGTGACAGTTCTTAATAAGCACCAAAAAGCCTTTTTCCAAATAATAATTGATATTATTGTTTGGATATCAACCCCCAAATAACGTTGGTAGATTTCATAATGTTACCTAATGGTAATAATAGTAAATGTCAAAACAGGAATGATATTGCCAGGTATCAATAATAATAATGTCAATAATTATGATGTCATCAATCTATTAAGAGAATATATTATAATAAGAGAAAATAATAGGCTGCATGTTTATAGCCGTTTTAGCTTTTTTACGAATAAATAGCCCTTTAAATAAAGGCTATAAAATGGGCTATAATATTATAATAGGACGGATAATAATTACATAATTGCACTTATGGAATGTGTATTATAATAATAATAGAATTTTTCACTATTCATATACCTAATAGTACTAAAATACTTAATAATACATATAATAATTGTGTTATTATTTGACCTTATTAATAAATGTTCAGTTAAATTTATATTTATTCAGTAAAATTTATTCCTTTGTGCTTTCACTGGGTTTTAATATAATTTGAAATGACAAATATTTTTCATTCACTGGATAAAGTCTTAATCATTAAAATTTATTTAATATTATACATAATATTTTGTTTTTAAATAAGTTATTGTTGAAAACCTGTTCAGGTTCATAATATTTTAGAGAGCTTTCAAAACAATAACAAACAAAATTACAACAATTTATTTTAGATACTTGTCGCTGCGCTAACAAGGAAACGACTAGCTATCAACGATTTTCTCGCTCTAGAAACGTACAAAAGATTGTAGATCCCGTGTTAGTAAAAGAGACTTAAACAAGGTGTAACAGAATGGATGCAAGACCTGAAAGTAGTTTGTTCCTAATTGACTACTGAATCAATTTCAGTAACTTTTAATTTAAATATTAAAAAAAAATTAAAATTATGTATTTCCATACCTATCTCTGATTGAGCCAAAGAAAATTCAATCTTATTTCCGAAGAAATAAGACTCAATTTTAAATGCATAAAGTAATGCTTGGGTCGACACGTTTTTCTTAATAAAATCAGTTAGATAAAAAAAATAGTTTTGGTCATCGTATTATGCTTTTAATTCAATACTCTAATTGGGGTGCATGAGGTCTTGCGTTAATTAAGTTACTCGTTGTATACTAATAGTAGTTCCCACCAGTGAAGTACTCACTGTCGCTGCGACAAGAGCTTTAATACAGAGTATCTGCTTAGCAACGCTCGCTTGGCGGGAGGAACACTCGCTTACGCTTGGTACATACGCACACCAGCGAGTTATCGCTCGTCGCCGTCGAGCAATCGCTGCTCGTTGCTCGCCAACTCATTTTTAATTGCAAGCTTTACACGCTTCTCGTTGGTCTCCGGCATTAGAATAGGTGCTTTAGAATAATGTCACCCAATGCAGAGCCTAAACATTTATCAATAAGGTCATACATTAGTATCATTTCTCACCAATACAATTATGTGAGTCTGTGACATTAGTTGTGACATTAGTTGTGACAATCTCTGTGGATACGTATGTTGTATTCTATGAAGGGTATCTTGTGTTCGTTGATTGGGTAGCACAGGTCCTGAAATATAAATTCTGGAGTTAGTTTCCTACTGAATAAAATCATTTTACTTAGTTTTGAGCGAATATTCCTACAGGCTCAAATTAAATCATTCAAGTATTACGTAAGCACTACAGGGGGGTGGGGGGTTCTTTGCTTTGCTTATTTTTGATGACATGGGGGATGGGGGATATGGATGGTGATTAGGTCAGCAGAATTTATTTTTAAATTTTTGGATTTTCTATAAAATTTAGTCGATTTTGGTTTGAATACATATGGCAACCCTACTTGTCTATGAATGGCTCGAAGAAAACGATGACAATATTCCAAAATCACACGAAAGTGAGAAGACACGTTGTGTGTCTTCTACCAACGTTTACGTGAGCATGGGACGGGGGGTAAGAGCTTTGCTTACTTTTGCTGACGAGGGGGAGGGGGGGGGGGGGGGTTAATAATTGCAAAACATCTGCTTACGTAATTCTTGAATGGCCCCTTAGAACAAAAAAAAAAAAGAAATGTGGTTTTTTTTGGGGTCTGGGCAAGTGGTATTGTTACCTTGAAAAGATCTGTTCTTTTTGTTATATCGTATTTAGATATCAATTGCCACCGCGTCTGTGAAGTTTACACAAAAAAGGGATTTTTTAAATTTATACTTCAAGTGACTGGGTGCTTTTTGAGGTATTTTTATAATCAATTAATGTCAAGCACCCCACGCTTTTTAATTGAATTAAATTATTTTCTACTTTTTTAGTTTGGTTTTTAAAGCGTGTTTTTTAGTTTTTTAAACTGTTATTTTTGTTAGTTAACACCTTTGTCCACTCACCCCTTCAATTGTTAATCTGCCATTTTTTGTTTTTAATATTTTATTTGTTTATAAAACGATTGTATTACCAAGACAAAACCATTTCGCTGCGGGAAAACAACCATTAAAATTTCTCGGTGTATAATTATTTGTCAATTGTCATCTTTTGATTATTTAATAACTGTATTAGACAATTTTAACTCTTATTGCCTGAAACACAGGATTACCTAGTTCAAGCACGTAAGTCTTAGGAATATTTATTTACATTTAAGCAAAACTGTGCATAATTTTTAAGCCTTATAATTTTTGAATAAAATGTTATGTTTATTATTCTTGACGTAAGAGTACCAACAAACCTTATTAGGGAACAGCATCTTCAAAGGCAGGAAGCTGGCCCTGACCCTCAGAATCCTGTCGACATTGCACTCCAGTGCCATCTTGATACTCCAGGTGTCATCAGCCAGTGCTGGCTTAGGAGGCTCCTTGGTAGACTGGCAGGACTTGGACGAGTCGTAGTTGCATTGTAAGTCGCAGAGACGGAACTCCTTGATTTTTAAGGACCTGTGGAGAAGAAGACGTGGAATATACTAATACCCGAATACGTGGGAAAAGTATTGCCAGCTAATGCCTGTATACTAAATCCTTACCTGAACGTCAAGTCGACATGCTTGTGACTGAGGCAGTGTGACAGCGGCACTGTGTATGTAAAGTTGTGTATGTTGTTGGCGCAGACGTACTCCGTGAACAAGGATGAGTTGATGACGGACTTGCTGGAGATGCCCACGCGGACTGTGTCGCACTCTGAAATATGGAGAAGGTTGTGGCATAAGCATAATCAACAAAAAGCTTATAGATAAAAGTTGAGACAACACTCTCAATACCTAAGCGAAGATGACTGTGGTCTAACGCTCTCTTTCTAAATACACACATGAGAACGAGACAGTGATATCTGTTTTCTCTGTCTTATGTATGTATTCAGAAAGAGAGCGTTAGACCACAGTCATCTTCACTTAGGTATTTAGAGTGTTTCCTCCAGTTTTATCTATAAGCTTCTTGATAATCAGCCTATAATGTTTTAATGAGAGGGCGTGAGGACGTAGTCCAACACGCGGGTCCAGTTCGGGTTGGTAGATGTCACATGTCTTCGCATTTTTGGTTCTATGACATGCCGGTTTCCTCACGATGTTTTCCTTCACCGTTTTGAGAGCAGTGGTGATGAAATAATTTACTCATTGTAAAACGCCCATTGGGTTCGAATCTTCGACCTACAACTCTTAATTCGCGGCTGCTTCTACTGGGTTACCACTGGGTCATCATCATCATATCACCCGAAAGACGTCCACTGCTGGACATAAGCCTTCCCAAAAGGGGGTATTTGCCATAATTGTCACGCTTGGCAGGCGGGTTGGCGATCGCAGTATGGTGGTCAAATGCATAGAGAACGCTGCTGCCCATTCTCTAGTAAGTCCCTTAGTCGCCTTCTACGACACCCATGGGAAGAAATGAGATGGTGCTATTCTTTCCACTGGGTATTAACTTTAATCTGTGTAACTCATTTCATCAACACTGCCCTCATAACGGTAAAGGCAAATTAAATATTCGGACTACGCAAGCATTGTGGATAAATCTCTTTTCTTCCCTGTATGAGAAAGACGTTTGTATGAACTTGCCAGAAGTTCATTCAAAGGTTCATCTGCCGAGCCTGTTCCCAAATATATTGGGGTCGCCAGTCTAACTGGCAGTAGTTGTAGCGACTGCACAACCCAGTTACTAACAGGAAAAGTTTTTATTCAGTGCGCAAACTTTAACCATGAATTCAGCATACCATTCTAAACTCCCCAGCGAAGCGATTTTTCGTCGGTTTAAAAAAAAAAAAAAATCAGCTGTTTCATAGAAAAGTGCAATACCTACGCGGTCAAAATGTATGGAACAGCTGTTTTTTTTCTGTTTTTCTGACAAAAAAATTCTGCGCTGGGGAGTCTAGAATGATATGCTGAATTCATGGTTACAGTTTGCGCACTGGATAAAAACTTTTCCTGTATAATACGATACCCCTTGGTAAGATTGGTTGTCAGACTTTCGGGTTTTTGACGTCCCGTAACGACTGTCAAATATCCACGAATTACAACCAAGATCAACGGCTTTACGTGCTTTCCAAGGCACGTAGGGGTCTTGGTATGTAAAGATGATAACCTATTCTTGGAATCGCGCCAAGCGTGGTATAACCTAATCGATCTAATCGACCCGTGCGACTGTGTTTAAGTAAACACAGTCGCACGCCAAGCCAAGCCAACTATGCTGGGATCGGCTTCAAGTCTCACTGAATGTAGCTGAATGTGGAGCTACTGCCGGCAGTAACTGGGTACGATACGAACTTGCCTCAAAGGAAATAAGGAAATAATATCTTTTATTGATACAAGTCCATACAATATGCTTAGTAACTAGCTAAAGTTCACGATAATTAAAGGAACACAATGTTGAAACCCTGACTCCTAAACTAGGAATACCTGTGACTTAGGAGTCAGTGTTCTACTGCCACTTGGACACTATAAACCCTTATGGAAATTTAGAGCTGGTAAGGTGATATTGTACAAAAGATTGTATTATTATAAAGTGATTTAAAGAAAAATAAAATAAAATTTGAAAACAAAGTTAAAAAGGAAACAAAAAAAAAATATATAACAAATTAAAAAGTTAAATTAAAATTAGACTAAAAAAGTAAAATGACTGAGTGGTTGATTCAGTTTGTGTGAGAGGGAGTCGTGTGTTTTGTTGCGTTGTGAGTGTGTGTGTGTGTGTGTGTGTGTGTGTGTGACTGGGAAACGTATGTATTTTGTGTTATGTGAGTGTGATATGAGGAGCCTTAGTATGTGAATGTAGTGGTGTCGAGAGTAAGAGTTAGACTGTTTTTTAGTTAGTAAGAAGTCGAGAGGTCTTCTGTAATATTAAAGAAGACGGTGACTAAGTATAAGTAAGAAAAATAAAATAAAAAATCTTACCATTTCCATGAGACCCACTGCTCTCATGCGAGTGCAGTTCACTTAAATGCATCTCCTCAGAACTGCTCTTCAACTCTTCTCTTGTCTCCCTTTTATTTCTGACATTTCTCTTCATCCTACTCCCATTATCGGTCCCATTGTGTTTGGTATACAACAAATTTGCTAAAATCTCTTCATTCGTTTTGAATGAATCGTTTTCATTTCGCGATGATTCTGATTCAGTTTTAAGAGAATCTGTGTTGTTCTTTTCTGGCATGTTGACTGGTATGTTGGGTCCCTTGTCCCTTGGAAGAGGTTCTAGAGGTTTTATGAAAGTGTCGTTTTGCTCCTTTTCGGATTTTAACCTTTCTAAAGGTTCTTGGTTGTCGAAAGTTTGGGGTGGGTCGAGGCCGCATGGTGACTGAAAATTTAGAAAGTTCATAAGAATTAAGTACGGATTGTGATACGCAGGAATCCGCTGGATGCGAGAAGCACAGAACTGGTCGAGGTGGCGGTGCTTGGCAGAGCCCTATGTCCAGCAGTGGACGTCTTTCGATTGAAATGATGACGTGTTATAAGATATTTGGAACGATAGTTTTAACTGTGAGATTTTTGGGTGAAATGTTTCACTCAGTCTTTAAGAGGGAACCTAGTCGCGGGGGCGAACTCACTGCTGGGCTTGGCTAAAAAGCACGCTGTCTCACCAGGCATCGTGTCCGACAGAGATAGTATTAGTGTTGAGTAGTTAGATGCTAGTCTACACGCACAACGTTATTGAGTGAGATGCAGGATCATTTATAGTAAAACAGGCGCGTAAAACATTAAGAATAGTCCTTCGGAAGATCGGGTTTTATGGAAACCCCTACATAAATCAAGGATCAATAAAGTTTATTGAACTTTTCGATATTTGAGCTTTGTCGGTACCGACTTGGTTTTGGAAATTTTATACTTCTTTTATTACTCAAACACGCCCAAAGGTAGGTTAAATTAGCAAGAAAAACTAATCTTTGCTGGGACCTAACTGTTTAATCGCTTTTTATTTTAGTATTCTGTTTCTGCACAGGCAATATTAATAATGAGACAAAACTACATCATGTTTAATTTTTGTTGTACATTGTTGAACAGTGGAGTAATACACTCCCGAAGTTTGCATGGAAAAAATGTCGCTACTAGATTCACCTTGAGTATAAATTGTCAAGGACAGATATTTCAAAATCAGTCATTCAATCATTCAATTAGCCTGTGTTGTCCACAGCAGGGCAAACTCCTTTCTTTAAATGCGCTAAGGTTTTGGATATTTTAGTAATTACTATTCCAACACCAACATTAAAATGTAAGTTTATATGTGATCTGTGGCAACACTTCCCTTCCAACTGTGACACTGGTCCAATACATACATGAAGTTAAATAATCCGGCTCGAAGGACCAACGCTACCAAAACCTCATTAGCAACCATCACCTAATACACCGCTGCACAGGGCAAAGAACTCTTTCCATGCGCTAAGCTTCCCTACGCTTCCTTCTAAAGTTCGATCCCCTTTGTGGTGTATATGTCACCGTAAAATTGTAAATACCATTATATTATAATCTATCTCGCGAGATTGTGAACTGTCAAAAGATTGTGAACCGTAACAGACTGCTTACAATTTAACGCATTATTTTTCGGTAGATTATAATCTATCGAAGTGAAACCTGCAAATTGTGAACTGGTATTAAGACGGATCGTACCTTGCGCTATTACTAAATAGTCAAGTAACTGCCACTAACTTGGAAGTAGCGCTCGCTGGCCACTCGTTTCACTCACTTGACTCGCGCGCGGTTGGTCGCAATTAATCATACGGTGACATATATTATACAAGTTATATATGATTTTGGTAGGAAATCATCAAATAACTTCTTCCGCTCTGGGTGGTTTTGATTTTAAGCGAGCACTTAGTGTGCGTGACAATTCTCAATACGCAAATTATTGTTGAGAGCACTGCAAGCTATTTTGACACAATTCGGAATGTGCCCTATGTCTATTATACCAGGAAAACTTGACATCACTTAATTCTGAAGATTATAATGTTTTCTTACCAACATTGCTCTGATCCATGCTGTGATCCTTATCAAATCCTTTTAAAGCAGCGTGTAAATAATTAAAAGAACACTAAGTATGTAATATCAATATAATAATTTTAGCGTAACAAAAGGTGGTTTTGAGCTGAACAGACCGCCCACTGTTATTCTAAACATCACTTCGAAATTCGAACGCTGTCTCGTTGTGAATCCGCGATGATTTACTTTAAAAACAAATATGAGTTCGCTTTCGAATTGTGTGCACTCACTTGAGTGAGGTGAGCAGTAAACAGCCGATCTATTCTGTTAAAATCTCACCGTGAGAACTTAGGTGAAGTGAGCTGTCATTCCATCTGACACTATGGATTGACACTAATGACAGCTAACTTTAAGATCACTTCACCCAAGATAACACGGTGAGATTTTTGCTGCAGTAAAAAATGTCTCGATGTGTATTCGCTTTACCTGACAATCAGAATCCAATTCATTATTAGTATTGGCTGCAAAAGAGCAGCCACCTCCAATGACGTCAGCGATTCTTGATAGAGATATCGGCCGCTCAGTTTGCAATGCTTGTAGGGTAGGTACTGTGTCTGCAAATAGAAGAATATCTATGTCAATTGTAGGGGTTATATATTTTTGGTTGGTTTGAACATGTTAAAGGAATAGAAATTAGGAGTCTCATAACAGGAATTTCTAAGATGAATGTTAAAGAAAAAGACGGGACTGCCTAAAAATATACCATAGGTCAGGTGTGCTCAAGTTTATGGCAAGATGATATGAATGTGTACGTATCTTTACCTACACGTGGTGATTTATTATTTTGTGTAGGTAGGTACAGACGCCAGCATATCAAGTTATCCCAAACTGTCAAAGTTCCCCAATTGAACATGAACCTCATGCTTTTGTGTTAAAGTTGAAAATCTATCAAATAAATTTGACAGATTGGGGTAGCTTGATGATCGATGTGTGCTGGCGACAGGTACATGACTAATTAACCGACTGCAAGAAGGAGGAGGTTCTCAATTCCTCTGTATATTTTATTGCGGGCTAACTATTGTCTGGTTGTCACTGTTATTTACCTGGCCAGTAGTGTACGAATTAGTGTGGGGTACCATAAATAATAAAATAAAATTGCGCAAAATATAGCAACCAACTTCTCTTCTTCGTGAAAAATAACTTTAATTTTGGAAGTCGGTTTCTTTAGATCTGTATTTTAGGTTTTTGCTACCGACTTCTGTAATTAAAATTATTTTTCACTTAGTAGTGTTTTTGTTGTAAGACGGTTGTTATTTTTTTTGGCAAAAGTTTTTTATTTTGTTAATACTGGTGGCTAAAGGCACTAGTAACCAATTTCCATTTAGCAGAAGACCTTTCATAACCTCAAAGAAATCCCTATTCAAAAATCTCAGGCATTGCTTTAGTACTTACTTATAAGATTACTTCCATAGTTCTGGGTGCGATGTACAGACCTTTCATAACCTCTAAGAACTACCTATTAAAAAGTCTCTGGCATTACTGTAGTACCTATATACTTATATGATTACTGCCATTCCATAATTATCTGTGGGATGTGCAGACCTTTAATAACCTATTAAAAAGTATCTGGCATTACTGTAGTACTTACTTATAAGATTACTTCCATAGTTCCTCGAGGGGTGTGTAGGATTTTTGTAACCTCTAAGAACTATCTATTAAAAAGTCTCTGGCATTGCCTACTTACTTATATGATTACTGCCATTCCATAGTTATTTGTGGGACGTGTCGACCTTTTATAACCTCTAAGAAGAACCTATTAAGTAATAAAAAGTATCTGGCATTACTGTACTTACTTACTTTTAAGTACTACCAGTACTACTACTACCAGTACTAGTAGTAGTAGTAGTACTTTTTTTTTTTTTTTTTTTTTTTTTTTTTTTTTTTTTTTTTTTTTTTTTTTTTTTTTTTTTTTTTTTTTTTTTTTTTGTGTACTTACTTTTAAGTACGCACGATTTAGTGGTTTTTATAGACTACAGCAAGGCATTCGATACGCTCAGACATGACCGGTTACTAGAGTGTCTTCATGACAGCGGAATTAGAGGCAAACTACTCGATTGGTGCGGAAACTATCTTGATGACAGAAAATACATGGTCAAAGTCAGTGACGAGATTAGTGAACCAATCAGCGTAACTGAAGGAACGGCGCAAGGCTCGGTCCTTGGGCCACTGCATTACCTCACTTATGTGAATAGTGTCGTCAATGTCATTAAAAAGTGCGAGATCTACCAATTCGCTGACGACACCTGCCTTGTAGCCGCTGGGCGAAGTGTTATTGATGCCCAAAAGCATCTACAAGAGGACTTTGATTCGTTGACGAGATGGTCTCATGACGCTGGTCTAGTATTAAACGCTAGTAAGACCAAACTAATGTACATCAGTTCAAGTCAAAATAGAAGTTCTTCTGTGCCGAAACTAACAGCGCACTGTCATGATTGTCTGCATGACAATTGCACCATTACAGTAGCGAAGCCGTGCAGCTGTGACTCCATAGATCTCGTAGATAGCCAAACATACCTAGGACTTACCATTGATAGCCGACTTAATTGGAAGGAGCACATTAACGGGGTGTGTGATAAATTAAGATGTATTTTTGCTAAATTCTCAATTATAAAAACCAAAATTCCGTATAAAACTCTATTAATGCTATACAAAGCTCTGGCGGAATCAACAATATCCTATGGTCTGTCGAGCTATGGTAGGACATATAAGACTCACCTTGATCAAATTTACGCACTTCAACTACGTATTTTAAAAGTAATTGTCCCGCAAAACATTAAGAAGAGATACAAAAATGACTACCATCAATTATTTGAATTCTGTAAAATAATACCTATACATGAAAACACTAAATTTGCACTGCTAAAAGAAGAATTTTTTAATGAAAGCCTAAAGAAAACGAAATCCCTAAATAAAAATGAAATTAGGACTCGTAGCGTCATCAATGCTAAGCTTTTACTACCAAAGTACACGAATTTACACGGCAAGAGATCATTAAAGTATGTAATACCTAGTCTAATAAATCAACTACCAATATCATTGAGGGACAAAATAACTCGGGATAACATAAAATTCAAATTAAAACAATTTTTTTTAGAAAATAATAAAACATTAATTACTTAATAAAAATTTACATAACTTTAATTATAGATAAATAGTTTAAAACAAAAATAATCCATAACAATAATTATCATACACAAATTTAAAATATCTGGAGCAGCCTGTAGCAATTTTAAAACATTCCACCACCACTTTTGTTCTAACGATGGGCGGTCTGATTGGTCACCGATGGTCGACGTCTCGCGTTATGTAGATATTATTTATTTTATACCCGAAGTAATTTTATTTTTCGTTTGTTTGTAGGCTAACTCCCTACTTAAGTGATTTTAAGTAATATTATGTAGTCGATGACCTTGGTGCACGGTAAAACTCTAATGAGTTTATGTTGGCACCAAACTAAAGCAAAATAATGTATGTGTACTATTAAATAAATAAATAAATAAATAAATAAATAAAGTTTACTTCCATAGTTCTTCGAGGGATGTGTAGGATTTTTATAACCTCTAAGAAGTACCTATTAAAAAGTCTCTGGCGTTGCTGTAATACTTACTTATAAGATTACTTCTATAGTTCTGGGTGCGATGTGCAGACCTTTCATAACCTCTAAGAACTATCTATTAAATAGTCTCTGGCATTACTGTAGTACCTACATACTTATATGATTACTGCCATTCCATAGTTATTTGTGGGATGTGCAGACCTTTTATAACCTCTAAGAACTACCTATTAAAAAGTATCTGGCATTACTGTAGCACTTACTTATTTATAAGATTACTTCCATAGTTCCTCGAGGGATGTGTAGGATTTTTATAACCTCTAAGAACTACCTATTAAAAAGTATCTGGCATTACTGTAGCACTTACTTATTTATAAGATTACTTCCATAGTTCCTCGAGGGATGTGTAGGATTTTTATAACCTCTAAGAACTACCTATTAAAAAGTATCTGGCATTACTGTAGCACTTACTTATTTATAAGATTACTTCCATAGTTCCTCGAGGGATGTGTAGGATTTTTATAACCTCTAAGAACTACCTATTAAAAAGTCTCTGGCGTTGCTGTAGTAATTACATATAAGATTACTTCGATAGTTCTAATTACATATAAGATTACTTCGATAGTTCTGGGTGCGATGTGCAGACCTTTAATAACTTCTAAGAACTACCTATTAGAAAGTTAATGGCATTGCTGTAGTACTTACTTATAAGATTACTTCCATAATTCTTCGTAGGGTGTGTAGAAGTTGACACCGTATGTGGTGATTCTGTTGGCGCTGTCGTTATGTATTCCTGGGTCGTCTTGTGAGGACCTTTCTCTGAAATAATGTTTGCAAATAAGTGGGTTGATCGATCTGTTAGGTTAAGCTGTGTATGCTGCGGCCAGTGCGGTTGATGGGTGAAATAAAATTATTTACAGAACATCGAGGTTTTGTTAAGACAGTGATGTAGTTTAAACATTTATTTTGACAGTAGAAGCTTCTGCATTGTTCAGTTTATTGGTATGTTCAGAAAAGACCGGCTCATTTGTACCACATGATATTAATCACAACTATATATATATTTTTACAATAACAGCTCACCTTTTGCAGTTTTCTTTGAAGCTGTGTGTTGTGATGATTTTATATTCTGAAACAAAAGAACATGTACAGTTTACATTTTTAATAATGTTTCATTATTTATATATATAGGATGACTGGTAATTAATGACCGATATTTAAACACATGATTGTACTCATCAAACAACTTTCCCAAAGAAACGATTTTTTATTTATTTAACTAGTGCATGTCCTCAATCACACCAATAGAATATTGAGTACCTAACAAGAATAATTCACCATCAGCTGTAATTTATCGTAGTTAACTACCAAAAAAAAAAAACACTTTTACCATGCAATATTGTTTTGTCATTAATTTAACCACCGTACGGGCTCAGCGCTCGCTATCAGCTGTGAGTCCCTTGACCCCGGGGTCAAGGGACACACAGCTGATAGCGCGAACGCGAAAGAATAATGCATGGTAAAAGTGGATTTTTTGTTTGTTTGTAGGTAACTAAATTAAATCACAGCTGATGGTGTATTATTCTTGTTAGGTACTCAATATTCTATTGGGGTCAATAAGGTAGATAAATAAAATAAAATCGTTTCTTTGGGCAAGTTGTTTGTTATGATGAGTATGATCATGTGTTTAAATATCGGTCACTAATTACCAGTCACCCTATATAGTCGGTTTTGACAGAGTGTGTCTTCATTATCTCATGCTTGTATGTGGTTGTAACCATCGTTGACGTCACGGATACTTCACACGTCACTAGGCACGAAAATAATGTTGTACCGCCTGCCCAGTTTTTAGAACATATTTTAATAGTATATGACTAATTCAAAATTTCATCATCCTTGAGGTCAAAACAATGCATATTTATGCGATCGCAGCAATCGCGGTTGATTTCCTGTAATTTTTTTAAGAGTTCAGTTTTCTGTCTCCGAAACGAATTATCAGATCTATATGAAATTTAAATGGGACCACAAGGGAAGCCCCAGCTTTCAAATAAAAAAAGAATTATCAAAATCGGTTCACACAGTCGAAAGTTCTGAGCTAATAAACATTAAAAAAAATACAGTCGAATTGAGTCGGTTAAAAATATTATTGACGTGTATTAGTGTTTTTACAAACCAACTTACAGAAATAAAATCATTTATCGTTTACCTGTATCTGGTTGGGGTCGGGGTGCGTCCTGTGCGCGGGCGGCTCATTGTTGGGCTTGCCGCCGTAGTGCGGGTAGTGGGTCTTGTCATAGACACGGGTCTCCTTCATCAATATCAGCTCTTGGTGCTCGCGGAAGTATAGGGCTGACATTACCACGAGACTGAAAAAAAAAGGATTTATTTTGGAAAATTTGACACATTTTTAAAATGTGTCAAATTTTCCGAGTTGTGTAAAACATATTATACAGGAAAAGTTTTTATTCAGTGCGCAAACTGTGACCATAAATTCAGCATATCATTCTAGACCCCCAGCGCAGCAATTTTTCGTCGGTTATAAAAAAAAAAAAATCAGCTGTTTCATACATTTTGACCGCGTAGGCATTGCACTTTTCTATGAAACAGCTAAAAAGTTTAGAAAAGTCATACTAGCTTTACAAAAAGAGGACGAGCCTTAATACATTAACGTTACTGAGAATGTCATAATCAGAGATCGGATATTCGGATGCATATTCACCTAAAGTTGAGATGTTGGCTAACATGGAATGCGCTTTTGTATCGAAAAAGTCTTAATTTAGGTAAGTAATTTGTTTATTTTTTGTTTTAACTAATACAAACCACCGCTCCTCCAGTATATGTACATTATTTGTATCGGGTTAAACATTAATTTTAAATTAATACAAATCTGAATAGTTATGCAATCAAGAATCCCGGGGTTTTCAATAAATATTACAAATAATTTATAAGCCCGCTTCCATACTTTCATAGCTAAAAATTATCTTTAGGTAAATATGTATCCGAATATCCGATTTCTGGTCATAAAAAAAGAAAAATGAAAACTTGGGACTCACAAACTCACTCAGCAATCGCACTTGCGACCACTCAGCAAGCAGCATCCTACTTCTTACTCCTACTAATATTATAAATGTGAAAGTTTGTATGTTTGGATGTTTGGATGTTAACAAACTTCCAAACTCAATCACGCAACAATGGATGAACGGATTTGGATGCAATTTGGCACACATATAGATCATAACAGGGATTAACACATTGGATACTTTTAATCCCGGTAATACGTTACCGTGGCATACATTTCGGCTTCTAAGCGGGCGAAGCCGCTGGCGAAAGCTAGTTAAAAGATAATAATAAACACTTACCAAACAGCCATGATGAAAATCAATATAGTAATAACAATTTGCAGAAACTTATTAGAAATCAATTCACTGCTGGTTTCCCCATAGTCTCTTCGACAGCAAATACCCAATTTAGAGTTGCCATATGAAAAATTATCTTCACTCTTCAACCATAGACAGGTATCCTTTTTCTTCGTCAAAGTGCTTTCATAGCTTTCTTCCGGGTATTTTTGTATTGGCTCAGCATAAGTCGGATTTTCGACATTTTCCGGCTTTTCGAGTTTACTTGAATGGTATCTTACGCAGGTTTTATTATAGTTATAGTATTTCCCATATTTCGAGTAGTTCCCGTGGCAGTTTTTGCACTGTTTTCGGGTATATTTCGGGGAGTTATGGCTTAATTTATGGCAACACTCGTGCTTTCTGATGTTGCGTGCTATGTCTCTGATTTGGTCTATAGATATGTTTCCATCACTGTATAGGGATTTTGATGAGTTTGACATTGCTGAGTAACGGGAGTCTGAAATAGAATAGGTCAATGAGTTTCCCAAGAGGCAGGGATAAAATCACCTCTTCATCATCATCTGCTTAGCATTTTCCTTGGTAAGACTGGTTGTCAGACTTTCGGGTTTCTGACGACCCGTAACGACTGTCAAAGATCCACAAATAACAGCCAGGGCCAACAGCTTAACGTGCTTTCCGAGGCAAGGACGTCTTGGTATGTAAAGATGATAAGCCAACCACGGACGAACCGCGGCAAGCATATAGTGCTGATGGAATTTTGGTAGATATGAGGTTGAGCGAGGGACTTCTTCTTCAGTGGTTTTTGGTTTCCAATGAAAAAACGCGCCAATTAGAACCGTTTTGGAGTGTTTGATATGTCAAACTGAGTTCAAAATACCCCGTACAATCCTGACCAGTTGAAAGTATCATATGCGTCGTAAATGTTGTAGATATTCTATATAGTTCACAGCTCACCTCACTCAAGTGAGCGCATACAATTCGAAAGCGAACTCATTTGTTTTTAAATTAAATCATCGCGGATTCACAACGAGACATCGTTTTAATTTCGAAGTGATGTGTCGGATAGTCAGATATATATTGTGGGTTTAATAATAAAGAGCTTTTTTAACGCGTTTTTGCCAGGATTTTCAGTTGTTTAAGGGCAGATTTTTCAATAGTCAGATAACTTTTATTTGAGGGTTTTGTATAGAAAATTGGCCAAACTGTCAGATTTATTCTTCAGCTATTGAAAAATTTGCCCTAAGTGTTTTCATTTATCTATAAATATTTGCTTACCGTTGCTAACACTTGACCGTGAGCTATCCCTTCTCTGCAAAATGTTGATCTTGCAAAGTTTCTTGTTGATCCTCTCGAGCTGGTCGATCCTAGACTCCAGGTTGCCTGTCACCTTGCACAGCTCCTTAACGGCACCCAGGTTTTCCATGAAGATTCGATCCTGGTAACAAAAGTGGAATAGATTCAGGATTCTCAAAGATTATTGTGCATGGCATTTTTTTTTACCAATAGTCGACAGTTCCTTTACTCTTTTCGGAAACAAATTATGTAAACAAATTGAAAAATTTGTTTAGAGCGCTCCCTAAACAAATAATGAAATTTTCCCGGACATATTTTTATTTTTATTTTTTGCCTATAACTAACCCATAATCACTCATCAAATCTCGAGTCAAACGCTCAAATTCAAGAAAAAATGTGAAAGGGCCCTTAAGGTGGATGGATGATTGCTCTCAATGCCATTTTGTCGCTAGATGGCGCAACATCCACAATTTGGAACATTTTCAATTTTTACGCCTAACTTAGAAATCTTTAGTAGATAACTTTATTGTACGCTGAACCTAGGGCATTAACTTGATTTTTTTAGATAGTCACTGTGCTTGTTAACTGGTCTCATACAAAGATTACCACATAATAAAGATTTAGCCGCTTGACTTTACTCTTTACACACACTTGCAACGTAAATAGTAGTAACTTTCGACACCACTAGATGTCGTTTTATTCAAACAGTTGAAAATTAAAATGTCCGAAAGACTAAAAAATAATTTATAACACTTGATATTATGTTCCAATCTATTTCTTATTAGTATAATTATTGGTCTAAGCATACTTTTGTTTCTAGACTCGATACCTTTCAACTTAGCAAATTATTCATATAAATTATTTTAGGTAATATAGGTATACTGTACCTATAAGTTGTTGTAATGTGACTGAACCTAAATTTTATTGTAATGTGTAAATAGTGACGTGTACTAAATAAATAAATAAAAGACTATTTATTCCATTGTAAAGCTTTTTATTGTACCTTACTATAAATTAATAATATTTATTTAGTAAAAAGGGGTTAATATTTTCATAAAAATAATCGTTTTATTTACTCTCACTACATTTACTTAGATAGTTTCCGTTTGGATTCAAACCATCGAGTCATACCACCATACAAAGATAACATACTTTTTTAAATATTTTGATATTTACAATTATGATTTTGAATTTAGTATTAGAAAGAATTATGTATGTAGATTACAATATAAATAACATCATACGTAAGTATTTATAACAGCACATGTAAGTATCTTACACAACAACACACAAGTGGTTGCTAGCTAACCATAACACTTATTTATGTTTCAAGAATACCTACTTATTATACAATTTTGAACTTCAATAAATATTCTTTTACAGTTGAATTGTTAGGCTGGTACCTAAATACATGAGTGAAACTTATCTACACAGAAAAATCTTATGAACTAACAAAATAACACAAACTATACAACGCTACGTGCAAAAATAGCTTATTAATTATTCTATAATGTTCCCACTGCTGAGACTCAGGCCTCCTCTGAACTGTGGTGATGAAATAATTTACACAAAGCAAAGTAGTGCCGGCTTGGATTCGAACCATCGACTCGTACCACCATACAAAGATACTTATAAATATTATAATAAAATATCTTCTTTTCTACGCGCTACTTTTTGCAGTCGCCGCCGCCGCCGCCGCCGCGCCGTATCAGTCTTCTGCTTGTCACTTTTTACTTCCATTTATATAATTTCCGTGCGATCTGAATCAAATGCTGGAAGACGCAGTTTTCGCTGCAACAAATGAATTTACAGTTTTGTTAGACTATTCTTACTGAACCCACACCTCAGAGACCTGCGGAATAAGTTAGGAAATGAGTAAGACTTATATTTTTATACCTTTTCATTCCTTGATGTCTAGACATTTAGCATTTTTCTCAACTCTTCTCAATATAATTTCCGGCACTACACATGTTTTAAAAAATGTTACCAACTTCGGCATCATAGCGTTGATAAATTCCTCATCCCGGTTAACTTCTATGACAGTCAATGGCTGGGTGACAGATATAAAGCAAATGAAGTAACATTTATTCATTTTGGTAATTCGCAATTGACCCTGGACCTAGAATCAAAATAATAATAGCTGTTAAAAAGAAACAATCCAAGAAATACATTATTTTTATAAATACATACCAAGAAATAATGATATTTGTTACTTACTTGATAATAATAATTATGCTTTTTGTTCATAACTAAAACATCATTTTCCAAATGAATAGGAAAATTTCTATTTTCTGATGCTCCTCTAATATTTTGAGATTTCCTTTCCAAGAAGGGAAAACATTTTATTTCTACAATAGTATTTTCTGCTTCTATAATACCTGTAAAAAAGAAAAGTTTTTAGGCCTACGCTACTGAACCAAATTTAAAAAATTCACGCGACACAAGATCCATAGGGGCAGAACCACAGGCAAAAGCTAGTTATTTGTATATTTTCATTATTCAATAATATTACCATCAGGGCTAGCTGCTAAGAATCCAAATTCTTCATCAATGAAAAGTCCTGATGGCCTGACAGTTTTGCCATATTGTTGCATAAACATGCTCTTTGCAACATGTTCATTTTGTTGTCCATACATCATATCTTTAGTACAAATATTATTTTTGTAGAGAATGCATTTCACATGATTGTGACATGGTGTGGCATTACGACGTTTGCAAACCTAAAATTAACAAAGTGACAATCATAATTCTTGTACTGGCTTGTGCTGTGGCTTCTTAGAAAGTAAGAAACAATAGAGGAACAATAGAGGCTGATAATATATCTTACCATTCCAAACTGGCTTGCTGTGAGACGGTCAGATCTGTATGAGAGATACTTTTCATTATCATGTTGACCCACAGTCTGCTTTTCAATTAGTACTATTTTTTGTGTATCTTCTTGGAATTTAAGCAATCTCAATTCACAGAGCCGTTTTAATTCTACCTCATTAATATCGACAGGGTCACTTGCTGCTGGGCCATAGTCCTTATCAGGTTGAGTTTTATTTTTTTCAGTAAAAAGCCGTTTTCGAGTCATTTTCTGTTGGCGCAATCTATTTCTCTCTTTTTGATGGACATATTTTTTTAAATATTGTCCAGGGCTCTCTGTTGTCTTTTTTTTCCATGCAGTTTGATGCCATTTATGTCCTACAGAATGAGACAATCCTGAAAAGCCAAATCATAGTCACATACATGTCTGTTTGCAACCTAAGTTTTTATTAATGACCATTGAAAGTTCCATAAGTAATCAAAAGTTGAGAATAACCTCTTTATATTATGGAGAGAAGAAGTCATAGATCATGTGGGTTGCTAGAGATATCATATAATTATTGTTTTAAAATATCTATGAAAAAACTTATTTACCTGCTACATGAACACGCCGCTGATAAGAGCCTCCTTTTCCAAGACTGAGTCGTTTTCCACAGTTAAATTTATTAATGACACTCATAAAATTTCCTGCAACATTTGTTGTTTCGTTAGACAACCGTCCAGCTTTCAAAGCGATTCTTTCATTTGCAGCATAAATAAGAGCCCAGACCTCTGGTGCTGTATTTCTTAGGATTTCTACTTGGTTGTCTTGCTGTTTATTCTCGTCAGGTGGTAATTGCTTACTGAACAGTAATATTCCTTACATTTTTCATGCTGTCCAAATACATGAAGTGGACTATTCCTTAAATCATCAGCCATTGAACCTGGCTGACTGCTATTGTGAACAATAATCTTTCGCGCTACTAGTGTCAATTTCATCAATTTAGGCCTCAAAATATTTCGTCCATACAGAGGGAGTTTCGTATTACCTAAAATCTTTAAAAAAAAATATTAAAACATAGGAAGATAAAAAAACTTTTTGAAAATAATATCTGACTTCTAAAACAAATACAACAAAAAACATTGAAAATGCCAATAAAATTTGAGGTTTACCCTCAATTTCCCTGGGATCCCATCATCAGATCTCATTTGGTGAATGGGACCACTTCAGGTGTATACTCTTTTAAATAAAAAAAGAATTTTGAAAATCGGTCGACAATTCGCGTAGTTCGGTGGACAAACATTTAAAAAATACAGTCGAATTGATAACCTCCTCCTTTTTGGAAGTCGGTTGAAAAAGAGAGAAACATTTATTTTATAGTTGCTAAATCCTACTGTAAGTGAAATATTTGTTTTTTTTTATAAAATATTTAAACAAGCACTGAAAAATGACTGAACGGATATGGATGAAATTAGGCACACAGATATTTTATAACCACAACATAGGACTTACTATACTTTTTATCCAGGTAAACATTTTGACACGTGCAGCTAAAAGTAAAAGCTAGTGTAAAATCATTATTTATAACTCTAAAAAGTGGTTGTTTACCTTGTAAAGTGCACTCGTGTAGTTTTTTATAACATGATTCTTGCATTCAATTTTCTTTATTTGGTTTCCATAAGACACCTTTTCTTTCAAATTAGCAAACACTGAAGAATCCCCATCTCCTATAAAACTTAGGTACCGAAGATTATGCATATTCTCACTCTGTTGAAATCCTTCAACAATTATATCAGATTCCATTGCAGTAGATGGCCCAGTAAAGTTTTTGCAGCAACCATGACTCTTAGTGTCTGAACCTGTTCGCTCATAATACTGGCATGTAAAACAATATTTGTTCCTGACACCAAGATAAAGACATTTCTTGGTTTCCTTTCCAATAATGCAGGCCTAAAATTAAAGTTCTTAGTTTAAATATTGTAAGAAATCATAAATCAAAACACTGAACATTGTGTAAAATATGTTGTACTTTGGTATTGTCAAACATAAACTTCATCGCTGCAAACAAGCAAAAGCGTACTAATGTAATGAACACAAAAATATGGTATCAAGTTAGGACTTACCATTCCAGATGAGGAATCAAAGTTGTGACCATATGACCTTTTCAACCATCCGCCATCTACATATACAGTAATGTATGGAATACCATCTAAAGAAACATTTCCTTTATCAATAGCAATAGACCTTTCTTGCTCACCAGCTTTCTTTATTTCTTCGGTCAAATGTTCATGCCATACATTGCCCAATTGTTTTTCAATGAAACGGAACGTTTGTCCGGTCATTGTTGGTATATCCATTAGACTTGTGATGTGTGCTGCTTGCGTGTAATAACTTCCAGCAGTCACAGTTGCCCATACAAATGCGGTGTTAATTTTCTGTTTCTTCTCTGTGCTTTGCTGCCATATTTTATTACACATGCTACATTTAAATGTTAACAAACTGTGAAATCCTTTCCGGTGTTCACTAATATACTCTATTTGAGATGACTCACAAGACTGTCGATGGTTTTCCATTTGAAATGCCCATTGGATCACATGTTTCAAGTCAACAATACGGTACCCTACCAAACCTGATAAGTTGTCACTTGATGTTCTTTCCACAGTTAGTTGATAAGCTTCAGTCTCTGAATCGGGTTGTGGCCAATCAAAATCAACAGTCTCTACTTGCTCTGTAACAGATTCAACTGTATTGGAGCTAGAGCTGCAGGCTATGGCTTCGTATCGAATTTTTGGTATACCACGCGAATAGGTTTTGGGCGTATCTTCAGCTGTCGAAAGGTTGGACAGCTGATGATGATCTCGAGTTGTATGTGGACTGAAATAAAAGATAAATAAATGAAATAGGTACAGTTAATAAAAACAATGTTGAGAGACAAAAATATTGATAGGTCTGTAGGTACCTAAACACAACAGGGCAGTCCGCGGTTTCTTCCACTACCTTCTGTTTCTTGTTACGCCATGCTTCCACCCGGCTGCAATTTGTTAAAACTTGCTCAATACATAATACTATTTGAAACTAACCATAACGAGCCACCTTTTCTTTTTTTTTCATAATAAAGGAAAAATGGCGGTAAACGAAGACTACAACACGAACCAACGAGTATCAAATAAACTCCACTCACGTAAATCTGATTCGAAATCTTATGGGAATCTGATTTACTCACTATATATCACTAAAAGAACTTCCATGATGTCTTTTGAATGCAGCTTGCACTTTTTTCCGTGATTTTCGCGGGCCTGAATACATATGTCGTATATACGCAAGTTTATTAGTCGGGTTCATCTTAGGCAGTTCAGTTGCAATTCAATCTGTAATCAAAAAGAATAATTAAAAACAACAGCAAATGTATCTTATTTATGAAATGTTTCAAGAAATTTGTATTATTCAGAAATAACACCACCATCAAGCTGTCGAGTTTTGTGAAGCTCAGTGTTGCCAACACGACTAAAACAAAATCTGCTAAACTGCTATTAAAATTATGTCAAAATTATACTAAATGCTATAAAACTATGCTAAAATACTATGCTAACGTTCGTCTTCCTCTTTTCAGAGAGAATATTTGAAATTTGTAGTATGTGACGACACTGACGACAATCAACGAATGTTACTAACGTTTGTTTTATTTCATCTTCTAAATTTTACACTTTTGTAAAGTTTTAAGGGTAATTAATTACCATTATAATAATACTCTATATCACCTTGAAAATAATTCATTGTACATAAAAATAACACTTACCGTCAATAAAACACAAAAACACTCCACTTTTCAATAAAAACTGTTTCACGGATGGCACTCATTTGAATGGTTCTCATTAGTACCTATGTAATAGGTAGCACAGTCTATAAATCATACATACAGTCGTCCAACCAAGACGTCTAGACAGTAGACATGGGCGAAGTAGCTCACTAAAAAGAAAAAGAGCGATTAGCTCTTTCACTCTAAAGAGCTATATCACTCTTCTAGCTCACTAGCTCTTCTATAGCTCAGTGATTCAGACGCCGACTGTTAGTTCATTTGACTCACGGTGCACGCGTGTCGTTGAAAACGTCTCGGCCCGCTCAGTAGCCATTGTCAATAGCTCTTTGGAAGTTTGGAGTTAAGTTAAATAAGCTTTTCAGTTTGTTTATATAATTTTATGACTTTACGTAAATAATACGCAAAAAAATAAACAATGCAATGCCAAAGTATTTTCTACTTTAAAGCTATGGTCATAAAGATAGATTTACAGTGATTTATGTCGTATGATAGTCTACAATCACGTATTGTATCGAAGAGGTATTGTTGGAAGAACGAACTATGCGATCCGAAATATTCCGAAGCGAACCGAATGAGCCGTTCGGCTGCTGACTTCGGTCGGTCATCGGTGTCTCGCTGAAGTACTGAGAGTCTAAGAGCTAACTGAGCTAGTGAGCTACTTAGCGAACGAGTGAGTGAGCGAGAGCGACGTCCATCAAAAAGAGCTAGCTCTTTTCTATCACTCGCTCACGAGCTACCCATGTCTAGTAGACAGGGCAATCGTGCGGGGCGAGACGGGGAAAGGGTAAATATCCCGTTTTAAGTTCTAATGATACTGGTGTTTATTGTTTCGTGTGGATTTCATGACAAAGTCTCTTCCGAGCCCCTTTTCTTTAATAAAAAAAACCTCGTAGTAAAGTTTAGTTGCTAAATTGGTGTCCAGATTCTTAAATATTATACCAAAATGTTAAATTTTGCGTTGAAGTTATAGTAACACCACATTTGTTTACCATTTATTTTATTGAAATTTCAATGCGTACTATTTTTATTTTTGAATTCTTAGCAAAGTACGATCTTTTAATATGTATGGTACGATCTTCTAAAAAATAAAGTTGGCAACCCTGCTTGACGCACTTTGTGTGTGCTAATAATACTAGTAAAATAAGCAATTATGAAAAATCAAAGTGGTTTGTTTGTGTATTCACTAATCTTGCTGATTTCACATGAATTAAATATGATTCAATCAATAGATGTACGTAGTACCTACGTTTCACCATTGTGTGGGTAGCTTCGCTGATCGCCTGATTTAGTTTTAACTTACATATACATCAAATTCTATTCTCTGATTTTATTCAACCCAAACCAATGGATTAGTACCTAAGCGTATCAGAAAATGTGTTATCAGTACCTACTTACATACATTAAAAAGAATTTTAAATCTGGAAAGTCTAGGAATGTTTAAGTGTGTACTAGTAACTACTTACTACATATTTAAACTAGATAATACAATAATTACATTAGTATTGTATCTGTGTGAACCAAGGGCAGATCGCAGAGATTTTTTTTTCACTTTATGTAAAGCATTCTTTCTCATTGCATAATAAAAAACATTTTATCAATCATAAAATGTTAACTCCGCGGGCAAACCCGCGCGCCCGGCGCTAACTTGCTAGAAACACAATATTCTGGAAACGATTCGCCAGTTGTCAAGACTCAAGACAATCACGCATGGACGGAATGGCAACAGCGCGGGCACAGACGCGGGATGCGCGCGCTGCTTCATGAATGGCAACGTCGCATCCGCGCGTCACTCGATGGTAACCTTGGCGCTTGTTCGAATTATCGAACAGCGCCATCTAATATAAATGTTTACCAATCGTAAACTCGTAACACAACAGCAACCAACTTTCTCGGTGGTTCTATAAATTTCTGTCAGATGGCGCGATTCAAGTCACTCACACATGTAAAGATTTTTCGTTTTTTATTCGGTCTAATTCTCCTAGAAATACTGTTTTTTTTATAAAATTTGGGCCATATGCGAACATAATACACTATAAAGTTTCATTATAGTTGCTTTTATTCTGCAGAAACTGTTTATTTACGGAGATTTCTACATCTGAAAAATGTATGGCGAAGTCCTTCTAGGCATTCACCTTAAAGAAATTTCTTGTTTTAGCATAAAATATATCCTATAGCATCGCATCGATTTCCTGACTTTTTTTCTTTTTACTCAGTTCCTTAGGGTCGTAGCATGCTATTAAGTATCTAACTACCTATTTCGTACCTTTTTAAAGAATTGGGCTATAAAATGCAAAACGAATTTTACAAATCCAACTGGCTGTTACAGAGATTACCTCCTACACACAAAATTCTAAACAAACAAATTTTGCCTCTTATAATATTAAAGTACTTATAGATTATATAGACTTCATGTTCAGGTCAATCACCGAACAATAATAAACATGTCAGCGCAATTGCGACACCGCGCTCTACCTATGCCTTGAATATTTTATGAATTCATTACCTAAGTAAAATTGTCAGTACGCTTTTGGACAGCATATCGGGCGCGGCTTAATCTCAGCTCATTCAACTCATTAGTTTTGTTATCCCATTTGTATCACTGAAATATAGCTATCTTTATAATCCTTAATCTTAAACTCACTCCAACCCTGAACACTTCAAAATTTGCATCTTGTTCGCTTTTCTTAACTACTTGTTAACATGAACTTACCGGTAATTTCGATCTACATTAACAGCTTCTAAATAATATCTTCTCTATTTTTTGAAGTGAACACTTCTTTAGGTGCGTTGAGCACTTTTTGGGTGAACAAAAATCATGGAACTCGCGTCATCGTCACCGAACGCTTGAGCACACGGATAAGTCGCGCGTTGATGTCTTTTGGAAAAGTCCCTTTCTTTCAATAGGAAATTCTAATTCTTTTATCCCTTTCTTTCCCTTTGTATTTTTATCGTAAAAATCTGTGCTGTTACCTTTAATGGCTGAAGTTGATCGCTCGTTTAGCATTTTTTACTGAGAGCAATCAGGACCCAAGGACTCAATGTGAAATCCTGGATTGACGATTAAAAAAATACACACGTAATTGTTCAAGTTTTCACTTCTGTCGGCACTCCCGGAGTTGCACTGATTTTTTTGCTAGCAACATTTACATCCACCAGCCCTCACCTTATTGACTACAAGAAACTTGTGAATAGTGTCTCCGTTGGGCAGCGTGACGTCTCCCGCCTCCTTGACAGCGTCGGGCAGCACGCGGCGCACCTCCTGCGCGATGACGCCCGTGTCCAGCGGCGGCGCCGGCCGCGCCGGGTCGTAGCCCAGCAGGCCCGAGTGCTGCGCGAACGACGGGTCGTAGTTGAATCTGGGTGAGAGAATGCCATCAGAATTAAGAAAGAAAATGGTTGAAAACTGCATCGGTTGGTCTAGTGGTCGTGTAGCGCATCTACAACACCACATGCGAACTACGCATCGATGACCTGACGTCACCCAAATCCTGCATCGCGCAATCAGAGTTTACCGCGCGACTGGTATATACAACATCCCGACCTCAACCGTGGTCCCCCACTGACCCTTGCTCGTTGAAGTGCCAGCCTGCGCCGCAGCTGAGACTCCGTGAGATTTAATAACAATAATGTTAATTTGATCCAGCCTGTCCCCACTGGCTGTCCCCCTATCAGTGACGCCCTGAGCCGAGGCCCGTACTCCACAGGGGGTGCCTTCAACGTGCAGTTGCTTAGTTTAAGTAGTATTACGCCCCTGGCTGGGGGCTTTAAGTTTTCTTAAGGCAACCACTGGAAATTAGAGCGGGAGAAGTTATTTGATGATTTCCCATCCTCAAAAAAAAAAAAACACTGGAAATTCCGGTTGAGTAGTCACGGCCTATCAAGGTCACCTACAGAATGCAAACAAAAAAAACAAAAAATATCAACCGTCGGGCACAGTTACCCCCCAGTCACAACACCTGTTTGTTCGGAGAATCCTTCCTTTTCCATAGAGTATGAGTGAACTTTACACCCTGTTTCTCACACCTCTACAGTCGTAAGCACTGCTGTTGAACATGAGATGTTGGGTACTATTCCCAAGGCGGGCAAAATGTTATTGGGTTTTTCAATCTGGAATTTCTCAATCTGGAATGGCAAAAGGCTCGCCCCCTATTACATGGGACTTAAATATAACTAGCGAAATGTGGGTGTACAGACACCAGCACATCAAGCTACCCCAAACTGTCAATTTGAACATGAACCTATACGTAAGTTATAAAGATGAAAATCTATCAAAGAAATTTGTCAGATTGGTGTACCTATGGCAATGCTGATTCAGTTAGTTCTTGATTCAGTTTTTTTTAAATCTCGTAGTTGGCCTTGAGAGGCCGTGACTGCTCAACCGGTCTTTCCTGGGGCTGCCATTAAGAATGAACTTAACGCCTCCAGCCAGGGCTTAAAAACTAATTAAATACTAGGCGACTGCACGCTGAGGGCACCCCTGTGGGGTACAGGCCTGGGCGTCACTGTTAGGGGGACAGCAAGTGAGGACAGGCTGGATCAAAATATTGGCATTATTATTAATATTATTAGGGGAATTTAACTCTACTAGCTCAGCTGCGGCGCGGGCTGGCGCTTCAACGAGCAAGGGTCGGTTGGGAGTCTCGACGTTATGCGCCGTTACTCGGGGTCTTCGCGGGGTGCGAGGACCTCGGCAGCGAAGTCGGAATGACTTGATTCTGACCAGCGAAATAAAAAGTTTTGCTTTGTAACTAGTCGTCTACAATCACCTCCATCCACCTCCTATTTAATGCTAAAAGAATCTAATTCTGTTCATAATTACTGACGATGTTTACTTACTTGACAACTCTGATGCTTTGTATATTCTTCAATTGTTGCTCCGAGTCAAGTTCCTCAATGTTGTGCTTGGCGCGAGCGTCTGACGGGTGCAGAATGTGACCCATGACTTTCAGGTTGCCTAGAGAAGAAAAATCAGGTCTTGCATCATACAAAAATACATTGTCTTCGAAACAGAATCAACATGAAAAATTTCAACTTCATAGGATAAGAGAAAGTGTTTTTAATTCAGCTTGCAACATTTGACCCATACATACAAACTGATAAGGAAAGTTAGATAAACAAAGCTTGTAAAATGTTACAAGCTGAGTTCTTTCGCTGCCATCTGGCTTAAGTCGATGATGACATGACGGCAAAAGATGCAAATTTGGTGCCATATTATGTCGTAATGCCATCATGATTCCAGTGCAAGAGAGAGATGGAGAAAGAAAGAAAAAGTATTTATTAGACTCGCACAGGAATATCTTAAATTTAACTAGACAATATGCTTAACAAAAAAATTAAATTTAAAATAATATAATAAGTAAAATAAAAAACTTGTGTGGTTTTATGAAACCACCGTAAAAGTGAAACTTTTTTTCACATTATAGACATTTAACTAAAAACTACACGGTCAGCTGATGCGAACTATAGGCGCCGCCATATTGGCCTCGGCTGCTCTGACGAGCGCCTTTCACTTTATCCCTACTCCGCGGCCGACCGTCACGCGACACGTCACGCGACATGCAACACACAGACGAAAAAGTTTGAGACGATGTAATAAAAGTTTCACTTTAAAAACAAAGTTCTGTACGAGGCCAAAAGGCCCCTATCTCAGCATGATGCTGCGACATTTAAAAAGGTGTCGCAGCGCTGGAATTCTGATTCTGGAGCTATACATGATCGATAGTACCATCCCTTTTTCATTCTGGAATCATGCCACTACCACTTAATTTAGGCAATTCTTCGGGCTACGTCGGTTGCCTTGATTTCCCTACGGATCTCTTCATTTCTGATTCGATCACGTAGGGGAACTCCAAGCATAGCCCTCTCCATTGCCCTTTGGGTGGCTTTCAGGGTGAAACCAAACTATACGGTGTCAAAACTATCAGTCACTCAGCTTACCACCGTGAAAACTTTGGTGAAGTGAGATTTAAGTAAGCCGTCACTTCCTACTATCAGCCGATCTATTCTGTTAAATTCTCACCGTGAGAAATTAGGTGAAGTGAGCTGTCATTTCATCGGACACCAAGGATTGATGCTAATGCCAGCTCACTTTAAGCTCACTTCACCCAAATTATCACGGTGAGATTTTTTACAGAATAGCACTGCTGGTGAAATGACAGCTCATTTCACCTGAGTTTTTACGTTGAGATTTGTACAGAATAGACTAACTGTAGTGCTATTTTGTAAAAATCTCACCGTGAAAACTAAGGTTAAGTAAGCTAGAAGTGCTGAAAGGAAGTGCTGTCAATAGTGTCAAATTCTAGCATCAGCCGGTCTAATATGTAAATGTCTCACCGTTATTTATTTAGGTGAAGTGAGCTCAAGGGAATGACAGCACATTTCAAACTCACTTCACCCAAGTTTTCACGGTGAGACTTTTACAGAATAGCCAAGGTGGGACTGATAGCCCCACTACCCAGTTCAATCCTTACCGTTAACAACACAGGACTCGTCGGGCCTGTCAGTATTGATGCCGACCCTGCCAGTGAAGTGCACGCTGTTGTCTGATACTCCTCGTTGCCACCAGCTTTCTGTGCAGTCTGACTCGAACTGACCGGGATTTGAAGCCTGAAGGATGAAATAGTTTGCGTTACTGTTAAAGCAGATTAAGTTGGTAAAGTAAGTTGAAATAGAGAGGTGTCGGAGAGATATTCCTATTCCATTGCTTCATCATTATCATCTGCCAAGACTTTCCCTACTTTATAGGGGTATTTATTTCAACGTGTAACGGAAAGTGTATATATACCAAGAGCACGGCTTCTTTGGATGATATCAAACGATATTGGAAGGGTTTTTTAATCCTATCTCTACATGTTCGGAAGTTATGAGAATTTTTAATACATTGATACCAGAAACCAAACTTTTCAAATTGAAATAAACACATCACTCGGAAGAGATTTATCGTGATATTGGTAAGTAACGTGGAAAGTTATTGACCTATGTAGTGCGGTGACACGTTTGTTATGATTTGAATTTAAGAAACATATGAAACCGATTTGTTATCAATTCTTAGAGTATTTTATTTTGAGCTGAAACTATGTATAGTGATTCTATACCATCTTTAGTGCTTAAGGATAGCAATAGGGTTTCTGTTACACCTGTATAGGGCCCTTATATTTTATATGGTGCGACAGCAAGTATTTTACATGGAGCGATTGCCTATCTGACCTCCGCAAATCAGTTACAGAGAAAATACTATTTCTGACACTCCTTTTCATGATCTGACAAAGATTATGTCTGAACTTTAAGAGACTTTTGTTGAGTTTGTTTTGCCATTTCTTCTCAGGGATATGCCGATAGGAAAATTGTCAACTCCCTCTAGCTTATTATTTCCATTTTTTATTACATGACGTGTAAATGTGATCCTTATATCCTATTTACAATATAAACTTTATTCATTTTCAATCCTATTTCATTCTCATTTAATTTCATTTTCATTCCAATTTCATTTCATTAAAGGGAAAATAACGAAAATGTACAAATTTTAGTGAAAAAGCCTATAACAATAATATCATAATAATAATAAAATCAACAACTAACATGACTTACCCGCACAATGATCCTGTCACTAGCTGACGCAGCGATTATGAAGTCAGTATGCCCGACGTGTGCCCTCAGAGCTACCACCAGCTGGAAGTGTCTCTGGTCAGGATTGGGTCTGCCTTTCTTTCTCATGTTGTTGTTAGTGGTTTCGGCGAAGTGGAGCCTCCCTACTGTCACTTTTGCACCTTCGCGACGGATTTCGACTCTGTTTGAAGGAAATATATAATTTTGATAAGTAAAATTGCCCACAAGACTATTGTCTAAAATCACAACTATTTCCAGCCTGAATGTATAGTGGAGATCAACCAGAAAATCATTAGGACAGTAAACTTCTACGAGTCCCAGGGATCTAGTTTATAGAGGTATAAGGAACAGGGTGTAAAGTTCACTCATACTCCATAGAAAAAGGAGGATCCTCCGACCAGACGGGTGTGGTGTCTGGTGGGCTATTGTCCTATGACTGATGCCGTTGTAAATATTCTAGTTGCGCAGTAAACTCGTTTGCGCGATACCTGCCAGTGTGATACGTATTTCGAATGTGGCGTTGTAGATGCTGCCACAGGTTGAACTCTCAAGCGACTTGGAACTGTCTAAGCATGTGATCTAGTTGTGACAGGCCAAGGAACAACATGTTATTGCCAATTTGTTTATGCCAATTGATTTAGAGCAATCTTTTCATAAACTCGGGTTGCTGGTCTAAGAATAGCTGTCGAAGAGAAGTCATCCTTGAGGCTTTGGGATTTACGACACATTTTTAGTTTTCTCTAGCTTCTCAGTGTATAAGATTCATGTCCTAAGTATAATTAAGTAGCTGTGGAATAAGTGAGGTTTTCTAAATAATACTTACGGTACAGGATGAAAAGGTTTCTTTGTTCTGTCCGATTGGCTCTGTTCAATTCTCACTTCTTGACTTGGGTCCTCTGCCTGCAATGAAACATGAGCATACAAATTTTACAAATTTATAGCAGATTTTTGAAATTCAAAGACCAGTCTAACTGATGCTACTGCTGACGCTTAACTTGTAGCTAAAGAGCTGTCTCAATTAGTATATAATTTGAACCGATCAGAAACCTCTCCGTGCATAGCCTGTTAGGGAACATATCTGGGAGACTGTCAGGGGGTCTCCCCGAAGCCTTACTCTGCAAGTGTGCGAGGCAGCACGTAACTACCTTGCGCTGTCTTCCCTGAGCTCACAGTGGGAGGATCGGCGATCAAAGTGAGGACAATTTGATCTTCGAAGTCCTACTTAGTGTCATTTCAATTACCTAGTATCTTAACGAAAATGAATTTTCAACTGTAAACGAAAACGACGCTTCGGGTTGAGTTTTTTTTTTCGGACAAAAACACGAATTCAATAAGATATTAAAAATATTTACAGGAAAAGTTTTTATTCAGTGCGCAAACTGTAACCATGAATTCAGCATATCATTCTAGACCCCCCCAGCGCAGAAATTTTTCGTCGGTTATACAAAAAAAAAAAATCCGCTGTTCCATACATTTTGACTGCATAGGTATTGCAATTTTCTATGAAACAGTAGATTGTTTTTTGTATAACCGGTAAAAATAATCTGCGCTGGGGGTCTAGAATGATATGCTGAATTCATGGTTACAGTTTGCGCACTGAATAAATACTTTTCCGGTATATTTCCGTTGTATAAGTGAAGAAAGACTACAACATAACCTAGCTTTCAACTTCAAAACAAAATCCCATCCGTTTGTCAGCTTATTAAAGCCACGAGTGGGCTCGATTCACCCCGAACTTAGCCGAACATCACCTCTTATTCCCTAACTTTACGAAGTAGGCCGAATGACGCGAGACCATTCACGAACTTTTGATTTTCGGCTGGGTTTTGGCCGAAAATGAAAACGAAGCTTCAGTCGGTCATTTATTTAAATTAAGCAGCAGTTCTTTAAGTAAATTAAGTACGTATAACAATGGGTTCCTCACCTTTACCCCATAGAAGTGCAAACAGAAGTTGCTGATCTTCTTGAACCCCTCGCCGGTCTTCACATAGTGAGGGTCGCCCTGCATCTGAATCTGGCAGGTGACCTGGAAGTGGTTCTTCTTCTGGCAGACGAAGGCCTCGTCTATTTGGGAGAAGTTGAAGCCTTTGTCGGCGCCCACTACGTAGGAGGGAGGTTGACTGGAAGAGAAATTGATATATTTGGTTGGATAAAATGGTTGAGTTTTTTACCAATACAACACGCGCGCGTCTTTGGTCTAAAACGCTACTGCTGAGCATAAGAACCTGGGTTCGGTTCCCGGGTCGGGCAAAAGTGTTGTTGCGTTTTTCTATCTGGTATTTTTCAGTAGCAGCTCGGAGACTGGGATTTGTAATGATTGTGATGTCGTAAAAACCATATATTTGTGCGCTAATATTGCAAACGCTGACTAAACCTTACGAGATAGATCTAAATAATGTTCTACTTAATTGTATATCTTAAAAAGATCTACAAAACAATCACAATGGATGGTATATGTATATCTCCTAAGGATAACCCACAGTAACCATTTTTATCTTTTAAATATTACAAAAAAAAAATGGTTACTTACGAAGCATTTTAAATAATAATGTATTATTCCTTATGCAATTAAATGCGTTAAATACGTTGTGCATGTACCCCCTTATTTATAAACGCTGCTTAAAGTGAAGTAATGATTAGCGATTGATTAACCATACATTTTAAAGTTAAGAGATGTTTAAACGTCAAAAATTTATTTATTTATTTAATATCACCAACAAGTACAATATCTAACAGTTTCCCAAAACGATTTTATATACACGTATTAAACTGTTTATATCTATAAAATACACTTTAACATAAAATTTAACAATAAAAACAAAATAAAATTTCAAATATGTACGCCTTCTTCAATGCACCTTTGTGCTCCTGATGCAAATTTCGGCAGGTCATCGAAAATATCTTCCGTCGGCATATTAATAATAATACCTACGAGCGGCCCTTGACAAAGGGGCAAACTTTAACAAATTTGTCAAAGCGTATGGTGTGCCCTGTTGATGACAATAGTCTACATGGGACTTTAACATTATTGCCAAAATGTGGGTGGCATCTCTGCCCAACCCAAGGCTTGATGTCATGTATGTTGTATCCCAAACCGATTTAAGAATCTCTTATTTATCCTCAACTTGTG
Organism: Antitype chi; assembly: GCA_947359405.1. Classification (NCBI taxonomy): domain Eukaryota; kingdom Metazoa; phylum Arthropoda; class Insecta; order Lepidoptera; family Noctuidae; genus Antitype; species Antitype chi. The sequence goes on from OX375836.1 coordinate 6,649,540, forward strand.
CCGATACCTTTTGCCAAAATCAAGTGACGATGCAAATGTGACCCAGTCGAGAAGATCCTTTAGATTCTATTAAAGATCAAAATTAAATACAATTCAAATACTCACAGTGGCTTCAAGTTGCAGTCATACAGTGAATGCCAGACGTTTTGCTGGAAGTTACCAAACCGGATGCACTGCAGAGGAGCATCGTCACCCGCCTCAGAGCCATCCACAGAGGGGGGCGCCGGACGAGTGACGTGGGTTACACTCTCTGGTGAAAGAGCCGCTGGGGAAAGAAAGAGAAAGGTAAATGATTGGGTTCTTTTTAGAGGTCTTACTTCAAAATCTCTCAAAATTAAAAGTAATTTTTCACTAGAGTATTTATTTTATTTTATTCGGGAAACTTACAGCTAACTTAAACAGTGTTATTAAACAATATGACACTTAAGGCTATTAGGAGTGCCGGTAGTTCTGAGTAGCGTTCTTCCCTTCCGTGGCCTGGACGGGGCCGCCACCGTTTGATGGCGGACGCGATGGGGCCGCAGGGGAAGAGGAGTGTCGGTATAGCGTTGGCCGCTCTCCCTATCCACAGCGGCCGAGAAGTGGTAGGCGGCGGGGCCACTGCGCTGACCCGTCGCAGGGGGACCAAGGGTGCCAAGGGTGCCAGGGTAGTCTGGGGCCCTTGTGCTACTTGGTTCCTGGGGTGGTCACGGCGTGCCATGTGTCCTGGTGTGGACTGGTGGGGTCCTCAAGGGCTGATGCCTGCCAGGGGTGCGGGTTGTTCGAAAGAGATACCGTCGCCCGTGGCACACAGGCAACTAAGGGAACACGGGTGGGTTTTAGTCAGTAAAAGTCTGACACGCCCTCCTGCTCCACCCAGAGCGGGAGAAGATACTTGATGATTTCCCACCCTCAAAAAAAAAAAAACAATAAAGGTTAGGTTTCAAAAAAATTGGTTTTGAAACTCATATGAGGTCTTGCGTTGATTTTGATACACGTTGTATGACTTGCATAACGTTTAACACTTAATCGATTACTAGTTTTATAAAAACCATCCACAATAACTCACCGGGCTCACACTTCACTTGAGAGCTAGTATCCTGTGAATGCTTCCTCTTCTTCGTGCTGGGTTCCTGCAGGCTGGTGTACACCGGTGTCAGGGTCTCGTGACCCAACGCCACCAGCTGCGGGTTTATCATGCCTTGCTCCAGCTCTGGCATGTCTACCCTCATCTGACTGTATCTGGGAAGAAAGGTAAAATTGAGTCCGTTGTTTGTGTTATAGATGGTAATCCAATTGTTGTCACTCGGCTGAACGGATTTGGATGAAATTTGGCACTATAGATACTTTGTAGGTAGCCTAGATTAACGTATAGGGTGCTTTTTATCACGGTAGTACGTTCCTGCGAGATAATTTCAGACCTAACCGCGGGTGAGGCCGCTGGCAATAACTAGTGATTTATACTTCTACACTAAGCAAAGTGGCTTGTAAGGTTTGGTGGTATTTCTGATACTCCATTTGAAATAAGATTAGACATTTAACTAAACCTTTTTTACAGTCCAATCAACCGATTTTGACTTCTATTGCGTTAGTGGCATAACAAATGGCAGCTGCAGTAAACAGTTGGTATTGTAACTACTATTTTGCTTTTAATGCCATCCTTATGCCTACGGTATAGAAGTCAGAATCTGTTGAACGGACTGCAATAAAGGTTTGTTTAAATGTCTAATCTTATTTCAAATGGAGTATAGATATACTTGTGGAGGCCTTTTAATTTCATTCTTTTCTTCTGACACCAAAAAAGACGATGAGACGTGATTTTTACTAAGACGTATATAGGTAGATGTTTTAACAGTTTGTTTAAAAGAATAAACCAGTTGCTGCTATGTCTTTAACTTTTTGCCCTCAGCCCTTTATTCCCATTGACTGCAGTCTGTGCACAGGATAAAAAAAAAAATACTAGTCTCTTCAAAAACTGTGCCATGAAAATTTTGGTACGCGTCGTATGTAGTTTGGTAAATTAATATCTAGCAGAGGTTTACTGATCTCGTTCATTTCTTTGTTGCAAATTAAAGAGCGAATTAAAATAATCACCACGAGTGGCATAAATGGTCTCTCGGTCGCTTTCTGAGCATTAAACTACGTACCATCTTGCTGACTGAATAATTATTAGCTCAAGTAGGTATTGTATTCAAGGAGAAAAAAGAAAGTGTTTTCACCTGTTTTGATATACATCATCACCAAGCCCCAAATCATGTCTCACAGTCCTGATCCCAAGCTCCACAATATTAGAATCTTGGGGCAGCACCACCACATTATTCAGATTACTCCTCAACACCTCATGATCAATATTATCTGTCTTCAACTCCTCGTAGATGTAGTCGCCATTTTGCTGCAGGATCTCGTGGGTAGGTATGTGGTCATGGACTAGCATGTAGTCAGAACTGAGGACTGTTTGGGGTACCGCAATGGCGTGGGTCACCTGGGTCTCTGATGGGCTATAAGGATTCTCTGATCCTGAGTCCGGTGGACTTTCTGGGAGTTGGTGGCCCCTGAAATGTGGAATAAAAATTGTATTACTTCACTAAGAATGGTGATATTCTTTGTTTAGGTTCTGGAAAACAGTCTTTTTATCTTTTTTGAAGTGCATTATATTTTTTCGTGGGGAAATCCTTATGTTTTCACTGCATCAGGGGAAGGCAGTTCTAATAAGCTAGCGAGGGCTAAGCCGGCCATCCTCTTACAAACACCACCGTTCTTTGTACATGCCGAGGGTCACCGAGATCACCAGAGCAACACCGCAGTTATGATGAAGTCATATCATCATCAGGCATCAATTCATCTTCCCTATAACTTTCACGGGATAGTCTCTAAGTGGCACTAAATGAACGATCGGAGTCTCCTTTTAGTGTATCTTTATGTAGCATAAAGAGACTCCAAACACAAAGGCACTGGACATATGCGCGACAGAAAATAGCCTTAAGCTTAAGCTGTCTGCAAAAACCGAGTGGTTATGATCCTTTCGGTATGGGCATGCTCAGAGCAACATGATTGTAACGGCGGAGACTGATTTGCGTTCGTTTTTTTCTGAATGGGCCTGCTCTTGGCCTCGATCACGCCTGATGGAAAGCGACTGATGAGGTCTATGATGGATCGAGCGTGCCTAGAAGATGTTTGTTCGCTGTTGTTTTGAAGATAGACGGGTTAAATGTGGAAGGGAACACAGACGCAGGCAATCATTTCTTCATTTCGTTTATTAAATTCTTTGTTATATTTCTCATTGGAAGATGAGCTTACCCAGTCCGGCGCGGGTCAATAGTCTGGGGTGCATAGCAGGCCTCGCCGACGGAGCTCATGTACGCTTCTATGTCCAACTCTTCGATGAAGCCTGGACCTGGAGCAAAAGAATTAAAAACACATTAGTTTTAAAACAAGAAGAGTTGAGAAAGATCTTGGGAAAGGTAGGGATTGCGAACTTCAAGTACAGTTCGCGGCACGTAAGTTGAACTAAAATGGCGTATTTTGTTTCAACTTACGTGTCGCGATTTGTTATTTATTTGCAAACTTCTGTACACGTTACATCATACAGACTATGCTAGAAGATGACCTCATTATTTTTCCGTGCGAGGTAACAACTGCACGCGCTCCTATCTTCGGTTGTTTGTTCCGACTTGGGTTCAACTTATGTGCTGCGATCTACAGAAGAGCTAAAATACTGTTCAGGTTTATGATATGAATAAAAATACTGTTATTCATTCCATAACAACGGGGACGTAGCTAGAGATGCAGTTACGGTGGATGCGCTAAGGTATTAGATTTTTCATTATTTAGTCATTCAATGGGATTAAATTAACTTATAGGGTTGTATAGTTACCGGCACGTAAGTTGGCAAAAGATTTTGTAGTGGGGGAAGTTCGCGCAGGCACCATTTCATACATTTTTTACATGCGCGAATTTCCCCCACTACAAAATCTTTTGCCAACTTACGTGCCGGTAACTATATCAATGATTTTGAGTGTCAAAAATAGAGAAAAATTTGTCGTCATGCTTGACAACGTAGACTTTTGTCGACTGAAGAATAGAAACATTTCTTCTCTTCAGTTGAAATCTTTCTACAATCTGTGATTTTGTCTATTCTTCCGTCGACAGAACCCGTTTCTATGGTGGTCATGCTACGCGTGCTGTATTGTATTTGACGTTTTCAATCCATATGTATCGATACTGTATCGATCGATTAGCTCGAAGTCAATAACTTTTGATTTTCCGCCAATCACTCCGTGAAATCACTTTCGAAAACGCATATATAACAAATACTGTCATGGTGACTGCCTCGTGGGTCTAGTGGACGCAAGTGGTTTACTGCTAATCTTGAGGATCTGGGTTCGATTTCCAGTTCGGGTAAAGTGTCGGGTAAGTTGATGCCAATATGCTCACCCCCTATTACATGGGATTTAACGTAACTGACAAAATGTAGGTATACTGCCTAGCCTTTGGGGAATACAGGCGGTATTCTATGTTTAAGGTGAACCTAGTCCACATTTTTTGCATACAAACTTCGGGAGTGTTTTACTCCACTGTCTGACATGGCACATCCAAAGTAAAATATGATATAGTTTTGTCTCATTATTAATATTGTCTGTACGGATGCAGAATACTAAAATAAAATCCGATTAAAAAGTTAGGAGCCAACAAAGATCAGTTTTTATTGCTAATTTTACTGAACTTTGGGCGTGTTTAAGTAATAAAAGAAGTGTAAAATCTCCAAAACCAAGTCGGTACCGATAAAGTTCAATTATCTAAAAGTTCAATAAACTATTATTGGTCATTGATTTATGCATTGGCTTTTTCATAAAACCCGATCTTCCATAGGACTTTTCTTAATGTTTTCAGGATTTTTTAAATACAATATATATTTTTAGTCAATACAGGATTTCACGTTGGGTCCTTGGGTCCTGATTGCTCTCGGTAAAAAATGATAAACGAGCGATAGACTTCAGCCATTAAAGGTAACAGCACAGATTTTTACGATAAAAATACAAAGGGAAAGAAAGGGATAAAAGAATTAGAATTTCCTAATGAAAGAAAGGGTCTTTTCCAAAAGACATCAACGCGCGACTCATCCGTATGGTCGTCCACCCAACCACTATTTTAAATAGACCCCTGCGGTGGCTCATAATCTGATTATATAAAAAAAAAACGAAGTAACTGATGAATTGTATCGTCGAGCTATTGGATTATTATTTTTGACGCTTTGACACTCCTATATCTATGTACATATACACAGTATACTCGTACATATAGATCATGGGAAGCGTGCGGTGACGATGACGCGAGTTCCATGATTATGTTCACACAAAAAGCAGCAGCGGGAACATTATAGGCTAATCATGTCATATAAAAAGGACGATTGCATTAATATTACATCACGTAGTAGGTAAAAGAACAAGGGACTCGCAAAATGCCGAGTCATTCAAAAACACCCATTTTTGAAAAGTGTCTTAATTAGATTCTAAAATGTTAATAAACCACAAAAAAAAACATAACATTTTTATTTAATCGATTAGTGCCATAAAAATGCATTTAAATTTTCATATTTCGCGCGTAATTTGACGAAAACGCTAGACGGGGTGACCGTCATATTGGTCTTGGCTATGACGTCAGTTTGCTGTGTAATTAAATGCGCTGATATTTTGTATGATAATTGTTTGTATAAAAAAAAATCGTTTTTATTCTACTTATCGTTGGTTGGCTGTTCCTGAATGTAAGATATTATTTCAATTAAAATTTACTTTGGTTACGAAAATAATAAAAGTACAAAGTGGTTCAGTTGAGTAGTTTATACAGCGGTATGACGTAATAACATGGCGGCTACTATTTCACGGTGTTCAAAAACAGATAAAAAAAACTGAAATCTTTGAATTGAGTTTCTAAATTTATTTTGTTATTTCATGAATTAAAATTAACATTTTCCGACTGTTTTTTGCCTAAGCAATCTCATTAATATACTTTAAGATTTTTTTCTCATTTAGAGTAAAATACTCTATTGTTACCTACACAAATGTAGTACTACACAAACTAATATGTTAAGCTTAAAATCCAACAAGCTTATGGCACAAAATCTAGATTTTCACGAATTTCTAAGTACTAGTGACCGCCGAGTGGTCGAAATTCGGCCATAACTAAAAAATATTAGTTTTCTGCGCGGTTTCTTACGGTCGCGTAATTTTCGTAAAAAGAGGTACAAAGTTTTCACTTCACGTATACATAGAAGTTAGATGATACTCTACGACCTTGACGAGATAAATTGACCGATAGAAGATTGTCATTTCCATGAAACTCGGAAAAGACGCTTAACAGAAACAAAAGAAATCACTACACTGCAAGATTCCACATCACAACTTCGTCTGAACCTTCAGAACTGAGAGAAAATAGACCATCGTACTCAAAACACACGCACAGTAAATAAAACTATAATTTTACTTAACTATAGCACTACTTGCGCGGCTTGATAGAGAATAGATACTGCTTGTCTATGCTTGCGAAATACACGCAATTGTTTACGCATTCGACCAGCGTTTCCGCACCCTCCCATATAAGTGCGCACACGCATGGTATGGACTACCGTGTGGTATGAGATGAAGATATTATAGACGGTTTCCAGTGGGCATAAGTAGTGTGAACGAATGACTGAAATGAACGATGCCTTCAAAAGTCACTGGGAATTACTTTTAAGTCAGGGCTCATAGGTCACAAGTCCACCCTTGATGACGTCCAGCAGTTTTCTGAGCGCGAGCCAATTTAAGTACAAATTTTTTGTTTATTAAAAAAAAACCTATTAAACTCTAAAACTCAACCTTAAATTCCCTCTTAAATAAGATTACCTCATCAGTCATCGTACATGCAATTTTCGTATGATTTTGTGCTTTAATTTTATTAGGAAATGAAACTAAAAGTAGTTTTGAAATCTACCCTGTTTTAGATTACTTTTGTATCGAGCAAAAAACAATTTATCTTGTTTTGAATGTTGTTCCAATTTTTTTCAATTTTCCCTCAAACAAGTATGTATGTATCTATGACATATTTATATACACGTAGCAGCGTGTCAAGCCAAGTTCAAGCCAATAGAACTGGCGAGCAGCACCGTGTTTAATAATACACGAACCATTTGGAGTCACTTTTGACCCCCTCATAAGATTTTTATATACTATTTCTTTTTGCACACCGGAATATCAGCACTTCAGCAGTCACCGTATTTATTAGTCTACAATCGGAAACAGCTATATTTTTTATAATTGATCGACAAACATGCGTTTCTATACGACACTTTCGACGATGCGTAAACATCTACAATTGAAGCACGCAAGCAGACACAGAAGTTGCATGTTAAACCAACGGAATAATATGCGTAATGAGTAAAGTTCCTTATGGAAATACAATTGCACAAGATACATAAGAGAAATGGAAGAAAGACACATAAAGAACACAACAGACATAAGTAGGTACCTATGTCTGTTGTGCTATATACACTATTGTGGTTAAGGTTAACCACAATAACAAGTATTCTATCTATCTATCTTATAGAGCAGTAAATCATCAAATAACTTTTCCCACTCTGGTTGGAGCAGGAGGGCGTTACAGACTTTTACTGACAAAAACCCACCCGTGTTCCTTCAGTTGCCTGTGTGCCAGGGGCCGCGGTATCTCTTTCGAACAACCCGCACCCCTGGCAGGCATCGGCCCTTGCGGACCCCACAAGTATAGCGCAGTGGTGGCCTAGTAGTAACTTCCGCCATTTTCGTAGTTTCGGACCCAGTCAGACGCTTTAGTTTGTGTAAATTATTTCATCACCACTTTTCTCAAAACGGCGTAGGAAAACATCGTGAGGAAACCGGCATGTCCTAGAACCAAAAATTCGAAGACATGTGACATCTACCAACCCGCACTGGGCCCGCGTGGTGGGTTACGGTCCCCTCGCTCTTACATAGGAGGCCTTTGTCCCAGCAGTGGGAACGTTGTAGGCTTATTATGCTAGATAATCTAATAACTGTGATAAGGTTTTCTTTGCTTCGGCCTTCCTGAGTCCGAAGTCTATTTAAAGACTTTAGGTAAGTCAAGGCAACTTCTCATGCGAGATTTCCAGCAGGTGGAACGAATGGGTTTGGTAAGGAAGCACTATCTCAGTACAGTTTTATCCTTACTTTAGACCGTTCGCCAGTGTGTTCTAGGACACTTTAAAAAGCTGTTACGGCGGAGGATATTATCGTAAGGGTGTCATATTATATCGGAAACTATCATGGCTCTTGCATATGCATATGAAAGTACTAAATGTATTCGAATGTATTACTTATTTGTTAATTATTAGCCATTAATGTCCCACAGTGGGATGAAGGCCTTCCTTTCCACATCTCTCTGTACAGAGCTGCGAAAGACCAATCGTTTTTAAAGGAGTCCAGCTAATCCCGCCATGCAGCGATACGTTATTAATAAACAAGAAAATTTGTCTATTTGTCGGTTTGGGCCGTCTAATCCCCGAAACGGCTGGATCGAATTTGATGAAATTTGGTATGAGGATACTTTGAACCCTGGGGCAGAACAAAGGCCGCAGACGGTAACCAAGTCACTAATAAGTAATAAGCCAAGATTGAATACCTATCCTTATTTTTTTGGATTTTCCCACCTCAGTGAGGGTTTCTACGCACATTTTCTCCTACCATCATCATAAATCGGTTGCCCACGCCCATAATTTCAATAAACGTTGCTTTTACTATAGTTTCCACGACGCGGCTATGCGTGACCGGTGATCAAGCAGTAACTGAATAAATTATCTAGATATTTGCAAATCCTATTGCCTATAATCATGTATGTGGGAAAAACTTGGATGAGCTGTGTTTTTGTGGTGAAGGTTCCGTACTTATTAGCCCGTGTTCCCAAGGATGTTATGAAATCGGGGTGGATTTTTTTTGCGCAGCGGACTTTCATAGCGCTGCTTTGCGCCGAGAGCTAAAAATCGACCAGTGTGTTTTTTTGACGCGATGAGATGCACACACACAACCAGCCTCAAATGTTGCTGAGACACAGACTTCTCTGTGAGAGTGAGTGGGCTATAATAATCCACTACGCGGGTCCATTGCGGATTGGCGGATGTCACATGTCTTCGAATTTTTGTTTCTACGAGACATGCCGTTTTCCTCACGATGTTGTCCTTCACCGTTTTGAGAGCTTTGGAGATGAAATATGGCAGAGATATAGCCTGATATTTGGAGAAGGACATAGGCTACTTTTTTACGTGATAACCGACATCCACGCAGGCGGAACCACGGGCAAAAGCTAGTTGCTAATATTTTCTATGCTATTCTTATATGAAAATCATATGCTATTCATATGTTGTGCATGACACAACAGAATAACAAAAGAACTGGGGCCTTAGTCTGCTATTTTTATAAATTCGTCATTCCAACACGATCCCATTGTCATTAATTTGTCATTTTGCTAAAAGTTCGTAATCTGCTAAATTCATAATGGTCGATCATTGGTCGGTCAATGGTCTCGTAATAGAATTGTGTCATAATGGCATTTTCGTATTGCCATTATTATAAAACTCGTTAGTAGAAATGTTTTTCGAAAAACTACTACTAAATTTGAACATTTATTCATGCCAGATTTCATTTATATATATTTTTACATATTATTTATTAGTGTTATAAGCAATCTAAAGTAGTAGGAAGTTCGTAAATTAAGTCTGTCATTCATTTGTCATTATGTACAAGATTACCAATAAATACCATTTCTTTCAATGGAGTGTCAGTGGCTGACCATTGGAAAGTCATGATGGCGCCATTTTATTAGTAGATTACCAAACTTGCCAAAATCAACAATTATGAAATCAATGATAGACCATTCTGACACTATTGTAATAGCAGACTTGACGCCCTGATCTACACGATATGCAGAGACGGATGTCAATACCTCAACTTAATACATTAATTAAAATGTTATTATGCAACATTAATTACGATACAAAAATAATAATCTTAACCTCAGGGAACCCTACAGATAAGCATAAGAAGTAAAGTCATTGACACTGATTGAATGTATAAGTGATGATGTAGTGAAAGGCCCGGGGGTGAACGGCTTGTGCACGACTGGTGTGTTATGGAGGTGGATACAGAAGTACCATTAGGTACTAGTGCTAGAGCCTGACCTATACCGCTGTACCACGCCTTAGGTAAGTACAGCGAGGCGGGGGACGGGACGCTGTGAGTGGTGACGAATGAGCGGCTTGCACTGACGTTTTGACGAATCAGCGCTCTGCACTAAGGCGCGGTACAGCGGTATCGGTTAGGCTATAATATTCATGTGACAGGCGCGAACCTTTTTTGTTTTGATAACGGGGGGAAATCCTCATGAATGTCCTTCGCCCTGAGGAGGGCGGAGGGGTCTGTCAGACTCTTACTGACTAAAACCACCCCGGTGTTCCGTCTCACATTTGCACCGGAGATCACGGGAACAAGAGCGACTTCCGCGATCACCTCTGCGGGCCACCTCGCGTTAGGGGGGGCCTTAACTTTGAACCCAGCCAGGCTTTTACTTTGTGTATTTAATTTCATCTCAAAAATAGTAAACTAAGTTGTAAAAGCTGACTCAAAAACCACTAATCATAACTTGACCAAAATGGGACCACTAGGCTTTCCAAACCACAGAAGATTTTATATCAAATCGGTTTATAAATGACGGAGTTCTCAGGTACTTTACAACATAAAAAAAATACAGTCGAATTGAGAGCCTGCTCCATTTTCTGAAGCCTGTTCAAAACTTACTCAACAATGAAATAGTGCATGGCACATAGGTATAAAGATACCAGTCATCACTGAGGCGATTTTTTCAGTGGTTTTAGCAAGTGACCCCTTACCTACCGAACTATAAAAAACATTATACGTCAAAAAGATTTTATTTCTTTCGATATTTTTCTCTATTCATTTGTTTCAAGTGTTGTATGAACTAGTACTTCTATCTTTTCTTCAGTATCTACTTATTACTGAATCTTCAACGTGGTGTGTTGTCAATGTTGTCATAGAGCTCCCGGTAATGGTGGATTCATGTAAATTGTATGTGTTATTTTATTTAAATTTCAGACCTTAATAGAGAATATACATAATGATTGTATTATTCAATTTAATATAGAACATTATATTTAGTATAAGCGAAACCTGAATATAGTTTGTTCAGATTATGTAACTAAATCGATTCCAATAATTTTTCACACCATGTTATAATTTTTCTCAAAAAATTATTGCAAGTGTGATGGAAAATGTTATCACCAGTAATTCATTATAATAGAATCGCCATACGGTTAGGTATCTACTGCCTAATTATTATCAATGAGCACAATACGACGCTGGACGCGCGGGCGGCGCGGGGTGCCGCGTGGTGACCACGTTTGTATAGACAACTAGATAACATAACAAGCTTATAACTTTGTGACTTTTCATGACACAGTTTTGAAATTGAGTACATAGATTCTTCACATAAAAATACTATACTCCATTTGAAATAAGATTAGACATTTAACTAAACCCTTTTTACAGTCCGATCAACCGATTTTGACTTCTTTTGCGTTAGTGGCATAACAAATGGCAGCTGCAGTAAACAGTTGGTATTGTAACTACCATTTTGTTTTTAATGCCATCCTTATGCCTCCGGTATAGATGTCAGAATCGGTTGAAATGACTGTAAAAAAGGTTGGTTTAAATTTCTAATCTTATTTCAAATGGAGTATAGACAATTGTTTCGGGTTTCGCATATACTAAAACTAGGGTTGTTTATTAAATAATATAATATAGCAGTAGTGGCCCTGTGGTATCGCCCCTGACTTAGGTATTAGTTGTAGCCTCAACGACTGCTGAATTTCCTTCCGACGTCAAAGTTTTCCAATGAATTTCCTTCGGCATTTCATTATTTCAGGCATCTCTATCAGCTGTCATACCGTAATTATCTTCCTGCCTAACCGTATTATCTTATACACAGTTATTTAACTTGTGGCGTCACGTATTGTGCATTTGTGTACGCACCTTTATTACGTGGCGTCGCCTGTATTATGTTTAGTTTGTATTCGTTTTTGTGTTAGTTTGTTAAGTGGGTTGCCACTAAGCTACGATCTGGTTGTCAACCGTCACGGGACACGGACTAGATTTTAAGTCATTATTTTATTCTGTCCCAACTAGTTTAAGGCCCTGGTAACTTTAAATATTGTCGTTATGACCGATAATGGTTCGGACTGTACAAAAGGTTTAGTTAAATGTCTAATCTTATTTGAAATGGAGTATATGTCCCCAAAAACTCTTCATTAACTATTATGATTATTTTACTTCCCAAACCGATACAAAAATATAAATTGGTACAAAAGTATAATTAATTAGCACTCTCGTGTCATTGATTGCCTTGACCTGAAATCTGAGATGATATCATAGTCGATTCGAGTTTAGTAAATGTTTAGTTACTGATAATACCTACCTAATATTATGTGTCTTTCTCATAATAATTATTATGCTATACACCATTTACTGCTTTAGAAAAAAGAGGCTCGTAGAAGCAGAAGCACAAAAGATTTTATTTCAAAGTTAAGTTCTCTTTTTTTTAGGTAGATTTAAGACAGTACTAAATACTGACAAACGAAGTAAAAGTAATTTTATTTTAAATTGAAATGAAATAATTATACGAATTAAAGCCACATAATTTCATGTGATAAATAGTTACTCATGATTACAATAAAGTGTGACAGCTAATATTTAAATAAATAATAATAAATTTGGCATTAATCGTAACTGCAACACGTTTAATGTAATTTTTTAACGAAGTGTACATTAAAAATAACCTTTTGTAACTTCTGTCTAATGTTATTTTAAATGGAGTATAGTTTGTTTTGATTCTTTTCAATTACGGGTTCAATATGAAGCCAGATTGCTTCTTTTTCTTTCCAATATTTTTTGCCGTCATGTTTCTTTCGCTAATTATTATGTTCAGCTGATGTAAACTGCAGGCTTAGCACGAAAACCGTAGAAAAGCGTTTTGTCGACAGAAGAGTAGACAAACATTACGTTTCCGTGTAGACAATGGCCAGTTTTGTACCGAGAAATGTAGACAAGCGATTTGTATTCTACGGTAGAGTTAAAAATCTATCTGTGTGCCAAATTTCATTCATATCCATTCAGTCGTTTTTGCGTGAAAGGGTAACAAACACATCTACCTATACATACAAACTTTCGCGTTTATAATATTATGTAAGGAAGTAAGGATTAATATGTATTTATTAATACAAATTCGAATTTGAGCGACCACTTGTTATGTAAATGCTACTAAAAGATTTGCAAATAATAATCCTTCAGAATATTGCGTAAACAATAAACAAATCTAACAATAACATCGCTAAGTGTCAATTGCAGAGGTTATCACTAAATAAATAAACTATCCTTGACCAAATATTCGTATCATTTTACATTTAAAATTAATTTCTGGGGCAGTCAACATACTTTATTAATGTAGTTCAAATTAATCAAAAAAATAACAAATTTTCTATAACCTAACTTAACTAAAACGAATAAACTAAAACAAAGTGTCGAAAAACTCATCCGCATCGCTGTCGACTGCTAATGTACCCAAGAGACTGGCGGCATTACCGCGTTGTATAGCAATGCTCAGCCTCTAGCCAAGGTAAAAACCAGCCCTTGGGTCACGGGAACTGTCAACCAGCCGTTTCGAGATTTCCTTATAGAGAGCATGAGCCTCCGCTAGGAGTATATGTGTTCTGTGGCATGAGCACTCGGACCCCACGGCTTGAGGGTTTCAACCCCAAACGGCTCGAAAATTTAATTACCAAGAAGGTTGTTATACTTTCGCCGCTTGAGGTTTTCCGCAGTCGCAGCGGCAACGCCAGCACAGCACACCGAGCCAGGAAGATGGCGCAAGAGTATCGACACACGTTGCATCCCACACTAAAGGCCTACCCATTTTCCATGGAAATAAAGACATGCCGTCCGGTCTCTTACCATCGTCGCGTGCTAAGCCATTTGGTTCTAATACAGCTGAAACATAATTATAACATAATCTCGATTCTTAGCCGTGCCATCTCGAGATATAGATACGACTAGAGATCAATCGTGAGGCCATGGTCAAAAAATTTGCATCAGCGAGTTGATGACTTGACGATTTTAAAAGTTTATAAACTTTAATTTGTTTAGCCATAGAACATGCGCTAAGAAAGCTCGCAAAATTAAACTTTTCTAACGTTTTTTGCAATTTGCAGAAGCAAAAGAGATTTGCAAAAGTGCCTACACGGTAAAATTTATGGAACAGCTGTTTTTTTTTTGTATAACCGACAAAAAAATTCTGCGCTGGGGGTCTAGAATGATATGCTGAAACCATGGTTACAGTTTGCGCACTGGATAACAAGTTTTCCTGTATATACAGGGTGTAACAGCTATTGCTATCCTTAACCATTAAAGATAACAGCTGGTATAGAATCACTATACATAGTTTCAGCTCAAAATAAAATACTCTAAGAATTGATACCAAATTGTTGGTTTCATGTTTTTTTTAAATTGAAATCACAACAAACGTGTTACCGCACTACGTAGGTCAATAAATTTCCATGTTACTTGTCAATATCACGATTAATATCATCCGAGTGATGTGTTTATTTCAATTTGTAAAGTTCGGTTTCTGGTATCAATGTAATAAAAATTCTCATAACTTTTGAACATGTAGAGATAGGATTAAAAACCCTTTCAATATCGTTTGATATCATCCAAAGAAGCCGTGCCTTTGGTATGTATATACCCTTTCCGTTACACGTTGTATACTTGTACATATTATTAATTTTAAGACCGGTAGTTTTTAAATTATGTAAAGAAGACTACAGTTCTACAGTATTTTACAAATCACTTTTTCCTACTCTATGGAACAAAACCATAACGCAAACTACACCTGTCTCCCCTCAAAAACTACCCTTTTCAAAGGTAAATAATGTTTTATTTGAGCAAATCACACAGTTGACCGAGCAAGCTAATATTGTGGACACCCCACGCTAATTTGTAAACTAAATTGTGTACACCCCACGCCAGGGGGTCGAAAACTAGTGATCCGTGAAAATGCATCTGGTATTAATCATTGTAATTTTCGTATAATTTTTTGTGGAATGATAAATATTATATGATAATGTAGGAAATGGCATGTGTTTTTTTCGTCGTTCTTTTTTTAAACGATCTTTATTAATCTACTAGCTGACCCGGCCACGCGTTGCTGTGGCTAAATTGAAAAAAAATCTGAAAAACTTGTTATCATAGCACATTGAAATAATAAGTGCTAAATATTTTTTATTATAGCGTCAACAACACGTGGTAATTATGCTGTTAAAATGTAGCTTACATGACACGTTCGTAGATTTACCATAGCAGCGCCATCTATTGATTACTTACTCAACCCAGTCGAAAGGTATCGACATCTGTTAGAATCATTTGGAGTTAACAGATAATTGTGACTGTCAAATAATAACAGACAAATAATTAGCTGAATTTTATAGCGTCAACAACACGTGGTAATTATGCTGTTAAAATGTAGCTTATATGACACGTTCGTAGATTTACCATAGCAGCGCCATCTATTGATTACTTACTGAACCCAGTCGAAAGGTATCGACATCTGTTAGAATCATTTGGAGTTAACAGATAATTGTGACTGTCAAATAATAACAGACAAATAATTAGCAATAAATTAAAATTGCGACTATAATTTGAGATTTAAACTATCCTATCTCTCAAGTTGGATCGAACTGCACATGGTGTGCGAATTTTATTATAATCGGTTAAGTAGTTTAGGAGTCCATTGAGAACAAACATTGTGACACGTGATTTATATATATTAAAGAAGAAGATTATTCAAGACCTAATTGTTCACATTGTTTAAGAGTGTTCATTCAGCGCGGGCTGGCAACGTCTGTTTGCGGACGAATGGACGAAGATTTTATCGGCATGTCAGAAGTTCTGTGAGGGGGATTTATGAAAGTGTTGTTAAGTTTTTACTTTGTCTTAATATTTGTATTATTTTCTCTTTTGTGGAAATGTTATTTTTTTTTGTTATTTTTTTGTTTGTGCAACCTGTGTCTTTAATTTTTGTAATTGGTTTTAAACCGTTTTAATTAAAGAAATAAATAAATAAATAATAACGCAAAAAAATAATAACGTCGTATTTCAAGTAGTTTTTCATGATTATGTTATTAAGTTTAAATCAAAGTACTATTTAGTTTCAGACAAGCACTAGATTGTTGGTATTTGGCTCGATGGATCAGGTTAAGCTACGCTTGCCGCGGTTGGCCCGTGGAAGGGTGACCATCTTTAGATACATACGAAGACCCCTCTATGCTTCGGACAGTTCGTTAAGCTGTTAGTTCCTGGCTGTCATTCGTGGATCGTGGACAGTCGTTACGGGTCTTCAGAAGCCTGAAAGTCTGACAACCAGTCTTACCAAGGGGTATCGTGTTACCTAGCAACTGGGTTGTGGAGGTCAGATTGGTAGTCGCTCCATGTAAAATAATGGTATTCAGCTGTGTCCGGTTAGACTGGAAGCTGACCTTATAGTTGGGAAAAAGCTAGGCAGATTATGATGAAAATATTGTATCATACCGATAAGTATGTCAATGCAGATCATAGTCTACCTATACAGGATAAAATTTTAACCAGTGCGCAAACTGTAACCATGAATTCAGCATCATTCTAGACCCGCTAGCATATACATTTTTCGTAGTTTATACAAAAAAAAAATCAGCTGTTCCATACATTTTGACTGCGTAGGTATTGCACTTTTCTATGAAACAGTTGTTTTTTTTTTGTATAACTGATGAAAAATTTCTGCGCTGGAGGGTCTAGAATGATATGCTGAATTCATGATTACTGTTTGCGCACTGGTTAAAATTGTATCCTGTATGACATGCTTCATCAAAATCCCTTCAGCCGTTAAGAGTGTAATTCAGTAACGCTCATGCATAATTATATCGATCAACCGTTTCAAATGACTAATATTAAATGTATGTTCTCATATTTTTCCAAGATCAAAGATTCAATTTTTATCACAACGTTTATAAAGGTCAAAATGTATCAGCCTTTTTGACCTCAACAAACATTACATATACCAGGGATTTCGCTTTTTATCAATGGATGTTTATGTCCATTCACAAAACGGTTAACAAAAGGCCAATTGACCAATCATTACAGTAGTATCAAATCGGTACTGTACTGTCATTGAAATTTATGAATGGTTCAGACACATGATAAGGCGGTCAAAATTTTGTTTTGTTAATGTTGCTACGAAAATTAGTACAGTCCTGCCCATATTGCACCCAAATATCAAAGACAAAGACATTTATTCGTCGGATATGGTACGTACAAAGTTGGACAAGTGTAAATACGTTTAGGACACATCCGCCGCTAAAAGTGGCATACGAATATTAACAATTATTAATAACACATGGGTGTAAAACCTAACTTTTAAACTATTTTTACTTTAATACACAATACAAAACACTTATGGTGAACATAGTCCATATTTTTTGCATACAAACTTCGGGAGTGTTTTACTCCACTGTCTGACATGGCACATCCAAAGTAAAATATGATATCGTTTTGTGTCATTATTAATATTGTCTGTACGGAAACAGAATAGTAAAATAAAAAGCTATTAAAAAGTTAGGAGCCAACAAAGATACGTTTTTCCTACTAATTTTACTTAACTTTTGGTGAGTTTAAGTAATAAAAGAAGTGTAAAATCTCCAAAACCAAGTCGATACCGACAAAGTTCAATTATAGAAAAGTTCAATAAACTTTATTGGTAATTGATTTATGCATTGACTTTTTCATAAAATCCAATCTTCCAAAGGACTTTTCTTAATTTTTATGCGATTTTTTTACTTTATATGATCCTGAATCTCACCCAATAACGTTGTTTGTCACTGATACTATCTCTGTCGGACACGAAACTTGGTCAGACAGCGTGATTTTTAGCCAGACCCACCACGAGCTCGAGTTCGAGCCCACGACTAGGTTAACGACACGACGGTTAAGGACACATTTATACAATATAAAATAAAATAAAACAACAATAACAACCTTCGTATTAATATAAAAATCTAATATCTGTGTATAATACCTATTTAAATTCAAATTTTGGAGAAGCCAAGTTTTTAGTTGTTTTTTGAATAAATGTAATGGTATTTCTCGTATTCGTTTTGGAATATGGTTGTAAACTTTTATGGACATAAGATATCTGTTTCTATCTACAGGGTGTCCGGTAATTAATGGATAACCTTGAAATGGTTCATGGTAGAACTAATGGCCATTCATAAAAAAAAACATTT
The DNA here is from genome assembly GCA_947359405.1 of Antitype chi. Lineage (NCBI taxonomy): Eukaryota > Metazoa > Arthropoda > Insecta > Lepidoptera > Noctuidae > Antitype > Antitype chi. The sequence goes on from OX375836.1 coordinate 6,667,919, forward strand.
ATTATAATTTTTTTTCAGGAAAAAAAAATCCAAAAAAAACCAACCGACTTCCGAAAAAACACTACAAAGTGAAAAATAACTTTAATTTAGGAAGTCGGTGTCTTTGGATATGTATTTGAATTTTTTGTCACCGCCATCTGAAATTAAAGTTATTTTTCACTTTGTAGTGTTCATTCGAAAGTCAGTTGTAATTTTTTATATTTTTTATTTACCGATTAAATACAAATAAAAATATTTTTTTCTGAATGGCCATTAGTTCTACCATGAACCATTTCAAGGTTATCCATTAATTACCGGACACCTGTATAGTGCTGTTACAAAATTGATTTTTTAACTTGGTGGGGTTCCTTTTTGTGAATCTATTATTTTCGGTTACTGTGGAGAAGAAGTTTCATTTTTTCCTTACAAATATGGCAAGCTATTTCTAAAAGATAAATAGTTTTTTTTTAACCTTTAGTTAAAAAAAAAACCCTTATCCTTTCGTCTAATCGTTCAGCTCCTAAAATTCTGAGTTAAGTTACACGATAATGGACAAATCCGTTCACTGACTGGACAGGCCCTCACAAATCTGCGCGGTTATTTCCTCAAAAGACCATTTCAAACACCAATCCACATGGTTTTCACATGATCTGGGGGCCGATTCTACTAACAAATTTGTTAAAAAAACGCAATAGAACCGCAACCGAATCACCACTTTTAAGCGTTTTCGCATTCTACTAAAATGAACAACGGTCCAGCTGCGACACAGCTGCGGTTACGTTTTAGTTACGCCAACGATCGATTGAAACAATGTCAAAACCTATTCTACTAACAAAATCGAACATGAGCGTGACGTTTACTATAGGACAAAGTTAATGATAAAATTATGATCATTATGTCTTTTAATTATAGAAAATACTTTTAGTGCCACATATTCGTGTTTAGTAACATTTTTAGATTGAACTTTTTTCTTTTTGGTATTAATAAAACATATTATTTTGGCATGTTGGTAACGCGGGTTACCCGCTGTGTTCCCGCTACAGTTCAGTTGCAATTCGTTTTAAGTTTAGTTTCCATTTTGCTTATAAAATAGTAGAATGACTTTTTATGTAACTATCGAACGGCGATCGAAATCGAACTGTTGTAGAAACACAATTTAACGTGTAACGTTGCAAATTAGTAGAATCGGCCCCCTGATCAAGATTATGTCTGGACTTTAAAAGAGACTGTGACCTCTGAGTTTTTTTCGGCCTTTCTTCTCAGAGTAGTCAGTTAGGAAATGCCGACCTCATCTATGTAGTTTATTTTTTAGCCGACTTCAAAAAGAAGGTGGTTATCAATTCGACAGGTTTTTTTTTAAAATGTACGTTTGGGCATAACTCCGTCATTTATAGACGGATTTGCAAAATACTTTTTTTGTTCGAAAGGGGTTGATTCCGAAATGGTCCCATACTAATATAACTATGTATAACTAAAAAGTCGTTTTTTTTCAAAAACAAAAAAAAAAGCCGACTTCCGGAAAAACACTACAAAGTGTAATTTTGGAAGGCGGTGGCAAAAAAATTTAATACATATCCAAAGTCACCGACTTCCGAAATTAAAGTTATTTTTCACTTTGTAGTGCTTTTTGTTTTTTTTTAGTTTAAAAACAAAAATATGTTTGACGTGTAAAAGTGTTGGCACAAACCTACTTACAGAAATAAAATCATTTATTATTCATGTCTTTTTCTTGTACACTTCTGTATTAGTAGTCATCGCAGTGGTCACCTCCTTTTTAGCCATAAGCATCTTTCATACAGCCCGTCCAAAACGATTACTACTAATTTATTTACGCCTAGGTACCTACTGTACCTAGGCGTAAATTTAGCACCTCATCATCTACATAACTTTTCCCTACGGCTAGTAAATAAATAGAAAAACAAAACAAAAAATGTGTGCGGTCTGCGGAGTTCCTTACGCGAAACTCGCTAAACGGCACTCATGATGAAAAAAAAAAAATCCCAACCACCTTCTTGGATTTACATTTTGACCTCACTGCCGACTTAGCGCCCTCGAAAACTATGAAAATATCTATCGATATGGTTAATTTTTACACGCTTTATATTAGCTTCACTTGTATGTTTGTTTGTTGGTTTGTTTGTTTGTTTGTATGTTTGTATGCAACCGACTCCTTTGAGCGCGATTTTGGCCCACTTTAAACGGTCAGATTTCATTGAAACTTTGTAAACTTGTCGAGGACCGATGACAATTCAATAATTTAAAAAAAAAATTAAGAAAAAAAAAATTGAGAAATAAAAACACGTTTTTGTAGTTAGCAGAACTAAAAAATAGAAAATAAATAATAGTTTAAAAAACTAAAAAACACGCTTTAAAAACCAAACTAAAAAAGGAGAAAATAATTTCATTCAGTTAAAAAGCGTGGGGTGCTTGACATTAATTGATTATAAAAATACCTCAAAAAGCACCCCACGCTTTTTAATTGAATTAAACTATTTTCTCCTTTTTTAGTTTGGTTTTTAAAGCGTGTTTTTTAGTTTTTGAAACTATTATTTTTTATTTTCAGATCCGCCATCTTGGATTTTCATTTTGATCAAACCACCCTTTTTCTGTCCTTCCTCCTCTTTCTCTCCAGAGATAAAAAGACATATGGAGATATGGAGGGGGCATAACGTGTCGATTAATTCTACCAGTCAACTCTTACCGGAAGCCGCATTAAAGAGCTTTGTTCCAAAAAGTAAAAATAAAGAAGTGAAAAGATAAACTACAATTAGATATGTATAAATAAATAACTAAAAGTATGGCAGTGAAAAACCGGTGTTGTTTATCTTTGCACGTTTAAAGAACCAAATTGGGTTTCCCCACGATACATACGCAGTTCCTCACTTTTTTTTCTAATTTATACATAACTATTTACATATGCATCGAAGTGGTTTTCAAACACGATTTTATTTGAAAAAGACGCTAGTTTATTATCTATACATATAATAAAATTGTAACAGGCCGATGTCTGTACATTAAAGATATTGAAGAAAATATAGTATCCCGGGTCTTTATTAGAGCAACAGCAGCCAAAACAACGGTTTTTAGAATTTTTGTCTGTCTGTATGTTTGTTACCGCATCACGCAAAAACCACTGCATGGAATTGAATGCAGTTTTCAATGATGTATTCCGAGAGGTCTAACTTAAAAAATAGGCTATATATTATAAAAAAAAATGATTATCTACTTGATTCTAAAGTCCACGCGTATGAAGTCGCGGGCAAAAGCTAGTTATAAATATATTGCTATTCGATCTTAGAGATAAAGACTATAGAGACAAGATTAAAGTCAAATTCAAGTCAAGTCAAGATTATATTTTCTAGGTAGTGAGTTCGAACGTAAGCAAGCGTTCTACATTGTTTAAATAATTTCATCACCACTGCTCTCAAAACAGTGAAGGAAAACATTGTGAAGAAACTGGCATGTCCTAGAACCAAAAATTTTGAAGACATGTGACATCTACCAACCCGCACAGAGCCCGAGTGGTGGATTACAGCCTTCTTCGAAGAGAGGAGGCAGGCAGTATATGCGCCCTCACGGCCGTAGTCGCACTGGGCGTCGGGAATCCCAGGCTGATTCCCGGCCACCGTAGGCGCGGGCTTGCGGACGGCGAGTAATGGGTAGCTCGCTGTCCGATAAGGACCAAGCCCGGGTCGACGGCGCGTTGTGTTCCACGCGCACCTCAAAGAGATGTCAGCACCAGCTGGTGGGGCCCGCAAGGGCCGATGCCTGCCAGGGGTGCGGGTTGTTCGAAAGAGATACCGCGGCCCCTGGCACACAGGCAATTGAGGGAACACGGGTGGGTTTTAGTTAGTAAAAGTCTGACACGCCGTCCTGCTCCACGCAGAGCGGGAGAAGTTATTTGATGATTTCCCACCCAAAAAAAAAAGAGAGGAGGCCAGTGTTTTAGCAGTGGAAACATTATAGGCCGCTTATACATTTATTTCAAATAGGCACAAAAAAGGCATAATTGAAAATTTACGAGAAATAGATTCTAATCGCTCCTGCAAGGTGGACCGATGACCTTGTGAAGGCCGCAAGAGTCCGCTGGATGCGGGAAGCACAGAACCGGTCGAAGTGGCGGAGGTTGGGGGAGGCCTATGTCCAGCAGTGGACGTCTTTCGGCTGAAATGATGCTCCCTTCAAAAGATAGTTTCGTATGGGAAGAATGGGCAAGAAACTCTACAGTTAGGTACAATAGATACTCTTTTAAAATGTTTTGTTTCCATTACGCCCGCGTGGTAGATCACGGCCCACTCCCTCTCACAGAGAGGAGGCCTGCGTACCAGCAGTGGAGTCATTATGCTTAATATATACTAAAATAAAAAAATGCTGTTGCATAAAATTTAATTGCGTAGTATTTATTGCACTTTTCTATAGAACAATAGATCGTTTTATTTGATAGCGGACGAAAAATTTCTACGCTAGTTTAGTATCATGAGCTGAATTAATGGTTACAGTTTGTGCGTCGATGATGCTACCTTGTATCATAACAAAACTAACAGAATCGTTTTGCGTCGTGCCCTGACGTCATTGGCGCCATTTTTACACTGTGTAAAATACGTGGAGATAACAAAACATTTGAGAGCTTTATCAAAGCCAGATGGGCATTTTTTGTGACGTATATTATGTCATTGGAATTTCTGACTAGGTATGTGTCATTGTGTACCGAAATCTGTTTTGTTTTCTAAAATACCAGAGGGCCAATTTGCGTAATTTTAAGAACTTTTACAGTCTGATCTCAGTCTCAATCTGTCAAAAATACCTCGAGTTTCCATAAATTTTTGACATTTGATTGTCGCCGAGATGATACTAACGAGAATTGACCTTTTGGAGTATTCTGAGGCGAAGAAACAGAAGAATAATAATGAAGGGTTTCAAAATGTTGTCAGAATAGATAAGAGTATGAATATAAATGACTATAAGGTGCATCGCAGACGACACACTTTTTGTGCGATCGAGTCTGTGGCGCACAAAATGGCAAGCGAAAAGTCTGTCGCGGATTTAACGCAGACTCAACGCACACGACGCACATCTTCGATCATTCTGTCGGCGGAACTGTAGGGACGTAGACGCTATGGAAATGCAGAGATTGCGATGTATTATTTTATACTTGAAGTACAGAAAAAGAAGAAGAAATAGAGAATTTTGGGTACATCCTATACTTTTGGAGAGATTACTGAAAGGACAGTGCCTAAGACAAAATATCTGGTTTGTTTTGTATTTCTTGTATTAAATGGAATACCATTAACGCACGCGGTATTATTATACCGCGTACGTTACGTCCCCCACTAATGAGTGCAGATTGCATACTAAAAGTGTGCGCCAGGGTTGCCAACCGTAACAAAAATTTCCTCGTACATATGCAGCTAAAAATCTCGTATTTTGACATTCAAACCTCGTACATTTATTATGCATCGAAAACGTGCTAAAACCAAAATTAAGGCATATTGAACTACTGGATTTAGGACTTTTTACTCAATGAAATAAACGATTGCAAGTTTCCTACTAAATAAAAAATCACTTTGTGTTGTATTTCAAAAAAATCTTTATTATTACTCAAGTAAAATCACAAAAAAACTACAAACTAAAACAATGTTTTTATATTATTACGAAAATTTGCAAGGTAACTTAGTTTACATCTCCTCTCCGAATATTATGTCAGGAACATCCTCAACTGTCATCGTTTTTTCTGCAGTATATTTTATCTGTTGTCATGCGGCTATACATTTCTTTTGTGGGTTCAAAATTGACGCAGTTTCCAGTACGAGTTGAACCTTTTGCGATCTCTGCAGCAAGAAGTGTGCCGTTCAATGTTTCCACAGTTAACCGGTTTCTTATCTCTGTCTTTATTAAATTGACGTTACTAAAAACCCGCTCGCAGTCAGCATTCGCATGGGGTAGGGACAGTGTAGATAGAGCAAAATGAGCCAGCTCGGAAATGTCTTCAGTTTTCAGTAATTGATCCCAAAACTTATCTGGCTCACTAATTTCAATCAACCCTTTAGGACGACGAGCTTGTGCATTTGGCAAACTCCTCCATTGATTGCCAATTATTTGTTTCTTTGCGTGATCAGCTGGTGCGATTATACGGGGAACCACTTCCATAAGAGGAGAGAAAGTAGAAATTTGCACTATGTGTGACAGAGACGACTAATACGAAGAACGAAATGTTTTATTAGTCGGGGATTTCCCGGTTGACGGGATAGCTACCATAGAAAAACATCGCGTAAATGCAGCAATGATATTTTTGGTGTAAGAAGTTCCTACCAGTTCTGATAGATGGGCACTAGTTTTTACTATTATAATATAATGGTAATGCAAATTTTTCGTATGGCCATATTATGAAAATCTCGTACATAATTGTACGAGGTAGATAGTGTCCTCGTACCTCGTACGGAAGACGACAAATCTCGTATTTGTACGAGGAACCTCGTACGGTTGGCAACCCTGGTGTGCGCCGTCTGCGTGAGCGTGCGTTGAAGCAAAGGTTCTATTTTTTTCGCGCACATTTTGTGCGGCGCGGCGCGATCTGCCAGAATGACACGGATTTTTTGTGTGCCGGACTTTTTGCGCTCCGTATGCGTTACTGTATATAATTGCTTGGGTTCTATTGTCACAGACTAAAAAGTGCGTCATGGTCATGGATAGTCTGTCGTCTGCGCTGCACCTAAGAATATAGAATGGCATACGAGACAATGGACTGATTTCATTGTGTGAAAGGTAAAGTCCCAAAAAAAGTGTGTCTACTGAGATAACGGCTGATAGAAAGGTATGGAATAAGATAAGAACAAAATCAAAATCTTTTATTTCACATAAGCCTGCATGGGCACTTATGAAACGTCAGAAGCTAGGTGCACGGTTCCAATTTGTCGTTTCCTATGGAGAAGAGCCGGCAAGAAACTCCACGGTTACTCTTTTAAAAATAATTGGCTTTTACAATGTTTTCAAATTACAGTGATAATAGGAGGGGAGGACAGTGCAGATAAAAAATAGAAAATTGTCTATGAATCTACAGTCTGCAAGGCCTACAATGTTCTCTCATTCACAATAATATATGTAAAAGAATCTACATAAATAAAATGAACCTATTTAAACCAAGTGACATGATTTCCATGACAATCACTAATATATAGTAGATATTAGAATTGATGTATAATGTCAAATAAAGACGAGAATATGTCAGACATTGTAAAAATAAAATAAAAAGATTAAAAAGTTAACATTGTAATTTGGGAGCAGTTAATCCTTTCACATAGTTATGCTGATAATGAGGTACCAGGGAAACTACATGTGCAGGAGGAATTAATGCCAAACTTCCCTGTCTTTAACGCAGTCTTTTATCTACAAAGAGAAAATATAAATTTACATGTATTTGAAAGAAAGATAATAAGTTTGTTTGCGGTAAACATGACGCAGAGAAAGAACAAACACAATAAAGAACAAGTTGGCGGAAAATATATGTCAAGCGTATTGTGTGAAGCATACACCATCGGCAGTCAACTGCAACATCTCTTAGGTAACATCAGATGCGATAGTGGCCAACGCAAGTCTAAGAAAAAAGGAGGTGCATATAAGGAAAAATTACACGTTTATCCATCCATTAATAAATAATGAACACTACAAACACGTTATCTCAATAAAAAACTGTGTGTACTAACAAAATCTAAACTGTAGGACAGTGCATCGGCACGACTTTATCTCCGGCCAGACGGATCGTATTACCGGCCAGTCCGTAATACCAGGAGATATCGTGAAATATCGTCAGTTTCACTATTACTCTTTTCTGGTTATTTTAATGGGAAAAACACATTCGAAATCTTCCTTTATTAGTGTTTTAACTACTTATATTCATGATTGCCCAATGATTATGTCCATCATCTCTTATGCACGTCGTACATTCAAATCCGGGGTTTGGAAATTCATACATAATCTATAAGGTGATCCACGATTTTTTTTTTAAACAGCTGAGTTATCTTCGCGCGCCTGGATGACGCGATTCGCTGACTGATTACGGGCCCGGGTGGAAAGGTGCCGTGATATGATAAACAAATTTGCAGCAGGCTCGTCTCGGCGTGTTTACGACATCATTACAGGTGATGAGTCTTGAATCAATACGATACAGAAACGAAGCGCCAGTCGACGGTTTGGGTGTTTAAAGCGAATCAACCCCTATCAAAGTGAAGCGATCTGGAAGCGGGGGAAGATTTTGATCGCGAACTTTTTCAATTTGACTGGCTACTTGGTGTCAATTCCTTTACGGAACCAAAGAAGCATCAACGCTGAATCGTATACTACCAAATGCTTGGCAGAAGTTTTCTCTGTTGTGAGCAACAAGCGACCAAACACGGGGCTCCGCGGGCTACTGCTCCACCACGACAACGCGCCTTCGCACACCGCGTTCAAAACGAGGGACTTCCTGGACAGCACGCCGGTCCTGGGTCATCCTCCTTACAACCCTGATTCAGGACCGTGTGATGAACAAAAGATGCGCTGTCAGCGTTCGAGCAAGCTGTAAACAAAGTATCTGCGGCGGACTGGAAAAAGCGTTTCGAAAACTGGTTCAGACGCATGAAACTTTGTATGGAGGCTAGTGGAGAGTACTTTGAAAAGTTTTAATAAAAAATATTTATCTGTAGAACATTTTCTTTTATTTTCGCAAAACTTTCTAAGTGTCCCACATAGTAATAAAAAAATGGATGGATGTTTGTTACTCTTTCACGCAAAAACTACTAAACAGATTTGGGTGTCATTTGGCACACAGATAAACCTGGATGAACACATTGGATACTTTTATCCCGGTAGACCGTTCCTGTTAGATAATTTTCAAACTCTACGCGGGCGAAGCCACTGGAAAAAGCTAGTCACAAATAAAGTCAATAGCCACGAGCCACCTGAGATTCTTACTATATTATAATATCATAATTTGATTACACAAAGCAAACACGTGCACACATTATTGCGTTATACCTTGCAATAGTGCGCAAATAATAAAGTCCAGTTTTTATTATTATGTGGTTCTATGAATGAATAAATATTAATAATTATTATCAAGTAAGAGTGCCATCTGTTATAGAGCGGTAAAGTGGGTAATTGCGTTCACGAGCGAAAATAGCTACGTAAGAGAACAATCCGTGTGCGCTATGGGTATTCACATCGGCTAAAATGACAAATTCTATACACTTTAATCGCCTATGTAAACTCTATAGGGCAGGGGTCGGCAACCTTTTGAGCCGGAAGAGTCAAAAATTACAATTTACAAAGTTTTTAAGTTGTTAATGAGCCACAAAATTTTTAAATATTATATTATTTCATAGTAAAATTGCGTGAAATCGGGGTTTAAACTCAAGGGGACCGAAAAAGGGCGTGGCCTAATCTACGCCAGTTGCAAACTCGCCATTTTTTTTATTTGATAGCTCGCCAGGTATAAAAAAATAAAGAATATTTGCGTATGGAACTAAAGAGCCGCAGCTTCACATCCAAAGAGCCGCATGTGGCTCGCGAGCCGCAGGTTGCCGACCCCTGCTTTAGGGGAGGCATTTTCAAAAATCAATTCTAAGTTGAGCTCAAGTTCTGAATTGTGCAGCACGATTACTGATGAATGCGTGCACTGACTTGACAGTTCCGCTCAATCTGTGTGGTTCTTATCTCAAATGCCCATTTCAGACATCAATCTACATGGTCTTCACATGATCTGACCAAGATTATGTCTGAACTTTAAAAGGGACAGCCACTGAGTTTGTTTTGGCCTTCTCGGAATAGTCAGATAGGAAACGCCGACCTCATCAAGTTTTTAAAATGTTATTGACGTGTGTGTACAAACCTACTTAGAAAAATTAAATTTAGTGCATCTTCGTTTCAACTCTTGGTTTTAATAGATAACTTTGCCAGGAGCTGCAAAGTTCCATAGCTTTTAAATTCTATAATAATTACCTACATAGTATATAAAGATTATGATTATTATTTATGATTTTGTAGACCAGCGTACGAGAGATCTCGACAGCAGGCGAGATCACCTCAAGATTAAACCACACTCCAGTATCATCACCAAAATGGCATTCTAATGTGTCACACAAGTCGTTTACAGTCAAGATAGGTTAGTTTAGCCACATCAGACCACACGCTCATACCCTATACCTAGTTGTCGAAAACAAAAATTGTCACCGTAGCCGAAATCGGCATCGGATTCGCGGGCTCACTGGTGGGCCTGGCTAAAAATCACGTTGTCTCACCAGGCTTCTTGTCCGACAGATATAGTATCAGTGATGAGCAGTTAGACGCTAGTCTACACGCACAACGTTATTGAGTGAGATGCAGGATCATTTATAGTAAAAAAATCGAGAAAAAATTAAGAAAAGTCCTTTGGAAGATCAGGTTTTATGAAAAAGCCAATGCATAAATCAATGACCAATAAAGTTTATTGAACTTTTCGATAATTGAACTTTGTCGGTACCGACTTGGTATTGGAGATTTTATGCTTCTTTTATTACTTAAACACGCCCAAAGTTAAGTAAAATTAGCGAGAAAAACGAATCTTTGTTGGCTCCTAACTTTTTAATGGGTTTTTATTTTAGTAGTCTGTTTCCGTACAGACAATATTAATAAGGAGAATAAACCTTATCATATTTTACTTTAGATGTGCCACGTCAGACAGTCGAGTAAAACACTCCCGAAGTTTGTATGCAAAAAATGTGGACAAGGTTCACCTTAAAGATTGTAATGGGTCTTCAACATCTAACTTTCCACTGCTCTCTCCACCTGTTTCCCCGTTAGTCTATAGATGACCGCCTCAGTGATCAAGCGGCTAATTATTTAATTACCAACATGTCAAATTTCATCAGGCAATCGGAACCGGTCACCTACTTACTGCGGTACCGGAGAATGTGACGTATGTCAGACGTCCAATTGGCGTAACTGCGGTACCTACTTTATGCTTTGGTTTCCCTGGACAGCGGTTCCGTCACATTTTATCAGCCATCATGAAAATGTATCATTTTCACCAATATTTTTAACAGACTTTTGAAAAAGGAGGAAGTTCTCCATTCGTCTGTATATGTTTTTGCATGTCTGTTCCGCGATATCTCTGGTCCAATTGTGGGTCGATTTCGAACATTATTTTAATCATGGATAGGTTAGGCTTTTGATTTATATTTAAGTAATAAAATAATGTACTTATTATTATATACTACTGCTACTTATTAATAGCTATTTATTAATGCGCGACGATGCCAGCCCGTGAGGAATGAACACTCTTAAAACGAGATAGTCTGTCAATATTTGACACAAAGGTGTCAAACCGGTCTGTAATTAATTTCACCTGAGCTTATACGTTACATTAACAACACCAATTAATTAGGTTACGCTAATTACACTGATGAGTGAACTGACGCGGTTTAGTGTTTATTGTTAAATTCTGCAATAACATATCACGGTTACCTCAATGCTTGATTGAAGTTAACCGAAATGTTATCTATTTAATTGATTATCAACCTGTTTTACTGCTTAAGTTCCGTATATTTTATTTTTAGGATTCCGTACCTTAAGGCCCTGGTAACTTTAGATATTGTCGATATGACCGACAATAGTTCTTATTGCAATCCGATACGGGTTAAAATATGTTGCTATAAATTCGAATAATAAATGAGCAAGCATTGTCGTAAAAATGCAAATGAAATCGTATAAAATTAGATATTAACTATTTAATAATAATTATTCGATCACTGGATGCAGTTTGGCATTTGGAATTTTATGGAATATTTTTAATTATAATTATAATTGTTATTGAAAGGATAAACTGGTTTTAAAGATGATTAAGAGGTGACTTTGATGATGTTTTTGATGCATTAAAGTATGTTCAATTGTGTTTTGAGTTGACTTATAATCGTAACTTTGTGACTTGAAAATATCTTATATTTTTTTTGTTTTCATAATTATTTACGGTTAAAGAGATACACTGGTTTAAAAAACCACCTTTTTGAGCGTTTTCAAGAAATCACCGCCTTAAAAGGCAAAAAAGGAACGCCTATAGGATCTCATTCCGGTCCAGCCGTCCGCCTTGCTGCCCTCATCCAACGACGCCCTAAGCCGAAGTCCGTACCCCAGGGCTGCCCTTAGCGTGTAGTTGCTTCATCAGCATCCTTTCATCCGAAAGACGTCCACTACTAGACATAGGCCTCCCCCAACCTCCGCCACTTCGACCGTTTCTGTGCTTCCCGCATCCAGCGGATTCCTGCTGCCTTCACAAGGTCATTGGTCCATCGGCCATCCTGCTCTGTGAGCAACGTACCCTGCCCACTGCCACTTAAGTTTGCCAATTTTTTGCATACAAACTTCGGGAGTGTTTTACTCCACTGTCTGACATGGCACATCCAAAGTAAAATATGATATCGTTTTGACTCATTATTAATATTGTCTGTACGGAAACAGAATACTAAAATAAAAACCCATTAAAAAGTTAGGAACCAACAAAGATTAGTTTTTCTTGCTAATTGTACTTAACTTTGGGCGTGTTTAAGTAATAAAAGAGGTGTAAAATCTCCAAAACCAAGTCGGTACCGACAAAGTTCAATTATCGAAATGTTCAATAAACTTTATTGGTCATTGATTTATGCATTGGCTTTTTCATAAAACCCGATCTTCCAAAGACTTTTCTGAATATTTTCCCGTTTTTTTTAGTAGATCCTGCATCTCACTCGATAACGTGCGTGTAACTTAGCGTCTAACTGTTCATCACTGATACTAACTCTGTCGGACATGAAGCCTGGTGAGACAGCGTGATTTTTAGCCAGGCCCACCAGTGAGTTAGAGCCCGCGACTAGGTTCCTCTTAATTTATTACGGTAGCCACAGGTAAGTCCCGTTAAGCAGCCGACAATCTCCTAGGTTGTCCTGCGAGACGACAGCGTCATTCCCAAAAAAAAAAACCTAATAGGATCACTTCGTTGTCCATCTGTCAAGACGCAAGACCCTTTTTCTCAGGAACGCGTGTAGGTATCAATTTGAAATTAATATAAAGTAGTTACGTATGTAGGTAGGTCTACAGTACTTTGGAGCGCTCTTAAAAATCAACGCTTTAAAGTCTACGCAATAAAAATAATAGTTTAAAAAACTAAAAAACACGCTTTAAAAACCAAACTAAAAAATGTATTGAGGCTTAAGAGAAACAATACATTTTTTTTAAGTTATCTGCGGGTTTTGTTTAAGAGCCCGAAAGTCTGACAACCAGTCTTAGCAACGGTTATCTTGTTACTTAATACCTAACTGGGTTGTAGAAATGCGGAGGTCAGATAGGTAGTCGCTTCATGTAAAATACTGGTATTCAGCTGCTAGTTAGACTGGAAGCCGTCCCCAACATGGTTGGGGAAAAGCCGTTGATAATCTGCAGGTTAGGGTGTTATTTTAGGAAACCAATCATAAAAATTACGTACCTACTATAAGACTTTTTTTTATGACAGCAGGTATATTCCAAGTTTTTAAGGGATATCCACTTTTATTCATTATTTACTGTCTTTATCACTTTTTATTGTTATTTAATTCAACCATAAATAAAAAGATTACATTATTCAAATTGCGCTGAGAATCAGCACTTTTGGAACGTTCTAATTACATAAGATAGGCCCCTGAAGCTATTGCCTTTCACCAGTTTCACCACTTCCTAGTATTAAAGCTGGGAAGAAGAAAAAGAAGAAGGAAGAAATGGCTGTAAGAAGAATTGGCGCAAAGATTTCCCCAAGTCGTACAAATACGTAGCATGAGATTTAACAACAAATAAAAACAGGAACTTCAATCAGTCTTTCTAGAAACAGTAATGTGTGATAGACCTTAAATGGATAATTTGAACAAAATGATTCTAGCGGGTTTCCCAATGCACATAAAATGTATCTTCCTTCATTGGCCTTCTTCGATCTATCGACAGCATCGACAGCATCATCGATCTATTCCTTGTAGTACAGTACCTCTGCACCTCTGCACCCTAATTGCATAATACACTATCAATCACAACCTGAAACTTTTTGAAGGATATGCTAATCCATTGCTTCATAATGTTCGAAAAAAAACTGCTCAGCAACGTAAATAACGCAATGAATTTTTTTGAACTGTCAAATTAAAAGCGATTCCTACTGATAGTTTGTTACGCAGCTACCGGTCTGAGGGCCTAAACAAGTGGCAATCGTTTTCAAAGCGTTTCGTATTTGTACAACGACTTTCAACAAGATTTACATATTATGTCAGTACTTTTTACTTTTTCATCATCGTTATTGCTGATAGAATGTCACCTTGTCTAGATAGGCCGTCTGGTTGGGTAAAGCAAACGTACTATTCCTTGACGTACTGTCCCAATCATCAATCTCTCACTCGTATCCCAATTTATTTGGGGTCAGCGCAATATAGTGTGTTTGTTCTATACTTCTCTACGAGTCGTCAGTCATATCGGTAGTCACCCCTTTTTACACGCTTTATATTAGCTTCACTTGTATGTTTGTTTGTTTGTAACCGACTCCTTTGGACGCTATTTTGACCCACTTTAAACGGTCAGATTTCATTGAAACTTTGTAAACTTATCGAAGATCGATGACAATTCAATAATTAAAAAAAAAAATTGAGAAAAATGAAAAAAAGAACACGTTTTACTAGTTAGCAGAACTAAAAAATAGAAAATAAATAATAGTTTAAAAACTAAAAAACACGCTTTAAAAACCAAACTAAAAAAGGAGAAAATAATTTAATTCAATTAAAAAGCGTGGGGTGCTTGACATTAAGTGATTATAAAAATACCTCAAAAAGCACCCTACGCTTTTTAATTGAATTAAATTATTTTCTCCTTTTTTAGTTTGGTTTTTAAAGCGTGTTTTTTAATTTTTTAAACTAATGTTTATTAGCCTTATCATTTCGTCACACAGTCCTTCGCTTCTTTGGTCTTCCCCTACTATTAAGGGGAATCTAGTCGCTGGCTCGAACTCACTGGTAGGCTTGGCTACAAAGCAAGCTGTCTCACCAGGCTTCGTGTCAGACAGTATCAGTGAAGAGCAGTTAGAGGCTAGTCTACACGCAAATCGTTATTGATTGACATGCAGGATCATTTATAGTAAAACAGGCGCGTGGGATTTATGAAAAAACCACTGCATAAATCAATGACCAATAAAGTTTATTGAACTTTTCGTTAATTGAACTTTGTCGGTACCGACTTGATATTGGATATTTTACACTTCTTTTATTACTTAAACATGCCCAAAGTTAGGTTAAATTAGCAAGAAAAACGAATCTTTGTTGGCTCCTAACTTTTTAATGGGTTTTATTTTAGTATTCTGTTTCCGTACAGACAATATTAATAATGAGACAAAACCATACCATGTTTAATTTTTGATTTACATTGTCGAACAGTGGAGTAATACACTCCCGAAGTTTGAATTGAAAAAAAAATCGACTAGAATCACCATATAGCCTGTGTGATATAGGTAAGATACACGTGTCTTTTTGCCATTATATAAAACATCAATCTGCTCCAGATTGATGTCATGAAGTTCTGCGTCATAATACATATTTTTTGTTTTGAATACTACGGGAATGTCATTTTTTAAACAAAACGTTTTCATTTGTTTGAGCATCTTCTCAGCTTTGTAATTAATGTAGTCTGTATGTTTTATTTATATTCTATTCTTGTATTACCTCTGTCGCCTGTTACCTTTCACGCTTTAATATCTGAACGGATTTAGATGAAATTTTACAAACAGACAGATCATGACTTCGTTTAGGAGATATTATACTTTTAAATGTGAATAAAACGTTTTTGTGGGATAACTTTCGAACTTCACGAGGGCGACGCCCGCCGCCGCGCCGCGCCGCCCGCGCCGCGCCGCGATCTAGTAAGGTTTATAAAAATCTTTAAAGTCTAAATAATTTAATAATGACACATTGTTACCTTGGCCTCTGCTCTGCGACCGGGTGGTCCGAGAGCTCGATTCCTGTCCGGCCTCCTCCATGTGCCAAGTATATTCCATCTTAGTTCAGAAAACACTCATTTTTTATCTGTATTTATTTTCACGTGGCATCGAGAACGAACCCGATATGACACATCGCGGGAAACGTCAAATTTTAAATGTCTTTTTTTGTATTCTATTTTTAAAGTTCTTAGAAACTGATATTGCGTGAATTTATTACTTTTCCGCTATGTAGCTAATTGTTACCACATCACGTGCGTTTATTGTTTTTTTATAGAATTGCGTTTTCACTTTTAAATCACATTTCACAGTGAAATTAGTATGAGCGTCGGACCGTTACGATTCGGTCAGTGTGTAGAGAATTTAAATATGACAAAAAATATATTTATTCACTGTTTTTAACACTTGTAATAAATACTCATTCCTGTTTTATTTACTTTTTATTGTTCTTGGTTTAAAATTTCTTTTGTTTGTCTCCGTACGTCCGTCATTAGTTTAAACTTAGAAGGCACTGACAACAAACGTCAACACTGCGTTTCACCCCTTGCGTTAAAAAGAGACGGAGACAAAGTTAAGCGACCGTGACGGTGAGTTAGAAAGGGACAAGTATATTTGCTTTTTCACGGTTTCCACGGAAAACATTGGTGGTTTGGAGGGAAAATGTTGACCAATAGCGCGATTTTCCTTTTACGAGTTAAACGGTAGGGGAATGATTTTCGTAATTTGAATATTAGGGTAGACGATTATTTACATGGCGTGTGTAATAAGTAAAATAATATTTACTTATTTTAACATGTTTGTCGAGATTTTCCAGCAATTTTCTTTACTATTCTTAGGTTTGTTTGTATTTAGGAGCGCATATTTAGGTAAGTCAAATTAATCTGACTAGTATTTTTTCAACTATGTTGGGGTCGGCTTCCAGTTATAACTGGATACAGCTGAATATCAGTATTTTACATGGAGTGACCGCCTATCTGACCTCCAGAACCCAGCTGGGTAACACGAGACCCTTCTTAAGACTGGTTGTTACACTTTTGGACGTGTAACTCGTTGACACTCGTGTCAAAGATGAATGACACCGGGACCAACGGCTTAACGTACTTTCAGAGGCACGGAGGGATCTCGATTATGTAATGGACGGTCACCCATCCATGAACTGATTGCGACAAGTGTAGATTAACCTTCGATCGATTCTTGCGGCTGTAATTATTTGGGCACGCTTACCGTTAAGAAGCGCAGAATAATGAATCGTCGCTAAAAGTCTGTTGCCGACAGACGTGACACAACTTCAACTAGAACAGTTTCTATGAAAACTTAATGGAAATTGATCTTAATGGTATTCAATCCTATAATGACTCGTTAGCCTTGACTAGACTTATACTACTATAATATTATAAATGTGAAAGTTTCCTATTAGGATATACAGGCTGATTTTTTTGTCACCATCCAAATTTTTCAAGGTGATAGTACCGGTGAAATTGATCAACTTTCTCCAAGGAACATGGGTCGAAATATGAAAAAAATATTCGGACCTCCCATACAAAATCGATCAGCTGACTATTGATTTTGTATGCGAGGTCCGAATTTTTTTTTCATATTTCGACCCATGTTCCTTGGAGAAAGTTGATCAATTTCACCGGTACTATCACCTTGAAAAATTTGGACGATGACTAAAAATTCACCCCGTATAGATGTTTGTTACTCAATCACTCAACAACGACTAAACGGATTTGGATGAAATTTGGCATACAGATAGTTTGTAACCTGGATTAACACATATGATACTTTTAATCCCGGTGATATGTTCCCGTGGGATAATTTTCAACCTCCACCCGGGCGCCGTATATTTTTTGACCATAGTAGCCACTATTGACGTTCCATTTTTTTAATAGCAATATAGCTGCCGATGTAAATCCCCCATAGAGTATTAAGTGGTTTTATAGTCTTTGGAATCCCCGGAGGGAAGCCGGTAGGAATCGTGTTATATAGTGCTTTCGCCACTGCTGTTATATACTATGTAAGGATATTGTTCACGTTTTTTGACTAGGATCGGAAATGTGTCAAAAACGTTTTTAAACGTTTTTTTTTTACACGCTTTATATTAGCTTCACTTGTATGTATGTTTGTAACTGACTCCTTTAGACGCAATTTTTACAAACTATAAACGGTCAGATTTCATTGAAACTTTGTAAACTTATCGAGGACCGATGACTATTCAATAATTTAAAAAAAAAAAATGAAAAAAAAAACTAAAACTAAAAATAGAAAATAAATAATAGTTTGAAAAACTAAAAAACACGCTTTAAAAACCAAACTAAAAAAGGAGAAATTAATTTAATTCAATTACAAAAGCGTGGGGTGCTTGATATTAATTGATTATAAAAATACCTCAAAAAGCACCCCACGCTTTTTAATTGAATTAAATTATTTTCTCCTTTTTTAGTTTGGTTTTTAAAGCGTGTTTTTTTAGTTTTTTTAACTATTATTTTTACAAATAAATAAATTTCGTGAGAATCGCCTACAGAAAATAATATATTATTTAAAAGTTTTGAGTCGCTCGTTTCGGGCGAGTAAATTTATGCGAATCGACTAAATAAGCGCTTTTAGAATATACCATAAATCCACACATACATCTTCTAACTGACACTGTGTATTAGACCATATCACAGGTGCTCATTGGCCAATAAGTTGCTATCCAGCATAGTTCACCGGTTCGAATCAATGGTGCGTTACATCTCATAGGTGCATGGCATAAATTAGGGTACATATCAGGTGCTGATCAAATCAATGAACTGTGACGACAGCTGTCTTTTGTTTTTTTTTACTGTAAAAAAGAACAATTTGGCGAAATGTTGCAAGTCATTGTTCCAATTTCGAAGTGTATACTAAAATCCATGACGATGCTAGGAACCATTGATATACAAAAACCCAAGATACACAATCAGCGTCTCAAAAACATCCGCATAAATAGGGCGCAATGTGCGCAGGTGTCAAATAGTATCGTCAGTCATATTTCGGTCAGTCGTTTTGGACATTGCTTTGTAAAAACCACTTTAAGCCACTGTGGAGCATACGGTGGAAGTCTGCCCGGCTTGGGCGGAGCACCGCCGTGTCCTTGTGGAGGCGATCGGCGGCGGCGATCTCTCGCGTCCGGCCCTGGTCCAGGCCATGGTACGGAGCGAGAGTGCATGGGTAGCCGTCACCTCCTTCTGCGAAGCAGTAATGCTCGCGAAGAGGGACGCGGCGCACGTGAGGGAGAGGTAGTATATGCGCGGGTGATTCCCGGCCACCGTAGGCGCGGGCTTGCGGACGGCGAGTAATGGGTAGCTCGCTGTCCGGTAAGGACCAAGCCCAGGTCGACGGCGCGTTGTGTTCCACGCGCGCCTCCAAGAGATTTAAGCACCAGCTGGTGGGGTCCGCAAGGGCCGATGCCTGCCAGGGGTGCGGGTTGTTCGAAAGAGATACCGCGGCCCCTGGCACACAGGCAACTGAGGGAACACGGGTGGGTTTTAGTCAGTAAAAGTCTGACACGCCCTCCTGCTCCACCCAGAGCGGGAGAAGTTATTCGATGATTTCCCACCCTAAAAAAAAAAGCTATGCGTGTAAAGTTGGTTGACTGGTAGAGAATGCCTAAGGCATTAAGTCCGCCTTTGTACCTTTTTGTGTGCGAGAAGTTTAAATAAATAAATAAAGGTTGAATTTGCAAAAACAATTGTTTTATCATAACTATATCCACTGACGTATAATTGGGGACAGTTCTGAGTGTTACTTGTGTTCGAGACTGTGCATCTTGGGTTTCCCTACTATGTTGGGGTCGGCTTCCAGTCTTCCGCTAACCCGATCCGCAGCAGACGCACCGGGCATCAGCGGAGGGCGGACAACGCCCTCTTCCAGCCCCCCTAAATGGGTCCAGGGGCGACGGATCTGGGGAAATCCGTCGCCCCTTACTTCTTAGGACCCGAGATGGCGGCGCGTAATGTTCCACGCGCGCCTTTATATGATCTAAGGGGGGAGTTTAACACCTCACTCCCCCCTAACGCGAGGTGGCCCGCACAGCCGGGCCGGCACTAGCCGGGGATCCCGGAAGTCACTTTTGTTCCCGTGATCTCCGGTGCAAGTGTGAGACGGAACACCGGGGTGGTTTTAGTCAGTAAGAGTCTGACAGACCCCTCCGTCCTCCCCAGGGCGGAGGACATCCATGAGGATTTCCCCCCGTTATCAAAAAAAAAAGGCTTGCAGTCTAACAAGATGCAGCTGAACTGCTGAATACCAGTATTTTACATGAAGCGACTGCCTCACTGCCCTCCCCAACCTAGTTACTCAATATGATACCGCTCGGTAAGACTGGTAGTTTACTTTTGAGCTTCTGATACACCTTTATAAAAAGGGGAATAAGTACACAGCACACTTTCAATGGTCCTGCTATAAGTATATCCGAAAATAACCGATGATACCCGAAACAGGGGGGCTACTCTCTAAGCACGAAATCCGTAATTTCGGTAGAAATTACGGGCGTTTCCTACTCCGTATTACTTACGGACCTATGATTAGTTTGGGGCCCAAACTAAGAATGAATTACTACAAGATTTTACAGTTGTCTGTACTCCCTATATGGTTTTACCCGTCCAAAAAAGTTAATTAATCAGCTGTAAGAGTCACTTCGAAGTTTCGAACTATTTTCGGATGGGCCCGTATTTTCGTTGACGGAGTTAGAGAGTAGCCCCCCAGATTCGCCAGTAGTACAACCATGACCAATCATTTAGCTAGAGCTACTGTCACAACTCACGGATAATTATTACAAAAAAAAAAACAATCAGCAGTAGTCTTGCTGTGTTCCCACGCCAGTCATTATAACGACTACACAATAGGGGGCTGGGCAGCAGATGACCTTTGATGTGAGCGGGCGTTTAGCTTTGAATATAATTTATGTTATTTATTTTCGGTGTGGGTTCGTACAGGTGATTTACTGATGTTCAGTTGTTTCTGGTTTACCACTTTAACACTTTACTTAAAAAAAAACACACTCAAAAACCTCCCAATAGAATTTGACCAGAGGGGCAATTCTCGTAATTTTAAGAACGTTCACAGTCTGATCTCAGTCTTAATCTGTCAAAAATGCCTTTTGTTTCCATACATTTTTGACAACTCTTTGACGTTTGATTGTCGCTGAGATGAGACTGCGACTAGATTGTGAACGTTTTTAATTACGAGAATTGGCCTTCAGATTATATTGGTGATCCCATAAATTTGCTCAATTCTTTCAGACACAGGCTTCCCCTCGTTGAGAGGGAGTGGGCTGTGGGTCTAGTGCGGGTTGGTAGATGTCACATGTCTTCGAATTTTTGGTTCTAGGACATGCCGGTTTCCTCACGATGTTTTCCTTCACCGTTTTGAGAGCAGTGGTGATGAAATAATTTACACAAAGTAACCGGAGCCGCGGCCTTTACGACTGGGCCACCACCGCTCACGACAACTTAATAATTAAGGTTTTTACGAATAGTGGAGAGTGTGCGCAGAATCTACACGACCAGAGGGGCAATTATCGTAATTTTAAGAACGTTCACAGTCTGATCTCAGTGTCAATGTGTCCAAAATACCTCGATTTTTCATACATTTTTGACATTTGATTGTCACTGAACGTTTTTAATTACGAGAATTGGCCTTCAGATCCCACCATCGCCCTTTTACTACCGCACTACCAGTTGCACTGCAGGGTACCCCCACTTGGTTG
Source organism: Antitype chi (assembly GCA_947359405.1). Lineage (NCBI taxonomy): Eukaryota > Metazoa > Arthropoda > Insecta > Lepidoptera > Noctuidae > Antitype > Antitype chi. Next base: position 6,689,605 of record OX375836.1, read on the forward strand.
ATATTCCGACCAGTCGTCCTCAACGCTTCTCCTCCACATTCATTATGCGCACAGCCAAAGAGTGAAACCCTTTGCCAGCGTCTGTGTTCCCTTCCACATTTAACGCAAGCGTTCAAAGCAAGATTGAACAGGCGTCTTCTGGCACGCTCGTTCCATCATAGACCTCATCCATCGCTTTCCATCAGGTGTGATCGAGGTCAAGAGCAGGCCCATTCAGTAATAAAAAAATATAAAAAATCTTCTAAAACAAAACTGAGGGGCAATTCTCGTTATGACTGTTCACAGTCTTAGCTCAGTCTCAATCTGTCAAAACATACCTTGAGTTTTCATAAATTTTTGACAAGTTTTTGACATTTGATTGTCGCCGATATGAGACAACGACAACATTTTGAACGTTTTTAATTACGAGAATTAATCTTCTTATTAAATTTAAAATATTCACGGACATCCCTGATCCCATAACTAATTTCCCCAATAACCCTAGTATCATGAGTTAGGGGTATCACCAATTATGAACGGATACACGCGTCAAATGGGGTCGTGCGACTGACCTGTCAGCTATTACTACATTACAGTAAATAAGTAAATTGTTTGACACCCCTGTTTTTTTACATCCTAATCGTTTATTTTAAGTTTGGGTGAAATAATTACTAGTAGAAAAAGTGAAGATCTGGCGATATTTTTTTATGACAGATAAAACGAATTTAACATAATATGGAAACTTGGTATTCGTAACATGCAATTTTTTTTTTTTTTTTTTTCATCAAATAACTTCTCCCGCTCTGGGTGGAGCGGGAGGGCGTGTCAGACTTTTACTGACTAAAACCCACCCGTGTTCCCTCAGTTGCCTGTGTGCTAGGGGCCGCGGTATCTCTTTCGAACAACCCGCACCTTCGTAACATGCAGTTAAAGTATGTTTTAGAACCTACAACCAGTCTACGGAGGGGTATCGTATTACCCAGTAACTAGGTTGTGGAGGTCAGGTAGGCAGTTGCTCCATGTAAAATACTGGTATTCAGCTGCGTCCGGTTAGACTGGAAGCTGACCCCAACATAGTTCAGGAAAAGGGCTACGCAGATTAGTACAGGTAGATCTAGATTGGAATAATGAAGGCAAAATGTATAAATAATCACACAACGAAAAAACTCATGCTTTCGGGCCCGTAAAGTTAAAATTTATCGGTGACAACAAATGTTAACTTTACGAGCCCTAAAAATTAATTGTCAGCAATTTCAGCCGTATTATTTCAGTATAATTTCATGAACATTTGCACAACTAATTTACAAATTGTCAACGATAAAAGAAAACGTATTTTAAGGTCAAAATCTTGGAATGAAATTAATACACGATTACAATCAGTAATTTTGATTAGGAGGTCTACTTTTTGATTGAATTCAATTTTTTTCTGTGAATTCAGAATAATGTAGTCTAGAACAGTCTTCAGTTTTTAACTGACTTCAAAAAGGAGGAGGTTCTCATTCTCAATTCGTCTGTTTTTTTTGTATGTATTGTCAGCAATATCTCCGGTAATTGTAGATCGATTTCGAAAATTACTTTTTAATAGTCATAGTCATTTATTCATTTAACAATCATTTGTATCTCAATTTACTCAAAATAAATTTAATTATTCACAATACAGAAAAAAAAAGAACAAAAAAAATTATAATTAAATAAAAGAATAAAAAAAGACGAAAAATTTCTGCGGTGGGGGTCTAGTATCATATGCTGAATTCATGGTTAAAGTTTGCGCACTGGATAAAAAATTACCTTGTACCTATAGAGATTGGTTTAATAGGAATTGTTTTAGTTTTAGTTTTTGTAATGGATAGAGTAGGTATGCCTTAAACTCAAACTCAAAGCATTTATTTCAATTAAACCATTTACAGGCACTTTTGAGTTGTCAAAAAGTCGACCAGTTGGAAAGTTGAAGCTAGTTGCCCATTCCAAAACGTAGATCTCTATGGAGAAGAACGGGCAAGAAACTCCATGGACACTCTTTTTAATCATGTTATGTATTACAAAAACTTGGGAACATTATTCTTGTTGCTTCTATATGTGAGACAATGTAAAAAAAAAAACAATTCTAAATATAAAATTTAAAATTAGCCATGGAAGTTAGGAGATGACCAGTCTCAACCGACGGCGCCCGTTCACGAACTTGACGCGTGGATCAGCACCATCCAGCTCAACCATTTTGTAGGGAACCGAATGATCCAACTTAGATGTCGTCCCATATTTTTTTCTTTGGTTTTTTTGGCGTTGGTTTGTATACCTTGATGATGTTCTAATATAGTACTTTCTGTCACTGCCAAAGCAAGTAGTAGTATACGAATTGGTGTTGGTAATACACCTTAGCTAAAACGTAAAAAGTAAAAAAGTTTTTACAAAGAAAAAGAAAACCGGCTGCCGCGAAAACACTACAAAGTGAAATATAACTATTTTGGAAGTCGGTGTCTTTGGATATAGTATATAATTTTATTGCCACCTACTTCTGAAATTAAAATAAATTTTCACTTTTTCGTGTTTCTTTTATGAAGTCTGACATGTACACATGTGACATGTACTGATTATATGTAAAAAAGCTCCATGTCTCAAAGAATTTCGACTAAAAACCTTCGATCTAAAACCCTTAGTATACCTCCAAGTCCTCACAACATTAGCTCCGCTTTACAACGTTAATTCCGATCGTGATCCACGTCATCGAAAGCGAAACACGAAACCGTTGCCGCTACGCCGAAGCCAAGTTTGGTCGATATGAGTCTGAAGCAGCCATGTTCTGCCCATGACATTATAGGAGACTCCACTGTGTTCAATGGGGCGTAGAATTTTGATATTTTGATATATCTGGTTGAAGCGAAAAGTATTTACTTTGCTGGTTTTACAGTACCTATTTCATCATCATTATCATCATAATTTGTTGGGGGTCTTCCTTTAAACACGTAAGGTCCGACCCGGGTAGAAAGATCACGTGTAATTTCAGGCTGTGGCCGCAGATTCATCCGCGAGAGTGACGGAAATTATGTCATGAGAACGTGCTACTGAGGCAAAAAGCTATGTTAGTCCTTAAAATTATAGCATCAGCTATCTACCAGCAAAAGTCCGATCAAAATCGGCCCAGCCGTTTTGGAGATTAGCTGAAACACAGAAATGTAATTAAAAAATTGTTATATGTACCGTATTATACTTTCATATTAGGCATTTAGTAAAAAGCTGTTATTTTGACATTAAAAACAGACACTTATTTTTTTTTATTTGGTTATAGATATGCAGGGTGGCTGCAGCGATTTCAACGCTCTACCTGAAACCATGAAATCAGCACATGAGTCTAGACACGAAATTTTTCGTCGGCTATCTATAAAACAAGCTTTTATATAATATAAATTGTGTAATGAGGTTATAAGTAGATAGCAAAAAGTTTAAAGGAAAAGTTTATTTTATTCTTTTTAGTGCATTTAAATAAAAGCTTGTTTTAAAAAAAAGTTTTTTACTTCTAATTTTTTTTAAAGTTATTTTTCGAGTTATTTTTCGAGCCCTTTCATTTGATACTCATATTGTAGGTGTGCATTAAAAAATAATTGTACCTTGTCGCGGAACACCTAACGCCATGTTGGATTTAGAATGACGTCACACAGCTAACCATGCATTGTCATCTAAACTAAACGTGTGTACAAAATTTCAGCTCAATCAGTTAAAGATATCTGCTTCAAAATTGAGTTGCAAGATTCCACCCGAACAAACCTAGTTACATACATACATTGCAAGTTAAATAAAAGCAAAAACGGCTGTTGCATAGAAAAGTGGAATACCTACGTGGTCAAGAATGTATAGAATAGTATTTTTTTTAAATAATCGACGATACATTTCAACGCATTTTAAGGGTTCAGAATCATGTACCGTATCCAGGATTTCAGTTTGTACCTGGGTGTCGCTGCTACCCTATAGATTATTAATTAAATATGAGGACTACATAGTACAAAATAGACACCATTGGACTCGATAAACCAGTGAAAGTGACTTCAAAAGGCAACGTATTACTTTCGCCCTGTGCATGTATTTATACGGAGACCTCTCGTAACGTTGTAGGTGTGTAGTGGAATTTCATTAAGTATGGGAAACAGTAGTAAGTACTTAGCATAGTTTTGGGAAAATTGATTAGTATACTGCATCTGAAAGAGGCAATGATACTATGATCATTTTGCGCATAGCCAAAGTGTGGAACTCTCTACCAGCGTCTGTGCTCAACATTTAACCCGCCTGGCTTCAAAGCAAGAGTGAATCTTCTGGGCACGCTCGTTTCATAATAGACCTCATCAATTGTTTTCTATCGAGGGTGATCGAGGTCAATAGCTGACCCATTTAGTAATAAAAATAAAAATTAAGAAATAAAAAATAAACTGACAAATAAAGAAACTAAAAAGTGAATGACTAATTTTGGGTTGGCGCTAATGATCGCTGAGATCAATCAAGCTGCAATTATTTTAATTGGTACCTACCTTGATGTTATATTTTTAAATTGTCAAACTTAATGTACCTACCTGGAATACAAGTAAATGATGTGTTTTCTTATAATTAGAAGTGCACACAGTATTTGTCTCGGCTCAATGTAAACTTGCATGTAATTGTGTAGCCTCTGTTGGAGATCCAATAAATAAATAAATAAAATGTTTGCTTTATGCCCGGTTTCTGAAGTTCTCAGTTAAACTCCCAATAACTATTGATTCAATAAAGTTATGTATAAGATAAACGTTGGTTAACTGACACTGGGTTTCTGAAACCGCAACAAGCCATTAAATAACTATGCAACCCATAACTAGTTCCTCAGTTGCCGCCAGATGGATCTTTTTAGGATTTCGCGTTTAAAATTAGTTTTTGTACGCAGATGTTGTCACAATGCCATGTCGACATCATTGTATTCTTTTTTTTTTTCAAAGAAGCGTTGCCTTTTTTTATTATTTTAAGTTAAAAGTATTTGTCTTTCGAATCGTTTGTGCTTTATCCATTCTTTTGTAAAAAATAATGACAATGGACATTTGCGATTCATAAGGGCAGCTAGAGCAAGCAGATTCGATCATAGTGTAAATATTTCGAAAGGATTTCTCCTAAGTATTAAGTTTCTTGATGCCTGCTGATGTATTAAAAATAAATATAATATCTAATAGTCTGATTTGGAGCTGCTTATATTCATTATACTAAAACTCATTGTTTTAGATTTAAATAATTAGCTTTTAATTGCTTTTTAATACACGTTATAAGTATAACCCAAAAATTTGATATAGATTGACGATTAAATGGAACGTCAAATAGCTATGGAACCGATAAACGGCCAAAATTGGTCAGTTAACTTAACCTGAGTTTAAACGGAGTTTATACTACATTGCGGTGTTCGGAAACGCACTTTCACAAGTTATCGAACCAATAGCGCTAATGAATAGATAAACTGCCGATACGAGTACCTCAGAAACCGGGCATTAGACACCTAGTACTACTACTGAACCATTGCAGAAAGCTTACAAAACCTAGTTCTCTGACAACTAAACTAATCGTTGCTTTGTTCAGGTCTACACCCTAAAAATGGCTCGGAATAAAACCGAGTTCATCAAACATATTTTTACCTTTGTACTTGATCTTTTGATCGGGTCACTTCGTATGTACTCGGCTAAAATCGTTAAAATTCAAGGTATTTGACTACCATACCAGCATCGACCAAATAATGGTAGCAACCTGTAGTTATATGTGGGCGGGGTTTACCCCTACCCTTTTGTGTAGTTTCCACCAATCGGGTGCAAGGATTTTAAATTGAGAACGCGTGCCGATGCGTCGCTACTTTACAACGTCAAAAATAGACGTATCGTCAAAACCAAAACAGTTGTCTACAGGGTGGTATACGTTATTTAAATGTTATTGTTTAAGAAATTTCTAGAATGATATGCTGAATTCATTGTTACAGTTTGCGCACTGAATAAAAACTTTTCCTATATATTTCTTTTTGTGTTTTATCTATGTGTGGATTCTCGAATCTTGTTTCAATTGATTATGGTCATCGCTGTATGTCGTCTTTCATACCTCTTTATCTACCGTCATTTCAGAATTCACATCCAGTCAAGCGATATTTTAATATTTTACACAATACTTATACTTAAGTAGGTATAGTTTCCTTGGTTTCTTCTATTGTTACTTCAAAAATTCTTTGTGAATTATTCTCATCCTGGATTTATTTCAGCCGGTCCTTTCTTTCCATATTTCTTAAAAGTCTGACTTCAAATAAAGGAGAAGATTCTCAATTCAGTTGTACTTTTTCAAATGTTCGTCAGAACTCCGTCATTTATAAACCGATTTGAAAAATGCTTCTTACGTTTTAAAATAAACTTACCAAGTGGTTCCATATAAATTTGGTCAAGTTCTGTTAAGTGTTTTTTTTTTATTTAACTTCAATAATACGTATTTTTTCCACTTAGTGTATGTAGATGATGTTAAACTAATGTCCTGTTACTGTTATTTAATTAGTAATCGTGATGCCTACTCCACACAAATTCGTATATCCATCAGTATACGAATTAATGTGGAGTAGGCATCAGAATTAAAAAATGAAATATAAAAAGTTAATTTAGAAGAACGAAAATACGAAAACACAGACAGTTATTTTTCACTCTGTAGTGTTTTTTTTTTTTGAGAACAGGTTGTTTTATTACACGCTTTATATTAGCTTCACTTGTATCTTTGTTTTTGTGTAACCGACGATGTTTGTGTGTAACCGACTCCATAGAGCGCGATTTTGACCCACTTTAAACGGTCAGATTTCATTGAAACTTTGTAAACTTGTCGAGGACCGATGACAAATCAATAATTAGAAAAAAAAATTGAGAAAAATGATTAAAAAATAAATAAAAAAAAAAACAAAAAAATAGTTATTGGCAGAACTAAAAAATAGAAAATAAGTAATAGTTTAAAAAACTAAAAAACACGCTTCAAAAACCAAACTAAAAAAGGAGAAAATAATTTAATTCAATTAAAAAGCGTGGTGTGCTTGACATTAAGGGATTATAAAAATACCTCAAAAAGCACCCCACGCTTTTTAATTGAATTAAATTATTTTCTCCTTTTTTAGTTTGGATTTTAAAGCGTGTTTTGTAGTTTTTTAAACTATTTTTTTTAATAAGTAAACTTTTTTTATGCTAACAACTCGATGTCTTCATTAGACCAGTCCATTCTAATAATCTTTTCCTTCACATACATTAATTATTTAGCTCTACAATTGCGTAAAATCTACTTATACGAGTAGTTTTGAACTCTCCAAAGGTAAAACTAATACAAACAGGTACTTTCAGATGATTGTACAGTCAGCCTCAAAAATATCGGGACGAACAGACTGTTCAAAATGATCTCAACAACCAAGAAAATTAAACTTTATCTCAATTGGATAAAGTTCTTGTCAGAATGACAGTTGTCGTGTACTGTCTTCATTCTGAAACATACCTTGTGTCATTGAGTTAATATTTACTTTTCATAGTTGTTTAGATAATTTTGAACAGTCTGTTCGTCCCGATATTATTGACGCTGACTGTACCACATAAAATGTCAAGGAGAACGGCTGTCGTTGTATTCAAACCAGCCTAAAAGTGTGTTTATATAATACGAACATGCACAGTGTAGTTGATAATGCTTTAAAAGTATTTGTTTTTTAAATTACGTTCTTCCTTTTCTCTTCTTCCATTCTTCCCCGTCAGTCAAGCTACCATTCACTCCCTTCTCCTTCACATCATTCCTTGCACAATCCATCCGTCTTTTCTTTGGCTTTCCTCTCCCTCTCCATCCCTCATCCTGCATTTATAATTAATCACTCTTTCTTCTTCTTTTGAACGTGTTGATGGCAAAAATAACACAAAAACATATACAAGGTGTAACATAATAGACGCAAGACCTGAAAGTAGTTTGTTCCTAATTGACTACTGAATCGATTTCAGTTACTTTTAATATAAGTATTTTTTTAATTATGTATTTTGCCATACCTACCACTGATTGAACAAAAGAAAATTCAATCTAATTACAAAAGAAATAAGACTCAATACTAAATGTATAAAGTAATGCTTGGGTCGACACGTTTTTCTTAATAACATCAGTTAGCTTTAAAAAAAATAGTTTTGGTCATCGTATTATGCTTTTAACTCAATACTCTAATTGGGGTGTATGAGGTCTTGCGTTAATTATGTTACTCGTTGTATATCCTATAGTTTTAAATTTATTTGGGCCAAAACTCAGCAACGCGAATACCGTTCGCTGATGCAGCCATTAGATCCTCACGTGTCAGGTGACTGGCATGCGGTGCAAGATTGGAAGTAAGCCATTGTCTGGAGAGACGCCGCATACACTCCGGAGGGCTGAGCCGTCCATGAACCCCCATTTGTGGAGGTTATCTTTGCTACGGCCTACTTGGGTGCAAGTTTATTTAAGGTTTTCCAAGAGGACCACTAACATAGCTCATTATATTCACATGCGTTTCTTTGCTCCTCATCACATGCCCACTTTTACTAATAAAAGCTAATCCCTACTTAATAAATGCGAAAGTAACTCTGTCGGCCTGTTACGCTTTCACGCCTAAACCGCTGAACCGATCATCATGAAATTTGGCAAAGATATAGCCCAAGATATGGAGAAGGACATAATGTTACTTTTTTACGCGATAACCGACATACACGCGCGCGGAGCCGCGGGCAGAGGCTAGTAAGAAATAATGTTGATTTTTTTGTTCAACATCCTGTATATAAGCTAATGACATCACAACATGATAAATTTTCACTGCCATGTCTTGAAGCGATGTTAGTATACACGAAACGACATAAATTACTTATTAATAACTCGTAGTTTTTCACAAACAAACTAATTGTAAGTTTTTTAAGATATGAAGGACATTTTTGTTTATTCGTCACGACTGTACCGCAGTGGGGGCTGGCAGGGGTGTACAGCTGATGCACTCCATATAATTACTTTTTTATATAAAAAAAAAACAAGTAATCCTTTACTGCTGGGTCTAGAATGTTTATTAAAAGTTTTTTTTAATTTTATTACGTATTTAAATTATTTTCTTGAAATATCGGCGTTCGTTGCACTCTTTTTAAACCGCTTGTCTTTCGACAAAAGCCGCCTTTATGAAACCAGAAGGTTGAAGGTTGGGTTAGGTTAGGTTAGGTTTCCCACTTCCAGCGGCTCGCGCCCAAGTTGTTGGGCGCGGCTGGGGCGCTGTCAACGCTGCTTCCCAATCTGGGGGGCCCGAGCGCCGCCTGTAGGCGGCTCTACGTGGGGATCGTGCGATCGATGGCCCTGTATGGGGCCCCGATCTGGGCGGCTGACCTGACGGCCGGCAGCATTGCTGTCCTGCGAAGGCCACAGCGAGCGATGGCCGTCAGAGTCATTAGGGGATATCGCACGATCTCCTACGAGGCGGCTTGCGTACTGGCCGGATCCCCGCCGTGGGACCTCGAGGCGAAGGTACTCGCGTCATTGTATCAGTGGCGCGAGGACTCGAGGGCGCGGGGCGAGTGGCTGACGCCGCGACATTTGGAGTTGCGTCGGTCACAGCTTCGCGCAGCCCTGGTGGCGGAATGGCGGGACAGGCTTTCACGCCCTACCGCCGGCCCCGCCACCATCGGGGCGATCCGGCCGGTACTCGAGCGCTGGCTCGGGAGGAGGCACGGCTCCCTGTCGTTTCGGGTGACACAGGTGCTCTCGGGGCATGGTTGCTTCGGGAAGTACCTGTGTCGCATAAACAGGGAGCCGGACGCTCGGTGTCACCACTGCGTCGACTGTCGGGAGGATACGGCGTGGCACACGCTTGCACAGTGTGCTGCTTGGGAGGAGCCGCGCCGTGCCCTCATCTCAGGAGTAGGCAGTGACCTGTCGCTGCCGGCCGTTGTCGACTCGATGGTCGGCAGCGAGGAGTCCTGGGACGCGGTGGTATCCTTCTGCGAAATCGTACTTTCGCAGAAGGAGGCTGCGGAGAGGGAGCGGGAGATTTCTTCCGCTAACCCGATCCGCAGCAGACGCACCGGGCGTCGGCGGAGGGCGGACAACGCCCTCTTCCGGCCCCCCTAAATGGGTCCAGGGGCGACGGATCTGGGGAAATCCGTCGCCCCCTACTTCTTAGGACCCGAGATGGCGGCGCGTAGTGTTCCACGCGCGCCTCTATTTGATGTAAGGGGGGAGTTTAACACCTCACTCCCCCCCTAACGCGAGGTGGCCCGCACAGGCGGGCCGGCACTAGCCGGGGATCGCGGAAGTCACTTTTGTTCCCGTGATCTCCGGTGCAAGTGTGAGGCGGAACACCGGGGTGGTTTTAGTCAGTAAGAGTCTGACAGACCCCTCCGCCCTCCCCAGGGCGGAGGACATCCATGAGGATTTCCCCCCGTAAACAAAAAAAAAAAAAAAAAAAGGTTAGGTTAGGTTTGGGTCCAGGGGCGACGGATCTGGGGAAATCCGTCGCCCCCTACTTCTTAGGACCCGAGATGGCGGCGCGTAGTGTTCCACGCGCGCCTCTTTGTGATGTAAGGGGGGAGTTTAACACCTAACGCGAGGTGGCCCGCACAGGCGAGCCGGCACTAGCCGGGGATCGCGGAAGTCACTTTTGTTCCCGTGATCTCCGGTGCAAGTGTGAGGCGGAACACCGGGGTGGTTTTAGTCAGTAAGAGTCTGACAGACCCCTCCGCCCTCCCCAGGGTGGAGGACATCCATGAGGATGTCCCCCCGTTATCAAAAAAAAAAAAAAAGGTTAGGTTAAGGTAAATTCGGCTTTAAAAAAATCCAAATCGGCGTATAAATGACGGAATTCCGAGAAAACAAACATTCAAAAAATACAATCGATATGAGAACCTCATACTTTTTGAGAAGTCAGTTAAAAATAGGTTCCCATTATATTCAATGGCTCACCACCGCCATAGTAACGCCCTCTATTGATATGTGTGGAAAGGAAAACACCCTATTATGTTAATCAAATGGTAGTGAATCACTCTTTCTTTCTACAGGCCAGGATTCCGAAAAAAAATATCGTGCTATTCTGTAAAGGTTCATTCCAAAATCAAAATCAAAAGTCATTTCTTCAAACTAGGCTGAGAGTCAGCTCTTTTTGAACGTCAAAATAAAATAAAATTACATAAGACAGTACCCCCAAAACGCCCGCCCTTCACCACTTCCTAGTGCTTTAGCTGGGAAGAAGAAGTGGCGCAACAAACTCCCCAGCAGCACAGCTGTCTGTTAAGTTAGAAGAACTTGATTCTATACAATAATAGGTAATTAAAATTACGAAACACAAAAAAAACAACATTAAATTTGCCATATGTCAGCTAGCACACGCCAATATACCATCAAAAACTAAAAATAATAAAAAAATAAAATAAAACGTAAACAGAACTTCCAATCTAAATAAAAGCCTCCAGGCATAAAGGGCATGCCCGCTTACATATGCAATTCTGCATTATGCAAATATAGGTAGCTATAACTTAAAGTAACAAAAGTTTCCGATCCAGCCCGTCACTGGGGGCGAAGTACGTAGTTTCGGTCGAAGTAACGGGCGTTTCCAACTCCGTATCACTTACGAACGGAAGATTAGTTTCGAGCCTGAACTAAGAATAAATGACAACACGATTTGACAGCTGTCCCTACTCCCGATATGTTTTTGCCCGTCCAAAAAAGTTAGTTAATTGGCTGAAGGATTCACTAAGAAGTTTTGCACTACTTTCGGACGGGATCTTTGTTGACGGAGTTAGAGAGTAGGCCTTCTGGGGGCGAAGTCCGTAGTTTCGGTCGAAGTAACGGGCGTTTCCAACTGCGTATCAACTCGAACTAAAAAAAATCGAACTAAACAGACAGCTGTGCTGCTGGACAGTTTGTTGCGCCACTTCTTCTTCCCAGCTAAAGCACTAGGAAGTGGTGAAGGGCGGGCGTTTTGGGGGACTGTCTTATGTAATTTTGACGTTCAAAAAGTATTGACTCTCAGCCTAGTTTGAATAAATGAGTTTTGATTTTGAAAAAAGGACAACATGATTTGACAGTTGCCCCTTTTCCCTTACAAAAACTTTGAAGATAAAAAAACCCTTAGTAGTTAGGACATCATCATCATCATCATTTCAGCCGAAAGACGTCCACTGCTGGACATAGGCCTCCCCCAAGCTCCGCCACTTCAACCGGTTCTGTGCTTCCCGCATCCAGCGGACTCCTGCGGCTCTCACAAGGTCATCAGTCCACCTTGTGGCATGCCTTCCAACTCTACGTCTTCCAGTACGCGGTCGCCACTTTAGAACTTTTCGGCCCCATCGGCCATCTGTTCTGCGAGCAATGTGCCCTGCCCACTGCCACTTAAGTTTGGCAATTCTTCGGGCTATGTCGGTTACCTTGGTTGTCCTGCGGTTCTCATCATTCCTGATGAGTTAGGACACTAATCGATAATTATGCTCCACAAGGTACCTTAAACTAAATTGAATAGCATTTGTAAACATTGTTGAAGCTGCTGAAGACTGTAAAACTAGATACATTTGCATTGTATAAATTCAAACTTTTTTATTGTATAATTGCATAGCATATGTGTGAGCACTATGTCCTTACTATATAGCTAACATTTACAGGGTACGTCTTTCATTGACTTGAATGTGCCCTGGCAGCTGAGAGTATGTCATGCTCACTCAAATGTCTCGCTGGTGGTGGCGTGTGTGTTGGATCATTAAGTTCCCTTCAAAATGGTTGAGCTGAATGGTGCTGATCCATACGTCATGTTCGTGAACGGGCGCCGCCAGTAGGGACTGGTCATCTCTTTGCTCCCACGGCTTATTTTAATTTCTAAATTGTTATTTTATTTTTGTTTTGTTTTAATTACGGACGCTTATAATGTGCACGTCTTTTTGCATCGTTCTCACATTGATAATTTCAACATAATGATGTAACCAACTGATTGTAACAAAATCATGATTTTAAAAGAGTGTCCATGGAGTTTCTTGCCCGTTCTTCTCCATAGGTACCTACGCTTTGGAATGGGCAACTAGCTTCATCTTTCTATCTCACCGACCTTGACAATTCAAAAGTGCCAGTAATTGGTTTATTTGAAATAAATGCTTTGAGTTTGAGTTTGAATGCAAAGCCTTTTCTCAACTTTCTTGGGATCGGCTTTCTGTCAAACTGAATGCAGCCTAAGTACCAGTATTTTACATGGAGCTGCCTATCTGAAGTCCACAACCCAATTAAGAACTGGATTACACGATACCCTTTGGTTAGATTTTTGGGTTTTTTACTACTCGTAACGTAACGACTATCAGAGACAACGAATGCCAATGAAATTAAATTGTATATTCTGTAAATATGACATCGAAATCACGTTTACTCGTCATAAAAAAAAAATAGTTTAAAAAACTAAAAAACACGCTTTAAAAACCAAACTAAAAAAGGAGAAAATAATTTAATTCAATTAAAAAGCGTGGGGTGCTTTTTGAGGTATTTTTATACCTAATCAATTAATGTCAAGCACCCCACGCTTTTTAATTGAATTAAATTATTTTCTCCTTTTTTAGTTTGGTTTTTAAAGCGTGTTTTTTAATTTTTTAAACTATTATTTATTTTCTATTTTTTAGTTCTGCTAACTACAAAAACGTGTTTTTTCCCCCAATTTTTTTTTAAATTATTGAATTGTCATCGGTCCTCGACAAGTTTACAAAGTTTCAATGAAATGTGACCGTTTAAAGTGGGTCAAAATCACGCTCAAAGGAGTCGGTTACATACAAACATACAAACAAACATACAAGTGAAGCTAATATAAAGCGTATAAAAAAGGTAGATGCGAGTCGATATTTTCTATCTGACTACCCCTGAGAAGAAATGGCGAAACAAACTCAAGGGTTAAAGTCTCCTTTGAAGTCCAGACTACTTGTTAATATTCTAGGAAAATCGTATACTTACTTTTACAATGTTTGTAAATATGTGAGCACTATCTATCATAAAATTAATTTATCTGTATTGCTTTTCATTCCTTTTACCTATTTTGGTATAGTAATTTTATTCTGGGTGCATCGTTTTCACACATAATTATATAATGAATGTACTATGTTAAATATTGTATTTAAAACATTTTAAAAGAGTAACAGTGGAGTTTCTTGCCCATTCTTCTCCATACGAAACTAGATTTCGGAAGGGGTGACTAGAATCAATTCTATTTTAATGTAAATATTGACGTTCAAAAGTGCCTTTGCCTATTTGAAATAAATGCTTTGACTTTGACTTTGACAGACATAATCTTGGTCTGATCATGTGAAGACCATGTAGATTGGTGTCTGAAATTGTCTATTATACTATACACAAATAAATTATACATAAACAGTAATAATACGGTAATTTAATAAAACCTTCTTTTCACAATACGAAACCTTGGCATTGGTCAACCTTCAATTACAAATCCGACCACGACAACTGAAGACTCGGCACATTTCGTGCAGCCTCTAAAATTGCAACTTGAAATTCATTATTGCATAACGATGGGTTTTTTTGTTCGTTTTTTCTGCCAAAAATAATTGAATAGTTGTAACTGAAGGTTGTTAGTTAGTTTTTGTGCAATCTGTTCGTTTATCTGTACCCTTGTATCTATAAAACGGCCGAACAGACACGGATAAAGTGTAATATTTAAAGCAGATTTTTCTTTTTTTGTGAACTTGGCTTTGAATTTTTTATTGACTTAGTCTTTTTTTTTTCAGATAAAAAATTAAACCCTGTGCTATTAAAAATAGTATTGAATTTAAGATTTAATAAGTAGTTTTTATTTAGAACAGCCTCTGTTGTTTTTAGCCTTTACATCAGTATGTCAGTGTCAGAGTCAGTCTGGCTTTGGGAATCAGATTTTCATTTGTATAAGACTATTTTAATGCATCGTGTAATGTAACACCCATATTACATACTCAAAAGTATTCTAACAAGGATGTGCGCCCCAGAATTTTCTTTTTAGGGTATAAAATAAAGTTATAAATTAAAAACACTTTTCCCCCACTTTTTTGACCCCATACAAAAAACGTATTTTTTGATGTAGTGTACCTATACATATTGTACGGTCGTATGGAATCCGACGTGTGGAAATCCAACTCGCACTTGGCCGGTTTATTTAAATTACGTGGAGTTAAAAGTTTTTTTTATTATTATAGTTAGCTTTTTTTTATTTGTTTCATAGACCGTGCCTATAACTATTGCAAATTAGTATTGTTTTAATTCCTTAGCTAACCTTGGAGACAATAACCGCAAACGACGCCATATTGGATTCATTTCATCACACCTGAAGGTCAGAAACGTGCGCAAAAACATTTACCTTCCTCAATAAATTACTAGTCTGATTCAAAGTTTGTAGTTTAAGTAGTATAACCGTACCAGTATTCGCAATACTGTGAATCTATGACATTCAAAGGTAGGGCAGCCATTGTGGTATTGCACAAATTGCAGTACAATGGGCACGTCTGTTGAAAACTTTTGTTAAATTGGAATGTACAGAGAGACCTAATGCATTTAACTACGGCTAAGGAATACAGTTATGAAATAATTTAATTCAATTAAAAAGCGTGGGGTGCTTTTTGAGGTATTTTTGTAATCAATTAATGTCAAGCACCCCACGCTTTTTAATTGAATTAAATTATTTTCTCCTTTTTTAGTTTGGTTTTTGAAGCGTGACTTTTTAGTTTTTTAAACTATTATTTATTTTCTATTTTTTAGTTCTGCTAACTACAAAAACGTGATGTTTTTTTTCATAAGGCAAAAAAATGTGGAGTGGATTTTTTCAGGCTATGGATTTTCAACAAACTGCTTAGCGCCGAGAATCTGTGGTCACGGGCGGAGAGTTCAAACAGTGTGTTAGAAAATCAAACAGTGTGCTTTTTTCACTCTGTTGGATTCTCAAAGCTCAGTTCAACACCGAGAGTTGAGAATCGAAAGTGCGATAAAATTTTGCCGCGATATTTTTACGTCCATGCCTTAAGTGGCCTATAATACCTACAAGATTTAATCTTGAAGAGACTGGGAAACTGGGTTTAACCCTAGTGTAAGTAGAGTTTATTTTGTGTTAAAATCGAGTGTAAATCGTGTGTTTTCCTCATTTTGACTAATTCTAGTTTTCGTCCTTCATGCTAGTTTTCAAAATCTGTTCCTTATCTATCAATTTAAAATTAAAATTTCTGAAACTACTATTTGTAGAGACGCTTTTTTAACCGACTTCAAAAAGGAGGAGGTTCTCAATTCGTCCAAACCTTTTTTCTTATGTATGTTCCCCGATTACTCGAAGATGGCTGGACCGATTTGAATTTTTATTTTGTTGTTTGAAAGGGTATACTTTTCTGGTAGTCCCATGATCATCAAGTCAGGATCTGATGATGGGATCCTGGAGAAATAGAGAGAACTCTTCAAATTTTATAGGCACACTTGAAGCGATTTGGGTAGTTTTTAGAAGAGTACTTTCTCGGTGTAGTCCCATTTCAGTTTGGTGAAGATCTGATGAAGAACTTCGGAGATAGGCAACGGAACTCCTCAATAAATGATAGCAAATGGACTGGGATTGCTGAAATCTCATGTCTGTCTATTGCTTACACCAGTTCATAACATAACATCACGACGGTATGCTGTAAAGGGGTAAGCACATGTGAACCACCAAAAACTTGAAAAAAAAACTTTTTCCAAAAAAAAAACAACCGACTTCCAAAAAAACACTACAAAGTGAAAAATAACTTTCATTTCGGAAGGCGGTGACAAAAAATTAAAATACAGCTCCAAAGACACCGACTTCCGAAATTAAAGTTATTTTTCACTTTTTAGTGTTTTTTTGGGAGTCGGTTGTTTTTTTTTTAACATTTTTTATATATAGGAAAAAGAACATTATCATCTCCCTAGCCTTTTCCTAACTATATTGGGGTCGGCTTCCAGTCTAACCGGTTGCAGCTGAATACCAGTATTTTACATGGAGCGACTGCATATCTGACCTCCACAACCCAGTTATTGGGTAACACGATACCCCTTAGTAAGACTGGTTGTCAGACTTTCGAGCTTCTGACGACTTGTAAATGACTGTCAAAGATCCATAAATACAGCCGGCATCAACACTTTAAGGTAAATCTAGTCGACATTTTTTCCATACAAACTTCGGGAGTGTATTACTCCACTGTTCGACAATGTACATCAAACATTATATATGGTATGGTTTTTTCTCATTATTAATATTGAACGGAAACAGAATACTAAAATAAAAAGCCGTTAAAAAGTTAGGAGCCAACAAAGATTCGTTTTTCTTGCTAATTTAACCTAACTTTGGACGTGTTTAAGTAATGAAAGAAGTATAAAATCTCCAAAACCAAGTCGATACCGACAAAGCTCAATTATCGAAAAGTTCAATAAACTTTATTGGTCATTGATTTATGCAGAGGTTTTTTTATAAAACCCGATCTTCCTAAGGACTTTTCAAAAAAAATTACGCGCCTGTTTTACTATAAGTGATCCTGCATCTCACTCAATAACGTTGTGCGTGTAGACTAGCGTGTAACTGCTCATCACTGATACTATCTCTGTCGGACACGATGCCTGGTGAGACAGCGTGCTTTTTAGCCAGGCCCACCAGTGAGTTCGAGCCCGCGACTAGATTCCCCTTAACGCGCTTTCCGAGGAGTCTTGGTATGTAAAGATGTCACCCATCCTTGTACCAACCGCGGCAAGCGTAGTTTAACCTGATCGATCGACCCTTGCGGCTGTTATTACTTAGTCACAAATGCCTTGTATACACAGAACATACCTTTCAGCATGTAGTGTATGTACTCAAGATTTCTTTATTAAGACACTAATCATTAAATTTTTATCATTGTATTTGATCAGCTGCTTCTTAGAGGGAAAGAGATAGCAATATTTCTGTCAGCACCTTACTTAATAATTCACAAACGATTAAAAGACTACTTAGTTTTGGTCACAATGAAAACGAATAGCAGAAGTATTGGTCTGTACATAATTTATAAGATCAATGATGATGATTTACTTGATTACCAAGAAGTAAAGGGGAATTCCTAAATAATGATCTAGTGTATGGCTGAAAAAAATGTTTACTTTTGTTTGTATTTAATTAAATAATCACAAAAAACCACTATAAATGCGCCGTTGCTAGCCCGCGTGTGATGAACGCTCTTAAGAATATTTTAATTTTGCAGTTTACGCTGGCGCTTCCACCTTAATTGTTTTTTTTCTGCTAACCTTCATGGGAAATATACCTTCCATTATGCTAGATATCTTTTTGTAACAATCGTATAAAATAAAATATTTATAAAACTACTACCAGATGTCATAAAAACGCGCAATAATATTTTATTTTATGGATACGGCTTCTTAATATGCCATAAAACATATTTGTTGTCGGTTAAGGAAACAAACCAGAGGCTTATGTCCAGCTGTGGACATCTTTCGGCTGATATGATGATGATGATAATGAAGGAAACACGATATGGTAATATATTTATAATCATTTATTTCGGATGAATCAGCTATCCATATTTGTGTTTGTGTGTTTTTTGTGTGTGTTATTTTCTCACGATTATTACAGCTAGTATTGTTGTTTTAATTTTTTTAATTATTTATACATTTGTCATGCGTGTGCCAGCAGTGGTGGCCTAGTGGTATAACGACCGCGACTGAGTTGTGGGTCGTAGGTTCGAAATTAAACAGGTTCTTTGCTTTGTGTAAATTATTTCTTATCCACTGCTCTCAAAACGGTGAAAGAACCGGTATGTCCTAGAACTAAAAATTCAAAGACATGTGACATCTACCAACTCGTACTGGGCCTCGTGGTAGATTACAGCTCAATCTCTCTCTCTCTCAATCGTCTTCCTACCTTTTTTTTCGTTTTTCTTTTTTGCTGGGAAATCATCAAATAACTTCTCCCGCTCTGGGTGGAGCAGGAGGGCGTGTCAGACTTTTGCTGACTAAAACCCACCCGTGTTCCCTCAGTGGCCTGTGTGCCAGGGGCCGCGGTATCTCTTTCCAACAACCCGCACCCCTGGCAGGCATTGGCCCATGCGGACCCCACCTGTTTCATCGTGCTTTTTACACGCTTTATATTAGCTTCAGTTGTATGTTTGTTTGTTTGTATGTAACCGACTCCTTTGAGCGCGATTTTGACCCACTTTAAACGGTCAGATTTCATTGAAACTTTGTTTGTAAACTTGTCGAGGACCGATGACAATTCAATAATTAAAAAAAAAAATTGAGAAAAAAAACACGTTTTTGTAGTTAGCAGAACTAAAAAATAGAAAATAAATAATAGTTTAAAAAACTAAAAAACACGCTTTAAAAACCAAACTAAAAAAGGAGAAAATAATTTAATTCAATTAAAAAGCATGGGGTGCGTTTTGAGGTATTTTTATAATCAATTATTGTCAAGCACCCCACGCTTTTTAATTGAATTAAATTATTTTCTCCTTTTTTAGTTTGGTTTTTAAAGCGTGTTTTTTAGTTTTTTTATGCTGTGTTTTGTTTTTTGTGTGCACCAATTAAACGATTTATCTGCCCGACTTGTTCTACTGTTCCTTGTTTGTCCTACGCACTATTCCCACGTAGTCAAAGACAATGGCTCACAAAACGAGCTAGAGTCAGCCATTGTGTCGCCGCTGATTACACGCCGACGTTATTCTAACCGAACACCTGCTGCTATGTGGCGATTGAGCTAAATTTCAGATGAAATTGGAAATATATTCAGTAGGATCGACGTACTTAAGCTACTACAGCAGTAGGCTTAGCATGATGCTTTCTATTTCTACAAAGAGTAGACAGTGCTTTTTCCAATACAAAGTGACATTTCGTTTCTCCATTTTTAACATCGCACCGTAGATATCCTTCTACAATTTGTTATTTTGTCTTTCGTTTCTAACGATCTTTGTCTAGGTCCTTATAAATGTAGACTATTTCAGAAGAATATTTCTTCCCAAACTGTCAAAATCACGCTGACAACACATTTTCTACTCAACGGCCACAAAGTGTATACGATTATCTACAAAATCATGATTCATTTAGAACGCATAACTGTGATAATTAATAGAAAAACATAACTATCTTCTCCTATTGTACATCATTTACTTATTAGTCATGTCTATTCTTCCGTCGACAAATCGGAGCTCGTGCTAAGCCTGCAAGTTTAGCATGACGCTTTTTTGTTTCTACTCTACTGTAGAATATAAATTGCTTGTCTACCCTTCTCGAAATCTCTATAAACCGAGCGCGAGGGCACACGTGGACTCGGGTTTCTTCGTAGACAGTGACTTTTCCATAGCAATGCGTTGCGTGCGTTGCTTAGTGATGTATTAAGTACTACCCAATTTTACCGTAATTTTGCGTGTCGTTCTAAAACAAATGAAATGAAGAAAAGTGTTTTAAACGAATCTTTCTCCAATAACAAAACGCAAATGGTTTATTTGATAGTTTTATGACAAAGATATTGATTTATGGCTGGTGATCGCAAAATTAAAAACACTAAATCAGCTTTAAAAACACATTTGTATGTTTTGCGTAATATCCAATGCCAAGGTGTCACACAAAATGTAGTATTTAACTATGGACAGAGGCCAGCACATCAAGCTATCACAAACTGCATTGTACATTGTTATTTATTGTTGTTGGTTAGAGCATGTGAAGACCATGTAGATTGGTGTCTGAAATGGTCTTTTGATGAAAGAACCACACAGATTGAGTGGACCTGTCCAGTCAGAACACGCTTTTTCATTCATTCATACCGTTCATTCAATAAATTGATTGATGATTAACTAATAGTCTAAGGGTCGTATTGACAGACAGACATTAGGAATTTGTGTATCTCTTGGCCTTCTCTGTGAATGTGAACAGAACACATGCAGATAAGCAGGACGTGGTACAAGTTACAAGCGCCAGCGGTTTATTGCCAGTACAAAAAATAGGCCGGAAGGTTTGACAGTTTTACTTTTTAACAATACTATAGTGGGTGCAATTATGGCCAAAACTACAGGATAGCTTCATATTAGTTCTCTTTTCCTTGACTTGAATGAACACAATTTTTTATTTTTCTAAATGTGAAGATGAAACAGAGTCTTGTTCGATATATTTTATTAGGTGTGAATAATGCGATTTATGTAGCGTTATTCCTAGGCCAAAATTAACCTTTTATGATTCGGAAATCACTACAATACCTACTTACTATGAAAATGCCTTAATTATTATGAGAAAATAGTATCACCGCCTTAACAGATTTACCCGTGTAATGGGTACTTAATGTAATTTGTCGTGTGGACGGGGCTAAGAGCGATAAATATAACGGTCACGCTGATCCATCGGCGATTCACGTTGGGTTTGTTTACTGTCTACACTATTCGGATTACATTACCCATTTTACACGCGTCTGTAGGTACACGGCTATCACGACAAGTTTTAACACCCCATGTGCCAATAAATACTTTCCATTAAAATATTAATAATATTCCACTACTGATATTCTAAACTCATTTTCGAAAATAAAAAGAAATCATGAAAATCTTCACACTCCGTCCGCCTATGACCCAGCCCACGCCGCACCACACAATACAAAGTAGATAATAGCCGATCTGGTTCCAGCGTTCGTCCTATTGTCCCGCAGTTAGGGCAGACGAATTTCTAGTACCTTAGTCTGCCTTGACATCATTCGCATCATCATCCAATTGACGGATGACGGCTGTAAGATATGTTAATGGCATCTTCTTTTTATCAACACGAACTGTCGGTACTCAATTTTTTATTGGATATTCAAATGTTATGTTAAAACAGCATTATTCGCTTATAACATTCTTATTGCTAGAACATAGGCGACGCGGACCCAATGCTGGTAAGTAGATGTAACATGTCTTCGAATTTTTGGTTCGAGAACATGCTCGTTTCCTCGAGAGCAGTGGTGATGAAAATATTTTACTTTATCTGACCCACTGACACTAGAATTCAGCTTGATCCTGTAAGACTGGAAGCCAACCCCAGAAATAGTTGGAAAAAAACTTTACCCAGTAACTGGGTTGCGGAGGTCAGATAGGCAGTCGCTCCACGTGAACACTTGATCCTGTTAGACTGAAATCCAACTCCAGAAATTGCTGGAAAAAAACTAAGTTTGGGGATCGCCAATTTTACCAAAAACTCGAAACCGACCGAGTCGTCTCAACACCTCTGTCCCTTGAATTTGTATATATATATATATATATTATAAGTATATATTATAGTAGATATGTATGCATGTATATATATTATTAGTTAATAACCTATTTATGTAGTATTATTTATAATTCATTATGATATATTTTATAGGTTTTTTCATCATTCCTCTCATCCAAAGCACCTGCCATCTAATCTCTGCACCACCCTTGGTTGACTGGTAGAGAATGCCTAAGGCATTAAGGGCCTACGTCCCGTTTGGTAGCGTAACACGGTCACTTTATGAACCGTACTGCTCATTAATGGCTTGTCTTGAAGATTTGAAAAATATATGATTTTGCTATAGATTCATATAGATCATTTTACACGAAGTACTTTTTTTGTATGGTTAATACTTTTGCTGTAAAAAATATTTTCCAACACGCAATATTTTGGCTTCTATTCCATACTCCTACTAAACGGCTTCGTTATTTGAAAAAAAAATACACTGAAAAATAGATAGTTAGAGGTACCACAGAATCGCCGAAGCACAATTGTAAATTAATCAAAGGAATATCCCCATTTTGAGATAAAGGCTCAGAGGTGCCCTGCGCGGGCGCGGGCGGCAGTTGTGCTTTAGCATACAAACCGGAGATGAGGATACTATGGGCCTTAAGTCCGCCTTTGTACCTTTTTTGTGTGCGAGAAGTTTTAATAAATAAATAAACCCGACAGGACCAATGACGATCAATAGATGAACTTGGATGACGCCTAGGTATCTTTATTAGAAACGGTTAGAGAAGACAAGAGCAGAAAAAACCCACCAGCACACTATTAATAAAAAATACACACTGTCTTTTCCTTGTTCTCAAGAGCGAGACAAATGTGAATATAAAGTTTATGTAGGCATTATTTTGTTGGTTTAATAAAAGCTTAATTGTGTATCGCTGTGGTGATAAAACTTTGTCTTTATTGAAATGGGATAAGTAGGTACTGTAAATTAAAAACATTTTTGTATACTGTACCTAAAGTTAAATTCCTCAAAACCTATTTCATATGTTATCACTTATCACCAGAGATCGGATATTCGGATGCATATTTACCTAAAGATCATTTTTAGCTATGAAAGTATGGAAGCGGTTTTATAAATTATTTGTAATATTTATTAAAAACCCCGGGATTCTTGGATTGCATAACTATTCAGATGTGTATTAATTTAAAATTAATGTTTAAATCGATACAAATATGTGTATGGACTGGAGGAGGGGTGGTTTGTATTAGTTAAAACAAAAAATAAACAAATTACTTACGTAAATTAAGACTTTTTCGATACAAAAGCGCATTCCATGTTAGCCAACATCCTAACTTTAGGTGAATATGCATCCGAATATCCGATCTCTGCTTATAACACATAGGATAGTTTTCATCCGGGTAGTACGTTCCCGCGGGTTAATTTTCAACCTCCACGTGGTCAAAGCCGCGGGCAACAGTTAGTTATCCAATATAAAAGAATCGTCAAAATCTCCACACTTTTTTACAAAGTAATGGGTGGTGACACAAAAAAAAATATGCGCGTTGACTTGAGAACTACCGCCTTTTTTATTTGGCGGTTAAAACGTTGTTGGAATTTTATCAAAACTCGGAATATCAGTCCTAAACAGCGGGGTAGGTAATTACGAAACACAATTAACAATAGGAATACCTTTCATTTTTGACATTTCAACAAAAGCCATTGCGTTATTTACGTTTTTGAGCAGAGACATTTATTGACCTTAAGGTGAATCTAGTCGACATTTTTTCCATACAAACTTCGGGTGTGTATTACTCCACTGTTCGACAATGAACATCAAACATTAAACATGGTATGGTTTTGTCTCATTATTAATATTGTCTGTGCGGAAACAGAATCATCATTTCAGCCGGAAGACGTCCACTGCTTGACATAAGCCTCCCCCAATTTGAGGGGAGGGGGAGGTATGGCCACAAACAGAATACGAAAATAAAAATTCATTAAAAAGTTATGACCCAACAAAGATTCGTTTTTCTTGCTAATTTAACCTAACTTTGGGCGTGTTTAATTAAGTAATAAAAGAAGTGTAAAATTTCCAAAACCAAGTCGGTACCGACAAAGCTCAAACATCGAAAAGTTCCATAAACTTTATTGGACATTGATTTAAGCACTGGTTATTTCATAAACCCGATCTTCCGAACGACTTTTCTTAATTTTTTAAGCGCCTGTTTTACTATAAAAGATCCTGCATCTCACTCAACAACGTTGTGCGTGTAGACTAGCGTCTAACTGCTCATCACTGATACTACCCCTGTCGGACACGATGTCAGGCGAGACAGCGTGCTTTTTAGCCAGGCCCATCCGTGAGTTCGAGCCCGCGACTAGATTCCCCTTAAGAAGCAATACATCACATACATACATAATCAGCCATAACGTGTGAGAGGGAGTGGGCCGTAATCCACCACGTGGGCCCAGTGCGGGTTGGTAGATGTCACATGTCTTTGAATGTTTAGTTCTAGCTAGGACATGCCGGTTTCCTCACGATGGTTTCCTTCACCGTTTTGGAAGCAGTGGTGATGAAATAATTTATACAAAGTAAACGGCGTGCCTGGGGTCGAACCCACGGCTTACCACTCGTAAATCGCGGCCGTTACCACCGGGCCACCACTGCTGTAAGAAGCAATGGATTAGCACTATTATTCAACATGATTCGCTTTCTGATTGATAGTGTGTGACGCACAATTAGAGTGCTGAACGTCCATATGTCTAGATTTACGCACAAAACTACGCAGAAATATCACGTATCTGACGAAATTCCTAAATTAGGGAATTCGATATATTTATGTTACCGATACAATGTTTGACACAGCGTTATAGTGAATTGTTATGTGGAATGACGTCTCATATACAGAAAAAGTTTTTATTCAGTGCGCAAAATGTAACCATGAATTCAGCATACCATTCTAGACCTCCCAGCGCAGAAATTTTTCGTCGGTTATGCAAAAAAAAATCAACTGTTTCATAGAAAAGTGCAATACCTACGCGGTCAAAATGTATGGACTTGCCGCGGTTGGTCCGTGGATGGGTTTCCATCTTGACATACTAAGTCTCCTCCGTGCTTCGGAAAGCACGCTAAGCCGTTGGTCCCGGCTGTCATTCGTGGATCTTTGACAGTGGTTACGAGTTGTCAGAAGCCCGAAAGTCTGACAACAAGTCTTACCAAGGGGTATCGTGTTATTCAGTAACTGGGTTGTGGAGGTCAGATAAACAGTCGCTTCAGGTAAAATACTGGTATTCACGTGCGTCCGGTGAGACTGGAAGCCGACCCTTTTTCTAAAGCAGTAAAGTACTTACCTACTTTATAAAACAACCTTTTGTTAAACAATAAAATATCTTTATTACAGAAACGCAATTATTTTACCGACGTCAGACCTTAAGATATCTTAAAAAAAACTAAAAAACACGCTTTAAAAACCAAACTAAAAAAGGAGAAAATAATTTAATTCAATTAAAAAGCGTGGGGTGCTTTATGAGGTATTTTTATAATCACTTAATGTCAAGCACCCCACGCTTTTTAATTGAATTAAATTATTTTCTCCTTTTTTAACTTGGTTTTTAAAGCGTATTTTTTAGTTTTTTAAACTATTATTTATTTTCTATTTTTTAGTTCTGCTAACTACAAAATGGTGTTTTTTTTTAAATTTTCTCATTTTTTTTTTAATTATTGAATTGTCATCGGTCCTCGATAAGTTTACAAAGTTTAAATGAAATCTGACCGTTTAAAGTGGGTCAAAATCGCGCTCTAAGGAGTCGGTTTATCGGTTACCTACAAACATACAAGTGAAGCTAATATAAAGCGTGTAAAAAAACATAGTTGCGAAAAGGCTAGCCAGATTTTGTTTTTTGCAATATTTTACCGCATTTCACAACCATTGCGCAATCTAGAATTTTCATCGTAATTCTAGGGGTATTCTCTATGGGGAAGAAAGGGGTAAAATAGAACATAGTGGTTTTGTTCAATATTATTTAATAACCTAAGTTTTCAAATCTTTGTCCGGCTTGATTTTTCATTTTACAGGGATTTTCTTTAACGTGAGTAGGTATTCTATTTATCCACACAGGACGACAAAAAATACGAGAAAAAACAGTCGTTATATCTAACTTAAATCTAACTCTTCAAACATAGTTCTTAATTAATTATATTCCACATTACTTCATAGTTTAATGTTATTTCTTTTCAAGATATTCTCCCATGCCATTGTGTCGAAGATTTTTAAATAACATTTTACATTTTTCTACGCAACTTGAATCAGGTTTTAGTTTTACTATTTTTATTTAAGTTACAAAACTAGTTTGCACTATGCAGGTATCTATTTCTATACTAATTATAATATTATAACAGGTAACATTTGTGAGTTTTTATGTAGAGGTTATCTTCGGAACTATAGATCCGATTCTGAAAAATCTTCCACCAATGGGAAAATATAGAATTTTATGTTATATATGAAATTGAATAATTGAAATATGAAATTGCACGCGCATGAAGTTGCGCGTAGAATCTAGTCTATTAGAATAAAATAAAGGTATGTCGCAAGTTCGAATCCAGTCACGACTTTTCTATCGCGATATGAACTGAACTCGTTTTAATATAATGCAGCTAGCATTACTATAAAGTATTAAGAAGATGATGATTCATGTCATGAGCTAATAATAAATTCAACACATAAAATATTAAGCAAGATGTCTTTCATACCATAACAGTAGTACGAACGCGAAATAGGTATCATTAGGTTACCCATAACTGAGACTTTGATAGTAAACATAGATAAGTAATAATAACTTCGACGCTGACAGAGGCGCCACCTGGTATTAATCATCTACAGGTGCAATTTTAACAAAGTCTTTGCAACTTTTTTTCTGTCTATTTTTATGTACTAACTTACCTGGTAAGAAATTTGGTCAAATAAGATTGTATAATTAAAAAAAAAACATGCGGTATGTTTTTCTTAAGTTTGTCAAATTTAAAAACAAAACTATCTCCGCTCATCTAGACAAAAACGGTACGAGGAAACTAAAAAGACGTCGGTTAAGTAAATCTATGACGTCAAAATTGGAAAAAGTCATAAACTTTTAAACGAAAATAGTAAGTTTTCACCAGGAACAATCTAAAAACAACACAAAGTTTTGGCCAGGCTAACACCGTATGCAAATTCCACGAATTCCAATGTATGGTCATAGACCCTAATAGCGTGCATTGAATACCAATCAACTGTCAAGTGACCCTTTTCCTATAGAAAGTCATACTCACTTAGAGGGGATAATCCAGTTATCACATCCATTTTTCTAATAAAACACAAACTACAAATGTTCTTTTCACTTTAAATGGATGTTTCAATCTGTCACCCATTTCTTTGACACTATTTTGCACATAAAACCAATTTAACAAAAGTATGTTCGCACATTATTACTGGTTATTGTTAACAAATGTCACTGATTGTACATTTTTCCCGTATTTATGATTAAATCACTAGACACTATCACATTGGTTTCATTCACCCGAGGTTTACAGGTCGAAATGACAATCACTTGCGTTCCCTTTACAAATTACGAGCAAAATCTTCTCAAAGCACCACTAAAACTTTGTTTTTATCAAACAGAAGTGATTGTTGCACGTTTATTTATAAGAATTTCACGCTAAAATCACATAAACTTCTTCCCCGAATCACACACGACACAAAAACATGAGAAACGTCACTCTACTAAACAGCCAAACAGGTTTTGTTTTTTTTTCTTCTCGATCAAGTCCTTACCACGTGACGATATCGACTATTAGAGCGTAGTTCGGCCACAAATCGCTAGATGGCAGCACTTGCTGCGTAAGAAATCAGAGCCAAAAGTAATTAAATCCAACCGGAGAGGTATAAAGATTATTTCTTCACGTGAATCAACCATGGAAATTTTATTGGCATATTGAATATTTTCGTATGAAATGAATTTCATTTTATGTTGATTAGAAATATTGGCGATAACGCAGCGGCCGACGACTTTTAGCTGTATGGTTTTATGTATCTACAGTTAATTTGAAGGTCAACTTTTGTCCATTATAAGATGTTTATCTTAACACTAAAATGAGCCTAGAAATTTTTATTAAAATAGCCTTAAAGATCTTGTTTGAAACTAAAATGTGTTAAGTAGGTAAACTCAAATCGTAATACTAAAGGATTTTTTTTCTCAAATAAAAGCATTCATGATTTATGTTATTAGAGGTCATCGGAAAAATATGGCAAATTAAATGAAAAAAAAAAAAAAAGATATCATTTGGTTGTAGTCGTTATTCATTAAGTTTATGCGACTAGCCAGTTTACAGGGCCACAACCAGTTTAATATTAAATAAGAAACAAAACAAAACATTTTGCCCACAAAAATACAACTGGTCCTATTAGTCCCCAACTCACCCCTGAAATTGTCACAAGGTAAAAATAATGAAAAGAAATGAGGAAATAAATAAATACAAAAATTAGGAAATTATGAATTAAAGAAACTCGGATACCTACCTATATTTTTACATTTCATATTTCTCTAATTTTTTAATGAAATTTACGAAATATTTATTGATTTCGGTAAGGATGTACTTAGTGTAGCTCGGAACGTTTTATAGTTTCAGCGTACTTGTAGACTAATTCCTAGTAATTCAATTTCGAGTCTCATCTCGGCGACAAACAAATGTCAAAAATGTATGGAAATTCGAGGTATTTTTGACATATTGAGACAGATCAGACGAACGTTCTTAAAAGTACGAGAATTGCCACTAAGGTGTCAGGTTTGAAACCTAGCATATAGTTCCTAGATACTTAAGCCAAAGTAAGAAATTCTGACAACCAGTCTTACCAAGGCCAAGGTGTAGAGGTCCGATGGGCCATCAGAAGAAAAATATTCGCTCCATGTATGATGGGTTAGCTTCCAGTCCAACCAGGTGCAACTAAATAGTATTTTCATAGAGGGACTGCCTATCTGACCTCCACGACCCAGTTGCTAGGTAACACGACAGCCGTTGGTAAGACTGGCTTCTGACTAGTTCTGACTACTCATAACAACTGTCAAAGATTAAATAAGAAGTTATGTATATGAAGGCTTTAATGTGTCCATCGACCATAGTTTATTAAAAACATGGAGTTGCTGGATTTCAAATGTCAATGATCTTGATATTTTTGTAATAGTTGCCATAGCAACGCATAGTACACACAAACACAAGTCGCAGTATTCATTTTTATGTGGTGAGTTTTAACAGTAAATTCTTTGTATTCTCCATTTAAAAAATTAGGTAAGTGAGTTGACTGTGTCAATTTAGTAGGTAATATTTTCCGTGCCAAGTAAGTTACCTATAAATTAGCCAAAATGGGTGTTTTCCGGCCCAAATTGACAGACCATATAACACCACACTGTGCTCCAAAACACGGATTACCGACGTTCCTCAAAAAGCCGCTAAAGTGAAGTGGGACTGCGCTTGCCACGTCTGCTGCATGCCTAATGAGCTGTGGGCCAAAATTACCGCTACGTGGAGCCCTGACATAGCCAGATAGCGTTCGGCAGACTCTGTAGAAGATGGTGGAACGACCTTGAGAATACACACGACCAGTGGTCAACTTTAGCCTTGGATTGAAAGAGTTAGAAGTTATGTTGAGGCCTTTGCCCCCCAGTGGGATGATGCGGGTTAACAGTATTCCGGGGTCCTGAATTATAACAACCGTTCCGTGTTGTGCCGGAGGTAAAGAATACCACCATCCCATCTCTTCCCGTGGGTGTCGTAAAAGGCGACTAAGGGACTTACTAGAGAATGGGCAGCAGCGCTTGCCAAGGATGACGATTATGAATCCCATAGGGGGAGGCCTATGTCCAGCAGAGGGCGTTTTCGGCTGCAATGATCATGACGATGAATTGTATTAGATCAAACAAAGTATTCATAAATTCAGTTACCAGAAATGTATGTAAGAAAAAACTAGCTATTTTACTAAAATCACTAACTTATGATGCAACAGGAAAACTTATGGAAATTTAACACCTTGGAAAACACACACACACCCCCACATACACACGTCACACATCACACCACCACCCTCCCTTACTTTACATTAGGTACTAATACACACGGCACTTATCGCAAAATGTATTTTATTATGTATATTTTTTTAATTATTGTTTTTTTGTTGGGCATCTCGCAGTTGGCCTTGAGAGGCCGTGACTGCTCAACCGGGCTTTCCTGGGTCTGCCATTAAGAATTTAATCTTAACGCCTCCTGCCAGGGCTTACAAACTAAAATTTATAAACTAAGCGACTGCACGCTGAGGGCGCCCCCTGTGGGTTACGGGCCTCGGCTCAGGGCGTCACTGATAGGGGGACAGCTATCATTGGGGACAGTCTGGATCAAAATATTGGCATTATTATTATTGATCGGGGAATTTAAAGCTACTGGCTCAGCTGTGGCGTGGGCTGGCGCTTCAACGAGCAAGGGTCGATCGGGGTTTTCAATTATCCTTATATTCTTGTTTAAATACCTTTGTTATGTATTAGTCTTGGAACAACCTACCCTCTCACTAGGAGTCGGGCGTTCGTAGCTGCGCCTCAGTTTTAACTTTTGCAGCTATCATCGTTTAACATTGTTTGTCTTCGTATGTTTATGTTTTTTGTTCCCAATAAACGATTTATTATTCTTATATCGATACGAGGTAACTACTTAGGGATGAAAGAAAGACAATTACATGCAGCTGAGATGAGAATTTAAGAGGGATTACGAGGGTGTAACACGAATAGATAGATGAAGAAATGAGTACTTAAGAGGAAGTCAGAAAGTGGCACCGATAACTGAAAAGTTGTGTGGAAATCGATTGTCATGGTATGGGCATGTCATATATTTATTTATTCGTAGATATTGTCTTAAAACAAGTTCGTTTATTTGTATCATTAAACCAGAGATGGTTTGTATTGATACTCACATTCACTAATTCCATAACACTGCTTAATCACTAATGTGTTGATTCACTAATAAGTAAACAATGTAGGTACATTCAAAATAATTTGTACGTAAAAACTACGATAGCCGTAAACATCTATTAGTAAGTACCCTACCTACGTGAGTCACATCCAATGTTTATAAAAGAACGACTCCAGTCAATCTCAAAATTTTTAAACAGGTTGCTTTTTATTTTTGTTTATGATTTATTTTTTATTTATTTATTAGACTAGGTTACGTGTTAGTTATAAATGTTATTATAGTATTTTTTTTTGTATTTTTGATTATATGTTTTTTCAGGTTTATTTCGGTTTTTATAGACTTTGATATTTCATTCATTATGGTGGGAATTAAAAATTTTACTGTTCGCCTGCCATAATAATTTCTAACTTGAGGTACTGTTAATTTATTTTGGGTTATACTTCTTGTGATTATTTTATGTGTTACATGTGATACGGGAGAATGAGGAAAATATCGTGAGGAAAGTTTTGAGTATGAATGTCGATGGCTATAAGAGTAGGGGGAGACCAAAGAAACGATAGATGGACTGTGTGAATGATGATATGGTTAGAAAAGTGTGACTACGGAGATGACGACTAATAGAGAAGCGTAGAAAAAAATACATATTGAGCCGACTCGAAGTAAATTGGGATGGGCAGGAAATTGAGGATGAAGAGCCGATTACTTATACAAAAACAAGCCGTGCCTATGGGATTTCACATCGACAAAAATTACGAACTTTCATACAAACTTTTCATCCCCTATTTAATAGCGTTTATTTTGAAAGTTGGCAACGTCGCAAATAGCTGTCAAATATTCACCTGTTTTTATTAATTTGTTAATATTACTGTATGGAAGTATGAAATATCTCTAACTAGTGCGCTAACGCTAACTAGTGACTATAGCTAAAAAGTGAAAAATAAAAACTTTTCCGAAAAAAAAAACCGGCTTCCGGAAAAATACTACAAAGTGAAAAATAACTTTAATTTCGGCAGTCAGTGACTTTGGATACTTGTGCATTTGAATTTTTTGTCACCGCCTTCCGAAATTAAAGTTATTTTTCACTTTGTAGTGTTTTTCCGAGAGTCTGTTGTTTTTTTTTTGGAAAAAGTTTTTTATTTTAATTATTTCTACCTGCCTGCTAGACTGAGTAACAAGATTATCACAATATGTACAGATTCTTTAATCAAAGCGTGAATTCGAGGAGCCGAGATTATTACTTGATATTTCAGACACTACATGCTAGTAGCGCCATCTACTATCTATCTATCGAGCCTGAATTACTCTTATATCGACTTGCAAACTTTGAGTTAAAAAATAAGATTTGTATAATGAAAAAGCCTGAAATATGCTATTATCAGTTCTTTTATAATAAATACCGACTGTTCTTTATATATCACGTAATTCAGCATGCAAATAGGATAAAATAAATATTTTTTTCAGTTAAAGAAAGTTGAATCAAACTCGTCAAAATGCCGGAGCTTATCGAACAAATGTACTGCTCCCAGCAGATCGTAATACCACCGAAGTACCCGTACATCCTCAAGAGGTATTGTAAAGGTAAGCTTTAGAAAAAACAGCCTACGGTACGACCCAGACTTCTTATTATACAGAGAAGGAACCAGCATTCATTTCTCTTACTTAAGGGCCTACGTCCCGTTTGGTAGCGTAACACGGTCACTTTATGAACCCTACTGCTCATTAACGGCTTGTCTTGAAGATTTGAAAAATATATGATTTTGCTATAGATTCATATCATTTGCCCGAAGTACTTTTTTTGTATGGTTAATACTTTTGCTGTAAAAAAATATTTTCCAACACGCAATATTTTGGCTTCTATTCCATACTCCTACTAAACGGCTGCGTTATTTGGAAAAAAAATACACTGAAAAATAGATAGTTAGAGGTACCACAGAATCGCCGAAGCACAATTGTAAATTAATCAAAGGAATATCCCCATTTTGAGATAAAGGCTCAGAGGTGCCCTGCGCAGGCGCGGGTGGCAGGCGTGCTTTAGCATACAAACGGGAGATGAGGATACTATGGGCCTTAAGGTTTTCGTAGTCTGAAAACGCCAACATACAACGACAGCCCGAGTTGGACTTGAGTCTGGATTTGTACTCGATTAATAGCTAAAGAGAGAGTGCAATGGTGGCCCAGTGAAATCGGGTGGGACTTACAAGGTGTAGATCGTAGGTTCGAAACCTGTCAGGCCTGTAAATTATTTCATCACCACCGCTTCCGTGTGGTGCCAGACGTAAAAGAATAGCACCATCCCCTGTCTTCCCATGAGTGTCGTAGAAGGCGACTAAGGGACTTACCAGAGAATGGGCAGCAGCGTTCTCTATGCATTTGACCACCATACTGCGATCGCCAACCCGCCTGCCAAGCGTGGCGATTAAAACCCCCCTTTTAGGGGAGACTTATGTCCAGCATTGGACGTCTCTCGGCTGATATGATGATATGATGACTGCTCTCATAACGGTGAAGGAAAACATCGTGACCAAAAATTATAAGACATGTGACATTACCAACCCGGCTTGACGGACTCAATTATGGTGCTGGCTATTATTCGTTTATTCGAAGGGTTTTTTTTCTTTAATTGAATTGAATTAACTTTATCATTGGTTTTCAACAGCCGCAATAAAAACCCAACCTTACGACCTTCTCCGCTGGTCGTTCGAATACTTCAAAGCTTTGGCGGAGCACCGGCCTCCACCTGTCAAACTGAGGCTGGAGTACCCCATCTATAGCACTGAAGGGGGGCTCACCAGGGGCTGTCTAAAGGTGCTGGCTCGTCAGGTAAGTCAGCCTATATAATTTCCTCTTCTAAGAGTTAGGCCTGCGCCCGTCATACTGAGGCTGGAGTGCCCCATCTACAGCACTGAAGGGGGACTCAAGGGGGGCTATCTGGAGGTGCTGGCTCGTCAGGTAAGAGTCAGCGTCTGAATGTTCTCACTTCTAGGACATAGGTTTTCGCCCGTCATGCTGAGGCAGGAGTACCACTGAGAGCGGACTCACGAGGGGCTGTCCGAAGGTGCTAGTTCGTCAGGTAAGAGTCAACGTCTCATTTTCCTATTGCTGGGACTCAGGCCTCCGCTCGTTAAGCTGGGGCTGGAGTACCCCATCTACAGCACAGAGGGACAAGAGTTGGTCTGAAGGTGCTGACTCGTCAGGTAAGAGTCAGCCTGTAATGTTCTCAGTTCTAGGACTCAGGCCTCCAGCCGTTTAAATGAGGCTGGAGTACCCCATCTAGTTGGCCATCGGGTTCTGTCGTCAGTCGTGTGGTCGTGTATTCAAACCCAAACAGCTACTTAGGAAATCATCGTGAGGAAACCGGCATGTCCTAAAACCAAACACTTCATAATACATTAGGCTGCCTGAAGTTGTTGGCTCGTCAGGTAAATGTGAAGTCATTCTTTAAGTAATAGGAGAATCTCTCCAGAGTACTGTTCCCATTTATAGGTGTCTGTGACATAGCAGTCTTAAATTTTTTAAGTACAAAAGCTTCTTGTCTGGAGAAGTACTAATGCTATGCTGTGCGTTCTAAAGCAACCATCTCGCGAAAACGCTATTACCAGCAAAAGAGATAGTAACCAGGGTCATTGGATACAGAAGAAACCGATGGATGTTTTATGATGATGTGAAAATAAAAAGAAATAAAGTAGCTAAAATAAATAGCCAAACCATTTTATTTTGCACTCAGCTATACGGTATGCAAGAAATCCCAACAGTGGTCCTGAAACAAGCATGGCAGGGATTTTGCCTGGACCGAATAGAATTGAAGAGGATTCTGTGTCTCTGTGAGGTGTACCTTCGGGAGGAGTCAGTGCCTTTCCTCCACTTCTTGGCAGTCGCTGGTGGGATGCTGACTAAGGTTGGTTTTTTTCGATCAATATTGTATTATAAGCACGTTGTCCGCGTAAAATTTCGCCACGACCCGATTCGTTTTCACATATCGCCTTTTCGCATTAAAAGTGTACAATTTCCAAAAATATTCAAAATGGGGTTAATATGCGGAAACGTTTGGTATCACCAGTATTTTTCTCTTTAAACGCTCTCCTGTAAAATTAGTAAGTTTTGAGTTTATACAGTTTTAATGCGAGAAGACGATATTTATTATTTTTTGCTTTTCAGTTTTTACACCGGTTTATTTTTTTTTAAATGTGTATTTTCAGTTTAAGTTTTGAGCTCACTTTTTTACATGCTTTATATTAGCTTCACTTGCATGTTTGTTTGTATGTTTGTATGTAACCGACTCCTTTGAGCGCGATTTTGACCCACATTAAACGGTCAGATTTCATTGAAACTTTGTTTGTAAACTTGTCGAGGACCGATGACAATACAATAATTTAAAAAAAAAATGAGAAAAAAAAAACACGTTTTTGTAGTTAGCAGAACTAAAAAATAGAAAATAAATAATAGTTTAAAAAACTAAAAAACACGTTTTAAAAACCAAACTAAAAAAGGAAAATAATTTAATTCAATTAAAAAGCGTGGGGTGCTTTTTGAGGTATTTTTATAATCAATTAATGTCAAGTGTGTTTTTTAGTTTTTTAAACTATTTTATAAGTTACAGATAGCATGATTGTAATTTTTCTTACCATATTGCTCCAATCTTAAGCATCTGAGGGAAGAACTAACCAAGGTCAAACACTGGCAAAACCTGTAAGCATCAGACAAAAGCTTCTGTTACTCCTGGTATTATCTTCCGCAGTGTCTGACCCATACAATGATCCTGCTCTGTGAATCCCTCACCAAGGAGCCTGATGGAGGATCAGCAGCTATACCAGTGGAGGAGTTCCTGACGATGTACCAGTACTTGGCTGTCATGGATGCCTCCAAGAACGTCGAGTACCACAACGGGTATAGGGAAGGTACCTAATTTAGTTGTTTATACTCTTTACTCATCAAAACAGCGCGGTAATTACGTAAGGCAATAACAGTAAATGGTAAAATATGGTTTCATTTCTGTAAGTAGGTTTGTACAAATACTTTTACACGTCAATCATATTTTTGTAAAAACTTTTTCCAAAAAAAAAAAAAAAACAACCGCGTTCCGGAAAAACACTACAAAGTGAAAAGTCGGTGACTTTGGATAATGTGTTTTAATTTTTTGTCGCCGCCTTCCGAAATTAAAGCAATTTTTCACTTTGTAGTATTTTTCCGAAAGTGAGTTGTTTTTTTTTTGGGAATGCATATATATGCGATAGCAGCAGTCGCGGTTGATTTACTGTAATTTTTTTAAGAGTTTCGTTGTCTGTCTCCGAAACGCATCATCAGATCTATATGAAATTTTAATGGGACCATTTTGGAATAAACCCCTTTCGAACCAAGAGAGAATTTTGTAAATCCGTCTATACAGGAAAAGTTTTTATTCAGTGCGCAAACTGTAACCATGAATTAAGCATATCATTCTAGACTCCCTAGCGCAGAAATATTTCGTCGGTTATACAAAAAAAAAACAGCTGTTCCATACATTTTGACCGCGTAGGTATTGCACTTTTCTATGAAATAGTAGAAATTTTTTGTATAACCGACGAAAAATTTCTGCGCTGGGGGTCTAGAATGATATGCTGAATTCATGGTTACAGTTTGTACACTGGATAAAAACTTTTCCTGTATATGACGGCGTTATGCCTAAAAAAAAAAATATAAACATGTCGAACTGATCCTTCTTCTTTTTGAAGTACTAGATGAGGTCGGCGTGTGATTACTCTGAGCTGAGAAGAAAGGTCAAAACAAACTCAAAGGTCACAGTCTCTTTTAAAGTCCGTCAGTAGAAATGGCTTTCATTTTGACAGTTCAGCAACATTACCCACGTTATTTACGTTGTTAAGCAAAAGATTTTTTCGAACATAATTATGAAGCGTTGGATTAGAAATATCCTTCAAATGGTTCAGATTGTGATTAATAGACGGATTCAGTATTTAACAAGTAGGTACTCATCATCTGCCTAGTTTTTTCCCAACTATGTAGGGGTCAGCTTCCAGTCTAACCGGATGCAGCTGACTACCAGTATTTTAAATGGAGCGACTGCCTATCTGACCTCCACAACCCAGTTATTGGGTAACACGGTACCCCTTGGTAAGACTGGTTGTCAGACTTTCGGGCTTCTGACGACCCGTAACGACTGTCAAAAATCCAATAATGAAAACCGGGAACAACGGCGTAATGTGCTTTCCGAGCCACGGCGGGGTTTCGGAATGTAAAGATGGTCACCCATCCATGGACCAACCGCGACAAGCGTAGCTTAACCTGATCGATCACACCGTGCGGCTATTATTACTTAGCCACAAGCCCCTATTATTTAACATGTACTAGTTATTCATAAACCTTATTATATTCTAGGGGAGAAACCAGAGTCTGACCATGCAGAAGAAGAGTCAAATCAATCAGATAAAGTAAGTTGACACAATCAAAGTCTTTTGAAAATCAGCACATTTTGAACGTCAAAAGGACATAAGACAGTACCCAAAAAGGCCCACACTTCACCATTTCTTTTTTTAAATCACTAAATGGGCCTGCTCTTGACCTCGATCACGCCTGATGGAAATCGATTGATGAGGTCTATGATGGATCGAGTGTGCTAGATGGAAAGAAGAAGTGGCGCAACAAACTCTCCAGCTGTCTGTTCAGTTAGAAGAACTTCATTCTATACATAAGGAAATCAGAAGTCGACAGTTTTTTTTTGGGTGGGAAATCCTCAAGTAAGTTCTCCTGCTCTGGGTGGAGCAGGACGGCGTGTTAGACTTTTACTGACTAAAACCCACCCGTGTTCCCTCAGTTGCCCTTGTGCCAGAGGCCGCGGTATCTCTTTCGAACAACCCGCACCCCTGGCAGGCATCGGCCCTTGCGGACCCCACCAATTGGTGCTGACATCGCTTTGAGGCGCGCGTGGAACACAACGCGCCGTCGACTCAGGCTTGGTCTTTACCGGATAGCGAGCGACCCATTACTTGCCGTCCGCAAGCCCGCGCCTACGGTGGCTGGGAATCGGCCTGGGATTCCCGACGCCCAGAGCGTCTCCTGCGGCGACTAAGGCCGTGAGGGCGCATATACTACCGCTCGCTCACGTGCGCCACCTCCCTCTTTGCGAGCATTACTGCTTCGCAGAAAGAGGTGACGGCCACCCATGCACTCTCGCTCCGCACCATGGCCTGGAACAAGGCCGGACGCGAGAGATCGCCGCCGCCGATCGCCTCCACGGGGACACCCGCAAGCCGGGCAAACCTCCACCGTATGCTCTACCGTGTCCTCCGGGCGATCTTCGCAGTGGAAACACGCGGGCGTTTCCTCCCGCCTTATCAGAAACAGGAAGTTGACAGTAGTTAGACAAATAAAGAATGTTCAGATTTGAATCTATGACACATTGTTATATAAGACCTAGGTACCAGTTGACCTAAAAATCTTTTACCGGTTTCTGTAGAACTTTCGATAGCTCTGATAATTTTAGGTTTGTCTCATTAGATCTCAACGGACCTCCCTATATGTTTAGGTATTTTAGTGACACAGTTTTTCGTAATTCAAATATATTTCACAAGCAGTGTTTGCCCAGTGGTAAAGGCGGCGACTTATGAGTCATAGATTCGAACCAGACAGGCAATTTACTTTATGTAAATTATTTCATCAGCACTGCTTTCAAAACGGTGAAGGAAAACATCGTGAGGAAACCGGTATGTCTAGAACTAAATACTTCGAAGACGTGTGACATCTACCAACCCGCACTGGGCCCGCGTGGTGGATTACGTAACACTCCCTCTCACAGAGAGGAGGCCTGTGTCCCAACAGTGGGAACATTATAGGCTGTGTTATATCTTTAGGGAGATACTGGTGCCAATTAAAGTCCACATAAAAGCAAATTAGATGTATTTCTCAAAATCTTATACAGAGGTTCTGAGGCAAGTGAATATGACAGTTGGTTTACTTAATAACATATGCAAAGCGCCTGCGCTAATTAGATTAGCAACGGATATGCTAGGAGCTGATTGTTGCGTTTGTATGTACGGAAGGCCTGAACAGGCTGAATTATATACAAATTTTTCTATTGTCTATAGGTTGTCGTCAAGCTTTATGTAAGTCCTGAATCTTCTTATTACATTTTCATTGAGTAATTTTGATCTCTTTTCATTTCATATTATGTACCTACTAGTCAAATCAGTATAAGTGGTCACATGAAGTCGTACTATTCACTAAAGTAAGCGCACACAATTCGAAAGTGAACTCATTTGTTTTTAAAGTAAATCATCGCGGATTCACAACGAGACAGCGTTCGAATTTTGAAGTGATGTTTAGAGATGAGAGGTTGGCAGTTCAGCTATGCTATTCTGTAACTATCTCGCCGGATGAAGTGAGCGTGAAGTGAGCTGTCAGTGTCATTCCACCTAATGCTAGGGATGACCAAGCATTACATTTACAATCATAATCGGGATTATATATGCATTAGCATATATAATCTCGTTTATACAGGGTGATTGGAAGATGGGTGCAAAGCTTTAAGGCGAAGATAGTACAGACAATTTAGAACCATTTAAGCCATGGTTGTCTTAGACGAAGTCTTACCAAATATTTTTAACCAAATTTT
This sequence comes from Antitype chi, assembly GCA_947359405.1. Classification (NCBI taxonomy): domain Eukaryota; kingdom Metazoa; phylum Arthropoda; class Insecta; order Lepidoptera; family Noctuidae; genus Antitype; species Antitype chi. The sequence continues at coordinate 6,729,349 of OX375836.1, forward strand.
TAAGTTTTTTTTCGGAAATTCTCAAAATTTAATGTAAACTGCATAATTGTGGCCAAATTGAATGATAAATGAATTCATTTTTTATTTATTTAATTAAAGTAATGCGTAAGCAATCAAGCAAAACATGTTTTAGGCTTCTGTGTCATTAGACATTTTTTTTACAGACATTTGAAGCTCAGAAAAAATAAAAAAATTGTACAATACGTCTTTTAAACCTTATTAAAAAAAAAAAAATTGGTAAGACTTCGTCTAAGACAACCATGGCTTAAATGGTTCTAAATTGTCTATACTATCTTCACCTTAAAGCTTTGCACCCATCTTCCAATCACCCTGTATATTGCTTATTTTATTACGATTTCAAAGCTGGTGTTTATGTGCGCATCATGCATTACATTTTGGGAGGTTTTTCAAATAAAGTAGCAAAACAAAAGTCAGAAACTCAATGTTGTGTCGGTCTATTTTTTCCTAGACTAGTCCTTATATTGCCTGAGGTACGAGTGCGCGTATAATGTAATGTAATGCATGATGCACACTTAAACACTAGCTTTGAAATCGTAATAAAATGATCAATAGTATTAGCATACAATCATAATCGAGATTTAATGTCGATTATGATTGTAAATGTAATGCTTGGTCAATCTCTAGCATCAGTGGAGTGACACTGACAGCTCACTCCACGCTCACTCGGCTCACTTCACCCGGTGAGATGGTTACAGAATAGCACGGCAGCTATGCTATTCTCTAAGAGACAATGTCTTGTCTGAACTCTATGACGAGCTCGTCATCGCGACAGGTATTCACTAACTCAGCTATGGTCATCGACGAATTCTAGACTGTAAACTCCCGTCGCTGTTTCGTAGACGAATTAAACCTTGCAACAAAGGACGATAGGCAAGCGACTATGGCCCCCAACTCCAATTTTGGATTTTTGAATCACTAGACTTCATTTTCATCCCAAATTTTCCGTTACGGGGTACATAATAACAAACCGTTGGTTTCATGTCTCAAATATATGATTTCCTGAATAAAAAAACATCTTTCAACGATGTATACTACGGGTTGTTGGTGCACAATCTCTACCAATAGCTACGGGGTATACAAGCGTGAATATGTTATTTCATTTCAAATAGAATACGATAATAAAGTACCTCAAGTAAAACAATTAGGTTTTCACTTATTTTTTTTATATATTTTGTACTAGTGGTACAATTACATTTTAAAATTTTCCCTGAAAACCCCATACTTTTGACGGTCGTCGACATAGTAAAGAATGATCAGTAAGCTAACAAACAACAAATTCCGAGGATATTCCATCATATTCGCAATAACCGAACACAGCAAACACTTGTAAAACAGAACAAACAATATAAATGACACCTGTTACTAGGTTCACTTTCACTTTACTTTTTTTTTACACGCACGTGGCGTTATGCAAATATTAGATATTTCGCGGCACAATATTCCGTGGCAATTTGCAGGGAAATTGGGCAGGATAGCAATTGATATTCCTATCTCGTTTGGGAATTTTCGCTGGGAATACTGTAGAATCCACTTCTGATTCACCATTTACTTGTAGCTCACATATCTGGTGCCTATAGAACGGTACTGGCTAAACAAACGAGTTAGTAAACGGCAACACATGGTGCTTACTAAATCGTAGTAGTGTCTGCCAATAGTGTCCCTCGTTTACTTTTGTTTGTAAAACTTTGAATTGCCGATTTATTTGAAAGTTGTCCTCTTTGTGAACTGTTTTTGTTTATCTGTACATTTGTTTATATGGTAAGCAATACATTAAAACTAACTTGAACACAAACAATAATTTAACCTTTTAAAATTAAATGTGATATGTGTTTTGGGGACGCTGGAGCCCATTGTCCTTTCTTTAAAACATAATCCATCAATATTTTCGACTGAGAGTTTTATGGTTTTAATTTATTTGAGTTGTGTAGTTCCGCTCACGCCCGTCGCAGCCTTGAGCGCTAGTGTAGCTACTCGCAGCTTAGAGAATACCACACTGTTGTATCGCCGGGAATAGCACGGCTGGGTCTTCCGGATCAGTATTTTCTACCATTCGACATCTGTCTCGTAAATCTTATATATTCCAAGTTTAGACTCTAGCAGACATCGTATGATAGCTATTAAATAGCGACAAATTAAATTAGCTGGCAATACTTTACTTACGTGTTGGGTATCGATATTGACAACTAAAGAAACAAAAAAAAATATTTTCGTCATTCCAACTTCGTTCAAAACTTTAAGTAACACGGTGAACGACTGTTATACACAGGATATTTTTTTGTCCAGTGCGTAAACTGTAACCATGAATTCAGCATATCATTCTAGACCCGTAGAAGCGTAGAAATTTTTCGTTGGTTAAACAAAAAAAATCAGCTGTTCCAAACATTTTGACAGCGTAGGTAAAAAAAAAACACTATTCTATGAAACAGCTGATTTTTTTTTTTATAAAACCAAAGAAAAATTTCTACGCTAGGGGGTTTAGAATGATATGCTGAATTCATGGTTACAGTTTGTGCACTGGATAAAAATGTATCCTGTATTACGCTTTTTGTGAAATACGTAAAAAAATATCTAAGTTTCACGAAAAACACTAAAACACCTGACGGATTACGGGCATTGACCTTCGCCCATCGAATGATGAAAAATATTTTTGTTTTTATTTAGTTTCATTAGTTTTCGATATTGATACACAACACGTGGGTAAAGTATTGCCAGCTAATTTAAATTGACCGTGCATACATTCCTTTTTTCCATCATCCCCAATAGCTAGTGAAGCCATCCTTATTCCATCAAATACGTAGTTACTAAACTCAATACGCATTGGATGAAGTTCATCGCCATTTACACCAAAAACAGGGAGATACAGATGATGATGACTACTGGGATGGCAACGATCTGCAAAGAGTCTTCCTGATAAATGACAATGTGGACCGAACAGCTCGACTCAGCGTGAGATTAAACCGTCCCACCCTGGGAAGGATACAAAGATCGCCTTCCATTGAACGCATAACAGAAATTGAAAGAGATAACTATATGAGGCAGAGGACAGGTTCTCTTGTTATTTATATTGGTAGCATAGATGCCATCATCACCACTGCTGGAGATAGGCCAGCCCCATGCTGCGACACCTCGACCGGTTCTGTGCTTTTCAAATTCAGCGGATTTCTGCGGCCTTCACCAGGTCATCGGTCCACATTGTGGGAGGCCTTCCAACGCTACGTCTTCCAGTACGTGGTCATCAGCTCAGCCGAAAGACGTCCACTGCTGGACAAAGGCCTCCCACAACCACCGCCATTTCGATCGGTTCTCAGGTGCTTCTCGCATCCAGCGGATTTTTACGGCCCTCACCAGGTTATCGATCCACCTTGAGGCCTTTCAACGCTACGGCATTCAGTACGCGGTCGCTACTCCAGAACCTTTCGGCCCCATCGGCCATCTGTTCCCACTGCCACTTAAGTTTGGCAATTCTTCGAGCTATGTCGGATACCTCGGTTCTCCTATGAATATCTTCATTTCTGATTTGATCACGCAGGGAAACCCCAAGCATAGCCCATTGCCCTTTGGTAGACTTTCAGCCTTCTTATGATGCCTATTTTGAGCGACCAGAATTGATGTTAAAATATCAAGTTATGTATATAAAATAGGAATTAGATTTCAACGTCGTATGTGAACTCAATTGATCGAATTGACTCATGACAATAATACGCCGAAATGACGTGGTGTGTCAATTTGACTTAGTAATACTAAGGCTTAGTATCGTCCATCATAGATAGGGTTTCCAACTTTTTCAAGAAGAAGTAGAGTAATTCTGATTTCAGAGAGAGTAATTAAAGAGTACAGATGAATAAAATAGACTACTAGAAAATACATATTTTCTAGCACTTTTTGCGGTACCTGAGTATTTTGGCGTAATCTATTAGTGTTACAGATTATAGAGTACACCGTTAAGAAAATGAGTACAGTAGGTACTTTATTTTATAGAACGGTTGGTAACCCTAATCATAGAGGTTCTTTTGTTAATTTAAATGTAATTTTCAGGAAGAGCAGAGCCGTCTGAAGACGTTAATGTTAGTTTTATTTCTTGTTACTGTACGTTTTAGTTTGTCTATTTCATGTAATTTTAATATTTAATCTTCCTTTGAGATTAGATCATTGGTAGCCAAGTGGTTCGAACCTACACAGGCGCTCTTTGTGTCAATGATTTCATCATCACTGCTCTCAAACGGTGAAGGAAAACATCGTGAGGAAACCGGCATGTCCTAGAACCAAAAATTCGAAGACATGTGACATCTACCACGTGGTGGATTACGGCCCATTCCATCTCACCGAGAGGAGGCCTGTGTCCCAGCTGTGGGAACATTATAGGCTGATTATGCTTGAGATTAAAAATCTCAAGTTTGGTGTATGTGCCATATTTACAGCCGAGACCTAAATCGGTGCCAAACAAAACTGCTATTTTAATAAATACTATTCGAATGTTTCAGAGAAAACTGAGGGAGATGAGTTCTATGTTGATGTCAGATATCGATGGTGAAGCCAAAAAAGTTGGTGAGTTTACAAATTTAAAGTGTATATAACATGATATTCAAGACCAGTACACTCAGTGTGAATTTCACCAATGAAACTGAACGCGATCAGCATAATAACAGATGTCAGTGTAATGACACTGACAGTACTTAAACGTGTTAAGGACTGTCAGTGTTACTCGTATACTGACAGCTCTGTAACGCGGTATAGACCAAGAAGCTTATAGATAAAATTGGAGGCAACACTCTAAATATCTAATGGGCCTACCACACGCACGGTGTTCCGTACGTACAAACTGTTCTGCGCAGGCATAACTGTGGTGAAGCTTGAGAGTGTGGTAGACCCCTATGGTCCGGCTACACACTCCGTCTTGCCTGCGAGCATGCCTGCACAAACCAGTTTGCGCATGAAGCGCGTGCGTGTGGACGGCAATACGGTAGCTTGCGTATTCGTTGACTTGCTGAAGATTTTGACTGCGCAAAAATGGCTTGCACGGTTTTACATGACGGTGTGGCCGGTCATTCAAGCCTGCATCAGTTCGAGGAAATTATTTTCGACAAACTACTCGCCGCAAATCAAAAAAATTGTGATATAAGGAGTTATTCAAAGGAATTTTTAACTTAGTTTATAGAACTATACAAATCGTTGCCGGCTTTATGGAAAATTTATGAAAAATTGAAAAAAAAAAGCAAGGAATACTCCGACAGGAACAAAAAAATTAAGCATATTATTTAATGATTAGAAGTTGAAGTTAAAGGATCGCACAGTTCAGTTTGCACGAGCTTACCTGAATGTGTAGCCACTACACAGTGTTCCGTCTTTATGTACAGTCATGACTGCACAGGCCTGGACTGCGCAGGCAAGATTGAGTGTGTAGCCAGCCGGCTGCAAGTAAGCTCGTGGAAACTGAACTGTGCAATCCTTTAACTTCAACTTTTCAATCATTAAATAATATGCTGATTAGTTTTGTTCCTGTCGGAGTATTCTTTACATTTAATTTTCTGATCACGTTATGTATCCTTGGTGAAATTCGCCCTCAGTGGCAGAACATTAGCCCAAACCCTAATTTGTGAACGAACGAAACCTATTTCTATGGGGTTTTTAGATGAGACTAATTAGCTCGTTGTGCGAAATGAAACGTCTGAACCCAAAATAAATCAAAGTGAAGAATGAATAGGTACTGTTGGGCTCCGTAGAGCCCTGTGTACTCGGGATCTAGCTAAATACTTCAATATAACGCTAATTGCGTGTAAATAAGAACTTCACGTTTATTCCAGATTTATGACGTTACAGTTCCGCGCCTGTCAATCAATTAAATTCTCCCGAAACAAAACCTATTTAAAATCACTTCACGGATTCCTTCTAGAACTTTTTTTTGGGTTTTGGCTTTGTATGGTTTGTGTTTTTAGCCAGTGTCAAGTAATTTTTCTTTTCGATCAAGTAAATGGCCCGATATCGGGCACGAAGTTACGAAACAGTCATATTCGACTTTAGTTAGTCAAATCAAAGTTATTGTAAAGCAATAGTAACTTTACAACAACCTAGTAGGAGTTTTTGGGGGGAACACGAAAAGTCCACGTTAGTCACTTATTTTCACCTTCACTACACTTGTGCACTCACACGTAACGAAATTGAATAATTCACTACCAAAATTATACAATTTAATTCGCTATTTCACAAAATTTCATGAAAATGAAAATTTGCGACATGTTGCAACGCGATCCCGCCAAAAACTCTGCTAGAACTTCGTGACAGTTCTAACATAAAACAAAGCCCTTTCGTTAGCTGCCAGTATGTACATAAAGGTTGCATTCGGTAAGCGACCAACCTTTTTAATGTACTGTTCATTAGTGAACCGATCCAACGATGTTAGTCGAAGTGAATATATACCGGCAGACTTTTATTCTCGTTGTTGAACCGAGGATTGAGAATACAACAGATTGCATCTCAGCGCTTCGAAAAACACACTGTTCGATTTGAAACTCTTGGCGTTAAGCAGTACGTTGAAAGTCCAGTGCGAAATAATAAAATCGGCAGGTTTCACTAGCTTTTTTTGTTTTTTGGATTGGAAATCATCAACTGCCCTTAGCTCTGTCTTTTACTGACTAAAACCCACCCGTGTGCCTTCAATTGCCAGTTCCAGGGCCACAGTAATTCTTTCGAACAAATCCGCGACCCAGGCAGAATCCCACACTAGCTAGGTTTCACTAGCTTCAATTGAATGGCTACATGAATTTTCATTCCTAAATCATTATGTGATGGTGTGTGAACGTGGAATGAAACAAAAATGAACATTCAATCCGCTGAAGCACCAGATATTAGCTTTAGTGAATAGAACTTTAAAAGAAGATTTTAATTGAAAACTGTCAATATTTTAATAGAAAAACCGATAGAAGAAGTAAAGGATCCTGACATGAAAGATAAAGTTGATATATACGTTTATGATGAAGAGGAGAAAGCTGTGGAATATGAAATATACGGTTTAAATGATTTATTTATTATTAAACCATTGCATGTTGCAGATTTATTAAGATATGGAGACTTACCACCACACCTGTATTCCTCGTTGCGTTAGGTAGAGGGACACTTATAGTTCACCCAAATTTCGAGGCTTATTCAACTCGCATGGATTAACACTCCCGAATCGGGCGAATCCAAAACAACGACAAGTAAAGGGAGGGGGGGGGTTTCTCTAATTTTATCGAATTCTTCTATTGACATTAGTCTTCATGATACTTATTATGTAGTAGCTCATTTCCATTATGTTTTATCTATAGGAGCTGTATTTGCTAATTTAAAACGGACGCACGGCTGTGTAGCCGTGCGTATAAGCTGATCTCGCGTTGTATAGGATTTCCGTGCAGTGCGAGATCAGCGTAAACTGGAAATGTATAGCTTGATGTGTAGCCGTATGTACCAGTTGCCTGATATGTATTTCTGGAATTGCCGATTCGCCCACAAATAAATTAAATTCGTGCGAGTTGTCTATAGAAAATATTATACTATTTTAAAGTGACGATTCGCCCGATTCGCTGAGTTTATTCGTCCGAGTCGACTGATAAGCCCATTTCGCCCATGTAAAGATGATTTGTCCAGGGCCTCAAGTCTGCTATTACAATAGTGTCAGAATGGTCTATCATTGATTTCATAATTGTTGATTTTGATAAGTTTGGTAATCTACTAATAAAATGGCGTCATTATGACTTTCCAATGGTCAGCCACTGACACTCCATTGAAAGAAATGGCATCTATTGGTAATCTCGTACATAATGACAAATGAATGACTGACTTAATTTACGAACTTCCTACTACTTTAGATTAAGCAATCTAAAGTAGTAGGAAGTTCGTAAATTAAGCAAGTCATAACAAGCAAGCAATCAAGCAAGTTTATAAGCATAACACTAATAAATAATATGTAAAAATATATATAAATGAAATCTGGCATAAATAAATGTTCAAATTTAGTAGTAGTTTTTCGAAAATCATTTCTACTAACGAGTTTTATAATAATGGCAATACGAAAATGCCATTATAACACAATTCTATTACGACACCATTGACCGACCAATGATCGACCATTATGAATTTAGCAGATTAAGAACTTTTAGCAAAATGACAATGGGATCGTGTTGGAATGACGAATTTATAAAAATAGCAGACTTGTGCCCCTGATGACAAGGATGTCGATGATATGACTTGACCTGTAAAAGGAATTTCGGCAACATGGAAGTTTTCAAAACGATCTCAAGGATCTGAAGGGTTTTGAGATTTCTTGTGTATTTTATGATGTCGTTACATGGTTCGGGTACATCTTTCTGCTGAGGTATACAGAGTGGCAGGGAGGGTCATCGAAGCACAGCCTGTAACCATGGATCCAGTACATTTTTGACCCCTGCTTACCAGTTCATCACCTGTCCAGCCTTTTCCCAACTAAGTTGGGGTCGGCTTCCAGTCTAACAGTCTTTTACATGGAGCGACTGCCTATCTCTGACTTCCACAACTCAGTTACTGGGTAATACGATACCCCTTAGTAAGACTGGTTGTCAGACTTTCGGGCTTCTGACGACCCGTAACGAATGTCAAAGATATGACAGCCGGGTCCACCGGTTTAACGTGCTTTCTTAGGCACGGAGGGGTCTTGGTATGTAAAGATGGTCACCCATCTACGGCCCAACCGCGGCAAGCGGTTATAATATATTAATATTCGGCATACAACAGACATGATTTTTTTGCTGTTTTTATAGATAAAGTTAAGGAACCCTTCGTGCGCGAGTCCGACTCGCACTTAGCCGGTTTTTTTATAACCGACGAAAATTTTATTTGCCCAAGGTTCTAGAATCATGTGCTAAATTAATGGTTACGGTTTGCGTGTCAATGTGCCCCTGCCTTACATATAAAATCTGCAATTTGTGAATGGAATAATTATACAGGGTGATTGGAAGATGGGTGCAAAGCTTTAAGGTGAAGATAGTATAGACAATTTAGAAACATTTAAGCCATGGTTGTCTTAGACGAAGTCTTACCAAATTTTTTTTTTAAATAAGTTTTAAAAGACGTATTGTACAATTTTTTTTATTTTTTCTGAGCTTTAAATGTCTGTAAAAAAAATGTCTACTGACACAGAAGCCTAAAACATGTTTTGCTTGATTGCTTACACATTACTTTAATTAAATAAATAAAAAATGAATTCATTTATCATTCAATTTGGCCATAATTATGCAGTTTACATTAAATTTTGAGAATTTCCGAAAAAAAACTTAAAAATTTGGTTAAAAATATTTGGTAAGACTTCGTCTAAGACAACCATGGCTTAAATGGTTCTAAATTGTCTGTACTATCTTCGCCTTAAAGCTTTGCACCCATCTTCGAATCACCCTGTATACTTAGTAGATAAAACTTTTATTTTAATAAGAGCTAATTTTTCAATAGTCGGATAACTTTTATCTTAGGAATAAATGCGTCGGTTTGACAGCTTTTGTTTAGAAAATATGCCAAACTGTCAGATTTATTCTTCAGATTGAAGTCAACTGATTATTGAAAAATCAGGCCCAAGTATTGTCAACGTTGATTATTTTGTAATAGTAGTTTGTCAAGTATTTTTTTTAAAGTAAATAATCGAGAATTTATAAAACAAGAATACTAGGCATAGTTGGTAAAAAGTAGACTATTTTTGTATTTGTATTTTTTTTTGCCTAAATACCACATAAAATTTGCGCTTCGGAATGAATCATGAGTGAATGAGTCTTATTTTTTTTGTGTATTTGTAAGCTATTGGCTAAATGAATATAAAGTACTTAAGTAAGTAGAAGAAGCCTTTATATGTATTAAATTAGTCAGTAGTTTTAATTCTGGCAGATCAATTAAATAGTACAGTATTGTCACTATCTTTTACTTTGAATAGACATTAAAATATTTATAGTCACGTCTCGTAGTAAAAGAAGTAGATATTCTAGACCAGCCATGATGTACTCCAAGCTTGTGAAGTGAGTTTGAAGTGAACTGTCATCCCACCAGAAGCTAGGAATTGACAGCTCGCTTCAAACTCACTTCACCGTTTAAATGGTGAGATTTTACAGAATAGCATTACAGGCCCGAAGTCATCATTGTACCGTTGCCAAAGAGAGATGGTGTTTTTACATCCTGTATAGCATTATCTCTCTCTTGCAATGAAACAATGATGGCTATACAGTGCCAGATTAAGTTAGCTGGCAACACTTTTCCCACGTGTTATGTATCAATATAGAAAACAAAAAAAAAACGATCGGCGAAGTTCAATGCCCTAATCGGTCAGGGAAGCGCGTTGGGCAGGCGCGCGTAGATCGCTCAGCTGTTTTTGTAACAATTAGATAACAGTCGTTTGGTTGCCTTAATGTCCATGTCACAATGTCATTTAAAGTTTTGAACAAAGTTTGAATGATGAAAAAAAATGGTTTTTGTTTCATCCGTTTTTGATTTTGATACCCAACACGTGGGTAAAGTATTGCCAGCTAATTTAATATGACCCGGTATTTAACACGTCACCATACGGCCCTAGGAGAACCAAAGGAGGAGGATCTATTTGAGTTAGAATCCGAAGAAGCTGTAGAAGAAGTCTACGTTCCAACTGAAGCCGAGAAAATACGGACCTATGTAGCTGAAGTAATGTTCAATGCCAATAAAATACGGACCTATGTAGCTGAAGTAATGTTCAATGTCAATAAAATACGGACCTATGTAGCTGAAGTAATGTTCAATGTCAATAAAATACGGACCTATGTAGCTGAAGTAATGTTCAATGTCAATAAAATACGGACCTATGTAGCTGAAGTAATGTTCAATGTCAATAAAATACGGACCTATGTAGCTGAAGTAATGTTCAATGTCAATAAAATACGGACCTATGTAGCTGAAGTAATGTTCAATGTCAATAAAATACGGACCTATGTAGCTGAAGTAATGTTCAATGTCAATAAAATACGGACCTATGTAGCTGAAGTAATGTTCAATGTCAATCAAATACGGACCTATGTAGCTGAAGTAATGTTCAATGTCAATAAAATACGGACCTATGTAGCTGAAGTAATGTTCAATGTCAATAAAATACGGACCTATATAGCTGAAGTAATGTTCAATGTCAATAAAATACGGACCTATGTAGCTGAAGTAATGTTCAATGTCAATAAAATACGGACCTATGTAGCTGAAGTAATGTTCAATGTCAATAAAATACGGACCTATGTAGCTGAAGTAATGTTCAATGTCAATAAAATTTTGTTGATTTATTTGTTCAAACCTTACATAAGGCTGTAGACAGATAGATAGAAAAATACTTAAGAGGCCTTATACAAAATGTTTCCGATTTCGCAGATTTACGCGATTTTATGGACGCGATTTCACAGTTAAAATACTACATTTCCGTTAGTTTTAATGCACAATACGAAAGATCATTTCAATTATGATCAGAGGTCGGATATTCGGATGCATATTTACCTAAAGATAATTTTTAGCTATGAAAGTATGGAAGTGGCTTTATAAATTATTTGTAATATTGATTAAAAACCCCGAGATTCTTGGATTGCATAACTATTCAGATGTGTATTAATTTAAAATTAATGTTTAACCCGATACAAATATGTGTATGTATTGGAGGAGGGGTGGTTTGTATTAGTTAAAACAAAAAATAAACAAATTACTTACCTAAATTAAGACTTTTTCGATACAAAAGCGCATTCCATGTTAGCCAACATCTCTCAACTATAGGTGAATATGCATCCGAATATCCGATCTCTGATTATGATCAAATGAATGAGCTACTTTTTTGTTTTTATTATTCGATCTCCCATTTTGTAGCCTCACATAAACACAATATTATAGAACATAGATGGTAGACAACTAAATGAAATCTTTTTGAGACTGACTACATTGTAAATCCTTTCCATATTCCTTATTCCTGTTTTCTCTGTCCTAGGTTGAAAGAGCACGCCAGGGACGTATAATGGACCTTGAGAATACCTTCGACGAAATATTTGAACTTGTTCAAAGGTTCAAATCTGCTAACTATGATCTTGGTTAGAATCATTTCCCTCGACTAACATTACCTATTTTCCGATATCAATAACCTTCGTGCGTCTTCGGATCTCGCCGAATATTCTTTTTTTTTGTTCCGGGGTGGAAAATTCTCATGGATGTCCTCCGCCCTGGGGCGGGCGAAGGGGTCTATCAGACTCTTGCTGACTAAAAACCAACCCGGTGTTCCCTTCCCACACTTGCACCGAGGATTATGGGAAATTGTGCGCCTTCTATGATCCTCGGCTGGTGCCAGCACCTTAGACTGACGGGGGGAGTGAGGTGTAAGACTCCCCCTCCGACGTTCAATCCTCTCCTTCTGATCCGAAGACACCGATTTCCGAAAGTAAAGTTATTTTTAATCGAATTCAAAAAGGAGGTTCTCAATTTGTCTGTGTTGTTTTTTTGTTTGTATTTTCCGTGATAACTCCAGCAATTGTACATCGATTTCCAAAATTCTTGTTTCAATGGGTAGGTAGGGTATTTCTCAGGGGTGGACCCATATAAATGTTATTAACTTTGCTTGGGTAGTTTTTGCGTTAGTTTTGATAATACGTATTTCATCCACTTTGTGTTTCTTGTTCATGTTCTAAAACTTCCCTGTCACTGTTGTTTCAAGTAATTAATAAAAACCATAGCTAAAAAGTGATGAAGAAAAAACTTGTTTACAAAAAAAAAAAAACAGTAACTACCAAAAAAATGCTACTAAGTGAAAAATTACTCTAATTTCGGAAGTCTATCTTTGGATCTGTATTTTAGTTTTTTACCAACGACTTCCGAAATTAAAGTTATTTTGCATTTTGTGTTATTTTACATTATTTTCGGTAGTCGGTAATTTTTTTTTTTTGTATGACGGTTTTTGGTCTCTTTCTTATGTAGACAGTTATTATATTGAATGAATTTGCTCATAGGAATGGTGGCTGGCCGCCAGATGTCGACAACAAGTGGAGAGTTCATCGTCCAGTACATTGAGAAGGAAATAATGGATTATATTGATGAACAGATCGCCATATTGCCTGATCCTGATCTGAAGAAGAAAAAGGTATAGAATATAGATACGTTGTCTTTATACAACATTATTTTTAGTATATGTGAAACCTGAATAAGTAACTGAATCGATTCCAATCAATTTTTTCACCATGTTATATTTTTCCCAAAAAAGTTTTGAAACTGTGATGCAAAATTTTATCACCACTTAATTACGTGGGACACTGAAAGGTTTGCGAAATTAAAAATAAATGTTCTATATATATATATTTTTTTAATATTTTCAAAGTACTCTCCATTATTAGCCTTTAAACAAAGTTTCATGCGTCTGAACCAGTTTTAGAGACACTTTTTCCAGTCCGTCGCAGACACCTCGTTTACAGCCTGCTCGAACGCTGACAGCGCATCTTCCGGCGACGAAAATTGTATCTCTTTAAGCTGATTTTTTATTTTCGGGAATAAAAAGAAGTCACGCGGTGCTAGGTCAGGGCTGTAAGGAGGCTGACCGAGGAGTTTGACCGGCGTGCTGTCCGTTTTGAGCGCGGTGTGCGAAGGCGCGTTCTCGTGGTGGAGCAGTAGCTTTAGAAAATATTATATTATTGAAAAGTGGAGATCCGGGCGAGTAAATTCGTGGGAATCGATTAATATATAAGCCAATTAAATCTGTTGTCAAATTAAAAAAAAAAAACTCCGCTAGTCTCAACATTTTACACGCTTTATATTAGCTCGGGTTGTATGTATGTATGTAACGGAATCTTTGAGCGCGATTTTGACCCACTTTAAACGGTCAGATTTCATTGAAACTTTGTAAACTTGTCGAGGACCGATGACAATTTAATAATTTAAAAAAAAATTGAGAAAAAAAAAACACGTTTTGTAGTTAGCAGAACTAAAAAATAGAAAATAAATAATAGTTTAAAAAACAAAAAAACACGCTTTAAAAACCAAACTAAAAAAGGAGAAAATAATTTAATTCAATTAAAAAGCGTGGGGTGCTTGACATTAATTGATTATAAAAATACCTCAAAAAGCACCCCACGCTTTTTAATTGAATTAAATTATTTTCTCCTTTTTTAGTTTGGTTTTTAAAGCGTGTTTTTTAGTTTTTTAAACTATTATTTATTTTAGAGTTAAAATTAAATAATTGAACGGACAGTTGTGCTGCTGGGGAGTTTGATGCGCCACTTCTTCTTCCCAGCTAAAGCACTAGAAAGTGGTGAAGGGCGGGCGTTTTGGGGGACTGTCAAATGTAATTTTGACGTTTAAAAAGTGCTGACTCTCAGCCTTGTTTGAATAAAATTACTTTTGAATTGATTTGGTTTAACAATAAACTATGGCCCCCGTAAGAACTAAATTATTCTTTTGTAGAAATTACTTAGCACTTTCTCTAACAAAACATATTCTCTTGTTTAACAGGCAAAGCCAGAAGAAGTGGTGATGATTCGGGAACTCCTGGAAAAGTTCCTGGATAATAACATGGATCTAATTGTGCCAGAAATTGAAGAGGTGGAGGAGGAAGAAGAGCCTATGCCTGATGTAATGTCTTTAACTACTGTATGCTTTAAGTAATTAACTGCCTCGTGTGTCTCGTGGGGTCCTGAGTTCGATTCCCAGGTCGGGCAAAGTGTTATTGGGTTTTACATTAGGATATCTTAGTAACTGCCCGGAGTTTGGAAGTTAGCGGTGTGATACCCGCGACTATGTGCCTCGGAAAGCACGTGAAGCCGTTGGTCCTGCGCCTGATCTGTCTCCGGTCGTGTTGGATTGCCGTCCCATTGGATTATGAGAGTGAGGGAGGAGACAGTGCACCTGTGTCCGCGCACCCACTTGTGCACTATAATATCTCGCGAGCCGGAGGCTAGTCTCCGTTAAGATTGGCCGCCATGGCCCAAATACGGTTTGGAGGACTGTAACAGAAACCCTATGGCTATCCTTAAGCACTAAAGATAACAGCTCAAAATAAAATACTCTAAGAATTGTAACCAAATTTTCGGTTTCATATGTTTCTTAAATTCAAATCATAACAAACGTGTCACCGCACTACGTAAGTCAATAACTTTCGACATTACTTGCCAATATCACGATAAATCTCTTCCGAGTGATGTGTTTATTTCAATTTGATGATTTGGTTTCTGGTATCAATGTATTAAAAATTCTCATAACTTCCGAACATGTAGAGATAGGATTAAAAAACCCTTCCAATATCGTTTGATATCATCCAAAGAAGCCGTGCCCTTGGTATGTATATACCCTTTCCGTTATACGTTGTATATAATATTTCAAGTAAGTAATAAAAGATTTTGAAGATGATTTAGAGAAAGATAATTAATTTTATTTTAGATAATATTGGTATACGCTGTTCCTGGCATCGGGGGTCAAGTCGATGTTGAAATCATATCAGACTTTGAAGAGTATATCAACGAAGTCTGCAAGGTTCAAGCTGAAATGGTGATGCCTAGGAATATAAGGCATTTCCTCTGCCCACCGCTTGAGAAGTAAGTTAAATCATCATTCACGATCATTTTCCTGTCCTTATCGCGTATTTGTACATCGATGTCCCTGCTACCCTGAAGACTAGAAAATAAAAAAATGGGCCTTTAATAGAATTGCTGATGAATCTTTTTACAAGTTTTTATTTAATATTATGTTAGTATTTTTGTTCGGTTGGAATCTTGCAAGTCAATTTTGAAGCAGATATCTTTAACCGATTGAGCTGAGATTTTGCATGCATATGTAAATTGCGTGACAATGCAATATTATGATGACATGGAACTGATCTGATGCTGGAGCTGGAAGGTGGCTATAGGAACTCGGCAGAAAAACGACACAACCCCATCGAGTTTGGGCTCGTTTGATTTGTATTGACGAGTACTTTGATCTTATATGATAACCAGGGTCTGATGCTGGAGCTGGAAGGTGGCCATAGATACATAACACTTTATGTGCCCAAAACAACACATATGTGTGGGTTCTACGAATTATTACGAGCGACATAATGGAAAACCGCTGCTACGAACTACGCCGTATTAAATCGCGCATCGTTAATACTAAAAAGTGAAAAATTAAATTTAAATAAATAATAAATTTATTAAAACAAGCTTTTATTATTACTTGTTAATAGAAAAGTTAAAATAATTTAATCTTAATTATTTAAAAGCGTGTTACATATTGACGGTTAGAAATAGGTGTAACATGCTAATAAAATGTTCATAATTTCTCCTGCCATCAATATAAATACAAAATTTATTTATTGACAAACAAGTAGGTAAGTACACTAAGTTGTAGATTTCTCTGACTCCTGCTCTAGTTATATAACAGTGTTGCAGGAGCCAATGTCCTCCCGTAATACAGAGACACAGTGTTTTGTTGTTTTATAATTTGTTTTTTTTTTACTTGTTGCGCCACACTAGGAATTTATTCCTGTATCGTGGCTGCGTTTACAAACATAGAAACTCACAAACACAAACACCCAGACCCGGAACAATTACTTGCAGATCATACAAATATTTGTTCCGTGCGGGGATCGAACCCGCGACACGCTGCGCAGCAGTCGATCGCTCAGCCATTACGCCAACCGTGTCGTCCAATATGTAACACGATTTTATTTAAATAATTGTGATTAAATTATTTTAACTTTTTAATTCGTCTTATTAACAAGTAATAATAAAAGTTTGTTTAAAAAAAAAACGTTATCCTGTTTATTCGTTAAATATGTTCTTAGACCAACATCCTGTGTAACACGTCCAATCAAAATCTGAATAATTTTGACGGTTCCTTGTAAGGATCAAAGGCCTGATTCAGAAGGCAGTAGTCGTCGATACGGCTCGCATCGTGAGGAGGTTCCTGTCTTTGGAGCCCTAACCACCGGTAGCTTGGACCCTGCTCCCGATACCGGTGGACCACTATTTTATAAATTTTTAAATCTATTTTGTAATTTAACTTTTACGAAAATATTTAAAAATGTATTTAATAAGGATAAAGGACATAATTGTTCCATAATTATGTTCGAACAATGTCTGTTCAGCAACGTAAATGACGCAGTAATATTGTTAAACTGTCAAAACGAAACTCATTCCTATTAGTGTTACTCAATTACCCAGCTGGTATATTTTGTTGGAAAATTGAAGTTTTACTTAATATTTTTTATTCGCAGATACATTGAACCCGACTACGGTACAAATGATGTGCCTATGAAAGAAGAAGTCGCTACAGGTGGTGTTATTACAGAATAGGAATTATGAACCTTAGTTCTATTTAGAGATAGACTAGTTTTCATTGTACTTCGAATAGAACGCGCCATTCCTTATTTGATTATTGATTAAAAATTAACGTCTTAATGTTGGATACACTGCCACTAGACCATAGATGTCAATATTGTTACAACCAATCACAGTAAAGGCATTTAGGGGGGATGGTAGCTTTCGAAATTCAATTTTGTTTATGTTTTTTTGAGATTTGCAGGACTGTGTCAGATTGTATATTGATTAAAATATGATTCGTGACCTTAACGAATTATAATCATAAAAAATTACATATTAATAAAATAGTCATTCAATGGAATTAATTTAACTTAGAGGGTTTTTTTTTGGGTGGGAAATCATCAAATGTCTTCTCCCGCTCTGGGTGTAGCGGGTGGGCGTGTCAGACTTTTACTGACTAAAACCCACCCGTATTCCTTCAGTTGCCTGTGTGCCAGGGGCCGCGGTGTCTCTTTCAAACAACCCGCACCCCTGGCAGGCATCGGCCCTTGCGGATCTCACCAGTTGATGCTGTCATCTCTTTGAGGCGCGCGTGGCACAAACGCGTCGTCAACCGCATTGATAATTTTAATTACTTTTTATAAATTTCTAAATACATACGTGTGCTATAAAATGTGCTTGTTGTTGTGATTTTGTACAACGTACAGCCTATAACTGACCTGCAAATTGCGAAAAACGTAAGAAAATTTGAAGAAGCATTTTGGCTTGCTTCGTGCAACCTCGGCTCGCCTCGGGTGACTTCGAATTGTTGTCGATTTTGCGCCCGAGTCGAAGGACTCGAAGCGTCCGCGCGTCCCGTAACGGTAGTTCTAAGCTTGAGTGTAGTCACGTACAGACGCCAGCACATAGAGCTACCCCAAACTGTCAAATTTTCCCAATTGAACATAAACCTTATGGCTATGCAATAAAGTTGAAAATCTATCAAAGAAATTTGACAGAATGTGGTAGTCTGTACTTCGAATTTCGGCCAATTTCTATTACCACTTCGTCGAAGCAACTTTGTTAGTAGAGTAGATTTTGAGAATTAGTGAAGTAGTGTACACTTAAGTGTGTATTTCCATTATTCTTATCCAAAACGTTGTTAGCACTGTTAAACATTTTAGCTATAGCACTCTTTTACCTCACCCTCTCTAGGTAAAGTAGTATTATTAGCAGAGATCGGATATTCGGATGCATATTCACCTAAAGTTGAGATGTTGGCTAACATGGAATGCGCTTTTGTATCGAAAAAGTCTTAATTTAGGTAAGTAATTTGTTTATTTTTTGTTTTAACTAAAACAAACCACCCCTCCTCCAGTACATACACATATTTGTATCATTAATTTTAAATTAATACATATCTGAATAGTTATGCAATCCAAGAATCCCGGGGTTTTTAATAAATATTACAAATTATTTATAAAGCCGCTTCCATACTTTCATAGCTAAAAATGATCTTTAGGTAAATATGCATCCGAATATCCGATCTCTGATTATTAGTCTTCCGAGTTGGTTACTGCCAACTTTGTTACTACCAATGAATTTTGATGTTTTACCTTATAAATAAATAATAGTTTAAAAAACTAAAAAACACGCTTTAAAAACCAAACTAAAAAAAGGAGAAAATAATTTAATTCAATTAAAAAGCGTGGGGTGCTTTTTGAGGTATTTTTATAATCAATTAATGTCAAGCACCCCACGCTTTTTAATTGAATTAAATTATTTTCTCCTTTTTTAGTTTGGTTTTTAAAGCGTGTTTTTTAGTTTTTTAAACTATTATTTATTTTCTATTTTTTAGTTCTGCTAACTACAAAAACGTGTTTGTTTTTTTTCTTTTTTTTTTTAATTATTGAATTGTCATCGGTCCTCGACAAGTTTACAAAGTTTCAATGAAATCTGACCGTTTAAAGTGGGTCAAAATCGCGCTCAAAGGAGTCGGTTACATACAAACAAACAAACATACAAGTGAAGCTAATATAAAGCATGTAAAAAGTAACATCACGCTTGGATTCCCCGAAGGGTTGTCCAGAGGTGTACCCGTAGTACACCCGAATCTCGCCAGTTATGTTTAGGTAAGTCCCATATAATAGGGGGCAAGCCTAATGCCATCAACCAGGCAGAAATCCATACACCGAGCTCCTTATGACAAATTCCAGGTAGACATACCCAATAACACTACCTGACATCGGGAACAAACTTAGGGCCTCATGTTCACCAGTGGCGCAGGCAGTATTTCTCTCGCTAGTCTTTATCTAATAATTTAAAACAATATTTTAGCCTCAAAACCATCGAGTCCAAAATAAGATGTGTCACACCGAAGCCATTATCTAAAACGGAACGGAACCCTTTCAAATTGAAGAAATGCGGGAATAATTATTATGCATCGTTTTGAAAGGTTAACGACCTAGTTTACTCGAGTTCATTAATATATTGGAACTGTAAAGGATTCAAAATATTGTTAGCGTTATAGGAATGTTGGGAGATGAATACAAAAGACTCAAAAACTCCACAAATTACTTTATTAAAATTCAAATAATAAAAATATAGCTTTCAAGAGCAACGTTGACGTTTTTCTTTGACACGTGCTCTTGTCATAGCTTGTTACGAATTGCCGGCCAGCCGGCCGCCATGTGTCAGATAGCTAAACCATAGATACAACTAAGCGCGTGTCACAGACATATAAAGTGTACAGGATAGTTCAATAAATTCTATAGAACCTATAGATCAAAAATATGTCCTCATGTGATCGGTTCAATAATATATGCTGTGCTAATCAGGCAATAATATGAAAAATTATGAGAAAAAGCAGTCACATATTAATAAATCTAAATCTTGACCACAATTTGCTGATGCTTATACTCGAAGTTGTCACAATATTATGAACTTTTTTGACGTTCATATATTTTTGAAGTATCCAAAAAACAACATACCTTAGAGATAATAAATATATTAATTAGGTACGTAATAAATAAAAGTAAAAATAAGTAAATAAAATAACAAATAAATGTGTATAATTTATAAAACAATAATTATAATTTTTAAATTTAATATTGTGATAATAAAACAGTATAACTTAATAACAACTTAACTAGTAATATTTACCACATTCATTGTTCCTCCTTTCTCCTATGTGATCCATGCTGTGCCCGACAGGGTCCATAATTGTGACTACTGACTAATATTATTTCCCTATCAACTTTATACATTATGGTACGCAATAAAGAATTGAGAATTAAGCCTGGAAAGGCCAATATATTAATGAACTCGACTGTACCTAGCCATATTGGATATGAATCATTTTGAAGTATATTCTTAACAGGGGCGCAGCCTCCATACAACCCGAATCCTATCGGCTTCCCATTAGAAGAAACACTCTTCTTAGTGTCTACTATTGCCAAACAATATGTAACACATGTGTGTGTATCAAATCACATTACAGGTAATTCATACTAGCTTAAAACATCATGTAATATTACAAAACGTTACAAAATGCAATTTTTTATGCCTAAAGCAAGAATTCCGAACAAAGCTGCCGTAAAATTTTGAAAAAGTAAAGGAATTACTGAACTTTGATGTTATCTAGAGTTCATGAGAACTGAACAATTTTTTCTTCGGCTTCCCCTTAATACAAATTGTAGCTTCGCCACTGATTGTTTTATATGTTCGAATTATCTGTCTGCTTAGCAACGTAAATAACGTAATGAATGTTGTTCAACTGTCGAAATAAAAGTTCTGTTCTGTACTGTATTTCTAGTGTGCCATGTTAGGCAATAAGAACGCTTCATTCCCCTTCTAGTCAACCAATACCGGCCACCTCGTCTGTTGTTGTCTTAAAATCTGCCTATCTTTTTCCCCAACTATGTTTGGGGTCGGCTTCCAGTCAAACCGGTTGCAGCTAAAGTATTTTAAATGGTGGCGGTGACTGCCTATCTGATCTCTACAACCCAGTTACTGGGTAATACGTTGGTTGTTGGTTGCCTTGGTTGGTTGGTTGTTAGACTTTTGCGCAAGATCCACGAATGCTAGCCGGGACCAACGGCTTAACGTGCTTTCCGAGGCACGGAGGGGTCTCACACCTAGGGGGTACATTTTTCGAACATTGTGGTATCTGATATGAAGAAATAGATTAGCAAAATAACCTTTAAAATGATCCTTGATGACCTTTGATGACGATGATGGTGATGATCTGGATCATTGATAATAGTAATTGTGTAATTATGGCGCTGGTTTAACTGTTCATTGCACAGGCAAACAGAGCAATGAGACAGCTTTAAAAACAATCGACAAAATGGCGCCATATTGTTTTTATTTCAATAGAACTGAGCTCATGTGGTTTTGCTTCAAGTTAGACAAAAGATTCTTTTCCTATCTATGTATTGTAACTGTTTTTTTATGTGTAGTTTAATGTTACTCAATGTTATTACATATCTTTTAATGAAATAAATTATTTAACATTTATTTCTTTCGTTTTACTTAAACCTCGCTGTCCGGTAAGGACAAAGCCCGGGTTGCCGGCGCGTTGTGTTTCACGGGCGCCTCAAAGAGATGTCAGCACCAACTGGTGGGGTCCACAAGGGCCGATGCCTGCCAGGGGTACGAGTTGTTCGAAAGAGATACCTTGGCCCCTGGCACACAGCCAATGAAGGCACACGGGTGGGTTTTAGTCAATAAAAGTCTCTCCTGCTCCACCCAGAGCGGGAGAAGTTATTTGATGAGTTCCCACCCTTAAAAAAACCCTTCCTGTATGTGGTCCGACCCACACTTGGCCGGTTTTCTTTTTGGGTGATAGTAATGGTCCAGTTTCATTTCTGTTCCTTGTAATTTGTAACGTATCATTCTCACTATGATATTCTCATTGAAACTTCTGCCTAAGCCTTAAAACTTTAAAAGTATTTAGGCATTTTTTTTTTATTCAAGCTCTATTTTTATTAAAGTATCACAACACAACGCCTGTCAGCCCTGGAGGATTAGCCAGAGGTGTACCACGCCAGTTATGTTTAAGCACCATTTATTACGAGGGAGACCTTTTTGCCTTCAACCGGGCACAATTCCATGACTGCGGACTGCAGTTAAATTATTCCTGATTGAAAAACCCAATTATCATTGGGTTTTGTTCGCATTTGTAAACGGTATTGTCATTCAGTGTACGACTAACCGCCGACAGACACTACGCCGACAGACTGAACACCGACTAGACTTTACTTTGACCGGACTCTTCGCCGACAGGGCTATCAGGTAGGTAATTGGTTATGTTAGGGTAGAAATGTGACTAACCGCGCGTGAGCCGAGCGAGCGCAGCGAGCGCTTCTTCCATGTTAGTGGCAGTTACTAGACTATTTAGTAATAGCGCAAGGATGAGCCCTGTCAGCGAAGAGTCCTGTCGGCGGTGTCCTGTCAGTGAAGAGTCACTCATTGACATTAGTATTTAAAGGTTTATAAATGCGCACACTGACTGGACAGGTCCGCTTAATCTCAATTCTTTCCTCAAAATACCATTTCTGACATCAACCTATACTCCATTTGAAATAAGATTAGACATTTAAACAAACCTTTTTTACAGTCCGTTCAACTGATTCTGACTTCTATACCGTAGGAATAAGGATGGCATTAAAAACAAAAAAGTAGTTACAATACCAACTGTTTACTGCAGCTGCCATTTATCATGCCACCACCGCAATAGAAGTCAAAATCGGTTGATCGGACTGTAAAAAAGGTTTCGTTAAATGTCTAATCTTATTTCAAATGGAGTAGGTATACATGGTCTTAACATGATCTGACCAAGATTGTCTGGACCTGAGTTTATTTCGGCCTTTTTTTTCAGAGGAGTTAGATAGCTAACCTATACTTACAGAAATAAAATCGTTTATCATTTATGCATCCCACGAAATTCACCCTATGGTGGATTCACGGAAATGCTTGTCCGAGATTTCTATTCCGTTTATTCAACGAGGCTTGGGGTTGATGCTCGGACATTAAGCCATTAGGTAATTATTACTTTTGCTACTCAAGTTTCAATATCTTGCCTTGGTCCCGCGGATCAGATGTTCACTATGTCGGATCGCTGTAGTCAGCGATACCTTTAGTTTGGCGCACACGCAGCAGAAAAATGCTGAAGCTTCTTGTTCTTTGCCGACATATTTTGAGTGAAATTATGCGCGAGCAAGCTCGAATACACGCGACAGGGAATCATCAGCTCTTGCAAGTTATTTTGAACTCTGTTTTGGTAATGATTGACTTCATTTTCAATTTACCAATGAAGATTTCCTCAAGAATTTTGTTGCTGTCTGCGCTGATATTTTCTATGCTGTGGGGACTTCGTATAATTTAGGAATTAGGAAGGATTCAAGGAATTTCAATTGGTTAGGTTTCCAATGAAACATTATAAACTTTACATTCGTTTTATTACATTATGGAATAATAAATAAACCCCCCCATGTATATACCGACCTATCACCGAGACACGTTTCTCCTGCCTGCGGACTATCGCCGTCCTTTTCTAGCTGGGCATTTGCGTATAGCGTTGTCTCGCTCTGGTAGAATGTCTAAGGCCATCCAGGGTGTTGGAATTTTTGATTTGCGATAAATGCATTTTTAGATGATATTGATTCAGTGATAATTTACGTTGCGATGTTTTTATTAATTAGATAGACACTACAAAATAAAAGCAAGATGAAAATGCAAAAGATTTCAATTAAATGCAAATAAGACTATCTTAGAATTTCAAAATATCAATTAATTTATTTTTGGACGTCCCCAAATTTCGTTTTTAAAGATTCCAAATACATTATAGAGAGTAGTTAAACATTCAAAATGCCACGCTATACCCAGCCAGTAGAGACGAAGACTTTCAACCATTGAGCATATTTCTTTTCTGCACTATTTTTTTCATCCCATCATGGTTTTACTGAATTACCATAGCCATTAACCGCTGGCGTCTAAGCAAAACAAAATTTATTTAAAGCATTATTATGCGGTTTTCGAACGTTAGCCGCCATATTTAACTGTAAAAATTTCGACACGATCGTATAAAATTTCGAACGACATCCAATTTATCTCATGTAAATAAATAAACAGCAATAATTTATTTAATATGGTTCGTTACATTTTGTACTATTTGTTAGTTCAAAATTTCAGTTAAAGTTGATAGAATTTTAACTATCTACTCAGCCATTAAAGTAGAGAAAAATACTTCCGAAATAACATCTAAGTTTTACGAGGTTAGCCATAAACCTTCTCTCATACACAATTACAAAAATTGCGAAAAACAAACATTATTTTCCAATCTCATCGAATATCGACCGCTATATCGTTCACAAGTATTTATAATCACATACGTAATTATACTTGTATTAGTAGACACAAATCACAAGATTTTTGGGATTTGTATGTAAGGTTTGTCCTTTTATTTTGTCAATAAACTTTTTACTATGTTGAAAGTTCGTTCGAAAACCGCCAAAACCTTATACCACTCCAAAACATGTCTACATTTATAAAGATACAGCGAAAAAATGAAAAAATATTCCCGCATGTATATATTTGGATTTAACTTTGGGTAACTAAATTCTATATACACAATAATAACTCAGCACGGACAATTTCACCGGAAGTCTCCCGAACAATATCTTCTTATCTTAATTAAATACAAAACAGTACTAAACAGAAAGCGTGAAATAATAACAACATGACTGAAGTATTTCTTTTTCAAAATGTACATATAATATACTTACAGACAAAAACAAATATTTACGTACGCACGTAGTTTCATTTTTATTTATCGAAGTCACTGACTTCGTGACAATTTAATCAATGACTTCGCTAAATTCTAATTCCACCATTCTCGAGTGCACTTCCATTTTTAAGGAATCTATAAGTTTTAAATTTACACTAAGAGAACTTAAATTAATTCGACACTGGAAGAAAATTGGAACGATAATCGCAAAGTTGGGATTGAGTTTGTTTATATTTTTCTAGTTTTAAATAAAGATTAGGTTATTTCAATGTTGAGAAAAAATCGATTTGGGAGTCATTGAAGAGGGAAGGAATTCGAAGTAACTTCGATAGAACAATAGAAATAAATAATTATTTAGAAGCAACAATGGATTAAAAGCTAGGATCTATGTGTTATTAAAATAACTATAACCTTTAAACGATAGATTATTCTAATGAATCCATTTTAAGTACTAGCATATTCAATAAATCTTAGGTAAACAAAATATGCTAATAACACTATAGGAAAAAATAACTAAGGTCAACTTTACAATTGCAATTTATCAATGAAGCCGTGGCGTACATGAAACCCCAACTTTGCGGAAACAGTCCATCATTTACTTACATTTATTGTGATATAAGAAAAACAGTGAGAGCCAAAGTGTCCTGCGTTAGACTTATACAATAAGAAAAAATGCTAACACTTAAATAACATGTCGTATAAACTTAGGCATTACTTAACAAGTACCGCTTATACCGATTATTATGGGATTACGAAGACAACTTGCGTTTGGTAAGAACAACCAAGATATATAAGTACGCATTGGGTATAGTCGAGGGGCAAAAGTCCTGTAGTCTACAGGTATCCTAGCATAGATATACAAACTGAAATTTTTACATTATATAAAAAATCAATAAATACCTACGTTAATTATCACTAAGGAAGCGTCATTTTGGAACGAATTTTATTTTTATTTATTTTAAAAAAATGTTTGCTTGCGTTAACTAAGCGCTTAGAAGGACCCATGTCATGTTTTATTTTTTATTAATTAAATATCTAGCTGACTGCTATCTCTAAACGTGAAAATATTTTCCATTTCAGAATGGAAGTTCTAGATACATCCATCATTCTTGAGGTATGTCTTTAAAGAAAGAACTTTTCCACTATAATATTTCGTTTTCATAACAATGGTAAACATTCACAGCATTTAGGGTTGCATAACATTGTTACTGAGTGACAAAAGGTTCAAAAAATATATTTTCACGTACATTTTACAACTATTATGTCATCGAGGGAAACAGAAATTTAAATAAATTCAATTGTGGAAGTTTTTTTGTTAAGGTTGCTAATTTGTTAAAAACGAATGATAATCAACAGTTTTACATAATATTGTCACTCATTTGAATGGTGACAACTGGATTTTCAATCCATTACAAAAGTTAAAGGTATTTGGAAGAAATCTGAATCTAATTCTAAGATCAATGCAATAAAAACCTACATAAATGTTTTATTTCTTTACATTTATGTTTCTATTTCTTATTAACTTTATAGGCCTCAGGCGTGTTGAATTTGATAATTGCATTAATTCCTATGTTTCAAATTCCCACATATTCTATTTTAATATCAAAATTGATGACATGGGATCTCCATTATTTTTCAAAATGTTGTTACGTATAAATAGACATGGTCTGATATACACGCCTTTATGTAAAAGCCATTCAAAATAGCATGTGAATAAGGAAGAATATGAAATTGAGCTTCATTACAGCCAAAATAAGGAATAGTAGGAGCCAAATTATCAATTGCAAAGCTTCTATCACGATTGATCAAATTTCAATCGGCTGCAAATGGCTCCTGCGGAGTATCGAAATTACAAAATGGAAAACTTTTAGGACAAAAATAAAACCCATAAGAATATCTTTACAAATTCTTCAAAATGGGTTTCTCAGCGTTGGCGGTAAACCATTCTAAAAAATCACGAGAGTGTGAATTTCCGCATTCTTCTCATTGCGTTCCTACATTTCATACATAACCACGAACCACTACGCTCCTAGCCGCTATCAAATCGCACGATCCTTTAAAATCATTACTTTATGACACCTTCTAATAAATTACCATTATCATATTTCTATAGAAATCGTAAGAAATTCTAATGTTTCTATTTAAGATTTTCGAGAAGCATCTACGAGATGGCCAAGAACTGAATATATATTACGAAGAACTGTTGGTATTAACCTAAGTCCAATAGTAGATAAAACTAGCCTGATATATGACAAAAAGATCTTAGATCTTACAAATTATATTCATCTTGAACATTAAAATCTATACATACCAAGCCAGTCTACTTATTGAACTAGTAAATCTGACATTTATAAGGCCACCCATCGATCGCAAACTCAAATTTTACGCAATTTGTCATATATTATAGAAGATGAAGATGCAAAAGGTTTATATTACAAGTAGACAATAAATTAGAAGATGCCACAATTACACTTCATAAATATTTTCACTAAGTCGTTTGTTTAACAATTTTATTTTGGAATCTTTATTTTACATGGGTGCCTATATATAATATATATTTCTGCGTTTAAGAACAACTCTATGTATTTAGCAAGTGTTCAAAGTGTTATATTAATTATAATAATATATCAATATGTACGAACAAATGTGATAAAACAGCTCAACTAATTCTCAAGACTAACATAAGAGTTGTTCTTTAAAACGAATGCATTTGACTAGTTCATAAACTTCTATTTATTATTGAGCCATCAGAAATCCTAATTGCGATCTTGGAAAAATATACACGCGTCCGCTAAACGTCCCTTAAAATTGCTAAAACATCAGAATGAATCTCCAGCGGATAACAGAAAGCATTTCAATCAAAAACAAAAGGTTTAAAGCATTCGCTTTTCAGGCTACAGATAGCCTCAAAATTTACAAACTTTGACTATGTCAGTTAAGTGCTGGTCAATTTTTTTGTCTTGTGTTTTAAAACCATCCACGTAAAATGATTCTTTGAATATTATATCATCAATATAGAATCAAAGATTCGTTAATCAACATTACCGATGAGGACCAACCAATCCAAAAGCCAGTTGATGTTATAGTTTTAAATGACATTTCATAGAAGCATGACAATTAAATTAATCGAAGACTTCGAGAAATTATTGGCACAATAACCGACTTTAAAAATATAATCTCACGTGTTTAACATGAACATCAATACAATTCGCTATTGTTATTTAAAACTAGGCGATAACAGATTTTGAATTCTTTAGATATTGAGCTGTTAAAGGTACAAAATTATTTGAATCACTATTACTTATAACGATCCGTAACTAAGAGCCTAGCGCTTGGGAAGTAGTAGAGATACACTGTGTTATGGAAAATATGGTCATTATTAATGCTTTTTACAACGACCAAGTTTCTATTATTAATAACCAACGCCTCTAAAGTACTTAGGAACAGATTTCAACAAGTTTTTACACAGGAGACAGTAGCTGTTACTATTATACAATAATAGACCTATTTTTATCTTAACTTTTATACATGAAAGACTTTAAGGAAGAATATAGGATTTTTTATGTAAATTTTTAGTACTGGCCATACCTATATGATGCACGTCATATTTTCAAAGAACCCACATCGACCATTGCAACAATCACAATATACATTTCTACACAACACAGTGTAAATCCCGAAGCAAATATAACAGCCCCGTAAAAGCTTATTTTTAAAGAGGAAAATATATTACCTAAATTATTTGCCTGTGTACTTAACAATTATCTATTGGTGTCAATGTTGAATTGGCGGGAGTCGCCATCTTGTAACAAATGTCAAACGAATGTCAAATGTCAAAATTGGTTTGTCGTGGCGTGATTGGAAGCTTGAAACGAAGAGGCGTTAACGAGGATAGCTTCGTTTGCAGAAGACATCAGGCTATAGTTAAGAGTCGAGCTGCCCTCGTTAACAGTTCTAGGACACGTCGCCAAACGTTACGCAGCGCATTGGAGCGTGAAAACAGAAATCTCCATAGGAAGAACACCGTGGCCACTTGGGTTAGAATGTGGACTATGTGTAATCTGTAATCAAAATCATATTGTTATATAGTTCAATATTGATGATAAGAGTTGTTAATACATCTGAAAGTTGTCTCAAATGTGTGAGGCCGCCTGCATGAGGGATAATTGCGTAATACACTATCTAACCGCTTTCATTTTGACAGTTCCACAATATGCATGGCGTTATTAACTTTGCTAAGCAGACAATTTTTTCGAACATATGAAAGTATAGATTAGCAATAACGTTTAAAATTATTCAGATTCTGATTAATAGTGTGTTATGCATTTAGAGTGATGGTCCTCATAAGACTGACCACGATATAATTGTATGGACTTTAAAACAAACTTTGGCCTCTGATTGTCTTTCAGTATTGCTTGTCAGAGTTGTCGGCTAAGAAATGCCAACCGTATTTAGATTTTTACAAAAATTGTCTCAGTAAAAGAGTTATTAATTTACCATATCATTTATCAATTATCATTTATTTGATAATCTCAATAAAATTCATTCATAAACTCAAGAAAAGGTTGAATTCATATTAAGTTTCAAAAACTTCCAACACTTCCGACATACTAGAGATTGTAGTTCAAATCTCTTCTTTTTCTATTCAAATCGATGGATTTGGTAACTGAATAGACCCCAGAAGCCAGTAGCCGGTAGTTTTAAGTAAAATCAAGTTAAATAAATCAAGATATACCTTCGCAGCACGGTCCTAGACTTGGGCAACGTGTCTGGGCTCTCTTTGAAGAGGAACCTCCTGATGCCGAGCACGTACGACTCGATATACGCGTCCCAGTCGATGTTGCGAACGTTGAAGTCGAAAGTCCTGGACAGAGGAAGGATTTATGTCAGAAGACTATTATAGAGGACTAGGAACAATCGTCCTCTAATGCTGCAGCATCTGTTAGCAATGATGATATATATTTTATATAATATACTCATCAATATAATCAATTTAACACACGGTAATGACAAAGGCATTGATGAATAATTATGACAAAGATTGTAGGTTAATGTTGTGCATGTTTTTAGTTGGTAACTCTTTATATTTGAGCGGGTTTGATACAACGTATTTTGTAGTTTCTGAAGCATAAATTGGTCCTTAAAGAAGTAAATAAACAAATATGGTCATGCGGAGAGAACAATATTTTTTACTGGACACACAATCAAAATTTGGAATGACATTCTAAAACAAAATGTTTGACCCTCATAATTTAACACATAGCGAAATCACTTAATTTTAATAGAAAACCAGTGTCTCAGACGGCATCTGTCTGGCAGTCATGCTGAAATAGTCTATATTAGCGTAGCCGTGAGCAACACACTAAATTTTAAAATCATTTTAATTTTGTGTTTCAAGAACAGCTGTTGCCAAATAATATTGTTAAATTCTTTCTTGTCTCTTTGTTATTCGCATTCAGAATGATACATTGGTACAGTGTTAGGTTATATTTAACCAAATTAACCAATATCATTATCACCTTAGCCTTCTTATCACAGTCAGGCTCGATGTGCAACTCCGACGATTTCTGTTCTATGCTCGTGATTATAGTATATTTTTTCTTTATTGACAAATTAAACTATTTTGTCTTTCTTTTTTACCTGCGATCGTCAGGCGAAAGCGATGCACAGAGAGCCTGCACGTTATCATCGGCGAAGGCCCACTGGCGCGTAGTGAAGTACTCCAGACATGCAGCCGCTTTCTCTAACTTGTTCTGTACGCGGACCATCCTGGAAGAAAATGTCGGAATTTAAGAATAGTGATACATGATTAACCATATAGTTTCTAACAATATTTTTTACCAGAAGACTACTGCGAATATTCTTATAGATAGAGATCTTTAAGAAACAGCAATCTGTAGATGGTTCGGTAGATAACATACAGCAAGAGGGTTGTTCTAATAGACTCAATTCAAAAATCTCACAACGGATTTAACTCTTGGATATTAACTTTACGAGAAACCAGGTGGGCAATCAGACCCCATGGTCCTAGTATTTAAACCCCAAACGGCTCGAATATACATATGACTCCCAATGAGATCGGAAAATTTTCGCCTTTTGAGGTTATCCTCACCTGCAACAGCTGCCGTACTAGGGAGATGGGTTGGCACATGTTGCATCCCACACCAAAGACCTGCCTTACTTCCAGGACATTCACTTGTACTTCTTCAATAAATTAATTTGAATACTATCTCTGTACATACATGGGTTTCTTGCCAGTAGCAGTAGCAATGAGATCCATGATGGCGGCGGGCGCGCGATGTTGCAACAGTGACAGCGTACCGTGCTTCAATCTATTGCTTGTTATGTCTCCTCCTGGGTACCATAAGACTTCGTCTGAAAGTAAAAAGTTATTATTAGCGACTTATTCATAATATAATCATGGTCCAAGTCTTTGAAGAATAGTTTCCTTAAAAGCAGCTTTCGCTTAACCTTACATTATATTTGGTGGTTGTATTAAGCTTAATATTCCTACCTATAACACCAATCGCTAAACCTGACTTGGTTTCTGTAATTACGTTCTTTTCGGGTGACCAGTGACAATCAGCGCTGTGCTATGGGTCTGAGACTATAGCACAGCATCATGCTGAGTGGAAGGTATCCTGTCACAGTCATGGCGTGCAGCTGGCGGTAGATCCGCCAATGACATTGATAATTCGTTTTAAATTTTCTTTATTATTCGAGTATATTAACTTTTTGTATTTACTTGTTTCTGTGACAATTAAACCATTTCTCTCTTTTTTTTCTGCCACTACCAACGAGTGATATAATGGTTTGCCAGATTCAATGGTATCTAGTCCAATGAAAGTAGGTAGCTAACAGATTCTTGAAAGAAATATCGATAGTGATCAAATTGTTTGTTAATGGTCAGAATCGGAGTACAATAGAAGAACATAATTAACAGTAGAAGTGGTAGATGGAAGTTTATTGAAAAAAGATAATATCAATATTGGTCCTAAACAGCGCTATGAGTCACATATACTCGTATGAGCAGTGACCCCCGGGGTTCATCGTTTGCTTGACACTTGAATATTCTAAGATAAAACTGCACCCTGATTGCGTAACATATTTTCAATCATAATTATAGTTTTGAAGGAAATTCCCTAACCGTAATGGTCAAATTCCCAAACCATTGCCTTATGTGTCGAAAATATTCGTCTGCTCACAACGTAAATAACGCAATGAACATGGCTGAACTGTCAAAATGAATGCGATCAATTGTCATTGTATGTTCGTTAAGCAAATAGCCCTGCAGATATTATACTATGCATTCCACAAACGAAAGGCCTGGACAGTAAAGGAATTGTCAACGAAAATTGAAATACATAGGCATTTAAATCTTCAAGTTATCTGATGACCTTAAAAACTCCGTGTGGTAGTCACAAAGAAACTGAAAACGTTTCTTGAGATAGAGAGTGGTGGAAGAGGAAAAGAGCACATTATACAAAAGGGAAATAATATGAGCATTCCGGTGAAGGCTATATTCGTGTGCCGATAAGTATGAAATGTTGAGCCTGCAGACAGGTTTCCAGCGGGACACCAACTGCCATAGAACATCTGGAAATCTCTTAATCCACGATGAAGCTAAGTGGGCCTGTGTCGTCACAACTTGGTTAAGTGGGGGTACGCCGATGACCCGCAGTGCGACTGTGGAGCCAAATCGCAAACTATGTAAGATGGAGCACCACCTCTTGTCGTGCTGTCTGTACACTACTAACACGTGCACTATAAAAGACCTTTGCGAGGCAAACGATTAAGCTGTCGAATTGGCTGAATTCTGGTCGAAGATTATTTAAAATTAACAAAAGGAATCATCGAAACGACGAAGAAGAAATATGAAAGAGCATAAATACTTACTGAACGGATGTTTCCGCATGTATTTGAAACTGGTCTTCACAAATCGTTGCCACGTGATGGGGTTCTGTTGGCCGGTGCAGCAGTTGTACACCACTACACCCTCACCTCTGTAAATGAAGAATATATATATAAATCTCGTGTCACAATGTTTGTTCTCAATGGACTCCTAAACCACTTAACCGATTATAATAAAATTCGCACACCATGTGCAGTTCGATCCAACTTGAGAGATAGGATAGTTTAAATCTCAAATTATAGTCGCAATTTTAATTTATTGCTAATTATTTGTCTGTTATTATTTGACAGTCACAATTATCTGTTAACTCCAAATGATTCTAACAGATGTCGATACCTTTCGACTGGGTTCAGTAAGTAATCAATAGATGGCGCTGTGTTCCAAGTACTAACGTTTCACATAAGCTACAATTAAATGGCATAACCTGGTGGTTGAATGCGAATTTAATATTCATAGTTAAGACAGGACAACGTCTGTCGGGACAGCTAGTGAAGAATATATTAATTTCTGTAAGTAGGTTTGTACACATGTCAATCAGATTTTTAAAACTAGATGAGTTCAGCGTTTCCTGACTACTCTGAGAAGAAAGGCCGAAATAAACTCAGAGGTCACAGTCTCTTTTAAAGTCCAGACATTATCTTGGTCAGATCATGTGAAGATCATGTAGAAAGATCTTATTTTAGTAACAATGATTGTCACTCGTACCTTATTACAAGCGACATAAACATAACTGGGAAAATGTGGGTTGACTGTGCAGTGCCCAGCTCTGCCTGGGTCCCGTATAGGGGGGAAATACATGCGAGAAATTATATTTACAAACAAAACTCTGATTTTTAATTTGCTAGACATAGATGACAGCTGCGATCTACCTTTGACACCAATCAGCTTCTCACATAATTCGTGCAAGTTCTGTTGATCAGTACCTACATACATTCGGACATTCTTCACTAAACATATTCTATTTAATGGAAGATTTTCCATCTTTGAACTAAAAATATATTGCTTAAATTTATTCTATCGCAGCTGTAATTTTGGTCAAGCTTTATTATCAGAGTTTATTAATAAAAGACACGCCAGCAGTGTCAAACAAAAATCAAAGTCCTTGAGATTTGGAATCTCAATGATAAGTTCAAAAAATGAAAGAGATGATAAAGGTCGCAGAACCGGTCGAAGTGGCTTGGGGGAGGCCTATGTCCAGCAGTGGACGTCTTTCGGCAGAAATGATGATGATGATGATGATGAAAGGTCGCATATGAAAAAATCTTGACCAACCTTAAAACCTGCTCATACTATACGATACAAATAGCGACGTCAAAAAGACTTTAGACACTACATATTATAATTGTGTGATAATGATAAAACAGCTGGAATAAGATTGTGTAATAGGCCATTTAATGTGACAAAGTCCAATAATAATCAACAATTTAGTCAAGTGATTGTACATTGGCTTTGACTTAGCAACGCTGGCTTAGTCATAGATTATCCGTATCTTAGTATATTCGATTTAAGTAATAATAAATCGTAATAAATAATTAATTGTCTGCCTTTTCACCAAAGACATGACATTTTAGTTGTCTTACAAAGGTGATCCTCTCATTGTATCCGATAGAAAATACCTCTAGGCTCAATTACAAAATTGTTACCATTAATTATGATAATAGGTGCATAGAAAAATAAATAATGCTTTAGGATTATGAAACACCCTGTTAATAATGTTTACGTATCAAACGGTAGAAGATACCTAACCAGCGCACGAGACGAGCAGATCATTCCATCTCCATAACAGGAACGGAACGGAGAGTTATATGGGACTCCTACCGACTAAAACTTTACTGTTCCTTCTAGTACCATCTATCGGGGACTCAGAAGATACTTGTACATTTACAGCACAACCAACTAATATCAGCCCGCCACGCCTAGCGGACCACATCATCAAAGGCTTTACAAGACCTAGCCAGTTTCACAAATATTTCAAATCTAACATCACTTACCGTCTCAAATGCGTCCTCCATGCGCAAACAATCATTAGATTGATAACGGTATCGACGGGTACCAAGTCTGCAACCTTCGTGCCTGTTCCCAGCATCGTACGGAAGATTCCCTTGCCCACCGCTGCGATGATACCGTTGGGACCATTCCAATTGTCCACCCAACCTTTTACTGGCTCTCGGACTGATGAGAGCACTGCAAAAGAAGGAAATTTGGTTTTTACACGCTTTATGTTAGCTTCACTTGTATGTTTGTTTGTATGTTTGTATGTAACCTACTCCTTAGAGCGTGATTTTGACCCACTTTAAACGGTCAGATTTCATTGAAACTTTGTAAACTTATCGAAGACTGATGACTATTCAATAATTTAAAAAAAATGAAAAAAAAAAGGAAAAAAGATCACGTTTTTGTAGTTAGCAGAACTAAAAAATAGAAAATAAATAATAGTTTAAAAAACTAAAAAACACGCTTTAAAAACCAAACTAAAAAATGAGAAAATAATTTAATTCACTTATAAAGGGTGGGGTGCTTTTTGAGGTATTTTTTATAATCAATTAATGTCAAGCACCCCACGCTTTACTATTATTTATTAATAAGCTGGAATTAGTAATGGCTTCGTTGATTCGCTTTTAGACAAAATCCCATTGTGTAACAAACTTACGATCACAAAATCCCTTTTACTTTGAAGGAGACTCAAAATGAATGAATCTGCTAAGCCTTTTCCTAACCGAGTTGGGGTCGGCTTGTAGTCTAATCAGATGCAGCTGAATACCAGTATTTTACATGGAGCGATAGCCTATTTAACCTCCACAACCCAGTTACTGGGTAATACGATACCCCTTGATAAGACTGTTTGTCAGACTTTCGGGCTGTTGACGACCCGTAACGACTGTCAAAGATCCACGAATGACATCCGGGACCAAACAACCGCTTAATATGCTTTCCGAGGCACGGAGGGGTCTTGGTATGTAAAGATGGACACCCATCCACAGTTCAACCGCAGCAAGCGTAGCTTAATCTGATTGATCGAACCATGCGGTTGATTTTACCTAGCCACAAGCACCCAGACTGCAATAGACTATTTTCCATAAACAACTTGTAACGACAAGGTCGGTAAGTATATATACATACCAAGAAAAGCACGGTTTCTTTGGATGATATCAAACGATATTGGAAGGGTTTTTAATCCTACCTCTACATGTTCGGAAGTTATGAGAATGATTAATACATTGATACTAGAAACCGAACTTAACAAATTGAAATAAACACATCACTCGGAAGAGATTTATCGTGATATTGGCAAGTAACGTCGAAAGTTATTGACCTACGTAGTGCGGTGACACGTTTGTTATGATTTGAATTTAAGAAACATATGAAACCGAATATTTGGTATCAATTCTAAGAGTATTTTCTTTTGAGCTGAAACTATGTATAGTGATTCTATACCAGCTGTTATCTTTAGTGCTTAAGGATAGCAATAGGGTTTTTGTTACACCCTGAATACAATTTTCAGCATAGGCGAAAATAGAAAAGTGTTCAGATTACTCTAAATCTACATTCGAACTGACGTAAAAATATCCTGCACTCTGTGGGATCTTCAATGCTCGGTTCAAAAGCAAGAGTTGTGATGGTCCTATATTAGGTTAGCCTATACAGGATTCTAATCAGACCTACTTATTGACATACATAGTGTCAGAATATACACTTGTGGGCACAGAATCACGCTACGGTTGAACGAGAGAAATAGCTCCTTTAACTTCTGCACAGTTCATTGTTACAGAGTAAATTATTATCTAATGTCTCTATACAGCACGTGACAAATAATCAGCTGATCACATTACGCAATTCCTCCTATCAACATACTTCAGCATAAAATTACATAATCTTGTCTCGATCTTGAAACACTTACGCCTACTCGATTCATCAATGATAAGGTAACACAGTTCTTAAATTATAAATATAATAAAGATAAAATACTTAGTAATGATAGTGATTATGTTTGTTTAGGTATCTGATTAGACGGAGCATAATCCTGGATAGGATATTTTAATTATAATCTATACAAGGTGTTTTTTTACATCCCATAACTCTAGGGTATGAATGAGACCATATCAAAGAACCAACTGGCATATGAATCATTTATCAATTATATATTTTTTTGTTTTCATTTTTCGTACAAAGTAATTCGACAAAGTCACGATTATTAATGTAAAACACCCTTACGTGAAATATGTTAACGTCACATTTTTTTAGCTTGAAATATGAATTATTGGTTTGAATGAAGATGAATTTTATTACTCGTATTTATCAATGAAACTTAGATACGTACACACATGGAGAGTCTATTGTTAGTATTGTGTACGGTAATTGGCAACGTCGCAAAAGTAAATTTTCTAGGACTATTTGTATATTTTTTACATAGAGAATGTAATCCTAGAGTTATGGGATTTAAAAAAAACATATTGTATGTACATAAAGCAAAAACTTTTGACGAAAATTCCTCGAACGAAGGAGTATGAAATTTGCCACAGTTTGTAAACTAATGCAATAGAAATACATTAAATTTCATATGAATAATGGTTGAATTTCGACCACTGGACCAACACTAAACTATTACATTAATACCCGAACTTTGGAGAAAGGTGTGCCCCGAGGATTCAAGGAACAATCTTGAGCCCCCATATCGAAATCAAATACATAAAAGTAAAAAGATGAAGAGGTATTTGTGAGTTTGTATGTAGGGGAAAATCTGCGGAACTACTGATCCGAATCCAAAAAATCTTTTACGAATGGGAAGCTCCAGTATTACCTAGTACCGTCAGTATTGAGAGTAACAGGATTTATTTTAAGTTAAGACAAGAAATTCACGCGAACAAAATTTGCTATCAGAAGTCCCTTTATTTTAAATGAAAATTCAAGGCAAGTCTTTTTTAGAGTCTCAAAACGTCGCGCTTGGTAAATGTATGAATAATTTAAGGACAATCAACGAAACTATTCAGAACTTTCTGTGTGATATACAGGGATATATCCTCAAGTTCTGAGTTGAGCTGCATGATTACTGATAAATGCGTGCACTGATTGGACAGGTCCACTCAATCTGTGTGGTTCTTTCCTCAAAAGACCATTTCAGACACCAATCCACATGGTCTTCAGATGATCTGACCAAGATTATGTCTGAACTTTAAAAGAGACTGTGACCTCTGAGTTTGTTTCGGCCTTTCGTCTCAGAGTAGTCAGATAGGAAACGCCGACCTCATCTAGTTTAAAAGAATATGATTGACGTGTAAAAGTGTTTGTACAAACCTACTTACAGAAATAAAATCATTTATCATTTATTCAAATGAAGATATTAATGACTCGCCGTTAACGAATGTTACTAAAAGAGTGATGAATATAAATGTTGATGGATGGAGAGGGAGAGGAAGGACAAAGAAAAGATGGAGGGATTTTGTGAGGGATGATATGAAAGAGAACCTGACCCTGAGAAAACCTTCTGGTCATGACGGTTAACACAGGAAAATGGAAGACCATAAAGTGTTACGCAGACTCCAAATAACATGAGCCAAGGACAGGGACCATGATAAATGTCTCGCCGTTAAATAGTCATACATAGTTACATTAACATAGCAACAATTGCAGGAATGCGGAAAATTGAGATATTGTCATGTTTTTTTTTAATTATTTGTCTACATGGCATTTGTACGCTATGACGTCAATTTCAATTCAACGTCAATATGACACGTCGAATTGATAAGACTATACTCGTATATTAAACCAGCACTCTTTTAA
Source organism: Antitype chi (assembly GCA_947359405.1). NCBI lineage: Eukaryota > Metazoa > Arthropoda > Insecta > Lepidoptera > Noctuidae > Antitype > Antitype chi. The sequence continues at coordinate 6,768,083 of OX375836.1, forward strand.
TGTATGACATAATATATTTTAGTATCTATACAAAATATTGTACAACATTTTAAAAGAGTAACTATGGAGTTTCTTGACCATTATTCTACATACGAAACTACCTTAGAAGAGGCCTTTTAATGATCTACTTGAAATGACTTTTGAAACTTGATTTGACTACTTTTTTTTCTAATATCTAAAAAGGTGGTCGGGGGCAGAGCTTAAGATTGGATAATTATCAAATATGGACCCTGTTGGACACACAGACAGCTACACAGCTAAGTAAGTCAGACGAGGAAGAGCTCAACATAGGTATTAAAACCAATCGAAAAACAAATGAATATGATTATCGGTTTTACCCACTTTAATCATCAGACGTCAGTGAACACGACATTGATAGTTTTGATAAAACGACATTAATATTACCTATTTGATAGTGCATTAGTCACATTTCAGGTGGGGCTGTGAATGACTGTGCCTGGAAAATCGGCATACGTCGGAAAAACGAAGCACAGTTAGGTGTAAGAGCTATTCCTGAGAGTCTAGATCACTACAAATCCATCTTAGAATGGGAAGCAACACTGGACTTATCGTACGTAATATAAATAGAAAATAAAAAAGCCTTTTATTCCATGCAAATTAAGTTTTCCAAGCAGTTCTTCTGTTTTTTCTAAGTTTATTAAAAATATGCAATATGCCGTCCACTAATCTTAGTTTCTACAGCTCTACGTAGGCTATCCAGCACACGCCATCCAATGAGAGAAGCAATTTGTGGGAAAAGAAGCATCCACCACTTTTGTTAAATCCTAGGAACATTTGCCTCCCGGACGCCATTTGCCTCCAAGATAAGAATGCTTGGAAACATGCTGGTCCTGCTCCATAGGACAATCTAGAGTCTAGACAAAATCAAACTGGTTGCTAATTGAATTGTATAATTAATTATATTTATGACATTGATTTACACTCAGTGATTACTTTAACTCACACACTGACTCATTACTTGTTAATATTGTAGGAAAATCATACCTATACTTACTTTTACAATGTTTGTAAATGTGTGAACACCATGTATCTATCACAGAATTGATTTATCTGTATTGCTTCAATTTGATTCTTTTTACCCATTTTGGTATGGTAATTTTATTCTGGGTGCATCGTTTTCACACATAATCATATAATGAATGTAAATATTGTACTTGAAACATTTTAAAAGAGTAACGGTGGAGTTTCTTGCCCATTCTTCTCCATACGAAACTACATTTTGGAAGGGGCGACTAGAATCAATTATAATTTAATGTAAATGTTGACGTTCAAAAGTGCCTTTTAAGTGCCTATTTGAAATAAATGCTTTGACTTTGACGTGATATGCAATGGCCTATATGAAAAGCTCGATTGCATACCCAAGAACGCCGCTGCAGACACATTTTGCCGAAGATTACTGACCCAACCAACACTCAGTGAGTGCGGCATTTCTGATCAGACCATGCCCCACTTGCTGGAGTGTCCTGAGCGCCCGTTTACCTGAACCTCAGAATACTTAAAGAATGCCACTGATGCCGAATTAACTTGGCCACCTACTGGGCTCAAACTATTCAGAAAAAAAACGAGGAAGTGTACCATCGACACGAAAAGACGAAAAAGACTCGAGGGCATAAAAGTCATCGCAGTTGATACGAGTATTGAATACGTTAGCAGTCTATAACGCGATTGTATTTGACAGTCACTAGGTAACTGCTACTAACTACTGTAGTCGGGTTCACTTTTCAAAGAAGTCGGTGATAGCAGAGGGGCAATTCTGGTAATTTTAAGAACGTTCACAGTCTGATCTCAGTGTCAATCTGTCAAAAATACCTAGAGTTTCCATACATTTTTGACGAGTTTTTGACATTCGATTGTCGCCGAGATGAGACTGCGACTAGATTTTGACCGTTTTTAATTACGAGAATTGGCCTTCTGATGTTTGTTGGGCCACGGTTGCGTTTCATGGCTCACAACTGGAGCCAGACCAGTTAGCATAAGTAAAGGAGATTGAGAAAATATTTTTGTCTCGTTTTACTCCTGCTACTGGATCTAATAAATGTCAACTTGTCTCATCATTATTATTATTTATTGAAGTCTATTGCTATACTCTCTCTATACCTCATCCTCTGGCTCCCTTTTTCCAAGCTATGTTGGGGTCGCCTTTCAGTCAAACCGAATACAGCTGAATACCAGTATTTTACATGGAGCGACTGCACGACACCTTCAATGACACTAATTGTCAGACTTTCCGGCTTATAACGACCCGTAACAACTGTCAAAGCTCCATGAATGACAGCGGGGACAAACGGCTTAGCGTGCTTTCCGAGGCACGGAGGGGTCTTGGTAACGTATGTAAAGATGGTCACCCATCCACGGACTAATCGCGGCAAGCGTAGCTTAACCTGATCGATCGACCCGTGCGGCTGTTATTACTTAACCACAAGCCTCTTTCTCTACGGCTATCGCATTAATATTTTCAGCTATAGACAACTGGGAAAACAGAGCTGCGAAACTAATAATTGCTGAAAAAGTATCCTTGCGTTGCATACATGCAACCGTGTAACCTAAAAGTAGTATTGACATCATCGTAATATTTATCATTCACCCCAAGGCCACATAATAATCGATTTAGGCGAATATCCGATAAAATAAACGAAACAAACAGTCTGATTACTAATATAGGTAAGTCTTTAATCAAATCATAATATATTTTACAAGCATAAATGTATGTATATATAATAATATCAAGTAATATAAAAAACTTTGTAGTCATGAAGAATTTGCATTTATAATATATATGTTACGGCTAATAGCCGAAGTGCGGCTACACCTAGTTTTAGCCGGCTACAACTAGGTGCAGCTGGACTAGCGCTCGCCGGCCGCTGCCGCGGCATCGCTCGCTGCGCTCGCTCGGCTCGCGCGCGTTTGGTCGCAATTCTAACCTAACCTAACCTAATCGGTCGGTAAGCACTATGGTGCAGTTCACAATTTATCGACAGTTTACAATCTCGCGAGATAGATTATAATCTAACGGTATTTACAATTTTTCGGTGACATAAGTAGGATACATCTAAGTTTAACCGGCTGCACCTAGTTATAGCCGGCTAAAATTAGGTGTAGCCGCACTTCGGCTATTAGCCGTAACATATATAATATATATAAAAATGGATTGCTGTTTGTTAGTCTCGCTAAAACACGAGAACGGCTGGACCGTTTTGGGTAATTTTGGTTTTGAAATATTTGTGGCAGTCCAGGGGAGGTTCAAACGGTGAAAAAGTATAAAGAAAATCTATATTTATATTATAAATTAATTGACGTTTGTCTCACAAAAAGTTCAGAAATCTTTTATCGGCGGTACGAAGTTTGCCTGCACCCTAATTGCGTAACACGCGATTAATCATAATCGGTTTCATTTTGAAAGTTCAACAATATATTCATTACGTTATTTACGTTGTTGAGCAGACACATTTTTCGAACATATGAAGCAATGGTGTAGCCATCTGTTTCAAAACGAAACAAATTATGATGATACGTGAGTTACGCAATTAGGGTGCTGGACATCTAGTCAATTCACAAAAATTGATCCTTATAAATTAGTGGTCGCCCAGCGCTAGAAATTCGACCGTTTTTAGATTAATTTAATGTAGGTACCTCTTTTTACGAAAATTAAGCAGACGGAGGAATATGAAATTTGTCACGGTTCAAGTTTATATAGAGATAGAGTGCAGAAGATCATATTTTGATATAAAAATGCATTAAAAATACCTACAAAGTTTTTGCTTCACGTATTATGGGTAATATTGTATAGATAACCAATTCTAAACAAAAAAACATCATGTTACTAATCTACACCGTGACATTTTAATCTTCTTACAAAGTTGGTCCACTCAATGTTATCCGTCATAAAATACCTCTAGGCGCGATTAAAACATTGTTACAATTAATTAAGAGAATAGGTACCTACAAAGAAAAATAAATAATGCTTTAGAATTATGAAACACCCTCCCTGTTAATAATGCTCACATATCAAACGGTAGAAGATATCTACCAACACGGAAGAGAAAAAACAGGTGGAACTGCAATGCAACAAAATTACTATAGGAACCGTTGTCGCCAAACTCACACACATAATCCGATAATCATATAATGCACTACAAATAAACAATTCGTTTGATTTGTCGTTTTCGTTTTAGTCAAAACTAGCATAAGCCATAGATCCTACATCTGGAAATAAACCTTCAGGCTCTGTAGATAGGATTTATTTTACTTTAGCTCAGAAAGTATTTACAACGTTTTGTAATCTAAAGTCAAACTAGATTTGATTGCCGAGTAAATTCCGCTACTCGACCATAGATGGCAGTATTTTCAGTAGTCCCAATTTTAAACTTAATTGGCATAAAAATAAGGTCGACATTCGCGTCATAGGTCGATATCTATTGCTACTCGATCAATGCCGCACATGCATTGAATTTTAATTATATTATCGATATCGATAGATATTTTTTTTGAATTAAACAAAAAATTGGGTGTCTTGTTGAGAGTTCAGTAATAAAACTGTAGGAAGAATAACGTAGTGTTATTTGAAAATAAAATAAATAACTGAAATAAAAATAATACTATTGAAAACAATACCAATAAAACAATGAACAGGAGAAAAAAATATTACAGTGTTTAATTTAATTTCAATTCAATCCATATTTTTAAGTGATAATAATAAAACATGATAACTGACTTGATTAAAAAACTTAATGATTTTCGAAAACGGTGAACTGTTCAGTGGCACTGGAGTGGCGTTGAAATATTTGTTGTACTGTCATTGAGGCGGTTTGATGACTGAATGATCTTACACACCGAAATGACCGATTAGTCAATGCAATGCAACGTCTCAGGCATCATTAAAATTATAATAATTACGTTATTATGTAAAAGTTTGATTACATTTTTGCTATAAAGCATCTATGCAACATAATACACTTCTTAAAATAAATTTCGTGTATGAATGTTAAGCGACCTATAGTGGTATTGTAATGTTATTTTGCAATAAATATTAAATGACTAATTTTCTTTTATCGATATCCATCGATAAAACCAACATCCGACCCGACTGCATCACTAATTGAGTAGCGAAGTACTTTCCAGAATGAAATAGAGAATACAATCAATCTAAAATAAACTTTATTTTAATCATGTAAGGTTGATTTTAACCAGACGTTATATTAAATTATTAGTAAATTGAAAATAACTAAGATTTTATTAGAAAACAAATAAAACCATACATATCGATGGTACGAAACACCTCAATTTTTAAGATTTATTCTCCTACTATCATTTTTGCGCTCCAAAATGGAACAATACGGTATAGCTACGGAAAAATAAATTTGTCGCGAGACTAGCAACTCGACGCGATGTTAGAACACGACTGGGACCAAGTTAGCGTAACAACGCTTAATTGTGGCACGCGTGCCACGCCTACTTTGCAATTCCATGTTTTTTCTCTTCCGTGTCTACCAACCTACCATTACATTCCATCATTAATTTCATCTCCATATCATGGTGTTTCAAACCACGTCATGCGTCTTATTGAATGATATTTAAAAAAAAAGTATGCATATGTTTAAAAATATCTTTTCTTTTTACACGCTTTATATTAGCTTCACTTATATGTTTGTTTGTATGTAACCGACTCCTTTAAGCGCGATTTTGACCCACTTTAAACGGTCAGATTTCATTGAAACTTTGTAAACTTGTCGAGGACCGATGACAATTCAATAATAAATAAAAAATGAGAGAAAAAAAAAACACGTTTTTGTAGTTAGCAGAACTAAAAAATAGAAAATAAATAATAGTTTAAAAAACGAAAAAACACGCTTTAAAAACCAAACTAAAAAAGGAGAAAATAATTTACCTAATTCAATTAAAAAGCGTGGGGTGCTTGACATTAATTGATTATAAAAATACCTCAAAAAGCACCCCACGCTTTTTAATTGAATTAAATTATTTTCTCCTTTTTTAGTTTGGTTTTTAAAGCGTGTTTTTTCGTTTTTTAAACTATTATTTTTATAAATGATCAGTAGTCATTGGCTACATGAAGTGGACTGCAGTTTTAAGACAGCTAAAATGTCACGGTGTATATAAATAAGAATGAAATGCATTGACAAGCGCAGCACTTGAGAACGGCTGGACTTTTGGCTATTTGCTGACCGATCGATGGAAAGAAAAATTGGTAAAGTTTTCTTTGGCCTTCCTCTCCCACCCCATTTATTAACATGTGTTTCTTCCCACCTCGCGTATATAACATTTCAAACTAAGTTATAAATAATAATCTTACCGATAGAAGGCCGAACAATAGAGACGGGTAGGTTACCGCTCTCCTTTATAAGCATATCCTCTGCTAAAGCCTTTGTGAACGTGTATGTATTAGGCCTGTCACCTGAAATTCACAAGAAAATATATGTTAATATTGTAGAAGAAAAAAGAGTTGCAGTTCTCTTTTGGGAAATTCACTCACAATCGCAAAATTAATGTGTGATCGACGGCCCGTTATTAGTAACGATTGCATAACGAAAACCACCCTTACTTCTACGAAATAAAGACGCTGCCTGTTGAACTTTGTGAATGAAACCTCATTTATTATGTGCAAGTCACGTTTGCGAGAATGTGTGATTATAATCTTATATGCATCTTATAAAGTTTATTAATTCCACACCTATAAATATAACACTGTCAATGTCAAATTGTTACCGAGTACGTTCGGTTGATTGTACGACTGTTTCAAAGGTCTAATTATTATCTTTAGCGACGGTCTGTAATTTTTGAAATGAAAACTTCGTTAGGCGCGTTGAGCACTTAATGGGTGAACCAAAAATTATGGAACTCGCGTCATCGACACCGAACGCTTGAGCACGCGGATGAGTCGCGCGTTGATGTCTTTTGGAAACGTCCCTTTCTTAAATTAGGAAATCCTAATTCTATTATCCTTTTCTTTCCCTTTGTATTTTTATCGTAAAAATCTGTGCTGTTACCTTTAATGGCTGAAGTCGATCGCTCGTTTATCATTTTTTACCGAGAGCAATCAGGACCCAATGACCCAAATCATGTATTGACGATTTAAAAAATACACACGTTGTTCAAGTTTTTACCTCTGTCACTCCCGGAGTGCCACTGTTTTTATTAGGTTCTTCTATAGCGACAATCTCAGTAGCACCCCGAAGTCTTTATTCATAATAATCATCTTATGATGGGCCTGCTGGGACACAGGCTTTTCTGTAAGAGGGTGTGGGCTGTAATGCACCACGCGGGCCCAGTGCAGGTTAGTACATGTCACATTTCTTAGATTTTTTGGGACATGCCAGTTTCCTCACGATGTTTTCCTTCATCGCTTTGAGAGCAGTGGTGATTAAATCATTTACACTAATTAAAGCACCTGTTTGGGTTCGAACACACTACCTACAACTCGTAAGTTGTGGCCGTTACCACTTCTCTACTTATTTCATGACACTTAAGTATAACCTAACTGACGTCACGTCTGTCGTCTGTCTATCCCTTAGAAGTAAAGTGTGCTGATATTCTATACATATACATAGATAAATAGATAGATAGATAAAACCTTTATTTAGTGCACACAAAAGACATACACTACACACAAAAAAACAATTAAATGATAACAAATAACACGAATTAAAATAAAATAAAATTAAAAACAAGGTGCCCATTACATCTACAAAAAGAAAAACATACTTAGGTGCTTGAAATATAGTGACACTATTACATCATTCCATTTAAATTACAAGGTGCGGTGTGCGTCTCAAGGTTGCACCAAATGGGAGTCCAGCTCAGCATGTGTCAGGCAAATATACCTGACGCTGATATTCACGCTGACATAAAACCAATTGTGAGCAGTATTTCGCTGCTACTACCTTCATCATCGTCACCTTTTACGTCATCATCATGTTCATCAACTTCTAGTGAATAAAAGACCAACTTCTCTATTCACTCACCAACTAAATCCGGTGTGATTCTATCCACCAATTCATCCGGTAGGGTCTGGACGAGCGTCACGACGTGTTCTGGGTGAGCAGGCGGCGCATACACCGTCTCCTCGACACGCTCGCGCTCGCAGTTGCAGTAGGCTGTCGATACGTGCACTAGGGCCTAGAATATTGACAAAAATATATATTAAATACTGGGCAAAGATTTGATAGAACCTGAGATAGACTTTGGACTAAAGCTTGAAAGACAGAGGGCCTGGTAAATGAGGCAATGTATGTTACATATCCAAGATTATATCATCATCTGCTTAGCATTTTCCCTAATATGTTCGGGTCGGCTTCCAGTCTAACCAGTATTTTACATGGAGCGACCGCATATCTGACCTCCACAACCCAGTTACTGGGTAATAGGATACCCCTTGGTAAGACTGGTTGCGAGGCTTCTGCCGACCCATAACGACTGTTAAAGATTGGCGAATCACAGCTGGGACGGGGAACGGCTAATTGTGCGTTCCGAAGCACGGTGGGGTCTTGGTATGTAAAGATGGTCACCCTTCCACGGACTAACCGCGGGAAGCGTAGCTTAACCCTACCTTTAACCTGATCAAGTATCAGATGGTATGTTCGCTGATATAAAGCTTGAGCGTCATCATAAAATGACGGTTCTGTGATGAAGACAACGGGTTTTGACTCCGAAATGTGAAAACATCGGTGAAATGATAAATTTTCAAGACAGCCGTAATATAACTACACCGTTTTCTAAAGAAATCTTGGTTGACTACATGGTCGGACTAAAGTTTGAAAGAGAGACAAATACTGGTAAATGAGACAAAGCATGTTACATCCATGATCAGATAATAGAGTCTTAAAGACTGATCAAGTATCAGATTGGGGTTCCCAATAAATAGTGCAGTCATAATTTAATGACAGCCGGGATCCATTAGGCGAGCATTTTTTGCCACCGTAATATGAAACACCGATAAAAATGATGGATTTTCAAGCTGAAGACCGCAATTTTACGGCACCGGTTTTGTCAGGAAAGCCAAATTCTTTTGAATGACTTTAATTGGTTGAATACGAGACTTTTGGCTACTTTTCTCTGTGTGTATTTAATGTATTTTTTGTAATGTGCGTTTTGTTTGTGCAGAGTAAACAATTTTTCCCTCTTATTTTTTCTTTCTACGTTATATTTGACACCAAATTTAGGCTAGCAGAAAGCGATGGTTAGTCATAATGAAAATTATTCACTTCCAAGTCATAACTTTTAGATGTGATTTACATCCCAAGATAAAAGTTACACAGTGACATTGATCGCTCTTATCGTTTTTACAGAGTAAAATGTTTCAATAAATACAATAATTGAATTTCATGATGACGTGTATGAGTCATTTCAAAATGATTCATTTTAGAGAGATTAACGTGGCTAAACGCGTCATACAAAATTGCAATGAAATTGTTATTTGTTGTAGCGAACTAATGATAATTCACCACTTTTAACACGTTCGGGCCCGCAATGTCTTATAACGGGAATTTTGTACAGCTTGTTATTAACACGACGTCTCATCACATCGAATATAAATGTGACATTATCTCTCACAACGCCAGGAAACCATAGCAAATTCTATTAGTGTCAAATACCTTGAGCCACAACAAATCAAATTTTGGCCGCTTATTGTCGTGGTCTACTACACATTTGCAAGCGCGTTACAAACATTATGCAAACATACGCAACGTCCTATCGCGTCCTGCGGAGTACGAACGCTCCCCACAAGAGTCGCTGTGCGCCGCATTCGACACCACCCGTTTGTTAGACGGACAACTTTTACGTTAAGTTTCATAAAAAAACGATGTATTTTGAGTACGCATTCCTATGTGGGTACGCGCTATAGATGGTCAAACAATCGTGGTTATAAATAGAATTGATTGCTTTATAGAATCTATCACTAAAACAAGTTGTTCCACCAACAATCGTCGTTTCGTAATTTTTATTACCTATTATTGTATAGAATCAAGTTCTTCTAACTTAACAGACAGCTGTGCTGCTGGGGAGTTTGTTCCGCTACTTCTTCATCCCAGCTAAAGCACTAGGAAGTGGTGAAGGGCGGGCGTTTTGGGGGGACTGTCTTATGTAATTTTATTTTGACGTTCAAAAAGAGCTGACTCTCAGCCTAGTTTGAATAAATGACTTTTGATTTGATTTTGATTTGAATCCAAATTGTAAATCCAAAATGTACGATAACGCTGTCGAAGTGGCTGAATTTTGGTCGAAGCTTGTTTGAGCTTAATTGGAATCATCGACACGATAAAGAAGAATTGGCCTAAACGAAAAAAGAACACGAGAAAACTTAAGGTATTTCGGATGGTATTTGTCTAACTGTTTATTTATTTAACTCTGAAGGTCCTAGTTTAATACTGTGTTACTTCAACTTGTAGCTGAATGAACATAGCATGTATGTCTATTTCCATTTTCTTTTTATATTCCTTATTCTATCACATTAACATAAAATTTATATAATTTTTCTATTAGTTCGCTGTACCAGTAGTTTCATAATTATTGTTTAATGCACCGGGTGACGTCATTACGTCAAAGCCGGCTATCCCTGAAAACCAGCGCTGGGGCTCTGTCTTGCATAGGGTCGCAGCATAATGCTGAGTGATAGCCGTTTTGCGTGGATGTGACGCATGTTTCCCTCAACCTTTTCTTATTTTTTTTGTGTTCCTTATCTTTTTGCGTCATGTTTACCGCAAATAAACGTTTTTTCTTTTTTTCTTTCATTGCATATGTGGGCGGGCGCGCTCTTTATGCCGAATGGCTTTTATTTAGGTTTTAAATTCTGTTTACATTTTGTTTGTTACTCACCTCAAGGCTGAGCATACGATGGCAGAGCTGCACCAGCTGCTGCGTGCCCAGCATGTTGATGGTAACTGACAGCTTCAGCTTTTCATCAAACTTCACCGTCGCCGCCGAGTGGAACACCACTGATATCTGGTGGAGAATAATGGTGAATATAGTTAACATTGTTCTGTAAGTCATCATCTGCCTCGCCGTTTTTCCCAACTAAGTTGGGGTCAGCTTCCAGTCTAACCAGATGCAGCTGAAGTCAGTATTTTACATGGAGTGACTGTTAAAATAAATAAACTGTTGACCATTGCTCCTATGTGCCTGAATGGTTGTAAGACCCAGGTCACAAAGTGGCTATTGACAATCAATTATGATAAGACTGAAGATTTATTACGTATATCAATCGCTTAGCCTAACGCAGTTAATAAGGTCATATATTCTTAATTATTTATATACATACTATAGACTAACATAAACACAAGTTCTCACCATATTTCTCTCCCTCTCAATTACATACATATGTACTTCAATAGGCCACATCACAGTTGCATTTATTAGTAAATAGTTATTTTGATAATAATATATTGTGCTCGGCTTACAACTACTGATACATGTTCAATTATAGGCGAGGACGCTGGCACCCTAAACACAAGTTAAATCTTACATTGGGTGCCAGAGTTCATCGAAAACACTCTTTCCCCTAGTTGTAACGCTGCATAGTGTTTATTATATAAATAAGTGTTTTTTTTTGTACACCTGAAGGTAATAAAATAGCTTTTTTTTTTTGTTCTCAGTCAGTCAAAGATTCCACGAATTTTATTCAAAGAAAGGACATTTTCGAGTAAGCCGCATAAAGTACCATTAAAACTATCTGAGAAATACAAAAGGAAAATATATATACAAAAACTTTTTCCAAAAAAAAACAACCGACTTCCAAAAAACACTACAAAGTGAAAAATAACTTTAATTTCGGAAGTCGGTGTCTTTGGAGCTTTATTTGAATTTTTTGTCACCGCCTTCCGAAATTAAAGTTATTTTTCACTTTGTAGTGTTTTTTGGAAGTCGGTTGTTTTTTTTTGGAAAAAGTTTTTATTTTTCACTTTTTAGTGGTTCACATGTGCTTACCCCTTCACAGCATACCGGCGTGATGTTATGTTATGAACTGGTGTAAGCAATACACAGAGATGAGATTTCAGCAATCCCAGTCCATTTGCTAACATTTATTGAGGAGTTCCGTTGCCTATCTCCGAAGTTCTTCATCAGATCTTCACCAAATTGAAATAGAACCACTCCGAGAAAGTACTCTTCCAAAAAATACCTAAATCGCTTTGTGTGCCTATAAAATTTGAAGAGTTCTCTCTATTTCTCCAGGATCCCATCATCAGATCCTGACTTGATGATCATGGGACTACCTGGGAAGTATACCCTTTCAAACAAAAAAAAACAAAATCCAAATCGGTCCAGCCATCTTCGAGTAATCGGGGAACATACATAAAAAAAAATAAAAAAAAAAAAAAAAAAAAAAAAAAAGGTCCCGACGAATTGATAACCTCCTCCTTTTTGAAGTCGGTTAAAAATAGACGCTATTCCTGAAAGTAGTTTGTTCATAATTGACTACTGAATCGATTTCAGTAACCGTTAACTCTTTGCATGTCAAGTGCACACCATGTGTTCCGATAACAGAGTAACCATGGAGTTTCTTACCGACTCTTTGTGCAGCGGGGTAATGGGTGGTGGTTGCTGATAGGTGCTGGCTGCGTTGGTGCCGAGGAAAATAAATGAAAAGGCGGACTGTTTCAATTTCACATGTGTATTGGATCAGTGTCACAGTTGGAAGGGAAGTGTTGCCACAGATCACATGTAAATTTACATGTTAATTTTGGTGTTGCAATCTTAATTACTAAAATACCCAACACTCTTCTCCATAGGAAGCTACAAATTGGAGCCGTACACCTAGCTTTTGACCTTCCATAAGTGCCCATGCAGGTTTATCTATGTGATTTTTGTATTGTTTTTGAGCGATAGAATTTTTATTGTGTCTGCTACGACATGCGACTGGTTAATATAGGTATTTTTTTTAATAATTATGTATTTTGCCATACCTACCGCCGATTGAGCCAAAGAAAATTCAATGTTATTTCAAAGCAAGAAAACACAATTTAAAGTTTTATTTATTAATGGTAATCTATGAACAGCGCTGTGGGCTACATTATTATTTAAGTAACTTGTTTTCTTTTTGTAACATTCCATAATGTAGCTGTTTGTTGTTCCTATTTAATAAAATAAAATATTGCATTTTATTTTATTAAATAGAATAAAGTATGCTAGCGTCAACACGATTTTTTTTACAATATACAATTTTTTTTTTTTTAAAACTTTGCCCCACACTAGGAATTGATGATTGGGATTGTATTAAGCTTTTAACTCAATTTACTCTAATTGAGCTGTATGGGGTCTTGCGTTAATTACGTTACATGTTGTATAATATGATATGACCCACATAATCCTAACATTCACAATCATTAAAATAATATTATTATACTTCATAAGTAAATGATTTCCAGCAGATAACTGTTACCCTGATGAGGGTAATTCATTGATTTACAAAAAACCCAAGATACACAATCAGCATCTCAAAAACGTCCGCATAAATAGGGCGCAGTCATCTTTCAGTCAGTCTTTTTGGACATTGCTTTGTAAAAACCACTTTAAGGCCCATAGTATCCTCATCTCCCGTCTGAATGCTAAAGCACGACTGCCGCCCGCGCCCGCGCAGGGCACCTCTGAGCCTTTATCTCAAAATGGGGATATTCCTTTGATTAATTTACAATTGTGCTTCGGCGATTCTGTAGTACCTCTAACTATCTATTTTTCAGTGTATTTTTTTTTCCAAATAACGAAGCCGTTTAGTAGGAGTATGGAATAGAAGCCAAAATATTGCGTGTTGGAAAATATTTTTTTACAGCAAAAGTATTAACCATACAAAAAAAGTACCCTCGGCAAAATGATCTATATGAATCTATAGCAAAATCATATATTTTTCAAATCTTCAAGACAAGCCGTTAATGAGCAGTACGGTTCATAAAGTGACCGTGTTACGCTACCAAACGGGACTTAGGCCCTTAAGTCACGCGTGTAAGGTTGCATTTGAAAAAAAATATGTTTTATAATAACTATACCCAATGACGTATAATTGGGGACGGTCACTTTTGTTCGATACTGTGAATCTTGGGTTATTTGTATATCAATGAGGTAAATTAAAGGATTATGTCTTACCTTCTGACAAAGCATGGCCTGATCTGCAGCGCTGATGCCCAGCTCTGGTTCGGTGATGTCACCAACTATCGGGACTATCTTGTTCAGCTCCTGAGGCCGCTCTCTCCGTAAAGTCTCGAACAGCTGGAGAAGAAATATTCTTTATCAGAATTAGGTTAAGAAGAACAACATTAATAATTTTGGATTCACTACTGACGGGGAAGCGACTGAATGACGGGAACTATTACATGAAATTGTCATTCAATGGGATTATATGAAGTTAGAGGGGGTTTTTTTTGGGTGGGAAATCATCAAATAACTTCTCCCGCTCTGGGTGGAGCAGGAGGGCGTGTCAGACTTCTACTGACTACAACCCACCCGTGTTCCCTCAGTTTCCTGTGGCCAGGGGCCACGGTATCTCTTTCGAACAACCCGCACCCCTGGTAGAAAGTGAGAGGGTTGCCATCTCTGTTCATCATCATCTATCTAGCTTTTTTCCCAACTATGTTGCAGTATTTTACATGGAGCGACGGCCTATCTGACCTCTACAACCCAGTTACTGGGTAACACGATACCCCTTGCTAAGACTGGTTGTCTTTCGGGCTTCTGACGACCCGTAACGACTGTCAAAGATCCACGAATGACAGCCGGGACCAACGGTTTAAAGTGCTTTCCGAGGCGCGGTGGGGTCTTGGTATGTAAAGATGGTCACCCATCCACGGACCAACCGCGGCAAGCGTAGCTTAACCTAATCGATCGAGCCGTGCGGCTGTTGTTACTTAGCCACAAGTTGCGAATCATATTTTAATCAACATGCAGCCTGACCTGCATATTGCAAAAAAAAAAAGTCACGGGGTACCGTTAATATGGCATCCTCCTTAATACAATCAAAATCGAAACGGTGAAAGAAAACATCGTGAGGAAACCGGCATGTCATAGAACCAAAAATTCGAAGACAAATTAAGGTGAATCTTGTCGACATTTTTTCCATATAAACTTCGGGAGTGTATTACTCCACTGTTCGACAATGCACATCAAAACTAAAACATGTTATGGTTTTGTCTCATTATAAATATTGTCTGTGCGGAAACAGAATACTAAAACAAAAAGCCATTAAAACGGTAGGAGCCGACAAAGATTAGTTTTTCTTGCTAATTTAACCTAACTTTGGGCGCGTTTAAGTAATAAAAGAAGTGTAAAATCTCCAAAACCAAGTCGGTACCGACAAAGCTCAATTATCGAAAAGTTTAACAAACTTTATTGGTCATTGATTTATGCAGTGGTTTTGTCAGAATACCCGATCTTCCAAAAGACTTTTCTTATTTTTTTTTAACTATAAATGATCCTGCATTTCACTCAATAACGTTGTGCATGTAGACTAGCGTCTAATTGCTCATCACTGATACTACCTCTATCGGACACGATGCCTGGTGAGACAGCGTGCTTTTTAGCCAGGCCCACAAGTGAGTTCGAGCTCACGACTAGATTCTCCTTGATACAAGTGACATCTACCAACCCGCACTGGGCCCGCATGTTGGATTACAGCCCACTCTCTCTCACTGAAAGGAGGCCCTGTCTTTCAGCAGTACGAACATTGTAGGCTGACTATGCTATTCTGCCGTCCTTTAAATACAAAGGCCTTAAAAAAAAAAATCCTTGCTCGGTAAATTTTTACTTTTTAATAGAATCTAAGAGAGTTCAAAATTATCTATCTTTCACTTTAACAAACATTTTTATAGTACAAATAGTTCACAAGATATGAAAATTTTGTAGGCCGTTAAGTAACATCATTTTAGATGATTCCATCACTTGAAAGCGTCTAACGCACACTTCTTAGCTAAATGTAGTTTAAAATACTTTAACTGCCGGATTGAAATGATTGTTATCTAGTATCAATTGATGCGTCCTACAATCAGTTACGTAAGTGTCACAGTTTTTTAAGAAATAACGATTCACGCGTTCCTTGCCATTTTCTCGGTAATAGTTAAAGCACGGCAGCATAATTGATCGTTAGTACGAATGCAATAAAAACCTTGCAGTCCAAAGTCAAAAGACATTTGTCTAGACCTCTAACCAAAGAAGACTTTATTTAAGGGCGGAAAAAACCACAACTTACTTAAGTAAATGCTTCATAAACGCATGAAATAAGAATACATAATGACAACACTTATGCACACAATGCAAATGTCAGTCCATTGAAATAAATAAATAGGTAGATAAATGGCATCTTTGACATAAGGAAGATAGACAATATTGAAATTATCGTCACGGCTTTAATCCTAAGTGTTATGAGTACATGTTAAGTACTTAAGGACTTTAAAGTACAGACTTGCAATAGTTTTTAATAAATAAAATGGCAGGCCAGAAAAAAAAAGGTTTTAATGGGAAATAACAATTTTTACCATTACAACGAAAGTATTCATTTCAAACTTCCGCTGTTATTCAAAATGAAAATCAAGTAATTTATTCAAATTAGGCTGAGAATCAGTACTTTTTGAGCGTCAAAATTACATAAGACTGTCCCTCAAAACTCCCGCCCTTCACCACTTCCTAGTGCTTTAGCTGGGAAGAAGAAGTGGCGCAACAAACTGTCCAGTAGCACAGCTATCTGTTTAGTTATTTAAGTGCGAACCTTGAAGATCGACGCGTGTAGCTGTTTTTTTTTGCCATGAGTCTCCCTCAAACCGTTAGTTTCATGTGAACAGTTAATTAATTCATAGGTTTATTCCATGAACAACAGTAATTAATTACTTAGATACATTTCATTATGCAAAACCTGAAGCCGAATTAATAAATGAACCACAAAATCTCATTTAAATAAAAATCAATTGCCGCATGTTTGACAGATCATCATTTCAAGACGGCTTGACTGATTTAACTGATTTTGAACCGGGTTCAAAAAAAAGGATTACGTTGAATGATATTTTTTTTTGAACATCTCAATAAAAACACATGAAATTCACTCGGGGAAAAACAGCTACTAAATAATAACAACTTAATCAGTTAAATATTTTACATACAATTACATTTCATGAATAAAAGACGAGTTTAATTTTGAACGACGATTTGAATGATGAATTTAACAAATCTGACGCATCCCATGTACAAAATAGAAACAAAGGAAAACTCTTTTATTTATTTTTTAATTATAAATGTCATCGATATCATGTTAAAGGCTCGTGCAGACTACCGCGACGAGACGGTCGCGTTGCGACAATCGTAGAACAATTTGTATGAAAACTTCATGGAAATTGTTCTACAAGTGTCGCGTCACGCCTGTTTGAAGAATGACAACAAATAAAAACACAGCCCTGTCTTTCCCGCAGTCTTTAAAACAACTAATGTGGATTAATAAAACTGTAATCAAAGGGAGAATGCAGACATAACTATTGAAAATCTTTAAAGTGGAAGGTCCAGGATGGCCCCATGAAATACTAATTTCCTTAGGCATTTTACAATTTTCAGGACTGTGCCAGAGATTAAAATCATCATCTGCCTACCCCTTTGCCAACTGGCAAATGATGATTTTAAAAACCTCAACATAGTTATGTTGGGGTTTTTGTTTTTGATGGTGGGATATCATCAAATAACTTCTCCCGCTCTGGGTGGAGCAAGAGAGCGTGTCAGACTTTTACTGACTAAAAAAGCCCACCCGTGTTCCTTCAGTTGCCTGTGTGCCAGGGGCCGCGGTATCTCTTTCGAACAACCCGCACCCCTGGCAGTCATCGGCCCTTGCGGACCCCACCAGTTGGTGCTGACATCTCTTAGAGGCGCGCGTGGAACACAACGCGCCGTCGACCCGGGCTTTGTCCTTACCGGACAGCGAGCTACACATTACTCGCCGTCCGCAAGCCCGCACCTACGGTGGCCGAGAATCAGGCCCAGGGCGTCTCCTGCGGCGACTAGGGCCGTGAGGGCGTATATACTGCCTCTCCCTCACGTGCGCCGCCTCCGTCTTCGCGAGCATCACTGTTTCGCAGAAGGAGGTGACGGCTACCCATGCACTCTTGCTTCGTACCACATGGCCTGGACCAGGGCCGGACGCAAGAGATCGCAGCCCCCGATCACCTCCACAAGGACACGGCGGTGCTCCGCCTAAGTCGAACTATGCTGGGTCGGCTTCCAGTCTAACCAGATTCAGCTGAATACCAGTATTTTACATGGAGCGACTGCCTATCTGACCTCCACAACCCACTGGGTAACAAGATACCCCTTGGTAAGACTGGTTGTTAGACTTTCGGGCTTCTGACGACTTGTAACGACTGTCAAAGATCCACGAATGAAAGCCAGGACCAACGGCTTAACGTACTTTCCGAGGCACGGAGGGGTCTGGTCCGTCTGTATGTTGATTGAAATATATTAAAAAAATTGAAAATGAGTGCACAACTGACCGGTGACTGTGTTAGCTCGGTGAGGCGTGAGGCAACATCTTGTCCTCGCTTCGGCCTCATCAGTAGGTAGATCTTCTTAATTTTTGGACAACTCCTCAACAGTTTTTCAACCAGCACCTGTGAAACAAAGACATAATGGTCAACTTAAAGAAATGTCTGCATATTAGTAATAACCTATTCAACTTAACTAAATGCTGTACCTGTGAATATGGCATATCGATTTTCAACAAAAGTCCTACTTTTTGTAGAACGTTGTTAAGACCAAAACATATATGTATAAACGACAGGAAATCGCATCGTGACACGACGTCGCAACATGCCATGATGCGATATCGTACCGTGGAAATCTACGACGTGCATCGTAAAAATTCAGGAGACGACATCGCATCGTGAGACGACGTCGCATCGTGGTACGATGCACGGTACGTCGTCGTATCGTGAAAACTATTTATGTACGTACTATAAGAACAAACACATACACACGACACGACGTCGCATCTTGGTCCATTGTGACGTCATGTCACGATGCCATGTCGTCTCCTGAAAATCTACGAAGTGCATCGTAAAAATTGACATTGATTGAATGGCGTCGCAATGTGCCACGATACGATGTCGTATCGTTTGTAAGTGTTTTGCCTCCCTGTGTGACGTGTGTGACAATCTCTGTCTATAATCAATGTTTCATAAATATTTATATCCGGGTATCCATACTCTAATATTATAAATTTGAAAGTAACTCTCTCTGTATGTTACCTTTTTACGCCTAAACCACTGAACGAATTTCGATCAAATTTAGCAAGGAGATAGATGAAATCCTAGGGAAGGACATAGTTTGTGACACAGCTACACACCCACAATCGACTGCAGTTCCGTCAAGCTAGCCCCACTTTAACAGATTGGAGTTACTTAATTGTGTCCGGAGACGGTTCAGGGGCTTCCAAGTGGATAGTGATGTTTAGAGAACATCACTATTCGGGCACATAAGTGACAGTGAGCAGGGCACATTGCTCGCAGAACAGATGGCCGTAGGGGCCGAAAAGTTCTGGAGTGGCGACCGCTTACCGGAAGACGTAAAGTTGGAAGGCCTCACACAAGGTGGACCGATGACCTTGTGAGGGCCGTAGGAATCCGCTGGATGCGGGAAGCACAGAACCGGTCGAAGTGGCGGAGTTTGGGGGAGGCCTATGTCCAGCAGTGGACGACTTTTGGCTGAAACGATGATGATGACTATTCGGGGCAGTCCCTACCGAAGATCCACAGGGTTCCTACGTCAGCAGCCGATTATTCAAGTAATTAGGTTACTAGTATAAAACAATGTACCCTGAAAACCGAACGGATAAGATAAAACCAACGTAGTGCTGATAGTGACTAACGCGTTAATCACTTAAAACTTTCATTGATAACGGTATTATCAAATTAATATTATATTGATAACTTTATCGGTTTTTATGAAATGTACATTACATAATTTTGTGCTGTTTAAGAACAAACTACACGACTAAAGCTGAAAATTAAAGTTTGTTATGACCTTTTAATTAGTAAAAAAAAACAATCGATTTGCGAGAAACTATGACATAAGTCACATATAAGTATTTACAGGGTCACATTAATTAGCTGACAATACTTTACCTAAGTGTGTAGTACAGAAAATTTCTTTGTATCTCAACATAAAAAATTGAAGTGTAACGTAATAACGTAGGTGACGTTTGCAAGATTTAACCTTAAATGACAGATGACGGGAAAAAAAACAAAATACAGATATATATTAAAATTTCAATCAACTATGAAATGAGCAAAAACACACAATGGTTTTTTTCTGAAAACTGTTCTATAAAATGCATGAAATATACAACCGTCTTGTGTGATGAGTGATGACACACTATGTGAGACTTAACTAAAAAAATCTAGTTTTCTCTCGACATTAATGAGGACCTATCTAGTATCAGTGTAAAGGACAAAGCAGTTGAGTGTATCATGTTAACTTGCAACATTGTGAGATAAATAGTCTTTTGTGGTATATAGTTTATGAAGACTTGGCAGAAATATTTAGGCCCGACTTGATTAATAACCTAAAAGATAAAGCAAGGACTAGTGAATGGGGGATTCCTATCATTACAGTCCTACCAGAAATATACATATTAAACTTAGAAGAAATAATGACCAATCAACATTGGATGACACAATGTTTAAAAAGAAACAAATGGTCTAACTAATAAATACTTAATCTGATTTGTATATACAGAAAAAGTTTTAACCCATTGCACAAACTGTAACTATGAATTCAGCATATCATTCTAGACTCCCCAGTGCAGAAATTTTTCGTCGGTTATACAAAATAAAAACAGCTATTCCATACATTTTGACCGCCTATTTTTTTTTTAATTATTGAATTGTCATCGGTCCTCGATAAGTTTACAAAGTTTAAATGAAATTTGACCGTTTAAAGTAGGTCAAAATCGCGCCCTAAGGAGTCGATTACAAACATACAAACAAACAAACATACAAGTGAAGCTAATATAAAGCGTGTAAAAAGGCACAAGTTTGGTACATGGTATCTAGGTTACAGGCAGATTCATACCTTTGTGAGAGCTGTAGGCTTAGCATGACGCTTTCTATTTCTACTGTACTGTGGAATATACATTGTTTGTCTACATTTCTCGGTGAAAAACTGTCACTGTCTATACGGAAACTTCATTTTTGTCTACTCTTCCGACGACAAAACGCTTGTCTACGGTTCTCGTGCTAAGCCTGTTGGAGTCTATAATGGGTCCGGGACCTGTATGACATATCTCCAGGCTCACACCCTTAAAATTACAATATTAAATTGCACTTACGTACTACAACGTTGTAAAAGCTCCAAGTACTGAGAGGACGAGAATTTAATATAAAACAAAAGATGTACTAAATGTGTCTTTGGAGAGTGTTGTGTGTCCGTGAGCACCCACTTGCCCGAGAATATGTGTGTGTGTCTGTGTGTGGTTAACGTAAAAATATTGTTTTTCTTACCTTCCCCATGAAACCGGTCCCTCCAGTGACAAAAACAGACTTATCAGCATAAAACTCAGCAACTGGCACGTACTCCTGACTCCCAGGTACATAATGCCCACCAGACAAACAGGACGCCATCTTGAATTACTTTCCCTTCACAAATCTCACGCTTGAACACCTGCTAAATACATCAAAACTTGTCTAATTCCAATTAACATGTGCAGGTTTTCACAGGTTCTCAGGTTGTATTGGTCTAGTGTATCAACAGGTCGGGGGTTGTTTCAACATGGTTGTTTGTTTACACCTGGAATGAAAGAAAAATAGGTTATTTGGTTGTTGAGGTTATAATAATAACAATGATATCCTCCCTAAAGATAATCAAATCAAGTATCTTGACTTGGCTCGCGAGGTTGTCGGATGTGGACTCAGCGATAATTGTGCCGATAGTCGTAACAGCTAATGTCTTGAAAGCCAAGTCTCGACCAACACCTGAGGAAGCTCTCGTTAGGCAGCTGGATCGAAGGCTTGATTTGGAAAGTGATACTTCGGGATACGGGTCGCATTGCTAGGAGGTTCCCCTCTCTGGAGCGCTGACTCTACTTGCTTGGACCCTGTTCCCGATACCGGTGGGCTACCATTGATTTTTTATTAAAAGTTTTTTTAGCTCTTTATTGTAATATTTTAAAATATAATTTATATGTGTTTAGTGATAGGTACAGCAAATAATAATGATATCCTCCCGAGCGATTAGAGATTATAGTGCACAAGTGTACGCACAAACTCAGGTGCATTCTATGTTCCCTTAATCTCATAGTCCGACCAATTAAAACATAGGGACAATATTTTAATTGGTCCTTGGCATACCTAGGTATATTGCCAACTACTCTAAAATAGGAAGCGCCCGAGAATACTCCCTTGAGGTACTCCAATTTTTATTGTGTCTACCTTCAGTTAAAAGTTATCATATAAATAATGATAAATACAGCATCATCATCATCATCCAACCCTACGTAAATAGATATTAAAATATATTTATTCAATAATAAAAACCCGTAATATCCTTACTAAAACTGAAGATTTTGTTTGATTTATTGGTTCATTTGAACGCGGTTGTCTCTGGCACTACCAGTCGAATTTTTGAATTTGATACCCCAATTCTTAAGACAGGCTTTATGCTATTTGATATCACGCTAAGACCGTAAGGAGCCGAGCAAATTGAAAAAAAATCCAGAAATAACGGTTAGCGAAATGAGCTAATAGCGCGGCAGGTGATGTGATGCGACAGGGTGGGTCTGGTCGGAGGATCCTCCCATTTCTCTGGAGGTTTAGAGAACTTTACACCTTGTGCCTCAAACCTCCAAATTACCTCCAATAAATACATAATCATTTTTGGATAAGAATAAAAAAAAAACTAACTAAACAAATAAATACAAAAACAAAAGGACTTTTGGCGTCGAAGTATTCGTCCGCATAGCTGTCGTCAGGAAACGTGCCCAGAAGACTGGCAGCATTGCCATGTTGAATGGCAATGCTTATTCTTTGGCCAAAGAATGACCCAGCCCTCTGGTCACGTGAAGTGTCGACCAGCCGGCGAGAGGAGACGTGCACTCGGGCCCCATGAGCCGAGCATTTGACCTCAAACGGCTCAAAACTGTAGTTACCCATAAGGTTACGGTATTTACCCCGCTTGAAAGTCTCAGCAGCTGCAGCAGCAGCACCAGCACAGCCCGCCGTGCTAGGAACATGAGATGGCGCAAGGGTGTCGACACAGGTTGCATCCCACACCAGAGGTCTACCCACCTTCCAAGGCAATAACGTCATTCCATCTGGTCTCTTCCCATCGTCACGTACCAAGCCGTTTGGTTCTAATACCGCTGGTACGCCGGCGGTGACAAGGACTTTTTAAAAAGTTTTAAAACAATATTTTTTTGAAGTCAACTATAATACAGCAGGGACCTTGCACAAGTGCTCTCGGCTCATCGCCTACGACTATTTTTGTATCAATAACCTTGATTGTTTGACACTATTTAACATCACAATTACGTTATCTATCTTAACTGCATATCATAAATAAATAGGAAGTAAAAACATAACTATATGTTCTAAGCTCAACCTTCAAATCTATTGCAACAGTTAACAAAAACATGATTCTCTATTGCCACATCATCCTTGCGATTATAAGGCCGCCTAGTTTGCTAAATCTTATAAGTTCATTAGCTTTGAACACGGATTTATTTGCAAAATATACACGTGTCAACACAATTTAGGGATATTTTAGTTATTCATGTATTGAAAAGATAAACTACTTACAAAATGTTAACATACTTATTATATAAAAAAAAAAAAGTTAACAACGTACAAAAAGACGTACTTCTGTTTTTTGGTGAATAAATAAAGAAATCAAGTAAAATTGATTGTAAATTGAGCATTAATTATCTGTAGAAGCATCTCGGATGTTATAAACGCATAAGCAACGATTAATCTAATATAACATAATAATATACCGAAGATAAAATTATAGGTATACTAGCTGACCCGACAGACGTTGTTCTGTCTTAAATAAGAATATTGAATTTGCAACTTTATTATTATTTTCTTTTATAAGAATCTTCTCCTGACAATAACAAACACAACAAAAAAAGAATTAGCAAAATTGGTCCAGCCGTTCACGTGACCAAGGGAAATAGGGATTCATTTTTATATATATAGATTAATATCTCCTTGTGGCGTGAGTTCCGCCGAAGATGCATGAAAGTTTACCGTCTGCCACCAGATTTTCGGTAAGTTTTCTAAAGACCTTCGTTTGAGTATATCCCACAGTACTTAAATTTGGGGACTGCGTGGGCCGGTCCAAAGTGGGCACATTATGTTGCTGCAGCTACTGAGTTACTCCTCGAGCCGTCTGTAGCTGGGCATGATAATGCATAAGCATAAAATCATGACCCATTTGCAACCCATCAGCAACCTTATTGTAACGATAATAAAGATCACTGTGATTTTGACAGAGATGCAAAATCAAAGGGGAAAACTGTAGTTCTGATTTGACAGGTTCGTGACATCATCCCTTGAAAGACCCCGCTGCCATGATGATCTTTCCGAGAGCACGAAAAATCTTATTTGAAGACATGGCGCACACTGTGGGACATGTGACTACGACAGCTCGGCAACTAGACGCAACGACAGACAATTCTCATTAAATGTTCCGCAAACTTGGCGTCGAGTTGCAGAGTTGCAACGACAGGCTAGGGGAGTCTCACGCTTTCGCTACTTATAGCAGCGAATAGACCCACGATATACGCATCTACGCGCACACCCAACGACATTCACATACGACAGGTCTGCGTCAGTCTTCGCATGATAAGCACCACATTTATTTACTCACAAAGTGAAAAATATGTTTATGATCAAATCAAACCACTCAATTTGTACGTAGCACAACCAATTGGCATCCACAGATCTGTCGAGGTATGAGGAAGAAAGTGTAAAGTTCACTCATCCTCTATAGAAAAGGAAGAATCCTTCGACCAGACGGGTATTGTGTCTGGTGAGCTACTGCTCGACGATTGTTTTTTTTTTATTTTTACTTTTTTATTGCGGCACTGGAAGAGAGCAGTAAGCGATGGGCTAGATCGGAGCGCCCCGATGATTGATGTCGAGAAGTTGTGTTATACGCTAGTTGCGCGGGTTAACTCTGCTTGCGCGATGCAGGATTTTGTATGATGTCGCGGCGGCCTGATGGCCAGCGTTGTAAATGCCACTACAGGTCCACTTGTTTATAATCTTCTCACTGCTGGGACACAGACCTCCTCTCTTTGAGTAAGAGTGAACCGTAATCCACCACCGTAATCCCGGGCCCAGAACGGGTTTGTACATGTCTTCGAATTCTTGGTTCTAGGACTTGCCGGTTTCTTCACGATGTTTCTTTCGCAGTTTTGAGAGCTGTGTTGATGAAATTATTTACAAAAAGTAATGTGCCTGCTAAGTGTCGAACCCACGATGTGAAGACGGGGCCACTACCACTGTTCACCATAAAAAAATGAACCATCAAAAAGACTAATAAGGATACACAATGCCAATGTAAAAAATGTTCTTAAAATTCTCTATGTCATCGAAAAATGCCAAGGTGTTAACAAGTTTAAGGCTAAGACAGATATAAGCTCTGTAGGTCACATAAATATTCATCAAAAATAGCATAAAATATGCAATTACATAATTGCAATCACAATGTTCTTCCGGCAAAATTGAATATTGATTAAAGCCGTAAAAATGCCTATGATAATATAAATTGCCTAACACAAGCAGCAAGTAGCCACCGACTCGTTTTTTACAGCCATTTTAAAATTCTTAATTAGTCTAAAAATAGTTTTGTAAAGGTGGTTTCATTCAGAAAATAGAACTTGATTATGAATGAACTTACGTCGCATAGAGTTTCCGCACAGACAATATTAATAATGAGACAAAACCATACCATGTTTAATTTTAGATGTACAGACGCCAGCACATCAAGCTACCCCCAATCTGTCAAATTTCTTTGATAGATTTTCAACTTTATTACAATACAATAAGGTTCGTGTTCATATGGGAAAATTTGACAGTTCGGGATAGCTTGACCTGCTGGCGTCTGTTCATTGTCGAACAGTGGAGTAATACACTCCCGAAGTTTGCATGGAAAAAATGTCGACTAGATTCACCTTAAGCATAGAAATCTTGATATTTTGACATGTCGACATTGCACCGTGCGAAGCAGGGTCGGGTTCGCTAGTGGTTTTAAAAGATACGGAAAATTAAGTACTTGAAATTATCAACTTTACGTACCTATAGAAATAACTTAAGAACCACCGAAGCGCAAGGTAATCTTCTTAAATAAAATAGACAACGTTCTGCAAAGAAATCAATTGAATGTTATTATCAACTCAAACTACTAAATTGTTTAAACTGCAATGACATTGTATCAATAAGCTGTTTCCATTCAGGCTGGGATATTCTTTAAACTGATCTCCAGTAAAAGAAATAAAATAATATTCTATTTCTGGATATGTCTTGGACATGAAAACACAATTAAGTACAGGAATCTTAACAGAACTGTCATCTGCTTTTCTTATGAGTTATATTTGAGCGCACATAAATGTGGTATATCTTTAGTCATTCATACTCATAATACGTCTAAAATGTTCCCACTGCTGTGACACAGGTCTTCTCTCTGTGAGACGGAGTGGGCTGTCATCCACCACGTGGGCCCAGTGCGGGTTGGTAGATGACAACACGTCAGCTGTTACCACTGGGCCACCGTTGCTATCCAATGGGACATAGGTACAGTTCGAACCAACTGCTTTAGAGTTTGACTAGCAATTAGTAATTGAGAAGTAAAGGAAAATGATTATTACAGAAATCCTAAATCATTGTGCAGATTTTTGCAAGCATTCATACACTGTTTTTTTTTTAATTTTTATCAAATTCCAACATATAAAAAAATCGATATCTAGACAACTGAGAACTGAGTTATGTAACATTAGTTGGTAGCTAGGTCATTGTACAGCATTCGACTGCAATGGATTCATCACATAGATTGGTTGATTCAGTCTGAACTCTTAATCTGTCATATTAAGTGATGCAGGTTTTCAAGGTAATAAGGAAAAATCTGAAAATTTAAATCCAAAAATCACAAAATCCATTCTTACCAAAATAGCCGTACAAAAAAAATTATCACTTTCCCCTTGAAACAACAAAACGTCAATACCATGTAGAATCAGAGTATACAACAGCCAAACCACTTGTATTTCGCTTTCAGATACATTTTTAATAGTCACAAGCACGCCCCGATGTAAATAATATACGTTCATGTACAAGTTTATCAATTATTCACTTTTTATTTTATCGGTTTTCGATGGTAGGCGTAATCTATGCCTTCATTTTGACGTCTTCAGTCATTTTTTATACTTTTATTTTCTTGGTTTTGGCCAGTTTCAGAAATGAGGTTGGAGTTAACTTTGAAATAACTTAAATACGTCTGAATTTTAAAGGATATGAATTTGTTAATTAGGCTGTGGTTTTAAGAATGTTTGCTTAACTAATTTATAACGGTAGGTTAATTAACTTAAATTATCTTTACATAATTTAAAAGCTAAAAACAATAATTGTACTACAAGTATATAAAAAGAAAATAATTACAGGGCTTCAAAAAATTCGTCCGCATCGCTGTCAACAGGAAAAGTGCCAAAAAAGCTGGCAGCATTGCCATACAACGTGGCAATGCTTCTGGCAATGATTCTAAGGCCAGCCTGCAGCTCACGTAAGGAGTAGACCAACCTAACCTAAACTAATTTAGCATCATAATTTTTCAATGAATCTGCTATGGATTGATTCCTTTAAAAGAACTTATCATTATTTTACTATAGGTTGGTGAAGCAAAAAAATTGTCCCCCTTTTTACGAAAATTACGCGGACGGAGGGAGGAGTATTTTGATGCTGTTAAAGTTTATATGGGAGGAGGACTACAGAAATCCTCAACCAGAACTTCTCACATATAGAAGCAACAAGAATAATGTTCCCAAGATTTTGTAATACCCAATATGATTTAAAAAAAGTGTCCTTGGAGTTTCTTGGCCGTTCTTCTCCATAGAGATCTACGTTTTGGAATGGGCAACTAGCTTCAACTATCCAACTGATCGCCTTTTTGACAGTTCAAAAGTGCCTGTAAATGGTTTAATTGAAATAAATGCTTTGAGTTTTTGAGTTTGAGAAAGCTAATAATTTTGATTATTCTTGATTCATATTTTAATGAATAAATTATGATCTAATTTCGGTCATTGTGCGACCAATATCATTATAAAATCAAATATCGACTAATATGTCACAAGGTTTTAATTTTTTTAATGATTAAAATCTTTTTCCCGCAAGTTGGACCGATGACCTTGTGAAGGCCGAGGAATCCGGTGGATGTGGGAAGCACACGACCGGTCGCAGTGGAGGAGCCTGGGGGAGGCTTATGTCCAGCAGTGGACGTCTTTCGGCTGAAATGATGATAATGAATCTTTTCCCCTAACGCAATCAAGAGAACATTAATCATGATATAATTTACTAAAGGTATTATAAATAATACCAAAGTTTACTGGATCCTTGATTTCGTTCGGCTGTGTTCGGAAGTTGTCGGCAATTTTCGGAGCGTATGTTTTCCACTTAGTTTATATTGAAAATGTAGTCTATTAACTTCCTGTGACTGTTATTTACATAGCAAGTAGGTAGTGTAAAGTATACGAATTTGTGTGGAGTAGAACCGAACCACAACGAAAAAGTGAAATATAAAAAACTTCTTTACAAAAAAAATCCACCGACTTCCAAAAAGTACACTACCTACAAATTGAAAAATACCTTTAATTATGGAAGTCGGTGGGAGAAACCAAAACAAAATGGGGTGTGGCTGTGTCATGGACACGGCCGTGTGTTGTAGGTACAGACGCCAGCAGGTCAGCTTTCCCAAACTGTCAAATTTTCCTAATTGAACATGAACCTTAACATAATTAATAAAGTTGAAAATCTTTCAAAGGAATTTGACCGATTGGGGTAGCGTGATGTGCTGGCGTCTGTACGTGAAAACGTTTACATAACGGGTTATATTTTTTAAATAAAATATTTTTATTTATGTATTTAGGATAAAAGCAAGGAAACAAATAACTATTGTGTTAAAATATAAAACTTAAACGAACATCGTAGCTTCTCCGAGTCAAAAGTTATACTAATTGCAAATCTCGATATGCAGCAAAATAACCTCAAAATGGCAGCGCTTCCTCCTCCACCGCGCGCGATGCGTCACTGTTTTCGTTTATTGTAATGAAATCTTTGATCCTTTAGCTATCCAGTGGTATAATTTAATTTTGGATGTAGAGGATAGATTCGAAACTACAACGCCAAACTGTATCCCACGATTATCTTATCATTAGGTTTTTTGGTTTGCCCCCGTATGGTAGCAAATTTAAAGACGTATTCACGTCAAAACCAAACACACAGATTTCCGAAATTAAAGTTGTTTTCACTTTGTAGTGTTATTTTCGGAAGAAAGTTAGGTGTTTTACAGGCGCGGTCTTACTGACGGCTATCATTTTGATTGATAACTGAAAATTGGGGCCAGATTTCTTCAGCCTGTTATTTTATCACTATGCTCAAACATAGAATTCCTATCGGCGTGGCTTATCGGTTGATAACCGAATATCACACCTAAATATAGTGACCAACTGTTTGTGTAGGTAACACGTCAAAATGTATAGAAAGGTATTTTTTTTTATCACCGTCGAAAGCCAACTGGTCTTAAATATAACTGGCGATATATGGTTACACTAAATATTATATGGTAAACCTCTGCCCCACCATTCGGGGAACAAGGCGTGATGTTATATTATGAATAACCGACAAAAAAATTCAAGGCAAATGGGTTCGAACTTCGGAAGTTGGTGGCAAAAAAAGGAAAAACCAAAACCAAAGACTTCCAAAAGTTATTTTTCACTTTGTAATGTTCTTTTTTGGAATTCACTTTTTGTAAAAACATTGTGTTAAGGTGCACTTACAAGAGTAACTAAAATTGCTTCATCCTGCAGGCTTAGCACAAGAACTGTAGAGAAGCGTTTTGTCGACGGAAGAGTAGACAATTTGACAAATGACGTTTCCGTGTAGACGGCTGACAGTTTTTAACCGAGAAAGGTAGACAAGCGATTTCTATTCTACGGCAAACGACGCAGCCCGAAGAATTGCGAAACTTAAGTGGCAGTGGGCAGGGCACATTGCACACAGAACAGATGGCCGATGGGGCCGAAAGGTTCTGGAGTGGCGACCGCGTATTGGAAGACGTAGCGCTGGAAGGCATCCCACAAGATGGACTGATAACCTTGTGAAGGCCGCAGGAATCCGCTGGATGCGAGAAGCGCAGAACTGGTCAAAGTGGAGGAGCTTGGGGGAGGCCTATGTCCAGCAGTGAACGTCTTTCGGCTGAAATGATGATGATGATGATGTAAAGCACCTGTTTGGGTTGGAACCTGCAACCTACTACACGTAATTTTTTTTTTTTTTTTAAAAAAAACGTTGCCCCACACTAGGAATTTCTCTTGTATTGTGGGTGCGTTTACAAACATTTAAAACTCACGTACACAAACAGCCAGACCCGGAACAATTACTTGTAGGTCATACAAATATTTGTTCCGTGCGGGAATCGAACCCACGACACGCAGCGCAGCAGTCAATCGCTTAACCACTGCGCCAACCGAGCCGTCAATTCGACACCACTGCTCACTGTTTATTATAAACACAGCGAAATTAATTCATATGACCGTGGCATACTTTTTAAATTAATATCTATATATGGTGTTATGTATTACCGGATATTCCTATACAAATTGACTGCCTTATTTAAACTCCTATTAATCGGTTAATATTAATAAATTATTCGCGCTTCATTTGTTAAAAGGATGGGCAGAATTCAAGGTGGTCGAACCGGACTAACTTGATTTTTGAATTTTAATATCAACTATAGCTTCTGACGTTGGAAATACATGTTTATTTTTTTTTGCGCGCAACCTTATTTCTTTTTCTAAAATAAAAGTACTCCTTATAACGTCTGCTATCTGCTAGACAAAATCCCGTCAAAATCGGTGCAGCCATTTTGGAAAGAAGCCGGAAAGAAGCCGGAAGAAACGGATAGACAGACAAAAAAATTGTTTTGGTCATTACCATACGGTTACACACATTATCTACGGTCATTATCATCTCCCTAGCCTTTTCCCAACTATAGTGGGGTCAGCTTCCAGTCTAACCAGATGCAGCTTAATACCAGTATTTTACATGGAGCAACTGCCTATCTGACCTCCACAACCCAGTTACTGGGTAACACGTACGGTACCCCTGCAGGCTTAGCACGAGCACCGATTTGTCGACGGAAGAACAGACATGACTATTAACTAAATGATGTACGATAGGAGAAGATAGCTATGTTTTTCTATTAATTATCACAGTTATGCGTTCTAAACGAATCATGATTTTGTTGATAATCGTATAGACTTTGTGGCCGTCGAGTAGAAAGTTTGTTGTCAGTGTGATTTTGATAGTTTGGGAAGAAATGTTCTTTTGAAATAGTCTACATTTATAAGGACCTAGACAAGGATCGTTAGAAACGAAAGACAAAATGACAGATTGTAGAAGGCTATTTACGGTGCTATGTCAAAAATGGAGAAACGAAATGTCACTTTGTATTGAAAAAGCACTGTCTATTCTTCGTAGAAATAGAAAGCGTCATGCTAAAGCCTGCTGGTGGTACTTCGGTACATATAAAATAAAAAATTGTTAGAGCTATTATTTTGACATTACAAACAGACACTTCAATTTGATTTATTCGTATGTATATTTATAAGTAGTTTGTATGTTTAGAGATGTAGAGATAAATTGATATCACAAGAAATAATTATGACTCATTTTGATGGATTGGGTTGTCGAAACAGAAGGTGAAGACTCGACATGAGATATCGCGAAATACGAGTTAGATTTTTTAATCCTCATTATCATCTACTTAGACTTTCAGTTAGGCTTATAAATTTCAATTCCAGTATCCAAAGACCGACGGAGGCGCTGCACTCGAAGTTCTGGACGAGTACGTTTACCTAGGACAAACTGTTCAGTTATACTCCATTTGCATAGCATTAGACAGAAGTTAAAAAAGGTTATTTTTAATGTACACTTCGTAACAAAATGACATTAAACGTGTTGCAGTTACGATTAATGCCAAAAAAAATTAAGTGTCGATGCTAAAAACCTAAAAGAAGCAGGAGTGAACAACACCGAGCATCTAAATTAGCTGATGACGACGAAGTTTTACCAACGTATTGTGGGTCGTAAATTGTTATTTAAAATAAAGTATTGTAAAAAAATAATCTTTTTTATTTCCTTTTAATCTTAATTAGATTTAAATCATCATGTGATTGTTTGTTTCATTCATTCGTTTTGTTGTAGGTTTGTAATGTGTGATGAAGATGTTATTATAAATATAACATTATTTAAAATAAAAATTACTTTTACTTTTATTTAGTACTGTCTTAAATCTATCAAAAAAGTTAGAACTTAACTTTGAAATAAAATGTTTTGCACTCCTGCTTCTACGAGCCTCTTTTTTCTAAAGCTATAATAAATGGGGTATAGATAGGTCCAACTTCGAGAAAGAGGTCAATCGTCGAATCTGACTCGGTTGGGCAGCGTTCGGGAAGCTTCGCAATATCTTCTCGTCCCGCAAACCACAGTGTCTCAAGACGAAAGTCTTCGACCAGTGTGTGTTGCCAGTGATGACATATGGAACCGAAACGTGGTCGCTCACAATGGGCCTCATAAGAAGGCTTAAAGTCACCCAAAGGTCGATGGAGAGGGCTATGCTTGGAGTTTCCCTGCGTGATCGAATCAGGAATGAAGAGATCCGCAGGAGAACCAAGGCAAACGACGTAGCCCGAAGAATTGCGAAACTTAAAGTGGCAGTGGGCAGGGCATATTGCTCGCAGAACAGATGGCCGATGGGGCCGAAAAGTGCTGGAGTGGCGACCGCGCACCGGAAGACGTAAAGTTGGAAGGCCTCCCACAAGGTGGACCGATGACCTTGTGAGGGCCGAAGGAGGCCACTGGATGCGGGAAGCACAGAACCGGTCAAAGTGGCGGAGCTTGGGGGAGGCCTATCTCCAGCAGTGGACGTCTTTCGGCTTAAATGTTGATGGTGATGATGATCCAAAGACCGACATCGGCAAGTGTAGCTTAACATTGAATGACCCATGCCGCTGTTAATTCTTCAGCAGTTTCCACTGCTGGGACACAGGCTTCATCTCTTCAAGAGAGAGTGGGCTGAAATGGGCAACACACGGGCCCAGTGCGGGTTGGGTTGATGTCACTGTATTTTGGGCTAAAGATTTTTTTTTTGCGCTAAGAAGATGAAACAGCAGCTTTTTTAATAACCGATGAAAAATTGCTACGCTATTCTAGGGGGAATTCATGGTTACAGTTTGAGCGTCGATGTCTCCCTTGCCACTTTGTATAACGTACATGAAAAACAACGTTTCAGTTACTGAAAGTCTTCAGTAAATAGGTTACCTTTCTTTAATCTTCTCAGGCATTTTATCTCTGATTTGCTTAATTGTCATCCAAAGAAAAATGATCTTTATTGGCGTTAAAATAAGGTTGCTGGTGGGTTGCTGCTTTTCATCAATGTCAAATTGTACAATAATAAATAAAGTCTGAGATAGAGAACTGATTCCAGCCATGCCGATATTTAGTATCAGAATTGAAGAAGAAGAAAAGTGCCCAAAAAGGCAACATTGCCACGTTGAACGGCAATGCCGATTTTTTGGCCAGAAATTAGGTCACGAGAAGAGACGAGGAACCGCTAAAAATAAGGCAGAATACGTACAGGAAAAACATACGAAAAAATATTCTAAAAAAAGTACCTAATTACTTCCCCATTTCTACGTCAGACCATATTTTTCCAAATGTCTGTTCCTAGATGTTCCAAAAAGTGTTTGATGGAAGTATGCATAGATCCTATTCAGCGGCGTAAGAAGAAAATTATCACTTATTAATAGTAGAAATGGTTTTCATTATGACAGTTCAAAATCATTCATTGCGTTATGTTATAATAATTTATGAACGTTGTTGAGCTGAGCAAACAATAGGGTATTTTATGACACTCTTTATGAGAAAAAAATCTAAAAATATACTATTGAGATAGCTCAAGCAAAATGCAGTCGGAAAATGTAAGTTTTAGTTAATGAAATAACAAAATAAATTTTAAAATTCAATTCAAAGATTTCAGTTTTTTTAATCTGTTTTCGAACACCATGAAAATTAGCCGCCATGTTATTACGTCATACGGCGTGTCAATTGAACAACTTTGTACTTTTATTATTTTCGTAACCAAAGTAATTTTTATTTAAATAAAGTTTTGCATTCAGGAACAGCAAACCAACGATAAGTAGAATAATAACGCATTTTGTAAATTATAAACAATTTATCATTTATAATATCAGCGCATTTGTCTATATTTGGGTGTGCAGGTTATATTCTTAAGCAATCACTTACTAACGGGTACTAATAGTAAACACATTCATAATGATGTATTCAGAACTTTATACTCACAATTTTTTCCACCTTTATAAATTGTAACCGAAAAATTTACGACGAAAATTAACCTCAATTATTGTCAAATGAAAAACATTCATAATGCGAGTTACAATAATTACAATTATATAAGCAAATAATCAAATCAAAGCAATTCAATTTGTAAGTGTCACTTTTGTTTACATTTTCGTCTGATAGTTTTCGAACAGACTATAGCTTCAAAACGAAGATTCCTGCTCACCCCTCAAACTAGAAAGCGTGCGTACAGTTAGGTGAATAGAATCAATAAGGACAAGGTCGTACGATGCCCCCACGTACCCGGCGTCGACGCCCAGGGCCGGGCGAAGGACTAGGGAACTTTACGTCCCGTTTACGCCCGGGAGAGTAACTGGGGCAACCTACTGGCTTACTGACACTGGCGCAGAGTGTTGATATTGACGTTGCAATGGGAATAGTTTTTCTCATGACCTTACAACTTACTAATTAGGAATTAGCTTTACAACATCAATAAGAAATATATCTTTGGTTTATATAAAAAGCACTTTTATCTAAACAACCGGCCACCGTAGGCGCGGACTTGCGGATGGCGAGTAATGGGTAGCTCGCTGTCCAGTAAGGACCAAGCCCGGGTCGACGGCGCGTTGTGTTCCACGCGTGCCTCAAAGAGATGTCAGCATCAAATGGTGGGGTCCGCAAGGGCCGATGCCTGCCAGGGGTGCGGGTTGTTCTAAAGAGATACCGCGGCCCCTGGCACACAGGAAACTGAGGGAACACGGGTGGGTTTTAGTCAGAAAAAGTCTGACACGCCCTCCCGCTCCACCCAGAGCGGGAGAAGTTATTTGATGATTTCCCACCCAAAAAAAAAAATTATGAAGAATGTGATTTCAGTGCTTTAGTCAACGCACACACGGATGTAATAAAATCGTGGCCCAATTTTTCGCGCATTGTATTTTGAATTCTCAGTGTTGAACCGAGGATTCAGAATCGATCAGAGTGCAGCGCGAGTGCGTTGAAAAAACACAGTATTTGATTTTCATATCTCGGTGCTAAGCAGTGTGTCGAAAATTGATTTTATTACGTCCTTATGAACTTCGACTTTTAGATAATTACATTAATTACTGTCCCGCCAGTACTAAGCAAGTCACTGTACCAATGTGAACGCGCCTTCCCTCGTAATACTCAAATGCGTCTATGCGGGAAGTTGGAACGAAATGTAGAACCGAAGTACTCACAAGCTTAGGTAATCTGTCGTAGATAACATTATGTACGTATACAAGGTAAAACAGAATAAACGCAAGTCCTGAAAGTACTTTGTTCATAATTGAGTACTTAATCGATCTCAGTAGCTTTAAAAAATGATTTTTTTTATATATATTTTGTCATACCTACCGCCGATCGAGCCAAAGGAAATTCCATTTTATTTCAAGGCAATAAGACTCAATTTTAATTGCACAAAGCAATGCTAGGGTCAAAAAAAAATGTTTTTCTCATTGT
This sequence comes from Antitype chi, assembly GCA_947359405.1. Taxonomy (NCBI): domain Eukaryota; kingdom Metazoa; phylum Arthropoda; class Insecta; order Lepidoptera; family Noctuidae; genus Antitype; species Antitype chi. The sequence continues at coordinate 6,804,166 of OX375836.1, forward strand.
ATTATGCTTTTAACGTAATACTCTAATTGGGGCGGTCTTGTATTAATTACGTTACATGGACTAGATATTGCTCTACTATCTACTAGATGTTTGTAAGAGTTAAAAGTACAGGAAGCAGTGTTGCTAACTTATGAAACTAAAGATGTAAAAAAAATATAAAAAGGACGATTATTTAACTATAAAAATTACTAAATTAAACTATATAAAAATGTATTAATGTTCATAATAATATGGACTTGAACAAATTGAAATAAATGCTTTGAGTTTTGAGTTCACAGAAGATCCACGTAGTCTACACGGCCCAATCGCTCTCTCAGAGAGGAAACCTGACTCCTAGCAATCCCTGAAAGTGCAGCCATGCCAAGTTATTTAAAATTCCTTTGAAAGCCGGCCATAGAAAGTAGAGCCACTTAAACGATGATCTCTAGCGACTGTGTGCCACCCACGCTCCATTTCGGGTCTCATACCATTCGACGGATGACACAAACAGACAGCTAAATAAGCAACCTACTTACGTATAAGTGTCGTTTAGATTCACGTCCAGTCTGATTCTCACTTGTTTCATATTGGTGTTAAACTGCAAATTCCACAGTGTCTTGATTTTGCATTTTATTTGTTTTCAAATGCGTTGAGCTGTCGGATTCTGCGCTTAGATATAATTTTGTGGTGCAATTGTATGGATCGGATATTCGGATGCATATTCATCTAAAGTTAAGATGTTGGCTAACATGGAATGTGCTTTTGTATCGAAAAAGTCTTAATTTAGGTAAGCAATTTGTTTATTTTAACTAGGTAATACAAGCCACCCCTCCTCCAGTACATACACATATTTGTATCGGTTTAAACATTAATTTTAAATTAATACACATCTGAATAGTTATGCAATCCAAGAATCCCGGGGTTTTTAATAAATATTACAAATAATTTATAAAGCCGCTTCCATACTTTCATAGCTAAAAATTATCTTTAGGTAAATATGCATCCGATTATCCGATCTCTGATGATGACAGTAAATCTGACTGAAAATAAGCTTATAGTCAACAGTACTACAGGTATCGTCAGAGTGAATTATGAATAGTTAGAAACTTTATATAAAAAATTGCTGAATCGCAGTTGGCTAGACAAAAAATAATCAATCAAAATACCTATCGCTTTCCCTAATATTTTCGGGTCGGTTGCCAGTCTAACTAGATGCAGCTGAATACCAGTATTTTACATGGAACAACTGCCTATCTGACCTGCACAACTCATGTACTAGGTAACACAAAAACCCCTTGGTAAGACTGGTGGTTTAACTTTTGAGCTTCTCACTCCCCGTAGCGACTTTCAAGATCTTCGAATGACAGCCGGGACCGACGGTTTAACTTGCTTTCCGAGGCAAGAAGCGTTCTCGATATGTTATGAATGGTCGTCCACCCACGAACGGACTGCGGCAAGCATAGTTTATCTTTATTCTCTCACACTGCTGGGACACAGACCTCTCTATTCGAAAGGGAGTGGGGCAAAAATTAAACCGCCGAAAAAACTGAAACGCAAAAAATAATAGAAGTCGGTGACACATAAAAACTTTTTAACAAAAAAATTAAACCGCCGAAAAAACTGAAAAGCAAAAAATAATAAACCTTAATAACTAAGTTCGGGAGGCGTTGACATAAAATTAAAATACATAATCAAAGTCACTGACTTCTGAACTTAGTTATTAAGGTTAAAAAAAAAGTTTTATTATTTTTTGCTTTTCAGTTTTTTCGGTGGTTTAATTTTTTTGTTAATAAGTTTTTTTTAAATATTTTTTTGGCTTTAATCTACTGATTACTACATTCTTAATTTTTGATTACTTTTTGTAATACTCAATTCAGCATTCGAATCTGTGAGTGAACAATCAATCATCCGCTGTTTTCCTACCCTTAGGGTTGGATTTTTCAAATTTATATGAGAGCAACTTCGGGGTATACCCTTTCCAATTTAAAAAAGAATGATTAAAATCGGACTACTCAGTAAAAAGTTATACACGCGTCGACTTGAGAACCTCCTCCGTTTCTGTGTCCGTATGAATTGAGGAGCCATGTCTCAGATTTAAACGAGGGTACTACCAATATTTAGTAGTAAATTAGCCAAATTTGTAGCCCCGATCCTGGAATTTGTAGTAAAACCCATCAAAAGTTACAGGACGTTGAAGGTGGCTCCTCAATTCAGGCATCTGGATTGAGGAGCCACCTCAGAACTCGAAAACTAGCCAATGGATATTTGTGAAACTTTGGTAGGAATTAGTAGTGTTTATGCTTAATTTGTACACAAAAAATGGGTTTTGTACGGCTGAATTTGAGGCAGCTACAATGCTTTGATTTATCTGAAAAATCCATAAATTTCCCCGTGCTGTATCTCAGAAACTAATGAAGCAATTAAAACAGATTTTTGGTATTATTTAGTAGTAAGTTTGTTTTAATTTGTAGTATAAAAATAAATCGCAAAGGATTCATAGCTTCGGAAATACAACACATTTTATGTGGCTCCTCAATCCTGACGGTCTATAAAAAACAAATGCACGTAGCTACTAAAGTAGTTGATCAACTCGAAGTTTGATTACGCCAATATTTAGTAGAAATTTCTACTAAATATTGGCGTAATCAAAATTCCTCTACATTAAGTATTTCAAAAGATATTAATAATTTTAACATTCCTTAAGAATTTTCTGTGTAGGGTGACCATAAATAATTCAAACTGTGTTCATAAACAGAACTTTATTTACACATGATTCATTCTTCACCAAATCTATACTTAAATAAAGAAACACAACATATTAAACACAAAGAATGAAAAAGAAAAACAAACTAAAAGTCTACTAGATCAAATTACCTGTTTTAAAATTTATAATCTCTAAATATTATCTCTATATTCCCTTATTCTATCATTAATTATTAGCCTTCTCTAATCTTTATTTTAAAATATATTTTCTAAACAAAGTCGCTTATTTTGACTGCCGGAGCGACCGCGCTGTGCTTCTAAAATACATAACTGATTTTGATGCGGTTTTCACCATCATTTATAGAATTTATTCCGCGAGGTTTTTTTATATGTAATAGATACGTTTACATTTAACGTAAACGCATACAGACGCGTGGAAAGTGGTGGCCCAGTGGTAACGGCCGCGACTTACGAGTTATAGGTCGTAGGTTCAAACCCAGACAGGCGCTTTACTTTTTGTGAGTTATTTAATCACCACGGTCTCAAAACGTTGAAGGAAACTTAAAATAAAAATTAAAAAAAAAAAAATTATTCATTAAAATTAATACTTAAACGTAGAGATAGACTTAAACCGTATTCCCTCCGTCCAACCTGAGAGCAGTTGCTTTTTGAAAAAAAAAAGTTATACACAGTTCCGTTTTTTGATTTATAGGAATCTTATCTGATCGATTTTAATACCCTTCCAAAAACCTGTGAACTTTAAATTTTCCCAAAAGTAATAATATGAAAATATTTGTTTGGTTTGTACTATTGCGAATTCTGGTTTCATAATCATTCATCAACAGAGATCGGATATTCGGATGCATATTTACCTAAATACAATTTGTAGCTATGAAAGTATGGAAGCGGCTTTATAAATTATTTGTTATATTTATTAAAAACCCCGGGATTCATGATTGCATAACTATTCAGACGTGTATTAATTAACCGACTTCAAAAAGAAGGAGGTTCTCAATTCGTCGGAACCTTTTTTTTTTATTTCTTTTTTTATGTATGTTCCCCGATTACTCGAAGATGGCTGGACCGATTTGGATTTCTTTTTTTGTTTGAAAGGGTATACTTCTCAGGTGGTCCCATGATCATCAAGTCAGGATCGGATGATGGGATCCTGGAGAAATAGAGAGACCTTTTAAAATTTTATAGGCACACACAAAGCGATTTGGGTATTTTTTGGAAGAGTACTTTCTCGAAGTAGTCCCATTTCAATTTGGTGAAGATCTGACGAAGAACTTCGGAGATAGGCAACGAAACTCCTCAATAAATGGTAGCAAATGGACTGGGATTGCTGAAATCCCATGTCTATCTATTGTGTACACCAATTCATAACATAACATCACGCCGTTACGCTGTGAAGGGGTAAGCACATGTGAACCACTAAAAAGTGAAAAATAAAAACTTTTCCAAAGAAAAAGTTTTTTTAAATTAATGTTTAACTCGATACAAATATGTATATGTACTGGAGGAGGGGTGGTTTGTATTAGTTAAAACAAAAAATAAACAAATTAGTTACCTAAATTAAGACTTTTTCGATACAAAAGCGCTTTCCATGTTAGCCAACATCTCAGCTTTAGGTGAATATGCATTCGAATATCCGATCTCTGTTCAGCAATCAACATCATATTAAAAATTTATTTTTTTATTATTTTTTATTTTAAGTTTCCTTCAACGTTTTGAGACCAGTGGTGATTAAATAACTCACAAAAAGTAAAGCGCCTGTCTGGGTTTGAACCTACGACCAACTCGTAAGTCGCGGCTGTTACTACTGGGCCACCACTTTTCACTTTGTTTAGAAAATATATTTTAAAATAAAGATTAGAGAAGGCTAATAATTAATGATAGAATAAGGGAATGTAGAGATAATATTTAGAGATTATAAATTTTAAAACAGGTAATTTGATCTAGTAGACTTTTAGTTTGTTTTTCTTTTTCATTCTTTGTGTTTAATATATTGGTTTTCTTTATTTAAGTACTGATTTGGTGAAGAATGAATCATGTGTAAATAAAGTTCTGTTTATGAACACAGTTTGAATTATTTATGGTCACCCTACACAGAAAATTCTTAAGGAATGTTAAAATTATTAATATCTTTTGAAATACTGAATGTAGAGGAATTTTGATTACGCCAATATTTAGTAGAAATTTCTACTAAATATTGGCGTAATCAAACTTCGAGTTGATCAACTACTTTAGTAGCTACGTGCATTTGTTTTTTTATAGACCGTCAGGATTGAGGAGCCACATAAAATGTGTTGTATTTCCGAAGCTATGAATCCTTTGAGATTTATTTTTATACTACAAATTAAAACAAACTTACTACTAAATAATACTAAAAATCTGTTTTAATTGCTTCATTAGTTTCTGAGATACAGCACGGGGAAATTTATGGATTTTTCAGATAAATCAAAGCATTGTAGCTGCCTCAAATTCAGCCGTACAAAACCCATTTTTTGTGTACAAATTAAGCATAAACACTACTAATTCCTACCAAAGTTTCACAAATATCCATTGGCTAGTTTTCGAGTTCTGAGGTGGCTCCTCAATCCAGATGCCTGAATTGAGGAGCCACCTTCAACGTCCTGTAACTTTTGATGGGTTTTACTACAAATTCCAGGATCGGGGCTACAAATTTGGCTAATTTACTACTAAATATTGGTAGTACCCTCGTTTAAATCTGAGACATGGCTCCTCAATTCATACGGACACCCGTTTCTTTGTCGGTAAAAAATCCAACACACGGCTCCAGTGCGAGTTAGTGTCAAATGTCTTAGATTTTTTTTTTTTTTTTTTTTTTTTTTTTTTTTTTTTTTTTTTTTTTTTTTTTTTTTTTTTTTGTTCTGTTCATCCGTTACATTATTAATTAAAGACTTCTGGTCGACTAACTCTCCCCTTGATTTATAAACTACACAGTTCTGTGCTATTGTATTCGTCTTGCATAAATCTGTATAGCCAGGTTCGAGCGATGTCGTGGTTGTTTTAGCTTAAATATGCTGCGCTGTTCCGTGCTCCTCTATGCGGTTTAATATGGCCACAGTTTACCTGGCACACGGCAAACTTGGCTAGTCTAATCCCAGATAAGATTAGCGGCTTAACAAGTAACGTCAGTGATTTGTAGTTAGCGCAGCGTGGTGTTAACACCCTAGGGAACCTAGCCGCGGGTTCGAACTCACTGGTGGGCCTGGCTAAAAATCACGCTGTCTTACCAGGCTTCATGTCCGACAGAGATAGTATCAGTGATGAGCAGTTAGACGCTAGTCTACACGCGCAACGTTATTGAGTGAGATGCAGGATTATTTATAGAAATTAAGAAAAGTCCTTTGGAAGATTGGGTTTTATGAAAAGGCCAATGCATAAATCAATGACCAATAAAGTTTATTGAACTTTTCTATAATTGAACTTTGTCGGTACCAACTTGGTTTTGGAGATTTTACACTTCTTTTATTACTGAAACACGACCAAAGTTAAGTAAAATTAGCAAGAAAATCGAATCTTTGTTGGCTCCTAACTTTTTAAAGGGTTTTTATTTTAGTATTCTGTTTCCGTATAGACAATATTAATAATGAGACAAAACGATACCATATTTTACTTTGGATGTGCCATGTCAGACAGTGGAGTAAAACACTCCCGAAGTTTGTATACAAAAAATGTGGACCAGGTTCACCTTAAGAATCTCATCCGTTAGTTCAGATGCTACGGTCCACGGTGTATTAATCTGATATCTTATTAACGTAGGTACTAATATTACAAAAGTAAAAGTTTTTATTGTTGGATTTTTGTTACTCAATCACGCAAAAACAGCTTAACCGATGGATTTGGCATATACATAGTTTATAATCTAAATTAACACATAGGGTACTTTTTATCCAGACAAGTATACTCGTACATTCCGGTGCGATAATTTACGACGTACATGTGAGTGAAGCCGCAGGCGAAAGCTAGTTCCTAAATATGTATTACTATAGCTGTTACCAGCGGTTTCGCCCGCGTGGAGGCTGAAAATTATCCAAGCGAAGCGTATTACCAGGATAAAAAGTATCCCATGTGTTAATCCAGGTTATAAACTATCTGTGTGTCAAATTGCATTCAAAACCGTTGAGCCGTTTCTGTGTGATTATGTAACTTTCACATTTATAATTTTCCTAAAATAACTAGCTATACTCCATTCCAAATAAGATTAGACATTTAAACAAAACCTTTTTTACAGTCCGTTCAACTGATTCTGACTTCTATACCGTGGGCATAAGGATGGCATTAAAAGCAAAAAAGTAGTTCCAATACCAACTGTTTACTGCAGCTGCCATTTGTCATGCCACCAACGCAATAGAAGTCAAAATCGGTTGATCGAACTGTACAAAAGGTTTATTTAAATGTCTAATATTATTTCAAACTAGCTGTGCCCGCGACTTCGTCCGCGTGGAATAGTGACTTTTTGGGCAACATATTTTGAATTACATAATAATATACCGTCGTTTGGGTAGCAAAAAATTTACTTTACAGTAATGCTTCTCTGTATACGATATTTAACGTATGGCCATCGGGGATGAATGATTAACAAATGTTCGCCGTGATTCTTTAAATTGACATAACTTTTTTATTTATGAACCGATTGACATGAAATAAACACTAAATGTTAAGTGAAGCTTACTACAATATATTAGTGAAAACCGCATCTAAATCGAATAAGCCGTTTCTGATATTAGCGTGCACAAACACACAGACAAACAGACAAACCGACAAACAGACAAAAAAAAAATTAATTACAATCTCGGGTTCAGCATCGATATAATAACAACCCCTGCTACTTTTTTTTTACATATTTCGATTGTACAGACACCACTTTTCTACAATTTTATTATATGTATAGATAGAGTATAGGTAACAAATAAAAGTAAATATACAATTCGACCCCAGTTTAGGCAGCCCACAGTCGGATAATTCTCAAAGAAACTTGGCACTAGAACGGATTGAAAATCGGTAAAATTAAGGTTGTTTTTGTGTAGCAGTTTAATGGCTCCCGAGCGATTTGAGCCTGTGCAAAGCCGGGGGCTAAACCAAGTTTATTTCACACTTTTTTCTCTGCTTGCTAGTTTACCGAATTTGTTACTGTGTTTTTTACTACACACTTGGGTCTTTATACTCTTTATGGAGGGGCTAACATGACCTATACATAACAGTTCATTCCAAGAAGCTTGTGGTTAAGTAATAGCAGCTGTGCGGGTCAATCGATCAGGCTAAGCTACGCTTTTCGTGGTAGTTATGTAGATGGGTGACCATTTTTACATACTAAGATCCCGCCGTGCCTTAAAAAGCACGATAAGCCGTTGGTACCAGCTGTCATTCGTGGATCTGTAACGCAAAACGGAGAAAGAAAACTTCGTGTGGAAACGGGCATGACCTAGATCCAAAAAATCGAAGACATGTGACATCTGCCAACCCGTGGTGGATTACGGCCCACTCTTTCTCACAGAGAAGAGGCCTGTATCCCAGCAGTGAGCACGTTATAGGCTGATTATGTGGCAATGCGGTTGCAATATGTCTAGTATTGTAACGGCATCTACATCGCCATATACGAACTACGCATTACACTGACGTCACAATAATCCTGCATCGCGCAAGCAAAGTTTGCCGCTCGATTTGAATATATACAACGTCCCGCTGACAATCGTGGGGCGGTTGCTCACCAGACACAATACCCGTCTGGTCAGAATATCCTCCCTTTACTATTGTCGACGAGTGAACTTCTGTGAACTATGTTTCCTAGCCTGATTATGCTATATGCCGCTGGCAGTTACGCTGATGACAAGATCAACGAAGCAGGAAATCTAGTTCAACAAAAATGAAAAAAAAAGGTTCCAGCCTAATCAAATACTCTATGCGGTTTGAAATTATTTAGGTGACACCAAAGACGAGCAATTTCACTTTCGAGACATTTAGAAAGCACTTGGAATTATCACAGCATAGTTGCATTCAATATTTAACAGTTTTCTGTGTCTTTAAAAATAGGTCAATGAGACAAGAAGCATTACTAGTCAACATACTCACAGTCACATGAGTTTTGGTCTTTTTTTTCTTTTTTCTAGCTGGTTAAGAATAAAGTTGTAAATAAACCGTCTTGATTTTTTTTTACGGTTTAAAAATGATACTAATGAAAACAATCTTGATATGCGTATTTATTAAAACTAGTAGTCACCCTGTTGTTGAATGTCTAATAAACAAAATATTAGCTTTCTCCTCCATATAAACTTTAAAACTGTGCCAGACATACTCCAGTCCGCGTAATTTTCGTAAAAAGGGGTACTTACAAAGATTTTCTTTATGTATTAATATAGATATATATATGTCGACGCGCGTGCAAATAGGCGCGTAAAGCATTAATTACTGCAGTGCTTTGTTCTGATTTACAGTTTAAGAACTAAAAGCAAATTACTTAAGTTTCTTGGTGTTTGCATTGTTTATTTTACACATCTGTACATCCATTGTTGCGTAGTGGATTCTCCGCTGCGCGGGTCATTATGTCGTTTAACAAATTGCATAGATTTTATGTGAGCCCTTCTGAGAAGGACAAGACGAACGGTTTCGGAGAGCGGCGGTAACATCTGCGCTGCATGTGCAGTTTACCGAACGTAGTCGTGGGTCGGTCTATGATGAAAGGAACAATGTTCTCTGGTGGTGAGAGATGTTGGGAAGAGGGGCCTCGAGCCCACATTCTGTTTTGAGACATCGTAAGGCATAGGCGCGACCTACGAAAACGTTCCTCTCTGCGAAATCCTATTTTATAATTCGGTCATAAGATTTAAGTTGTGTACTAGCGTCATTGTGTGAGCTACAGACAGTTATTATTATAGATCATTCACAACTATCTTTTAAATAATTAATGTCGCGTTACCACGCCCAATAGGAGCTACTTCTGATCTCGTACGAGAGCGGATTGCGAATCTCAATACTCCACGCTCCGATATCAGAAGTGGGATACGCGCGACCCATGTGAAAATGCCGCGCCCGCGTGTGAAAATTCCGCGTCCGCGTGTGAATAATGTGCCTTGTGAAAAAGACACTGCAACAAAAATACTCCGCCCAACTGTGCCTCAATACCAAAATCCAATCCAACCCGGATTGGGCAAAATAGAGGCACCACGAGGGAAGAAGACTTCAAGAGGAAACCATCGTGCTCCAGATGTGGACTCGAGGAGCACATAGCTCCACAAAGTAAGGAAAGGACTCCAAGTGCGACTTTTGGCAGCGGAGCATTGGTAGCTATTGCTGTGACGTCGCATCAATGTCTGCTCTTCTAAATCAAGATGGTCACTACGGTCAGTCGTTCCATTTTTATTTCGATTCTGGTACCAAATGTTCTCTTATGACTACTTATGAGTGAAATAGTGGCAAACTTTTCTGGAAAACGTTCGACGTCCGCGGTCACCTAGATTGGCATTGATATCAAATTAAAGCTCTAGGTCTTGATGATCTCGGTAATACATTCGTAGAATGTTACTGAGATTATATTATGATTATTTCAGAATCTGTAGAACAAGGTCTTCACTACGCATTGTTTTAGGTGCTTTAAAGACCGCCAGAAAATTATGACTTAATTGACAACGATACCTGTTCCAGTGTCGTTTGATTTAAATGGTCCGATTGAGTTACATACAGGTGCAAACTCAGAAGGCTACGTTGCAATTTTATTTAAACACCATTAAAAAAACTTGGTTACAGGCTTCATAATAGCGAGATTCGAAAATAGTTAATTTGATAACCAAATTAAATAGTGCCGAAATAAATAACGATTTGATGAATTCATACAAAATATCTTCCGGAATTCTACATCGGAAAACATAACGTTATTGTAATGATCTAAGTATGTTAACCTATTGTGCCCAGAGGTTTTCGTTGGTCAGTGATAAACTGATAAAATCACGTCCAAGAGTCAATAATGCAATTAGATTTTAAAAAATACATGAAAGGTTTTTTTTACTGATTATGAGAAAGTATGTTCGTTAAAATATGTCCTGCCTCGTTGGTCTGGTGGTTGCGGGCGCTGCTGCTGCGCATGGGGACCTGGGTTTGATTCCCCTGGGTGTTGTTGGGTTTTTCTAACTGGAGTTTCTCGGTACCGGCCCGAGGTTTAGATTTGTACCCGGTTGATGGCGGCCCGGTGAGCTCGTCTCATATTGCATGGGACTTGGATATGACTGGCGGAGTGAGAGTGTGCTATATTTGTGCCTCTGCCTGGCCCTTCATGAAAACAAGGCGTGATGTTTATCTAATGTTCAGATATTCGCGGAAAATTGCATTACGTGTAAGCTATTTAAGCCGACGTCTGGAAAACCCCAAGCGGAACTACACCCGATACATAAAGTATCAATACCTAGGCACACTAGTTATATGGACGTAACAGGCAAACTTATTAAATCTAATCAAACGAAAGAGTATGTGTTTGTCATAATTATTGATGTTTTCCCTAAATATGTTGTACTACTGGACATAGTGCGCGTCAAGTCTTTGAGTGTCAAAACCTTTAAAGTATAAAATTCATTTATTTGGAGTTCCATCTTGTATTCAAACAGATCAGGGTACATGCTTTACGAATAAGGATTTCCGGGATTTGTGTGATACACGCAATACAATGTTACATTTAGGTAATAGTTACAAGTACATGTCGAGCAAATGGTCAAGTGGAACGTATAATGAGCACCTTATGCTTACCGCGGTAGAAGTGAAAAAGGATATACGACGTGGCAAATGCATAAGATGTAACTCGCTATCAATTTGACTAATAATCGCGTGATAAAAGCAAGCCCGATAACATTACTTATTGGAAAAGTAGCACGAGCGTTCTTTTTAGCCTTCGGTGATCAAGACGAAACGGAAGTCAAATTATACAAACTCAGACAAGGTGCGGTCACTTCGATCTAAAAAATGCCCAGTGTGATAAACAGTGATTCGATAAGTCATGAGAGGAATGGAATCAAGTAAAATTGGACCAAAAATTTCGAGGGCCATTGAATTGTTGAATTACTTGAAGGCGATCGCTATTTATTTATTTACTAAAAGCTCTAGATAACAATAGAACTTAAATGTACGCGCACGAGCGTGTTCGTGCGATGCCAGATTGTTACGTTCCCTCAGAACTAGATAATTTTTCTGAAGTTAGTTGCGATGAAGAACAGTCAGGTCAAGCCGTAGTCGACGCTATCAAATGTTAATAATTAGAAAAACAAAAAAAAAAAAATTAATATCGAAATACATTGTTTACGTGACTTGTACTGTGGCCAGCTGCTTACTGTCGATCGTAGGTCATATTCCTAGCCCAGTCTAGCTGGTGTCGGAGACTGCGCGGCGGCGGTGGGTGGTGGGTCCACAGTGAGCTGGCCGGTGTGCCAGAGGTGGCGGTTGGTGTACCAGAGGGTGATCGATGCGTCAGGTGACGGCTGGAGTGCCAGAGGTGGCGGTCGGTGTGCCAGAGGGTAACCAATGCGCGAAGTGATGGCGGGAATGCCATAGATGACGGCCGGTGTGCCAGTGTGAGCCGGTGTGCTCGTGTGATGGCCAGTGTGCCAGTGTGAGCCGGTGTGCTCGTGTGATGGCCAGTGTGCCAGTATGAGCCGGTGTGCTCGTGTGATGGCCAGTGTGCCAGTATGAGCCGGTGTGCTCGTGTGATGGCCAGTGTGCCAGTGGGAGCCGGTGTGCTCGTGTGTTGGCCGGTGTGCCATTGTGGTGGCTGGAGTCCCTAGTAGTGACTGTGTGCTAAATGTTGGCCGGTTCTCCAAGCGTTGCCAGTGTGTTAACTGGAGTGCCTGGTGGCGACTGTGTGCTAGCATGTTGGCCGGTTCTCTAGGGGTTGCTAGTGCGCCGTTTTGTTTTTAAGTCACATAAACATGTAGAGTTTTGTTTTAGTAGGTAAGAAGTTTTGCGAAACTATAATTAAAAAGATATCAAAGTTACAATGATAAGCGATCAGACCTGTTCTTTGTCGAGTTTTAATTAAAAAACGTCATGAAAACAATAGACAATGTACGAAGTGGAAACCTGACAGTTGATACTTAGTTTAAAGTAATGGCAGGATAGCCGAGTGGTATTTACAGAAATAAAAAGGTATTTGCATTTGACTGCTGAAGCTCAGCGACGACTAGTTGGTACCTAGACTTGGCACACGAGGACGTGTGATAGTCAGGATCGCCGTGTCGACGCGCGTGCAAATAGGCGCGTAAAGCATTAATTACTGCAGTGCTTTGTTCTGATTTACAGTTTAAGAACTAAAAGCAAATTACTTAAGTTTCTTGGTGTTTGCATTGTTTATTTTACACATCTGTACATCCATTGTTGCGTAGTGGATTCTCCGCTGCGCGGGTCATTATGTCGTTTAACAAATTGCATAGATTTTATGTGAGCCCTTCTGAGAAGGACAAGACGAACGGTTTCGGAGAGCGGCGGTAACATCTGCGCTGCATGTGCAGTTTACCGAACGTAGTCGTGGGTCGGTCTATGATGAAAGGAACAATGTTCTCTGGTGGTGAGAGATGTTGGGAAGAGGGGCCTCGAGCCCACATTCTGTTTTGAGACATCGTAAGGCATAGGCGCGACCTACGAAAACGTTCCTCTCTGCGAAATCCTATTTTATAATTCGGTCATAAGATTTAAGTTGTGTACTAGCGTCATTGTGTGAGCTACAGACAGTTATTATTATAGATCATTCACAACTATCTTTTAAATAATTAATGTCGCGTTACCACGCCCAATAGGAGCTACTTCTGATCTCGTACGAGAGCGGATTGCGAATCTCAATACTCCACGCTCCGATATATATATATTTAAAAAAAAATTGTAACTAAGTGTCAATAAAAAAAATTATCTGATTAGGTTTGCACCAACCCCAAAAATATTGAAATAGGAGCAAGAGAATGACAAAGGGCAGAAGAATTATAGTCACACACAATAGGAAGAAGCTATTTATACCAATTTCTAAAAACTACCATTAACTAAACCTACATAACAAATGTGATAGCTTGGAATCGCTTATGGATATAGGAATAGGAACTGCTCACACGATTGCTAATGAGTCCGCATCGAATGCATCGGCTAAGCTGTCTACAATAATCTCTCACGATTCTTGTACAACTGTGTGGCACAATTATACAACAGATTCTAGAGGCCATACACAGCACGGAGATGCCTCGGCACTCGCCTTATTTTGTTGTAGCTGGAAATCAACTGGACGAGAAACGCACTAAATCTGGAAGTATGGCAGAATAAAAAGAAAACCTGGACCAGACCAGCTGTGAAAAATTCCAGGTGGAAATGGTGATGATAATATTTAACCCGTAGAATCAAAGAGCTTGGCCAAGGCTCCATTCCTTCCAATGGTTACGATTCTGCGGTACTTTTTGGCAGTTCTTAAGGAAGAGATCGTAGTTATTTCCGCCATCTCCTGGTGATCTATCATTATCATCTGCTTAGCATTATACAGGTATGAAGAACAGGGTGTAAAGTTCACTCGACCTCCATAGAAAAGGGAGGATCTTCTGACCAGACGGGTGTTGTGTCTGGTGGGCTACTGCCCAGTAAATCTCGGGACGTTGTATAAATAAATGCTAGTTGCGCGTTATACTCTGCTTGCGCGATGCAAGGTTTTGCGTGAGGTCAGTATGATGCGTAGTTCGCATGTGGCAGTGTAGATGCCACCAGCACCTTATCCCAACTATATTGGGGTCGGCTTCTGAAAGTCTGAGTTGTGGAGGTAAGATAGGTAGACACTCCATATAAAATGAGCATTTTACATGGAGTGACTCCAGTCAGTCTAAAAATCCGACCCCGACATAATTGGGCAATACTTGAGGCAGGTGATGATTGTTATTTAAGCCAATGAAATGACAACTGCTAACTAATTTGATATCTATTTCCCGGATCCGACGTGATAAGGCTTTCAAAAACCCATTGTGAGTCAACATAGAACTTTAGAATGCAATAAAACACCGTTCTGTTTGCACATAAGACATGCTTAGGACCTTAGTCACCCTTTAAGAAAGCCGAAACGAGCACGCGACTTTGACCCATATTACAAAACTTTCTCTGAATGTATGTAGGTATATACTGTGGACAATCGTCCACAGTATATACCGATATTGTATGTTTAGCAGCGGTGGCCCAGTGGCCGCCACTTACGAGTTGTAGGCTCGAATCCAGACAGGCGCTTTCCTGTGTATAAATTATTACATCATCACCATGAAGTTTCTCTACAAGCGTAAACATGGCTATTATCCTCACCTCTATCCAACTAAATTTCTACTGGGATGCCTCGGATATAACTCATTAGAGGTAAGACGAGCAAAAGACCAGCTCACCATAGCTTGTAAAACGCTCCGTGGCACTATTGACGCGCCTGATCTGCATGCGGTGCTGGCTCGTTTTTTTGTCCCAGACAACTACTGCCGCGGCAGAAAACATAGGCTGTTTGCTGTGCCTCCATGTCGCACCGTTGCACGTACTAAGTCCCCAGTACCACGTATTCTGGCCGCTCTTAATGATCTCTTGGACACTAACCCAACAAACGATCTGTTCGCGGACGAATGGACGAAGATTTTACGGCATGTCAGAAGTACTGTGAGGGGGATTTATGAAAGTGTTGTTAAGTTTTTTTACTTTGTCTTAATATTTGTATTATTTTCTCTTATGTGGAAATGTTTTTTTTTTGTTTGTGCAACCTGTAATCTTTAATTTTTGTAATTGGTTTTAAACCGTTTTAATTAAAGAAATAAATAAATAAAAAACTTATGTGGTTTTATGAAACCACCGTAAAAGTGAAACTTTTTTTCACATTATAGACATTTAACTAAAAACTACACGGTCAGCTGATGCGAACTATAGGCGCCGCCATATTGGCCTCGGCTGCTCTGACGAGCGCCTTTCACTTTATCCCTACTCCGCGGCCGACCGTCACGCGACACGTCACGCGACATGCAACACACAGACGAAAAAGTTTGAGACGATGTAATAGAAGTTTCACTTTAATAAATGAACCGGCGGCATAACCTAGAACCAAAAAATCAAAGACATGTGGCATCTACCAACCCGCACTGGACCCGCGTGGTGGATTACGGCCCACTCCCTCTCACCGAGAGTAGGTCTGTGTCCCAGCAATGGGGACAGTACAGACTGGTTATGTTATACGTGTGGTTTATGAAACGTCAGAAGTTAGATGCACGGTTCCAAATGGTCGCTCTCTATGGTGATGAGCAAATGTTATTATAGACATAGTACTGTTATTAGCAATATTGCCAGAATCTCACCACTTTCAAGTTTTTCTTATTTTGTGTGATAATACGAGGTTGGGTAAAACTTTTTTTTACCTATACCTAGTGGCTCATTTCGCCAGTTATGTTTAAATCCCATGTATTAGGGGGCGATCCTATTGCCATCCAGATGGTAAGATAATGAAGATATTAAGTACCCACCACGTATCAATTAATATTGTGATCCAGACGTCCAGAATTAGAGCACAGTATAAGAGCAATTTTTTTTAACCTTAAGAAAAAACCGTGTTTTTTTTGGCACAAAATACTCAAACAAAAAGTCTTTAAAATTCTCTGCCAATACAAAATGGTTTAGTAGAATATTGTGACAATTTCTACAAAAAAAACCGTGTTTTTTTTTGGCACAAAATACTCAAACAAAAAGTCTTTAAAATTCTCTGCCAATACAAAATGGTTTAGTAGAATATTGTGACAATTTCTACCAGTCCAAAGCGATCAGAACAATGGTCACAATTGTCCATAAATGGCGCGTGACTGTACCGACGTCGTACGGTGAATTTTACTTGCACGTTAGGTTGTGTTCACACTGACTGCCCCGGATTCTGAAGTGCGATTACCGAACCGATTGGGTAAGAATTATTTACATGGTACTTTAAATGTTTACTCATGTTTTATCGTAGCTATTATTATTACTTCATACTAGACAATAAAGGCGAGATCACAGATACCACTTTGACTGAGGGCGACTACAGCCAAACTTTTAAACTAAGAATTAGTCTTACTGGTCCAAATTCGGACCATAATTCATTTAAATTTTAATCAACACAATTAATAATATTCCTCCGACCGCGTAATTTTCGTAAAAATGGGTACAAAGATTTTCCTTCACGTATTAATTACTCTTCTATTCTATTTTTAGAATAGAAAAGTCTTAAAACTGAGAATAAATTTTGAACTTTTGACAGTTTTTCCAGAATAGAACTGTCAGACACATACCAAGTTATTCCACAAATAAAGTTTATCTTTCTTAGATAAAAGCAGCCCTAAAGGAAGTAATCGTTGCATTCGAATAGAGTTCACATTTGTTTGAGACGCTTTTTTGGACTTAGTAAAGTCGGACTGTTGTGGATTACCAATAGTCAGTCCCATCAGTCATCTATTGTCATTAGCATAGCATAATCACCCCATAATATTTCCACTGCTGGGACATAAAACTTCTCTCTGCGAGTGGGCCCCATACGCTCTAAGTGGTTGTGGGCCTATTGTCATTTACCGGGCATTAATCTAAACTACTGACTATTTTTAATGATCCCCAATAAAACTAGACCAATGAGGTAATCAGTACGAAGTTACTATTAGTTTATTGTTCATATTACTAATTTTGAATATAGGTACATTTATAAATAATATAAATTACAGTCGCATTACATGTCTGCGATACTTAATCTTCTAAATTGCGCAACGGATTTTGATGCAGTCTTCACCATTATTTAGAGAATTTATTCCGAAAGGTTTATGTGTATAATAAATTATCATTAAACTTAAACTTATTAAAGAAAACACAATATTTTGTCAAGTCATAAAAACCGTGCATGTAAATGCTAAGAAATAAATTCAAAAGAAAATTACAACATATTGTGACCAAAGGAATCGAACATCAAATGACTTCTAAATTTAAATTCGGAACGCGAGTGATTGCTCAAAACAATTCTTCGTTCGTCAATTTGTTGAGACCTCGCCTTTATAAGACGGATTCTATTCTACTGTACATTGACCTAGCAGAGAAAGTGCTCACGCGCCGGTACAGTCAAGCACACCGGTGATTTGTCGAGAATCGAGATGTTTTTTTTGTTTTTGCTGCAATCTTGCTTGTTTTATTATGCCATGTTTTAATTATCGCGTGGTTACATGATGTTGTTTAATTTGAGATTGTTCTTTCTATTTTGATCAAGACATAGTTTTGTAATTGTTGAAAAATTTGGTTTTACTACCACGTAAACAGAGGCGGGGTCTATTTTGCTTTGCCCAACAGGTTCAATTACAATCTCATACTGCGGTTGGTCCATGGATGGGTATGGTTACCCATCCACGGACCAACCGCAGCAAGCGTAGCTTAACCTGATCGATCGACTCGTGTGGCTGTTATTACTAAGCCAGAAGCGTGCCTACTAAGAAGAAAAATAAAAATCTAATGAGATCATAATGTAACCTGTTGGGCTAAGCAAAATAGACCTCGCTTCTGTGAAAAAAATGGTAAAAATTGTTTTTACTTACCAAGACCCCTCCGTGCTTCGGAAAGCATGTTAAGCCCAATAGCTTCCCAGATCGGAAAAGATCCACGAAATGTCAGCCAGGATCGACGTCCCGGCTGTCATTCTTAGATCAGGTGGTAAGTGGCCCGAAAGTTTGACAGTATTAACAAGGTGTATTGTGTTACCCAGTAGTTGGGTTGTGAAGGTCAGATAGGCAGTGGTTCCAAGTAAAATACGGGTATTCAGCTATAACCGGTTAGACTGGATACCGACCCCAATATGGTTCTGCCAGGGGTGCTGGTTGTTCGAAAGAGATACCGTGGTCCCTTCCACATAGGCAACTGAAGGAATACGGGTGGGTTTTAGTCAGTAAAAGTCTGACAACTTGATGATTTCCAACCCTTAAAAAAAACATCCCACATAGCTGTGAAAAGGGTAGGCAGATAATTACATGAAAATAAAATAAAATAATTCAAATTGTGATTCAACACGATAGGCACCACCTATTTTCCTATGATTTTCATTTGTTTTCTATTTCTTTAAATATAGAAACTTGGTGTTGCCTGTGACCTCGTCTGCGATCCAGGACTGTAAGTAGCCTTAGTATATCCTTAACTCCTTCATCATTTCAGCCGAATGACGTCCACTGATGGACATAGACTTCGCCCAGGCTCCTCCACTTCGACCGGTCTTGTGCTTCCCACGTCCAGGGGATTCCCGCGGCCTACACAAGGTCAACGGTCTACCTTGTGGGAACCCTTCCTGCTCTACGTCTTCCGGTGCGCGGTCGCCACTCCAGAACCTTTCGGCCCCATCGGACATCTGTTCTGCGAGCAATGTGCTCTGCCCACTGCCACTTAAGTTTGGCAATTCTTCGGGCTATGTCGGTTGCCTTGGTTCTCCTACGGATCTCTTCATTTCTGATTCGATCACGTAGGGAAACGCCGAGCATAGCCCTCTCCATTTCCCTTTGGGTGACTTTAAGCCTTCTGATAACGTTATAATCTACCGATGTACCAAATTTAATCTCAATGTGTTCAGCCGTTTTATCGTGAAACCGTAACAAACAAACTCACTTTTGCATTAGAATTAGTCGTATTTCAAAGATTAGGATACCCCGGATCCCCCGGATCTTAGCCAAGAATTAATTATAGTTCGTTCGATGTAACACCACGTTCCCTCGGACGTATTAAAATCATGGCGTGATTTTTTTGCGCACTGCATCTTCAATGTACTGCTTATATTAGCGCCGCGATTTGAAAATCGAACAGTCAATTTTTCGACGCTCTGAGACTCACTTGCGCTGCACTCTGTTAGATTCTCAATGCTCGATTTAACATCGACAGTTGGAAATCAAGTGCACGATAAAATCACGCCATGATTTTATTACGTCCGTGTGGACATCGAGTAAAGTGGGTAAAAGTATGTTATGCGTAGAGGTATGTACTCTTGTGATCAGCTGTTGAGTTGTCGCTTATGCAATAATGTTAATGAAGCCTACTCTGATGATCTATGTTTATGTAATGGCTGTTGATCTTCTTGTCTATTTACATTTTAAAGTTTACGCCATAACTAGGTTATGCTTGCGGACTCGTCCGCATGGACGTCGGAAATTATTCCACGCGGGAACGTATTATCGGATGAAAAGTATCCTATGTCCTGACCTAGGCCATTGTCTGCCTGTTTGCCAAATTTCATCTAAATCCGCTCAGCAGTTAAGGCAGGAAGCAGTTTTCTCATTGATCAAGGGTTGGGCAGAGGTGTAACTATAATAGACCCACATTTTGCCCATAAAATAGGGGCGAGCCTATTTACATCAACCGGGCATAAATCCAGACTTCGGGTTGCTACTGAGAAATTCCCGATAAAAAAAAACCAACAACACTTTGCCCGACCTAGGAATCAAACCAGGACCTCATTTTCAGCAGTAGCGCTTGCGATCACTTGAGGGCAGTTTCTTATTTATAATATTCTTAAATACTACCTTCTGCCTGGGGCTTCGTCCGCGTTAAATTTTTTATTTCCCTGACCTACAGGGCGTCGGGAATCCCAGGCTGATTCCCGGCCACCGTAGGCGCGGGCTTGCGGACGGTAAGTAATGAGTAGCTCGCTGTCCGGTAAGGACCAAGCCCGGGTCGACGGCGCGTTATGTTCCACGCGCGCCTTAAAGAGATGTCAGCACCAACTGGTGGAGTCCGCAAGGACCGATGCCTGCCAGGGGTGCGGGTTGTTCGAAAGAGATACCGTGGCCCCTGGCACACAGGTAACTTAAGGAACACGGGTGGGTTTTAGTCAGTAAAAGTTTGACACGCCCTCCTGCTCCACCCAGAGCGGGAGAAGTTATTTGATGATTTCCCACCCTCAAACAAAAAAAAACCCACCCCGTCGCATCGTATTGCCTGCCCACGATTTCGCTTAGGTACCATCCTTTCTATCTTTATTTTTGTTTTTGTTAAGGAGTCTAAAACATACCTCAAGACTTGAGCTACTAAATGCAAGGAAATTTCTCTAGTAAAAAATAAATAAAAATAATTTATTTCACATAACTTAATCCATACAGTCCGATTAAAAATTAAATCAATTCAAAATTAAAACCAAATTTAAATCAAAATTAAAAATAACATCAATAAAAAAAATACTATTACAATTAAAATCAAAATAAACCTGGTAAATTCTTAATCCAACTGGCAGTTCCTGAGATTATCGCGTTTAAAAGAACAAACTCGTTAGCTTTATTATTAATAAGTATAGAATAGATAAATTTAGAATAGAAAATTCACATAAGTGCCCGAAATTACATAAGTCTTGCTTAATACGAGTATCTATATTCATAGAGAATTACCAAAATTAAAATCAAATAGCTTTTCTATGTTGCTTACAATATCTATCATTTCTGCAAGATATCCTGAAAGTGACATTGATTACAAACAAGTTTAAGGAAAACAATACCTTTTGACTACAAACATTACTTTGCTTACGTAGATAGGTGCATACAAAGGTTGAAAGGGTAAGTCTGTAGTCAGTCTCATTAATATAATTGAATGCCTGTCATAGTCACTACACTACGTTTTGAGGTTTTTGATGATCGCAATCCTATTAAAATTATAAATACGAAACGTTGTATGTTTGGATGTTTAGATATTTGGATTTTATATGTTTATTTATTTAGACAACGAGTAACATAATTAACGCAAGACCTCATATACCCCAATTAGAGTTAAAAGCATAATTATACGATGACCAAAACATTTTTTTTTAAAGCTATCTGATATTATTAAGAAACACGTGTTGACTCAAGCATTACTTTATACATTTAAAATTGAGTCTTATTTCTGCTGTTATAAGATTGAATTTTGTTTGGCTCAATCAGTGGTAGGGATGCCGAAATACATAATTAAAAAAAAAACTCTTATTAAAAGTTACTGAAATTGATTCAGTAGTCAATTAGGAACAAACTACTTTCATGACTTGCGTCTATTCTGTTACACCTTGTATATATTTATTTTATATTTGGGATTTGGATGAAATTTGACACACAGATAGTTTTATACCCTGGATTCATGCTTATTTTTATCCCGGTAGTACGTTCCCGTGGGATAATTTTCGACTTTCACGCGGGCGAAGCCATTGGCAAAACCTAGTTACAAATTTTAAAGTTCTCTTATGACTAAGGAATTTAGCCTACAGCCATCGTTTCGTTTGAAAAACTTGTTTATAGGTCGATGTTTGGAATATGTACCGTCGACAACAAAAGTTTTTGAGAGTACGGAAAAAAAACCCGAGAATAATCATTATTGTATGTGTTTTAATCTTTCTGTATGAACATTTCTAGCAAAATAAATCTAATTATGGTAATAATCTTTCTTGAATATGTTAGATACGGTTTAATACATTCATTTAATTATATTCATATAATAAGATGACTATCATGTTAATTTTGTGAGAAATTTATAAAAATAACTTTATTTCAATATTATTTTTTACTACTCAATTGATTTGACCCCTCCGTGCGTCTGAAAGCCGTTCATCCCGGCTATCATTCGTGGATCTTTGACAGTCGTTACGGGTCGTCAGAAACCCGAAAATCTGACAAGCAGTCTTACCAAGAATTATTTTGTTACCCCATTTATTACGATTCAAAAGATAGAACACTGTGAGTGACGAACAGACGCGGACGGACGCCTACGGTTGCGTGATCAATGATTATGTTGCAGTTGGTAAACTCGGCTCTTAGTGATAATATCGACGGTCCCTACACACAATCCCCTATGTGGTAGATACGTCTTTTGTTTTCGTGACTTTCAGGCCAGCCTATACATACTATCGTTTAGTTTAATAAAAATAAATTTAGGATGGCAAAATGCACTTTAAATCCATCATGACATTACATTAACTAGAACATGATATACACATGTTTGAATCTTTAAGCGCTCTCTGTAAGATTTTTCATTTGTAATTAGGGGATTATACGTAAGGGTCCGTTGATATGGTCACCTTTTTACGTACGAAACCCTAAAAAGTTAACGTTTTCTAAGTAACCGGCGTAGTTAATTAGGACGGGTGCTATAATCTTATTAATGTCCCCTAAATTATCTATTATGATACGTAAACATCTGTAGACGTACAGAAATAATGTATAAGGACAGTTGAAGGTTGTTCAAGGCACTGAAAGGTTTAAATCTATCAGTTACTAAAAAAATCATCTGCCTAGTCTTTTCCGAAGTATTAAGGGTCGGTTTCCATTCTAACCGCATGTAGCTGAATACCGATATTTTACATGGAGCAACTGCCAATCTGACCTCCATAACCCAGTTACTGGGTAATACAATACCCTTTGGTAAGATTGGATACCAGACTTTCGAGCTTCTGATTACGAACTAACGACTATCAAAGATCTAAAAATGACAGCTGGGATCAACGGCTTAACGTACTTTCCAAGCCACGAAGGGGTTTCGATATGTTACGGTTTGACACCCATCTACCAACCAACCTCGGCGTAGATTAACCACTGGCCGACCCATGTGGCTGTTATCATTTAGCCACGAACGAGCCCTTCACTCTTAAGCGAAATGTAGGCAAAATATTTTTTCATTATTTATTAACAGTTCATTAATGTTATGAAATTATGTGTGAAAGTCTTTTGTTTCCGATGTTACTTTGCCCTACTTAGAAAGAACTTGAAGTAACTTAACATGAATTCAGCATATCATTCTAGACCTCCCAGCGCAGAAGTTTTTCGTCGGTTATAATTAAAAAAACAGCTGTTCCATACATTTTGACCGCGTAGGTCTTGCACTTTTCTATGAAACAGCTGTTTTCTTTTTGTAAAACTGACGAAAAATTTATTTGCTGGGGGTCTAGAATGGTATGCTGAATTCATGGTTAAAGTTTGCGCACTGAATAAAAACTTTTCCGGTATAGCCTGGGATAAGGAGAACGACATAGCTTACTTTTTTACGTGATAACCGACATACACGCGGGCAGAGTCGCGGGTAATAGCTAGTAACTTTATAAATGAAACAACCATAGAATCTACATACAATGAAGATGATTATCAGTTTCATCTTTTCTCATATAAACATCTATTACTTCCAGAACTAAAGGACTAATTAATTAATTTATAGCCCTGTAGAAATAACGTATAAAAAGGTGTATTTTTTGTATTTTACTTCTCACACTAATAAAAACTTTTTTTTTTCGTAACCAACTCCGATTATCATTTACACTGGCTCGATAAGATTAATGTTTTTCAACTAATTAACAAAAATAATTACATTTAACCAAAACTAAAACGGAAAAAATACGATAAATATCGAAAAAAAAAACAAGTATGTAACTTAATTCATTTAACACTTTTGTCCGACATCAACTCATCGTCATCACATAACACATTGACATCGACCGTACTCCCAAGTTAGTGATTGCCGCAATGACGTATCGTTGCGTTTGCGTTACGTTATTACACACATTGCTGACTTGCTGACTCAGTAATTCAACGAGCTTTCTCTGATATTCATCGAGACTAACACGGTTTTAAAGATATCGCGGTGGGATTCTTCCGCGTACTGGATTGTCAACTCTCGGTGTTACACTTAGCATTGAGAATCCAACAGACTGCATCCTAGGGCGTCGAAAAAACACAACGTCCGATTTTCAACTCTCGGCGCTAAGCAGTGCGTTTAATATCCAATGCGTAATAATATCCCGGGATATTTTTGCGTCCGTGCGTACATGGATTCAAAAGTTTTTTTCCTGCATGCAACATACTTTAAATTATTCGTAAAGATGACCGGTGTATTCTCCGAAATTATTTCATCATTACCGGAGATTGGTTTACGTAATGTCAAATTAGTAATGTGTAGCCGTGTGTACCATGGCCACAAGTGACCTCAAGCTAGCCATTTTATTAATAATGGAACCGACTTATGTTTTGACAAATTAATTCTGCGCAGGAGTTTACCGATAATTATATTTTGTTGTAGGGTTGGCGCGCGTAAGTTACGCCCTAGTTAGGCAATATTATTTTTAAAAGTTATAAAAATCAAAAATATATTTGCAAAAGGTTCAGATTGTAATCAAAGAAATCGGAAATAACCCAACCTTAATTCACAGGAAATGTCTGAGCTGTTATGATGACGTACTTCTTATCGATAATGATAAGAAATCAGTCTGTGATAACGGCATTCAAATAGCCCACTTTTTACTTGGAGTGATCTAAGAGTCAAATTATTAAATAAGGGAGGAGACGCAAGACGAAATATCTAGATCCAAGTAAAAAGTCATTTGTTTAAACTAGGGTGAGAGTCAAGCTTTTTTGCGTCAAAAGTACATAAGACTCCCACTTTCTAGTGTTTTAGATGGGAAGAAGAAGTGGCGCAACAAACTCCTGAGAAACTGAGATGCAGAATACATGTAAAGCCACTGGTCCCGGTTGTCATTCCTACATCTTTGACAGTCGTTTCGGTTAGCATGAAAATCTGACAACCAGTCTTACCAAGGTTTGCTACGTTAACCAGTAACTGGTTAGTAGAGGTCAGATAGGCAGTCAAAATAGTTAAGGGCCTGATTATAATACTATTAACTTAAACTTAACTAGACTATTTAAGGGCCTAAGTCCCGTTTGGTAGCGTAACACGGTCACTTTATGAACCGTACTGCTCATTAACGGCTTATCTTGAAGATTTGAAAAATATATAATTTTGCTAGAGATTCATATAGATCATTTTGCGGAGGGTACTTTTTTTGTATGGTTAATACTTTTGCTGTAAAAAAATATTTTCCAACACGCAATATTTTGGCTTCTATTCCATACTTCTACTAAACGGCTTCGTTATTTGGAAAAAAAAATACACTGAAAAATAGATAGTTAGAGGTACCACAGAATCGCTAGAGATCAATTGTAAATTAATCAACATTTGCCAAGGAATATCCTCATTTTGAGATAACTCAAACTCAAACTCAAAGCATTTATTTCAAATAAACCAATTAAAGGCACTTTTGAATTGTCAAGGTCGGTGAGGTAGAAAGATGAAGCTAGTTGCCCATTCCAAAGCGTAGGTACCTATGGAGAAGAACGGGCAAGAAACTCCATGGACACTCTTTTAAAATCATGATATTATTACAAACAGTTGGTTACATCATTTGGTTGGTTGGTTGGATAAAGGCTCAGAGGTGCCCTGCGCGGGCGCGGGCGGCAGTCGTGCTTTAGCATTCAGACGGGAGATGAGGATAGATACTATGGGCCTTAAGCTGAAGGGTGCTGATCCATGCGTCTTGTGCGTGAGTTGCGAGCGTCATGCGGGACCGGTTATCTTTTAGCTACCGCAGGTTATTTTAATATTTTTATTTTTCGATTGTTTTTAAGTTCCTAATTGCCTGTACTCTGAACCCTTTCAAATGTGTCTTTTTTACATAATTCTCACATATAATTAAAAAAAAAATTAATGATATAGGTACCTAAGTAATTATTTATGTGAAAATATAATTTAAAGTGCCTATGAAGTTACTCGACTGTTCTCCTCCATAGGTACCTAATACGCTTTGGAATTAGCAGCTTCATTTTACTGACTGACCGGCTCATTGACAATTAAAAACCCGCGTGTAAATTTTTTAATTGAAATAAATGCTTTTAGTTTGAGTTTGAGTTTGAGCCAACCCCAACGTAGTTGACTAAAGGCTATCCGCAGCAGCAGATTGATTGCTTGCTTTCTTTTGAGACACCATTTGTATTTCGAAATGACCTTTAGAGAATACATGAGCCCGAAAATCTGACAGCCAGTCTCACCAGGGGTATCGTGTTACCCAGCAACTGGGAAGTAAAGGTCAGACAGGCAGTTGCTCCATGTAAAATACTAGTATTAAGCTATATCGGGTAAGACTAGAAGCAGACTGCAACATAGTTGGGAAACGGTTAAATCAGATAATGATGACGGTGGAGGAGCCCAAAATTACTTTTAAGAAGTAAAGGAGGGAGTGATAGTCGTGATATGGGCATGTGATGTGGATGAAGGTCAAGCACGTGATAAGAGAAGTGTGAAGAATGAATGAGGATGGTTTTAAGAAGTGAAAGCAGAAAGAATAGATGTATTATGGATAAAAGGACACAGCAGATCACTAGGCAACGTTGCTGCTGACGAACTGGCTAGAAGAGCATCCAGCGTATCAGTCTGTGGACCCGAGCCCATCGTGCCCATCCCATTCAACCAGATACGCAGGTGGCTCCAAGACTACACCCACACACAAGCAGAGAGCTGGTGGACCTCGACACCAGGCTGTAGGCAATCCAGGGAAGCAATGCCATCTTTGAATGGCAAGCTGACCAGACCTCTGTTACGCCTGGACAGAAAGAATCTGCGTCTGGTGACTGGGACCATCACGGGATACTGCCCGTTAAACAAACATTTCTACACCATAGGCATAACGGCCAGCCCCTGTGCAGGGCCTGCATGGAGGCTGAGGAAACCGTTGCGTATATACTTTTCGAATGCACAGAAACCCTCGGGGCACCCAAATCTTACACGGAGGTTCTTAACAGACCAGGAGACATTGCTAACTTCTGGAGGGAGGTGGGCTGGTTGGAATAACCACTGACGGCCGCCATGGCTCACGCACAATGGTCTACTTAAAGGACTAAGCGTGGAAACCAAACCCAATATCATAGAACAAAGAATAGATGGATTATTTGAATTATAGGGTGGCATATCGACGCGCAAACTGAAACCATGAGTTCAACACATGATTCTAGAACCACTAGTGTAGAAATTTTTCGTATGCTATCAAAAATAAAATCGCTGTTTCATAGAAAAGTGCAATACCTTCGTGCTCGAAATGTATAGAACAGCAATAACAAAAAAAATCTCGCCGCAAAGTTTCTTACGCAGGGGTGTTCAGAATTATGCACTAAATCTACGGTGCTAATGCGTCGATCTCCGCCAACCTATATAATGTTGGCTAAGAAGGAAGTTACTGATATGACAACTGACAGAGATGTTTATAGAGAAAAGACGCATTGCGCTGACCCCAATTAAATTGGCATAGCGACAGGAGTATTTTTAAAGAGAACCAGAATATTAATCTCCAAAAATCGTCACGTTGGATTATCAAGCAATTTATTCTCGTAATAGAATCATCTTTAAAATTATTATTTTATTATAGGTACAGGAAAAGTTTTTATTCAGTGTGCAAACTGTAACCATGAATTCAGTATATCATTCTAGACAACCCAGTGCAGAAATTTTTCGTCGGTTAAATTTCTGTGCTGGGGTGTCTAGAATGATATACTGAATTCATGGTTACAGTTTGCGCACTGAATAAAAACTTTTACTGTATATTCATATAAACTACATATCTATATGTCTGCTCACCTCATATGGAAAGCAAAAGCGCAATGCAATGTAAATGTTAAACAGTATTGAGGAGTGTTCTGTAAGCACGGAGTAGGTAATGAATGGAGTGCCAGTATGGACGGAATAATATCTCCCTCAAATCTCTAAGAAGCAGCGACATTTACTGGTACTTAAACGTCACAAATTCACAGTCATAAATTATCTTATAATTTTCGTTTCTAAATGCAGCAGAGGGGGAGGGGGGGGGGGTGGGTTCTCCTAAACGGCCAATGTTGAAAAGAGGCCACAGCTATTATATGAGATTGATATAAGAAATTGACATCGTCTCGTAGTTGAATACAATGGTTTTGGGTGATTTATGGGCCTAGCATGAACTCGGGACGTAACTATAACATAAAATCTATCAAAAATACAAATAACTCATACCATTTCGTTAAAAATTATTGTGATAAGAACAATATCTATGCCATAGATTCATAATAATGTTTTAAAAGGAAATAGGGAACCGTTTTTTTTTTTTTTGAGGATGGGAAATCATCAAATAACTTCTCCCGCTCTGGGTGGAGCAGGAGGGCGTATCAGACTTTTACTGACTAAAACCCACCCGTGTTCCCTCAGTTGCCTGTGTGCCAGGGGCGACGGTATCTCTTTCGAACAACCCGCACCCCTGGCAGGCATCGGCCCTTGCGGACCTCCCCCATTTGGTGCTGACATCTCTTTGAGGCGCACGTGGAACACAACGCGCCGTCGACCCGAGCATGGTCCTTACCAGACAGCGAGCTACCCATGACTCGCCGTCCGCAAGCCCGCGCCTACGGTGGCCGGAAATCAGCCTGGGATTCCCGACGCTCAGGGCGTCTCCCGCGGCGACTACGGCCGTGAGGGCGCATATACTGCCAAATAGGGAACCGTTATGTGTGAAAAATTGTCTTAAATTCTAAAATCGTTCGACAGGTCACCTAACTTCATACATAATGTACTACGGCATGATTTCTATTTTCCGCTACAATCTCATATCATGAGAATTCTTTATAACTTACAAATCTTATAAAATGTCGGTGAAAATTATTGCGATAAGGTCAAGATCTATGCCATAGACATAAATAAAGTTCTATAACAAAGCAGGTAAATATTTTGTGTATCGAACGAATTATGGCATGAAACTAGTGTTTTAAATATTAAAATCATTCAATAGGTCATCTAACACATATTGAACTATCAATTACATATAATAACTGTAGCCTCCTTGCAACATAAGACGTTTAGGAGAGTATACTGCAAACTATAACGTAGAGGCCAACGCGATACGCGCAGTTATTTGTGTCATTCGTGCGCACTCCGTTTATTCTCTCCTCTGTGTCGGTGCGTGACTGGGATGTCACTTTCTACAGCATTAATATTGATTTCAAACGGCTATGTTAGTTGGCGAAGTACTCGTATATATTCACTATATTTACCCTTGCAGGATAGGCAGGTTGAATGATAAAGGGTATATATACTTTTGAAACTTAGAGTTACGTCATCTGTCTTACCATTTAATATGATGAGACAAAATAGAATACAATTCTATACAATAGAATATAATATAATATCGTTATTTGCTTTAAAACATGGTACATTAAGGTATTAATAATAGAATTACAGGCCACTTGTGACAGTCAAAACAAATGGGATAAAGTTGTGACTGAATGGGGCCCAGATATGTACCCAAAATGAATAGGGGAAGTCAATATAAAAGATAGGAAGATAAACAAAAGGTTAGCGGGTCCAATTTGGAGAAGAGTTGCTAGAGGAGGCCTTTACCATAAAGCATAAAGAACTAAGAGATTTTATAAACAATTGAAAAAATACTACAACGCAAAATTTTCAGAATCAAAAAGGC
Source organism: Antitype chi (assembly GCA_947359405.1). Taxonomy (NCBI): domain Eukaryota; kingdom Metazoa; phylum Arthropoda; class Insecta; order Lepidoptera; family Noctuidae; genus Antitype; species Antitype chi. The sequence goes on from OX375836.1 coordinate 6,834,131, forward strand.
CTTTAATAGAACTGTGATCTTACATGTTGCGCCATGGACTGAAGCAATTGGTCCTAGCTGTCAAAATCAAAATCAAAAGTCATTTATTCAAACTAGGCTGAGAGTTAGCTCTTTTTGAACGTCAAAATAAAATTACATAAGACAGTCCCCCCAAAACGCCCGCCCTTCACCACTTCCAAGTGCTTTAGCTGGGAAGAAGAAGTAGCGCAACAACTCCCCAGCAGCACAGCTGTCTGTTAAGTTAGAAGAACTTGATTCTATACAATAATAGGTTGTTAAAATTACGAAACACAAAAAAAAACATTAAATTTGCCATATTATGTCAGCTAGCACACGCCAATTATACCATCAAAAATTGAAAACTATTTAAAAAAAATGTCATTTGTAGATCTCTGACAGTTGTTACTGGTAGTCTTGCCAAGGGCTATCGTGATAGCCACTATAGTCTGGGTCGTGGACGCCAGATAGTTATTCCCTCCATGTAAAATGCTGGTATTTAGCTGCTTCCGGCTAGACAGTGATGAGTAACTACTTTAAAAAGGTCAGGTGCGTTACGTGGTAGGCAAAACCAGTGTCTATAAGATGTATGAACGAAAACGCAGCAAAAGAGTTATGTAAGGATCGTAACACGTGGTATGTACAGACGCCAGCAGGTCAAACTATCCCAAACTGTCAAATTTTCTCCATTGAACATGAACCTTATACTATTGTAATAAAGTTGAAAATCTATCAAAGAAATTTGACAGATTGGGGTAGCTTGATGTGCTGGCGTCTGTACAGTCACTCGTATAAATAGTTATTTTACTGTGACCAGCTCGGCAATAATATCTGATTTCATGATTCATCCAATGGTGTGTGATCATTTGTTGAAGGCATAATATATAAGAATCAGCACAAAATTAAATATGTGACATCGAAGGGACGCCATAAAACTATTAGAGGCGTAAAAATATAGGGTGTCACCTCTCAGAATGCAACAAAATCGGACATGCCTTACGTTCTAAATTCAGTCAGTTACATTTAACAGAATATGATAACTCGTTGTGATCAAAAATATCTGACATCACTTTGGCAGCATAAAAACCTGACAGTATTATATTTCGCGTTTTCTTCTAGGTATATATATCTCAATCTACGCCGCTCTTATTGCAAAAAATATGACATCCCACGGAAAGCATAAATATCTGACGTTAGAAAGTAGTTTGTTTATCTATTTCCAATTTTTTGTTTTCTTTTCGCAACTGAGCCGATATCTAATATTCTGCCAGTATCTATGGCATCTTAAAATTAGGTACGTATTAATTTCATAGTCAAAGTCAGGTAGGCAAGCATAAAAAAAATACAAATGGTCTTCTTGAAATGTTAGCACATTTCATTACGAGATAAGAAGACCCGGATATCAACTCATGGCCCTCAAAAAGGCAGGCCTTAACTACTACATCTAGGCCGTTCAATATAGCCTTAGTTAAAATTCAATAGTGTAACATATTATGTTAGATTTGGCCTTAAAATACCGAAATAGGTATGATATTGAATCTTTAATAACCATCTCGTGATATAGTTAATAACTGATTTGTTTACCCACGCAAATTAATCGGTCTATACCGCTACCTAATTCTAATTGATGCCTATTCATTAATTAAGTACTATTATAAGTTATTTTGCTGTTCATTTCTTGAAAACTTATTTTATTATTTTTAACTAACTTCGCCCGCGTGGAGGTTCAAAAATAATCCCACGGGTACGTACTATCGAAATAAAACGTATCCTATGTGTTATTCCAGGTTACAAGCTATCTGTGTGCCAAATTTCATCCAAATCCGTTCAGCCGTTTTTGCGTGATTGAGTAACAAAACATCGAAACATCTAAACTTTCACATTTATAATAATAGGTCTTTACCTATGAAATTGCCGTTTTGTATGAAAAAATTTAAACGAATTTTTTTCATGTATTTTTTATTTGTATTAATCGAAGTAATCACCCATGCAATCAATGCATCTTTGCCATCGCAGTGGCAGTTTATTGATGCCCTTCTTAAAGAAATCAGCTGGACGGGAGGCAACAAATTCTTCAAAGGCATTTTGTACTGCCTCTCGGGTATTGAATTTTTTTCCCGCCAAGAAGTTATCCAAATTCTGGAAAAAGTAGTAGTCTGTAGGCGCAAGGTCTGGTGAGTAGGGCGGATGACGGAGAGCTTCCAACCCCAGTTCTTGCAACTTGGAGACCGTCTGCTGTGCAGTATGAGGTCGCGCGTTGTCGTGCAGGAGCAGCGGAGACGAGCGATTGACCAATGCTGGTTGGAGATGTGCCAGCTTCTCCATCATTGTGTTCAGTTCTTCACAGTACACATCTGCAGTAATGCTCACCCCGTTTGGTAAGAAGCTGTGATGAATCACACCGGCGCTAGACCACCAAACAGTGACCATCACTTTTCTAGGGGTAAGTTTTCGTTTAGGGCATTGTTTAGGTGCTGAACCAGGATCCAACCAACTTGCTGAGCGCTTGCGGTTATCAAACAGAATCCATTTTTCATCGCAGGTAACAATGCGGTTCAAAATTCCTTCATTTGTGTGTCTGTTGAGCAGTGCAAGGCACGTCTCGACGCGTACTTCGCGCTGACGATCATTGAGTTCGTGGGGCACCCATTTGTCAAGCTTTTTTACCTTGCCAATTTGACGCAAATGGACCAATATTGTTTTGACGCTAACGTCGAAAGCTGCTGCTAATTCAGCCGTAGATTGTGTATCATCAGCTTCCACAATCGCCTTTAATTCGTCATTGTCGACCAAAGTCTTCGGACGACCGCGAGGTTCATTTTTCAGGTCGAAATTTCCAGAACGGAAGCGAGCAAACCAATAACAGGTGGTGCGTTGGTTTGTAGTGTTAGCTCCGTAAACGTCGTTGATGTTGCGTGCCGCTTGTGCCGCGTTGCTGCCACGACGGTACTCATATTCCATAAATACTCGAATTTTTAACGTATCCATGATGACGAAAAAGATTGAAATGCGATGAAAATGTAACACTAATCAATAAACAAATGACTACTTTTGGAAAAAAAATCCATGTTTTTAAAATAAAATTAATTTGAAATTAGAATTCTTACCCAAACAAAAATTATTTTGATTTGAAATGGCCAGTACTGCAAAACGGCAATTTCATAGGTAAAGACCTAATATAAGTCGGATGGGAACTATACCATCCTACGAATACCTCAGAAGTAGGATAGTAATCCCTACTAATATTATAAATGCGACAGTAACTCTGTCTGTCTGTGTGTTACGCTTTCTCACCTAAACCACTGAACCGATCATCATGAAATTTGGCAGAGATATAGCCTGAGATAGGGAGAAGGATATAGGCTACTTTTTTACGCAATAACCAACATCCACGCGGGCGGAACTTAGGGCAAAAGCTAGTATATAATATTTATGTCATTATGACTCCGTAACTGATAACCAGAGATCGGATATTCGGATGCATATTCACCTAAGTTGAGATGTTGGCTAACATGGAATGCGCTCTTGTATCGAAAAAGTCTTAATTTAGGTAAGTAATTTGTTTATTTTTTGTTTTAACTAATACAAATCACCCGTCCTCCAGGACATACACATATTTGTATCGGGTTAAACATAAATTTTAAATTAATACACATCTGAATAGTTATGCAATCCAAGAATCCCGGGGTTTTTAATAAATACTACAAATAATTTATAAAGCCGCTTCCATACTTTCATAGCTAAAAATTATCTTTAGGTAGGTAAATATGCATCCGAATATCCGATATCTGCTGATAATCAAGTCTGCTAGAGGCATTTATCACGTAGGTATGTTTTTAGCGTCATATAAGGCAATTTGTATTTTAATATTAGTCAGTATTTTAGTAGCTTAGGTACATACGGCTACACATCAAGCTGTACATTTCCAGTTTACGCTGATCTCGCACTGTACGGAAATCATATACAACGCGAGATCAGCTTATACTGGAAATGTATAGCTTGATGTGTAGCCGTGTGTACTAGAGATGGGCCGACGATGACTTTGGCCGACTAGCCGGCTGCAAAATGGCCGACTAATTACATTCTTATTCTGCTTCTAAAAACATCGCGAGGAATTAACTGAAATTGTCACCATCCAGGGAGCAGTCGTAGGAATTAATACCCATCCTTCTCTGTATATACCTATGAGAAGAGGCTTCAATCCTGCGGTGTGACAATTACTAATTAATTTTGGTCAGATCATGTACAGACTACGTAGATTGGTGTCTGAAATATGTTATTTCAGGAAAAAACCACACTGATTGAGTGGACCTGTCCAATCGGTGCACGCATTTATCAGTAATCATGCAGCTCAACTCAGAACATAAGCAGCTCAAGGTTTCGACGAACAATACCAAAGAAAGAACATTTGGGTAGGCCGCATAATTACATAGCACTGACTGTCCATTCAAGAAACATTTATCAGTAATCATGCAGCTCCGCTCAGGAGTTAAGGAGCTCAACGAATTATGTGAACTGCGATTGGTCGAGTTGAATATTTTTACTTATCTAATTATTTCATTACCTACTACGTAAAAGTTAACATCTATTTCGTATTGTTTTCTAGAGGCCTAGAACAGTTTGCAAACTATTAAGGTCGTCTGCTCTTCAAAAAGTCGAGTGAGTCTTGAGCGGTCAGATAGTAGGCTGGAAAATCGATATCAGATAGGCTAGCATGTTGTATCTATACACACATTAGGCCCGATGTTACATACTTTCACGATTCACAATAACGTTAGTAAGATCTGTAGTAAACCACATTATATTTAAATTCGTTAGCAAGATTTCGAAATCGTGACGAGATGATGTGAATGGCCGATTTAAGGGAAAGTTTTCATTACTATAATTAAATTAGGAAAATGTATATTACAGTACTTATTGCGGTTTTACACGCTTTATATTAAAAAAAATATCAATGGTGTTTCTAAACAGTCTAAATTTCTATCTGAGTCATAAGATTTTATACTAACTGGAATTATTTTACCTTGCAGAGGAAAACGACCCAAAAACTTATTTTGTGCTGGAAACAATTAAATTTAAAATAAGGGTAATGTAAATAAATATTGATAAGGAGAGAAATGTATGGCAATTTTGCCATACATTTCTCTCTTTATTTCTTAGTCATTGTATTTCAATTCAAACTTTTCAATCTAGTTTATATTTATTTATTTTTATTATTATTTAATTCGTAGTAGGTACTAATTGCCTCACGTTTTTTCTAACATTATACTAAATATATTACTATACCTAAATAACAAAATAAAAATTTAAACTAAAATACCCACCGAATAAAACAGAAACCTCCAGAACACACAGCACTCAAAAAAAAAAACTTTCCCAAAAATAAAACTTTTCGAGTCCACGGGATAAAATCTAAAATATTTTTCGAGTCAACAGGAAAAAATAAAAATAAAATAAATTCTTTAATCACTTCCACTCGCACACGTGTCCACTATGCAACTTCGCGACTGGTAAGTGAAAGGCAACGTCGTTGTTCGGACGGAGCCGAGACGCAACTGACCGCGCGCGGGACCCACTATAGCTTTTAATAGCCTAAGATAAGAGCTACTATAGGCAATAGCCAGATTTTTGACAAAGAGGGGTGCGTTATTGATGATGACGAAAAAGGTATTTTTTAAATTAAAACTGAGGTCAACTTTAATGGTCAAAATAATGATCACGCCTGTTTTCCTCGAAGCGTTGGGCACAGGTGTACCTATAGGACATCACATTGCGCCAATTATGTTTAAGTCCCAAGGAATTGAGGAAGCAGCTATTATTTAATGTACAAAAGAATGGACTAAGAAAACGAATAAGTTAGTATGAAGCAGCGTTGCCAGAAGTCCCGATTTTGGCGGGACATCCCGATTTTTAGCCCGAAATTGAATGTCCTGCGCGGGACAGGGTCGGTCCCGGTTTTGGAGATTGCTCGACGGTACGATTATAAGAATAGTAAAGTAACGTACTTTCGTTAAAATATTTTTTTTATGACTTTCTATCATCACGGTAAACTTAATTTGAAACTCAAAAAGATAAGTAATAATAAAGTCGGTTAATAAAAACACGACTGATTTTTTACGTTATTTTATTATGTCCCGCTTTCGAAGAAGGAATCCCGCTTTTTCACTCGAAAAGTTTAAAAATCTGGCAACGCTGGTATGTAGGAAGAAGTTCATGCGCTTATACCATATACTCGTAGTAGGAATCAGAATTCAATAAGCATGCATTTTCTTATTTTACAATAGACCAATATTGCATTCAAAACTTCAAACTCAGTAGTGAAAAGCGTGATGCTCAATTGACAAAGCCGTCTCACCTTTTGAAAGAATTAAAGGAATTCACAAAGGCATTTGCGACCAATGATCTACATACTTAGAACGAGAGGCCGATTGAGCAGGTTAAACTACGCTTGCAGCGCATAGTACGTGGATGGGTAATCATTTTTACACGCTTTATATTAGCTTCACAATGTATGTTTGTTTGTTTGTTTGTATGTAACCGACTCCTTTGAGCGCGATTTTGACCCACTTTAAACGGTCAGATTTCATTGAAACTTTGTAAACTTGTCGAGGACCGATGACAATTCAATAATTAAAAAAAAAAATTAAAAAAAAATCACGTTTTTGTAGTTAGCAGAACTAAAAAATAGTAAAAAAAACTAAAAAACACGCTTTAAAAACCATACTAAAAAAGGAGAAAATAATTTAATTCAATTAAAAAGCGTGGGGTGCTTGACATTAATTGATTATAAAAATACCTCAAAAAGCACCCCACGCTTTTTAATTAAATTAAATTATTTTCTCCTTTTTTAGTTTGGTTTTTAAAGCGTGTTTTTTCGTTTTTTTTACTATTATTTTTACATACCAAGGCCCCTCCGTGCCTCAGAAGGCACATTAAGCCGTTGTCACGGCTTTTACGGGTCGCCAGAAGTACAAAAGTCTGAGCCCGCGTGGAATGAACGCTCTTAACAAGGGTTTTCGTATTATCCGGTTATTGGGTTGTGGAGGTCAGATACGCAGTTGCTCCATGTACTCGATACACAGCTGCATCAGGCTAGACTGGAAGCCGACCCCAACACAGGCTAGGCAGATGATGGCCGATATATTTAAAACGTATGGTGCATAATCAGCCTAAACTGTCCCTTTTGCTGGAATACACAGGCCAGGCCTTCTTTTCTGTCAGAGGGGGTGGGCCGATCCATCCAAATGGACCCACACCAATGGAGGATGTTTACCTTCACCGTTCGGAGTGAAGTGGTGATGACATAAATTACATTTAGTCCACAATTGACCGGCAGCAAGTTCGTCATGCTCCCGTAGTTGTCACTTCTTGCGGTAGCGTCGGGGGTCGGGTTGCCTCCTTTCCTCAAATATGGCGAGGGGGGTAGTGACTGATCTTTGCGTTATGCTCGTGAACGGGTGCTGCTTGTGGTGACTGGTCGTCTTGCTGACCATGATTTTGTTATTGTTACTAATAATTACCTACCTCTTTATTTATTTTACGTCGATGGTCCTAGGTTATCATTTGTGGCCTCGACTTGTAACTCGGGTAGTAACAGCTACCTATGTGAACATAATCCAACATTGCATAACATGTAAGTTATCACGCCCCATATACCAGGAGGCTTTTATTTTGGTATTATGCTTTATTTGTATTTTATTTTTATTATTTGTGCTCAAGTTAAGTTTTCATTTTATTTTGTTGGTGTATTGGTATGGCTGGCTGACATATGTATGAATTTAATTAATGTTCTGTGTCTCGTAATATTTATTACTTTGCCTATGTATGTATAGAATCAAGTCTATCCGACTAAACAGACAGCTGTGCTGCTGGGGAGTTTGTTGCGCAACTTCTTCTTCCCAGCTAAAGCACTAGGGAGTGGTGAAGGGTGGGCGTTTTGGGGGACTGTCTTATGTATTTTGACGTTCGAAATGTGCTGATTCTCAGCCTAATTTGAATAATTTTGAATAATTTTTGAATAGCACCGACGTAAAAAGATCGCGCACTAGATTTTTAACGCGAACACTGGGTTTTTTCAACACACTCTGGGATGCGCTTTATTGGATTCTCAATCCTCGGCTCTACACTGAAAGTTAATAATCTAGGGCACGATAAAATCCCCCCGCGATATTATTACGGTTTCTTAGAAGAACTGTTCTGTCATATGACATAAAGGTGACAGGAAGCGCTCTGTATTTGGACATACGTTGTTGTCTTACTGTTTACCGCTTTCTAAGGAAACGAAAGCTTTATAATAATTAAAAACTTGAGAGGCGTCAAGGGACACCCGGATGGAATGAAGTTAAAAAAAAAAAAAAAGACGAAATGAAGATATCTGGCTTTCTTTCTATAAGAGAGAGAGAGAGAGTGGGAAAGACAGAGAAACATGCGCACGCCGCACGGCTTACAATAGCTTACTATAGCAAAAAGTGTCGTTACAACTTTTCGTGAGAATTTTTTCCGTCTAGCCCCCTTTCACAACGCGCGATAAGGAACTTCGTTCCAATAATTTATCATTTATTCTCTCTTCACAAAGCTGACTTAAATTAAAAGTGTACAAAGAATGTCTCAGCTGTATGCCATCCTTGTGAGAGACTGGTGCATATAGGTTTATCGAAGAAAAAAATCGGTGTTTCAGGTCACCAGCTTTAGTAAAGCGCCGACCCAGAATTGACTTTGAACCGTCGGGCTGGTAATCGAGACCGTTACCACTAAGCCTCCGCTGCTCTTATTTGTTGCTGTTTGAAGATCTCTTGTAAACTAAAGTGTTGTTTAGCACATTGTAAGACGAACAATGGAGGGCGCCATACAATGACATAATTCAACTCAAATTGTAACGTCATTATCGACAGCAACAGGTGATGATAATGTAATTATTTCTCATAAACATTCTTTCTTTCTTTAGGGAGCAGTGGTGGCTGCGACTTACGAATTTTAGGTCGTAAGTTCAAACCCAGACCAGACCAGACCCAGGTGTTTTATTTTGTTTAAAGTTATCATCACGACTGCTCTCAAAACGTTGAAGAAAAACATCATTAGAACCAAAAATTCAAAGACTTGTGACATCATCACTGGGCCCGCGTGGTGGATTACGGCCCACTCTCCGAGCTGAGGCCTATGTCCCAGCAGTGGGAGCGTTATAGGCTGATTACGCTATTCTTTGTTTACTGACTGCCTTGTTGGTCTAATGGTTGCAAGCATTTCTGCTGAGCATGAGGTCCTGGGGTTCGATACCCAGTTCGAGCAAAGTATTATTGGGTTTTTCTTTCTGGAATTTCTCAGTAGGAGCCCGGAGTCTGGATTTTTGCCCGATTGATGGTAATAGGTTCGCCCCTATTACATACATGGGACTTAAATATAACTGGCAAAATGTGGGTGTACTATACAAGGTGTAACAGAATAGACGCAAGACCTGAAAATAGTTTGTTTCTAATTGACTACTGAATCGATTTCAGTAACTTTTCATATAAGTTTTTTTTTTTAATTATGTGTTTTGCCATACCTACCACTGATTGGGCCGAAGAAAATTCAATCTTATTCCAAAAGAAATAAGACTCAATTTTAAATGCATAAAGTAATGCTTGGGTCGACACGTTTTTCTTTAAAAAAAATAGTTTTGGTCATTGTATTATGCTTTTAACTCAATACTCTAATTGGGGTGTATGAAGTCTTGCGTTAATTATGTTACTCGTTGTAATTATGTAGGTACACCTCTCTGGTCAACCCGGAAAACAAAGCGTGTTGTGTCTTACTTTATATTTACGTATTTTGAAATCAGTTTCTATGGTTTACTAAAAGGTACTCTGTCAATCAGGTTGAAAATTAAAAATAATAACTTAAAAAAAAACGATTAAAAAAATAACCACTAATAACTTTATAAAATAATATATTTTTCCTTTATTGCGGAGTTGATACATAACTTCCGTGTGAAAATACTTAATGGTTGCTATTATATTTATTTATTTTGTTTATGTTTTGTCTACTTTAGTTTAAGCTATTTTCTCACGATTTTTCTCAACGCCAACAATCTAGATTTGTCCAGACTGACCCATCTCAACAGAGCAAGAATTTATCACAATACTCAATATTTTAATTTCATTCCACATTTGGGTATTCATAGGTGGTAAACTTATAATATTATCATATGGACCCCTGTCGGACACAGCAAACATTCCTACTGTAGGTAGTCTGGGGCCATTCAAGTATTACGTAAGCAGTTTTTTAGCAATTATTGACCCTGCCCCCTTCCCCCTCGTCAGCAAAAGTAAGCAAAGCTCTTATTTCCCCCTCCCATGCTCACGTAAACATTGGTAGCAGACACCTAACGTGTCTACTCACTTTCTTGAGATTTTGGTATATTGTCATCGTTTTCTTCGAGCCATTCATAGACTAGTAGGGTTGCCATATGTGTTCAAACCAAAATCGACTATGTTTTGTAGAAAATCCAAAGTTAATAAATAAATTCTGCTGACGTAATCACCATCCATACCCCCCATCCCCCATGTCATCAAAAATAAGCAAAGCAAAGACCCCCCCGCCCCCCTGTAGTGCTTACATAATACTTGAATGGCCTCACTAGAAAATTACCTGTTACCATACCCTTAATACTCTAAAACTCATACTCCATAATATACTCCCCTTGTACATGACTTATACTACTCCTGAAAAATATTGAATTTAAAATTATTTTTTATTTTATTTCTTTTGTATATTTCTTTTATTATTATAGTACCTCTAGATACTAAGACATTCCTACTGTACTCTAGAAAATTTCTTAGTAACATACTCCAAATACTCGAAAAATCATACTCTTTTTACTCCCCTAGAAAATAATACACATACACCTGACACTCCCTTAAAATTACGTACAATTTCGGCTGACCGTGACAGTAACCGATGATGTCAAATTCAAGTTAATTGCTGTTAAAAAATAAAATAATAGTCATATTTCAAGGTAATACATAGATTCGCCATGTTTATGTCATAAGTAACCTTAGATTGACATAGATTTACCTTGAAATATCATTTTGATTACATGTTTTATGACCATTTTATGACATAAATATTAAGCAATGACCAATAACTTAAAGAAACCTTCCTGTTGTCCTTTTAATACTTTAAAAGGCTAACATAATCATATAAGCCGGTCAGACTAGGTCAAAACATAATTTGTTTCATCAACATTGTCGATTCTTCTTAATTCCACTCCATTATAAACGCCACTTATAGTACCTAATGATTAGCGACTATTTAACCAAAATTTTTAACCGACTTCAAAAAAGGAGGAGGTTCTATGTTCGACTGTAGGTATGTATTTTTTTTTTATGTATGTTCACCGATTTCTCCCCCATTTGCGGACCGATTCTCAAAATTCTTTTTTTATTTGAAAGAGTTTATTCCTGAGGTGATCTCATTGGCACCAAGTCAGGATCTGATGATGGAATTCCAAGGAAACCGAAGGCAACTCTCAAATGTTATAGGTATTAACAATGTTTTTCATATATTTTCTAAAGCTATTGAGACATTTGCGTATGCTCATCATGATCTCATGACTGTGAGCTGATGAAGGGAGGTACAACTCTTTAACGGTTAGGAGTGGTAACATAACTCCGTCCTATATAGACGGATTTGCAAAATTCTTTTTTTGTTCGAAAGGGGTTTTATTCCGAAATGGTCCCATTTAAATTTAATATAGATCTGATGATGCATTTCGAAGATAGACAACGGAACTCTTAAAAAAATGGCAGCAAACAAACTGCGATTGCTGCTATCAGTAGGGGGCCGTAATCTATCATGAGGTCCCAATGCGGGTTGGTAGATGTCACATGTTCTCGAATTTTTAATTCTAGAGCATGCCGATTTCCTCAAGATTTTTCCTTCACCATTTTGAGAACAGTCGTGGCGAAATATTCACTCAAAGTAAAGCGCCTGTCGGGGTCGAAGTATCCAACCTACGACCTACAACTGGGTAAATCGCTGTCAGTACCTCTGGGCCACCACTGCCTCCTGTAGTAAATTTGTGTGCCTTTCAGTATGTGCTCAATAATGTTTTTCTATTAACTATTTGAAATCTGCCACCGCTGCCTCCTGTAGTATATTTGTGTGCCTTTCAGTATGTGCTAAATAATGTTTTTCTATTAACTATTTTAAATCTGCTATCACTGCCTCCTGTAGTATATTTGTGTGCCTTTCAGTATGTGCTCAATAATGTTTTTCTATTAACTATTTGAAATCTGCCACCACTGCCTCCTGTAGTATATTTGTGTGCCTTTCAGTATGTGCTCAATAATGTTTTTCTATTAACTATTTGAAATCTGCCACCACTGCCTCCTGTAATATATTTGAGTGCCTTTCAGTATGTGCTAAATAATGTTTTTCTATCAACTATTTTAAATCTGCCATCACTGCATCCTGTAGCATATTGTGTGCCTTTCAGTATGCGCTCAATAATGTTTTTATATTAACTATTTGAAATCTGCCACCACTGCCTCCTGTAGTATATTTGTGTGCCTTTCAGTATGTGCTCAATAATGTTTTTCTATTAACTATTTGAAATCTGCCACCACTGCCTCCTGTAATATATTTGAGTGCCTTTCAGTATGTGCTAAATAATGTTTTTCTATCAACTATTTTAAATCTGCCATCACTGCATCCTGTAGCATATTGTGTGCCTTTCAGTATGCGCTCAATAATGTTTTTATATTAACTATTTGAAATCTGCCACCACTGCCTCCTGTAATTTATTTGTGTGCCTTTAAGAATAATGTTTTTCTATTAAATATTTGAAATCTGCCACCACTGCTTCCTGTAATATATTTGTGTGCCTTTCAGTTTGTGCTCAATAATGTTTTTCTATTAACTATTTGAAATCTGCCACCACTGCTTCCTGTAGTATATTTGTGTGCCTTTCAGTTTGTGCTCAATAATGTTTTTCTATTAACTATTTGAAATCTGCCACCACTGCCTCCTGTAGTATATTTGTGTGCCTTTCAGTATGTGCTCAATAATGTTTTTCTATTAACTATTTTAAATCTGCCATCACTGCCTCCTGTGGTATATTTGTGTGCCTTTCAGAATGTGCTCAATAATGTTTTTCTATTAACTAGTTTAAATCTGCCATCACTGCCTCCTGTAGTATATTTGTGTGCCTTTCAGTATGTGCTCAATAATGTTTTTCTATTAACTATTTGAAATCTGCCACCACTGCCTCCTGTAGTATATTTGTGTGCCTTTCAGTATGTGGTCAATAATGTTTTCTATTAACTATTTGAAATCTGCCACCACTGCTTCCTGTTGTATATTTGTGTGCCTTTAAGTATGTGCTAAATCATGTTTTTCTATTAACTATTTGAAATCTGCCACCACTGCCTCCTGTAATATATTTGTGTGCCTTTCAGTATGTGCTAAATAATGTTTTTCTGTTAAACTTGAAATCTGCCACCACTGCCTCCTGTAATATATTTGTGTGCCTTTCAGTATGTGCTAAATAATGTTTTTCTGTTAACTATTTGAAATCTGCCACCACTGCCTCCTGTAGTACATTTGTGTGCCTTTCAGTATGTGCTAAATAATGTTTTTCTGTTAACTATTTGAAATCTGCCACCACTGCCTCCTGTAGTACATTTGTGTGCCTTTCAGTATGTGCTAAATAATGTTTTTCTATTAACTATTTGAAATCTGCCACCACTGCCTCCTGTAGTATATTTACGTCATGCTTCCTGGCGGAACCACCTTTGCTGTAACAAGTATAAGTTACATGAACAATTCTATGGAATGTCTATAAAATTCTAGTCCTATAAAAAAAGTCTATATCTCTAGTTTCGACGTAAACTTTTATTTAAAGTGGTTGCGCTGCGGAGTATCCTTCCCGGCGAAACCACCATGATATTTCTATTACTATACATAGTATACGCAAATATCTAGTATCAAATAATTCTATAACAATTCTATATTGAACTAACACCCCTAAGCCCTCAGTCTAATTTAAATATACGAACAAAACGGTGCCTCAAACTTTTAGCAAATAACGTTTACGTCAATTATCATACAATGGGGCCGATTCTCTTGTACATCGAACTAAACTAACCAAACTATCACTAAAATTCCTTACTTTTGGATATGAGAAACTATTCTGCAATTGTGTGCCTTTCAGTATGTGCTAAATAATGTTTTTCTATTAAATATTTGAAATCTGCCACCACTGCCTGCTGTAATATATTTGTGTGCCTTTCAGTATGTGCTAAATAATGTTTTTCTATTAACTATTTGAAATCTGCCACCACTGCCTCCTGTAGTATATTTACGTCATGCTTCCTGGCGGAACCACCTTTGCTGTAACAAGTATAAGTTACATGAACTATTCTATGGAATGTCTATAAAATTCTAGTCCTATTAAAAAAAAAAGTCTATATCTCTAGTTTCGACGTAAACTTTTATTTAAAGTGGTTGCGCTGCGGAGTATCCTTCCCGGCGAAACCACCATGATATTTCTATTACTATACATAGTATACGCAAATATCTAGTATCAAATAATTCTATAACAATTCTATATTGAACTAACACCCCTAAGCCCTCAGTCTAATTTAAATATACGAACAAAACGGTGCCTCAAACTTTTAGCAAATAACGTTTACGTCTATTATCATACAATGGGGCCGATTCTCTTGTACATCGAACTAAACTAACCAAACTATCACTAAAATTCCTTACTTTTGGATTATATGAGAAACTATTCTGCAATTGTGTGCCTTTCAGTATGTGCTCAATAATGTTTTTCTATTAACTAAGTATTTGAAATCTGCCACCATTGCTTCCTGTAATATATTTGTGTACCTTTCAGTATGTGCTAAATAATGTTTTTCTATTAACTATTTGAAATCTGCTACCACTGCCTCCTGTAGCATATTGTGTGCCTTTCAGTATGTGCTAAATAATGTTTTTCTATTAACTATTTGAAATCTGAAACCACTGCCTCCTGTAGCATATTGTGTGCCTTTCAGTATAATGTTTTTCTATTAACTATTTGAAATCTGAAACCACTGCCTCCTGTAGCATATTGTGTGCCTTTCAGTATGTGCTAAGTAATGTTTTTCTATTAACTATTTGAAATCTGCCACCACTGCCTCCTGAAGCATATTGTGTGCCTTTCAGTATGTGCTAAGTAATGTTTTTCTATTAACTATTTGAAATCTGAAACCACTGCCTCCTGTAGCATATTGTGTGCCTTTCAGTATGTGCTAAGTAATGTTTTTCTATTAACTATTTGAAATCTGCCACCACTGCCTCCTGAAGCTTATTGTGTGCCTTTCAGTATGTGCTAAGTAATGTTTTTCTATTAACTATTTGAAATTTGCCACGCAAGACAACGTGCTCGAAAGTAAAGTCGTTTTATTCCGATCCAGTCCATCACTTGCTTGCTTCTAGCGACGCTATAAGCCGAGTTCCGTACCCTACGGAGGGTGCCCTTAGCGTGCAGTTGCTTAGTTTTAAGTTTTTAAACTCTGGCTGGTAGCCATGCCAGCCACAGGCAATTCCGGTTAAGCAGCCGACAAGCAGACAAGCTCATATAGGTAGAATTACGAGTCGTAGATCATGAGTTCGAACCCAGGTTTACACTTTTCTTTGAGTATTTTACTTCATCATCACTGCTCTCTGCTGTCAATTTGATGTACGTTGACTTGAAAAAGCGTGGCAGTTGAGAGTATGTCATGCTCACTTAAATGTCTCGCTGATGGTGGCGCGTGTGTTGGATCATTCGGTTCCCTACAAAATGGTTGAGCTGGATGGTGCTGATCCACGCGTCAAGTTCGTGAACGGGCGCCGTCGGTTGAGACTAGTCATCTCCTAACTTCCATGGCTTATTTTAAATCTTATATTTAGAATTGTTTTTTTTTTACATTGTTCTCACTTATAGAAGCAACAAGAATAATGTTCCCAAGATTTTGTAATACCTAACATGATTTAAAAGAGTGTCCATGGAGTTTCTTGCCCGTTCTTCTCCATAGAGATCTACGTTTTGGAATAGGCAACTAGCTTCAACTTTCCAACTGGTCGACTTTTTGACAGTTCAAAAGTGCCTGTAAATGGTTTAATTGAACTAAATGCTTTGAGTTTGAGTTTGAAGATATATGACATCTACCATCTCGTATTGGGCTTGCGTAGTAGAATATCACCCACTGCCTCTCATAGAGATATGGTCTGTGTCCCAGCAGTGGGAAAATTATAGGGTGATTATACATTATGCAGTATCAAAATTTGAGAAATTTAAATGTAGGTACTGTAGGCACATTATCTATCTAATACCTTTAAACGAGCAATTCTTGTATTAATGTTTACGGGGTGTCCGGTAAGTAATGGATAACCTTGAAATGGTTCATGGTAGAACTATTGGTCTTGCCCCCTATTATATGAGCCTTGTGTTGGTGAGTGTGTGTGCGTGATCTTATGTTATGTTTTTTCTTATAACATTTTTTATCAAAGGTAACTTCATTCTCTGCCTACCCACAAAGGACAAAGATCACAATATTTAGCGAGCCCTACCGCAGGATATCCTCAATTCAAACGAACATAAATAGGGACCCACAGTTATGCATACTATATGTACCGATGGCAAAACAAGCTAACTAACTAATGATATTTGATATTATCTATTACATCTATACAAACAAATAAAATTGAAGTGTCTGTTTGTAATTTCAAAATAACAGTTTTTTACTAAACGCATTTTAAAGTATATACGGTAACGGTACTAATAACAAAAAAGAAAACATGTTTTTAAATTTTAGTCTGCCTGTTTATTTCGACTTATCTCCATAACGGCTGGACCGATTTTGACGGGACCTTCAATGACAGATAGCTAATGTTATACGGAGGAACACTGGCTACGATGATTTACGGGTTGTATAGATCGTGATTTCGAACCTAGTTAAGCATTTTACTATGTGTATTTAATTTCTTGACCACTGCTCTCAAAAACAGTGAAAGAAGGAAACAATTTGTCTGAGAACCAAAATTTCCAAGACATGTGACATCCACCAAACCACACTGGGGCCGTGTGGTGGATTATGGACCACTCCCTCTTATAGAGTGGAGGCCTGTGTTCCAGTATTGAGAACATTATAGGCTGCTTATGATTACGATAGGTCAGCTTATCTGCCAATCCAGCTGTTCATCATCATCATTTCAGCCGAAAGACGTCCACTGCTGGACATAGGCCTCCCTCAAGGTTTTGCCATAATCGCCACGCTTGGCAGGCGGGCTGGCGATCGCAGTATGGTGCTAAAATGCATAGAGAACGCTGCTGCTCATTCTCTAGTAAGTCCCTTAGTCGTCTTCTACGACACCCACGGGAAGAAATGGGATGGTGCTATTCTTTTACGTCCAGCATCACACGGAACCAATCCAGCTGTTATAATCAAATATACTCCATTTTTATTGTACAAGAGCACATCGGGTTATTAAACACCTGTCTGTAAAAATTGCTATAAAACCTATAGAAATGCGAATGTATATAAATAAGTTTTATTATAGTTTTTTTGAGTTCGCATAGTACAAACGTATTTTTACGGTTTTACATTTTTTTACTAGCTGTGTCCACGATTTCGCCCGCGTGGTGAAAAAGTAGTCTATGTTTATCCTTATAACATCAGCTATCTGCCAGTGAAAGTCCTGTCAAAATCGGTAAAACCGGGCCGTTTCGGTGATTAGCTGGAACAAATAGGCAGACGACAGACAAAAATGTGTGTTTTTTGTTATAAGTACCTACCATTTAGTTAAAACCTGTTGTTTTAAAATTACAAACATACACATAAATTATTATATAATGTATAAAGATATAGATTTGCATTTGCAAATGTGGCCAGTACCTACTTAATTAGTTGAATAATCAAACAAAAATTTCAAAAATATTGTCCAAGTGTTGTTGCATCTCTTTATTTACTGGGTAAGTGTAATTAGGATTGTCCGATGATAATTAGATGGGAGCTAATGAGAAAATGACAAAAGCCACATGCAGGCATGCGGTACGCTAAGACACGGTAAACTTAGGTCCCAGCTGTCATCTTAGACAGTCATAACAATGGCTATCGTGTTACCCAGTAACAGGGTTGTGGAAATCAGGTAAATTACGGGTATTCAGCTGCATCGGGTTAGAATGGGAGTCGACCCTAAAATAGTTGGGAAAAAGCAAGATAGATTGATTAAATTTGGATTTTACCGTTACTTACCATACTACAATAAAAGAGGACAAAATATTTACTTAAACTGCCAGATTTCTCGGCTATTTAATATTTTGCAAACAAATCAAGTTTCATCGGTTTGTTTTTCACACTGACCGCCGAATTAATACCAATTTCGGACATCGAAATTAATATTTTAGGCGCAAACATTTGTTTTGCAGACCATACATTCAAAATTAATGTCAATAGGTCAATGCACTGCCTGTCAGTTAGTATTTTTTTTATTAATATTATTGTACAGATCGTGAATCTTTGAACCCGTGGTCTAGTTTGTAATGTGTGCGGCGGTCTTAACTGGCTTTTACAGTCGCATTCATAGACAGTAATTACAGTTAATATACTATTAAGGGGTCAGCGCCAGGGTAGCCGCGTGTTTCGGAATTTGCCTGCAATTTTTTTGACTTTTTTTTTGACATTTGAAATCAATTTGTCTGTGGTATTTTGTTGGTGAAAATGTTATTTGTGACCGTAACAAATATGACTTTACAGAATTCTAATCATTCAAATAATTAATAGGTACAACCTAAGTTCATTTAATCCCATTATATGACATTTTCATGAAATAATAGAAAAAAACCTGCAAATTAAAAAAAAACCATAGAATAATTGATTTCAACTGTCAAAAAATGCCTCCAATAATGGCTATTATTGCCGGCAATAATATCCCAAGGCAAAATAGAGCAATATGGAGCAATTTAATAAACTGACCCATAACCATTACAATATTGGCAATTTCTTTCAGCGATACTTAGCAATAGATGGAGCAATTAGAAGCAATATTGCCTAAAAAATTCAGGCTATTCTTGGCAATTAAAAAAGCTTGTCTACCACCTCCGGCAATTACCGCCGTCTGGCAGAAATATATGTGTCCACTGTTAAATAATAGCTCATTATCACAAAGTGCTACTGATGAGCACGAGGTCTTGAGTTCAATTCCCAGGTCAGGCAAAGTTTTATTTGCTTTTTTTATATGGAATTTCTCAGTAGCATCCCGGAGTCTGGATTTGTGCTTGGTAGATGGAAATATGGTCGTCCCCTATCACATAGGACATGGTCTATATGGTCATGCTCATTTAAATGTCTCAATGATGGCGCGTGTATTAAATCATTTGAGATATGTATAAGAAAAATGGGTCGGAACCTTTTTTTTATGTATGTTCCCGGATTACTCGAAGATGGCTGGACCGATTTGGATTTTTTTTTTGTTTGAAAGGGTACTTCCCAGGTGGTCCCATGATCATCAAGTCAGGATCTGATGGAGAAATAGAGAGACTCTTCAAATTTTATAGGGACACTTGAAGCGATTTGGGTATGTTTTGGAAGAGTACTTTCTCGGTGTGGTCCTATTTATTTCAATTTGGTGAAGATCTGATGAAGAACTTCGGAGATAGGCAACGGAACTCCTCAATAAATGATAGCAAATGGACTGGGATTGCTAAAATCTCATGTCTGTCTATTGTTTACACCAGTTCATAACATAACATCACGCCGGTACGCTATGAAGGGGTAAGCACATGAAAAATAAAAACTTTTCCAAAAAAAACCATCGACTTCCAAAAAAACACTACTCAGTGAAAAATTACTTTAATTTCGGAAGGCGGTGACCAAAAATTAAAATACAGCTCCAAAGACACCGACTTCCGAAATTAAAGTTATTTTTCACTTTGTAGTGTTTTTTTTTAGTTTATAATAAGTTCACAAATGACTTAAAATTATTGTGTTTAAGACAAAATTGACAGAATGGCTTCTAAACTGTTGTTTTTATAGCATTGAGGATTTTAGGGAACCAAATTTAAAGTTAGTGTAATAAAATGATTATTAAATAAACAAAACATTTTTTTTTTAATAACTAGAAAAATAAATTGTGATACATAGTTATATTTTTTATGTAAACCTAATTAAAATTTGCACGCTTGCTTGCAGGCAGAATACAATTACACTGTTCTAATATCTCACCTTCACCAACAATGTATTTCTTGCAAATAAACATGTGATTTGATTTTGGTTCCATATAAAATGGTTGAGCTGGATGGTGCTGATCCACGCGTCAAGTTCGTGAACCCGTCGGTTGAGACTGGTCATCTCCTAACTTCGAGGGCTTATTTTTAATGTTACATTTAGAATTGTTCCTTAATTTCTTTGCATTGTCCTCACATAGAAGCAATAATAATAATGTAACCAGGTTTTTGTAATATCTTGATTTAAAAGAGTGTCCTTGGAGTTTCTTGCCCGTTCTTCTCCATAGAGATCTATGTTTTGGAATGGGCAAACTAGCTTCAAATTTGCGACTAACTGATCCACTAGCGACGCTCTAAGCCGGATCCGTACCCCACAGGGGGTGCTCTTAGCGTGTAGTCGCTTTCGTTTTAAATTTTTAAGCCCTGACTGGAACCCATCATTTATTAAGGTTAACACCATAGTAATGTCCGGATAAGCAGCCGATAACCTCATAGATTGACCTGCGAGATGCCCAAAAAAAAAATGCTGTAGGTAGGTACACCGCTGCACATCTTTTCGGGGAAACAAGGCGTGTTATGTTATTTGAACGCAAACAAACGTCTGTGAATGCGGCGGTAACACCAAGATTTGTTATAGCACTACTAAAAATAGACTCCTATTTTGTCACGAGGAATCTTTGTATCCTTTTGCGTCACTCGGGCAGAGAAGGCGGGACCATCCGTTTGTCTAACGCAATGATTGTAGCAATACCCTCGGGACCGCTTATAATGGCATTCTGTAAGATCTTCTTTGAGTTGTGGACCTGTAATGGTATGCCAGATTAACAATGGATGGATTCTGTGAGAGATGATAATTGTTAGAAATATGTCTTTTGATTAAAGTTATGTCTGAGATGACGTCTAATAGAAATGTATGGAAGACTAGGATTTAACCCGCAACTTCGTTCGCGTCAACATAAAATAAATAAAAAAAAACCGACTTCCAAAAAAACCGAAATGGTCTCATTTAAATTTCATATAGATCTGATGATGAGTTTCGTAGACAGACAACGGAACTCTTTAAAAAAAGACCGCAAATCAACAGCGATTGCTACTATCGCATTGTTTTGATTTGATTGACTATGAGAATACCCCAAGGATGATTAAATTTCGCAATGGTGTGGGGCACTACAACTAAAAAGTGAAAAATAATAACTTTCCCAAAAAAAAACAACCGCCTTCCGAAAAAACACTACAAAGTGAAAAATTACTTTAATTTCGGAAGGACAAAAAAATAAAATACATATCCAAAGACAGCAAATTCCAAAATTTAAGTTATTTTTCACTTTGTAGTGGTTTTTCGCAAGTCGATTGTTTTAGGACTTCCAATTTTAAACCTATGAAAATGTATGGTTATTCCTGGTAGGTATAACTTTATCCGTGTTTATTAGAATTATTAGTCAAAGGGTTAGGTTATTTTTTTAATCCTTTTTTTTAAATAGGAAAAGTTTTTATTCAGTGCGCAAACTGTAAAAAAATTCTGCGTTGGGGGATCTAGAATGATATACCGAATTCATGGTTACAGTTTGCGCTCTGAATAAAAACTTTTCCTGTATACGTAGGTTATTGAAGATTTATTTAATTAAAAAAACTACTAGCAGCTTCCAAAAAAAACTATAAAGTGAAAACTAACTTTAATTTTTCAAGTTGCGTCAAAAGAGTATATGTACTCGTATACCCTTTCAAACAAAAGACGAATTTTTCAAATCCCTACTAGTATTATAAATGTAAAAGTACCTAACTCTGTCTGTCTGTCTGTTACGCTTCCTCGCCCAAACCGCTGAACCGATCGTCATGAAATTTGGCAGAGATATAGCCTGGGATTTGGAGAATGACTTAGGCTACTTTTTTACGCTATAACCGACATCCACGCGGGTGGAGCGAATTATAAATGACGGAGTTCTGAGGTAATAAACAAACGTCCTCTTAATTGAAGTCAGTTCAAAAACAAAAATGAGTTCGCTCTCGAATTGTGTGCGCTCACTTGAGTGAGGTGAGCAGTTAACTTTACAGAATAGCTCTAAAAACCTTAAGAGCATCACGAGATGGGCATTTTGCTTGCTTCTAACTGCATATAATGTTTGTCTTATAATAGGTAACCATATCTATTTATAAGCCAAGACTGATTCTATTCCTGGATCTTTAATACGACGTGTAGTTCTAGGCAAAGAATAGACTGCTCTATAGAAATGCTGACACAGATCTTGAGAGGCTCGTGGCTGAGTTATATGAGCCGCACCGGTCGATCGATCAGGTTAAGCTATGCTTGCCGCGGTCGGTCCGTCGATGGGTGACCATATATATTTCATACCGAGACCCTTCCGTGCCTCGGAAAGCACGATAAGGCGATGATTTCTTGAAAACGCTCAAAAAGGTGGTTTTTTAAACCAGTGTGCAGTGTATCTCTTTAACCGTAAATTATTTTGAAAGCAAAAAAATATATGATATTTTCAAGTCTTTTTTGCATAAAGTGATGGAACTGAAAACATAATTAAACATACTTTAATGCATCAAAAAAATCATCAAAGTCACCTCTTAATTATCTTTAAAACCAGTTTATCCCTTCAATAACAATTATAATTATAATTAAAAATATACCATAAAACTCCAAATGTCAAACTGCATCCAGTGATGGATTATTTATTATTAAATAGTTAATATCTAATTTTATACGACTTTATTTGCATTTTTACGACAATGCTTGCTCATTTATAACCTGTAAAATTTTCTTTATGTTATCCTGCATGCACGTTTATATTCTTGTATGTGTACACATGTTTTAGCAAATAATTATTATCTTATCTTATCTTATCTTCTTCCCAGCTAAAGCACTAGGAAGTGGTGATGGGTGGGCTTTTTTGGGGGACTGTCTTATGAATTTTGACGTTCGAAAAGTGTTGATTCTCAGCCTAATTTAAATAAATGATTTTTGTTTTTTTTGATTGGTCAATTGGACGCCCATCCTAAAAATGACCTCGTCAAATACAGCTTAACCTCTCAAAGATCCTCTGCTATGACCGTCTAATAATATCTTTACATAGTATAAAACAAAGTCGCTTTTCGTATTGTTCAAGAGGAAGGTTAGATTAGTAGAATAGGAAGGGTAGGATTTTCCTTCTACTGTTATTACACGCGTTGTCTACATCTCTGTTATCTTCTCTCCTATCGCAGGTGTGCTGGAAGAGATTTCTGTAGAAATAAGCATTACCTATGTACGTATTTTTCTGTTCCTTTCTTCTTGTCTGTTTATATGTGTGTGCATAAATGGTTAAATAAATAAGTAAGGTTTATATGTCTGATACACCGACTTCCACGCGGGCGAAACCGCAGGAAAAAGTTAGTTCTCCTATAAATCGTATCTAACTATGACTGCCAGTAGGGGGTTACTTATTATTAAAATGGAATTAAGGAAAAAGTTTACATTTTTCACTTTTTAGTTATAGTACCTACCCCACACCAATTCGAAATGTCATCATCCTTGGGGTCAAAACAATGCATATTTATGCGATAGCAGCAATCGCGGTTGATTTGCTGTA
Organism: Antitype chi; assembly: GCA_947359405.1. Lineage (NCBI taxonomy): Eukaryota > Metazoa > Arthropoda > Insecta > Lepidoptera > Noctuidae > Antitype > Antitype chi. The sequence continues at coordinate 6,857,936 of OX375836.1, forward strand.
ATTTTTTGAAGAGTTAATTTGTCTGTCTCCGAAACGCATCATCAGATCTTTATGAAATTTAAATGAGACCACACGGGAAGAACCAGGTATCAAATAAAAAAGAATTATCAAAATCGGTTCACGCAGTCGAAAGTTTCAGAGCCAACAAACACAAAAAAAAATACAGTCGAATTGAGAACTTCCTCCTTTTTTTGAAGTCGGTTAAAAAAACAACAACAGAAGTCCACCTATAATGATCCCACTGCTGGGACACAGGCCTTGTCTCTGCAATCTACCACACGGGCCCAGCGCGGATTGGTATGGTAGATGTCACATTTCTTTGCATCTTTGGTTCTAGGACATAACGGTTTCCTCATTATGTTTTCCGTCACCGCAATTTATTCAAATTAATCTAAGAATCAGCAATTTTTGAACGTCAAAATTACATAAGACAATCCCCCAAAACCACCGCCCTTCACGACTTCCTAGTGCTTTATCTGGGAAGAAGAAGTGGCGCAACAAACTCCCCAGCAACACAGCTGTCTGTTGAGTAAGAAGGATTAGAAACACTAACTAGAAGAACGAGTCAGTCAATAGGCAGTCATTTCATCATGTCATAACAATTTCTTAGATAATAGTCGTCACGATACAAAGAATTGAATTGTTTGTTTATTTTCACACTATAAATAAACCTTTGTTCATGCATTACTGTCTGAAAATAATGTAGGTAATATCGGAAGTATTGTGATCATCAGTAGCAGAGATGAGTTTGAATGTAGGGTCGAGTGCAGTGGTGGCCTAGGTAAAGGTTGCAACTTACGAGTTGATAGTCCTGCCAGGGGTGCGGGTTGTTCGAAAGAGATACCGCGGCCCATAGCACACAGGCAACTGAGGGAACACGGGTGGGTTTTAGTCAGTAAAAGTCTGACACGCCCTCCCGCTCCACACAGAGCGGGAGAAGTTATTTGATGATTTCCCACGCAAAAAAAAAAACGAGTTGTTAGTATCGAACCGAAACACATGCTTTACTTTCTGTAAATTATTTAATCGCCACTGTTCTCAAAACTGTGAAAGGAAACATCGTGAGAAAACCGGCATGTCTGGAACCAAAATTTCGAAGAAATGTGACATATACCAACCCGCACTGGGCCCGCGTGGTAGATTACGTGTGACCTACACAACCCAGTTACTGGGTTATTATCAAGGTAATTATTGTGGAGGTCAAGACAGTATTTTATACCCCTTGGTAAGACTGGTTGTCAGAGTTTGGACTTCTGACAACCTGTAGCGACTGCCAAAGATCTACGAATGAAAGCCGAGACCTATGGCTTCGAGTTGCAGTCTCAACGATAGGCTAGAGGAGAGACGCAAGCTTTTGCAAGCTTGCTGCTTGTCGTAGCGACTAAACGCACGGTATTGGTGCACACAAGACGACAGTCGCATGCGACAGTATAGCTCAACCCTATTTTAGGGAGCTCAACGGAATTGATTTGTTTGTCATTTTTAAAGAACAAATTACTCGAGTAGGTAATATAACCGATTACGTGCATCGCTAGTACAAAAGCTGGCCGGTAATACCTCTTAATTGGATGACATAATTCTCGAGAGTCTAACGGACTGGCGACACTGATCATAAATACATCACGGGACACAGGAGAGCAATTTGTTGGATAATTTATGGATTTATGTAATTTTAAAAGGTAGGCTGTTAATCGGAAATATCTAGTTATTTTTAAGTTACATGACATCACGCCTGCAATACCCAGAGATGGGCAGAGGTGTAGCGGTAGTCATCCACATTTCACCAGTTATGTTAAGGTCGCATGTTACAGGAGTTAAGCCTATTGCTATCAGCCGGCTCAAATCAGCTGAAAAATTCCCGATCACAAAACACAATTGACACTTTACCCGGCCTGGCAATCGAAACCGGAATCTCATGCTAAACATTAGCGCTTGAGAACACCAGATCAACGCGGTAATTTTTTTGTTCGGCCATTTTCTTATTCAGATTATTTATTTGTAAACATAGGTTACAGACATAACTGTGTGAGATGTTACATTTATGTAAGTTCTCTTTGCTTTGCCATTAGGCGTAGAAATGTTAGTATCAATGTCAATTATTTCATTATTCATTTTACAATATCAAATAAAGATTATAGAAAGAGCTAGAGTGTTGGATACATCCATTTATTATGCCCCTGACAATTAGTTAAGTTCCAAATAAAACTGCAATACCAGGAAAATACATTGGAGGTTACGTACGACGGGTCTTGGTATGTTAAGATGGATTTTTTTATTTTTGGAGGGTGGGAAATCATCAAATAACTTCTCGTCTCATCATTCTAATCATCAAATAGCTTTGGGTGGAGCGGGAGGGCGTGTCAGACTTTTTTCTGACTAAGACACACCCGTCCCAAGCAGCACATTAGCGGAAATTACATCCATAAACAAGCTATATTACAGTCAAAGGCTCTTATGTAGCTGTACTAATGGATAAGACGATTCTTGGGACTGTATGGGGGGCGATCTCTACACTGTTAAACAGCACAGCTGACTAATGGCAGTACAATGGACAAAAAAACAACAAAATGCATTTTAGTAGAACTTGAAAGAACTATTGTCCAGCTTTTGGCTACGTATAATGCTACTAGCTGGGTAAGAAGACCAAAGTTTGTAAACAGCTGCATAACGGGGTAACGTCACACCGTTTGTAAGCTTTGAACTGTATTAGAGAATAAAATTTAGCCATTGGCATTTTTTTATGGAGTACACAAATTCTATTATAATGCTTCCTCAATGAGCTTAACACTAGCTGGTTAAAAGCATTTTAAGACTGCATGAGCTGTAAATTAGTGTAGTGTTACTCCACTTTAATTCCAAAGCTTATAGTGTAAATATTATCTATTTCACAGCCTTTAGCATTATTGAAGAGTAGACATAGGTTAGTAGTGCTATGATAATGTCAATTTTGTCATAACCTCGCAACACGACTTAATCACATAGATTTTGTTACCAATGATCATAGTTCCGTACAATTAATGGATTCGGTCAGTGACCTTTCTAAAAAAATAATTGTAACGAGAAATACTGAAAGTAATGAATCAAACCAGACATGAGGGAGAAAATATTTATATGGTAAACATTTTATTTAAAGAAAATATAAAAGAATGGGCAATAAAGAGAAATGTTACTCAAGATGCACTGAAGGAATTACTAATAATTGTGAATAAGAGATTTCCAGATATTTTACCAAATGATCCGAGAACGATTCTACAAGCTAGAATAATTGCTTTAAAATAAATCGAATCTGTTGATGAATACTGGTACAATGGACTAATCAATTCGCTAACTATAGTTTTAAACAAGTGGCTAGACGTTTTAGAAAATATTAAGAGCATTGGTTTGAATATAACCTTTGATGGCTTGCCTCTATATAAAAATTCGAAATATGAGTTCTGGCCGATTTTCCGTAATGTTTTTGAAATACCCAACTATTTATGGTGTTTATTATGGTGTTGGAAAACCGAAGAATCTTGATCTTTATCTAGAAGATGGTGCCGATTCTGTTGGCACAAAATTCTCTAAACTAAACTAAAAATCACCAAATTTAGTTTAATCCTGTCAAACGACGATTTCCCATTCTGAAATTGACTAAAGTGACACCACTTAACTATATTTTAGTTTGACAGCAATAAGATTGCACTGAATTATTAATTTAGTGAAGATGGTAATTTTGCTATTCTGAGTTTGCCGTTTTTCACCAAAAATGTTGACTATATTAATTTTTCTAACTAAATCTGACTATTTTTAATCGCGATTAAAAAAGTGTGGAATAAAACTAGTGGTCATGAACTAAAATTCACACCAACACTTCGACTTCAGGTGCAAAAACAGTATTGTATCTTTTTTTTTTCTTTTCGTTTGCTTATATCTCGAAAATGGTGTGTCCTATCGCAAAAATGATGATAAATTCGACCCCCTTTATGAAACCCCTATGCCCCATAATCTCAACATGTAGGTAATATTTTTTTTATTTTCCATACAATAAGTGAAAAATTCCATAAAAAAACGTCGAGGCTGCCCTCCTGCACACGCTTCATTCAGCTCTTAAAAAAATCATTGCGTAGGGCACACAAGTACCACGTTGCGAAGCCAAAAGAAAAAAAAATACCACCTGCAGGCTTGGCACGACAACCGTAGAGAAGCGTTTTGTCGACGGAAGACAAGACAAAATGACGTTTCTGTGTAGACAGTTGTCAGTTTTTCACCGAGAAATGTAGACAAGCGATTTCTATTCTACAGTAAAGTAGAAATAGAAACCGTCATGCTACTAAGCCTGCAGGATCCGCGGTTGTCAAATTCGATTTTAGTTGTGTCAAAATTATTTTTAAGTTTAGAGATTTTTTTTTGCAGAATAGCTTTAAGATTCTCATAGCCAAAAGTAAGGAATTTTAGTGATAGTTTAGTTCGGTGTACAAGAGAATCGGCACCATTGTAGTTGAAATGAAACAGTTATTGAATGACGGAATCCTTCTATCAACAAGCGAGATTATAAAAGTCAAGATTAGATGTTTTACTTGCGATTCACCCGCAAGGGCTTTTATAACAGGTATGTGCATTTTCAAGCCCTCAGCGCCACGTCTTTATGAGAAGATAAATTTTAATATTGTGTGGCCGTTACAAAACAATAAAGCCGTGTCAGTGGCGCTCAAAAGTTTTATTAATTTATAGCTGTTGGCTAAGAAATGGTCAGTAAAAATAAAAGTAATGGTATACATTTACTGCGTTTTATTTTATTAATCACATACTCTTGATTTGGCTTTGGTAATTATATATGTTAAACCATTAGTTGGTTTTATTTCTCCATCATCTGGGTAATCTGACGTGTCACTATGGTTCAACATGCCACTTAGTTCTTTTTCTGCATTGTTATATGTTGCAATGGATGACCGTTTCACTATGCATTGCATTTTTGTCCAATCTGTATGATGCTTTGAATATTCTAGTTTCATCAATTTCGAAGTGACGTTTTTAATATATCATCTCAACCATCCATCCTTTTTCTCAAGCACTTGGTATGACAGATAATTTTCCTTCCCCTCTTTCTATTGTCTTCACTTTTTGAACGGCATTTCTATTTTCTGAAAACAAGAACAATTATTTAGCAATAACATTAGCATCTTTACCTACTACGTCAGAAGTAAGAGATCATTAAGTATGCGGATTTAGTATTTGTGCCAATAAGTAAAACGCTCTATAGTATTAAAATATTTACACCTATTACAGGTACTATCACAAAAAATATGTACACTATTATTAATTGATAAATTATAAAACAAACTAAGTTATTCACTTCGTTCGCATAATTGAATTGCAGAAGTGTGTAAGTGTGCAAGAGTGCGTACGACTCGCAATTTACAACACAAAAAAAAATTCGTAAACAAAATAGAAACAATAATAATACGTGCGGTGCGTAGCGCGTGACGGGTAACAAATTCACAATATATAAAGATAATATGGTAAAGATTTGGCAACAACTGGCTAACACAAGTTTGAATAACTCCTTTCAATAATATATATATATATATATATATATATATATATATATATATATCAATATGATTGGTTAAATTTAAATGGCGCTAACAAATCCTTCGCGACAAAGCAAATTTGCGAATAAGCGACAGTCCAAATTCGCTTCATCTCTTTCACACGGCCGGGAGAGCGTAAAGTTAAACCTAGCTAAATATTCACTTAGCTAGGTTAAATGAAGTTATAGTTTTTTTTTTATCTTACTTTATAACATACATTTCTAAGCAACATGGCAAGTAATGGCTCTCTGATTTGACATAACAGGCAAGAATAAGTAGGATCACAAAATTAAGTGAAGTACCTAAGCTACTTGAGTACGAAATGACCGAAATAGTTTTCTATCAATATTAGAGATCCCTAAGACGCTGTTGTATACTCTCACTTTGCTGCTTTCACCAGTCGTTAGAATAACTGAAAACCATTGTACAGCTAGCGTAAAGTTCTCAGCTGATCAATAGAATTAAATATGGCCATTGCACAGAAAAGAGAGTTTCAAGAGAATTTAGTTAGAATGATTGCTGGATAACAAATTAACGCCATTTTAATGTAAACAAGCCAATTATATATGAAAAAAATTACTGATATCTGTAAAATTTTCATGATATTTCAAAGCTATTAAAGTAAAAATACATTATTTTTTAGCTACAAATAGATATGAATGCTCATAAAATGTTATTTTTTTGTAAAAATCCATGAATAATTCGTACACCGTATTTATTTTGAATAATATTTTTAGTAAAACCATATTATTTCTGTGGCGCGTGTAATATTTGATAATAACACCTATATATATTAACAGTAAACTGGCACCCGCAGTACAATTTAGCGATAGAGATACAAAGAAACGTGAAAAATTACTTACCTTAAATTGGAAATTATATATTTGCCCACAGATTAGAGTTTGACATAACACTTGCACTGCACAAATAGTCTTTTGTTGCTATTTCTTTGTAGATTTATTAATCGCCGTAAGGAAACCATACACCATCTAGTGGCTGTCTAAGAGAATTACAGGAGCTGGATAGTGGCCTATTGACAGCTGTCTAAGCTATTGTGCAGCCCATGTACATCTCTTACAATGCTCTGGAATGCTTTTAACAAGCTACTATAATTCTCAGCGCTGGTTAATTTGGGGCCAAATGTAGAATTATAGGAGCTGTGTAGCGGGATAGACAGCCCTTGTACAAACAGCATAACAGCGTCGAGTTTTCAAAAATTCTGTTGTCCTGCGGCTATACAGCTATTTGTGCTGCTTGGGGTGTTCCCTCAGTTGCCTGTGTGCCAGGGGCCACGGTATCTCTTTCGAACAATCCGCACCCCGGGCAGGCATCGGTCCTTACAGGCCCCTTCAGTTGGTGTCGACATCTCTTTGAGGCGCCCGTGGAACACAACGCGCCTTCGACCCGGGCTTGGTTCTCACCGGACAGCTAGCTACCCATTACTCGCCGTTCGCAAGCCTACGGTGACCGAGAATCAGCCTGGGATTCCCGACGCCCAGGGCATCTCCTGCGGAGGCTAGGGCCGTGAGGGCGCTCTTCCCGAGCATCACTGCTTCGCTTAGCAGAAGGAAGCGACGACTACCCATGTACTCTCGCTCCGTACTATGGCCTGGACCAGGGCCGGACGCTAGAGATCGCCACCGATGTTAAGATGGTCACCCACCCACGGATCACCCGTAGCATGAATACTTTAAGGCCCATAGTATCCTCATCTCCCGTCTGAATGCTAAAGCACGACTGCTGCCCGCGCCCGCGCAGGGCACCTCTGAGCCTTTATCTCAAATCGGGGATATTCCTTGGCAAATGTTGATTAACTTACAATTGTGCTCTAGCGATTCTGTGGTACCTTTAACTATCTATTTTTCAGTGTATTTTTTTTTTTTTCAAATAACGAAGCCGTTTAGTAGGAGTATGGAATAGAAGCCAAAATATTGCGTGTTGGAAAATATATTTTTACAGCAAAAGTATTAACCATACAAAAAAAGTACCCTCGGCAAAATGGTCTATATGAATCTATAGCAAAATCATATATTTTTCAAATCTTCAAGACAAGCCGTTAATGAGCAGTAGGGTTCATAAAGTGACCGTGTTACGCTACCAAACGGGACTTAGGCCCTTAACCTGATCGATTGACCCATGCGGTTGTTATTACCTAGCAAACGTAGACACAGGCAACTGCACCATTTAAAGATTGGCAAGGTTTTTCCCCTACAATGTTATTTTAGCAGGCTTGTTGTGGCAGTCAATGCTTTTTAATTACTAGATTTAGCTGGACATTATTATGAATACATATTTATGTAATTAATAGTAGCTTTGTTTCCCTTAAAAAATCAAACGGACTCTCCTCTCTTCAATTTAGTTTATATGACATAACAACAGTTAGCACGTTTTAAGCCGGAAGGCTGTCATTCATGGATCTTTGACAGTCGTTACGGGTCATCAGAAGCCCGAAAGTTTGACAACCAGTCTTACTAAGAGTTATCGTATTACCCAGTTACTGGGTTGTGGAGGTCGCATAGGCAGTCGCTCCATGTACATGGAGATGATGACGTTATTAGACGCGTTGCCAGACTTTTGGGTACCAGACTACCCGTAACTGCACTGACAAATGAAAGCTGAGAAAAAGAGAGCAAAAAGAAAATTGGCATTACTACACAAAGATATCGCGCCCCTTATATTTTTTTAGTATTTATAATTAAATAAAGCTTAATTTAAATGCCATAAATCCATCATTACATTATGTTTTTATGTAAAATCTAGTCGTTAGTCACTGTGCCATTTAACACGGCCACACGTGCACTGCACTTTAGCTTATACGTCTAATTGGATGACACAATTGTATGTCTGACTTACGACGGCCGACAGTGTAGCGGTCATTTTACTAAATTAAATCATTAATCATCACTTTTCTTGTATTTTGATGATTTCATGCATTGTCTTGATTACAGTTTGACGATGACGAAAAAAATATTTCTGAAAAATCTCATGGCTCAATGAACAATTTTTACGTTGTGTCGAAATGTGTTACATTATAAACTGAAACATCACGACATTTTAAAACTTAAAGATAAAAAAAATTGTAAGAGGGCTTGTGGCTAAGTACTAACAACGCATGGGTCGATCGATGAGGATAAGCTACGCTTGCCGCGGTTGGTCCATGGATGGGTGACCATCTTTACATACCAAAAACCGTCTAGGACTCGTAAAGCACGTTAAACTGTCGGTCCCGGCTGTCATTCGTAGATCTTTGACAGTCGTTACGGGTCGTCAGAAGCCCGAAAGTCTGACAATCAGTCCCAGTCATTACCCAGTAACTGGGCTGTGGAGGTCAGATAAGCAGTCATTTCATGTACTATACAGGTATACAGCTGCATGGGGTTTGTTTTCTGATGATGGGATATCATGAAATAACTTCTCCCGCTCTGGGTGGAGCAGGAGGGCGTGTCAGACTTTTACTGACTAAAACCCACTCGTGTTCCCTCAGTTGCCTGTGTGCCAGGTGCCGCGGTATCTCTTTCGAACAACCCGCACCCCTGGCAGGCCCTTGCGGACCCCACCAGTTGGTGCTAACATCTCTTTCAGGCGCGCGTGGAACACAACACGCCGACGGCGCGGCGGCGCCGGCGGCGTGTTGTGTCGACCCGGGCTTGGTCCTTACCGGACAGCGAGCTACCCATTACTCGCCATCCGCAAGCCGGCGCCTACGGTGGCCGGGAATCAGCCTGGTTTTCCCGACGCCCAGGGCGTCTCCAGCGGCGACTAAGGCCGTGAGGGCGCATATACTGCAGTTTTTATTCAGTGCGCAAACTGTAACCATGAATTCAGCATATCATTCTAGACCCCCCAGCGCAAAAAAATTTTCGTCAGTTATACAAAAAAAAAATCAGCTGTTCCATACATTTTGACCACGTAGGTATTGCACTTTTCTATGAAACAGCTGATTTTTTTTGTATAACCGACGAAAAATTTCTGCGCTGGGGGGTCAAGAATGATATGCTGAATCCGTGGTTACAGTTTTCGCACCGAATAAAAACTTTTCCTGTATGTATATTTTTGCCCAAATTATATAATAATATGGTGGTTAAACTTTCCAAGACCAGCGACTTCAAAAGAAGTTTCGGTAAGAAATTATTACATTGGTAAACAATAACTTTGCTTAAGTTTCTCCTCAGAGGGTAGGCCGTGACACTTTTTCTGAGATTAGAACTTTTGTTTTGTTGTTCAATTTCAAAATCTCTGTATTGGTTACTTAGAGTGATTTCCCGACGGCATTCCTGAAAGGCAATCGGTATAAATACAGCCTTATCTCTTATTGGCATCAAATGTAGTGGAGGGGCTAAGAACACGCACAGGTCGATCGAAGAAGTTAAGCTACACTTGCCGCGGTTGGTCCGTGGATGGGTGACCATCTTTACATACCAAAAACCGTCTGTGACTAGAAAATCACGTTAAGCTGTCCATTTTTTTATTTTTACAACACAGCACTCACCGACGACTAAACCCATATATTATAAGCCTTATAAAAATATAGATCGAGTTAGTAATATTTTTCAGTTTTTGGTTTACACATAAATTTCAAGTTTTAGTATTTTTGATTTTAACATGTGACGTCACAAATCTTTTGACCCCCTGTCCTTTGTCACACAATATCACATTTCGTAGACCCCCTCTCCCCACTTAACGTGTGACTCAATTTATGGATGACCCCTTACCTATGTAATTACACCTCTGCCAAATCTTTTGAGGGAACAAGGCGTGATATTATGTTAAATGGAACACTGAATCATACAAAAAAACTACCTATTATATTAAAATAGATCGACATCTGGAATATTAGTCACAGAACAGTAATAAACTCTTTAGAGATTATTCTTATTTCCATTGTTCTGTTCTTATTTATAGAATGCGTCGTTATGCAATCGTAATGGCTAATACTGTGTGTAAAATTGTAAAATATGTACTACAGGAAAAGTTTTTATTCAGTGCACAAACTGTAACCATGAATACAGCATATCATTCTAGACCCCCCAGCGCAGATATTTTTCGTCGGTTATACAAAAAAAAATCAGCTGTTTCATAGATAAGTGCAATACCTACGCGGTCAAAATGTATGGAACAGCTGATTTTTTGGCGTGTGGTGGATTATGGCCACTCCCTCTCACCAAGAGGAGGGCTGTGTCAGTTTCCCAGCAGTGGAAACGTTCTTGGCTGATCATGCTTAAGGCCCATAGTATCCTCATCTCCCGTTTGTATGCTAAAGCACGACTGCCGCCCGCGCCCGCGCAGGGCACCTCTGAGCCTTTATCTCAAAATGGGGATATTCCTTTGATTAATTTACAATTTGTGCTTCGGGGATTCTGTGGTACCTCTAACTATCTATTTTTCAGTGTATTTTTTTTTTTTCCAAATAACGAAGCCGTTTAGTAGGAGTATGGAATAGAAGCCAAAATATTGCGTGTTGGAAAATATTTTTTTACAGCAAAAGTATTAACCATACAAAAAAAGTCCTTGGGGCAAAATGATCTATATAAATCTATAGCAAAATCACATATTTTTCAAATCTTCAAGACAAGCCGTTAATGAGCAGTAGGGTTCATAAAGTGACCGTGTTACGCTACCAAACGGGACGTAGGCCCTTAAGAGGAACCTAGTTGCGGGCTCGAAGTCACTGGTGGGCCTGGCTAAAAATCACGCTGTCTCACCAGGCTTCGTGTTCGACAGAGATAGTATCAGTGATGAGCAGTTACACGCTAGTCTACACGCACAACGTTATTGAGTGAGATGCAGGATCATTTATAGTAAAAAAAACGCGAAAAAATTAAGAAGTATTTTGGAAGATCGGGTTTTATGAACAAACCAATGCATAAATCAATGACCAATATAGTTTATTGAACTTTTCGATAATTGAACTTTGTCGGTACCGACTTGGTTTTGGAGATTTAACACTTCTTTTATTACTTAAACACGCCCAAAGTTAAGTAAAATTAGCAAGAAAAACGAATCTTTTTTGGCTCCTAACTTTTTAATGGGTTTTTATTTTAGTATATTCTGTTTCCGTACAGACAATATTAATAATGAGACAAAACGATATCATATTTTACTTTGGATGTGCCATGTCAGACAGTTGAGTAAAACACTCCCGAAGTTTGTATGTAAAAAATGTGGACTAGGTTCACCTTTTGCGTTCACAAACATCGACCCTCATACAGAAAAATCTTGAAGTAAAAAAAAACAATATCGATGTTTACTTAAACAACTTCAAGGGTTCCTGAACCGCAATAATGCCTTTAGATATTCAACAGCATCCGGAGAGAATGGGCCGGCCCCAACACAAAATAATTGGGGCTAGCCCGAGCGCATAATAACATAATTGTTTTGCCAACCATTGCCAAAATTCAACATTCAAAGGTCTGTTGGTGCTATTCTGTGTAGTTCACTGCTCATCTCACTCAAGTGAGCGCACACAATTTCAAAGCGAACTCATTTGTTTTTAAAGTAAATCATCGCGGATTCACAACGAGACACCGTTCTAATTTCCAAATGACGTTTAAAGAATACTTATATTATTGTTAGTCGTTCCATTATTAAAATACTGGTTAACAGCTGTAGGTATCATTAAAACTTCAATTCGAAATTCCTCCGAGAGTCACCGTTCAAATTTCGAAGAGAATCTGCGTTTGAATTTCGAAGTGAAGTTTAGAGAATGACAGCTGCAGGCCTTAGCACAAGAATCGTAGAGAAGCGTTTTGTCGACGGGAGAGTTGACAAAAATGACGTTTCTGTGGTAGACAGTTGACAGTTTTTTACCGAGAAAGGTAGACAAGCGATTTCTATTCTACAGTAGAGTAGAAATAGCAAGCGTCATTGTTAAGCCTGCTAGGACACAACACAGTCCTTCTCTCAGTGAGAGGGACTAGGCTGTAATCCACCACGCGGGCCCAGTGCGGGTTGGTAGATGTCACATGTCATAGAATGTTTGGTTCTAGGACATGCCGGTTTCCTCACGATGTTTTCCTTCACCGTTTTGAGAGCAGTGGTGATGAAATAATTTACACAAAGTAAAACGCCTGTCTGGGTTCGTACCTACGACCTACAGCTCATAAGTAACCTCTGAGCCACCACTCCTCTGAGAACGACATTACTGTTTAATTTTGTAACGTTTCTGTAAAATGATAACGGTTCAAATAAATATAGAATGAAAAAATCTTAAGAACGGTCGCGCCATATTGAATTTCTTGCGAGGTCATATGGGTTTGGATTAATTAAAGACACTTTCTGGAGCAAGAACATTTTTACGTCATAATCTTGTTAGATTCAATTTAATAGTAAGTATGTTAAGTTAGGTATACATAATTATATACACAGTTTTTGGTAGGTATATCTTGAATTAGATACCTAACTAGACTGATAACCGATGGAAAATTTATATAGGTACATACTAAGGGTCTAGCGTAAAAAAATTCACTGGTTATTTAAAAAAAACCGGCCAAGTGCGAGTCGGACTAGCGCACGAAGGGTTCCGTACCATTTATAATAGGTCTTTATGCCTATGAAATTGCCGTTTTGTATGAAAAAATTTAAACGATTTTTTTTCATGTATTTTTTATTTGTATTAATCGAAGTAATCACCCATGCAATCAATGCATCTTTGCCATCGCAGTGGCAGTTTATTGATGCCCTTCTTAAAGAAATCAGCTGGACGGGAGGCAACAAATTCTTCAAAGGCATTTTGTACTGCCTCTCGGGTATTGAATTTTTTTCCCGCCAAGAAGTTATCCAAATTCTGGAAAAAGTAGTAGTCTGTAGGCGCAAGGTCTGGTGAGTAGGGCGGATGACGGAGAGCTTCCAACCCCAGTTCTTGCAACTTGGAGACCGTCTGCTGTGCAGTATGAGGTCGCGCGTTGTCGTGCAGGAGCAGCGGAGACGAGCGATTGACCAATGCTGGTTGGAGATGTGCCAGCTTCTCCATCATTGTGTTCAGTTCTTCACAGTACACATCTGCAGTAATGCTCACCCCGTTTGGTAAGAAGCTGTGATGAATCACACCGGCGCTAGACCACCAAACAGTGACCATCACTTTTCTAGGGGTAAGTTTTCGTTTAGGGCATTGTTTAGGTGCTGAACCAGGATCCAACCAACTTGCTGAGCGCTTGCGGTTATCAAACAGAATCCATTTTTCATCGCAGGTAACAATGCGGTTCAAAATTCCTTCATTTGTGTGTCTGTTGAGCAGTGCAAGGCACGTCTCGACGCGTACTTCGCGCTGACGATCATTGAGTTCGTGGGGCACCCATTTGTCAAGCTTTTTTACCTTGCCAATTTGACGCAAATGGACCAATATTGTTTTGACGCTAACGTCGAAAGCTGCTGCTAATTCAGCCGTAGATTGTGTATCATCAGCTTCCACAATCGCCTTTAATTCGTCATTGTCGACCAAAGTCTTCGGACGACCGCGAGGTTCATTTTTCAGGTCGAAATTTCCAGAACGGAAGCGAGCAAACCAATAACAGGTGGTGCGTTGGTTTGTAGTGTTAGCTCCGTAAACGTCGTTGATGTTGCGTACCGCTTGTGCCGCGTTGCTGCCACGACGGTACTCATATTCCATAATTACTCGAATTTTTAACGTATCCATGATGACGAAAAAGATTGAAATGCGATGAAAATGTAACACTAATCAATAAACAAATGACTACTTTTGGAAAAAAAATCCATGTTTTTAAAATAAAATAAATTTGAAATTAGAATTCTTACCCAAACAAAAATTATTTTGATTTGAAATGGCCAGTACTGCAAAACGGCAATTTCATAGGTAAAGACCTAATATAAAAAAAAGCAAAAAAATCATGTTTGTTGTTTGGCCCCCTTAAATATTTATTTTATTGTTTTTTAGTATTTTTTTTGTAATAGCGGCAACAAATATACATCATCTGTGAACATTTCAACTGCCTAACTATCACGGTTCATGAGATACAGCCTGGTGTCAGACGGACAGCGGAGTCTTAGTAATAGGGTCCCGTTTTACCTTTTGGGTACGGAACCCTAAAAACAGCTGTTTCATAGAAAAGTGCTCTTCTAGTCCTCTCCATAGGAAACAACCAATTGAACCGTGCACCTAAGAGAGGTTAGGGAAGATTTCTTACCTTACTTAATAAGTTACTAAAAAAAAAACCAAGCAAAAACGAACAAAACCTTAATGCGAGTTGGAAATTTGTAGAAATATTATATACTTACTAGCTTTAGAATAATTCTGGAACTAAATGAAAATAAATTTAAATTATGCATTAAACGCACACTATCTAGACAAGCATATTATAAGTTAGATGATTATATTGTTGATAAAAATGCTTGGCTTAATGCTGGTCCGACTCCACAGGCTCCTGGGCTTACTATTTAAAATTTTCATATTTGGAAGAGATGCGCCCCTTTTTTATGTTTTCTGACATTATGAACATTTCTGTTCCTATTATTTTTATTTTTTGACATTACGAATAAGTTTTTATTTTTACTGAATCAAGTATTATTTATTAAAATTGCAAAAGATGTTAAATATTTTTCTTTCTTTTTGGAAATCAAATTTTATTAATTTCTCAAATACATTGCAAACTATAATTTTATATAATTTAGAAGCATTTTGTTTAAACTTTGTAAATGTGAGTACCATGCATCCGTATAATAATTATGTTGTTTTGATGTACGTTGACTTGAAAAAGCGTGGCAGTCGAGAGTATGTCATGCTCACTTAAATGTCTCGCTGATGGTGGCGCGTGTGTTGGATCATTCGGTTCCCTACAAAATGGTTGAGCTGGATGGTGCTGATCCACGCGTCAAGTTCGTGAACGGGCGCCGTCGGTTGAGACTGGTCATCTCCTAACTTCCATGGCTTATTTTAAATCTTATATTTAGAATTGTTTTTTTTTTTTTTACATGGTTCTCACATATAGAAGCAACAAGAATATTGTTCCCAAGATTTTGTAATACTTAACATGATTAAAAAGAGTGTCCATGGAGTTTCTTGCCCGTTCTTCTCCATAGAGATCTACGTTTTGGAATGGGCAACTAGCTTCAACTTTCCAACTGGTCGACTTTTTGACAATTCAAAAGTACCTTAAAATGGTCTAATTGAAATAAATGCTTTGAGTTTGAGTTTGAGTTTGATAAAATATTAACTATATTATGTACCTAACTTAACTTACCTCGGTATTTTACACACGGCTACACATCAAGCTATAAATTTCCAGTATAAGCTGATCTCGCATTGTATAGGATTTCCGTACAGTGCGAGATCAGCGTAAACTGGAAATGTATATAGCTAGATAATGTAGCCGTGTGTACCTACTTAATTTTAAACAAACTGTCCATTAATAAACCATTTCGTCTTTCAAAGCTACACTATTTTTTATGTTCGTCGTTTAAATTCAAATTCAAATATGTAGTTCTATTTGTAGAACACAGGTAAAGTGCAGATGTCAATATTGTTATTAAGAATGAACGCTATGTCTTACCGTCAACGCCAAAACGTCAAAACTAGAAAACCGAATACTTATGGGATCACCTCAGTTACAGTGTCTGTCCGTCCGTCTGTCCGTATGTCCGTTCTCATTGTCGAATCTCGACTCGCACTTGCCCGGTTTTATATTTGCACTAACCGAGTGACAGCCCTATAGAAGTAGGGAAGAATTTTGAGCTCTGTTAGAAAGCTTTTATTCTGCTCGGGTATATATTCTGTGCCTCAGGTCCAGTTGAAAACTAGTGTCAGACACTAGGGGGTGTATTCATAAACGATGATTAAAGATAAGAGATGTTTAAACCTCAAAAATGTATGGTTAATCAGTCGCTAATCATTACTTAACTTTAAGCAGCGTTTATAAATAAGGGGTAGTTGGCTGGAATTTTTGCTGAACTGGGCCTTTTAAGCGCAGCCGTGAGACACACTGTAATGCTAGTTTCCGAGTTCTGACATCACACTTTACACATTTTTCTTTCTTTATTTTTTTGTTGTGTATTGTGTGCCTTTTTTAGTCTGTGCTAAATGAATGTATTTTCTTTCTTTTAGCAATGTTGGATTTATTAATCGACGGATTTTTCGTTAATCACCACTGTTAGAGAAACGGCATGGATTTCTTAAAGCACACCAAATAAATAGGTCAAAAACTCGTCGAATGCAATACCTGTTTCTTTTTCGAAGTCGATTCAAAATAGGGAGTGATTTTCAAGGTTCAAGGATGAAGATCCTATATAGCTTTATACTAAGTAATTACCGAAATAATATTGTATCTAGGTAAACATATTTAAGTAACTGACAGTCTTACCAAGTAACTAGGTTGTAGAGGTCAGACAGGCAGTCGCTTCATGTAAAATACTGATATTCAGCTGCATTTGGTTAGGCTGGTATCTTAGCCTTTGGGGAAAATCTAAGCAGATGATGATTTTAGTCGGTAACTTTAAAAAAAAAACAACTTATTACTACAAACTTGACGGAATATACACAGCTAATTAATATTTGCGTAAAAAAAGCTCTCTGCATCGTACATACACTCCATATGACAAGAGTGACGCTATTTTTACCTAGATTGACGTAATTGCGACCGAGTAATTAGCGGTTAAAAATAGGTCATATATACATTAACCTATGATTCAAAATATTTTTGCAATCCTGAAACAAAAGTCTTGTAAGAAACAATAATTATACTTTAACAAAAATTTTGAATATAGAAATGAATTGTCAAAATTTTCTCAAGCCAAAATCATAACCTATTTCAGCTAGGAAGGAACATCGATCCGCAAAATTTTTGTGTTCATATCTAAGATTATTTAATACGATTACAGGGTTACAATGACCAATAATCAGATTAACCTTACACGTAATTTGTCGTCACTCACACGTTCGCATCAGAATATGTGTCAACTTTGACATTGGCGAAAATATCGCCCGTGAAACATGGAAATCCTCACTAAATTGTCCAGACATCACCAGGATAGAACAGCGCATGCTTAACACCCATTCAGGAACGTAGCCAGAACGAGACCGCAATAGGAGCCAGAGGGAGACAGCTATAGGATTCCTAAAATTCAGGGAAAACCACTTTGGCTGCCGAACATTGTAACACATTAATGTTATGTCATTCGTGCAAATTTTAAAATCCTTCAACTCGAATACGTCACAGTTTTTTCGCAATTGGAACACTTGAATTCGAATCACAATTTTACAGTTCAAATTAAAAGAAAATGCGGCAAAGAGTAACCGTCACTTTTTTTTTCTTGAGCTAACGCGGCATCGTCGACGCCTTAACATTTGTCGGTCCGTTACTAACTGCATTATACAGATTTTAGGTCACACGTACTGAACTAAACTAGTGAATTAATTGAAGGATAATGTACTTACGTGTGCTGCATCGACCACGCGGCGACATAAAACACTTAAGTCTATGCATTTGTTAGAAAAACCGACGATTTAACATGTAATAACGATTAAAACACACGACACAGTTATAACCTGCCAGCTTTACACAACAATTTATTTTTACACTAACTCGGTATGCGGTACGCGGTTAATTTTAAATAATTATTTAAACACAGTAAGGCTGAAATGTGTGTGGTTACTAGTTTCGTGGGGAAAAAAAATCAATTGCAGACGGTCCGTCGGGTAGCCATTTTGTCTCCGACTGGATAAGCAGGGCACTGTTTTGTACGCATGCGCCAAGAGCCGCCCAAATCTCTATGCTCGAATAGATGAGTACAACAGAATATACGGAAAACTTGAAACTCTCTTAACTCAATGTTACTAACGTCATTTTTTGAGGCTGGCCGAATTTGACAGGAAATTCTTTTTTCCGAAACAAAAGAAAGCGTTTTCCATTTTTGAATTTTAGTGACGGAGTCTTGTTAGTGTTTGATATTTAGTAAAAATAAATGACAGTCGCTTTTACGGCAATTTATTTAAGAAAATGGATTTTCTTATCGCCTGATAATTTCATCTATAGATAGAAAAATGTAGCGCAGACTCTATAAAATATCTAGAAAAGGATACATTTTCAACAATGACAGTACCTAGGTACCTGTATTGACAGATATTTCCTATACTTAACAAATATTAAACTACCTTCATAATCATGGCTTTCTTGAGTTAAACAGTCCCGTGAAAACTCAGTCACCCAAAATGTACTTGCCTCGAGTATGTGTTTCGCGCTCACCAAGATAGATGGCGTTGTTTACAGCATTGGTAAAAAATATATTGTAAGTATGTCATTATTTAAATACCTATTCGTAATAATTATAGTTTTGATATAAAAGGTACCTACTTTTTATAATCGTCATACTGTGTGTATATAGGTTTACCTATTTATAAATGTCTATTAAAACAAACACAATTGTTTTGTACCTATATGGGTTGGGATTGCCTCAGAACTAATTTATTTATTTAATAACTAATATCTAATATCAATGTACTAATTCCTTATTTTTTTGGGTGGGAAATCATCAAATTACTTCTCCCGGTCTTTTACTGACTGAAACTCACCCGTGTTTCTTCAGTTGCCTGTGTGCCAGGGGCTACGGTAACTCTTTCGAACAAATCCGCGACCCTGGCAGGATATATATTCCTGCTGATCCCTCTATCAAAATCTAACCTGTATCTGTCTTGATTTCTGTCTGAAACATTTTCTTGTTTCGTACTTTTTAAGGCGCGAGTTTTTATTAGTTGAGTATTTTTTATCTTTACTTTGGTTGACCGCGCTAATCTATGGAACTGCCGGACGGTACTGAAAAATTATTTTAGCATTTAATAGCCCAATTATTGATGAAGAATATAGGCAATAGCCTATAGGCGCGTCCCTGCGCTATTATTTCGTTTTCTTTGCTCCTAAGGGTTCAAGCGTGATGTTAAATATAACATCACGCTTGAACCCTTAGGAGCAAAGAAAACGAAATAATAGCGCAGGGACGCGAAGCGATGCGACGGGGTGGGTTTTTTCACACGGACGAATATAGACAGACCCTTTCTTTTGCCTTTGCCGGAGTCGAGAAAAAATGTGGCGATATATAGTACAATACCTCAGCTATGTCTGTATGTTATGTTAATTAAATGTGAGTACGGAAGCATTATATTAATTGACATAATAACTACGTAATAAATGATTCATATCAAGTTATTTCAAATAAATAACAATAACAAACGGTAGTATGGAGAAAACCGACCGCAACGTTTTGCTTTTGTTTTTGCATTCTTAGAAAAATAACTTAATAGGTAGGTACTGTAATGAAAACACCTTTTTCAGTATAAATATTTGTGTATTTAAACTCTTACCCATATACAACCCTGGTATATAACAATACATAATTATCAAACTATTTTATTAGGTATTCAACATAAGAACAATATAGACTTCTTCATACAACCTTCTTTCTCATTTCGAAGCTCGGAGAGAACTAATTTAGAAAACTAGGCGTATCCCCAAACATCGTATTCCATTCAGTTCCGTTAAAAAACCAGTAGGTACTTTTTCAATAACTGTCAAATGAGATACTTTTTAAACGTCACTACACTGATATAAAATCATTTGAGGCAAATTAGATACATAGCTACTTTCAATTTGTTAATTAGTATTTAAAATAACTATATAATATCTGGTATTACCGAGCTTCGCACGGTTTTGTTTTTTGGTTTGACGTTTTCTAAAAACGAAACCTAGCTAGATCGATTTATCGCCCCTGAAACCCCCTGCATACTAAATTTCATGAAAATCGTTGGAGCCATTTCCGAGATTCAGATTATACAGGAAAAGTTTTTATTCAGTGCGCAAACTTTAACCATGAATTCAGCATATCATTGTAGACCCCCCAGTGCAGAAATTTTTCGTCTGTTATACAAAAATAAAACAGTTGATCCATACATTTTGACCGCGTAGGTATTGCACTTTTCTATGAAACAGCTGATTTTATTTTTATATAATAATAATATAATAATCGTTTAATTCGGAAATCAGGTTCCATTTTGTTAGTATTACAGTCTTAAAAAACTAATGTTAGTACGCAAAATATTAAAACTAAACGGGCATGAATCACTCATCTCCTGTTGCGAAGAGAGTGCCACCCCATCCACACCTGCAGCATTGGTGAATCCCACCGTTCAGATTATATAACAGACGAAAAATTTCTGCGCTGGGGGGTCTAAACTAAAATTACATACTGAATTCATGGTTACAGTTAAGCACTGAATACAAACTTTTCCTGTATACCTACACATATACAAGATGTAACTTAAATAGCGCACAACCTGTTAAGGGGTTATTGTGCTCATCATTATCAACAACTTTTACTATGGGGCCAAACCTGAAATCGCGAAACAAAATCAGCTGTTCCATATACTTGTATTCGCATAAATCGTCAAAATGTAGGGAACAGCTGATTTTTTTTTTACGATTTCAGGTTTGGTCCCATAGTAAAACTTGTTGATAATGATGAGTACAATGACCCCTTAAGAGGTTGTGCGTTATTTAAGTTACACCTTGTATACAAGAATTGCTAGTTTAAAGGTATTAGATTTGGAAACCATGACAGTACTATTGCATAAACCATTGACATCACTTAAGTACGTATTCTTTAAACACCATCATTTGCGTCATCTGCTTAGCCTTATCCTACTATGTTGGGGGCGGCTTCCAATCTAACCGGACGAAATCAAAATCAAAATCAAAAGTCATTTATTCAAACTAGGCTGAGAGTCAGCTCTTTTTGAACGTCAAAATAAAATTACATAAGACAGTCCCCCCAAAACGACCGCCCTTCGCCACTTCCTAGTGCTTTAGCTGGGAAGAAGAAGTAGCGGAACAAACTCCCCAGCAGCACAGCTGTCTGTTAAGTTAGAAGAACTTGATTCTATACAATAATAGGCAATAAAAATTACGAAACACAAAAAAAAAACATAAAATTTGCCATATGTCAGCTAGCACACGCCAATATACCATCAAAAATTGAAAACTAAAAATAATAGAAAATTAAAATAAAACGTAAACAGAACTTCCAATCTATATAATAGCCTTCAGGCATAAAGGGCAATTCTGCATTATGCAAATATAGCTGCAACTTAAAGTAACAAAAGTTAAACTAGGACCTCTGGACTAAAATTAATAAAAACTTAATACAATTAACAATAACAAAACCATGGTCAGCAAGATTCAGCTGAGTACAAGTAGCGACTGCCCATTGGACCTCCACAGCCCCGTTATTAGCTACCACGATACCCCTAAGACTTTTGGCCTTGTGTATTCTCTTATCGTCTTTTCGAAATTCGAACGGTGTCTCGTCTTGTATATCCGCGATGATTTAAAACAAATGAGTTCGCTTTTGAATCGTGTGCGCTCACTTGAGTGAAGTGAGCAGTGAACTTTACAGAATAGCACTACTGCAGAATCAAGACTTCTGTCTCGATGTCTTCCTGACAAAATGTGTCTTAATTCTCTCATTTTATTCACTCAGACTGGCTTCAAATTAATACAAATTGTCATGAAACGTACTCAACGAGTGACATGATAAGGAAAAACCAATTACATGTTACATTATTTATTGTTCCCTATATAAATCAGGATATTTAGGGTTTTATCCTGTTTTCATAGTCATGTGGACAGTTAGGATGACCAAATATATGATTTAATTAGGACATTGTAACTTGAGGGAACGCCTTAAAAGGACACAAAAGGTACAATGGTGAAATTGCCGATGTCATAAAAAAAATTGGTACGTAGTACTTGCAACCGGTGCACTTTTATGGATTTACCAACGGGTTTTGTAGTTCCCAGCAACTGGGTTGTTAAGGCCATGTAAAATACAGGTATTCTGTACTCAACTGCATCCAGTTAGACTTGTAGCTGACCCAAACATGGTAGGCGAAAAGCCTTGCCAAATGTGGATATGCGAACTTGAATTAAGCAAAACGAACAGGTACATAGCCCGTGGTTTTATCTACTTCTGCTGACCCTCATGTTTTTTATAGGCTTTCGATTGACCACTATCTTATCTGAGCAGCGATGATGCGAACTCTAACTGTCTTATTCAATGGCATATCGATGGAGTTACAGCAATGGAATCTATTGAAGATTCAGTTCCTGTCACTTCATGGACTATATCCAAAGTGAGCACAGACCGTCAGGGGCGCAGGGGGGTCAAACACCTCACTCCCGCCACTTGACTGCGTTGAAGGGTGCTTAAGTGCCTTCGTAGCCCTCGGTGCAAGTGTGCGAGGGAACACAGGGTGCTTTTAGTCAGTAGAAGTCTGACAGACCTCGGCCGCACCAGGGCGGAGGATATCCTTGTGGATTCCAACCGTTACCAAAAAAAAAGACTGTCAGGGGACAGGTCGTAAGTTCCGAGTTCTAGCCTCGAGGATCCATTAAAGTATTGACGTGAATAGTATAGGTCCACGCGCTTTTTTTTTTTGTTGGGCATCTCGCAGTTGGCCTTGAGAGGCCGTGACTGCTCAACCGGGCTTTCCTGGGGCTGCCATTAAGAATTAACTTAACGCCTCCAGCCAGGACTTACAAACTAAAATTTATAAACTAAGTTACTGCACGCTGAGGGCACCCCCTGTGGGGTACGGGCCTCGGCTCAGGGCGTCACTCATAGGGGGACAGCTAGTATTGGGGACATGCTGGATCAAAAGGTTGGCATTATTATTATTAATCGGGGAATTTAAAGCTACTGGCTCAGCTGCGGCGCGGGCTGGCGCTTCAACGAGCAAGGATCGGTCGGGGGTCTCGGCGTTATGCACCGTTACACGGGGTCCTCGCGGGGCGCGAGGACCTCGGCGGCGAGGTCGGAATGACGGTTGTGTGCGGTGTGTGCGAACTGTACTGGTGGCCCTATTGCTTTCCTGAAGGAGAGTAATGGAGTCGTCTGGGTCGGAGAGGACATGTCTCGGCCGTCGGACAGAGCTAATCCTACTGGTCCACGCGCTAAAGCACAAGCAAAATAAGTAAGATATAACAGACGAATGACAGCAACCTACCGCAACAACGAATTTAGCCCAGGTTCGTGATTTTCCCGTGGCGATTGTTTTTAGCGCACTGGATTTCCAGCGCACTGCGTAGACCAAGAGTTGAAAATCGTGTGTTTTTCTGATGCACTGGAATGCGCTCTGTTGGATTCTCGATGCTTGGCTCACCACCGTGAATTCAAAATCGAGTGCGCGATAAAATCCTGCCGGGATGTTCTTATGTCTATGCAAACATGGGCTTAACGAACGAAAGTCGGGACCAATGGCTTAAAATCTCGGTAGTTCACCCTTTCACGGATCAACCGCGGCAATCGAAGCTTAATCTAATCGATCGAACCGTGTGACTGTTATTACAAAGCCACAAGCCAAGCTTTGCTTATACCTATGTATATGACGTGTTTTTGTAAAAGAGTTATTTCTATACGTAAACGGCAAAAGAAAGTCTATTTACACATGGTACCGTTAATTGCATAACTTACAAACAATAGCAATTTATATGACATTCCGTTGACATTTTTGTGACGTTTCTATATGCCAACCATACGTATGACGTATTTCAATTCAATAAGGGAATTTATTGTCACCGTAGTCGCCCGCCATTTGCAGTATCGCCTATATTATTATACAGGGCAGTTGTGATTTTCTTTTTTTGTAAAAAAGTTTTATAAATAAAAATGGTCATGCTCCTTTATTTAGTGTTTGTGTGTTCAAACTTTTTGTTTATTAAGTCGGAAGGTGAGTTTGTTTGTTTATTTTTAAATAAGTCGTCGGTCGCAAACATGGTTTGTGAGTGATTATTTTTAGTTTAAAAATCGAAGGTTAGTTTGGTTTTCTTTGTTTATTTTTAAGTTTTCGAAGTAATTTTTTCCACATTGAAAATAAGTTTGCTAGCGTAGGGTCCTCAAAAAACGAGGCATTTGTCTACTTGAATACAGTACTCTATTTGTGAATAGGCCCATTTTGACGCAATTATCTTTTGTCCATAGGACTAAATTTCTTTTCTGCTTTGTTCCAACATTATAAGACAGTATGTAATAATATGGAATAATTTACTGTAATACACAAATATCTAATAATAATATGATATTTCCCAAGCGGGAAGGAAGAATCCATCCAATGCAATTTAGGTAATCACATCGGGAAAAACCCTTTATTTTTAAACTTTTAAAACACAAAATTAGTGGAAAATACAATTAGTTCATGGACTACCTGTGTGTTAAATTTCATCAAAATCCTTACAGTCGTGACGGTAACAGAAACAGTAATCATAAAATTAATCTCAGCTCCACTAAATCTATGTGGTTTTTTCTTACAAAAAGACCATTTCATACACCAATCCACATGGTCTTCACATAATGATGTCTGAATTTTAAAAGAGACTGTGAAATCTGTATTTATTTCGGCCTCTCTTCTCAGAGTAGTCAGATATGTAGGACACACCGACTGTGGCCGACTCGTGCAAAAGTGTCTGTACAAACCTACTTACAGAAATAAAATCAAAAGTCATTTATTCAAATTAGGCTGAGAATCAGCACTTTTCGAACGTGAAAATACATAAGACAGTCCCCACAAAAACGTCCACCCGTCACCACTTCCTAGTGCTTTAGCTGGGAAGAAGAAGTGGCGCAACAAACTCCCCAGCAGCGTAATATGAGATGTAGGTACTACATCCGAAAGTCTGACAACCAGTATTACCAAAAGGCATCGCATTACCCAGTAACTGGGTTGTGCAGATCAGATAGGCAGTCGCTTCATGTAAAATACTGGTATTCAGGAAGTTGGAAAAAGGCTAGATGATGATGATGTACTGCAAAATTCGTAACCATAGGGTTTTTTTTTGAGGATGGGACATCATCAAATAACTTCTCCCGCGCTGGGTGCAGCGGGAGGGCGTGTCAGACTTTTACTGACTAAAACCCACCCGTGTTCCCTCAGTTGCCTGTGTGCCAGGGGCCGCGGTATCTCTTTCGAACAACCCGCACCCCTGGCAGGCATCGGCCCTTGCGGACCCCACCAGTTGGTGCTGACATCTCTTTGAGGCGCGCATGGAACACAACGCGTTGTCGACCCGGGCTTGGTCCTTACCGGACAGCGAGCTACCCATCTGATTAGACTGCAAGCCGACACCAACATAGTTCGGGAAAGGCTAAGGAGGTGACGATGATGTACTGGAAAATTCGTAACCATAGGGTTACGAATTCCTCTGCTACGTGGCTACGCCGTAGCATCAAGAGTTAGCTGCGCTACTACTTAACCACATAACCAGCCGATTATAATCCCACTGCTGGGACATAGGCCTCCTCTCTGTGACAGGGAGCGGGCCGTAATCCACCACGCGGGCCCAGTACGGGCTGGTAGATGTCACATGTCTTCGAATTTTTGGTTCTAGTACATGCCAGTTTCCTCACGATGTTTTCCTTCACCGTTTTGAGAGCAGTGGTGATGAAATTATTTCCACCAAGTAAAGCGCCTATCTGGGTAACGAACCTACGACTTACCTGGATTAATGGCCATATTTTTACCACGGCATGTTTTATTTGAGAGCAGTCTAGGGCAGCCCAATGGTATTAGCCCTGACTAACGATTTGTAGGTCGTCAGTTCGAACCCAGCCAGGCACTTTAACTTGTGTATTTAATTTCATCCCTGCTCCCAAAATGGTGAAGCGAAACGTCGCGGAAAATCGTCATGTCCTAGAATAGAAAAATCTAAAACATGTGACATCCGCCAAATCCGCACTGTGCCCGCGTGGTGGATTATGACTCACTCCCTCTCACAGAGAGGAGGGCTATATCCCAGCAGTGGGAATATTATAGTCTGGTTATGTAGCTAGGTGGTAGAGCAGCTAACTCTCTTTGCTACGGCGTAGCGTCGTCGTAGCAGCGAAATTCGTAACCCTATGGTTACGAATTTTCCATTACTTTCTTTTCCTTGCCTTCGCCATGCTTACTATGCATATTTTATTTATTCTCATACCTACCAACAGTTGGTCGATACAACAGAAAATATATTGAATATCCTTAGATGTCTGTATACCTAGTATCTACATTGGAATCCCGTGACCATTTACCAATATTTATAATTATTACCTATAATTATGATAAACTGTGACGTATTTGATTAGGAATAGGAAAACCATTGAGTTGTGGTTTATTTAGCTTTATTGTTCCAATAGTTTTGTCTGTTATATTGTGTTTAGGTGTTATCCTTGACGGGATGGCAGATGTTTGACCATAATAAAATTAATCGGCATGTATTTAATCGAACTTCTAATAATTCCCATTTTGTGCTCTGATTTTTTTTATTGGTCACTCTAATATAATAATTGCGGCTATGGGTTTTTTTTTCGGTGGGAAATCATCAAATAACTTCTCCCGCTCTGGGTGGAGCAGGACGTGTCTGACTTTTACTGACTACAACCCACCCGTGTTCCCTCAGTTATCTGTATGCCAGGGGCCGCGGTATCTCTTTCGAACAACCCGCACCCCTGGCAGGCTGCGGCCCTTGCGGGCCCCATCAGTTGATGCTGTCATCTCTTTGAGGCGCGCGTGGAACACAACGCGCCGTCGACCCGGGCTTGGTCCTTACTGGACAGCGAGCTACCCATTACTCGCCGTCCGCAAGCCTGCGGTGGCTGGGAATCAGCCTGGGTTGTGGCTATGGGTTGGTTAATGTCCTCTACCTGTGTGGAAGAAAAAAGGAGTCCAATGATCTGGACAAACGTCTTGCTGAAAGATGACTATTTGGTCTCTTTCGAATATCGGGACAATGATTTGCTCTATCAGCACTGGTAAATCGACTTGTAGAAAGTGCTAATAATTTTCACCATTCAAAGTATCCGGTAAGAAATGGAGCCAAATCAACGTCCTGCCAATTACTGCAGCCCATACATTGACAGAGCAATTCCCCTGAAACTACACCTGGTCCTTAAAATTTGGATTGTTGTCTTTGGCGGCCCATATATGTAGTTTAGTAAAAATTTTGGAAATTTTCGAAAAAAATCATATGGTATCAATTTGACTCAGATAGTTAATAACTTGGATTAACAAATAGACTTTTATTCCGGTAGTACCTACGTTCCCAACCGTAAAAAAAATATTCGTATTGAGAATCTTACCATTTTTTTTTAATGTTCTCAATCCTCGGTTCTACACCGAGAGATGAAAATCCACCGCAATATGTCCGCGTGAACGTGTAGAAAGTCGCGCAAGTGCATCTTAGCACATGTCATGACGTCATCCTTGACGATTGACGGGACATCGTTATCGCTCTCACGCCATTTCGGAACGGGTGTGAGCACGCTCAAATCGATTATAGCGTTATTCACATAACAACTCCCCAAAAAAAAAACTTACCTAAATTCTATTTGTTTTTATTTTATCGTGTTTCGGTAGCCAATTTAATATGACCGTATACAACAGATGTTAACACTTATGAAATATTTAAGAATATTTGTCCAATAAAGGGGTTTTTTTTTGGGTGGGAAATCATCAAATAACTTCTCCCGCTCTGGGTGGAGCGGGAGGGCGTGTCAGACTTTTACTGACTAAAACCCACCCGTGTTCCCTCACTTGCCTGTGTGCCAGAGGCCGCGGTATCTCTTTCGAACAACCCGCACCCCTGGCAGATGATGAAAGGGATTAAAGAAGCAATGAAAGTTTGTATGGAAGTTCGTCATTATTGCCGTATATATATGGCCCCATATAATCCCATCGGCCATACATACAGCTTCTATTTAATGCAACTGAATTAGATGAAAAATCACTGTATTATTTTAATTACTCAAAGGTGATACGACTATTTAATATCACAAGAGCCTATTAATAACTGGAGTGATTCATACGAACATAAGCTTTGTTTGATTCGATTTACTGCACTGAATGTACTTATTCGCTTATTCACTTGGTATCAGGAACAGGGAGTAAAGTTCGTCATCCTTCCTTGAAAAGAAAAGATCCTGACAAGCAGGCTTAGCATGACGTTTTCTATTTCTACGAAGAATAGACAGTGCTTGTTCAATACAAAGTGACATTTTTGACGTCGCACCGTAGTTATCCTTCTACAATCTGTCATTTTGTCTTTCGTTTCTAACGATCTTTGTCTAGGGCCTTATAAATGTAGGCTATTGCAGAAGAATATTTCTTCCCAAACTGTCAAAATCACACTGAGAACAAACTTTCCCAACGGCCACAAAGTATATACGATTATCTACAAAATCATGATTCGTTTAGAACGTAAAACTGTGATAATTAATAGAAAAACATAGCTATCTTCTCCTATTGCACATAATTTAGTTAATAGCCCTGTCTATTCTTCAGTCGACAAATCGGTGCTCGTGCTAAACCTGCAGATGGGTATTGCGTCACCAGTCTAGTCGGAAAAAAGCAATTGTTTTTTTTTATAGGAATGGCATCTCGCTTGTCAACCTAGGAGGTTGTCAGCTGCTTAAAAGGGCTATCCTGTGGTTGCTTTAATATAATTAAGGCCTCCAGCCAGGGACAAAACTTTTAAACTATGCGATAACACCGAAAGTATTTCGATACTGTTACGAGCTTCGGGTTCGTGACAATAAAAATTACCAAAGTTGACACTTTAATTAAACACACAATTTCACTACTGATCACTCTAAATCGCACTTGTAGATCACTTACGATGTTCTCGCCTGTACCACTTGATCAATACTGCCGGGTCGCCGTTCCGGTCTTTTATAGAGCCCTAAGAACATTCGAGAAACGAAGCATCTAGAATTTTCGAATACACACCGGCACCGACTGAACAGATGTTGATAATTCTAGAAGATTCTGGTATCAACATTTCTAGACAGATCTTGACTCAATTAATTCTGCTACTCGATACTAGATGGCGCTAGTAGTAACTCGTTACTTTAGCATTAGCGCGTAACAATACTAAGAAGTGAACCCTACTCAGTTTAGTTAACTTTTTCGAACAGGCAAAATAACACATCAGGAATAAGGACAACTGTCAAATCGTGTTGTCATTCATTTTTAGTTCGGATCCCAACTACTCTAATCTCCGTAAGTGATACAAAGTAGGACATGTCCGTAACTTCGGCCGAAACTATGGACTTCGTGCTTCAGGAGTAGGCCCCCAAGTTAGACTGGAACCAGACCTCAAATATTCCACCTGCTTCTCGCCAATGCGCCGTCAGCAAGATGACCGAGCGATCGGTAGAAGCGCACGGTCATTAACGCGACATGTGGCTCTTAGTGTGTGAGTTCTTAAAAATGCTCAAAAAGGTGGTTTTTTAAGCCAGTGTATCTCTTTAACCATAAATAATTTTGAAAGCAAAAATAATGATATTTTCAAGTCTTTTTTGCATAAAGTGATGGAACTCAAAACATAATTAAACATACTTTAATGCATAAAAAAAATCATCAAAGTCACCTCTTAATTACCTTTAAAACCAGTTTATCCCTTCAATAACAATTACATTATAATTAAAAATATCGCATAAAATTCCAAATGCCAAATTGCATCCAGTGATGGATTATTTATTATT
The DNA here is from genome assembly GCA_947359405.1 of Antitype chi. Lineage (NCBI taxonomy): Eukaryota > Metazoa > Arthropoda > Insecta > Lepidoptera > Noctuidae > Antitype > Antitype chi. Next base: position 6,888,010 of record OX375836.1, read on the forward strand.
AAATAGTTAATATCTAATATAATACGATATTATTTACATTTTTACGACAATGCTTGCTCATTTTATTATTCGAATTTATTATAACAGAAATAAGGACAACTGTCAAATCGTGTTGTCATTCATTTTTAGTTCGGATCCCAACTACTCTAATCTCCGTAAGTGATACAAAGTAGGACATGTCCGTAACTTCGGCCGAAACTATGGACTTCGTGCTTCAGGAGTAGGCCCCCAAGTTAGACTGGAACCAGACCTCAAATATTCCACCTGCTTCTCGCCAATGCGCCGTCAGCAAGATGACCGAGCGATCGGTAGAAGCGCACGGTCATTAACGCGACATGTGACAGCTCGCGGGCAGCACGCTGGCAGCGATTGTCCACAATTCTGTATTGTCACTGTAAAACGTACTCTAACACAGTTGAAATAAAGTCCTAACTTGAATGACAAGTTATTTGCTGTCTCGGAGCCCGCAGCAGCGCGCTGCACGTGACTCCCGCGAGCTGTCCACTATTCTCTATTGTCATCTTAAAATGTACTCTAATCTGGTTGAAATAAAATACTAACTTGAATGACAAGTTATTTGCTGAGTCAAAGCCGGCAGCGCGCGCTGCCTGCGAGCTGTCCACAATTTTGTACTGTCATCGTAAAATGCACCTACTCTAACAATGTTGCTATAAATCCTAATTTGAATGACAAGTTATATGCTATGTCAGAGCCATCGTGAGCTGTCCACTATTCTGAATCGTCATCGTAAAATGTACTCTAACCCATTTGAAATAAAATCCTAACTTGAATGACAAGTTATTTGCTGTGTCTGAGCCGGCGCGGTTGCGGCAGCCTGCTGCCCGCGAGCCATCCACTATTCTGTATTGTAATCGTAAAATATAATCTTACCACATTTGAAATTCCTTCTGCGAAGCAGTAATACTCGCGAAGAGGGAGGCGGCGCACGTGAGGAAGAGGCAGTATATGCGCCCTCACGGCCCTAGTCGCCACAGAAGACGACCTGGGCGTCGGCAATCCCGACTGATTCCCGGCCACCCCCCACTCCCTCTCGAATACTGGACACACTATAAACTGCATAACATGCATAGGTACACCTACGCCGGTTGCGAGTACTGCGCACCTGACCTTTCTGAAAAACATCACCAATATGGTATCTATATGTCTGCCTAAGGCAGATGGGCTCGCCGCGGGAGACGCCCTGAGCGTCGGGAATCCCAGGCTGATTCCCGGCCACCGTAGGCGCGGGCTTGCGGACGGCGAGTAATGGGTAGCTCGCTGTCCGGTAAGGACCAAGCCCGGGTCGACGGCGCGTTGTGTTCCACGCGCGCCTCAAAGAGATGTCAGCACCAAATGGGGGGGTCCGCAAGGGCCGATGCCTGCTAGGGGTGCGGGTTGTTCGAAAGAGATACCGCGGCCCCTAGCACACAGGCAACTGAGGGAACACGGGTGGGTTTTAGTCAGTAAAAGTCTGACACGCCCTCCCGTTCCACCCAGAGCGGGAGAAGTTATTTGCTGATTTCCCACCCAAAAAAAAAAAAAAAGGCACATGGGCTTGTGTTTAAGTCATAACAGCTGAACGGGTCAATCGATCAGGTTAAGCTACGCTTGCCGCAGTTGGTTCGTGGATGGTTGACTATCTTTACATATCAAGACCCTTTCGTGCTTCAAAAAGCACGCTAAGCCATTGGTCCCGGCTGTCTATCGTGGATCTTTCACAGGCGTTACGGGTCGTCAGAAGATTGAAAGTCTGACAACCAGTCTTAACAAGGGGTATCGAATTACACAGTAACGCGTCGTGGAGGTCAGATAGGTAGTCGCTCCATGTAAATTACTGGTACGACAGCTGCGTCCGAAAGCTGACCCAGTCATAGTTGCGAAAATGCTTGGTAGACAATGATGATGTCTGCCTAAGTCAGCGTTCTCCGTTCTTTCTAGCGTTTAATCTATTCATAATCTTCCTATTACAGATACTGGTGGTGTGGCTATAAATATAGAAATCGATCAAAACTGTCATTTCAACAGTAGTAACTACACATTCACAGATGGACAAATTGTTTCTCTTAATGTTACATCTCCCATGACCATTAACTATGGCTGGTAAGTACCAAATCAAAATATTTTATTTCACCTAAACCTACATGGGAACTTATGAAACGTCTGAAGCTAGGTGCACGGTTCCAATTTGTCGGTTCCTATGGAGAAGAGCCGGCAAGAAACGCCACTTTAAAAAAAGAATTGGCTTTTATAATCTTTTCAAATTACAGTGATAATAGGTATGGGAGGACATTGCAGGCCTGTCAATAAATGCCAGATAGGTACTTATTATGAAAAATGGAAATAAAGAATAGAAAATGGTCTACAAATCTATAGTCTGCAAGGCCTACAACGTTCTCACGTTCACAATATTTAAAAGAATCTTCACAAATCTCTACATAATATACAACAAAGTCGTTTTTCGTGTTTGTACGCTTAGATCTTTTATACTACGCAACGGATTTAAATGCGGTTTTCATCAATAGACAGAGTGATTCAAAAAGAAGGTTGATATGTATAATACACCGACGTACACGCGGGCGAAGCCACATATCTAGTAAAATATAAGAACCTATTTAAACCAAGTGACATGATTTCCATGACAACCATTTTTACACGCTTTATATTAGCTTCACTTGTATGTTTGTTTGTTTGTATGTAACCGCCTCCTTTGAGCGCGATTTTGACCCACTTTAAACGGTCAGATTTCATTGAAACTTTGTAAACTTGTCGAGGACCGATGACAATTCAATAATTAAAAAAAAAAAAAATGAGAAATAGAAAATAAATAATAGTTTAAAAAACTAAAAAACACGCTTTAAAAACCAAACTAAAAAAGGAGAAAATAATTTAATTCAATTAAAAAGCGTGGGGTGCTTGACATTAGTTGATTATAAAAATACCTCAAAAAGCACCCCACGCTTTTTAATTGAATTAAATTATTTCTCCTTTTTGAGTTTGGTTTTTTAAGCGTGTTTTTAGTTTTTTAAACTATTATTTACTTTCTATTTTTTAGTTCTGCTAACTACAAAAACGTGTATTTTTTTTCTCAATTTTTTTTTTAAATTATTGAATTGTCATCGGTCCTCGATAAGTTTACAAAGTTTGAATGAAATGTGACCATTTCAAGTGGGTCAAAATTGCGCTCTAAGGAGTCGGTTACATACAAACAAACAAACATACAAGTGAAGCTAATATAAAGCGTATAAAAAAAAACAGACGAATTGAGAACCTCTTTTTTAAAGTCGTTCGAATTTCGAACTGATGTCTTGGTTTCGAATGAGGCTTGTGGAATAACAGCACGGACTGCACGGATCGATCGATCAGGTAAAGCTACGCTTGCCACGATTGGTCCGTGGATGGATAACCAAGACCCGTCCGTGCCTCGGAAAGTACGTTATACCGTTGGTCCTTGCTGTCATTTGTCGATCTTTGACAGTCGTTACGGTCATCAGAAGCCCAAAACTCTGTCAACCAGTCTTACGAAAGGGGTATCGTGTTACCCAGTAACTGGGTTGAAGATGTAAGGTCCATATTAAATAAACAGGCCGGAAGCCGACCCCAACATAGTTAGGCTAGGCAAATGATGGTATCTTGCTTTCGAATTTTGTACGGTCACTTGAGTGAGGTTTGGTGTGATGTTTAAACTCCGGTCACACTGCACTGAAGCATAATGTAGCGCAGTAAGACCCCAAAAACTTCACGAAATAAGAATTAACTTTTTCTAACAGGTGGACACTTAAAACTGAAACTGGCTCAACAAACATATCTTCTGTATTAAAATCTACAGAAGGTGAAAAAAATAAGCCACCCGAACCAATTTTCCATGTAAGTGAAATTATAGCTAAAAAAGTAATCCTGTCTGTGTTATTAGTTAAGTACTAACATAGGTTAAGACTATTGTTACTAACCCATTGGATCTTTGATATCTAAATAAATAAAAAATAAAAGCCTGGGAAATTCGCGCATGTAAAAATGTATGAAATGGTGCCTGCGCGAACTTCCCCCACTACAAAATCTTTTGCCAACTTACGTGCCGGTAACTATAGCTACCGACCGTGCCACTACTACCAACCGTGCCAATGCTATACCGACCATGCCAGTGCTACCGGCCGTACCCGTGCTACGGTACTTTGTCTAAAACCCCAACACGATATTCAGGGACCCTTTCCATAAATCGGGGTGGTGTAATAAAAGTAAGGGAGGAAGTTTTCTAAAACCACTTCGCCTAAATATCGCGTATTGCAATTGGGGTTTTAGACAAAGTACCGTAGCACTGGCACGACCAGCACCACTAGCACGGCTGGTAGCACTAGCACCGTCGTTAGTATAAGTACGGTCGGTAGCACTAGCACGGTCGGTAGTACTGGAACGGTCGGTAGTATCGGCAACATTTTAATACAAATAACCAGTCTGAGGTATCCCGCCAAATTGAAAATTAATGTAGACAAAAATAAGATTCGCAACAGTAAAAAAATTGTAAAAAATATCAGTGATCGGAATAGGTAGAGCAAAATGTACCTAAAGTTCAAAGAACAGAGACAAAAAGTGGAGACTTCCTTACGACAATTTTTTTTGTCGGAATTTTTGTTCCAAGTCTCGGGAACATCACTTAAGTACATTTAATATTAATTTAATTAATACAGTAAACTAATTGAATTAATTTCTGTTCACATTTAGTTCCAATAATAGTACAAAATGAATAAATGGTATGGAAAGCTATAAAATTGTTTGTTTTTTACCTCTATCTTGTTAGTTCTAATTATTAAAGCTGGTATGTAAATTACATTAGCTTCCGCGCTTACTTATGTCATTCAAACGAAGATAAGGAAATATTTTTTTGAAAACAATAAAAATCGTGCATACTTTTTTTTAAAACAGAAACAGGAAATGAATTCGATAGTTGGTTTACTTTATTAATTTTAGTTGCACACACGGCTACGCATCAGGCTATACATTTCTAGTATAAGCTGATCTCGCATTGTGTAGGATTTCCGTACAGTGCGAGACCAGCGTAAATAAGAAATGTATAGCTTGATGTGTAGCCGTGTGTACTTAAGTAATGTTCCGAAACTCGGCACAAACATATAAAAAAAAATCGTAAGGAAGTCTCCACTTTTGATCTCTGTTCTTTGAACTTTAGGTACATTAGCATTAGCTTTTGGCACCTCCTGAAATACCTAAAGATTTGCTTATTACCGCGCCTTAAGTCCGCCTCTGTACATTTCTGTGCGTGAAGTATTAAATAAATAAATTAGCTCTACCTATTCCGATCACTGATTATCATAATTCAAAACATTTGAATCACCGATACACGTCCTTAAGTTACAATTGGCCTCAAATGACATAATTTTATGAAATGTCGAAACGGACGAACGGACGTCACCCAGAAAGCTGCTCAGCTTAAGTGGGACTGGAACGTGTCTGCCGCATGTCAGATGACAAATTGCCTAAATGAACCACCGATTGGGCCCCAATAAACGCACGACGCCGTCGCGACAGGCCGAGACAAAGATGGCGGGACGATATTGACTCCTTCCGAAAGGACTAGTTAGTACTTACTAGCAAAGTACAGAATAGGGTAGACATTACACTCATTTTTGAAAAGTGTCTTATTTAGATTCTAAAGTGCTAATAGGACCACTAAAAAACACAACATTTTTATTTAATCGATTAGTGCCGTACAAATGCATTTAAGGTTAACATTTTCAAATTTCGCGCGTAATTTGACGAAAACGCTAGATGCAGTGGATAGGGTTGCCAACATTTCTGCGACGAAATATACCTAGTACTTTTCGAAAAACGCTATAAAAATAAGTACACTTCAAAAAAATATAGTATATTATGGAATAAGCAAAAAACAGACAAAGATATACATATTTGTTACTTATTCATTTTATAAAAACTATTTTTTTTTTACTTCTTGCATTTTTGAACAATTCTTTGTCTAAAATAGGAGTGTCATAAATTTCGTAATGCTTTATTACATTCATTTTTTTTATGTAAATCAAAAGCTCAGTTTTTATTAATGAGATACCTACTATTTCTGTTTCTTTTTTCTCGCCATTTAGAATTCATAACCGAAAATAACCTTTCCGTGAATGCCGAAGTGGCGAAAATAAAGAGCAGATTATTATTAAATTTGACATTATTGAAAAGTTCAGAACGTATTATGTGTATGACAGATGAGTTCTTCGGATACATGCTATGGCATCAGTCAAATTGAATGTAAAGGCGCGTTTATAAACCTTTTTAATAAAGGCTTTCCTTTATTAGTTTTTGGTGTTGAAAATATAGTATTTTTGCATACTATATATTTTTTCAACAGTATGTAGTACGCAGACCCGAAATATAGTTATAGTACGTTACGGTACGGTATTACAGTACGGTTGGCAACCCTAGCAGTGGACGCCATATTGGTCTGTGGGTATGACGTCAGTTTGCTAAGTAAACAAATGCGCTGATATTTTGTATGATAATTGTTTGTAATTGCAAAAAATAGTTATTATTATAATTATCGTTGGTTTTCTGTTCCTGAATACAAAATATTATTGAAATAAAAATTACTTTGAATTTTAAAATTTATTTTGTTATTTCATGAACTAAAACTAACATTTTCCGACTGCATTTTGCCTAAGCTATCTCAGTATTATATTTTTAGATTTATTCTCATATGGAGTAAAATACCTTATTGTGTGGAACAGGGAGAGGGAGGCCTTTTCTCTGCAGGGAGCAGTACAGGCTAGTTGGTTTTGAATTACTCATTAAAAAGAGTCAATTTTAACTTAATACAACTTGTAAATCGTTTTTTATTGAGAATCATATTTTGTTCAACACACAACGGGCGGGGTGAATTGCGTAACACAACAGTTGGAATGACTTTCATTTTGACAGCTCAACATCATTCATTGTGTTATTTACGTTGTGTAGCAGACACACTTTTGGAATTATTCAGATTGTGATTAATAGTGCGTTACGCAATTAGTGTCATGTTACTGACCTGCAGTTTCGTTCGACTTTTAATTGTATTCAGTAACTTGACAATCGAAGGGTTACCAGATTTTGACAAAAAAAAAGACAGTGAGGTGGTGTAAGAATGAACGAAATTGAATGAACTTGATTTTAAATTTAATAACCGGTCTTAAAAACATGACATGCACTATTAAAAATTGAAGAATTTTGTTATATATTTTGTTTTTCAGTAGTAAGGTTATTTATTTAGTTTATTTCTATTAGAAGAAATTAAAAAAAGGAAAATACTTTTATTAATAAAATATTAATAATTATTCTTATATTCCACATCTTACCAATGAATTTTTAAAGTTTAGTAACGAATGATAAAAGTGGTTTACTTTAAAATGAAAACATTTTTATTATTCACGCTTTACACAAAATCGTTCACTATCTCAACACTATTCGTTTTAGTACGGTAACATTATTTTTCTTTGAACTGTCAAGTTACTGAATACAATTAGAAGTCGAACTTTAGTGTACGAAAACTTCATGGAAATTGTTCTACCCGATTCACTAACCAGTCTTTAAACGGTATTTTTTTTTAATCTTATATACCTTAGCATTGATAAACAGAAAACCCAAGATACACAATTAGCGTCTCAAAAACGTCCGCATAAATAGGGCGCAATGTGCGCAGGTGTCAAATAGTTTCGTCAGTCATCTTTCAGTCAGTCTATTTGGACATTGCTATGAAAAAACCACTTTAAATCATGCGTGTAAGGTTGAATTTGCAACAAATGTGTTTATTCATAAGGGGGCGTCCATTAATTACGTGAGGCGTTTAGGGGTGGGAGGGGGTCGAGTCTAATCTCACCCAATCTCACGTGGGGGAGAGGGGGGGTCTTGGTAAATATCACGTAATTTATATTTTTTCCCGCAAAGAAATAATGTAACATTACGAGATAACCGGGTTAAATTATGTGAAACATGTTTTTCCACCCATATGGCAAAATCTTACAAAATAATATTTATCGCAGTTATGCGAACGCCACAAAGTAGCACAGTACTTCCGCGATGGTTAAACCGCCACCGCCCAGCCAAGTCAGCCAAATGCAACGCATAAATCCAACGCAAATAAGCACAGATTAACGTTTTTATACTAAAACCACGTATTTGAAATATCTCACGTGAGATTATGGGGAGGGGGGGAGGGTCGAGCCAAATCTCACGACATCTCACAAGAGCGGGGGTGGGGGTCGAAAAATTGCCAGAATTTACTCACGTAATTAATGGCCGCCCCCTAACTGACGTATAATTACGGACAGTTTTGAGTGTTACTTTTGGTCGAGTCTGTGCATCTTGCGTTTTTTGTATATCAATATCTAACATCATTGTAATTTTACACTTAAATATATTTTTTGTTATTTATTTTAATTATTCATATTTTATTTTCAGACATCATTAATCAACCGATCTATGGAAGGGACATGGGAGTTTACATTTTATTATTTAATACACAATCGCCAGTTCAAAAACTTGATATACCACAATGGCAGTACATACGTTCAGTCAGTGTGCAGTACGAATGTCAAAATAGGTAAAGAAGCACATACAACCCTAGTTTTAGTAGGTATATGCGAAACCCGAAACACGTGTCTAGTAAATTAATGTGAAGAATCTATGTACAGACGCCAGCAGGTCAAGCTATCCGTAACTGTCAAATTTTCCCAATTGAACATGAACCTTATCGTAATGTAATAAAGTTGAAAATCTATCGAAGAAATTTGACAGATTGGGGTAGCTTGATGTGCTGGTGTTTGTACAAAATTTTAAAACCGGTTCATGAAAAATCTCAGTTATAAGCTTGTTAAGTTACCTGGTTGTCTACACACTCATGGTCACCACGCGCCGCCCGCGCCTCCAGCGTCGTATTGTGCTCATTGATAATAATTAGGCAGTAGGTACCTAACCGTACGGCGATATACGGTGGAGGTCTGCCCGGCTTAGGCGGAGCACCGACGTGTCCTCGTGGAGGCGATCGGTGGCAGCGATCTCTCGCGTCCGGCCCTGGTGCAGGCCATGGTACGGAGCGAGAGTGCATGGGTAGCCGTCACCTCCTTCTGCGAAGCAGTAATGCTCGCGAAAAGGGAGGCGACGCACGTGAGGGAGAGGCAGTATATGCGCCCTCACGGCTCCAACCTCCGCAGGAGACGCCCTGGGCGTCGGGAATCCTAGGTTGATTCCCGGCCACCGTAAGCTCGGGCTTGCGGACGGCGAGTAATGGGTAGCTCGCTGTCCGGTAAGACGCGTTGTGTTCCACACGCGCCTCAAAGAGATGTCAGCATCAACTGTTGGGGCCCGCAAGGGCCGATGCCTGCCAGGGGTGCGGGTTGTTCGAAAGAGATACCGCGGCCCCTAGCACACAGGCAACTGAGGGAACACGGGTGGGTTTTAGTCAGTAAAAGTCTGATACGCCCTCCTGCTCCACCCAGAGCGGGAGAAGTTATTTGATGATATCCCGCCCAAAAAAAAAACCGTACGGCGATTGTATTATAATTAACTGGTGATAACATTTTCCATCACACTTGCAAAACTTTTTTGGGAAAAAATATAACATGGTGTAAAAAATATTGGAATTCAGGTACCTACTTATTCTGAACAAACTATATTCAGGTTCCGTATATACTAAAAATAATGTTGGATACATATGTATTTGTTATACCTATGTATATATAAAAAAATCATCGCTAAGTTCACTTCGCAGGGTCGTAAAAATATCGCGGTGCTATTTTTTCGCACATTTGATCTTCAACGTTCTGCTCAGCACCAAGCGTTGAAAATCGAACTATGTAAACACACAGTTCGATTTTACGAAACCTTTTTTACGATTTGTTTACATATATAAATAATAGAACTGAAACTTAAATGTAGGTAAACAAATCGTAAAAAAGGTTTTTTTTATAGTTGAAACTTTCTTTTAAAAAAATACGGTGTAACAAAATTAATTTTATTTTCGATTTATACGATAGTTTCCTCTTTTATTAATGTATATTAAACTTTATCATTTATTCTTAAACTACTCTTCCTAGATGCAACTACATGAGTACAATTTTTTAGTAAGATTTATATTCTACCTAAACCATGGAGTATAATTATCATCTATTTTTTTTTTCAGTACCGAAGTCAACAGTTGCTCCACCAGCTCAAACCAGTAAGTTAATTAATTAATTATCTATTGGACATTTACTATTCAAACACTACGAAAAATTACTTATGTTCATATCAAAAATTCGTAAATACGACGCCATAGGTACAGTCGAGTTCACTTTCAAGGATTCAAAATATTGTGAGCGTTGGATAGCTCAATAAATTATATAGAACCCATAGATCAAAATATGTCTTCATGTGAACGGTTCAATAATATATATGCTGTTCATTAGGTAATAATATGAAAAGTTATAAGAACAAACAACAAAAAAATACATATTAATGAATCTAAATCTTGACCACAATTTAATTATGACTTTTTTGACATTCATAGGTATATTTTTGAAGCCTGAAAAGGCCAATTTATTAATGAACTCGACTGTACAGCCCTATGCAAACGGCGGCTATGAACATGAGGCGAGTCTCTGCGCAGGAACCAATTCACGTGTCAGCGGGGGTGAGGGATGGGGTACTGCGCAGCTAGTAGCATACTTCAGAGCTGCCATAAAGTTTGACGCGTACAATATTATACTCCGTTTGAAATAAGATTAGACATTTATATAAACCTTTTTTAGAGTCCGTTCAACTGATTTTCGCTTCAATTGCCTTGGTAGCATGATACATGACATCTGCAGTAAAAAGTGGGTATTGTAACCACTTTTTTGGCTCTTAATGTCATCGTTATGCTTACGGAATAGAAGTCAAAATCGGTTGGACGGACTGTTATAAAGTTTTATTTAAATGTTAAATCTTTTTTCAAATGGAATAAAATTATATGAAACACAAAGCGCTATGCTATGCCGATTAGGTAACCTACTTTCCCGAGGCATAAAGTCTTTAAGGTGAATCTAGTCGACATTTTTTCCATACAAACTTCAATACATACAACTCAATTAACTGATGACATTGATTTATGCACTGGTTTTTTCATAAAACCCGATCTTCCGAAGGACTTTTCTTAATTTTTTACGCGCCCTTTTTACTATAAATAATCCTGCATCTCACTCTCACGTTGTGCGTGTAGACTTGCATTTAACTGCCCATTCCTGAAACTACCTCTGTCGAACACGATACCTGGTGAGACAACGTGCTTTTTAGCCAGGTCCACCAGTGAATTTGAGCCCGCGACTAGATTCCCCTTAATCCCTACTAATATTATAAATCAGGAACCTTTTACTAAAGTAACACTGTATGTCTGTCTGTTACGCTTTCATGCCTAAACCGCTAAACCAATTGCCATGAAATTTGGCAGAGATATAGCCTGAGATATGGAGAAGGACATAGGAGACTTTTTACGCGATAACCGATATCGACACGGGCGCAGCCGCGGGCAAAACATAGTTTATTTATGAATTATATTTTCAGTTCCAGATAACACGGTCATCGTTATTGCAAGTGCCGTTGGGGCGATCCTCTTAGCCATCATAATCGCTCAAGCTACTTACATCCTCTACCTGAAAGCTAAAGGTAAGGACCTCAAAATCAATACAGACACACACACACACATGCATATTACAAGGTCAACTGAAATTAGGTAGCGTGATTCTGTTTAAGAGTGTACAGGCATCTTCTGGGCACGCTCGATCCGTCATAGACCTCATCAATCGCTTCCCATCAGGCGTGATCGAGGTCAAGACCAGCACCCTAATTGCGTAACTCACGATTAATCATAATCTGTTTCGTTTTGAAACAGAGTGCTAAACCATTGCTTCATATGTTCGAAAAATGTGTCTGCTCAACAACGTAAATAACGCAATGAATATTGTTGAACTGTCAAAATGGAACCGATTATGATTAATCGCGTGTTACGCAATTAGGGTGCAGCCCCAATTAGTAATAAAAATATTATAAAAAAACAAGATTAAAAAAAATGGTTTCTCTGCCCGCCAGCCGTGTTTAAATCAAAATCAAATCATTTCACATAAACCTACATGTGCACTTATGACACGTCAGAAGCTAGGTGCATGGTGCCAATTGGTCGTTTACTATGGAGAAGAGCCGGCAAGAAACTCCACAGTTACTCTTTTTAAAATAATTGGCATTTATAATGTTATCAAATAATGGTGTTAATAGTTATGGGAGAGCAGTGAAGGCCTGTCAAAAAGTACCAGGAACTTAATAAAATAAAAATGGTCTACAAATCTACAGTCAATAAGGCCTACAACGTTTACACATTGGCACTAAATATAAAAGAATTCATATTTAAGTTAAATAAAATATAATAAACTTATTTAAACCAAATAACATGATTGCCATTACAACCACTAATAAATAGTTGAAATTAATTAGTTATTAATTTTTTTCAATATTTTTTTTATGTACTTGTTTTAAAACTAAACGAAACAGTAATTTGGGAGCAGTTAATAGGCGTAAATCCGGGGCTGCGATCGGTCAGAGATCAATCCAGTCATGATGTATGTATATTCATCCAGCAGTTGGATGCTTCGAGGATACAAAGAATCCAAATACATAGACACAGGAAAACAGACGTGATATCACTTTATGTAGTTACATGACACCTGAACGCTGGCATCCAATCACAATTTTCTCGGACCCTTATTCTCTTTAGATCTATCAAAAAATCTGAGGACAGAAAACCTAAATAATTATTGTTATTTTCCAGCTCGAAGACTGATCACACTCAACACCCACAACAACCTATCGAAAAAGGCTGACCCTGTGACCAATGATACTGGTAAGTGCCCCTACAAGAACGACATGCGTCAACGGCAGCGGCAACGCTTCTGCGTCTTGAGTCGACAACATGCCGCTCGTGTATGCATCTGCCTCAAATACACGAGTGGCCTTAAACCCTGGCTGGAGGCCTTAATTTATTGAGGCAGCCACAGGCAAGGCCGGTTAAGCAACCGACCACCTCCTAGATTGACCTGTGAAATGGCATTCCCAAAACAATACAAAAGCGGTATTACTTCCATCCTCGCCGCCGAGGCCCGCCGCGAAGTCCCAATCCATGTCCGCCTCGACCCTTTCTGGAGCCAGCCCGCGCCGCTGAGATTGTAGCTTTAAATAAGTCCCTTAATATTATTATACATACAATTCAGACTGTCCCTTACTGTACAGCTACCCAGCGACGTCATATGTCGAGGTCCGTACCCCACAGGGGGCATACCCTTAGCGTATAGTCGCTTAGTTTTAAGTTTTTAAGCCCTGGCTGGAGGCCTAAAATTTATTAAGGTAGCCACAGGCAAGTCTGGATAAGCAGCCGACAGCCTCCGTTTTTTTGGCGAGAAGCCAAATAAAAAAATACTAGGTTCATGCTCCCCTGAACCACCCCGTTGCACTGAATCTCCTGCCCGTGCGAGTACTTCGTATTCGTGACTTTTTTTCTTCTTGCTCGGGTCCTAAGGGTCCTAACGTGATGTTATATAACTGCTCTCAGTGGTGTCTGCTGTCTTCTCTCAATAATTCTTAATAAAAAATTTATTCTGTATGACTTCAGCTCGCTACTGTACCAATCCTGGCCAGAAAATGATGAAATTAGCTGCTGACCATGTGGACGATGACAATCGTGATAGTGTCATCTATGAAGCACCCAATATCGAAATATCTGGGAATGGTAAGTCAATTCACATCGCCCATAAAAGATAATTATTACCATTACATAGAGCATTTTGTGGAGATGATGGTTACGCCAGGAGCAGCAAAAAATGCGCTACCGTGCTTTGGGTGACAGATCTCGGCGATAAGTGACAATCCAGGAATGTGGCGATTCGGTGGGTCTCTTGAACACAAGAGATCGCAAGGCGTCTTGCGAGATAGTTTAAAAAGAATTTCTGGTTTATCCTGACAGAACTCTTCGATGTTGATCGAGATTACACGTTCACGGACGGTTCAGATCTAAAGTGCGTATGCTGCACCTCCACACAGACAATGATTCACCTTCCAGACTGACCGCATGCCCTGTTACTTGTGCATTTGACGATCTTATGACTGCGTCAGTGAGCGGAGTTCGTGCAGCTGTATTTCGGGCCATAGATGTTTGATCTTTTTGCAGAAGAAGACCATTATATTATATATTTATGACATTTCTTCTCGGGTGTCTGTCCCGAAATGTCTGTTTCAACCGAAAAATCATACCGTCAACATTTCGCTGAAGCGAGCTTGAGGTGCGGTGCCAATCCACCTGATGAATCTGAAATCCCTAGGATTTACACTTTTGTCAGCTCACTTCAGGCTTCTTCAACTACAGTTTTGAGATTTTTACAGATAGATAGATAGTGAGGTTTTTTTTGGGTGGGAAATTATCAAATAATTTTTCCCGCTCTGGGTAGAGCAGGTGTCAGACTTGTATTGACTAAAGCCCACCCGTGTTTCCTCAGTTGCCTGTGTGCCAGGGGCGACGGAGGTTTTGTAAACTTAGAGGGTTGTTTTTATGATTTTAATTCTGTAAATACTAAAAGGTGCGTGTTACGGTTGCGAATCATATCTTGTTCAACTTACAACTGACACTGACCTGAATTTAAAAAAAAAACTGAAGACAGTTTGTATTTCACGGGCGCATTTTTCTTAATGACTATTGATTTATTCGCAGCACGAATGCCAATGCAACCACCACAACCACCAGCGATAACGACTATGCCTCGTAAGTACTTCTTTTTCAAACTAGTACTCCTTTTAACTCGACTGGGTTCTGTTTTCCATATACAGGTTGAAATTGAAAACATGCGACAAACCGTAATGGGAGATTGTACTCATCATTATGAAAAACTTTTACTAAGGGACCAAAGATGCAATCGCAAAAAAAAAACAGCTGGTCCCTACATTTTGACGAGTCATGCGAACATAAATGTAGGGAACAGATGTTTTTTTTTTCGCGATTGCATCTTTGGTCCCTTAGTAAAAGTTGTTCATAATGATGAGTACAATCTCCCATTTCGGTTTGTCGCATGTTTTCAATTTCAACCTGTATAGTTCTCTTCAGGAAGATTCTAACACTAATACCTCTCATATCTGTCAAATAATCTGCCAAGCTTTCTCCCAAGTATGTTATGGTTGGCTTCCATTCTAACCAGATGCAGCTCAATATCAGTATTTAACATGGACCGACTGCCTATCTGACCTCCACAACCCAATTACCGGGTAATATCCTCTGAGAAGACTGGCTGTCAGACTTTCGGGATTCTGACAACCCGTAATGACTGTAAAGATCCTGGTCCTTCACCAATCCAGGGCCAATCGGAACACCGAACGCGCTCGATGCGTACGATCAAGATGGTTAAAAGAAACTCACACTAGGGGTCACAGATAGTGTGCCGGACGGGCGTGATCGCATGGATGCGAAGGGTGTGTAGGGAGGGTGTATACCTATCCAGGTTTTATCCCGGTGTGTGTGTAGGTCTCCCAGTCCACGCGGCGCTGACGTCCTGCACCTATAGATTCCAGATATCTTCAGGGTGGTTACCTTCTTCCGTTCTTCATATTACCATACCAACGTTTTAAACAACATTCTGCCCCCAAGAAACAGTTTCCAGACTTTCGTCTAGGAAAGGGGTGTTTTTGACTACCTTCTGAAGGGGTTACTTTACCTGATTAATAACACAAGTTTTCATAATTCTTCAGGAAGCAATTTCGGAACACTACTTTGACTATATTTATATATTTAAGTTAATTAAAGATTAAATAAGAATCTTGCCGATGACTACAAATTACTCAAAATTACATGTTTTCTATCGTACTATGAATCTTTACCGTAATGAGGACCGTGAATTACTTCCTGTTTTAAAGTTTTATTTGTTCTATATTTAATTACAGTTATGTCGGAAATAAGTATATAACACGTTAATTTATTAAAGTACATATAGCATGTTACATATCCCTGAATTTCCCATAAAATTCCCCATCTCCTGAGATATCCATATCAACTATATCTTTCTATACTGAAAGAATATTTCGAGGAAAACCGAAAAAATCATCAAAATGTTACTAAATTTTATTTTGTAAGTTGTTTTTCTCAAAAACTACTGAAACGATTTGAAATCTAATTATAGATATCTTAGGCTGGTGCATAGAACTATAACAATCTGATATTTAAAATCTTACATCTATGGTTTTCAGGGCGTGACGCGCCCTGAAAGAGGGTTAACAAAAACACAAATCTTAAATATTGCTTAACTAGAGCAACACGACATACAAACTCAATTAAGTGGGTTTTATATTAAATTTACGTTATTAAAAGTTAGGTCCAGGGCTAGGTCTCGGTACTAGGTTACCTGGACGCACTATAAAACTATAATCACGGCTATATAGCCCACTTAAATGAGGTTTGCAGGGGTGGTACTTACGGTTTTCTATACTAGGCACTTATTCACCGCTGTTTAACTATCACTCTTATCACTATGAATTTAAGTTAATGTCAAAAACAAACTATATAACTATGTAGTGACGCATCGTCGCGAACAGATAGGCAGTCGCTCTATGTAAAATACTGGTATTCAGCTGCATCCAATTATAATGGAAGGCGACCCCAACATAGTTGGGCAAAGGCTAAACAGCTGATGATGCCAGTTTGTTGCACATTTTAAAGATGTAAGTAATACAATTATGTTTGCAGGAACACCCAGACATGACCGCAATATGAAGATTGGTCCACAAGCTATGTTGGCATCAGCATTGAACAGTCCTGCTCGCAGCCCCACGGTAGACAACTTTTCTCCCAACTTTCCGAGGCCGAAACTTGGTTAGTACTATATTCGTCATTTAAAGTGTCTGAACGAGTACCTGATCCATTGCTGTTTCATGCAAAAGTCACAGACAGACTTTCTGTCTTTTTTTTGTCCGCTCAAAGTTTTGTCGTGGTTCATTTGCTGAATTCATGATATTTTGAACCACGCTGCTGTAAAAAGTTTTCATGTTATGTCGTGTTGCCTTTTTGACCAATATTCCACAATTACATTATCATGAAATTAAATGTTGGTGAATGGAGAAGGAACGGAAGGCCAAAGAAAAGATGGATTGATTATGGGAAGAATGATATGAAGAAGAAATCAGTGGATAATAGCGTGACGGTTGACAGTGGACAATGGAAGAAAATGTATTGCGATGGGCAGTAAGATGATGTTGCTTCCGCAAATACAAGCAAGTTATCATCACCTCGTCAATCAAGTCAAGCAATCGTTTTCTAGTCCTGTTGCTTCACCACATTCATCTTCAGCATCATCAGTCTCTTGTCCTTATGTAATATAATGTAATGCACCGATCCTAGCGTGGCTTGACCAGACTCGATTAATCGAATGAACCCCAAGATCCGCACTAGCCCCTGGAGCCTCATGCTTCATGGTATTACAGAGGCCATTGCATGCCAAGAAGTACGTGCCCTTAGGATAGGAAAGGATTGCGAGCCTACCGGATATGCATCCTTGAGTAAGCATTAGACTAGTGGAGAGACAGGTGGTATTTATTTATAGGAGGGCATCTTTTCACGACGTCGCCGGCATGTTGATTCAGGTCGAGCTTTTTGGGCAGGTTTAACTGTTTTCTTAGCTCTTTTCTATGCCGTTGCTTCGCTGCGTTCTGTGTTGTGGTTTTCATAGTCGTCTTCGGAGTTCTCGCTGCTATCAGTTTCTGGTTTTTTGTAGATATCTCTCCCAATTTATTTGGAGTCAGCGCAACATGGCTACTTCTTCCATAACGCACCTAGTCACCCCCCTTTTTCTTTGCTTCAGAGACAATTGATTTATTAATTTATTTTTATTTCAGAACGTGATATCAGTGTGGCGAACCGACCTCCGCTACCGTTGCCTTATGCAGGTCATCCTCATCCAGGTCATCCGCATAACAATATGTTTCAAGAAGTTTACGAAGGTAAGTCCAGAAGATCACAAAAATATAGTTCTGAGACTTTGAGAGTATAGTGTACATAAATAATAGGTTCAAAAACTAAAAAACACAAAAGCGTGGGGTGCTTCATATTAATTGATTATAAAAATACCTCAAAAAGCACCCCACGCTTTTTAATTGAATTAAATTATTGTCTACAAAAGTAGACAATAATTAAATTTTTTTTTTAGTTCTGCTTACTACTTAAGCGTGATTTTTATTTTAGTTGTTTCTATATTTTTTATTTTTTATTAATGAATGGTCATCGGTCCTCGATAAGTTTACAAAGCTTAAATGAATTCTGACCGTTTGAAGTGGGTTAAAATCAAGTCCAAAGGAGTCAGTTACAAACAAACATACAGGTGAAGCTAATATAAAGCGTGTAAAAAAAACACTCTTACTTTGCTAAAACTTTTTAATCGCACAACTGTACTCTTTCAAAACCCAACAACGACTAACTCACACTTCGTTTTGCCATTTAAAATTACTTTTGTGCCCCACCTAAAAATAACGATATTAATTTTATAGAAGTAATGGTTATAATATTATCGTTATTTCTTGCTGCCAAAGTAGAATAATAATACTTACATTCAACTGAGTTGTCTAAATGGAATATTGAAAAAAAGTTAAATATAATATAATCAATAAAAAAATAATATTTAAAAAAAAAAAAAAACATTTGAAAGTATGTTAAAATTTCAGTTATTTGTACTTTGATAATGTTGCCACCACAGTGGATATTGTAAATCAGTATCTAAAAAAAAAACTTTAAAAAAATTAAATCACTACCTACTCTAGCAACAATAGATTTACCCCTTATTTATAAATGTTGCTTAAAGTTAAGAGATGTTTGAACATCAGAAATGTATAGTTAAACAGTCGCTAATCATTACTTAACTTTAAGCAGCGTTTACAAATAAAGGGGTTTAGAGTGTCTGCATATACAGGGTGAAATTGAAAACATGCGACAAACCGAAATGGCAGATTGTACTCATCATTATGAACAACTTTTACTAAGGGACCAATGATGCAATCCCGAAAAAAAAAACATCTTTTCCCTACATTTATGTTCGCATAACTCGTCAAAATGTAGGGAACAGCTGTTTTTTTTTGCGATTGCATCTTTGGTCCCTCAGTAAAAGTTGTTCATAATGATGAGTACAATCTCCCATTTCGGTTTGTCGCATGTTTTCAATTTCACCCTGTATATATCTTACACAATTTTTTTTTATATATTTTAAACTTGATCACAGAAATGGAAACTGACGAGAACACTTATGAACCACCACCAGTTATCAACACTATGCCGCGTAAGTAACAAAATTCACTAATAAATAATATCCACCTTTACTATGGTGGACTAATCCATCTTCGTACGGCAATAATTCTGATTAAATTATAACTGTGTAAATAAAGTATATCTGTGTTAAGTTCACTTGGAACCTCACTCAAGTGAGCGTAGGTACACAATAAATTTCAAAACAAATGAGTTCGCATTCAAAAAGCAAACTCATTTGTTGTAGTGAAAACTTCTTTAAGCCCGTTGGGCATTTTTAAGATGGGAAAAATCAATTGAACCTGTTACACCGTCACCGACACCTCTGTTTTTTAGTAGAGGTATTTCAATAATTTAAGTCTCAAAAGATAGGTTTAGGTCCAGAACTAATATTCCAATTGGAATTACGAAAATCGGATTACCCGTTTAGAACATATGACCAAATTTATGATTATGAATAATGTGAAATCCTGTATTTTTTTAAAGTAAATCATTGCGGATTCACAAGACATGGCATCGTTCGAATTTCGAAGTGATGTTTAGATAACAACATTAGTGCTGCCATTATGTTATCTATATTTGCGTATCTAGTGTTTGTTTGTAAGCTCGTCTTTTATATACGGAACTTGTAGTAGACTCTTAATTTCTTATATTTTGTGCAACGTATCTTGAACAATCTCACGAAGTTTCAGATCTAGGAAATAAACACTTTGTGAAATAAAAAATATCAAACTTTGATACAATAACCTCAACTTAGTACTATTTTATTGCTTTTGAAATAATTTTCATAAAGTTTATTTATTTAACAATTTATGCACACACATATAAACAGACAAGAAGAAAGGAACAGAAAAATACGTACATAGGTAATACTTATTTCTACAGAAATCTCTTCCAGCACACCTGCGATAGGAGAGAAGATAACAGAGATGTAGACAACGCGTGCAAGTTGTTGCTATTTTAGATTGATTTTGTGCCAGATCCCCTTTATTGTTGGTGAATCATTTGGGTTAGATGAGGTTATAACAGTGTGATATTTCCTGATAAAAAATATAATATACGTATGCATAGTACTCGTATATGGAAAAACAAAGTATGCTATGTTATATTATGTTTTAAAATTGTATGCCAATGGATAAGGAACTAGTAGGTCCGGCGGACTATTCCTCAGAGTGGGGTTTCTTCTCTCCCCCCCATTCCCAAATAAATCAGGTCATCATGATTTTTTTTTACCAAATGTTAGATATTTTTTAAATGCATTTCCTAAACTTCTCCCTTAGGGGGATCTCCCCATCCCCTCCCCCAATCCCTCCCCTCTCTAAAATACATATATATATATATATGTACCCTTATATAAAATTCCTTCCAGTTTGTATACATTTATAACCTTTAACATTGCAGATCGACTCCCTACGCCTCCAAAGAAAGTTCCTACCGGCAATCTTTTGGACGTGAAAGAAAATACACTGAAAATGAGACCAGGAAACAAACCATCAGTCACACCAAAGCCACAACCGTCTCGACCTAGTAAGTATTAATTATTATTTATAATTATTTCATCTTTGACTGCCTCGTAGACGCTTTTGTAACAAGCGATTACTGGCGCGAACTGTATAAATCCGGGGTTGCCCGAGCCCCCCCGAGACCATTTTATAAGCCTTTATTTTTTGTGATATATCACTCGCTTTTGTAGTCTGTATTCTCATAATTCTTAACTGACAAAGTACGAAACTCGTGTATAAACATGAACATAAGAATGAATTGTCAAATCAAATCAAATCAAAATATTTTATTTCACATAAAACCTGCATGCACTTATGAAACGTCAGAAGCTAGGTGCACGGTTCCAATTTGTCGCTTCCTATGGAGAAGAGCCGGCAAGAAACTCCACCACGGTTACTCTTTTAAAAATAATTGTCTTTTATAATGTTTTCAATGTTTTGTCGAATCCATAACTAGCTTTTGAGAGTTTATCGAGGACATCAGAAACAGGATGTATATCAAGTTTCATTCTCTAAACATCACTTTGTGATTCGAACGGTGTCTCATAGTCAATCCGCGATTATTTACTCTAAAAACAAATGAGTTCGCTTTCGAATTGTGTGCGCTCACTTGAGTGAGGTGAGCAGTGAACTTTACAGAACAGCACTGAATATTTTTTTTATGTTTTTCACAGATCTCATGTCTGCCAGTGAATTCGAACAGGCTCTTAGGAGAAGGAACAATGGTGAGGATACATTTTTAATTTAAAGTTTCATAATAGATACATACATTTTGCCCACAACTTTTTTCACATTAAATCTCACGGTCCCAAGTCTGCTATTTTTATGAATTCGTCATTCCAACACGATCCCATTGTCATTTTGCTAAAAGTTTGTCTGAAAATCTGCTAAATTCATAATGGTCGATCATTGGTCGGTCAATGGTGTCGTAATAGAATTGTGTCATAATGGCATTTTCGTATTGCCATTATTATAAAACTCGTTACTAGAAATGATTTTCGAAAAACGACTACTAAATTTGAACATTTATTCATGCCAGATTTCAATTCAGAGTCTGAAGACTAAAGTCTTCAACCAGTGTGTCCTACCTGTTATGACCTACGGAGCCGAAACGTGGACACTCACGGTACGGCTGGTCCATCAATTCAAAGTCGCTCAGCGAGCTATGGAACGAGCTATGCTCGGAGTATCTCTGAAAGATAGAATCCGGAATGAGGTGATCCGGCAGAGAACACAAGTTGTCGACATAGCTCATAGAATTAGCAAGCTGAAGTGGCAATGGGCCGGCCATATTAGTCGTAGAACCGATGACCGGTGGGGTAGACGTGTTCTTGAGTGGAGACCGCGAATCGGAAAACGTAAGGTAGGACGCCCTCAGGCTAGGTGGAGTGACGATCTTCGCAGGGTTGCTGGTAGTAACTGGATGAGAGTTGCCGAGAATCGAGTTAAATGGCGTGAAATTGGAGAGGCCTATATCCAGCAGTGGACTGCTGTAGGCTGATGATGATGATGAGATTTCAATTATATATATTTTTACATATTATTGTTATAAACAATCTAAAGTAGTAGGAAGTTCGTAAATTAAGTCAGTCATTCATTTGTCATTATGTACGAGATTACCAATAAATGCCATTTCTTTCAATGGAGTGTCAGTGGCTGACCATTGGCAAGTCATAATGACGCCATTTTATGAGTAGATTACCAAACTTGTCAAAATCAACAATTATGAAATCAATGATAAACCATTCTGACACTATTGTAATAGCAGACTTGAGGCCCTGCTATGGTGTGGTGTAGGGACAATGTAAGTATGAATGTTAAGCATCAGCGGTTGATAGTGTGACTGGTGCGATTATCACTTACTGCCCACTGGCCGATCCGTGTGCTTGTGTTCAAACTTGGGGATGCAGGAATAAATAGGTATTCGACAGTAATCAACCGGTCTTTATTTAATACATTAGTGTCACAGTAACTGCCGTTGCAAATCCAGTTGGCACAGGCACGTGTGCCAATAGCGATATTTTTTTTTTGGGTAGGAAATCATCAAATAACTTCTCCCGCTCTGGGTGGAGCAGGAGGCGTGTCAGACTTTTACCGACTAAAACCCACCCGTGTTCCCTCAGTTGCCTGTGTGCCAGGGGCCGTGGTATCTCTTTCGAACAACCCGCACCCCTGGCAGGGCCTACAGCGGTGACCCCCTACATTTTGAATGCAAAAAATAAACAATGCGTAATAGGGTACGGTAGGTAGGTTTCGGTAGTAAAAAATGAACTATGAAATTTGATAAAAAATTAAATTTATGTAGAAATATACTTAAATATTCTGATTTTGAGTCATAAAACCACATTATTGTTTTATTATATTAAAATTAAAAGTCGTAATTTTTAATCTGTATATCACGTAACCTAAAACACGAGCCGCCATGGTGTGACGTCATATAGGCAAAAACTGTCAGTTCAGTGCATAGACTACTACTGGTTCCACAGAACACATATACTCCTCTGAGTGCCGATCGTACATAAACGACTGTTGTTTTTATCAATATTACGTCACCAAAATGGCTGACAGCGTTTTTGCGGGAATAAAAAAGGTTTAAAATTAAAATTTAAAATTTTATGGCAAGAAAGCGTGTTTATTATGCCAAAATATATTTTTTGTGGCTTTTTATTAGGAAAATCAACATTTTGAAGTACTTTTTGAAACAGTAGAATAGGTACCCTATTGAGGGTTTGTTACGGCAACATTAAGCCGGTTTGTCGTGTTAACTTGTACAGTCAGCGTCAATAATATCGTGACGAACAAACTGTTCAAAATGATCTAAACAACTATGAAAATTAAATATTAACACAATGACACAAGGAATGTTTCAAAATGAAGGCAGTACACGACAACTGTCATTCTGACAAAAACTTTATCCAATTGATATAAAGTTTAATTTTCTTAGTTGTTGAGATAATTTTGAACAGTCTATTTGTCCCGATATTTTTGACGCTGACTATACTAGCAATAGTAGGTAATAGTTTTAGATCTCACCATGTAATATAATATTTAAAAATGTGATTCGCCCGATTTGCGAGAGTAAATTTGTGTGAATCGATTAATAAGGCGTTACAACAACTTAATAAACAAGATATTCTGATCACGTCAACTAGGTTTGATAAAATATTTTTTTTTTAAATAAATTCATATTTTACAGACACAATGCCAAAACCCAATCCGGGACTCATGACACCAATGCAGCAAGAGCTGGCTAGGAGAAGGCCATATGGTAAGATTTTTTTTTACAGTTCTAGAAAAACATTTAAAAACAATAAAAATGTAGGGGTTTCTTCTCCGAAGCCCTACAAAATGGTTGAGCTGGATGGTGCTGATCCACGCGTCAAGTTCGTGAACGGGCGCCGTCGTTTGAGACTGGTCATCTAACTTCCAGGGCTTATTTTTAATCTCATATTTAGAATTGTGTTCTCATTTTTTTACATTGTTCTCGCATACAGAAGCAACAAGAATAATGTACCCAAGATTTTGTAATACCTAATATGATTTAAAAGAGTGTCCTTGGAGTATCTTGCCCGTTCTTCTCCATAGAGATCTACGTTTTGGAATGGGCAACTAGTTTCAACTTTCCAACTAACTGATCGACTAACGTACAGTTCAAAAGTGCCTGTGAATAGTTTAATTGAAATAAATGCTTTGAGTCTGAAGGCTGAAGTAGTGTTAATTATAATAAACGTCTTTCACAGTTGATCCCCAGACCAACGAACTAGAGGAGGCTTTGAGAAGAAGAAATACAGGTGAGGATACTTCAACAATAATAGGTTTTTAACCCATACGTGCCTATACTCAATAGGTTTAGGTAGTTAAATAAAGGTAAACAAAAAAAAAAACACGTGACTCATAGATGCGAAACCTTTTATTTCAAATGTTAAAATCATATTATTTAAAGTCATATAATAATAGGCTCTATTCTGAATCTGAATCGGAATTTGATGAACTATCTCTCACATTAATAATAAATCGTTCCGTTGCATCATAAATTATTTTGCTAGCTATAATAACACAATTTAAAAAAATCGAAACGCACTCCCAAAATCGTTAATGTCGATTGTTGTGAGCGCTTTCAAAGGTGTCTGATTAACCGACTTAACGTAATACCATACCTGTCAGTTCAGTTGCCATACTACATCACAGTTGTACTTTTCAATTTAGCAATTCGTTAAATTTACTAAAATGTTTCAGGGAAGCTGTCTATTTGGGCTCTTTACAATAGACACATTACAATATATTATATTATAATAATTAAAAAATCTAACTAAAAAAAATTGCTCAAGTAGTTACATCTAGGAAGAGTAGTTTAAGAATAAATGATAAACTTTAATATGCATTAATAAAAGAGGAAACTATCGTATAAATCGAAAATAAATTTGATTTTGTTACACCGTATTTTTATACAAGAAAGTGTCAACTATAAAAAACCCTTTTTACGATTTGTTTACCTTTATGTAACTACCTAAATCTATGGAGTATAAGTTCTCCGCATTCTACACTCAATCCCCACCCAACTCATTTGGTGCAACTTTGAAACGCACACCGCACTTTTGTACTCCACCGCACGTTATTTCATTTGAATGTCAAATTGTATCATAGCCTAAAGTGTCGTCACTATACTTATGTCATCCTTTCTTCTTTTTTACACGCTTTATATTAGCTTCACTTGTATGTTTGTTTGTTAGTTTGTTTGTATGTAACCGACTCCTTTGAGCGCGATTTTGACCCACTTTAAACGGTCAGATTTCATTGAAACTTTGTAAACTTGTCGAGGACCGATGACAATTCAATAATTTAAAAAAAATTGAGAAAAAAAAACAGGTTTTTGTAGTTAGCAGAACTAAAAACTAGAAAATAAATAATAGTTTAAAAAACTAAAAAACACGCTTTAAAAACCAAACTAAAAAAGGAGAAAATAATTTAATTCAATTAAAAGCGTGGGGTGCTTGACATTAATTGATTATAAAAATACCTCAAAAAGCACCCCACGCTTTTTAATTGAATTAAATTATTTTCTCCTTTTATAGTTTGGTTTTTAAAGCGTGTTTTTTAGTTTTTTAAACTATTATTTTTTATGGTATATTGCCACCTTGTTCTTTTCATGTAATTAGTTTTTAACTCATCGTGCTTTGTAAGTTGTGTTATGTTTTTTGTATGCACCAAATAAACGATTTATCTATCGATCAATCTGTCCCAGCCAATACTCTCAAAACTAGAAACTGGCATTTCCAGCAGGCTTAACTAGAGAACCGTATAGAAGCGTTTGTCAACGGAAGAGTAGACAAAAATGACGTTTCCGTGTAGACAGTTGACAGTTTTCAACTGAGAAATGTAGACAAGCGATTGCTATTCTACTGTAGAGTAGAAATAGAAAGCGTCATACCAAGCCTGCTGGACCCAAAATTGTCCGAATCCGCACGAAACCCGCGTGTTGGATTACGGTCCTGTCTCTCGCTCAGAGACAATGCCTGTAGGGTTCCTAACCGTACTCTATAATAGAGTATTGTACTCTTTTTCTTATTTATTTATTTATTAACTATGGATGTCTTACAGCTAAAGCAAACAGATTCAAAAATAGTAGGTGAGACTGACAGCCAATTAAAAGTCTTCACTTCTAAAAACAGATTGAAAAAAAGAGTATGAACAGCACAACACAGCCACCGAAAAGGATCAGCAAACAACAGTATAACATTCAAGCTTAAACTAAATTAGCATTTCATATTGAATACAAGAATAAAAAACTGAACATACAAAATCTTAATTAAAAAAACCAAGGCTCAGGCACTTTCTGGCTGAGGACACACCTGTTGTGAAAGGATCAAAATCATGTTGTTTGCACATGCTGTTAAAGTTGCTACTTGCACGCACTATAAATGAATTCTGCCTGTAATGTCATGTAATGTTCTGTCTCATGGGTGTACTCTATAATCTATAACACTAATAGAGTAGTTACGCCAAATGATTTCGTTTTTCTGCGATTTTTCTCTATTTTCCACTGTGACAGTTGACTATTTATCCGTCATTAATGTGAAGGGGCGAGAAGAAATGTACAAGGCTTTATAAATATTGATTTAAAAGAGCTCCTGATCTTATATTAACGTAAAATTAGGATGTTTGAGTCCTTCAATTCTTGTAAAACCAATAAAAATTATATGTACGCAAAAAAGTGCTAAAAATGCATAAAGACATGAATAAATGGCACACTATTTTATTAATCTGTTATCCTTATATACTCTCTCTAACATCAGAAATACTCTATTTCTTCTAGAAAAGACCTGTCTCCTATCAGTAGGAACATTATAAACTGCTGCTATGCTCACCCAGCCACCTTTTTAGATCTTAAGGGGAACCTAGTCGCGGGCTCGAACTCACTGGTGGGCCTGGCTAAAAATCACGCTGTCTCACCAGGCTTCGTGTCCGACAGAGATAGTATCAGTGATGAGCAGTTAGACGCTTGTCTACACGCACAACGTTATTGAGTGAGCTGCAGGATCATTTATAGTAAAAAATTCACGAAAAAATTAAGAAAAGTCCTTTGGAAGATCGGATTTTATGAAAAGCCAATGCATAAATCAATGACCAATAAAGTTTATTGAAGTTTGTCGGTACCGACTTGGTTTTGGAGATTTTACACTTCTTTTATTACTTAAACACGCCCAAAGTTAAGTAAAATCTATTTATCTAGTATCTTTGTTGGTTCCTAACTTTTTAATGAGTTTTTATTTTAGTATTCTGTTTCCGACCAGACAATATTAATAATGAGACAAAACGATATCATATTTTACTTTGGATGTGCCATGTCAGACAGTGGAGTAAAAACTCCCGAAGTTTGTATGGACTAGGTTCACCTTAAGGCGGTGATTTCCTGAAAACGCTCAAAAAGGTGGTTTTTTAAACAAGTGTACCTCTTTAACCGTAAATAATTATGAAAGCAAAAAAATATATGATACTTTCAAGTCTTTTTTGCATAAAGTGATGGAACTCAAAACATAATTAAACATACTTTAATGCATCAAAAAATCATCAAAGTCACCTCTAAATTATCTTTAAAACAAGTTTGTCCCTTCAATTATAATTATAATTAAAAATATACCATAAAATTCCAAATGCCAAACTTGCATCCAGTGATGGATTATTTATTAATATCTAATTTTATTATTCGAATTTATTACAACAGATTTTAACCCGCATCGGATTGCAATAAGAACTATAATCGCTCATAACGACAATATCTAAAGTTACCAGGGCCTTAACGCCGAGGCACCCCTCGGCTTTATGATCCCTATCCCTATTTTTTTTAAACGTTATTATTTATCGATCCTGAGGCCGACATGACCAGTCCAAAGCCACTTCAGCTTGCCAATAGCTCTGCAATCTATGTTGGTGACTAGAGATAGGTACTGTTTTTCGGATCAATATCCTTCAAAGGCACTCCGAACATAACCGGCCTCATAACACGCCTAAATAATAGTACCATGTTAGTACACGTAGTTACAGTAATCCGAACATTACCGGCTCCATAACACGTCTAAATAATAGTACCATGTTAGTACACATAGTTACAGTAATCCGAACATTACCGGCTCCATAACACGTCTAAATAATAGTACCATGTTAGTACACGTAGTTACAGTAATCCGAACATTACCGGCTTCATAACACGTCTAAATAATAGTACCATGTTAGTACACGTAGTTACAGTAAAATACTGACTCCTAGGTCACAGGGTTTCCCTAGTTTAGGAGGTAGGGTTTTTCATTATTTGTGCAGCTTTTTCCCAAAATCCACTGTACCTACCTTTGCGAAATGTATTGGTTTTATATACAAATATATTTTGTTTGTTCTGGTTGTCAGAAGCCCGAAAGTATGACAACCAGTCTTACCAAGGGGTACCGTATTACCCAGTAACTGGTTTGTGAAGGTCAGATAGGCAGTCGCTCCATGTAACATACTGGTATTCAGCTGCATCTGGTTGGACTAGAAGCCAACCCCAACATAGTTGGGAAATAGCTAGGCAGATGATGATGATCATGATAATGACAAAGGTATTTTTTGTCAATAAACTTATTTTTTGTATTTTCTTTTTTTGTATTACAGCTAAGGCAGTTCCAATTATGTCAATTCCGGATCCATCATCGAAGGGACCACCAAAGCCTAGTGAGTCTTAATTTATCTTATTTATTAAAGTGAAACTTTTATTACATCGTCTCAAACTTTTTCGTCTGTGTGTTGCATGTCGCGTGACGTGTCGCGTGACGGTCGGCCGCGGAGTAGGGATAAAGTGAAAGGCGCTCGTCAGAGCAGCCGAGGCCAATATGGCGGCGCCTATAGCTCGCATCAGCTGACCGTGTAGTTTTTAGTTAAATGTCTATAATGTGAAAAAAAGTTTCACTTTTACGGTGGTTTCATAAAACCACACAAGTTTTTTCATCATCATTCATTTAAAAGACGTCCACTGCTGGACATAGGCCTCTACCACACTTCGACCGGTTCTGTGCTTCCTGCATCCAGCGGATTCCTGCAGCCTTCACAAGGTCATCGGTCCACCTTGTTGGGAAGCCTTCCAACTCTACGTCTTCCAGTACGCGGTCGCCACTCCAGAACCTTTCGGCCCCATCGGCCATCTGTTCTGCGAGCAATGTGCCCTGCCCAATGCCACATAAGTTTGGCAATTGTTCGGGCTTATGTCTGTTGCCTTGGTTCTCCTGCGGATCTCTTCCATTATCAACCATATTGTTATTCTCTAAAATATCATCATCTGCCTCATCCACCTAGCCTGTCCCAACTGTGTTAGGGTCGGCTCCCAGTCTAATCGGATGCAGCTGAATACCAGTATTTTATATGGAGCGACTGCCTATCTGAGTTTCACAACCCAGTTACTGGGTAATACGATACCCCTTAGTAGTACTTGTTGTCAGACTTTCGGGCCTCTGATGACCCGTAACGATTGTCAAAGATCCACGAATGACAGCCGGGACCAACGGCTTATTAGTCTTGGTATGTTAAGGTTATTCTTTGAACATTAATTCGAAATTCGAACGGTGTCTCATTGTGAATTATCCGTGATGATTTACTTATAAAAAAAAGAGGCAAAAAGTCGGAGGCATCTTCTTAAATTTGACAATAACCACCTTTATTGCCTCCGACTGCATGAGATTGCTTATACGAGTATGTAGTATTCAGTCTAACAGTCACCCTTTTAAAACAAGTTCCTTGTTTCCATCTTTTTTTAATTAAAATTCACTTTTTAGGCAGTCGGGTTTTATTTTATTTATTTTTTTCTTAATTTTTTTTCTCTCGCAGTTTTTAGTTTATATAATTATTTTGACGATAATGAGACCTGTATAAGATACCCTTTATTTTGATACGCCACTCAATAGGTACAGAGTAAAAAAAAAATAAGACAATATGGCGCCAAAAATCGGCCATTTTTTTTTTCATTTTTGATATACCCATTGTCACTCACAATTAAGACGAATCTAGCGGCACCTCTCAAGCTGAAATCAATCAAGCCGTTTAGGATACAGAGCGTGCCAAAGAAATCCCTATACTCGTACATACATACACACGAATAACATAACCCTCCTTCTGGCGCAGTGGGGTCGTACTAACAAATGAGTTCGCTTCCTTTTGTGCGCTCACTTGAGTGAGGCGAGCAGTGAACTATACAGAACAGCACCTACTAAATGGCCAAATGGTATCATTTATACCGCGTTGTGTTGATTATTTCTTTAATTAATCTTATTTCTTTAACAGGACCACAACCTCCCCTTCAATCAAGGCTGAGGGGACCACTAGTCCATCAGCCAGTAGCAGAAGGTAAAATATTAACACCTTATTGAGAGTAGCTTTATATTTATAAAATAAAATCACGCGAAGGGGTAACCAGAGGTATTTATGACATTAATCCGAAGAGGCAGAGGTGTTTATGATACCCATTAATAGGGTATTACACTCATTTTTGAAAAGTGTCTTAATTAGAGTGCTAATAAACAACTAAAAAAACACAACCTTTTTTATTTAATCGATTAGTGCCATAAAAATGCATTAAAATTTTACATTTTCAAATTTCGCGCGTAATTTGACAAAAACGCTGGACGCAATAGACGCCATATTGCTCTGTGGGTATGACGTCAGTTTGCTAAAAACAAATGCGCTGATAATTTGTATGACAATTGTTTACAATGAAAAAAAAATAGTTATTTTATTACTTATCGTTGGTTTGCTGTTCCTGAATGCAAAATATTATTTAAATAAAAATTACTTTGGTTACGAAAATAATAAAAGTACAAAGTTGCTCAGTTGACATGCCGTATGACGAAATAACATGGCGACTACTATTTCAGGATGATCAAACACAGATTAAAAAAACTGAAATCTTTAAATTGTATTTTAAAATTTATTTTGTTGTTTCATGAACTAAAACTAACATTTTCCGATTGCATTTTGCCCATGCTATCGCAATAATATATTTTTAGATTTTTTCTCGTATAGAGTAAACTACCCTATTCGTTATGCGAAAAGTAGGTAATTCCCTTGTAACAATGAGCTTGTAACTATTTCCATCAATACGGTATTTTCCAATTTATTAAAAACACTATTCTTATTTGAAGATTGGGACGAAATATGTAACAGAAAAAAAAGTAAATTGAATTATATCCATTTTCTCTATTAAAAACGATTTATCTCAAATAAATTTTTCATTGTTTTGAATTTACCGCCAAAACGCTCCTTAGGTACTATGACTTTTTATCACGAGACCACACGTGACGTCAACTTAGTGTAAACTAAAGTAGTTAGTAAACTTGAACAAGTGAATGTCGAGTATACCTACGCGGTCAAAATGTATGGAACAGCTGATTTTATTTTTGTACAACCGACGAAATATTTCTGCGCGGTCTAGAATGATATGCTGAATTCATGGTTACAGTTTGCGCACTGCATAAAATCTTATCCTGTATTCTTTTTTCATTAATCATAACACAACACCTACTCACACACATGTATGCCACAACATTTTATTTATTTTATTTGATTTTTAACTCTATAAATGTATTATTATGGACACACACTTCACTATGTATTTATTAGTCTAGCGGATGGTACGAAATGATGGGTTGCAGCTGAAAATCAGCGTCAAGTGGTGCATACTGTGTTGCCCTCTGACATTATTCTGATCTGAGGCCCTTTTGGCAATATTATCATTGTTTTATGTTTCATTTATAGTTTTAGGTTCTATAAGCTCATCATCATCATTTCAGCCGAAAGACGTCCACTGCTGGACATAGGCCTCCCCCAAGCTCCGCCACTTCGACCGGTTCTGTGCTGCCCGCATCCAGCGGACTCCTGCGGCCCTCACAAGGTCATCGGTCCACCTTGTGGGAGGCCTTCCAACTTTACGTCTTCCGGTGCGCGGTCGCCACTCCAGAACTTTTCGACCCCATCGGCCATCTGTTCTGCGTGCAATGTGCCCTGCCTACTGCCACTTAAGTTTGGCAATTCTTCGGGCTATGTCGGTTACCTTGGTTCTCCTGCGGATCTCCTCATTCCTGATTCGATCACGCAGGGAAACTCCAAGCATAGGCCTCTCCATTGCCCATAAGCTAAAATGCCAATAAACACATTTTTCGTTCTTTTATTCAAACTTAGCCGTCGTACTTATGATCACTAAACCAACAAGGAATAAATAATTGAAAAACTGTTTATTCTTTTTCAGAAATATATTTCAACGATAATCAAGCATCTTCAGATGAAGAATGGACGTACGAGCCTCTGAAACCTTTCAACAGTTATGGCGAAAACATATACAGTGAATAATTTACCTTATCACAGGGAAAATAGGGTTTAAACTTAAATATTAAAGGGAGGCTTGTAAGATACATATACTCGTATACTAGTCTGTAGCTGACCCAATGCGTTCACTAGGTATGTGTTGGCGATACAGAGTACAGTTTTCAAGTCCAGTTGACGTTTCTGTAATTTTACTGATCAACCGAAGCTTTCGGCCATAAAACCATGTTTTGGCCGTATTTTCGTTTTCGGCCATAAACCAATCGAAGCTTCGTCCGAGCCGAAAATTAGAAGTTCGTGAATTATCGCGCGTCATTCGGCCTCCTTTGGAAAGCTCAGCAATATCAGGTGATGTTCGGCTATCTTCGAGTCCGCTAGTGGTTTCACTTAGCTAACATAAACGGACGCGATTTGATTTCGAAGTTGAAAAACGAGGACATGTTGTTTTTTTTCGTAAATATTAATATTTTTTTGTATGTCTTAATCATTTTCGATTTCGGCTGAAAATCCATTTTTGGTCAGACACTATTCTTTATACATATGTTTTCCATTACTTTAAATATACAGGGTCAAATTAAATTAGCTGTCAATACATTAACGAAACAAAAATGGGCGATGGGCGAAGGTCTATGCCCGTAATCGATCAGCTGTTTTTGTAATTTTTCGTAGAACATATACTCCATTTTTTTTTTCTTACATTAGAAATTAAAAATGGTTATTTTTAAGGTACACTTCGTAACAAAATTACATTAAACGTGTTGCAGTTACGATTAATGCCAATTTTTTTATAATTTATTTAAATATTAGCTGTCACACTTTATTGTAATCATGTGTAACTATTTATCTTATGAAATTATGTGGCTTTCATTTATATCATTATTTCATTTCAATTTACAATTAAAGTGTCAATGCTAAAGACCTAAAAGAAGCAGGAGTGAACTATATCGAGTGACTAAATTAGCTGATGACGACGAAGTTTTACTAACGTATTGTGGGTCGTAAGTTGTTTTATAAAAAAAAAAGAATTGTAAAAAATGTATTTTATTTCTTTTAATCTTAATTAGATTTAAATAATCTTGTGATTGTTTATTTCATTCATTCGTTTTGTTGTAGGTTTGTAATGTGTGATAAAGATGTTATTATAAATAGAACGTTATTTAAAATAAAATTACTTTTACTTCGTTTATCTCAGTATTTAGTACTGTCTTAAATCCACCTAAAAAAGTTATAACTTAACTTTGAAATAAAATGTTTTGCACTCCTGCTTCTACGAGCCTATTTTTTCTAAAGCTATTATAAATGGAGTATAGATATTTTTAACGAATTTCCAAAAACCGAAACGTAACAGTTGTTTGTTTGTTTTAATGTAGGACATGTCAATGTCATTTAAAGTATTGAACAAAGTTGGAATTATAATTATTATTTTTAATTATTTTTTAAATAGAGAACTAGTCTGTGTACCTAGTTCTCTATTAAAATAATAATGACTTGTCAGAAGAACCACATCACATACATACACAATAACATCTGTATGTTGCAGTGTACAGTCCCGGACTTTAATTGATGAGCCACTTTTAAACTTTCCAATTTTGCAGTTTTATACATTCACGAGATTACACGATTAAACACGAACTTAAACCGCATGCTCGTAAACAAGATGACAAATTAATTATAATCGGAAATAGTCTTATCCATAGAGTTTGAAGGTTGACTAATAAATTGTCAATGATAAATCAATACACTATTGCATAAGTTTATCCAATCTATTTGATACTGACCTCCTTTGAGTTAGAGCTCATTAAATACTCGTTATTTCTTAAAACCTATCCGAAGACAGTGACAGTTGAAATGTCAGAGACGATAATTTCGAATTTTGGTGAATCGTAGCCGTAGCTATTTATGTTCATGTGCAACAGTTATCATAATTGTCATGAACGGTATCTTGGACACTACGCGTTCGGATAAAATCGTGGGTACGAGTTTTTACGATGTCGAAATGACTAATCATTATTTCTACATACGCTAACGTTACTATCGCTACGCTAAAACAATTGTCGCTAGGTTACAGTTGCTAGCCCTGTAATTGGTTGACTTTGGTCGTAGCTCTGGACTATCTACGAGTATAACCGACTAAACCCGATTTGCATTACATGGCTAAAATAGGAAGTGTGAGAAGTGGCTCATCAATTAAAGTCCGTGACTGTACATTTGAGAGTTGCTCTTCAGACAGGCCATCTCCAAAGACGCAGACATTATATCACATGTGTAAATGCGATCTAATGGATTTTGCAACAAACGATATACCATCGATTTATTAAGTATCTACTTTTAATTTAGTAAGGAGCTAGGGGATACATTAGTTTCACTGTCACTAGAGTTACGGTTTCCTTGAAGAGCGGTGGCTGTCATAATATAACGGCCGACATGAAAATCTGTCATTTGTCAGGTGCCAAAAAATCGGTCGGGATTTAGACAGCAGATAATAATAGTAATAGTAGTGTAGGGTAAAACCAGGATAGTTGCCCCAGGGGTATAGTTGCCCCGATAGTATAGGTAATTACACTAGTTTCGCAGGTGAATCGCATGCTATTTTACTATTCTATCGAAATACTCTAACTGCCACTAAGTTGACCGTGTCGCATTTCTCCGTGCGATTGGATGGAAAGGTAAAATGCGATCAAAGTTTATGCGGAATGTCCTGTCCTGTTTCTCGGCGGGGCATCTATCCTAAACGTAATTTATATGGATTAGGTAACTATCCCCTATCTGGGATAGGTGTCCCAAAATATAGAGGTCCACAAAAATCGCTAATACTCTAGATGGAAAAGATGAGGAAATATTAAAGATAATGTTTTTTCTTTTCATAGATTTGTAGATAAAAAATCTAAGTATCGGTCAATTTTTTTTTTTTTTTTGCTTTTTGGGCTGAGAGATATAGAGTAGGGAAGGTATGTATTTACGCGACCAGGTTTTTACACCAGGTATTTGCTTCCAAGTACACACACCAAGTACCGACCCGAAATACTTGCAAGACTTCAAGGTATTTTATACGGCTACTTGCTCAACTACGTAGGTATTCAACCGCGTTAGTTTTTGCTGCAATCATGTCTCTTATAAGTAAGAGTCTACGGAACAATTTCGTATGCAAGTATTTTTACTTTAATGGTTTGTAAGTGTTTATTTGTAAACGCGATTTTGCTCCTTATTTGTAGCAAGTCACGAGTCAATTTCCTATGCAAGTATTTTTACTTCCAACAGGGCTTTTTAATACGCGATTGTGCTTCTAATTTATATTAGGTCAATTTTCGATGCAGATAGAAAATACTTGAAAGTATCTCGAGCCCTGGTTTTAGGCCCTGGTTTCTTAAGGTGGACGTACTTGGAAGCCCTGGTACTCGATTTTGCAAGTACGACCCATGTCTAATATAGAGTGATTTCAAAAAGTGTGGTAATAACTATCCTTCTTTTATCATGGGGTAAGAATGATAGAATTGGGGGTTCTGGATTTCTGCCCAATCATACACTACTAACGTATGGTGGTCTGGTTTAAAGTATGGTGCGACGGCGCATATTCTAATAGAATAAGTAAATGTTCAGTCACTTATTTATACAATATTTTCCTTTCACAGCGTTCGAATAATAAAATTGAGGAAACTGTACAGCATGTTATGTCCAAGGATCATCGTAAATCTCCCAATAATCTATAACAGCCCCACATGAGAAACATACTGCTTTATCGTGCACTGTTTCCACAGTAAATAAAAGTTTTTCTAAACCTTTACAATCAAATTCTGATGATTTCAGTACCTAAGTCAGAAATGCGGCACCCCAGTACAGATGGCGGCACGTAAGTTGAACCAAAATGGCGGATTTTGGTGCAACTTACGTGCCGCGATCAGTAATTTATTTCCAAACTTCAGTACACGTTTACATCAATGACTATGCTAGAAGGTGACCTCATTCTTTTTCCGTGCGATTCAACGAGTGCACGCGCTCCTACCTTCAGCTGTTTGTTCTGGTTTTGGTTCAACTTACGTAACGCAATCTATACAAGGTGTAACAGAATAGACGCAAGACCTGAAAGTAGTTTGTTCCTAATTGCGTACTGAATCGATTTCAGTAACTTTTAATATTAATATCTTTTTTTTTATATGTATTTTGCCATACCTACCAGTGATTGAGCCCAAGAAAATTCAATCTTAAACCAGAAGAAACAAGACTCAATTTTAAATGCATAAAGTAATGCTTGGGTCGACACGTTTTTCTTAATAATAACAGTTAGCTTTAAAAAAAATAGTTTTGGTCATCGTATTATGCTTTTAACTCGATACTCTAATTGGGATGCATGAGGTCTTGCGTTAATTATGTTACTCGTTGTATATCTTTCTATTACGTTCAATCCAACTAACTTGCCGTTTTTCTAGATTCGTTAAATCGTAAAATGGGAATGGTGATTTAAGTGTGGCACTTCACCGCTCTTTAAAAAAC
The DNA here is from genome assembly GCA_947359405.1 of Antitype chi. NCBI lineage: Eukaryota > Metazoa > Arthropoda > Insecta > Lepidoptera > Noctuidae > Antitype > Antitype chi. The sequence goes on from OX375836.1 coordinate 6,925,144, forward strand.
CAAAGCTTTGGAATTCTTTTTTGTAAAATTATTGTAGCTATTTATATATGTATAATTTTGGTAAGTACCAAATAAGGTTCTATTTCGATATCATCATTCAGTATTAATTAAGTAGGTAAATGAAGAATGTAAGATATTTTATGTAAATTACTTTATCTGTAACATTTTAAAATTTATTTTAATTTTAATGTAATATTTTAAAAGTAGTCCTCTACTTTATTTTTCTGTGAATAGCTCAAAATTGTATTTAAGATGTACATTAAAATAAAAAGATTGAAAACTTGCTTTTAACATTCATTGGTGTCTGCGTTTATTCTTTATTTATTTATAACAATTGCTTGCTGCACTTTCAGTAAGCACCAAAGCGCGCAGCAAGCCAACAACATACCTAATATTAACTAAAAAACTTCACACGAACATTGTACATAGATTGACTGCTATACACAAATATATCAACATCTAGCCTCTGAGCAATCAAGGCGTCTTGATCGCCTGGCTATCTCGCAGGTCTACCTAAAAGATTGTCGGCTACTTAACCGGACTAGCCTGTGGTAACCTTAATAAATGAATGCGTCCAGCCAGGGCTTAAAAACTTAAAACTAAAGCGAATGCTCGCTAAGGGCACCCCCTGTGGGGTACGGACCTCGGCTTAAGGCATCGCTGGTAGAGGGCAGCAAGAGACAGGCTGGATTGGACTGAGTTGTTGTCTCCACTTTTATCCTTCCCTTTATTGCTTCTATATTGATATGAAGATACCTCCCGCGAGCGTATTGTAGCAATATTCTGTAAAGTTCACTTCTGTCCTTCGAATCACTCACCTCACTCAAGTGAGCGCACACAATTCATAAGGGAACTCGTTTATTTATAAAGTAAATTCACAAAGAGACACTGTTTTAATTTCGAAGTTATTTTCAGAGAACAACCCTGTTGTAGTTTTACCTGTCAGTAAGAATTCGAGGAACCATGGAAACTAATTTTTTATTCGGTTTGACAGGAATTCAGAAAAACATAAAGGAGGTACAATTTTAACATAATTTATTTACAAAACTTACTCAAGTAATAAACATTCACATTTAATTTATAAATATTACAGTTTCCGATTTAGAAAAAGTTAAGTTTCGTTGGGTATCACCTTTATCACTCAAACAGCCCGATTCAAAATGGCGGCTCGGAAAATGAGGCGAGTCGCTGCGCATTAACAAATTCACGTGTCAGCGGGGGTGAGGGGTGGAGTGCTGCGCAGCATGTGCCCACTTCAGAACCGCCATAAAGTTTGAATCGGACTCTGTACCTGTGTGACAGCCTCTTTCTAAAGCTTGTTACTACATTTTATTTTTGGTTTACTGATAATTATATCTAAGAGATCGTGGTCAAAAATAAATTACGGCTGTTTGTTACCATGACGTTTGTTCGATGGTTCAAATAAGTAATTTTACTACCGGCCATGCAATGAAAAATACATTTTCTATAACGAATCGAATTGATTAGTTCTAACGTTATATTATATTTATTAACAGTACCTAAACATCGCGAGGAAACCGCTAGTATCAACAATTCGGAGACATGGGACATCCATCTGGATAGATAGATTTGCGGATGCACAGGGCCTGCGTGGTGGGTTATGGCCACTCCCTCTGACCGAGAGGAGGCCTATGTTCCAGCAATGAGCACATTATAGGCTAATTATGCTTATTCTACAGCTTGACATCGTCAACTTAGTTCAGCATGAATTAAACAAACAAACAGACAGTATATATCCATCCAAACTAATACACAAAATAATTTAAAATAAACGAAATAAGTAATAAGAGGAACGATTGTCATTATAATCTTTATAACCTGAAAACTGTATTGCTATTCTATAAAAATCTCACCGTGAAATCTTAGGTGAAGTGAGTTTAAAGTGAGCTATCAATGGTGCCAATCCGTACCGTCAGACGCCATGACAGTTCACTTCAAGCTTACTACACCTAAATTTTTTCGGTGAGATTTTTTAAAGAATAGACCGCTTGTATTCCTGTCTGAACAAGATACTACAGTTGTTTTTTACACATTCGCTCAACATTCATTGAATACAGTTATTTTCCTACATATTTATTTAAATAATAACACAAAAATAGTTTATTTTATATGCTTATAATTGATTATTTACAATTTATTTACACAATTGGGTCGAAAAGGCCCGATGTACACCATATAAAAACCGTATACTGGTATTCAGACAGTATCTGAAATTCAGACAATGGTCCACGGTCCAGGTGGCTGGAAGATCACCCTAAAATGTGCATGCATTGCCATCCCAGAGAGAAAAATCAGCAGATATAAAGTGAATCAATCAACCTGCCCAGCCTCTACCCAACTATATTTGGATCGGCTTCCAATCTAACCGTATGCAGCTGAATACCAGTATTTTACATGGAGCGACTGCTATCTGATTTCTACAACCCAGTGACTGGGTAACACGATGCTCTTGGTTAAAGGCTTCTGACTAAACGTATCGACTGTCAAATATTTACTAATGACAGCCGGTACCAACGGGTTAACGTGCTTTCCGAGGCACGGAGGGGTCTCGATTTATCCGACTGCAGCAACCGTAGCTTATACCCACGAGCCTCACACAAAGATAAAATTAATAAACCTAATTAATTAATTACCTACAAATACGGTGCATTAGAAAAATTATCGAGGTATTTACTAGCTGGCTGCAACTGCTCATACTGCCATTCATCATCGGACAATCGACGTTCGGGCAATCGTGGCTCTGTAAAATAATATACTTTGTTAATAAATATAATTCCAAAATGTCGGTTGTTTAAAACCGTTTATTTCTTTAGCTTGTATTATATGAGTAAAATAGGACAAACATCACTATCGTTGCGTGTTTTTTGCGCGCTGGATCTTCAACGCTCTGCTTAGCGCCGAGAGTTGAAAATCGAACAGTGAGTTTCATCGACGCGCTGAGATGCTCTCTGTAGGATTATCAATGCTAGGTTTAACACTGAGAGTTGAAAATCCAGTGTGCAATAAAATCCCGCCGCGATATTTTCACGTCTGTGCGAACGTTGACTAACACACGTTCAATGGCAATTCCTTTCATTTGTATAATTTAACAACATGCGCATGTGATATGAAGGAATGAGGAAAATGTTGGGACAAAAGTTTTGAGTATACTTAATGTGAAACAGTGGCAGGCAGTGTCAGGGTGGCAGAGATTTCGGCATACAATCTATTACCATGGATTCAGTACATCATAGTCAGGCAGACCAAAATAGCTTTTTTTTTAATATAAGTACCGTATACACATTCATGTGCAATTGAGTAAAAAGCTGTTATTTTGACATTAAAAACCGACACTTTAGTTTTATTTATTTGTATAGACTAAATTCTGCCCGTGACTTTGTCCATGTGAAATTTCTTTTACCTCCGACGCACCCCGTCGCATTTCATCGTCTGCCCACGCTATTACTTCGTACTCGCTAACCATTCTTTCTGACAAGTTTTCGTTTTGCTCGGCTTCATAAGGTACAGACGCCAGAATATCAAGCTACCCCAAACTGTCAAAATTTCCCGATTATACATGAACTTTATCATCTTGCCATAAAGTTTAAAATCTAGCAAAGATAGACAGATTGGATAGCGTGATGTGCTGGCGTCTGTACTAGCGTGATGTCAAATAACTTATTGCAAAAACATTTTATTTTTTTTAATCCGACCTACCTCCATATAAAAGCACGATTGAACAAACAAACAAAGAAAAAAAAACTAATTTTTGAGCTTTATTATTGTAAAGATATAGATATATATTATATTTTTCAGCGTGTTACAAAGCACGGCACGTAAGTTGAACAAAAATGGCGGAATTTGGTTAAACTTACGTACCGCGATCTGTAATTTATTTCCAAGCTTCAGTACAATGTTACATCAATGACTACGCTATAAGGTGACGTCTTACGTGCCGCGATCTATGCACAATAAGGGTGCTGGGTAGCCATAAGAAAAAAAGTTACAAACCTGGACGCCGATCAGGGGCAGGCGGCGGGAATACTGGCAACTTTTTTGGATACACAGGTGGAGCAGGGTCTGCAAACATAAAATAATTTTCCTTATTTACATTAACTAAGTATAAATAACAAAATGAATATGACAATACATTAGGCATTGACGCAAATCAACTAACGGGAAAATAATAAATATGAACGTTCATTGTTATATTAGAGTGACATGTAGTACTAACAATAAACGTAAAAAAGGAAAAATGTTTAGCATTTGTTAGAATACGAGTTGAGGAGAATTATGACAGAGAATGTTAAGAGGGAAGCGCCACGGCAGCCAACGAACTTCAAAATCGTTTTTTGCAATTTGCAGGTTGTGTCTAGGCTATTTGTTGAACAAAATATGATTCATTGGATAACCTTATGGTACTATTGAAGTAGTCATAAATAGTATATTTCATATCGAGGGACTAAACGAAGCCATAAAATACCAGAGGTGGTTTGACTCCCGAGCGTGCGATTCCATAATGAAACCGAGGGTATATTAAGTTGGCGTTTAGTCTCGAGGTGCAAACTGTACTTTTCACTTTGAGTGCGAGAAAAATAGTCTATTTATTACAAAAACATTCAATAAATATTACTTAATAAAATAAAAATCACAACATCTATTATGTCTTTTGCTCTTTGCTCGACGTCAAACTCTTCACCAAGGAATATGTATACCACAACTGCCACTGGACATTCTTAATACATTTATTTAAAACCGAACAAATTTACACTCGACAAAAATTGTGAAATTTTCGCGGTCCGTTTTTTTCTTCTAAACCAGTCACAGATTAATAATTTAAAACACATGGCGCCATCTTGGCAAAAACCATGGAACTACACTCCACAGATCCACACTATACAGATAATAGTATATTTACTGGCTGTTTGAGTTTGTCTATCTCACATGAAGGAAATTAAAAAACTAATTACTTTTCACTCCCTAGAGACTAAAGTGGTCACTTTATTCCCGCTTCGTAGCTATATTGGCGTACTTTTAGAGCATGAGAAGTGATTTTTTTTAAAGTTGTAACGCCAACTAAACTTTTAAACAAATATTTGTTTACATGTTTAGAAACCAAATCGTTAACGTAGTATTGATACCTTTTCTTTGTGCGGGGTGGAATGCTGGGGCCTTCTCCGGTGGCGGCGATGGTGGTGAAGAGTTGCGTGGTAGAGGTTCTGTAATAATAACTAGGTATTTTATTTAAAAAAAAAAACATAAATTTTCTCAATTATTAGGTACTTTACGCAATATCTTCTCGTCCCAAATACCGCAGTGTCTCAAGACGACAGTCTTCGACCAGTGTGTGTTGCCAGTGATGACATATGGATCCGAAACGTGGTCGCTCACAATGGGCCTCATAAGAAGGCTTAAAGTCACCCAAAGGGCAATGGAGAGAGTTATGCTTGGAGTTTCCCTGCGTGATCGAATCAGGAATGAAGAGATCCGCAGGAGAACCAAGGTAACCGACATAGCCCGAAGAATTGCCAAACTTAAGTGGCAGTGGGCAGGGCACATAGCTCGCAGAACAGATGGCCGATGGGGCCGAAAGGTTCTGTAGTGGTGACCGCGCACCGGAAGACGTAAAGTTGGAAGGTCTCCTACAAGGTGGACCGATGACCTTGTGAGGGCCGCAGGAGTCCGCTGGATGCGGGAAGCACAGAACCGGTCGAACTGGCGGAGCTTGGGGGAGGCCTATGTCCAGCAGTGGACGTCTTTCGGCTGAAATGATGATGATAAGGTACTTTACGATATGTGTGACTTATGTAAACCATTATTTATAAACGCGTGCAATAATGGACTAGGTCACTTTTTGTTTTGGGGAATAACATCTCGCAGTTCAACCCAGGAGGTTATCGGTCCTTAAAGGACATGCCTGTGGCTGCCTCAATAAATTAAGGCCTCCACTTTTTAACCCACACTTAAGTCACGGTTATCTGTGTATTATTATAATGTTTGCATAAAATGTGCCCGAAATCGCTCAGCTGTTTATGTAATTTTTCGTGGAACTTAGATTTTTTCTTACGAACTTCTAAAATACATGACATAACAGTCGTTTAGTTGGCTTACTGTACATACTGTTATTAAAGGTAGTTTTCGACATCAATACCAAACACGTGTGTAAAGTATTTCCAGCGACTCTGTATTTTATGTTAAAACAATACATTTTACGCGGACACTATACTCCATTTGAAATAAGATTAGACATTTAAACAAACCTTTTTTACAGTCCGTTCAACCGATTCTGACTTCTATACTGTAGGCATAAGGATGGCATTAATACTTCAAATCCGCAAAAAAGTAGTTACAGTACCAACTGTTTACTGCAGCTGCCATTTGTCATGCCACCAACGCAATAGAACGCAAAAGAAGTGAAAATCGGTTGATCGGACTGTAAAAAAGGTTTAGTTAAATGTCTAATCTTATTTCAAATGGAGTGTAGTAAAATAAAAATTTCTGCACTTACTTGGAAGTTTAAAAGATTTAGAAGGAAGGACTCCTTTTGGTGGCAGTTGTGCTAGCTTAGCTGAAAAAAAAAAATATCATTCCATTATCCCAAATCATCTTACTGTCTTATGTAATTTTGATGTTCAAAAAGTGCTGACTCCCAGCCTAGTTAGTACTGTAAATGACTTAATTTTGTAGTCTTTTTACATCCGTGCTATAGAGGTATGAGAACAGATTGTAAAAATCTTTTTTTTAAAACAAGTTTTTATTTAAATGCGCTAAAAAGAATCAAATAAACGTTTCCTTTTAACTTTTTATTATCAACTTATAACGTCATTACACAATTTTAAAAGCTTGTCGCAATATTTAAGTACCTAATTGTATTTACTTAGTTTGCAAATATAAAAAAATAAAATCAATCTGATCAAGTTATTTAATTTATTTGTTTACCAACAGAGGTAAATCTCGTGACAAGCTATTATATGATATAAATTGTGTAATGACGGGTTTTATATGTTAGTTGCGCGGCAAACTCTGCTTGCGCGATGCAGGATTTTGCGTGACGTCATTATGATGCGTAGTTCGCATGTGGCAGTGTAGATGCCGCCACAATGTTAATTGAAGAAATATACAGGGTGATTGGAAGATGGGTGCAAAGCTTTAAGGTGAAGATAGTATAGACAATTTAGAACCATTTAAGCCATGGTTGTCTTAGACGAAGTCTTACCAATTTTTTTTTTTTTTAATAAGGTTTAAAAGACGTATTGTACAATTTTTTATTTTTTCTGAGCTTTAAATGTCTGTAAAAAAAATGTCTAATGACACAGAAGCCTAAAACATGTTTTGCTTGATTGCTTACACATTACTTTAATTAAATAAATAAAAAATGAATTCATTTATCATTCAATTTGGCCATAATTATGCAGTTTACATTAAATTTTGAGAATTTCCGAAAAAAAACTTAGAAATTTGGTTAAAAATATTTGGTAAGACTTCGTCTAAGACAACCATGGCTTAAATGGTTCTAAATTGTCTGTACTATCTTCGCCATAAAGCTTTGCACCCATCTTCCAATCATCCTGTATATAAAATAGATGGATTTTTACCTTCTATTTGTCTTCGGGCAAAACTAGGAGTCCTTAGTTCTTCTTCTGAATTATTTAAAGCTTTATTACTGTACGACTGCTTTCGAGCTGCAAAAAAAGTTTATTTAAAATGGGGAAGGCAGGAGGGGGTGTATACAGGGTGGTAGAGACATTGACGCGAAATCTATTACCATCGATTCCGATGATTCTGAACCTCCCTGCGTTGAAACTTTTCGTCGGTTATTTAAAGACAGCTGTTCTTATTCCATACATTTTAACCGCGTATATAAGGTAGGTTTTTTAGATAATTGACGAATTATTTCTAAACTGTCGGATTTAGTAACATGTGCTCAATTCTAGGTTGCAGTTTGCACATCGATGTCCCTGCTACCCTGTATATAAATAGCTGTAAAACATTTTGATATTTTGATTAATTTTTCAATATTCATCATTATCATCTACCTAGCCTTTTCTCAACAATGTTGGGGTTGGCATCCAGTCTGACCAGATGCAGGACCAGTATTTCACATGAAGTTGCTACCTATCTAACCGCCACAACCCAGTAACTGAGTAAAATTATACCCCTTGGTAAGACTGGTTGTTAGAATTTCGGGCTTCTGAGGACCCGTATCCCGCTATCTATCATTCTAATTCCGAACATTACCACTTGCACTTTTAGTAATAATATTTTAGAAATAGTTTATTTTTAGGCACTATAATTGTATGGGAGATTTACTACTGTTAGCTAAATGTACTCTTTTTGCATACGTTTTTTTTTTATTAAATAAATTATTATTATTATTATAGATTGTCAAAGATCCACGCATGATAGCTGGGACCAACAGCTTAACCGGCTTTTCGAGGCACGGAAATGTCATGGTATTTAAGTATCGTCACCCATACACGGACTGGATTAGGTAGCCACAAACAAGCCTATTGCCGTAAGTCGGGCATAAATCCAGATGAAAAAAATCTAAAAAACCACGCTTTAAAAACCAAATTAAAAAAGCATAAAATAATTTCAAAAAAGCGTCGGGTTATTTTTGAGGTATTTTTATAATCAATTTCTATTTTTTTACTTTGGTTTTTAAAGCGTGTTTTTTTTAAACTATTATTTATTGAATCTATTATTTATTTTCAATTTTTAGTTCTGCTAACTACAAAAGTGTGATTTTTCAGTTTTTTTTTTACATTATGGAAAAAAATCAAATTATTTAATTTTCATCGGTCCTCGATAAGTCTACAAAGTTTAAATGATATCTGACTGTTTCAAGTGGGTCAAAATCAAGTCCAAAGGAGTCGGTTACAAACAAGCTTACAAACATACAGGTGAAGCTAATTTATTTATTTATTTACTATAAGGTATCTTCACAGCTGACAAAAAGCATAACATTATTAATTATTCTAAACATTACTTATTTTAACAAACTTATTTTCTGAGTACGAAGTACTCAGAAAATAAGAAAGAAACAGAGAGTGACATAATTATTAATATTTAAAGTGTGTGTATGCGTGTATCTGTGCGATGTAGGTGCTGTAAATGTGTGTGATGATGTGTGTGTGTGCTAATAAAAGCGTGTTAATAATCCAATAACACTTTGCCCGAACTAAGACTCGATCCCAAGCCATCATGATCAGCAGTTACTCTTACGGCCACTAAACCAATGAGGCAGTCACTTATTTACAAAATAGATTTATATTCAAACCTTCTTGTTTTCGGGGAAAACCGGGGCTTCTGAGTTCTTCGTCTGAATGATCTAATGCCATATTTCTATATGACTGCTTCGCTACCAAGGGACCTGAAAATAAAAGCTTTTTTATGCCGCATCCAGTATAAGACAGGGCACATTGGGGCCGGAACAGACCAGACCGAACAGAACTCCTCTCTGTGTGGGCCCAGTACGACTTTGTGGCTATCACATGTCTTTAAATTTGTATTTCTATGATATACCGGTTTCCTCAAGATGTTTTCCGTCACCGCGACCGTTTTTAGAGTAGTGGTAATGAAATATATAACATACAGGGTGTTAAAGAAATTGCGTGCCATAGCTTCAGGGTGAGTTCAGTAACAATAAAGGAACCCCGTAAAAAAATATAAAAAAATACCTTTAAAAAAAGTTTAAAAAAAAAACGAAAATTATCATAAGATGAACCCAATGTAGTACCTACTAATTAAATAGCAATCGTTTAGAATTTATTAAAAAAATGCTTATTTTTTTTTATTATTTTGTTTAAATGCTAATTAATAATTTCCTAGAATTACCTACCTACTGTCGAACGCAATGGAATACCTACGCCCGAACACTTCGGTTACGCCGGGTGAGGATAGGTAACTAGGTACTAGTTACTTAGTAGGTACTAAATTAGGTTGATCTTGATTTTTTTGGAACGAAGTTCCTTATCGCGCGTTGTGAAAGGGGGCTAGACGGAAAAAATTCATACGAAAAGGTGTAACGACACTTTTTGTTATAGTAAGCTATTGTAAGCCGTGCGGCGTGCGCATGTTTCTCTGTCTGTCTCTCTCTCTCTTATAGAAAGCAAGCCAGATATTTTCATTTCGTCTTTTATATTATTTATTATTTTGTTTTTTTTTAATTATTATTATTATTATTTTTTTTTAACTTCGTTCCATCCGGGTGTCCCTTGACACCTCTCAAGTTTATATTTTATATATATTTTTCCTAGGTTCCTTTATCGATACTGAACCTACCCCTAAGCTATGGCACGCAATTACTTTAACACCCTGTATAATGCTTGCCTGGGTTCGTACCCACGGGGCCACCACTGCTCTCGACACATCATAATTGATAGCTATCATAAATATTCACTTAATCATTACAGAGCCCACGCCGCCACGAAAGTCGCCAGTACCAAAACGTCACCATATTTGTGAGTATACAATTCCTTATTTAAGTTTTAGCATCATGTTCGATGGGGCCAAAAGGTTCTGGAGTGGCGACCGCGTACTGGAAGACGTAGCGTTGGAAGGCCTCCCAAGGTGGACTGATGACCTGGTGAAGGCCGCAGGAGTCTCCTGGATGCAAGAAGTACAAAGCCGGTCGAAGTGGCGATGCTTGGGGGAGGCTTTTGTCCAGCAATGGACGTCTTTCGGCCGAAATGATGATGATGATGATGATCGAGTATAATAATATCTTCAGGATGATGTTGGGGCTGCCACATTTGTGTAGTGCATTGGGAATATTCGCGCTATATCGCACTAATGATAATAATGAATATATGTTAAATATTGTACGTAAAAAAAATTAAAAGGGTAACGGTGGAGGCCCATGCTTCTCCATACGAAACTACATTTTGGAAGGGGCGACTAAACTCAATTCTATTTTAATGTTAATGTTGAAGTTCAAAACTGCCTTTAAAGTGCCTATTTGAAATAAATGCTTTGGCTTTGATGGCTTTCAAACTATAACTGGCAAAATAATAATAGACCTCCAGACCGAATTCCGGCCATTGCAGCAAATCTTAGCGAAGACTAGCCTTGTAGGCAGTAGATATTATAGTGCACAAGTGTTTGCGCAGACACAGCTTAGGTGCACTCTCTCTTCCCTCACTCTCATAGTCCGACGGGACGGCAATCCGACACGACCGTAGAGAGATCAGACGCAAGACTAACGGCTTAGCGTGCTTTCTGAGGCGCGGAGGGGTCTTGATATGTAAAGATAGTCACCCAACAGCGGCCCGAACGTGGCATCCGTAGATCGATAATTACTCTTGTATATTCTGCATCAATTTAGTAACATATTGCACTCTTAAGCTAACCTTTCATTTGTCGTCGGGAAAATCCAGGACTTTGGAGTTCTTCGTCAGGTCTGTCGAATGGTTTTTTCTTGTAAGACTGCTTTGGCACCAAGGGACCTAGAAATAAAAGTTAAATATAGCATTAACTGACTGTGAAGTTTCTCTAGTTAATTTAAGTTCACCTTGAATCCCCAGCTTGGGGCTCGCTAAGCACTAACAGCCGCACAGGTCGAAAGCAGTGGGGCAGTGGTAACGGTCACGACTTACGTCGGGTTCAAGCTCAGGCAGACGCTTCGCTTAGCGTAAATAATTTCATCAACACTGCTCTCAAAACGGTGAAGGAAAACATTGTGAGGAAACCGACATCCACGTCCAAAAAATTGAAGACATGTGACATCTGTCAACCCGTACTGGACCTGCGTGGTAGATTACTGAGCCTACCCTCTCGAAGAGTCGAACGAAGATGAAGCAACGCTTATCGAGGTGGGACGGTGAATGGGTTACCATCAATAGCATAACCCATACCCCGGAAAGCACTTTAAGCATTTGGTTACGGCTGACATTTGTAGATCTTTGACAGGTCGTTAAGGGTAATCAGAAGCCCGAAAATCTAGCAACCAGTTTTTCCATGGGAGGTCATGTTATCCAGTAACTGAGTTGTGGAGGTCAGATAGGCAGTTGCTCCGTGTAAAATAATGGTATTTAGCTGCATCTGGTTTGACTGGAAGCCGACCCCAACATAGTTGGGAAAAGATTATCCGAAGCCTGAACGTAGGTTACTTACATACAACTTAAATGCAAACGGATACTAATAACCTTTCGCCTTAAATTGGTTATTTTGCATCAATTTAAAACGTTTGATGCTTCTGTAATGTTTCCACTTATTTTATTTTGACGTCGCTTTACAAAGGATGCCTAAACCTAAAGTCCCGCCTGGACTTGGGGTCGTTTTAAAATGTGTTGGGGACATTGATGGGCGAAGGTGCAATGCCCGTAATCGGTCAGCAAACCGCGGGGCCGGGCGCGAGTCGAGGCGATCGCTCAGCTGTTTTTGTAATTTTTCGTGGATCAACTTAGATATTTTTACGTATTTCCGAAAACTATAATAATAACAGTCGTTTCGTGGCCTTAACATACATTTGTCACAGAATCATTTAAAGTTTTGAAAAAAAAAAATCTTTTGTTTTTTTTGTTTCTTTAGATTTCGATGTCGAAGTGTTGCCAACTAATTTAATTTGACCCCGTATAGTTTTTGCTTACCTTCGAACTGTTTTCGGCCAAAACCAGGACTCCTTAGGTCTTCGTCTGAATGATCTAATGCCTTATTTCTGTTCGACTGCTTTCGCAGTATGGGCACTGTAAATAAAAATTAAATACGTGACTGGTGACTGGTCGTCTTGCTGACCATGGTTTTGTTATTGTTAATTGTATTAAGTTTTTAATAATTTTAGTCCAGAGGTCCTAGTTTAACTTTTGTTATAAGTTACTTATAGCTATATTTGCATAATGCAGAATTACATATGTAAGCTGGCATGCCCTTTATGCCTAGAGGCTTTTATTTAGATTGGAAGTTCTGTTTACGTTTTATTTTAATTTTCTATTATTTTTAGTTTTCAATTTTTGATGGTATATTGGCGTGTGCTAGCTGACATATGGCAAATTTTATGTTTTTTTTTGTGTTTCGTAATTTTTATTACGTATTATTGTATAGAAACAAGTTCTTCTAACTTAACAGACAGCTGTGCTGCTGGGGAGTTTGTTCCGCTACTTCTTCTTCCCAGCTAAAGCACTAGGAGGTGGTGAAGGGCGGGCGTTTTTGGGGGGACTGTCTTATGTAATTTTATTTTGACGTTCAAAAAGAGCTGACTCTCAGCCTAGTTTGAATAAATGACTTTTGATTTTGATTTTGATTTTGATTTTGAATAAAACCTCGTTCGAACGGACGTTAAAGTTTATCGCGCACTGCATTTTCAAAGTCAAAGCATTTATTTCAAACACAAAAGGCAGTTTTGAAAGTCAACATTTATATTCTTCTTGCTCTTAGCGTGTATTAAAATAAAATTAAATCTAATGAGTAACCGACTTCTTTACGCTCATGGGGAAGCTCAGGGCATCGTTCTTTTTGCGTGTGGAGGCAGGTCAAAATAGTAATTGTCAAAGCTGTTTTTCATACTGTGCATTTATGAGGGAGACAAAATAAATGTACTCAGCATTGTTACGGGGTATATTTGTTTTGGCTTCCTTGGTGTGACATGGTGGGTTGTTTTATCGTTATTTTTCTTTTCTTTACTGTTTGTATTTATGTTCGTTTGTTTATTTTATCTTTTGTTAATCTTTTGTTTTAGAATAAGTTTTCAATTTTAATTTTATGGGTGCTAATGCCTGAAATAAACGATTAATAAATAATAAAATAATAATAAAGAATCTTAATATAACAGAAAATTTAAATTTAAATATAATCGACAACTAGACCAACGAAGTAGTCTTTAAGAAGTTCTTCTCCGAAAATAATACAAGGCATTCTGCTTCTCTTTGTTAACAAATTATTCACTTACCTTCCATATTATGCGTCCGTGCAAAAACAGGACTTTTAACTCCGTCATCGTATCTATCTGGTCCATTATTTTTGTATGACTGCGTAGGTTCAAATGAAACTGTAAGTTAAATTTTAATATTTACATAATTGTGGCTTGTGGTATTAACAGCCCGCACGGCTCCATGGATCAGGTTAAGTGCGTTCATCCGGCGCGGGCTGGCAACGTCGCATTTCAAGTAGTTTTTGGTGACTATACTTAATTTATTCAGTTTAAATCAAATATTTTTTTCTGAAAAGCACTAGATCGTTGGTATTTATAAGTTTTGTATGCTACTTTTTATTTATTTTGGTATTACTTATAAAAATCGACATACCGTCAATTATTTTCTATTTGCAGCACTTATTACGATTAAATGTTTTTATTGAAGAATAAATGTTAAAAATAATTATAAAGACCAACGATATAGTGCTTGGCTGAAGGAAAAAATTGTACTTTGATTTATTATTTATTTAATGAAATAATCACGACAAACCACTATAAATGCACCGTTGCCAGCGCGCGCCGGATGAACGCTCTTAACAAATTATACACTTACCTTCCATATTATGCCTCCGTGCAAAAACAGGACTTTTAACTCCGTCGTTAGATGTATCTGGTTCTTTTTTACTGTATGACTGCGTTGGTTCAAACGAAACTGTAAATTAAATTTTAAAATTTACATAATTATTGTGGCTTGTAATAACAGCAGCACGGGTCCATGGATCAGGTTTAGCTACGCTTGCCGCGATTGATCCGTGAATGACGGACCATCTTTACATAATAAGGGGCACGGAGGGGGCCCTGGAAAGCCCGTTAAGCCGTTGGTCCCGGTTGTTATTTGTGGATATTTGACAGTCGTTACGGGTCGTCAGAAGTCAGAAAGTCTAACAACCAGTCTTACCAAGGGGTATCGTGTAACCTAGTAACTGGGTTAAGCAGGTCAGATAGGTAATCGCTCCATGTAAAATACTGTTATCCAGCTGCATCCGGTTAGACTGGAAGCCGACCCCAACATAGTTGGGAAATGGCTATCCGAAGCCTGAACGTAGGTTACATACAACTTAAATGCAAACCATAGCCAATAACCAATTTAAGGCGAAAGGTTATTGGTATCCACCAATAACCTTTCGCCTTAAATTGGTTATTTTGCATCAATGACGTTTGATGCTTCTGTAATGTGTCTACTTATTTTATTTTGGTGGCGCTTTACAAAGGATGCCTAAACCTAAAGTCGCCTCCTGGACTTGGAGTCGTTTTTAAATGTGTTTAATCTCAAAAATGTAAAAAAAAGAATATAGTTTTAAAAACTAAAAAACACGCTTTAAAAACCAAACTAAAAAAGGAGAAAATAATTTAATTCAATTAAAAAGCGTGGGGTGCTTTTTGAGGTATTTTTATAATCACTTAATGTCAAGTTTTTAAACTATTATTTATTTTCTATTTTTTAGTTCTGCTAACTACAAAAACGTGTTTTTTTTCCTTTTTTTTTCATTTTTCTCAAAAAAAAAATTATTATTGATTTATCATCGGTCCTCGATAAGTTTACAAAGTTTCAATGAAATCAGGGGGCCGATTCTACTAACAAATTTGTTAAAAAAACGCAATAGAACCGCAACCGAATCACCACTTTTAAGCGTTTTCGCATTCTACTAAATTGAACAACGGTCCAGCTGCGACACAGCTGCGGTTACGTTTTAGTTACGCCAACGATCGATTGAAACAATGTCAAAACCTATTCTACTAACAAAATCGAACATGAGCGTGACGTTTACTATAGGACAAAGTTAATGATAAAATTATGATCATTATGTCTTTTAATTATAGAAAATACTTTTAGTGCCACATATTCGTGTTTAGTAACATTTTTAGATTCAACTTTTTTCTTTTTGGTATTAATAAAACATATTATTTTGGCATGTTAGTAACGCGGGTTACCCGCTGTGTTCCCGCTACAGTTCAGTTGCAATTCGTTTTAAGTTTAGTTTCCATTTTGCTTATAAAATAGTAGAATGACTTTTTATGTAGGTAACTATCGAACGGCGATCGAAATCGAACTGTTGTGGAAACACAGTTTAACGTGTAACGTTGCAAATTAGTAGAATCGGCCCCCTGACCGTTTAAAGTGGGTCAAAATCGCGCTCTAAGGAGTCGGTTACATACAAACAAACATACAAGTGAAGCTAATATAAAGTGTGTAATGATTTTTTGTTACTGTATCGAGAATCACTAGCCCTATCACCTGTCTTCGTTTTCGGAGGCGTTCCCTTACACCCTAGTACCTACATTAAAAATTCACTACTTAAGTCCCAGGTTAAAATGAAGCGAGCCTTTAGCCATCAACCGGGCACAAAGCCAGTCTTCGAGCTGCTACTGAGAAATCCCAGATAGAAACATCCAATAACACTATGCCCGACCCGGGAATCAAAGCCGGAACCTCAAGCTCAGCGACAATCAAGGACTTTAAGAATAAAGATACAAAAAAAAACAGACAAATTAGAAATCTCCTCGATCCTTTTTAAAGTCGGTTAAAATAGTATATTTTATATCGAGGGACTAAACGAAGCCATAATATACCAGCGGTGGTTTGACTCCCGAGCGTGCGAGGGAGTCAATGAAACCGAGGGTATATTAAGTTGGCGTTTAGTCTCGAGGTGCAAACTGTACTTTTCACTTTGAGTGCGAGAAAAATAGTCAATTTAGTACAAAAACATTTAATAAATATTTGTTAATAAAATAAAAATAACCATATCTATTAAGTCTTTTGCTGTTTGCTCGACGTCAAAGGCTTCACTGTCACTGGACAATCTTAACAAATGTATTTATAAGTAACCGAACAAATTTAAACTCGACAAAAATTCTGAAATTTTTTTTTCTTCTATACCAGTCACAGATTAACAATTTAAAACACATGGCGCCACCTTCTTTGCGGAAAAACCATGAAACTAAAACCCTCAACATTTTCTCAATGAAGATGGTCCAAACTCCACAGATAATAGTATATTTACTGGCTGTTTCAGTTTGTCTTAGATGTCACATGAAGGAAATTAAAAAACTAATTACTTTTCACTCCCTAGAGACTAAAGTGGACACTTTAGTCCCGCTTCGTAGGGCTATATTGGCGTACTTTTAGAGCATGAGAAGTGAAAAAGAACTTACCTTGAGCGGGATAGTTATAAATGTTTTCGACCGGCATGGGTGGTGCTGTAGGTGGAGCAACTGGAAATATACACAGTATATTAAAGTATTAAGTGAAAAAGAAGTCAAACTCATTACCACTGAGTTATTACGCGGTCAAATTGAGATCTATTTAAGGCGCTGCCAAAACGTAGGCCATCGTTAAACACTTTAGTTTTTTGTCGCACAATTAGGCGTATTGGTACATAATATATTACAGAGCAGAAAAAAAATTGTGTATTGTCAAATGTCCAAAGAAAAGACTTATTTAAAAATGGGTACAATTTACATGCCCACCAAAATAATTTCTAGACCCTAAGACTAAGTACCAAATAAAATATGTTAACTTTAAATAAAATAAACCCACTATACAGGCAAAGTTTTTATCCAGTGCGCAAACTGTAACCATGAATTCAGTATATCATTCTAGACCCCCGAGCGCAGAAATCTTTCGTTGGTTATACAAAATAAAATCAGCTGTTCCATACATTTTGACTGCTTAAGTATTGCACTTTTCTGTGAAACATCAGATTATTTTTACAACCGACAACCAACGAAAAATTTCTGCGCTGGGGGGTCTAGAATGATATGCTGAATTCATGGTTACAGTTTGCGCACTAAATAAATACTTTTCCTATGTTACAGGACAGAAAAAAAATCGTGTATTGTCAAATGTTCAAAGAAAAGACTTATTTAAAAATTATCATGATAAAACAATCGTAAAACAGAGCACAACATTTTTTTTTTATCACTTACTTTTCTAACTTTTGAGCGTAAACTATAAAATTTCATCTAATAGTATTTATTATACAGAATTCAATCATCTAAAAATTATTCCACAGAGTCGAGTATTTATTTTTTAATTTAATTAAAACTGCAAAGGCTGGATGGATGCTTAAATTCATTATCATCATTTCAGCCGAAAGACGTCCACTACTGGACATAGGCCAGGGCTCCCCCAAGCACCACCGCTTCGACCAGTTCTGTACTTCTCGCATCCAGCAGATTCCTGCGGCCTTCACCAGATCATCAGTCCACCTTGGCAGGCCTTCCAACGCTACGTCTTCCAGTACGCGGTCGCCACTCCAGAACCTTTTGGCCCCATCGAACATGATGCTTAAACTTAAAGAAGGAATTGCATACTCACAAATATGGTGACGTTTTTGTACTGGCGACATTGGTGACGGCATGGGCTCTGTAATGATTAAGTGAATATTTATGATAGCTATCAATTATGATGTGTCGAGAGCAGTGGTGGTCCCGTGGGTACGAACCCAGGCAGGCAGTATATGTTATGTATTTCATTACCACTACTCTAAAAACGGTCGCGGTGATGGAAAACATCTTGAGGAAACCGGTATATCATAGAACTGTAGCGGCACGACAGAAAAATACTTCGCAACAAATATCTTGAAACACAAAAAGTGATGTGGCGCCATCTACAATGCCACATGCGAACTACGCGTCTGGACGTCACAGAAATCCTATATCGCGCAGTTACCACTAAACTGACATATATACAACATCCCGACATCAACCGACGGCCCGACCGACCCTTGCTCGTTGAAGCGCCAGCCCGCGCCGCAGCTGAGCTTTAAATTCCCCACCTAATAATAATAATGCCAATTTTTCGATCCAGCCTGTCCCCAATAGAGATAGCTGTCCCCCTATCAGTGACGCCCTGAGCCGAGGTTCGTACCCCACAGGGGGTGCCCTCAGCGTGCAGTCGCTTAGTTTTTAAATTTTAGTTTGTAAGCCCTGGCTGGAGGCGTTAAGATTAATTTCTTAATGGCAGCCCCAGGAAAGCCCGGTTGAGCAGTCACGGCCTCTCAAGGCCAACTGCGAGATGCCCAACAAAAAAAAAAAAAAATCAACCGACGGGCAGTTGCCCACCGGACACTACACCCGTCTGGTCGGAGGATCTTCCCGTTCCAATAGGGTATGAGTAAACTTTACACCCTGTTCCTCATACCTCTATAGAACTAAAAATTTAAAGACAACCACAAAGTCGTACTGAGCCCACACAGAGAGGAGGTTTGTTTCCCAGCTGTGGGAACGTTATAGTCTAATAATGCAATGGGTCACTCCTCGGATCGACTCCCGCATGACCTTCAGATGATTTTCCAGGACAAAGTGTTTGTGTATGTAAAATGTTTGTATTTATTAACTTAGCCCCGTGATTTAGGAAAAAAGCAGTGTGAGGCATTAAAAATGGTTTTCAAAACTGGGAACTGGAACATTAAGGCGGTGATTTCTTGAAAACGCTCAAAAAGGTGGTTTTTTAAACCGTAAATAATATTGAAACCAAAAAAATATATTATGTTTTCAAGTCTTTTTTGCATAGAGTGATCGAACTCAAAACATAAACAAATATACTTTAATGCATCAAAAAAATCATCAAAGTCACCTCTTAATTATCTTGAAAACCAGTTTATTCCTTCAATAACAATTATAATTATAATTACCATAAAATTCCAAATGCCGAACTGCATCCAGTGATGGATTATTTATTATTAAATAGTAAATATCTAATTTTATACGATTTTATTTGCATTTTTACGACAATGCTTGCTCATTTATTATTCGAATTTATTACAACAGATTTTAACCCGTATTAGATTGCAATAAGAACTATTATCGCTCATAACAACAATATTTAAAGTTACCAGGGCCTTAAGGCAACCAAACGACTATAGGGCTGAGGAATGATGTACATGTCACAGTATCATTTGAAGTAATCAATATAATGATGAAAAACATTTTCTTTTTGTTTTTTTTTTTTTGTTTAGTTAGTTTTTGAAATCGATATCCAACACGTAGGTAAAGTATTGCTAGCTAATTTAATTAGACCCTGTATACTCGTTTATAGTAAGATTCTTATTCGTATGAAACGCTAATTTTACTATCGGTGAAGGAAAACATCGTGAGGAAACCGGCATGTCCTAGAACCAAAAATTCAAAGACATGTAACATCCACCAACCCGCACTGGGCCCGCGTGGTGGATTATGGCCCACTCCCTCTCACAGAGAGGAGGCCTGTGTCCCAGCAATGGGAACATATCTAGGCTGATTACGGTTATGGTATGCCAACTTTACTTAGCACAGCTAACTCAAAGTGTGATCTGTTACTAAGTCAGTAAGTCGCCATTTAGACGGACGTTATAAAATCAAGCAGGGCATTTTTTCGCGCACACGATTTTTAACTCTCTGCGTTGAACCGACCATTGAGAATCCAACAAAGTGCAGTGCGAGTGAGTCTCAGCGCGTCGAAAAAACACAGTGTTCGATTTTCAAATGCGCGATAAAATCCCACTGCGGTTTTACTACGGGCTAAAAAGAAACTTGCCCATTTTGAACTTACCTTCCCTTACTACCTCGTCAGGAGGCAAAGGCAGCGGTGGACGATCAGCTATGTTCCTCCTTGGTTCTGTAAAATCAGAGGTCAAGTTAAATTTACTAGCGGAACTTCACAGAATGATATAACGGGTAGCAATATCATATTTTAATAACAGAAAATTAGTATATTTTGAATGAGATTAAATAAATGAAAAATGAATAGTGGTGTAATGTTATCTATGATTACAAAGAGGTATAATTTTGAGTTTTTGTGTAGGAATTTTCGGAACTTCTAATCCAATTCCAAAAATTATTTCACTAAATGGGAACTACAGTATTGGCGAGTGCCATAGGACATAAACAGGAAAAGTTTTTATTCAGTGCGCAAACTTTAACCATGAATTCAGCATACCAATCTAGACCCTGGAGCGCAGAAATTTTTCGTCGATTATACAAAAAAAAACTGGATACCGGATAAAAACTTTTCCTGTTTAGAACCTTTACAGGAAAAGATTTGTCGAAACAAGAAATTTCACGCGGACGAGGTTCGTCGGACGAAAATAGTCTTTAGGTTTCTCTAATCATTACTCGTTTTGAATTAGCAGCCATTCTCACTTAAATCCAAACCTTCATTAAGACGATGATAAAGTTCTTATTTATGGGTTTTATTTGCGTAAAAAAATAATTATAATAACTAAAAAGTGTAAAATAAATAAATAAAATTTAAAAACCAAAATACGCAGTCGGCGTAAAAAGTGAACTGAAAGATTTGAATACAGCAAATTTTAAGAGGTTGATTATTATTATTAAATCGGTCAAAAACCAAGAGGCCCTCATGTGATCACTGCCACCTATTGACACTTGCAACATCTTTTCTCAGTAGGTATGCTAACGAAGTCAGAGGGAATAATAAATAATAGTTTAAAAAACTAAAAAACACGCTTTAAAAAACAAACTAAAAAAGGAGAAAATAATTTAATTCAATTAAAAAGCGTGGGGTGCTTGACATTTATTGATTATAAAAATACCTCAAAAAGCACCCCACGCTTTTTAATTGAATTAAATTATTTTCTCCTTTTTTAGTTTGGTTTTTAAAGCGTGTTTTTTAGTTTTTTAAACTATTATTTATTTTCAATTTTTTAGTTGTGCTAACTACAAAAACGTGATTTTTTTTTTAAATTTATTTCCTTTTTTTTTCTTTTTTCACAAAGTTTCAATGAAATCTGACCGTTTAAAGCGGGTCAAAATCGCGCTCTAAGGAGTCGGTTACATACAAACAAACAAACAAACCAACAAACATACAAGTGAAGCTAATAAAAAGCGTGTAAAAAGTAGCAGAAAATGATAAAAGGTTACTTACTGGATCCACGCTTTGGTTTGGGTGACTTTGGTGATATTGGGTCTGCAAATATATTGATTTTGAATGTTAATAACTGAAACAGAAGCTAAAAAACCTCAATCGTAATAGCGTGAGCGTATGTGCACTGCATTCGATCCAAATCTGGGAGTATACTAAAACCAGCCGAAAAACCAACTGCCGAATTACATTTTTCGGACGGGAAAATACACATGGGAGTAGGGAGAACTGTTAAATCGTGTTTCATTCATTCAAACATTCGTTCGGGCTCCTAACTAATCTTATGTCGATTAATACAGGCACTTCTTATCGACATTTCTTGAAATGATGATTGCAGCAGGTTTAGCACGAGAACCATATACTCGTATAAGCGTTTTGTCGTCATAAGAGTAGATAAGAATGACGTTTACATATAGACAGTTGACAGTTTTTCACCGAAAAATGTAGACAAATGATTTCTATTCTACAGTAGAGTAGAAATAGAAAGCGTAATGCTAAGCCTGCTGGATGAAGTTCTAAATATTTAAATATGTTTTGTAAATAATATATGTATGTTTTGTATTACCTTCGTCACTATTTCTGTTTGCTTTGCATCCTGAAGAATACAAATGTTAAGTAAGTTTCCGTCATCAATATAATAGTCATATTGTAAAGATCATCACTCATTATAAAAGCACTGCTCTGACAAAGCAAATAACTTGTCATTCAAGTTAGGATTTCAAATCAACTGAATTAGAATACATTTAATGATGACAAAAAATAGTGGACAGCTCGTAAGGGCACTACACGTCGCGTCAACGACCGCGCGCTTCGAGCGAGCAGCCCGCTCCAAGGTGAACAAACGCCTGCTAACAGCGGTATGCATGCCAGCGGCGCGGCGCCTCGACGCCCGCGCGGCTCACATGGCTGTCTCCCCGGGCGTCGTCGCCTGAAAATTCTCACACTCACTAATGTTCGCAAACCGGTATGTAAATTGAAAACTAGAATTTGGCGCGTGAAGGGTGGGCTATAACCTCACCAAGTGGCGTACCAGCAGCGAGCGGTCGTCTTGCTGACGGCGCCGGCGGGCGCTTTGGTGACAAGCGGGAACTATTCGAGGCGATGATGAGCGGTTACTGCACTGTAGCGGTGCGTTAATAATGACTGATGACCTGAATTAAGTCTTTAAATAAGTAATAAGTGCTATTCTGTTAAATTCACTTAGAACCTCTCTCAAGCGAGCGCACACGATTCGTAAGAAATTATTTTTTTAAGTAATTCGACATTCACAGGGACGTAATATAATCGCGGAGGATGCGATTTTTACACAATAGCACTTTTTCAATATATAGAATAGTGGTACATACTTCTAACTTTTACGTATATGATAAATGATGATTGCACTAACAAAAGTATCCCAAACACAGAAACTAATACTTTTAGCCAATTCACTTCTCCTCCTGAAAAAAAGCAGTTATTAATAATTAATTTATTATCTAAGTAGGTACTTAAAGTCCTACAGTTGCCCATACAAGGTCAAATTACATTAGTTAGCAAAACCACAAACGCGATGGTGTCGATTACTAATTATATTTTTTTTAAATGTATTGGCTAACGACCTTTTTTATTTCTAAAATTAAAATCGCTTTTCGTAAAATATATAAACATCATTACGTGTATAAAATTGAAATATTTTTTTTTTTTTAATAAAAGTGTTATATTCAAGTAAAAATTAAATAAACTGCGGTCGTCTTAAAATCATCAATTCCCCATCCACACATTACGTATTTGTAGAGTTTCTCTAACTTATTTAATTTGACCCTGAATTGACGCGTCACATCTGTCGCATGCACAATGATTACAGGGTAGGAGTCTTCATACAAGATTGACTAGACTAACTTACCAGAACTACTCGGGGTGGCTACTGCCTCTGTAATAAAAAAAAACATCATCTATACAAGGTGTTCCTTTTGATATCCCATAACTCTAGGGTATTAATGAGACCATGTCAAAGAATCAACTGGCATATTGATAATATTTTTTTCGTTTTCTTTTTTCTCAAACAAAATAATTCGACGTCACGATTAAGTATTTATGTAATACGGGTGTTTTAAAGAACCTGGTGAGGTGGGTGGTACTATGTTGGACGAGTACGGGCTGGAGTGCGGAGTAAGACAGGGGGGTTAAGCTCTATGTCAACCGGCTTATCGAGAGACTGAGCGGTACACATGTCGGCTGCCACATTGACTGAACATGTGTCAACAATACAGTTATGTTATGCCGACGACATGGTGCTTCTCAGTCCATCGATTGGCGGGTTGAAGGTGTTTTCAACCTGCGAAGCTTATGCAGTGGAGCATGGCTTAATTTATAACTCGAAACAGAGCGAGCTTCTTATATTTAAAGCACCTAAGCAGCATCCACGAAGTGTTCCACCCTTAAGAATTATCGGTGTAGCACAAAAGGTTGTTGATTGTCACAAGCCAGATTGGCCAGATTATTACGTGCGACCTAAGAGACGAGGTAGACATAGAAAGGGAGCGCAGGGCGTTGTCGGTGAGGAGCAATATGCTTGCAGGTTCGCTCGTTGTACTACACTTTACTACAGACGTCAAAGTAACTCTTTTTAAGGCGTTTTGTCAATCGTTTTACACGAGTGGCCTGTGGGTGGGATACACGCATCGAGCCTACAGCGTCCTCCGAGTGCAATTTAATCATGCTTTTAGGATGCTGTTAGGACTGCCATGGCATTGTAGCACCTCAGGAATGTTCACAGAGGCCCCCCGCACAGATGGTTTCCATGCCATCTTGAGAAAGAAAGCGGCCTCCATGCTAAAGCTTTTGCAAGGTAGTGACAATAGCATTCTAAAAGTGATCGCTGCTAGAGCGGACTGTCCCTTTCAGCGTTACTGGGTGGCGACAGGATCAAACAATTAATTATTTTTGCGAAAACAACAATATTAACCTATCTTTCTAAGCACGATTGTTACTAACACCAAAATACTATCAAAAATATGGACCTTGGTCTGAAATATTAATTTGATTTAATTTTTATTCACGTAAAATATGACAGCGTCGCATTTTCTTAGCTTATATTTAGGATTTTTTTTTATATATTTTTTCTCTTACTTATCAAGGAAACCAAACCCGTATTCAAGAAAAGAACATTTTAAAAACCGCTAATTTAAAAATAAACAATATCAGTTGATTCTTTGAGATGGTCTCATTAATACCATAGAGTTTTGGGATCTCAAAAGGAACACTTTGTATATTAATACTACGTGAATCAAAATCTTTGTACACCTTTTTCGGAAAACTACGCGGACGGAGGAGTACCTATGAAATTTGGCACAGTTAAAGTTTAGTCAAAATTTTATAAAATAATGCTGTTAACTGTGCGAACCTTTATGTCTGCTTATCTAATTATGTAAACAACATGTACCTTTTGTTATTTAATAAACAATTATGGAACGTTCGAGGAGTTTGTTAGAGTGCGGGGGGCTGAAGAATGTGGGCGCGGGGCAGTGGAGCGCGGGCACGCAACGCTAGCCAATCCGCGAGCAGTTGTCAATATAATCTAGACAGCACGCACGTACAACCTCCTCGCTCGCGACATTTTTGACATTTCGAATCAATCTTTACTTTTGGTTTCTTCATTACCTCCCCTACAAATGCATTACAAATACTTTAAGTTTTAAATACATCAAACGGTTCGGAGAATTTTTTGGTAATCAGAGTAGATTTAAGTTAGATACTCTCTAAACATTTTAATCTGCCTAACTCAACCATGGTAGGCTTCCAGTCTAACTGAATGCAGCTGAATACCGGTATTTTACATGGAGCGACTGCTGTCTGACCTACATTTTTTTTTTTTGTAGGGCATCTCGCAGTTGGCCTTGAGAGGCCGTGACTGCTCAACCGGTCATTCCTGGGGCTGCCATTAAGATTTTACACTTAATGCCTCCAGCCAGGGCTTACAAACTAAAATTTACAAGCTAAGCGACTGCACGCTGAGGGCACCCCCTGTGGGGTACGGACCTCGGCTCAGGGCGTCACTGATAGGGGGACAGCTATCACTATTGGGGACAGGCTGGATCGAAATTGGCATATTATTATTATAGGGGGAATTTAAAGCTACTGGCTCAGCTGCGGCGCGGGCTGGCGCTTCAACGAGCAAGGGTCGGTCGGGGACTGACCTACACCCCCAGTTATAGTATTTATATCCAAGTAACCAAGTGTACAAACACGCTGTGAATGTGTGTTTAAATATGAGGAGAGACAGCACGTTACACACACGCACACATTCTTACGACGTCACTATTCTCTCGTAGGTTACCAAGAGCTACTGCGGTCACATACGCGCGTGTTTGTACACTTGGTTACCACAAGTTTAACGCGAGTCGCTTCGTGAGTTAAAAATACTGTACTGGGTAATACGATACGTAACATGGTGTCGACCGAAGCCCGAAAGTCTGATAACCAGTCTTACCAAGGGGTATCGTTTTACCCAGTAACTGGGT
This sequence comes from Antitype chi, assembly GCA_947359405.1. NCBI lineage: Eukaryota > Metazoa > Arthropoda > Insecta > Lepidoptera > Noctuidae > Antitype > Antitype chi. The sequence continues at coordinate 6,951,416 of OX375836.1, forward strand.
TGTGGAGGTCAGATAAGCAGTCGCTCCATGTAAAATACTGGTATTCAGCTGCATCCGGTTAGACTGACAGCCGACCATCACATAGTTGCGAAAAGGCTAAGCAGATTTTTGGGTAGACACCATGCAGATTTAAGTCAAGCACATTATTCTATATTACTTACGTATACTTACGTATTTAAGCACTATGTACTCACCATTAGTTGCAAAATTATGGCGCGTTGAAACTGATGGACCTGAAAAAAAAACCAGTTAATATCCAAATTAAACTTCTCAATCAGGTTAAGCTACGCTTGTCGCGATTGGTCCGTCGATGGGTGACCATCTTTACATACCAGGACCCTCTGTGCTTCGGAAAGCACGTTAAGCCGTTAGTCCCGGCTGTCATTCCTGGATCTTTGACAATCGTTACGGTCCTTCAGGAGACCGAAAGTCCGACAACCAGTCTTACCAAGGGGTATTACCCGGTAACAGGGTTATGGAGCAGATAGGCAGTCGCTCCGTGTAAAATACTGGTATTCAGCTGCATCCGTTAAGACTGGAATCTGACCCCAACATGGTTGGAAAAGGCTAGGGAGATGATGAGACCGGCTGCTTTAACTGTTTGCAGAAGTAGGAGCCTTGCAAAGCGGGGCTCCGTCAACTACGCTCTAATATCATTGCTTGGAAGCAATGTCAGGTTTTGGCTAACACTACTTTTAAAACTAAATTAACACGGACACATGATGTTTTATTCACGAATTCCTTTGCGTTTGCGATAAAGACTTATTGTGAAATCCATACCACACATTTTGCGACAATGTTCCATCAACTACGTTGTATTAATTGTGGTATAAATGTGTTTTTGTTTAATTTACTCTCTATAAAAATACATAACCTCCAATTAAAAATGTCTGAATAATTTATTTTTTAGAAGTTCAGTATAAAAATGGGAATCACAGAAAAGCTTTTAACATTAAGCTACACAAAAAATCGTAAGAATTTTCACTGTCCATGACAAATTAATATTGAGGCTAAGCTACTGTGGATATCTGACATTGTTCTTTAGACCCACCACGTCATCTTCCTCATCCTTAATACTAAAAAAAATAAACATCGGGATTATTTTTTTTCTCGGCACTTATGTTTTTACCCACTTCGGGATCTAAGAAAATACAACAATAAGGGTCTATACTACCCAAGAAAAAATACTACTATAAAAATACCAGGCGTTAAAGTAGGGAGTAGTTAGTAGTGGGAGCAGTGGTGGTCCAGTGGTAACGGCCGCGACTTACGAGTTGTGGGTCGTGGGTTCGACCCCAAGCAGGCACTTTACTTTGTATAAATTACATATATCATCACCACTGCGCTCAAAACGGTGAAGGTAAACATCGTGAGGAAACCGGCATATCCTACAACCGAAAATTCAAAGACATGTGACATCTGCCACCCCGCATTGGGCCCGCGTGGTGGATTATGGCCCACTTTCTCTCACAGAGAGAAGGCCTGTGTCCCAGTTATGGGAACATTATAGGCTGATTATATGTTAAATTACTGTGATTCCCGAACCAGGCTTAAGTGTTAGTAAAAACGGGCAGAAACCAACGATATTTGCTTACCGGACATCGTGACAAAAGTATCGCACGACCAATATTGTTCATGGTTGTCAGGTGAGTTGTATTGGTTGATGATAAGTGACGACCACGGATCGTAATTTATTAACAATTTGAATATAAAAATCCACTTTCCTCCTGAATCACTGCGGGCCTTCCGCGTCTAAAAATTAAATAGTATACAAAAATAGAACAAAGTTACTTCAAAGAAGATAATTTTAAAATCAATACTTCTCCGGTACCAAAGAGGTCTTAATCAGCAAAAATGACAAATTTCCATATAGATCGCAGTACGTAAGTTGAACTAAAATGGCGGATTTTGTTTCAACTTACGTGCCGCGACCTGTAATTTATTCCCAAACTTCAGTACACGTTACATCAATGACTATGCTAGAAGGTGACCTTATACTTTTTCCGTGAGAGGCAACGAGCGCACGCGCTCCTACCTTCGGTTGTTTGTTCTGGTTTTAGTTCAACTTACGTGCCGCAATCTATACACTATTTAACCCTTTCGTTTTCGTTACAAAAGGAACTCTTGGGCAGAATCTCATGGTTTTAGATACAGCAGTTTATCCCACGATCTCACGAACGTAAAAATCGCGGCAGGATATTATCGTGCACCCGATTTTCAACTCTCGGTGTTGAGCCGTCTATTGAGAATCCAACAGAGCGCATCCCAACGCGCCAATAAAACACACTGTTGGACACATTTTCAAGTCTCGACGCTCAGCAGTGCGATGCCAACAGAGTGCGCGAAAAATAATCGCCGCGGGAAAATCACGCCTGTGCGAAAAAAGACCTGGGGGCCGATTCTACTAATTTGCAACGTTACACGTTAAACTGTGTTTCCACAACAGTTCGATTTCGATCGCCGTTCGATAGTTACATAAAAAGTCATTCTACTATTTTATAAGCAAAATGGAAACTAAACTTAAAACGAATTGCAACTGAACTGTAGCGGGAACACAGCGGGTAACCCGCGTTACCAACATGCCAAAATAATATGTTTTATTAATACCAAAAAGAAAAAAGTTGAATCTAAAAATGTTACTAAACACGAATATGTGGCACTAAAAGTATTTTCTATAATTAAAAGACATAATGATCATAATTTTATCATTAACTTTGTCCTATAGTAAACGTCACGCTCATGTTCGATTTTGTTAGTAGAATAGGTTTTGACATTGTTTCAATCGATCGTTGGCGTAGCTAAAACGTAACCGCAGCTGTGTCGCAGCTGGACCGTTGTTCATTTTAGTAGAATGCGAAAACGCTTAAAAGTGGTGATTCGGTTGCGGTTCTATTGCGTTTTTTTAACAAATTTGTTAGTAGAATCGGCCCCCTGAGCTTCGACTGTGAGCCGTCTGTCAGTGAATTAATGAATTTAAGATTTTCATTATGGAGATATCGGAATTTGAAGTCAAAATAAAAACATAAAAAATAGGTATTATTATACACCGTGGCATTTTAATCGTCTTACAATGGCAGCCTTCTTCATGTATCCAATGACTAGTAACCATTTATATGTATAAAATATATAAAAATAAAAAAATATAATCCACTAAGACGCATGACGTAGTTTGAAATACACAGGGTATTTATGAAGCTGGAATGTAATGGAGATGGAATCTTATAAATATCTTCTACCGTTTAATACTTAAATAATTTACTTATTTTTTTAAGAACATGGAGGACTTACAGCTATTAAAACAGTCAAAAGAAAGGAAACTATAGTCACCAGAAAACCAATTACAAATCCTCACGTATAAAAGTATTATAATAATAATTTATGGTGTGAGCACAAAAACAAAGAAAAGAAAAAACACATCGCCTTAATAAATAGAGACAAAACAATACACAAACAATAGACAAAATAATATAAACTACCGCTACTTTAAAAATATATATTTTATTTTATTTTATTTTATTTTTAAATTTAAATTTAGTTTTTAAACATTAAGTATTAACATGGTGTTTCATAATACTAAAGCATTATTTATTTTTCTTTGCACCGTAGCAATTTTTACATCACGCATAGAGGTATTTTACATCGGATACAATGAGTGGACGACCTTTATAAAACGACTAAAATATGTCACGTATACAGGTACTTACATGCGAGTAAGTAAATCTAAAAATATTATTTGGTTTGTCAGAATTAGATATACTCCTTTCATAAGTTATGCTGTACTTAGAATCTCCCAACTCTAGTAGTTTCGATGTTTTCTGGGGGAGACCGGAGCGACCTCGTTCTTGTTCCCAACTGAAATAATTTTGAAAATCCAAAAATAGTCTCGACATTCACACGGACGTAATCAAAAGTAACTCATAAGTAAAACCAGGATAGTTGCCCCAGCCAGGGGTATAGTTGTCCCGATGGTAATTACTCTAGTTTCGCGGATGAATCGCGTGATATTTTTTATTAACCGACTCCTTTTTTGGACTTGATTTTGACCCACTTCAAACGGTCAGATTTCATTGAAACTTTGTAGACTTATCGACGGCCGATGACAATACAATAATAAAAAAAAAAAAAAAAAAAAAAAACATTCATTAGTAGTTAGCAGAATTAAACTCAAACTCAAAGCATTTATTTCAATTAAACCATTTACAGGCACTTTTGAATTGTCAAAAAGTCGATCAGTTGGAAAGATGAAGCTCATTCCAAAACGTAGATCTATATAGAGAAGAACGGGCAAGAAACTCCTAGGACACTCTTTTAAATCATGTTAGGTATTACAAAATCTTGGGAACATTATTCTTGTTTCTATATGTGAGAATCTAAAAATAGAAAATAAATAATAGTAAAAAAACACGCTTTAAAAACCAAACTAAAAAAGTACAAAATAATTTAATTCTATTAAAAAGCGTGGGGTGCTTTTTGAGGTATATTAATAATTAATTAATATCAAGCACCCCACGCTTTTTAATAGAATTAAATTATTTTGTACTTTTTTAGTTTGATTATTAAAGCGTGTTTTCAATATATCGAAAGACTCGAATGTTTTTTACTTTTCATGAAGTAGATAAAAAACGGCAAGTTTAAGAGATATAGAGTAATTTCAAAAAGTGTGGCTTCTATCCGGCTTTTACCCTAATTATTACTAGTGGTCGCCTATTGGTCGAAAGTCGAACATAAATCATAAAAAAAAATATTAGGGATGTTTCTACACTCCTTGTCCACACAAACTTTAACTGTACTCCTCTGCCGCGTAATTTTCGTGAAAAAAGTAAAAAAGTTTTGCTTCACGTAGCTATTAATAATTTAATATATCGGGTGTAAAAAGACACTTTACGAAGCCGAGAGTCACGTGTACTCCCAGTCAATATTTTTTTTTTAAACGTTTCTATTAGCTTCACCTGTAGGTATGTTTGTAAGCATGTTTGTTTGTAACCGACTCCTTTGGACTTGATTTTGACCCACTTCAAACGGTCAGATTTCATGTAAACTTTGTAGACTTATCGAGGACCGATGATAATTCAATAATTTAAAAAAAAACACACTTTTGTAGTTAGCAGGACTAAAAAAAAATCAAATAACTAATAGATTAAAAAATCTAAAAAACACGCTTTAAAAATCAAACTAAAAAATCTGACAACAATTAAAAAGAAACGTGGGGTGCTTGATATTATGTGATTATAAAAACACTTCAAAAGCATCCCACGCTTTTTTAAAATTATTTTCTGCTTTATTAGTTTGGTTTTTAAAGCGCGTTTTTTTTTTTTTGTACTGAACCATACCTGACACATCACCATCATCATTACCTGGGAAACTTCTGGTTACGGAGATACTGTATTTTTTTACTAAAACCAGTTTTTATGATAAAATACTACTTTAAATACCTCCTTGACCCCTGCATTTTCTTCCTGTTAGGGGTGCGGGTTGTTCGAAAGAGATACCGTGGCCCCTGGCACACAGGCAATTGAAGGAACGGGTGGGTTTTAGTCAGTAAAAATCTGACACTACTCCACCCAGAGCGGGAGAAGTTATTTGAAGATCTATCCCACCCTCAAAAAAAAAAGCCCCAGCATCGTACTTAGTTTGATGTACAAAAAGCGTAGTTGGCGGCCATCTGATGTCAGTGTCTTTTTACACCTTGAATGCTTTTTTCATGAAATCCTATCATTTGAGATTAATCTAACCTCCACAACCCAGATATTGGGTAACACAATACCCCTCGGTAAGACTGGTGGTCAGACATTTTTTTATGAAGGTAGAAAAAACTTACCAGCTCGTTTGGATGAAATAAACACTTTGTACTTGTATAGTGAAGTTGTTGCCTTCTGCAAGTGTCACATTACGACGGACACTGCATTTATTCTGTTGATTTCCTTGTTTAATTTCTATCATGACAATGTTTTCTGAAAAATAAAAAATAATAGTTAGTCGGCAATTCTATACCCACGTGTTGGGTTTCGATATCGAAAACAAATGAAAATAAAATAAGGAAATAATGTTTTTTTTTTAATTAAACGGTTTTATCTAAAAGCTAAAATAAATATTCGGTAAAATTAAATCGTTGGGCGTGGCGTCACCTGAGTAAATATGTTTCACGCACCCCATAATTTTATTTCACAGAATTATTTTTTAGCTTTTAGTTAAACCGTTTAACTTATTTTTTTTACTATTTTTTTCAAGTTTTTCGTTTTTATTTCATTACTTAATATTTCTCATATTTTTTTTAGGTACTGTTTTTAAGTTGTATATCAGAAATATAGGTGTGTACCAAATATCAGATCAATCTGCCAACAGGAAGGGGGTAAAATTTCAAGTACTAAATTAGACCTAATTGGTACTTATTCGAACTTTGTTCAAAACTATAAATGGCCCTGACATAAAGGCAACCAAACGACTGATAAGTTATGGTTTTTGGAAATCCGTAAAAAATATTTAAGTTCCCCGAAAAATTACAAAAACAGCTGAGCGATCTACACGCGCCCAGCAAACGCCGTTCGCTGACCGTTTACGGGCCTAAACCTTCGCCCATCTAATGATGTTTTATTTTTTGTTTTAATAGTTTTCGATATCGGTGCCCACCATTTGGATAAAGTATTGTCAGCTAATTTAATTTGGCCCTGTATATGTAACAATATCGCGCCTGCAAACCTCCGAAAGCAAAGGGCCTTCAGTCTATTTTGTCATAATCATAATTATTACAGTAATAATAATAATTACTATTATCTCCTTTATTTAATTATATACCTAGAAATTACATTTTGAAATATCTATCTTCTTGTTTTCTTGAATGTGAATGAGAGAACGTTGTAGGCCTTACAGACTAGATTTGTAGACGATTTTCTATTCTTTATTTTCATTCCTCTAAGTATCTGGTACTTATTGACAGGCCTGCACTGTGCTCCCATACCTATTATCACTGTCATTTAAAAACATTGTAGAAGCCAATTATTTTTAAAAGAGTAACCGTGGAGTTTCTTGCCGGCTCTTCTCCATAGGAAGCGACAAATTGGAACCGTGCACCTAGCTTCTGACGTTTCATAAGTGCCCATGCAGGTTTTTCATTTTGGTTACCAAAAAAAACAGCAGGCAGACTATTAGTTAGGTACGGGGCGTTATAGATTGGACGGTGTTTTCTTTAATTTTTTACCATCAAGTGGTCATAGTTGAGGTCTCGTGGTGTCGTCGGCCTTGTGGTTCCAATTCCCAATTAGAACTAGATATTAATAAGTTTTACTAACAGGAATTCCTCAGTAGAAACTCGGACCCATAAGCAAGCAACATGGTCGCCCCTTATAAGTATAGGACTTACGTTTATTTCGCTAAATGTGCGTGTTCGTACTTACCTACTTTCCTAACCCTTCGGGGAATCCTGACGTGACTTTTATTTTTCCCAGTAGGTATAGCCAAGTTAAATAAATAAATAATAATAATCTTTATTACACAAGAAAGTGGTTACAATAGTGTGAAGTCCCTGACTCTTGTGCTAGGTGATATACCTGTGTTACAAGAGCCAGTGCCCTCTCCCAGTAGGAGATGTTACAGAATCTTATGCAAAAAGATTAACAAAAATAAAAAGAATATGTCGATAACAAAAAAAAAGTAAAATAAACTAAAAACGGTTAAAAGAAGCCTTTGATGAGTTTGCGAGTGTTTGTGTGTATGTTTGTGTCTCAGAGTGAGCATAAGTGTGTGTGCGCGTGTAATTGTGTGTGTGTGTGTGTGTGTATGCTTAGTTGCTAGTTACTATAGTATCTTTTTTTTTTTGGGTGCGAAATCATCAAATAACTTCTCCCACTCTAGGTGGAGCAGGAGGGCGTGACAGACTTTTACTGACTAAAACCCACCAGTGTTCCCTCAGTTGCCTGTGTGCCAGGGGCCGCGGTATCTTTTTAGAACAAACCGCACCACGTTAATAGTAGCTTCAGAGTTCAGTGGCGTTCATTAGGTACTTAGATCCTCAATCTGCCCAACCTATTCTTATTTTTTCTTTATTTATTCTTTTTTCTTTTTTTTTTCTTCTTATTTTTATTTCTTATTTTTTTTTTTGCTCCAATTCCAGTCTAACCGGATGCAGCTGAATACCAGTACTTTACATGAAGCGACTGCCTATCTGACCTTCACAACCCAGTTACTGAGTAACACGATACCCCTAAGTAAGACTGGTTATAGCTTGGTAAGGTTGACAGACTTGGGCTTCATCTTGCTGTTCTACAAATGACAGACGGTACCAAAGAACGGAAAGAAGTTTATGCCGGGCGGGGAAATTCTTTTTAGAATATTGGCGTGTGGTAGCTGACATTAGAAATTATTTTAATTTAATGTCTTGTGTTTCGTAATCTTAATTACCTATTTACATACCGTTGCATAGAATCAAGTTCTTCTAACTTAACAGACAGCTGTGCTGCTTGGGAGTTTGTTGCGCTACTTCATCTTCCCAGCTAAAGCACTAGAAAGTGGTGAAGGGTGGGCGTTTTGGGGGACTGTCTTATGTAATTTTGACGTTCAAAAATAAATAAACATAAATCTTTAACAAAAGTGATTTGGAGAAAATGCTTGTGTTAATTGACTCCGCAGTTCCACTTAACATTACACAGAGTTTGCAATTGAAAACAAAACAAAAAATAAAAAACTCCAACAGGAGCGCACTTGTGTGATTTATGCGGGTGGGTTTTGGGTGTGTGTGTGCGTGAGTGTGTGCAATAAAAAGTGCTGACTCTCAGCCTAGTTTGAATAAATGACTTGATTTTGATTTTGTGGCTCGAACGCGGCCACTTGAACGCTCGGTTTGCGCCGATGCTTTACAAAATGTATAAAAATGTCGTCCGCAACTTCTGGCAGTCACTAGTGGCCAAATATGCGGCAGCTCTACATATATCCTCAAAAGTGCAAGTGTATGGAAACTTGGGACATTCCAGAAAGTTATCAACATAATAATTATGTGTGATAACAATGTTAGCATCCGCGATTGACAAATTATATTGTTAATAGGTAATTGGTGCACGAATTAAAACCATTATGTGGTTTTAACATTCGAACAATTATCCTCATTCGAATTTGTATCAAATTAGTTAGTAATACATTTTACTGAACACTGTTTGACGGTCAATAAATACCAAAGGCGTCGTGTGGTACCATTGTAGCTCACAACTACACTACACATACGTACTGCAGAGGTTTTATCCTGCATGGCTTTAGCAAGCAACCTTCCCGTAACCTACTAATAATAAATATTTCATAATATTATAAAGTAGCTCTTTCCAGCAGCGTCCTCTGCGTTGAGGTCGGAAATTATCCGGCGGAAACGTACTACCGGGACAAAAAGTACCCTAGGTGTTAATCCAGGTTATAAACTATATGTGTGCCAGATTTCATCCAAATCCGTTCAGTAGTTTTTGCGTGAAAGTGTAACAAATATCCATCCATTCATCCATCCTCACAAACTTTCACATTTATAATATTACTAGCTAACCCGACAGATGTTGTCCTGTCTTAACTATGAATATTGAATTCACATTAGTATAATATTCGAAAACTTTAAGTGGTCGTTAAGTTTAAAACAAAATCTAATGTTACACGAAACTTTCTTATTTTTTCTTTCATAAGAACCTTCTCCTGACAATAACAAATACAACAATTTTTTTTTAATAAAAATTGGTCCAGCCGTTCACGTGTGATGCCGTGACCAACGGAAATAGGGATTCATTTTTATAAATATAGATTATAATAGGATGTGAAATTTAACAAGAACATTTGCCTCCCGGGCGTGATCTGCAGTGGCGTATTTAGAAAGTTCTCGAGCGTGGTCAGTAAATGGGGGATCACCGACTCATCCAACACCCAGTGCGGTGCTTTTGATCAGACCATGCCCCACTTCCTAGAGTGTCCTAAGTGCCCGTTCACCTGCACCTTGATGATCAAATCAAAAGTTATTTATTCAAACTAGGCTGAGAATCAGCACTTTTGAACGTCAAAATTAAATAAGACAGTCCCCCAAAACGCCCACCCTTCACCATTTCCTAGTGTCTTACCTGGGAAGAAGAAGTGGCGCAACAAACTCTCCAGCAGCACAGCTGTCTGTTTAGTTAGATAAACTTGATTCTATACATTAGTAGATATGCATAGAAATTAACATTACGAGACAATTAAATGAAATCATTTGACATAATTGTGTCAGCTAGCCATGCCAATATAGCAACAAATAAAATGAAAACTATATCTACTCAAGCAAAAAAACTTAAAAATATAAACAAATCCTAAAACCGAAATAAAAGACTCCAGGTGGGCATTACAGCTTACCTACATATAATATGCAATGCTGAATTATGCTCACTTAACTGTTACGACCCAAGTTACACCTCGAGGCCACAAAAGATAATTATACTAGGACCATGGCGGTAAAATAAATAAACAGGTAGGTAATTATTACTACCAATAAAAAAATCCTTTTACCCAGTTACTGGGTTGTGGAGGTCAGATAGGCAGCTGGTATAAATTAATACCAATATATAAACATTCCGAAATAAACTCTCTAAATGATGCTGAAAACCGCATTAAAATAAACTCTCTAAATGATGCTGAAAACCGCATTAAAATCCGTGGCGTAATTTTAAAGAACAATGCGGATAAATAGATACGACACGATTTCAATATTTATTTATAAATTGTATAGTTAACAGGTATAATACCCAGGTATACCTACTATGAGATCATCGACCTAATTACCTTAAATGGTAATAATGGTAGTTGACTTCCTTATAACTTTCACAATAATTACTCATGCTTATATTTAAGACCATTTTCGCAGAAACGTAAAAATATCGCAGCGGTATTTTATTGCGCAGAGGATTTTCAACTCTCGGTGTTAAACTGAGCATTGAGAATCCAACAGAGTGCATTCCAACGCGTCTAACAAACACTCTGTTTGATTTTCTACTCTCGGCGGTCAGCAGAGCGTTGAAGATCCAGTGCGTGAAAAATCCCGACGCAATATATTACAACCACACCAACATAAAATTCCAAATGCCAAATTGCATCCAGTGATGGATTATTTATTATTAAATCGTTATATCTAATTTTATACGATTTTATTTGCATTGTTAGGACAATGCTTGCTCATTTATTATTCCAATTTATTACAACAGATTTTAACCCGTATCGGATTGCAATAAGAACTATTATCGGTCATAACGACAATATCTAAAGTTACCGGCCTTAAGGCGGCTTCCCACAAGGCCACAATCCGTAATATTGCGGATACGTTTATATCGCGCAAGGCCGACGACCACGGACACCTACGCAACGCACACCAAGGCACTTCCAATGATGCGTGTCGGTCTGTGAGGGTCTTGAGATTATATCCATTTTGTCATTCTAAAATGCAGTGACATTACCAACTCGTTGCGGATAAGACTACGATTGCCAACCGTACTAAAATATACAGTATTGTACTGTATTTTGGGGTCTGCGTACTATATACTGTTGCAGAAACACATAGTACGCAAAAATACTATATTTTCAACACCGAAATCTAACAAACAAATCTTTTATCTTAAAAATTTATGGACGTGCCTTTTCAATAACTTTTGACTGATGCAATAGCGTGTAGCGTATCTAGGGTTGCCAACGCAGCGTATCCGAACGTAACTATCTTACTGCGTTCCGAACTTGTCAATGTCAAATTGACAAAGTCAAACGAATGTTTGGTCATTGGTCTGCTTTATTTTTGTTTTGGGGCACATAAAAAAAGTGTTTCATGGAAGATGCTTAATTTTCCATAAAATACTATTTTTTTTTAAGTGTACTATTTTTTTATAGCTTAGTCTGAAAAATACAATATTTCGCTGAAGAAATGTTGGCAACCCTAGATAGGACGCACCGCGATGAACGTGTCTGCGCTTCCGATACTCTTCCCATGGTGCCATAGACTAATATATTTATACTGACATGATGCGTCGTCGGTGCGGGCTGGTCCGCGTCCGTCCGAAATATCACGCACCGTGAGAAGCCAGCTTTAGATGGCTTTAAAATGAAATGAAGCCCCAACTGACGCTTATCCCTGTACGCACTATGCAAGTGTATCCAAGGACAACCCCCGGTTGGTGTAAGACTATTGATCCCTACTAATATTATACCTAAATGCAAAAGCAACTCTGTCTGTCTGTTACGCTTTCACGCCTAAACCACTGAACCGATCGTCATGAAATTTGGCAAAGATATAGCCTGGGATATGGAGAATGACATAGGCTACTTTTTACGCGATAAACGACGTCCACGCGGGCGGAGCAGCGCAAAAACTAGTAATGTTATATATTATTGTGATAAATCATGGACTAATCATTTTGTATAAAATAGTTTAGGTACCTATACCCATCTTACACCATACACTTTTAGTAGCAAGGAGGTAAAATTACTCGCGGTGTGTGGATATCCTTCCGTATAGCGCCATAGATGCTAGTGTGTTATGCAATTGAGGGGCTAACAACTGCACGGCTCGATCGATCAGGTTAAGCTACGCTTGCCGCGGTTGGTCCATGGATGTGTGACCATCTTTACATACCAAGACCCCTCCGTGCCTCGGAAAGCACGTTAAGCCATTGGTCTCGGCTGTCATTCGTGGATCTTTGAAAGTCGTTACGGGTCGTCAGAAGCCCGAAACTCTGACTAACAGTCATAACAAGAGGTATTGTACTACCCAGCAACTGGGTTGTGGAGGTCAGAGCAGTCGCTCTATGTAAAATACTGGTATTCAGCTGCATCCGGTTAGACTGGAAGCCGACCCCAACATAGTTAGAAAAGGTCTAGGTAAAATGATGAGTTAAAAGCATAAAACAATGAAGAAAATAGTGTTGACCCTAGCTCTACTTTATGCATTTAAAATGGAGTCTTATAACCTTGAAATATGCTTGACTTTTCTGTCAAAACGAAACACATCATTAAATTAAATTTGCCATTTGTCAGCCATTTTTTTCAATTCAATTCAATTCAATCTCTTTATTGTGGATCATAGGTAGGTACATAATACAGCTCTTAAATAATTAGTTGTGAACAGCTACGTCCCGCCCTTAGGGCATACAATAGTTACATAAAAATAGAAAATAAATTACATTAGGAATTTCAATAAGAATTAAATTACATTACAATTTCTCACCAAAATATAATATAAAAATAAAACAAAAATAAAATGGGAAATCATCAAATAACTTCTCCCGCTCTGGGTGGAGCGGGAGGGCGTGTCAGACTTTTACTGACCCGTGTTCCCTCAGTTGCCTGTGTGCCAGGGACCGCGGTATCTCTTTCGAACAACCCGCACCCCTAGCAGGCATCGGTCCTTGCGGACCCCACCTATTGGTGCTGACATCTCTTTGAGATTTTTTTTTCTTTTGAGGATGGGAAATCATCAACTAAATTATCCCGTTCTCGGCGGAGCGGGAGGGCATGTCTGACTTTAACTGACTAAAACCCACCCGTGTTCCTTCAGTTGCCTGTGTGCCAGAGGTCACAGTATCTTTTTCGAACAACCCGCACCCCTGGCAGGCATCGGCCCTTGCGGACCCCACCAATTAATGCTGACATCTCTTTGAGGCGCGCGTTATGTCAGCACCAATTTTTAATAGCAAACCTCATAAGAATGAACTTTGTACTGTGAGTATTAATTGCCACAGTGTTGCATTAACCAATTTCCGATTGGAGACCGCTACTGCTCTTAAAACGATGCAGGAAAATATCGTGAGGAAACCGGCATGTCCTAGAACCAAAAATTCGAATACATGTGACCTCTACCAACCGCGCTGGGCCGGCATGGTGGATTACCGCCCACTGTCTCACTTAGAGGAGGCCTGTGTCCCAGCAGTAAGAATATTATAGGCTGATTATGATGATCAGGAATGAACAGATCCGTAGGATAACCAAGGCAACCGACATAGCCCGAAGAATTGCCAAACTTAAGTGGCAGTGGACAGAGCATAGTGCTCGCAGAACAGATGGCCGATGGGGCCGACGGGTTCTGGAGTGGTGACCGCATACCGGAAGACGTAGCGTTGGAAGGCCTCCCACAAGATGGACCGAAGACCTTGTGAAGGCCGCAGGAATCCGCTGGATGCGAGAAGCGCAGAACCGGTCGAAATGGAGGAGCTTGGGGGAGGCTGAAATGATGATGATGATGATGTCCGCTACTACAATGCGTTGCATGGGTAGGTATACCCGACAATGAGGAAGACCTACATAGCTATCCACAACCATTCGATACGAGTCCGTGCGTAAACGACAATCAATAAATGTTATCGTTGCAGTCTTTTGAACGCTGTTCACAAAACCAGAAAATTTTGTTAGTTTATATAAAATAGACGACCGCGATTCTTCCGACAGCTGTTTGGTTTTGGGGGCAACGCAAATCAGGTTATCGAAATGTGTCAATTTCGAATAGCTATGCTGGTGAAGGTTCTGGGTAGTAATGCTTAGGGGAGGTCTAATGTCCAGCAGAGTAGGTGTCTCTGGATTTAGTTTGGAACTATTTAACACTATATCAGCACATTCTATTGTCATCATTAGAACCAGCCTTTCCCCTTGCCATCTTGTCCTTCTTAAATGGGACTAAAGCGGGTAGCCCACGAAATTTAAATTTTATAGTACTAGAAATTTCAATTTGCAGGTCAGTGTGGTCAATGGGGCCGAAAAGTTCTGGAATGGCAAACGCGTACCGGAATACGTAAAGTTGGAAGGCCTCCCACAAAGTGGACATTGATGTACACTCAGTGATTACTTTAACTCACACACTGACTCATTACTTGTTAATATTGTAGGAAAATCGTACCTATACTTACTTTTACAATGTTTGTAAATGTGTGAACACCATGTATCTATTACTTAATTTATCTTATTGCTTCAATTTGGTTCTGTTTACCTATTTTGGTATGGTAATTTTATTCTGGGTGCATCGTTTTCACACATAATCATTATAATGAATGTAAATATTGTACTTGAAACATTTTAAAAGAGTAACGGTGGAGTTTCTTGCCCATTCTTCTCCATACGAAACGACATTTTGGAAGGGGCGACTAGAATCAATTCTATTTTAATGTAAATGTTGACGTTCAAAAGTGCCTTTTAAGTGCCTATTTGAAATAAATGCTTTGACTTTGACTTGACTGATGACCTTGTGAGGGCCGCAGGAGTCCACTGGATGCGGGAAGCACAGAACCGGTCGAAGTGGCGGGGCTTAGGGCCTATGTACAGCAGTGGACGTCTATCGGCTAAAATGATGATGATGATGACGAAGTCAGTGTCAGGCTGTATGTTGAACAAAATATGATGCGCGACTGTTACACGTATGTATTTAAAGAATTCATCATTTCAACCGAAACTTCCACTGCTGGACATAGGCCTCCCCCAAAAGGGGGTTTTTGCCATAATCACCACGCTTGGCAGGCGGGTTGGCGATCGCAGTATGGTGGTAAAATGCATGGAGAACGCTGCTGCCCATTCTCTAGTAACTCCCTTAGTCGCCTTTTACGACACCCACGGGAAGAAATGAGATGGTGCTATTCTTTTACGTCCGGTACCACACGGAACATTAAAATCATTACTACAACCATCTAAGATCATAATCCCATTGTATCCAATCACTCAAGTATTCCATTAAAAAGTTTTGCAAGCTAACTTAGTTCACCCCCCTGGCGAACTGACGAAATATGGGTGTGTTATGGGTAGACACCGGAGCACCGAAGTAACCGACATAGCTTGCAGAGTAAGCATTATGATGTGGCAGTGGGCTGCTGGCCATGTTTGTCGAGGGACCGTTGGCCGGTCGAGCAGACGAGTCCCGGAATGGAGACGACGTACTGGCAAGTGTAACGGGGGACGCCTCCCAACTAGTTGGACCGATGACCTTAAGAAAATGGCTGGGACTGATTGGATCCGGAAGAACAGTGTTGTGATGCCTAGGAGAGGCCTAGGTGTTGACTGTGATAGTCAGAGTTGGTTGATGGTCTTGCCTTCTTCAAGGAATACAGGCGATATGTTACGTAGAACGCCCAAATTCCAGAGTGAGGACATACGTAATTTTTGATGATTACTTTCTATACCAAATTCAACAGCAAAATCACAGACATGCAGTGTTATGCAATTAACATGACTTTAATACAAGTAATATCAACAAACAATATGCCTTACCGTCCGTTCTGATCATGAGCAAATTCATAGACACTAAGAACACGAAAAAAATTAACATTTTTCACTATTAAATTTCACCACAAAATCCCACTGATGCCTTCCAACTAAAATAATTTAATGGTTACCGTGGTCACACGAATTATCCTAAATAAAATTGACAGCTACTAAATGAATGTATTTGAATTAATTTTTAATTTTCCTTATGTTTGCTGTAACAGGTTAGACAGTGTTCTGCTTGATAGTAAAAGGATAATAAATTAATTATTTTAAGTACACAATTTCCATTGGTTTTTACATGCATACATACATAAACTCACGCCTTCTTTCAGTAGGGGTAAGCAGAAATTACAGAATACCACCTGCTACGATCCCGATATATTCCTTTTACCTCGTTTAGGTTCATACATCTGGTCATACACGCACCCCGGTTGCGAGTACTACGCACCTGATCTTTCTGAAGATCATCACCAATGAGGTCACTGTATGTCTTCCAAGGGAGTCCCCTTCCGGCGTTCCCTCTCACATCTGCCTTATAAATACCTTTTGTTAGCCGCCCTTTATTTATTCTCTCAACATGACCAAACCATCTAAGCATAGTCTTTCCAATTTTTGTCACTACATCTCCTATTAAACCGCACCGTTGTCTTGCCACATCATTCCTCAGCTTATCATTCACAGTCACACCATGCTTCACAAGGAACGCATTTTGTACCGATCAAAGTATCCTGTATCTGCAGGCTTAGCATTACGCTTTCTATTTCTACTCTACTGTAGAATAGAAATCGCTTGTCTACATTTTTCGGTGAAAAACTGTCAACTGTATATACGGAAACGTCATTTTTGTCTACTCTTCCGACGAAAAAACACTTGTTTATGGTTCTCATGCTAAGCCTGCTGTTTCAAGTTTTGCATCATATTAATCGTAACTATAGAAACGAGGAGACGTGTAGAACAGTGGTGGCCTAGTGGTAACAACCCCAACTTACGAGTTGTAGGTCATGACAGGGCAGGCTCTTCACTTTGTGTAAATAACTTCATCAGCACTGCTCTCAAAATGCTGAAGGAAAACACCGAGAGAAAACATGTGCCAGAAACAAAATTCGAGGACATGTGACATCTACCAACACACGCTGGGCCCGCGTGCGGGATTACGGCCCACTCCCTCTCCAGAAGAGGAGGCCTGTGTCCCCGCAGTGGGAACATTATAGGCTATTATGCTATAGAAACGAATGTCCTGTTGTGTTCTGTTGCCATCACATCGATTTCTTGTTGCAGCTTACTGTTAACCTTGTCCAACGCATTTAAATGTTTATTTATGGTATTTTGTTGCTTTGCTATTATATCTTCAGTGCATTGTAGTACATTGTGCACTGCTTTGACGATAGATATCAAGTTCTTGCATAACTGACTTTCATATTTTTGATTACGAAGCACAAGTTCAATGCCCTCCCTGTATTTTTCTGCGAAGCTTTCGTCCAATACTCCCGAACAGTGAGTTTGCAATTCAGCCGATAGCGTTGACAAGGCCCAGTCATGTTTGTATGCGCTTTCCGTAATACTGGCTAAGCAACAGCTGGTTCTAAAATTGCATTTCATTGTAGGTAATCATGACGTATTTGTAGGAATATTATGGACAGTCACTGGATTCCGTAATTGTTTTACATGTTTATCGAGATAGCTTGTACAGTCATTAATGACTTTGTCTTCTTACCAATATGGATATGGACATGATAAAGTATGTAACTAATTTCTATTTACCCCGAATCAATTGTACTTTCCCCACGGTGTCAAAATATAAAGTTCTGTTGGTATTTAATTGCGTAATATTGTATGAAGCTATTTTTGGTAATATTATCCTACTAATATTACAAATGTTACCCAATCCACGTCACTGGTAAACTCCCTATGTTGCATACTTTTAATATTTATTTGCGCGACAGAGTTCATCTAGTTATGGTGAGGTAAGGTTGACAGCCTACGGCCTGCCTTCGCAGTAGATAGTCGTAGTAGACATGTATGAGAAAAAACTTTTTCCAAAAAAAGAACAACCGACTTCCAAAAAAACACTACAAAGTGAAAAATAACTTTAATTTCGGAAGTCGGTGTCTTTGGAGCTCCAATGCAGCTGCATTTGAATTTTTTGTCACCGCCTTCCGAAATTAAAGTTATTTTTCACTTTGTAGTGTTTTTTTGGACGTCGGTTGTTCTTTTTTTGGAAAAAGTTTTTATTTTTCACTTTTTAGTGGTTCACATGTGCTTACCCCTTCACAGCATACCGGCGTGATGTTATGTTATGAACTGGTGTAAGCAATAAACAGACATGAGATTTCAGCAATCCCAGTCCATTTGCTATCATTTATTGAGGAGTTCCGTTGTCTATCTCCAAAGTTCTTCATCAGATCTTCACCAAATTGAAATGAGACCACTACGAGAAAGTACTGTTCCAAAAAATAGCTAAATCGCTTCGTGTGCCTATAAAATTTGAAGAGTTATCTCTATTTCTCCAGGATCCCATCATCAGATCCTGACTTGATGATCATGGGACCACCTGGGAAGTATACCCCTTCAAACAAAAAAAACAAAATCCAAATCGGTCCAGCCATCTTCGAGAAATCGGGGAACATACATAAAAAAAAAATAAAAAAAAAAGGTTCCGACGAATTGATAACCTCCTCCTTTTTGAAGTCGGTTAAAAATGCGTACGATTTTTGCGAAGGAATTCAATTTGTTAACCTACTTCACAAAAACGAAAACGTTCTCAATTCGGTCGGGTCTCAATTTTTTTATTTATGTTAGGTACCTTAGAACTCTGTCATTTATACAGTGGACAAGATGCCCGGTAATAATTATTGAAGTGAAACTTCTTAAGCGACTTCCAACAAAGTTGCGTTAAACGTTTAACGCTAAAGGTTGCGTTAAACGTTTAACGCAACCGACGCAACAGAGTGAGTCGATTTCACTTCTTCCGCGCGGAGGGACTCCACGCACTTTTGAAGTGAAACTTCAAAAGTTATATTAATTATTTTGATAGAAATATTACTGCACATCATATAGTAGCCATGTACATACAAAAAGTCGTAAAAAGAGTTTATAAACTGGGTTCACCAGTTAAAAAGTGCGTGGCGTCCCTCCGCGCGGAAGAAGTGAAACCGACTCACTCTGTTGCATCGGTTGGGTTAAACGTTTAACGCGTTAAACGTTATGCTATTACGTCATACGGCATGTCAACTGAGCAACTTTGTACTTTTATTATTTTCGTAACCAAAGTAATGCGGTGGGTTGCTGTGATCACGTTATGACTATTATTTGGTACTAGCTGTGTCCGCGACTTCGCCTGCGTGGAATTTAACAAAAAAGTATAAATTAATAATATTCTAAAATAAAAGTAGCCTAAGTTAATCCTTATTACAACAGCTATCTGCCAGTGAAAGTCCCGTCAAAATCGGGCCAGCCGTTTCAGAGATTAGCCCGAACAGACAGACAGACAAAAATTGAAAAAAAAAACACTCCGGAAATGCCGACAGAAGTAAAAACTTGGACAATTACGTGTGTATTTTTTTTATCGTCAATACAGGATTTCTTCTTCTTGTACTGTTCCCGAGCTATAGACACTGAACGCGAGCAAAGCCACGGGCAGAAGGTAGTAACATATAAATTGTGAATGACTTTTAAATAAAATACTTTGAGAAGATACTCTTGACAAGTTTTATTTACAAAAAAACAATGTTTTCTCAATATTTACAGACTTGTTTTTTTTTAACTAAAAATAAATAAAATTAACTATTATTAAAAAAAAATGGCGGTACGACCAATCTTTTTTATTTATTTTTTATTTGACGTCTTCATCTCTTAGTTTAACAATTTTCGGGTCGTCAATAATTTCATCGATTCTATGCAGGTCTTTGAGTGAAACCTGGCCAGTGCCTCGCGCTATAGGTTTAGGTTGAGTCGGGTCAGGTTTCCAACCTAGGAAGTTTATTATCTGGTATGTAGCTGGAACACCGCGCTCTTTGCGGTCCGGCATTTCCTGAAAAAGCCGGGAGACCAAGTTAAGAAATCATGGCTCAAAAGTACGAAACAAGAAAATATTTTCTTCTGCAAACCGGCGTATTTTTTTTTATTTATTTAATTAATTACTTTACGTCCTCTAGAGGGCGCTATATTCAATTGAATGTGACATCACATAGCCGATAACCAGCGGACAATCAAATGCTTCCAACGATACCTACCAAATAAGAGGAACCGGATGAACATACATCTATCTATAAAAATAAAAGTCCTGACTGACTGACTGACTCATCAACGCCCAGCCCAAACCCTTGGATCTAGAAAGCTGAAATTTTGCACAGAGGTTCCCTTTATAATGTAGACAAGGAATAAGGAAGGATTTTTCGAAATTCAACCCCTAAGGGTGTTAAATAAGGGATGAAAGTTACGTGTGGGCGAAGCCGCTGGCAAAAGCATATAATAATATATTATACATTCATCAGCATCTGCCTAGCCTTTTCCCAACTACGTTGGGGTCAGCTTTCAGTCTATCCGGATGCAGCTGAATACCAGTATTTTACATGGAGCGACTGCCTATCTTATCTCCACAAATCAGTTACTGGGTAACACGATACCCCTTGGTAAGACCGGTTGTCAGACTTTCGGGCTTCTGATGACCCGTAACGACTGTCAAAGATCCACGAATGACAGCCGGGACCAACGACTTAACGTGCTTTCCGATGCACGGACGGGTCTTGGTATGTAAAGATGGTCACCCATCCACGGACCAACCGCGGCAAGCGTAGCTTAACCTGATCGATCGACCCGTGCGGCTAATATTACTAAGCCACAAGCTCCTCATAACCAGAGATCGGATATTCGGATGCATATTCACCTAAAGTTGAGATGTTGGCTAACATGGAATGCGCTTTTGTATCGAAAAAGTCTTAATTTAGGTGAGTATTTTTTGTTTTTTGTTTTAAATAATACAAACCACCCCTCCTCCAGTACATACACATATTTGTATCGGGTTAAACATTAATTTTAAATTAATATACATCTGAATAGTTAAGCAATCCAAGAATCCCGGGGTTTTTAATAAATATTACAAATAATTTATAAAGCCGCTTCCACACTTTCATAGCTAAAATTTATGTTTAGGTGAATATGCATCCGAATATCCGATCTCTGGTCATGATTTAAAAAAAAACGTGTTGACTCTAGTATTACTTTTTGCGTTTCAAATTGAGCCTTGAAATTTTTTGGGTCAATCGGCCCTAGGTTTGGTAAAACACATAATTCATGAAAAAAAAAACCTATATTTTTACTGATATCGATTCAGTAATCAATCATGAACAAATTACTTTCAGGACATGCATTTATTCTGTTACAATTTGTATGAATACATACCTAATATATATTTATACTTACTTTTCCATACATTTCATCATAAATGCTAGCTGCGGCGAATATGACATCTTTGGACAGTCGTAATGGCCGATTATAGGCCGCATTCCCCTCTCCTAATGCGCGCACGTCCCTCATAACTTCAAACATACTAGGATACCACACGACTATTGAATCCACGTCCACTGTTTGTAGAGTGTACCCGCTCCTGGAATTGGGAAAATAAAAATATTTATATTTCTAACCGACTTCAAAAAGTAGGAGGTTATCAATTCGACATGTTTATATATACAAGGTGTAACAGAATGGACGCAAGACCTGACAGTAGTTTGTTCCTAATTGACTACATTTCAGTAACTTTTAATATAAGTTTTTTTTTAATTATGTATTTTGCCATACCTACCACGGATTGAGCCAAAGAAAATTCAATCTTATTTCAAAATTTATAAAACTCAATTTTAAATGCATAAAGTAATGCTTGGGTCGACACGTTTTTCTTAATAATATCAGTTAGCTTTAAAAAAAATAGTTTTGGTCATCGTATTATGCTTTTAACTCGATACTCTAATTGAGGTGTATGAGGTCTTGCGTTAATTATGTTACTCGTTGTATATATTTATATTTTTTATGTTTGTTCGGACATAACTCCGTCATATATACACGGATTTTCAAAATTCTTTTTTGTTCGAAAAGGGTTTATTCCGAAATGGTCCCATTTAAATTTCATATAAATCTGATGATGCGTTTCGGAGACAGACAACGGAACTCTTCAAAAAATTACAGCTAAACAACCCCGATTGCTGCTATCGCATAAATATGCATTGTTTTAACCCCAAGGATGATGAAATTACGAATTTGTGTGGGGTAGGTACTATAAGTAAAAAGTAAAAAATAAAACCTTTTTCCAAAAAAACAACAACCGACTTCCGGAAAAACACTACAAAGTGAAAAATAACTTTACTTTCGGAAGGCGGTGACAAAAAATTAAAATACGTATCCAAAGTCACCGACTTCCGAAATTAAAGTTACATTTCACTTTGTTTTTTATTTTTGGAAAAAGTTTTTTTTTCTATATTTTGGTGTCCACTCCATATTAAAAGTTGTATATTCTCATGAGTACCACACCCCCTTAAAGTATGCCTCTCGTTTAACCTAACATACTGTACATTTAAACAATAGTATTTCACACTCACGCATTCAACAGCCCTCCAATATCTCTAATCCTAGTAAAAGGTGATATGTGTGGTGATATACCGCCGCTCCTTTCGCTCTCTGCCATTTGTAGGGCTTGGCGCATCTCCATCAGAGTGTCCCCGCCGAAGACACATGCCAGAAACACCTGGAAGGAAGTAGTTTCAAAAACACGCTTTAAAAACCAAACTAAAAAAGGAGAAAATAATTTAATTCAATTAAAAAGCGTGGGGTGCTTGACATTAATTGATTATAAAAATACCTCAAAAAGCACCCCACGCTTTTTAATTGAATTAAATTATTTTCTCCTTTTTAGTTTGGTTTTTAAAGCGTGTTTTTTAGTTTTTTAAACTATTATATTTTTTCTATTTTTTTTTAAATTATTGAATTGTCATCGGTCCTCGATAAGTTTACAAAGTTTAAATGAAATCTGACCGTTTAAAGTGGGTCAAAATCGCGCCCTAAGGAGTCGGTTACAAACATACAAACAAACATACAAGTGAAGCTAATATAAAGCGTGTAAAAAGAAACAACCAACTTCCAAACAAAACGCTAGCCCACCCTACTACTACTATTATCATCATATCAGCCGAATGTCGTCCACTGCTGGACATAATCCTCCCCGAAAAGGGGGGCATTTGCCATAATCGCCACGCTTGGCAGGCGCGTTGGCGATCGCAGTATGGTGGTCAAATGCATAGAGAACGCTGCTGCCCATTCTCTAGTAAGTCCCTTAGTCGCCTTCTACGACACCCACGGGAAGAAATGGGATGGTGCTATTCTTTTACGTCCGACACCACACGGAACGTCCCCTCTTACTAATAAACACAGAATAAACTTATTCCAAGTTTCAACCTATTAAAATTGGTTATTCCTTTGTTATTCCTAGTTTAACTGTATTCCGTGTTTATTAATTAGTAAGAGGGTTTAACGTGAAAAATTACTTTTATTTTGGAAGTCTGGTTTTGTATTATCGTACCATAGTGTTTCTATTGGAAGTCGGTAGATTTTTTAAAAATAAATGGTTAAATAAACTAAAAAGTGAGAAAAGAAACGGTTGTTTCTTTTCTCACTTTTTAGTTCCACAGAAATTCGTTTAGCTTAATTTCCTAAGTAAATAATAGTGACAGAAAATTATTATGACATCACCAAAATAAGTTATTAGTGGAAAAAATACGTACGTAGTTTTTATTTCATTAATAGAAGCTAACTCAAAAACCACTAATCAGAACTTTACCAAATTTATGTGGGACCAGTCGAGTAAGTATTTAAAACCACAGAAGAATTTTTCAAAACGGTTTATAAAGAACGGAGTTCGTAAGGTACTTATTTTTTTTTTCGTGCAAACGAATTAAGTACCTGGTCTTTCTTTGAAGTCGGTTAAAAATATCAAGTCTTTACCACCACCCTCATGATAAGAACGATCAATACAATTTTTTTACATTAAATATGTCTGAAAGCAGTAGGCAGAGGGGGTTTGTGATTAAATAATAACGCAGAGGTCGATCTTCAAGGTTAAGCAACGCTTACCGAGGTAGGTTTGTGGATGGGTGACCATCTTAACATACCAACGGCGGGCCGTGCCTCAGATAACACGCTAAGCCGTTGACCAACGAGGCAGTCTAATAATAATATGGAAACACTATGGTATGGTCGCGCAAGAAACAAAGTACTGCCGTCAATAAATACTACATAATTATACTCCATTTGAAATAAGATTAGACATAAATAAACCCTTTTTACAGTCCGATCAACCGATTTTGACTTCTATTGCGTTAGTGTCAGAACAAATGGCAGCTGCAGTAAACAGTTGGTATTGTAACTACTATTTTGCTTTTAATGCCATCCTTATGCCTACGGTATAGAAGTCAGAATCGGTTGAACTGACTGTAAAAATGGTTAGTTTAAATGTCTAATCTTATTTCAAATGGAGTATACATAGATTAATAAAAGTGTACATTTAAATTATTACTTACGCCATCAGGTTTCAAACATTTCATGATGCTATCGAAGCAGCCAGGCAGATCATTCACCCAGTGCAGAACTAACGAAGATACTAGTAGATCCACACTGTTTTCTGGAAGCTACACAAAAATACAATTATGTAAATCGGTAATCACGTCATAAATATTACTAAATGTAATATTACTAAACTAATACATAGTGACAGATGATAAAAAATAGTTTTTTTTTTACTGGTGATGATTCAAGTAGGTTAACAGTGCTTTTTTTAGGGTGGGAAATCCGCAAATAACTTCTCCCGCTCTGGGTGGAGCAGAACGGCATGTCAGACTTTTACTGACTAAAACCCACCCGTTTTGCGTGTGCCACGGTATCTCTTTCGAACAACCCGCACCCCTGGCAGGCATCGGCCCTTGCGGACCCCACCAGTTGATGCTGACATCTCTTTGAGGCGCGCGTGGAACACAACGCGCCGTCCGTCGACCAGGGCTCGGTCCTTACCGGACAGCGAGCTACCTATTACTCGCCATCCGCAAGCCCGCGCCTACGGTGGCTGGGAATCAGCCTGGGATTCCCGACGCCCAGGGCCTCTCCTGCGGCGACTACGGCCATGAGGGCGTATATACTGCCTCTCACTCACGTGCGCCGCCTCCCTCTTCACGAGTATTACTGCTTCGCAGAAGGAGGTGACGGCTACCCATGCACTCTCGCTCCGAACCCGTATTCGTTAGGTTTTTCTTAGATACTTATTTAAGAGGTTATCCCGCGAAATTCAAATTTTCTTACTTTTTTTTTTTGCAATTTAAAGGCCAGTGTTAGACTGTATGTTGAACAAAATATAATTAGAGACTGTATTACGTGTGCATTGTGTTATTTACAGAATTATAGTCATCAT
This sequence comes from Antitype chi, assembly GCA_947359405.1. Taxonomy (NCBI): domain Eukaryota; kingdom Metazoa; phylum Arthropoda; class Insecta; order Lepidoptera; family Noctuidae; genus Antitype; species Antitype chi. The sequence goes on from OX375836.1 coordinate 6,977,073, forward strand.
AATCAAACCATTTAAGTTCATATGATTCCATTAAATGACTTTTTCATAAAATAGTCATTCAATGTGATTATACAGGATAAGTTTTTAACCAGTGCGCAAACTGTAACCATGAATTTAGCATATCATTATAGACCCCTCTTGCGTAGAAATTTTTCGTCAGTTATACGAAAAAAATCTGCTGTGCCATAGATTTTGACCGCATAGGTATTGATTGCAATTTCCTATGAAACAGCTGTTTTTATGAAACGGTAACACCAATTACATTAATTAACATAGAGATTGAAACAGGTATAGTTAACAAACATATATTACAAATACTAACATATAATAGAGGACAACCTAGCATACTTTCTCTCGCAAAACATCAGACATACACACATAATTTTACTCCATTCATCAGCAAACAGACCACATTCAGGATAGGCGGTCAGGAGGGCGTTGAGCATCCTTAAAGTACGACACACAGGTAGGGTTGCCATCTCTAAAATTTGGCAACCAGGACAAGACGCGTGAAAACCCCGGATTTCAGAACCCGGACTGTCAACTGGTTTTTTTAAACAGTCAGTGTAATAAAAAACAGTTGAAAATGTCATAAATCACCTTTTTATTTATTTTCAGACCTTAATTAAATTTAGTAATCTTTTATCATCAATTTAAATGTAGGTACCTAACAAAACAGAATAAATTGTTTTAATAATCAGTTAGAATTTTTTTATTCTTAAAATAAACCCGGACTACAGATGAAGTCCTGCCCGGACGCTCCCCGGATGCCTTCTAAACTAGGACAAATCCGGGGAAACCCGGACGGATGGCAACCCTACACACAGGGGACTCAGCTCTGGCAACAGTTTTAGATAACGGCGGCGCAAACAGATTGCGTCCACGGCTTTGACGATGACCGATGAATAGTCGACAGAAAACATCGAGGAGTTCGGGACTGTCGATGCGTCCTCTGAGAGGACTGAATTCATGGTTACAGTTTACTTCCCGGCTAGTTTCGGCTTATTGATGCCATAAACTCCATAAAGGAGGCTCCCAGGACGGGGTGACGAAGGAATAATCCTTGATTTCTTTGGTAAGGTATAATTCTTTCGGACTGACAGTTGGTCAGCGCGTTGTTTGTGCGTTACAATTTAAATGGCATGTATTTAATGCGGCAACTAAGTAAAATGAATATAGGTTTAAAAAAAAAAATAGAGTGGGTACCATATATAATGGGTTGGCAGCTAATAAGGAGTATCGTAATAAGTAATAGGTAGCATATTAATATATCAGTAATAAGTTCCGTTTTAATTTAAACTAGCATCAAGTTTTTCTTTTGGGAACAGAATTAATATCTAAGCGGAAACTTAATGGCGAAAATAAAATAGAAAATGGGCATTCATAAATAATATATTATTATTGTATTATTAGGGCACGTTTAGATTTTCTATATATTATCTAGTCGTTTCTGGCACTCGCCGGCCGCTACCGCGGCACCGCTCGCTTCGCTCGCTCGGCTCGTGCGTAGGAAGTCACAGTTTTAACCTAACCTAACCTAACCATAAAAAAAAAAATAACCTACTCTGACTAGACTGGTAATATATTATCTTTGCCACCCTACTAACATTATTAGTCGCCAAGTCATTATTTATAGCTCCACGCCTAATATTTTATTTGACTGGTATAGTTTATTTGCTACCTAAACGCAGCTGCTAGTTTTTAGTTTTTATAACACCTTTAATTTTGAACCTTACATAATATAATAGTCGCGAAAATATTTAATCGCTGGCAAGTTATTTTATTTGTTGCAAACATTTAGTCGACTTTTAAGTTATTAGTCACTCGGAAAATAATAAGCTATTTTAAATTATTGTTCCAGGCTTCCCAGAGGAATATGATCTCCCTTAAGCGATTGCTCGCCTGTTTAATAAATCGTTGCTCGCCTGTTTAATAATTCGTGGCTCACTTGAGGAAAGCTATCTTTAGTTGGAAAAGGCGGTAAGTTACTCCTCGCGAAAGCCACTTGCCCACGTGTGGAATCCCAAACGACTCGTCTAGTAACTGAAGCTAATATAAAGCGTGTAATAAATAACTTACATCAATATTCTCTTCGTCCATAACTCTTTTATCAAACTTCACTCCATCTCCTACTATTGCCTTGTCCAGGTGTGTTTGTGACGTGTCACATAACGTCACCTTCTCAACGCTGTCCGGAAAGAAGTGACGGGATACGTAACCACGACTTGCACCTGAAATATAATTTAAAAATTATCCATAGACTATTTATAAAAAAGGCCAAGCATTTTTATAACAATTTTTTCTACAAATATTATAACTGAGACAGTTTGTTTTTGTTACTCAATCACGAAAAAGGTCTGAACTGAATTAGATGAAATTTGGCACACAGATGGTTTATAATCTGGTTTAATATAAATAGGATTCTTTTTATCCTGGTATTTCCCGTGGGATCATTTCGAATTCCACATGGGCGAAGCCACTGGCAAAAGCTAGTATGAAATAAAGGAATTGAACAAGCGACCCAATTTAATTAAATGATTAGTCAATGCCACATAAACTTACAATATGACTGATTATCAACAAAAAAAACAAGAAAAACATTGTTTGTTAATAGGCAAATACTTTAACATACTGTATTATACTTAAAATCTAACTTACCAAGCTCAACAGCATTCTTAAATACACGCTTGATATCTAAAACCCGGTCGGCAGTTCGCCAACCAACCTCCTCTTTGATGTACTCTGCCAAGTGGTAATCCTCCCTTCTTGCTGACCTCTCTCTCTGCAAAGCCTTCGCATTCCTATCAAAAATATTCATGACACGATAAATAGACGTAGCAGTCTTCTGTTTGGCAGTTTTAGAAGAATTATTTCGAACCAAAACTTGAACATAGTTACGTAAATATTTCGACTCGTTCCTCATTATGTGGAGCCTAGAAAGGCAGCTGAGGAGTTGCGTTTGTGACATTTTTTATAAATAAATATGTTACTGAATAAATATTTTAGTTATAAACACATTATTTTATTTACTTCGCAAATTGCGTCTAAGATTTGAGGTTATGTTTTTCTAATTCTTTTCAATTCTTTGACGTCTAACAATAACATTGATGGAAAACGAATCGTTCAAAAAAGAAGCATAAAATTGTTATAAAAGTATGATAAGGTAAATAAAGGTAAAATGCATTGAGGTAATAGTTTTGATTCATTGGTGATGTGAGACCACTGTGAGACCAGGTTTAGCCTTTCCTGCTAAGTTGGTGTGGAGTCCAGGTACAGACGCCAGCACACCAAGCTACCCTAATCTGTCAAATTTCTTTGATAGATTTTCATCTTTATCACATATTTTAAAAAGGTTCAAGTTCTATTGGGAAAATTTGACAGTTTAGGGTAGCTTGATGTGCTGGTGTCAGTACATTTGCAGAACCTACAGAACTAGCAGAATATCAACACGCGTGCACACATAGCTTCTCAGTGTTCTCACCAATGTTATCTATGAAAATAGGTGTATATAGACATGGCTTTCTATTTTACAAGCTTTCATATAACTTGCAATGTATCTATGTTTGTCCGGGTGCACTCTTGCAACTCAATTTTGAAGCAGATATCTTTAACCGATTGAGCTGAAATTTTGCATGCATATGTATATCGCGTGACAATGCAATAATAATATTATGATGACATGTAGCTGATCTGATGCTGGGGCCAGAAGGTGGCTACAGGAACTCCGCAATAAAACGACACTACCCTATCGAGTTTGGGCTCGTTTGATTCGTATTGACGAGTACTTTACTGTGGTAACCAGGGTCTCATACTGGAGTTGGAAGGTGGCCATAGGAACTCCGTAATGACACGACACAACCTCATCGAGTTTGGGTTCGTTTGATTCGTATTGACGAGTGCTTTGATCCTATAATGGTAGGTAACCAGGGTCTGACGCTGGAGCTGGAACGTGATCATAAGAACTCCGCAATAAATCGACACAACCCCATCGAGTTTGGGCTAGTTTGATTCCTATTGACGAGTACTTTGATCCTATATGGTAACCAGGGTCTGATGCTGGAGCTGGAAGGTGGCCATAGATTCATAACACTTTAAGTGCTCAAAACAACACATATTATGTGTGGGTTCTACGAATTATTACGAGCTTCCTAACAGACAAACGCTGCTACGAACTACGCTGTAGTAAATCCCACATCATAGATACTCAAAAGTTAAAAATAAAAATAAAAGAAAAAAACTTTTTTTTAAACAAGCTTTTATTTAATTGCCATAAAAAGAAGAAAATAAACTTTAAATTAAATCACACCAATCAATTTAGTACATGTGTTACTAATTAAACTACATATTAATAAAGCTTGTTTAAAAAAAGTTTATTGTTTATTTTTAATTTTATTTATCCTCTTCTTCTTTTCCTTTTCTTCTTTTTTAGATAGTTGCTGCAACGGATTAAAATGATTTCTGAACTAAACTGTGTACGTCAAGTCAAATAAGGCTGCATTAGGATTTACGATAAAATCGATTTGAACGTGCTCACACCCGTTCCAAATTGGCACTATGTCCTGTGATTTGTGAATCGCCATAGATGACGTCATGACATGCACTATAACATAAGTTAAGATTTCTTTATTTGTTTAAACATAGTATACATACAAGACAAGATATTTCATCAATTGAGTCCAATCATGTTTGCTCACAAAGTTTATAATTTCGGATGAGGACAGATTAACTTTGATTTATTAGAAATTATGCTTCTGGCAAGAGTCACCACCCAACCAAACAATAAGAAGAAAGTGGTTTGTGGGTCCTAACAAGTTTTAATATGGTATCTATAGGCTTTGACGTCGACCGATCACCGTTAGCGCGCTCACAAATAATCGGACCGCAAATGATTGCTGTGAGCGATTATGTTCCTATTCGGAAAGCAGCCGTTTTGTCGTCTGACGTCTTTCAAAGTTCAAAGTTGTCAAATGTCAAGTCAAGTTGTCAAATAAGTCCGCTTCTATTCATAATTCGGTACAGTTGTGTTAAAATATTTATTTTCACAGAATAAAGTTTAACTAATATTTCACAAATCTTTATATTAGTGTTCGTAACTAACATCAAAAGTAAGTAATACTCACATAACAATTGAAATACAAAATTATTGTTATCAACCGCTTACATAACCTTAAAACTTTTATCAAAGCACAGGATTCCTAGATAATAATATATAGCTAAAGACTTTAGATGTGGGAAGGAAGTCGTAGAAACTGATGTAAAACTAAAGATTTATTTAACTCCGCGCCAGTTTCAAATTAATTAAAAGATCCAATAAAGTTGGTGTTTTGTCTTGCCCGCCTGTACAGCCCCCAAAGCGACTCGGATGACCAGTACGTGGCCTTAATAGTCCCTTGAAGATTATAAGGACCAGCCCTAGGACATCCAATCCTCTTTTTTTTTCTATCTTAACTTATGAATATGATTTTTCAGATGTGGCCAATATTACTGCAGTTTTTACGGTCAAATGCTCCATACTTCACGTTGCCAGTTGCTGCAGTAGTTGGAGTAATAGGATATAACTTAGAAAGCTTATTGTCTGATAGATATACACCTTATAATAGTAAGTAAATAACAAGAAGTGTTTCTGCTTAGCGTTCCAATGGCAAATATGAAATTTGTTGTGAAAATAAAATCATATTTTCACTACCCACTGCTGAGCAAGGGCCTCCCGTAAACTCTTCTAGGCATCCTTTTCTAGGGCCATCAATATTGTATCACTGTGGAAGCTTGTTGACAAACACATTTGTTTTATGGTGCAGTTTGTACCATAAAGAAACAATGTTGTGTACAAACGATCTCAGGCTTCATACTAGCCCAATGATGAATAGTTTTCTGGGGGGAAACCACAGAAGATGCCTGACTAATAGGGTACCTAGGACGTTATAAACTTAGTATTAACAAGAGTACCCAGAGGAGTTCAGATGACTCAGCTTGGATAAAGCTCTACACCAAAAAAATATGCTGGTGGAAATCTGCTAGCTGCAGGTGATGCAGTTGCTAACCAGAAGAATTATGTCTAGGAACTGAGGTTTTAGCTAAGGTAATGATGATAAGTTATAAAAAGGCACCAGTACAGGAGTAACAAATTCATATGACAGAGACGGCGATGAACTCCAGAGCGAGTAGCACATTTCAGAGCAGCTGCTGGTAATAAATATTTTCTAATTCAAAGTAACAACTCCTTTAATTAACTTTTTCCAGAGCCGGTCCAAGATCAAAGATTAGAACGCTTAGTAGATGAAGAAGCTCTCAACGACCCGACAAACGTAAAGAAACTGAAATACAAAGAGAATGTGCTGGGTAGAAATGTGTCACCATCCCTGCAGACGAACAACTAGTCATTGTGGTTAGATTTATTTTAAAATGTAGGTAGTTTGAGTTGGCTATTTTATTATATTGAAAAATGAGTGGTTCCTCAGTCTTTGAACTCGTAAACTGACGACTGGCTGAATAAACAAAAATATGAACACCTTTTGCTAGTAGACAGGTTGTGTTGGTAACAAACGCCGTTGGGAAAATATATTTAAGTCATTATATTTCAAAAATTATTTTAATTAGATTAGAAACTTGTCTGTGACTCAGTCAGCATTTTTAATCATGTCATAATCTAGATTTAATTGAACTTTGGTGTGTTTTTGAGCTGCTACCAACATATGAAAATAAAAATGCAAGAAAACAAGAATTTTTTGGTTTACAAAATCTTCAATAAATGTATGTATGTAATCTAATAAAAATATGCGCTATTTTTAATAGTCACAAACTTATTTAATAATTTATAATTCCCCCCAACTATTTCATAATTATATTATTAGTAGCATATTAATAAGTTGAACAATTAAATTTAAATGTTGTACATAATTGTTTTACATTGTTATTAATAAAATATTTTTTGAATTAACATTATATGTTATTTACAATTCACTATCACAAGCCGTATAGGGGATTTCCATGTAATGGGATTTCCTCTCGATGCCCAAAGGGATGTCCTATTGGCAGAAACGATGAACCATTTCCCTATTTTTCCCTAGGGGATGAATAAGTAGTGGAAAATGGTAGGTATGCTTCTAAGCCTAGCAATTTAGGATGTCCTTTGTCTGTCAGTGAATGAAGGAATTAAAGAATTTGATTAAGGTGGAAGCGCCAAGGTAGCCCGCGAAATTCAAATTTTGTTACGTTTTTTGCAATTTCCAGGTCACTGTCAGGTTGTATGGTGATCTAAATATGATTCGCGACCGTATCAAATATGGCTTTACAGAATCATAATCATTAGAATCAGCAATACATCTCTATAAGTTCATATTACTCTAAAGAATGACTATTTCATGAAATTATGACATTTGAGGGCAATTCTAACTTCTAACTTATGGAGTTGTATTGCTGATTCTAATGATTATGATTCTGAAAAACCTTATTTGATACGGTCGCGAATCATATTTAGATCACCATACAACCTGATACTGACCTGCAAATTGCAAAAAAAACGTAACAAAATTTGAATTTCGCGGGCTACCCTGGCGCTTCCACCTTAAGTACCTAAATTATTGGGAGTCAACCCCATAGAAGGGTTCCACGAGGTTGAAAGATGACCTTGTGAAGCCATCTGCTGGATGTGGGAGGCACAGAACCGCTCCAAGTGGCGGAGCTTGAGGAAGGCCTATGTCCAACAGTAGCCGTCTTTTGGCAAGTTATGATGATGATAACCCCAGTTGGAAAAAGGCAAGACAGGTGATGATTGTATGTTATGTAAGACCCCGACTAATCGATAAATTTACATGAACAGTAGGAATTTCAGTTACTTCATTAACAAGGTCTGCGTGTACTATTTATACAGGATGGCAGAGACATTGAGACTCAAACTGTAACCATTAATTCACTGGGTGATTCAAAACCCCCTAGCGTAGAAATTTTTCTACAAAAATTAATTTGAATGCATGGTAGCAGGCACTACAGGGACATTTAGAATCTTGTACTGAATGCATGGTAATAGGTTGAGCATCGACGTTCTTAGGAACCTGTCCTTGTTCTTTGCTCCGTCTTCTTCCCCTAGAAGAAGACGGAGCAAAGAAGCCAGAGGACATCAGAAATGTTTATAAAATAAAACGGCAGAAGGACTTGACACTTAAATAATTTATTCTTAAAATACTTTTTTTAGGAAATAACACTTGTAACAGACTACAATAATAACGCCACAATTTCACCCAAATGCCACAAAAGCGCTAAATTGCACAAATGTGCACTTACCTTCAAATAGTGTTGCCATAATCAAAAGTCTCAAATCGTGGAAGAACTAGGGTATAATTAGAAAATTTATTAAATTGGTAAATAGTGTAAAAAGTTATATAACATTCAACAACTTTAAAACAAGAAATGTGTGCGAATAATGTTTGAAACGTTGAAATATGTCTGGCAACACTACTACTAACCCATTCAATGTAATATCATGATTTTTAATGTTGAGAGACAAATGCATACTTATTGGAAATCAACGAGAAACCAAAAAAAACTATTGATAATCAATATTTTAGTACCTACAGAGGCCATCACATCATGCCACGCTAATCTCCTCCTCCTAGTCAAATTTCTTTGATAGATTTTCAACTTTATTACAAAAGCATAAAGTTAATGTTCAATTGGGACAATTTTACAGTTTGGTATAGCTTGATGTGCTGGCGTCTGTACAACAGATATTTTATAAGTTTACATACTTATATACATAATACACTCACGCCTTTTTCCCGTAATTATTATTATTTAAAAATTGTATTTATTTTTAAACAGCGACATTTTTGTCAGGTTGTATATTCTTACGAGTTCTAAGAAACAAGTGTCAACAATCATGGCAAGTGATTTCCAATGACATGTCTAGTGGTGTAGCTAGTCCTCAACTAGGGCCCTGTTTCAAAATTTGTCGGGGGACCTCGTATCATTACAGCTGATACCACGGAAGCTACGCCCCTATAAATGTCAGATCATTTTTGTTCGGGACCTTATGACGGAAAATTTAGCGCCTAATTTTGGGCCTTTTTAGCGCAGCCGTGAGGCACACTTTGACGCACTTTACACTTTTTGTTGGTTTGTTTAATTTAATTATTTTGCTGTATATTGTGTGCCCTTTTTAGTCTGTGCTAAATAAATGTATTTTCTTTCTTTCTTTATATACATCGAATGGGTTACTGTCTCTATTGCTATTCAAGCCATCAATCATAATCATTCTGAAAATCCGTTCATTATTATCAATAAAATTGGAATTTCACTTACATACTTACAAATTATTTACAAAAAGAAATAACATATAACTTTTGCTTAAATGTATAATAAATCTCGCTATCTATATACATAAAACTTTCGTACATAACAAAAACAGGCAAGTTAGATAGATAAAAGAAGAAAAGACTTCAATTTATTCTAAATGCGCCACTCTCAAACCATCGTTTTTGGGGCCTCTATTACATTATCATAATTATTATTTATGTCGTCATAAACAGTAGAACATGATAAATAAATAATAGCTGTCATTATATTTTGTGACAGCTTTGATTAATGTATTTATTTAATTTAAATATATTCTCTATTAATAGATTTTTAACACTTCGATAATACGACATGTCCCATGTCTCTTCTGAAAGAATGGAAAACGATAATGTGTGGCTTTTACAATTTCATTTTCACAGGCAAAGTTAATGATGTTACTCGGCCTCAAACTTTTACTAATGAACAATGTCATAGTTGTAAACTATCTATGATATCATAATTTTACGTCAATTTGATTATGTAATAGCGGCTTACTACAATAACAAATCGTGTAAGTCGATTTTAAGCCAATCCTTACTGTTGCATCGGTTGAAACATTGCAAAATATGTATGTTTTTCTTATGACAACATGATATATTCTCATATATTTTTTTCCAGTTTTTGAAAGCCTGATTAAGTCTCGGATCAGTATATCCACTGTCAAATATCAAGTTAGCTGATGTGATTGTTTTACTTAGGGCTAATTTTTCAATAGTCAGATAACTTTTTTCAGTGGAATAAATATTGCGGGTAACTTTTGTATTGAAAATATGTCAATCTGTCAGATTTGTTTTTCAGATAAAGTTATCTGACTACTGAAAAATCAGCCCTTAATGTGAAAGCTCAAGCCCGCGGAATTCCACTATTCTTACGTTTTTCGCAATTTGTAAATCACTGTCAGGTTGTCTTCAATCTTGATTTCAATATGATCCGCAACCGTAACAATTATCGCTTTACTAAATTACTATCATTAAAATCAACAATACAATCCTATCAATTCATTTAATTCCATTTAATCACTTTTTCATGAAATAGTCGTACAATGGAACTTAAAAAAAAACCGTTTTCACCTTAAACAACACATACCAATCATTGACAGAAATGAGACTTGTGGCTTGTTGTAGATTTTAATTAGGCTTTCAAAAACCAAGAAACTATTATTTTGTTTACAAAATATATTTCTCTAGTATATTTGTACCCTAAACTTGCAACAACTTTATAAAAAACATTTCCAACATATCCTATTAAGAAAGTCATTCAACAGTGGCGCCATCTAGGTATATCAAGTGAACTATGTAATTGCACATCAAAAATTTTACTACTATATTAAAATTGTAACCATCGACAAATATGTATAAAAATTCAAAATCTGTAAAAGCTAGATTCGTTGATTTAAGTTTAATATTGCCATTTTAAATACAAGTTTGTAAGGAATTTGTATTCTTATTTGTTATTGACTTATTACCCGAATATCTTGGAAACCGTGTGTTTGAAATTAGAGCTAGAAACTTGAATTTAAAGTTTTGATACTTGCTGCCATAACCAGATCAAGATTAAGTTTTAAAACATAAACTTAGCACAAACAAAAGACGGTATGTCACTTTTATAGCTATTTTAGCATAAGCAGCCTATGATGTCCCCACTGCTGGGGCTCAGCCACCTTCCCGGGAAAGGAAGTGGGCTGTAATCCACCACTTGGGCCCAGTACGGTAAAAGTCCAATGCCTTAATTTTTTTGGTTCTAGGACATGCCGGTTTCTTTACGATATTTTCCTTCATGGTCTCAAAATGATGAAGGGTGGCTATTTGCTTGATGTAACATTAGCATTCGTTAGTGGGAATAGATTCGCCCCTACTACATGGGACTTATAACATGACTTACTACATGGTTGTGCTAGACACTTCTGACATACCCCAAAGAAAGGAAGAATGCGTGATGGTAAGCTGTTTCATTTTTTACAAGATGTGTGTAGCAATTTAACACTTTCGACTCAACCTACTTTTCATAGAGCACATACGCCATGCCGCTATACATATTACAAGTGGACCCTCCGCGAGTGTTTCCAGCATTCTTTAAACGACTTGAGTGAGCCCTCCAGTCCAGAACGGCTCCTGGTACTGAACAAGTTAACAGCGTAGTATGGGAGCCCCAGCTGGAAGGTCCACCGACCTTATGAAGGTGGCACAGAGGGACAGACTGGATGCAAGAGGCGGAGGGGTGATGTGGCGCAGCCTGGGAGATGCCTATGTCCAGCAGTGGGCTGCGATAGGCTGAGTTAATTGGTAAGATATGGTTATGGCAACAATGTATTTTTCTTTTTATCTCCCAATGCCTAATTTGTAATTCTTACATTAAAACTAGAATTTCAAAAGTTAAATCTAATTTTGACTCATTGCTAGCTCACTACTCGAATCTTAGAAGAATTTTTAACACCACTTTTAACGAAAATCTTACAAAAATAAAAAATAATTTCTCTCACAGTTTTTTTTTTTAACAAATCTTTGATTGTTTGACCTTTTAATCAAGAAGGCGGTAATTAATAACCCACGATGGATCTAAAACATGATTTTCTCATCAAATGAAAGCCCAAGACTACCCCCCCCCCCCCATTTCTGAATTCAAGATCTTGAAATCTCATGTCAACTTATACAGGTGGCAAATTTTTCTTCGGTTATTAAAATATATAAAAAAAGATTTTTGATAGATAACCGACTAAAACTTTTAACGCACGTGCTCGATTTATGGTTACACTTTGCGCGTCGACATCCCTTGCAACTCTTTATCGGGAGCGGATAAGTCTCCAAAAAAGATGTTGCAACTAACTGTTACATCGTCATTATCTTTTTGCCCTTGTCCGTGTTACTTGGCCCCGTCATCCATCAGGCTATTATTAACTCCCTTTTCTATCATATTCCTCACATAATACATCTATTTTTTCTTTGGCCTTTCTCTCCCTCTCCATCCACCAACATTAATATATTCATCACTCTTTTAGCCACATGCGTTTCTTTATAAGTACACAAAAGTATAAGTACCACGTTTGTAACTTAAAAAAAATGCCGAACTTTTTTCCATACAAAATTTCATCCCCCCTATTCAACCTTTTTTACAAGGAACTCTTGTCAAGTCTTACCAAGGGGTATCGTATTACCCAGTAGCTGGGTTGTGGAGGTCAGATAGGCAGTCGCTTCATATAAAATACTGGTATTCAGCTGCATTCTGTGTAACTGGAAGCCTACTTCGGGTCGGCTTTCAGTCAAACCGAATGCAGCTGAATGTTGCACAATTGGAAAATAGGCAAATGATGATAACAAGCTCTAGAAGATGCTTATGACCCAAATAAAGTAGATAGATCAGTTGTAGATATTTCTATCAACCAATCAGAACAGTTATTGGCAGTAGATTTCATAATCGAACTCTCAAAAATGGGAGGTGATTCCCTATCTGTCATGTAATTGCACCAATAACAAGAGTTTGACTAGCCACGTTGACGCCTATTGGTTCAACTCCCACCTATCACAGTCTTGGGCCAATCACGTGATTTGGTTGTATTGTCGTTGCAAATCATGAGCGCGTCATTTTGACTTGTATGTCACGTAGACATAAGGTTTAAATTTGAGTGACACGCTCTATTGAAATGTACGAACTAAAACAAGGATTATCTGAACTGTTCCGAAAATAATTTAAAAATCCAAGGTCAACCGACAACAGTTTGAATAACGAACTTCTCAATTTCCATAAAACAACTAAACGTATCGTACGACGTTGCATTCGATTGCAAATACTTTCTCACAATATCTAAGTCTTGCAACGCCCTAGACTTTTTGACTAAAACCTCCTTTTCTTCAGAGTCTGGCTTGTCTGTGGCTAGAGGCATTAAATCCTCCTTCGCTTTCTCAGCGTAGTTCAAAGGATCATTGACTTTATGGTTCCCGCCAAATACGGATCCATTGGTCCCTTGGCCTGTGACCAATTCTTCGTCGACAGTCAAATATTGATCTAAGTTACCTAGATTTGAGAAGTAAGATTCTACATCATAATCTTTCAACATACTGGCTAAAACTTCCTCGTCATTTTCATAGACTTTCGGCTTGTCTACTTCTCTTATTTCATCTGGTACTGTGACGTCATATCCCGTATCGACAAAGCTTTTTGTAATTGCATCCGGAGGCGTTCGTTCCCATGCTTTTTCTAGCATGTTCAGTGCTTCTAAACATGTTAGGTTTCTATCAACTCCTCTAAGTACATTTAAAGCTTTTTCTTCTAAAATTAATCTGCGAAATTCTTCTCTAAACTTCGCTGACACACCATTCTTCATTGGTATTAAACCATTTGACGCTTTCCAAGGTACAAATACTAGTTTTAAATGTGATAACTGCAATTTAGAATGAATCGTCGCTCTGTCTAATACAAGAATTGCTTTTCGGTTCTTCATTTGCAATTCTCTGTTCCAATATTTCACGTATTCCTCAAACATTTGTGTAGTAAAATGTGCTTGAGAATGACGTATATAAGTGACAGGTAACGTATCAGGATCTCTAAAGGAATGTAATAACGGGTCTTCGGTACCACAGACAAGTAACTTTTTTTTATCTGTGCCTGGCATGTTGGCGCAAAGGAATACTGACAATCTGTCTTTGACATGGCCCTGTATATACTTTTTCCCTGCTAACTTTTTTATTCGACCTTTTGATGGGTTGTAATAAAAGCCAAATTCGTCTGCAGTATAAATATCCTCGTCTGGTATGCCTAACCGCGCATCGCTCCATTGCTCTTTAAAAAAGTGGTTTTTCCATTTCGATTCCATTTGATTATGATAATCCCTTTTACATGGAGTCCCTCTAAGAGTTATATTATACCTCTTCTTAAATCTGTCTAACCATTTTTTGCTGCCATTAAAGGCAACAAAACCACTCTCCTTGGCAAATGCTTCAGCAACGTCTTGTAGCATTTTGCCGGATACTTGAATATCATTTGCTCTCTGCGAATGAAACCACTCAACTATTCTTGTATCTAAAACACTATTCATATATCTAGTGGTTCGTTTTCCTGCCTTTTTGGGAAGCGCATACTTGTCCCTATCTTCCCATATTTCGTTGACTACTTCCGGGGTCAGATGGTATAACCTACAAACGTCTGAGACGGATCTGCCTTTATGCATTTTGCTGACGATGGCACACTGTGTTGGGTGACTCAAGTCTTCCCGTTTGAGGCAGCCATCGAACTCGTTGTATAGAAATTGTGGCTTACCGGACTCGTCTTCTGATAATTTCTGGTCCTGGTCTGATTGTGTATTGTCTCCTGCTGAGGAACTTTGGTTTGGGTTTCGGCGGCGGGATGATTTTCTGAAAATGGTTGATTTTATTTTAGTTTTAAGACAATTTTTTTGTTGGGTATAAAACAAGGTAAATTTTTCAGCATAGCTTTTCGACAGGCTATCGTATCCGAAATGACACATTTCTATAACTTCTGACAGCATGTCGGAAGAATAGCGGTCTTCTAGCACAATAAGCCAATAACGTTCCCAATATTGGGACACTGGCTTCATCTGGGTGAGACGGAGTGGGTGGTAAAATACCACGCAGGCCCAGTGCGGGTTGGTAGATGTCACATGTCTTCGAATTTTCGGTTTTAGGATATGTTTCCTCGCGATGTTTGAGTGGTGATGAAATAATTTACGCAAATTAAAGTGCTGTAGTGGCCTAGAGGTAACGGGCGCGACTTACGAATGAGGGTGTTCATGAATATTCAAGCCACCAGTTGGCGCCACTTTGACAAGAGGTCTTCCAGTTCGACAGTGAACTTAAAATATTTGATGTCATTCGTTTCATTCTTTCGTTCACCATTCAGTCCGTAGGCGGTTTGACAATTTTAACAGGTGCCTGGACCTGACATCTCAGTGCTGCCACCTAGTGAACGTCATTTCAGAACGCCCTCATTGTAGGTCGTGGGTTCGAACCCAAGCGAACCACGAGGTACATGATACTGAACCTTTCAGCATTCAGTTATTAAAAAAAAAATAGCTCTGTCATACATTATGACCTCGTAGGTATTGCACTTTTCAATGAAATTGTAGATATTTTTTTGATAACTTTAGAACATTTTCTACGCAAGGGGGTCAAGAATCATGTTCTTAATTCATGGTTTTAGTTAGCACATCAATATTACTGCCACACTTCAAACTAGAGAAAAAAAAATAGTTTAAAAAACTAAAAAACACGCTTTAAAAACCAAACTAAAAAAGGAGAAAATAATTTTATTCAATTAAAAAGCGTGGGGTGCTTTTTGAGGTATTTATATAATCAATTAATGTCAAGCACCCCACGATTTTTAACTGAATTAAATTATTTTCTCCTTTTTTAGTTTAGTTTTTAAAGCGTGTTTTTTAGTTTTTTAAACTATTATTTATTTTCTATTTTTTAGTTCTGCTAACTACAAAAACGTGTTTGTTTTTCTCAATTTTTTTTTAAATTATTGAATTGTCATCGGTCCTCGACAAGTTTACAAACATACAAGTGAAGCTAATATTAGGTCTTTACCTATGAAATTGCCGTTTTGCAGTACTGGCCATTTCAAATCAAAATAATTTTTGTTTGGGTAAGAATTCTAATTTCAAATTAATTTTATTTTAAAAACATGGTTTTTTTTTCCAAAAGTAGTCATTTGTTTATTGATTAGTGTTACATTTTCATCGCATTTCAATCTTTTTCGTCATCATGGATACGTTAAAAATTCGAGTAATTATGGAATATGAGTACCGTCGTGGCAGCAACGCGGCACAAGCGGCACGCAACATCAACGACGTTTACGGAGCTAACACTACAAACCAACGCACCACCTGTTATTGGTTTGCTCGCTTCCGTTCTGGAAATTTCGACCTGAAAAATTAACCTCGCGGTCGTCCGAAGACTTTGGTCGACAATGACGAATTAAAGGCGATTGTGGAAGCTGATGATACACAATCTACGGCTGAATTAGCAGCAGCTTTCGACGTTAGCGTCAAAACAATATTGGTCCATTTGCGTCAAATTGGCAAGGTAAAAAAGCTTGACAAATGGGTGCCCCACGAACTCAATGATCGTCAGCGCGAAGTACGCGTCGAGACGTGCCTTGCACTGCTCAACAGACACACAAATGAAGGAATTTTGAACCGCATTGTTACCTGCGATGAAAAATGGATTCTGTTTGATAACCGCAAGCGCTCAGCAAGTTGGTTGGATCCTGGTTCAGCACCTAAACAATGCCCTAAACGAAAACTTACCCCTAGAAAAGTGATGGTCACTGTTTGGTGGTCTAGCGCCGGTGTGATTCATCACAGCTTCTTACCAAACGGGGTGAGCATTACTGCAGATGTGTACTGTGAAGAACTGAACACAATGATGGAGAAGCTGGCACATCTCCAACCAGCATTGGTCAATCGCTCGTCTCCGCTGCTCCTGCACGACAACGCGCGACCTCATACTGCACAGCAGACGGTCTCCAAGTTGCAAGAACTGGGGTTGGAAGCTCTCCGTCATCCGCCCTACTCACCAGACCTTGCGCCTACAGACTACTACTTTTTCCAGAATTTGGATAACTTCTTGGCGGGAAAAAAATTCAATACCCGAGAGGCAGTACAAAATGCCTTTGAAGAATTTGTTGCCTCCCGTCCAGCTGATTTCTTTAAGAAGGGCATCAATAAACTGCCACTGCGATGGCAAAGATGCATTGATTGCATGGGTGATTACTTCGATTAATACAAATAAAAAATACATGAAAAAAATTCGTTTAAACTTTTTCATACAAAACGGCAATTTCATAGGTAAAGACCTATTATAAAGCGTGTAAAAAGGCCAAAAACTTAGCCCACGTTACCACAGACATAGTAAAATCGCGGCGAGATATTTTTGCGCATTAGATTTTCAACGTACTGTTTAGGACCGAGAGTTGAAAATTGAACACTGTGTTTTTCAAAGCGCTGAGACTCACTCGCGCTGCATTCTGTTGGATTTTCAATGCTCGGTTCAACATTGAGAATTGAAAATCTATTGCCCGATAACATCCCGCCGCGATTTTATTACGTCCGTTTGAACTTTGACTAAGGGCTGATTTTTTAATAGTCAAATAACTTTTATCTGAGGAATATCTATGTCGGTTGGACATCTTTTGTATAGGAAATATGCCAAACTGTCAGATTTATTTTCCAGACAAAAGTTATCTGAGGAGCAATTCCTGTAAATTTTAAGAACGTTCACAGTCTGATCTCAGTTTCAATCTGTCAAAAATACCTAGAGTTTTTATGTTTTTCTTAAAGGTTTTTGATATTTGTTTGTCGCCGAGATGAGACTGCGACTACTTAGTTCTTGAACGTTTTTAATAGGGTATTACACTCATTTTTGAAAAGTGTCCTAATTAGATTCTGATAAACCCAGGGGTGCGGGTTGTTCGAAAGAGATACCGCGGCCCCTGGCACACAGGCAACTGAGGGAACACGGGTGGGTTTTAGTCAGTAAAAGTCTGACACGCCCTCCCGCTCCACCCAGAGCGGGAGAAGTTATTTGATGATTTCCCACCCAAAAAAAAAGTGCTAATAAACCACAAAAAAAAACAACTTTTATCTAATCGATTAGTGCCGTAAAAATGCATTAAAATGTTACATTTACAAATTTCGCGCGTAATTTGACGAAAACGCTGGACGCAGTGGACGCCATATTAGTCTGTGGGTATGACGTCAATTTGCTAAGTAAACAAATGCGCTGATATTTTATATGATATTTTTTATTTTTATTGAAAATAATAGTTATGTATTCTACACATCGATGGTTTTCTGTTCCTGAATGCAAAATATTATTTAAATAAATATTACTTTGGTTACGAAAATAGTAAAAAGTACAAAGTTGTTCAATTGACATGCCGTATGACGTAATAACATGGCGGCTACTATTGCATGGTGTTAAAAAACAGATAAAAAATACTGAAATCTTTGAATTTCATAAACTAAAACGAACATTTTCCGACTGCATTTTGCCCAAGCTATTTCAATATATTTTTATATTTTTTCTCACATAGAGTAAAATTATATTACGAGAATTGCCCTTCTTACTATATTGAAGAAAAAATACTCACTTCAGAGTCTCATCTAGCTCGAGTCTCTTCTTGGAGTGAGCTTGTTTCGTGTGGTTCTTGAGTTGAGAGTTCGTGTGGAACTTGGCTTGACACTTCTCACACTCTTCTGTCCGGTCGTGGGTGGACATGTGTCGCGCCTGGAGAGAAGATACAAAATGCTGCATTACAAAAATTATATGAATGGATTTTTATGTTGGCAAATAAAGAATTGGCCCACAGGATGTGTCAAAAGACAATTTCAGACACCAATCCACATGATCTGACCAAGATTATTTCTGGACTTTAAAAGAGACTGTGACCTCTGTGTTTGTTTCGGCCTTTCTTCTCAGAGTAGTCAAGAAACGACGACCTTATCTAAAAAAATATGATTGAACCTACTTACAGAAATAAAATCATTTTTCATTTTATCAATGTTGTCCCTCATAGCATCTACCAGACCTGCCAGCGCAGAAATTTGTCGTCGGTTAGACAAAAAAAAGTCAGCTGTTCCTTAATTATTTTTTTTGCATAACCGACGACAAATTTCTGCGCTGGCGAGTCTAGAATGATATGCTAAATTCCTGGTTTCAGTTTGCGTGCTGGTTAAAAATGTACCCTGTATAAACTATAACTATGCCGAATTTTCCTGAATCCTGTATGGAGAATGAGTGCAGAAAGCTATTATTTATGATTATAGTTGATTAAAATTTCAATGAATTATGGTCGAATCTCGACCACTGGGTGATCACTAGTATTTTTTAATTAGCTATCATCTCTGGATGGTGACCGGCAACCTTATATGAATCTAGCTGCTGAACGTGGTACCAGGACAAAACGTTGCCTATGAATAAAATAAATATCTTTATTCAAGTAACATGACTTAATTGTGTTAGTAACAATATTCCTTACCCCTATGTTAGTATTCCTATTTTAATCTAAAACCATGAATACATGTGTCACTGCCACACGCGTAGCACCGAGTTGGAAAGCTTGTAGCAGCGACCCACATATAAACAATCGAGTCTGCTCGCCACACAGCTCAGAATAAGGTTGGGGCTGGATCGCACGCGGCGCACCAGGGAAGTGCATAATTTTCTCATCGACTCGACAAAATAGTCGACTCGAACTTCAGCAAACATCCCTGACGCACTACAGAAGCAGGGCAACCCCATCAATATCCCAAACGCATTGTTATATTGAACGCGAAGGACGCTGTACGATGTCTGCGTATAATCGGTCCACAGACTGCACGTGTAAAAAAAAGTGCAATATGCACGAAACAAGGTTTTGTTAACATCGCCTATGTTATTCCTTATAACAGTAAACTGCCAGTGAAAGTCCCATCAATACCGGTTCAGCCATTTCGGAGATTAACAGATCAAAGGATCACAGGATCAAACAGAGAGATCTGGATGGGACGCGTACCATTAGTGTGATCGACGTGGCTGAGGAAAAGAGTTGAAAGTGTTAGAAAAACTTGAGTCTTTTACCCAGAAGAGTGGCCCTAGTGTGAGTTTCTTTAAAGGCCCTGGTATAAGCTAAAAAATACGCTCATCTTTTTCATTATAAATAGTTAAGATAGAACTGCTCGGCGAGCCGGCCGGGCCGCCCGCGTAGCCGCCCGCCGCCGATCATAACTATTACAGTTGATATTATTTGTGACCATGGCAAGAATATGTTGTACGGTGTCTATTAAGCTCTCTCTCTCTCTCTCGCACTATCACGATAGTTTTTTGTGCATAAGCCAAAGTTGACAATCCTAGCGCGGCCGCCGAGCGTAGGTATGAAAAGTGAAGTACACACAAGTGATTGACTTCTGTACTTTCTGTATTTTGTGGTGTAACGCAATAGGGTGTAGGTTAATAAAGATGTGCTTACCAAATAACTTTTATTATTGAACTTGAGACCACACAGCGGACACGTAGGAGCAGCCTTCTCCATATGCACTTTAGAGTGCATGCGCAAACTGAAAGCTTTCTTGAAGTACCGGCCGCATACCTCACATTTATGTCTGTAAACAGTTGAATGCTATTAAACGTTACATAAGCATAGAGAGATTTGAAGAGATTACTTTGTATTTTTTTTTTATCGATGAAACTACAAGTAATCGTGTTTCTAAAGTGTACGATATTCATACAGTAAATCCTTAAATATCCGACATATTAATTGCATAACTAAAGGTTAAGTAATAAAGATGCAGCAAAGGATCAAATGAATGCAATGAGTGTGTTCATGAATATTCAAGCCACCAATTGGCGCCACTTTAACAAGAGGTCTTCTACTTCGACAATGAACCCAGTTCACCATTCAGTCCGTAGGAGCTTTGACACTTTTGACAGGTGCCCGGACCTGACGTCTCAGTGCTGCCACCTAGTGAACGTCATTTCAGAACACCCTTCGCAAATCGCAAAGTTAACGTTTTTAGTCATTACTAATCGTCGTCGGTAATCCGTTGATTGCCGATAAACAAAGTTACTATTTGTTTAACGGTGCCCATATTTTTTTTGCTACAAGCAGATGTATTGAGACCTTAAAATCACCCTATAACGTTCCCACTGCTGCAGGCTTAGCATGACGCTTTTTATTTCTACTCTACTGTAGAATAGAAATCGCTTGTCTACATTTCTCGGTGAAAAACTGTCAACTGTCTATTTTTGTCTACTCTTCAGACGACAAAACGCTTATCTACGGTTCTCATGCAAAGCCTGCTGAGACACAGGTCTCTCTTTGAAAGATAATGGATAATTCACCACACAGGCCCAGTTCGTGATACACAAAGTAAAGCGCCTGCTTGGGTTCAAACCCACGATGTACAGCTAGAAAGTAGGGGCCGGTACAACTGGTCTACCACTGTTCTCATTAAATATGTTGAAAATGTTTGAAAAGGGGACTTAAGTGCCCATCATTTTGGCACACTAAGCAGTTTTCTATACTACTGCCGAGTTTGTTTGTTGGAATAAGTCATCAAAAATATTCCATGGACGAGACTACGTATAAGAAATTGGTTAATAACCTGATTTTCATAAATTAAGGTTGAAAGTCTCAATTTAATAATTATTATTTTCCCATGGCTAGTACGATTCCTGAAAAACTCACGATGCCATAAAAGCCTTGTATCCAGACGTTATGGTAGGACCGATTAGATTAAGGCCCTGCTCCCTAATTGCGTAACATACGATTAATCATAATCTGTTTCATTTTGACAGTTCAACAATATTCATTGCGTTATTTACGTTGTTGAGCAGACACATTTTTCGAACATATGAAGCAATGGTTTAGCACTCTGTTTCAAAACCAAACGGATTATGATTAATCGTGAGTTACGCAATTAGGGTGCTGGTAACTTTAAATATTGTCGTTATGAGCGATAACAGTTCTTATTTCAATCCGATACGGGTTAAAATCTGTTGTAATAAATTAAAATAATAAATGAGCAAGCATTGTCGTAAAAATGCAAATAAAATCGTATAAAATTAGATATTAACTATTTAAAAATAAATAATCCATCACTGGATGCAGTTTAGCATTTGGAATTTTATGGTATATTTTTAATTGTAATTATAATTGTTATTGAAGGGATAAACTGGTTTTAAAGATAATTAAGAGGTGACTTTGATGATTTTTCTGATGCATTAAAGTATGTTTAATTATGTTTTGAGTTCCATCACTGTATGACAAAAGACTTGAAAATATCATATATTTTTTTGCTTTCAAAAATATTTACGTTTAAAGAGATACACTGGTTTGAAAAACCACCCTTTGAGCGTTTTCAAGAAATCACCGCTTTAAGCTACGATTGCCGCGGCGGCGGGCGGTTGGTCCGTGAAAAGAGACTTAAGTTTATCTAATTAAGTTCAATATGCTAAACTAACATAATAAAGCTGTACAGTTTCTTTTTTTTTTGTTTGGATGCGCTAATTTCTGAAACTAGGTACTAGTTGGATCCGAAAAAATCGATTTGCATTTGATAGCCCAATTATTGAGGAAGGTTATTTATAGGTTTATTTAACATCACGCTACGACTTTTACGAGACGAGTTAAAAGATAACAACGAAGTAAAAGCCCGGGCGGACACTACGTTAAGACACGGTGGGTTTTGGGGGGCAAGAAATTAATTATTTAATCAGCGGTACCCAGATAAGCTGGTCACTTTATATTTTTTTTATTAGAAACTGAAGTATTGAATCCTTAAAATTTATCCAGAAAGAAAAAAAATGCCTCGTTGGTCTTATGCTCGCAAGCTTGCTTCCCAAGTTGGGCTAAGTGTTTTTTAGATTTTTCTATTTGGATTTTCTCAGTAGCAAATCGGACTCTGTATTTGTGCCCTATTTCATGGTAATAGACTCGTCCCCTATTTCATGGGACTTACTTAAACATAACTGGGTATATGAGGGGACCTCTGCCTTACCCTTTGGGCAAACAAGGCATAATGTTATGATAATAAAAAATATATAAGACGCACTAACATACATTACCTTGTTTTAACTTGATGTTCAAGCCCATGTGTCTTGAGGTCAGTAGCATTCTCAAACTCTATGTTACACTCAGTACATCGGAATGTCCTCCCTTTTTTTACTTTCTCTTTAATTTCCTTCTGCTTTTTTCTTCTTTTAGATTTTTTAGGTTTATCACTCTGTAAAATGTAAGTGCATTTAGGAAATATTATAATATTTTTAAATTATTCTAAAACACTAAAAAAATTCTAAATCATATCATTTATTAGTTTGCCGTCCATGTGGTGCCGGACGTAAAGAATAGCACCAACCCATCTCTTCCCGTGGGTGTCGTAGTAGGCGACTAAGGGATTTACTAGAGAATGGGCAGCAGCGTTCTCTATGCATTTTACCACCATACTACGATCGCCAACCCGCCTTCAAAGCGTGGCGATTATGGCAATCCGCCCCAAATTGGGGGAGCCCTATGTCCAACACTGGACGTCTTTTGGCTGAAATGATGATGATAATGAAACATGAGTAATTAGTACATAGACATTGTTTTTTAATAGTCCTTCATATTCTACCATCACATTTTATTTATAAAAAGGAGACAGGCATTTCTGGGCCTGATTGTAATAAGTTGAGGTATGGTTTAAAAAAAAAGGTTATATTTTTCTAGTTTAAAATGTGAAAAATCAGCCCAATTTACAATCTGGCAAATGAGAAATCCAAAAATTCAGTTAATATGAAAAATAAAATTAAAATCGATTTAATTATAATTGATTAACGTGACAGAGCTCATAGTATTAAAAAAAATCTTTTACCAGATTATTAATTCAATTACAATAATCAAATCTATTAGAATGAACATATTGTTTATTTTAAACAATTTAAATATTTACATAATAAGGATCTTAAAATCGATTCACGTTTGTTAATTGATTATTGTATTTTTAGTCTGTGCACTCACTCACTCGTTTCGTATCGTTTAGTGCGTGTGCTTTGTCGCAAAACTTATTATGTTTACATTTTAGTCGACAGCTCTCGCAGAGGTAGGGAAGCAATACTAAAATATTATTGTAACTGCATCGTAGGCAAACGGACTGTAGGCTGCTGCGCCCATGTAATGTCAATAATATGGTACTTTAGTTGGGCAAGGTGCCAAGATAATATAGGACCCACCTGCACAACCTAGATGACATTCTCATTATAATTGAAGATTAAAAAAATACTAACAAAAAATGATTTTTATCCATCCATCTCCTTACCTAT
Source organism: Antitype chi (assembly GCA_947359405.1). NCBI lineage: Eukaryota > Metazoa > Arthropoda > Insecta > Lepidoptera > Noctuidae > Antitype > Antitype chi. The sequence goes on from OX375836.1 coordinate 7,001,195, forward strand.
GATTTTTAAATCTGTGTTTCCTAACTTCCTCTAAATATAATTAACATCCTATTTAAATAACAAATGACAGTCGCACTTCAAAATCAGCTGTTAAGTAAAGATTGCTACATAATCTCACTTTTACTAAATCTCTTTTACCTCATCTCTCAGATTGCCAAAATCCGCAAAATTTTCAGTGATGGTGTGATAAAACAGTAGCTATAATTTGACACCAATTTCATCTTTTTACATCCAGGCCCAAGATTGTATGAAAGCGTATCAGTCTCCTTTAAAAGATATTATTATCATGTGCCTTGCCTTTTTCCAACTTTGTTGGGGTCGTCTTCCAGTATAACTGGATGCATTTTACATGGAGCAACTACCTACCTATCTGACCTTCACAACCCAGTTAGTAGGTAATACAATACCCCTTGGTAAGACTGGTTGTCAAACTTTCGGGCTTCTGATGACCCGTGACAACTGTCAAAGATCTACGCATAGCAGTCAGGACCAACAGCTGAACGTGCTTTCCGTGGTAAAGAGGCGAGTTGATGTTATATGTAAATGTGGTCACCCATCCACGGAAAGCAAGCTTAATGTCAAGCCAAGGCAGGCCATTAAGTTTTGACAGTCAAAATTGAGGTAAGAAGCATTGGCCAATTACTATTAACCCTTAGAACAAACAGGTTTGTTTTTTTTTGCTGATTGAATTATTATTATTTTATAGTTTATGCGACTCAGACGTTAAATTATTTAACAAACAAATCAATCAAATCAAAATATTTTATTTCACATAAACCTGCATGGGTACTTATGAAATAGCAGAAGCTAGGTGCACGGTTCCAATTTGTCGCTTCCTATGGAGAAGAGCCGGCAAGAAACTCTACAGTTACTCTTTTAAAAATAATTGGCTTTTACAATGCTTTCAAATTACAGTCATAATAGGTATGCGAGGACAGTGCAGGCCTGTCAATAAGTCCCAGGTACTTAGATGAATAAAAGCGAAGAATAGAAAATCGTCCACATCGTCGTATACAGTAACAATGGTATTTTCCTGCTGTACAACAAACTGGTACTATGATATTATCAACTTTAATTCAACTAAACAAAGTTCAGTTTCTAATGCAACTTTATATTTTAATAGTTTTTCACCTAAAAAGCACCTAGTTTCCATAGAGATAAAGTAGACATTTGTTTAATTTGCAGTCATAAGTTTTTTCAATTGTAATATGTTAATATTATTATTTATTTTTGTGTAGCTAAATATTTCCACCAGTTGGATCAATTCTAATATGTTCTGTTATTATTATAACAAAAACAAACTTATTTTTAGGCTGTATGTTTCAATATTCAATGATAACAGGACTTTGTTATCAGTATATTTATTAAATAATATTCATTCTGGTTGCATAGGTACCTACATCCCTTTGATAAAATGATTGTAATGGAAATATTTTGTTCCATCAAATGAAACATGTAATAATGATAGATTCGTTTTTAACCCCCGACGCAAAAGAGGGGTGTTATCAAGCAAGTGTATGTTCAAACATAAATAATATGATTTTCTTACTGTACACAGAGCACAGGTAAGTGGTAAAGTGGTTTTGAAAGCTAGTTTGAAGTATTTACACAAGTTAACATGCCTGAAACTAGTCAGAATTTATAAAATTTAAGTAGTTTCATGTCAATAGTGTTACCTACTTTGTTAAACTCTAGGGGGCAATCCTCGTCCATTTCTTCCACTTCCACGGTAACCAACACCCCGGCCATGATAGGCTCATCATCGCTGTCCTCATCATAATCACAGCTTCTATTGTTTTCGCCAGAAATTTCGGCTTTTCGTTTCACTGCCGACAAACATTCGTCGTCGGAAGAACTATCGACATAAGTCGTCACAGGAGCTTCCGAACCAGAGGCCATTGCGACGGACACGTTACTCATTACCGATACTACACAAACATTGCCATTATTATCGTGATAAAACTCAAGTTTTCAAGGATACAAATAAAAATAAACACCGCATATGATTGCAGACGCCATTTTCCATCTGTCAGATTTTGATTTTTTTACTTGGTATTTTACATGGGTAGAAAAATGATGAATTGATCACATCTGTATAGAATAGTTCATAAAAATATTTTTAATTAATTAATCTGTAAAGCTGAATCTATAATTCAATCCGTAATTTTACGGTCACTCAAAGTATTTAAAATATTTATAAAATTTTACAATGGCAACAATGAAGTTGTCAACAAAAAAAAAAGTTCCCGCTGTCAATGAACCGCCCGAAAAAAAGCAACGCGCATCGCTTCTCTTTTGGAATTTATGGTACAGTAACAAGGCTCCCTTTTGTGTTACCGCTGATATTTTAACGTGAAATCCTCAAAAGCAACGCGTAAACAAAGCGCGACTAGCGTTAAACACGCTAGAATTGTGTATTTACGCGAAATTGTGAGCACAGCATCGCGATTTATAGATCAATATCGCACACTTGTTAATATGCGCTAACAACAGCGAAGCGTCCATTCACCAAATGGAGACGAAATCCGGTGTTGGCATTCAAGACCATTGGATGAAGAGTATGATGGAGCCGGCATCCAGCGACAAACAAGATAACCGTTCGTCAGTAAAACGCGAGAAAATGGCCGAAGCTTACAATGGTGGTGAAAATGTAACATACGAAATGAAACAACAGCAAAATGATACGAGGTACAGATGCGATGTTTGTGATCTCACGTTCGAAGGTATGGAGTATTTGATGCTGCACAAAAAGTTCCATGGAAACGATAAGGATACGCCGATTATGGAGCCTGAGCCAGCAGTACATCACAAAGAAGGACCCAAAAAGAGGCGTAAGTTCAAATGTGACCAGTGTGACGTTAAAGTGAACTCTCAGTACCACTTGGATATTCACAGGAGCAAGCATGAAGGTGCTGCCTCCAAAAAGTATTTATGTGAGGTTTGTGACCGCAGCTTCATTGCCGCTCAATTTCTGAAAAGTCATATGCAAACTCATTCATCAGTATCTACAATAAACTGTGAGATTTGTAACAAAAGCTTCACCGGACAAGCTTACTTGAAGCTACACATGCAGCTACATAATGATATAAAGAAATTCAAATGTTCAAAGTGCGACGAGATGTTTCCTACGAAAAACTGCTTGAAAATCCACATGAAGAAGCATACGAAAGTAAAGAATTTCAAGTGTGACTGCTGTAACAAGCTGTTTGTGTCCAAAATAACTATGGAGAAGCACAGACAGACGCACGAAGGGCAGCCAATTGACTGTCATGTGAAATGTTCGCAGTGTGACCGAACTATGCATGCGTCGTTACTTAGAACGCATCTCACAAGAGCTCATCCTCCGCATGTTGACGACGATGTCAAACGACCGCATAAATGTACTACTTGTGGTAAAAGTTTCATTGTGAGAATAAATCTTAATCTCCATATCAGAGTCTGTCACCCAGATCTTGCAGAACCGGAGGATGAAGATGAAGACATCATGACAGACAACTCTTAGTTATAACACGTTTATTGGCATTTTGCTACGTATTATTACGGATAATTATACTTTTTTATAATAACTAAGCCAAGTAGTATACATGAACGTACTTCCCTGTAACCTTCCATTTTTTATGTTTAATGAAGCTGAATAAAACAATTATATTTTTATTGGAATTATTTTATTTTAATTATATTTGACCTACTGGTTTTCAGTTCCGCACTGTAAAAGATTTTATTTCTGTAAGTAGGTGTGTTTGTCCTATGTGACAGAAGAAATGCAGTAACAAACTCCTGCCTATCGCAGTCCACTGCTGGGCATAGCTTCTCCAAGGCGGCGCCAGCGCCACGACATTATCCTCCACTTTCCGCATGCAGTCTGTCCCAGCCACCTTTATAAGATCATCGGTCCATCTAGCTGGGGGCGCCCCGCACCGTGGTTGCCGATTTCAAATGAACGAACACTATTATAAAAGTGTGTTCACACTTGATCGCAATTTACTGGCGAAGTGGCAAGCGCAGACAGAACAGCGTGGTAAGGGGCCATCCATAAATAACGTCACACAAATTTTATGGTTTTATGACCCCCCCCCCATCCTTATCAGTTTGTCACAGGTGGTCACACTTGTGAAACCCCATACCTCCTTGTGTGACGTCACATATTTTTCAATGTTATATTTAGAAGTAATTAAATTTAAACAGCAGTTTTTTTGTATACTTTGCTAAATGCACAAACCGTGCGAAGCCAAAACCGAAAAAAAGAATTATTAAATTGACACTGATTTCCACACAACATGATGTCTGTAACAATCCCAATACCCCGTGGATACGTTCACGATCTGACGCCATCTAGTGGCAGTTTTTCTGAACACAACATAAAAGTTACAGATGTAAATGAAGAACACACACAATTGGCGCGCAATGCACATATTGTTAGAAGGTTCCAGAACACTAGCGCCGTGCCAGTAGGTAGCATAAGCTAGGGTTTCCAAGTAGTCGCCACATACCGTCTACAATATACCGTTGAATGACGTCACTGAGTCGTAATAAACGAAAGTATGTTAGTAGGTATCGCTGAGCCCTAGAGAGCGTTTTTTGACAGCGTAAAGTCAGACCCCGATGCGATAATTTTTCCTAGGAAAGCGGATCCGTCATAAGTTAAATCGGCCATCGTTAAATCTGTCATTTTCACCGGTTTAAGACATTATGGTGTCAAAAAAACAACCGCTAAGTAGGTACTGTGTGACCGTTCTCCGCTATCATAAGATAGCAAAGGCTTAGGTTTGTGGTGGCTATGATATTCTTGGAAATCCTAGCTTAAGATGAAAGCTCCAGGGTGGTCTGTGAAATTTAAATTTCCTTAAGTATATTTATTGCATACCCCGGAGGTTCCACTTTGAGCTACCTATGATGATGATGGCACTCCCTTTTCCGCACTTAAACTCCTATTCGGTCCGTTGTGCTTGGGGATTCTGCCTAACAGAGCCAGCCTAGCTCCGCCCAAAAGCACAGAAGCTTCCTGGGAGGTTCACAGGTTTCGCGGAGCGACCTCATTGTTCCAAGGATTTCTTCGCGTTAAGAAGCCATGGCCTCGCATTCCAGGATCACGTGGGTGGCTGATTCCCCGGCGTCATGGCAGCTCCTGCAAAATGGGCTGTCTGTGGTGCCTATGTTAAAAAGATGTTTGTTAAGAGGGTTATATATGAGGTATGGGTTATGGGTCAGGCTGAGAAACTTTTGGTTAATCGCGGGTATACAATTGGTAAAGCCAATTTTGACCGTCTACAGTCTGTTGCCCGTGACCATCTGTTGTTATGGAATTCGGTCGACCTTGGGCGACTCCACGCACGAAATTGTGAGAAATGCAGGGGAGAAGTGGGTACGGGCCTAGAACTTTCACATCAGAGTCTCTCTTCGCAAGTTCATTTGCGGCATCATTGCCTAAAGATCCACTATGCCCTTTGATCCACTGGAGGGTAATACGATTGAACGTCGATAAACTCTCCAGAGCTAGATGGCACTCAAAAATTAGTATGTTTGTTTTCTAAAGCTTTGAGCACAGTGAGATAGGCTGTCGGATAGGAATTTAATGCCGTAATTCCAGATGCCTAAGCGCTTTACTGCTGTTGCGGCATGTATTAAGTCAACACATTCACATTGAAAAATCGAACTGTGTGTGCCTAGCGGTATGGGAAAGTTGAAGTTGACGTCAAGAGAGTGTACGCCAGCACCTGAACCATTTTGTGTTTTTGAGCCGTCTGTGTAGATGCGCACTTCGTTGGCTCCTGACTGATCCCTTTCTTCCTGTACTGTTTATATAATAAAGTTTTTGTTGAACTTAGGTTGGTTTAGTGTTCTATCACACGAGGCAGCGATGAGACGCTGGTACTCAATCGCCCGAGCCAGGATGTTAGCGTATGGACTGGTAATGTTCTTGCCCCATATGCCTAGATGCATTAGCCTGATGGCAGCCAGCGCCGCCTCTTGCTTTATGTACAAGTCAAGGAGAAGGCTTAAGCTACCTAGTGGCAAGACTTAATGTTGTGAAACCCTCTAACAATTTGTGCAATGCACAACAGCTGTGTTCTTTACATGTAATTTTTATCTTTGTGTCACTAAAACCGCCACTAGATGGTGTCAGAGCGTGAACGTATCCACGGGATATTGGGGTAGTTGCAGAGGGCTATTAAACAAAGCCAGGTGCCCGATGCGGTTTCCCATCGCCAAAAATGACGAACATTCGTCTATATAACCCCAATAGGGGACGAATTTCCAAAAATTCACAGTGTCACTTTCCAATCCATAGTTCTCACCCTTGCCTTACACTTACTTATACACAGGAATATTGGTTCGAAACATACTTCATGGTTTAGATTGCGTGTGAATGCATTTAAGATTTTATAGAGTAGATTTTCAATAAGGTAAAAGAAAAACCGAAATAAATTATACCCTTAGCTACGTTTTAATAAATAAATAAAACTAAAATTGGTCACTTCTCAGTCTCCGTCTTCTTTTCTTCTGCGCTTCCTTCTGTCTTCTCTTCGGGCTTTTCTTCTGCCTCTTCTGCCTTTTGCTGTGAACACATAGTTTAACATTATTACCTGTTTATACTCGTATAAATGAAAGGAAATAAGTAGGTACAGACGCCAGCACATCAAGCTACCCCTAATCTGGCAAATTTCTTTGATAGATTCTCAACTTTAACGCAAAGGAATAAGGTTCATGTTCAATTGAGAAAATTTGACAGATTGGGGTAGCATGATGTACCTGTTTATACTCGTATAAATGAAAGGAAATAAGTAGGTACAGACGCCAGCACATCAAGCTACCCCTAATCTGGCAAATTTGTTTGATAGATTCTCAACTTTAACGCAAAGGAATAAGGTTCATGTTCAATTGAGAAAATTTGACAGATTGGGGTAGCATGATGTACCTGTTTATACTCGTATAAATGAAAGGAAATAAGTAGGTACAGACGCCAGCACATCAAGCTACCCCTAATCTGGCAAATTTCTTTGATAGATTCTCAACTTTAACGCAAAGGAATAAGGTTCATGTTCAATTGAGAAAATTTGACAGATTGGGGTAGCATGATGTGCTGGCCTCTGTATCGTCAGGACAAAACGCCAATTCGACAATTTTATTCACAGGGAGGCGTTTCGCGAGTCGACATGTTTTTCTTAATAATAACAGTTAGCTTAAAAAAAAAATAGTTTTGGTCATCGTATTATGCTTTTAACTCAATACTCTAATTGGCGTGTATGAGGTCTTGCGTTAATTGTGTTACTCATTGTACGAAAAAAAAAACAGAAATAATCGTAGTCAGATCATTTGAGGACCATGTAGATTGGTGTCTAATATGGTCTTTTGAGGAAAGAAACACAATGAGGTTCTATAGGTATGTCCTCCTAGTACGCCGATTTCGACGTTTCCATTCACATCTGCCTTGTAAATAATTTCTATTGACCTTCATTCATCACATCATTCAAACTTCCAGACCACTCTCTCTCATAGAGGAGGGCCTGTGCCCCAACAGTGGGAACATTACAGGCTGAACCGCGTAGCTTATCCTATCACAACTCACCGCAGCCTTCTTCATATCTTCCTCCTTCTTCTTCTCCAAATCCTTGCTGACTTCCCTTATCAGGTAGAGTTCAGCCAGACTCTTTTCTGTACGAGGAGAGAACACCTGGGTTGGTGGAATATCTGGCTCATTGAAGGCGGATTGGAATTTTTTGTTACGCGCCATCAAAGCTGCGAACTCTTCGGGTGTTAAACCCAAGTATTTGTCGTGCATTTTCGCTGAAAAGTCAAGGAACTGTGTAAGGCTTAATTTAGACAGATTTGTAGACCATTTTATTAAGTAGATAGGACTTGCACCCTAATTGCGTAACACGCGTTCAATCATAATCGGTTTCATTTTGACAGTTCAACAATATCCATTGCATTATCTACGTTGTTGAGCAGACACATTTTTCGAACATAATGAAGTAATGGTTTAGCCATCTGTTTCAAAACGAAACAGATTTCGATTAATCGTGAGTTACGGAATTAGGGTACTGATACTTGTTGACAGGCTACACTGTCCTCCCATAACTATTAACACTGTAATTTAAAAACATTTTAATATGCTAATAATCATTTTGAAAAGAGTAACCGTGGAGTTTCATGCCGGCTCTTCCATTGGAAACGACAAATTGGAACCGTGCACCTAGCTTCAGACGTTTCATAAGTGGCCATGTAGGTTTATGAGACAACCAGAACTATGTCTATGAGTTGGTAAAAACCAACCCGAGGGCTGGTTTTTGCCTTGGCCAGAGGCTAAGCATTGCCATAGAACATGGAAATGCTGTCAGTCATGGGAACATTACCAGTCGACAGCGATGCGGATGAATTTTTCGACGCTTTATTTCAATTTTTTAAATAGTTTTAGATACGCGAGGAGATATACTCACGAAGTTATTTTTGAAAAAAAAACCTCACCACGATTTTATAACGTCCGTGGGAACGTGGGGTTAGATCGGCACCCTAATTGCGTAACACGCGATTAATCATAGTCGGTTTCATTTCGACAGTTCAACAATATTCATTGCGTTATTTACGTTGTTGAGCAGACACATTTTTCGAACATATGAAGCAATGGTTTAGCCATTTGTTTCGAAACGAAACAAATTATGATGAATCGTGAGTTACGCAATAAGGGTGCAGGTACGCACGAACGTAAAAAAAAAAACGACAAAATCTAGCCGCCCTATTTTGACGAGCGAGGACTGTTAGGTACCAACAGTGTTTCTAAAAAGCTACCTAACTGAGGTAGGTACATAGTAGGGAAAAATAAATAGATTTAAAAACTTACATTTGTTTTCGTAGACCTGTGAACTTCCAGAATAATAAACTTCAAATGAACGTTAACAATGACATTGGCATTTACTAGTTATACGCTCATTTTTGTTTCCGTTAATATTGGCAGAGCTCGCCAAACTTTTTTTTTGTCATTTATATTATTTTTTTTGGTTGGGAAATCATCAAATAACTTCTCCCGCTCTGGGTGGAGCAGGAGGGCGTGTCAGACTTTTACTGACTAAAACCCACCTGTGTTCCCTCAGTTGCCTGTGTGCCAGGGGCCACGGTATCTATTTCGAACAACCCGCACCCCTGGTAGTCATCTATATTGGTTTGTAAGTTTGTAAGTAAGTATGTAGCGGTGCCAGTAGGATTTGCAAAAATATTTTTGCATTTGATAGCCTAATTCTTGAGGAAGGTTATAAGTTATTTGTAGAGATGGGCCGACTATGTCTTTGGCTGACTAGTCGGTCCTAGATGGTACCTATAGGTACTACCTAGGCAAAATAACACTTTACGTTTTGAAATTCATAGAAAATGTTTGCTACCCCTGAGGTCAAAATGGCGACATTCAATAAATAAAACATTGAAATACATTATGACAGTTTACGTATCTACCAATGAATTTGCATGTAAACAATTCAATAATTACGTATAAAGGTATTCTAATCGATTCTGATTTACCTATTTGAATCATTTAAATGCACGAAAATAAATCGTGCATTTTGATTACTTCGTCAAATAAATTGTTTTGTAGTAAATAGTAGGTACGGCAAAAGATTAATTGGCATGCTCCAATGCAGTGATACTGTCCCCTTGCCACGGACGTGACCCATCCAATTGTAATTTAGTGAGGGTCCCTATCCTCGGAGTGACCGCGGAGACCACAGCTTAACTCGCAAATCGATCATCGTACACACGGCTACATATCAAGCTACACAATTCCAGTTTTCGTTGATCTCGCACTGTACTGAAATCTTATACAATGCGAGATCAGCTTATACTGGAAATGTATAATAGCTTGATTTGTAGCCGTGTGTCATGTGTACGTGTGGCTATTCAGCCAAAAGATGCGCTTTTTTTTGGGTGGGAAATCATCAAATAACTTCTCCTGCTCTGGGTGGAGCAGGAGGGCGTGTCAGACTTTTACTGACTAAAACCCACACGTGTTCTCTCAGTTGCCTGAGTGCCAGGGGCCGCTTTATCTCTTTCGAACAACTCGGACCCCTGGCAGGCATCGACCCTTGCGGACCCCACCAGTTGGTGCTGACATCTCTTTGAGGCGCGCGTGGAACACAACGCGCCGTCGACCCGGGCTTGGTCCTTACCGGACAGCGAGCTACCCATTACTCGCCTTCCGCAAGCCCGCGCCTACGGTGGCCGGAAATCAGCCTGGGATTCCCGACGCCCAGGGCGTCTCCCGCGGCGACTACTGCCTCTCCCTCACACGCGCCGCCTCCCTCTTCGCGAGCATTACTGCTTCGCAGAAGGAGGTGTCTGCTAACCATGCACTCTAGCTCCGTACCATGGCCTAGACCAGGGCCGAACGCGAGAGATCGCCGCCGCCGATCGCCTCCACGAGGACACTGCTCCGCCCAAGCCGGGCAGACCTCCACCGTGTCCTCTGGGCGATCTTCGCAGTGGAAACATCCGGGCGTTTCCTCCCGCCTTATACGAAACAAGAACCTCCCGAAACAACCGTGTCCAGTGAGGACCTGCGTCAGGCGGAAGGTGAAGACGCCATGCCGCCTCTCAAGCCACTCCTCAAAGAGGGAACTAACCGCCGCTATCGTGGCGTGCCCGCCAAAAGATGCGCTAAGGAAGGAAGTGTTAGGCTGTATGATGATCAAAATATTATTAATAAACGTAACAAATATGGATTAACATAATCATAATAATCATTAAAATCATCAATAGCACATATAGCTCAATCAGTCTACAACATTCCCATTGCTGGAACGTCTGTGAGAGGCAGTGGGCCGTAATCCACCACGCGGGCCCAGTGCGGGTTGGTAGATGTCACATGTCTTCGAATTTTCGGTTCTAGGACGTGCCGGTTTCCTCACGATGTATTCCTTCACCGTTTGAGGGCAGTGGTGATGAAATTATTTACACAAAGTAATGGTCCTGGCTCTCACGGAGAGGAGGCCTGTGGCTCAGCAGTGGGAACCAACGTTATAGGCTGAATATGTATGTATGTCCCTTTTAAATAAATATAAACAGTACTTAAATACATACTTTTTAGTAAAGGTCGCAAATGATATTGACACTGACTTGAATTGTAAAAAAAACGATTTAAAAAAAATAGTTTCGCTAGCTAACCTAGCGCATTTTCAGTTCGGTATTTCGATTACCTATACCTTGTATTAGTAGGTACATTATTATTATTTGTCAGTATGTCTAGGCTAGGGTAACATCAGTAGGTAATATTTTAGGTTTACGGAACAAAAGGATATAAATATGATGTTAATATAGTTAGCAAGACGAGGGTTGACATCATGACGTTTGTTTCGAAGCCTTATTAATATGTATGAGTGAAAACGCTATACTTAGTTACTAGTAAGTACTCTGTAAAGGTGCGCTTACACGAGCAACTAAAATTGCTCCTTCCTGCTCAATCAAAAATCAAAATCAATCAAAATCAAAAGTCATTTATTCAAACTAGGCTGAGAGTCAGCTCTTTTTGAACGTCAAAATAAAATTACATAAGACAGTCCCCCTAAAAACGCCCGCCCTTCACCACTTCCTAGTGCTTTAGCTGGGAAGAAGAAGTAGCGGAACAAACTCCCCAGCAGCACAGCTGTCTGTTAAGTTAGAAGAACTTGTTTCTATACAATAATAGGTAATAAAAATTACGAAACACAAAAAAAAAACATAAAATTTGCCATATGTCAGCTAGCACACGCCAATATACCATCAAAGATTGAAAACTAAAAATAATAGAAAATTAAAATAAAACGTAAACAGAACTTCCAATCTAAATAAAAGCCTCTAGGCATAAAGGGCATGCCCGCTTACATATGCAATTCTGCATTATGCAAATATAGCTAAGTAACTTAAAGTAACAAAAGTTAAACTAGGACCTCTGGACTAAAATTAATAAAAACTTAATACAATTAACAATAACAAAACCATGGTCAGCAATTCTCGTCAACTATGACGCTGACGTCACGACTACATCCAGCAACTTAGAGCAACGGCAACATGTAGCAACCTGTTGCCAGAGATACGGCTACACAATACCATGCAATATGGATAAGAAATGCACGCCTGCTGCGCGATTCTCGCTGTGCTGTGACTCGGTGGCACTCAGTAGGTAACCACGTCAAAAAGTTGTACAGTGATTGTTCCTGATTTATTGCCCATCATGACGTATGCGTGTGCAGTCTTTGCATACGCGAATCCCCGATTCATCCATAGGATGCAGACCCTCCAGAACCGATTCCTCGTTCGGAACGAGATCCTCCATCTCGGTCTGAAAATCCCCACGGTCAGTTAGTTCTTGAAACGCAACACAAAGCGTTTCTTCGATAAAGCCGATAAACACCGCAATCCCTTGATTGTGAAGGCCGCCACTTATGACCCCAGTAGGATTAGCTCTGTCCGACGGCCGAGACACGTCCTCTCCGACCCAGGCGACTCAATCACTCTCCTTCGGGAAAGAAATAGGGCACCAGTACAGTTCGCACACACTGCACACAACCGTCATTCCGACCTCGCCGCCGAGGTTATCGCGTCCCGCGAAGACCCCGAGTAACGGCGTATAACGTCGAGACCCCCGACCGACCCTTGCTCGTTGAAGCGCCAGCCCGCGCCGCAGCTGAGCCAGTAGAGTTAAATTCCCCTACTAATAATAATGCCAATATTTTGATCCAGCCTGTCCCCACTTGCTGTCCCCCTAACAGTGACGCCCTGAGCCGAGGCCCGTACCCCACAGGGGGTGCCCTCAGCGTGCAGTCGCCTAGTATATTTATGTAAGTAGTTTTTAAGCCTTGGCTGGAGGCTAAGTAGGTAGTCACGGCCTCTCAAGGTCAACTACTAGATGCCCGACAAAAAAAATATATGTTCCTGATTTATCCCAGATATTTTGGTAAGTTTGTAATTTTGTGATACATGTAGGTAGTAATATTATTATGTTTTCTCAAGTACTGAGCAAAATAACCCCACATAATTAGAATACTGTTCTGATTTTATAGCAAAAAAAAAACAATCAGGAAATCACTCATGAACATTCTTCATACAAAGTTCGAAAATGTACCTAACATGTCCCTTAAAATTCATTTTTTAGACTATCACGTAGATTTCTTCCTAGAAAATCATGGAGCAGTATCAGATGAACACGGTGAGAGGTTTCATCAAGATATATTGCACATAGAGAGGCGCTACAACGGAAAATGGTCAGAAGCAATGCTTGCAGATTTTCGTTGGTCAGTTCGTCGCAAAACTCCAATAGAAGTTATGAAATGGAAGAAAACTACAAATTACGTAACGCATAACTAACTACAAGTAGATAATGTTATTGTCATGCGTTTTAATGTTTTGTAATGGTTAAGTTAAATTTATGATTCAAATGGAAAGCCAAAACAATTTTTATTTAAAAATTCCATTACAAAAAAGATAGGTACGTGACATATAACTTTGTATAGGTACCTACTATATTTATATTCAGTATTACTAAATTTGCATCGTGCATATCGTTTGAAGGAGAGAAAAATTTTTTTTTTCGCAACCCAGTGTTTATTTTTTAAAGATGTCGAAATAGAGTGGTACTTTGTACTACATTTGTAGTTTAACTTGAGAATACAAGATGGCGCTGTCTGTCGCTTTTCACTTTGTTGAGATTATTGGTATAATAATTGGGATAGGGACTGAGATAAGATTTATTTAATGGTTATTAGATTGTATTAATACCTAACGAAACTGATTGGTAGTTACTTTCTTAATATTTAAAATACTCCAAATTACCCGAAATACCTAGGTAGGAAAAATAACCGATAAGTATTTTTAACAGATAAACCATTTCGTTTTATATATTTTTTTCAATTTAAATACTTAGGTAAGTAGTAGCTACTTATATTTTTTTGGTTTCAATAGGAAACCACTAGCTACATTGTATTCCATTTATTTCATACCATTCCAGTATGAAATTGTTCCCCTTTCATTTCTCGTTCGTAGAACGGAACGAAAAGCCACCCCTCGAGGGGTAATGACTCACTCGTTCCACCCCCGACGAAAAGTACCGACGTAACCCGATGATAGCCGAGCGGGGAGCGTACGGAGCCCGCACGGAAAACATTAAATCTCAACCCACATTATTATGTAATATTTTAAAAAAATTTAACAAAATAAATTCATTAAAACTAAAGTGAAAATGCGCGGGAATATGTCAAGTGTTTGTTATTTCGGATACGCATCCGTATGCTGTGTTAAACTAAAGTGCTGTGGCCAAGACTGCCTATATTGATTTTCTAGTGACGTGCAGATGAAAACGTTGTATGCGGAATACAGTGTTATTATTAGATTGTGTAGTGCTTTTAATAATTCAGTAAGTAATTTTACCGATAAAGTGATGGGAATTCGGATAAAATAATCTAATTGGAACTTTGAAACGATTCCAGTGCCTCAATTCAAATGTGAGAAAATCTGCATCAATTTTTTTCATAATTAATTATACAATGTCGCACCAGTATTTTATTACTAGGAAAGGATTTTGAATTATAACTAATTTGTTACTAATGAAAAATGTGCTGCAAAATACTTAAAAATAAAAAGACGCCATATTTACATTCTAAAAATAGTTTCTACTCCGAAAAAGACTATTTTAGACTAAAAACTAAAATAAACTCCTATTTCTAAATACGACAGTAAAAACATTCAATTTAGTTATCTATCGTTTTACAAGCAATACCAAACACGAGCGCGAAATAAATTGCTATTTTCTTTCTTTATATTACCTACATACCTCTATAATACCATCATGCTAGATCGCTTTTCGGATAAACAAAAATAATAGTAGTTATCGCGCTATCTTATAGTGATCAACTGATCATTTAATTGACTGATCGTGAATCTCTACAAAAGACTGTCAATAGTCTTCCAAATGGTTTCATAACATAGGTAGGTAATCAGTCTGCATAGAAAACGGATTGTTAACTGTTAAACCATAATTTCCAAAAGTGTTTTCACGCTTTCAAGGGTAGGTACTTGCCTGGTGAAGGCTATAGCTTAGGTAAGCTGATAAGCTCTCCTAATTGTAATTGGTGGAACGTACGATCTAAACGATTACCTAAGTAATTAAGAACATATTATCAGCTGCTAACAACGTAATTATTATTTGAAGAAACTAGACTAGACAAACCAGTGGTGCTATTCTGTCAAGTTCACTATTAAAATTCGAATCTTACTGAATTGAATGCGGATTTTTCGGAAAAAATATCGAGGGAACACCTCTACACCGTTCGAATTTCGAAGTGATGTTTAAATAATCACCCTAATGTTGCCTTATCCATTTTTTTAATTATATTCATCTCTTCTCTGTATAAGAAGATGCATCCGGTAAGACTGGAAGCCGACCCCAACAAAGTTACGAAAAGGCTAGGCAAATTGATTATCTACATAAAAAAAGGCTTTGGCCCCTGCACAGACCGTAATTATTATCCCAATCTTCATGAAATCGTTACTACGGCCGTGTCATTATTCCAAGAACGAATCTACCTATAACAGCCTAGCAGGTGCCTACCCATTTTATTGGAGCAAGGACGCATCGAAATTGACATTGCAATGAGAATGACCCTGTGCCGATATTGTCATGTCAATGTCTACTAACTATGACGGTAGTTTCAGGCAGTCGGATTTCCGGATTTCGAAATCTTTACTAATCTGGAAAAGTCGCCGTGGTCTGACATATAAGTCAAGTTGGGATACTTTGTTGGTCCAAAAACTGATGAGTAGGTATAGGCCATAATCATCTTATGCCTAGCTATTTCCCAACTATTTTGGAGTCAGCTTCCAGCCTAACCGGAAGCAGCCGAATACCAGTATTTTACATGGAGCGACTGCCTATCTGACCTCCACAACCCAGTTACGGGGTAGTACGATACCCCTTGGTTTTTTATATTTTTTTTGAGGGTGGGAAATCCTGAAATAACTTCTCCCACTTTGGGTGGAGCAGGAGAGCGTGTCAGTCTTTTACTGACTAAAACCCACCCGTGTTCCCTCAGTTGCCTGTGTGCCAGGGGCCACGGTATCTCTTTCGAACAACCCGCACCCCTGGCAGGGCTGATGCCCTTGTGGACCCCACCAGCTGGTGCTGACATCTCTTTGAGGCGCGCGTGGAACACAACGCACCGTTGACCCGGGCTTGGACCTTACTGGACGGCGAGCTACCCATTACTCGCTATCCGTAAGCCAGCGCCAACGATGTCCGGGAATCAGCCTGGGATTCCCGATGCCCTGGGCGTCTCTTGCGGCGGCTAGGGCCGTGAGGGCGCATATACTGCCTCTCCCTCACGTGCGCCACCTCCCTCTTCGCGAGCATTACTGCTTCGCAGAAGGAGGTGACGGCTACCCTTGCACTCTCGCTCCAAACAATGGCCGGAGGCAGGCGGAAGGTGAGGACGCCATGGCGCCTCTCAATCTACTCCTCAAAGAGGGGACTTAAAGACTGGATCTCAGACTTTCGACGATCCGTAACAACTGTCAAACGTCCACGAATCACAGCTTGCACCAACGGTTTATATGCTTTCCGAGGCACAGAGGGATCTCGGAAAATGGTCAATCATCCACGAACCAACCGCGGCAAGCATAGTTTAACCTCATGATAGACCCGTGCGGCGGTTATACTTAGCCATAAGCCTCTCTAAATGACGAGCCTAAGTGCCTACAGAAAAAGGTAAGAACCTACACAATTTTTATGTGATGAAATCCTGAAAGATTTTCCATGGTTAATTTAGTTTTGTAGAGAAGGGATGGGAAAGGAATTGCCTGGTTGATTCCTTCCCATAATATAATATGGTGGAATATCCTCAGCACATAAGAAAAGAGGCTCTGGGATTTCCCGTTGAATGACCTCTTCAAATTTTTGACAAGCAATTATTGATATAATTGTTCTGTCTTCTACTTGCGGTTTTATGAGACATTTAATTGCGATTAATCTGACATCAAGACGGGTGATTATAGCTAGTACCTTTACATGCATAATTATGTTGACTATGTACAGACGCCAGCACATGAAGCTACCCCAATCTGTCAAATTTATTTGATAGATTTTCAACTTTATTACAATAACATAGGGTTCATTTTTATTTGGGAAAATTTGACAGTTTGGGATAGCTTGACCTGCTGTCGTCTGTACATGGTGGACAAGGTTGTGAGTTCAAATGCGGGCAAGAACCAATGTCACTTTTTCAATTCATAATTATATACTTTGTGAGTTTATCTTGGACAGTACAGACACCGGTGAAGGAAAACATCGATAGGAAACCCAGAATTGTAGTCAATATGAGTCTGAAATCACCAAACCGTCTTGAGCAAGCATGGTGATCAATGCTCGTGCCTTCTCTTTATGAGAAGAGGCATTTGTCCTGCTTCAGCATCTGCCGAGGCTTTTCCCAACTATTTTGGGGTCGGCTTCTGGTTAAACCGGATACAGCTGATTATTAGTATTTTACATGTAGCAACTGCCTATCTGACCACCCCGATCTAGTTACTGGGTAGTACGATACCCTTTGGTAAGACTGGTTGTCAGACTTACGGGCCTCTGTCGACCCCCACCGTCGAAGATCCACGAATGACAGCCGGGACCAACGGCTTAACGTGCTAGATTCACGGACCAACCGCGGCAAGCGTAGCTTAACGATCGCTTAGCTGATCGATCTACCCGTGCGGCTATTATTAGGTAGGTACTTAGCCACAAACCCCTTCGGCCTTTGCCCTGCAGTGATACAAATGATACGCTGGTATTATTAATGTAGTGCCAGACTGTCATTTGTTATGGAGGTCGTTGTCTTGCTTGCCCATATTTTTTTTTTGTTTTTCATATTAAATTCAATATTCGGCAGTCTCCCATGGTCATTCCAAGGGTGGATAAAAGAAAATTAAGATCTAAACTAGGTGTTCTTCTACACGACAGCTATTTTTAGGCTACCTAATCAATAGCAGCAGTGTATAGCAGACACCCACAGACTATAGGTACGACGAAATCACCCCAGAGTTCTCTAGACCTAGAGTAGGCACTAGACAACCTGGCGATTTGGAAAGGCAATTTTTTCGCTACGGCTTGAGCTGTTCGCGTTGTCGTATAGCTCCAAACTGCGGAGTTTCCAACATGAGTTCACGTCAAAGAGCGCTTTCATTTTTAAAAGTGAGCAGTTAATTTAACTCTGACATCAGAAACCTAACAGCAAGGGGCCATCCATAAAATAATTACGTCACACATGGTTTTTTGACCCCCACCGTCCATGTGACATGTGTCCATGTCACACTTGTGAAATCCTCTCCCCCCTTGTGTGACGTCACATATTTTTAAATTTTATTTAAGTAATTAAA
The DNA here is from genome assembly GCA_947359405.1 of Antitype chi. Classification (NCBI taxonomy): domain Eukaryota; kingdom Metazoa; phylum Arthropoda; class Insecta; order Lepidoptera; family Noctuidae; genus Antitype; species Antitype chi. Next base: position 7,019,567 of record OX375836.1, read on the forward strand.
TTTGAACAGCAGTTTTTTAATATATTTTTAATTTAAATTAAAAATAATCTTATTATCCTATATCTTAATCTTAAACAAAAGCAAACATAAATTCAAATATGTTAGATAGATAGAAGAAGCCTTATAAATATAGATCCAGTAAGTACTTAATATTTTAAGTTTTTGGTTTAGGTACATATTAATTTCGAGTTTTAGTAGCTATTTTCGATTTTAATAAGTGATGTCAGAAAGCTTTTGACCCCCCTGTCCCTTGTCACATTTCGTTGACTCCCCCTTAACGTGTGACGTAATTTTTGGATGCCTCCCACCTTATTGTAACTAGGATAAAGATCACTTTGATATTAACAGACTCATTAGTGGCAGCAACCCAAAAGCAAACTTATTGTACAGACAACAAAGATCACTTTGATTTTTTGACATCAGAGGTGAAATAAGTGTGAACGGACTGTAGGTAAAACAGCCATTGTTACCTGTTACCTAGCCAACAGTATAGGTTCGTGTTCAAAAAGTTACATCTCATCATTAAATTCGACAATACACGTTTGACAACAGCTTATCGTTAAACCTTGAACTTTTTTACGTTGGTAACCCCGAGTTCTATGGGCCTAATCTGATTAAACACGCGCCTAGAATTGGGCCTAATAATTACCTACTTTTGTACCTATTATTTAAAATAACGCTGAGTAAATAAGAAGTATATACTCGTAATTATATAGGATAATACACGGGTCTTTCGGTCCAATTTCTATCCAATGGTGTTGCAGAGCACAATTTAGTTCCATAAATGATTATAGATAAGGAATAGGAAGGGTCTGAAGACACTTCCTTGGGGGAGCCTTAAAATTAGGTCACTGCTAACATCACTTTCGAATTCGTACGGTCTCTTTTTGAATCCGAGATGCTTTACCTACAGGTGAACTTTAAATATTAAAAGCATCATACTAGGATCTCCAAACTAATTTCCGAGCGTATCGTCAACTCATTTGAAAGTTCCCTAAATGTTGAACCCGTACTTTTGAGCTTAACAACAATTTAATTAGCCATATGTGAGTGGGAAAGAATGGTTACGCCTTTTTGGCAAAATTATTGCCTCGTGCCGCACGTAAGGATGATAATCACCTAAATGGAGAAGCAGAAGACAAATAAACATGATTATGGACCACCTAATTACCAATTTTATTCATCTAACATAAGTACAATCACAAAACGTTTCTTGGAACGAGGTCCAACCTTCAAAGATAAAATGAAACCTATTTTAGGAACACCATTTTAGCATACGAATAAATTATCATTCCAAGAAATAGGTAGTTCAACGCATTGTTCTAAGACTTTTTAACGCTGGCAACAATCCAGCAAGATGCGGGCTACTTACTTACAGCTAAAAGCCTTTCTTTTGACCTAATTCAGTTACCCAAACGGTGTAATAGGGCTACGTTAATTGCTTTCAAACTGGATAGCCGTCATTCAAGCTTATTGTTTACGTAATTAGCATATTTCAGAGGGATTTTACTTGCTACATTGTTGAAAAAAACATATTTTCCTTGTGGAATCCTTTATACTCTATTACATAATTTTGAAATTCGAACGGTGTCTCGTTGTGAAGCAGCTATAATTAGGTATAGGTACTTACCGACTGAAACAAATGAGTTCATTTTAAATTGTGTGCGGTGACTTGAGGGAGGTTCTAGGTGAACTTTACAGAATAGCCAGTCTGTGATTATAAGTGCGGATTTGCACCTCGACATGTGACAGTTTGAACTCAAAAAGATTGATGCTCACAATGCAAAAAAAAAAATCAACAATTTATTTTGTAACAATAACAATAGGGGTGGCTCGCAGTGCCTGCTTCAATACGATGCAATAATAATACCCCTCATTCCTGTTTGTTTGTCGCCCAACCCTGAGTTAATATTGACCTGACTACCGCATTAAATTGGTAATATTTGGAAGTAGGTAAGTGTATATTACGGGCATTCTAGATAAGTAATTGGTTTTGCATTCATTTCAACCTGATTATTTCATACAGCAGTGGTGGTCCAATGATATCGGCCCCGTCTTATGAGTATCACCAGTGCTCCCGAAACGGTGAACGAAAACATCGTGAGGAAACCGGCATCTCCTAGAACCAAAAAATCGACGTCATGTGACATCTACCAACCCACAATGGACCCGCGTTGTACATTACAGCTCACTCCCTGTTGAATAGAGGAGGCCTGTGTCCCAGCAGTGGGAACAACAAGGCCGATACTGCAATTAAGACCAATGATATCTAATCGTCGAGCAGTGGTAGCCTAATGCAGTAGATACCTATATAGTTAAGCCCAATCATTACCAGCTCAGACTAAGAGTTGCAGGTCGTGGTGCAAACCTAAGCGGACATGGGAAAATATCATGCACGAAAAAACTTGGTTCTATTTTATAACCAAAATCCAAGATATTTTGCGTTTACTAACCCGCACTGGGTGTACGTGATGGTCTCTAGGCTCTACCGTACGCTGCGTCCCACGATCTCACAAAGAGCTGAGACCTCAAGCTCATCCAACAAAAGGGTTTAAGAATGTATGGACCCTGCTTCTATCGGTAAAGTTCCGAACTTTAACGGTCGATACGATGCAGGAAACGGTCATTTTTCGCGTGGGTCTTGGCTAATAGTGCTTAAGCTATGCCATTTTTTTACCCATCGAGACGAATACTGGTCGTAAATCGTAATTACAAAGTTATATCCCAAAGACTCTGGACTTGGCTAAAGGGATTATGACCTCTACTACCTCTTAGCCAGAAGGCTCAATGTCTGGTCAGCGATGTAAAATATTGCTTGCTTAGATTTTGTTTGTATCTAATGTCACAGTTTTTTGCTTCAGAGCATGCTCTAACGTACACACTGGATACCGAGCCTGACCCAGGTTTGGATCAAGAATCACCTGACATCATAAATCTTGATGATCCTCAATCAATCAACTCAGGCTAACGCTGTCCACTGCCAGACATAGGCCTCACCCAGGCTGCGCCACAAACACTCTATCTTCCGCCTTCCGTATCCAGTCTATCCCAGCCACCTTTTTAAGGTTGTGGGTCCATCTATCTGGGGGTTGTCCCACACTATGTTAGTTTGTGATGCAATGTCCCCTTTGTACTGGTTCTGTGATTGTAGATTGCTTTAAAGGACAGCTCGACAGCAATAAACATTTATGAATAAAGTTTCAGTTTATAACTTCATACGTTTCCAAGTTCTCTGTGTGATGTGTAATGAAATTCAATTCGTAGAATATTCAAAATAACTGAAATATAAGTTTGAAGAAATGAGGTTATGTCATTTGAGCCAGTGTAACTTTTGTATGGAGAATACAAAGCAGCTTTCGGGTCGTTTTGTTTCTGTTAAGTGAATAACTTATTTCTTCTCACCATCATCGTGTCCCTGCCCTTGTCCTATATTACTTGGGTTGGTTGGATGGTCGTGGGTTAAGAACACGACTTCCCAAATACGAATAAAATTCATATGGCTAACAATAATTATCTACGTTCGTGGCAGTTTTTTGCTATCGAGACCGATGCCTTCGATGTGCAGATAGCACACCACTATTTGAATGGATGAACTTTACTCATGTAGGAGGCACTGGAATATTTACTTCAAAGACCAATGAATAGGGAAACAAAGAATGAAATACCACCATTGACTTTATAGAATAAATAACAACACTAGCGAGTCGGAAAGTAAACAATAAACGCAAAATAAAAACAATAATCCGCCGGTATGAACGTCCGACGCGGAACGGAAACTCGATTTAAAAAATAAAATGACTATAAATTTAGTACAACGCCATCTATCGGCGAAAAGACTGAACAATGTTGGTGAAATGTGAAAGTTTTTTATGTTTGTGATTGGACTTGGTGTGCAGCGTGAAGATGGAGGGTGGAGGTTCTACAGGGACCTCGGAGGTCTATCAATATGTGGGACCTTTCAGGCTGGAGAAGACCTTGGGAAAGGGACAAACAGGTAAATACTCTTCTGACTAAATTTTCATGTTTTTTAGGATTTTGTATAGCAAAAGAAAGGAAATCAACGCTTATTGGATCACTTCGTTGTCCCTCCGTCCGTCTTCTAAAGTCTGTCAAGACACTTTTTCTCAGGAACGCGTGGAGGTATAAAATTGAAATCAATAATAAATACGTAGGGTATAGGTTCCTTGAAGATCTAAAAAAAAATTAAGCTTCTAAGTCAACACAATAAAAAAATACGGCCAATAATGCGACATATTTTTATACGAGCAAATAAATAAAAAAGTATAGTTAGGATAGGTAGGTACTTAAATAACTAATTACCGTTGACCTCGAATCATGAAAATTGGCAAGGAGCAATGTCTCACAGCACAAGTAAAGGAAAAAATCCGGAAAATATCCGGAAATTGGTAATTTGTAGTTTTATCACATTTTTTTTTTATTTATAGGTACATTTGCATAATGGATAATTGACTGTGACGTATTAGCTGGTACGTAGGTACTCTGGTGTGTCTGGTACGTAGGACGTATGGGAGATCATTTTTAAATGGTTTTATTTAGCTTGCCATGTTTGTTGTTTTTTATTTGGGTATCAGATCAATCTGCCAATCTATCATTGATCTGGTATTTGGTACACACATTTAGTTTTGATAACAATACAATTAATTGAAAATCTAACATGGCCGCCGCTACAAAATGGCGGATTACATATTTTTTCACAATTCTCTCATTAAGGGTTTCAAATGAAAGGGATTATGACTATTAAAATACTGGACACTATGAAATATAAAAAAAACAAAAACCTTGAAATTTTTTAATTTTTTTTTTCAGATAAACGGTTTTAATTAAAATAATGATATAATTATAGATAATGTAGGTACTAAAAGCTAAAAAAATATTCGGTAGGTCCACCACAGCACTTTCCTCATCAATCTAGGGCATCGATGAGGTGATCAGACAAAAAAATAAAATCGTGGGACGTAGCGTAACCTGAGTAAATATGTAAATCTACCGAATTATTTTTTAACTTTTGGTACAGACGCCAGCACATCACGCTAGCCCAATCTGTCAAATGTCTTTGTTCAATTAGAAAAATTTGACAGTTTGGGGTAGCTTGATGTGCTGGCGTCTGTACATTTTCTACATCATTATTTTCATTAAAACTGCACCCTAATTGCGTAACTCACGATTAATCATAATCTGTTTCGTTTTAAAACAGATTGCGAAACCATAGCTTCATATGTTCGAAAAATGTGTCTGCTCAGCAACGTAAATAACGCAATGAATATTGTTGAACTGTCAAAATGAAACAGATATTCGTGACTTACGCAAATAGGGTGCTGTTTAACTTTAAAAAAAAGTTGTAGTAACTACTTATTTTTTCAACAGCAAAGTTTGTTCTTGGGATAAATTAATCCAAACTTCCCATCCTCCATTGTACGTGGCGTGGAGACGCACTTGGCCGGTTTTTAGAAGACCATCATTCTTCTGCCGTTACCCTAATTTATTTGGAGTCGGCCTTTTTGGCGCAGCCGTGAGGCACACACTGTTGTAGTTATTTATTTATTGTACACTTTTTTTTAATTTGTTATTGTATTTTGTGTTTTACGGACTGTGACCAAATAAACGGTATTCTTTCTTTCTTTCTTTTCTTTCTTTGTTACCATACTTCTCTATTAGTCGTCATCTCGGTAGTCACTTTCCCTTTCTAACCATGTAATCATCAGAAAAAGAAATAGTTACGAGTAGGTATATTTACCTAAACTTCGAAGAAGGAAGTAACATAGTGTGGATAAATACCTCCTAACATCCCTGAATAATTTTTACGACGTTATAAATGTCCTAAAAATCCCGGGATTTAGAAATCACGATTTAGACTTCATTAGTCAACTCTCGACCCGTCGACCCCCATAATTAATGTGTCCACTGGACCCTTGGGGGTCTAAAGTGTATTTTATTTCTAGTTTCCTATCGACCCCCAAAGTACAACCACGATGATAAATCATCAGTCTACCCTACAGTTGCATACTATTTATATAACTAAAATGCCCTCAATATAATATTTATAATACTTACCTAAATCATTTGCGTTTTAGTAGTTTTCAAGTGATTGGTGCATTCACAAGTTCTATTTGCAAACATGTCTGATTTACTGACTACAAGTGATAGTAGGGCGCATTTAAAATTTATAACTTCCCAGAGAGCAGGACGTGTCCTGCTTCTGGAAGGTCAGAAATACCATGTCAAGAAAAAGTTTATGTATAAACGGAACATCATATTGGCAGTGTATTAATAGGCCTACGTGCCACGGAACAGTGACAATAAGTTTGTATACATACTTGTATGGTGAAAGTAAATACTTATATATTTTTTAATATAAATTCCTGAATTTTTCATTTAGTCTGTTCTTTACCTAACTGTACCAAAATATAAATTGTAGGTACTTAGCGAACTAGGGGTCGAAAGTGGAAGAGGTATGCCTGTCCTTTGTATGAAAATCCAATCTCACCCCCTGGGGGTCGAGGTTGAGAGGAGACAATTGAACAAATCTCTTTTAGGGGTCGAGGGGTCGAGTATGGACTAAACGATTTTAGTTGCTAATTATTGATTTGACAAAACATTTAACACTTTTTAGGGTTCGTCGGTTTTTAGAGGATGATGATAATAAAACATGAAGTCATTAATGATAGCTAGTATTTATTTAAAACAACATTAATTAGGTAATAATTATATAAAGAAATTACGCAACATCTCGGTATCTCTGGACACGTTTCTTGTTCTCAGACTCTTCCACCAAAGCATGTAGTAACGAGCTGGTCAGAAATGGATCTGTAAACAACGAAAAAAATAGGTATCAAGGTTTTTTTTATTTTTATTTTTACTAGCTACTGCCCGCGGCTCCACCCGCGTAGATGTCGGTTATCGCGTAAAAAAGTAACCTATGTCCTTCTCCATAACCCAGGCTATATCTCTATCAAATTTCATGACGATCGGTTCAGCGGTTTAGGCGTGAAAGCGTAACAGACAGATAGAGTTACTTTCGCATTTATAATGATTGATGGGGCCTGCTCTTGGCCTCGATCACGCCTTTTGGAAAGCGATTAATGAGGTCTATGATGGAACGAGCGTGCCCAGAAGATGTCTGCTCACTCTTTTTTACTTGTGGATAAGTAATTACCAGTGATCGGAATAGGCTGACTATATTTGCCTAAACTTCGGAGAACAGAGACAGAAAGTGGAGACTTCCTTACGACTATATTTTTTTCCCGGGATTCGGGAAAAATTTTCAGTAAGTTGAAAATAAGCTTTATTTAAGATGTGTAAAGGCTATTTTTAACTAAACTTGCAATTACCAAATTTTCTGGATTTTCTCGTAAAATCCCGAAATAAATAATCTAACTTTAATTCATGTACATTCGAATTATATTTACGATCCAACTAACCGTTGTATCAAATCATTGAATACATTACGTTTTGTCAATAAGTATATATTTTACTTTTTTTATGCAACATGCACAATTTTTCAATAAAAAAAAAATATGTAGTCGTAAGGAAGTCTCCACTTTCTGTCTCTGTTCTCCGAAGTTTAGGCAAATATAGTCAGCCTATTCCGATCACTGGTGATTACAGCCACACGGATCAATCGATCAGTTAAGGTACTCAGGGAATATTTCCTTCACACTGACGTGGGGATGCATCGAGATGTAGTCGCAGTGGACAAGGGCCTTACCTCGCTCTCCTTGGCGAATGAGAACTGGCGCAAACCTGCAGTACTGGATACTAACGATCGTAAGGAAGTATGGCAAGGCAAAGAGCGTCACGGACGCTTTTTCCGGGCTCTTCATGGGCCCGATGTAGACTTTTTAACGTCTGTATCCTGGCTGCGTTTCGGCGACCTCTTCGGGGAAACCGAAGGTTTTGTCTGTGCGATTATGGATGAAGTTATCATGACGAACAATTATCGGAAATATATTGTCAAGGATGGTACGGTTGACATCTGTCGGGCATGCCACCGTCCCGGTGAATCAATCCGACATATAGTTTCCGGTTGTTCTCGTCTTGCTAACGGCGAGTATTTGCACAGACACAATCTAGTAGCTAGGATTATCCACCAGCAACTTGCTTTGCAGTACAACCTTGTGGAGTCTGAAGTACCATACTACAGGTATGTGCCCGACCCAGTTCTCGAGAATGGTCACGCCATATTGTACTGGGATCGATCTATCATCACTGACAGGACTATTGTAGCCAATAAGCCTGATATTGTGGTGATAGATCGACGAGAACGTCGTGCAATGATTGTTGATATCGCTGTCCCTCATGACGAGAATCTCGTGAAAGCTGAGCAAGATAAGAAAATCAAGTATCTTGACTTAGCTCACGAGGTTGTCGACATGTGGGACGTGGACTCAGCAATCATTGTACCGATAACCGTTACAGTAAATGGCCTAATAGCGAAGTGCCTCGACCAACACCTCAGGAGGCTCTCATTGCGCGGCTGGATCAAGGGCTTGATTCAGAAAGCAGTACTCCTAGACACGGCACGCATAGTCAGGAGGTTCCTTTCTCTAGAGCCCTGACCACCGACATCTTGGACCCTGCTCCTGATGCCGATGGGCCACTATTTATTTATATTTTTAAATGTTTTTTATAAGGTTATTTTAGAAAAATATTTAAAAATTTAACTTAATATGTATTTAAATGAATAAAAGAGAAATAATAATGCAAATATTTTGATCCAGTCTGTCCCCACTTGCTGTCCCCTTACCAGTGACGCCCTGAGCCGATGCCCGTACCCCGCAGGTGGTGCCCTCATCGTGCAGTCGCTTAGTAATTTATGTAGTTTTAAGCCCCTGGCTGGAAACGTTAAGTTTTCTTAATGGTAGCCCCAGGAAACTCCGGTTAAGCAGTCACGGCTTCTCAAGGTCAACTGCGAGATGCCAAACAAAAAAAAACAAAAAAAAGGCCGAGACACAGGCGGTCTCCAGCTCGAGAAGAATAAGGAACAATAAGAAGAAAGAGCTTTTAATTCAACATCCCCTATGTACAGTCCACCTCACTAAGAGTCCAGTAAGTATCATTCAGGCTAGGTGGAACCACAGAATAGATAATTTTATCTATTCTGTGGTTGGAACCACGATCTTCGCGGGTCGCCTAGTATAGGTAGTAACTGGTTGAGAAGAGCCAAGCCATGGAGTCAAAGTGGGGTATGATTTGGCCAGCGTTTTACACCTATCGGCTGATAATGATGATAAATGGCAATTAGCACGACTCCTACATGGGACTATAATTGGCGAAAAGTGGGCCTTTCTAGAAACATAGGCGTAATGTTATGTCATAAAGTTAAGTACCCAGCAATGCAAATGACTGAAGACCTGCAATTCAATATGGCAAGGCACTTGCCAAAAATTAACGTTAAAAAACGTTTTTCATAAAAATAAAAAACTACCGACTTCCAAAAATACTTAAAGAATGATGACATTTCGGTGGTACGGTGGGGTAGGTACTACCTATAACTAAAAAGTCAAAAATTGCGACTTCCGAAAGTTATTTTTCACTTTCTAGTGTTTTTTTGGAAGTCGGTTGTTATTTTTTTAAAGTTTAATTTTTTTACTTTTTTTATACCTACCCCACACCAATTCGAAATTTCATCATCCTTGGGGTCAAAACAATGCATATAAAGTATGCGATGGCAGCAATCGCGTTTGATTTGCTGCCATTTTTTGAAGAGTTCCGTTGTCTGTCTCCGAAACTCATCATCAGATCTATATGAAATTTAAATGGGACCATTTTGGAATAAACCACTTTCGAACAAAAAAAGAATTTTGCAAATCCGTCTATATATGACGAAAATACATTAAGAAAAATTGTAAACTTGTCGAATTGATAACCTCCTTCTTTTTGAAGTCGCTTAAAAATATGAAATTCTATTTTGTAAACAACTGCACAAGTAATAAAAGCTGATTGGCGCTCTTTGCTTATGAAACAGGCAGCTTTCCAACTGCCGAGCGCTACTAACTATGTAATAACTTTCGACATAGCTTGAAATTTAACCACTAGTAGACGCATTTATTAGGTTGCATGAAAGCCAGATGGTCTTTATTTGTCGTAAAGGGAGTAGTGCCAGATATAACGGCCAGTCCTCTGTGCAGGGCCTGCATGGAGGCTGAGGAAACCGTTGTGCATCAAAATCAGCCTATAATGTTCCCACTGGTGGGACATAGGCTTCCTTTCTGTGAGAGGGAGTGGGCTGTACTGTTTCCACTATGTGGGCGCCCAGTGCGGGTTGCTGGATGTCACATGTCTTCAATTTTTTTATTCTAGGACATGCCGGTTTCCTCACAATGTTTTCCTTCACCGGTTGATGAAATTAAATACACAGAGTAAAGTGTAGGCGCCTGGGTTCAAACTCACGGCCTAAAACTCGTAAGTCGAGGCTGATACCAATAGGCTATCATTGCTCTCTGTTGAGCATGTGTTCTTTGAATGCACAGGCGTCAACCCAGATTTGGACAGAAACCCTCCGGGCACCCAGATCTTACGTCATCTTATGTTTTCAACAGACTATTTAATAAACTACTGGAGGAAGGTGGGTTGGTTGAAATAACCACTGACGGCCGCTATGGTCCACGCACAATGGTCCACCTGAAGGTCTAAGTACGGAAACCAAAGCCCTAGTGAAAAATAATAATAACAGGTATTTTCATTGAAGACTTGTACAATATTGGCCGCTCTAGGCAAACAAATTTATAAAAAAAAATCAATTGAGATCAACCATTCGAATTTTAAACGTTTTCTCTACAAACTTACCAGTCTCGAGCGAAGCCGAAACTCAAAAAAAAACGAACTAGTCTGTCAACTAGCATTCCATTTTCAAACGGTTTGAATTCCCATTAGTGCTTCGATGTGACCCGAATATTCAAAATGGCGAAATCGTTGACAGCTGACAAGACCTCTGCAGGAAATAGAGGCCGGGAACTGTTTTCAGCCTTTTGAAATCGTTTTGTACTGAAGACACGGTGTTTTCATTGTATTCGTGTGGTACTGAACTGAAGTAGTGAATTTTTGCAACTATTTTTTAACCTTTTATTTTATCTGACTGGTTTGAATTCCCATTAGAGCTTCGATGTGACCCGAATATTCAAAATGGCGGAAACGTTGACAGCTGACAAGACCTCAGGAAATAGAGGCTGGAAAATAAATGTTTTCAGCCTTTTGAAATCATTTTGTACTGAAGACACGGTGTTTTCATTGTATTCGTGTGGCACTGAAGTAGTGAATTTTTGCAGCTATTTTTTAAAATCTTTTATTTTAACTGACTGTCATGTATTGTCATTCGAAATAGGGATGAAGTTTGTAACAAACGTACGGTTCGTACGTAAATAAATAAATAAAAGAGATAAGTAATAATAATTCGCTTTAAAAAAACTAATTTTGGTCATTGTAAGTATTATGCTTTTAACTCAATACTCTAATGGGGTTGTATGAGGTCTTGCGTTATTTATGTTACATGTGTATAATAAAAACAAAACACTGTCTGTTTTACTTTTATTACAATGGGCAGACTCGCATTTGCCGCTTGCTTAAAAGTAGCCTATTGACTTTTTACACTTACACTCCAATTTATATAAAAAGACTTACTGATTTTGATAAAATTGCCCGAATTCTGCTTATCTCGTATGGGAGAGAGGGAGACACTCGGCGGCACCGCTTGAATGGCAGCAGTGTGATACATGACAGTCGAAGAACTGCTCACCATGTCGAGGACCATTAGGAGTAGAATCCTGTAATGAAATAAAACACAATTCAAACTCAAACTCAAAGCATTTATTTCAATTAAACCATTTACAAGCACTTTTGAATTGTCAAAAAGTCGACCAGTTGGAAAGTTGAAGCTAGTTGCCCATTCCAAAATGTAGATCTCTATGGAGAAGAACGGGCAAGAAACTCCATGGACACTATTTTTAATCATGTTAGGTATTACAAAATCTTGGGAACATTATTCTTGTTGCTTTTATAAGTGAGAACAATGTAAAAAAAAAACAATTCTAAATATAAGATTTAAAATAAGCCACGGAAGTTACGAGATGACCAGTCTCAACCGACGGCGCCTTTTCACGAACTTGAACAATATTATTGTGTCTTCGAATTTTAGGTTCCAAGACATGCCGGTTTCCTTACGATGTTTTTATTCACCATTTTGAGAGCAGTGGTGATGAAATCATTTACATAAAGTAAAGTGCCTTTCTGGGTTCCAACCTAGGACTTACCACTCGTAAGTCGCGGCCGTTGATACTGCTCCAAAGTACCATTTTTTTTTTTTAATCCACAACCACGTTTTCCCTTGTATCTCGCCTGTCCTAACTCGTCTTCTAGTTGAAATATCCTCTTCGGTAGATCGGAGTATTCTGTGGGTTACAAAGTGAATTTTTCCACTTACCCGTGCGTACATGACATTATTGTTGAATTCCTCCACTTGTTACACTTTCCGAGGATTCCGTATGAATGGTGTATAACTACAAATGCAGCTCCAGTATCTGTTTCTGTTTGGATATTACATAGAGCTGTAAAAACCCCCAGTGGGAAGAAATAATGGAAAGTTGAAAAAGCAGGCAAGTGAGTTTATTTTTCCAATAATTAAGTAGGTATTTTGCCAGACCTACCACCAATGGAGCCAAATAAAATGTAATCTTATTTCAAGACAATAAGACTCAATTTTAAATAAAATAGGAATGCTAGGGTCAAAACGATTTTCTTAATTAATAAATTATAAGGAGATAATAATAGGTAGCTTAAAAAAAATAGCTTTGGTCATTGTATTAGCTATGCTTTTAACTCAATACTCTAATGGGGTGTATGAGGTCTTGCGTTATTTATGTTACATGTGTAAGTATATATTTTAGTGTTAGATGGTTGTGTTGGATCATTCGGTTCCCTACAAAATTATTGAGCTGGATGGTGCAGATCCCTGCGTCAAATTCGTGAACGGGCGCCGTCGGTTGAAACTGATCATCTCTTAAGGCCCATAGTATCCTCATCTCCCGTCTGAATGCTAAAGCACGACTGCCGCCCGCGCCCGCGCAGGGCACCTCTGAGGCTTTATCTCAAAATGGGGATATTCCTTGGCAAATGTTGATTAATTTACAATTGTGCTCTAGCGATTCTGTGGTCCCTCTAACTATCTATTTTTCAGTGTATTTTTTTTCCAAATAACGAAGCCGTTTAGTAGGAGTATGGAATAGAAGCCAAAATATTGCGTGTTGGAAAATATTTTTTTACAGCAAAAGTATTAACCATACATAAAAAGTACCCTCTGCAAAATGATCTATATGAGTCTATAGCAAAATCATATATTTTTAAAATCTTCAAGACAAGCCGTTAATGAGCAGTACGGTTCATAAAGTGACCGTGTTACGCTACCAAACGGGACTTAGGCCCTTAACTTCCAGGTCTTATTTTCAATCTTATAATTAGAATTGTTTCTTCATTTCTCACATATAGAAGCAACAAGGATAATGTACCCAGGATTTTGTAATATCTTGATTTAAAAGTGTCCTTGGAGTTTCTTGCCCGTTTTTATCCATAGAAATCTACGTTTTGGAATAGGCAACTAGCTTCTACTTTCCAACTAGGTACTGATTGACTTTTTGACAATTCCAAAGTGTCTGTACTTAAATGGTTTAATTGAAATAAATGCTTATGAGTTTAAACTCATAAGCATTTATTTCAATTAAACCATTTAAGTATATTGTAGGTAATGTATTTTTTTTAAGAGACATGTAAATAAAGCTTAGGTACAGCTTACCTATACCTACACTACAGTTTTCAGTATCGAGAAATGGTATTAACCACTCTATGGAAGTAAAATACTGCAACAGGAAATATTGAAACTAAACGCGCGGTTCGTACTAAGTCAAAATGTATGACTATGAGAAAGACACTATGCCGTTGTACGCACGGCTACACATCAAGCTATACATTTCCAGTTTACGCTGATCTCGCACTGTACCTACGGAAATCCTATACAATGTGAGATCAGCTTATACTAGCCACTAGCTTATTTAGCCGTGTGTAATGCAACAAGTATGTGCGAAATCAAATCACACATCATCGACAATCACCGACCAGGGAGAGATCAGGCGCAGGAACGATGGCTTTACGTACTCTCCGACGCACGGGCTGCCATAATAACCAGCTAATTATTTTCAATCACAGTCTGAATCTGAATTATTTTGAAAAATGTCTGCTCAACAACATTAGAGCAACAACAAGTAATACCGGGTTCTATTTGTATGAAGGGTTGCGAAATAGATCCGAAGTATCTCCGTTCGAATTTAGAACATTCCCATTAAGGTATTTTCCAATTGATTAAAAACTTGACGTCACGTGTGGTCATGCCTGCCAGGGGTGCGGGTTGTTCGAAAGAGATACCGCTGCCCCTGGCACACAGGCAACTGAGTGAACACGGGTGGGTTTTAGTCAGTAAAAGTCTGACACGCCCTCAGGCTCCACCCAGAGCGGGAGAAGTTATTTGATGATTTCCCATCCAAAAAAAAAAACTTGTGGTCACGTGATAAAAAGTCATCGTAAGGAGCGTTTTAGCGGTAAATTAAAAACAACGAAAAGTAAATTTAGTTCAAAACGTTTGTAATTGGGAAAATGGATATAAATCAATTTATTTATATTTTTCTGTTAAATGCTCAGTCCCAATTTTTAAATTAAAATAGTTTTTAATAAATTGGAAAATACCCTATTCTCATTGAACTCGGATTCAGCAACGCTCTGACGCAAACAAGATTTTCTGGTCAAAATGATTGAAAACGCAAAATCCACAAAACTGAAAGCAGATTGATTGTTATCTTTGAACAAATCTCGTGTTATCGCAAGACTGTATTTCCCAAGGGGTAGACAGAGGTCGGTACTCGCACATTTCGTTCAAAGTAACATTGTGGAATACAAATTCTTTGCAAAATGCAATGACGTAAATACACGCATCATACGCGAACTTTAGTGCACTCAAAAACAGCGTAAACCATGAATAACCTGCTAGTACAGACGCCAGCACATCAAGCTACCCCAAACTGTTAAATTTTCCCAATTAATCATGAACCTTATGCATAAGTTAAAAAATTGAAACTCTATCAAAGAAATTTGACAGATTGAAAGGTATATACATATTTAGTTACGTCACTAGCGTTGCGCCGCGTGTCTGGATGGTACGCTAATAACACGGCAGGCAATTACCTTGCATTTATCTTGCCAATATTGAGCGCCGGTAACGCATCTAAAGGTAATATATCACTGGCAAAATGTCTCAGTTTTGACTTTTTTGTTTCCAGGTCTAGTGAAATTGGGTGTCCACTGCGTGACAGGCAAGAAGGTGGCAATTAAGATCATCAACAGGGAGAAACTCAGCGAATCTGTGTTGATGAAGGTATAATCACTTTATTACCTACTTAGAAAACGTTCCTCGTAATAAAATTGCGGTGGGATTTTACCGCGCACTGGATTTAGGTACAGGTTTCGGTGATGAACTGAGCATTTAGAATCCAACAGAGTGCATCCAAAGGTGCAGCGCGTCAAAAAAAAACACTGTTTGATTTTCAACTCTTGGCGCCAGGCAGTGTTTTAAAGATCCAAGGTGCGAAAAAATCTCGCCGCGATATTTTTACGTCCGTGCGTAGGTAGTAACATAGACTAACATTCAATCAAATACGCCATCTGCTGTTGAGTAGCTTCAGCTACCTAATTTGTTTATTATTATTTTTAAATAAAATATCATAAATAATAGTGCCAAAAAATCTAGTTTAGACTAAAAAAAAGAAAAACAGTAGATACCTACTTACGCCATCTATTGGCAGTGATGAGAATTACAAATTACAAGTCTTTCTGACATATTTCCATTGTTGGATTTCACTAAAATAAAACCTTTTATATTTTTCAGGTGGAAAGAGAAATAGCAATTATGAAATTGATAGAACATCCACACGTATTAGGGCTGTCCGATGTTTACGAAAATAAGAAATATTTGTAAGTATATATATGTTATTCTACTCTAGCAAGTAGGCACTTAGACCGGTACAGTATCTAACTAGGACTATTAACTATAAGTACATCGAGTTTTAGAAAGAGAAAACTGACAGTCAGTATGAGTGAATAGTTGGGCTATGGGAAATGATAGGGTTAAAAAAAATGTAGCAATTGAACAGAATAAGGTTAGATGGTTTGGTCATGTTGAGAGGATGAATGAAGTGCGGTTATCAAAACGTGCCTGACTATTTACAAGGCAGATGTAAGTGGAAACGCCGTGAGGGGACGCCCTAGGAGGACATAATATACTCGTTTAGTGACCTCCCGTGCTATTTTGTAACCATCTCACCGAGTGAAGTGCTAGGAGTAATAGTGTTCTGTGGTGAAGTGAGCCGAGTGAGCAGTGAGCGTGAGCATGGAGTGAGCTGTCAGTGTCATCTCACTGATGCTAGGGATTGACTAAGCAGTACATTTACAATCATAATCAAGATTAAATCTCTATTATGATTGTACGCTAATTCTATTGATAATTTTATTACGATTTCAAAGCTAGTGTTTAAGTGTGCATCATGCATTACATTACATTATATGCGCATTCACGCCTCAGGCAATATAAGGACTAGTCTAGGAAAAAATAGACCGAAAGAACATTGAGTTTCTGACTGAGTTTTTGTTTTGCTACTTTATTTGAAAAACCTCCCAAAATGTAATGCATGATACACACTTAAACACTAGCTTTGAAATCGTAATAAAATATCGATAGAATAAGCATACAATCATAATCGAGATTTAATCTCGATTACGCATAAACACTCACTTCACCCGGTGAGATGGTTACATGGCTCATTGGTGATGGTCTTCAGAAAGGTCAGATGCGTAGCTCACTCGTAAACGGCGCGTGTGCATGGCCAGATGTATGAATGTAAATGAGGCAAAAAGAAGTAAGTACCTATGTTAATTCTAATGGACTTCTCTATTATTTTTCAGATATTTAGTATTAGAACATGTCAGCGGTGGAGAGCTGTTCGATTACCTGGTGAAGAAAGGGCGGCTGACTCCTAAAGAGGCACGCCGCTTCTTCAGACAGATAATATCCGCGCTCGACTTCTGTCACAGTCACTCTATATGGTACGTATTGCTAAAGGACCTCATTTATTTCGTACACAAAAAGAGCAGAGGGGTAATTGCGTTACACAATAACAGTTGGAATGGCTTTAATTTTGACAGTTCAACAACAATTGATTGCGTTACTTATGTACGTTTTTGAGCAGTCAATTTTTTCGAACATTATGAAGCAATGGATTACTTAGCAATATCCATCGCAATAATTCAGATTCTGATTGAAAGTGTGTAACGCAATTAGAGAGCTGGTCAGAAAAAAAAAGCTGCTTTCTTATGGGCAATGAAATCTTGAATATTTTTTAGTATCGCTATGAAAGTCTACTATTAACGCCCTGGCTGCTAATTGAGTTTGAAAGTACAGACGCCAGCACATCGAGCTATCCCAAACTGTCAAGTATTCACAATTGAACATAAACCTTAAGCTTTTGCAATAAAGTTGAAAAACTATCAAATAAATTTGACAGATTGGGGTAGCTTGATGTGCTGGCCTCTGTTCTAAAAATCATATTTTTGCCAGCAATATTTTAGACAACAGTTATTGCACATGGTATGAACATGGTAATATTATTATTGATATACTTTAGACAAGAAACGGTCAAAACTGGAAATATTGAAGTCAGAATGAACCAAGTACTTTTGCTTCGTGGAATAAACGCCTCAAAATTAAAACACAACTACTGCCATCTAGTGTCGAGTAACGCTACTAATCACGTGACAGTTCCGGGCCTCACCTCGTTAAACCTAGACACTCAAAATACAACCGAATTCATGTTCTTTTTCAGCCACCGCGACCTAAAACCCGAGAACTTACTTTTGGATGAGCGGAATAACATCAAGATAGCGGACTTCGGGATGGCGTCGCTACAGCCGGCCGGCTCGCTGCTAGAGACATCTTGCGGCAGTCCGCACTACGCCTGCCCTGAAGTTATTAGAGTAAGTACCTACTTGGTACTTTCCTAGTTCATTCATTCACAATCAAAACCAAGTCATCAAATAAAATGAAAACTATACTTAGTACTTACCTACTTACTCAAGCAAAAAAATATTTCATGTAGGTAAGTAAACAAAGCATAATACCAAAAGACTTCGTATACATAACAGGGCGTGACAGCTAACATGCGCAAGGCTGAATTATGTTCACACAACAGACAGCATTTTTGCCATGTAAGTCGTCGATTTGTTCCAATCCAACAGAGTGCATATCAGCGCTTCGTAAAACACACTATTCGATTTTCAACTTTCGGCGCTTAGCAGTACGTTGATGATCCAGTGCGTGATAAAATCCGCGGACTTCGACTGACAGCCGTTACACTACATAACTATAAAGTGTCTGTATCCTGTATTGTATTTATGAACGTAATTCAATTACTGTGTGTTTATTATGCGTTCAATTGTGAAACGGGACGGGAGAGTGTTGGCCAGACAAATACTATTTGATGAGGCAGTTACCTAGTTAACTTTACGTTGGTCTTGCTAGCTCATGGATTTTTCAGCAGATTGAGATAACACCATAAATCCGAGTTCGGTGATTTCTATCGAACTACTATCAGAAGAATGATCTTCTGACAGTAGTTCGATAGAAATCACGGAACTCGTCCGGTAGAACCTAACAAATCGAAATACAGTTCTTTTTACAAAACTGACAACTTAGTCCGGTGCTACTTAAGTTGTCATTTTTTTATTGATCTTTACCTGAATCGAAATAAAGTTGGAAATGCAAAAACTGGCCCAGAGCTTTAGGCTAGAACTAAAGTTAGATCCCTTTTTGTAATATAACGGATCCTGTTCATTTTAGACTTGTCAGTTCAGACGAAACGGATAAATGCCGGAGCAATCTACTGGCTCCATTGAAAATAGGACTGTATTTCCATAACCTAAAGTAGAAAATTGAATTAATATTGACAGTCGGCTCGCGCATTCTCGCGATTCGGTTGCTCTCGGTTTGAATTTGGACTCGAGCATTTCTAAGTATATTTTTGAACAAATTTACAGAAATAAATACTTATCATTTTTATACTATTTTACAGAAATGTCAGTTAGATGCAGCTGTTTTTCTGCATTGTCAGCAATCATTGAGTTACTATTGGGATACACTCGTAACTCAATGATGAACTTACCTACGTACGGCAACACATTTTTGATTTTGGCATAAACCTTTGTGGGTAGTTATTGTCATTCCTTGGTGAGGTCACATGTTGGACACAGATAATCCTTTGTTCCCGCTGCAAAATCTTATCTTATCTTACAAATAAATAAAAATTGAAGTGTCTGTTTGTAACGTCATATTAACAACTTTTTATTTAATCCATATAAGTATAATTATTATATACTAATGATTAAATTGTGTCTGTCTGTTTGTTCCGGTTAATCTCCGAAACGGCTGGACCGATTTCGATGGAATTTTCACTGGCAGATAGCTGATGTTACAAGGAGTAACTTAGGGTATTTTTTCCCATGGGCACAACTAGTTTGAAATAAAACAACAAAATAAATGGAAAAGTATTTTAATACAATTCTGCGCCAAAAACATGGCGGGAAAACTTACAATTGACGTACAAGATGGCGTCGACAAAATAGTTAAACCAAAGTTTATTAAATAACCCATATCCTCATAATTATCTAGTTAAGTACTTTGAACGCAAAACTGTGGTTCTAATTGAATTAAGTGGCTTTATAGAGGGCTGGAAATTGAGCGTGGGTGTTGATGGTACACTCTTACATTACGAGTGACGTTTATTAAATTGTTTATTCTGACTTATACGCGCTTAGCTTTCGTAGTAGGTAATAGCGTTATAAGCCTTATTTAGGCCAAAACAACAACCTAATTGCGTAACGCATGATCAATCATAATCTGAATAATTTTGAAACAGACTGCTTGCTAAACCATTGCTTCATATGTTCGAAAAATGTGTATGCTCAACAACGTAAATAATGCAATGAATATTGTTGAACCGTCAAAATGAAACAGATTATGGTTGATCGTGTGTCAATTAGGGTGCAGGTATAGGTACCATAGAACGTAGAAACTATACAAAATTGCAGACGAGATTTAGTTGAAAAAAAAAAATGGCTAGCTTAGCAACTTGTGGTCAATGGTCTTATCAAACCGAACTTCGAGGCGTTTGATAATACGATTTACTGAAAAAACTGCTGAAATATTACGGTAGGTAAGTATGTGGAAGCTAACTAATTTTGCAGCCAACTAGGTAGTATAAGAAAATCATTAAAATCAAACATAGCATCACAACTATTCCCAGGTGCGTTAGGCAGAAGAAAATCAGACATACGCTGAAAATTTAGCAGCGATTCAAATCTTCACCGACAATATAGACTATTTTTTTCAAGCACAGGCGCTTTGCTTATATCCTAACGCCACATACCTTGAAAACGGTATGTCCTAGAAACCGAAAATTCGAAGACATGTAACATCTACTGATTGACTGATTACGGCCCCTCTCGAAGAGAGGACGCCTATGTCCCAGCAGTGGAAACATTATAGACTGATTTATTTATGCAATTCTCTAAATTATGGTGAACACCACTTAAAAATCCGTCACAATAACAACGCAGTCACACAGAATCATAAGAAGGCTTAAAGTCACCCAAAGGGCAATGGAGAGGGCTATGCTTGGAGTTTCCCTGCGTGATCGAATCAGGAATGAAGAGATCCGCAGGAGAACCAAGGTAACAGACATAGCCCGAAGAATTGCCAAACTTAAGCGGCAGTGGGCAGGGCACATTGCTCGCAGAACAGATGACCGATGGGGCCGAAAAGTTCTGGAGTGGCGACCACGCACCGGAAGACGTAAAGTTGGAAGGCCTCCCACAAGGTGGACCGATGACCTTGTGAGGGCCGCAGGAGTCCGCTGGTTGCGGGAAGCACAGAACCGGTAAGTAGCGGAGCTTGGGGGAGGCCTATGTCCAGCAGTGGACGTCTTTCGGCTGAAATGATGATGATGATGACACAGAATCATGACGACGACTTCAATTTATTTGACCAATTCAATGGTACCAATAGATATAGATTTTAATCAATAAATAATGTGACAGTTAACTAACATAAACAAAGTACTTAATTCAGTTTAAACTACGCAGTTCCTACTGACTAACAATGAGATTACCGAAACGGTTCAACAAGTCAGATTAGGCGTGACCTTTATACCGGAAAGAGATACCCTTAAATTAGATTATCATTTTCCGTTTTGTAAATGTGTTTTAATTACTCACCCGCGGTGAGGCTAAAAGAATTAACTTTGACTCATTTGAAATATTACGGACAAACATAACATGACGCCTGTATTCTCGAACGGGTAGGCAGAAGTGTTTCGTATACCCAGATTTTGTCAGTTGTGTTTAAGGCGAAAACACCAAGGGAGCCCAGGAAATTCGAATTTTCTTACGTTTTTAGAGTTCCGTACCTCAAAAGGTATAAAGGAAACCTTTATAAGATCACTCTCTTGTCTGTCTGTCCGTGTGTCACCACCGATTTTCTCAGGAACGGGTGGACCTAGCAAGTTGAAATTTATACCACATACTGAGGTCTATAGTCCCTATTAGGTGTATAAAAATCAAGGTCCTGAGTCAACACGATAAAAATATATGGGCAAATTTAGATTTTCGCGAAAACTTGTAAGTACTTACCAAAAAAATTTAGTACCTACCTTAATTCAACTTTTTTTATTTTTCGTTATTTTCCCTTTACTTATGCTATAAGACCTTGCTTTTAACCAAAAATTGACAATACTAGGTCAACCGGAAGTACCCTATAGGTTTTGGGTCGAAAACCTATATGGTAGTTCCCGTTGACCTAGAATCACGAAATTTGGCAAAAAGCAAGGCTTACAGCACAAATAAAGGAAAAATTCCAAAAAATTAAAAAAGTTGAAAATTAAGGTAAATTTTTTGGTAAGTACTTACAAGTTTTCGCGAAAATCTAAATTTGCCCATATCTTTTTTATTATGGCGGTTTAATGGGTAGGTACGGAACCCTCGGCGCACGAGTTCGCACTGGACCGCTTTTTTTTTAAATTTGCAGTTCCATGCCAGGTATTAAGTTGATTAAAATATGATTAGCCACTGTAACACGTACGTATTTACAGAATTACATTTATTCAAATAATTATTTCAACCCTGTTCAATTAACTCACTGAATTACTTTATTATGAAAAAGTCTCACATTTCGTTCAATATACAGTTTGACACTGCAAATTGCAATAAACATATGAAAAATTTCGAAATTTACAAAATATTATAATAATTAAAATCATCAATAAGTACAACTCTCCAAGTTCATATTTCCCTATTACACAATTACTTCATGAATTCATGACATTTAAGGCCAATTCTTAGGAGAATTTAATTAATGATTCTAATGATCATAATTTTGTAAATATAGATTTTTTACGGTACGTGAATCGTATTATGATTAACATACAACCTGCACCTTTAATTGCGTAACACACTATCAATCAGAATAATTTTGACGCATATTGCTAATCCATTGCTTCGTATGTTCGAAAAATGTGTCTGCTGACAACGTAAACAACGCAATGTATGTTGTTGAACTGTCAAAAATAAAGCCATTCTTACTGTTAGTATGTTACTACGCAATTACCCTGCCGGCTACACGAAAACGTCATTTTTGTCTACTCTTTCGTCGACAAAACGCTTCTCTACGATTCTCGTGCTAAGCTGCTGAAACTGAAGAATACCACCATTTTTTTTTTAAAGATATTGATATTATAGAGAGCCACTTTAGTTCAATTCCACATTGCGTTTTTATCTAATTTCTAGCTAGGTATATCAGATCTATATTAGAACTTATATTTGCCTAGGGCTGTAATAACTACTTTTTAGTACATATTCTTTGAACATAACTTAAGGTTAACATAACAAAGTTTATTTTCAAATTGGTTTACAATTTATTTCAAAAATTAAATTGGTTGCTGCATAATCAGGTTTTATTTTAGTAAATGCCACATAAACAAAATCGTTTTACAAAAAAATAAAAAGATGGACATTCGTTTTTTCAACCTATTTCAGAAAGTTAAGAAAAATTATAGCATAAGACTTATTTACCATGTATAATATATATGTGAGTATATGGTATATACTAAACGTAGGTAGCTGTTTTCATTGACAATGCTTATTAATACTCCAAGCTTGATGGTAAAACCTTTGTTTATTATAGCAAATGAAATCTTCTTAATGAAATCTTAAATACATTCACTGACAGACAATACACAGTCTGAACTGCTGAATCATGTAAGTCCGTGAGAACTTGGGCTGGCAGGGAATGGCTTTGTACCTGCGTTTTTTAACTTATATTGGTAATTAACCTGTACAGTACCGCTGGCCCAGTTAAGAGGCCATTACAATAGATAATTAATTGTGTCTCATTAGCCGGTAGTTGTACTCAATCTTCTCCAAATCCGGTTAGCCACATGGTACCCACTTATAAAATAAAGCATTGTCAATGAAACCAGTTTCATAATGTAAAAAAAAATGGTATGTACTTGTTACAATGAGCAATTTTATTTGAATCACAGTCAAAACGTCTTCATCAGTATCAAAAAAATCACAAGCCAGTATAAGCGTGTTTTGTGGACCTTCTTCTACCCTTAATAAATTGGTTGATTAGATCCTTATTTATTTGTAATATCAAGTTTACTATTTTTAAGTATTGTTTCTAAGAAATTAAGGCACTGATTGAAAATCAAATTGGTCAACCAATGCTTAAGGGAAGTTAGTAAAATGTAATAGAAAAAATCTACAACTACAAAATTATAAATCTTAACAAAACTTAAAGTATTACATAATATTAATTAACTATTAAAGTTTTGGTGTCCTAAGAAAGCGGTGAGTGGTCACACGAAATCTTTTTTGGCTCCGTAATGTCAAATACTGTGTGAAAATTACTGACTTTTACGACAGGCTAATTTGTATGACGGCCACCGCTATGCTAGGATCCCGTAGCTTTAGTTCCTAAAAAACCACTAAAATTGTGGTGGTAAAGTTAATAAAGTAATTAATAGTTTTTTTGTTAATTTTACCTAAATATGGTTTATGAAGTACAGTTTTTTCTAGCTGCTTGCTAACTAACCCAAAAATATTGGATAGGTTTTGAAAGAATTAATTCTCTGAAAAACTGTAAAACCTAAAATCGCACTGAAAAATAAAGGAATCACAGTAAAATCTACATACCTTTTATTGAAGCAAAGGTCCTAGGGTTGGTATATGAGTTCCAATATTATTCTAGGTATATTGTTAGGTCCTAACCATTCAAAATGTTAATATAACTTTTAACAGAACTTAGAAATAACAACAAACCGTTTTAACTATCTCACACAATTTATCATAATCATATTAATTAATAATAACTAGAGAACATACATCTGAAATTCCTGATCAAGATATTTTTGGTGATTGTTTTTTTGCAATCAATTATATTTTCAAGTAAATTAGATCAGGAATCCCAGAAAAATGCAAACAAAGAAAATGGCGAAAGCATCTTACCAGTATCTAAACTCTCAGTCATCATCAACTCTTTGCTTTTTGCTGGTATTCGAAGGTGTCTGCGGTGGAGAGTTGTTAGTGTCCCGACGCTTGCCAGAATGTCTTGCACAGTTTGTACCAGACTGACGGTTGGAGTGTGAGTGAGAAGATTCTCGTGTCGGTGAGAACTGCTTTAGCATCTCAACATCATTGAAAATTACCTGGGCGCCTCCACCACAAGTAGGAACCACATCTCCTTTATACAACTTTGTTTCTAATTCTCCATCAGTGTCTTGTTCCTGGGAAATCAGACAGTATTTCGATGTCCTAGAGTTGGCTATGTCTTTGACACTTGTTAACTTACTTATGACCTTACTGTTGACGATGTTTGGCTTCATTACTGTGCCCATGGGCACTATTTTGTTGGGGGCGTGTTCGACCCAGCCTCGGCCGTCGGCGGAGATAGAGCGACGGTGTCTAGGGTTGGCAATCGCTATGCCACGACGAGATGACGATGGCGTGTCTCTCTGCGTGGGTGTCTCTCTTTGATTGTGATTTGTCTGTGGTACAGAGCTGAATGGGGTAAGCAAATGGGCTGGCAAAGCTCTGGGGGTTGACCCTGGAGTAAAATTTCCATCTCTGTTGCTTGTCTGTGCACCCATTTCTCCTGTAATCTTGTTGAAATCATCATTGTCTCCCCGGTTAAGAGCTTGAGCTATTATTCTCAGTCTGTTCTCTTTTTCTTCAATAGCATTTCTCAATCTTTCCTTTTCACAATTTATTTCTTTTGCTTTCTCATGTTCAGCTGCAATCTTGTGATTATATTTTCTTTCTAGAATCTTCTTTTGTTTTTCTTTGTCGAATTTGTTTTGGCTAAGCATCATCTCTTTTTCTTGCAAGTCTCTTTTCAATGACGATGTGTACTCTGTCAATTCATTTAGCTTTCTTTGATGTGTTAGTGATGCGTTTTCAGTACTGGTCAAGCGTTCTTCAAGAGCTCTCACCCTGCGTTCGGATGCTGCCAACTGTCCACGCAAAGAAGCATTTTCACTCCTGATTTCCAGAGAGTCCTTTTCAAGGTCCAACAGAGCAGACCTCAACCTTTCATCTTTGATAGCTTTGCTACGTTTCAGAGTTTCACGTCTACTGATCCTCATTTCTAAATGAGCCATAAGTTCTTTGATTATATGAGCTGCTTGAGAACTGTTCAGTTCTAGGCTTGGGAAATCAGGTCCAAGACTGTAGACAAGGCCCAGGTCCATCTCTAAGTCTTTAGCTTCCGGCCTGCCCATGTTGTCTCGGGCTGTTGTGAATAGTCTGTTAGCCTTACGACGGCCTGATGTTAAGCCAATATTAGCGGCAATGTCAATAATCTGTGGTTTAGCCACTTCAACCTCGGCAGCCATCTCTGCAAACCTCATCACTTGGAGAGTCTCATCATAATCTTCAGCTCTTGGGTTAGCACACACAACCATTCGCACTTGGCCTTCTCCTTCAAAGAAATTCTTGAACAAATGGGTGATTTTTGACTCTCTGTACGGAACCATGTTATTTGCACCGCTAATCTGATTTTCTCGTAATGCTTCCAGGCAAGTTCTGAGAGTCATCAAAGACTTGTTAATGTTACCAGCTTCTCGTAGACGTTGACCTGTGTTCTTAGTTCTGTTTGTGCGTTCACTGCCAGCTAAGTCAACTAAGCTAAGCTGACTTATGTTGAGAAACTTTTTATTTTGGATCACAGCTTCTCCCATCTCATCTACAGGTGCCTGCACCAATCGAATTGTGAACACAGAGTGGCTTCTGCTTGATTCGGCGTTTAATGAAGTATACGCCATACGTTTTCGTTTCAAACCCATGTAAAATGCTTCAAAAGCTTCCTCGGCAGACTTGATTTCCACTTCAGTTACACCGTGAACATACATGTTATGAGCTGCATCTTCACGAATGATCTTAACAGGCAAGTTTCTACTAATTGGAGGCCCATCTTCAAGTAAATCAAACACACTGTTGTTATAAATTTCTACATAAGTTACAAAGACAGCATATTGATTATCTTCATTAATACCCTCAATTTTAGTAACATCTGATGATGACATAGCTAAATCAGGATTTGAATAGTTCTTCCTTCCACTTTTGAATTTGTGGAGCTCTTGCTGCCGCTCCAACATGGCTTCCGCCTCATTTTGAATATCGAACATGTTCATTTTGTCAGGTTTGAAAATGTACTTGTGTGCTTGGAACTCGTTTATAGTTTTAAAGATAATATTCAAACATCTTGGTAGAATGCCGCAATTTTGCGGTTCACCGGTCATTGTGAATGTTTTGCCACTGCCTGTGACACCGTAAGTAAATAATAAGCCATTTTTACCTTTGATTAGCCCTTCAACTATCGGGAAAGCGACTTTGTCGAACACTTCTTGTTGATTCGTTTCTGGCGGGAATACTTCTTTGAAAGTATACTTCATAGTCTTCGCGTTCTCGTTTCTGTAGCTTATAGCAGTCGCAGGAGGCGTCAGTAGGACCATAGTAGGTGAAATTATCTTCATACATGATGGTGAATCAGAGTCTCTTTGCATAGGTCGTAGTCGGCAATATACTTGTACCGGATCTCTCTCACCAATTAGGTTTTGTTTACTCCGAGCTGGTGTCCGCATGTCGTTTAATCTTTGTTTCGATTTAGCGGACTTCATTTTGAACGTATTTTGATATCACATACACTATCACAAATTATATTTTTCAACGGATTGATGAAATCAAAGCAACGGTCGTTCGGTTCGTTCATGAATTATCAATATGTTACAAACATTTCAATTATTGAATTGCGAGGTTTGTGGTCTCTTTCTAGCACGTGGGGTTTGTATGTCGTTGTCTCGTGTGTCGGCTGACAGTTGGTGTCTGCTGTATTTGGTCGGGTATTACTCGACCGTTTAAAGCTAGTTTGACATAATAGGAATGTTGCTATAGTTCGAAATAAACAGTCCGTAAAAACACAAAAAGAAACCACCACCTCGACATTATTTTCATATTGTATAATTTATTTTACAAAATTATGAAGTAAATAATAAGGTAAATGAATATTAATAAAGTAATTGATTGTAGATACCTTATTGGTTATAAATGAGAGGATATAATCGAAAGATAGATGACACTTCATCATTTCTTTGATATATATATCACACAATAATATAAATCGTCCAAAAAAACTTTTTTAAATTAAAATTACTCCGATAAAGTTTTTAAATATTGACGAAAATAATTGTTTTCATCGCGTGAGCAATTACCCTAGTTAGGGGAAATCTTCACTTAGGGTGCCACATTTAAATCTTACAAAGCTGCCAACTTAAAAAGATTACGGCTACGTTCCGATTTGCGATATAATCGATTTTAGCGTGCTTTGTTCACACCCGTTCCGAATCTATCTTGCCGCCGACCATGCCTTATGCTGTAGTCCGCGCGGAACTAGTTGGCCGCGCCTTAGTTGGGGACAGGGGTGAGGCGGCGAGTTGCCTAGCGTTCGCAACGCACATGAGATTATAGACAGTGATGACTAATCTCGAGATATCGCATTATAGTAGAAAACATGTACCTAACATCCCTAGTAAATGAACAATAGAAGTAAATAATTAAAAAACACTTAAACTTTTAGAAGTTTTTATTGTAATTATTTAGTCATTTCAAATAAAGCAAAAACAAATTATATGAAATTATTCTGACATATTCTCAAATCACTTGATTCTGGACTTTCTGAATTTGAGTCTGAATCATCTTGTAAGTTTATAATGATTTCGTCCATCACAGCATCAAATCTAATATAATGATTCCAGTATTCTGCTTAATTTTTTTGTAATGGTCATCATAATTCTGCCATTTTTCGGCAGAGAATTCAGCAAATAACCTTGTTAGTATTGTAATTTTTTCGTCCAATGTTGCATAATGTGATCTTTGGCCAGACAATTTTTAATATTTGCCCACAAAAGCTCGATCGGGTTGAGGTCTGGATGGTACGGAGGTAGCCTGAGAACAGTATGACCTGCAGCTTTAAAAAGTTCATCAATCGTGTATATATTTTTTTCTGATGGAGTCGTATTCACGTTATGATTCTGCATATTAATTTTCAAACTGGACATAGTCGGTTTCTTCTCTGCTTGCCCACCATGATAAGCAGCATTATCCAAAATTACGACTGAGTTTGGTGGAAGTTTAGGTATTCATTTTTGATCAACCCAGTTGTAAAAATTAGTAGAGTTCCTATCACTGTGATCATGCCTCGTTTTTGAATCTGATTTAAAAATCAGTCGCCGACTAAACGCAAATTATGGATGTGAGCGATTATGTTCTAATTCGGAATGCAGCCTACGTAATATTACTCTGTTCCACGAATCAAACGAAACTGCAAAAAATATTTTGTTAAAAAATATTGGTTATATGATCCAAATAATAATATTCTGAATGTTACAGTGTAATTTAAATAAAAGAAGTAACTTTATCAACACGAATTAATTTAATTTCAACGTTGTTGCAAGAAATGATAACGCCAAGAAATCACCACAGGTTAAACAAAATCATAACAAAAAAGTTTTATCTGTGACGATGATATCTTCACGCTACTTGGCAAATTGGAATAAACAGTTTTCTCTATATTTTGAAATAGAATACTTAATTAAAATGACATGAAATGTTTTTCTCTTTCAGGGTGAAAAATACGACGGTCGGCGCGCTGACGTATGGTCGTGCGGGGTGATTCTATACGCACTGCTGGTCGGTGCGTTACCCTTCGATGATGATAATTTACGTCAATTACTTGAAAAGGTAATTCAAAATTTAATTATGTTTTAACGTTATAATGGAAGCGACTAAGTGGCCCGCAAAATTCAAGTTTTCTTCCGTTTGTTGCAATTTGCTGCAGGCTTAGCATGACGCTTTTGTATTTCTACTCTACCGTATACTAGAAATCGCTTGTTGACATTTCTCGGTACAAAACTGTCAATTGTCTACAAGGAAACGTCATTTTTGTCTACTCTTCCGTCGACAAAACGCTTCTCTATGGTCCTCGTGCTAAGCCTGCAGGTCAGCGTCAGGTAGCGTGCTGATTAAATATGATTCGTGAGCGTAATAAATATTGCTTTACAGAATTAAAATTATCAATATAGCCCTCTAAGTTCATTAATCCCAAAATACAGGTTTTAATAAACCTAGATCGGGCGGGTCACTACCTAACATTATAATTCCGAAATATCATCACTTGCACTAATAATAAAAATATTTCAGAAATGTTTATTTTTAGGCATTTTAACTATATGAAAAAAATACTACTTTTGGCTGAATGTAGGTAACTACTCTTACTTACTTACTAACTTTCAAAGTAAGAGTGAACAGGCATCTTCTGGGCACGCTCGATTAATCATAGACCACATCAATCGCTTTCCATAAGCCGTAGGTAATCGAGGTCAAGAGCAGGCCCATTCAATAATAAAAATAATAGTTAAAAAAACTAAAAAACACGCTTTAAAAACCAAACTAAAAAAGGAGAAAATAATTTAATTCAATTAAAAAGCGTGGGGTGCTTTTTGAGGTATTTTTGTAATCAATTAATGTCAAGCACCCCACGCTTTTTAATTGAATTAAATTATTTTCTCCTTTTTTAGTTTGGTTTTTAAAGCGTGTTTTTTAGTTTTTTAAACTATTATTTATTTTCTATTTTTTAGTTCTGCTAACTACAAAAACGTGATATATTTTTTTTTCTATTTTTTTTTTAAAATTATTGAATTGTTATCGGTCCTCGACAATTTTCAATGAAATGTGACCGTTTAAAGTGGGTCAAAATCGCGCGCAAAGGAGTCGGTTACATACTAACATACAAACAAACATACAAGTGAAGCTAATATAAAGCGTGTAAAAAGAGTAAAAAATGAATTTTATTTTATGTAAGTGCGCTGTAAGTAGTGCGCCAGCCAAGTTCGACACAACAGTTACCTACCTACTCATGTTGTATTAAATTTTGCTTTCAGGTAAAACGTGGTGTATTCCATGTACCACATTTCGTACCTCCTGACTGCCAACAGCTTCTGCGAGGGATGATAGAAGTCAACCCTGAGAAACGGATGACGGTAAGAAAAAAAACTGTTTTAAAGTAGGTATTATATTAAGCTTGCTTGAATATTGTTGTATATTGAACCTATTGCGCGTATGACACGCGTGTGTGTGTGTCGAGCGCGCGACATCGCTATAACGTACTCTAATAAATCAGTAGGTATGACATTGACTCGCGGTTTGATTACTTGTGTAGGTACACACGGCTACACATCAAGCTATACATTTCCAGTAAAGCTGATCTCGCATTGTATAGGATTTCCGTACAGTGCGAGATCAGCGTAAACTGGATTTTTATAGCTTTATTTGTAGCCGTGTGTACTATCACCGCTCCCGTTATATTAGTAACAAATTTATATGAAAAACTTTCTTAACGTTTAAGAGCCACGTTTAGGGCTTTGTAATTTTTTCTATGAAAATAAATTAATATTTTGAACCATTCGTACTAGTATTAACATCATACGCTGTTCATATTTTCGTTGTTTTTCTGTTTAATATGTAAGTACAGACGCCAGCACATCAAGCTACCCCAAACTGTCAAATTTTCCCAATTGAACATGAACCGTATAATATGCTAAACAATTAGTTGAAAACCTATCAAAGAAATTTGACAGATTGGGGTAATTTGATGCGCTGGCGTCTGTACCTACATGAATATAAAGAAAATACAAGGCGCCAGGCCTTGTATTTTCTTTATTCATGTAGGTACTTTGTTTTCATTTAATTTTAATTGCGTGTTGTGCTATTTCTTGTGTGAACGAAATATGTGATTTATCTAACTATGTTCACCTCGTCGTATGGTGGGCTCTTGTAGCTAATTCGAATTGTACCAGTCAAATAGTCGATGAGTTCGCTACGTCTACCAGCGCTGTGACACTTTTTTAAATGTCGCAGCATCATGCTGAGTTAGGGGGCCTTTTGGCCTCGTACAGGACTTTTTTTTTTGCTAAGCATATTGTGTAGTTAAGTTTGTGATAATCCTGTGCGAGTCTAATAAATACTTTTTCTTTCTTTCTATGTTATTTTCATGTCACCACTTTTTTCGACATCAAAATTATCAAGCATTTACCAAAGTTGAACCCTCCTTTCTCATCCCCAGTTGGCAGAAATCACCCGACACCCGTGGGTGACAGCCGGAGGACGAGGAGAGTTGGAACAGGAGCTACCAATGATGGAGGTGGTCCAGACCAGGGTCCTGCCGTCTGCTGAGGCTATAGACCCGGATGTACTGCAGGCTATTTGTAGCCTGGGCTGCTTTAAGCAGAGAGAGAAGCTGATTCAGGAGTTGCTCAGTCCACAGTGAGTTTTTTTGGTGTTGATTGTTGCTTTGGTGCAGAAGATTGTTTCTGGGAGAGACGGGTTTCATGATCTAAAATGCTGTGAGTGATTTTAAATAACGACGAATTGGAAAACTTTAGGCAGGATACCCTCAAACTAGGTGGAGCGATGTTCTTCGCACGATAACTGGTAGCAGCTGCATGGTCCATTGACTGTTATGAATCAATTATCTGGTGTTGCTGAGGAGATTTTTGCTCCACTTCTTGCAAGCTCAAAAATTAGGAAGCAGCTACCATTCTCCTTACTATCCAACAATCTTCCTCCGATGGATTCAATGGTGCTTAGAGCTCATACTTGCTCACTCGATCTATCCTCCTCACAATGCGACTGTCCACAACTCACAAGGTGTGAGTCTGTTAAGTATCTCGGAGTTTATGTAGACAGTTCTTTGAGCTGGAAACCTCACCTTAGCAATCTCATATCGCGAGTCCGCAAGTGTATATTTATTTTTAAAAAGCTAAGGCACTCCGCGGACTACCGTACAATTAAAACTGTTTATTATGCACTCTGTCAAAGCATAATAAACTATTGCATCACAGTGTGGGGTGGGACTACCAAGACAACTCTCCTTCCTCTGGAACGGGCACAGAGAGCTGTCCTCAAAGTCATGACCTCGAAGCCGTTTAGATATCCCACCTCGGCTCTTTACACCGAATGCCGGGTCCTCACTGTGAGACAGCTCTTTGTTCTCAGCACTATTCTGCGCAAACATCGCTCTCTGGTTTACAACCCGAATGCTGCTAAAAAACGTAGATTCTACGATGTATGCTCAACTGGTGGATGTAGAACGGCCTTTGCTCAGCGTCATTATGATGTTCTGTCTGGCCATTTATACAACAAAATAAATAAACTGTTAACCATTGCTCCTATGTGCCTGAATGGTTGTAAGACCCAGGTCACAGAGTGGCTATTGACAATCAATTATGATAAGACTGAAGATTTATTACGTATTTCAATCGCTTAGCCTAACGCAGTTAATAAGGTCATATATTCTTAATTATTTATATACATACTATAGACTAACATAAACACAAGTTCTCACCATATTTTTTTTTTCCTCTCAATTACATACATATGTTCTTCAATAGGCCAAATCACAGTTGGATTTATTAGTAAATAGTTATTTTGATAATATTATATTGTGCTCGGCTTACAACTATTGATACATGTTCAATTATAGGCGAGGACGCTGGCACCCTAAACACAAGTTAAATCTTACATTGGGTGCCAGAGTTCATCGAAAACACTCTTTCCCCTAGTTGTAACGCTGCATAGTGTTTATTATATAAGTGTTTTTCTTTTGTACACCTGAAGGTAATAAAATATTTTTTTTTTTTATTTTTTTTTTTTCTAGGACTGTTGACGATGAAATTCTGCTGATTGTTATCCGACTGTTATTACTTTTCTGCAGCCACAACACAGAGAAAGTGATCTACTTCCTGCTCCTGGAGCGCAAGCGGCGACGGCCGGCGCGCGACGACGAGCCGCGCCCCGCCGCGCCCGCCGCGCCGCCCGACGCGCCGCGCAAGAGGCTCGACACCTGCCGGGTAAGGACACTGGTATGGAACTACTCATTGAAGCTCTAGGGAAGCTGTAAAAATTTCTACTGACTTTACCTTTACTGCCTATCTCCATCTTTTTTCGTCTCGCGCAAAAACTACTTTATTTTTCGTACTTAAAAAAAAACAGTGACAGAAGTGAAAACTCGAACAACTACGTGTGTATTTTTTGAATCGTCAGGAAATATTTTTTGAGTGGTCAGATTAAACAACGTTCAACGTTTTCACTTAAAAAAATACTGGGTGTCGGGGACATCGGTGCGCAACCTATTATCTGAATGAATAGAGTTCATGATTCTAAAACCCTTTCGGAGAGTTTTCTCGTAGTCTAATAAAAAAGAAATTAGCTCTACCATACATTTTAATCGATGAAAACTTTCTATGCAAAGGGGTTCAGAATCATGTGTCATTCATAAATGGCGTCGATGTCCGTGCCTGTATTGAATGGCGTTCTTGGTTTTAAATGAATAGGCAAATGAAACGTGTGTATCGTCAAGTTACATTTTATTAGATTTTTGAAGTGAAAACTTCTTTAGACACGTTGGGCACGACGCTGTTACCGACACCACTGACAACACGAACGTACGAACGAACAACGTCGAACGTTGTAAAATCTGTTGATTCAAACAATATTTCCTGACGATTTAAAAAATACACACGTAATTGTTCAAGTTTTCGAATGCGCTCATTAAACATAAAAAAATTCTTAAATTATAAGTTATAATAAATTTATTAATTGAATAAATTTTTATATTTCTAATTAAATAACCTAAAATTCTCTTGATATTCTTTAATGATTGTATGGAACACCAATTGTAATGTTGTAAAATACCTACACCCTAATTTCGTAACACATTTTCAATCACAGGTTGAAATATTTGAAGGATATTGATAATCCATTGCTTCGTATGTTCGAAAAATTTGTCTGCTCAATAACGTAAATAACGCAATGAATGTTGGTGAACTGTCAACATGAAACTTCTACTGATTACGCAATTACCCTTGCCATACTGTTTTACTTATTTTTCTTCGTCGTCGTAAAGATAATTTTTGTACTAATTTCAGGTAAACGGGCAGTCGGCACACTTTGGTCAGATCAGCGAGGGATCACCCATAACGCCTCGAAGATCACAGTATAGGTACGAAGTACAAATTCATTCCTTCAAGTTTTTCGTTATGAGGGTAAGCAGTCATGTAGGTTTAGACACAGACAACTAATAACAGTTTTGACATTTTAATTTGGGTGCACGATAGTGTACCGCTTAGTTCTCACAAAAAATTTTGTTTGTTTTTTTTTTGGTATGCCAACATGTTGGTGTAAATAACACCGTAAAGTGTAAACTTCTTGGTGGACACGATAAAAAACTTTCCTTTGTCATGAGTTTATGACAAAGACATATTTTAGCTCTGACACAAAGAATGCGGGGTGCGAAAATGAATCGAATGTAAGGTGGTCGTCGATTCGATTCCCCCTTCCAACTTTCATTAGAGGCAGAAATGGGTAAGCAGAGCCAAAATTATATGTGTTGCCCTACTTTAGCGTTGCATAAATGCAACGAAGAACTTCGCCTGTATCCATACCTGTTCTTCCATATGTTTTTATGTGATTCTCCAAGTGCTTTTACAGTTAGATACTGACATTGATATATGCAAAAAACCCAAGATGGACAGTCTCGAACAGATCAGAAGTAACGGGTAATTCCACTTTGCCCCACCAAGCCCGCCACCCTGGTGTGGCAAAGTGGACTGCCTAAAATTTTGCAGTGGAATATGCCCCACTATTCTGATTTGATGGGGCGGATAACACTAGCATAAACACTTTGTGGATTCTGCCCCACTAGGGTTGGCAGCTCAGGATTTGTGTATGAAGGTTAACATGTATTTTTGAATCATTTGGGTTAGGTTAGGTTAGAACAGTGACCCTTAACGCGCGACGGCGAGCGAGCGAAGCGAGCGGTGCCGCGGCAGCGGCCGCCGAGCGCCATATCCCCTCTATTTTTGGTGAATCATTTGGGTTAGATGAGGCGGTGAATGTCTCGTAAATCCTGAGCTGCCAACCCTAGTGGGGCAGAATCCACAAAGTGTTTATGCTAGTGTTATCCGCCCCATCAAATCAGAATAGTGGGGCATATTCCACTGCAAAATTTTAGGCAGTCCACTTTGCCACACCAGGGTGGCGGGCTTGGTGGGGCAAAGTGGAATTACTCGAAGTAACACTCAAAACTGTCAGTGGTTTTAATTATGATAAAATCAATATTTTTTTTGGAAAATTCAACCTTACACGCATGACTTAAAGTGGTTTTAACAAAGCAATGTCCAAAAACACTGACTGAAAGATGACTGACATCTGCGCACATTGCGCCCTATTTATACGGACGTTTTTGAGACGCTGATTGTGTTTCTTGGGTTTTTTGTATATCAAAGCTTACAGTCCTTTAACCTGTGATTTTCCAACACAGTGAGTTTTATTTTCGTTGATAACTGTAAAAAGACTGTACTATGCATAAACCTCTTTTTTCCATTTCTGACATTACCCTATGTTTGTACACGTATTAAAAATAAACCAACAACCTACTAATGAGTATTACTTCGAACCTAGCACCGTTGCGTAACACGCTATCAATCAGAATACAAATTGATCCAGATTGATCCATTAGTGTTGCCGAGCAACAATTGCTCAAAAAATGGCCCGTGTAAGAGCACCTTGAGATTATTTTGCAGGATGGTTATTTATTATTTATTTAATAGATACTGCAAGCACACAAATGCACAGATGTGGCTCGCTTTGGCGTAACTGCGGGGTAATTGAAAAACACACTATCAGCAGGAATGGCTGTCATTTTGACAGTTCAACAACATCCATTGCGTTATTTACGCTTTTGGGTAGATTTTTTTTACATACTGCAAGAATTTTTTAACCAGTTCGCAAACTGTAACCTTGAATTTAGCATGTCATTCTAGACCCCCTAGCGTAGAAATTTAACGTCGGTTATACAAAAAAAAAATCAGCTGTTCCATACATTTTGAGCGCGTAGGTATTGCACTTTTCTATGAAACAGCAGATTTTTCTTGTATAACCGACGAAAAATTTCTACGCTGGGGGGTCTAGAATGATGTGCTAAATTCATGGTTACTGTTTGGGCACTGGTTAAAAAAATATCCGGTATGTAAAAAAATCTACTCAACAGCGTAAATCAAACAAACAAACAATCAAATCTTTCCTCTTTATAATATTAGTATAGTTATATTACCATCCAGCAAAATAATCTCAAGGTGCTCTTTCTTACACGGGTAATTTTTTGAGCAATTATTGCTCGGCAACACTAATGGATCAATCTGGATCAATTTAGTGGAGCAATCTGGAGCAACACCAATAAAATGCGGCAATTGTTTCGGGAATATTGCGTCTAATTGCTCCATACATTTCATATTTCTCCATGTCGCCAATATGAGTTGCCGAATATCCAATCGGTTTGGAAATTTGTAGTCAATTTTCTTTCCATCTCGTTTGTACGTATAACTGCGTCTCGTTTTCGTACTTGCAGAAAATGGTTCCCTCGTATTGGTCACGTTTTAGTAATCAATGGACTAACTTTATTCATTTAAGGTGAATGCGCAGTGGTAGAGCGCGAAATTCAAATTTTGTTACGTTTTTTAAGTTAGATTTGTTCCTTTTCCTTGTGGAACAAATCTAAGTTAGAAAGATGTATTATTGATTCTAATGATTATAAATCTGTAAATACGTACATGTTATAGTCGCAAATCATATTTTGATCAAGTAACAAGCTGACACTCACCTGAAAATTGCAAAAAACGTAACAAAATTTGAATTTCGCGCTCTACCACTGCGCATTCACCTTAAGTTGATCCTTAATGCATGGTATTGAGTGGCCGCATCTCTGACAACAGCTTGCTACATGTTGCCATCCCCCTAAATTGCTGGATGTAGTCGTGACGTCATAGTTGACGAGAATTGACAAAGATTGAGCAAGTTTAGTTGCTCGTGTATGCGCGCACCTTAATGTAATTCATTCATTCATTCATTGGGTTATTTACGTTACTGATTAGACGAAATTTTCGATTCTTTTTTAATCTATTCATCATCATATATCGTTCCCACTGCTGGGACACAGGCCTCCTCTCTGTGAGAGGGAGCGGGCTGTAATCCACCACGCGAGCCCAGTGCGGGTTGGTAGATGTCACATGTCATGGAATTTTTTGGTTCTAGGACATGCCGGTTTCCTCACGATGTTTTCCTTCACCGTTTTGAGAGCAGTGCTGATGAAATAATTTACACAAATTATAGCACCTGTCTGGGTTTGAACCTACGACTTACATCTCGTAAGTCGCGGCTGTTACCACTGGGCCACCATTGCTCTCTCCCTCACCCACATTTCGCCCATAGTTTGAGTCCAATGTATTTGGGAGCGACTCTATAATGATCAACCGGGAACAAATCCAGACTTCGGGCTGCTACTGACAAATTCCAGACAGAACAACCCAATAACACTGCCCAAATTAGAAATATCCTTCAAAAATAATAATAAATAAATAAATAAATTTATTGAAACAAAAACTCAGTTTACAGAAATTCTGTGTTCGATAACAACTGCATTAGTATAATACTGTGTCGCAGTCATAACGCCCACCTCCACAAAATTAATTATAAATAATAATAAATAAATAAATTTATTGAAATAGAAACTCAGTTTACAGAAACTCTGTGTTCGATAACAACTGCATTTTGTATAATACTGTGTCGCAGTCATAACGCCCACCTCCACAAAATTAATTATAAATAATAATAAATAAATAAATTTATTGAAATAGAAACTCAGTTTACAGAAACTCTGTGTTCGATAACAACTGCATTTGTATAATACTGTGTCGCAGTCATAACGCCCACCTACACAAAATTAATAATAAATAAATAAATTTATTGAAATAGAAACTCAGTTTACAGAAACTCTGTGTTCGATAACAACTGCATTAGTATAATACTGTGTCGCAGTCATAACGCCCACCTCCACAAAATTAATTATAAATAATAATAAATAAATAAATTTATTGAAATAGAAACTCAGTTTACAGAAACTCTGTGTTCGATAACAACTGCATTAGTATAATACTGTGTCGCAGTCATAACGCCCACCTCCAAAAAAATTATAAAAAAATTTTTTTTATTGAAATAGAAACTCAGTTTACAGAAACTCTGTGTTCGATAACAACTGCTTTAGTATAATACTGTGTCGCAGTCATTAACTCCCATCTACAATAATCGAGACAGAAGCAGAACTAAAATACTAAAAACGAAATTAAAAATAAAATTAAAATATTAAAATTTTCAGATTGTCAGTGTGTGACGCAATTAGGGTGTAGGTTGGTTCGTTTTGTCATAATCAAGTCCACTATCATGATCATGCCATTTGTTGGTACCTACAGTAGACGCTAGGTAGTAGTGTGTGTAATATCTGAGGTTTGAGCACAGGTTTGGTCGCAGCAGGTCTGCCTCGGGGCGGCGCGGTGAGGGCCGGAGCTCCCCACAACTACCTGCCAGCCCACCAAGTAAGTTTTTAAAAAAAAATTTGGTTTTATTCCACACCGATATGCCAACCCTATCATACTTTAATAACTTTAATTGATATAACTACAAACTATGTTCGAAATTTAAATCATTGTCTAGTCTAAGCATATTCACCGCAACACAACCTTTTTTGCAAGCACCGATTTAGGGTTTGCTGAGATGTAATAAAATAATTAAAATATTCACAAACGTTTTTGAGTCTTTCAAATTAAGAGCACGCGGTGGGTCAATTTTTTTTCAACATTCCAACATTGTGACAAGTAGGTATGTACCAGTGGCGACGGGTTGAAACATGCCGATTCTCATCGGCTTTCTTTTAAGAAATCCCAGCTCCCACCGATCTACTATTCATTATTTTAAAGTACAAATAATAAAATGTTATGTGTTGTTAAGTATTACTGAAAAATAAAAAATAATGCCTGCACGCAAAGAAAAGCAAATCTTCCGTACAAAATTCTCTGATTCCAACTAAGTATCTGTGAAAGTGACTCGGCCTATGTCCAGCAGTGGACTGCGATAGGCTGAGTTTATTGATCGGTGAAAGTAACGCCTTATCCTCTGAAGAAACTTTAACCTTGCATCAGTGAGTGTTTTAAATTTGGAACGGCATACTGGTAGGTAGATACATTATGGCAACCAAATAATGTTATAGTTTTTGGGAAATTCGAAAAATCTAAATTTCGTTCCACGAAAAAATACAAAAACAGCTGACCGATTGAGGTCATTGACGTACGCCCATCGGATTAAGAAGATATTTTTTTTTACTAGTTTTCGATATGTTATAGTTTTTGGGAAATTCGAAAAATCTAAATTTCGTTCCACGAAAAAATACAAAAACAGCTGACCGATTAAGGTCATTGACGTACGCCCATCGGATTAAGAAGATATTTTTTTTTACTAGTTTTCGATATCGATACCCAACACGTGGACAAAGTATTGCCAGTTAATTTAATATGACGCTGTAAAGTGTATGAATAAATAATTTTATAATTTTATCTTTCATTCAGCTGGTCACACTCCACATCGGGTGTCGTCTTTAGGAGGTACACCCGCAACTCCTGGATCACCGTTAGGTATTTATTTTATTTAAACTATTATTTTAAGGATATCTTTATCAAAATGATAAGTAGGAGTTATATACAAATTTACAACTCCACAAAAAAAAAAAAACATTGTTTACATAATAGTATATTGTGTAATAAATAGACTGGCAGGGACATCAAAGGGTGGTGTAGATAGGACACGAGCCAAATATTAAGTTTAAAAATTAAAAATTACATCAATAAACCATTTCATAGTGTTTTAACTGATCTAAGAAATCTGAAGAGCTACTTGAATTTACTGGGCAGAATGGGGATGATTGTGAATTTCAAAATCTG
The DNA here is from genome assembly GCA_947359405.1 of Antitype chi. Lineage (NCBI taxonomy): Eukaryota > Metazoa > Arthropoda > Insecta > Lepidoptera > Noctuidae > Antitype > Antitype chi. Next base: position 7,060,159 of record OX375836.1, read on the forward strand.
CCCATTTCTATTTAAATTCTGCTTAAAATTGCAGCATTGCAAGTTGTGAGCGATTTTTTAGTAAGTTGAAATTAATAGATACCTTCGTTATTGAAGGTTATGCGAAATAGCTTTGCTCAGTGTAGACCGAGAAGGTAATTTACAAAGGGACGCGTAATGAGTGCCCTAGGCGCATTTTTCTATTGGTACGCCACTGTTACCCATTCAAAACTTACATGATTTTGAAAACCCTGCGTTGTATTTTTAGTCGGATATAAAAAAAAGCCATTCCAAACATTTTGACCGCGTAGATTTTGCACTTTTCCATGAAACACCTGATATTTTGATCACCGATGAAAAATTTCAGATTCATGTACTAAATCCATGGTAACAGATTTCGTGTCGATGTCTCTGCCGTCCTGTATTCTGTAAACAATGGATATTATTTAGATGTGGGTTAGTACATCTTTTGATGCGTGTCAAAAATTATAAACAATGCCGCCTTCTTGTTTTTTTAGAATTTTAAATAGGGAACATCAACGCGGCAACGTCCACCGTCAATGTCATTCAAGCGCCAAAACCAAAACTCTACTACGGGCAGCGCGATTTAGTTCCAAATTTCAAACGAGATGGCGCTGTACATTTACGTCACGATTCTGAGTCGCGGTGTTAAGATTCTCCGCCGTTGAATGACCTTCGCGTGTTTTCGTAGCAAAGTCATACTTACCTGGCATAGGGGACACCGTGATCACTAAGGCGGTTCCCCCAGGGCGAGGCCTTCCCATTGCACTGCGGTTAGGTTGACCCTTGCGATTATCCCTAATGTGGATAACTCGGATGCGTAATTTTTGATAGTGGGGACTGCGTACGCGCCGTCCCCTCAGAATTCCCTGTAATAGATTAGAGAACAAAAGATTCATGTATACATGACATGTATTCTGTTTCTGTTGTTCTACTCAACGATTTTATATAAGTACATAACAAATTTGGTTGGAATTTTGTTCCGTTTTTAGGAAATTATCGATCTTTAACGTGGATGGGAAGTGGAACGCATCTCGATTTAAAAGAACTAGAAGAGATTTTGAATGAATTTAAGATTACTGCAAGGATCTGTGTTTTGAGTATGGGACAATTTTTTTGTTTATACCGAAACTTTTATTATTTCTCTACTGTCAAGCATGAGGCGAGGTGAGGTTTTTTTGAGTTTTCCATATGGAATCTCTCAGTAGCAATCCGGAGTCTGGATTTGTGCTCGGTTGATGGCAATAGGCTCGCCCCTGATAACCTGGGTCTTTAACATTAAGGCCCTGGTAACTTTAGATATTGTCGTTATGAGCGATAATAGTTCTTATTGCAATCCGATACGGGTTAAAATTTGTTGTAATAAATTCGAATAATAAATGAGCAAGCATTGTCTTAAAAATGCAAATAAAATCGTATAAAATTAGAAATTAACTATTTAATAATAAATAATCCATCACTGGATGCAGTTTGGCATTTGGAATTTTATAGTATATTTTTAAAGATAATTAAGAGGCGACTTTGATGATTTTTTGATACATTAGTGTGTTTAATAAATGCTATTACTCACTACAGGAATATTTGGACGACAATTCTATGGTTACTGCTTCAGAAAATTGTACATAATCTCACCTATTTTGACGATTTAGAATTTTATTTGACATTAATTAGCATTATTATGGCATGTAACTTTATTCTATTTGACATGAGTAATGAAATTTATTCTATTTTCTGCAATTTGTATTGATATGCATGTACCTATTAATATTGTTTTTATATAAATTCGACAATGTATTTGTGTAATTAAATATATTTGTACGCTTTTGGGCAAAACATGGAGGATCTCCCTATCTATAACATCTCGCAAACTATTGTAATTTGACCTATGTTTACAAATAAAGCTTTCTGATTTCTGATTTTAATTATGTTTTGAGTTCCATCACTATATGCAAAAAAGATTTGAAAATATCATATTTTTTTTTGCTTTCAAAATTATTTACGGTTAAAGATATACACTGGTTTAAAACACCACCTTTTTAAGCGTTTTCAAGAAATCACCACCTTAAACTGGCGTAATGTAGGTGTGTTTAGGTACACGTCTGCACAACCATTCGGGGATTATAGGCGTGATGTTTTGTTAAGTATTTATCACTTTCAGCTGGGTATTAAAACGTTTGTTGCGTCATGCGTGGCGCACTATTTTCTCATACAAAATAAATGACGATTAGTGACGTTCTGCTTTTCATACAAACAAAGATAATATGAAATGTGACACAATAGTTACTACACGTCGACGATTCAGGCTCACGTGAGCTCATTTGCGAATGTATTGCTTACTTAGAATGTATGTGTGTGAGAAGCCTAATAAAATAACTAACGTGGAGTGGCGCAAGCAGTTCGAAAATTTAAAGTGATACGGCGCGATGACGTAGCTTGAAGAAATTGTATTTCAATTTTGCCACAGCCGTTTATACACGTTTTTTAAATGAAGACATATATTTTGCTGACGTGATTAAACGTTGTGTCAATTAGCGTTTATAAAATTTTACATATATCATAACGTCGCTCCGCTCAAATAGTTATTGATTGAGGTGCAATTTCATTTCATTTAGTTTGATCGGGCATAAATCCAGACTCCGCCGCAGGCAAACCTGCACCCTAATTCAGAATCTCAATCATTTTGAAACATATTGCTAGATCATTGCTTCCTATGTTTAAAAAAAAAAAAAACTACCGACTTCCAAAAACACACCACAAAGTGAAAAATAACTTTAATTTCGGAAGTCGGTGACTTTGGATATGTATTTTAATTTTTTGTCACCGCCTTCCGAAATTAAAGTTATTTTTCACTTTGTGGTGTTTTTTTGGAAGTCGGTTGTTTTTTTTTTTTTGTACCTACTCCACACCAATTCGAAATTTCATCAACCTTTGGGGTTAAAACAATGCATATTTCTGCGATAGCAGCAATCGCGGTTGATTTGCTGTAATTTTTTGAAGAGTTCTGTTGTCTGTCTCCGAAATTCACTCAGAATTTTTCAAATCCGTCTTTATATGACGGAGTTATGCCCGAAAAACAAAAATATAAACATATCGAATTGATAACCTCCTTCTTTTTGAAGTCAGTTAAAAATAAGTCTGCTCAACAACGTAAATAACGCAATGCATGTTGTTGAACTGTCAAAATGAAAGCTATTTCTACTGTCAGTATGGTACGCAATTTACCCGTCAGTTATTTGAGTATTATTTTTTTGTAAATAAAATTTTATTTTATTCCAGCGTCTCCATCAGTTCGGGAGCATCATCACCAGAGAGCAAACTCCACGGGACCTACAATAAGTCTAAATATAAGTAAGTTTCTTTTTGAATATTATCCAAGTACAGTTCTTCTAATAACTACATCATAAATGTAACAACAACACAACAGCAACAACGTTACATGCAAATTCCTATTTTTGAGTCACGTGCGTCCAAACTGTTCAGAATGTATGTACTTATGGGGGTACATAAGCCATTTTTTTGGATGGAAAATCATCAAATGACTTCTCCCGTTCTGGGCGGAGCGGGAGGGCGTGTTAGACTTTTACTGACTAAAACCCACCCGTGTTCCATCAATTGCCTGTGCCAGGGCCACGGTGGGGTACATACGCCTTAATTTGCTGCAAAAACACATCCTTAAGAGAAAGCTGGGTGTCATGGTCAACAATATGTATAGAATCAAGTCTATCTAACTAAACAGACAGCTGTGCTGTTGGGGAGTTTGTTGCGCCACTTCTTCTTCCCAGCTAAAGCACTAGGAAGTGGTGAAGGGTGGGCGTTTCGGGGGACTGTCTTATGTATTTTGACGTTCGATAAGTGCTGATTCTCAGCCTAATTTGAATAAATGATTTTTGATTTTGGGTTCCGTGTGGTGCCGGACGTACAAGAATAGCACCATCCCATTTTTTACCATGGGTGTCGTAGAAGGCGACTAAGGGACTTACTAGAGAATGGGCAGCAGCGTCCTCTATGCATTTGACCACCATACTGCGATCGCCAACCCGCCTGCTAAGCGTGGTGATTGTCTATTGTCGTGGTGGATGTCTATCTGCTGATATGATGATGATGATTTTGAATCGAAAGGTACCCGTTTCGACTGTTGAGCATGAAGCTCTGGTACCTAAGTCATATAAAGCAAAAGTCTACATCCACACGGACCTAATAAAATTGAGTCGGGATTTTTTCGGGCTCAGGAGCTTCAAAACACTGCTTAGCGCCGACCGTTGAAAAATTGAACAACGTGTATTTTCGTCGCGTTGGGACCATAACTAAAAAGTTAATTTAAAAAAAAAACCGTGGCACTCCGGGAGTGCTGACAGAAGTGAAAACTTGAACAATTACGTGTCAAATTCAAACTCAAACAAAGCATTAATTTCAAACCATTGACAGGCACTTTTGAATTGTCAAAAAGTCGATCAGTTGGAAAGTTGAAGCTAGTTGCATTGTTGTATTTTTTGAATCGTCAGATATAACTACGTTCAACGTTGTTCGTTCGTACGTTCGTGTTGCTTGTGGTGTCGGTAACAGTGTCGCGAGTTCAATTGATTTTTTCTATCTTAAGAAAAATCCAACGCGCCTAAAGAAGTTTTCACTTCAATCACACTACAAAGTGAAAAGTAACTTTAATTTCAGAAGTCGATGGCAAAAAAGTCGGTTGTTCACGAAATAGACATTCAATAGAATTAAGCTGTATCTTAAGAAACTTCGTTCCATAAATACACCCTTTTCGATGGTGATCCTTAATAAATAACCATCACTATAGGTGGCGAGCCTGGTGAAGCGGTGATTATTATAAACGAATCACCGATAATGGGCTCGTCCGTGGCAGTACGACCGCACAGTCCTTCACAATCACATCGAGGTATGTGCACGGTAGAGAGAGCGCCAAGTTCTATAGTCATCACAGCTTTTTTTACATACAGGGTGGGCTGGGTAATCGACGTTCAACCTGTTACCACGAATTCTGAAATTGCTGCGTTGAAATTTTTCGTCGGTTATTAAAAAAAAAACTGTTCTATTACATTTTGACCGGGTAAGTATTGCACTCTGTGAAACAGCACATTTTTTTTTTATAACCGACGAATAATTTCTTTTTACGACGAATAGTTTAGAATCATTTGCTGAATTCATGGTTGCAGTTTGTGCGTCTACCCTGTTTATTATCACAGCCATTTTATCAAACTAGTCTCATTGTGCGCTAATGTAGTATTTAAACAGTAATGGCATTCTCTAAACATCACTTTGAAATTCGAACGCTGTTTCGTTGTGAATCCGCGATGATTTACTTTAAAAACAAATGAGTTCGTTTTCGAATTGTGTGCTCACTTGAGTGAGGTGAGCAGTGAACTTTACACACAGCTTTTGACAGAGCAGCACCACAGATACAATTATTTTTTGACCACGTTTCTGAAGTCTGGGAAAAAGGCGTTAGTTTATAAACTGGCTATAATAATTTTATTATAATGTCTACAGTGCGAGAAAGATCATCTCTACCGGGTCCAACGAGTACTAGTCAGTCGCCGGCGCAGCCTCCGCTGTTCCCCAACCTAGGTACTATTCAAAGTAAGTAAATAATCTTCAGCCTTTTAGGTAAACAAAAGATATCGCTATATATTATGAAACAAAGTCTGTTTGTTTGTACCTACACGTTTCAATTGTTCTTTTACAAGGTGTAACATAATTAACGCAAGAACTCATACACCCCAATTAGAGTACTGACTTAAAAGCATAATATAATGACCAAAACTTTATTTTGTTTTAAGCTAACTGTTATTATTAAGAAAAACTTGTTGATCCTATCATTACTTTATGCGTTTAAAATTGAGTCTTATAACCTTAAAGGAAGATTGAATTTTCCTTGGCTCAATCGGTGGTAGGTATGGCAAAATGGTTTCATAATTTTTGAAAAAAACACCCTTTTCAGTAAGTAGTCAGTTAGTAACAAACTACTATCAGGTCTTGCGTTGATTCTGTTACACATTGTATATTTTTCGTGGAGGGGCGTCTAACTCCTCTATAGATTGCGGCACGTAAGTTGAACCAAAATCAGATTATAGCACCGAATGTTGGAGCGCTTGCACTCGTTGCCTCTCACGGAAAAAGAATGAGGTTACCTTCTAGCATAGTTATTGACGTAACGTGTACTGAAGTTTAGAAATAAATTACAGAACGCGACACGTAAGTTGAAACAAAATCCGCAATTTTGGTTCAACTTACGTGCCGCGATCTGTACGTATAATGCGCGCCACGAAAGATGAGACTTGACACACCACGTAAACTTCATTATTTCGTAATGAATATTATATAATATATAATAAATATATAATATTGTAAAGAATTTTAATCTAAATGTCATCGAAAAATCCCTGAATAGTTAGACAAATTATGGGTAACTATTTCGTACTCGACTGTACCCCCCAAGCTCCCCACTACTGACGCTCGTCAAGTCTCATCTTTCGTGGCGCGTATTGTACACCGGCTTGGTGTATAAGCTCCGTCCGTGCGTAGGCGTGCCCCCCGGCGCGTGCCCGGGCGGGCCGTGCGGCGGCGGCGCGGCGGCGCCGTGGCGCGTGCGGCTGGCCACCATCAAGAACTCCTTCCTCGGCTCACCGCGCTTCCACAGGAGGAAAATGCAGAGTACGTATACCTCTTTTAACCTTCATTTGGTCATTACTACAACTCTTTCAGATCATTGAATTCCACTGTATGACTATTTCATGAAAAAGTCATTCATTAAAATTAAATGATTTTGGTGATTCTAATGTTTTTATTCAATTCTTATTCAAATCTTTATTGCATATCTCATCGGTGTACAAGATCTTAATATTATTTACAAAGTTCACATGGACGAACGTGTCGGCCACAACAATTGAGTACATTAGAATTAGAACTACTATAAATAAATAGTAGCATGCTTTAAAATTAATAATTGTATTGAACGTCATAATTTACAAAACGATGATAACCAAATACCTATGTATTTGGTTATCATCAAAAAACAAATAATTTAAAATAAATAATATTACATTTTAAATTCAATTAAGTAATTTGACAATAATACGGTTTATTAGTAAAATACAAAAAAAATTAAATAAGAAATAATAATGTCACAGATTAAAACAATGAAAAAAATTAATAAAAATAATTTTAAATTATAAAACGTAAAATCAAATAAAAATAATTAAATTAATGTCAAAATATGAATAAAATAGTGGTGACAGTCATCCCATCAGTCAGCCATCAATTTATGTATGTAAATGAAGCCATATTTGTTGCGAATCATATTTTGATCAACATACAATACAACCTGACACTGACCACCAGGCTTAGCATGACGCTTTCTATTTCTACTCTACTGTAGAATAGAAATCGCTTGTCTACATTCCTCGATGAATAACTGTCAACTGTCTATACGGAAACGTCATTTTTGTCTACTCTTCCGACGACAAAACGCTTGTCTACGGTTCTCGTGCTAAACCTGCTGCAAATTACAGAATTTGAGTTTTGCGGGGTACCTTGGAGCGTATACTTACCCGTAAAATATTATTAAACACTCATCAAAAAATCTTCATCTCTCCACAGCATCATCAGAAGAGGTCCATTTAACACCTGAATCATCTCCGGAGCTGACAAAGAGGTCGTGGTTCGGGTCCCTCCTCTTATCAGCTGACAAGGAGGAAACCTTCACCGCTTTGGTGAAAGGAAAACCTCTGGCGACAGTCAAGGCTGACTTAATACATGCTTTTTTGAGTGTAAGTACCTAACTATTATTACCTTTTGTGAAATTCTGAACATCATCATCATTGGCCAAGCCTTTTCCTAACTATGCTGGGGTCAGCCTAACCGTATGCAGCTGAATACCAGTATTTTACATAGAGCAACTGCTTAACTGACCTCCACAATCTTGTTTTTATTTATTAATTGCATTCCATATTGTACAAAGATGTAACAAAGGGCTTAAAGCTAGGTACAGAAATATGGACCCTGTAAGGGCATAGCAAAATGATAAAATTTAAATTAAGATAAGAATAAATTAAATTAAATTATTAAATTACATAATTTAATAATGATTCTAATTGTTACTATTAAATTATTACATGATACAAAACATTAATCAATAATTCATTACATTATACTGAATATTAATTCATTACATTTTATTAAAATAAATTTTTAATAGCAATCCATGCATTCGTTTTAGTCATAAAAGTAATATATACTAGATTTTACCTTAACAATGAACTTTCAGATAGCAGAATTATCACACAGCGTGCTTAGTCCGATGTCCTTTCGCGTGGAATACAAGAGAGGATCTAACGCGCCCGCCATGTTCCAAAGACACGTGAGGTTTCAGGTAAAAACCTTTTCAGTTAAGAGCTCGATTTATTTGGAAAACTGTATTGATTCGACAAAAAACTGCAATTTATCCCGACACTTTTCATTCTCAAAAAATATTACCGACGCGCAAACTAAAACTGATGAATTCAGCAAATGATTCTAGACCTAGCGCAGACATTTTTCGTCGGTTTTCAGAAAAAAAAACTACCTGCTGTTTCATAGAAAAGTGCACCAACGAGGTCAAAATGTATTGGAGCAGCAATTTAAAAAAAATAACCGATGTAAATTTCGAGTCTCTCGACAAGTTATGAATGGTGATCTGACCGACCTCGGCAAGCCTAGCTTAACCTTCGGTCGACCCGTTCGGGTTCAATATTAGTAGGTAATAGAATATTAAATAAATAATGTTGTTCCAGGTCGACATTTCTACAATAACGAAAGCTCCAGGGGAGAATGGCAAGGAATATCTTTACGCTATTACTTTTACCCTACTATCAGGTAAGTCCAAGTTAAAATAATTTAATAATGAAGTATCACACTATATCGACGTTTACAGGAACGTAATAATATCGCAATGGGATTTGTTCGCGCACCGAATCTTCAACTTCAACACAGCGCAGAGAGGTGAAAATCGGGCAGTGTGCTTTTTCGACGCGTTGCGATTCACTCTGTTGGATTCACAATGGGTGGAGTTCCGGGAGTTGTAAAATCCCGCAGCAATATTTTTACGTTCGTGTTAACGGCGACTAATAGTAGCAACGGCTTTCATTTTGACAGCTCAACAACATTCATTGCGTTTTTTACGTTGTTTAGCAGACTATTTTTTTTTTCAACATATGGAGCAATGAATTAGCAATATCGTTCAAAATTATTCAGATTGCCATTGAAAGTGTGTTACGCAATAGGTTGCTATTATTGAAAATTTCTTCAATAACAATGAATTCAATTATATAAACATGTGATTTAATTTGGTAGTTTTATTAGAACTTAGCTAGGCACTACCGTGCATCCTAATTTTGTTTTGTTTTTTCTTCATAATGAAAGTAAGGCATACTAGATCAGTTTTGTATGCCTAAGTATTTATATTATAATGCCTATGAATTTTCATTTTCAAGTAAAAATACAGGGTGGCAGGAACATCGACGTGTAAACTGTTACCATGAGTTGAGTGGCGTAGAAATTTTATGTCGGTTATCAAAAAAATTATAATATGCTGTTTCATAAACCTACGCAATCAAAATGTATTGGAACAGCTACGTAACGCTAAGGTAACGTAACGGTAATCATGTGCTGAATTCATGGGTAACTTTGAATCGATCGACACGCAAACTGTAAAGTTTGTGCGTCGATCTTCCTACCACCCTGTATACTCTACGAAACAGTAGATTATATTGTGCTGTTCAAGATGTTATAATTTCGTGTCACTGTTATTAACGTAGCAAGTGAAGATATACGAATTTATGTGGGGTAGGTACCACCACTAAAAGAGAGAAAGTAAAAAGGTTATTAATTTAAAAAAAAAAAACAAAGTACCAAGTTAAAAATTACTTTGATTTCGGAAGTCGGTTGTTTTTGATGTTAGAAATTACTGTAATCCTCACCTCTTTTTTTTAATAATTTTATGTATAATGAAATTCAATATTTGCACACCACATGTCATGGTAGAATGTAAATGCCCACATTTATAATAGCCAGAGGTCGGAATTAGGTAGAGTTTTTTATGTAGGTACCTACTTACACTGATTTCATACAACGATAGAATAAAGTGGATATGCCCCAAATCCCGGGATTAATTTTGAAGAGCAGAAAAATCCCGTGATCTATTAAATAAAAAGTTATTTACTTTTACACAATTTAAACCACTGCACGTGCGACGTTGCCAAATTTCTATTTCTGAGGTTTTTATTATTATTTATTTGTAATATTGTTGGTCACACGGGATTGTCTATTAGAAATCCCGGGAAGATCCATATTAATATCAACATTTCGATTCTAGTACATAAATAACTCTACCTAATTCCGATCTCTGATAATAACATCATAGTACTTTGTACACCTACCTACATTTTGGCAAATAAATAAGTTAGTTACTTACTCAGGCAACATCCGGCGCTTCCGGCGCGTGTGCGAGGTGGTGCAGGCGGCCGTGTGCCGCGCGCCCGGCGCCGGCCGCGCGCCCGCGCTGCACCCGCCCTCGCCGCGGGCGCAGCGCAGGGCCATACACCCGCACGGTAACTTGCTACTGTTAGTTACTTACTCAGGCAACATCCGGCGCTTCCGGCGCGTGTGCGAGGTGGTGCAGGCGGCCGTGTGCCGCGCGCCCGCGCTGCACCCGCCCTCGCCGCGGGCGCAGCGCAGGGCCATACACCCGCACGGTAACTTGCTACTGTTAGTTACTTACTCAGGCAACATCCGGCGCTTCCGGCGCGTGTGCGAGGTGGTGCAGGCGGCCGTGTGCCGCGCGCCCGGCGCCGGCCGCGCGCCCGCGCTGCACCCGCCCTCGCCGCGGGCGCAGCGCAGGGCCATACACCCGCACGGTAACTTGCTACTGTTAGTTACTTACTCAGGCAACATCCGGCGCTTCCGGCGCGTGTGCGAGGTGGTGCAGGCGGCCGTGTGCCGCGCGCCCGGCGCCGGCCGCGCGCCCGCGCTGCACCCGCCCTCGCCGCGGGCGCAGCGCAGGGCCATACACCCGCACGGTAACTTGCTACTGTTAGTTACTTACTCAGGCAACATCCGGCGCTTCCGGCGCGTGTGCGAGGTGGTGCAGGCGGCCGTGTGCCGCGCGCCCGGCGCCGGCCGCGCGCCCGCGCTGCACCCGCCCTCGCCGCGGGCGCAGCGCAGGGCCATACACCCGCACGGTAACTTGCTACTGTTAGTTACTTACTCAGGCAACATCCGGCGCTTCCGGCGCGTGTGCGAGGTGGTGCAGGCGGCCGTGTGCCGCGCGCCCGGCGCCGGCCGCGCGCCCGCGCTGCACCCGCCCTCGCCGCGGGCGCAGCGCAGGGCCATACACCCGCACGGTAACTTGCTACTGTTAGTTACTTACTCAGGCAACATCCGGCGCTTCCGGCGCGTGTGCGAGGTGGTGCAGGCGGCCGTGTGCCGCGCGCCCGGCGCCGGCCGCGCGCCCGCGCTGCACCCGCCCTCGCCGCGGGCGCAGCGCAGGGCCATACACCCGCACGGTAACTTGCTACTGTTAGTTACTTACTCAGGCAACATCCGGCGCTTCCGGCGCGTGTGCGAGGTGGTGCAGGCGGCCGTGTGCCGCGCGCCCGGCGCCGGCCGCGCGCCCGCGCTGCACCCGCCCTCGCCGCGGGCGCAGCGCAGGGCCATACACCCGCACGGTAACTTGCTACTGTTAGTTACTTACTCAGGCAACATCCGGCGCTTCCGGCGCGTGTGCGAGGTGGTGCAGGCGGCCGTGTGCCGCGCGCCCGGCGCCGGCCGCGCGCCCGCGCTGCACCCGCCCTCGCCGCGGGCGCAGCGCAGGGCCATACACCCGCACGGTAACTTGCTACTGTTAGTTACTTACTCAGGCAACATCCGGCGCTTCCGGCGCGTGTGCGAGGTGGTGCAGGCGGCCGTGTGCCGCGCGCCCGGCGCCGGCCGCGCGCCCGCGCTGCACCCGCCCTCGCCGCGGGCGCAGCGCAGGGCCATACACCCGCACGGTAACTTGCTACTGTTAGTTACTTACTCAGGCAACATCCGGCGCTTCCGGCGCGTGTGCGAGGTGGTGCAGGCGGCCGTGTGCCGCGCGCCCGGCGCCGGCCGCGCGCCCGCGCTGCACCCGCCCTCGCCGCGGGCGCAGCGCAGGGCCATACACCCGCACGGTAACTTGCTACTGTTAGTTACTTACTCAGGCAACATCCGGCGCTTCCGGCGCGTGTGCGAGGTGGTGCAGGCGGCCGTGTGCCGCGCGCCCGCGCTGCACCCGCCCTCGCCGCGGGCGCAGCGCAGGGCCATACACCCGCACGGTAACTTGCTACTGTTAGTTACTTACTCAGGCAACATCCGGCGCTTCCGGCGCGTGTGCGAGGTGGTGCAGGCGGCCGTGTGCCGCGCGCCCGGCGCCGGCCGCGCGCCCGCGCTGCACCCGCCCTCGCCGCGGGCGCAGCGCAGGGCCATACACCCGCACGGTAACTTGCTACTGTTAGTTACTTACTCAGGCAACATCCGGCGCTTCCGGCGCGTGTGCGAGGTGGTGCAGGCGGCCGTGTGCCGCGCGCCCGGCGCCGGCCGCGCGCCCGCGCTGCACCCGCCCTCGCCGCGGGCGCAGCGCAGGGCCATACACCCGCACGGTAACTTGCTACTGTTAGTTACTTACTCAGGCAACATCCGGCGCTTCCGGCGCGTGTGCGAGGTGGTGCAGGCGGCCGTGTGCCGCGCGCCCGGCGCCGGCCGCGCGCCCGCGCTGCACCCGCCCTCGCCGCGGGCGCAGCGCAGGGCCATACACCCGCACGGTAACTTGCTACTGTTAGTTACTTACTCAGGCAACATCCGGCGCTTCCGGCGCGTGTGCGAGGTGGTGCAGGCGGCCGTGTGCCGCGCGCCCGGCGCCGGCCGCGCGCCCGCGCTGCACCCGCCCTCGCCGCGGGCGCAGCGCAGGGCCATACACCCGCACGGTAACTTGCTACTGTTAGTTACTTACTCAGGCAACATCCGGCGCTTCCGGCGCGTGTGCGAGGTGGTGCAGGCGGCCGTGTGCCGCGCGCCCGGCGCCGGCCGCGCGCCCGCGCTGCACCCGCCCTCGCCGCGGGCGCAGCGCAGGGCCATACACCCGCACGGTAACTTGCTACTGTTAGTTACTTACTCAGGCAACATCCGGCGCTTCCGGCGCGTGTGCGAGGTGGTGCAGGCGGCCGTGTGCCGCGCGCCCGGCGCCGGCCGCGCGCCCGCGCTGCACCCGCCCTCGCCGCGGGCGCAGCGCAGGGCCATACACCCGCACGGTAACTTGCTGCTGGTTACTATTTTAGGAATAACTTTATTTTTTATTTTTATTAAAGGGTAGGTATACTTAAATTTTGCAATGTGTATATCTATGTGAGCACCATATATCTATACTCGAGGGAAGCCTTTGTCCAGCTGTGCCCATCTTTCGACTAAATAATGAGTGATGATGAAAGTCTCTCATTGAACTTGATGTTTCTCTACATAGGACCCCAGTATAAATATGGACAGTACCAAAACTACGAACAAAAGGTCGAAACGGCACGCAAACGCGCGCATCTTCGAGACCTCTCTGCGAAGGTCGTGGTGGTCTCAATGGTACCCACCACTAAGACCATGTCGAGTGATGTGGGTGCATTATATCATTACCTCTTACGCGACGAACCGCCTGCGATCTTTTTAAAAACGCCACGACCGAATTGCGTAATAAAAAGTAGTCATGAACATACAATAAAAACAGTGTACATATTTCGGATAAAACCCTCAAGCGGCGACTCTTTATCGTACTGGACGATGCACAATACAATCGGATAATTTAAACTTGTTTTTTATTATCTGCTAATTCAATTCTTATTATTACATATGTATAAAGTTACATTAATTTATGTTTAAAATATGTGTGCTCGGTCTGCCGGGGGACCCCGTCAGGAACAAAGTTCCCTCTCACGTATGATTTAAAACAAAAAGAACATTTTCGCAGCCGCCATCTTGAATTTACATTTTGACCAAGGATGAAACTCGCATGGAGGGGGCATATCATGACTGTATGTACGCTTTTTCGAGTGAATATTCCTACCAGTCAACTTCCACCTTCTACCGCAAGCCGCGTTAAAGAACTTAGTTCCAATTAAACACTTTTCAATTTTACAAATACTAAAAGTAAGTAGGTATATCAACAAAGAGGCCTAGTTTCTATACTGTCCAAATTTATACTGTGGTAGTTCAGTACTTTTTGTAGCCCTGCAAAACAAAATATTAACCTCATGAACGCAACTTATCGCAGTCCACTGCTGGACTTAAGCTTCTCCCAAGCTGCGTCACTACACCATATTCTCCGCATTCCGCATCTAGTTTGTCCCTCTGCGCCATCTTTCTAAGGACGTCGGTCCACCGTCGCTGGTTGGCGTACCACACTACGCTTACCGATACGCGGTCTCCACTCAGACTCGTCTGCTCCACTGGCCAACAAGAAGCCCAAACACCAAAATACTGACAAAAATATGTAATTCTGTTCTTTTAAAATTAAATTAAACTTTGTTTAAGCGTAAGGTCACAAAGTGTTGTTACAAAATTATTTATTTATTTTATCCACCACCCAAGGACCTTGAAAGACAGTCCGCTCTAGCAGCAGCGATAATTTTTAGAATGCTGTTGTCACTACCATGCAAGCGCCGTAGTATGGAGGCGGTTTTCTTTCGCATGATGGCATGGAAACCATCTGTGCGGCCTCCACGAGCATTCCTGAAGCGATACAACGCCATGACAGTCCCAACAGCTTCCATCAGCATCTTCTTCTGCGTCATGTTTACCGATAGAGAACTGTTTTTTTTTTCTAACTCTTTCTATTTATGTGTTTCAGCTGCTGGTGAGATCCCGGACAGTCCAGAAACTCCACATCAACAGTCAGACCACGACAGTGACTCGTCAGTGTTCGACACTATCAAGAGTCCTACCAGCCATACTTCTATAGATCAGCTTGACCAGGTGAACTTATATTTAGTAACGAAAAGTTAGTGAAATATATCCTTTTTATTAACCGACGAAAATCTGAGGAGGTAACTCAAGTCAACGCGTATAATATATTTTTTATGTATGACCATGCATAAGTTTTTACAGAGTAGTTCGATTTTGATAATTCTTTTTTATTGGAAAGGTTATACCTCAAAGTTGATCCCATATAAATTTGGAAAAAAAATCCTACCCTAAGGGTGGGAAAATAGGGGTGACTTATTGTTCACTCACAGATTTTTATGCTAAGTGGTGTATTAGAAAAAAAAAAAAATAAGCATGTAGTAATTAGTAGAACACACAAAAAATAGAAGCCACAAAAAATTATGAATATAAAAAACTTTTTAACAAAAAAATAAACCGCCCAAAAAATGAAATGCAAAAATTAATAAAACTGTTTTGTTTAACCTCAATAACTAAGTTCGGAAGGCGGTGAAATAAAATTAAAATACATATCCAAAGTCATCGACTTCCGAACTTAGTTATTGAGGTTAAATAAACAAAAAAGGTTAATTTATTTTTTGCTTTTCAGTTTTTTTCGGCGGTTTAATTTTTTTATTACTTAAAAAGTTTTTATTTTATAAAATTTTTTAAAGTTATTGTTGTTTGCAAAAGTAAAGTCGTCCGTTGGTCTAGTGGTCGCTAGTCGTTAGTGTTACTGCTGAGCATGAGGTCCATGGGTTCGATTCTCAGGTCGGGCAAAATATTATTGGGGTTTTCTATCTGGAATTTCTCAGTAGCAGCCCGAAGTCTGGATTTGTACCTGGTTGATGGCTATATATAGACTTGCCCTCTATTACATTGGACCTAAAACATAACTGCAGAAATGTGGGTGTATCAGGTACAGACACCAGTACATCAATCTACCCCAATCTGTCAAATTTCTTTGATAGATTTTCATCTTTATCACATAAGCATAAGGTTCATGTTCAATTGGGAAAATTTGACAGTTTGGGGTAGCTTGATGTGCTGGCGTCTGTACACCCATGCCTAACCCTTCGGGGCTACAGACGTGATGCTGTATGGTTCTAAAATTACACTTGAATTTATTTTCTGCCCACCTTAATATTTTATTTTAATCTGTAATGTTTCAGAACGGTACACATCCGCTTGGGTCGAGTTCGTCTGTTACAAGCGGGTCCAGTGGATACAAAGTAAATATTTATACTTTTTTTAATTTTTTAACTATTATTATAAATATGAACGATAAATATAAATATTAACAACGACTAAAGATTAATTAGAGTTCAATGAATGAATGGAAATTGTGTTCTAAAAGATAAATTGAATGCTTGAGTGAGGTAGTGAATGAAAGAATGGAAGAATGAACTTATGAATGAGCGTATGAGAGACGGATGTATAATTTAATTTCTTATGAATTTACCACCTAAGTATATTTTTGCTATTCAATTTTATATTAGCTCCAAGTTTAAATGTTTGTAAAGGCACCCACAATACAGGAGAAATTCCTAGCGTGGGGCAGTTAAAAAAAAATATCTTCAAAGCAAATCAAGTAATTTGTTGTATAAATTCTATTAATTTGGCAAAATGGAATAAATGGAAAATAACGGGTGTAAAAAGACGTTTAATGAAGCCCGAGAGACAGTTATACCCCCCGTCCGTCATTGTGATATTATTTAACCTGCCCTGTGAACGAAAGTACGAACCAACGACAAAAGTCGGAACTTTGACCTTCAATCGTAAACAGAAATATTTATATCTCCGTAAACATTTCTGTTTTGTATTTGTTAATGACTGGGTTACTTAACTTCTGATCTATACACCTTTTTGACAGTTGAATGACGGGTGTGATTTATGAATGAACTTCTGAACTCGAGACTTATTGAACGATGGAATGACTGGATGTGATTCATGAATGAACTTCTGAACTAAAGATCTATTGAACGATGGAATGACTGGATGTGATTTCTGAATGAACTATTACACTACTTGATGAATGAATGACTGAGTAATTTGAGTGAGGTTTCGAGTATCCCAAATCCCGTACCGTGCTTACGTAACTGCAAAGCAAGTAACAAGGCTCCGCCCGGCAGCAGGGCGCGCGGGGGCGCCGCGCCGCAGACCCGGCCTCCGCCTCCCTCGACCACGAGATTATGAGCTGCGGCAGAGATCTGCCAGGTTTGTCACATTTCCATTGTAGATTTTTACTTATTTTAGTTTTGTATGTACAGTCAGGGGAATATTTAGTATAACAAATTGCTGTGCTATAGATATTTCACACTGCGGTCAAAGATTTATTGTTGTGATTTAAATAGATGAACAATTTAAGTTTTAAGACAATGTTATAATCAAATAATTTCCCTGGCTGTACAAAAGCCTTCATAATAGGGTTGGCTATCCGTCACGCATGCAAATATCATAATTAATATACTAGTGAAAATACTAGTGAATAATTTAGACGTTTTAAAGTTCTCCATCACAAACATTTCTTTCTGTTTTCATGTCCCTTTTTTGTATCTATTAATATTTGAAATTGTAACATTAGAACGAGCTGAAACTTGATGAAATAATTATCAGCATGATTTAAAATGAGTAGTTTTAATGTTTTAGGTCTGTAAAGTTTTAAATTAAAGGTAGTTATTGCTAAAGTTTTTTTTGAAAGAGCGTGAAAAAAAATCCAATAAAATCAAATCACTCATCCCATAGAATCACCATTACATTCACACCCCGATCCACAGGCACCCACACAAAGCGTTCCTCATCAGAATGTCGCGAGGCAACATCGTCACCTCGACGCGGACTCGACAGCCGCGACAACTCCATCAAGGACGAGCTGCGACGCAACAACTCTCTGCGCGACAATCGCCGCGACTTGTTGCAACGCGACAGAGATGTCGCACCGCCTACTACGTCGATTGCGTGAGACTAATCTTAGTAAGTTTTGGCGAATTGTGATGGGGAATACTGAAGAGTGAAAAAATCTCCCTTTTTGGGGTCATTGCTTGGCAGATGACATACAAACGCAGTGTGATCTGTATGAGAATAACTATAAAAATATCAGCGAGTCAGCCTTTTCGTGAAGTAATTGCTTGATAAACAGCAAGAGATAATGAAAATTGCTCATGCCGTGGTTAAAATGTTAGCCTCAACAAGGTAGAGGCGTGACTGCCCAAGGTGCGCCTCACATACTTATTTAAATATGAAGGATAACGATGAATTATGTATGATATGGAGAATACTTTGATGCATCCTACGGTTAAAATCCATGATTATAAGCAGATAGATGCTTAAAAAATATTGAATTACCTACTAAATTAATTAATGGAATTAGCGAATCGCTTGGCAAAATGATATTTGCTTGTTTTAAATAAATCAACTCCATTGAATATTGTGATTAAATTCCACTGGTATTGGCATAATGTTGATTGTGAAAAGAAAAATACAAATGTCATGTAGCTGTTTACGTAGCTTGCAACAAAACGCATAACGGATAATTGAATGACGTGAATGAATGGTTGGAAACATTATATTTTAAACTTTTTTAAATTATTATTTGAAAAAAACTATCTGGAAAAATATTTGTCAATATTACTGCAGAAACTGAATGCCTTCTGCTGTTAAGAGATCATTATAAACTCAAAAAAAAATTGCTTTGCAATATTTTAAAGAATGATAAGCACCTTTAATTCCCCATCACATATTTCAGCCTTAGCTAAAACACGATGTATGTATTCTATACAGAATTTGTCGATTTCCCTCCAAATTGAGCTAGACAACAACTTTTACAAACCATGAAGTGAATGATTAAATCCAGGAGTGAACGATAATGTTAAAATCGATTTCATTTGTTGCTCAGTTTAATCAAACTGATCAATTTGTGAATATTTGAATTCTTTTATTTCGTTCATTTAATAATTGCAAGTTCTGATTCTCTGTTCTGATGATGACGAATAGTATATTTCATTTCACTTTGGCGACTTTTAATAAAAATCTAAGTTGTGTTCTAGCTCAGTTTGAAGTAATGTATGTACAGTCAGCTAAGTAAACTAATATCGCAAGATTCGGTTGTGTCATTACGTTGGGTACGGTTCTGTCTTCCCCGATTGATGATTAGCATTCGCCAAGAAATATACCTAAGCTACTGAGGTTTAAGGTTTAAGTTTACTTGAAAAAGAAAACCGGAGATAAATTCTTGTTTTTTTTTTTAATGGGGCCTATATTTTTGTCTGCCTTGTTCCGTTTTTTGCTAATCATTTCTTAAAACAAGTAATAGGTCTAGTGCCTGAGTTAAAGTCTCTTAATATTAAAGGTTATTATTTTAAGGCTATTTATTTATTTTATCTTTCCGTGAAGACAGAATATCTGTAAAGTGCACAAAGTTTGAATAAGACTAGGAATGTTTTGGAAACGACAGTATTTCTAAATTATTAAAAAAAAATAGATGACACAAAAGCTTCCTAATTGACACAATTTTTGCAAAAAAAAAACGATTGAAAAAAAAATACTTTTGGCATACTCCCAACCAAGTATTTGTCATTTTCGAAAAAAAAAACAATGACGTCATGGTGTTTTGAAAATGTATTTTGTTTCATGTATAAATTATATAAATATTGAGATTTTTATTATAATTAAGTATTTTGGAGGAGTGATTGTAATTAACAGAAATAACTTTTTTATTTTAAAGTAAAAACATCAAACGAAACATATTTTTAACTACACCAACAAGGCGGTCAAAATAATGCACATTAAATTTGGTTAATATTTTAAACGAAATGTTAGGTATCATTATTTTGACTGGCTAATGTTACTATTATGAATATACAGGCTGTAACAAAAATATCCAAATATTTAGTAAAAAAAAATAATGGTTAAATTATAATTATTTGTAATTGGAATTTTGTTACAACTGTAAAAAAAACCGCCGGTTGAGGAAAAATTGTAGCAAAATCTGTTTTTATAAGTATACATATAGCTGTATTTAGTAAGCTTAAAGTATGTGTTAACTTTAATTAAAATAAATGAAAAAAAAACTTATATAAAAAATAATGAAACCGGCCATGTACTTTTTAAAATGTTAAAAAACGCTACCCCTGTGTACTGAAATTATGCTAAATTAGTTTAAGGCATGAGATGTATGCTGTATTTTTGCAAAAAAAGTATATATGTGTATGTTTATCCTTACCTACTGCCATAGACGATGCTTACACTATAGTTATAGCCTCTATAGACTTGCACTTTATGTATATCGCCCTTACCGAAGATTATTTTTTTATTGTGTGAACGATATTATTCGTAGGAAATGTATAAAAAAGTTTTTTTTTTTCGAAAAAAATTGTAAAGATAGCACGAGCACGTTGAAAAACATATAAATTTGTCCTTTTTCTAGGTTACTCAAGTTAGTTTTAAACGATTTTTTTTTCATTAAACTATTTATGATCTCAACTTTTCTACTCCCTGTCTATTACACTCAATACTCCTTTATGTATTTATTATTTGTGTATTTATTATTTATGTATATATTTAACTCATTTATGTATTTATTCAAAAAATAATAATAAAATACATTTTTTTTGACTAACTTATTTCCCTAGGTTAACATTTATAAATAATGGTTACTCTGGGCGATATAGTAGTTCTTATAAATCTATAAAGTCGACTTACTTTATAAAATATAACATGCTGTGTTCATTGTCAGTTAATATCCTGCATCGTGCAAAATATTGTAATAATATCTGGGCGCACGGCAGTGCAACGTCAAGTTATTCAAATAGTCTAGGAGCTAGGGTTACTAAAAGCAATACAGGGTCAAATTAAATTAGCTTGTAATACGATATCGAAAACGAATGGCACAAAAAAATTCTCGTCATTCGATAGTCGAAGGTAATCGCTCAGCTGGTTTTGTAGATTTTCGTGGAACATAGATGTTTTTTTACGAATTTCCAAAAACCATATCGTATAGCAAACGTTTGGTTGCCTTAATGTTCAGACGCCAGCACATCAAGCTACACCAAACTGTCAAATTTTCCCAATTGAACATGAACCTTACACTTATATAATAAAGTTGAAAATCTATCAAAGAAATTTGACAGATTGGGGTAGCTTGATGTGCTAGCGTCTGTACTTGTCAGTGTCATTTAAAGTTTTGAATCAAGTTGGAATGATGAAATAAAACGTTATTTTTTGTTTCATTAGTTTTACATATCGATACCCAACACGTGGGTAAGGGGGCGTCCATTATTTACGTGAGGCATTTCGGGGGGGAAGGGGGTCGAGTTTAATCTCACGCAATCTCACGCGGGGGAGAGGGGGGTCTCGTCAATATCACGTAATTTGATCTTTTTTCGCAAATAATCAATGTAAAATTGCGAGTGAACTGAGTTAAATTAAGTAACACATGTTTATCTGCTAATATGGCTAAATCCTACAAAATATAATCGCGGTTATGCGAACGCCACAAAGTAGCATAGTAGCTTCTCGATTGTTATACCGCTACCGGCCAGCCGAGCCAGCCAAACGCAATGCACAAATCCAACGCAAATAAGCACAGATTTTAGACCAAAAATACGCATTTTAAAATATCTCACGTGAGATTATAAGGGTCGAGCCAAATCTCACGACATCTCACCAGAGCGGGGCCGGGCCGGGGTGGGGTCGAAAAATCGCCAAAATTGCCTCTCGTAATTAATGGACGCCCCCTAAAGTATTGCCAGCTAAATTAATTTGACCCTGTATATATGGGTAACGGTTAGTTTTCTAAGTGTCCATAAATGCATGTTCCTAATATCATGCATGGTAGTTTAGGAGTCTAAGCTGTTACTCCATCCAATTCTTATATAAAATAGACAGAGTACTAGGCTCTACTTGGAAACTGTATAATGTCATATTTTTTGTTTATAAAATGGTGGTATTCTAAAAAGTCAATAAAACATCGTTATTGAATAGTATTAATGATGTCAATTTAACTGTTTATTGTAGATGCGAAAACAAAACGATATTTTGCACGTCAAACCTGTATACATGTTAAAAAATGAATATAAAAACGTACCTTTATAAAGTTAACATAAAAATGTATTAAGTAAATTTTCCGTTTTGTTTGTAAAATATTGTTAAATTTTTAAGTTTTTTTTTTGTACATTTTTGAGGAGTGGCATGAAATAGTATTGGAATATTGGGTTTTTTTTTAAAAGAATGTTTGAAGTTGACCAGTGATATTTTTAGTTATGGCATTAACTAGTATAGTTGTGTGATTCTAAAACTACTTAATACGCACAGTAACTTGCTATAGTAATCAGGCTGAAAATTATAACCAGAACCTTTATTACGTAACACACTTCCAATCACAATCTGATCCTTTTAAATGATATTGCCAATCCATTACCTACGTCAGATGCTAGAAAAATATGTCTGCTGAACAAATATGTGACGTATACCTGCACTGGGCCCGCGTGGTGGATTACGGGCCACTTCCTCTCAATGAGAGGAGGCTTGTGTCTCAGTAGTAAAACACAAATAAATAGAATAGAATAGAAAACACAACACAACAGACACAACACAACAGCAACAAACATATAAAAAAAAGAAAGAACAATAAACATAACAATAAAATCGCAGTAAAATTGTGCTGAGCGTGCCCACACCGAAAGGGTTACCATCTCAGCATTTGCTGGGCGTTAGACACCCAGCGCTGGTTTTCAGTTGGCACCCCGCAGTGACACACGGACGCAGGCAAATAAAATAGATACATACTTGAATATTAGTAATAAAAATGTTTATGAATAATAATATTTTTCTTTCTTTCTTTTATGTGTGTTACGCAATAACCCTGCAAGGTACGGCACCAAATAAAAAATAACAAATATGGGGAAAACATTTATTCTTTATTTTATCACAGGCTTTAAAATCATTCCCATCCCGTATTCCGTATATTTTAATTTAGGTAGGTACCTGTAACTAGTAGATTTTTTTTTTTGATGTATTCGTTAAATTGTTTGCCTTTTTTTTGGTGTATTTGTATTTATGGTGGGTTTTGTTATGTATTTACCTATACTATGAAATTGTATCTAATATTTTTTTTGCTCTTAATTAAATGGTGATATCAAATTAAATTGTTCATAAAACAACAGCTTTACTTATATCGTACATTCCCTGATATTGTATGTAGTTAGGTAATTTGTATAGTATATTATAACGTCGAGCGCTTTTGTATAAAAACGTTTTGAATATGCCTTTGGTCGCGTTTTGCGAAGTAAAGAGGCTTGAAGTAGCATTTACAATTTTAAGACGGTAAAAATTGAAAATTGTTTATGGAACTACCTGCAAAAAAAAAATGTTTGTGCAAAGCCAAATTTGTTATCTCATAATTACCTTAGCCTAAAATTACCCTCATTATTTGAACTCGTTTTTATCAGGTAAAAATAATGGCTTAGAATTGTGAGTGCTATTTAATTTACTATGTTTGATATTATTGCTGGAATGTCAGTAAAATTTTTCTAGTCATTATGTGACTTTTTAGTCTCATTTAGTATAATTCTTATTATTTGTTATTTTTATTGGCAACGATAACGTCCATACAATAGATTGGTCAAAACAAAATAAATAAATTAAAGTCTCTAAATTACAAATTATTTCATGTAAATTTATCATTTATCTATTAGTAAATTTTCTGTTTATATTTTTTTTGTGCATTACATTTACCGTGTGACTGTTTGTATGAATATTATCGTTGTCTAAAATAACTTGTCCTAAGGTGCTTAATTTGTTGAAAAGCCACAAAAAAAAATTATATCTGTTTTCTTTCTTTTTGCAAACATCAGCGGATAAAAAAACAGCAAAGATTGATTTTTTTTGTGGCTTTACGAGTTTTCATGTTCTCATTAATTTGTATTTATTAATAGGTTTTATTGTGTTAATAATGAATTATTAATATGTTATGAAGTATTTAATGAAAAGAACAATATAGTTCTGTGCTGATAAATCCAATATCTATACTTACGCTATATTTTTACTATGTTTATTGTAAAAAAAATGGTGTTTGTACATTCCCCTTGACTGCCTGACCTGATTTTTACATATCACAGAGAAAAACCATGTCATGATACCCACACAAATATTTATCAGAGCTATGTCTAAAATAACAATTTCATAAATGACTTATATTAAGCGAATGAACGATTATTTTGCAAAAAAAAAAAAATTGTTTTGTAAAAAAATATTTATTTACGAAAATGCCTTCGTAAATCATAATAAATGTATCGTTGAAAATATTCGTATATTTTGTCATTGAGAAGCGAACATAATTTTGTACTCAGTAATTTTTTAAGAGAAACTAACAAATAATATCCTCTGATATTTATATATTAATAAAAAATATATAAATACAATTCCCTTTACTTTCTGTGTGTTCGTGTAACTCTGTAAAATACTTAATAATTAATATATTTATTAAAAAATATTCTTCTTTGGTCTTCGAGCAAAATATTTCAACGAGTCAAGTTATGGTTCCAAGTAATATTTGTTCGTATGACCAAACTTGATGGATCTGTACATTTTAGAGGGAGTATACTATGCTACGCTATATCCATACTGTAACTTGCTTAAGAAACTTATTGGTTAACATTGAACAAAATAATAAATTGAAAAATAATTTACATGTTTTATTTGTGACCCAAGTTTTATTCACATCACACCTCTATTTGCCGAGAGCCACAGCGTCACTGCTGCGCACGGAGAGGCTACACATGTGTGTGTGTCTAGCTTAGCTTCACTTTGCATTTGCAAGAAAATCTATGCGATATCGTGCTGCAACTCACGAACTCGCTACGCACGATATAAATTAAACAAAGTCGGGTTAGTTAGACCATTTATAACACAACGGCTAGACTGATTTTTACTATATTTAATTTGTTAGATTTCTCGCCACGCGAATAGCAGAATAACTATTTTAAAAAAATCTCGAAAAAATTCATGACAATACAATACAATACAGTATAATTATTTTTGTATGGAACGGCTATTTTGATGCTAGCTCGAGGACGGATTGACTACCGATATTTATTTTTAAGGTGAACATAGTCGACATTTTTTCCATACAAACTTCGGGAGTGTATTACTCCACTGTTAGACAATGTACCTACATCAAAAATTAAACATGGTATGGTTTTGTCTCATTATTAATATTGTTTGTGCGGAATCAGAATATTAAAATAATAAAAAAAAACATTAAAAGGTTATGAGCCAACAAAGATTAGTTTTTCTTGCTAATTTAGCCTAATTATGGGCGTGTTTAGAAAAGAAGTGTAAAATCTCCAAAATCAAGTCGGCACCGACAAAACTCAAATATTGAATAGTTCAATTAACTTTATTGGTCATTGATTTATGCATTGGTTGAAACATGACCTTCCGAATGACTTTTCGCAATTTTTTACGCGCCTGTTTTACTATAAATGATGATGCATCTCACTCAATAACGTTGTGCGTGTAGATTAGCGTCTAACTGCTCATCACTGATACTATCTCTGTTGGACACGATGCCTGGTGAGACAGCGTGCTTTTTAGCCAGGCCCACCAGTGAGTTCGAGCCCGCGACTAGTGTCCCCCTCACGCTTTTATTAACTTCACCTGTATGTTTGCATTTGTTCCCAACGAGTAACACCCTCAAATGTCACACTGTTACTCGATGGGATTTTTTTCTGAAAAAATTCCCAACCGGTCACACTACCAGTCACACTGTTACTCGATGGGAATTTCTTCAGAAAAAAATCCCAACCAGTCAAATTTTTGACGGTGAATATTTTGATATAATTATTAACTTTATTATAATTTCTAATGAATATTTTTTGATATGTGTTCAGCATGTATTATTATCATTTATTCCCGTTGTCCCCGTATGCCATATCCCCGTCACGGGGACAGCGGGACGTGATTAAATTTATTTCCAGTTGTCCCCGTAACGTACATTCGGCTAACGGGGACAACGGGAAGTAAACTTTTCACGAGTCGTTGTCCTCTTATATCTGCATATTTGACCTAATTTTCATGTTTAATGGTCACAGTTCTAACCTAACTCAAATGGCACCTAACCAAATCTTAAAATATTCAATGCATGGTCGAGGGTGGGCTTGGTCGACGGAGCCCCGCTTTGCGGGGCTCCTACTTCAGGATGGTTTATAAAAAAATAACCACGAAGGGGATGGCGGGGTCTATTCGCTCGCTTCGCTCGCTCACACGACCCCGCCATCCCCTTCTAACCTAACCTGTCCGAGTCGGGGTGCCCTAAAGTCCAGATTGCATCCAATTTCTACTGGTTACAGTGACTGGTGACTGGTTGGGAAATTAGTAATAAAAAGTTCCCATCGAGTAACAGTGTGACTGGTTGGGAATTTTTTCTTAAAAACATTCCCATCGAGTAACAGTGTGACATTTGAGGGTGTTACTCGTTGGGAACAAACGTATGTTTGTAAGCATGTTTGTAACCGACTCCTTTGGACTTGATTTTGACCGACTTCAAACAGTCAGATTTAATTTAAACTTTGTGGACTTATCGAGGACTAGTAGAATATTATTTTAAATACAATTTAAAGATTTCAGTTTTTTTAATCTGTGTTTGAACACCATGAAATACGTAGAAATAGTAGTCGCCATGTTATTTCGTCATACGGCATGTCAACTGAGCAACTTTGTACTTTTATTATTTTCGTAACCAAAGTAATTTTTATTTAAATAATATTTTGCATTCAAGGAACAGCAAACCAACGATAAGTAGTAAAATAACTAATTTTTTTTCATTGTAAACAATTGTCATACAAAATATCAGCGCATTTGTTTTTAGAAAACTGACGTCATACAAACAGAGCAATATGGCGACTACTGCGTCCAGCGTTTTTGTCAAATTACGCGCGAAATTTGAAAATGTAAAATTTAAATGCATTTTTATGGCACTAATCGATTAAATAAAAATGATCTGTTTCTTTTAGTGGTTTATTAGCACTCTAGAATCTAACTAAGACAGTTTTCAGAAATGAGTGTAATACCCTATTGTGTCGAAATGGCCTATCATTGACATTCCGACAGTATCTCATAGATATGTCGTAACCCTTAATAATTAAACATTTCTGTTGACATGAATCTTTAAAAAATTAAGAACTAAGTCTAAGTCATTTATTCACTGGTTTAACATAGGTTCAATAATGATGATATATAAAGAGAATGAAGAGTGCGCTATGTTATACCAGCACCCTAATTGCGTAACTCACGATTCATCATAATTTGTTTCGTTTTGAAACAGATGGCTAAACCATTGCTTCATATGTTCGAAAAATGTGTCTGCTCAACAACATAAATAACGCAATGAATATTGTTGAACTGTCAAAATGAAACCAATTATGATTAATCGCGTGTTACGCAATTAGGGTGCAGAGCGCGTACAAATGTTTGTAAGTAAGTATCAAGCCAGACAAGTCTCAATGATAAAATAAAATTCAACAAGCCTAGGACAATAAAACAAGTATAAAAACTCACACATTTCATGATAAAAAATAAATAATAATAACAATAGAAATTATGTCAATAAAAGTGAAAAAATGACAATAAATTGCATGTCAACAGACAGACTGAAAACAATTATACTAAATACAATACCTACTAATGTCAAAATATAATGCTGATGTATTGACATAACTACATCATTTTGTATACAAAAACTTATGTCAAAGATAACAATACGACATGTCTTTTATTGGCATGTCAACATTCTATCATTAGATTCTTGTCTGTTAAAAATTCCAAAAAACAGAACTGTAAGTATAATAGCAATGGTGTTGCCTTGGTATGGTTGTCATAAACAATAATTGAAATTAGTAGACTTGGCCTCTGGATACACAGCCTTCTTTTTGCTTGCCGCCAAAAAGAACGAACTTCTGATATTTTAAATCTGTTGTGACGCTTGCAATCCATCCCTCGTTGCTATTGAAACATATGGCTCATCATAAACTTTACTATCCCTAGTTTGTATTTCACCAATTTTAGGTTTACATTTCAAGTAATCTACTTTTGTGTAATAATGATCTTCAGGATCCATATTATTCTCTACGCTCTCTGGTATTGCATAATACGTGTCTCTGTTTGATAGATTTTCGTTGTAATGACACTGGTCGTATTGATTTTCACATTCATTTGTGCACTGTGGTGTTGGACTGTCATAATGGTTGGATAAATCTACGTACGGGGTCTGAAAAAGAAAATAATAATAATTAAACATTAGCTTCCATCCTTACATATTATAACCTAAACAGAACTGGCAAAATGGAGTGTACCCCTCTGATCCGAGCTAGTGAACCAGATTTTCCTGCGGTTCTTTCTAGATTGACTGGAAACAGATTTTTTCTAACTGTAGGTCAATCATATAAGGTTTTTTATAGCAACCCATATGAACCCTTGTTCGATACCCTTAGGGGTGCTACACTCGTGTTCGTGTCGCCATGTTTCGTCACAAGCCGAGCGGCTAAATCGAGTTTATATTTTGATGCCCGGTTGTGTCCTGTCCCTGTCAAGTCCTGCAGACCCAAATAAGTGTGTAGCATGCTTCAGATTTTATAGCAACTAGTTCTGAATCCGGGGAAAAGATTTGATACATTACTCTTCCGAGCTATCTTGTAAACGATTACATTTGAATCAGTATTGTCAGACACAAAGCCAAAGGCCCTAACACGTACGCGCGGCATTGACGTAACGTATATTCGTAGGACGAAAACAACAGTTGCCTTGGCTTTCCTGAAAAAAAAAACCTACTCAATTGGAGATCCACAGATGACTCCGCCTTGGAGTGTAAATATGGGACTGTCCCACAAACAATGGGGCACTAAATATCGTGTCCAGCATGTCCTGTTGTCTGCACGCTACAGTAGGCTTAGTTAGCACGAGCACCATTTTGTCGACGGAAGAATAGACAAAAATTACGTTCCGTTTAGACGCTACGAACGGCAGCAAAGTAGAAAGGGACAACTTAACTTTTTACGAAATTCACTCTTTTACATACGTAATTCGACTCAGAATTCTTTGTTTTGTCGTAGTATATTTTTTTCTGTTTTATTCTATATTTTTACTGATATTAAGTTACCTACGTATATAGAGACAATTACAACTACAATTGTTCTCAAAGTCTCGAAGTACCATATTTTGGAACAAAAGAATATTACAGTATTATTGGCATTAACCATTTTTATTAACTAAATGATGTAAAATAGGAGAAGATGGCTTTGTTCTTCTATTTAACACAGCGTTCAAAACTAATCATGATTTTGTAGATAACCGTGTATACTTTGTGGCCGTCTAGTTGCAAGTATGTTGTCAGTTTGGGAAGAAATCTTTCTTCTGAAATAGTCTACATCTATAAGGACCTAGAAAAATATCGCTAGAAACGAAAGACAAAATTGTAGAAGGATTTCTACGGTCATCATCATCATCATATCAGCCGAAAGATGTCCACTGCTGGACATAAGCCTCCCCGAAATGTGTGATCAGTTCTTGAGTGGCGTCTCTGGGTGTCGTATTGTATAAGACTACTTTTATTACCTTGGGTTCTGCCTGTAAAAATAATTGTATGTGTAAATGAATAAATAAATAAATAATCACCACGCTTGGCAGGCGGGTTGGCGATCGCAGTATGGTGGTCAAATGCATAGAGAACGCTGCTGCCCATTATCTAGTAAGTCCCTTAGTCGCCTCCTACGACACCCACGGGAAGAAATAGAATGGTGCTATTCTTTTAAGTCCGGCACCACACGGAACATTCCAATGTCAAAAATAGAGAAATGAATTGTCGCGTTGTGTAGAAAAAGTTGTGTCTATTCTTCGTAGAAATAGAAAACGTCTTGCTAAGCCTGCAGCTGCTGAAAATGTCAAGCTCGTAGACAAATTTTTGGCTGACCGTATTAGATTGCTATCGACACGTTAAGGAGAATTAAAAACAATGAGTTTACATACCTTAATACGTTTATTCTTCCTTCTGTAGACGTACCAGTAAGCTACGCCAGTCAGACCTAGGAGGATGAGCACAGCGCTTATAGAGCTGCCGAGGATTGGTGATGAAAACTTGCTGCCTTTATCTTGATTGGCAGATATATGCATATCTGACCGTATGTTACCTGAAATAAAGTTGTCCTAATACGAAAACACAAAACAAAGCTAATAGTATGTACAGATATATAAAAAGAAAATAATCATATGGCATCAAATAATACGTCCGCATCGTTGTCAGTGGGAAGAGTGCCCAAAAGGCTGGCAGAGCATTGCCACGTTGTATGGCAATGCTTTTTTTTTTCGGACATCTCGCAGTTAACCTTGAGAGGCCGTGACTGCTTAACCGGGCTTTCCTGGGGCTGCCATTAAGAATTAACTTAACGCTTCCAACCAGGGCTTAAAAACTAAAAACTTACATACTAAGCGACTGCACGCTGAGGGCACCCCCTGTGGGGTACGAACCTCGGCTCAGGGCGTCACTGTTAGGGGGACAGCTAGTGGGGACAGGCTGGATCAAAATATTGGCATTATTATTATTAGACGGGGAATTTAAAGCTACTGGCTCAGCTGCGGCGCGGGCTGGCGCTTCAACGAGCAAGGGTCGGTCGGGGGTAATGGCTGATCTTTGCGTTATGCTCGTGAACGGGTGCTGCTCGTGGTGACTGGTCGTCTTGCTGACCATGGTTTTGTTATTGTTAATTGTATTAAGTTTTTATTAATTTTAGTCCAGAAGTTAAACTAGGACCAGTTTAACTTTTGTTACTTTAGGTTATAGCTATATTTGCATAATGCAGAATTGCATATGTAGGCGGGCATGCCCTTTATGCCTGGAGGCTTCTATTTAGATTGGAAGTTCTGTTTACGTTTTATTTTATTTTTTTATTATTTTTAGTTTTCAATTTTTGATGGTATATTGGCGTGTGCTAGCTGACATAAGTATATGGCAAATTTAATGTTTTTTTTTGTGTTTCGTAATTTTAATTACCTATTATTGTATAGAATCAAGTTCTTCTAACTTGACAGACAGCTGTGCTGCTGGGGAGTTTGTTGCACTACTTCTTCTTCCCAGCTAAAGCACTAGGAAGTGGTGAAGGGCGGGCGTTTTTGGGGGACTGTCTTATGTAATTTTATTTTGACGTTCAAAAAGAGCTGACTCTCAGCCTAGTTTGAATAAATGACTTTTGATTTTGATTTTATGGCAATGCTGATTCTTTGCCCGAAATATAGGCCAGCCCTTTGGTTGCGTGAAGAGTAGCTAGTTGTCCTTGTTTTAGATCCTTGCAAGTGCATTTAGATAAGTCATATATTAACGTGTGGCGGGACATCGACGCGCCTTTACCATGGATTCAGTACATTATTCTGAAACCCTTTCATTTTTCGTCGGTTATTTAAATATAAAAATTGCTGTTCCATACATTTTGACCGCGTAGGTTGCAGATTTCTATGAAACGGAAGATTTTTTTTGATAACTATCAAAAAATTCTTTGCAGATTTTTCTGCTCTAACTACGGTCGACGAACTCAAAAAAAATCATCAAATTATATTTATTTTTTGTTATATCATGTTTGCTATCGATACCCATCGTGTCTGCGGAGTTAAGCTACCTACATTTAAGTTGACCTTTATTATGACCTTTATCTGTATAATAATATATATCTACATGATTGAAACAAGAGCAAGGAAAGTAATGATGATGATTACTTATGAAGAGAGAAACTGTTTTGTACCAGAATTTTAAAATGAATAAACATACATATTATTATCTAATAAATAATATCTCGACTGTTTTCCCCGAAAGGTTACGAGCGTTCATTCCACGCGGGCTGGCAACTACGCATTTATAGTAGTTTTTCGTGATTATTTCATTAAATACAAACAGAAGTACAATTTTATTTCAGCCAAGCAGTTGATCATTGAGTATAAATAATTATTTTTAACATTTACTCTTTAATAAAACATTTAATGGTACCTACTAAGTAATGCAAATAGAAGATAATTGACGGTATGTCGATTTTTATAAGTAAATACCAAAATAACTGTAAAAAAATAGAATACAAACTTGAAAATATCAACGATCTAGTGCATAGCTGAAAAAAATGTTTACATTTAATGAAATATTCACGAAAACCCGCCATAAATGCACCGTTCCCAGCCCGCGCGGAGGTAACTTTTCCCATTTCGCCAGTTATGGTTGACATATAATAGAGTGCGATCAATCGGGCACAAATTGGACAGTCAGACTCCAATCTGCTAATTAGAAATTGTTAACGGAAAAACCTCATAACACTGCCTGATCTGGAATTTGAACCCAAGACCACATGTTCAACAGTAGCCCTTGCAATCACCAAATCAACGAGGCAATCAAAACACTTACTGTCGTTAAAATAAAACAATCGCTTCTTCATAACGAAGGTCACCCTGTATACGTATGTATCAGTAGGATCAGTACTGTTGTACACGCAGTCGATGTAACTGTTGCTTCCCGAATGAAGTTGAATGGTAAACGTCTCAGAATCGGATATTTTGGCCGCATCTGTACAGCAAAAAGACAATAATTACGTAAACAAACAGACTACCTATACGTACGCATCGCGACACGTAAGTTGAACCAAAATTACGGCTTTTGTTTCAACTTACGTGCCGCGATCTGTAATTTATTTCCAAACTTCAGTACACGTTACTTCACTATGCTAGAAGGTGACTTCATTATTTTTCCGTGCGAGGCAACGAGTGCATACGCTCCTATCTTCGGTTGTTTGTTCATATTTTGGTTCAACTTACGTGCGGCGATCTACAAGTAGCGGCCGTTATCCACATATTTATAAACGTTGCTCAAAGTTTAGTAATGATTAGCGTCTGTTTAACCATACAGTTTTGACGTTCAACCATCTCTTAACTTGAAGCGACGTTTATAAAATAAATAAGGAGATGCATTTGTGACCGTTTTCTACATATGTAATTATAAGTCGGTATCTGGAACTTGTTGATAGGCCTACACTGTTCTCCCATATCCCGACCTATCAACACTGTAATTTTTTGAAAACAGTGTAATTTTTTTTTTCAAATGTAACCGTGGAGTTTCTTGTCGGTTCTTCTCCATAGGAAACGACCAATTGGAACCGTGCACCTAGTTTCTGACATTTTAAAAGTGCTCATTCAGGTTTATGCGAAATAAAATATGTTTACTTTACTAAAATCAAATCTTGATAATCACTGTTTCTTATTACCTTTCGTGAAGTATTCTAAATGCACAGAGCCAGTGCTGTGCGGATTCCTGCAGTCTATTTGCACGTGTTCGCCGTCTTCATAGAAGTAGATAGTGTGTCCGTCGTAAGGAGATGACAGATCCGCCTCACCGAACGTCAGTTCTTTGCCATTCACTGTCATTTGTACAGATTCTGAAAATAAAAACCATAGGGATAAGCATTTCATTAGGAAATTCTAATTATAAAATAATTAGAATTAGAATTAAGAAAGGGACTTTTCCAAAAGACATTAACGCACGACTCATCCGTGTGGTCAATCAGCGTTCGGTGTCGATGACGCGAGTTTCATGATTTTTGCTCATCCAAAAAGTGCTCAAGGCGCCTAAAGAAGTTTTCACTTCAAAAACATTTTGCATTGGATAGGTTAGTTAACTGCACGCTAGAAACCGAGAGCCCATCAGCGAGCAAAATTGTTATAAATATGATCTTTTGAATGCTGAACCATTACTCTAGCACTAAAACTCTCGTAGTTATTAGCGATTGAAATTGAACAGTACAGTACAGATCGCGGCACGTAACTTGAACCAAAATCAGAACAAACAATTGAAGGAGCGCGTGCACTCCTTGTCTCGCACGGAAAAAGAATAAAGTCACGTTCTAGCATAGCCATTGATGTAACATGTACTGAAGTTTGTAAATAAATTATAGGTCGCGGCAGGTATGTTGAAATAAAATCCGCTATTTAGGTTCAACTTACGTGTCACGATCTGTACACCGAGTGAAAAGACGTTTTCACGTCAAATAAAAAAAAAACAAATTCACTTACTTGCACCCTTAACATGTAGATTTAAGAGGAATATGTGATATTTTTCTTCAAAATGTTTTATCAATTTCTTGTTATAATCGCTGTTCTTGTTTTCAAGTACTCTGCATTTCCACAGGGCACTCATGCTATGTGTGATGGTGCTGTACTGAAACATAATGTCAATACTTTCAAAAACGTATAAGTACATACTTAATTTTTTTCTGTGCTATGAACACTTTATGACTTTCTGTTGAGTACCCCATGTAATTTAGTCCACCAGACCGTATTTCGGCCATGGCAGCTAATCTCAAAGGAGACTAGCCGATATTATAGTGCACAAGTGTGTGCGCAGACACAGGGGCAGTCACTCTTCCCTCACTCTCTTAATCCGATGGGACGGCAATCCCACACGACCAGAGAGAGATCAGGCGTAGGAACATTCCAAGCCACGGGTTATCACACCGCCAACTTCCAAACTCCGGGCTGTTACTAAGAAATTTGTGGCGACATCTACAACGCCACATGCGAACTACGCATCAAAAACTTGAAACACAAAAAGTGATGTGGCGCCATCTAAAATTCCACATGCGAGCTACGCAAGACTTGACGTCATACTATTCCTATATCGCGCAATCAGAGTTTACCGCGCGACTGGCATATATACAACGTCCCAACATCAAAACGTCGGCCCGACCGACCCTTGCTCGTTGAAGCGCCAGCCCGCGCCGCAGCTGAGCCAGTAGCTTTATTAATTCCCCGATCAATAATAATAATGCCAATATTTTGATCCAGCCTGTCCCCAATGATGATAGCTGTCCCCCTATCAGTGACGCCCTGAGCCGAGGTCCGTACCCCACAGGGGGTGCCCTCAGCGTGCAGTCGCTTAGTATATAAATTTTAGTTTGTAAGCTCTGGCTGGCGGCGTTAAGATTAACTTCTTAATGGCAGCCCCAGGAAAGCCCGGTTGAGCAGTCACGGCCTCTCAAGGCCAACTGCGAGATGCCCAACAAAAAAGTAATAATTAAAAAAAAAACAAAACGTCGGGCAGTTGCCCACCAGACACAACACACGTCTGGTCGGAGGATCCTCCCTTTTCTATAGAGTGTGAGTGGACTTTACATCCTACTATAAATTCTTAAAGGAAAAACCCAATAACACTTTGCCCGACCTGGGAATCGAACCCAGGACCCCAACCCCTGTAATACGACTGTTAGGTCGTGGGTTTGAACCCAGACAGGCGCTTTATTCTATGTAGGTTAATTATTTCATCACCACTGTTTTTTAACGGTGATAGAAAGCATCGTGAGGAGAGCGGCATGTTCTACTTGTAGAACCAAAAATTCGAAGACATGTGACATCTACCAACCCGCACTGGGCCCGCGTGGTGGATTACAGCTGCTGCCGTCTTGTTCTAACCGAGATGAGGCCTGTGCAGTGGCGTAACTAGGCTGGGGTAGACAGGGCAAGAGCCCTGGGCGCCTATCGAAGGGGGGCGCAAAAATTCGCCAGTTATTACATAAAAAAAATATATACACAAACCATTTCATACTGTTACTTATTTCGAAGAAATCTGAAGATCTACTTGAATTTAATGTGCATTACGAGGAAGAAAGCGTATTTCCAAATCTGCCCGTTTCTATCCAAATTCTCTTAAAATTGCAGCATTGCAAGTTGAAATTAATACCTTAGTTTTTGAAGGCCAAGAAAGTTTGGTCAAGAAAGGTTATGGGTAGACCGAGAAGATAATTAACGAAGGGGCGCAAATGTGATGCGTGCCCTAGGCGCCATTTTTTATTGGCACGCCCCTGGGCCTATGTCCCAGCAGTGGGAACATAAGAGGCCGTAATTACTTATGTATCATTATGTTGTAAGAAAATGTATAAATAAAAAGTACTCACAGAAATGGTGGAGTTTTTAATTGTTGGTGGCTCCCCTTTGTCCAATTTGGCTTCGTGGACGTAATAATTATAGCACCTAAAACATTCAATTTATTAAAATATTCTTCTATTCTTCTTCTATTTTTCTTTTCTTCTTCTTATTTTATTCTTTTATTCTTCTTTCTTTCTTTATTATTCTTATTGGTCGACTCGCACGAATTTACTCGCCCGAATCGAGCAAATCAACACTTTAAAATAATATATTAATTTGTATAGGCCACTCGCACGAAGTAAATTGATTTGTGGGTAAATTGGCGATTGTAGGGCGGCTAACAAAAGGTATTTGTGGCAAAAGGTACAAGGTAGATATCAGTGGAAACGCCAGAGGAAAGGCCCTTGGAGGACATATACAGGGTGTAAGGGAAACGCTTCCGAAAACGAAGACAGCTGATAGGGCTAGTGATACCATTAAAAATCTGTTTTTTTTTTTAATTTTACCTATATTTTTTAGCATTTTTTGTACACTATGCTGTGAGAATAGTTAAATGAACCATTATTTGCGATTAAACATAATAGGATAATGATTCAGGAAGAAAAAAGGGGATTAGATTTGGATGGAGAATCGCACGCTCTGGGGCCTTAGTCTACTATTTTTATTAATTCGTCATTCCAACACGATCCCATAGTCATTCATTTGTCATTTTGCTAAAAGTTCGTAATCTGCTAAATTCATAATGGTCGATCATTGGTCAGTCAATGTTCTCGTAATAGAATTGTGTCATAATGGCATTTTCGTATTGCCATTATTATAAAACTCGTTAGTAGAAATGTTTTTCGAAAAACTACTACTAAATTTGAACAGATTTCATTTATATATATTTTTACATATTATTTATTAGTGTTCTAAGCAATCTAAAGTAGTAGGAAGTTCGTAAATTAAGTCAGTCATTTATTTGTCATGATGTAGGTACGAGATTACCAATAAATGCCATTTCTTTCAATGAAGTGTCAGTGGCTGACCATTCGGAAGTCATAATGGCGCCATTTTATTAGTAGATTACCAAACTTGTCAAAATCAACAATTATGAAATCAATGATAGACCATTCTGACACTATTGTAATAGCAGACTTGAGGCCCTGTTCCCTCTTAAGGCGAAAGGTCTTTGGTATCCGTTGGCTTATAAGTTGTATATAACCTACGTTCTGGCTTCGGAAGCGTTCCCCTTACACCCTGTATTTTGTGACCTTATTGGTGATATTCTACGGAAAGGACAGGTGCGTAGTACTTGCATCCGGCGTGCGTGTATGACTATGTAAGAAATTAAACGAGGCCTAAGGAGTATGTAAAGGTGCGCTTACACGAGCAACAAAAATTGCTCCATCCTGGGCAATTCTCGTCACCTGTAACGTCACGACTACATCCAGCAAT
Organism: Antitype chi; assembly: GCA_947359405.1. Classification (NCBI taxonomy): domain Eukaryota; kingdom Metazoa; phylum Arthropoda; class Insecta; order Lepidoptera; family Noctuidae; genus Antitype; species Antitype chi. The sequence continues at coordinate 7,097,503 of OX375836.1, forward strand.
TTAGGACAATAGCAACATGTAGAAACCAGTTTCCAGAGCCAGAGTGAGTAACTACCTCTCGCAAAAACGAGACGTAGTTACACGTACAAACGACATAGGGGAAAAAAATAAATCCAAATCGATTGGATATTTGGCAACTCATGAAATATATGGAGCACTCAGAAGCAATATTCCCGAAACATATCCGCAATTTATTGTTGTTGCTCCAGATTGCTCCACTTAATTGATGCAGATTGATCAATTAGTGTTCAGGTGCCGAGCAATAATTGCTCAAATGCCCGTGTAAGAGCACCTTAAGGTATGGTATTTTGGTATGGTAATTTTATTCTGGGTGCATCGTTTTCACACATAATCATTATAATGAATGTAAATATTGTACTTGAAACATTTTAAAAGAGTAACGGTGGAGTTTCTTACCCATTCTTCTCCATACGAAACTACATTTTGGAAGGGGCGACTAGAATCAATTCTATTTTAATGTAAATGTTGACGTTCAAAAGTGCCTTTTAAGTGCCTATTTGAAATAAATGCTTTGACTTTGACTTTGAAGTAATATTCCCGAAACATATCCGCAATTTATTGTTGTTGCTCCAGATTGCTCCACTTAATTGATGCAGATTGATCAATTAGTGTTGCCGAGCAATAATTGCTCAAAAAATTGCCCGTGCAAGAGCACCTTAAGGATCGTAGTAGGTGGCGTTCCGTAGTTTCTGCCTACCCCCATGGGGGAAAAAGCCGTAAGTTGAAAAGTGCGTGAGTAAGTATGTTATGTAAAAACTACTTACCACCCACGAGACATATTCTGAAAATGTAAATGCAGTGTTTTATTTGCTACGACCGTGTAATTAATCGCATGTTGCTGCTTGCTTGAGGATAAACTGCTAAATATTATATGAGAGTTATCTGAAAATAGACATTTATAATTTTAGAATAGCCTCCCGACGAGGGTTTTTTTTGGGTGGTAAATCATCAAATAACTTCTCCTGCTCTGGGTGGAGCAGGCACTTTTACTGTCTAAAACCGTGCCAGGGGCAACGGTATCTCTTTCGAACAATTCGCACCCCTGGCAGGCATCGGCACTTGCGGACCTCGCCAGTTGGTGCTGACATCTCTTTGAGACGTGCGTGGAATACAACGCGCCGTCGACTCGGGTTTGGTCCTTACCGGACAGCGAGCTACCCATTACTCGCCGTCCTCAAGCCGCCTACGGTGGCCGAGAATCAGCATGGGATTCCCGACGCCCAGGGCGTCTCCTACGGAGGCTAGGGCCGTGAGGGCGCATATACTGCCTCTCTCTCACGTGCACCGCCTCCCTCTTCGCGAGCATGACTGCTTCGCAGAAAGAGGTGATGGCTATCCATGCACTCTCGCTCCGTACCATGGCCTGGATCAGGGCCGGACGCGAGAGATTGCCGCCGCCGATCGCCTCCACGAGGACACGGCGGTGCTCTGCCCAAGCCGGGCAGACCTCCACCGTATGCTCCACCGTGTCCTTAGGGCAATCTACGCAGTGGAATCACCCGGGCGGTTAGCGCGTAGCGCGTTTGCAGTAGGTATTTCGAAAACAAAGGAGATTCTCGTGTCGTCAAATATCATACAGGGCCAAGTTAAATTAGCTGGCAATACTTTACCCACGTTTTGGGTAACTATATAGTGGCAACAGCGGACCTTCCCAAGTCCCAACCAATTTTTTTAGCATTCTTTATTAAAAATTGAAAACTTAATACCGTAAACGTCCTAAATCAATGTATCGTGATCTTCAACATGTTCCACTAATGAAAAACCATACACAGTATATTGTTTTGGTTCCTATCTTTTGAGAGATATTAGTTAAGGTGGTGATTTCTTGAAAACGTCCAAAAAAGTGGTTTTTTATACCAGTGTATCTCTTTAACCGTTAATAATTTTGAAAGCAAAAAAATATGTGATATTTTCAAGTCCTTTTTGCAAACAGTGACGGAATTCAAAATACTTTACAACACTTAATACAATACTTTAATGCATTAAAAAAGTCATCAAAGTCACCTCCTAATTATCTTTAAAACCAGTTTATCCCTTCAATAACAATTATAATTAAAAATATACCATAAAATTTTAAATGCCAAACTGCATCCAGTGATGGATTATTTATTATTAAATAGTTAAGTTAATAGTTAATTTTATACGATTTTATTTGCATTTTTACGACAATGCTTGCTCATTTATTATTCGAATTTATTACAACAGATTTTAACCCGTATCGGATTGCAATAAGAACTATTATCGCTCATAACGAAAAAACATTAAGTTACCAAGGTCTTAAAGGACATGTCCACCATTGCCACGTAAAACCGATTCGCGTCAAGCGTCAACTACTACATAAACCGACTTAAAAAATCTGCATTCCTTACCTCTCTCGTCTCCAGCCTCACACTTAATTATTAAACCAATTACAATTAATGTAACGTAATCCATTGTTAAAACCTATTTAAACAATAGAGGATACTAAATAAATAAACGTATATATGCATAATTTTACCTCATTATACAGGGTGTCCGGTAATTAATGGATAACCTTGAAATGGTTCATGGTAAAACTAATGGCCATTCATAAAAAAATATTTTTATTTGTATTTAATCTGTAAAAAAAAAGAACAACCGACTTCCAAAAAACACCAGAAAGTGAAAAATAACTTTAATTTCAGAAGGCAGTGACAAAAAATTAAAATACATATCCAAAGACACCGACTTCTGAAATTAAAGTTATTTTTCACTATGTGGTGTTTTTTTGGAAGTCGGTTGTTCTTTTTTTTTCTTTTTTTTTACAGATTAAATACAAATAAAAATATTTTTTTATGAATGGCCATTAGTTTTACCATGAATCATTTCAAGGTTATCCATTAATTACCGGACACCCTGTATAGTCATATTAAGTTGTGGCCACATCATCGCTCGGGCTCTACCAGGATACCAGCGCTGCGACACTTTTTAAATATCGCAGCATCATGCTGAGGTAGGAGCCTTTTGGCCTCGTACAGGAGTTTCTGTTTTTTTTTTATTATTTTTTAACTTCCGAGAAATTTGTTTTTCTTTTATTATTTTTGTACCATTTTGTGTTTATTTTAGTATGTGATCTCCCTGTGCGAGTCAAAATAAATACATTTTCTTTCTTTCTTTAATATTTTTACAGACAATTCCTAAAAATATGTTGATCCAGGCCAAACGTAGGTTAGTCCCAAGTCCTTAGCCTTATTTCTACAGTAAGAAATCAATGTTTTTTTGGTAAATAATATTGGCGTGGGCTAAGATCCCAGTTCACAAACAGATGGTTAATTTTAAAACAGCTGTTTAAACTATAAACGGTTGTATAACAATATTTTTCAGTTCACCGCGCACTAACCGTTGATTAAGTACTGTAATCAAATGGTTAACTTAAGCGACGTAACTCAGTTTAACAATTGGTTTATGACGTTCCTGACGTGAATTTTTGCATTGTGCATCATTTTTGGATAGAAAATAAAAACGCAAGTCATATGCTTTGAATTAGCATTTGCTTTTTAATTCTCGTAGCATGTATGTCTATATCCTTTTTCTTTTTTATATTCCTTTTTAGTATATTCTATCACATTTACATAAAATTATATTATTTTTCTATAAGTTCGCTGTACTATTACAGTTACCTAATAATTGTTTGATGCACCGGGCGACGTCATTACGTCAAAGCCGCGACTGTCAGCGACGTCATTACGTCGCTGAAAGCCAGCGCCGGGGCTATGTCTTGCATAGGGTCGCAGCATAATCCTGAGTGATAGCCGTTTTTTATTACAATTAATTAAAATTTTAATTCACAATAATACTTATTCATAATCACATTTTATTATTTGTACCCTTTATTTTAACTTCTTTCGGCTGAAATGATAATGATAAATAAAACAACGAATAACATTATTAAATTACATTTTATTACAATTAATTAAAATTTTAATTCACAATAATACTTATTCATAATCACATTTTATTATTTGTACCCTTTATTTTAACTTCTTTCGGCTGAAATGATAATGATAAATAAAACAACGAATAACATTATTAAATTACATTTTATTACAATTAATTAAAATTTTAATTCACAATAATACTTATTCATGATCACATTTTATTTTTTGTACCCTTTATTTTTATCCTACTGCTAACTCAGAGTAGTTTTATTTTAGAACATATAATTTAAGGAAAAATAAAACAAAAATCATAATCAATTACATCATTTAAAAAAAAAGTAGTGTGATGGCGTCGCTGTATAAACTAAAATTAGAGTATGTTACATATTTAATAGTTTGTATTTATTTCCGTCTCATTCTAGTTTTAAGAATAGAAAGAGGTAACAATACCAATAATATGTATCCTTGTATCTTCAATATTGATATTGTCGGAAAATATTTGCGATTTATTTTATTTGTTTTGGTGAGTTTGTTAGAGAAAATTTTACTAAAAATGAGTTATTCTTATTACTATTTTGAAGCTTTGCTGAAGGATAGAAAATAAGATTTTATTTTTATTTTTATTATTTTTTTAATTTGTAAAACTGACTTAATAAAAAGGTTAATAATACCCTGGACATGATGTGATCTTACGTATTTTGGCACAAACTTACGACAGTCAAAATTTACAAAATATGTATTATATTTTTTTTTTGCACGTACCTACCTAACACAACTGCTATTAAATTAAATTAAACTGAAACTCACATTTAAGCTATTTTTTCTTGACGTAAACTAATTTTTTCCATAATAGGAGCTAGTTTTCTAATGATTGCTCCGTCAGCCAGTGTCTATAAAAGTTATCGGAAGCTATTTATTTCAACTTGCGTCCGTTTTTTTTTTTTGGGTAATATGTAACTGATCTTCTATACTCCGGGAGGGGACGCTGCAGGAGGACATAGAGCGACCTTAGTGGTGATGTTGTTCAAAAAGGTTTGGTGAGGAATACTTTTTTAAATAAATTCTTTTTTTTTCAATTCTTTTTTACTCGCAACCGGCGTGTATGACCAGCACCCAAATTGTTTAACAACCTATTACTCAGAATCTGAATAATTTTGAAAGTAAATTCTTTCATATGTTCGAAAAAATTGTCTGCTTAGCAATGTAAACAACACCATGAATGCTGTGGAACTGCCAAAATGAAAGCGATTCCTGTTGCTAGTGTATTATATACGCTATTCCCTAGGTCCTAGTGTGATTTACTTTAAACCACCTCGACTGCATTCGGAGCTGCGATTCAATGCGCAATCTCGAACGCGATTTAGTTTCATTGGTCGAATTTCACCAGTGTTTAGTTTTTTTCCTTATTTAAGCTCATTTATTTATTATTTATGTAAGCACAAAGATTATAAATTAAAAACATGCATTAACAGTCATATAAAAAATATTTTGAGATAATTAATTCAGAAATCCTTTTCTTTTTTCGTGTCATCAATTTGATTTTACACTAATATCTTTTTAAAATTAATTTTGATTTAATTTAAAGAAAGTAAACTGATTTCATAAATATTTGACATTTTCTAAAAATTAATCAAATGTTTAGTTCATATAATGGCCACTGATGCCAATTGGGCCCAACTCATTTGACATAATGAAATATTTTCACCATTGCCTTCGCCTGGAGAAGAAGAAGAATTTCATAATAATTGGACATTTTCTAAAAATCAATGTAACTCAAGGAAACAATGACAAAATAGTAAGTAAAGCGATGCAACGATAAGGTTTCCTATCATGATGGGGAAACCGATCTTGAAAAATTCTAGGAAGGTGAACCGGTAGCCATGTTGCTCTGCCACTCCTGCGCATACTACGTTTGCACTTGCGCCGATTAATGTCCCGTTACCTGAAGTTGGAAAAAAATATTATAATTTTTATTCAAGTATAATTTAATTAAATTTTTAGTTATCATCATTATTGCTTCACCACCCTAAAGTTGAATGCCACTACAAAGTCATAAAACGTCAACGTCTATGTTTATTTAAGAGTAATGTGACAGTTAGTTCCAATTTCACGAATGAAACTGAACACGACCGTCACATTTTCACAGTACCTAAAACGTTCACAGTAAATTTTTCAAAACATACGTAAATCGTGTTAGGTACCTACTAGTTTTTTTATTTTAGTTCAATATTTTTTTTCTTAATTAAGGGCGAATTTCACCAATACAATTGTGGTGAAATTCGCACTTAGGCTGTTTTATTTATTGTATGCTAAGCAGAAAGATTTGAATTTAGAAACTTGCGTGTTTTATCTATTTTTAATTTCAATATAGTCCCAGCATCTTTCAGTTGCATTGACGCGCGAGGACGTATTTCCTTAACCAGGAGTTGAATAAGTTAAAAGGAAAACTAGTATTTAATGTACGGCCACCAAAAGATAATAGGTCTTTACCTATGAAATTGCCGTTTTGTATGAAAAAATTTAAACGAATTTTTTTCATGAATTTTTTATTTGTATTAATCGAAGTAATCACCCATGCAATCAATGCATCTTTGCCATCGCAGTGGCAGTTTATTGATGCCCTTCTTAAAGAAATCAGCTGGACGGGAGGCAACAAATTCTTCAAAGGCATTTTGTACTGCCTCTCGGGTATTGAATTTTTTTCCCGCCAAGAAGTTATCCAAATTCTGGAAAAAGTAGTAGTCTGTAGGCGCAAGGTCTGGTGAGTAGGGCGGATGACGGAGAGCTTCCAACCCCAGTTCTTGCAACTTGGAGACCGTCTGCTGTGCAGTATGAGGTCGCGCGTTGTCGTGCAGGAGCAGCGGAGACGAGCGATTGACCAATGCTGGTTGGAGATGTGCCAGCTTCTCCATCATTGTGTTCAGTTCTTCACAGTACACATCTGCAGTAATGCTCACCCCGTTTGGTAAGAAGCTGTGATGAATCACACCGGCGCTAGACCACCAAACAGTGACCATCACTTTTCTAGGGGTAAGTTTTCGTTTAGGGCATTGTTTAGGTGCTGAACCAGGATCCAACCAACTTGCTGAGCGCTTGCGGTTATCAAACAGAATCCATTTTTCATCGCAGGTAACAATGCGGTTCAAAATTCCTTCATTTGTGTGTCTGTTGAGCAGTGCAAGGCACGTCTCGACGCGTACTTCGCGCTGACGATCATTGAGTTCGTGGGGCACCCATTTGTCAAGCTTTTTTACCTTGCCAATTTGACGCAAATGGACCAATATTGTTTTGACGCTAACGTCGAAAGCTGCTGCTAATTCAGCCGTAGATTGTGTATCATCAGCTTCCACAATCGCCTTTAATTCGTCATTGTCGACCAAAGTCTTCGGACGACCGCGAGGTTCATTTTTCAGGTCGAAATTTCCAGAACGGAAGCGAGCAAACCAATAACAGGTGGTGCGTTGGTTTGTAGTGTTAGCTCCGTAAACGTCGTTGATGTTGCGTGCCGCTTGTGCCGCGTTGCTGCCACGACGGTACTCATATTCCATAATTACTCGAATTTTTAACGTATCCATGATGACGAAAAAGATTGAAATGCGATGAAAATGTAACACTAATCAATAAACAAATGACTACTTTTGGAAAAAAAAATCCATGTTTTTAAAATAAAATTAATTTGAAATTAGAATTCTTACCCAAACAAAAATTATTTTGATTTGAAATGGCCAGTACTGCAAAACGGCAATTTCATAGGTAAAGACCTAATATAAGTAACCAGGCTCAACGGACATAGTTGAAGTTTAGTTAGAAAACGATGGATTTAAAAAAATAAATAAAATTGTATTTATAATGAATGGCAAACAAACAGTTAAGTCATCAAATTAAATTTCGTTCGAAATTATCAATCGGTTTCCAACTAAACGTCAACTATATCTGACGACCTGGTTCTTTTGGTGATTGTACATGGATGTAACAATATGGCGGCGGGATGTTTTCTTCAATTAAGAATTTTCGAAATTCGAATTAGAGTGTCGAAAATCGAACAGTGTGTTATTTCGACGCGCTGAGATGAACTCTGTTGGATTCTCAATCCTCGGTTTAACACCGAGGGTTGAAAGTCCAGTGCATGACGTACCTCCGAGGCAGGCCCCGAAGCTGAGCGCCCACGCGAGCGGCGCCAGCGGCAGCGCCAGCCCCGCCGGGTGCGCCAGCGCCGCCGTCACGCGCACCATCATGGTGGACAGCGGGATGTTGTCCACGAAGGCAGACGCGATGCCCGACACCTGGCGGGGATTTATGATATTTTAATTCTAGCGCAGATTCGGGAAGGTCGCAGCATATCGCATTTGGCGGATTGATCTCCAGTCGTATTTATGCGGTCAGGTCGCCGTTATGCTTTAGATGCAGCCCGTCTGTAGTGTCTTCTGACGACTGTCAAACATTCACGAATGACAACCGGGACTAGCGGCTTCAAGTGCTTTCCGAGGCACGGGGGGGTCTTGGTACGTTAAGATGGTCACATACTTAACCACAAGCCCCCGTACAAATCTTCTTACATAAATAAAATCATTTAAGTATCATTATCACTTATATTTTTCTGTAAATTCTACTTACCCACAAAATAAGCATAATTGCGACTGCTAAGCGCGACTCTTGTCCTACTTGTAGTATCAGCGTCTCCGTCATATTGCCGATCCAGGATATTAGGCCTAGTTTTGATAACGCCTGGAATGTAAGAACATAATTAAATACAGTTTAAAACATAGTATAAAAAAGCATAATAGACTTGGTATTTATGCAGGGTGTAAGGGTAAACACCGTTGTTACTTAAACCATGGGTCGTTGACTCAAATATAAAATAAATGAGCTAGTTAAAAAAAAAAAATACGTGCGCTCGCTAGCGAGACTAACAGCTGACTGACTGGGGTCGCGACCCGTGAGTCGGAGTCGGGCTACGCGGCGTGGTACCCGCGCCCCGCGCCCCGTTTTGAGACGCAAGTTTGTTGCCTTCGCGCGTAGGATGAATAAAAAAAGCAGATTTTCTTTTAAAAAAAAGGTTGTTTTTTTAAATTGATTTTACGTTCTATAAACGAAACCAAACCACTGGTTTCAGGGATAACGGTGTTTACCCTTACAGCCTGTACTGTATGGCATAACCAGTTTATAAATTCTCCACAAGGACACAAGCGTTCTCTGTGTGGGAGTAGCCATAACAATCCACGGTGCGGGTTGGTGGACATGTCTTCGAATTTTTGATTCTAGAACATGCCGGTTTCCTCACGAATTTTTCCTTCACCGTATTGCGAGCAGTGGTGATGAAATAATTTATACAAAGTGCCTGCCTGACTTCGAACCTTCGACCAACAACTTGTAAGACGCGGCCGTTTTCACTGAGCTACTGCTCTTGCTTTGTCCTGGAGTCTATACAAAATCTATATCAATAGCATGGTATAGTGGTTGCAAGCGTTACTGCTGAGCACGAGGTCTTAGGTTCGATTTTCAAGTAGGACAAAGTGATTGGGTCTTTCTGTCTGGAATTTCTCAGTAGCAGCCCGGTGTATGGATTTGTGCCCGGCCGATGGCAATAGGTTCGCCCCTATTACATGGGACTTAAACATAACTGGCGAAATGTGGGTGTACTAAGTCCAGCTCTGCCCATCCCTTCGGGGAAACAAGGAACTATGTTATGGTATGTAATAATGTATGGTGAATCTTATCGACATTTTTTCCATACAAACTTCGGGAGGGTATTAATTACTCCACTATCCGACAATCTATATTAAAAATTAAACATGCTATGGTTTTGTCTCATTATTAATATTGTCTGTGCGGAAATAGAGTAGAAAAAATAAAAGCCATTAAAAAGTTATGAGCCAACAAATATTCGTTCTTTTTTGCTAATTTAACCGCAACTTTGGGCGTGTTTAAGTATTAAAGGAAGTGTAAAATCTCCAAAACAAAGTCGGTACTGAAAAAGCTCAAATATCGAAAAGTTGAATAAACTTTCTTCGTAATTGATTTATGCAGTGGTTTTTTCTTAAAACTTGGCCTTTCCAAGAACTTTTCTAAAAAAAATATGCGCTTGTTTTACTATGAATTATCGTGCAACTCACTCAATAACGTTGTGCGTGTAGACTAGTGTCTAACTGCTCATCACTGATGCTATTTCTATCGGAAACGATGCCTGGTGAGACAGCGTGCTTTTTAGCCACGCACACTAGTTTCCACTTAAAGGAAACAGACACAGAAAAGTTTACCTCCATAAGAACGAACAAAGCCGCGAAGAACAGCAAGGTAGACCATTCCACCCTCGCGAGGATGGGTTCCAGGTCATCCCTCTCTGCCAGGAGTAGCAGCAGTAATGCGCCTAGCAGTGCTGTCCAGCCTAATGACAGGCGTTCTGAAAATAAACGTGAGAGCAGTAAAAAAAAAGCATTTTGATAAAAATTAGCAAAGTTTGTCATTGTACAGCGCCAGCACATCAAGCTACCCCAATCTGTCAAATTTCTTTGATAGATTTTCAAATTTACTACATAAGCATAAGGTTCATGTTCAACTGGGAAAATATGACAGTTTGGGCAAACCGGGGCACCCGTCCCGGGCGCCAGTTTCAGGGGGCGCCAAAATCATAATATAGTATGATTAAAAATTAAAAAAACTTGCTCCATAAAGCGCCTAGCATACGGCAGCTTGGTTGGCTCACCGTCGACTTGTAAGAAAAAGGCACCACACAGGCCCACACCTAACTAATTTATCTCAAACGCTGGAGAGGGGCGCCACTATGAAGTTTTTGCCCCGGTTCGAAAAAATCGTAGATCCGGGGCTGGATAAGGTATACTTACGTAATTCAGGAATTGCGTGCAGAAAGAATACAACGATGACAAATGACACGCAGATTGTAGATTTCACTAACAACTGTTTGTCCCTGATACGATACTGAAATGAAATAATAGGAAAATATTAATTACCTACTTACGTGATTAATTTTATTTATTTATTCAGACATCATGATCCATTTTTTTTTTGGAAATCAATTGTGTTTAATACTATGCTAGTTCTAACATATAATATAATCAGCCTATAACGTTCCCACTGCTGGGATACAGGCCTCCTCGCTGTGAGAGGAAGTGGGCAGTAATCCACCACGCGGGCCCAATGTGGGTTGGTACATGTCACATATCATCGAACTTTTGGTTCAAGAATATTTTTCTCACTATGTTTTCCTTTACCGTTTTAAGAGCAGTGGTAATGAAATTAAATACACAAAGTGCCTGTGCAGGTTCTAACTCACGACCTACATGTAGTACGCCGGAGCCGATAAACACTAGGCCACCACTGCTTGCCTTAGCCATTTTTGTGAAACCAAGTGAAATCTTGTTTAGCCGCGTTGAGCACTCTTTGGGTGAACAAAAATCATAGAACTCGCGTCATCGACACTGAACGCTTGAGCACACGGATGAGTCGCGCGTTGATGTCTTTTGGAAAAGTCCCTTTCTTTCATTAGGAAATTCTAATTCTTTTATCCCTTTCTTTCCCTTTTTATTTTAATCGTAAAAATCTGTGCTGTTACCTTTAATGGCTGAAGTCGATCGTTCGTTTATCATTTTTTACCGAGAGCGATCAGGACCCAAGGACCCAATGTGAAATACTGGATTGACGATTTTGAATTTAAGCTTAGCTAACTATTATCACTATCATCTTTTCAGCCGAAAGCAGTCCATTTCTGGGTATAAGCCTCCCCCAGGCATAGCCACATCGCATCGCATAGCATCCAACAGATTCCTGTTAGCCTTCACCAGGTCATCGGTCCACCTCGTGGGAGGCCTTCCAACGCTACGCCTTCCGGTAAGCATAATTACACTATACTATTTAAAAAGGGAGGCATAATCGTACACCTAATTACCTACAATTTTCATTAAAGGAACGGATTTCACACAAGATAAGCACATACCTTTTGCTTCATCTGCGCCAGAGTGGAACAGAACATAGGATCAGAGCGGGAGGCGCCGCCCCCCGCCTCCCTGCGCGTCAGAGCCACGTTCAGCTTCTCAACCTGAAATCGCGAGAAAAAACACTGATTGGTTCATTTAGCATAAGTATATGGTGTTATAAGGCAGGTAATATATGGGCGCAGTCATTCTTTGATTTTAATTTTAAGTTTCTTTGATTGTTTTGTACGTAATGTGGATTTCATCTATACTAATATTAAAAAGAGGAAAGATTTGATTGTTTGTTTGTTTGCATTGGATAGGCTCCGAAATTACTGAACCGATTTGAAAAAATATTTCACTGTTGGGAAGCTACACTATACCCGGGTGACATAGGCTATATTTTATCCCCGTATTCCCACGGGAACGGGAACTACGCGGGTGAAACTGCGGAGCTCTGCTAGTGTCAACAATAAAGTTTTATTTTGATGTATTTAAAATATTGATGGTTTCCGGTTTAATTTATATTAAATTTCTATTTAGTTAGATACTTTTTTCCTTTGACTCATTTAAAATATGTATTGTAATTTTCGGTTGAATTTAAAAGTTTCTATGCTCTTCCTTTTGATATATTTATAATATTGTTTCCGGTCGTCTTTCTTAAGTATTTATTTTGACACATCCACTTGAATTATTTAAAATGTAACTAGTCCTTTGAGTTCTTATGATTAAGGATTTATCTTGACCCATCCGCTTGAATTATATAAAATTCTACTTGGCGGAAAAGTTTCGCGGTAATGTTTGGCGATAATTTTGTATATGTATAAAAACTATTGTAATGCGAATGAAAATATACTATTTATTCGCCGCTCGTGGAATAAACACCCTGGGTTGAAGTAAAGTATTTTCTTTTTACTCTCTTAAACATTTTCCTGCCATTTTCTATTACTGTATGTGTGTATAATATATTGGTGCAAACCAATATGTCTGACTCAGATAACGACGGCGATGAACCGCCGACATATTATACTACCTACTTCTTATGACGTCATCCACAAACATATCAGGAGAGTAAACGTTTCATAGGAATATGAACATTAATTTCCTAAAACAAAGGTATACATTCGTTTGAAGCGTTTAATTTTATTTACAATTTTTATTTAATTTACTTGCAACTTTACGTTTCCTTCATCAACTTAAACTTTATGTTTTCTTTCACCTATGTCAGTAATGTTCAAGAGAAAACTCAGAAACTTAATACTTGTATTAATAAGTAAAGAGTACCGTTCCTGTCTATGGAGCCCTAACCACCGGTAGCTTGGACCCTGCCCCCGATACCGGCGGACCACTATTTTATATACAGGATGTAAGGGTAAACACCGTTGTCACTTAAACCATGGGTAGTTGACTTAAATATAAAATAAACGAGCGATTAAAAAAACGCGCGAGAAATGAGCGACGCTACTTACGACGCAGCGTTACGTGCGCTCGTTAGCGAGACTGACAGCTGACTGACCGGGGTCGCAACCCGTGCATCGGAGTCGGGTCACGCGGCGTGGTCAACGCGCCCCGCGACCCCTCCCGTATTGAGACGCAAGCTTGTTGGCCCTTGCGCGTAGGGTGAAATGTTCATGTGAAAAAAATCATATTTTCTTTTAAAAAAAGGTTGTTTTTTTCATTAATTTTACGTTCTATAAATGAAACCAAACCACTGGTTTCAAGGATAACGGTGTTTACCCTTACAGCCTGTATATTCAAATTAATGTTCTTTTAGTGTTTCTTTTATTAAAATATTTACGAATGTATTCTAAGTTTGTATGTATTCCAAGTATTAAAATAAAATTAAATATACGAAATAGCAAAGAGTACCTTCTTTTCAAGAGCTCTCCTCACAATATCTTCATCTCGTGAGTATGAGGACAGCGAGGCCGCTGCACGGCGCCACACCGCGATCTCCTGACGAAGCTCTGCAATTAATACATACGGTAAGGGGCTCGTGGCTTAGTAATAATAGGCGCAGGAGTCGATTGATCAGATTAAGCTTCGCTTGCTGCGGTTAGTCCCTGGATGGGTGACGATTTTACATGCTAAGACCCCTCCGGCCTCGGAAAGCACATTAAGCCGTTGGTGCCGGGTCTTATTACCTATCTATAAATTGTTCGTTGGTAAAAAAAAAATCAGCTGTTCCAAACATTTTGACCGCGTAGGGATTGCACTTTTCTATGAAACAGCTGATTTTTTGTTGTATAACAGACGAAAAATTTATTTGCAGGGATTTAGAATCATATGCTGAATTCATAGTTACAGTTTGCGCGCTGAATTAAAACTTTTCCTGTATAACCTTATTTATAAAAATGAATCCCTATTTCCCTTGGTCACGGCATCACACGTGAACGGCTGGACCAATTTTGCTAATTCTTTTTTGTTGTGTTTGTTATTGTCAGGAGAAGGTTCTTATGAAAGAAAAATAAAGAAAGTTGCGAATTCAATATTCATAGTTAAGACAGGGCAACGTCTGTCAGGTCAGCTAGTAATCAAACCATGATCTCTGAGTCTGTTGAGCTATTTCTTTTCAGGGATTAGTCAGCTACGAAAAGCTGGCGCCCTCCTAGTTTTTAAAATATTGACCAACAAAATATTGACGTGTTAAAGTGTCATCAACGATCTATTTACATAAATAAACATTTAATTTCATTCGAGGACCTTTGACAGTCATTACGGGTCGTCAGAAACCCGAAAGTCTGACAACCAGTCTTACCTAGGTGTATTGTGTTACCCAGTAAATTAATTGTGGAGGTCAGATAGGCAGATCGCTCCATGTAAAATACTTTTGCTCAGCTGCATCCGGTGAGACTGGAAGCAGACTCTAACATAGTTGGAAAAACGATAGGCAGATGATAAGACACAAATCTTACCTAAGATATCTCTTGGCACACTGTGCCTGAGTTTATTAATATCTCTAAAGAGATATCTCAGCTGGAAGTAAGTTTGTACGCCGACTATAAGTATGCCGACCCCCATATGCATAGTGAACGTCGTGAAGTTTATGTTCTGAAACAAGGAAGGGAAAATTATAAGAAAAAAAATAAAAAAAAATTGTCTAAATAGCCAAAAGCCTCGACCAACACCTAAGTAAGGAGGCTCTCGTTGGACAGCTGGGCCAAGGACTTGTCAAAGTCAAAGTCAAAGCATTTATTTCAAATAGGCACTTAAAAGGTACTTTTGAACGTCAACATTTACATTAAAATAGAATTGATTCTAGTCGCCCCTTCCAAAATGTAGTTTCGTATGGAGAAGAATGGGCATGAAACTCCACCGTTACTCTTTTAAAATGTTTCAAGTACAATATTTACATTCATTATATGATTATGTGTGAAAACGATGCACCCAGAATAAAATTACCATACCAAAATAGGTAAACAGAATCAAATTGAAGCAATACAGATAAATTAATTCTGTGATAGATACATGGTGTTCACACATTTACAAACATTGTAAAAGTAAGTATAGGTACGATTTTCCTACAATATTAACAAGTAATGAGTCAGTGTGTGAGTTAAAATAATCACTGAGTTTAAATCAATGTCATAAATAAAATTAATTATACTTGATTCATAAAGCGGTACTCCTGGACACTGCTCGCATTGTTAGGAGGTTCCTCTCTCTGGAGCCGTGCCACCACCGCGCCGGCACCATTGGACCCTGTTCCCGATAAGTGTACCTACTTACTACTATTTTTTTTTAAATTAAAGGTTTTATAATACACCGAGAAATTTTAATGGTGGTTTTCCCGCAGCGAAATGGTTTTGTCTTGGTAATACAATCGTTTTATAAACAAATAAAATATTGGAAACGAAAAATGGCAGATTAACCATTGTGAAAAATCACCACGTGCGAGAGTTTATTTTGCTTTGAACTTTTATGTATCGCTGTTTCCTTTGTCGGCGGCGCGTGCGATTCGAGTAGTACCTACAAGTTACCTCTAGTGTTACTATTGATTCTCACGTTTTCGATTTGTTATCGAAATCATGTCACTTGGTTCAAATAGATTCATTTTATATAGGTAGATTCTTTTACATATTGTGAATGAGAGAACGTTGTAGGCCTTAGAGACTAGATTTGTAGACGTTTTTCAATTCTGTATTTTCAATCCTGTAAGTACCTGGTACTTATTGACTGGCCTGCACTGTCCTCCCATACCTATTATCACTGTAATTTGAAAACATTGTAAAAGCCAATTATTTTTAAAACAGTAACCGTGGAGTTTCTTGCCGGCTCTTCTCCATAAGAAACAACAAATTGGAACCGTGCACCTAGCTTCTGACGTTTCATAAGTGCCCATGTAGGCTTATGTGAAATAAAATATTTTGATTGATTTTGATGAATATTTTTTTTTATTATTTTAAAATAAAAACAATCAAAAAAATACTTTTACTCTATGTTTCGAAAGTACTCCTTATAGCAAGTTGTTCTGCCGCGGGAAAACAACCATTAAAATTTCTCGGTATATTTTCGTCTGTCTGTCTATTTGTTCTGGTTAATCTTCGAAATGGCTGTACCGATTTTCACTTCATATTAGCATGAAACGCTTACTTTACCAATTAAAATAAAGTCAAAGAACGATATGTGAATCTAACCCTAATCTTAATTTGTATTGTTGCATGATCTAAAATAGGCCTAGATACTTTCACCCTTATGCCATTTGGTAAAGGTTGAAAATTGGTGAAAGCACCATATAACACGATTCCTACCGGCTTCCCTTCGGGATTTCGCTTCGGTAACTCTATAAAAACGGCACGTCAATAGTGGCTACTATTATTGTCAACAAAATATAGTTACACTACGTGTATTTAATTCACCATAGCATTCAAACAACAAAAACAGTTATTTTTAGCTTTGTATTACATTTAAAAAAAAATGTTCTAAATTAACCCTGCGCAAAATCGTCATAATCGGGAATAAAAAAATCATACAACAGCGATCCCATAATGAAGTCATTTTAGGTCACGTGGCACCGCTTTATATGGACGAGGGCAATCCGCTGTACAACGGGTTATGATAGAGACAGATATAGAAAAATGCGTCAGCGAGAACGAGATGAAGGAGTATTGCATATTTTATTTGGTTTTCAGCTGTTCAACTTTATTGTATTTAATTATTTACATTCCTACACTATCTTTACAATGATAGTAAGTATTCTTTATTGATAAGTCAGTAAGTTAAAGCCGAATTCGGTTCGACTTCACTATTAGAAAAATTTACACCTCGCCGTTGCGCCTCAGTCTGCCAGTGTCCGCAATGGTACGTGGCTAAATTGGCATGGCCAGTAGCTGGCTAAGTTTAAATGTTACCGCTTTCACGATAGAAGGGTGCGTGGCTATGATGACGTTGGGCGGGTCCCCGACGGGAGTGGCGGCGCCCCCAACGTTGCTGAAGATCACCATCGACATCAGCACTGGCACCGGGTTCAGCTGGGTCACCTCGCATAATCTGGAGACAAGAGTTTCATTCATCATCTGCCTAGCCGTTTCACAACTATGTTGAGGTTAGCGTCCAGTCTAACCGGATGCAGCTGGATACCAGTGTCTTACAAGGAGCGACAGTCTATTGACCTCCACAACCCAGTTACTGGGTAATACGATACACTTTGGTAAGACTGGTTGTCAGACTTTCGGGCTTTGGACAGCCAGTAACGACTGTCAAAAATCCACAAATGACAGCCGGGACCAACGGCTTAACGTGCTTTCCGAGGCACGGAGGGGTCTTGGTATGTAAAGATGGTCCGTGGATAGCGTAGCTTAACCTGATCGATGGACCCGTGCGGCTTTTTATTACTTAACAACAACAGTTTCATTACCACTTGGAACTCCCATTTCGCGGCAAGTCAATATGGATGTATTGTGTGAGGACTTATACATATGAAAAAGAAGGTGAATGATAGAATAGTGAAGAAGAAAACGTGTTGTGTCGACCCAGTGTTGCCAACCCGTACGATAATTTGGCCAATGGAACGATGTACAGACGCCAGCACATCAAGCTATACCAAACTATTTTTTTTTGCCAATTAAACATGAACCTTATGCTTACGTGATAAAGTTGAAAATCCATCAAAGAAATTTGACAGATTGGGGTAGCTTGATGTGCTGCCGTCTGTACGATAATTTTGAACTTTGAAAAAAAAAGGTCTATGAACAAAACGTATTGGTCAGGCAAAAAAAAAAAAACGCATAATGTCAACGTCAACAGTCAAGTATCAACATCAACATGTAAATGCGTAGACAGAGAATGTGGTAAATGTCTCTCTCTCTCTCTCTCCTTCACATTTTCAAATGAAAATATTAACACTTGGTTCCATCATGCAGCGACTCCGAGTTTTATACTGTATTCTGGTGGTTTTCTCGGATTTTTATATATATATTCAGAAACTTTATATTTACTTCTAGCAGAGATCGTAAAAATTACAAGGTTTTACAAGTGAATTAAGCCATCTTTAATTTATTTATTTATTAGGTCTTCAGTCTTACCTGATGGTAACTGGAGTCATCAGCAGGACAGTGGTGACATTGTCTAGAAATGTGGAGAAGATCGCCGTGAAGAAACACAAGACGTTGATCAATGGCCATGTCCTGCCACCTGTCACCTGAAACAATCATATTGTTTGACTGATTTATTCGTAATACGGCTTTAGAGACTTATTTTTTATTCATCTGAATTGGAAAACTTCACCGTTGCTTGTTACATGGTCTATACGACACATATCATCTTCTACTTTTAATACGTGAGATACGCAAGCACTCCATGACGAAGAGGTCACATTACTAACCCCTTGTTCTAGTATTTTTTTTTTGACTTCTTTTATCTTAAATGATTTATAATTTTTGCGTCATGCCCCCTTTACCTTTGCCCAAACTAATTCTATCGGGTTGAGTTCACAGTGGTTTTTTTTTATTTGAGGGTCAGAAATCATCAAATAACTTCTCCCGCTCTGGGTAGAGCAGGAGGGCGATTCAGACTTTTACTGACTAAAATCCACCCGTGTTCTCTAAGTTGCCTGTGTGCCAGGGGCCGCGGTATCTCTTGCGAACAACCCGCACCCCTGGCAGGCATCGGCCCTTGCGGGCCACATCAGTTGGTGCTGACATCTCTTTGAGGCAGTTCGGAGTGATAAGGGGGCAGTCTTAGCAAAATTATGCCATGTTGTGCTGCCCTCTCGTCTACCATCCGCCTATAAGGGAAATTAATATTCTTTTCCCTTTGCCAGTAGGGTTTTTGAGCCAGAAATCATTGTACACTTTCATCGGTCCATACGTTTTTTGTAGAATATTGGTGCCCAATTCTTCGTATAGCAGAGAAAGTAAATAGTCATATTTATCTTTCATAATATGATAAAAATAGTTTATCATTCGTTCTTTACGCAAAATTGTTCACTGATTATCTACCTCAAGACTATTCGTTTTAGTATAGTAACATTATTTTTCTTTGAACTGTCAAGTTACTGGATAACTAAAACAAAAAAAATCGCTCACATTTCGTTTTTTTTTTTCAATATAACTTGTGACTGTTTTTCTGATATCCCATTTACAGTTTAATGGCTTCTATATCGCCACATGCGCACTACGCATCACACTGAAGTGTGCTGAAGTCACGGAAAATCCTGCATCACGCAAGCAGAACTTACCGCGCAACTATCCCTAATAATATTATAAATGCGAAAGTAATTCTGTCTGTCTGTTACGCTTTCACGCCTAAACCGCTGAACCGATCGTCATGAAATTTGGCAGAGATATAGCCTGGAAAATGGAAAAGGACCATAGGCTACTATTTTACACGAGAACCGACATCCACGCGGGCGGAGCTATGGGCAAAAGTTAGTCATAGAAAATACCCCTTGCTCGAGCCACCCGCTGATTCTGTAGCTTTAAATTCATCCCTAAATAATAATCATTCCGATCCAGCCTATCCCTTGCTGCCCTCTTCTAGGGACGCCCTAAGCCGAGGTCAATACCCAAAAGGGGGTACCCTTATTTAAGACCTGGCTAGAGACCTTAATTAATTGAGGCAGCCACAGGAAATTCCGGCTGATCTTTTTAGGTTGACCTGCAATATGTCATTCCCAAAAACAAAATGATCTTCTAGACACAACACATCCACCAGGATGGAGGATCTTCCCTTTTCAATAGAGGGTGAGTGAATTTAAACCCTGTTCCTCATACCTCTAAAACGGAATGAACATTTTCATTTCATATCGCCAGACTTACTTCAAAAGCCAAGACAGCGAGATAATCGAACAGCCCAGTCTCCGCCAAGATGGCGACGAGCAGCATCATGCTGAACAACAGCAGCAGAGTCTCCACATCCAGCCAGGAGACCAGCTCCGGCAGTGAGGGTCTCTCACCAGCCAGAGCCAAGACTCCTACCGCCAGGGATGAGGATAGGAGAGCTGCTATTGTACGGTTCACTATCTGAAATATCGGGATTAGTTATTTTATTCAATTCAATTAAAATTCTTTATTTCAGACAAGAGTCCGTAGTGTTAGTAGCAATATAATTGGGGTTACTTTGTAATTACGCAATAAAATAGGGGGGTACCTATCAAAGTAACCCTTCATCCAAGGTATAACTTTGAACAGTCAGTTTTTTTTTTCTCAAAATAAAGCAATATTTTTCACGTATTATAACAGGAATCGAGAGTTATAAAAAAACCGATTATAAGATTTTTTTTGTATTTTTATATAACCACAAATTTAAGAAATATGAACCTTCTAAGTTCAATATTGATTAAAGTAACCTTGGTTTACCGGAACTATTGTAAGGGATAAACGCCGTGACGCGCTCGGTAGAGGGGGCGGCACGTGGAGAGAACCGAGTCAGGGGACGTGACTGCAAGACGAGTAAGTCAGTCTATCAAGTAAGTCAGACAACGAAGGAATGCAGACCTCCACTTCTTCTACGCGAAAATGTCGGTTTGTGTTCGTGAAAGTTATTAGTAGGTATTGTACTGTGTTAAATATTCTGAAAGTCATTGCTGTATCATAGTGTTTTATTGAAAACCTGCACTATGGATTCCGTACCACCGAGTCGAGATGATGACGGCACTATCGCTCAGCCATATAATTCATGTTGACAGGCAGAAGTAGAAGATTCAAACCTCAAAGATGATGAGAGTATACATCGTGATGAGCAGTATGGTGGCGTAGATGATGCCATCTTCTGGGTCGATGGGGTTCAGCTGGTAGCTCACTGTGAGGGGCACAGTGTTGTTGCTTGATGTGCTCATGCGCAGGGTTATTCTTGTACCTGGAAGAGAAGTATGGAAATTATACGACTGTTAGTAATATGGACATTTTAAAAACATCTAGATTTTTTGATGGCACTGTATCGAGAATCACTAGCCCTATCACCTGTCTTCGTTTTCGGAAGCGTTTCCCTTACACCCTGTATATCTGAATTTCTCAAAAAAACACCTTGTCAGTCTTATCATTACAGAAACGCATTGTAAATAATCTTACCTATTAATAAGTGTTACTTACTTTACGTACTGCATTGTAAGTTCTGTTTCATTTTATTTAATTGCAATTTTTATGTTTATATCGTGTAATAGCAATGACCTATTTTATTTAACTGTTAAGTTTATGAAGCTTAAAATTGACTTTAAATAATAATATTGTGTATACCTCTATTTGTGTAGAGATTTGCTTATCATGCTAGCACTAGCATTTTACTTTAATATTTGCATGCCAATTTATGGCGCAATGTGTCATTGGTATCACACTAACAATTTGTTTACGAACCATCTTTTGTACCGCATATACTGCAAATAAATAACTTTGACTTTGAATAGCACAAAGTACAGTTCCGTGTGGTGCCGGACAAAAAGAATAACATTATCTCATTTCTTCCCGTGGTTGTCGTAAAAGGCGACTTATAAAAATGGGCAGCAGCGGTCTATATGCATTTAACCACCATTATGCGATCGCCAACCCGCCTGGCAAACGTGGCGATTATAACAAATCTATTGGGAGAGAGCTAAGTCCAGCAGTGGACGTTTTTCGGCTGAAATAATATTGTTGATGACAAGGTACGGTAGACAATCAAAATTCATTACCATTAATTCCAATTTGGTTCCATCTAGTGATTTCCTCCTGTATGAGATCCAGGGCGCCGGTCACATTCCTCCTGTGTTTCCCATTAGTGTGTATCGGCAAGTTGTCCTGGAGTATCAGCATCTTACTCTCGGTGGAACTTGGCGAGAAGTCTAACAGATCCTCCGGTTGCAGGTGGATCTTCCATTTTGTTGAATTCTGAAATAATTAAATCAACTATCTGCTTAGCAGTAGTAGACGCCCAGTTGTCGGCATTCGACCATAATTCATATAAAACTAAATGTATCTCTAATGCATTATTATACAACGTGTAACGCAAAGGGTATACCTATACATACTAAGGGCGCGGCTTCTTGGATGATATCAAACGATATTGGAAGGGTTTTTTAATCCTATCTCTACATGTTAGAAAGTTATGAGAATTTTTAATACATTGATACCAGAAACCGAACTTTTCAAACTGAAATAAACACATTACTCGGAAGAGATTAATCGTGATATTGGCAAGTAACGTGGAAAGTTATTGACCTACGTAGTGCGGTGACACGTTTGTTATGATTTGAATTTAAGAAACGAATGAAACCGAAAATTTGGTATCAATTCTTAGAGTATTTTATTTTGAGCTGAAACTATGTATAGTGATTCTATACCAGCTGTTATCTTTAGTGCTTAAGGATAGCAATAGGTTACACCCTGTATACTTTCGCTGTGCAAAACTTCATAATCCTCCTAAAGATTTTGCTTCACGTATTAATGTATAAATAAATCTTAAATTCTCTGACATACAACGCACAGCATAAAAGAAGCATGAAATTTTGCAGAAGAGTTCCGTATTTAACGACGGTAAGCACTAAAGAAGGATAATTAAAAATTTACCCCCTAAAGGGGGTTTAACAGATAAAAGTATGTATGGAAGTTCGTAATTTTTGATGACGGAAAATCCCGTCGAGCACATGGCATAATGTATCTCACCATCTACCTAGCCTTTTAGCAATATAGTTGGGATTCATCATTTATATTAATACGAAAGAAATCCACGCGAACGAAGTCACGAAGTGAAGCAAAAAAAAACTGTTTAACAAAAAAAATTAACCACCGAAAAAACTGAAAAGCAAAAAATTATAAACCTTTTTGTTTAACCCTAATAACTAAGTAAAGCTTTTTTGTTTAACCCTAATAACTAAGTTCGGAAGTCGGTGACTTGGTCTATGTATTTTAATTTTATGTCACCGCCTTCCGAACTTAGTTATTAAGGTTAAACAAAAAAGGTTTATAATTTTTTGCTTTTCAGTTTTTTCGGCGGTTTAGTTTTTTTGTCAAAAGTTTTTATTTTATAATTTTTTTGTGGCTATAATCTACTAATGACTACATGCTTAATTTTTGATAACTTTTTGTAATACACAACTCACAATTAAAATCTGTGAGTGAACAATCAATCATCCCTCGTTTTCCTACCCTTAGGGTTGGATTTATATGGGACCAACTTCGGGGTTTAGCCTTTCCAATAAAAATAAGCTGATCCATACATTTATGTTCGCATAACATGACAGAATGTATGGTTCAGCTCATTTTTATTTCACGATTTCGAGGGTTCAATGTAAAAGTTAAATTAAATTAAATTAAATTTATTAAATTACATTAAATTAAATTTGTTCAAGTTGTTCATAATGATGAGCAAAATGTCCCTTTTAAAGGATTAAAACGATCAAAGGGTAACGGTGTTTACTAGGCCCTTAGTGCATTCAAGGCTGCTCCGATACTTCATTTGATCACCGTCTGTATCTCATAAACATTAAGACAGTCACACTGTACATCTGCATTCATTAAGTGCCTATTATGGACACAAAGACGTCATTATATTTACGAGTTTACGATCATTAATCTCTGTATCGTAAATATTTATGAATGCGCAGTAATTAGGTACATACTGCAGTAAAGTAGTTAAAAAAACACTACTTAAGTAAAAATTTACTTTAATTTCGTAAGTCGGTGTCTTTGGATCCGCGTTTTAGTTTTTAGCTTACTTAGATTTTTTTTCGGAAGTCGTTTGTTATTTTGTTTTGGAAAATGATTTTTGTTTTTGCTTTTTAATTATGGAACTGTTATTAAAAGTTAAAAATAAAATCTTCACAGGCGTATTCGAAGTCAACAGCAGGCCCATTAAATAATAAAAACATAGTTGGGAAAAAGAATGGCAGATGATGACAGGTAGGTAGAAAATTGATCATGAAGACCAAAAGCTAATAGAAGATTGTTATCAAAAAACAATTTGCCTAGCTATTTCTTTACTATGTTGGAGTCGGCTTCCAGCCGAACCGGATGCAGCTGAAAACCAGTGTGGCAGACATCTACAAAGCCACATGTGAACTACAAAATCAAAGACTTCAAAAACACAAAAAGAGATGTGGCGCCATCTACAATGCCACTTGCGAACTACGCAAGACTGCATCACGCAATCAGACTTTCGGAAACCGTCGGGTAGTTGCCCACCAGACACAGCACCCGTCTGATCGGAGGATCCTCCTTTTTCTATAGAGTATGAGTGGACTTTACACCCTGTCCCTCATACCTCTATACCAAAATTTTACCTGGAGCGACGGCCTATCTGTTATCCAAAACCTAGTTACTGGTTAATACGATACCCTTAGGTAAGACTGGTTGCTAGACATTCGAGCTTCTGATGATCTGTAACGACTGTCAAAGATGCACGAATGACAGCCGAGACCAACGGCTTAACGTACTTTCCTTACCACGCAGGGGTCTCGGCCTGTAAAGATGGTCGCCCATTCACATACCAACCGCGGCAAGCCTAGCTTAACCTGATCAATTGACCCGCGCGGCTGTTATAACTTAACCATGAGCCCCTACAAAGGTTCTAATCAAAATACAGTGATTAATGGTTTTTCATGTGGTGCCGGACGTAAAGAATAGCACCATCCCATCTCTTCCCGTGGGTGTCGTAGGAGGCGACTAAGGGACTTACTAGAGAATGATTCTCTATGCATTTTACCATCATACTGCGATCGCCAACCCGCCTGCCAAGTGTGGCGATTATGGCAAACGCCCCTAAATTGGGGGAGGCCTATGTCCAGCAGTGGACGTCTTTCGGCTGAAATTATGATGATGAATGTGGCAGGCTAAATGGAGCGACAATCTTCGCAGTGTGACTGGTAGCAACTGGCTAAGAGTTGCCGAGAATCGAGCTGAATGGCGTGCAATTGGAGAGGCCTATGTCCAGCAAGTATCGAAGTATCAAAAGACTGTATCCGGGCATATAGGACTTGGCATATTGTCTTTTATAACCCGGAAAGGCTCTAAGCATCCGGGAATTGAAGTATCATAATAGTTCGCGTTGTGTTTGTTTATTAAATGGTTGATTAAATTTTCAAAATTAGGCATAGGGATGCAACATATTTTACGAGCTAAGAAGAAGATATGTCAATTTGAACAACTATCCGTTCGGCATTGCATTTCTTCATGCATTTGGACTTCAAATCGCACACAGGATGTTCAAGACTAGTATGGTGATGTAACTCGTCCAATTCAGAGAATTTCTTTGAGCAATAAAAGCAGGAGTATTTGGAAAACAATTTGAATGACACTGCTGTCGATATGTTGAGTACAGTGGACTGCTGTAAGCTGATGATGAGGATGACGAATGTGGTAACAGACTGAAGTCTATCTCACCTGTTGAAATTCCGCTAACTGGTCATCAGTGACCTCTCGATGTAGCCACAGCTGCAGTATATTGACGCTATCATTGGTCACCGCCTGCGCAAACGGTCCTGTCAAGGTAATCGACACTTTGACTCGGTCTTCGCTTGCTGGTAGCTCGTATTCTGGAAAAGATTGTTTTTTATTTTTTTATAATACCTTTTCAAAAACAAGATTTTAATGAATTAAAAATAAACCGGTCATGTGCGTGTCGGACCATGCACAATGGAGGGTTCCGTAGTTGGGATAAATCTATCCCAAAAACAAACTTAACATTGTGGTTGAAAAACATGTTCTACCATTCATTCCAACTGCAAATGTAAGTTTGTAATGATAAAACTACAAATTAACAATTTTCGGAGTTTTTTCTTTATTTGTGCTGTGAGACCTAGCTTCTTCCTTCTTCTTTCATGACTCTAGGTCAACGGGAATTACCCAATAAGTTTTGATTTAAATCGAGTATCAAAATATGTCACATAAATGGTCCTACTTTTTTATTTCGTTAACATAGAAGCTTCATGTTTTTAGAGCTCCAAGGGACCTTAGATCTACGTATTTGATATTAAATTTAACTTGATCCCTCCACGCGTTTCTGAGAACAAGGGTCTTGATAGAAAAATAGTCGAAGAGTTTAAGTTTTTTCCTTTTAAGGTTAGAAACAAAAATACTGTTGGATGATAAAGATGTTGACGTACCTTTAACTTCTCCTCCCTGTATGGCAGTATGCAGCACTGTGTCTGATCGCTCCATGTTCAGCAGTAAGGAGACTGTCAGGAGCACCCAACTAGCAACTAGAGCACATAGCTTCAGGATACGTAGCGCTTGGTCTAACTGTGGACAAAGAAACAGTATAGTTTTCATTGTATTTGTTGGTACAGATCACGGCACGTAAGTTGACCCAAAGTGGCGGATTTTGTTTCAAAATACGTGCCGTGATCAATATTTATATTGGCTTGGTTACCAGACTTATTGAAAATGATTTGACTAACTATGGACATATAATATAGCACAGACTGCCCAGAACTGGTACCCTGAAACAGTGAGGTGGTTTCGCGGGGCCTATACAAACTTGTCAATCCGAAAAATTTTGTCATTTTTTGACAAATAACTTGAATTTTTACGACAAGTGCTGTTTAATAAAGACGAAAATTATGTCCAATTATGCGACAGGTAAATACTGACATAATTGTCAAACTAAAAACCCGTTTATTATTGGCAACAATTGTCAGATTTTACCTGTCGAGAAAAGTGTGTAAATATTGACTAATGTAAATGACACATTTATCATTGTCACAGTACAATATCGAGGCATGCTTAAGAGAGAACATTAGAAAAAGATACGGCTGTTTTTGACGTGCACTTTGTTTTTGTTTGCTCTTTGAAATGGACGCCAAATTAACAATTTTCGTTTTGACGGTGGTTTTAGACACTCGAAATCGTTCTAGGAATATTCTAGCACTTAAATTGAAAGTAAAGTTTATTCTTGGTTTAAATGTGCGACGTCGTACAGTTTGCACCACATATTCATCTTCACTGCTGTCCATCGACGACATTAACGCCATTTTTTGCTGAAATCTGTTGAATTTCCTTGACAATGGATGAATTCATCATCATCATCATATCAGCCTAAAGACGTCCACTGCTGGACATAAGCCTCCCCCAAAAGGTGGGATCTACGACACCCATTGGAAGACACAAATATGTCTATCTGTCATAAGTTCATGACAATTCTTTCTTCAATGTCTTTGTTAAATAAAACAAATTTGACAAGTTTTTCCGGACAAATTGTCACCTGTCGCCTATCAAGCGAATCTTTTTATTAAACAGAAATATGTCAAATTGTCACGACAAGTCGACATATTTGTAGATTTTCCACCGTGACAAATTTGTCAGTGATTATAATCTTTATTACACGAAAAATTGTCAAATTGTCACCTGTTGCCTGTCACCTGTCACTGTCGCGTTTAATAGGCCCCAGGAGTGGGATAACGTAGGCTAGTAAATTACCGACCTTTTTCTTCTTCACAGATTTCAATTTTGTGTCATCATCGTGGGCAAGCATTGGTTCCATTAACCTGAAAATTAAGGTTTTTGATTTTATTTATTTTTCCCATCAATTTAGTTATATTATTAAATTTATTAACGTTAAAATAACTACTTATAATTAATTAAATATTTAAAAA
This sequence comes from Antitype chi, assembly GCA_947359405.1. Taxonomy (NCBI): domain Eukaryota; kingdom Metazoa; phylum Arthropoda; class Insecta; order Lepidoptera; family Noctuidae; genus Antitype; species Antitype chi. The sequence continues at coordinate 7,125,348 of OX375836.1, forward strand.
AAATATAAAAAAAAAAATATCCTAACTATTCACGAACTAAACTATAGCGTCGAAAAGGAACGAAAGGAAACCTAGACTTAGGGATACACCCGAGTCGCTTTAGCTTGGCAATGGCGGTCTTTGCCCTTTCTCTAATATCCCTCCGAAGGAACCCAAACAATAAACTAAGTAAGTTACTGGAACATGTATGTTGAAGATCAGGACAAATATTGATTCAGAACGTTACTAATTACGGAACTTTACTCCATTTTTAACGTGACAACGTCTTATAATTCGATGGAGCCGGCTGCACGCACGAAAAAACATGACTCATGCGGCGTTACCTCGCTCTGAGGCGTTCCATTTAAGTTTTGAAGTGCAAGCGAGAGCGCGGAACGAGCGACAAAGAGGCACAATCGGCCTCCGCGTTCGGCAGCGTTCGACATCTGTCTCTCTCTTAATTGAGTGAGCGATGCGTCCGTGTGGACAGCTGCTATACAATAATACATTTACATGTTTTCGTCAAGTATGAAGTGCAGTGAAAAGTGAATGTGGTGTCAAATTAAAATTTTCTTTTGAAAAATGCAACCATTCCACCAGTATTTTCTTATGACGTTGTCACGTTCAACTATCGTCAGTAAACCGACTTTACAGACAACTGATTTTTTTTAAATAAAGAATGCTAGAAAATTTAGGTAAATGTTACTGCCACGTTAAAGCGACTCGGGTAAAGTAACTGTGGCGGCATCTACACCACCACCTGCGAATTACCTACACCCTGTTCCTCATACATCTAACATATACAACGTGTAACGGAAAGGGTATATACATACCAAGGGCACGGCTTCTTTGGATGATATCAAACGATATTGGAAGGGTTTTTTAATCCTATCTCTACATGTTCGGAAGTTATGAGAATTTTTAACACATTGATACCAGAAACCGAACTTTTCAAATTGAAATAAATATATCACTCGGAAGAGAATTATCGTGATATTATTGGCAAGTAACGTGGAAATTTATTGACCTACGTAGTGCGGTGACACGTTTGTTATAATTTGAATTTAAGAAACATTATGAAACTGAAAATTTGGTATCAATTCTTACAGTATTTTATTTTGAGTAGTTTTTTTTCTATACCAGCTGTTATCTTTAGTGCTTAAGGATATGAATAGGGTTTCTGTTACACACTGTATTACTATTGATTTGGAATCACCAACCCGTCTTGAGGAAGAGTGCTGATCGATGCTTGTACTTACTCTGTGTGAGATGATACCAGCACACCCTAGAACTAAACATTCGAAAAATATGTTACTTATACACTAACCCGCACTGGGCCCATGTGGTCGATTACGGCCCACTCCCTCTCACTGAGGCCTTTGACCCAACAGAGGCATCATTATAGGCTGACGATGTATTGTATAAGTAGGTACCTGTTAGTGACATCCTTGAGAGGCTCAGCGTCCTCCCTCTTCGCTTCCACGTCATGTTTTTTATCAAATATGGTCTTATCTCCTTCGTTTGGTTCTTCTCTTGGCTCGATTTTACCTGTTAGTTGAATATTGTATTTTGTTAGTGTTATCAATGATCATCCAGGGGTGCGGGGTGTTCGAAAGAGATACCGCGGCCCCTGGCACACAGGCAACTGAGGGAACACGGGTGGGTTTTAGTCAGTAAAAGTCTGACACGCCCTCCTGCTCCAACCCAGAGCGGGAGAAGTTATTTGATGATTTCCCACCCAAAAAAAGAAAAAAAAAACATCCCACAACATAAATATCTTAACATCACGCCTGTAATCCCCAAAGAGTTAGGCAGACGTACCGTTATTACACGTCAATACGTGATTATAATTCTGTACCTAATTATACATAGTCATGTTTTAGTTATTATATTTTTTCGAGTTGGTGAATATTTTAAATTTAGGTAATCAAAATTTTATTTTTATCTGTTCTATATTTTAAAAATAGTTTATGATTGAAGTGTATAAGTTTTGAAACTATGGACTAATTTTATGACTGAAATAAATAAATAAATTTAAATTTAAGTCACCTTTGTTAAAAACACCTTGCTTGACCAGGGAATCGAACCCAGGATCTAGAAACATAATTATGCTACGCAAAACATATTCTTCAGCCGAACCAGGATCAGAGTAAACATACTTTTACATAATTTATTCTCACTCAAAAACAGCTAACAACACATCCGAATCTAATTTTAGACTAGACGTAAAAAATGTATGACTGGTCTTGAATGTTTAATTTTAAACACGTTCTGTTTTATTTGTCTAGTTTTTAAAGCAAGAGAAGTGTGGTTTAAGATCTTTTGTATGTTTCTTAAACATTGATAAACAATATCTAGATTTTATGCCTTTAAATGGTTTCTCTAAAGTACCACAAAAATCTATAATAAACCTATTTTGTGCAATAAATTCAGTTAAACTAAGGTTGATAACGCACGCACATGGAGAGTACTGATTAGCACTCTACATTAGTAGGTCAAATTAAATTAACGAGCAAAACTTCACAGATCTGAACCCAATATACCTGTGATCGATATCTCATAATACTTAATAAAAGGAAGTAGTAGTTCTAACTCTAACTCTACGAGTTATATATATTAATAGAGGGAGACCGACTGAATTTAGTTTTCAGTTCTGGGCAATTTTTGGCAAAAAGAAAATGTTCTCGAGAGCCTCCAAAAAAAATTTAGTGACGGTAAGTCAACACTAATTCATTTATTCCGATAAAATCTATGGTTACAACAACTAAAACCATATACAGGATAAAATTTTAACCAGTGCGCAAACTGTAACCATGAATTCAGCATATCCTTCTAGATCCTCAAGCGTAGAAATTTTTCGTCGGTTATACAAAATAAATCAGTTATTCCATACATTTTGACCGTGTAGGTTTTGTACTTTTCTACAAAACAGCTGATTTTCTTTTGTATAACCGACGAAAAATTTATATGCTAGGGGGTCTAGAATGATTATGTTGAATTCATGGTTACAGTTTGCGCACTGGTTAAAAATAACAGATGGTGTGATTTGTTAATAGTTACTACATGGGATTTAAACATATCTGGCGAAAAAGGGGTGTAAGTTCTAATAGGTGAACCTCCGACTAACCATTCGGCGAATACAGGCGACATGTTACCTATGTTATATTTGAAAGAAGTAAATACAAAGTTCCGTGTGGTTTATGTTTAAACGATTAATTATAATGATTAAAAGATGGATTCTTCATGTCTTTTACTTGTATATCAAAGATTAACGTATTATTTGAATTTTACTTCAATGTGGGAAAGAGATGTAACTATACGTCCTGTAGAGCTCCATGTCTTTCCCATACGGAAGTAATGAGGAAAAAATATGATTAGTTTGATAGTGTGATTATTACGATAGTGTGAATAGTGTGATTAAAGTGATAGTCAGATTAGTGTGATTATTAAGATAGTGTGGATAGTTTAACAAAATTGATAGTCAGATTATTGTGATTAACGTGATAGTCAGATTAGTGTGTTGAAAGTGATAGTCAGATTAGTGTGATTAAAGTGGTAGTCAGATTAGCGTGTCTAAAGTGATAGTCAGGTTAGTGCGATGAAAGTGATAGTCAGATTAGCGTGTCTAAAGTGATAGTCAGGTTAGTGCGATGAAAGTGATAGTCAGATTAGTGTGATTATTATTCTTACCATGCTGCTGCTCGTACCGCTGCTTGAATGGTGCCAGGAGAGGATCATGCTTGATCTCATCGGGCAGATCCAACCAGATCTCGACACTGCCCGGGGTCAGGTCACTGCATGACACCACAGAGTAAACACTAGTGTTCAGGTTTCTGTCCTTCTTTTTCCCTAGGCCGCGGATTCTTTGCAACAGTTCCGCCATTGTTTAATGTCAGGACATGTTTGAGTACACTTTTTTATTTTTAATGTTCGTTTTGTTCGAATTTTTGATTTATTACTAATCTAATATTAATATTTCATAATTTTTTTGTTCACTCAATTATCTGTAGTTCTTTAAAAATCGAACTGTGAAAACTGTTGAAGTGAGTTTGAAGTGAACTGTCAAAACCTAGATTCCCTAGCGTCAGGTAGGATGACAGCTCGCTTCGCCTCTACTATCTTGTATGAAAAGCTAAAAAAAAAAGGTTATATCTCTGTCAGTGGAAGATCAGCACAATACAGAGCTGTACCGCATCATTCAATCATTTGAAGTTCAGTTAAGGTGTGTGTGTGTGTGTCATTGCTTTATTTTTAATTATTTTTACCATACCTTATATGGTAATTTTATTCTAGGTGCATCGTTTTCACACATTATTATATAATTACTGTATGTAAAATTTTGTTAAACATTTTAAAAGAGTAACGGTGGAGTTTCTTGCCCATTCTTCTCCATACGAAACTACATTTTGGAAGGGGCGACTAGAATCAAATCTATTTGAATGTAAATGTTGACGTTCAAAAGTGCCTTTTAAGTGCCTATTTGAAATAAATGCTTTGACTTTGACTTTGAGTTTGGTGGATGCGCTACGGTTACCCGCGTCATAAATTTTTTCTTCAGTTTTTGCAATTTTCAGGTGCTTACCTTGATCGATCGTCAATGTGACTGTCACGTAGCCACGAGCCTCTTAAAATTCAATCATCCTACTGATAAGCATGTCATGCAATTTAATTTACTACTGCATGATATGAATGGTCAAGCAATCAGTATTCAATGAAATTTCGTACTTTAATGTTTGTGGTCTGTAATTGACCACGTTCGCACTGACGACGTAAACATATTGTGGTGGATTTTTTTTACGCCGTAGATTTTCATATCAAAATCTAAAGGAATAGAAAAAAAATATAAAAACATGCATCGATGACCGAAGGTAATCGATTTAGTTTTGAATTTAACGAATTTCCAAAAACCAACACAAACAACAGTCGTTTTATTATTCTATTGTATTCTATTCTTGTTAATGTACACACGGCTACACATCAAGCTATAAATTTCCAGTTTTAGCTGATCTCGCATTGCATAGGATTTCCGTATAGTGCGAGATCAGCGTAAACTGGAAATGTATAGCTTGATGTATAGCCGTGAGTACTATCGAGGAAACTAACTGTTTGGCGATATCGTAGATTTGCTCACTTCATAAAATACTCGAGATTTTTTTCTCGAGAAGACGATCGACGTCAGGGGCATCCCGAGGTTCGGTTTTGTTAGGTTCCTTTAATTAAACCCTGCACATAGAAATAGGAGCCCCACGCAGTGGGGCTCCGTCAACCTGACTCCGACCGTCTTCTTCTGTAATATAAGAACCAGAACAAGACGAGAATTTTATGAAGTGAGCAAATTACGATATGGCCATTTCATGAAGTGAACAAATCTACGATATGGCCACGACATAATAATATACACCATAAGGACTATTATTGCTTGCAGCGCTCAGCCGCTATAGTAACGCTTGCTAACAGATGTGGTGATTATGTGCACGGATTTTGTTTTCAAATTGGTCAGATGTAAGATTCCTCGATTTAGTGTCATTTAAAGTTTTGAACAAAATCGGAACGTAAATTTTCATTTTTATGTCACTCGTTTTCGATATCGATATCCAACACGTGGCTAAAGTATTGCCAGCTAATTTAATTTGACCTTGTATTATTGCAATTGGCACTTCAATGGGTTTTTCCGTAACGATTTTTCAGAAGCACGACTCAAGGTTGGTCTAAAATTAGAACTCGATTTCTAATGAGACAGGAAGTGTCTATGGCACTAATGAATGTTATCAACTAATCATGCAATCATGTTTATACATCATAATCAGCCTATAATGTTTCCACTGCTGGGAAACAGGCCTCGTCTTTGTGAGAGGGAGTGGGCCGTAATCCACCACGCGGGCCCAGTGCGGGTTGGTAGATGGCACATGTCTTCGAATTTTTGGTTCTAGGACATGCCGGTTTCCTCGGTGTCGTCGGGAGAACAATACATTTCACGCAAATGAAGTCCCGAGCAGAAGCTAATTAGCAAGTGTATAAATAAACACCGGTCTCTAAAATCGATAAATTTTCATCCGGTTTTTTATTTATTCAATAACTAGCTTTGCCCGCGGCTCCGCCCGCGTGGATGTTGGTTGTCGCGTAAAAAAGTAGCCTATGTCCTTCTCCATATCCCAGGCTATATCTCTGCCAAATTTCATGACGATCGGTTCAGCGGTTTAGGCGTGAAAGCGTAACAGACAGACAGAGTTACTTTCGTATTTCTAATATTAGTAGGGATTGATCTCGCCTTCTATTACATAGGACTTAAAGTCAAAGCTAAAGCATTTATTTCAAATAGGCACTTAAGGAGAACCTAGTCGCGGGCTCGAACTCACTGGCGGGCCTAGCTGAAAATCACGCTGTCTCACCAGGCTTTGTGTCCGACAGAGATAGCATCAGTGATGAGCAGTTAGACGCTAGTCTACACGCACAACGTTATTGAGTGAGATGCAGGATCATTTATAGTAAAAAATTCGCGGAAAAATTAAGAAAAGTCCTTTGGAAGATCGGGTTTTATGAAAAAGCCAATGCATAAATCAATGACCAATAAAGTTTATTGAACTTTTCGGTAATTGAAATTTGTCGGTACTGACTTGGTTTTCGAGATTTTACACTTCTTTTATTACTTAAACACGCCCAAAGTTAAGTAAAATTACTAAGAAAAACGAATCTTTGTTGGCTCCTAACTTTTTAATGGATTTTTATTTTAGTATTCTGTTTCCGTAAAGACAATATTAATAATGAGACAAAACTATCGTTTTGTTTCATTATTAATATTGTTGTTTTGTAATATTTCATATTTTACTTTGGATGTGCCATGTCAGACAGTGGAGTAAAACACTCCCGAAGTTTGTTTGCAGAAAATGTGGACTAGGTTCATCTTAAAAGGCACTTTTGAACGTCAACATTTACATTAAAATAGAATTAATTCTAGTCGCCCCTTCCAAAATGTAGTTTCGTATGGAGAAGAATGGGCAAGAAACTCCACCGTTACTCTTTAAACAAAATCTCTCTTAAGGGCCTACGTCCCGTTTGGTAGCGTAACACGGTCACTTTATGAACCGTACTGCTCATTAACGGCTTGTCTTGAAGATTTGAAAAATATATGATTTTGCTATAGATTCATATAGATCATTTTGCCCGAAGTACTTTTTTTGTATGGTTAATACTTTTGCTGTAAAAAAATATTTTCCAACACGCAATATTTTGGCTTCTATTCCATACTCCTACTAAACGGCTTCGTTATTTGGAATAAAAAATACACTGAAAAATAGATAGTTAGAGGTACCACAGAATCGCCGAAGCACAATTGTAAATTAATCAAAGGAATATCCCCATTTTGAGATAAAGGCTCAAAGGTGCCCTGCGCGGGCGCGGGCGGCAGTCGTGCTTTAGCATACAAACGGGAGATGAGGATACTATGGGCCTTAAGTGGAAACATTAGTTTAAAAAAGTCTGCTCAGCGTTTTCCCTAGTATGTTGGGGTCGGCTTCCAGTCTAACCGGATGCAGCTGAATATCATTTTATATGGACGACTACCTATCTGACCTCCACCTCAGTTACTGGGTAATACGATACCCCTTGGTAAGACTGGTTGTCAGACTTTCTGACTTCTGACTACACGTAACGACTGTCAAAGATGTACCAGTATCAGCCGGGATCAACGGGTTGGCGTTATTTCCGAGGCACGGTATATTGTGGATGGTCACCCATCCACGAACAGGCCGCGGCAAGCGTGGCTTAACTTTCGACCGACACATGTGGCTGTTGCTAGCTAGCCACATGCTCCAGCACGAGCAATAAGGGGCCATCCATAAATTATGTCACAGAAATTTTATGGTTTTTTGACCACCTTGTCACATTTGGTCACACTTGTGAAAACCCCTCCCCCCTTGTGTGACGTCACATATTTTTAAATTTTGTATTTAGAAGTACATAATGAAATGAAAACGGCAGTTTTCCCATTTTTTTTAAATTTGTACATATCTTTAATAAAATTAACACAGTCAAGTCAAATCATTTTAACACATACTGATGTAACATGTGACGTCACAAAGATTTTGATCCCCCTGGCCCTTGTCACACAATGTCACATTTCGTTGATCCCACCCCTCAACGTGTGACGTAATTTATGGATGGCCTCTAAGTAATTCTAATACCTACTCAAACCACAACGAGTCAAACAAATAAACGTTTGCGGTAGTACTGCTCATACCTCTTATGAACCAGAGCATAAAGATAAGCTAGTTGGACTACATAGTCCAAACGGATATCGTTAATCTTATTTATGGAAAACTATCTTTTGCCCGCGGCTCCGCCCGCGTGGATATCGGTTATCGCGTAAAAAAGTAGCCGATGTCCTTCTCCATATCCCAGGCTATATCTTTGCCAAATTTCATGACGATCAGTTCAGCGGTTTAGGCGTGAAAGCGTAACAGACAGACAGAATCACTTTCGTATTTATAATATTAGTAGGGATAAATTGAATGATTAATTTACATAAAAATAAGGATGTTCGAACTAAAAATAAAATATAGAATAATTATTCTCATTTAAAATAATGACTTTGCAGAATATTCAAAAATTATTCTAAATAATATTGCGTCATGGACATAGGTATTTATATAAATTTATAAAAAAAATGTTTTTTTAGCAATTGCTATAATATTAAGGGCGGGGCCTCCTATTTTCATTGACACCCAGTTAAAAGACAAAATTTAATTTTGAAATTAGAACAACACACATGGCAACTTTGAATTTTTCCGAGCATTCTTCGTACGTCCTACTACCACAGTTTCTAATAAGTACAATTATTATTATCACCACACTTCACTTTAAAAAAAAACATAGACGAAGCGAAATCTACAGTACTATAAACACGTAAAAAATTAATCACATTCCACGTTTACAATAAAAAATATTTACAATAAACAAAATAACGAAACAAATAAAACAAGTGGTCAGGTTCAACAACCGCGCGATACTGGTGTTAACTGGTACGAACCGCTTCGAACCGGTTCTATCATTTACGTCACTTGCTTTAGAGACGCCATTATACTTTTTGACTTTCGAATTTCGCGTGTTTTCTTTTGTAGATTGGTAGTAATGTTTATTTTATTATTCTAGGCATGTTTAATAAGTACCTAGGTACATACGCCCACGTTCTGGTAATATTTCTCCAACAGAATGACTTATTCTATGGCCTACACTAGATATACTGCATTTATTATAGCTTTAGAAAAAAGAGGCTCGTAGAAGCAGGAGTGCAAAACATTTTATTTCAAAATTAAGTTATAACTTTTTTAGGTAGATTTAAGACAGTACTAAATACTGAGATAAACGAAAAGTAATTTTATTCTAAATAATGTTCTATTTATAATCACATCTTCATCACACATTACAAACCTACAACAAAACGAATGAATGAAACAAATAATCACATGATGATTTAAATCTAATTAAGATTATAATACTTTTTTTACAATACTGTATTTTAAATAACAACTTACGATCCACAATACGTTGGTAAAACTTCGTCGTCATCAGCTAATTTAGTCACTCGGTATTGTCCACTCCTGCTTCTTTTAGGTTTTTAGCATTAACACTTTAATTTTAAATTGAAATTAAATAATTATATAAATGAAAGGCCACATAATTTTATAAGATAAATAATTACACATGATTACAAAAAAGTGTGACCGTTAATATTTAAATAAATTATAATAAATTTGGCATTAATCTTAACTGGAACACGTTTAATGTAATTTTGTTACAAAATGTACATTAAAAAGAACCTTTTTTAACTTCTGTCTGAAGCTATTGTAAATGTAGTATATACATACATAAGGAAATCGCGGTCAACAATGGATATTTTTATGGGTTAAGTAATAATGACGAATGAAGTTATAATTATAGGATGAATAGAAACGTAGGCAATGTAGGGAAAAAACCTTGATTTGAATAACATTTTATTCGGAGATAAAACATAATTACAACCTCACCATCATCATCATCCCCCCCAGTGGGTTCCCGCATTGTCGTTGCGGGGGGGCTCAGTAGCCGTGGTCCGCTCCCACGATGAAGCGAAGAGGAACCCAAAGGTGGGGCCGCTCGTCAGGGCTTTTGCTTCCAAGCCGACGACGTAGCGGCCAAAAAGTAGGTTGCGGTGAGGTGCACCGCAACTGAGGCCGGCCGCGATCTCGAATGGGAGGCATCGCGGCTGAGGGTTACAGGCTGCGGCGGAGGACGAGTGCCGGTACTGGATGGCGGACGCGGTGGGGCCGCAGGGGAAGAGGAGTGTCGGTATAGCCCTGGTCGCTCTCCCTATCCCCTGCGGCCGAGAAGTGGTAGGCGGCGGGGCCACTGCGCTTACCCGTCGCAGGGGGACCAAGGGTGCCAGACACGGGGTTGTCTGGGCCCTTATGTTACTTGGTTCCTGGGGTGGTCACGGCGTGTCATGTGTCCTGGTGCGCCGAACTGGTGGGGTCCGCAAGGGCCGATGCCTGCCAGGGGTGCGGGTTGTTCGAAAGAGATACCGTCGCCCCTGGCACACAGGCAACTGAGGGAACACGGGTGGGTTTTAGTCAGTAAAAGTCTGACACGCCCTCCTGCTCCACCCAGAGCGGGAGAAGTTATTTGATGATTTCCCAGCCTCAAAAAAAAAAGCCCTCTCCCTCACGTGCGCCGCCTCCCTCTTCGCGAGCATTACTGCTTCGCAGAAGGAGGTGACGGCTAACCATTCACTCTCGCTCCGTACCATGGCTTGGACCAGGGCCGGACGTGAGAGATCGCCGCCGCCGATCGCCTCCACGAGGACACGGCGGTGCTCCGCCCAAGCCGGGCAGATCTCCACAGTTCAACAATATTCATTGCATTATTTACGTTTGTGGCGGCATCTACAACGCCACATGTGAACTACGCATTGATCACTAGATGTCACACAAATCCTGCATCGCGCAATCAGAGTTTACCACGCGACTGGCATAATACAACGACTAGCATAATTAACGCAAGACCTCATACACCCTAATTAGAGTATTGAGTTAAAAGCATAATAAGATGACCAAAACTATTTTTTTTAAAGCTAACTGATATAATTAAGAAAAACGTGTCGACCCAAGCATTACTTTATGCATTTAAAATTGAGTCCTATTTCGATAAGATTTAATTTTCTTTGGCTCAATCAGTGGTAGGTAGGTATGGCAAAATACATAATAAAAAAAAAACTTATATTAGAAGTTACTGAAATCGATTCAGTAGTCAATTAGAAACAAACTACTTTCAGGTCTTGCGCCTATTCTGTTCCAACATCAACCGTCGGGCAGTTGCCCACCAGACACAACACCCGTCCGGTCGGAGGATCCTCCCTTTTCGATAGAGTATGAGTGAACTTTACACCCTGTTCCTGATACCTCTATATGTTGTTGAGCAGACATATTTTTTGAACATAAATGAAGCAATGGATTAGCCATCTGTTTCAAAATGATTCCGTTTATGATAGATCGTGCGTTACGCAATTAAAATAAAATAAATAGGTAGGTATAGGATGCAAAAATAATGACAGAAAGAAAACAAAGTTTCCATAGTGGTTTTTTTCTGTATTCATGTAGCGTTTGTTTTCCACTCTGTATTCTGAAGGTCATTAGATTACGCTTAGAACATTCGATCAGGCATAAAAAGTAGCAACTATTTAGGGCTGGCATATACGTGAAACAAAAACTTTGTAAGTACTCCTTTTGACAAAAAATACGCGGACGGTGTAGTATGCGATTGACTGCTCTGCTGCGTGTTGCGGGTTCGATTCCCGCACGGAACAAATATTTGTATGACCTACAAGTAATTGTTCCGGGTCTGGCTGTTTGTGTATGTGAGTTTAAATGTTTGTAAACGCACCCACAATACAGGAGAAATTCCTAGTATGGGGCAACGTTATTAAAAAAAAAACATACAGAAAAACAAACAGAAGTTTGACGCACTTAAAGTTCATAGGAGAAAGAGTGCAGAAAGACTATTCATAATGAAATCCTCGAATGAACACATACTTTTATTCGTTCATACTTCTCTGTTGTTTTTACCAGACTACGGCAAAGGTTATGATCTCTTCATCTGTTCCCTCATGACTTTTTACTTATCTTAATTTGACAGAGGAAGCGTCTTGATCTAGGTTAAGTGGCGTAAACATGGCGCCATCTAGGCTCACTAACAAAAAAAAATACAATGTCCCCACGGCTATCCTCTGAACAGAACTATGAAAATGTATTAAATACATTACATAAAATATAACCACCTTTTTATAAACATTGCATAAAGTTAATTGTAATAATTAGCATCTGTTTAACCATACATTTTTGACGTTTAAAGTTTTAAACATCTCTTAACTTTAATCGACGTTTATAAATAAGGGGGGTTAATGTTTAAGTTGTTTATTTAAGGGGAATCTAGTTGCGTGCTCGAACTCACTGGTGGGCCTGGCTAAAAAGCATACTGTCTCACCAGGCATCGTATGCGACAGAGGTAGTATCAGTGATGAGCAATTAGACGCTAGTCTACACGCACAACGTTATTAAGTGAGATGCAGGATCATTTATAGTAAAACAGGCGCGTAAAAAATTAAGAAAAATCCTTCGGAAGAAAGAACCACTACATAAATCAATAACCAATAAAGTTTATTGAACTTTTCGATATTTGAGCTTTGTCGGTACCTACTTGGTTTTAGAGATTTTAGGTTAAATTAGCAAGAAAAACTAATCTTTGATGGCTCCTAACTTTTTAATGGCTTTTTATTTTAGTATTCTGTTTCCGTACAGACAATATTAATAATGAGACAAAACCATACCATGTTTAATTTTTGATGTACATTGTCGAACAGTGGAGTAATACACTCCCGAAGTTTGTATGGAAAAAATGTCGACTAATTAAATAGTACAAAACAATTACAGAGGAGAATATTTTCTTGTTTCTTAATTTGAGAGCGTGATTTTTGTTTTTGCTCTATCAGTCGTTTCTGAGTTAAATATAGTAGTAGGTAGTTGTAATTAATAGTAGTTATAGGTATTCTAAACAGAATATTATATGTAGGTAGGTAGACAGACAATTATATGAAGAAACGAGGACAAAAAGGTTGATTCTATAACACAATAAAAGTCTGTATACATTTATACCTACCTAATTCGAATCCAATAAGATTCCAATTTTCTTCTTAGGCATGTCCTTAAATAAAATGTCCGGACGAGGCAACCCTATTTGTAAATCAATAACTTATTATTTCGAAAGAATACGACAATAGCATGTCTATACAGGATGTCCCGAAACTCAACGTCAAGCGGGTACGGGGCAATAAGCTAGGTTGTACCAGTTCTAGCAAAAATTAAAAAATATAGTACATTTATTTTAAAGACAAGGCGTCAAAGTTTCGTGATAAAACGTTTTTAACTATGACTTAATTAAACTTATTTTTTTTTGTACTAGACTCACAATATTAATTATTGGTTTTGTGACTGCAATAAATAGCATAGTTATTTAGGATTACATAAAAAAAAAACACTGAACAGTTTAGAAATTTGTGATCACAGTACCTAAATATCTGATCTAGGGTGTTGATTTTTAAAAGAATACCTATTATCACTTAACCAAGTAACATGGATTAATTTTTTTATTTTTGCTAGAACTGGTACAACCTAGCTTATTGCCCCGTACCCGCTTGACGTTGAGTTTCAGGACACTCTGTATATGAGATTTTTCATATTTTGTATGACCTCAATAATGATTATACCTACTTACGTTCGGTTTCCTCAGATCACTGTGATACGGAGTTACGGACGTCAAAATATCGGGGCGGAATTTTATCGCGCAATGGATGTTCAACTCTCGGAATTGAACCGAGCACTGAGAATCTAGCAGACTGCATCTCATCGCGCCGAAAACTTGGTTTAAACCAGTACTTAAACATTTTTTTGTAATAATACTGTATCTGTTCGATTTTCAACTGTCGCGGCGCTCAGAGCGTTGAAGACGCGATATTTTTACGTTCTGGCGTACGTGGACTTATATTACATGAAATGTAACCCAAATTGAAACAAATTTGCCTTGTTTTTGTGCAGGTTTCTGAGGGGCTTGTGGTTAGTAATAACACCCGCACACGTCGATTCATGGGCTTTAAAAACAAAAAAAAACTATGCTTGCCTCGGAAAGCACGCTAAGCACTTTGTCCCAGCTATCATTCGACAATCGTTACGGGTCGTCAGAAGTGCGAAAGTCTAACAACTAGTCTTACCAAGAGGTATCGTCTTACCCAGTAACTGGGTTGTGAAGGTAACCTCTACCCACATTTCGCCAGTTATAAGTCCCATGTAAAAAGGCGAGCTTTTTGACATCAACCGGGCACAAATCTAGACCCCGGGCTGCTACTGATTGATAGAAAATCCTAGTAACCCTGCCCGACCTGGGGATCAAACCCATGACCTCTCAGCAGCTGCGGTCGCGACTACTACGAGTAGTTCAGCGAGGCATTCAATTAATTCCGGTATTATTTATATCAACCAATTTACCTTAATTTACACTATACCGGTATGGTATAACATAATAACGTCTGCCTGTTATCATAATTATAATTAAAACGTTAAACAGGCTGCAAGGTTAACTGAACCACAAATAATTTAATGACACAGTACAGCGCTGTTTTGTGCTGATATTCCACTGGAAGCGATCTGCTATTTTTTAATTAGCTTTTCATGCAAGATATAGGTCGCGGACTCGCGGTATGTAAGTTGAACCAATATCAGAACAAACAACCGAAAGTAGGAGCGCGTTCACTCGTTGCCTCGCACGGAATAAGAATTGTAATAATAATAAAATAATTTAGGAATAAAATAATAAAATAAAAATTATTTAATGCTAAATAATAATTTAGCATTGTTAGGAGGTTCCTCTCTCTGGAGCCCTGACCGCCGGTAGTTTGGACCCTGTTCCTGATACCGGTGGGCTACTATTTTTTATATTTTTAAATGTTTTTATATTCTAATATTTAAAAATATAATTTGTATGTGTATAGGTATTGAAATAAAATAAAAAATAACCACCTTCTAGCATAGTCATTTTCATGTAACGTGTAGGTTCCGAAGTTTGGAAATAAAAAACTTTTCTCATGACATTTTCCTCCATGCGCATACCATGACAACCGATTTCCACACAACTTTTTAGTTACTGGTGCCAATTTCAGAGTTTCTTTATAGCAAAAACTAAACAATAAAATTCTTATTTACAGGTCAAAGCGTTGGAAAAGAGCAATAACGCCCTTCTCAACAAGAGAAGAAATAAAGTTGGTGCCTGGGGGCCTACTCCCTAAGCACAAAGTCCGTCATTTCGGTCATTTCGGATTTCGGTTTCGGTCGTAACAATGTCCGTTAGTGTGTATTTGTCCAAATAATAATAATATTGAGATAAGTACACAATATTAGATCAGGTGGTAGGATCCTCTTATGTACTCATTTCTCTAACTAAAATCGGATATCTATGGTCTAAAATCAATTAACATAAATAGAAATAAAGGGCAAAATAAGGGGCTTGTGACTTACTAATTACAGCCGCACGGGTCGATCGGTCAAGTTAAGCTGAGGTTGCCGCGGCTGGTCCGTGGATGGGTGACCAATTTTACATACAAAGACCCTCCGTGCGCCAGAAAGCACATTAAGCCGTTGATTCCGGCTGTAATTCGTGGATATTTGACAATCGTTACGTGGCGTCAGAAGACCGAGAGTCTGACAACCAGTATTACCAAGGGGTATCATATTACTCAGTCACTGGGTTGTGCAGGGCAGATAGGCAGTCGCTCCATGTAAAATATTGGATTCAGTTGCATCCGGAAGCCGACCCCAAGACCCCATAGATGGGAAATGTCTACGCAGATGATGACACATCAAAACAAAATAATTTCATCAGTTATCTTATCAATAGGGTATTTTACTCTGTACGAGAAAAAATCTAAAAATATATTACCCACTGAGATAGCATAGGCAAAATATAGTCGGAAAATGTTAGCTTTAGTTCATAATACAACAAAATAAATTTTAATATGCAATTTTAAGATTTCAGTTTTTTTTATCTGTTTTTGAACGCCATGAAATAGTAGCCGCCATGTTATTTCGTCATACGGCATGTCAACTGAGCAACTATGTACTTTTATTATTTTCGTAACTAAAGTAGTTTTTATTTACTTAAATAATATTTTGCATTCAGGAACAGCCAACCAATGTTAAGTAGAATAAAAACTCATTTTTTTAATTATAAACAATTATCATACAAAATATCAGCGCATTTGTTTTTAGCAAGACGTCATACCTACAGAGCAATATGGCGTCTACAGTGTCCAGCGTTTTCGTCAAATTACGCGCGAAATTTGAAAATGTAAAATTTTTATGCATTATTATCGCACTAATCGATTAAATAAAAATGTTGTGTTTTTTTTGTGGTTTATTAGCACTCTAGAATCTAATTAAGACACTTTAAAAATATGAGTGTAATACTCTATTATAATTTTCGAAATAGTTAATATAGTTAGCCAGGTAACTGACCGGCAACAGCGTTAAAAGTGAGACCTCTAACCTCCATGCCACTGTGGGTAAAGTAATTGAATGATAATTATAATTACGTCTCGTTTACAATTTACATACAATTGTGGAAATTTTCTGACAAGTTCAATTGGCTGCACGTTCTAACAGGACGTTTAGACAAACTGTTTGTTACAAATAAACATTGTATTTCAATTTGAACTGTTACTTTGACAAATAATGGCAAAAAAATAACAGTTAAATAACTAAAAAACACGCTTTAAAAACCAAACTTAAAAAAGGAGAAAATAATTTAATTCAATTGAAAAGAATGGGGTGCTTTTTGAGGTATTTTTATAATCACTTAGCCTCTTATTTATAAATGTTGCTTAAAGTTAAGTAGTGATTAGCGACTGTTTAACCATACATTTTGACGTTTAAACATCTGTTAACTATATGCAGCTTTTATGAATAAGAGGGGTAATATCAAGCACCCCACGCTTTTTAATTAAATTAAATTATTTTCTCCTTTTTTAGTTTGGTTTTTAAAGCGTGTTTTTTAGTTTTTTAAACTGATAATTTCAATTTTTTGTTCTGCTAACTACAAAAACGTGTTTTTTTTTCCTTTTAATTTTCATTTTTCTCAATTTTTTTTTTAAATTATTGAACTGTCATCGGTCTTCGATAAGTTTACAAAGTTTCAATGAAATCTGACCGTTTAAAGTGGGTCAAAATCGCGCTCTAAGGAGTCGGTTACATACAAACAAACATACAAGTGAAGCTAATATACAGCGTGTAATAACGACAGTTATCTTACATTATATTAAAGCAAAAGGTCACTCATTCATACATTGATTCACTCAATGATGATTAATCAGTGAGTGAATGAATGTATGAATGAGTGACGAAATCTCAAAAACTACTGGACCTATGAAGATAAACTTTGGCACTGAGGTAGCTTAAGAGTAGACGTCAGCTAAGAAAATGTTTAAGAAACTCCCCCCGTAAAGGGGTCAAAAATAGGGGGTGGAAGGTTGTTTTGACACTCCCTGTTGGAATTTCCCTTATTTCATTTCTTACTTCGGTTTATAGAGGAGTCCCACAAGGCTCAATACTAGGCCTCATCACCTTCATTTTATATTGTGCGGCTATTTTTTTTAAACGTAAGAAAATTTTGAATTTCCCTGGCTATCATGGTGTTTCGCCTTAACAGACGAAGCATGTCATCGAATGCAATCAATGGGAGGATACGCTCAATTACAGTGTTTACAAACAACACGAACTATTTATGAACCATTGTTAATCTTACACAGAAACACAAGGCAGATTAACTGTCAGTTTTTAACGGACTTCAAAAACGAATGTTCTATGTTCGTCCGTATGTACTTTTTACCTTGTGCACGGATCGATCGATCAGGTTAAGCTACGCTTGCTGCGGTTAGTCGGTGGATGGGTGACCATCTTTACATACCAAGACACCCCGTGTAAAACCGGCCAGGTTCATTAATCCCATTGAATGAGTTTTCCCAGCAAATTAGAAAAAACGTAAGAAAATTTGAATTTCGCGAGCTATCGTGGTCCTTCCCCCTCAAAGTTTTATCAACTTTTCTTAACATTTGCATTAGTTAATCTCATAGACGTCAAGTAATAGCGTATTTTACTAAATAATTGAGAAAAAATCTAAAAATATGTCATTGAGATAGCTTAGGCAAGAAGCAGTCGGGAAATGTTGGTTTTAGTTCATGAAATAACAAAATAAATGTTAAAATTCAATTCAAAGATTTCAGTTTTTCTTATCGGTTTTTGAACAACATGAAATAGCTGCCATATTATTACGTCATACCGCTGTTTAAACTTATCAAGTGAACAACTTTGTACTTTTATTATTTTCGTAACCAAAGTAATTTTTATTTAAATAATATCTTGCATTCATAAACAGCAAACCAACGATAAGTAGAGTAATAACTCATTTTTAAATTATAAACCATTAATTATAAAAAATATCAGCGCATTTGTTTACACAGCAAACGGACGTCATACCCACAGAGCAATATGGCGTCCACTGCGTCCAGCGTTTTCGTCAAATTACGCGCGAAATATGAAAATGTGAACATGAAATGAACATGCATTTTTATGGCACTAATCGATTCAATATAACGTTGTTTTTTTGTGGTTTATTAGCATTTTAGAATCTAATTATGGCACTTTTCAAAAATAGGTGTAATACCCTATTGTGAAGTGTCACGTAAGTACTTAGGTATCTTGTAGTACTAATACGTGTAATTTCAGAATTACTGACACTTTTAATTACAACTTGCGACTGGAACTAAACTTGCTACCTAGTAAGTAGGTGTAAATCAGCCATTACTCTAGGGCTTGCATTCGAATATTTCGAATGATTAGAATGCAAAAATTCCGATATTCGAATATTCGATCAATTTCCATAACACCGTAATGGGAACTGTGATGGCCACAAAAACAATACAGGGAACGTGCACGACGAAGGGTCTGACACCTGATGGTGCAAAT
The DNA here is from genome assembly GCA_947359405.1 of Antitype chi. Lineage (NCBI taxonomy): Eukaryota > Metazoa > Arthropoda > Insecta > Lepidoptera > Noctuidae > Antitype > Antitype chi. Next base: position 7,144,421 of record OX375836.1, read on the forward strand.
TCCATGTTTTTACGCAATCTTTACTTGAAATTGACACTTCACGTTATAAAGTAATCTTATAGAGTGGAAAAAAAACATAAATACTAAGTGAAAATGTAGTGTTGTGCTTCTGGATGCTCGAACAATTCAAAGAAAAAGAAAAATAAGTCAAATGGTGTCAAATTCTATTACTTTCTCACGGATAGTACTCGCTTTCCTTGGTTACGTGATAAACAGAGATCGGATATTCGGATCCATTTTTACCTTTTTTTTTTGGGGTGGGATATCATCAAATAACTTCTCCCGCTCTAGGTGGAGCGGGGAGGGCGTGTCAAACTTTTACTGACTAAAACCCACCCGTGTTCCCTCAGTTGCCTGTGTGCCAGGGGCCGCGGTATCTCTTTCGAACAACCCGCACCCCTGGCAGGCATCGGCCCTGGCGGACCCCACTAGTAGGTGCTGACATATCTTTGAGGCGCGCGTGGAACACAACGCGCCGTCGACCCGGGCTTGGTCCTTACCGGACAGCGAGCTATCCAATACTCGCCGTCCGCAAGCCCGCGCCTACGGTGGCCGAGAATCAGTCTGGGAATCCCGACGCCCAGGGCGTCTCCCGCGGTGACTACGGCCGTGAGGGCACATATACTGCCTCTCCCTCACGTGCGCCGCGCGCCGCCTCCCTCTTTGCGAGCATTACTGCTTCGCAGAAGGAGGTGACGGCTAAACATGCTCTCTCGCTCCGTACCATGGCCTGAACCAGGGCCGGACGCGAGAGATCGCCACCGCCAATCGCCTCCACGAGGACACGGCGGTGTTCCGCCCAAGCCAGGCAGACCTCCACCGACCGGTGACATTACAGGCACCTGAAAAAGGGCGCAACGCGATTCACGTAGAAGAATTTCTAAGAAAACTTCATGGAAATTGTTCTACTAGTGTAATCTGCAAAAAAAATTATCTGTGAACAAACACTTTTTTTTAGTTTTAAACAATTTCTGTGAAATTTAATGGAAATTGTTCTACAAGCGTGACTCACTTAGAACAATTTCTATGAAAACTTCATGGAAATTTTTCTACAAGTGTCTCGTCGCGCCTGTCTGAAAAAGCCATCGAGAAACGCCGAAGCGTATAAAAAAATATTTAATTACTTAAGTTGCGTTCTTCAAAAAGTTAGCTAGGTTGAAATGAGGCTTGATATTCATGATAACCAACACGTAATGCAATCCAACACCACTGATCAATCCTCAAAGGAATTAGCGTGACGGTTACGTATGTAATTTCAGTGCCTGGTATCAAACTACCATAGTATCATTGGCACTAGTACTTATACAAGGTGTAACAGAATGAACGCAAGACCTGAAAGTGGTTTGTTCCTAATTGACTACTGAATCGATTTCAGTAACTTTTAATATAAGTTTTTTTTTATTATGTATTTTGCCATACCTACCACTGACTGAGCCAAAGAAAATTAAATCTTATTCCAGAAGAAATAAGACTCAATTTTAAATGCTTATAAGTAATGCTTGGGTCGACACGTTTTTCTTGATAATAACAGTTAGCTTGAAAAATAAAATAGTTTTGGTCATCGTATTATGCTTTTTTTTTTTTTTTTTTTTTTTTTTTTTTTTTTTTTTTTTTTTTTTTTTTTTTTTTTTTTTTAGTTTTGCTCAATACTCTAATTGGGGTGTATGAGGTCTTGCGTTATTCGTTGTATAACCCTTGAGAGTTTAACCGAGCGAGACGGTAAACGTAATCAGCCAGTAATGTTCCCACAGCTGGGACACAGGCCTCTTCTCTGTGAGAGGGAGTGGGCCGTAATCCACCACGCAGGCCCAGTGCGGGTTGGTGGTTGTCACATGTGTGGCATACCGGTTATATTCTGAAATTCCCAGGATTGCGTTGAAAGAATGCATTGCGGGCATATTCATCCCGTCCCGTCTACCTTCAAAAAAAGAGTGAACAGGCATCTTTTGGGCACGCTCTATCCATAATATGATATTTTTCAAGTTCCTAACCTAACCCGAGACCGGGTTAGGTTTTCGGATCAGGTTCGGAATAATCAGAAAAATTGGTGTGATTATGCTACGTCATTGGTTAATTCCAGATTCGTAGTGAACGTGAGTCAGAACCCATAAAATTTCAAGTAAAATAAACATCATCTAACAATTCTTTTGATAAATAAATACCTACCTACGTCCCGTTTGGTAGCGTAACACGGTCACTTTATGAACCGTACTGCTCATTAATGGCTTGTCTTGAAGATTTGAAAAATATATGATTTTGCTATGGATTCATATAGATCATTTTGCCGGAAGTACTTTTTTTGTATGGTTAATACTTTTGCTGTAAAAAAATATTTTCCAACACGCAATATTTTGGCTTCTATTCCATACTCCTACTAAACGGCTTCGTTATTTGGAAAAAAAATACACTGAAAAATAGATAGATATAGGTACCACAGAATCGCCGAAGCACAATTGTAAATTAATCAAAGGAATATTAAGGCGGGAGGAAACGCCCGGGTGCTTCCATTGCGAAGATCGCCCTGAGGACACGGTGGAGCATACAGTGGCGGTCTGCCCGGCTTGGGCGGAGCACCGCCGTGTCCTCGTGGAGGCGATCGGCGGCGGCGATCTCTCGCGTCCGGCCCTGGTGCAGGCCATGGTACGGAGGGAGAGTGAATGGTTAGCCGTCACCTCCTTCTGCGAAGCAGTAATGCTCGCGAAGAGGGAGGCGGCGCACGTGAGGGAGAGGCAGTATATGCGCCCTCACGGCCGTAGTCGCCGCGGGAGAAGCCCTGGGCGTCTGGAATCCCAGGCTGATTCCCGGCCACCGTAGGCGCGGGCTTGCGGACGGCGAGTAATGGGTAGCTCACTGTCCGGTAAGGACCAAGCCCGGGTCGACGGCGCGTTGTGTTCCACGCGCACCTCAAAGAGATGTCAGCACCAAAGGGTGGGGTCCGCAAGGGCCGATGCCTGCCAGGGGTGCGGGTTGTTCGAAAGAGATACCGCGGCCCCTGGCACACAGGCAACTGAGGGACCACGGGTGGGTTTTAGTCAGTAAAAGTCTGACACGCCCTCCCGCTCCACCCAAAGCGGGAGAAGTTATTTGATGATTTCCCACCCAAAAAAAAAAAAATCAAAGGAATATCCCCATTTTGAGATAAAGGCTCAGAAGTGCCCTGCGCGGGCGCGGGCGGCAGTCGTGCTTTAGCATACAAACGGGAGATGAGGATACTATGGGCCTTAACACTTAAAACAAAAAAAAATGGAGGTTGAGTTCCAGTCTAACTGGATGCAGCCTATCTGGCCCCCACAACCCAGATATTGGGTCCCGGCGGCCACACTAGGCGCGGGCTTGCGGACGGCAAGTAATGGGTAGCTCACTGTCCGGTAAGGACGAAGTCCGGGTCGACGGCGCGTTGTGTTCCACGCGCGCCTCAAAGAGACGTAGCACCAACTGAAGGGGCCCGCAAGGGCCGATGCTTGCCAGGGGTGCGGGTTGTTCGGAAGAGATACCGCGGCTTCTGGCACAACAGGCAACTGAGGGAATATGGGTGGGTTTTAGTCAGTAAAAGTCTGACACGCGTTCCTGCTCCACCCAGAGCGGGAGAAGTTATTTGATGATGTCCCACCCTAAAAAAAAACCCTGTTATTGGGTAACACGATGCCCCTTGGAAGTAGGACCCGTAACGACTGTCAAAGATCCACGAATGACAGTCTGGAACATCGTCCGGGGCACGGAAAGGTTAGAGTATGTAAAGATGGTCATCTATCATCGGACCGACCTCTGCAAAGGTAGCTTAACATGATTGATCAGACTGTGCGGCAGTTATTACTTAGGCCCGAGCCCTTCCAAAGTTCCAAAGCAAACTAAACATTTTAATCAACAGAAAAACGTCAGCGTAGATAACAGCGGGCGATTGGAATAGTTGTAGATAAAGCTCTATTTGACTTTGATAAAACTTAGTCGACGGTCATAGATACGGACGTAATAAAATAGTAGCAGGGTTTTTTGCGCATTACACTTTCAACCCTCGGTGTTGAACAAGCATTGACAATCGAACAGGGGCCCAAGTCTGCTATTTTTATAAATTCGTCATTCCAACACGATCCCATTGCCATTTTGTTAAAAGTTCGTAATCTGCTAAATTCATAATGGTCGATCATTGGTTGGTCAATGGTCTCGTAATAGAATTGTGTCATAATGGCATTTTCGTATTGCCATTATTATAAAACTCGTTAGTAGAAATGTTTTTCGAAAAACTACTACTAAATTTGAACATTTATCCATGCTAGATTTCATTTATATATATTTATACATATTATTTATTAGTGTTTTATGCAATCTAAAGTAGTAGGAAGTTCGTAAATTAAATCAGTCATTCATTTGTCATGATGTACGAGATTACCAATAAATGCCATTTCTTTCAATGGAGTGTCAGTGGCTGACCATTGGAAAGTCATAATGACGCCATTTTATTAGTAGATTACCAAACTTGTCAAAATCAACAATTATGAAATGAATGATAGACCATTCTGACACTATTGTAATAGCAGACTTGAGGCCCTGAGTGCATCTTATGTTGTCGGAAATCGAAAGTGGTGCCGATTCTCTACACACGTTTACACGTCAAGTTTATTAAATAAAATTCCAGGTTACGCTGATCTCGCACTGTTTGGAAATCCTATACAATGTGAGATCAGCTTATACTGGAAATGTATAGCTTGATGTGTAGCCGTGTGTACACCGAAAGAAACTATCACTAAAATTCCTTACCTTTGGTATGAGAATCTTAAAGCTATTCTGCAAAAAAATCTCTAAAATAATTTTGACACAACTAAAATCGAATTTGACAGTCGCGACTCCACGTGGTATTTTTTTTTTCGTTTTGGCTCCGCAACGTGGTAGGTGCTTGTGTGCCCTTGTGTGATTTTTTTAAAAGCCGAAGGCGCGTACCACGTGGCAGCCTCGACGTATTTTTATCGTATTTTCCAGTTTTTGTATGGAAAATATACAAAATTATTACCCACATATTGCGATTTAGATGGTTACGAGTTTAATAAACGTCGAAATTTTCATTATTTTTGCAATATGACACACCATTTTCGAGATATAAGCAAAAGAAAATTTAAAAAAGATACAGTAGGTACCGTTTTTGCACCTTAAGTCGGGATGTTGGTGTGATTTTAGTTCATGACCACTAGACTAAAATAAATTGAATTCTAAATCGGACAGACGATGAGAATGAGGATGACACAAAAGCAAAAAAAGGTTGTCAAGTCACAATTTAAGGATACACATCTGCCAGGGGTGCGGGTTGTTCGAAAGAGATACCGCGGCGCCTGGCACACAGGCAACTGAGGGAACACGGGTGGGTTTTTCAGTAAAAGTCTGACACGCCCTCCCGCTCCACCCAGAGCGGGAGAAGTTATTAGATGATTTCCCACACAAAAAAAAAAAAAAAGGATACACATACTTGCTCATCAGACTCACTGCAAAAAATTCAGTTGTGTATTCAGGCGTAAGATTTTGTAAGCCATTCTACGGTGTTATCATCTTGTAAAAACATGATTGTGAAACTGAAAGACTCTGTTTTTCAGGCCGTGTAAGGTAGGTCAGGTTGTAGCGATAAGTTTTACGACGCACGGTGTATGAAATTGAAATAATAAGATTTAAGTATATGTACTGGTACTCTACAGAGCCCAGTGGTTTCGGCTTCAATCTATGAGTGGTAGATAGAGTAGTCAGATAGGAAAAACCGACCTCATCTAGTTTTTCAAATATGATTGACGTGTTTTTACATGTCAGTCATATTAAATCGTCAGTCAATCGTCTTTGCTCAAACCTGCTTAGGGGGCGTCCATTAATTAGGGGTCGAGTCGCATCTCACCCAATCTCACGTGGGCGAAACGGGGGTCGAGTCGAATATCACGTAATTATTATTTATTTAGTTGAAATTGCGAGAAAACCGGGTTAAACAGGTTTGGCCACCAATATGGATAAATCCTAGAAAATTATATTTATCGCGGTTATGTAACGCCACAAAGTAGCACAATAGCTCCCGATTGTTAAACCGCCACCGGCCAGCCGAGCCAGCCAAACGCAGCAAATAAATCCTTCGCAAATAAGCACAGATTAACGTTTTTACACTAAAAATATGCATTTTGCAATATCTCACGTGAGATTGTGGGGTGAAGCGATGATGGCGCCATTTCTCACGTTATCTCACCTGAGGGAGGGTGGGGGTAAAAAAAAAAACAAAATTGCCTCACGTAATGAATGGGCGCCCCCTTACAGACATAATATCGAGCACTTATTCTGAAAGTTGGCAACGTCGCAAATAGCTGTCAAATATTTACCTGTTTTCATTAATTTATTAATATTACTGTATAGAAGTATGAAATATCGCTAACTAGTGATCTAGAATATGAATAATGATTTGCAATTACACTAAAATTGATGTTGTAACCGTTTTAGGTGTAAAAAGGGCATTTGGAAAGTTTCTAAGTTCTTTTTGTACATGTAAAACTAAATATTCGGTGTTAAGATATTAGATAATTATTACATTTCATAATCAATATTTTAGGTCACTAGTTAGCGATATTTCATATTTCCATACAGTAATATCGCCAAATTAATCAAAACAGTGAAATATTTGACAGCTATTTGCGACGTTGCCTAGTTTCAAAATAAACGCTCTTAAGGTAAAAATTTCAAAAATGTTTTGGGTTGAGATTACGGTATAATTTCAATAGAACAGTAGTGGTGCAGTAGTAACGGCCGCGACTTACAAGAGAGAGTCGTAGGTTCGAAATGTTTGAGCCCAGCCAGGCAATTTACTTTGTGTAAATAATTTCATCACCACTGCTCTCAAAACGGTGAAAGAAAACATCGTGAGGAAACCGGCTTGCCTAGAACCAAAATTTCGAAGACATGTGACATCTACCAAAGTACCAACCCGCACTGGCAGTCAACTCTCTCTCGAAGAGAGAAGGCCGGTGTCCCAGAAGTAGGAACATTATAGGAACAAATTAAGGTGAATGCGCAGTGGTAGACCGCGAAATTCAAATTTTCTTACGTTTTTGCAATTTTCAAGTCAGTATCAGGTTGTATCCTGATCAAAATGTGATTTGCGAAAATAACAGGTACGTGTTTACAGAACTAAGTCATTAGAATGTCTAATATATCTCTTATAAGTTAGATTTCTTCCACAAGCACTTTTCCATAAGAAATTTGTTCTTATGGAACAAATCTAACTTAGAAAGATGTATTATTGATTCTAATGATTATAAATCTGTAAGTACATGTTATAGTCGCAAATCATATTTTGATCAAGTAACAAGCTGACACTCACCTGAAAATTGCAAAAAACGTAACAAAGTTTGAATTTCGCGCTCTACCACTGCGCATTCACCTTAATTATGAATGGTATAGACCCCAAGCATATCAAAGTACCCCAATCTGTCAAATTTCTTTGATAGATTTTCAACTTTATCACCTAAGTATAAGGTTCATGTTCAATTGGGAAAATTTGACAGTTTGTGGTACCTTGATGTGCTTTCGTCTGTAAAATATCGTGGAAATGAATCGTGAATAGTTTACTTCTAGGTAAGCGTGTTTTATTATTAACCACTTCATCGCTTGCTATCAGGTGAGATAGTGAAAATGATTTTTTTATAAGCCGACTTCAAAAGGAAGAGGTTCTCAATCCGTCCGAATTAGTTTTTTTTGTGTGAATTTCCCGCGATGTATGGTCCATGGATGACAGACCATCTTTACATACCAAGATCCCTCCGTGCCTCGCAAAGCACGTGGTCCCAGCCGTCATTAGTCGATCTTTGACAGTCGCTACGGGTCGTCAGAATCCCGAAAATCTGACAATCAGTCTTACCAAAGATTATCATCGTATTACCCAGTAACTGGGTTGTAAAGGTCAGATAAGCAGTTGCTCCATATAAAATATTGATATTCAGCTGTATTCGGTAAGACTGGAAGCCGACCACCACATAGTTGAGAGTTCGGCAATTGTAGATAGATTTCGAAAACTCTTTTCATAATAAATAGGGTTTTCCTCAGGGGTGGTCCCATTTAAATTTTATTAACTTTGCTTGAGTGGCTTTTGCGTTAGTTTCGATAATACATATTAATCCACTTTACGGATCTTGATGATATTCCAATACTTTGTCATTTCAGAAGTTGGTGGCTAAAAACTAAAATACAGATCCAAAGACACCGACTACCGAAATTAAAGTTATTTTTAACCGACGAAAAACCGGAGGAGGTTCTCAAGTCGACGCGTATATAATATATTTTTATTTATGACCACGCATAACTTTTTACAGATTAGTCCGATTTTGATCATTCTTTTTTTATTGGAAAAGGTATACCTCGAAGTTGGTCCCATATAAATTTGGAAAAAAAAATCCAACCCTAAGGGTACGAAAACAGGGGATGATGGATTGTTCACTCACAGATATTTTAATGCTGAGTTGTGTCTTACAAAAAGTACTCAAAAATGAAGCATGTAGTAATTAGTAGATTAGAGCCACAAAAAAGAAAACTTTTTAACAAAATAATTAAACCGCCGAAAAAACTGAAAAGCAAAAAATAATAAAACTTTTTGTTTAACCTTAATAACTAAGTTCGGAAGTCGGTAACTTTGGATATGTATTTTAATTTTATGTCACCGCCTTCCGAACTAATGACGAATAACAAAAACCAAATTATATCCTAACTTAAGTAAAACTACTCACAAAGTAAATTATGGCGTCGATACTTTGTATTGTTTGTTGTTAAGTCGGTTTTTTATTTTTTGTAAAAAAGTTCTGTCCATCTTTCTCATCACTGATATAATATTAGTTTGTTTAGGTCACCGGCAAAATACAAGTTTACTTTAAATATTACGAGTCGTTCGATACCCTAAAGTCAGGTAATGACCGGTGTTATAAATATCGATCATGTTTGATTTCCGACAGCTGTGTTTGCAAACTATCTACCTTATCAGTAAATCCGCCTGGCTTGGCTTAACTGCTCGCCCAACCACCGCATATAATTAATTATACCGTTTACCGACCACACGCTCTACACTTATGTCATGCGTCATACATAACAAATCAGTCATATTTTATTTTATTATGTATCAGCGTCAATAATATCAGGACGAACAGACTGTTCAAAATGATCTAAACAACTATGAAAAGTAAATATTAACTCAATGGCACAAGGTATGTTTCAGAATAAAGACAGTACACTACAACTGTCATTCTGACAAGAACTTTATCCAACTGAGATAAAGTTTAATTTTCTTAGTTGTTGAGATAATTTTGAACAGTCAGTTCGTCCCGATATTTTTGACGCTGACTGTACTTACGATGATTGATTGAAAATTTTAACAAACATATTACACTCACAAACCACTTTCAAGCCTTTAGTTAGTTAGTTAGGACTTTATACGCCAGAAGGGCTATCCAGTTTCAGTGAAATATTTTTATTTCAAAATCTTCGCATAAATCAATTGAGTTTCAAAACATTGATTTAAAAAAAACTGAAATTCTAATATTCGAATTATCGAAGATCAATGAAATTGGTATTAGAAATATTATAGGTACCTATTAATAACATTTCTGATACCAATTTGATAAGTGTATTGAGAGTAAATTGTTTAAATTGCTAAGAAAATAGTAAATATATGTATATACTTAATATTATGTCTAATGAATGATACCAGAAAGCAAACTATGGCTTACTTCAAGTCAATAGGAATACAATATCTGACATATTATCGTAACTTCTGCCAAAAAGATGAGAACAGCACAAAACAAAACTGTACAAGGAACTGAATATAAAAAAAAAACACAGAACTCTTCTATCAAAAAATTCAATTACCGAACGTTACGATGTCCAATAAAAAAACATCGATAGCACACATACAAAAAATAACTGAATTACAAATTCAAATGCTGAACAAAACAAAATTCTTATTTTGAACTTTCACTTTTTAAACAATAACGAACGCGATTGATTTGAAAATAAAAGATGGCGGCGGTTTTGGCGCGAACGCGTGCGCTGGACGCGGCGATATGAAAAATACTGATAGACTGAATGTCTGTTACGTCCAAGGAATAAACTTTGTTTTCACAAACGCTATGGATGGTCACAAAAACGATGTTTACTAATAATGATATTCATCGATCGTTACTAAGTCGTAACACGGTGTAGCGGTAAACATAACGTAAGTAGCTAACTGCTCCATTTTTTAAACGTTGAAAGAAGTTAAGAGACGTTTAAACGTCAAAAATGTATGGTTAAATAATCGCTAATCATTACTTAACTGTAAGAGACGTTATCCTATTATATAAATATTAATTAATTATGAATCCTACTAATATTATAAACGTGAAAGTTTGTATGTTTAGATGTTTGGATGTTTGTTACACAATCACGCAAAAACGGCTGAACGGATATGGATAAAATTTGGCCCATAAATATGGTTTATAACCTATACCCCATTTATTATAGCTTTAGAAAAAAGAGGCTCATAGAAGCAGGAGTGCAAAACATTTTATTTCAAAGTTAAGTTATAACTTTTATAGGTTGATTTAAGACAGTACTAAATACTGAGATAAACGAAGTAAAAGTAATGTTTATTTTAAATAATGTTCTATTTACAATAACATCTTCATCACACATTACAAACCTACAACAAAACGAATGAATGAAACAAACAATCACATGATGATTTAAATCTAATTAAGATTATATGGAAACAAAATATATATTTTTTACAATACTTTATTTTAAATAACAACTTACGACCCACAATCCGTTGGTAAAACTTCGTTGTCATCAGCGAATTTAGTTACTCGGTGTTTTTCACTCCTGCTTCTTTTAGGTTTTTAGCATTGACACTTTAATTTTTTTGGCATAAATCGTAACTGCAACACGTTTAATGTAATTTTGTTACGAAGTGTACATTAAAAAGAACCTTTTTTAACTTCTGTCTAATGCTATTGTAAATGGAGTATAGATTAACATATAGTATACTTTTTATCCTGATAGAACGTTCCGGTGGTATAATTTTCGATCTCCACGCGAGCGAAGCCGCTGGCCAAAGCTAGTTTATTAATAAAGAAAGTAAGCTGTTGATTTTGCTTTACCCAGGTATTAAGAGATCCGCGGGATGTGGGGACGAAACCAGAAAACTACATAATATAAGTTTAATTTGATCATTATTAAACACTTCGAAGACATGTGTCATCTACCAACCCACACTGAGCCCGCGTGTTAGTTTATGGCCCACTCCCTCTCACCGAGCGGAGGCCTGTGTCCCAGCAGTGGGAACATTATAGACTGACTAGGTAAAGTTTAGACGCGCCTCTGCCAACCTCTTTCGGGAATAAGTTGGGCTGAGTTATTTGTATATTTACACCGTTGTCGCCAGATCTGTTTTAAGTCGGAGATTTCTTGAAAACGGTAAAAAAGGTGGTTTTTTTAAAGCAGTGCATCTCTTTAACCGTAAATAATTTTGAAAGCAAACATAGTCTTTTTTAGTACATACAGCATACAGTGATCGAACTCAAATCATAATTAAACATACTTTAATGCTCAGAATCTGAGCTTTAATGCATCAAAGTCACCTCTTAATTATCTTTAAAAGTATTTTATCCCTTCAATAACAATTATAATTAAAATTATACCATAAAATTTTAAATGCCAAAAAACTGCATTCAGTGATGGATTATTAATTATTAAATAGTTAATATCTAATATTTTATACGATTTTTTTTTGCATTTTTACGACATACGCTTGCTCATTTATTATTCGAATTTATTACAACAGATTTTATCCCGTATCAGATTGCAATAAGAACTATTATCGCTCATAACGACACTATTTAAAGTTAACATGGCCTTAAGTCCCATGTAGTTGGAGCGACACTATACTTAATTGCTAACAGCCCCGAGTGAAATAGAAAATAACTAAGTATTACGTAATTGGTCGTGATGAGAAAGAGGTTGTAAGTTCAAAACCAGGCAAGTTCTAATGTGATTTTTTTGATTCATGATATTATGTGAGTTTATCTTGACATTACTGACCTCTAGTGGCGAAAGCACCATATAACACGATTCCTACCGGCTTCCCTTTCGGGATGCGCATCGGCAACTCTATTGCTATGAAAAATGGGACGTCAATAGTGGCTACTATTGTCAAAAAATATAGTTACACTACGGGTATACAATTCACCATAACATTCAAACAACAAAAAAGGTAATTATTAGTTTTATATTAAGTACAGCAAAAAAAAATGTTCTGAAATAACCCGGCGCCAAAACGTCATAATCGAGAACTAAAAATTCAAACAACAGCGATCCCGTAAAGATGGCACGGCTTGTTAAGGACGAGAGCAAGCCGCTGTACAAGCGAGAACGAGATGGAGGAATATTACACTTTTTATTTGATTTCAGCTGTTAAATTTTATTATATTTAATTCTTTACATTCCTATATAAATTTTAGAATGATATTACATAAGCAGAGATCGGATATTCGGATGCATATTCACCCAAAGTTGAGATGTTGGCTAACATGATATGCGCTTTTGTATCGAATAAGTCTTAATTTAGGTAAGTAATTTGTTTATTTTTTGTTTTAACTAATACAAACCACCCCTCCTCCAGTACATACACATACTTGTATCGGGTTAAACATTAATTTTAAATTAATACACATCTGAATAGGTATGTAATCTAAGAATCCCGTGGTATTTAATAAATATCACAAATAATTTATAAAGCCGCTTCCATACTTACATTGCTAAAAAATATCTTTAGGTAAATATGCATCCGAATATCCGATCTCTTTATCTAAGTATTCTTTATTGATAAGTCAGTAAGATATAGCCGAATTCGCTTCGGCTTATCTTTTAGAAAAATTTACACCTCGCCGCTGCTGATCACGGTGAAGGAAAAATATCGTCAGGAAACTTGGATTCATAGCCAATTTAAACCTGGAATCACCAACCCTTCTTGAGCAAGCGTGGTGATTAATGCTCGCGCCTTCTCTGTAATGTACGAGAAGAGGCTTTTGCCTTCAAGTGGGTCAGTTATAGGCCAGTATTATAGGCATTACTTAAACTGTAATTTCACAATACCACCAACACAGATAACCAATCTATTTAGCCTTTTCCCAGCTTAATTGGGGTCGGCTTCCAGTTTAACCCTATGCTGCTGAATACCAGTAATTACATGGAGCCACTGCCTACCTGACCTCCACAATCCAATATATAACCCTTGGTAAGACAGGCAGTATATGCGCTCTCACGGCCCTAGTCGCCGCAGGAGACGCCCTGGGCGTCGGGAATCCCAGGCTGATTCCCGGCCACCGTAGGCGCGGGCTTGCAGACGGCGAGTAATAGGTAGCTCGCTGTCCGGTAAGGACCAAGCCCGGGTCGACGGCGCGTTGTGTTCCACGCGCGCCTCAAAGAGATGTCAGCACCAATTGGTGGGGCCCGCAAGGGCCGATGCCTGCCAGGGGTGCGGGTTGTTTGAAAGAGATACCGTCGCCCCTGGCACACAGGCAACTGAAAGGACACGGGTGGGTTTTAGTCAGTAAAAGTCTGACACGCCCTCCCGCTCCAACCAGAGCGGGAGAAGTTAATTATTTGTAGATTTGCCACTCTCAAAAAAAAAACCTTTGGTAAAACTGGTTGTCAGACTTACAGGCTTCTGACAACCCGTAACGACTGTCAAACATCCACCCACGAATGACTGCTGGGACTAATGGCTTGACGGGCTTTCCGAGACATGGAGGAGATTTCAAGATTGGTCACTCATTCAGGGTCAACCGAGGCAAGCGTAGCTTAAAACAGGGGGTGTAGACAAAACCCATTTCTGTTAGCGTTGACGCCAAACGCTACGCCAAAATGTATGGGAATGACATTACCTGCGGAAAGGTTACGTCGTGTCCTTTCCGCAGGTAATGTCATTCCCATACATTTTGGTGTAGCGTTTGGCGTGAACGCTAACAGAAATGCGTTTTGTCTAGGCCTGCTGGGGGCCGATTCTACTAACAAATTTGTTAAAAAAACGCAATAGAACCGCAACCGAATCACCACTTTTAAGCGTTTTCGCATTCTACTAAAATGAACAACGGTCCAGCTGCGACACAGCTGCGGTTACGTTTTAGTTACGCCAACGATCGATTGAAACAATGTCAAAACCTATTCTACTAACAAAATCGAACATGAGCGTGACGTTTACTATAGGACAAAGTTAATGATAAAATTATGATCATTATGTCTTTTAATTATAGAAAATACTTTTAGTGCCACATATTCGTGTTTAGTAACATTTTTAGATTCAACTTTTTTCTTTGTGGTATTAATAAAACATATTATTTTGGCATGTTGGTAACGCGGGTTACCCGCTGTGTTCCCGCTACAGTTCAGTTGCAATTCGTTTTAAGTTTAGTTTCCATTTTGCTTATAAAATAGTAGAATGACTTTTTATGTAACTATCGAACGGCGATCGAAATCGAACTGTTGTGGAAACACAATTTAACGTGTAACGTTGCAAATTAGTAGAATCGGCCCCCTGATCTTTTATTACTTAGCCACAAGCCCCACAATACTACCAATCGTTGGGAAAAACAATAAAAGTACTGTCGATAAACCGACAACTGTTTCAAACTATCTAATTAATTGATTTTCCTTGAAACCACTTCAAGATTTATTAGGTACACATACTTAATACACACATTAATAACCATGTTTATTGATTTGTATGACGCCATTTTAAAATATAATACCTATCGACTTTTAATTGTACCTATTCAGTAATGTTACAGTAGAAGGATTACCAGATTTTGACAAAAAAAAGATAGTGAGATGAACGAAATTGAATGAACTAGAAAGTTTTTATTCAGTGCGCATACCATTCTAGACCCCCAGCGCAGAAATTTTTCGTCGGATATACAAAAAAACTCAGCTGTTTCATAGAAAAGTGCAATACCTACGCAATCAAAATGTAAGCTGAACAGCTGATATTTTTTTGGATAACCGACGAAAAATGTCTGCGCACGGGTGTCTAGAATGATATGCTGAATTCATGGTTACAGTTTCCGCACAGAATAAAAACCTTTCCTGCATAACATTTAGTCTTAAATGAAGACCAATAGTTAAATGAAATCCTTAAACATCAAAGCAAAGCGTCGAGCCTTATAATCAGATCAGCCAAACGACCCTCACCTTCCACCGTTGACCTTCATTTAGTTGTCTATAAGCAAAAACATCACAGTATCGATATCTTCAGCCTACCTACCAAATTCGCAAACAGAATTTTCAACTCTTCTTCGTTGTGTCGATGATTCTAATATTTGGTTTTAAACAAGTTTCGACCAGCACCCTAATAGGGTCCCTAGCCTCCGCAGGAGACGCCCTGGGCGTCGGGAATCCCAGGGTGATTCCCGGCCACCGTAGGCGCGGGCTTGCGGACGGCGCGGCGGCGGCGATTAATGGGTAGCTCGCTGTCCGGTAAGGACCAAGCCCGGGTCGACGGCGCGTTGTGTTCCACGCGCGCCTCAAAGAGATGTCAGCACCAATTGGTGGGGCCCGCAAGGGCCGATGCCTGCCAGGGGTGCGGGTTGTTCTAAAGAGATACCGTGGCCCCAGTGCGCAAACTTTAACCATGAATTCAGCATACCATTCTAGAACCTCCAGCGAAGAAATTTTTCGTCGGTTTTACGAAAAAAAAATCTGCTGTTTCATAGAAAAGTGCAATACCTACGCGGTCAAACTATATGGAACAGCTGTTTTTTTGTTTAATTTGCGCACTGGATAAAAACTTTTCCTGTATAGGTATGTATATTATGTATGTTTGTTTGTATGTAAGTAGTTTTATGCCGTTATTATTACAGAATCAGCCCCGGATCTAGGGGGGGGGGGGGGGGACAAACCGGGCACCCGCCCCGGACCGCAGTTTCAGGGGGCGCCAAAATCATAATATAGTATAATAAAAAAAAAAAATACTTGCTCCACAAAGCGCCTAGCCTGCAGAAGCCTGGTTGGCTTACCGTCGACTTGTAAGAAAAAGGCACCACACAGGCCTACTGTTAAAATAATTTGGTACACTCCTATTGACGGCACGGTTGGCGCAGTGGTTCAGCGATCGACTGCTGCGCTGCGTGTCGCGGGTTCGATTCCCGCACGGAACAAATATTTGTATGATCTGCAAGTAGTTGTTCTGGGTCTGGCTGTTTGTGTATGTGAGTTTAAATGTTTGTAAACGCACCCACGATACAGGAGAAATTCCTAGTGTGGGGCAACGTTTAAAAAAAATTAAAAAATATCTGGCAATACTTTTATGATTAAAAATGACGTTACATACTAAGTCCTGGTAACACTCTCTTCTTCTGCTGTCACCGCCACCTCTACTACCTAGTAATGTATCGCCTATAATTTTCCTGTAATTAATTGCTATAGTAGTAATAAAAAGTGTTCTGCCCAACTCTCGTTTGCCTTTTATCCACTGCGCTGTATACTCGCGAACACCCATAACGATTCAAATATCTCAAACGCTCTGGAGGGGCGCCACTATCAAGTTTCGGCCCTGGTTCGAAAAAATCTTAGATCCGGGGCTGTACAGAATACTAACGTATTCATATCACGACTTATTTTAAGTGTTTGTTTACAAGCCTTTCCATACAGACAAACTGTTTGGAATACTAATATCAAAATGGTGTTTTATTTATCAGTTACAAAATCTTCTGTCAGCAATGGGTAATATTTCGCAAGGACATTTTATATTTTAAAACGCAATTCATGTACTAAACTAGAATCATGGGGAAGATTTGATGGTGGGTATCACGGAGACTAGCGGTCGATTTCTTTTCAACCTTCATCATCATTATTTCAGCCAAAAGACGCCCACTGCTGGACATAGGCCTCCCCCAAGCTCCGCCACTTCGACCGGTTCTGTGCTTGCCGCATCCAGCGGACTCCTGCGGCCTTCACAATATCATCGGTCCACCCTGTGGGAGGCCTTCCAACTTTACGTCTTGCGGTACGCGGTCGCCTCTCCAGAACTTTTCGGCCCCAACGGCCATCTGTTCTGCGAGCAATTTGATTTGCCCTGCCCACTGCCACTCAAGTTACCTCAGTTTTTCAACCTTATGACTTAATTAATAAGGTTGAAAAATGGTCGACCGCCAGTGAGTCTACTTATGACAATACAATGCGTAATTTGTGACTGATATAGGGTTGCGAACATTTCTTCAGCTAAATATAGTATTTTTCAGACCAATCTATAAAAAAAAATATAGTAAACTTTAAAATAAAGTATTTTATGGAAAAATTTGCGATTTCCATTTTTTTTTTTTTTTAAGTGTCCCAAAACAAAAATAAAGCAGACCAACGACCAAACATTCATTTGACTTTGTCAATTTGACATTGACAAGTTCGGAACGCAGTAAGATATGTAGTTACGTTCGGATACGCTACGTTGGTAACCCTAGATATGCTACACGCTATTGCATCAGACAAAAGTTATTGAAAAGGCACGTCCATAAATTTTTAAATTAAAAGATTTCTTTGTTAGATTTCGATATAGAAAATATAGTATTTTTGCGTACTGTGTTTCTTCAACAGTAAGTATACAAGGTGTAACAGAATAGACGCAAGACCTCAAAGTAGTTTGTTCTTAATTGACTACTGAATCGATTTCAGTAACTTTTGATATAAGTATTCTTTTTTAAATTATGTATTTACCATACCTACCACTGATTAAGCCAAATAAAATTCAAACTTATTTTCGAAGAAATAAGACTCAATTTTTAATGCATAAAGTAATGCTTTGGTCGACACGTTTTTCTTAATAATATCAGTTAGCTTTAAAAAAAATAGTTTTGGTCATCGTATTATACTTTTAACTCTATACTCTAATTGGGGTGTATGTGGTCTTGCGTTCATTTTGTTACTCGTTGTATAGTACGCAGACCCCGAAATACAGTACAATACTATATATACAGGTTGAAATTGAAAACATGCGACAAACCGTAATGGGAGATTGTACTCATCATTATGAACAACTTTTATTATGGGACCAAAGATGCAATCGCAAAAAAAAAACAGCTGTTCCCTACATTTTGACGAGTCATGCGAACATAAATGTAGGGAACAGATGTTTTTTTTTTCGCGATTGCATCTTTGGTCCCTTAGTAAAAGTTGTTCTTATTGATGAGTACAATCTCCCATTTCGGTTTGTCGCATGTTTTCAATTTCAACCTGTATACAGGGTGATTGGAAGATGGGTGCAAAGCTTTAAGGTGAAGATAGTATAGATAATTTAGAACCATTTAAGCCATGGTTGTCTTAGACGAAGTCTTACCAATTTTTTTTTTTTAATAAGGTTTAAAAGACGTATTGTACAAATTTTTAATTTTTTTCTGAGCTTTAAATGTCTGTAAAAAAAATGTCTAATGACACAGAAGCCTAAAACATGTTTTGCTTGATTGCTTACACATTACTTTAATTAAATAAATAAAAAATGAATTCATTTATCATTCAATTTGGCCATAATTATGCAGTTTACATTAAATTTCGAGAATTTCCGAAAAAAAACTTAAAAATTTGGTTAAAAATATTTGGTAAGACTTCGTCTAAGACAACCATGGCTTAAATGGTTCTAAATTGTCTGTACTATCTTCGCCTTAAAGCTTTGCACCCATCTTCCAATCACCCTGTATATTATAGTACGGTTGGCAACCCTAGACTGGTACCC
Source organism: Antitype chi (assembly GCA_947359405.1). Lineage (NCBI taxonomy): Eukaryota > Metazoa > Arthropoda > Insecta > Lepidoptera > Noctuidae > Antitype > Antitype chi. The sequence goes on from OX375836.1 coordinate 7,163,172, forward strand.
TAATGTGGTAACTTTCCAGAGAAATAAACGTTACCTTCATTACATTAAGTTCATCAGTCATTAATCCTAACTAATATTTTAGATACAATCATCACCAATCTTATGATAATAGATGGCGCCACGTGTCTTTCAAATCATAATTGAATTATATTATTTTAAGCAGAGTACCTACAGCCCGAATAGATTGTCAAATTCTAAATTAACGCGAGCGAATTCATCGCTCCGACACAAATAATTTGTCATTCAAGTTAGGATTTTAAGCTACCTGAAATAAAGTTAATTTTACGTTGACAATTGAATATTTGTTTGCTTTTTAGTTTAGGAGTTTGAAATTACAGCTTTTAAATTAGTATCTAGGTTTAAAAAAGGAACTGTAGAAGCGAATAAGTTCGGAACAGTTGCAAAGATCCTTATAGGTACAGGTTGAAATTGAAAACATGCGACAAACCGAAATGGGAGATTGTACTCATCATTATGAACAACTTTTACTAAGGGACCAAAGATGCAATCGCGAAAAAAAAAACATCTGTTCCCTACATTTATGTTCGCATGACTCGTCAAAATGTAGGGAACAGCTGTTTTTTTTTTGCGATTGCATCTTTGATCCCTTAGTAAAAGTTGTTCATAATGATGAGTACAATCTCCCATTACGGTTTGTCGCATGTTTTCAATTTCACCCTGTATAAACAGCGTAGTTATGGTTGTTTCGAATCGGATATAGTCCGGTCAATTTAGACGTACCTTGCGACGTACAGACGCCAGCACATTAAGTTAGGCCAATCTGTCAAAATTCTTTGATATATTTTCAACTTTATTACCTAAGATTGATGTTCAATTGGGAAAAATTGACAGTTGGGGGTAGCTTGATGTGCAGGCGTCTGGGCGTCTGTACAATAAATAATTCGCTTAGAGCTAAAGATTGGTGCCTAAGTATGAATGTTCGGAACATCATTAAAAATGAATGCTGAAAAGTCCCCATCGATCCCGTACCTGATTTTTTTTTATTCATGTCTCAAAAATTCCCGTTTTTCAGCAAAACGTTAAGTTTTATTACAAAATGAGGTCAGAAAAAAATTTAGATCATCTATGAAAATGTTGCAATACTTTTCTTCCTAAGAGCCACTGTTTCTGAGATAGCGATTCTAAAAGTCGAAAAAAGTTGTAATCTTCATACTCTACAGTTTTTGTCTGACCTAATTTTATGATAAAACTTACCGTTTTGCCGAAAAACATTTTTCAGACTTTTGACCTTGTATAAAAAAAATCCAGGTACGGGATCGATGGGAACTTTTCAGCATTCATATAAAATGGTCTTCCGAACATTCATACCAATTTTTAGTTTTATGCGAATTATTGTTAGCTCCACTACTATTTTTAGGGCTAATTTGACCGGACCAATACTCATTTTATTTAAAAAGTTATTCTTTTTGAGGTTGAGAATAATAAAACAATAAAATAGCGACAGGGTTTTTTTGCGCACTGGATTATAAACGCAATGCTTAGCGCCCAGAGTTGACAATCAAACAGTAAAACACACTGTTCGATTTCCGTCGCGCAGATGCATTCTGTTGGTTTCAACTAATGATATATCAGATCATTCAAAATCAAAATCAAAATCAAAATATTTTATTTCACATAAGCCTGCATGGGCACTTATGAAACGTCAGAAGCTAGGTGCACGGTTCCAATTTGTCGCTTCCTATGGAGAAGAGCCGGCAAGAAACTCCACGGTTACTCTTTTAAAAATAATTGGCTTTTACAATGTTTTCAAATTACAGTGATAATAGGTATGGGAGGACAGTGCAGGCCAGTCAATAAGTACCAGGTACTTAGAGGAATTATAATACAGAATAGAAAAACGTCTATAAATCTAGTCTCTAAGGCCTACAACGTTCTCTCATTCACAATATGTAAAAGAATCTACCTATATAAAATGAATCTATTTGAACCAAGTGACATGATTTCGATGACAGTCACTAATAATAGATAGTAGTAAAATTGATGTATTTATAATGTCAATTATTGACGAGAATATGTCAGACATTGTAAAAAAATAAAAAGAATAAAAAATTAACATTGCAATTTGGGAGCAGTTAATAGACTTTCACACAGTTTTGCTGTTAATGAGGTACCAGGGGAGCCATTAAAAATGTAGACCCGCAGATACGGATCCGGATACGGATAATTGGCGTCAAAATCCGCGGATACGGATACGTATATCTAAACTTTCTTACTCAATCGGTGTCGGTGCGCGTGACTTTGAAACGATAGTTGACGCCACTTGAAGGTTTGCGTGACAGAACATTTTTCAACTTGCGTTGCGCGGGTCTTTCTTTTGTTTTGTTTATAGTTTAGTGTGACACTTGGCAGCATAGATAACGTTTGTGTTTTGTTGTACGAGTTAAAAAATGACTACAAAGAAGTTTACTAGTGCAATTTGGAATTATGAATAAGCTAAAATATCCGTAAAAGATCCGTCAAAAATGTAGCGGTTAGGGATACGGATACGGATCTTTTTTCTCCCGAATATATCCACGGATACGGATACGGATATCTGGAATATCATTAGTTTTAACACCGAGAGTAAAAATCTACTGCGTAAAAAAATTTAGCCGCGATTTTATTACACTGTCATTTAATAGATGACAATAATTGAAATCTTACCGTTCGTATTCAATAGTTGATATGTCAGCATCACTAGAACTGTGGTTCACTTTTAGCAACCCATTTCTTTTGAAGAAGGACTTTCTTCTGCCGCCTCTTCCCTTCTCTTCTGTGCTAGATTCTACGAATGATATGGTAGACGATGATGTAAATTCTTTGTGGTTGTCCATGGCTCTGGAAAAGAAGATGTTTTTCTCAGTAATTTTCTATGGTCAGACTAGTATCTAGCGCTATTCTGCCGTTGTATTCTGCTAAGGTGAAGTGACCTTCAAGTGAGCTGTCATTCCATATTATAATGCTAGACACTAATGACAGCTCAATTTAAGCTCACTTCACCCAAGTAATCACGGTGAGATTTTACAGAATAGCACTACTAAAGTTCACTGCTCACCTCACTCAAGTGAGCGCACACAATTTGAAAGCGAACTCATTTGTTTTTAAAGTAAATCATCGCGGATTCACGAGACAGCGTTCGAATTTCGAATTGATGTTAACAGATTATTCAGGAGCTTGTCGCTAAGTCATAAGAGCTGTACGGGTTGATCGGACAGGTTAAGCTGCGCTTGCTGCGGTTGGTCCATGGATGGGTGACCTTCATTACATACCAAGACCTCTCCGTGCCTCGGAAAGCACGTTAAGCCGTTGATACAGGCTGTTATTCATGGATCCTTGACAGTCGTTATGAGTCGTCAGAAGCCCGAAACTCTGACAACGAGTCTTACCTTTCTAAAGGAGATCGTTGAGGAGGTCAGAAAGGCAGTTGCTATATGTAAAATATTGGTATTCAGATGCATTCGGTTAGACAGGTAGCTGACCCCAACATAATTGGGAAAAGGGCTAGGCAGATTTATTAGCTAGGTATAAGCCCAGCGCCCTAATTGCATAACTCACGATTAATCATAATTTGTTACATTTTGACAGTTCAACAATATTCATTGCGTTATTTACGTTGCTAAGTAGACAATTTTTTCGAACAAATGAAGCAATGGATGAGCAATCTGTTTCAAAATTATTCAGCTTATGATTAATTGTGCATTTCGCAATTAGAGTGCTGGTTTCCTCACGATGTTTTTCCTTCACGAAACTCGAAGATAAATTCAGATATTCGGCTGAGTAGGTACCTCTTTACAATATACCTACTATATAATATATACCTAAGTAATTAATTAGTGGAAAAAGGTTCGTCAAATTATTGATCAGTCTGAGAACATTTTGGGAGTTTCACCTTGACCCGGCAAAAGGGATTTTTAGAACATGTATCTAATTTGTAGATAGGTATCATTTCTACCTATTATTATTAGGTAGGTAAAGAATTAGAGGAGTTTTAAGATATACTTTATGTCTTTACACACTAGATTTCTTTTTGAAAAACATTTAAGAAGTCAGAACTTGAGAACAAATTAGATATCTTTTTCGCAAATTTGTTAGAATAAAACACTCTCTTACCTGTATTCGCCAAAATAAATCACGATTTCTATCCCTCAATAATGTTTTTTGAAGTAAATTGTTCACAAAAATATATTTTACACTTTATCCTCACACTGACACTACACTTAACATCTTAACTTTTGTAAATACCCACATTTTTAACCAAACATTGTCTAAATCTGACGCCTGTTTAATCTGTGGCGCTGATGTTGCGCGGCGGGAATTGGAATCAATTGATTGATTATTTGTTAAGTTATGTAGAAAAACATTTGTTTTTGTTACTTACTGCGATAGATTTAAACGTCCTAATAAATTGCAATATTTATTTTAGAACAACAGTTACGTTTTAAATGGTTTTTAGAGTTAAAGTTGTCTTTTCCGAGTAGCTGAGATCGTAAGTTACAAAGAGATGATAACATAATATAGGTACTGTAATCAGTACTGTGACGTAAACATACAGCCTTTGAAGTCTTACAAGTAGTATTTTATGTTTCGCTAGCGAAATATTTAATTACTTTTGTAGTAAAGAAGACAAGTGTACTTTGTCATAAGTTATTCAAATTTTGTTTGGATTTTGTAACTGATAATTATTACAAAAATAAAATATGGAACTTTTTTCATAAAATTATATTAAGGAAGGTCATTCCATATTTTTTTAATGAAATAAGAAATCTAGATCTTGCAAGTAGGTATCTAGACGACCTCTGATGCTTCATCACTTTTTTTACAAAAACACTGAAATGTCACTAAGGTTGACACTATGGTACCATCTGTCACTTCAGTTAGCAAAAATCTATCGGGAAAAATAGTTCCTGACGTTTTGTGATTGTCAAGTTATGTATGGGTTGTTGAGAAATTACTGGATCGAACCTCAAACAAAAAGTAGCTTGCAATAAGTGACATCTACTAACATAAAGCTGAACTAATAAGCCGCTTAGTCCTTCTAATAGTTTGTCTATTCCTTAATAGATGGCGTTACAATCAACTCAGATTATTAATTTGTGAACAAGGTGCAAAAGATAGCATTACTATTGTGCCAATAATAGCACAACTTAGGGAAATAGGAAATAAATAATAGAATAAATAACTAATAATTATCCTCTACATTGCCTTAATGTGTATTTGGAACTTAGCATGTCAGTATTATTTTAGCTCCAGTTTTCTGTGAGTCTGTGATGCTCGCCATTTCATATTTTTACGCGGGAAAGAAAGAGAAAACAGACTTATAGGATTTCTGTGGCAGGCAAAGGCAATTTAGTTGATCTTCATAATGTTTTTGTTTCCGTCTACTAGTGCCTTTGGAATAATGTTCTGTGCGAAATATTCGTGCGAAAATGTTTTATTCCGATTTATTTGACTTCTTAAGTGCACAATGTGGTAATTTTATGTTAAAATAAGGATTTATTTGAGATCAGTGACTTTCGTAAGGCTGAATCAGTGTTTGTTTGTGTCTATTATTGATTTTTTTTTAAGTTTGAAGAACAAGTGATTCGTTTTGTGTTTTGTTGACGATTTATTTCGTTTTGAATCTTTAAAATAACAGGTAGGAACCTAAAATGAGAAACTGAATTGTTTATTTAATATAATTAGACCTTTTTATTACTGTAAAATGCCAAGCTATTTACATAATAAGCAATGGATTTACTTTTGGTCCTATTTTTTTCCCAGGACAATTGAATGCAAATTTTTAAAGAGATTAGCATTATTATATACCCAAGAACACGGTGATCTTTCATGTATTAGCTAGCTGTATGTTCACGTATACCTACTTACAAGTAAATAGGTATTAGGTAAGCCTCATAATATTTCCATTACCTAATACCAAAACCATAAAAGTTATAACTACCGCGCTGGGAATAGAGGTGCTCAAAACCTACCATTAAATACAACTTGTGGTCGCCAGTGATCAAAATTCGACCATAATTAATTTAAATAGAATTACATTATCACATAAGGATAATAGCTTTCTGCATTCCTTTTTAACTTCATACTTTTCTGTTCGCGTATTTTCGTAAAAAGGGTTGCGAAGTTTTTGATTCACGTGTCTATTAATTTATTATATAATTTATCTTTTGCCCGTGGCTTCACCCTCTTGCATGTTGGTTATCGCGTAAAAAAGTAGCCTATGTCCTTCTCCATAGATATGGGGAAGGAATTTCATGACGATCGGTTCAGCGGTTTAGGCGTGAAAGCTTAAACAAACAGAGTTACTTGCGCATTTATAATGTTAGTAGGGATTAGGGATTATCTAGTAGTTTTGAGTAGGTACCTATTGTCTCTTCCAAAAAATAGAATTACGTAGGTAAGTACCAGTGGCGAAGCTACAATTTTTATTAGAGGGAAGTAAAAGATTTTTTTTTCTGTTCTCATAAACTCTAGATAACACCAAAGTTCAGTAATTCCTTTACTTTTCTAAACTTAACGGCGGCTATGGTCGGAATTCTTGGTTTAGACATAGAAAAATGGCATTTTTGTAATGTTTTGTAATCTTATATGATGTTTTAAGCTATTATGAAATCATAATAGCTTAAAACATCATATAAGATTATTAAGATTTTCTATGTCTAAACCAATAATTCATGTGTGTGTTTCAAATTACATTACAGATATTTATCTGTAATCTAATTTGAAACACACATAATTATGTGTCACATAATTATGCAATGGTAGACACTAACGGTCTTATTCATAGAAAGTTATCGAACATCTAAACAGTTGCTAAAGTCTGGTTTCTCTTTGACTTTAGCAGCTGTTTAAATGTTCGACAACTTTTTATGATAATGACCGTAAGAAGAGTGTTTCTTCCAAAGGGAAGCCGATAGGAATCGGGTTGTATGGAGGCTGCGCCCCTGGTAAGTTCAGTAGGTAGCTAGATGCTGATGCAGGAAAACAAGTTATCATCTGCCTAGCCTTGTCCCAACTATGTTGGGGTCGGCTTCCAGTCTTACCGAAATACCCTTTGGTAATGAACTGGTTATCTGACTCTCGGGATTCTGACAACTGTCAAAGATCGACGAATGACGGCCGGGACGGAGGGGTCTTGGTATGTAAATATGGTCACCCAGTCAAGGACCAACCGCGGCAAGTATAGCTTAAGGCCCATAGTATCCTCATCTCCCGTTTGTATGCTAAAGCACGACTGCCGCCCGCGCCCGCGCAGGGCTCATCTGAGCCTTTATCTCAAAATGGGGATATTCCTTTGATTAATTTACAATTGTGCTTCGGCGATTCTGTGGTACCTCTAACTATCTATTTTTCAGTGTATTTTTTTTTCCAAATAACGAAGTCGTTTAGTAGGAGTATGGAATAGAAGCCAAAATATTGCGTGTTGGAAAATATTTTTTTACAGCAAAAGTATTAACCATACAAAAAAAGTACTTCGGGCAAAATGATTTATATGAATCTATAGCAAAATCATATATTTTTCAAATCTTCAAGACAAGCCGTTAATAAGCAGTAGGGTTCATAAAGTGACCGTGTTACGCTACCAAACGGGACGTAGGCCCTTAACCTGATCGATCAACCCGTGCGGCTGTGATTACTTAGTCACAAGCCCCACAAGCAACTAAGAACACCCAGATATAGTTCATTTACATACATAGAGTTAATTGTAATAACAAACACGTGTGTGTGACAGTACGATGTGTAAACTAACAGAAGTTACTTGCTTCGTCTAACAATGAGTGTATACTTACGTATGATAAATAGCAACGTTGTGAATTATTATTGTGAACAGACTAAACAATTTTTTGTTTCTTTCTTAATAATAACTAAAAGTACTTAGTAATTTATCTAGCCTAATAGACTAATAAAGCAATTTAACTCTAACTTAAGAGCGTATATTCTGAAAGTTGGCAACGTCGCAAATAGCTGTCAAATATTTACCTGTTTTTATTAATTTGTTAATATTACTGTATGGAAGAATGAAATATCGCTAACTAGTGACCTAAAATATGAATAATGATTTGCAATTACTTATAACACTAAATTTGATGTTGTAACCGTTTTAGATGTAAAATGGGCATTTGGAAAGGTTCCAAGTTCTTTTTTTACATCTAAAACTAAATATTTGGTGTTAAGATATTAATTATTGCTTTTCATAATCAATATTTTAGGTCACTAGTTAGCAATATTTCATATTTCCAAACAGTAATACTTATTAACAAATTAATAAAAACAGGTAAATATTTGACAGCTATTTGCGACGTTGCCAACTTTCAGAATAAGCGCTCTTAATATTTTACGTGGTAGATTACGTTTTACGTTATAACTAAGAATAGTGTCATTTTGCAACAGACTAAATAAAAACTTATTAAAAGCACACACACAAAATGGTGCAATTCGCGACGCGTCTGGGGCTTACTCTCTCTCTAAGTCCAAAAACGAAATAGTTCGAGAGTTTGCAGTGAACCGTACTCCCGATTAATTAACTTTTTTGGACGGATTAAATCGCATCGGAAGTAAGGTCAACTATTAAACCGTGTTGTTATTAATTCTTAATTCGGACCCCGAACTAATCTTATGACTGTAGGTTAAGGAGGTACTGTAGGTTATAAGGAGTAGGAAACGCATTTATACTGGGCCGAAACTACGGATTTCGTGCTTAGAGAGTAGACCTCCCTGTGACATTTCATTCATAGTACATTTGCATTGATTTGAATGAAATTCAGCACATGGGTAGACCATAACCTGGATAAGGTTATAACTTATATCAGACCAGCTAATGCTGCGGCTCCGCCCGCGTGGATGTCGATTATCGCGTAAAAAAAAGTAGCCTATGTCCTTTTCCATATGGAAAAGACAGTTAAATAGCAGGTAATTATTAATATATGTATATCTGACAAATTTCATATTCATATTCATATCTTTATTTGCATTCCATAATGTGGAAAGGTCTTACAATTGGCTTAAAGCTAAGGTACAATTACGGACCCTGTAGGGCACAGCAAAAAGTACTTATAACTTTTTTTAAAAATAATAATAAGAAACAAATTACAATCAACAATTTTTAAATAATCATATCATTAACATTAATTAAGTAACTTTATTTTATTGAGATCAATTATTTATTTTATTGTTGTGGTATCATGACGATCAGGGGGCCGATTCTACTAATTTGCAACGTTACACGTTAAACTGTGTTTCCACAACAGTTCGATTTCGATCGCCGTTCGATAGTTACATAAAAAGTCATTCTACTATTTTATAAGCAAAATGGAAACTAAACTTAAAACGAATTGCAACTGAACTGTAGCGGGAACACAGCGGGTAACCCGCGTTACCAACATGCCAAAATAATATGTTTTATTAATACCAAAAAGAAAAAAGTTGAATCTAAAAATGTTACTAAACACGAATATGTGGCACTAAAAGTATTTTCTATAATTAAAAGACATAATGATCATAATTTTATCATTAACTTTGTCCTATAGTAAACGTCACGCTCATGTTCGATTTTGTTAGTAGAATAGGTTTTGACATTGTTTCAATCGATCGTTGGCGTAACTAAAACGTAACCGCAGCTGTGTCGCAGCTGGACCGTTGTTCATTTTAGTAGAATGCGAAAACGCTTAAAAGTGGTGATTCGGTTGCGGTTCTATTGCGTTTTTTTAACAAATTTGTTAGTAGAATCGGCCCCCTGTACAGTGGTTTAGGCGTGAAAGCGTAACATACAGAAAGAGTTACTTTCGTATTAATAATATTAGTAGGAAATAGGATAGTAGGGATACTTAGTTTGTTATCCAATTATTCCTACAGGATTATGACTTAGGCGGGGGTACTTCGGGACTTGGAAAAAGGAGGAGGTTCTGTGTTCGACTCTATGTATTATTTTTTTTTTGTAATTATTAAGTAATTTTATCTTATTTTGTCAGCAGTGTAAATAACCCAAGATGAAGACTAAGTTGACTTCGGTTATATACCTGGGCTTCACGGCGATGGACCGACGGTTCTCCAATGCCATGCTGCCGTGGTTGCTGCGGGAGATCAGGGCTACAGGTATAAGAGATAAGGTATGTAATAGTTTGAAGCAGATTATGGACTATCAGTGGGACGATTGTATTCAGGGTGGTCTTTCTTTCAATTTTCAGTTCAGTGTCAAAATCAAAAAATCAAAATTAAAAGTCATTTATTCAAATTAGGCTGAGAATCAGCACTTTTCGAACGTCAAAATACATTAGACAGTCCCCCCAAAAACGCCCATCCGTCTCCACTTCCTAGTACTTTAGCTGGGTAGATGAAGTAGCGGAACAAACTCCCCAGCAGCACAGCTGTCTGTTTAGTCGGATAGACTTGATTCTACACATACATAGACAAAGTAATTTAAACATTACGAAACACACAACATTAATTAAATAATTAGTCATAAATATGTCAGCCAGCTATGCCAATATACCAACAACAACGACGACAACAACGTCAGGTTGTATGTTGAACTAAATATGATTCGCTACCATCATCATTTAGATGATTAATGATTTTATTGATTATAATTCTGTAAAGGATAATTGTGTAATTCTTGTTGCAGTCTCGAATCATATTTTAATTAACAAACAACCTAAACAAAAAAAATCGCAGGGTAGGTACCTTAGCACATCGTTTATAATGACAATGTTACTATACTAACCCTGTACATATATGTGTCTTGACCCTATGTATGTACCTTCGCCCAACATAAAGATTTTTTGTTAAAGATTTTCAATTTGAATAAGGCGGCCACATTTCGAAAAATCCCTATGTCTCACGTACTCATTTCACTAGCTGATAGAATGTTCTATTTTCTATCGACCAATACCTATTTACCAATAAAGATTTTTTAATTTTACATTTCAAATAATAATTTCTAAAATAAATAAGAAGGTGTTTTTTTCAGTTCTTAGCATCCCCAAGTATATTAATGCTTATTTAAAGTATGATGAGACACGATGACACCACTGACCAATTACAGCCGTACATATGTCATTCATAACCTCTTTTCATGATTGTCATTTGTTACTATGGCGCCCAGTTTCAAATCATTGTTGGAAAAAAGTTACAGCTAAAAGAAACACTTGCGTCATTCTTTTAGCTGTACCCACTTTTTTCCAACAATGATTTGAAAATGACTGCTTTAGAACCAAGTGACAGTTATAAAAATAGCTATTCGAAAACATAATATTTATTTATTTATTGAGAAGGCACTTCAACGACTTATTCACTACGACAAACACAAGCAGGAATCACAAACAGTTTAAGGAATTGTGAAATTAGTCACTTACAGAAGTGCACAGCGCTAGCAGAGTAATTAAAAAAACACACAAGACATCGTTAGTTAGATCACTTACATGAAAGTAATAAAATAATATAGTTAAAAAAGAAATGAGCTATGTTCACAACTGAGATTGGAATACAAAAAACAAAAAATATTCTGACAAACAAGCAATGGAAGTTAATTAGGAGGCGGATCGTGTCGTACTGACGACTCGAGTCTCCGAGCTGGTTAGAAGTTTCGATCGGAATTGTCGTAAAGGGTTAGAGAAGATGTCGATGCTATTGGTTCGTGTGGCAATTTTATTGTAATTTCCCATTAGACGGTTCATAGGTGCGGTGCTACCAAGGTTAGTACGACTTGCAGTGGTGGCAAAGGTAATAGTTTCACGACTAGATCTAATAGCTTTCTGTCGGGGTACAGCTATACTTAATTGCAGCAGAAGATCGGGAACATTTAGAAAGCCGTTTACAATTTTATAAAGAAGGATTTGGTCCGTCACGTCTCTTCGGTGTTCAAGAGAACACATTTTAAAATGACTGAGCCTTTGAATATAAGAAGAATCCCGTGGGCAGCTAGGGCTTCTAAAACGAAGGTATCTAGTGAAGCTTCTTTGGATACGTTCAATCCTGTCAACGTGAACGCGGTAAGTAGGGTTCCAGACTGGAGATGCATAGTCGAGTACACTTCTTACTAGAGTATTGTAGAGCACCTTTAGGGTAGAGATCGACTGGAAATCCCGGCATATTATAATATATCATCATCATAATTTTCCTGCCCTTATCTCAATTTATTTGTGGTCGGTATTCTGCTTCCACACTTCTGTATTAGTCGCCATCTCCGTAGTCACACCCTTTTTAACCATATCATCATTCATACAGTCCATCCATCGTTTCTTTGGTCTTCTCGTACTCTTATAGCCCTCGATATTCATACTTACAACTTTCCTCACGACAGCTATTCCACACCATCATAATAAGTGATCCGGTTATTATTGGTGGCTGGGACGCGTTCCATACATTTTTGCGCATCCTCCTTTAATTTTTTCTGATAAATGAGTAGCCAGTCAACAAATAGAAGTTCCATTAATTGCATTCCAGTACTAACACGTTATTTGCGTAACATAGGTACTATCAATCAGAATCTTAATAATTTTTAAAGATATTGCTAATCCATTGCTTCATGTATTGGAAAAAGTTGTCTTCTGAACAACGTAAATAACGCAATGAATGTGGTTGAACTGTCAAAATGAAAGCCATTCCTTCTGTAAGTATGATAGGTACGCAATTACCCTTCAGATCCTTGGGGAAATCCTCATGGATGTCCTATCTTACTGACTAAAACCACCCCGGTGTTCCGTCTCACACTTGCACCGGGGATCACGGGATTTATGCGACTTCCGCGATCACATCACGCCTGTATACCCCAGAAAGGTTAAATACTGTCATTTTCTTACAGCTCAGCATTGCAATAGAAGATGGCTGCTTGAAGGCTTACAACGGCAATTTCGAACCAGTCATCGTTCATCGGTTGGTCGATATTGTACGGTAAGTCCCTACCTGAACAATGGTCTATTCCAATATTATATTTCGTTGAAAACGACCAACTTCAAAAAAAAAACAATACAAAGTGAAAAATACATTTATTTCGGAAGTCGATGTCTTTGGCATTTTTGCTACTGACTTCCGAAATTAAAGTTATATTTTACTTTGTAGTGTTTCTTTTGGAAGTCGGTTGTTTTTTTAAACTTTTTGGTTGTGGTATCTACCCTACAAAAAAAATCGTAGGTATACCTTCATTTGCTAAGTAAATAACAGTGATAGCAAGTAATTATAACATCATCAACACAAACTAAATTGAAATTAATACGTCATATTACTTATTGAAAATAACTCAAAAATCACTAATTAGAACTTGACCTTTTTAAGGGAACACTCAATAAGTATACCGATATATGTAATAATAATAATATAATATAATAATATTTATTTCAGACCATACAAAATCCATATTCAAAAACAAAATCAAAATAAAAATCACTTAAATTCTACATACACAAAACAAAAGGCGACGCACAAAAAGATACACACATACACAATAACACTTATTTTATATACGCAAATGACGTACGATGAGTGGTCATCCAGTGCCACATCATTGGACTGTCTGCTTTGCTGGCAAAGATAGCCACCAGGCTGTTGGAGCTATCGCGTACTCGCCGCATCAGGGATGCTATTCGTGTCCGCATAAGGGCATAAAAATCCGGCACGCCATACTCCGCGAACATCCCCGATGCGCTGCAAAAGCGCGGTAGCCCCAACATAACTCTGAAGGCGTTATTATATTGGACTCGCAGAGCATTGTACGAGCTCTTTGTATAGCCGACCCATAGGGCGCACACGTGTACATAGATTAGCAATAAGCTCTAAAGAGTGTAATTTTTACCTCACTTGTACAACGTGCAAACCTACGGGCCAGCATGTTACATCGAACTGCCAATGCTCTGCGTTCTCTCTCCTGTAGTTTCAAATAAAATAAGAATTATTCAAATATGTTTATAAGTGACGGAGTTCTGAGGTAACAAACATAAAAATAAATTACAACCGCATTGAGATTCTTCTCCTTTTTTGAACTCGTTTAAAAATGTACACAAATACATAGATCAGAAAACGTACCTGTGGATGCCAATTTGGAACGTCATTTAAAAATTGAGTGCTTTGATTGGATAATTTAAATACTCAAACCTGAAATTCTAATTTTAAATCACCTTAAAGGTGTTTTCCTGTCTAACCGGTCATCATCAAATACCTAGATTATGTTGGGGTCGGCTTCCAGTCAAACTGGATGCAGGCTGAATACCAGTTTTTTTTTTCACAGACTCCTTATCTGACCTCTACAAACCACTTACTGGGTAATGCAAAACCCCTTGATAAGACTGGACAAGAACTACTTGTATAACATAAGTTATAGATGTTAGTATCGATAAAATATCTGAGGATAGGTGAATTTCCTTTCGGCGTCATCGGCCATCTGTTCTACGAGCGACTGGCGACCGCGTATCGGGAGACGTAGAGTTGGAAGGCCTCCTCACAAAGTGGACCGATGACCTTGTGAAGGCCGCAGGAATCCGCTGGATACGTGAAGTGGCGAAGTTTGGGGGTGGGCTATGTTCAGCAGTGGACGCGTTTCGGCTGAAATAATGATGATGATGAGGCGAATTTATCGCATTGGATCCTTTAGTTGGCGGTGTGATACCGCCGTGCTTCGGAAATCACGTTACGCCATTGGCCCTGCGTCTGTTCTCTCTGGTCGTGTTGTGTTGCCGTCCCATCTGACTATGAGAGTGAGGGAAGAGAGAGTGCACACACTTGTGTACTATAATATCTCGCGTGCGAAGGCTAGTCTCCGTTAATATTGGTCACCATAGCCAAAACACATTCTGGATCATCATCCACAGCCCGTCCTCACCCATTGCTGGTCTAGACCTCTCTTTTCTTATGCCAATACCCAAGCTCCTGTGCCAGCCTCATCCAGGTTTTGCCTACGATGCGATGGTAACAATGTAATCCACCCATATCGCCGTCGGACGTCCGACATTCGTCTTTTAGTGCTTGGACGCCACTTTGTCAAAGCTTTACTCCACCTGTCATCACTGCACTTTGCCAGGTGTCCTACCCAACTCCATTTGAGCTCCATAAATACATACTTATTATAAACTAGCTGACCCGACAGATGTCGTCCTGTATTAACTATGAATATTAATGAATTCGCATTGGTGTAATATTAGAAAAGTTAATCGTATAGGTGTAATATTATATTCTAATGTTACGCGCAACTTTTTTCATTAAGTATTTCTTTCTGAACCTTCTCCTGACAATAACAAACACCACAAAATAGAATTAGCAAAATTGGTCCAGCCGTTCACGTGTGATGCCGTGACCAAGGGAAATAGGGATTCATTACACGCTTTATATTAGCGTCACTTGTATGTTTGTTTGTTGGTTTGTTTGTTTGTTTGTTTGTAAGTAACCGACTCCTTTGAGCGCGATTTTGACCCACTTTAAACGGTCAGATTTCATTGAAACTTTGTAAACTTGTCGAGGACCGATGACAATTCAATAATTAAAAAAACAAAAATAAGAAAAAAAAGGAAAAAAAATTAAAAAAATCACGTTTTTGTAGTTAGCAGAACTAAAAAATAGAAAATAAATAATAGTTTAAAAAACTAAAAAACACGCTTTAAAACCCAAACTAAAAAAGGAGAAAATAATTTAATTCAATTAAAAAGCTTTGTTTGACATTTAATTGATTATAAAAATACCTCAAAAAGCACCCCACGCTTTTTAATTGAATTAAATTATTTTCTCCTTTTGTAGTTTGGTTTTTAAAGCGTGTTTTTTAGTTTTTTAAACTATTATTTTTTATATACAGGGCTACGTCTTGTAATTCGACGTATATCCGTCATATGGGGGGTTCAATTTGTTGCATTTTGGCCCCCCTCTATCAGCTCCTGACGGATATAAGTCAAATTACAAGTAAACCTGTATATAAATTCAAACATGGCTGCTCCACAAATCCGGAACCATTTATTTTTTGTAAAATAAAGGTAGATCCTCAATTAAGTATTGAAACTGGTTTTTCTTTATAAAAAGTTCGCAACAAAAAATTTTAACCAGTAAAGGTTAATCTGCACGATCTTGTATGACGTTATCAACGGAATAAACGACAATAAATAAATAAGGAGGTACATTATTAATATTACGTTCTATAAATCACTAGGTTTTTGTTATTATAATACTAGCTGTGCCCGCGGTTTCCCCTCCGTTTCATCCTACTAATTATGATTAATGTGAAAGTTGGTTTGTTTGGACGTTTGTAACTCAATCACGCAAAAACGGCTGAATGGATTTGGATAAAATTTGGCACACCGGTGGTTTATAACCAGAGATCGGATATTCAGATGCATATTCACCTAGAGTTAAGATGTTGGTTAGGGAACGGGTTTTTGTATCGAAAAAACTTAATTTAATGTAAAAACAAAATTGTTCTAACTAACACACACCACCCTTTCTTACACATATCTGTATATGGTACATTTTAAATAAATATGCATCTAAATAGTTATGCAATCCTAATCATTTAGAAGACGCGTTATGCATTCCCGGTGTTCCTGGCATGCCGCGAATTTTTTACAAAAATATTAAGAAGCCGCTTTCATGCTTTCATAACTAAAAATTAACTTTAAAATAGGCAAATAAACATCCGATTATCCGATCTCTATTTATAACATAAAGTTGAAATTTAATCGGATTATTTATTAACTATTTCGTTGTTCCATTGCGTTCTTTCAATTTTTGTTTTCTTTTTGCTCGTCTGCTAAGGGTCGTACCGTAACGTTAACATAGTGATAATCCCAGGCTGATTCCCGGCCACCGTAGGCGCGGGCTTGCGGACGGCGAGTAATGGGTAGTTTGCTGTCCGGTAAGGACCAAGCCCGGGTCGACACGGCGCGTTGTGTTCCACGCACGCCTCAAAGAGATGTCAGCACCAACTGGTGGGCTCCGCAAGGACCGATGCCTGCCAGGGGTGCGGGTTGTTCGAAAGAGATACCGCGGCCCCTGGCACACAGGCAACTGAGGGAACACGGGTGGGTTTTAGTCAGTAAAAGTCTGACACGCCCTACCGCTCCACCCAGAGCGGGAGAAGTTATTTGATGATTTCCCACCCAAAAAAAAACCCCTATTATTATGCTACTATGTCACATAAGGTTCAAAAGCTTTTAAAATCTTAAAAAAAATACTTACATTGTTAAATTACGATGAATTGTTATCAATTTATCATCCACCATCTACTGATGACGACGTCTCTTTTGTTTTTTTTTTTAATATTTAAATTATTGCTTCCAAGCCGACGACGACGGCGACGTAGCGGCCAAAAAGTAGGTTGCGGTGAGGTGCACCGCAACTGAGGCCGGCCGCGATCTCGAATGGGAGGCATCGCGGCTGAGGGTTACAGGCTGCGGCGGAGGAGGAGTGCCGGTACTTTTGAGTAGCGCTCTTCCTTTCCGTGGCCTGGACGGGGCCGCCACCGTTTGATGGCGGACGCGGTGGGGCCGCAGGGGAAGAGGAGTATCGGTATAGCCTTGGTCGCTCTCCCTATCCCCTGCGGCCGAGAAGTGGTAGGCGGCGGGGCCACTGCGCTGACCCGTCGCAGGGGGACCAAGGGGCATGTGTCCTGGTGCGCCGAACTGGTGGGGTCCGAAAGAGATACCGTCGCCCCTGGCACACAGGCAACTGAGGGAACACGGGTGGGTTTTAGTCAGTAAAAGTCTGACACGCCCTCCTGCTCCACCCAGAGCAGGAGAAGTTATTTGATGATTTACCACCCAAAAAAAAAACATAGTGATATTGACAGGTTTTATCTAGAATTGGGCTATCAAATGCAGAATTTTTCTAATGTGACTAGTAGTTAAGGGGAAAAAAAAACTCTTTTTATACAGGTGTCCGGTTTTGATGGATAACCTTGAAATGGTTCATGGTAGAACTAATGGCCATTCAGATATTTAAAAAAAAATCTGAACAAAAAAAATCCAGAAAAAAAAACAACCGACCTCCTAAAAAACACTAGGTACAAAGTGAAAAATAACTTTAATTTAGGAAGTCGGTGTCTTTGGATATGTATTATAGTTTTTCGTCACCGCCTTTTGAAATTAAAGCTATTTTTCACTTTGTAGTGTTTTTCCGGAAGTCGGTTGTTTTTTATTTGTATTTAATCTGTAAAATAAATTTAATAATTTTACAGATTAAATACAAATAAAAATGTTTTTTGTTTGTTTTTTCGTCGGTTATCAAAAAAACAAATATCTGCTGTTTCATAGAAAAGTGCAATACCTACCCGGTCAAAATGTGAGGTAGGTAAAGCAATATTTTTTCGTTGCAGAATTTTATTTATTTATTTAACTTGTTTACTAGAAACATTAACATAATAAAAATAACATTTGCATTGAGTTATGGTGTATATGTCACTTACAGGCATACAGAGCACTTACATAATTATACGTTTTAACAAGATTTTTTACTCGTAATGAGGATAGATAAATTAATTAGAAACAAAGGACAAAACATTTAATAAAAAACAAAATCATAGTCGAAATAAGAATGTTCGTTGACCATCTAGCTAGAATCATAATAATTATGCTGAATTCATGCTTACATTTTGTGCATTGGTTAAATATTTTTCCGGAATCGATGACGCGAGGGCGTTAGAAATAATTGTAAGTTCACGTCATGTCAATTTTATTTCTGTTTGCTGCAAATTTGCAGACTTCTGGTATGGGATCAGGGGCAAATCGCAGAAACTTATCGCAGTCTAGTTTACCAACGATAAATCACACGCATTCTTAATTAACCTCTAACACTAGGGCTACAGTCCAGTAGACTTTAAGATCAAAACCTATAAGCGGCTTATTAATCGAAACGCACGAATTTACTCACCCGAAACGGGCGAATCGAACTTTTAAATCATTATTCGTCTCTGTAGGCGATTCGCACAAAGTTTATTAGTTAGTTACTTGAGGGCGGATCGACAACAATTTGCACGTTTTTCAATTTTATGCAATAAAGTGATAAGAATAATTCAATTTTATCCTATTATCTAGTTACGAAAACTCAATTATTTTCTTAACTATAGGTATTGCCAAATCATTTCGAATCGTCTAATGAACCCTTAATCTTAAAAATCATTACTTTGACTTTCACAGGTTCTCGTCTCTTTCCTGCACTTGTAGTATGACAGTTGACAGTTAACCTAATCTACCATAAGAGCGTTTATTCTGAAAATGGGCAAAGTCGCAAATACCTGTCAAATATTTCACTGTTTTGATTAATTTGGCGATACTACTTTAAGGAAATATGAAATATCGCTAACTAGTGACCTAAAATATTGATTATGAAATTCAATAGGTAATTAATATCTTAACACCAAATATTTAGTTTCAGATGTAAAAAAAGAACTTGGAAACTTTCCAAATGCCTTTTTTACATCTAAAACGGTTACAACATCAAATTTAGTGTTATAATTGCAAATCATTATTCATATTTTAGGTCACTAGTTAGCGATATTCATACATCCATACAGTAATATTAACAAATGAATAAAAACAGGCAAATATTTGACAGCTATTTGCGACGTTGCCAACTTTCAGAATAAACGCTCTTAAGTAAGTGCTCAGCAACGTTTATAAATCTCGGCCTGAGACTGCTGCGAAATAGGAGTCATCTCTGTGAGAGGTTGTGCGCCATCATCCACCACGGAGACCCACCGCGGGATTGTACATGTCACGTTTCTTTGAATTTCTATACCATCACACAACCTATCATCATGGTGGTGTTAGTCAGAGGTGTAGGAATCTATAAATAGTACTTCCAAGTTTTCTCAGTAACCGACATTTTAGTTCTATTGCTATTAATCGGACACCGATATTCAACTACTGTTTCATTGCAGGGCCAGCCAAGTGCCAGGTCGACCTGAAGAGCTGTTCTACATACTCCTCAATGAGAAGGAGGGACTCCTCAACTGCTTCCTGTTCAAAGCTGCTACTGTACTCGAGGTTAGTTTTATCTAATAAGTCCTATCTACATCGTCGAAAACATCTAAAAGTGTTATTTTCTGTAAAGTTCACTGCTCACCCCACTCAAGTGAGCGCACACATAATAAATAAATAAAAAGTTTATTTCGGAACAATAACACATGACTAGTAAAACATCAAGTAAAACGATGATAGCTGCAAAAGTATAAACTGCAGCGCAGCTAACAACGCCCTTCCCCAGATACAGAATGGAATGATGTTCCGTACAGAAAAGTGCTTAGGAGGTAATTCATTTAGTTTTAGTTGATAATAAAAAAAAACAAAAACAAAAAAATAAAAATAAGGTAATAAATAAACAGTACAGGACATAATGATTTGGGATGCATTTTGTGTGGTGAGTGTAAGGTGAATGGGTGATTGGGTGAGTGTTGTTGAGGTGTGCAAGGGGTGTTTGTGGCATGTGTGTTGTGTGTGTTAGGGTGTGTGAGGGAGTGATGAGTATTTTAGACTTCCACGAGTTTCTCTGTATCATCATAATTTTGTGACTTTAACCAGGAAACAAGTTTCATTTTGCATTTCCTCTTGGTTAATGGGTAGATGTGTAAGCTTTTGTTTAATTTATGTAGAGTTTTGAACTTATGTGTTTGTAATGACGACTTGCAGCTAGGGTTCTACGGGACTCAGTGTTACAAACCCTATTTGAGCGGCGTGCAGAACAACATTTAGGGTCAAAGGTAAGGTGGGTGTGTTTGCGAAGAATGGTTTGGAGGATAAATAGCTGTCTGACGGTGAGGACCTGGCAGAGGGTATACAGAGAGGATGTCGAATATCGGATCGGTTTCCTTGCCAGCACCTTCAGAACAGCTCTCTGCGCTCGTTCGACTCGTAGCATCACTGTCTTTCCTGCACCACCCCAGACCGTAAGGCAATACCCCAGAAGCGACTGAGCGAGCGCAAAGTAGACGGTTAATAAACAGCCAAAATCGGCCGCGCCTCGGAGCTTTTTAAAAATATAAATGACTTTCCTCACACGAGCTACAGTTGAAGCAATATGTTGCTTCCATTTCAGGTTGCTATCAAGAGTGACACCAAGATATTTAATAATAGGGGTATTTTCTAATTGTTGGCACTGACAGTTTGCGTGTAAGTTTGGGCAGGTGTGAGCTCGTATTTCAATCGGTGTAGGGGGCTGCCTTGACTTCATTGTAGAGAATGTGATAAATTTGGTCTTATTGAGATTTAGAGTGAGAAGATTTGTGGTCAGCCACCTCATGATGGTGCTCTAGGCAAACTCAATCGGCACTCGGCAAACACAGTTCTAAAGCGGACCCATTTTTTTTTTCACAACGGTATATCGTTCTATTTGACGTTATAATTATGTTTTTATAATTTACTCTTAAATAAAAACATTTAATCGTAATGAGTAATGCAAATAGAAAATTATTGACGGTATGTCGATTTTTTAAAGTAAATACAAAAAACACAATAAAAAAAATAGCACGCAAACTTATAAATACCAAAGATCTATAGCTAAGCTGAAAAAAATTTAACTTTGATTTAAAGTTAATACGATAATAACGTTGCCAGTTTTCGCAGGATGAACGCTCTTGACTTCGAGCGACTTGTCTATAGAAAATAACATGATTATTACTTAAAAGGTACCATTCGCCCGATTCGGGCGAATAAATTCGTGCGAATCGACTAATAACCCAAAATTTTAATTAATTATCTTTATTACCTCGAAGAGTGTCCCTGAAGACAATTTCAGGTGTTATATAATATTGTTAGCTCTATATTATTTTTAATTTCGTTGACATTGTTGACACTGGCTCCTAATACATCAGTGTCAACTGTCAAGATAATTCGATAACAAACAACCCTGGGAGGTAAGCGTTGTTGTCTTTATATTTTACGAAAATAGATCGTAACTTTTTTCGGCAACCTAAATATTATATTTTGGTAGGAAAGAGTCTTTGCCGTATTATTTTTACCCGACTGCGCCAGAAGGAGAGTTATGTTTTTCGTGTGTATGTATGTATGTATATTTCTTTGGCACGCTCTGTAGCCTAAACGAATTGACCGATTTCAGCTTGAAAGGTGCCGTTAGATTCGTCTTAATTGTGAGAGTGACATTGAGTATAACAAAATTGAAAACAAAAATGGCCGATATTTGGCGCCATATTGTGTTTTCAAGTTTTTTTTTTCTCAAAACCTATTGAGTGGGGTACCAAAATAAAGCGTTTCATAAATAGGTCACATTAACGTCAAAAATAAATATATTAACTAAAAACTGTGAAATTAAAAAAAAATATTTACAAAATCAAAAAACCCGACTGCCTAAGAAGTGTACTTTAATTAAAAAAGATGGAAACAAGAAACTTGTTTTAAAAGGATGACTATTAGACTGAATACTATAAGCAATCTCATGCAGTCGGAGGCATCTTCTTAAATTTAACAATAAAGACCTTTATTGCCTCCGACTGCATGAGATTGCTTATAGTATTCAGTCTAATAGTCATCCTTTTAAAACAAGTTTTTGTTTCCATCTTTCTTCTGCTTATAGATTTAAAATCATTAAAATCATCAATGCAACCCTCTAAGTTCATTGAATGATTTTAAATAAATAAATAAATAATAAATAAATAATAAATAAATAATAAATAATAATAATAAATAATAAATAAATAAATAATAAATAAATAAATAAATAAATAATAATAATAAATCATTTAATAAATAGTGGGGTTAATGAACTTTCAGGGTTATTTTGAAAGAAAGTATTTCTAATAATAATTGTGTGTGTATGTGCGTGTGTAGTGTGATGTTTAACGATTATAATCCCGTAAATAAATACGTGTTACGGTCGCTATTCAACGTACAGCCTGCGCGTCCAGCCGTGGTCCAGGCCATGGTTCGGAGCCAAAGTGTATGGGTAGCCGTCACGTCACCTCCTTCTGCAAAGCAGTAATACTCGCGAAGAGGGAGGCGGCGCACGTGAGAGAGAGGCAGTATATGCGCCCTCATGGCCCTAGTCGCCGCACGAGACGCCCTGGGCATCGGGAATCCCAGGCTGATTCACGCCCACTGTAGGCGCGGGCTTGCGGACGGCGAGTAATGGGTAGCTCGCTGTCCGGTAAGGACCAAGCCCGGGTCGACGGCGCGTTGTGTTCCACGCGCGCCTCAAAGAATAATAGTACTAGCTGATGGGGTCCGCAAGGGCCGATGCCTGCCAGGGGTGCAGGTTGTTCGAAAGAGATACCGTGGCCCCTTGCACACAGGCAACTGAGGGAACACGGGTGGGTTTTAGTCAATAAAAGTCTGAAAGTCTAAAAGTTATTTGATGATATCCCATTCAAAAAAAAAACACTGACCAAAAAATTACAAAGAAAACGTAAGAAAATTTTTAAGTCGCGGCTACTGTGGCGCTTCCATCTTAAAATACATAATAGCTGTACTCATAACGAAATTAGTTCTGTTTCAAAGTATCCTTCTACCTAATTATTCAGAAAACTAATCTTTGAACCCAAATTAACTACATTTTATACTAAAACGTGTTTTGATCCAATCTTGATCACCTTGCGACCGACATCATTCGATTAATAAGGTATCGAACTATTGAACGAAAAGTATCGATGAGATATAGACATCGGCAAGTGTAGTGTGGAACGCATCCCAGCTAGATGGACCGACGACCTTAAAAACGTGGCTGGGACACACTGGATGCAGAAGTCTGGCACTTATCATACTCGGCGCTTCTCCTCACATTTATTATTCGCACAGCCAAATTCTGAAACTCCCTGCCAGCGTCTGTGTTCTCTGCCACCTATATACTGTCAGCTTTCATTAAAAGAGTAAATAGGCATCTTCAGGGTAGGCTCGTTCCATCGTAGACCTCTTCCATCGGTTTCCATCAGGCGTGATCGAGGTCAAGAACAGGCCCATCAGACAATAAAATAGGCACTCAATAGTTCCTATTGTTTAAAATATTAGATTACTCAAAGTATATTGATACTTTTTCACATACTTAATGTACCTTAACAGTGACGTAGAATCTTAAAAAAAAAAAAATAAACAAAGTTCGACTAATTTCCTGATTATACCTATCACTTCGATTAGATTTTATTGAATAAATGACTGAATTATTCATTTATTTAAACATAAACAATAGCCCTAACCTAACGTAACGTGCTAGAACCTTGATCCACTATAAATTTAGATTCACGAACGAACTTTATAAGTCAGTTGTATATTAGTTTCAGCAATAAATACTAGTTGGCACAAGTCTTATTGAGCTAATTCATCTTCATCATAAGTGAATAGCAAAAATAAAAAATAAATTATGTGTGATTTAAAATTACCTAAACAAGTAACATTTTTGAGTGATACATTTAAAATAATAAAAGTTTAAAACGATACAGATTTTTTAATAAAATAGTTTCGAATAATGAGTCAAAAAGAGTGTTCGCAATTTAAAAATTAAATTCTGTGGTATTCTAATAAATAATTGAATAAATAAAAAACAAATATTTCATAAATGGAATTCAAATCCGATGTCAGATTTCAGTGAAAACACAATGCAAATCCTATTTTGAAATGTTCGATTATGAAATAGATGAAGAGATTTTTATGGCGCTCGAGGACTGGATTTCAAATATAGAACGCTACGTGATTGATAACAGAGTTTGTTCGATATTCAAATACTAAAGACAGATTAGGTACTGAACTGGTTAAACCGTAAGATCAACAAAAAGTCAACTTTAAAACTATAACAGAAAAACATAAGGACAACCATTAACAAAATAAAGAAGTCAGTTTTAAATATTATGTCCATACAATCACAAACTTCTGAATAAATAAAGCACCCAGACTTTTCTTCAGTGCAACGATTTCTACAGCTCTTAAACAAGTGCAATAGATTTTACAATTCCATAATCACTAATTCACTACTCTCTCCTTGTAAGTTAAAACAAAAGACAGTCGGCCGCTAAAGAAAAAGAAAATAACAGTCTTCAAATCATTAATTTATATCAAGGAATCGGCCTCATATTTTCTCTTGAGAGCTCTATAAAAATCATCAATAAACGAAAAGCAATATCCAACTGACGATCTACTTACAAACAATACAATTGAAGTGCTACAGAATACGCTGACGCTAAATACGTCAATTAATTACGATTTGACAGCTGCGCCAAGAAATAACTATGTCCACTTCAGTATTCATCCCACTTGCCCGCCAAGCGGCTGTGTGCTACGCTAGCTTTTCCGACGTACAATTTTGGCTCGGAGCCGTGCTAATACTCCTCGCGTGTGAGATGGACTTAATATATTTCCATATTCTAAATGCTATGGATATAGAACTGAACTAAGTGCGAAAAAATGAGGCTGAAAGTGAATATGACACTTTAAACAAGATGGTGATGTGATTAAAAATTCAAATAAAGAACAAGACGTGGTGGTTTTAAAACAAAAACAAGACCTTGATTTCGTGTCAGGATTTCTCCATTCATTGGCTGGCATGTTTTGAAAATAGAACGTCAGTTGTGTGCCAGCCAACATTATAAGCGTGGTATCGTTTGCGGCAGTGTAAACAGAAAACATATGATTCGCGCGCATTTTAAAATGTTCGTTGACAGAGATGTGCGTTGGAAAGATTTTGACGCTTAAATTATTTGGAGTTCGGTGAAAACAGAACTGAAAATTAGCTGAATTAGAACAATTGAAAATCAAGTCTAAAGAAGAAAATTGACTGGAAATCTCGGAAACTAGTGTTGTTACTTTACGCCAGTGTTAAATTCAAAACTGACTAAGTAAATAATCAATTAAAAAAATCCTTTTTGAAATTGGAATGTGAAAAAGATTGTGGATGTGCCAGATATAAAATTTAAATTACATTAAACGTTTTTAAACTAATACTAATGAGTTTATAATCGTTAGTGACGCTGTGATATAGAAGACTACGAAGATCGTGAGTATCTTACCTACCTTACTTTGTGCCTAATTAATTAATATTCGACACACACAATATAACATCACGCTTAACTCCCGAACCACATTTTGGCAGTTTTTGTGTGTGCTATTATTTTTACACCCTGACGGAAAAAGACGGGTGCTATAAGTTTCACGTGTGTTTCTGTGTGTCTATCTGTGGCATCGTAGCTGCCAAACGGCTGAACCGATTTTTTTTTGATTTTGTTTTGTCTGAAAGGTTACTTAATCGAGAGTGTTCTTAGCTATGATCAGTTCAACCGTTTTTAGATTATCATCTCTTTTCTAGTTGATAAAGGGGTGTCAGCATCTTCCACATTATTTGATATTCAATTCTTACTTCCATGATTTTAGAAGAACGAAGTACCTAACTATACCTACGATGAGTTAATTTACCTTATAAGTTGCATTGTATGTAGGTATATTGTGTTTAGGTAATTAGGAGCCTTCCATAAATAATTTTATACGTTAAGGGGGTGGGAGGGGGTCATTAAAAACTGACTAGACTGTCAAACCTTAAGCTTCATGACATCACATACATATAAAAATAAATGGAAAAAAGTGTATTGCTAAAATAAACTTCAATTCCAATGAAAATCTCTAAAACTAATCATTATTATTATAAGATTTTATTTGAAATTGCAAAATTTATGTGATTTCATATTCATGAAATTTGTTTTACGTAAGTAATGGATGCCCCATATAACTATCGATTATTTATTTATGTTTTATATGTAGGTACCTACCTAGTCAGAGTATTTTTTCCTTATTGTTTGGTTTGTGTATGAAGCTATCGTCCAAGGATATTTCGGTGAGATAATAATTAATTTTAATAAATATTTAGGTAATTGGAAAATGTTTTGGCAATAGGGTATTTTACTCTATACGAGAAAAAATCTAAAAATATATTATTGAGATAGCTTAGCCAAAATGCAGTCGGAAAATGTTAGTTTTAGTTCATGAAACAACAAAATAAATTTTAAAATACAATTTGAAGATATCAGAGCCAGATTACCAGAGCTCAAAGCCTAATAGTATCAACTACAATCCATTCGCAGGTATATCAAAAAGAGGTTATGTGTTAGCTAACGGTTGTCAAAGGGCCGACCTGCATTGTAATTCACTATGCAACTCAGTAGGTACGTGCTATCAACGAAATTACCGGTAACGGCTAGTAAGCATACAAATTGACGGTCCGTAGTCGGTCACTTGGATCCGTGCTGATACGCCTTTCATGTGAGGTGGACTTATATTTCCATATGCATAACGATTTGGATATAGAATAGCCGATATATTCTGTTAAAATCTCACCGTGAGATCGTAAGGAAGTGAATAAATTTCTGGGCAGAAACCCTCTTTGTTCATATAATGCTATTATGAAAATTTCGGTCTTAACATAAATAATTAGACATAAAATAAACTAGGGATTCATATATACTAATGACAGCTCACTTTAGCTCACTTCATCCAAGTTATCACGGTGACATTTTTACAGAATAGCACTTCCTGAGAGCGAGAAAATGAGGTTGAATGTGAATATGACAGCTTAAACAAGATGGTGGAGTGATTCAAAATTTGAATAAAGAACAAGTGGTGGTTTTAAGGAGGAAGCGCCACGATAGCTCGCGAAATTCAAACGTTTTTTTGGAATTTGCTGGTCAGTGACCCTGACCTATGCTGAATATGTTGATAAGAATTTATGATTCGCCACCGTGACACGTATACACAACACAGAATAGGGTATTTTACTCGAGAAAAAATTTAAAAATATATTATTGAGATAGCCTAGGCAAAGTGCAGTCGGAAAATGTTAGTTTTAGTTAGTGAAATAACAAAATACATTTTAAAATTCAATTCAAAGATTTCAGTTTTTTAATCTGTTTTTGAACTCCATGAAATAGTAGCCGCCATGTTATTACGTCATACGGCGTGTCAATTGAACAACTTTGTACTTTTATTATTTTCGTAACCAAAGTAATTTTTAGACAAATTACTATTTTTTTTTTATTATAAACAATTACTATACAAAATATCAGCGCATTTGTCTACACAGCAAACTGACGTCATATCCACAAAAAAATATGGCGTCCACTGCGTCCAGCGTTTTCGTCAAATAGGCGCGAAATTAGAAAATGTAAAATTTTAATGCATTTTTAGCGCACTAGGTACATATTCAATTACGCAAATAAAAAAGTTTTTCCAAAAAAAAACAACTGACTTCCGGAAAACAGTCGGTGATTTAGGATAGGTATGTATTTTTATTTTTTGTCACCGCCTTCCGAAATTAAAGTAATTTTTCACTTTGTAGTGTTTTTCCGGAAGTCAGTTGTTTTTTTTTTTGGAAAAACTTTGATTTTCCACTTTTTAGTTGTAGTACCTACCTACCCCACACCAATTCGAAATATCATCATCCTTGGGGTCAAAACAATGCATATTTATGCGATAGCAGCAATCGCGGTTGATTGGCTGTAATTTTTTGAAGAGTTCCGTTGTATCTCCGAAACTCATCATCAGATCTATAATATATGAAATTCAAATGGGACCATTTCGGAATAAATCCCTTGCGAAAAAAAATACAGCTTCCCGCATCAAGCGGATTCCTACGGCCTTCACAACGTCATCGGTCCACCTTGTGAGTGATCTTCTAACTCTACAGCCCCATCGGCCATCTGTTCTGCGAGCAATGTGCCCTGCCCACGTTTGGCAATTCTTGTTCAAGCATTTACATTATATATTTACATACTTACAGAGAATGTTTAATGTAAGCGTGCATACAGTTGTAATTAGGAGCTCAAAACATGCGTATGCTCAAACATAATGGTAAATGTTGACTGCTAGAGAAGATTCTGTGAAAGATAAGTCAATGTTCTACCAAGAACGAATAGTGCCATCTTACTTCCCACTAATATAATAAATGTGTGAGAGGGAGAGGGCTATATAATCCACCACGCTGGCTCAGTGCGGGTCCCTGACCGACCCTTGCTCGTTGAAGCGCCAGCCCGCGCCGCAGCTGAGCCAGTAGAGTTAAATTCCCCTACTAATAATAATAATGCCAATATTTTGATCCAGCCTGTCCCCACTTGCTGTCCCCCTATCAGTGACGCCCTGAGCTGAGGCCCGTACCCCAAAGGGGGTGCCCTCAGCGTGCAGTCGCCTAGTATATTTAGGTAGTTTTTAAGCCCTGGCTGGAGGCGTTAAGTTAATTCTTAATGGCAGCCCCAGGAAAGCCCGGTTAAGTAGTCTCGGCCTCTCAAGGTCAATCTTCAAATTTTTGGTTCTGGGACATGTCGGTTTCCTCACGATGTTTTCCTTCACCGTTTTGAGAGCAGTGGTGATGAAATTATTTTATTCAAAGTGAATTGCCTGGCTGGGTTCAAACTGATGACCTTACAACTAGTAAGCCGGGGCCGATACCACTGAGCTACCATACCACTGCTTTGTTGTTAAAAATTGAAAAAAAATCTCATATCCGCCATCTATTACAATAATCACGTTGGAGCGAATTATTACTATAAATTATAGTATTTATCTACTCAAGAAGTTGATATATTTCAGTGCAGCCTGAAGAGGTTCACAGAAGTAGCGCTGAATTGCATTGAAAATATTTAATGTTGTGTTGTTTTTCATGTTGATTTTTTGTTTATTTTGTTCAATAACGTAAGTAAGATGACTTTTGAAACTTTTGTTTATAGTAGTAACATCGCATTGGCGCATAGCTGTTAGGGTGTTATGTACGAAATTTAAATAAATAAAATAAAAAAATCTTAATGTAGATATTTTAAGTAGTATCATTAGATTATTTTTTTTTAAATGAAATTAAGTCATTATCTGTCGTGGTTATATTATTTGATCTCCAAAAAGGCACAATTAATCTGCATAGCCTTTTTCCAATAACAAATGATAGGGCCGGCTTCCAGTTTATCCTAATGCAGCTGAAAACCAGTATTGAATATGAAGCGACTGCCTATCTGACCTCCACAACCCAGAAACTGGGTAATACGATACCCCTTGATAAGACTGGTTGACAGACTTTCAGGCTTCTGAGGACCCGTAACGACTGTCAAATATCCACGAATGACAGCCGGGACCAACGGCTTAACGTGCTTTCCGAGGCACGGAGGGGTTTCGGTGCGATGTTAAGATGGTCACCCATCCACGTACAGACCGCAGCAACCTTAGCGTAACCTGACAGATTGACCCGTGCGGCTGTTATTACTTAGCCATATAAAGACACCTACTTCTTCTTAACGCATCGATAGCAAAATAAATACAAAAAAGCAGAAAATAATTTCAAACAAAACAGCGTGGGGTGCTTTATATTATTAGTACACGTACACTTATAAGTACACGCTTTTTTGAAATTATTTACTGCTTTTTTAGTTTGGTTTTTAAAGCGTGTTTTTAGATTTTTTTATGTATTTTATTATTTATTTTCTATTTTTTAGTTCTGCTTACTACAAAAGCGTGATTTTTCATTTTGTTTTTTGTATTCTTTTTATAAATTATGGAACAAAATCTGACCGTTTGAAGTGGGTCAAAATCAAGTCCAAAGAAGTCGGTTACAAACATGCTTACAAACATACAGGTGAAGTTAATAAAAGCGTGTTAAAAAAAAGATCTTTGTCCCAAAATTCAGCTGCGCGAACTGTGCTTACTGACGTAGTCATAAGATCGTCAAATTCACAAGTAACAGGGCATGCGGCAAGACACTAACCTAATTTATGTAAAACACTTCATTACTTGACAAATTCATGTGACATATGAATGAACAAAGCCTAAAATAACGGCCATAAACATCAATGACGTAATAAGTAGGTATCCGTGACCCATCAGTGACCTCTCCCTAATTAGTGAGTGTCAAGGTCATCAATCAAGTTTTATGAGCCCATGTTATGTCGCCGTTAATCCGCGTAGTGTTCATTTAATTAGCTTTGCTGTCCCCTACAAGCCCATACAAATGTTATCGCTTGTCAAATCTCTTGTCATTTAGCTGTTTTTATTTTAGTCAAGTAATCAGAACTAAAGAAAGAAAGAAAAAACGTTTATTTGCGGTAAATATGACGCAAAAAGTAAAGGAACACAAAAAAAATTTAAAAAGTTTGAGGGAAACATGCGTCACATCCACGCAAAACGGTTATCACTCAGCATTATGCTGCGACCCTATGCAAGACAGAGCCCCAGCGCTGGTTTTCAGCGACAGCCGGCTTTGACGTAATGAAGTCGCCCGGTGCATCAAACAATTATTAGGACACTGTACTGGTACAGCGAACTACTAACAGGGGGCTTGTGGCTACATAATAGAACCCGGACGGGTCGATCGATGGCTAACCAACGCTTGCTGCGGTCGGTTCCTGTATGGGTGTCCACTTATTAAATATCGAGACCCGCTGTCATTAATCGATTTTTTGACAATCAACCTGTCGTACCAAGGCCCCTAGCACACAGGCAACTGAGGGAACACGGGTGGGTTTTAGTCAGTAAAAGTCTGACACGCCCTCCCGCTCCACCCAGAGCGGGAGAAGTTATTTGATGATTTCCCACCCAAAAAAAAAAAAAAAGGGTAAGTATAACCCAGTTACTGGGTTGTGGAATAGGATAGGCAGTCGCTCCATGTAAAATACTGGTATTCAGCTGCATTCGGTTAGACTGAAAGCCGACTCCAGGATAGCTGGGAAACTATGACTAACTACTACTAACTTTCGGGCTACTGACGACCCGTAACGACTATCAAAGATCCACGAATGACAGCTGGCTCCAACTGCTTAACGTGCTTTCCGAATCATGGAGGAGTCTTGGTACAGTACGCGTCATGTAAAAAGAACGCTGGAAGAAAGTGGAAGGGGTGTGTTTGCTCATGGGTACACTCGCGCACGAAAGTACTAGACCAATTATTTTATTTTTGAACTAGCCTTTCGCTCGCCGCTTCGTTTATTGGTAGGTACATTGAAAAACCCACCTCATACAACCAAACAGGCCGATAAATCGTCAAGTGCGCAGCTTGATCGCCAGCGTTCTTTTTACATGACGCGACCTGTACCTATGTAAAGAAAGATGGTCATCTATCCACGCACTAACCGCGGCAAGCGTGGCCTTACGTGATCTATCGACCCATGCAGCTGTTAATACTTAGGTCAGAGTCGCTCCATGATAAATACTATTCTGCTGCATCAGGCTGGAGACTGATCCCAACATAGTTCAGAAAAGTCTAGTTAGACGATGTTCACACTCACATTTTATGCCTTAGTAGCACGTTGATAATATAGTAGGCAGTGGACGCCCTTGAAAGTGACTGGGTATATAAATGTACCCGGAAAATGAAAATAAATAGAGTGTGGCCGTAGTCGCTGTAGTAAATGCGGATTTATAAATAAACCGTCCACGCGGCATCGTCGCACGCGCATCGTGGTGTTCATTCCTTGAAAACATTCTTGGTACTGATTGGTATATACTCTTCTACACATAACAGTGATGGCAGAGACTTACTGACAAGGCACAGACTAAACTACTGATGGTGGAATGATGGGTAGATTTAGTAAATTTTTTTGGCTTTTGGCTTGCTGTACGTCAGCGTCAAAAATATCAGGACGAACAGACTGTTCAAAATGATATCAACAACTAAGAAAATTAAACTTTATCTCAATTGGATAAAGTTCTTGTTTTTTTTTTTTTTTTTTTGAGGGTGGGAAATCATCAAATAACTTCTCCTGCTCTGGGTGGAGCAGGAGGGCGTGTCAGACTTTTACTGACTAAAACCCACCCGTGTTCCCTCAGTTGCCTGTGTGCCAGGGGCCGCGGTATCTCTTTCGAACAACCCGCAACCCTGGCAGGCATCGGCCCTTGCGGACCCCACCAGTTCGGCGCACCAGGACACGTGGCACGCCGTGACCACCCCAGGAACCAAGTAACAAAAGGGCCCCAGACGTACCCGTGTCTGGTGCCCTTGGTCCCCCTGCGACGGGTCAGCACAGTGGCCCCGCCGCCTACCACTTTTCGGCCGCAGGGGATAGGGAGAGCGGCCAACGCTATACCGACACTCCTCTTCCCCTGCGGCCCCACCGCGTCCGCCATCAAACGGTGGCGGCCCCGTCCAGGCCACGGAAGGGAAGAGCGCTACTCAGAAGTACCGGCACTCCTCCTCTTCCGCAGCCTGTAATCCTCAGCCGCGATGCCTCCCATTCGACACCGCGGCCCGCCTCAGTTGCGGTGCACCTCACCGCAACCTACATTCTGGCCGCTACGTCGTCGGCTTGGAGACAAAAGCCCTGACGAGCGGCCCCACCTTGGGGTTCCTCTTCGCTTCACCGTGGGAGCGGACCACGGCTACTGAGCCCCCCCGCAACGACAATGCGGGAACCCACTGGGGGGGATAAAGTTCTTGTTAGATTGAAATTTGTCGTGTACTGTCTTCATTCTGAAACATTCCTTGTGTCATTTTGAACAGTCGGTTCGTCCCGATATTATTGACGCTGACTGTACAAAGAAATATTTTTAAACAAGTTGTGAAAGGAGAACAAAGTTTCGAAGGAGAACCAAGGTAACCGACATAGCCCGAAGAATTGCCAAACTTAAGTGGCAATGGGCAGAGCACATTGCTCGCAGAACAGATGGCCGATGGGGCCGACAGGTTCTTGAGTGGCGACCGCGTCCCGGAAGACGTAAGAGTTCTAAGGTCTCCCACAAGTTGGACCGATGACCATGTGAAGGCTGCAGGATAGGTCAAAGTGGCGGAGCTTGAGGGAGGCCTATGTCCAGCAGTGGACGTCTTTCGGCTGAAATTATGATGATGATCTAAAGGGAAAGCATGGTATGCACCGATATTGTCACACAATTTCAAGGATAAAATGGTGGCTTATTCTTGATAGTAATGTCTACTAGATAATCTTGGGATGGGTAGAAAGACAATATATTTTTAAATATGAGTATAAAAGTTAGTAGGGAAGTGTAAACCCCTTATTAATAAACTTTGCTTAAAGTTAAGTAATGATTAGTGTCTGTTTAATCATACATTTTTGACGTTTGATCACCCCTTAAGGGGAACCTAGTCGCGGGCCCGAACTCACTGGTGGGCCTGGCTAAAAATCACGCTGTCTCACCTGGCTTCGTGTCCGACAGAGATAGTATCGGTTATCAGCAGTTAGACGCTAGTCTACACGCAAAACGTTATTGAGTGAGATGCAGGATCATTTATAATAAAAAAATTGCGAAAACATTAAGAAAACTCCTTTGGAAGATCGGGTTTTATGAAAAAACCAATGCATAAATCAATGACCAATAAAGTTTATTGAACTTTTCGATAATTGAACTTTGTCGGTACCGACTTGGTTTTGGAGATTTTACACTTCTTTTATTACTTAAACACGCCCAAAGTTAAGTAAGATTAGCAAGAAAAACGAATCTTTGTTGGCTCCAAACTTTTTAATGGGTTTTTATTTTAGTATTCTGTTTCCGTACAGACAATACTAATAATGAGACAAAACGATGGGCCAAGACAGTGGAGTAAAACACTCCCGAAGTTTGTATGCAAAAAATGTGTACTAGGTTCACCTTAACTTAAGCAACATTTTATAAATAAGGAGGAGAGGAAGACCAAAGAAGACATGAATGGATTATGTGAGGAATGATATGAATGAAAAGGGAGTGAATGATAGCGTGATAGTTGACAGGGAAGAATTAAAAGGAGGTGAATTGCGCCCAAAATGGTCATATTGGGCAAGGGACGGAAAAAGAAGTAACGTTAGTAGGGAAGATTGTGTCTCCCGTGTTTAGGAACCATGGTAAAAGAAGTAACGTTAGTAGGGAAGATTGTGTCTCCCGTGTTTAGGAACCATGGTAAAAGTGTTCCTAAAAACTTATATTTTCTCTAATCTATAGATATGGGAAAATTGAAAATATAGCCGTAAATATCGGCGCAATTCTGAAAACCGACCAAATGACTATTATTCTACCACATACATGGGCCTCCCAAACACACAATACAATGATTTAAATGCCATAATTTTCATGCTTGAAAATGATTTAAAGTAATACATGTTTTTGCTGCCGCAAAATCGCGAATCTTCGGACATTGTTTAACTGTCAAAATAAAGTTGACAAATGACAAAATTACTGACTGCTCAAATTGATTGATTGCGATGAGAAAACGGCAAAAAAATGTGTTTTCCTATTGTGATACGTAATTGCAGTTTTGTTATTGTAATAAGTTAGCATTTTTTTTGTGTTTGTACAAAAAGTAACACAACGTTCATACATACATACTAGTGATGTGCCGGATCATTCAAAATATAGATCCGCAGATCCGGACACGGATAATTGGTGTCAAGATCCGCAGATACGGATCTTAAATTTCTTACTCAATTGGTGTCGGTGCGCGTGACCTTGAAACAATAGTTGACGCCACTTGCCCACTTGACGCTTTGCGTGACGGAACATGTTTTGACTTGCGTTGCGCAGGTCTTTCTGTTGTTTTGTCTATAGTTTAGTGTGACACTGGGCAGCATAGATAACGTTTGTGTTTGTTGTAAGAGTAAAAAAATGTCTACAAAGAAGTTTATTACTGCAATTTGGAATTATTAATACGGTAAAAGATCCGTCAAAAATGTAACGGATACGGATCTTTTTTCTCCTGCGGATATCCACGGATACGGGTATGGATATCCGGAAAATAACGAATACTTACGCACATATACAGGAAAAGGTTTTATTCAGTGCGCAAACTGTAACCATGAATTCAGGATATCATTCTAGAACCCCTAGCTCACAAATTTTTCGTCAGTTATACAAAATAAAAACAGCTGTTCCATACATTTTGACTGCGTAGGTATTACACTTTTCTATGAAACAGCAGATTTTTTTGTAAAACCTCCCAAAATGTAATTCATGATGCACACTTCAACACTAGCTTTGAAATCGTAATAAAATTATCAAAAGAAATAGCGTACAATCATAATCGAGATTTAATCTTGATTATGATTGTAAATGTAATGCTTGGTCAATCTCTAGCATCAGTGGGATGACACTGACAGCTCACTCCACGCTCACGCTCACTCGGCTCACTTCACTCGGTGAGATGGTTACAGAATAGCACGGATTTTGTAAAATTCACTGCTCACCTTACTCAAGTGAGCGCAAACAATTCGAAAGCGAACTCATTTGTTTTTAAAGTAAATCATCGCGGATTCACAACGAGACACCGTTCGAATTTCGAAGTGATGTATAATGGAAAAAAATAGAAAATTTCGTGAGGAAAGTTTTGTGTATGAATATCGATGGATACAAGAGTAAGGGGAGACCAAAGAAACTATGGATGGACTGTGTCAATGATGATATGGTTAGAAAGGGTGTGACTACGGAGATGACGACTAATAGAGAAGTGTAGGGGAAAAATAAATGTTGCGCCGACCCCAAATAAATTGGGAAAAAGACAGGAGTCATGTTTAAAGAATAGCACCACAATATTTACGTCATTAGCACAACAAAACTGTCTCAACAAAAATAAACTATATTTTTTCTCCAAAATCTTCTGGTAATTACATATTTCTAACCAAGTTCTCTAGACGAGCCAAATTCTAACATAATGCGAATATGATTTTCCTAGAAGCTCGTTGGATTGTGTCCAATATTCTGTCTATATGATTAGAATAATATAGAAGGCCTTACATTCTAACTCGCTTGCTTGGTGATGCTTTCGTTCACTCGAGTAAATAGACAACCGAGTTGAGCTGCATGATTACTGATAAATGCGTGCATTGACTGGACAGTTCCACTCAATTTGTGTGGTTCTTTCCTCAAAAGACTATTTCATACATCAATCTACATAGTGTTCAACATGATCTGACCAAGATTATGTCTGGACTTTAAAAGAGACTGTGATCTCTGAGTTTGTTTCGTTTGTTTGACTATACTGAGAATAGTCTCAGAATAGTCGGATAAAAAACGCCAACCTCATCTAGTTTTTTTAAATATGATTGACGTGTAAATCTATGTTGGGGTTGATTTGCAGTCTTATCGAATGCAGCTGAATACTAGTATTTAACATGGAGCGACTGCCTATCTGACATCCACAACCCAGTTACTGGGTAACACGATACTCCTTGGTAAGACTGGTCGTCAGACTTTCGAGCTTCAAGCTACCCTCAAAGACTGTCAAAGATCCACGGGACCAACAGCTTGACGTGGACAAACATTACGAGCAAAAGTGGTGAAGGGTGGACGTTTCGGGGGACTGTCTTACGTATTCTTGACGTTTGAAAAGTGCTGATTCTCAGCTTAATTTGTATTAATGACTTTTCATTTTAAAATATTCCCC
Organism: Antitype chi; assembly: GCA_947359405.1. Classification (NCBI taxonomy): domain Eukaryota; kingdom Metazoa; phylum Arthropoda; class Insecta; order Lepidoptera; family Noctuidae; genus Antitype; species Antitype chi. Next base: position 7,200,387 of record OX375836.1, read on the forward strand.
TTTACTGAAAGTGGACCTTCTTTCTTCACCTATTCATATCATCTACCAACACAGTATATAACAAAAGTTTTATCGAAAACGGATGTAAATAGGAATGTCGGCTTTTGTTAGCTTTTCTGTTTTGTTATTATAAGTCTAGAAGTTTTGTGAGGTTGCCACGTTCAAGGTCTGAATAAGATGTTGAAAGTATTAGAAGCCTTGTGATTTTAGGGTTCTTCTAGGGCTTCTTAAATATCATATTTCTGTCCGACTCATCAACGGCTTAGGGTATCACTGGACTCTACCAGCCCTCTGGCAGCAAGGGACAGGCTGGATCCGAATGTTTGATATACAAATGGTATATAAACTCTTAAGAGCTGACCGCCATTGACCTTGCGATTGTAAACTTTCCATAACATTATCGTATCAAACAGGTTTCCTTAGTAATGCGAGGTTAATAGGTTCGTTTTCCTTGTAAACAGTTGTTTTGTACGTCCATTTTAGGTTTTAGCTTGGATTTGTATAGGTAAACTATTCACACATGAAGCATTCCCGAATCGAAAAAATAATAGATAAAAAAATCTAAAAAACACGCTTTAAAAACCAAACTAAAAAAGCATAAAATAATTTCTACAATGCGTGGGGTGCTTAATTTGAGGTATTTTTAAAATCAATTAATATCAAGCACCCCACGCTTTTTTGAAATAATTTTCTGCTTTTTTAGTTTGGTTTTTAAAGCGTGTTTTTTCGTTTTTTTTATCTATTATTTATTTTCTATTTTTAAATATTGCTAACTACAAAAACGTGTTTTTTTTACATTTTAATTTTAAATTATTGAATAGTCATCGGTTCTCGATAGTCTACAAAGTTTAAATGAAATCTGACCGTTTGAAGTGGGTCAAAATTAAGTCCAAAGGAGTCGGTTACAAACAAACATAAGCTTACAAACATACAGGTGAAGCTAACAAAAGCGTGTTAAAATGTATACTTGGGTCAGCTTCCCGTCTATCCGGATGCAGCTATATCCCAGTATTTGCATGGCACTGCCTCTCTGAATTGGGATTAATTGAATAACATAACACGTCGGGCTCAGTATGCCAGCTGAGACCTAAAGTTTTGCAAGGTTCCATTGAACCAATGTTCAAACTGAATGAAGAATGATCTGTATGATCTGACACTACTTGAGAATTATTTGTTTTCCATTTACGTAATGGCTCTCTGACCTACATGACCCAATAATCCGGCGGTATCGTGTTACTGGATTGAGGACAAGCAGAGCTCCATGTACAATACTGGTATTCAGCTGCATCTGGATAGACAGGAAGTCATCTAAATCAGTGGCCCTAGTGTGAGTTTGTTTTAACCATCTCGATCTAACGAACGCATCGAACGCATCGGGAGCCGTAATTGAATAACAAAATAGTCAGAAATAGTATATTTTATAACGAGGGACTAAACGAAGCCATAATATACCAGAGGTGGTTTACCGAGGGTATATTAAGTTGGCGTTTAGTCTCGAGGTGCAAACTGTACTTTTCACTTTGAGTGGGTGAAAAATAGTCAATTTAGTACAAAAACATGCACTTACCTAATAAATATTACTTAATAAAATAAAAATCACAATATCTATTAGGTATGTCTTTTGCTCTTTGCTCGACGTCAAACTCTTCACCAAGGAACATAATATATCAGAACTGTCACTGGACATTCTTAATAAATTTATTTAAAGCCGAACAAATTTACACTCGACAAAAATTCTGAAATTTTCGCGGTCAGTTTTTTCTTCTAAACCAGTCACAGATTAACAATTTAAAACACATGGCGCCACCTTGGCAAAAATCATGGAACTAAAACTCTCAACATTTTCGCAGTGAAGATGGTCCACACTCCACAGATAATAGTATATTTACTGGTCGATTGAGTTTGTCTATGTCACATGAAGGAAATTAAAAAACGAATTACTTTTTACTCCCTAGGGACTAAAGTGGTCACTTCAGTCCCGCTTCGTAGGGATATATTGGTGTCTTTTTAGAGCGTGAGAAGTGAAAACTTTATTATTACGTATTTAATTATGAGTCCGATGTATTTTTATCCAGATAGGTTATTATATAACCTAGGTCTACGCATAGGGTACTTTTTTTATGCCGGTAGTACGTTCCCGTAGGACAATTTTCAACCACGACACAGGCGAAGCCGCTGGCAAAACGCTAGCCCTGTATAAACTTCTGATTTGCCGTTAACCACCATTTTATGCATGTAATTTGAATATTTCACATGTGCTTTCAACTGTTCTATAAACAAAATTGACTTGAAAACGTACTTTTCGAAAGACGTGACTTTGTAATGAGGTAAATATCTGTCAGAATATTATTATGTTTTGTGTTATTTTATGGCGAATACAAGAAACAGCAAGTTTAAAGTCTTTTGTAAATTCAGTCTGTTTGTTGGTGTATTTGTTTTCTCTGTGTTATTCGTTAGTTGTACATCGATGTTTATCTTACTTTGTTAGGTGTAATGCTATACTATTATTGTCTCACTGTAGGGCAAAGGCTTTTTCTTATACAGAGAAGGCATTAGCATTGAAATCAGACAAAACTTTGATAATTTGTGTCTACAAGATGTAACTTAAATAGCGCACAACCTGTTAAGTGGTTATTGTGCTCATCATTATCAACAACTTTTACTATGGGACCAAACCTGAAATCGCGAAAAAAAATCAGCTGTTCCATGCACTTGTATTCGCATAACTTGTCAAAATGTAAGGAACAGCTGATTTTTTTTTTACGATTTCAGGTTTGGTGCCATAGTAAAAGTGGTCGATAATGATGAGTACAATGACCCCTTAAGAGGTTGTGCGTTATTTAAGTTACACCTTGTATATTTCCTCAGAAAATTACTGGAGTCTTACTACTACCCCGGTATTCCCTTCCCACACTTGGACCGGAGATCATGGGAACTTATGCGCCTTCCACGATCCCCGGGTGATGCCGCATCGCCTTTGCGGGCCACCTCAGGTCCGTGGGGTATGAAGTAAATAATAAAAAGGCTAGACAGATATTTAACTACATAGTAACTTTTCCCGCGGCTTCGCCCACTTGGATGCCGGGAAGTAGCCCACGGGAACTTATTACCGGGATTAAATTAATCCAAGTAATAAACTATCTGCGTACCAAATTTCATCCATATCCGTTTATTGCTGCTACATCTAAAAACTATATTTCGGCATCAGACTCGTTCCCACACCTTGTAGCAATTACTTTTTTTAAAAATAATCAATGTACAGTTTTGACTTCATTGCTATTTTATTACATATAAATGTATAAATTTCCTCCTTTATAGGGATAAATGATTGCTTACAAACACACGTTACCTCTCTCAGACGGATGCATCACACGCGTGACTAGATAACGACACATGTTACAATATACAACACGTGCTGTCACTCTCGATAGATACATTTGACATAACAGTTTCCGAACGACGTGACTTTGTAAAGAGGTAAACATTTAATTAATACTCACACATGTTAACGTGTTATGAATAATCTCTGCGTTCGATGTTGTTTATGAATTTGAAATTATAATGAGGGTTTGTTTATAATAATATGTTTATGTTTATGTGTAGGGTTTGGTGAGTTTGTTATTACGCGAAAATTAAAGTCAACGGAGAGTTTGTTGAATAATATTACTATGTGGGTAGTTTGATATTCTATATAACCGACTTCAAAAAGGAGGAGGGTCTCAATTCGTCTGTATGTTTTTTTTTTGTTGTTTTCGTTTGTTCCGCGATATCTCCGTCAATTGTGGATGGATTTCGAAAATTATTTTTTAATGGATAGTGACATCTACCAACCACCACCGACAGTAGGCCTGTTTCTGTGTCCCAGCAGTGGGAATGTTAAGGGGAACCTAGTCGCGGGCTCGAACTCACTGGTAGGCCTGGCTGAAAATCACCAGGCTTCGTGTCCGACAGAGGTAGTATCAGTGATGAGCAGTTAGACACTAGTCTACACGCACAACGTTATTGAGTGAGATGCAGGATCATTTATAGTAAAAAATTCGCGAAAAAATTAAGAAAAGTCCTTTGGAAGATCGGGTGTTATGAAAAAGTCAATGCATAAATCAATGACCAATAAAGTTTATTGAACTTATCGATAATTGAAATTTATCGGTACCGACTTGGTTTTGGAGATTTTACACATCTTTTATTACTTAAACACGCCCAAAGTTAAGTAAAGTTAGCAAGAAAAATGAATCTTTGTTGGCTCCTAACTTTTTAATGGGTTTTTATTTTAATATTCTGTTTCCGTACAGACAATATTAATAATGAGACAAAACGAAATCATATTTTACTTTGGATGTGGAGACAGTGGAGTTAAACACTCGCGAAGTTTGTATGCAAAAAATGTGGACTAGGTTCACCTTAAAGGCTCATTTTGGTACGAGTAAAACATAGCAGCCTGCAAAAACTAGCAGACATATTTAGACCAAAGCGCAGACAGGCGTGCCGCAAACAATAAACAGTTAGGTCAAACCACTTTGTCAATCAGGACAATTCAAGGAAAAAGTGAAATTTTCCTTGTATTTTCTGTGATTTATTACTTCTATTAGGTATGTTCACCTTAATGTTTTGCTTGTTACTAAGTAGAAACAGGCGTTATTTTGTGGTTTTGTCTTAGAAAAAAATTATGTTCTCATAGTTATTTTCAAATTGTGATTCGTATTTCCTGGGTTTACTTATTCAATCAATGAACTTCACCAGGCTATGCCACAAAGCCCTGTCCACCACTCAACTTCTTACGATCATCCATTACGCGGTCTCCACTGCAGGACTCGTCTGTTCTCCTGGCCATCGGCCCTTTGGCAAACATGGTTAGCCCACGGCCTCTTCCACCTTCTTACTCTGCAAGCCACTATGCTTGCCAATACGAGGTCTCCACTCCAGGATTCCTTCAGTTCCTTCGACAAACTTGACCAGCTCACTGCCACTTTTGCTTGCTTACTCTGTATGCTATGTCGGTATCTGTGTTGTAGAATTGTAGATTTTAATTCTAACAAGAACATTAGTATCGTTTTGCTCACTTGTAAAACCACTTTCATCTACCGAGATAAAAGTATCATTTGTATGAGGCGTGTTTTATCTCTCTGTTATATTTTTAATGTCGTTGAAATGTGTCATATCATCAGGACCCTGATACGTAGTCTGATAACCACTATTACCAAGGGGTATCGTCTTAATTCTCAGTAACTGGTTTGTGAAGGTCAAATAGGCAGTCGATCCATGTAAAAAGTGAAAAAAAAAAACACTTTTTAGTTATAGTACCTACCACACAGCAATTCAACATTTCATCATCCTTGGGGTCATAACAACGCATATTTAAGCGATAGCAGCAATCGCGGTTGATTTGCTGTTATTTTTTGAAGAGTTCCGTTGTCTGTCTCCGAAACGCATCAATCAGATCTACATAATTATATGAAATTTAAATGAGACCATTTCGGAATAAAACGCCTTTCGAACAAGAAAATAATTTTCCAAATCCGTCTATGCCCGAAGATACTAAAAAAAAACAGGTCGAATTGATGACCTCCTTCTTTTGGAAAAAAAATACTTGTTAGTAGTAAACTCTCTTGGACTCTCTTGCTCCGCTCAGCACCGAGAGTTCAAAATCATCTCATGCAAACCAGGCTTCATCATCGTCATCATCATTGCAGCTGAAAGACGTCCACTGCAGGACATAGGCCTCCCCCAGGCTCCTCCACTTCGACCGGTCTTGTGCTTCCCACATCCAGCGGATTCCCGCGGCATTCACAAGGTCATCGGTCCACCTTGTGGGAGGCCTTCCCGCTCTACGTCTTCCGGTACGCGGTCGCCACTCCAAAACCTTTCAGTCCCATCGGCCATCTGTTCTACGAGCAATGTACCCTGCTCACTGCCACTTAAGATTGGCAATTCTTCGGGCTATGTCGGTTGCCTTAGTTCTCCTGCGGATATCTTCATTTCTGATTCGATCGCGTAGGGAAACTCCGAGCATAGCCCTCTCCATTGCCCTTTGGGTGGCTTTAAGCCTTCTGATAAGGCCCATTGTGAGCCAGGCTTATTCAGCTGCATTGGGTTAGACTGGTAGGGTAACTATATACTTATTGGTAACACGATACACCTTGATAGGACTAGTTGTCAGCATTGGGCTTCTGACTACACATACCGACTGTCAAAGATCTACATGCCTTCCAAGGCATAGAAGGGTCTCCATAATGGATGGTAACCCGTCCCAGAACTGTCCGCGGCAACCGTAGCTTACCTTTGATAATTTTTATTTCTATTTATTTTGATTTCACCATTTATTTTAATTACCTAACTTGGAACATGGTTTTACGGTCAATAGGCGTCCGGAAATCAAACATTACTTTAATTCACACATTGTGATGTATTTTGGCCTACAGTTCACAAAAAAAACTGGTCTTTGTTTACACATACACCAAAAAATTACTTAACATAGCTTTGAGGTCATTCAAGTTATGTTTAAATAATTTTTTAGGTAAACTTATCTTTGGACAATATTTTCGCACTTTTTGTAAATGGCTTGGTTAGAAAACAAATGCTGTCATAAATATTAAAAGTTAAAAAAAAAAACGTTTGTGTTCCGTCCGACAATTTTAATCCCACTGCGAAAAGGAGTTATGTATGTATGTGTTTGCAAAAGTTATTCAAAGTTTCCGTTCCCACGAGCTATTTGATTACGTCTATTTGGCTATTCCTGTTTAATTTTATTACTTTCATGATCTACTGCTGAATCATTGCCTAGGTAGGAATCTAGAAGTGGATTTCTTTTTGACAGTTTAACAATATTCATTACGTTATTTACGTTGTTGAGCAGACACGTTCTTCAAACATATGAAGCAATGGATTAGAATAAAATTCAGATTAATTGATAATGTGTTATGCAATTAGAGTTGCGGATTGAAAGAGCTGGAAGTCATGGGGCCTTTGCCCAGCAGTGGGATGTTTCAGGCTAACAGAAACTGTACATATTTTTAAAAAGTAACAAAACCTAATCATTTTCCTTTGTATTGCAAAGCAGTACATATTTTTTTTTACAGTTTTGTTAAAAAATGAGGGATTAAAATGGTTCAACTCAACGATTTGGAGGTGATTTGGTGATATTTTTTCATATGATACCGATGGAAAGATTATTTCTAAACCTAATTACGTATTATGAAGATTACAAACTATTTTTTTCAGGTATAATTACTCTGTAAATGCCGACGAAAAGTGGCTTCATCTGCATGCATTTTTAAAGCTTTCATAAAAGTTAAACTTAAACAATAGTACAATAATATTAATAGGAAATATTGTTCACTTATTAGGAAACATCCAGCGGACTCCTGCGGCCCTCACAAGGTCATCGGTCCACCTTGTGGGAGGCCTTCCAACTTTACGTCTTCCAGTGCGCGGTCGCCACTCCAGAACTTTTCGACCCCATCGGCCATCTGTTCTGCGAGCAATGTGCCCTGCCCACTGCCACTTAAGTTTGGCAATTCTTCGGGCTATGTCGGTTACCTTGGTTCTCCTGCGGATCTCGTCATTCCTGATTCGATCACGCAGGGAAACTCCAAGCATAGCCCTCTCCATTGCCCGCTGGATGCGGGAAGCACAGAACCGGGCGAAGTGGCGGAGCTTGGGGGAGGCCTATGTCCAGCAGTGGACGTCCTTCGGCTGAAATGATGATGATGATGATGACTAGGAAACATCAAGAAAACAGTAGGAAATTAAAACATTATAAAAAAAACTGTATTACAGAAAAATGCCACATCTCAACCACCTCCTTAATAAATTGCGTAAAACAGAATCTGAACAATTTGAGGGTTATTGCTGATCCATTGCTATATGTTCGTTAAATATTGTCTGCTCAACAACGTAAATAACGCTATGAATGTTGTTGAACTGTCAAAATGAAAGCCATTTCTACCGTTAGTGTGTTACGCAAATACCTCGTTGGTTGCAGTTTTTATTTCCGATACCACCAGTATGATGTAGGTACTATAGTGTTGGGGGGATCTAGCTACAAATGAAATATTTGTGGGAGCTTAAATTCGTGATTCCACGTGTATTTTAAAATAATTAGTACCTACTGCATACATAATACTGCGCCTAATATAATAATGAAAATTATCTGCGGAACAAAAACTATGTCAAACTATTCTTAAATTCAAACTGAAACTTTCTGGCTGTTCGATCATAGATAGCCCAATCATTGGCTGCCAGTAAACGTAAGGTTTCATGCTGAGCATACAACCTTTACAGTACCTAATCATGGATTTAAAAAAAAAATCCTTCATTGATAGAGTGATAAAAAATCCTCTTTTTATTACTTACCCATAGGATAGGATAACTTTCATTATTATAGAATTTATCGTATAAGGACCACAGCAACCGTATCTCCAGTGCAAGCCGAGAAACCACAACTACCAACTATTACAATTTATTTTTTATTTTTAACAGATCGAAAATGCATTCGACCCGCCCATTTTTCGGTTCCCACTCGGATACCTCAGCTATCAATATAAAGAACATGGTAAGATGCACGCCCTTGACTGTTGTTCCTAAATGTGCATTATAACCCCCGCTGTTACAAGGTTATGTCTTTCAGCTTCCTTCATGTTGCCTCCTTCTGTCTGTACTCATCAGTGATAGGAATAGGTAGTGCCTATTAGCCTAAACTTCGAAGAACAGAGACAAGAAACGGAGACTTCCTTAGGACTAAATTATTTCCGGCACATCTGTCTCGAAATTTCGAGACAACACTTAAATACATTTAAAAAAATGTGTTATTTGGAATAAGTAATTCGTCTATATTTATCTAAAGTTTGTCTATAAATGTGATAGTTTGTATGGATGTCCATTACTCAATTCCACTGAAAATGCTGATTTTGGTAGTGATATAGATTAAGGTGTGGAATAGCACATATGCTACTTCCTATTAAAAAAAAGTATAGTTCCCATGGGATACAAAAACAATACAAAAAAAAAATCAGAAAATTTTATGGTTGTAACGACTGTGTATGTTATTATTTTATTATGATATATCTAGTCGCAAACTTTAGGTAAATATAGACGAATTACTTATTCCAAATAACATTTTTTTAAAATGTATTTATGTGTTGTCTCGAAATTTCGGGACAGATGTCTCGGAAAAAATTTAGTCCTAAGGAAGTCTCCGTTTTTTGTCTCTGTTCTTCGAAGTTTAGGCAAATAGGCACTACCTATTCCTATCACTGGTACTCATAGACGCCACTTAATAATAATATCTATCATTAACTTTAATTTGACAAGTATTACAGGGTGACAGGGGGAAATCGACGCGCAAACTGTAACCATTAATTCAGTGTAGAAATTTTTCCTCGGTTATCAAAAGAAAATTTGTTGTTTCATAGAAAAGTGCAATACATAAGCGGTCTAAATATTTGGAACAGCATTTTTGTTAAATAACCTATAAAAAAACTCAGAGGGGGAAGGGCGTGTTTCAGGACCTAGGAGAAGGCCAATACTCGTAATTAAAAACGGTCAAAATCTAGTCGCATTCTCATTTCGGCGACAATCGAATGTCAAACTTGTCAAAAATATAAGGAAACTCGAGATATTTATGACAGATTGAGACTGAGATCAGCGTAGACAGAGAATGCTATCTCTATCTACGGAGATCAGACTGTGAACGTTCTTAAAATTACGGGAATTGGTCCTCTGGCGTTGACAACGCTACAGCGTTATTTTGGCACACGGGCAAAATTAAAACTAATGTCGCCATCTTGTTTTATCACCAACAACGCCCCCTGTCAATGTAATCCTGGCATTCAATGCGATCCTTGGGCTAACACTCTAAAATATTTTGATACAAATGAGTTTCTATGGAATGTCTTGCTCGTTCTTCTCCATAGGAACTTACTACGCCTTGAAAATAGGAACGATCTTCATCTTTCACTGATCGACACCTTGCCAATTTAGATATGCTTGTAACTAGTTTGATTGATATAAATGCTTTGAGAATTTTTGCTTTTAATAAATTGACTGTAGTAAAAAATTAACAAATTAACAAAATGTGCGATAGATTAATAATTTTAAGTACCGATCCTAAGTACGGCAGATAATGGTTTCCCTACCAGTAAGTAAACTTAAACTCTCGTCTCTTATTCTGTAAGTCTAAAGTTTAAAAACTAGACAAACTTAGCTTGTTCTTGCTTTACCTTCAATTGGCAACATTTATTGAAGTTTTTTCAAATTCTAACGCTCTAACTAAAATTCTTTTACACAGGCTCTAATTTGACAGGTGTAATGTCAAACTGCTACTGCTACTTACTAAAAACAAACACAAAATGCTTAAAAAATAACTAAATTACGTCCGTATGGACGTGAAATCATAGTCAATTTATAAGCCCCACGGTCCCATTGACGTAATAGAATCACAGCGGGATTTTTCGTCTAAAGGTGCACTTACAGTGCGCTTACACGAGCAACTAAAATTGCTCCATCCTGCTATGACATCACGACTACATCCAGCAATTTAGAGCAATGGCAACATGTACCAACCTGTTGCTAGAGATACGGCCACAAAATACCATGCAATATGGAGCAACTTAAAAAACTAGGCAATATGCCTCCCCCCCCGTCGTCTCCGCCGCCAGCCGGTTCCTCTCGCAAAAACAAGACGTAGTTATATACAAACGAGATAGAAAGAAAATTGACTAAAAATTTCCAAACCGAATGGATATTCGGCAACTCATATTGGCGACATTGAGATATGTGAAATATATGGAACAATCAGAAGAAATATTCCTCAAACAATTTCCGCATTTTATTGTTGTTGCTCCTGATTGCTTGCTCCACTTAATTGATCCAGATTGATCTATTAGTGTTGCCGAGCAATAATTGCTCAAAAAATTGCCCGTGTAAGAGCACCTTTACACGGGCAATTGGACAAGAATTGACCAGCACCCTAATTGCGTAACTCACGATTAATCATAATCTGTTTCGTTTTGAAACAGAGTGCTAAACCATTGCTTCATATGTTCGAAAAATGTGTCTGCTCAACAACTTTAATAAGTAACGCAATGAATATTGTTGAACTATCAAAATGAAACAGATTATGATCAATCGTATGTTACGCAATTAGGCTGCGGGATGGATTTCAGTTGCTCGTGTAAGCGCACCTTAATAGAGTGCATCCCAGCGAATCGAAAAAACACAGTGATCGATTTTCAACTCTCTGCGCTAAGCAGTGGTTTGAAGATCGAGTGCGCGAAAAGATCTCGCCGTAATTTTATACGTCCGTAGGCACTAGGCACGTAGACTCAATCTTATCCTAAAAGCTATTAACTAAAAAAACGAGTGTGCTTATGACCACACGACTGAAGTGAAACTTCTTTCTTTCCATAATTTGTTATTATTTACCCGAAAATTCGCAAAACATGAACTCTAAAATGAATTTACAGTTTTATTCACTTTAAACGTAGAATATTGAATGTATTGAACAAAATATTAATTCATAAAATTGTTCAAAACGAAATAGAATTACGAAAAATAACCAAAGAATCACCGTTCACGTAACGCTAGTAAACTCGCAAACGAACTACTGACTGAAATATATATATATTTCATTTACTAGCTATAACAGAAAGAGAGAAAGAAAATGTGCGCGCGCACTGCTCTCTCTTGCTCCTACACTGTGATACAGACAATAGGCCTGCAGTGTGCTTAGATATACGGAACGTATTTGGCTATGAGAGGAAGAGAGAAAGAAAATGTGCGCGCGCACTGCTGTCTCTTGTTTATATTCCCCACTCAACTTCCGTTCGCCTTGCCCGATCACACTTTTCGTAACGCTTACGTCACGCGTTCGCCAGCTTACTCCCAAGTCAAGCGTGCGTAAAGAAGTTTCACTTCAAAAACGTATTTTCCAGTTTACTTGATAAGTTTGATAACCCTGTAACCTCTAAGAATATTGATCTTCTTTTTCTTATGTTGTATGAGAATGAGTATAAACATTGCATGAATTTTCATCATCATCATCATTTCAGCCGAAAGACGTCCATTGCTGGACATAGGCCTCCCCCAAAAGGGGGGTTTTGCCATAATCGCCACGCTTGGCAGGCGGGTTGGCGATTGCAGTATGGTGGTAAAATGCATAGGGTACGCTGCTGCCCATTCTGGTGTCCGTATGAATTGAGGAGCCATGTCTCAGATTTAAACGAGGGTACTACCAATATTTAGTAGTAAGTTAGCCAAATTTGTAGCCCCGATCCTGGAATTTGTAGTAAAACCCATCAAAAGTTACAGGACGTTGAAGGTGGCTCCTCAATTCAGGCATCTGGATTGAGGAGCCACCTCAGAACTCGAAAACTAGCCAATGGATATTTCTGAAACTTTGGTAGGAATTAGTAGTGTTTATGCTTAATTTGTACACAAAAAATGAGTTTTGTACAGCTGAATTTGAGGCAGCTACAATGCTTTGATTTATCTGAAAAATCCATAAATTTCCCCGTGCTGTATCTCAGAAACTAATGAAGCAATTAAAACAGATTTTTAGTATTATTTAGTAGTAAGTTTGTTTTAATTTGTAGTATAAAAATAAATCGCAAAGGATTCATAGCTTCGGAAATACAACACATTTTATGTGGCTCCTCAATCCTGACGGTCTATAAAAAACAAATGCACGTAGCTACTAAAGTAGTTGATCAACTCGAAGTTTGAATACGCCAATATTTAGTAGAAATTTCTACTAAATATTGGCGTAATCAAAATTCCTTTACATTCAGTATTTCAAAAGATATTAATAATTTTAACATTCCTTAAGAATTTTCTGTGTAGGGTGACCATAAATAATTCAAACTGTGTTCATAAACAGAACTTTGTTTACACATGATTCATTCTTCACCAAATCAGTACTTAAATAAAGAAACACAACATATTAAACACAAAGAATGAAAAAGAAAAAGAAACTAAAAGTCTACTAGATCAAATTACCTGTTTTAAAATTTAAAATCTCTAAATATTATCTCTATATTCCCTTATTCTATCATTAATTATTAGCCTTCTTTAATCTTTATTTTAAAATATATTTTCTAAACAAAGTCGCTTATTTTGACTGTCGGAGCGACCGCGGTCCTTCTAAAATACATAACGGATTTTGATGCGGTTTTCACCATCATTTATAGAATTTATTCCGCGAGGTTGTTTTATATGTAATACGTTTACATTTAATGTAAACGCATACAGACGCGTGGAAAGTGGTGGCCCAGTGGTAACGGCCGCGACTTACGGGTCGTAGGTTCATACCCAGACAGGCGCTTTACTTTTTGTGAGTTATTTAATCACCACGGTCTCAAAACGTTGAAGGAAACTTAAAATAAAAATTAATAAAAAAAACATTTTTTATTCATTAAAATTAATACTTAAACGTAGAGATAGACTTAAACCGAATTCCTTTCGTCCAACCTGAGAGCAGTTGCTTTTTGAAAAAAAAAAAGTTATACACAGTTCCGTTTTTTGATTTATGTATAGGAATCTTATCTGATCGATTTTAATACCCTTCCAAAAACCCGTGAACTTTAAATTTTCCCAAAAGTAATAATATGAAAATATTTGTTTGGTTTGTACTATTGCGAATTCTGGTTTCATAATCATTCATCAACAGAGATCGGATATTCGGATGCATATTTACCTAAATACAATTTGTAGCTATGAAAGTATGGAAGCGGCTTTATAAATTATTTGTTATATTTATTAAAAACCCCGGGATTCATGATTGCATAACTATTCGTGTATTAACGACGTGTATTAATTAACCGACTTCAAAAAGGTGGAGGTTCTCAATTCGTCGGAACCTTTTTTTTTAATTTCTTTTTTTATGTATGTTCCCCGATTACTCGAAGATGGCTGGACCGCTTTGGATTTATTTTTTTTGTTTGAAAGGGTATACTTCTCAGGTGGTCCCATGATCATCAAGTCAGGATCTGATGATGGGATCCTGGAGAAATAGAGAGACCTTTTAAAATTTTATAGGCGTGTGCCTATAAAATTTTAAAAGGTCTCGAAAAATTTTAAAAGGACAAAGCGATTTGGGTATTTTTTGGAAGAGTACTTTCTCGAAGTAGTCCCATTTCAATTTGGTGAAGATCTGATGAAGAACTTCGGAGATAGGCAACGGAACTCCTCAATAAATGGTAGCAAATGTACTGGGATCGCTGAAATCCCATGTCTATCTATTGTTTACACCAATTCATAACATAACATCACGCCGTTACGCTGTGAAGGGGTACGCACATGTGAACCACTAAAAAGTGAAAAATATCGCCTATAAAATTTTAAAAGGTCTCGAAAAATTTTAAAAGGACAAAGCGATTTGGGTATCTTTTGGAAGAGTACTTTCTCGAAGTAGTCCCATTTCAATTTGGTGAAGATCTGATGAAGAACTTCGGAGATAGGCAACGGAACTCCTCAAATAAATGGTAGCAAATGGACTGGGATCGCTGAAATCCCATGTCTATCTATTGTTTACACCAATTCATAACATAACATCACGCCGTTACGCTGTGAAGGGGTAAGCACATGTGAACCACTAAAAAGTGAAAAATATAAACTTTTTCCAAAGAAAAAGTTTTTTTTAAATTAATGTTTTAACTCGATACAAATATGTATATGTACTGGAGGAGGGGTGGTTTGTATTAGTTAAAACAAAAAATAAACAAATTACTTACCTAAATTACGACTTTTTCGATACAAAAGCGCTTTACATGTTAGCCAACATCTCAGCTTTAGGTGAATATGCATTCGAATATCCGATCTCTGTTCATCAATCAACATCATATTAAAAATGTATTTTTTTATTATTTTTTATTTTAAGTTTCCTTCAACGTTTTGAGACCGTGGTGATTAAATAACTCACAAAAAGTAAAGCGCCTGTCTGGGTTTGAACCTACGACCAACTCGTAAGTCGCGGCCGTTACCACTGGGCCACCACTTTCCACGCGTCTGTATGCGTTTACGTTAAATGTAAACGTATTACATATAAAACAACCTCGCGGAATAAATTCTATAAATGATGGTGAAAACTGCATCAAAATCCGTTATGTATTTTAGAAGGACAGCGCGGTCGCTCCGACAGTCACAATAAGCGACTTTGTTTAGAAAATATATTTTAAAATAAAGATTAAAGAAGGCTAATAATTAATGATAGAATAAGGGAATGTAGAGATAATATTTAGAGATTATAAATTTTAAAACAGGTAATTTGATCTAGTAGACTTTTAGTTTGTTTTTTTTTTTTTCATTCTTTGTGTTTAATATGTTGTGTTTCTTTATTTAAGTACTGATTTGGTGAAGAATGAATCATGTGTAAATAAAGTTCTGTTTATGAACACAGTTTGAATTATTTATGGTCACCCTACACAGAAAATTCTTAAGGAATGTTAAAATTATTAATATCTTTTGAAATACTGAATGTAGAGGAATTTTGATTACGCCAATATTTAGTAGAAATTTCTACTAAATATTGGCGTAATCAAACTTCGAGTTGATCAACTACTTTAGTAGCTACGTGCATTTGTTTTTTATAGACCGTCAGGATTGAGGAGCCACATAAAATGTGTTGTATTTCCGAAGCTATGAATCCTTTGCGATTTATTTTTATACTACAAATTAAAACAAACTTACTACTAAATAATACTAAAAATCTGTTTTAATTGCTTCATTAGTTTCTGAGATACAGCACGGGGAAATTTATGGATTTTTCAGATAAATCAAAGCATTGTAGCTGCCTCAAATTCAGCTGTACAAAACTCATTTTTTGTGTACAAATTAAGCATAAACACTACTAATTCCTACCAAAGTTTCAGAAATATCCATTGGCTAGTTTTCGAGTTCTGAGGTGGCTCCTCAATCCAGATGCCTGAATTGAGGAGCCACCTTCAACGTCCTGTAACTTTTGATGGGTTTTACTACAAATTCCAGGATCGGGGCTACAAATTTGGCTAATTTACTACTAAATATTGGTAGTACCCTCGTTTAAATCTGAGACATGGCTCCTCAATTCATACGGACACCCATTCTGTAGTAAGTCCCTTAGTCGCCTTCTACGACACCCACGGGAAGAAATAGGCTGGTGCTATTCTTTTACGTCCGGCACCACACGGAACAATGCATGCATTTTAATAATTAACATTTGTTAGATCTCCGACTGTCATTCGTGCATCTTTGACAGTCGTTACGGGTCGTCAGAAGCCCGAAAGCCTGAGAACCAGTCTTAACAAGAGGTATTTTGTTAGCTAAAAACTGGGTTGTGGTCAGATATGCGGTCTTTCCATATAAAATATTGGTATTGAGCTGCATCAGTAAGACTGGAAGCCGACCCCAACATAGATGGGAAAAGTGCAAGCTTATTAGCAGGGCATCAAACCCAGACTGGGATAGTAAGTTTTACAGTCTTTGCACAGTTATTTTCATCTGACCACAACCAAACAGCAACCTTATTTCAAAGACAGTAAAGATCACTGTGATGTTGACAGTGATGCAAAATTGGAGGTAAAATAAAGGACTGTATTGTTCTATACCTACTTTTGCTGTGATAAAAAGACAAATGACAATCAGACAAGGTGCAAAGTCCATGTTAAATTCAGCAGAATTCATACAAAGTGCGGAGATATGGCACACGAACGGTCATGTTCTTACTCCCTGATTGGGACTGGCGCAATGCCAGACCAGTGGTTATTCTGATGCCAAATAAACTAACAAATAAACAGTGTTACATCCATTATCTATAGTGTTACGGTGATTGGTTATTGTGTATGGAGTCTCAAACCTATTTAATGTTCTCATTGCTGGGACATACGCATTCTCTCTGTGGAAGGGGCTGGCCCGTATAATCAACTACCACGCGGGCCCATTGCGGGTTAGTGGAACTGCTTAATAGCCAGTGGTCACTGCCACCTGAACATCTGTAATAACAGAGAAACCACAGCTCGGAGACAAAGGTGAAATGTCTCATGGTGTCTATAGTATAGGCAAGTAAAGGTTCCGCTTCTTCTTACAGACTAGGCCTGTCTCCCATCATTGGGAACATTATAGGCCGGGCATAATCTTTGTTAAAAAACAAAACACTGTTTACATTTTTATTAACACAACCGACGTTCAATGTTTAAAGTTGCTGTCAAAATTAGGAATTTACACTGTTAATTAAGTATACAAACAGTTTTTTAGGCAAGTTATAAAGTTGATGTAATATTTTTTGTTGCATCATTTGGCTTAAGGGGAACCTAGTCGCGGGATCGAACTCACTGGTGGGCCTGGCTACAAATCACGCTGTCTCACCAGGCTTCGTGTCCGACAGAGATAGTATCAGTGACGAGCAGTCAGACGCTAGTCTATACGCACAACGTTATTGAGTGAGATGCAGGAAAAATCGCGAAAAAATTAAGAAAAGTCTTTTGGAAGATCGGGTTTTATGAAAAAGCCAATGCATAAATCATTGACCAATAAAGTTTATTGAATTTTTTGATAATTGAACTTTGTCGGTACCAGATTGGTTTTGGAGATTTTACACTTCTTTTATTACTTAAACACGCCCAAAGTTAAGTAAAATTAGCAAGAAAAGCGAATCTTTGTTGGCTCCTAACTTTTTAATGGGTTTTTATTTTAGTGTTCTGTTTCCGTACCGACAATATTAATATTGAGACAAAACGATATCATATTTTACTTTGGTTGTGCCATGTCAGACAGTGGAGTAAAACACTTCCGAAGTTTGTATGCAAAAAATGTGGACTAGGTTCACCTTAAGAGTATTCATTCCACGCAGGCTGGCAACAACGCATTAATAGTAGTTTTCCGTAATTATTTCCTTAAACTACTATTTTTTTTCAGTCAAGCACTAGATCGTTGGTACCTATTTATAATTATTTTTAACATTTACTTTTTAATAAAAACATTTAATCGTACTAGTAATGCAAATAGAAAATAATTGGCGGTATATGGATTTTTATAAGTAAATACCAAAATAACTGTTAAAAAATAGCATACCTACAAACTTGAAAATACCAATGATCTAGTGCATGGCCGTTGCCGCGTGGGATGAACGCTCTGAATACGTAGTATCTCTCTATATCTTATTATAATGTATCTTGTGTTAAGAAAAGTTTTGGGCTTTATGGGTGATTAATTGTTGCAAATGGATCACACTAGCACGTGCTGCAGGCTTAGCACGAGCACCGATTTGTTGACAGAAGAATAGACATAACTATTAACTAAATGATGTACAATAGGAGAAGATAGTTATGTTCTTCTATTAATTATCACAGTTTTTGCGTTCTAAACGTATCATTATTTTGTAGATAACCGTATATACTTTGTGGCCGTCGCGTAGAAACTTTGTTGTCAGTGTGATTTTGACAGTTTTGGAAAAAATATTCTTCTGAAATAGTCTACATTTACAAGGACCTAGACAAAGATCGTTAGAAACGAAAGACAAAATGACAGATAGTAAAAAGATATCTACGGTGCGATGTCAAAAATAGAGAAACTAAATATGTCTTTGTATAGAAAAAGCACTGTCTATTCTTTGTAGAAATAGAAAGCGTCATGCTAAGCCTGCTGGAAGCATTGCGTCGAATTACAAGACACCCTGTATAAGCCCACGTTCCTACGGACGGACGTAATAAAATCGCAGCGGTATATTTTCGTGCACTGTACCTTCAAGGCACTGCTTAGCGCCGAACGACAGTTGAAAATGGAACACTTTGTATTTTTAACCGACTTCAAAAAGGAGGAGGTTATCAATTCGTCGGAACCTTTTTTTTTTATGTATGTTCCCCGATTACTCGAAGATGGCTGGACCGATTTGGATTTTGTTTTTTTTTTGTTTGAAAGGGTATACTTCCCAGGTGGTCCCATGATCATCAAGTCAGGATCTGATGATGGGATCCTGGAGAAATAGAGAGAACTCTTCAAATTTTATAGGCACACAAAGCGATTTGGGTATTTTTTGGAAGAGTACTTTCTCGGAGTGGTCTCATTTCAATTTGGTGAAGATCTGATGAAGAACTTTGGAGATAGGCAACGGAACTCCTCAATAAATGATAGCAAATGGACTGGGATTGCTGAAATCTCATGTCTGTCTATTGTTTACACCAGTTCATAACATAACATCACGCCGGTACGCTGTGAAGGGGTAAGCACATGTGAACCACTAAAAAGTGAAAAATAAAAACTTTTTCCAAAAAAAAAACAACCGACTTCCAAAAAAACACTACAAAGTGAAAAATTACTTTAATTTCGGAAGGCGGTGACAAAAAATTCAAATACAGCTCCAAAGACACCGACTTCTGAAATTAAAGTTATTTTTCACTTTATAGCGTTTTTTTGGAAGTCGGTTGTTTTTTTTTTTAACGCGCTGAGATTCACTCGCGATGTACTCTATTGGATTTTCAACGCTCGGTTCAACACAGAGAGTTGAAAATAGAGTGCACGAATAAAGCGATTTCATTACGCGACGTCGGCTATAGGCAATAGGCTTATTACATAGCTGTTGTATTAAGAAAAATGACAGTACAACAATAAACTCGAAGTATAAAAGCGAATACATACTTTCAATGAAAATGTCTCTTTGTTACATTTTCACGCCAAAAATGACGCACCGATTATCTCGTAAAGACAAAACAGGTAAGGCCAGTATAGTTACTGGCCTTCCCTGTTTTGTCATATTTTAAACTTTATTAATATAATATTCTAGGGTTTAAATTAGAGAGTATCGAACACATGGACCCAATGATAATGTCCAATGTAGGTTATTAAGTTTGTTCCCGAGAGGAAGCTATAATTTATAGCAACGCTTCTAAAGCCCTTCCCCCCCCCCCCCCGCGGGGCCCGCCTAAAGCTGGCAATAGACTTTTGGGGACAGATTTCAGGATTTCAAACCAGCTCTTAAAAATATTTTGCTTCATGAAGTTTCTGATTTTTTTAAATTCAGAATTATAATATAGTTTAAAAAACACGCTTTAAAAACCAAAGTAAAAAAAGAGAAAATAATTTAATTGAAATAAAAAGCGTGGGGTGCTTTTTGAGGTATTTTTATAATCAATTAATGTCAAGCACCCCACGCTTTTTAATTGAATTAAATTATTTTCTCCTTTTCTAGTTTGATTTTTAAAGCGTGTTTTTTGTTTTTTTTTTACTTTTATTTATTTTCTATTTTTTAGTTAATGCTAACTACAAAAGCGTGATTTTTTTACTTTTTTTTCCTTTATTTTTTTTTTGTTAAATTATTAATTGTCATCGGTCCTCGATAAGTTTATAAAGTTTCAATGAAATCTGACCGTTTAAAGTGGGTCAAAATCACACCCTAAGGAGTCGGCTACAAACACAAACATACTGTGAAGCTATTATAAAGCGTGTAAAAAAATACACACTTCATTTCAGTATCGACCTCAGATTTTTCGCTAAATATCAATAAGTTGTTAGCATAAAAACGGCTGCCTATCTGACCTTTACAACCCAGTTACTACGACAGGTAAGTATATAGGTAATACGATACCCTTTGGTAACACCGTGTTGTCAAGGTTATACCGATACGCCTTTTTTTTTGATGATGAGAAATCATCAAATATCGTCTCCCGCTCTGGGTGGAGCGGAAGGGCGTGTCAGACTTTTACTGACTAGGTACCCGTGTTCCCTCAGTTGCCTATGTGCCAGGGAGCACGGTGTCTCTTTCGAACAACCCGCACCCCTGGCAGGCATCGGCCCTTGCGGACCACACCAGTTGGTGCTGACATCTCTTTGAGGCGCGTGTGGAACACAACCCGGCGTCGACCCGGGCTTGGTCCTTACCGGACAGCGAGCTACCCATTACTCACCTTCCGCAAGCCCGGAGGGCGCACATACTGCCTCTCCCTCACGTGCGCCGCCTCCCTCTTCGCGAGCATTACTGCTTCGCAGAAGGAGATGACGGCTACTCATGCACTCTCGCTCCGTACGATGGCCTGGCCCAGGGCTGGAAGCGAGAGATCGCCGCCGCCGATCGCCTCCATAAGGACACGGTGGTGCTCCGCCAAAGCCGGGCAGACCTCATACCGATACCTCTTGGTAAGACTGGTTGTCAACTTTCGGGGTTCTAACGACCCGTAACGACTGTCAAAGTCGTCAAAGATCCTCGATTGACAGCCGGGACCAACAGCTTAACGTACTTTCCTATCCACGGACCGACCGCGGCGGCTGTAATTACTTAGCCAGAAGCCCCCCTAGTTACCTCGTCCTACTATACTTAAATTATAAAAAAAAACACTAAAGAGATTAGTGATGAAAAACTATTATGAAACCGAAAATATAATTATACGAGTATATGTATTATAGTTATGCGAGTTCCATTACAATAGATAGATTGAAGATTGACAGATAGTCATAGAATACCCTTTAAAATGTACACCACAAAAATTACAGATATAAATGTATACATTATACATAGATTGACAGAGAATGGACTGACTTATCGCTAAAAGCGATCTTTTACATTTATTATACATCATTTAAATTCAGAATAAAACATTCCATAAATTTTTAGTAATTAATACTTAAAACTATGTTAGTAAATTATTTTTTTCCTTTGTTACAATATTCATCATTTAAATTCAGAACAAAACATTCCATAAATTTTTAGTACCTAAATAATACTTAAAACTATGTTAGTAAATTATTTTTTTCGTTTTTTACATTAAACAAACGTATAATTTATGTTTAAAATATTATTTGAATATGAGCGTTATAAAAACATTTAAAAATATAAACAATAATATTTAATTATTATTTTATATGTATTATAATCAGAGATCGGATATTCGGATGCATATTCACCCAAAGTTGAGATATTGGCTAACATGGAATGCGCTTTAATTGCGCTGTAATTTGTTTATTTTTTTACATACACATATTTGTATCGGGTTAAACATTAATTTTAAATTAATACACATCTGAATAGTTATGGAATCCAAGAATTCCGGGGTTTTAAATTAATATTACAAATAATTTATAAGGCCGCTTCCATACTTTCATAGCTAAAAATTATCTTTAGGTAAATATGCATCCGAATGTCCGATCTCTGATTATAATATAATACATATTATAAAGCACCGTCAGAACCAAAACCAACCAATGTTTGTAAGTAAACAAATAAAATACAAAACATGTAAATTAGTTATGGCATCGCATGCCCTTCATTAGTAACAAAGTAACAAGTGGCAACCTTCGTTTTGTTTTAGTTAAAATTTTAATAATAAAATAATTAATTAGAACTGGTTTAAAAACTATCAGACACTTTAATTTTGTTTGTTTTTAAAGGCAATATAACTATATAAATCGATACCTAATTAATAATTTAGAGATCTATCGGAAAATTGTGTTTTTTTTATGAAATCGCGGATTTTTTTTTCTCTTATTAGTTGATTCGCTCGTTTACTCGCCAGAAACGGGCGAACTGACCCTTATAAATAACATATTATTTTCTGTAGGCAATTGTGCACGAAGTTAATTTATTTGTGGGCGAATTGTTAACTCCAGAAATACGTATTAGGCAATTGACACATTTTTAATTTTAAGCCGTAAAGTTAAGAAAAAAATGTGTTTTTTACTAGATAATATGAGAAAATCGGACTAAAGTTATTAGATACTTTATTGTTTCAAAAATAGGCGTCTATGGTTTACATATAAAGAAGAAAAAATCCTTGTTTTGTAATAAGAACAATATGTTAAATTAATTAATTTATGGTCTTATTCATAAAAAGTTATCGAATATCTAAACAGTTGGTTTCTCTTTGATAACCAGACTTTAGCAACTGTTTAGATGTTCTATAACTTTTTATGAATAAGGCCGTTATAATTTTAGATCTCTTAGTCGTTACAGGTAAGTAATCAGAAAACCGAAAGTCTGACAACCAGGCTTTATTAACGGGTATCGTTTATACCCAGTAACTGGGTTGTGGAGGTCAGATAGGCAGTCGTTCCATGTAAAATACTGGTATTCAGCTAGATACCGGATAGATTCGAAGCCAAACATAATTTGTAAAAAGTAAGTACAACACCGCCCTACATATTATGGCCATATGGTGATAGATAGATAAACGTAGTATATTATGATAAGAAAACACTGCATTATACTAATATTGTGTTACGCAGTCGCAGATACATAACATTATACCTGTGTTTATAATATGTATATGTAATAGTATGATTTGTTTTCATGAACTAAGGTTGTCTCTTTTACTCTTTTACTACACAATATAATATAACAGATGTAACAAGAGCCGAGATTCAGTTATACCCCAATGTAGGCGCGGCCTTGCGGATGGCGAGTAATGGGTAGCTCGCTGTCCGGTAAGAACCAAGCCCGGGTCGACGGCGCGTTGTGTTCCACGCGCGCCTCAAAGAGATGTCAGCACCAACTGGTGGGGTCCGCAAGAGATACTGCGCCCTCTGGCACACAGGCAACTGAAGGAACGCGGGTGGGTTTTAGTCAGTAAATGTCTGACACGCCCTCCCGCTCCACCCAGAGCGGGAGAAGTTATTTGATGATTAACCTACCATCTTCAAAACAAAAGAGTCAGTTATAACCCCTATCATTGAGATACATGTTTGGTACTGGACCATCATAATCAGCCCATAATGGTCCCACTGCTGGGACACAGACCTCCTCTGTGAAAGGAAGTAGGCCGTAATCCACCACGCGGGCCCAGTGCGGAAACATACCTGGAAAAATTCTGGCAACGGAAATATTATAGTTTCAACTTTTCCACCAAAACGGGTGAAACACACAATCACAATAATTTTGAAGGATGTTGGTAATCCATTGTTTCATAAAATAAGTTCGAAAAATTTGTCTGCTGAACAACGTAAATAACTCAATGAATATTGTTGAACTGTCAAAATGAAATGTTGTTACGCTATATACCCTCTGTGCTCTAATTGCGTAACACACTTTAAATCACAATCTGAATAAACTAAAAAATTACTTTAATTTCAGAAGGCTGTGACCAAAAAACTAAAATGCAAAACCAAAGACTCCGACTTCCCAAATAAAATGTTATTTTTCACTCATTAGTGTTTTTATTAAATTCGGTTGATTCCTTATAAAAAAAAAATCTCTGTTATCTTCTCTCCTATCGCAGGTGTGCTGGAAGAGATTTCTGTAGAAATAAGCATTACCTTTGTACGTATATTTCTGTTCCTTTCTTCTTGTCTGTTTATATGTGTGTGCATAAATGGTTATATAAATAAATAAATAAATAAATAAAAAAACATTCCACCTTTGGTAATTCTGCAGTAGCAGCCCGAAGTCTGTTTTTCTGGAGATTTACTCGTTCCAAGACACTCAACGCCCCCATTCTATGGTGCCTTGTCAGTGACCTTCAACCAATGACGTATTATAAATAGACGCTTCATACACTAACATTAGAGCACTCAAAAACAGCGCAAACCATGAATGTAGCTACATATTAATACATACTTTCACCAGAAAAAAGTAAATAGCGAAAAAAAAAAATCTCCCCAAATTTTTGATATTTTTGATCGATATCTCGAAAACGACGATCGATACGTAAAAAATGTATGGGACCTTAATTGTAGATCGTGAAAAGAGCAACAAAAAAGTATTCCATAAAAAATTTCGTATCTCAACGGGGAACCGAGTTATGATGAAAAAACTGAATTTAAGGGTTTTTTCAAGATGGCGGAAATTGCACAAGGTTATTTTGGTCGACAATTTGAACTTAAGCTTTTCTAGCCACCCCCCACGTAATATCCAAAATTTGGCTTTCTCGGTTCATTTTCTTTTTCAAATGCATATAATGACTGGACTATAATAACACGACAGGCAGTTACCTGTCATTTATCTTGCCAATATTTAGCGCCGGACGCATCTAAAGGTATCATTGCTTTCAACCGGTTAAGAAGGCAATAACAATTTTGATTTAGTTCCCCTTTGAGGAATAGAATCATGATGTTATGTACGACTGTAAAAACCCTAGCTATACCTGCCCAACGATTATCCGCATAACATAACAATCGTGTTGTACAAATCGTGACTGCCACTGTTTATAATTTTATTGTCTCCTATAAATTGATGGGTGTATAACAGACGTCGTTAATACAATGGCTGTGCCACTCGCCATTTTACCTATCAGCAGTGACATTCTATATAATTACATAACTCCACGCTTGTATTTTTAAATGGTGTAGGCAGAGAGTTCAGAACTAAAAGTTAATTCATATAAACAAGACTCTACTGATGACTGCTTTGTTGGTGCAGTGGTCGCAAGTGCATGAGGTCCTGCCGGTCTATTCTTCACCTTGAAAACATAGGTGAAGTGACCTCTAAGAGAGGTGTCATTCCATCTGCCGGTCAGAGCAGTGCTATTCTGTATAAATCTCACTGTAATAACATGGGTGAAGTGAGCTTAAATTGAGCTGTCATTAGTGTCAATCCCTAGCATCAGATAGAATGACAGGTTACTTCAAGGTCACTTCACCTAAGTTCTCACGGTGAGGTAGTAGCAGAATAGACTGGCTATTCAGAAAATGTCTCACCGTGATTTATTTTGGTGAAGTGAGCTTTAAATGAACTGTCATCTCATCTGACGCCAGGGATTGACAGCTCACTTCAGACTCACCTCACTCAAGTTTTCGCGATGAGATTTTTACAGAATTGCACTGCTGATGGTACGTATTAAAACTATTAACAGCTCACTTCAAGCTCACTTCACTAAAGTTTTCACGGTGAGGTATTTACAGACTACCACTACTGTAGTGCTATTCTGCAAAAATCTCACCGTGAAAACTAAGGTGAAGTGAGCTGTCAATAGTGTCAATTTCTAGGATCAGATACAATGTCAGCTCACTTCACCTATGCTTTCACGGTAAACTTTGTACAGAATAGCCAAGCAGTTAGAATGTCAGCTCACTTTTAGCTCACTTCACTTATGCTGTCACGGTGAGATTTTTACAGAATAGCCAAGTTTTTTCGATTCCCAGGTCGGGCAATGTGTTATGGGATTTTTCCGTCTGGAATTTCTCATTAGCAACCCGGAGTCTGGATTTGTGCTTGGATGATGGCAATGGGCTCACCCCTGTTTCATTGGACTTAAAAATAATAATATCTGATACAATATGGGTGTACTATAGGTAAATCGCTGCTTAACCCTTCGGGGAATCAAGAGGCGATGTTATGTTAGCATTTTTCTCATTCCTCTCACAATTAGACCTAGATGATGTCCGGAAAACATGTGATATCTACCAACCCGCACTGGGCCCACGTGGTGGGTTACGTACGGCCCACTCTGTCTCACCGAGGCGAGGCCTGTGTCCCAGCAGTGGGAACAGTATAGGCTGGTTATGCTGCATCATATCAGAAAACAGTGCTATTCTGTAAAGTTCATAGCTCACCTCACTCAAGTGAGCTCACACAATTCGAAAGCGAACTCATTTGTTTTTAAAGTAAATTGTCGCGGATTCACAACGAGCCACCGTTCGAATTTTAAATTGCTGTTTGGCTGGTTATTGGAGAAAAAAAAACAAAAAAGAATCATAAAGTCCCAATAGTTTTCATCACAAATGGATGTTCACAAGTCGCAGATCAATTCAGTAGAAGGTTGTAATTGTAACTAAAGTAAGTATTATTGATTGATTGATGAAGCTATGTAGATCGTGTTTGAATAAACATCTTCTATACATAGAAACATGTGTATTTGTGTAATGAACTTTGCACATATGTACATGTGTCTTTATTTATCTTTTACTCTCGTGCGCGTCCGCGTGAGTTTAACGCAAACAGCTGGATGATGATTTAGTAAGGAATCCAGTCCCACTCAGTGAGAAGGCTTTAGTCCCAGCTGTGGGCGATGACTTCGCGATGACTTTAATATACACTTATGAATATACCATCACAAGCTGTTCACGTAGGTTCTTCACTTGGCAAGCGGTTGTTCGTTGGTGGGGTCCAGCTTGGGCTCCTCGAACATGAACGCGGGGCATTCCCCGCGTACCTCATTAGGTCATGTTCACTCCGGAACCACCACCCTACCGTTTCCCAAGCTTCTCCAGTTCTGTCTTCATTCCTTTGGCAAAGGCGGGACTGACTTCCAGCTTCTGTTTGTACTCGCGGATTTTATCGAGGAACAGCTTCTGGGTGGGGTCAGTGGCCTTCTACGCGGTCGCCAGGTTCCTGGTGAACATCACAGAGGTCTGCGCCACCTTCGAACCGCCCATAAGCCTGAAAGTGAGCATCTTTCTGTGTTTTACGTGTCTAGGACCTTTTTAACTTTTTTTTAAATATTCTTATGCTTATTAAATGCTATGGCTTTCCAGTCAGTGCATGGATTTGTCAGAAATCGTGTTACTGACAAATGCGTGTATTGACTGGACAGTTCTACTAAAATCTGTGTGGTTCTTTTCTCATAAGACCACCTCAGACATCAACCTGCATGATCCTCATAGAGCCTCACCGAGATGATGTCTGGACTTTAAAAGAACTGAGTTTTAAATAAGGAAACACCAAACTCATGCCGTTTTAAAAACAAAATTTTATTTTGACGTGTAAAAGTGTTTTTTGAACCAATTTCCAGAAATAGATGTCATTTATCATTCATGGATTGTGGTGGCTGAGTAGAATCAGACTCGACTTACGAGTTGTAGGCCGTGAGTTTGAATCCAGACAGGCACTTTACTTTACAGACAACGGAACTCTTCAAAAAATTACAGCAAATAAACAGCGCTTGCTGCTATCGCATAAATATGCATTGTTTTGACCCCAAGGATGACGAAATTTCTAATTGGCGTGGGGTAGGTAGGTACTAACACTAAAAAGTGTAAAATAAAAACTTTTTTCAAAAACATAACAACCGACTTCCGAAAAAACACTACAAAGTGAAAAATTACTTTAATTTCGGAAGGCGGTGACAAAAAAAAATAATACATATCCAAAGTTGCCGACTTCCGAAATCATTTTTTTTTAAATAAATTATGTATTTGGTACACGGCTGGTCCTGTAAAATTCGTTCAGACAACATAATAAAGTTGGAAGCGAGGTTGTCTGCCCAAGGTGCACTGATCGTACTTAAGCATCCTTATCTACAGTCATGATCTGTCTGCCTTTCCCAAACTATGTGATGGTCGGCTCCCAGTCTAACCAGATGCTTCTGTCTGCTAGTATTTTACTTGTAGAGACTGCCTCATTCCCGGTGACTATCTTACTAAACATCGCTTTGTTGAGTACGACTATAAGCGAAGGTAGGAACAGTGTTTATTTAATAATACGGCTATTCTGCCATAATAACTAGCGATTATATAGCAGTATAGTGCAATTCACGACTGCAGATGTTACTTTATTATGTCTATTGTTGCATTGTGATAGTCATCGTATGTGTTCAGAGGCGCTAGCACGAACGTGAGACCTATTCAAACGTGTTTAAATCGGATGTATGAACTACTGTCCTATAAATAAAATAAGGTTTAAATTCGACTAGCATAATAGGGTATTACACTCATTTTTGAAAAGTGTCATAATTAGATTCTAGAGTGCTAATAAACAACTAAAAAAAACACAAAATTTTTATTTAATCGATTAGTACCATAAAAATGCATTTAAATTTTACATTTTCAAATTTCGCGCGTAATTTGACAAAAACGCTGGACGCAGTAGACGCCATATTGCTCTGTGGGTATGATGTCAGTTTGCTAAAAACAAATGCGCTGATATTTTGTATGACAACTGTTTACAATGAAAAAAAAAATGTTATTTTACTACATAATTATGGTTGGTTTGCTGTTCCTGAATGCAAAATATTATTTAAATAAAAATTTCTTTGGTTACGAAAATAATAAAAGTACAAAGTTGCTCAGTTGACATGCAGTATGACGAAATAACACGGCGACTACTATTTCATGGTGTTCAAACACAGATTAAAAAAACTGAAATGTTTAAATTGTATTTTAAAATTTATTTTGTTGTTTCATGAACTAAAACTAACATTTTCCGACTGCATTTTGCCTATGCTATCGCAATAATATATTTTTAGATTTTTTCTCGTATAGAGTAAAATACCCTATTAGTATCACTCATCATCCCCAGCCTGACTTCATCCACTGGTGGCCTTAGGTCTTACTTTTCTTGAGCCAATCCCCATGCTCCTGGTTTTGCTCGCAATGGCAATAACGTCGTCCGCCCATTTAGCCTCCACACGACCGACATCTCGTCTTTCAGTTCTTGTATTATCCACAGATATGAGTAAATTCTTAAAACTAAGTAAATATTATCTGCTAAATGCTAAGTTCATCTATGGCTAAACGGGTATTTTTTAACCGAAGAAACAACGGAGGAGGTTCTCAAGTCGACGCGTATGTACTTTTTTATGTAGGTATACCACGCATAACTTTTTACAGAGTATTCCGATTTTGCTAATTCTTTTTTTATTAGAAAGGGTATACCCCGAAGTTGGTCCCATATACATTTGGAAATTCCAACCCTAAGGGTAGGTAAACAGGGGATGATTGATTGTTCACTCACAGATTTTAATGCTGAGTTGTGTATTACAAAAAGTCATCAAAAATTAAGCATGTAGTAAATTATTAGATTATAGCCACAAAAAATAATAAAATAAAAACTTTTTAACAAACAAAATTTACCGCCGAAAAAAACTAAAAAGCAAAAAATAATAAACCTTTTTTGTTTAACCTTAATAACTCGGAAGTCGGTGACTTTGGATAAGTATTTTAATTTTATGTCACCGCCTTCCGAACTTAGTTAATAAGGTTAAACAAAAAAGGTTTATTATTTTTTGCTTTTCAGTTTTTTCGGCGGTTTAATTTTTTTGTTAAAAAGGTTTTTCAATTTTAAAATGGTTCGGATTCAAAGACTAGATAAATGGCGCTGATATAGAAACCCATAATAAGCTAATAATGTTTCCACTGCTGCTGAGACACAGGTCTCCTCTCTGTGGGAGGGAATGGGCCATAATCCACCACGCGGTCCTAGTGCGGGTTGGTGAATGTCAATGTTTTTGGTTTTAGGACATATTGGTTTCCCCACGAAGTTTTCCTTCACTGGTTTGAGAGTGATGATATGAAATCGTTGTTTTTTGCTACTTCTAGGAATTGATGCCGGCAATAGTACCTAGCTAAGGGCGCACTTACACGAGCAACTAAAATTGCTCCATTTTGGGCAATTCTCGTCAAATATGACGTCACGACTACGTTCAGCAATTTAGGGCAATATACGTACAAGCGAGATAGAAAGAAAATTGACAAAAATAATCCGGCCGGATTGGATATTCGGCAACTCATGACATATATGGAGCAATCAGAAGCAATATTGCCGAAACACATCGGCAATTTATTGTTGTTGGTCCAGATTGCTCCACTTAAATTGATCCAGATTGATCCATTAGTGTTGCCGAGCAATAATTTCTCAAAAAATTGCCCGTGTAAGCGCACCATAAAACAGTTGTCCCTCTCTAGAACAGTACCCTCATTGCGTAACTCACGATTAATCATAATCTGTTTCGTTTTGAAACAGATGGTTAAACCATTGCTTCATATGTTCGAAAAATGTATCTGCTCAACAACGTTAATAACGCAATGAATATTGTTGTCAAAATTAAACAGATTATGATTAATCGTATATTACGCAATTAGGGTGCTGGTCTCAGTGCAGCATATGGTAGTGCCAATGTATTAAGAGGTATATTCATAAACGATGATTAAAGTTAAATGATGTTTAAACGTCAAAAATGTATGGTTAAACAGACGCTAATAATTACTGCAACTTATATGAATAAGGGAGTAAATGTATGGCTCTTTTGAAAACACCAGAAGGGTAATTGCGTACCTAATATTTAATGACTGTAATATTTTAAAATTCTTAGGGGATTATTCCTGATCGACATAACGCAATCTGCAATCTATTTGTCCCAGACAATTATCGTCGTGGCAGAAAACACTGCTTACTGGCTGTTCCAACTTGCCGTACTGTTGCACACTCCAAGTCACCTATTCCTCGGACATTAACCGCCATTAACGCTCTCCTGAACTCGAATACAAATCTTGATATGTTTGCGGATGAATGGAAGATGATGCTGTCAGAATTTTTGAATATTTTGTTAGAAGAATGCATGACTGTGTTAAATAGCTTGTAATGTGTATATTGATATGTTTAAATAGTGTAATTGGCTTCAGCCGTTCTATTTAAAATAAAATGAATAAATATACACTACCGTTAGGAATGGCTTACATTTTAACAGTTCCACAACATTCATGTTGTTATTTACGTTGCTAAGCAGAAACTTTTTGAAACATATTATAAAAGAATGGATGAGCAAAAATCTTCAAAATAATGCAGATACTGATTAATAGTAAGTATGTTACTCAATCAGGGTGCTGGTTCCACACTTCAAAATAATTCTTAAGCAAAACAGCTCAATTAAGCAAAAGCTCAACAAACTGCAGTATTGTATGCAAATATGAACGAAAATCAAAACAATAAAATTCTCAGAACATATCAATAAAGCTTATTTAATATTTCTTGAACGAACTTCAACCGCTTTTCTAAGAATAACACAACATATCATGTATACTAATATTATAAAGAATGTCAAGCCAAGTGGCTCTATTTAGTGATGTGTATGCAATTCAGGAATAAACTAGTCCGGAGGAACAGCTTGAGTGAACTGAGAATTACTTCTCAGCTTGTTCCTGGCTAAACAAAATTTTTACAAAATCCGTCACGGGAACAACCTCCGCGACTTCCGCATCGGGATTGCGGGAACTGAAGTGGAATACACACAAAACAAAATGATTAGACCTGCTGTCTTGTATGGATCAGAATTCAGAATGTTGGGCTACAAATTGCATGCTGAGATGATAATGTTAAGAAGAATGTAAGGATGTGTGGTGTTACACGAATGCATAGCTTAAGGCGGTGATTTCTTGAAAACGCTCAAAAAGGTGGTTTTTTAAACCAGTGAATCTCTTTAACCATAAATAATTTTGAAAGCAAAAAAATATATGATATTTTCAAGTCTTTTTTGCATAGAGAAATGGAACTCAAAACTTAATTAAACATACTTTTATGCATCAAAAAAATCATCAAAATCACCTCTTAATTATTTTTAAAACCAGTTTATCCCTTCAATAACAATTATAATTATAATTAAAAACATACCATACAATTCAAAATGCCAAACTACATCCAGTGACGGTTTTTTATTATTCTAATCTAATTTTATACGATTTTATTTGCATTTTTTACGAAAATGCTTGCTCATTTAATATTCGAATTTATTACAACAGTTTTTAACCCGTATCGGATTGCAATAAAAACTGTTATCGCTCATAACGACAATATTTAAAGTTACCAGGGCCTTAAGAGACTATATTCCATTTGAAATAAGATTAGACATTTAACTAAACCCTTTTTACAGTCTGATCAACCGATTTTGACTTATATTGCGTTAGTGGCAGAACAAATGGCAGCTGCAGTAAACAGTTGGTATTGTAACTACTATTTTGCCTTTAATGCCATCCTTATGCCTACGGTATAGAAGTCAGAATCGGTTGAAATGACTGTAAAAAAGGTTTGTTTAAATGTCTAATCTTATTTGAAATGGAGTATAGTAAATTAGACGAAGCCTGACACTGACAAGTTGTGCGAAAATCGGCTGTCATGACATGGGCATGTGATGCGAAAGAGGAGAGGAAAACTTCGTACGGAAACGTTTGAGTATGAATGTCGATGACTATAAAAGAAGGGGATGGCCAAAGAAACGATGGATGGACTGTGTGAATGATTATATGGTTAACAAGGGGATCACTATCGAGGTGATGACTAATACAGAAGTATGGACAAAAAGACATGACGACCAACCGCAAATAAATAGGGATAAGGGGAGGAAAATGATGATAACAAACAAAATGAAAAATGCCGTCAAAATATTAGGTCTTTACCTATGAAATTGCCGTTTTGCAGTACTGGCCATTTCAAATCAAAATAATTTTTGTTTGGGTAAGAATTCTAATTTCAAATTAATTTTATTTTAAAAACATGGATTTTTTTTTCCAAAAGTAGTCATTTGTTTATTGATTAGTGTTACATTTTCATCGCATTTCAATCTTTTTCGTCATCATGGATACGTTAAAAATTCGAGTAATTATGGAATATGAGTACCGTCGTGGCAGCAACGCGGCACAAGCGGCACGCAACATCAACGACGTTTACGGAGCTAACACTACAAACCAACGCACCACCTGTTATTGGTTTGCTCGCTTCCGTTCTGGAAATTTCGACCTGAAAAATGAACCTCGCGGTCGTCCGAAGACTTTGGTCGACAATGACGAATTAAAGGCGATTGTGGAAGCTGATGATACACAATCTACGGCTGAATTAGCAGCAGCTTTCGACGTTAGCGTCAAAACAATATTGGTCCATTTGCGTCAAATTGGCAAGGTAAAAAAGCTTGACAAATGGGTGCCCCACGAACTCAATGATCGTCAGCGCGAAGTACGCGTCGAGACGTGCCTTGCACTGCTCAACAGACACACAAATGAAGGAATTTTGAACCGCATTGTTACCTGCGATGAAAAATGGATTCTGTTTGATAACCGCAAGCGCTCAGCAAGTTGGTTGGATCCTGGTTCAGCACCTAAACAATGCCCTAAACGAAAACTTACCCCTAGAAAAGTTATGGTCACTGTTTGGTGGTCTAGCGCCGGTGTGATTCATCACAGCTTCTTACCAAACGGGGTGAGCATTACTGCAGATGTGTACTGTGAAGAACTGAACACAATGATGGAGAAGCTGGCACATCTCCAACCAGCATTGGTCAATCGCTCGTCTCCGCTGCTCCTGCACGACAACGCGCGACCTCATACTGCACAGCAGACGGTCTCCAAGTTGCAAGAACTGGGGTTGGAAGCTCTCCGTCATCCGCCCTACTCACCAGACCTTGCGCCTACAGACTACTACTTTTTCCAGAATTTGGATAACTTCTTGGCGGGAAAAAAATTCAATACCCGAGAGGCAGTACAAAATGCCTTTGAAGAATTTGTTGCCTCCCGTCCAGCTGATTTCTTTAAGAAGGGCATCAATAAACTGCCACTGCGATGGCAAAGATGCATTGATTGCATGGGTGGTTACTTCGATTAATACAAATAAAAAATACATGAAAAAAATTCGTTTAAATTTTTTCATACAAAACGGCAATTTCATAGGTAAAGACCTATTATTCAAAATCCTCAGAAAATGTAATCAACTTAAAACTCGTGTATTAATAATCAGCAGGCTTAGCATGACGTTTTCTATTTCTACGAAGAATAGACAGACTTTTTTAATACAAAGTGACATTTCGTTTCTCAATTTTTGACATCGCACCGTAGATATCCTTCTACAATCTGGCATTTTGTCTTTCGTTTCTAACGAACTTTGTCTAGAACCTTATAAATGTAGACTATTTCAGAAGAATATTTCTTCCCAAACTGTCAAAATCACACTGACAACAAACTTTCTACTCGACTGCCACAAAGTTTATACGATTATCTACAAAATCATGATGCGTTTAGAACGCATAACTGTGATAATTAATAGAAAAACATAGCTATTTTCTCCTATTGTACGTCATTTAGTTATTAGTCATGTCTATTCTTCCGTCGATAAATCGGTATATATGTATGTTGAAGTACTTAATCTATATAAATAAAAAGATAAGTCCTGACTGACTGACTGACTGACTCATCAACGCCCAGCCCAAACCCTTGGACCTACAAAGCTGAAATTTTGCACAGAGGTTCCCTTTATAATGTAGACAAGGAATAAGGAAGGATTTTTCGAAATTCAAACCCAAAGGAGTTAAAATAGGGGATGAAAGTTCCGCGCGGGCGAAGCCGCTGGCTAGTATTTAATATTTTTGTGGCTTGAACTAATCTAATTTACTTAGTTGGTTGGTTTCAAATACCAGAAAAGAAGATTAATTATATGATTTTGTACCTTGTCATCTGCCTAGCCTATTCCCAACTACGTATGTGTTGGGGTCACTCTAACCGGATTCAGCCATCTTACTTCTGCCTATCTGTCCTCCACAACTCAGTTAACACGATATCACACGACACTTGCCTCAAAGAGATGTCAGCACCAAATGGTGGGATCCGCAAAGGCCGATGCCTGCCAGGGGTGCGAGTTGTTCGAAAGAGATACCGCGGCCCCTGGCACACAGGCAACTGAGGGAACACGGGTGGGTTTTAGTCATTTACAGTATGACACGCCTTCGTGCTCCACCCAGAGCAGCAGAAGTTATTTGATGATTTCCCACCCAAAAAAAAACCTTACTCCTGAAACTATAAACTAAAAACATCTTTTACTAAACAAAATCCAACACACTATCTGTTATGACAAACCCAACCCAATACATTGACATCTATTATCAGAAGCACGGGTGTCATATAACATTGTCAGCGCATCATCTTTCAATTGAACCAGTACAATGTATTTGTTGACCTGTTGACGTGTGTTATAAACAAACAGTTGGATTCAAGGCTGACCAATTAACATTGCTTTTCTAGGGTTGCCATAGGTCATTTTGCCTTCTTTATAATTGACTTCAAAAAATCTCTGACTAGTCGAAGACGACTGGACCGATTTGGATTTTTTTTTTGTTTGAAAGGTTACCCAGGTGGTTCCATTGTCATCAGCCAGCTTATTTGAAGCGGCTGCCTATCTATCCTCCACAACCTAGTAATCACGATACCACACGACACTGGCCTCAAAGAGATGTCAGCACCAACTGGTGGGGTCTGCAAGGGCCGATGCCTGCCAAAGGTGCGGGTTGTTCGAAAGAGTTGTGTGTTTTAGTCAGTAAAAGTCTGACACGCACTCCTGCTCCACCCAGAGCGGGAGTTGACCACGACCACGCGGTTGGTCGCAATTCTAACCTAACCTACCTAATGAGCCCTGTCGGCGAAGTGTCCTGTCGAAGTAAAGTCTTGTCGGTGTTCAGTCTGTCGACTTAGTGTCTGTCGGCGTTTAGTCGTACACTCAGATCTTATTTTATCTGAAAATCAAATATATCAGTGGTAAATTTTAGTTTTAACTAGGTATTTCTAGTTTTAACAAAGGCATTCAGTAAAAACGAATTTTAACTAGGGAAAACTAGTTCTAACGAAAAACGGGTTTTAACTGTGACATATATTTTATATGTATTATTTATCGTGTTCTTTGACAAGATTGCCACGACAACCACTAATAAAGAATTCAAATTAGAAGGTAGGAGTATGTATAGTGTCAAGAAATATAAAGCCTTGTTGTGCATTTCATTCCGCCAGATTAAGTTCTATTATTGCTCTGAATATCACTTAAGTGACAGCCCTGTCCTTCATCTCTAATGTATCAAACCGCTCGTATAGGAAGTAATTGGTTGTTTACATCAACATTTAATGTAACCAATATCAACCTTGACCCATTGTACTTAAGGAAATAGGCATACGTGCATTAGTACACGCGAACTAGTTTGTTTTTATAAACAAAGTATTATAATATGTAGTTTATTAAGACAAAATATTAAGGAAAAACTAACTTTAAACTGTACTCATTACAGTTTATAGCGAAAAAGAGGGTTATGGTTTTGACCGGTATGTACCTACGTACTTATGTACTTTTATATTACTTATCATAATTTCACAAATAAGGTATCGTTGGAAGCAGTGCCGGATTAAGGAAGCGCGGGGCCTGTAGCAAATTCAGTTGATCTTTAATGGCCCTTAATCTGCTGTCGGTATGTCAAGTATAAAGTGGCAAAAAAAAATTGAGTACTTAATATTGATATTTAGAAGTCACGGTTCGAAATTTTCCATTTACCATTTCATAAATTTCACTTAACAAATGACAGTCAGGTGGAGGTTAAATACGCGGGGCCGCCTCTTGCGCGGGGCCCGTAGCAATTCCTACTCTTGCTTCATGGTTAAGGGCCTACGTCCCATTTGGTAGCGTAACACGGTCACTTTATGAACCCTACTGCTCATTAACGGCTTGTCTTGAAGATTTAAAAAATATATGATTTTGCTATAGATTCATATAGATCATTTTGCCCGAAGTACTTTTTTTGTATGGTTAATACTTTTGCTGTAAAAAAATATTTTCCAACACGCAATATTTTGGCTTCTATTCCATACTCCTACTAAACGGCTTCGTTATTTGGAAAAAAAAATACACTGAAAAATAGACAGTTAGAGGTACCACAGAATCGCCGAAGCACAATTGTAAATTAATCAAAGGAATATCCCCATTTTGAGATAAAGGCTCAGAGGTGCCCTGCGCGGGCGCGGGCGGCAGTCGTGCTTTAGCATACAAACGGGAGATGAGGATACTATGGCCCTTAAGACAAAATGTTAAGGAAAAACTAACTTTAAACTGTACTTATTACAGTTTATAGCGAAAAAGAGGGTTATGGTTTTCACCG
This sequence comes from Antitype chi, assembly GCA_947359405.1. NCBI lineage: Eukaryota > Metazoa > Arthropoda > Insecta > Lepidoptera > Noctuidae > Antitype > Antitype chi. The sequence goes on from OX375836.1 coordinate 7,237,877, forward strand.
GTATGTACCTACTATGTATTTTCATCTGATCTCTCATAACTTTTAAATTACTTATCATAATTTCACAAATAAGGTATCGTTGGAAGCAGTGCCGGATTAAGCAAGCGCGGGGCCTGTAGCAAATTCAGTTGAGGGGCCCTTAATCTGCTGTCGGTATGTCAAGTATAAAGTGGCAAAAAAAAAATTAATACTTAATATTGATATTTAGAAGGTGGAGGTTAAATACGCGGGGCCGCCTCTTGCGCGGGGCCCGTAGCAATTGCTACTCTTGCTTCATGGTTAAGGGCCTACGTCCCATTTGGTAGCTAAACACGGTCACTTTATGAACCCTACTGCTCATTAACGGCTTGTCTTGAAGATTTGACAAATATATGATTTTGCTATAGATTCATATAGATCATTTTGCCCGAAGTACTTTTTTTGTATGGTTAATACTTTAGCTGTAAAAAAATATTTTCCAACACGCAATATTTTGGCTTCTATTCCATACTCCTACTAAACGGCTTCGTTATTTGGAAAAAAAATACACTGAAAAATAGATAGTTAGAGGTACCACAGAATCGCCGAAGCACAATTGTAAATTAATCAAAGGAATATCCCCATTTTGAGATAAAGGCTCAGAGGGGCCCTGCGCGGGCGCGGGCGGCAGTCGTGCTTTAGCATACAAACGGGAGATGAGGATACTATGGCCCTTAAGACAAAATGTTAAGGAAAAACTAACTTTAAACTGTACTAATTACAGTTTATAGCGAAAAAGAGGGTTATGGTTTTCACCGGTATGTACCTACTATGTATGTTCATCTGGTCCCTCATAACTTTTAAATTAATTATCATAATTTCACAAATAAGGGATCGTTGGAAGCAGTGCCGGATTAAGCAAGCGCGGGGCCCGTAGCAAATTCAGTTGCAGCAAATCTGCTGTCGGAATGTCAAGTATAAAGTGGCAAAAAAAAAATTGAGTACTTAATATTGATATTTAGAAGTCACGATTCGAAATTTTCCATTTACCATTTCATAAATTTCACTCAACAAATGACAGTCAGGTGGAGGTTAAATACACGGGGCCGCCTCTTGCGCGGGGCCCGTAGCAATTCCTACTCTTGCTTCATGGTTAAGGGCCTACGTCCCATTTGGTAGCGTAACACGGTCACTTTATGAACCCTACTGCTCATTAACGGCTTGTCTTGAAGATTTAAAAAATATATGATTTTGCTATAGATTCATATAGATCATTTTGCCCGAAGTACTTTTTTTGTATGGTTAATACTTTTGCTGTAAAAAAATATTTTCCAACACGCAATATTTTGGCTTCTATTCCTTACTCCTACTAAACGGCTTCGTTATTTGGAAAAAAAATGCACTGAAAAATAGATAGTTAGAGGTACCACAGAATCGCCGAAGCACAATAATGTAAATTAATCAAAGGGATATCCCCATTTTGAGATAAAGGCTCAGAGGTGCCCTGCGCGGGCGCGGGCGGCAGTCGTGCTTTAGCATACAAACGGGAGATGAGGATACTATGGGCCTTAATCCGGCACTGGTTGGAAGCGTTTTGATAGGCCGCTGGCTAGGTGATGTCACATTAAATAGAATAAGAATATCCTCTAGAGTGTAGAAGGCTAGAGGACGTGAAGTGACGACTTTAAAAAAAAATCTGCTACAAAAATTTTCTTGGGTCATACTTTTTAGAGCGAGATTTTTCTGTAGTTATTCGGGTTTTTATTTTCGAACTTACTTAACAGTAGATTTGATGGAGGTGCTCCCGAGTTGTTCTGTAAAACACTCACCGTGAAAATTTAAGTGATGTGTGTGAGTGAGCTTTAAGTGAGCTGACAATAGTGTTAATCCCTTTCAGTTGGAATGACAGCTCACTTCGAGCTCACTACACCTAAGTATTCAGAATAGACCGGCTTGTCCCTGAAACGGGTGCATCCTTTATTCTCCAAACAACATCTGCCTAGCTAGCCTTTGCGCTCACTTTAGTGAGGTGAGTAGTGAACTTTATATCATTGCTCCGGTAGTCTTTAAGTCCTTAGAAAATTTTGTAAACAAATGCAGTGACCCATGATCTTGTTAGCAATTAACTAATCTTCAACAATTAAACTTTAAGGAGTACGTGGGACGTAATTAAAACTCGTAAATAAGTTGTTTGTCTCTTAATTTAAGACCAGTATTCGCTTCATTAATTTGAGAAGCATGATGGGTCATCGCATTATTAAGAGATCGCCCATTCTGGAATATTTTATTTTTGACGGCTGTCAATAATTGACAGCACAGTTGGCGCAGTGGTTAAGCGATTGACTGCTGCGCTGCGTGTCGCGGGTTCGATTCCCGCACGGAACAAATATTTGTATGACCTATAAGTAGTTGTTCCGGGTCTGGCTGTTTGTGTATGTGAGTTTAAATGTTTGTAAACGCATTCACAATACAGGAGAAATTCCTAGTGTGGGACAACGCTTTTCAAAAAAAAAATTATCCCATTATTTTTAAAGTACACATAGGACGCATTATTTGTTACTAAGGCATTAAAGTCGAGATCAATTTGGGTTCGGAGATATATCAATCTGCCCAGCCTTTTCCGAAATATGTTAGGGTTGGTTTCCAGTTTATACGGATGCTACTGAATATTTTACATGGAGCTACTTACTGCCTATCACCGACGACGCTTTGATCAAAATATTACTAACAACTTATATGAAACTTTAAATTTAAATTTTTGTCTCCCAAATCTCCGAACAAAACGGGTGATCTCATTTACTCGAAAAGTCCTAAAATAATAAATAAAGTTAAACAATTCAACTGTGGCAAACCTTAAAATTCGAAATTATTATTTGAGTCTTTTGTATTGTATTGTTCGAGCCTTGATTGATAAATTTAACGTATTATTTTTGAACAATGATGCATTGTTATAAAATACGTTTTGCTAATTTGTGACCTTATTGGAGGGCGATCCTTCACCTTACTATTCAAATGAGAATACTGACCTTCTGAGTAGGTACAGTTTGCAAAATAGGAAAGACAACAAAATATCCGACTGAGTAATAACACTCACACGGGTCGTTAGATCAGGTAAAGCTACGCTTGCTGTGGTTAGCCCGTGGATGGATGACCATCTTTAAAAACGAAGACTCCTAGCGTGTAGTCGCCTAGCTTTAAGTTTTTAAGCCTTGGCTGGAGGCCTTAATTTATTGAAGCAGTCACATGCCAGTCCAGTTAAGCAGCCGACAATCTCCTAGGTTGACCTGCAAAATGTCATTCCCATATTAAAAAAAATCATCTGGCAATTGCCCACCAGACACAATACTGGTCTGGTTGGAGGATCCTCCCCTTTTATAGAGGATGAGTGGACTTTACACCCTGTTCCTCATACTCCAGTATGATCAACGACGCAATATCAAGTTTCTTTTCCATCCATAACTTCTCAAATCCTCATTCCAGGTGACTGATCTCTTCACTCAAATGCGAGAGCCGTCGCCGGGGGCGCCAAGCCCACGAGGCTCCAACAACTCGCTCACCAACGGCGCAGTTACCAGAAACATGGGTTTTCAACAGCAGAACAGCTCTGAGCATCTGCCTTGGAGTAGTCCTGCTATATCTCTGCCAGGGAACTGTAATTCTAACTTGTAAGTATGTTTATTTGTATTTTAAAGGTCAATACAAAGTGAACTTTAAACAGGATGTAAAAAGGCACATCACGAAGCCGTCATACTATGTCATACTAGGTACTTATTTTGACGCTAACTAACTAGCTAACTTTGTGCAAAAAAAATTTTTGGGGAAAATAAATAAGGAGGAGGTTCTCAATCCATCTGGTTTTTTTTAACCTTCGACGCAAAAAGAGGGGTGTTATAAGTTGGACCGCTAATGCCACAGACAGACACAAGTCTGTCTTTGGCACTGTAGTGCCGCGCCGGGGCGCACGGGTGAACCGATTTGGATGCGGTTTTTTTAAATTAAAAGTAGGTTTTCTAGCGGTAGTTCTTATACATGTTTCATCAAAATCGGTTCAGCCGTTTGAAGATTATCAGCTCTTTTTGCATTGATGAAGAGATTTGAGCATCTCCCACGGGTCTGATCGAGTCTTAATTTGGTTCTCTATTACCTCATTGATATTAGACGAACAAAGCAACCTAGAACTGATGCTGGAGCATCACCTGGAATTTCCAGGATACCCAACTTCGTCACCAACAAACAGCTGAAGTGTCGTGTTCAGACGGATAACATTTACATTAGCCGTCCCCCGACATGACAATGCTTTGATCAAAATACTACCTGTTGTATTTACAACAGGTAGTATTTTATATTTATATACTACCTGTTGTATTTACAACAGGTAGTATTTTATATTTATATACTACCTGTTGTATTTACAACAGGTAGTATTTTATATTTATATACTACCTGTTGTACCTACAACAGGTAGTATTTTATATTTATATACTACCTGTTGTATTTACAACAGGTAGTATTTTATATTTATATACTACCTGTTGTATTTACAACAGGTAGTATTTTATATTTATATACTACCTGTTGTATTTACAACAGGTAGTATTTTATATTTATATACTACCTGTTGTACCTACAACAGGTAGTATTTTATATTTATATACTACCTGTTGTATTTACAACAGGTAGTATTTTATATTTATATACTACCTAGTATTTTGAGTTTAAGCACTTAAAAGGCGAATACATTTTATTTGTTTACTTTTTAGAGGCTTTTGATTGGGTCGGGTTTATTTTTTATTTTTGTAAGCTTGTGTCGCGGTTATCCCCGATTTAAAAAAAAAATCTTATAGATAGGATATGCTGCAGCGTTGGTCTTATATTAACTTTACTTGGGTGGTTTTTGCGGTAACTTTAATAATACGTATTAAATCCACTTTGTGTATTTTGACGATGTTCTAATACTTCCTTACACAGTTGTTTAATCAAAATACTACCTGTTGTACTTACAACAGGTAGTACTTTATATTTATATACTACCTAGTATTTTGAGTTAAAACACTTAAAAGGCGAATACATTTTATTTGTTTACTTTTTAGAGGCTTTTAATTGGGTCAGGGGTTTTCTTTATTTAAAATTTTTGTAAGCTTGTGCCGCGGTTATCTCCAATTTAAAAAAAATCTTATAGATAGGGTATGCCGCAGCGTTGGTCTTATAAAAATTTTATTAACTTTACTTGGGTAGTTTTTGCGGTAAATTCAATAATACGTATTAAATCCACTTTGTGTATTTTGACGATGTTCTAATACTTCCTTACACAGTTGTTTACATAGCAAGTAGTTTGGTATACGGTAAATGGTGTGAGGTGAGTACCATGACTAAAAAGTGAAAAATAAAATTCTTTCCCACCAAAAAAAAAAAACTGATTTCCAAAAGAAACACTACAAAGTAAAAAAATAACTTTAATTTCGGAAGATGGTGGCAAATAAACTAAAATACAGATCAAAAGACACCGACCTCCGAAATTACAGTTATTATCCTTATAGATACATATTAGTTTAACTTATATTTCAATTACTCATTAGCCAATAGGCTAGACTGTAATATGAATAAAGTATAACCGACTGCGGTACATTATTCTAATGAAAAACCAAATTCACTCGACGTATTAAAAGTCTGTCCAATAAAATACGCCCGTCAGTCTAAGTCGCCTCTTTCGACAGTTTTCTCATATTTTGCTTTTGTATCCGTGATCAAAATGCCAATTAGTCTATAATGTTCCCACTGTTGGGACACAGGACTCCTTTCTGTGAGGAGCTGGCCGCCACTTGCTCTAAAATCTGTACTCTGTGGTTAAAATATTCAATTTAAGTGTTAGGCGAAAAGGTAAAGCTATGTAAACTAATGACCAAACGTGTTTGCAGGACAAGTGAGAACCAATCCCCGATGGCTCGCACCATCAGCAACGCATCAGCGCTTACTTCGTTATGTGCCGACCTTTCTGCTTCTGATTCTCACTTCTTTGAGGTAAGCGATTACTTTCTATGTTACTGTTAACCATATAATATTTTTACTTTTGAAAGGGTCCTGTTTGACCACTACCTATATGTTAAGCGGTGATGCGAACAAACGGTGCATGCTTGCCCAGAAAGAATATAATAGATCTTTTAATTACTCCAAGGCTTAAGCTGTAGTGAAGAGAAACACAGAATCTAACATTCGCCTAAACGCCCAAACAATACATAAACAGGTTAGCAAGGCAATCGACGCGCGAACTGTAATCATGAAGTCATTAATCTAGACAGCGCAGACATTTCTCGTCGGTTATCATTAAAAAATCTGCTGCTTTATAGAAGAGATCACTCAAGATATCAATCTTAACCGCGTATGTCAATACGGCAAATTATGTTATATATCATTAATATTAGGTAGGTTTAGCCCACCGTACAATAACAAAGTTACAATAACTCGCTTTTATAAGGGTTCAAAAAAACGTCAAGGTTTCACTTATTCTTTTTTTTAATTTTCCAGGTCTTATACATCGGCAAGGTCAGAATATCTCAGCGCAAGGTACCGGAGTCCTTGATCGATGATGCTCTCAATAAGTTCGCTCAACATGAGGCCGACAAAGCGGTGAAACAACGAAGACATAGCTTGCTGTCTTCTACTGGGGTAAGGAAAAAATAACAATAACAACATTTGTAATGCCTGGGAAGAAGCACAAATTGCCATTGGAATCTTTTGCGACCTATGTAAGGCGTTTGACTGCGCAAACCATGAGACACTTGTGATACTAAAGCGCCATAGGATTAGAAATACAGATTTTGATTTACCAAAATCATACCGGAAAGATATAAAGTTCAAGTAAACAGCATAAACTCATTAGGGTCTGAAATGAAAATGAGCGTTCCTCAAGGTTCGATATTGGGTCCATTCCTCTTTTGAGTTTACATTCCGGTTAACTACCGCGCGGCCCCTATAGGGGCCATTACAATAGAAAATTAATTGTGTCTCATTAGCCGAAATTTGACAGATTAATGATTTACCCCAATTACTTCAAAATCAACCGAAGATGGTTTTTTTTGCAAATGACATCATTGATCTTTAAAATAGACCAACGGTCACAGTTCAACACTATCAATCAACTTACTCGCAGAAAATACATGTGTGTGCTATATGACTTCATTATATTGGTGACTGTTTTTATAGGAATATTTGTTTGGGTCTTCATTCCCATGAACTTGTGAGCTCTATAGAAAAGAGATTTGGATAACATTTTAAAAAGCTTTCCTTGTATTCTATGATACATTCCGTAGTTATTGAACTCTGAACCATGTTATTGAATCGGCGGGATAATTGCGTATCACACTAATAGTACTATTATCGTAGCCTTTCATTTTCACAGTTCAACAACATTCATTGCGTTATTACCTACGTTGTTGAGCAGACAAATTTTTCGAAAATAATTATGTTATGTTATGTTATGTATTATCAATGTATTAGCAATAACTTTCAAAATGATTCAGATTCTGATTTATAGCATGTTAGGGTGCTGGAGCCTGGTACAATGAATAACTAGTACGAGGTTTGAGTTAAAGCAGCAAATAAATCCGAAATCAGATCTCTTTATGGTAAAATATCATTTAAAATGAACATCCATTCTTTCTTTCAGACCTCAATCTACAGCGGAGATTCAAAAGAAAACCTCGACCAAGAAAACAACTCTCCACCACCACACGAGCTTTTTATCAAGAACAGCAAAAAGATCATGACACCCAGTACAACGCCCCTAGAACCAGACAAGGGAAAAACATGGGCAAGTGCAGAAACACTTAATATCCAAACAAAACCTGACCCGAAGAAAATTGACGAAGAATTCGACATGTTCACTAAAGAACGAGCTGAAACGTATACTAAAGAAACACAAGTTATTAGGAAGCCTGCTCCGACGCCCTTAGAACCTAACGTTTTGATCCTAAACGTGCCCAAAAATAATCTAGACACAGTAACAGAAGAAGATAAATCAGATATTTACTCTGTCATATCAGAAACTGCGTCATCTATAACTGAATTTTGTCAGAAAACTAAAATTGAGGACGCCAAAATTGATTTCAAGACCCAAGACCCATTTTTAGAAAACCAGAAAGGTCGTGACGATAGTCCTGCCCCGATGAGTTTTCAAGAGATTAACAGGAAGCCGGTGGTGACTGAGAGGAAGACTTTGAATGAAAGTAAACCGTTTTTGAGGGATCGATCGGCTTCTATTGGGACTATTAATCTGAAGACGCCTATAGCTCAGCTGATTGGAGAACAGAATAGAACTATGCTGTTTCAGGTACATTATTAAAACATACGTCGTATCGCACGCTTTGCATATAATACTTTAACACCAAACCGAACTACTCGTATTTTCATTTAATGAGATTATAAGAAATAAAGAAGCAGCGTTACATTATCACAGAAATACGTGCATATAAAATGTACAAGTTAGCTCGAATACTTAATTAGTATAACAGTCAACTCAATTGATCATCTCCAGCATTTGCAACTACGCTATTGATGCAGTTACAGCATTGATGACATAAAAATATTATATCGATGTGTGGATCGAGCTGAGACATTTCAATTTTATTGCTAATGTTTATGGATTGGATTTTTAGCCATTCGTTAGTCTAAAAATCCTCTCTCTTTCTATACTTTTTACTTTAACAATCTTAAATTCGTCCTTTTTTTTCTTCTAGGTCGGTCGTGCAGAACTCCGTCTTATAAGTCCAGACAGAAAGCAGATCCTGCTTCACCGTGGGTTCAAAGATGTGGCTTCGTGCGTGCTCGGCAGACTGAACAAGGAGCACTTCGGGTTCGTGTGCCGAGAGACGAACGACACGTATGCTTGTTACGTGTTTAAGTGTGAGAGTGATTCTGTAGCTCTAGAGCTCATAAATGGTAAGTAACTATTTCTGTTAGTGGTCTTATCTTGGTTAAAGTATCTATGTAGTTATTTTGCCCACAAACTCATTACCGTGTCTAAGTTCTACGGGCTGCTAATGTTCCTTCGATTTCTAAAATCACTCTTTAGTCTGTGGCTGCTTCTGCATCGTCATATGCCAACTACGACGCATGAGAGTGACGTCACGCAAAATCCTGCATCGCGCAAGCAGAGTTTACCGCGCAACTAGCTTCCCCTCGTCTGTTAGGTAGACTGATTGAGTCTGATAACAATTGAAAAGTAATTGTGTTAATTACTTGACACTTGACAGTATAAATACAACATCCCGACATCAACCGTCGGGCAATACCCCACTAGACACAATACCTGTCTGGTCGGAGGATCCTCCCTTTTCTATGTAGGTTTAGCGAACTTTACACAATGTTCCTCATACCTCTGTAAGTCATAGCAGTTATCAATGATAGCTAAAGTTCCTTTCATTTCCGAAATTGCCTTCTAAAACTAGCCCTCTGTAAAAAGAAGAAATTGTATATTACATAATTATCATGCCTGTAATCCCCGTAGAACACGTTCACACACTCACTCTTTCTATGGAGGTTTAGCGAACTTTACACAATGTTCCTCATACCTTTATAAGTCATAGCAGTTATCAATGATAGCTAAAGTTCCTTTCATTTCCGAAGTTGCCTTCTAAAACTAGCCCTCTGTAAAAAGAAGAAATTGTATATTACATAATTATCATGCCTGTAATCCCCGTAGAACACGTTCACACACTCACTCGAACTCACGTCAGAATCTTTAGTTAGAATCCATGCAGGCGCTTTGCAGGCGCTTTACTTACAGAGTTTTTCTCAAAACGGTGAAGGAAAACATTGTGAGGAAACCGGCCGGCATGTTAGAACTAAACATTCAAAGACCTGTGGTATACGCTAAGGGGGCCCGCGTAGCGGATTATGGGACTGCCCCAGTCCCTCTCAAAGAGGAGGCCTGTGTCCCAGCAGTGGGAACATAATACGCTGATTATGATAACCCGAAGCTATGTGCAGAGGTATATCATACACACATTCACCAGTGATGTTTATTAGGAGGCGAGATATCTTAAAAATCCACAATTATTTAAAAATCACAACATATTTTGTTTCAGCCATCAAACAAGCATTTGTAGCGCACGCCGACCTTCTGAAGAAGACCCGAGAGAAGTCTCCGAACATGACATGTGAACACTGTCCCATGCTGTGGTACCATCGGCTGTGCCACGATATTGAAGGTACGACCAATCATCTTACTAGCCTTTGCCCAACTATATTGGGATTGGCTTCTAGACTAACCGGATGCAGCAATACCAGAATTTTACATAGATTGATTGCCAATCTGACTCCCAAAACCCGTGCATGGGTAGCCTTCGCTTCCGGCGCACGTGAGGTAGAGGCAGTATATGCGCCCTTACGGCCGTAGTCTCCGCAGGAGACCCCCTGGGCGTCGGGATTCCCAGGCTGATTCCCGGCCACCGTAGGCGCGGGCTTGCGGACGGCGAGTAATGGGTAGCTCGCTGTCCGGTAAGGACCAAGCCCGGGTCGACGGCGCGTTGTGTTCCACGCGCGCCTCAAAGAGATGTCAGCTCCAACTGGTGGGGCCCGCAAGGGCCGTGATACCATGGCCCCTGGCACACAGGCAACTGAAGGAACACGGTTGGGTTTTAGTCAGTAAAAGTTTGAAACGCCCTCCTGCTCCATCCAGAGCGGGAGAAGTTATTTGATGATTCCCACGCTCAAAAAACAAAAAAACCCACAACCCAGTTACTGCGTTACGCGATACCCCTGGGTAACATGGGTTGTCAGACTTGCGGCCATCTGGTTATCTGTCCAACTGATGATAAGGCCACAGAAACACTTGTAACATCGTAGGTGCGTGTCATCCTGGAGATATTATATAGCCTTCAAACTGGAACACAGCAACGCTACTTGGCGACAGTAATACCATGCTGGTAGTACATAGATTCCTTTAAGAGATCCTGCACAATGAGAAATTCTAGTCATCATCTGCTCCATCTGCCACGCCTTTTCCAAACTGTTTGAATCGGCTTCCAGTCTAATCGGATACCATCTACAACGCCACATGCGAACTATGCATCGCACTGACGTCACGCAAAATCCTGCATCGCGCAAGCAAAGTTTACCGCCATCAATCGTCGGGCAGTTGCCCACCAGACACGACACCCGTATGGTCGCAGGGCCCGTCCTTTTCTAGGGAGGTTGAGTGAATTCAGCGGTAAATAGGCATGAGGAACAGGTTGTAACCTGTTCCTCATGCCTATTTACCGCTGAATACCAGTATTTTAAATGGATCAACTACTTATCTGACCTTCACGACCAACAGCTCTCATCATCATCCTAAGTAGCTAGCCTTTTCCATATGTCGGGGTTGGCTTTCAGTCTAACCATATGCAGCTGAATACCAGTATTTTACACAGCGGCTGCCGGTCTGACCTCCACAACCCAGTTACTAGATAATACGATACCGCTTGGTAAGACTGGTTGTCATTTTCGGGTTTATGACAACCCGTAACGACTGTCAAAGATCCACGAATGACAACCGGGACCAGAGCTCTACTACTACATAATTATTGTAATTAATTATTATTTTTACAGGTATGAACGACAAGAAGACACATGCCTTTATCCTTCGTCGCATAGAACAGCTTCCTGATGAGGAGCAGGAACTCATCATCACCAAGTATCAGGGTGGTACCAATCATATGTATGAGGTAAGCAGACTTATGTATTTGTATTCAACCTTTTTCTTTCGTATCGTCACGATCCTTAGACATAAAGACTGGTCTGAGTGACTGATAATGCAAATCAAATCGTATACAATTAGATATTAACTATTTAATAATAATTAATCCATCACTGGATGCAGTTTGGCATTTGGAATTTTATGGGATATTTTTAATTATAATTATAATTGTTATTGAAGGGATAAACTGGTTTTAAAGATAATTAAGAGGTGACTTTGATGATTTTTTTGATGCATTAAAGTATGTTTAATCATGTTTTGAGTTCCATCACTCTACGCAAAAAAGACTTAAAAATATCACATATTTTTTTTTCTTTCAAAATTATTTACGGTTAAAGAGATACACTGGTTTAAAAAACCACCTTTTTGAGCGTTTTCAAGAAATCACCGCCTTAGTAACATCAGCTAACATTACCTACTTTGATGTTTTGACAAGCTGTGTCATTACAATATATCAAAAAGCAATATTCTTTTACTATTGTTAACGCAACACCTAATTGTAATCTAGATTCTTACTCATAATTTATGTCGCTAATCCCTTGTATACCGAGTTGAACTGCACGACAAATGCGTGCACTGACTCAATCGGTATGGTTCTATCCTCAAAAGACCATTTCAGACCCCAATCTTCATGGTCTTCACATGATCTCACCAAGATTATGTCTGGACTTTAATAGAGACTGAGTTTGTTCCGGCCTTTCTTCTCAGAATATTCAGATAGGAAATGCCGACCTCATTAAGTTTAAAAAATATAATTGACGTGTCAAGGTGTTTGTACAAACCTGCTTACAGAAATAAAATCATTTATCATAGAGGTACCATAGTTACAATAACACTTTTCCTTCTGTCACAGACGGGTGAGCACAATGCATTCCTGATGATGTTGCTAAGAGCGCACTGTGAAGCGAAGCAGACACGACATGTTCACGACACCGCTGAGAATAGGTAAGCAGTGTTATGGAAGTATACCCAGCTTCCGAATACTGAGTTACCTACATGGGCTGCACACTGTCAAATTCAGTAAAAGAAATATTTATATCTACTAGTTGTAGCCGAGTGGTCGAAATTCGACCATGATTCATTTAAATTATATGAAAATATTAACTTTCGAAAAGTTCTGGAGTGGCGACCGCGCGCCGAAAGACGTAAAGTTGGAAGGCCTCCCACAAGGTGGACCGATGACCTTGTGAGGGCCGCAGGAGTCCGCTGGATGCGGGAAGCACAGAACCGGTCGAAGTGGCGGAGCTTGGGGGAGGCCTATGTCCAGCAGTGGACGTCTTTCGACTAAAATGATGATGATGATTAACGTTCCATATAAACTTTAACTGTGCCAGATTTCTCGTCCGCGTAATTTTCGTAAAAATTGGTAAAATGTTATTGTTTCACGTGCATTTATCTATATTGATACTTACGACTTGCTTCAGGGCGTATGATAAGCAGTGATCGGAGTAGGTAGATTGATTTGACGTACTCGCATCATGACTAGTCATAGAAGTCATAACATGGATAAGCCTTTTTTCCGTGATTTCATTTTTTTTAATAAGTTTATAGAATGCGATAGATAAATATTTAAAATTGTTTTTTTCTTATTTATCAAGTAATAAAGTGAATCTTACTGTTGTGCGTCCTTTGGTAACTTACATAATATGACTAATTTAGTAGTTTTTCTTGTAAGTTTATTATCTGCTGCTTGTAATTGAGTCTATTCTTGAATAAATAAATAAAAATATATTTTTTATACTTCTTAACATTTTTTCGCATTATTGAATGCGAAAAAATGTTATTACATTGGTAATAACTTTGTATGAATATGAAAACAGGTGAAAATTAAATAAGAAGCAGTTTAGATCAAAATCAAAATCTTTATGGAAAAACACAGTTGGAAAAAAATCTTAACAATTTCAAAATCCCGGAATCCCGGAGGCATATCCATACTAATATATACGTGCCAGTTGATTGAGCCCAAGTCAATCTACCAACTCGGATCACTGATGATAAGTCCAGTTTCATTAATAAACTTGAAATAAGAATCTTAGATAATAATTGTGTTATGGAACTACGGACTTAATGTAATTTATGAAAAAGTTTAAATTCTATTGCAACCATAATTATGTTTCGGATCTTTTCATAATATGTTAGAAATAGTTACTCAAAAATTAACTTTAAATACAGAACGCTAAAGTACTTCGTTCAAGTACACTTAGATAATGATTGTGTTTTGCAACCACAGACTTAATGTCATTCATGAGAAAGTTAAATTCTAATTCCATTAGGCATATAATTATATTCAGGATCTTTTCATAATATTGGAAATAATCACTCAAAAATCAACTGTAAATACAGAACCTAAAGAACGTTGTACAAAAAAAGTATAATAATTCCTGAGTTTCAAAAAGTTCTGTCCTTTTCTCTTCAGGTCAGAGTTCCTGAACCAGTACCTAGGTGGCAGCACTATCTTCTCAAAAGCGAGGCGTTCAATATCCAGTAGTTTTGACCTACTAAAACGGAAGGCGAGCAGAGACGAGGGTATTATGCCTCCTATGATAAAGAAGGTGAGTTTTATACCATGGTTAAAAAGCGTGGAGTGGGGTGGTTGACATTAATTGATTATAAAAATACCTCAAAAAGCACCCCACGCTTTCTAATTGAATTAAATTATTTTCTCCTTCTTTAGTTTGGTTTTTAAAGCGTGTTTTTTTAGTTTTTTAAACTATTATTTTTAGTGCATATGGATAGCAATAGGGTTTCTGTTACAACATGTATATACAAAGTAAAACGCCTGTCTGGGGTCGAACTCACGGCCTACAACTCTCCCTTATTAAGAAGAGGCCTGTGATCCATCAGTGGGAACATTTAAGAATAATATGTGGGTGTGCAGACGTAATTCGGGGAACATACGAGTAGACGTAAAATTATGAATGTATCTGATCTCCACGATGTTTTTTCAGGAAACATCTCCTCTGCCCACCCCAGTACCGGTAGTACTGGATACATCATCAGAGCCTTCAGGACCGGAGCTATTGTCTCCTGAGATCGTGAGAAGCAAGAGTTTGTCCCCTGCAGTGTTGGACGGTAAGAAATTGTGTCTAAATTTCTGCTTCTTAAGGTTCATAGTCTAGTAAACGAATTTTAGAAGTTGGGTTATAAATGTGTGCTATTTGGGATGTCCATGACGAATCCATATGCCATGCAATTTGACAACATAATATGGCTGAATCACAACGCATCGCATAAATCTGCAATGTCGACATAAAAAAAATGCACGGAGTTTTCAATCGCCAAAAAAAGGAGGAAGGTCTCAAGTTGACCCGTATTATTTGTTTTGCGTTGTGACGTCGTTACACCACTTGTATGTCGGGTTGGTAACATACCTTTCAATCATGATTTGGAAATTCTTAGTGCTCAGGCAGGTCAATTTTTTTAACATAGGTTCATTATCTGTCTGTAAATGTTTATAAGGTTATGAGGAACAGGGTGTAAAATTCACTTATCGTCCATAAAAAGCGGGGGATCCTCCGACCAGACGGTTGTGGTGTCTTATTTTTGAGAAAATCGTGTAGACCCAAGCATTACATTATACATTTAAAATTGAGTCGTATTGCCTTGAAATAAGATTGAATTTTTTTTAGCTCAATCGCCGGTAGGTAAAGCAAAATACATTATTTTTGAAAACAAAAATACCTATTTTAAAAGTTACTGAATTCGATTCAGTATTCTGAACAAACTACTTTCAGGACATGCGTCTATTCTGTTACACCTTGTTCATGCCAGTTGCGCGGTAAACTCTGCTTGCGCGATGCAGGATTTTGCGTGACGTCAGAATGATGGGTAGTTCGCATGTGACGTTGTAGATGCCGCTACTAATAAAAATGTTTGTTGTTAATTACAGAAGTAACACCACCTCCTCGTTCGACCATGACGCCAACACCAGAAGAAAGTGAGGACACGGTAGACGGCACTCCCGTCAACTCCCCAATGATGGACATGTAAGTAGAATTAAAAGAACAGACATAACCTTCAAAGCAAGAGTGAACAGGCATCTTCTGGGACCGCACGGTCCATCATAGACCTCATCCATCGCTGTCCATCAGGCGTGATCGAAGTCAAGGACAATGCAAGTCATCAATCGAACGGCTAACAAAGCCTACATCGGGTGTTACACAAGGGGGACGAATTTCATTATTGGACCTAGGAGACTAGGACGTTTAGTTTTGAGTGACTTTTTTACACGCTTTATAGTAGCTTCACTTGTATGTTTGTTTGTATGTTTGTAACCGACTCCTTAGGGCGCGATTTTGACCCACTTTAAACGGTCAGATTTCATTCAAACTTTGTAAACTTATCGAGGACCGATGACAGTTCAATAATAAAAAAAAAAATTGAGAAAATAGAAAAAATTAAAAAAATCACGCTTTTGTAGTTAGCAGAACTAAAAAATTGAAAATAAATAATAGTTTAAAAAACTAAAAAGTACGCTTTAAAAACCAAACTAAAAAAGTAGAAAATAATTTAATTCAATTATAAAGCGTGGGGTGATTGACATTAATTGATTATAAAAATACCTCAAAAACCACCCACGCTTTTTAATTGAATTAAATTATTTTCTACTCTTTTAGATTTTAAAACTATTATTTATTTTCAATTTTTTAGGTCTGCTAGCTACAAAAGCGTGATTTTTCAGATATTTTTTATATTTTTTATTTAATTGTCATCGGTCCTTGATAAGTCTACAAAGTTCAAATGAAATCTGACCGTTTGAAGTGGGTCAAAATCAAGTCCCAAAAAAGGAGTCGATTACAAACAAACATACCGGTGAAGCTAATAAAAAAGCGGGTTAAAAAACCCATAAACACTATCCCCAACCTGGGAATTGAAACCAGGACCTTGTGCTTAGTGGTAGCGTCTGCGACCATTAAACCAACGAGGCACGTAAAACTTGTTAAAGCAAAATAATCTTTATGTCATTTCATTTTAATTTGCAGTTTCCTAAAAGTAAGTGACAGTCGCCCCGCGCAAGTGGAAGGCGGCAGCGAGAACGAGGCCACTTGGAGACAAGCCATCTACGAGAAGATCGTACAGCCTGAGGTGCAGGTCGAAGGTAATTCATTAAGAACAACTAATGGCGGTGCTGATGAAGCAATGTAGTTCAGTCATTTACATCCAGTTGCAACAATAGGGTGTTTTACTGTATATGAGAAAAAATCTAAAAATATATTCGGAAAATGTTAGTTTTAGTTCATGAAATAACAAAATAAATTTTAAAATTCTATTCAATGATTTCGGTTTTTTTAATCTGTTTTTGAACACCATAAAAGAGTAGCGTAATATTATTACGTCATACCGCTGTTTATACTAAACAAGTGAAAAGCTTTGTACTTTTATTATTTTCGTAACTAAAGTCATTTTTATTTAAATAATATCTTACATAAAGGAACAGCAAACCAACGATAGGTAGAAAAATAACAGTTTTTTTTTTTAATTATAAAAAAATATGATACACAATATCAGCGCATTTGTTTACACAGCAAACTGACGTCATACCCACAGACCAATATGGCGTACACTGTGTCCAGCGTTTTCGTCAAATTACGCGCGAAATATGAAAATGTAAAATTAACTAAAAATGCATTTTTATGGCATTAATCGATTCAATAAAAAATCTGTTTTTTTTAGTAGTTTATTAGCATTTCAGAATCTAATTAAGACACTTTTCAAAAATGGGTGTAATACCCTATTATATCACAGTAAATTTCTTGTTGCTGTCATGCAGCATATTTGACCAATAATGCT
The DNA here is from genome assembly GCA_947359405.1 of Antitype chi. Lineage (NCBI taxonomy): Eukaryota > Metazoa > Arthropoda > Insecta > Lepidoptera > Noctuidae > Antitype > Antitype chi. Next base: position 7,255,359 of record OX375836.1, read on the forward strand.
CAGAATTGACCTTAATTATCCAAAATGTGGCGCAGCAGTGGTGCCCAGTGGTAACGGCCACGCCTTACAAGCTGTTGGTCGTAGGTTGGAATCCAGAAGGGCGCTGGACTTTATGTAAATCATTTCATCAACACTACTCTCAAAGCGGTGGAGAAAAACATCGTGAGGAAACCGGCATGTCCTCGAACCAAAAAACATCGAAGACATGTGACATCTACCAACCCGCACTGGTCCCGCTGATCCACGCTCTCACACAATGTCCAGGCCTGTGTCCCAGCAGTGAGAACATTATAGGCTGATCATGTATCCAGAATATCCAATACGTAAGGAGTAACTGAGTTATGCATGTGGTGATCATTGCAATTTTTTTCACCATGTCAGAAGTGACTAAAATACGGCGCCTAATCCCAGCTTATTAAAGGCCTTACCTCGTCCAATCATTCCAGGAGAACTGACATCGCTGCGCAAGCCTTCAGGTCCTAAAGCCAAGAGGACCAGGGAAGAACTGCGTCAACTATGGAAGATGGCGATAGACCAGACCATTCTACTGGTCAGGATGGAGAAGGAAAATGCTAGACTAAGAGGTGAGCTATATCGGGTGTACAAATACCCTTCACGGAGCCGAGAGTCACTTGTGCTTCCCGTAATTCATCATCGGCCTAGTCTTATACCAACTATGATGGGGTCAGCTTCCAGTCTAACTGACAGCTGAATACCAGTATTTTAATTATGTACTGAATCTTGTGCGTCGATATCCCATGCCACCCCGTATAGATATCAAAATCCTTTCATGATCAGAAACGAGATTTTATGTAATGTATCAGAAACTCGTCAAAACTTAAAAACGGCCATGTAAACATTATATTTAATTTTACGCCACATACACACACCTTACACACACCCCACACACACGCCAGACACTACACAAACGTTACACATACATACACTCATAAAATACCATACTTGAAAGCACCTCTCTAGTCTCCACTGTTGTATTCGTATCCTGAACCCCAAGATACAGACTAACTGTCTAGTTTGGGGTTCACTGGCAAATGATATTTGTAACTAGCTGTAGGTAATATTTAAGCTACTCATATGTCGTCTCAACTTGTTGGTAATCTATCTATGCTTACTGTATTACCTGGACAATAAATATTTTCTATATTTTCTAATTACCAAACAAAATGGCTGGAATAGTATTAACTAACTTGATCTTTTTTCTTCCAGAAAGCGAAGAATCGTCAGCGGTTCGCAGAATAAAGCTAGAATACAACGAACTAGGTGTTTGTGACGCCGGAGTGAGTCTGATGTGGGATTCCTTACTTACTCGTGACTCCTCACAACCCATGGCGAAGGTGGACAGGCACATGCTGACACAGGCTGTGATACAAGGTAACACACTAGTGTTACCTCTTAAGTTAATTCTAGGTTAGGAGTACTAACTCCTAACCTAGAATTAACTTGGACCTAAGATAAAGCCTTGAGGAACTACCTTGTGCATTGTTAATACAATTACTATTTGACATAAAACATTTATGTTAAAAGATCATAATTTTAATTGGTCATCGGAAGGTTTGATATGAAGATCATCAGGATATACATTTGGCATGAATAGCGTCCAATATTTTTGTTTCCATCAGTATCAAAGGCTTTAATTGAGTCAAATATGTACGTGACTCAAACACATGTTTTCGTAAACACTTGGGCAATCATGACTGCTATTATCAATGTTAGTAATATTTTATTTTGACATATCTTGAGACATGTATCCCTGGGCCCATTCCCTCTCACCAAGACGAGGCCAGCAGTGGGAACATTTAGGCTAATTATGCTACTAAATCAATAGAAATCTCGGAGTCATACAGGGGCGCAGCTTGTAAGTATTGAGGTGACCAATGAAGAGAGCGTAAAGACAGATTACATATTTGCCACGTCACTTGCAAAGTCATTCGCGCGATTATATTAAAGCCTAATTTACTCGATGGGATTTAATTTATTTGAGGCTGCAAGTCATTTGTTGCTTCAATCAGAAACTTGCGCTGCGTAAATAGTATTTCATTTGGCATATTGCCCCAGGTGTCCCGCGCATGTCCCGCGGCGGCGTGTGGTACTTCCTGGCGGAGCAGGCCTGCCTGCGCTCGGCGCCGCCCGACACGGCCACGTGCCCGCTGTACCACACGCCCTACGCCGCGCTGCTGGGAGGACTCACCAAGCACCAGCATGCCATACTCATTGATCTGGGTAAGGAAACGAAAAGTTATAACAGCAAAGTATGATCGGTTATACTAAAATCAATATGTCTGATAATTATTTGTGTGTGAATACGTAATAATTGGCTACTGGTACTACTGGTGTTGTTCTGAAAGTTCAGTCTGAACCTCACTCAACCGTTCTGAGCCGCTTGCACCTTCTTAAGATAATCTTCCGAAGGTGACCGCAACTGCAAACGTCAACAAATCGCAATGACAGACCGCAGCGACGTGACTGGTTTTTCTGCTACTCTATGAAAACCAGTAATCATGTTACTGGTTGTCACTAACAGTGACAAGACGTATGCTTTTGTAACACAAATGACCAAGAAATGCCGCAGCCTTCGACATGACACGTACAAAATTGCAGCGGCATGTTAAGCCGCTCCGGTCTACGATTATCATTGCAATGCGTTTGTGTTCCGGTTGTGTTCGTTTTCAGAAAAGCACCATAATGCGTCTCGTACCATCTTCAGATAGTCCATCCATCAGGTCAATTTAACCTTACTAATGGTCGTCAAGTGGCCGAAATTCGACCAGAATGCACTATTACATGAAATTTTCTAGGTTTCTGCATTTCTTCTCCATATAAACTTAAACTGTGCCACATACTCCACCGTCCTCAAATTTTTTCGTAAAAATTGGTACACAGTTTTTGCTTCACATACCGTTCGACGCCGCGTCGGATAATGGTAGTTGACACCCCATTTTCATCTGGAGCCAGACAAAAAAAATAATTTTGCCAAATTTCATTAGTGTGCTTTATGGGTTTAACGGGATATATTTGACGTCATAAAACATGTTTTAATTCTCACAAGCAACATTTTATACCTATTTTAATTTTTGTCTAGCTCCAGCAGGCTTTGCATGACGCTTTCTATTTCTACTCTACTGTAGAATAGAAATAGCTTGTCTACATTTCTCGGTGAAAAACTGTCAACTGTCTATACGGAAACGTCATTTTTGTCTACACTTCCGACGACATAACGCTTGTCTACGGTTCTCGTGCTAAGCCTGCTGATGAAAATGGGGTGTCAACCACCATTGTCTGACGTGGTATTAATAAAGAGGTCGAACGTGATATTAATAAAGATTATTATCCATCCAGGTCGCACATTTCCAAAACACTCCTACTTCGCATCTGCCCTGGGTCCCGGTCAGCTGGCTCTATACAACCTACTGAAAGCTTACTCTCTGCTAGACCCTGACGTTGGCTACTGTCAAGGTCTCAGTTTTGTGGCTGGAGTACTGTTACTGCATGTAAGTATATTGTAACGGTAGGCAGAAATCCAGTACAACCTCAAAAAGGAAGCGCGGAAGACAAGGTGTTGTGACGCAGCATGGGAGAGGCCTATCTCTAGCACTGGACTGCGATAGGCTGAACTGATTGAGGCAGAAGTGTATAGAAGACCCACATTTTGCTGATTATTTTGACAAAGTCCAACGGAGTGGAATGCGAGCCTTTTGCTACAATACCCGACTGTTCAGACTTGGGAAGTAAGTAAGAAGAAAAAATCTACATCTTTTTAATAAAATAAGTGATAGACATAATTTTAATACTAGAAACAAAGACAAAATAGATCAACCATTTTTCAGATTAGCTAAAGTACATACATCTTTTATGGGGTACTGTGTTAAATGTTACAACAAAATACCTTGTGATATATTGCAATTAAATGAAAGGAAATTTAAAGCTCACATTAAAAGTAAACTTTGTAAACTAGCGTATTACAAATTAGAGGATTATATCCAAGATAAGAATGCTTGGAAACATGCTGGTCCTGCTCCATAGGACAATCTAGAGTCTAGACAAAATCAAACTGGTTGCTAATTGAATTGTACATATAATTAATTATATTTATGACATTGATTTACACTCAGTAATTATTTTAACTCACACACTGACTCATTACTTGTTAATATTGTAGGAAAATCATACCTATACTTAATTTTACAATGTTTGTAAATGTGTGAACACCATGTATCTATCACAGAATTAATTTATCTGTATTGTTTCAATTTGATTCTTTTTACCCATTTTGGTATGGTAATTTTATTCTGGGTGCATCGTTTTCACACATAATTATATAATTTTAAATATTGTACTTAAAACATTTTAAAAGAGTAACGGTGGAGTTTCTTGCCCATTCTTCTCCATACGAAACTACATTTTGGAAGGGGCGACTAGAATCAATTCTATTTTAATGTAAATGTTGACGTTCAAAAGTGCCTTTTAAGTGCCTATTTGAAATAAATGCTTTGACTTTGACTTTGGGGCTCCTATTAAAATATTTCTTGTTAAAACAATCCAATGAGAACACAAACAAGGAGTCTTAGTATGCTAGAATTACATAACATCACGCCAAGTTTCCCCGACGGGTTGAACAGAGGTGTACATACTTATCGTTTTTTTTTTGAGGGTGGGAAATCATCAAATAACATCTCCTACTCTGGGTGGAACAGAAGGGCGTGTCAGATTTTTACTGACTAAAACCCACCCGTGTTCCTTCAGTTGCCTTTATACCAGGGGCCACGGTATCTCTTTCGAACAACCCGCACCCCTGGCAGGCATCGGCCTTTGTAGACCCCACCAGTTGGTGTTGACATCTCTTTGAGGCGCGCGTGGAACACAACGCGCCGTCGACCCGGGCTTGGTCCTTACCGGACAGCGAGCTACCCATTACTCGCCATCCGCAAGCCCAGGTGTACCCATAGTAAATCCACATTCCCATGTAAGGAGGCGAGTCTATTGCCGTAGAACCAAAAAATTGGAAGACACGTGACATCTACCAACCCGCACTAGACCCTCGTGGTGGATTACGGCCCACTGTCTCTCACAGCGAGGAGGCCTATATCTCAGCAGTGAGAACATTATAGGCAGATTATGCTTATGCTAATGAGGCCCCCATTTTAATAACGTATTGCATTTGTGAACAGATGGAAGAAGCAGAAGCGTTCATACTGCTCCGTCACCTAATGTTTAGAAGAGGTCTTCGGAAGCAGTACCTCCCAGACATGAGCGCTCTGCAAGTTCAGGTAACTATAATACAAACATTTTTAAAGCAAACCATTTTATTTTAAACCTAACAGCTGGTTTAACAACTACTCATAAACCATTTTGTGACTGTGTTTTTCGTTTCCTATTTTGTTTTTTTTTTATTTGTATTTACTATTTTACTAACCTCCAAATTGCAAAAAAATTAAGACAATTTAAATTTTGCGGACCACCCTGGAGCTTTAATAAACTGACGAAGCGGACTTATGCCTAGCCCATCCTAATAGAAAGCAATCGTCGCGCGAATATACCTACGCCGCGTTCATATATGTTACTTTATTCGAAAAACCAGAAAGCGCCCTCTGTCGGCTTGACCAGGCGTTCCGGTTCACCGAAAAAAAAAGACATTATGAAAGTGACGGTCGTGTATTCTTGCGACGATCTCTTCCTATTGCAACGCGGCCTAATGGTGCTTGCATATACAAGGTGTAATTCGAATAAACGCAAGTCCTGAAAGTAGTTTGTTTAGAATTGACTACTGAATCGATTTCAATAACTTTTAATATGGGTTTTATTTTAATTCTTTATTTTGCCATACCTACCGGCCGCTTGAGCCAAAGAAAATTAAACTTTATTTCAAGGCAATAACACTCAATTTTTAATGTAAGTAATAGTTTGCTTTAAATAAATAAGTTCTGGTCACTACATTATGCTTTCAACTCAAGACTCTAATTGCGGTGTATAAGGTCTTGCGTTAATTATGTTACATGTTGTAGAAACAGGTTTTCCGGTCTAGATTTGTAGGTACAGGGTGGAACTGATAGGCACAGGTCAACCCACGAATGTCCAGGGGCTTTAGTGCGAGTTTCATTTAACCATCTCGATCAAACGCATCGAGCGCGTTTGGCGCTCGGATTGGCCCTAGATTGGTGACGGATCAATCGGAGCTCCGAACGCGCTCGATGCGTTTGATCGAGATAGTTACATGAAACTCACACTAGGGCCACAGTATGAAAAAGTGTAGTCAGTACCGACAACTTGCAACTAGCATCAAAATCTTTAGCAGCATCCTCAAGCGTTTTCGACCACTTGAACTTTGAGGATCTGTAAAACTTCTATTTATTTATTTAAATGACATTTATAACACCTTAATTCTCCAAGGAGATGTTATAAGTCATAATGTTTACGGTCACACAAATTTACAAAAACTAAAATTAAATACAACTTATTAACAAATAACAAATAGGAAGGTACTCAGACCTCGCTCAATTAAGATTTTGCGAACCATCTCAATGAATTTCGGCATGTTTTGCCCGAATTTATGTTCCGATACCGTAATAATATTAATCATACGCATAGCTCGTGATGAAGGTGCAAGGTTCTAGGTTATAAGAGATCTAGGTAATAGGTAATATGGGCTGTTGTCCGCTACTCCACGTCAAAGCGCGTTTATTGCGTACGAGTGGGAGAATCGGTCATTCGGTCCACCCTAGCTCCTCGAGGAAAGCCAGCAACGCCTTGGTGTTGCTGACAATCTCACAAAGGGAGTACAAATTGAACACACCTTGCCCTCCCCAGCTGTACCAGCTGTCGCGCCTGCTGCGCGACCACGAGCCCGAGCTGCACGCCAAGCTGGAGGCGCTGGACATCTCGCCCGCGCTCTACGCCGCGCCCTGGATGCTCACGCTCTTCACCAGCCAGTTCCCACTAGGCTTCGTCGTCAGGGTGTTCGGTGAGCACATACTAACTCTAACTCGTACATGTCAGGGTTTAAATTCCATTGTAACTTTTAGTATATTTTTATTAAGCATGGACACTCGAAAATAAACTCAGTCTACATATCGATAAAGTAGGTACATAGTGTGATGAGTGGTAAGGACAGTAAATGACATATCGAACCCGATTTAATTCCTATTTTATTTTCCTACAAATATTTAATGGAGACTCTAATATAAAAATTCACATCTTTTTTTGTCCTACAATATTAAATAGACAAGTAATTGCGACCAATTTGAATGTAACTCTTGCCAACCCGTACATCGACACCGAGCTTCCGTCTACCCGTAATGACTCAAAAATCTACAATCCAACTGTCATTAGTGCCACATTTTTTTCATGCTGCTCATTTCACCAATGGATAAAATAAGAAATGAGTACTCAAGAGGAAGCCTGATAGTGGCACCGGTAACTAAAATGTTGTGTGGAATTCGGTTGTCATGTTAGGCTGTATACAGTATACAGAAAGAAAGCTGGAAACTTATAAGCGCTTACCGGCGCTTGACAGCGCTGGTCCGTTCTACACAAAGGAAGCAGGTAATTGCACGTGTTGTCGCAGTTGTTTATTAATTTAAAATGGCAGCGCCCAGCGCTGACCAGCGCGTGTTGAAACTTGTCGGAACTTGTCGGCACCGTTCAGTGCTTATCGGCGCGCGTTCATATATTTTCCTGCGCGGGTTTCCAGCGCTTTCAAGCGCCGGTAAGCGCTTATAAGTTTCCAGCTTTCTTTCTGTATACAGCCTTATGGGCATGTCATACGGAAGTATGAAGAAAATGTCATCAGGAAAGTTTTGAGTTTAATTGTCAATGGCTACAAGAGTAGAGTTAGACCAAACAAACGACGGATGGACAGTCTAAATGGTGATATGGTTAAAAAGGGGGTTACTCCCGTGATGACGACTAATAGTTAATAGTATGGAAGAAAAAGATATGTTGCGCAGACCCCAAATAAATCGTTATAAATCGGACAGGAGAATGATGACCAAAACAAAATGCTAACAGACATTCTCTTCTCCCTTCCAGACCTAATCTTCCTCGAATCCCTGGACATCGTATTCTCCGTCTCCCTCGCCCTGCTGTCTGCACACAAGGACGGGCTGATGCTGTGTGAGAGCTGTGAGGAGGCTGCAGAGTATCTGAAGCACAAGCTGCCCGACATGAACCGCGGGTTCTATAAGAAGGTTATGAAGAAGGTACGTTGTACTAAAGTATTTAAAGTATATCTAGCCAGTTGCATAAACGAACATTAAGTTTTAATGCCGTCATTAAATACTAGTCTGTCATTAACTTGTTGCAGAAAGCAACATTAGACTCGATTTTATAGTTCTTTATCTAATTTTAAATAATATTAATGAAGTATCAAACGAGGCAATCTGTCACAGTTTTTATTGCACAAAGCAAGCACCATTAGCGCCTTAAAATTGTTTTGTGCAACATCATTAAATGAATGAAATCATTAGCGTTACTGATTCATTATGTAATGCGGCATCAAAGTTTGTCTTTGTGCATCTGGGTGTATGTCTAAGATATTGTTCAGAAAGGGGTAAATTCTGTACGCATGCGTACTTACAGGACCTAACAATTCACCCTGCGTGTCTTTAACTTCCTTTATACAAGCAGCACTTACTGGCTGTTCTGTGTCAGCAACAAGTGTGTTGGCAACAAACTATTTGAGGTAGAAACATTATGTCACTAACGCCCTGTCCAGAAATTTGCTAGTTTTTTTCTGATAACGGTCTGAAACCTCGCAGAAAACCGAACTTTCAAAACTACACCACTTTAGCTGGTGAAACTGGGGAGTAATGTAATTCCTGTCTTCCTTTCTAAGGTACAGGGCATGATGAGACCTGAATGTTCTCAATAATCACCCCTTCTTTAATTCCCAGGTCCTATCACTGGATATAAGCCGTCAACTCTGCGACTACGCGGTGGAGTACGCCGTACTACGCGAGGAGATGCCGCGCCTGGCTGCTCTCACTGAAGATAACAAGCAGCTGGTCGAGGATAAGAATAGGATGGGAGAGGAGCTTGATGTAAGTTCGTCAGCTTTCCTCATCATGACATAGGCCTTTCCAATTGCACACCAAAGTTGTTCGGATCAAATCAAGTTCAGCTCGATTGCCGACAACTATCATCCACCTGCGTGGCGAAGATCGTCACTCTGCCTAGTCTGAGGGCGTCCTTTTCGTATGCCAATTCGTGGACTCCAATCAAGAACTAGTGACGTCTACCCCAAAGGTCATCGGTTCTACGGCTAATATGGCCGTCCTATTGCCATTTTTATTCATTTCATTCAAGCTTTGGTATTTGAGCCTTTTCACCATACGCTGGGCTATTCGAACGCACAATGGACCGAATGGGAGTCTACGTGCGGAAAAGGGAGTCCTATCATCATCATCATCATCTGGGCTAATCGAATAATCTGCAATATTAAATGCTATTCGGTAAAAAAAAAAACATTATTTAAAGTTACTATTTACTTGTTACACAAAACAGTCTGTCACGGTTGCAATCATCGGGCTGGTGTCCAAAACTCCCATTTAACCTGGAAATTTAACCCTGTACTCCATAGTAGATTTAGATAGGGCAGTTATAGGAGTTTATTCCCGTTGTCCCCGTACACCAAGCCCGCCCTCGACCCGACTTTATAAATAAATTTTGTTTTATTCCCCTTTTCTTTTTCCCATGCTAAAAAACTAAGCTTAAACAATGCAGATTTAAGAGGACAACGACTCGTGAAAAGTTTACTTCCCGTTGTCCCCGTTAGCCGAATGTACGTTACGGGGACAACTGGAAATAAATTTAATCACGTCCCGCTGTCCCCGTGACGGGGATATGGCATACGGGGACAACGGGAATAAACGGTTATAGGTACGCTACAAGTCCAACGGCGTCTTTTATGCAACAATATTAACCTTATCATCTGGTATTACAGGAAGCAATGGACGCGATAACAAACTACCAGAAGAACCAAACTAGACTAGAAACGATGAACAAATCCTTCGAACAGCAGCTGACATTACTGAGCAGATACATCTCTGCCCACCACAAGCAAGACATACCTGTTGAAATAAAGAAAATAGTGCAAAACCACTCCAAGAAACTGTCCTTCAAAATATTCTCCACTAAATATTCCAACGACGAACAACAAGACGATCCGAGGAAGAATTTCAAAACGGGAATAAGTTCACCGAATCTATTCGCGAAAATTAGAGAAGATTCCCCGAAAGATATTGAGCACGAAAGAAGGCAGTTTATGATGAAGAAATCTCAATCAGTACACTCTGGATTAATAGCGAATACGAAGAATACCCAACTTAAGGCTGTTGAAGAGAAAAACGGGAATCATAGGACAGAAAATATAACAGATACATTAAAAGAACTTGGCAAGAAAAACTCAGGATTTTTCGCGAGCACACACGAGCAAATACGTCAAGAAAGACTATTCGAGCATCAGCTAAAGAACAATTTCGACGAAAACTTGCGCAAGTTAGACGAAAAATTAAACGAAAAACTAAATCCGACATCCTATATCGACGATTTAAGTATCTTTCAAAGTCGTAAAAGCATGTCTTTGAATTTACAGCCGTTAAAAGACGGTAAAGTGAACGACAGTGGGTTCGTCACACCGCTCAGCCCAGAGGAGACGAAAAATGACTCGTGTTCGACCATTTCTCATCCGCTGAGTGATGTAGATGTCGATATTAAGTTCGATGGACAATCGACTAAATTAAAACAGATTAGACCTATTAAACATGTTTATGATAAATCCTAGTACTTGCTCTAATACGAAATGCTGTGTTCTTTTTATAATAATTGATGTGACAAATGCTTATTTTAGAGCTGTAGAATGTTGAAAACTTGATAGGTATCCGATTGTTGGTTCTTTTACAGCAGAATTTACAAAAAACACTTATCTTTTACACTATTATGTTTGCGTTGCTTTTGAGAGGTCTGCCATAAATAAACATGACTAAAGTCGATATTGCTTTAACGTTGTAGGTACGCTACGTATCAAATTGTTTTTGTTAATGTCGTATCAATCATTATAAAGCTATATAGTTAATAGTATTTTGAATTTAGTATTCTTCTAGTTTATGTTATAATATGTATGTATTTATGTAGATGCCTATTTGCCGATTAATATAGTGCCTAGCTTTATCCGCATCAGGGCATGAGATGCAAAAGATCAGCCAAAATATCCAAGCCAACAAAAAACCGCCTGAAAACATCGGCAGGAAACCGTCATGTTTTAGAACCATAAATTCGAAAACATGCGACATCCAACACCCGCGCTAAGCCGGCGTGGTGGATTATAGACCACTCCGTCCCAACGAGAGCAGGCTTGTGTCCCAGCAGTGGGAATATTATAGGCTGTTTAAACAGGAAAAGTTTTTAACCAGTGCGCAAATTGTAACCATTCAGCATATCATTCTAGACCCCCCAGCGCAGAAATTTTTCGTCGGTTATACAAAAAAAAACACACATAGAATGGCATGCTGAATTCATGGTTAAAGTTTGCACACTGAATAAAAACTTTTCCTGTATATATTATTATGATTATGTCCGCCACAAGCTGTGACATACTGCATTTTGTGCCTTAGTACGGATGAGATTGCATATAATATGGCTGACAGTGGTTGGAAAATCATCTTTGGTTTTCAAAAGCCTGACTGTGTTGTCAAAACTTATATTTTACTAGCGGTCCCGGCAGATGTTGTCCTGCTGGACAGAGCCACCTAGCGGGTCCAATTATGAATCTTAACCATCCAGGGACCTTATCGATCACACAAAAAATTCATCGAAATTGGTCCAGCTGTTAAGGAAAAGTTCAGTGACGTACACATGGATGGTTATTGTTATTTCGATTAGGAAATAGATTATTTGACGGCAGATTTACACCCGGTTTTTGGACCGAAAATCCAACACAAAAATTACCTAACAAATTGTCAAGCACCCCTTACCTGTTGTAATTGGTTGAACAAATTATCCACAGCCAATTGCATTACTTGACATGCGTTTGATATTAACGCGTAGATTATTTTTGGTCGAAAAATTGGGTTTTCGTAACCGAAAACTTGGACTGGTTTCCAGTAACCGGAGAGTGTAACGTACATAAGTGACATATAAATAAAATGCATATTATAAAGGGTCTTGTGTTCATAGAATAGGGTATATTATACGTTATTTATTATATAGGTTAGCTAAGAGGTTTTACTAACTAAACAACAGTGGTAACAACTCGTTCAAGTCTTTTGACTATTTTATCCCAAAAAGATCCCAGCACTGTCATGTAAAATAACTTTATTTTTCGGTCAAACATTCATCTATCATACGATCTTTCGGAAAAACGTTCTTTCGACCAACAGTTCATCGGTCAAACGCTATTTCGGGCAAATGTTCTTTCGATAAACAGTTCATCAATTAACAATATTTCGGGCAAACATTCTATCGACCAACAACTCATCGGTCAAACGATCTTTCTAGCAATTGTGACGATGAACGCATCGAATTAACCAGGAATAAATATTTTCTCCCTCTAACAGAGAGGTGGCGTGTGTCCCATCAGTGGGAACATTATGGTTTGATTATGGAAATATTTTCTTGAAGTCTAAACGTTAGGGACTTGTAAATCTAGTTTTGCGTACGGTGATAAGGGCAACTTTCTTAGCATATCCTATAAAGTAAAAAACGTCGAAAATAGTATAGATAAATAATAGTATTATAATATTAGACCCTCTAATAGCCTTGCTTATGTATCACAGCTTCCATTTAAACACCAGTAAGATAAGTGAATATATTTAAAACAAATGTTAAATATAAAATATACTTATGCACTAAATATTATTATTAATTTCACTATTAGTGGACACTTATAACTGTATGGATGAATATAAGTTGGGAAATTATATTTTACTCCTAATTTGTATTGCTGTTTTCTTGTAGATATGTATTTGTAATATTTATTTTGTATAATTTTATTTGTATAAAAATGTTTATGTAAGATGTTGTATTTATGAGTGTGGTGCCGATCATCAAAGTAGACACATTCGCCTTGTTGGGACCAACATTCATCATCTACATCATCTGCCTACCTTTTCCCAACTATGTTGGGTTCGGCTTCCAGTCTAACCGGATGCAGCTAGAATACCAGTATATTACATGGAGTAACTGCCTATCTGACCTCAACAAACACACGTTACTGGGTAATACGATACGCCTTGATAAGACTGGTTGTCAGACTTTCGGGCTTCTGACGACCCGTAACGACTGTCAAAGATCCACAAATGACAGCCGGGACCAACGGCTTAACGTACTTTTCGAGTCACGGAGGGGTCTTGGTATGTAAAGATGGTCACCCATTCACGGACCAACCGCGTCAAGCGTAACTTAACCTGATCGATCGACCCCTGCGGCTATTATTACTTAGCCACAATCCACATGGGACCAACATTGTAACTTCGAAAAATAATCAGCTGGGAAAATAATCGTCATGCATTTGGGACGAGTTTGTAGGGGCCGGACATGTCTGCCGCATTACAGATGACAAATGGGCTAAGACAACCATCCATTGTGTCTTAGTAAACGCATGACGCCATCGCGGAAGGCCGAGACGAAGATGGCGGGACGAGCTTGACTTCTACCGAAAGGACTGGCCAGTACTAGCAAAAGAAAGAATTTTGTGGAAAAGTTAGATTAGGTAATAAAGATTTGTATGGGACACTGCCCGTAATGACAAACGCTGTCCAAACGTGGACACTGACCGTTGGGTTGGTCTACAAATTCAAGGAGCGGAGCGGTCTATGCTCGGAGTCTATTTGAAGGATAAAATCATTTTATTTATTTATTTAGAACCTCAAAAGCTCATAATTAATTTACATGAGTTATGAAAAACAATTATCTCTTAAGCCAAAAACCCAGTTTCACGACATTGATAGAGGTGGGTTAACTAGAAGTAGCGAAAGAATAAATAATAGTTTAAAAAACTAAAAACACGCTTTAAAAACCAAACTAAAAAGAAGAAAATAATTTAATTCAATTAAACGCTTTTTAATTGAATTAAATTATTTTCTTCTTTTTAGTTTGGTTTTTAAAGCGTGTTTTTAGTTTTTTAAACTATTATTTATTTTAATTTTTTTAGTTCTGCTAACTACAAAAACGTGTTTTTTTATATATTTTTTTCCTTTTTTATTAAATTATTGAATTGTTATCGGTCCTCGATAAGTTTACAAAGTTTCAATGAAATCTGACTGTTTAGGGTGGGTCAAAATCGCGCTCTAAGGAGTCGGTTACATACAAACAAACAAACAAACATACAAGTGAAGCTAATAACAAACAAAAAAATTACCCACGGAGAGTTACATACTGACATACTGACATACAAGTGAAGCTAATATAAAGCGTGTAAAAAAGAAAAACCTTATACAAATGCAGCTATCAAAATAGGTAAACAAAATAGGTAATGTACAATTGTTGACACATTGTTTACATTAAAATTGGAAGTTACAAGTATGTAGGTAGGTACTAACCTATGTTAATTAACAAAAGGAAAAACAACGGAAAAACAACATACTTTGTTTAACATTGTAAATAAATTTCCACTTAGCAATTAGAACGTGCTTTGATGAAATATATCCGGAAAGGAACCGGAGTTACCGACATAGCTTGCAGAGTAAGCATGCTAAAGTAGCAGTGGGCTGGCCAAGTCTGTCCAAGAACGGATGGCCGGTGAGGCACACGAGTCCTGGAGTAGAGACCGCGTATCGGCTGGCGTACTGTGGGTCGACGACCTAAAGAAAGTGATTGGGACAGAATGGATGCAGAAGGTGGAAGACGGTATTGTGGCGTAACATGGGAGAGACCTATGTCCAGCAGTGGACTGCGATAGGTTGACTTGATTGATGGGACAGTTGATCATTTTTACACGATTACAATGTTGGTCCCACGGAGAATGTTGTTCAGTTTGATGCCCACACCCTTAAATATGAACATAACGTTCTTTGCACCAATAAACAGCATGTACGAGACATGCTCGATACGGGAAAAGTTTTTTATCCAGTGCGCAAACTGTAACCATGAATTCAGCATATCATTCTAGACCCCTGAAAAATTTCTTCGCTGGGGTCTAGAATAGTATGCTGAATTCATACTTAAAGTTTGCGCACTGAATAATAACGTTTCCTGTATTGGTTCAAAGAACTTAGGTAAATTCTAAGCCAACTCTTTAGTGATTTGAAACTGAGAAGCCTAATTTTTTATAGAATTAATTGGTGATATTTTAATGTTATTTTAACATTTGCTACTTCAGTTTATTTATATATTTGACTAATTAGTTTTTACTTGTATCTCTGCTTCTATAAAAGTTTACAACCAAAGAAACGTTGCAACCTATTTTTATGGATTTACTTCCTAAAATCGGTCTGAGGATTTTTATAAAATAAATGATTTAAAAAAACAAAAATATGTATTACAAAATATAAATTGCTCAAAATTGTTTATTTTTGTATTCATTTTAAGTATTTTATTACGTAAGGACACTGAAATTATCGTTTGGCTTAAATATAGTGAAATATTGTGATTTATTTTATAAATAATAGGTCTTTACCTATGAAATTGCCGTTTTGTATGAAAAAATTTAAACGAATTTTTTTCATGTATTTTTTATTTGTATTAATCGAAGTAATCACCCATGCAATCAATGCATCTTTGCCATCGCAGTGGCAGTTTATTGATGCCCTTCTTAAAGAAATCAGCTGGACGGGAGGCAACAAATTCTTCAAAGGCATTTTGTACTGCCTCTCGGGTATTGAATTTTTTTCCCGCCAAGAAGTTATCCAAATTCTGGAAAAAGTAGTAGTCTGTAGGCGCAAGGTCTGGTGAGTAGGGCGGATGACGGAGAGCTTCCAACCCCAGTTCTTGCAACTTGGAGACCGTCTGCTGTGCAGTATGAGGTCGCGCGTTGTCGTGCAGGAGCAGCGGAGACGAGCGATTGACCAATGCTGGTTGGAGATATGCCAGCTTCTCCATCATTGTGTTCAGTTCTTCACAGTACACATCTGCAGTAATGCTCACCCCGTTTGGTAAGAAGCTGTGATGAATCACACCGGCGCTAGACCACCAAACAGTGACCATCACTTTTCTAGGGGTAAGTTTTCGTTTAGGGCATTGTTTAGGTGCTGAACCAGGATCCAACCAACTTGCTGAGCGCTTGCGGTTATCAAACAGAATCCATTTTTCATCGCAGGTAACAATGCGGTTCAAAATCCTTCATTTGTGTGTCTGTTGAGCAGTGCAAGGCACGTCTCGACGCGTACTTCGCGCTGACGATCATTGAGTTCGTGGGGCACCCATTTGTCAAGCTTTTTTACCTTGCCAATTTGACGCAAATGGACCAATATTGTTTTGACGCTAACGTCGAAAGCTGCTGCTAATTCAGCCGTAGATTGTGTATCATCAGCTTCCACAATCGCCTTTAATTCGTCATTGTCGACCAAAGTCTTCGGACGACCGCGAGGTTCATTTTTCAGGTCGAAATTTCCAGAACGGAAGCGAGCAAACCAATAACAGGTGGTGCGTTGGTTTGTAGTGTTAGCTCCGTAAACGTCGTTGATGTTGCGTGCCGCTTGTGCCGCGTTGCTGCCACGACGGTACTCATATTCCATAATTACTCGAATTTTTAACGTATCCATGATGACGAAAAAGATTGAAATGCGATGAAAATGTAACACTAATCAATAAACAAATGACTACTTTTGGAAAAAAAAATCCATGTTTTTAAAATAAAATTAATTTGAAATTAGAATTCTTACCCAAACAAAAATTATTTTGATTTGAAATGGCAAGTACTGCAAAACGGCAATTTCATAGGTAAAGACCTAATATTAAAGGATAAATAAATTAATAGTTGACCAAAGTGATTTGTTTCATTTCTCCTCTAAGATTCAAAAACAAAATCAAAAGTCATTTATTCAAACTAGGCTGAGAGTCAGCTCTTTTTGAACGTCAAAATTACATAAGACAGTCCCCCACCAGTTCACCACTTCCTAGTGCTTTAGCTGGGAAGAAGAAGTAGCGCAACAAACTCCCCAGCAGCACAGCTGTCTGTTAAGTTAGAAGAACTTGATTCTATACAATAGTAGGTAATTAACATTACGAAACACAAAAAAACCTTAAATTTGCCATTATGTCAGCTAGCACATGCCAATATACCATCAAAACATTGAAAACCATAGGTATTCAAGGAGAAATAAATAATAAAAAATAAAAATAAAACGTAGACAGAACTTACAATCTAAATAAAAGCCTCCAGGCATAAAGGGCATGCCCGCTTAACTGATTGATATCAACCCTTCACCAGAATCATAAAGGAATCAAGCACGCGTAAATACTCAATCAATATAGACCTATCTTAAGTCAAAAATTCTAGCACTACTGTCACGTCAAATTTACAGTTCGAACATGACATCAAAATTCCTGTATCATAATAATTTATTTAAAGTAAATTATAAATAAAATTTCAGTTTATTTTTAAAAACTAAATTCTTGTGATTTTACGCTAAATCCGTAGTGTGTTACTAAATAAAATGTTTCAAGTTTTATCACTCAAAACGTAAGTTTAGAAAGCTGTTTAAAATTTAAGGATGTGTTTGTATTCGTGTAGAACGCTTGTAACCGGTGCGCTTTCTTCACAATGTTTTCCACCACCGTTTTGGGAGCAGTGGTGATTAAATTATTTACACAAAGTATAGGGCCTGTCTGGGTTCAAACCCACGACGGTCGTAACTCGACGCTGATAGACTGCGCCACTGTATATTAAAGTGAGGTGTTATACCTCATTACTGTACCCGTAAAGTAACAAACGAGTGAAAACTTAATATAAATTAAGGGCCTACGTCCCGTTTGGTAGCGTAACACGGTCACTTTATGAACCCTACTGCTCATTAACGGCTTGTCTTGAAGATTTTAAAAATATATGATTTTGCTATAGATTCATATAGATCATTTTGCCCGAAGTACTTTTTTTGTATGGTTAATACTTTTGCTGTAAAAAAATATTTTCCAACACGCAATATTTTGGCTTCTATTCCATACTCCTACTAAACGGCTTCGTTATTTGAAAAAAAAAAAATACACTGAAAAATAGATAGTTAGAGGTACCACAGAATCACCGAAGCACAATTGTAAATTCATCAAAGGAATATCCCCATTTTGAGATAAAGGCTCAGAGGTGCCCTGCGCGGGCGCGGGCGGCAGTCGTGCTTTAGCATACAAACGGGAGATGAGGATACTATGGGCCTTAATTCAATTTGAACCACGTAACCGCAAGGTGCAGCGTTGATCTCTTAAAAGGTGTACCGGTTACCAATGAAGGGCACGGGATTAGACTAGACTAGACTAGTCTTTATGGTAATCCTGCACAGAATACTTAATAGTACCGACGCGACAAATTAAAATTGGCACTCCCTTGATTTGAGATTGCCGCCGTGTTGTTATACTATGTTAGCCTTTATACAAAATTTTCAAAGCATAGCAATTATTCTAGATAGCACCTTACCGTTACGCGCATTAGAGCACAATTTCTTTGTGAATAAAATTTACCTTAACGACCGTTACAGCGTCAGGGTTGCCAAGCAAAATAAAATAAAATCGCACCATATCACCACGTATATTAGAGCACAATTCCTTTGTGATCAAATTTTACCTACACGGCCGTTTTAGCATCAGGGTAAAGCTAAGTAAAATAAAATACCGAAAAAATTATTAGGTTCATTCAAAATGATGTTGAGATACAAGTTAAAGCTGTGAATGGTCTGCCAGCTTCATAATATCCATAGATTTTCTAAATCTTTCAGCAGATAAGAAACTTAATCAAAATGTCTATGTTGAAAATACCTACGCAGTACGAGACTACAATAACTGCACAAAATAAATGGCTGAGGATACTGCAGATGGCACAACACACAGTGGAAGAGGATGATGCGCAGCAGGTAAGAAGGTTACAATAGAAGGGTTTGTAACCTGTCCTTCTGAAGGTTACAATATAGAAGGGCTTGTAACCTGTCATACTCAAGGTTACAATATAGAAGGGCTTGTAACCTGTCCTACTCAAGGTTACAATCTAGAAGGGCTTGTAACCTGTCCTACTCAAGGTTACAATATAGAAGGGCTTGTAATCTATCCAACTGAAGGTTACAATATAGAAGGGCTTATAACCTGTCCTACTCAAGGTTTCAATATAGAAGGGCTTATAACCTGTCGAACTGAAGGTTACAATATAGAAGGGCTTGTAACCTGTTCTACTCAAGGTTACAATATAGAAGGGCTTGTAACCGGTCCTACTGCAACGCAGAGGCCTCTTCTCATATAGAGAAGGAACGGACGTTGATTCGCTTGCTCACTGAGTGTTGGCGATTTCACCAATGGTCTAAAACCTAGGTCAAATTAAATTGGCTGGAAATATTTACCCACGTAATCGGTATCGATATCGTAAACTAATGTAACAAAACAAAAAAAAAACCTGCTTTTTACCCAATAACTGGGTTCTGATAGGCAGACGAATCGTGTAAAACACTGATAGGTATTCAGCTGCATCCAGTTAGACTGGGAGCTGCCTCCTATCTTAATCTGCCCAGCCTTTTCCCAACTATGTTGGGGTCGGCTTCCACTCTAACCTGATGGACCTCGTGGAGTGACTGCCTATCTGACCTGCACAAACCAGTTACTGGCTACACGATACCCCTTGGTAAAACTCGTTGTCAGACTTTCGGGCTTCTGACGACCCGTAAAAACTGTCATCCATGAATGACAGTTGAGACCAACGGATTCAAGTGTTTTCCAAGGCACAGAGGGGTCTTGGTATAGAAAGATGGTCACCCATCCACGAACAAACCGCGGCAAGCTTAGCATAAACTGATCGATGGACCCGTGTGGCTGCTGTTACTTAGCTACTAGCCCCTCACAAACTAGGCTTCCAAAATGATTAATCATTTTGGAAGCCTAGTTTGTGAGGGGCTTCCAAAATGATTAATCATTTTGGAAGCCTAGTTTGTGAGGAGCTTAAGCTCATCCTTCTTTCAGCAAGCCACCTCCAGAGGCATGCGTCTACGTGGTCGTCACTTGCCTCCTGAGGTGCTCGGCAGGAACTATGCAAGGTACTGCGACCTGGTAAACAAGATGTATGACGCTTATCTGAACAATGTTCAACTACAGAGGGCGCCGTATATACTGGACATTATTACAGTGATCATTAAAAGGTTTGTTTTAAAATCTTCTGTCTTAGGTGTAAGTACCTATGTATTTTTGGCTTATTATTGATTTGCAGGAATTTACATGCTTGAAACGGGCATATCGACACTATTAAATAATATATTAGTTTCTGTAGGCGAATCTTACGAAGTAAGTATCTCCAGAAATATCTACATATATTTATTTATTTTTTTATTTTTATTTTATTGTGTTTGGGTGGCTTACAGCTATCAGTACAAAAGGAATAGTTATATAATTTACGAAAAGCCATTTACAAGCCTCCACAGATATATTAATGATTCAGAAAGCAGTACTCCTAGACACGGCACGCATAGTCAGGAGGTTCCTTTCTCTAGAGCCCTGACCACCGGCATCTTGGACCCTGCTCCTGATGCCGATGGGCCACTATTTTTTATATTTTTAAATGTTTTTTTTATAATGATTTTTGTAAAAATATACTTAATAAGTATGAAAGAAAATAAACGAAGCATATATTAATAAATCATTTCATTCAGGCAACAAAGACCCATAACATAAATACCTTATAGACCCGTACATAATTATTGAAAAAAAAACACATTAGTAGCACTTCACTTTGCACTAGCTTTCCTTTGTGCTGTCCTGTGGAACTTGTCCGCGGAAGGGACGGAACACCACGTCCTGCTGCCAAAAGTACTCTTCCATGACGACAGGCAGGTAACAATTCGGACCGCGCACCACGATCGCCTTAAGGGGAACCTAGTCGCGGCCTCGAACTCACTGGTAGGCCTGGCTAAAAATCACGCTGTCTCACCAGGCTTCATGTCCGACAGAGATAGTATCAGTAATGAGCAGTTAGACGCTAGTCTACAAGCACAACGTTATTGAGTGAGATGCAGGATCATTTATACTAAAAAATTGGCGAAAAAATTAAGAAAAGTCCTTTGGAAGATCGGGTTTTATGAAAAAGCCAATACATAAATCAATGACCAATAAAGTTTATTGAATTTTTCGATAATTGAACTTTGTCGAAACCGACTTGGTTTTGAAGATTTTACACTTCTTACACACCCAAAATTAAGTAAAATTAGCAAGAAAAACTAATCTTTGTTGGCTCCTAACTTTTTAATGGGTTTTTATTTTAGTATTCTGTTTCCGTACAGACAATATTAATAATGAGACAGAACGATAACATATTTTACTTTGGAAGTGCCAAGTCAGTCAGTGGGTACATATCCACGTACCAACCGCGGCAAGCGTAACCTGATCGATCGACCACTACAGTTTATAGATCAATAAATTAGACTTTTTCCTAATCTTAAGTTCCTAGACTGAATGATTTTATTTCTGTGAGTAGGTTTATTCAAACGCTTTTACACGTCAATTATTTGCTAGGGGTGCGAGTTGTTCGAAAGAGATACCGTGGCCCCTGGCACACAGGCAACTAAAGGAACACGGGTGGGTTTTAGTCAGTAAAAGTCTGACACGCCCTCCCGCTCCACCCAGAGCGGGAGAAGTTATTTGACGATTTTCCACCCCAAAAAAAAACCGTCAATCATATTTTTTTTAATCTAGATAATGTCGGCGTTTCCTATCTGACTACTCTGAGAAGAAACGCCGAAACAAACTCAGAGGTCACAGTCTCTATTAAAGTCCAGACATAACCTTGGTCAGATCATGTGAAGAGTATAGACCACCTACAATCTCCGTCTTGTTTCCCAGGCTGTACGAGCTCCGTAACGAGCTGGTCCATATTATAGTGAACGATTACATCTACGTCGATTCGGCGTTAAAACAACTTCATATGACTCCCGCGGACATAGAGGTAAGACTGCCTCGTATCGACATGAACTATGCGGGATGGCAGGGACATTGACACGCTAACTGTAACCATAAATTTAACACATAATTCTAGAGCCTGTAGTGCATAGAAATATTTATTTGTGCTGCATGGGGCCAGCTGGCATGGCAGGCTGATACCAGTAGGGGGAATCTACCGGGCCACCTAATTATGTAGTAAAAGGAATACTAGGGTTTTAGAACAATTCCAAAACCAGACCGGACACAGGACGTATCTTACCACCATAGGAGACACCCACAGACAGTATGGAGATCGATGTCAAAATACATACAGCTCACGTTAAGATAGATTAGTCAGATTAACTCCAATTAGAAGAAAATTGCTGACTTTAGCCTGTTAAAGTTGAATAATGACTAACTCCCCGACTAACTAAAAATCCAGCCAATAGCGAGTCGGACTTGCACACGAAAAAACACTTTTCTTGTATGGGGACCTCTTTCTCTCTTAAATTTTAAACTTTCTTTTATTTTTACACTCTTTATATTAGCTTCACTTGTATGTTTGTTTGTATATAACCGACTCCTTAGAGCGCAAATTTTGACCCACTTTAAACGGTCAGATTTCATTGAAATTTTGTAAACTTGTCGAGGACCGATGACAATTCAATAATTTAAAAAAAAATGAAAAAAAAACCGTTTATGTAGTTAGCAGAACTAAAAAATTGAAAATAAATAATAGTTTAAAAAAAACGCTTTAAAAACCAAACTAAAAAAGGAGAAAATAATTTAATTCAATTAAAAAGCGTGGGGTGCCTGACATTAAGTGATTATAAAAATACCTCAAAAAGCACCCCACGCTTTTTAATTGAATTAAATCATTTTCTCCTTTTTTAGTTTGATATTTAAAGCGTGTTTTTTAGTTTTTTAAACTATTATTTTAATATTATATGTTGTAATAGCGGCAATAGAAATACATACTTTGTGAAAATTTCAACTATATTCCTATTACGGGTCCTTAGATACAGCCCGCTGACAGACAGACGGATGTACAACGGGGGCTTACTAATAGGACTGAAGTAATGCTGCCTCAGTAATCCCAGTATCTTTTTTTTCAGATAGTAGTTCCATACCATTTGCCTCTAGAATCCCGGAGTGATAATGTAGAGAAAATCTTGCAACAGATGTGGGTAGATGCTTTGAAGAGGAAGAGGGTAAGACAAAAAAAGGAAGTGTTTTTTATCGAGAATTATCCGTTGGGAAATTCAACCTTATCTTTCTGCCTTTAAATGATAAATGATTTTATTTCTGCAAGAAGGTTTACACAAACACTTTTACAAGTCAATCATATTTTTAAAACTAGATGAGGTCGGCGTTTTTTATCTGACTCCTCTGAGAGGAAAGGCCGAAACAAACTCAGAGGTCACAGTCTCGTTTAAAGTCGAGACATAATCTTGGTTAGATCATGTGAAGACCATGTAGATTGGTGTCTGAAATGGTCTTTAGAGGAAGGAACCTTGCAAACAGATTGAGTGGACCTGTCCAGTCAGTGCATGCATTTGTCACTTTGTCCCCTGTTACTTGGGGTAGGAGCAACACGTTGTCTTCTTCCATTTTCCCCTGGCAACCGTCACGCTATCATTCACTCCCTCCTCTTTCATATCATTCCTGACACAATCCATCCATCATTTTTTTGGCCTTCCTTTCCCTCTCCATCCATAAAAAAATCATCACTCTTTTAGTCATATGCGTTTTGTCCCTTCACATCATATTCCCATACCAAGCCATACCTTTAAAATTTTCTGTCACTGGATAACTTAACTAACTACTGGGATAAAATTTCATCAAAATCCGTTCAACTTCATTATCATCATCATCATCAGCATCTACAGCAGTCCACTGCTGGACATAAGCCAGGTCCAATTGCATGCCATTCAGCTCGGTTTCGACAACTCTCTCAGTCACCCTGCGAAGATCGTCGCTTCACATATTCTGAAGGCGTCCTACCTTACGTTTACCGATTCGCGGTCTCTACTTAAGTATCAACTGGCAGATGGACTTACTTTCGTATTTTCTTATTGTTAGGCAGACTCATTGAGTCTGATAACAATAAAAAAGTAATTGTGTTAATACTTGACAGTTTATATTATAGCTGCTGTACCGCGCCTTAGGTACATACCTAAGGCGCGGTACAGCAGCGCACATGCGGAGGGGCGGGGGACGGGACGCTGTGATTGTTGACGAATGAGCGGCTTGCACTGACGAATGAGTGGCCTGCACTGCTCCCCCGTCGCGCCGCGCTCATGCCTAAGGCGCGGTACAGCGGTATAAGTCAAGCTTAAAGTATGGATATTCTCTGAATGAGAATTTTCTGATCTTGGATGAATTTGTGTAATATCCTAATCTCGTACAAGCTGACGTTCGGAATGTCTTCAGTATAGTACCGGGTCAATCTAGCTCGTCCGTCTTTTTTTAGGCCAATGTTGGCGACGAAACGTCTGAAGAAGAGAGTGAAGCTCCACGTAAGTCTTCTTCTATCGTGACGGTGATAAAATAAATATGCTCAACGCAGTAGTAGGCCTACTGACATAGACCACATAGATTTGATCGCGCACTGGGCTTACAAACTCTCCATGTTAAGGTGAATGCGCAGTGGTAGACCGTGAATTTCAAAATTTTCTTACGTTTTTGCAATTTTCAGGTCAGTGTCAGGTTGTATCCTCATCAAAATGTGATTTGCGAATATAACAGGTACGTGTTTACAGAATTATAGTCATTAGAATGTCAATATATCTCTTATAAGTTAGATTTGTTCCACAAGCACTTTTCCATAAGAAATTTGTTCTTATGGAACAAATCTAACTTAGAAAGATGTATTATTGATTCTAATGATTATAAATCTGTAAATACGTACATGTTATAGTCGCAAATCATATTTTGATCAAGAAACAAGCTGACACTCACCTGAAAATTGCAAAAAACGTAACAAAATTTGAATTTCGCGCTGTACCACTGCGCATTCACCTTAAACCGAGCTTAGAGAATCCAACAGATCCCGACGCGTCGAAAAAACGTACTGTTCGATTTTAAAATCTCGGTGAAGCAGTGAATTGAAGACCCAAGTAGGTACGCGAAAAAATCCCAGCGCATATATTTTTATCTCCGTGCGAAAGCGATCAAGTATCGTTACCCGTAATCTTGTAGTCAAACTATCCTTATAGTTTGACTACAAGATTAATAGGGAAGGCAATTTTAATGATATGAATGTATTTGTATTTATTTCAGCTGCCATTGTTCAGATACTCATCCCTAAAGAGTATACACATACTTTGAATATTCAGAGGCATGAGAGATACAGGTAAATAATAGAATGAAGATAATAAGTTTGTGAAAAATGTCGTTCGGGAATAAATTACCAATTAAAAAAAAATGCTGAATGGGCATGCTCTTGAACTCGATCACACCTGATGCAAATACGATTGATGAGGTGTAAGGCAGAACGAGCATTCCCAGAAGATGCCTGTTCAATTTTGTTTTGAAGGAAGACGGGTTAAATGAGGAAGGGAACACCGATGCAGGCAGGCAGTTCCACAGTTTGGCTGTGCGAATAAATAATAATGAATGTGGAAGAGAAGCGCTGAGTACGAAAGGACACCAAAGCGAAGAACATACATATTTCCATTTTAAAGGGTGATTGCAGGCACATGAGACATCGCCTCTGTCTGCGATGGTGAGCACTTAGCACGAGGTCTTAGCGCGACCACAACTTGCTTACCATTCAACCCAGTTTTGTTAAGATCCTTAAAATGTTGGTCGGGACAGACTGGATGCGGAAGACAGGGTGTTGTGGCGCAGCTAAGGAGGGGCGTATGTCCAGCTGTGGACTGCGATAGGCTGAGTTTATTGATTGCACATGAAAAAGCCATGGATACGAAAGATTTTTGTACCACTCTTGCCACTGACGGCGCATTCAGTGCCGTTGCTTTGTGTCGTAATTATTGATGTACAAAAAATCCAAGATGCACAGTCTCGAACAAAAATAACAATAAAAACTGTCCCCAATTATACGTCAATGGTTATAGTTATGATACAACCGACTTCAAAAAAACACTACAAAGTGAAAAATAAATTTAATTTCGGAAGTCGGTGTCTTTGGAGCTGTTTTTAAATTTTTTGTCACCGCCTTCCGAAATGAAAGTTATTTTTCACTTTGTAGTGTTTTTTTGGAAGTAGGTTGTTTTTTTTTTTGGAAAAAGTTTTTATTTTTCACTTTTTAGTGGTTCACATGTGCTTACCCCTTCACAGCATAGCGGCGTGATGTTATGTTATGAACTGGTGTAAGCAATAGACAGACATGAGATTTCAGCAATCCCAGTCCATTTGCTATTATTTATTAAGGAGTTCCGTTGCCTATCTCCAAAGTTCTTCATCAGATCTTCACCAAATTGAAATTAGACCACTCCAAGAAAATAATCTTCCCAAAAATACCTAAATTGCTTCGTGTGCCTATAAAATTTGAAGAGTTCTCTCTATTTCTCCAGGATCCCATCATCAGATCCTGACTTGATGATCATGGGACCACTTGGGAAGTATACCCTTTCAAACAAAAAAAAAATCCAAATCGGTCTAGCCATCTTCGAGTAATCGGGGAACATACATAAAAAAAGGTTCCGACGAATTGAGAACCTCCTCCTTTTAAAGTCGGTTAAAAACACATTTTTTTGCAAATTCAACCTTACACGGATTTTTTTTTTTTGGTGGGATTTCATCAAATAACTTCTCCCGCTCTGGGTGGAGCGGGAGGGCGTGTCAGACTTTTACTGACTAAAACCCACCCGTGTTCCCTCAGTTGCCTGTGTGCTAGGGGCCGCGGTATCTCTTTCGAACAACCCGCACCCCTAGCAGGCACCGGCCCTTACGGACCCCCCCATTTGGTGCTGACATCTCTTTGAGGCGCGCGTGGAACACAACGCGCCGTCGACCCGGGCTTGCTCCTTACCGGACAGCGAGCTACCCATTACTCGCCGTCCGCAAGCCCGCGCCTACGGTGGCCGGGAATCAGCCTGGGATTCCCGACGCCCAGGGCTTCTCCTGCGGCGACTACGGCCGTGAGGGCGCATATACTGCCTCTCCCTCACGTGCGCCGCCTCCCTCTTCGCGAGCATTACTGCTTCGCAGAAGGAGGTGACGGCTAACCATTCACTCTCGCTCCGTACCATGGCCTGAACCAGGGCCGGACGCGAGAGATCGCCGCCGCCGATCGCCTCCACGAGGACACGGCGGTGCTCCGCCCAAGCCGGGCAGACCGCCACCGTATGCTCCACCGTGTCCTCAGAGCGATCTTCGCAACGGAAACACCCGGGCGTTTCCTCCCGCCTTATAAACAGGAACCTCCCGAAACAACCGTGTCCGGTGAGGACCTGCGTCAGGCGGAAGGTGAGGACGCCATGCCGCCTCTCAAGCCACTCCTCAAAGAGGGTACTTACCGCCGCTATCGTGGCGTGCCCAACCTTACACGGATGACAGTGGTTTTTTCAAAGCATTGTCCAAAAAGACTGGCTGAAAGATAACTGGCGATACTATTTGACACCAGTGCACATTGCGCCTTATTTATGCAGAGTCAGACGTTTTTGAGACGCTGATTGCGTATCTTGGGTTTTGTATATCAATGGTCGTAAAGGTAAAGACAAACTGAGCCCACGTATGCAACGCAATATGAGATCTAGACTCTTGAATTTGTATGAAAACAGTTGACTCAAAAACATACTTATCATACGCAACGCTGTCACACGCGTCCCACGCAACGTTAGATCTGTCGATCCAGATAGATAGATCCGAATAGACGTTGGGAAGGGTTCGATTCGAAAATGGGAGACGAACAACTGATTGATTTGGTTACGAGATTTGAAGCTATTTATAATATTAAATGCATTGAGTATTGTGATACTACATTACAATTAAAAAAATAATACAAGAAATATTCATTTAAAAAAACAAACATAATACAGGAAAAGTTTTTATTCAGTGCGCAAACTTTAACCATGAATTCAGCATATCATTCTAGATCCCCCAGCGAAAAAATTTTTCGTCGGTTTTACAAAAAAAAATCAGCTATTTCATAGAAAAGTGCAATACCTACGCGGTCAAAATGTATGGAACAGCTGATTATTTTTGTAGAACCGACGAAAAACTTCTGCGCGACTAAATAAAAACTTTTCCTGTATATCGTCCTAAATTCACTATCAGAATCGGAAAACATTGTACACTACACATTTTTTTTTGTTTTGGCTTCGCACGGTTTGTGCATTTAGCCAGTGTCAAGTAATTTTTCTTTTCGATCAAGTAAATGCTCCGACATCGGGCACGAAGTTACGAAACAGTCATGGTCGACTTTAGTTGGTCAAATCAAAGTTATTGTAAAGCGGTAGTAACTTTACAACAACCTAGTAGGAGTTTTTGGGGGGAACACGAAAAGTCCACGTTAGTCACTTATTTTCACCTTCACTACACTTGTGCACTCACACGCAACTAAATTGAATAATTAGGGTCTGAAATGGCAATGGGCGTTCCTCAAGGTTCAATATTGGGTCCATTCCTCTTTTTAGTTTACATTAATGATTTACCCTATTTACTTCTAAATCAACCGAAGATGGTGTTATTTGCAGATGACACATCATTGATATTTAAAATAGACCGACGTTCACAAAATCTTGACGACGTGAATAACTCTATTCTTCAGGTCCAAGATTAGTTTACGGTAAATAATTTGGTACTAAATGGCACAAAAACCAAATGCATTAGATTTAAATTACCAAATGTTAGAAGTAGCGAATGTGACATCATATTGAATGGAGAAAAACTGGAATTTGTTAATCAAACGGTGTTCCTGGGAATCACGCTAGACGAGAAATTACAATGGGGAGCTCATATAACATCTCTTGCGGGGCGGCTAAGCTCGGCCGCTTATGCTGTTAGAAAGATCAGACAGTTAACAGATGTAGAAACCGCGCGATTGGTCTATTTTAGCTACTTCCACAGCATTATGTCGTATGGCATTTTACTGTGGGGTCGGGCCGCTGACATTGAATCCATCTTTATTTTGCTAAAGAGAGCTGTCAGAGCCATTTATAATCTACGTCGCCGCGAATCCCTCAGGGAACTGTTTAAAAGGATTAATATTATGACGGTACCTTGCCAATTCATTTATGAAAATATTATGTATGTAAGAAAAAATCTACATCTTTTTAATAAAATAAGTGATAGACATAATTTTAATACTAGAAACAAAGACAAAATAGATCAACCATTTTTCAGATTAGCTAAAGTACATACATCTTTTATGGGGTACTGTGTTAAATGTTACAACAAAATACCTTGTGATATATTGCAATTAAATGAAAGGAAATTTAAAGCTCACATTAAAAGTAAACTTTGTAAACTAGCGTATTACAAATTAGAGGATTATATCCAAGATAAGAATGCTTGGAAACATGCTGGTCCTGCTCCATAGGACAATCTAGAGTCTAGACAAAATCAAACTGGTTGCTAATTGAATTGTACATATAATTAATTATATTTATGACATTGATTTACACTCAGTAATTATTTTAACTCACACACTGACTCATTACTTGTTAATATTGTAGGAAAATCATACCTATACTTAATTTTACAATGTTTGTAAATGTGTGAACACCATGTATCTATCACAGAATTAATTTATCTGTATTGTTTCAATTTGATTCTTTTTACCCATTTTGGTATGGTAATTTTATTCTGGGTGCATCGTTTTCACACATAATCATATAATGAATGTAAATATTGTACTTGAAACATTTTAAAAGAGTAACGGTGGAGTTTCTTGCCCATTCTTCTCCATACGAAACTACATTTTGGAAGGGGCGACTAGAATCAATTCTATTTTAATGTAAATGTTGACGTTCAAAAGTGCCTTTTAAGTGCCTATTTGAAATAAATGCTTTGACTTTGACTTTGACTTTGAATTCACTACCAAAATTATACAATTTAATTCGCTATTTCACTAAATTTAATGAGAATGAAAATTCGTGCGACATGTCCCAACGCGATCCCGCCAAAAACTCCCATTGTACACTAGAGCACCCTGAAGAAATGACATCTGAGTCTGATGTCAATATGCTTTGTGTACGCGGGAGAAGAGTGCACATTAACTCTCCCACGTTGCTTAGTATACGTTGCATACGTGGGCTCAGTTTGTCTTTACCTTATATGTCGTAATGCAGAAAAAAATCATTAAAGTTTTTAAAATATTCTTTTAGGCAAAGCAATATGAAGGTTACTCAAGCCAAAGCCTTGGCGCGTAAACTGTATTTCTTGCAATCAAACGAGCCAGCCCCAGTAGAAATGAGGACTAAGGCAGCTCTCTGGATTCAAAAGATATATAGGTAATCTTCCTTACTTTATAGGCCAAACATCACTCTGTCTCTGTCAATTTCAAACAACTGAATGAAAAAACACGTTGTTTTAAATTCGTTTAGCGTTAAATGTACTCAGTTATTGATGGTACAAGCATTATTAAATAATGATCGAGGTAATCAATCTTCTGTTTGAAAACGAAAATTTTATTTTATTCTATTTTTTAATATGGCAAGCAAAGCCGATGTCGACTATTCTGCCAATGTCTAAAGTGAATTGGAAAAACGTGTGCGTCATTACATAAAATAAAATAAACCGATAATGATCTTGGATGATACAGTTGGGATAACTGTTGATCTTGTGGGGTTTGTTCTGGACTGAAACTGTGTGAACGTCTATTAACTGCTCCCAAATTGCAATGTTAATTTTTATTCTTTTTATTTTTTACAATGTCTGACATATTTTCGTCATTATTTGACATTATACATCAATTTTACTACTATTTATTATTAGTGATTGTCATCGAAATCATGTCACTTGGTTCAAATAGATTCATTTTATATAGGTAGATTCTTTTACATATTGTGAATGAGAGAACGTTGTAGGCCTTAGAGACTAGATTTGTAGACGTTTTTCTATTCTGTATTTTAATTCCTCTAAGTACCTGGTACTTATTGACTGGCCTGCACTGTCCTCCCATACCTATTATCACTGTAATTTGAAAACATTGTAAAAACCAATTATTTTTAAAAGAGTAACCGTGGAGTTTCTTGCCGGCTCTTCTCCATAGGAAACGACAAATTGGAACCGTGCACCTAGCTTCTGACGTTTCATAAGTGCCCATGCAGGCTTATGTGAAATAAAATATTTTGATTTTGATTTTGATTGTTACTAGGTTTAAACCATGACTAAATAAAACGTTATTATAAATTGAAGTTTATCACTAGTTCATGAACTATATTAAGTACTAAAGTTAGTCCGTCGAGACCCCTAGTTTTATCTTTGGATTTGACATTATGTACTAATTAATTTGAGGTTAGCTTTGATTATTTTTGTGTCTTTTTATTTACTTATCGAAAGAAATGGATATATACAGGGTGGCCCAAAAGTCGTGGATCAAACGCAACTAGGGGTTAGATGGGGTCATCAGCCGCAAAAAATTGTTCTACGGGAGGTCCTTAAGGTCAACCCCTGCAGAGTATAATTTATTTTGTGTTTTTATGAGAAATTTGACTTTTTTTAACTAATTCTTATTAAAATTCGAAAAAATCTACATCTTGTATCTTTTTTATAATTTTCACTAGATTGGTACTGATGAGTCCTTGCGTTAGACATGCTATTCATGGTTGTTTATTGGGTGTGTTGAAGATAATATTAAGTTATACGATTATTATTTTTTCTCAAATCTTAACTTTTTATTTACTTCGGACCCAACTGTGAAAAAAAAACTACTCTACCGAAAAGTGACCCTGTATTACAAGTTTTGGCGCATTTAATAGGGATTCTGAAAAGGTATTGGGTAGGTCCTGCCATCTTTGAGTAATCGGGGAAGATCCATAAAAAAAAAGGTTCCGATGAATTGAGAACCTCCTCCTTTTTGAAATCGGTTAATAACACTTGAATTGATTAAATAATGATTTAACAATACAAGAATACGTCATAAATCGTTTTATGTCTAAGTTACAATACCTATATTGAACAAGCCCCACTTGTTACTTTAGTGCCTGACATCAGACTCGCAATTTTTGCTATTTCAGAGTTTGTGACAAGCTCTGAAAGTTGACAAAGATTTAAATTTCACCGTAGATTAATAAAAAACATATTTCAGGAACTTTATGAAAATAAAACGCAAAAAAGTTAGAGATAATGAAGAAAACATACTACTAGGTATCGCACCAGATCCTTTCAGAAGAGGACTCAACTTCGTAGAGGAAAATAACAAGGTAACCATGACATAATATAATCTCACGTCCCTTTTCCTCAAAGCGATCTTCCTCTTCCTCTCCATCCATAAAATTTTATATTCATCACTCTTTTAGATACAAGCGTTTCACGTTTACGTATGATGTTGGTCAGCAAAATTCTCTTTCCCTTATCTCAATTTATTTGTGGTCGGCGCAACATGTTTTTGGTTCTCTCTCCTGACAGCTGTCACTCTATCATCCACTCCTTTTTCTTTCATTATCATTCCTCGCACAATCTATCTAATCTAAAATTCTGGATTGTAATTTTAATTTCGTTTTTGATTTGATTTTGTACGATTTAAATTTTGGCAGTATTTCGATTTCAATTTGGTCGAAAACATTGTTATTTTTTCATCCTAAGTAAATATACTTATACTCACCGAACATAGCTAATAAGCTATGTTCGGTGAGTATATTAACTTACCTAATTTTAAGCAGGTGCCCAGAATCAATCGACAAACACGTAATGCATGATGTGCTTACCTGTAAGAAATTGGTACACTAGTCTATAAGTACATTGGATGTATCTCATATTTTTGTATCAGTGTATTCAATTGTTGGTGAGCCAAATAAATAAATAAAAACATGCTGCGGATGGTTTCCTGTGTCATCTATAACCTCACACCATTATTCTGTGGTGCGCAAGTTCGCCGTACCGTAAAGAAACCGTGATGTTGGGCCTTAGACTTGACCAGTTTTTCATCCACCACAATTATTAACAGCTATACGAAAGACGTAAGAACACGAGATTGAAGATTAAGGAGACGTATCTCAAAGAGCTGGAGAAGGGGAAGACCCGACTGCTTATGCTTAAAAAGGACGACATAATAGAGGACATCACAGACGAGATCAGGGAATGGTTTCGTGAATGGTGAGACTATTACAAGCTGTATGGCGATTTTCATGGAGACGGTATATTTTGGCATAAATCATACATTGTTCACCGAAGAGAGAAAGAGGCCCGAGGCTTAGCTGAGGGCCTTAATACACAAAAGTTGTAAAATACTGATATTCAGCGGCATCTGGGTAGACTGGAAGCCGACCCCAACATAATTGAGAATTTTCAAATTTTATTGCAATATCGGATTTACGTTAGTCATAGAAATGATTTCGGTTCTGAAAAGCATGGCCCTGCGATGCGCTGTTTCCGAGTTAGGAGCTTTTGTTGTGGGGCACTATGGAGCATTATTATTATTTTGGGAGTGTTCTTTTTCTCAGCTCTAGGCTGGTTTAAGCTACATTTACGGGCCAAAACCAAGTAAATGTAGCGAGTGGTGAACTTTATGTTGAGAGTGTGTTTTCGTCCAACTGCATAAATTTCCTAACGATTCTGCATGTGTTTAGGATGGCTGCTTTCTGCAGATTGATGTAGAGGGATTCTTCTAGGTCTATTACTTTCAAGCTACGGAGGAGATGGTTGGGAATAACACCTGTCGTGGAGAGAACTACAGGAACAACATAAACTTTATCTTGTCTCCAAATTCGTGTTACTTCTTCCTTAAGTTCAGCATATTTGCTTATTTTTTCAGTGATTGTTTTTTGTAAGTTATGGGTGTTCGGAACTGCAATGTCTATGAGGTAAGTAGTTTTTCTAATTTTATCCTGAAGGGTTATGTCTGGTCTATTGTAGTGGATGGTCCTATCTGTAAGTATGGCACGATCGTAATACAGTTTATGTGTGTCGTTTTCTAGGATAGTTTGTGGCGCGTACTTATAATAGGGAGTGTTAGTATTTTTTATGAGATTATGTTTGTTTATTTATTTATTATTATTATTATTAAAAGCCTGTGATGTCCCACTGCAGGGCAAAGGCCTCTACCCTCCTTCCACTTCTCTCGGTTTAATCCTGCTAGTGACCAGTTCTTGTTGAAGGAGTCCAGCTCATCCCGCCATCTCCGTCTGGGCCTACCGCGACGTCGCTTGCCATTAGGAGGGACCCATTGGGTCGTAAGTTTGGCCCATTGGTTGTCTGACATGCGGCAGATGTGTCCAGCCCAATTCCATTTTAGTGTGGCAGCTTTCCAAGTGACATCAGTTATCTTTGTCATTGAACGGATGGTCGTATTCCTAACCCGGTCTGTTAGTTTGATGCCCAGAATACTTCGTTCCATAGCCCTCTGGCAAACCTCGAGCGTGGACCTCTGCTGATTTGTCAAAGACCATGTTTGACCACCATATGTGAGGATGGGAAGTATGCACACGTCAATGAGTATGACTATGGAGCAAGGACTGCAAAATTTTCGGTTCTTTTTTTTCCTAATTTTATTACAGTATCGGGTTGATCCTGGCCTTAGAAACTATTTCGTT
Organism: Antitype chi; assembly: GCA_947359405.1. Classification (NCBI taxonomy): domain Eukaryota; kingdom Metazoa; phylum Arthropoda; class Insecta; order Lepidoptera; family Noctuidae; genus Antitype; species Antitype chi. Next base: position 7,290,065 of record OX375836.1, read on the forward strand.
TCTGAGAAGTATGGCCCTACAACGCACTGTTTCCGAATTATAGGCCTGCGAAATTTATTTTAGTTAATAAACCAATTGTTATAGAATCGAGTTTTTGGTATCATTATTTAGGTGAACTTAACATCTGTTAGACGAGTAGATAAAAAAGGTAGTTACCCGGGGTGAATTCTGTAATAACCTTGATTAACTAAAAAAACTATGTTACTTTTAACGTAAAATTGATCTTAAGCATTTATTTCAATATGATGCAGCATTTACGTGTGTCAAATATTTGGGTGTGATGATCGATGATGGACTGAAATGGAACAAGCATATAGAGTATACTGCCAGCAAAGTCAGGAAAACAATTCACCTCTTCAAATCATTAAGGCAGTCTGCGGACTTAGAAATCCTAAAAATGGTTTACTCTGCACTTTGCCAGTCCATCGTCGGCTATTGCATTCTAGCTTGGGGTGGATCGGCCAAAACTAAATTCCTCGAGCTGGAGCGTGCACAAATGGCGGTACTTAAGGTTATGTTGCGGAAGCCTTTTCGCTACCCGACTCATCAGCTTTACACCGAGCTTAAACTCTTAACTGTGAGACAGCTATTTGTACTCAGAGCCACTCTCTGGAAACATAACCAGGTACCACCCCCAGACTTAAATAAACGTGGTCAAAGAATAGTTTGCCCTACCACTAGTCATAGAACTTCCTTCGCCAGACGACAGTTGTATGTACTGAGCTCTCTTGTCTACAAAAACATTAATAAGTCAACACAAATAGCTAGATTAAACAAACAAGATGCAAAGGCTAAGCTGAAGAACATGCTGTACCTCCTAGACTACGCTCAAACTGAGGAACTACTAATCACCCAGACATAAGTCACAACATCCGATACAAAGCACCTAATTTAGTCACCGTCTTATTCTTTAATATTACAGAAGACCTCTCGACTACTTACTAACTGAAACACAGTCTTACTCTTACTTGCGACACCACTACATTCACATTCTAAGGCTCCTCACGTCACACTCACATAACACAAAAATACATACGTTTCCCAGTCACACACACACACACCACACACACACACACCACACACACACACACGCCACACACACACACTCACAACGCAACAAAACACACGAATCCCTCTCACACAAACTGAATCAGCCACTCAGTCATTTTACTTTTATAGTCTAATTTTAATTTAAGTTTTTAATTTGTTATATTTTTTGTTTCCTTTTTTACTTTTTTTACTTTGTTTTCAAATTTTATTTTAGTTTTCTTTAAATCACTATATAATAATACAATCTTTTGTACAATATCACCTTACCAGCTCTATATTTCCATAAGGGTTTATAGTGTCCAAGTGGCAGTAGAACACTGACTCCTAAGTCACAGGTATTCCTAGTTTAGGAGTCAGGGTTTCAACTTTGTGTTCCTTTAATTATTGTGTACTTTAGCTAGTTGCTAAGCATATTGTAAGGCCTTGTATCAATAAAAAATTATTATTATTTGAGTTATTTAACCCATTATTAATACTTTTCTGCTGCTAAAAGTCTTTTTTTCTATGATAATTGGGATTTTAAAGTTACTGTACTTTTAGTATGCATGCTCCATAAAAGGCGATCAAAACACATAAATGGCTGGCATTCAGGGGGTGTTGGGTTCCGACCCTATATGTAGAATAATTTTATTGATAGAACAGAGCAAACTACCACCCCTTTAAGCTTGTACAGACCGAAACCGAACATGTGTATTCCAAAATGGTAGCTCGGATGAAAATCTTTTCTAGAAAGAAATTGTTGCTCTGGTCGAAAGTCACGAGATGACGTAAAATACCCGCGAAATATTGAAAAAAATAAAAGTCTCGAAAATTGTACTGTCCTCTGCCCCTAACGGTACGCAAGCTTAGACCGACCGACACTATTTAACAAAATTTTCGGAGATTTTTTTATTTTTTCAATATTTCGGGGATATTTTAAGTCATCTTATGGCTTTTTTCATGGTTTTCAATCAGAGCAACAATTTCTTTCCAGAAAAGTTTTTCATACGAGTTACCATTTTGGATATATTGTAGCGGCACTACAGAAAATACTTCAAAACAATACCTATCTAAAAATACAAAAAGAGAAGTGGCGCCATCTACAATGTCACAGGAAAACTACGCAAGACTCACGTCACAGAAATCCTACATCGCGCAGTCAGAGTTTACCGCGCGACTCGCATAGGTACAACATCCCGACATCAACCGCCGGGCAGTTGCCCACCAGACACAACACCCGTCTGATCGGACGATCCTCCCATTACCATAGAGTATGAGTGAACTTTACACTCTGTTCCTGGAATATAGAGCGTTTAAAAATATACAAAATAAAACAAAACTCCTAATTCGGAAACGGTACGTCGTAGGGCTAAGCTTCTCAGAGCCTAAATAGTTTCTATGGCTAAGATCTACCCGACACTGCAATAAAATTGGAAAAATATCGAAAAAAAATAAGTCCAAAAAAATATTTTTTTTTCGTTGGTGCTCATAGTGCTCCTAAGACTCCAACTCCAACTCCTACAACTCCGCCCCTAAGACGAGCCACTGAACGAGAAAAGGCTTGGCAGATTTTGAGTGATGAAACGGATGATTGTATTCTTAACCACTTTCTTCCCAGCTTAAGCACTTGGAAGTGGTAAAGGGCGGGCATTTTGGGGGGACTGTCTTATGTAATTTTGACGTTCAAAAAGTGCTGACTCTCAGCCTACTTTAAATAAGTAACTTTAGATATGATTTGAAAACCCTGTTTTCAAGTTTGACTCACACTCACTTGCACTAACCCCCAAGTCACAAGCATAAGCCTAGTTTAAGAGCCTATGTTTAACACACTACTTCTGCATAATATTGTAAAGGTAACAACGCTGTGATATTTAAAAAATAAGGTATTTATCTATCTAAGTTTCATAGAATAGAATATAATTAGATTTATTTCTCATTCTTAGATGCTTATAAAAGATTCTGGTTCCAGGTACTACGGTTATAATTTTTTCCCCCAATTCCCGTATGAGTTGGAAGGCGGTACACTGATCGTTCTGAAGGGAAACTATCCAACAATAGCCGAGCAATTGGAAGAAGACGAGCGATTACTTAAGGAAAAAAAGGGAAAGACTAAAGACCAGGTAAAAATTTGTATAGAATATTTATGGTTGAAGAAATTTAATTGTCACATATAGTTGCAAAACAGAGTCTAAGAGCAGTGGCGGTCTAGTAGTAAGGGCCGGGGGGCCCCAACTTACGAGCTGTGTACAACACGAGTTAGAACAGGGCAGGACACTTTACTTTGTATATTTAATTTCATCACCACTGCTCATAAAATGATGAAGAAAAACATCGTGAGGAAACCAGCATGTCCAAAAATTTGAAGACATGACTTCTACCAACACGCACTAGGCTCGCGTGGTGTATAACGGCCCAATCAAAGCGAAAAAGCCTGTGTCCCGGTAGTGGAAATATATATTCTTATTGTGATGTGATGTGACATGTCACCATAATTTTTCATATCATACACAAACAGACCTTGTGGTTTTATGATGTGCAACGTGCAAATAACATTCAACTGAAGATAGTAAAGCCAGCTTATTGGTTTGAACGCGCTAATCTCTGGAACTGGCAGTCGAATTTGAAAAACTCTTTTTGCACTTGATAGCCCAATTTTTAAGGAAGTCTATTTAACATCACGCTAGGCTTGATAGGAGCCGAGAAAATAAAGAATGCTTAGCGAAAACGAATTAATAGTACGACAAAGACGCGGACAGAAGGTTATCACTACATAGTATAAACCAAAGTCGCTTCCCGCTGTCTGTTTGTCCCTATGTATGCTTAGATCTATAAAACTGCGCAACAGATTTTGATGCGGATTTTTTTAATAGATAGAGTGGTTCAAGAGAAAGGTTTATATGTATATAAAATGCTTAATATAGTAGAGAAACACTGATAATTTTAGAGGTTTCTAATCTGATTTCGTAAATAAACACATTTTTTTGCGCTTACATTGCAAACTCTGGCTGAACCCTACGTGATAGATCAAAATAATGTACTACAGTATTGTACACCTTAAAAAGTTCTACAACAAAAGTCCCGGATGGTATATGTCTATCTCTTAGGCATAACCCACAATAACCATGTTTTATCCTTTACTTTTTATGATAAATAATGGCTTATTTACGAAGCGATTTTAAGCAATAGGTACAGCATTAATCCTTATCTAATTAAGTACATTGTGCATTTAATATTATATCAATATTGTAGTATCGTAATTCGAATTGTAATATCGTAAATACTGTCCATGTTTACAGCTTAAAGAAGATAGGAAACGGGCAAAAGCAGAAGAAGCGGTAAAAGCCAAAATGAAGAAGCATCAGGAAAAGATAGAGGCTGAAGCACTGGTGAAAGCTAGGTGCGACCCCTTCGGTGACCCGGGGTACACGATAAAAATATCTGGCGTTATGGAGAATTTGATTAAAGTACTAAATTCTTATCTACTTTCTTGCTTACCTAGCTTAATTCCGAACCAGCTCGTCCCTTGCTACCCAAGGCAAGTCCGTACAGAAGGTGACCTTAGCGTGTAGTCGCTTAGTTTTTAAGCCCTGCCTGGAGGCCTGAATTTCTTGAGGTTGTCGGCTCAAGTCCAGTTGAGCAGCCGAGAACCTCCAAAGGTCCTCCTCCTATAATAGCATCTCGCAGTTCAACAGCAAGATACCATTAACAAAAAAAAAATCTGCCTCACAGTTCGACCGATCCAGTTAAGCGTACTTGCCGAAGTCGATCCAGGGATGTGGGACCATTTAAACATACCGAGACCCTTCCGTGCCTTCCCAGCGGTCATTCGTGGGTCTTACATAGTGATTACGGATTGTAAGAAGCCTGAAAGCGTTTTTTTTAGGGTGGGAACTTCTCCCGCTCTGGGTGGAGACTGACTTTTACTGACTAAAACTCACCCGTGTACCCTCAGTTGCCTGTGTGCCAGGATCCACGGTATCTCTTTTGAACAACCCGCACCCCTGGCAGGCATCGTCCCTTGCGGGCCCCTTCAGTTGGTACTGACACCACAACGCGCTATCGACCCGGGTTTGGTCCTTACCAGACAACGAGTTACCCATTACACACTCGCCGTCCGCGAGTCCGCGCCTACGGTGGCCGGGAATCAGCCTGGAATTCCCGACGCCTAGGGCGTCTCCTGCGGAGGCTAGGGCCGTGAGAGCGCATATACTGCCTCTCCCTCACGTGCGCCGCCTCCCTCTTCGCGAGCATCACTGCTTCGCAGAAGGAGGCGACGGCTACCCGTGCACTTTCGCTCCGTAGCATGGCCTGGACGCGAGAGATCGCCGCCGCCGATCAGCCCGAAAGCGTTGACTGGGTTACGGAGTTCAGATAAGGGGCCATTTAAAGTATTACGTAAGCACTATAGAGAGGCGGGGGGTCTTTGCTTTGCTTATTTTTGATGACATGGGGGATGGAGGGTCTGGATGGTGATTACGTCAGCAGAATTTATTTATTAACTTTTGGATTTTCTACAAAATTTAGTCGATTTTGGTTTGAACACATATGGCAACCCTACTTGTCTAGGAATGGTTCGAAGAAAACGATGACAATATACCAAAATCACAAGAAAGTGAGCAGATACGTTAGGTGTCTGCTACCAATGTTTACGTGAGCATGGGAGGGGGGAGTAAGAGCTTTGCTTACTTTTGCTGACGAGGAGGAGGGGGGGGGGCAATAATTGCTAAAAAACTGCTTACGTAATACTTGAATGGCCCCTAAGTATAAGTCACTCCAAGTATAAATTTCGTATTCAGCTGCATCCATTGAAGCTGTATGCCAACCCCAACATAGTTAAGCTGTATGCCAACCCCAACATAGTTAAGCTGTATGCCAACCCCAACATAGTTAAGCTGTATGCCAACCCCAACATAGTTAAGCTGTATGCCAACCCCAACATAGTTAAGCTGTATGCCAACCCCAACATAGTTAAGCTGTATACCAACCCCAACATAGTTAAGCTGTATGCCAACCCCAACATAGTTAAGCTGTATGCCAACCCCAACATAGTTAAGCTGTATGCCAACCCCAACATAGTTAAGCTGTATGCCAACCCCAACATAGTTAAGCTGTATGCCAACCCCAACATAGTTAAGCTGTATGCCAACCCCAACATAGTTAAAGGCCTGGCAGATGATCATGGTTCAGTTACTATTTCAGGTTATACGAAACTACCGACTAACATGGTCAATTTACGATCAATATCCACCTGAAAAGTTTGGAGAAGTAATCTATGGCTACATGAAGCCACTCCTGGTGGAAGATGTGATGAAGGAGATCCACTCTGAGTGCAGGAAGTTCGTCGATGAATTAATGAGGTAACGTCCTCATTTAATTTTTCAGGTTTCGAGAAATCGAATTAAAAAATCGAGTCAAATTCCCCCCTTTTCCAGTATAGTTTTTATATTTAATGTTGAAACCTCACACAGGATTGATCTTAAAATGCTGATTAAAAAGCATCGGTTTGAATACAAGCAACTTGGATTGACGTACCCAAAACTGAAACCCAGGGCGAAGCCGAAAGTCCCTCGACCGCCGAAGAAAATAACAACAATAAGTAACAGGTTTTTAAAAGGTTCACAGGTACCAAGTATTTCTGCTATTCCATTACTTAATAGTACTGTAGAGGTTAATGACATTCGAACAGGCAAATTAATTTAGACAGAGAATGGTGTCAATTATTTTTTTCACCATTTTAACTAAAATAAGAATATTGCTATATCTTACTGGCAGAACGCGAAAGAAAAAGATGGGTGACGCTTTAGAACTGTCAAACTAAATTACCTTGAATTTGGCGTGATTTTAAGGGCCTACGTCCCGTTTGGTAGCGTAACACGGTCACTTTATGAACCGTACTGCTCATTAACGGCTTGTCTTGAAGATTTGAAAAATATATGATTTGCTATAGATTCATATAGATCATTTTGCCCGAAGTACTTTTTTTGTATGGTTAATACTTTTGCTGTAAAAAATATTTTCCAACACGCAATATTTTGGCTTCTATTCCATACTCCTTCTAAACGGCTTCGTTATTTGGAAAAAAAATACACTGAAAAATATATAGTTAGAGGTACCACAGAATCGCCGAAGCACAATTGTAAATTATAATAGAATATCCCCATTTTGAGATAAAGGCTCAGAGGTGTCCTGCGCGGGCGCGGGCGGCAGTCGTGCTTTAGCATACAAACGGGAGATGAGGATACTATGGGCCTTAAGCATGATGAATTTAGTTCGTCGTAGTTGCGCAATAGCCTAAATAAGTTTAGCTGGTGCACGACAGAATCAACGCCAACTTCGGTTTTATCGTGCAACGCAACTTTGCAAAGAAATCAAGATGATAAAGGGGATTCTGCCAGCTTGCATAGAATAAAGGAACTTATAACCCCTTTCAGGGTTTATAATTAAACAAAGATTGTTTGCAGCTCAGTGTTTTCTTCACTTCCAGGTTGTTTTTGACCTAGGAATAGTGACGAAGCCAACAACAAAATTCAGTGATATCTTTGGAGACTCCAGCTATGTGGCCTATGATTATAACATCAGGGATCCAGATGCTTCGTAAATATTACTATCTGCTTAACTTAATTTTTTCGACACTAACATACCAAAAAAAACTTTTTCTAAAAAAAAACAACCGGCTTCCAAAAAAACACTACAAAGTGAAAAATAACTTTAATTTCGGAAGTCGGTGTCTTTGGAGCTGTATTTAATTTTTTTGTCACCGCCTTCCTAAATTAAATTTATTTTTCACTTTGTAGTGTTTTTTTGGAAGCCGGTTATTTTTTTTTTAGAAAAAGTTTTTTTTTCACTTTTTAGTGGTTCACATGTGCTTACCCCTTCACAGCATACCGGCGTGATGTTATGTTATGAACTGGTGTAAGCAATAGACAGACATGAGATTTCAGCAATCCCAGTCCATTTGCTATCATTTATTGAGGAGTTCCGTTGCCTATCTCCAAAGTTCTTCATCAGATCTTCACCAAATTGAAATGAGACCACTCCGAGAAAGTACTCTTCCAAAAAATACCTAAATCGCTTCGTGTGCCTAAAAAATTTTAAGAGTTCTCTCTATTTCTCCAGGATCCCATCATCAGATTCTGACTTGATGATCATGAGACCACCTGGGAAGTATACCCTTTCAAACAAAAAAAAAATCCAAATCGGTCCAGCAATCTTCGAGTAATCGGGGAACATACATAAAAAAAAATATAAAAAAAAGGTTCCGACGAATTGAGAACCTCCTCCTTTTTGAAGTCGGTTAAAAATAGAATTCATTTTAGCTGCCCCTTCCAAAAGATAAGAAACTCTTTTAAAATGTTTATAATATTTGCAGACATTAATAATTATAAAATATTATTTGAAAATATACCAAAAATGAACTGGACTGATTAGTACTATCTATCTTCATCTTCGACGTGTGGATTATTTCATTTAAAATTATACTTTTTAAAGCTATGACCAGAATCCAGACACTTTGACAGCGTTATCATTTGCTTCCTATTGCTACTACACAATTTGATTTATGAGCAATGCTAACCACGATTGCTCTGAATGAGAAGAAGCCTTCGCCCTGAAGACGAACTGGTATTATGTTACTAGTACCTTATACATTTCCAGGTTCCCTCCACCAGGCTACGGGGACATCAAGCGTCGGTTGATGCTGTCATGTGTCCTCGGCTGTGGCATACAACCTGGAGCTCCCAAGAGGAAGGGGGTTATGCTGCTCGGTCCTGACAGGAACGGGAAGTCTTTCTTAGCTGATGCTGTTGCCGGGGAGTTGAGTACGTCATCATCATCATAATCATTGCTAGCCTTATACCAACCAGCAGGCTTAGCATGACGCTTTTTATTTCTACAAAGAATAGACAGTGCTTTTTCAATACAAAGAGACATTTCGTTTCTCCATTTTTGACATCGCACCGTAGATATCCTTCTACAATCTGTCATTATGTCTTTCGTTTCTAACGATCTTTGTCAAGGTCCATATATTATGTAGACTATTTCAGAAGAATATTTCTTCCCAAACTGTCAAAATCACACTGACAACAAACTTCCTACTCGACGGACACAAAGTATAAAGGATTATCTACGAAATCATGATTCTTTTAGAACGCATAACTGTGATAATTAAAAGAAAAACATAGCTATCTTCTCCTAATTGTACATCATTTAGTTAACAGTCATGTCTATTCTTCCGTCGACAAATCAGTACTCGTGCTAAGCCTGCTGTGCTGAGTATGTGCGTTGAGTACGTCATCATCATTATAATCATTGGTAGCCTTGTACCAACCAGTGCTGAGTATGAGCTTGCTCCCTTTTGTGCCTAAAAGTCTCATCCAACTCTTCCCTGCGATCTTCTGTAAGTCGTCCACCCACTTGGCTACGTGTCTATCGCTTATCTTCCATAGAAATGGGAGGATCTTCCGACCAGACGGGTTTTGTTTGGTGGGCAAGTGCTCGACGATTGATGTCGAGACGTTGTTTATACAGGGTAAACTTTTAACCAATACGCAAACTGTAACCATGAATTTAGCATATCATTCTAGACACCCAAGCGCAGAAATTTTTCGTCAGTTATACAAAAAAAATAATCAGCTAATGCATCCATTTTGACCGCGTAAGTATTGCACTTTTCTATGAAATAGCGATTTTTTTTTTGTATAACCGACAGAAGATTTCTTCGCTGGGGGGTCTAGAATAATATGCTGAATTCATGGTTACAGTTTGCGCACTGGTAAAAAATGGATCCTGTATATATGCTAGTTGCGCGGTAAACTTCGCTTATGCGATGCAGCATTTTCCGTGACGTCAGTGTGATGCGTAGTATGCATGTGGCGATGTAGATGCCGCCACAGTTCTGCCAATGCTCCTTCTACCGTTTCTCAGCAACCATTCTATTAGAGCTCTACTCCACCTGCCATCACCACGTCTAGCCAAGTGTCCTGCACACCTGCATTTCAGAGCCGCTATCTGTAGTCCTTGTGTCCAAGTGTGTGTAGTTTAAACGCAGAAGTAATATTTTTTCGTCATTTAACATTTCTCGGGACCCTGGGACCTTTGGTTGGTGTTTGAGGGGCCTAAGTCAATTTGCAGAGGCCCGTTAGACAACTTTTGAGTGACAAATGACAATTTGCGAGCAGAGTATGGGCAATTTTATACAAATGATAGGTTTTAGGGCACTATTACAAAGCGTGGCAGTATGACATTTGAGGCGGTACCTACTCTGTGTCACGTTGTCGTGCTAATTCGGAATTACCGAAGCGCATCCTTTTTCTGCTTGAACAGTGTACCTACCCTAAGCATCCTCACAAAAAGAGGCTCTTTTAAAACGAAGATTTTATTTTCAGATGCTGTCAAAATTGACATAAGTCCAGAGGTATTCACTGCCGTAATTAATCGTCCAAAAAAGATTCTGAGTCGAGTGTTTGTCACTGCAAGGGCCTTCCAACCGGCTGTGGTGTTCATGAAAAACGTTGAAAGGGTCTATACTAAAAGGGTGCGATTGAGACTTACTTCTTACTACCTCAGTATAAATATGGACAGTACCGAAACTACAAACAAACGGTCGGTAACTCGGAACGGCACACTCACACGCGCGCGTATCTACGAGACTTAACAGCGAAGGTCGCGGTGCTCTCAGCGACGCGTGTGGTGTCGAGACGAGTTACACATTTTTCTCTAGCAAGGGACGGGCTGCATCAGAATGATTCGCAGCCACCATCTTGAATTTACATTTTGACCAACGACGCTTTATGACGCTTAACAATTTCTACCAGTTAACTCCTTTCGCAAACCCAAACGCTCCGATGGAGCGTAGGTAATTATGTCAACAAATAAGGTTTCTATACTGTCAATACTTATACCACGGCATAAGTATGGACAATATAGAAACTAGTACTTACTACTCTCTAAATTATTGAATATTATCTTTTAAATCGGTGTCAAAATAACACATCAGTCGCAACAATGCGGCAGAGACCATGGCCATGAATATGAACATTACAACTATGAAAATAAAGTTCATTTTCGTAACCCCTAACTTAGAAAAACAAAATTAAAATGTGGTCTTAGAATTCTGCTATAAGTTACAGGGGAAAGCGCCACGGTAGCCCGCAAAATTCAATGATCAATGACAGACGTTCATACATAAAAATTTCGTTTATTCCCTCGATATAAAATATACTAAGTATAAAGCGTGTTTTTTTAGTTTTTTAAATTATTAGTTTTTTAGTTAGAATTCGCGGGCTATCCCAGCGGATCCTCCTTAGGCACATTAAAAATGAGTTATTTCTCCGTAAAGGTGCCGGCAGAACAGAAGTACCTTAAAGCAACCAGTCTAGATCGTGTTTTACAGAAGCTAGTCAAATCGATATCCCACGAAGATAAAGTTATTTTTATTGGTAAGTGTAGCTGTTTTTTATACATAAACATATTTGAAGGTATGACTGTGTGCATTACGTGTCCTAGGTTTAATTCCCGCAACGCACAGTATGAACTTCTATCTACACTAATAAAAAGGAATGATTTGTATGTTTGTAACGAATAAACTCAAAAACTACTAGACCGATTTCAAAAATTATTTCACCATTAGAATGCTAAATTATCTTTGAGTAATATAGGCTATATTTATTACTGTTACGCGCTAAAGCTAAAGTAATGTCAGTTTTAGTTACCACTAGCGCCATCTAGTATCGAGTAGCAGAATTAATTGAGTCAAGATCTTTCTAGAAATATCGATGCCAGAATCTTTTAGAACTATCAACATCTGTTCAGTCGGGGCCGGTATGTACTCGAACTTTCTAGATGCTTCTACAGTAGAAGTTTCTCGAATGTTCCTAGGGCCCTATAAAAGGCCGGAACGACCCGGCAGTATTGAACAAGCGATACAGGCGAGAACATTTGAAGCGATCTTCAAGTGCGATTTAGAGTGATCAGTAGTGCAATTGTGTTTTGTAATTAGTGTGTTTAATTAAAGTGTAATTTTTGGTCCTTCATATTGGCAACTTTTAATTGTCACGAACCCCAAGCTCGTAAAATTACTATGTAGAAATGTTAAAAAAATAAATGTCCACTTGTGCGAAGCCGGGATGAGCGGCTAGCAATTTATAAAAAAATTGGTGAAGTTCTTTTGAAAGGTCATAAACGAAGTACTTCCAACCGTCGTGCCTTTATGACCACATCCATGGACGCAAACGTGTCGTTCTGTAGTTTCTGCTTAAAAAGGAAAAAAAGTTTATGAATGTATGTATGAGAAAATGGGTACAACGTCGTGGAATTATGAACTTGGGCTAACACTGATTGAGCTTTCATTTTCACCATCATTTTTTTTCTATGTTAATATAAATGCAATTTATAGTAGGTACGCTACAGCCCATAGCGTCACAGCAGCAGCTACAGCAACATCGTCGTCCTTTCCACGAAGATCGCGAAGGCAACTGCGAAGCTTTGTGAGTCTGGAGAGTCTGGAGACACGTTTGCACATGAAGTTCGCGGGATGAATCGTGGCGTGAATTCACACCAAGATCCACTCCCGAGTTTAGAATGGGAAATCCCATCAAGTACACGGCTTGCATCTCTCGAGTCATGCAACAGTTGCACTTGTTTGTTGCAGCAACATGCAGTAACCCGTGGGTTGCCAAAACTAAACCTCTGCTGAGCATGTTTGATGAAGTCCTTCTAGTCCCACGAACTGATTATGCAACTTTACAGCAATTCTTCTATAAAAAATTTCAAAGGTATACCAAAAACACGACTGCTGAAAAATCACGCTCTAAAAATTATAAAACATGAAAATATTATCATCTGAAAGCCGAGGCTTATGATCGGTTACTTCTTTTAGAATTTATTGTTTACATGGCATACTACGAGCACAGCTTAAAGACGAGAATATTTTCTCGTTTCATACTTTTCAAATAGTTAGCACGGCCTTTTCTATTTCTACGAAGAATATACTCCAATAAAAGTCATATTTCGTTTCTCCATTTTTGACATCGCACCGTCGATATCCTTCAACAGTCTGTAATTTTCTTTTGTCTCTTTCATTTCTAACGATCTGTGTCTAGGTCCTTATAAATGTAGACTATTTCAGAAGAATATTTCTTCCCAAACTGTCAAAATCACACTGACAACAAACTTTCTCCTCGACGGCCACAAAGTACCTTTATACGATTATCTACAAAATCATGATTCGTTTAGAACGCATAACTGTGATAATTAATAGAAAAACATAGCTATCTTCTCCTATTATTCTTCCGCCGACAAATCGGAGGTCGTGCTAAGCCTGCTGGTATGAGTATGTTTTTGTTTCCAAGGATAGAATTATTTTATTTGCCTATGAATGAGTAAACTTTATTGTATGTAACTGATGGTTTTCATTTTCTATCGATATAGTCAGAAGTCCGGATTCAATCCCTAATGCCATGGGACCACGGGTAATTAAAATTACCCATGGACCCGGTAATGGGTCCAGCCACCCGGACCACTGGTGATTTTTCAGTAGTCTGGTTTTATTTTTTGAACTTTCTATTTATTTTAATAATTTTTGGGTTACTTCGCAATTTATACATATGGTTTTTGATATTTTTGAAATGCTGAATGTATTGAAAATTCTGATTAAGCCCTTTCATTTGATATCCAACACGGCATCACAGAACAATATGTTTTTTAGTTCATTACTTCATGTCGTTTTGAGGGTGCCATAATCAATTTAATGTCACATAGCCTACAACCAGCGGACGATCAAGAAGCCTTTAATGTCTTAACTTCACTACCGCTTCTATCATGTATATCCTTTGCAGCATCAGAAGCATACCACGTGACTACCCAATCCAGCCACTCGCTCAACTGACCCAAGGAATTGGGTTCGGAGACATCATTGAAGTATACAACGATGTGATGACACCTGAGAGGATCGTCAGGTACATAATACAGTAGTTTCTTTTTTTTGAACCTGAGGTTGTCTGCTGCTTAAGCGGACTTGCCTGTGAGAACCTTAATAAATTAAGGGTAGCAGCTAGGGCAAAAAAACATAAAACTAGAGCGATTGCTCGCTAAGGGCACGGTGTGGGGTATGGAGCTCGGCTTAGGGGATCTCTGGTAGAAGGCAGCAATAGGCAAGATCGGACTGAACTGCAGTTTACAATAATTATTTCTAGCACTTATTCCTTCTCGTGGCGAAATAACAACAGCCACTGGTCTTTTGATTAGGTTAAGCTACGCTTGCCGCAGTCGGTCAGTGGATGAGTGACCATCCAAGCACGTTAAGCCGTTGGACCACAGTCGTTATGGGTCGTCAGAAGCCCGAAAGTCTGGCAACCAGTAATTACCAAGGGGTTTCGTTTTACCCAGCAACTGAGTTGTGGAGGTGTGATACGCAGTGGCTCCATATAAAGACTGTAAGCCGACCACAACATAATTGAAAAAGTCTAGGCAGATGATGATCTGCATCCGTTTAGACCGGAATGAGGTGATCCCGCAGAGAACCAAAGTTGTCGACATAGCTCACAGAATTAGCAAGCTGAAGTGGCAATGGGCCGGCCATATTAGTCGTAGAACGTAGACGTGTTCTTGAGTGGAGACCGCGAATGGGAAAACGTAAGGTAGGACGCCCTCAAGCTAGGTGGAGTGATAATATTCGCAGGGTTACTGGTAGCAACTGGATGCGAGTTGCCGAGAATCGAGTTAAATGGCGTGAAATTGGAGAGGCGTATGTCCAGCAGTGGACTGCTGTAAGCTGATGATGATGATGATGATGATCCGTTTAGACTGGCAGCCAGCCCCTACTTATTTAGTTGGGAAATAGTCTTGTGTAGTTCGTGAACGATGAACGAATAGGAACAGTTTCTTAGAACTGTACTAAAAGAAACGTTTCCGACTGCTGACTTGTAATCGGTCTATTAGTTCTAATAGCTCCTCGTACATTTACAAAGAGCCATACTGTATGTCCGAACGAGAACGAGAATGACAGCGACTGATTTGACTGATACGATATCAATGGGACTTTTTGCTCTGAGATCTATGGAAGTACTGACTGAGAGCGAAGACTGAATAGAGCTAATAGAACTAATATAATGAACTAGTTCACTGACCGAAATGAACTAGTACGGAGCGATCTTAAAATGACCGAGCAGGCAGAAGGCTATTGGGAAAAGATTAGTCAGATGGTAATTTGCATCTAGTTAGACTGGAAGCCAATCCTAACAGAATTGTCGAACCGCTAGGCAGATGAAGATCTACATTCAGTTACACTGGAAACCGACACCATTGGCAGATGATGATGATCTATTTTTACACGCTTTACTCGTATATTAGCTTCACTTGTATGTTTGTTTGTTTGTATGTAATCGACTCCTTAGAGCGCGATTTTGACCCACTTTAAAAGGTCAGATTTCATTGAAATTTTGTAAACTTATCGAGGACCGATGACAATTCAATATTTAAAAAAAAAATTGAGAAAAGTGAAAAAAAAGGAAAAAAAAACACGTTTTAGTAGTTAGCAGAACTAAAAAATAGAACATAAGTAATAGTTTAAAAAACTAAAATGCACGCTTTAAAAACCAAACTAAAAAAGGAGAAAATAATTTAATTCAATTAAAAAGCGTGGGGTTATTAATTGATTATAAAAATACCTCAAAAAGCACCCCACGGTTTTTAATTGAATTAAATTATTTTCTCCTTTTTTAGTTTGGTTTTTAAAGCGTGTTTTTTAGTTTTTTAAACTATTATTTATTCTATTAAACAGTTATGGCTGAAAAAGTAAGGAATTTAAGTATTACTTGTGAAAGGCAACCGACATAGGCCGAAGAGTTGCCAAATTTAAGTGGCAGTGGGCAGGGCACATTGCTCGCAGAACAGATGACCGATGGGGCTGCAAGGTTCTGGAGTGGCGACCGCGTACCGGAAGACGTAGAGTTGGAAGGCCTTCCACAAGCTGGATCGGCGACCTTGTGAAGACCATAGGAATCCGCATGGAGGCACAGAAGCGATCGAAGTGGCAGAGCTTGGAGGCCTATGTCCAGCATTGGACGTATTTCGGTTGAAATGATGATGGTAATGTAAATGTTTGATTTATTTCAGATTAAATGTACAAGAACTGTCTCCCGCGGAGTTTTTACAACTGTTTGTAGAAAGGAACTTAGAACCTCTATCAATAGCAGTAAGTATTATTTTCACTTAGCAAATGTCCCATTTTGTCCAATCTCACGTTTGTTCACGACAAGTTCCAATACTATACTTTGGTGGCCATAATTATAATAATCAGTTAGTACTGTTCCCACTGCTGGGATTCAGGTCTCCTCTCTGTGAGATCCAGTGCTCATTAAAAGCTTGTTTATTTTTTTATCATTTTTGGGGTTCAAAAGGTAAAAAGGAACCCTTATGAGATCGCTCTCTTGTCCGTCTCTCCGTCTGTCTGTCTGTCTGTCCGTGTGTCACCACCTATTATCTTAAAAACATTATTTGTATTTAATCTGTAAAAAAAAAACAATTGACTTCCGAAAAAACATTACAAAGTCAAGAATAACTTTAATTTCGGAAGTCGGTGTCTTTGGATAGGTATGTATTTAATTTTTTTGTCACCGCCTTCCGACACACCGAAACACTACAAAGTGAAAAATAACTTTAATGTCGGAAAATTGAAGTTATTTTTCACTTTGTAGTGTTTTTCGGAAGTTGGTTGTTTTTTTTTTACAGATAAAAAATGATTTTTCTGAATGGCCATTAGTTCTACCATGAACCATTTCAAGGTTATCAATTAATTACCGGACACCCTGTATATACCAGTCGCGCGGTAAACTCTGATTGCGCGATATAGGATTTGTGTGACGTCACGTCATCGATGCGTAGTTCGCATGTGGCGTTGTAGATGCCGCCACAATCTGTATTATTCAAATATTCTTACAATAGATGTTATTTACAGGACTACCAAAAATACGTAGATTTTTTCATCGCTAACTCTGGGCTGCAGAAAGACAGAAAAGATTACGCTCTCATCAACCTTGTCAGAGAAAATATGTACGAGCAGTCGTCCAAAAAGAATAAAGTTCCGAAGGACGACTTGAAGTAAAACAAAAAAAATCCGCACACCGAGAAAATGGGTCCAACTGGCAGATTTCAGGAAGACACTTAATGGACCCATTTACAAATGAATAAAGTTTAAATTCATAAAACATGTCACCAAAAGATATACCTAAGTAAAAAGAGTCGTCGGTTATATTTCCAGTTTAGTAAAAACTGTTGGATATTTTTTTTTTTACTATAAAAAAAAAAACGTTTATTTCAGACCCATAACGTCCATTTGGTTAGTATACAAACGACTTAGAAACTAGTGTTAGTACTTACATCTACTGGAGAAAAAAAAAACTATATTTATTAGATATTACGCCACAGTTGAATGTAGGCGTATCCAATGTCCCAGTATGGGGCTGTCCCACCTATCCGCTATAGCATTCAGGATGCTGGTTGGGGCTGGCGTGTACCCTGCGCATGAAAGCGCATCGCTTGCGCATAATGAACAAACAGTTCATATAACAAATTCAATTTCTCTCGAAAACATCCATCTGATTCTTGCTAAACTTGGAATATATCCGACAACCCTGTTTTCTTATTTATTTATATGACTGTACTCAGAAATGGCCGTTCTTTCATTTATTGTAGCCATTAATATACAAAAACAGCGCAGCGTCTTAAAAACGTCCGCATAAATAGCAATGAGCGCAGGTGTCAAATAGTATCGTCAGTCATCTTTCAGTCAGTCTTTTTGGACATTGCTTTGTAAAAACCACTATAAGTCAAGTCATCTAAGGTTGAATTTGCAAAAAAAAAAATGTTTTATCATAACTGACGCCAGCACATCAAGCTACCCCAATCTGTCAAATTTATTTGATAGATTTTCAGCTTTATTACAATATGCTAAGGTTCATGTTCAATTGGGAAAATTTGACAGTTTGGCATGGCTTGACTTGCTGGCGTCTGTACAAGTGGGGACAGTTTTGAGTGTTACCTACTTTTGTTAGAGACTGTGCATCTTGGGTATTTTTTTTGTATTCATTGATGCACCACAGACCATAGTGATCTTTATTGTCGATGCTATAAGTTTGCTGTCAGTAGTGACATATCACTGACAGGTGTCAAAAACGCATTCTCTCATTGGAAGGCTTGTAAAGCCACGTCTACATTATCGTATGCCGAATGTGAATCTACGCAAGACATAGTGTCGATTTCAATAAAATGGCATACAATAATTGAACGCAAATTTGCCATTCAATATTTGTATGCGAGTTCTGTTTCATCTTCATCATCACTTTAGCTGAAATACGTCCCAGTGGATTTGAAAGGTTTTTAAGAAAAATTACACAAAAAACTAGAAGTTCTGTGAAATAAAATAAAAAATAGACGTTAAGTGTTACTGTGAAAATAAAATAAAATATGTAAAGTTTTATTTGGAATGTAATGTAAACAATGATTATGGAAAATTATAATTTTCAACTAAGTATGGCTTCTTTTATTATTGGCCTGTTCCAAAAACATAATCAGCTATAATGTTCCCACCGGCGGCGGCGGGTCACAAGCCACGTCTCTGTGAGAAGGAGTGGGCCATAAACCACCACGCGGGTTGGTAGATGTCACATGTCTTAGATTTTTTGTTTCTAGGACTCGCCGGAGTCCGCTGGATGCGGGAAGCACAGAACCGGTCGAAGTGGCGGAGCTTGGGGGAGGCCTATGTCCAGCAGTGGATGTATTTCGGCTGAAATGATGAGGACTTGCCGGTTTCCTCACGACGATTTCTTTCACTGTTCTGACCAGTGGTAATTAATTAATTTACACAAATTAAATCGCCTGATTAGGTTTAAACCTACAACTCGTAAGTGGCGGCTGTTACCACTGGGCCACTGCTACTGTCACTGTAAGACCTTTAATCAGTTCTAAATATATTGTGATGAAAATGTAAGCAAATGGATCAGAAAACATACCCTGTCGATGCCAATCTGTGCCAATGTGTGCCATTTACAAATTAAGTGCTTCGATTTGATGATTTAAGGCCCTGGTAACTTTAGTTATGTTTTGAGTTCCATCACTTTAAGAAAAAAAGACTTCAAAATAATTTACGGTTAAAGAGATACACTTGTTTAAAAAACCACTTTTTTGAGCGTTTTCAAGAAATCACCGCCTTAATTACTCAAACCCAAAATTTTATTTCAGGAGTGACGAAACAAAAACCTTTATTGTCTAAGATGTTCTGTTTTTTTCGCTTCTCAATGTTGTAATACACATCCCAATACTACAAACCGCTTCAAAAACCAGTAATTCCTACTGAAAAATATGATAAAAGTCGATGGTTTGATCAAAATCCTACAAATACTTCACGTTGAAACAAAAACCATCAAATCCTTAAGAATTACACGCCCGTGACACTGGTCGCTTCAAACCCTTTTAATCTGCAGATATAGGAAATACCTAGGCATTTCATTCATGTTGTTATTTTTCAAATCCCGTTAATTCCAAAGTAGTAATTTCAAACACGATGAATCCAAACCGGCTTGAACAAAAACCGTCATCTCCATATTTCTTTGCCTAATATCTCCTTAATAACAATCGTCATTTTCGAAAACATTTCACTACCCTAACTATAGGAAAAGTTTTTAACCAGTGCGTAAGCTGTAACCATGAATTCAGCATATCATTCTAGACCGGGGGGTAAGCGCAGAAATTTTTCGTCGGTTACAAAAAAAACAGCTGTTCCTGGATACATTTTGACCGCGTAGGTATTGCACTTTTCTATGAAACAGCTGATTTTTGTTATAAAAAAAAAGTCGCTGGGTGTCTAGAATGGTATGCAGAATTCATGGTTTAAAGTTTGCGCACTGAATAAAAACTTTTCCTGTGTAGGTAATTTTACTAAAAGTTTGTCATAAAAAAAACTATAAATTACACTATGCTATAAGGTTTTATAGTTTTCTGAAAAATATACAATATGTATTTAACGGTTTATTTAACGGTTTTTGATTAGTTACTCCTCATTTTATACACAAAACTGCGTTGCGACGTCGCATCGTACAAAACAAATATTCTGCAGTGTATTTTTACAATACTTACTTTCTATTTCATCCAGTCTTGCATTATTTTTGAATAATAGTATATTTTATATCGAGGGACTAAACGAAGCCATAATATACCAGAGGTGGTTTGACTCCCGAGCGTGCGAGGGAGTCAATGAAACCGAGGGTATATTAAGTAGGAGTTTAGTCTCGAGGTGCAAACTGTACTTTTCACTTTGAGTACGAGAATAATAGTCAATTTAGTACAAAAACAATTAATAAATAAAAAAAAATTAAAAAAAAAAAACAATATCTATTAGCTATGTCTTTTGCTCTTTGCTCGACGTCAAACTCTTCACTGTCACTGGACATTCATAATACATTTATTTAAAACCGAACAAATTTACACTCGACAAAAATTCTGAAATTTTCGCGGTCAGTTTTTTTTCTAAACCAGTGACAGATAAATAATTTAAAACACATGGCGCTACCTTCTTTGCGGGAAAACCATTGAACTAAAACTCTCAACATTTTCGCAATGAAGATGGTCCATACTCCACAGATAATAGTATATTTATTGGCTGTTTGTGTTTGTCCATGTCACAGTAAATTAAAAAACTAATTACTTTTCACTCCCTAGAGACTAAAGTGGTCACTTTAGTCCCGCTTCGTCGGGCTATATTGGCGTACGTTTAGAGCATGAGAAGTGAAAAATATACATTTCAAAAACTATTGTAATTTTGCTAGTGTGAGATCGGAATTAATTATTTGGATCACCCGACGCGCCCGCGCCGCGCGCCGTCGATGCGACGTCGCATCGTACGTCACATTTTGAAGCTTATTGTTAATCCATTGCTTCATAGGTTTGTATAATTCGTGTGCTCAACAACGTAAGCAACGCAATTAATGTTGTGGAACTGTCAAAATTAAAGCTATTCCTACTGATATTAATGAATACGTCAGTAAATGGCGTTACCGTTATTGATTTTTGAGCTGAACAAAATTATTTAAAAAAAGGAAAATTTATTTGCTTACATAAACACACATGTCATGTTCATAAGAACACGCGTGTGTGTGTGTGTGTGCGCGTGTTCAAAAAAGAGAAAATAATTTCTCTTTTTTGAACACCTTACACAGAAACTCTCTCTTCTTCGTCGTTCCCTCAATGTTGCGGATCGCAACTGCATAGGTATGACGCGTTTTCATTTCAGGTTATGCGGTCTTCTGCAGTGTACCACTTGGTACATGCTACCTCCAACAGCCTTCTTAATTACGTCTGACCCTCCCATTGGTGCTCTGCCTTGAGCGCGTCTTCGTCGCAAAATTACAGAACCTACACACAATTTTTTTTCTAAATAAGGTAACTTCAACATTTTTCAACGGCTTCATTTGGTCTAGTGGTCGCAAGAGCTACTGTTGAACATAAGATCCTGGGTTCGAATCCCGGGTCAGGCAAAGTCTTACCGTCTGGAATTTCAATCAATCAATTTTTATTCGTGAACACAGGTATTACAATATAGGTCTTTTTTTTGGGTGGGAAATCATCAAATAACTTCTCCCACTCTGGGTGGAGCAGGAGGGCGTGTCAGACTTTTACGGACTAAAACCCACCCGTGCTCCCTCAGTTGCCTGTGTGCCAGGGGCCGCGGTATCTCTTTCTAACAACCCGCAGCCCTGGCAGGCATCGGCCCTGGCGGATCCCACCAGTTGGTGCTGACATCTCTTAGAGGCGCGCGTGTAACTGGACTTGTCCTTACTGGACAGCGAGCTACCCATTACTCGCCGTCCGCAAGCCCGCGCCTACGGTGGCCGGGAATCAGCCTGGGATTCCCGATGCCCAGGGCGTCTCCCACGGCGGCTACGGCCGTGAGGGCGCATATACTGCCTACAATATAGGTCTTATGTCTACATTTTAGTCGAAATCTATGTTCTACCAATGAAGTTGGTATACAAATATATTAGTTTTTTTTAGTAATAAATCTGATTCAATACAATAAAAAGTCATGTCAATTAAATTTATTATTAATAAAATAATGATTATTCAATTAAAATTTATTTTTACATGCATGTCAATGGTTAATTATATTAAAGGGCTGTGGTAAATATTATGTCATATTTCATCATATTGTAGGTAATGTCGATTAAATGTATGAAATTGCCCCTTTACCCCACCACAGTGTCATTCAACAACAAAGAGTAGGTACTCTTCACAACAAAACAAAACTACAACTCTTTCGGTCTGAGCTCACAACAAATCCATGACCTATTTTCCGGTGCTTACAGTTCAAATTTAAACAAACTAGCATATCGACGGCGAAGTGCCAATAATACCTAACTGACAAAGTCAAAAATTTACACAAACTGAAAATAACGTTTAACCGGTTTAGCCCGGCCTTTCATTCTTTGTAGGTGAAACTCGTCAAGCCCCGCACCGATATCTGACAGCAGACAAATTTACGACTTCGCTCACAAAATAGGTCCACTCAAGGTTTTATTGCTTCTATTTACTTATTGTAAACTAGTTTGTGTTCTCGACTTATCAGGCCATAATTTAAATGCTAAGCCGTACTTAAATTCCAAGTAATTGTAATCTTAAACAAATGTTTTTTTTACACGCTTTATATTAGCTTCACTTGTATGTTTGTTTGTATGTTTGTATGTAACCGACTCCTTTGAGCGCGATTTTGACCCACTTTAAACGGTCAGATTTCATTGAAACTTTGTAAACTTGTCGAGGACCGATGACAATTCAATAATTTAAAAAAATATTGAGAAAAAAAAATCACGTTTTTGTAGTTAGCAGAACTAAAAAATATAAAATAAATAATAGTTTAAAAAACTAAAAAACACGCTTTAAAAACCAAACTAAAAAAGGAGAAAATAATTTAATTCAATTAAAAAGCGTGGGGTGCTTTTTGAGGTATTTTTATAATCAATTAATGTCAAGCACCCCTCGCTTTTTTTTATTTTTTATTCAAAATTTTTATTGGAGGCTTTTAGCCACAATGTCATGTCAGCCTCATCATGACTTAAACTTTTTGATACATTATTAATAACAAAATATGTTAAAAACAGAGAAGTGGTTAAAATTGTGTTTGTTCCCGTGTTATGATGATTTCTGATAAAATTACAATGTTGATTTGCACGAAACGAAATTTTGCTTATTTGTTGTTGAATAGACAAGTAATCTAATAGCCGTATTTATTTGGGAATCCTACTTAACATTTTCATAATATTGAAACTCAAACTTCATATGGCGCGGAGGTCAACGACCATTTTGACACTCGGAACATGCAAACAGTTTATAAATATTGATAACGTATAAAATATACGTAGAATGTGGATTAATTATGATATTTATTAGTTTACCAGGATTCACTCAATTCACTGTGAAACACTCAAAACGCTCAAAACAATCAAAATTCACATAACAATTACGACTTTGACAAACGGTTGTTTACGTGACATGTTTTGTCGAAAAAATAGTTTTTATGATGATATTTGATGCAAATATTATCTAAAACGATGTAATAACTACTTCTAAATGAATATTTAATTTCTGAAATGATAAATGATTTTATTTCTGTAAGTAGGTTTGTACAAACACTTTTACACGTCAATCATATTTTTTTTAAACTAGATGAGATCGGCGTTTCCTATCTGACTACTCTGAGAAGAAAGGCCAAAACAAACTCAGAGGTCACAGTCTCTTTTAAAGTCCAGACATAATCTTGGTCAGATCATGTGAAGACCATGTGGATTGGTGTCTGAAATGGTCTTTTGAGGAAAGAACCACACAGATTGAGTGGACCTGTCCAATCAGTGCACGCATTTATCAGTAATCATGCAGCTCAACTCAGAACTTGAGGAGCTCAAAGATTTGACGAACAATACCAAAGAAAGGACATTTGGGTAGGCCGCATAAATTACTCAAACTGCCAGATTAACATTAAAACTAACTGAGAAAGAGATGAAACACAAAACAAAAAAAAAAAAAAAAACATGACCCACACAGTCCTCACATTCACAATAATTAAAACAATAATAATATTATACTTCTCAAAGTAAATATTCATGTCAAAGTGTATTTAATAATAATCAAATGTCGAAGAGTATAAGTTTGCACAAAAACAAAAGAACAACATTCAGTATGCAAAAATTGGAGCAGGTCAATCCCAAGATGTTTTGTCCTCAATATAATCCTTAACGGTATAAAAGGCTTTCAGGCACAACTTACGTTTAATGAATGATTTAAATTTATTGAGACTTAGATCTTGAACATGGCTTGGAAGTTTGTTATAAAAGCGTATACATTGACATCTGAATGATCCACCTATTTTTTTGAGCCTTGTTGATGGTACAACAAATTTGTGTTTGTTCCTAGTATTTATACTACGGATATCCCTGTATTTTTTAAACAATTTAATATTTTTATGGGCATATAAAAGATTTTCAAAAATATACTGTGAAGGCACAGTCATTACATTAATCTCCTTAAATTTCTCTCTGAGAGAGTTTCTCTTGCTAAGTAACTTTGTTAATACATTTATGTATTTCCCCCATTTCAATTTAATGCTGTTACAATTAAAAATACACTTAAAAGATTTCAGTAAAACATGCGAATAACAAATTTAAATTCAAAACAATACGTAAATACCTATGTTTAACAAATAAAGATTCTGATTCTGATTCTGATTCTAATAAAAAAGTGAATTTCTCGAAAAAAATCAGTTAGGAGTTATTGACACTTTAAGTATTTCCCAGGTGGTTCCATGATCATCGAGTCGGTATCTGATAATGGGATCCTGGAGAAATAGAGAGAACTCTTCAAATTTTATAGGCACACTTTAAGCGATTTGGGTTTTTTTTTAATATGTAGGTAGTCTTTGTCTGTGATCCCCTCAAAGACTTTGGCTGCGACCACGCCTGGCTCTTAATCAGTACTTCCATAGATCTCAGAGCAAAAAGTCCCATTGAAGTCGTATCAGCCAAATCAGTCGCTGTCATTCTCGTTTTCGTTCGGACATACGGTGTGGCTCTTTGTAAATGTACGAGGAGCTATTAGAACTAATAGACCGATTACAAGTCAGCATTCGGAAACGTTTCTTTTAGTACAGTGCAAAGAAACGGTTCCTATTCGTTCATTCGTTCACGAATACATACACACGAACATAAATAAATACCAAAGACTACAATAGTATACTAGAAAATATATACCCGCTGTACACAAGACTACAAGTGAAGTGACGTGTCCTACAGCAAATTTTGACTTTTGTGGTTTACTTTACTGTGGATTTGATAACAGTGTAAATAGTGTATACTTAGATTAATTTTAGTGTTTTTTATACGGTATTGATATTTTGTTTTGTTTTAGGTAAGTTTATTTATACTAATTTTAAATGCTGCCTGTCGCGACATCGGAACTAGTCCCAGTCAACCTGCCATATCGCTTGATGTATAGGTGAGATGTCCCCATTGATCCCGGCCACGCTTCTTTAAAGGCGAACGGGGGCTACGGATAAACTTCAATTCATTCAGAGCAAACCCTTAGGAAAACACCTTCAATTTAAAAAAAATCTACTCCCGTGTTAAAGAGCATTCCCCGGGGTGCAAGGCGGTCTGTTGTTCTAAGTTTGGCGCGATGTCTCCGCCTTGCGGCCCAGGAGAATTCTTATAGCGCCTGGGAGCAACTACTCACCCTCCCTTAAAGGATTCTGCATATGCAAAAAAGTTTGGCAACCAAAAAAACATTAACAAACCGATTTAAAGATAACTGCAACAATTCGACCCTTATTTTAGATCCAAAATTACCGGTTTTCAATAACCCTTCACGAAGAGGCATATTCTCATAATTTATGTAGAATCCAAAATAAGTGACAGTGACATCAGAGAAGCGAACCCAACCCTCCCCTCCTTCCCGATCCGGATTCGGATCCGGATCGGTTCTGCTGGTGGCCTTGATGGATTGACTCCTCAGTATTTAAAAGACTTATTGAGTTCAGGCGCCGGGGAAGCTGGTGAGTCGCTTTTGAAGGAGCTTGTAGCTCTAATCAACTTGATGCACAACGGCGGTGTGAATGATGCCGTCGATGTGTTGTACTGGGTCAACTTATGTGCCCTGCGCAAAAGGGATGGCGGTATTCGACCCATTGCCGTTGGATGCACCTATAGGCGTACGGCAGCCAAAATATGCTGCAAATTGGCGAAATATTGACAAAAAAGTTCCAACCCCTACAACTTGGCTTTGGATCCAAAGGGGACTGCGAGGCTGCCGTACATGCCCTTTCTAGTTTTTTTTAAATGCCGGTAAAGGTGAGGTAATCCTCAAGGTTGACTTTAAGAACGCCTTCAACTCCGTTAACAGGGACACTTTGTTGGCTGAAGTAAAAAAGAGTTACCAGTAATTTATCATTTGTCTATCAGTGCTATAGGCACCTATCAAAATGATTATATAAAGACAACGTTTTGGAATCTGCAGTCGGATGCCAACAAGGTGATCCTCTCGGGCCAGTCATTTTCAGTTTGGCTATACATCCCATAATAACTAAATTCCAAAAATGTGTGGTATTTAGATGATGGAACTCTAGGAGGTGACGGAGACACTTTTCCAAAAGATTTTCAATTCTTAAAGCAGCAGTTCCAATCCATCGGCCTTGACCTCAATTACTCAAAATGCAAAATTTACCTATGTGACAATACCGACAGAGAACCGACTATATACAAATTAATTTCAATCGCCCCAGATATCAAAGTTTTGGAAAAAAACTCACTGCACCTCCTAGGTTCCCCAATTCTAGAAGACAGTTTTTCAACTTTCATTGATGACAAAATTAAACATATCAGCGATATTTCGGATAGACTTTCTAAAACTAATTTACATTCGGCATTCACCCATATCAGATACTGCTGTTTCGGTCCAAATTTCATGTATTTTCTGCGCTCTTCGGTTTTAGACAAAATCGATCAAATTATTCAAAGCACTTTTTCCACAAATATCCATTTCAAATGTGGTATAGGACGACCGCTCGTGGGTGCAAGCCACACTACCCATCCGTTTTGGTGGGCTCGGCGTCCGCAAAATTTATAGTGTAAGCTGTCCTCGATCCACATAACCGAAGAGTTAACCACAAAAACCCCCACACCCTTCTCAGGTTGACTCTGAAGTGCCGTGTTTGACCGATGCCATGAACACCTGGAAAGTGGCTTGTCCGAATACGGTTCAGCCCGTGAACCCATCTTCCCAGAGATAGTGGGATAAGCCGCTCTGCAGGTTGGTACGGAATAATCTCATTAATACGTCCACCAATACTGCTGAACGTGCCCGCCTACTGGCTGTGGGAGAATGGGAGTCAGGCCTATGGCTTCAGGCGCCACCGTCACCTAACATAGGTACTATGCTAGGTGATTCTACCTTCCGGCTCGCTACAAGTCTGCGTCTGGGTGCTCCTTGCATGGCTCCGCATCGCTGTCAGTGCGGTGAAGCAGTTGATTGCCTCGGACACCATGGCCTTGCTTGCAGCAAGAGCGCTGGTCGGCTGGCACTGCACGCCAGCATTAATGACATCATCCATCGGGCTCTTGTCACCACCGGGGTGCCAGCTGTCTTGGAACCCTATGGTTTGGCACGCGACGTTGGGAAGGCCAGACGGAATGACCATAATGCCTTGGAAATTGGGCAGGCCTTTGGTGTGGGATGCTACCTGTGTCGACAACCTCGCGCCATCCCATCTTCTGAGGAGCTTGTTTGAGCCGTTTGTGGTTGAAACACTAGGGCCGTGGTCTGAGTGCTCATCGAGTATTTCGAGACATCGCCAAGCGGTTAGTCGACTCTTCATGTGACCAAAGGGCTGGCTTATTCTTAGCTCAAAGAATCGGCATTGTCATCCAACGTGGCAACGCTGTCAGCCTTTTGGACAATTTTCCCACTGACAACGATGCGGACGAATTCTTTGATGCCCAGTGAGCTCTTTTTTGTTTTTTTTGTTGGGCATCTCGCAGTTGGCCTTGAGAGGCCGTGACTGCTCAACCGGGCTTTGCTGGGGCTGCCATTAAGAATTTAATCTTAACGCCTCCAGCCAGGGCTTACAATCCAACATTTATAAACTAAGCGACTGCACGCTGAGGGCACCCCCTGTGTGGTACGGGCCTCGGCTCAGGGCGTCACTGAAAGCCCAGCTATCATTGGTCATTGACAGCTATCATTGGGGACAGGCTGGATCAAAATATTGGCATTATTATTGATCGGGGAATATAAAGCTACTGGTTCAGCTGCGGCGCGGGCTGGCGCTTCAACGAGCAAGGGTCGGTCGGGGGTCTCTACGTTAGGCGTCGTTACTCGGGGTCTTCGCGGGGCGCGAGGACCTCGGCGGCGAGGTCGGAATGAATACCAGTGAGCTCTTCCCCTTTTTTACTTCATATACTTGTTCATAATGTCTAACCTGATGTTAACCTATGTGTGCTTACTGTATTACCTGGACAATTTATGTTTTTTTTTTTTACATGCATGCCAATAATAAATTACATTAGAGGGGTGGTAATGTCATGTTTTATCGTTTAAAAAATCTTCGATAGAGTTAGTTCTCCAAAGAGGATGCACGCTCCATTTTTGATTAACCCGGTTCTTCTTACTCCTTGCTTCTGCTTCCTCTGAATCAATAGCTATCGCAATAGCAGGCATCTCCAGTAAAGAAAAATCCATTATTGTTAAATTACAATAGGTACTGACAATTATTCACATAACTACGCTATACTGAAGCGACCGAGGCGGCTTATAGTCCGGCGTAATATAAGGTATGATTCTCATTACACCGTGCCGTGTCCGGGCCGGGCCGAGTCCGGGGCGGGGCCGGAATGGAACCTGTCCGTGCTGCACGTTTATATTACACCGGGTCCCTCACTAAACATTCGTTGCTCACTGCCCGTACGCAGCACGGAAGAGTGTTCGTATTACGACGGGACGTGGAGGGGACGGGGCGGGTCCGTGCAACAACCGTGGTGTAGACGGGCCCGGACGGGACACGGATCATGCACGGTGTAATATAAATTGCTTCATACAAAATGTATGTAACGTTTCAAATCCGTGCCCCGTCCGAGCCACGTACACGGAAGGCCCTAGGCACTGCCCGGTCTAATGAGAATCATCCCTAAACGTGCAGCACGGACCGCCGCCCCGGACACGGCCCGGCCCGGACACGGCACGGTGTAATAAGAATCATCCCTCATCATATCAGCCGAAAGACGTCCACTGCTGGACATAGGCCTCCCCCAAAAGGGGGAGTTTTGCCATAATCGCCACGCTTGGCAGGCGGGTTGGCGATCGCAGTATGGTGGTCAAATGCATAGAGAACGATGCTGCCCATTCTCTAGTAAGTCCCTTAGTCGCCTTCTACGACACCCACGGGAAGAAATGGGATGGTGCTATTCTTTTACGTCCGGCACCACACGGACGTAAAATACGTCTTATCTATTAGAAATTAATACATTTTACTTTAGAATTTGCGGACACTATCTTTACTCCTTATACATTTGGGTAATTTATTATAGACCTTTGGACCTTTGGAAAAATACTGTTTCTGTACAGTGCAGTACAAGATCCGACTGTTTGTAACCGATCACAACAGCGGCGCGGTGCTGGCGCTGACTAGTTACTCGAGCTAATTTATGTAAAAAAAAATCCCAGTAGCAGCCCAGGCTTACCAGGCTCACCCTCCATTACATGAGACTTATATTACTGGCGAAATATGGGTGTACTACGCTACACCTCTGCCCAACCCTTCAGGCAACAAGACGTGATGTTATGTTATTCTTTATTTTTAGTTGAAACTAAAGGTGGTCTTACACGGGCAATTTTTTGAGCAATTATTTCTCGGCAACACTAATGGATCAAACTGGATCAATTAAGTGGAGCAATCTGGAGCAACAACAATAAATTGCGAATTTGTTTCGGGAATATTGCTTCTGATTGCTCAATATGTTTTTCATGAGTTGCCGAATATCCAATCGGTTTCGATTTTTTTTGTCGATTTTCTTTTTATCTCGTTTGTACGTATAACTACGTCTCGTTTTTGCGAGAGGAACCGGCCGGCGCGGGCGGCGGAGGCGGCGGGGGGGGCGTATTTCTGGCAACAGGTTGCTACATGCTGCTACTGCCCTAAATTGCTGGATGTAGTCGTGACGTCATAGTGGACGACAATTGAGCAGGATGGAGCAATTTTAGTTGCTCGTGTAAGCGCACCTTTATATTACTATCTTGTACACTTCAAGACATCTTTGGACGAAATACAATACACATTCAAATTAGTACGAGCATGTAGTTTTTGTCGCACGCAAGTGTTCCTGGTATCGAGTAGGTACCGACAGTCGCAGAGTAAAGTGTTTCGGAGAAATCAAGGAAGGATTAAGTAGGTACTAATCATTTCCTTTATTAAATTTTAGATACATAATCATAATAGTTGATTTTTAAATGCAGCATGTTGTTTAAATGCAGCCTTATTTATAGATATGATTTGTATCTAAATAGTTGAGCTGTCACGGGACGTTTGGCTCCAAAAAGATTGAAACTATTTCTTATAGAAAATATGCATGAAAGGATTAAAGGATAAAAAAATGGCATATTCAAAAAATTAATACTTATTCAGATTTTTTTCAAAGGAAAAAGTTATTCTTTTTTATAAAATTCATATGTTAATTTAATACCAAAATTCGTTTCGTAACTGACTACTTGAGAGTCGCTGAGTTAGTCCACAATCGCACGGACTTAAAAATCGTGACAGGATTTTCCCGCCCACTGGATCTTCAACGCAATGCATGGCACCAAGAGTTGATAATCGAACTGGTAATTTTTTCGACGCGCTGGAATGAAGTTTATTGAATTTTTAAGGTATGATTCCAAGCTCCATTGCACGCAGCAGTGCTGCCGCAGCACTACTGGTCGCCATATATTCTCTATTGTCGAGGAAATTGGCAACAAAAAGATGAATCTCTGATTCAGAAGAGCAGACAGCGCAACACTGCCGTATTACTCGAAATCAGCACGGCAGGAAGCACTGCTGCGCAACACCACAGCGGTAGCACTGCTGCGTGCAGTAGAGTTCGGAATGCTTTGGTTCCGCAACGAGACTTGCAAATTCAGTGCGCGATAAAACCCCACCGCAATATTTTTACGTTTCTGCGAACGAGGTTTAACGAGCGCGTGGCAACGCTCTGACCCGCCGCATTAAATGTTTCACATCAAAAACATAACGCAGGAATGATCTCGTTTAAAAGAATTTGACAGGGAATAAAGAAGTGTATTTTTAAATAAAAATAAAGTTGAAGTAAATTCCGAGTTTCATTTTGGTCGGCACCCCTACACAAATTACATACAAAATATAAAAAAAAAGATTTAAAAAGATTAATTAGTTTTATAAAGATTTTTAAAACGTTTTTTACCTAAAAAAATCTTTATAAAACTATCGGTAACATGGTGATTAATATTATTAGTTTATCGTCTTTCACGACTCGACACTTTTAAATAATATTTTCTATAGACGATTTGCAAGAACATAATTTATTTCTGGGCTAATCTAAAGCTTCCTAGAAATCCTTGAAACATTCCTATACAACTATGCTCAACTGTACCAAGTAAAATATTTAGGTAGAATATAAGCACGTAGTCGATTGTGTTGATAATTCGCATGAAAACAATAGTACCTATTGGATATGGATAGTCTACATAATCAATTGTCACATAACAATGAAACCTGTGTTTTTGTATTCAGCTGTATGGCATATTTTCAGTTATGGATAATGAGTTTAGTTTGAAAACTACCGCGGAAGCGAACACTTCTTTCTCACTTATAAAGAGAAAAGTCTTTTGAGTGATTTAAAAAAAACGTTTGTTATAATAAGTGTTCGTGTGTGACCTTAAGTGAACTCTGGAGATTACAGTTAACTTTATTAGTGAAGAATTTAAAGTTCTGTGTAACTAGGTATATCAAATTAACTTTTATTAATGCATTGAAGTAATTCTTAAAGGTAAGAATTTTGTGATCGGTTAATCAGTTTTACTTTTTGTATCTTTTCCTGTATGAGTGCTTACCTCACCTACCTATACACGTAATAGATGGTGAAAACCACGAAGAAATAGTCTGTGGTTAAAACAAAGCAATAATTTAAAATAAAAAGATCTATAAATCATTGTGAAGGTACAATCATGCACAGCGTCGTGTTGTATATATTTATATCTGTAGTGCTATTCTGTAAAACGTCTTTTTTACAGTGCCCTTATCGTCCCATGCCCAATAATTTGCTCAATTAAAATCAATTAAAAGTAAAACAGATTTGACCTTCACAGATGACAGTTGAACTCCACACAATTTGGAAACTTTCAAAATACTTGTTTTACACCTGAAACAGAATAATCAGTATAGTATATTTATGTGCACAACAGACGGTCCGATATTTCATAATTTTATTTATTACCTAATATTGACAAATGAATCGCAACTGCTATTTACGTTAGCGACTTTCTAACTGCACCCTAATAAGTACGCAAAATTTCTTACACACGTAAACGCATACATATCAGAGTCAAAAGAAGCGAAAGGGCGGAAAGAATCGAATTTTAGAATTACTTGTATGTCTGTAACCTCACACACTAATCCGTGTCAAAATGGGCGAATAGCCGGAAGAATTCAGAAGGTTTTCTTTAATCTTCATAGCATATCTTACGCGCTCCGCTCACTTGGGGCGAATTTCATCAATGAACGCGGTCAGCAAATCTAAACCGCGTTAAAGGGCTGTCACTCTCATTATTGTTATGGAATATGGCACTGACAGTTCTAGAAAATAGCTTAGGTTTACTGATTGTGTTTAGATTCATCATCACCATTTCAACCGAAAGACGTCGACTGCTGGAGATAGGCCGCCCCAAACACCGCCACTTCGAGCCGTTCTGTGCTTCTCGCATCCAGCGGAATTCTGCAGCCTTCACCAGATCATCGGTCTACTTTATGGGAGGCTTTCCAGTGCTACGTCCTCCAGTACGCGGTCGCCACTCCAGAATCTTTCGGTCCCATCAGCCATCTGTTCTGGGAGCAATGTGCCCTACCCACTGCCACTTAATTTTGGCAATTCTTCGGGCTATATAGGTTTGGTTCTCCTACGGATATCCTCATTACTGATTCGAATGCGTAGAGAAACTCATGGCCCTTACATAGCGTTCAGATTAATTTGTGAAATTGGTCCTTATCTCTTTTGGATACAGACATAAATATTAGTATCGTAGCTGAGCTTTAATACCCCTTAGCTACTAAAATAAACCAGATCCAAAAAACGGTTAAAATTTAAAAACGTGCGGCTGCCTCTGTAGAAAGAATGTGAGACTATTTGGGAGTTCTAGGTGGTCTACTGAACCCTCCACAACAGTTTTGTTTGCCAGAGATACGAATAAAGAAAAACAAGCACAGTGTAGTTGTTTTTTTAGGTTAGGAACGCAACTAACCCCTTTTTTCTAGCAAGACTCTAAACCCAACCCAATAAATACTTATGTCGTCTCTTGAAGTCAGTTTAATGAAAGGATAATTAGATAAGTAGGTACTGACTCATAACCTGGCATTTTTTATAATTATGCATTGTTCTAGAATAAAAGAATTCTATGTTTACAAAAATTGCAAAGTGAGGATGTAATGCTTATTCTAGCACTATTATGTAAGCTACCAGGAATGCATGACCTACCATAATATTGAATGTTAAGAATGTTGTAGTAGATAGGTATAAACTTCTACTCATATCTAGAAATTTGAAATTAATGAAGAGACATCATTTTCTAGCTTAGTAGTCAATTCGCATGAATTTACTTGCCCGAAATCGGGACTTTTAAATAATATACAATTTTCTTCACCCAATTCGCACGGAGTTGTCGTATTTGAGGCCGAATCGACAACTCCAGGGTACGTTTTGAATTTATGCAATGAAGTTATAACATCGGTTTTCTCCTGTTAACTAGTAAGTAGTTGTCTACATCTCTGTTATGTTCTCCCCTATCGCAGGTGTGCTGGAAGACAGATTTCTGTAGAAATAAGCATTACTTAAGCACGTATTTTTCTGTTCCTTTCTTTTTGTCTGTATATGTGTGTGCATAAATGGTTAAATAAATAAATAAGAAAGACAATATTTTTTTATTAACTTTTTGACCTTGTGAGGGCTGCAGAAGTCCGCTGGATGCGGGAAGCACAGAATCGGTCGAAGTGGCGGAGTTTTAGGGGAGGCCTATGTCCAGCTGCAGTGGACGTCTGTTGGCTGAAATGATGATGATGATGATGAACTTTTTAGCAAACATAGCTTTATAGCAAGAATAAGAATAAAACATTTAATTATTTAAAACAAACAAATAATTTTTGTTGACGCCAAGAAATTCGTACCAATCGACTAATAAATAAATAAATAAATAAATAAAATAAATAAAATAACTTTATTGACACCATAAACCTTTGTAAACAATTATTTGCCCATTATTTTGCCTATTTATTTGTTGTCGGCGTAAGGTATATGTTTCTCCATACTTCTCTATTAGTCGTAATCTCACTAATCTAATCACCTCCTTTCTAGCCATATTATCTTACACACAGTCCATCTAACGTTCATGCAAGAATTCTTGCTCAGTCACATTTACAACAAAGCCGTGAAAATGTGTGACATCGCCAACTCTAGGATAAACCAAGTCAAAAAGACTGTTCGCAAATGGCTGCTAGCCCAATCATACACTGAGTCCGAATCTCTTTTAAAGGTAATTTCGTAACACAACAACACTCACACACACACGCACACACTCTCTCTCTCACACACACACACACATATACACTTACACATAGTGCACAATGGCGCCCAAAATATTCATTCTTCCTACTCTATTGTTTTAAGCCTAGACAATGTTTGATTAATTAACTCATTTTATTACTTACTTTAAAATAATAATGCATGCATTTTATGTGCCTCTCGACAATAGCAATCCATGAGTATTAATGTAATACGCTTTTCACCATCTGGTAATACCACCCATGGACTCCACGAGACAGGCTTGACCTAGTGTGGAGTTCATAAGCAAAATGTTTCCTTTGCGTCTTATTCCTGTTTTTATTTTTTCCTTGTTAACTAATGTACTAATGTAGACTTTAAGGAATTGTAAAGCACTGTTTTTTTTTGGTACAAAAAAAAATTATCTTATCTTATCTTATCGTTTCTTAGGTCTTCCCCACTCTAGCCATCCACATCAAATACTCAAAACTTTCCTCACATAGAGAAATACAGCAGTTTTACATAATTGATTGAAAATTATTAATGGTAATAAGTATGAAGGTTTCATAAGGTTTTTACATTTGTGAAAGAAATAAAGGATGTAGTAAAACGATAAACAGATTATTGCTTACAGTAAGATTACATTAATTATCACGTTGTGTACCTACTTCATAATAAATCGAATATTATAGGATGGCATTAAAATTAGGGATGGGCCGAAATTCGGTTCACATTCGGTTCAACCGAATTTCGGCAGCCTGAACCGAACTTCGGCATTCGGCCGAAATTCGTTTCAGATGCCGAACATTCGGCACAAGAAAAATAATACCTACTTGCACTATTTTGACTGAAATTTTAAAGAATTAGAGTATAGAATTACTGTAAAATAAAATTATGTCTTTTACTCACTCATGGTCATTTATTTTAGTTGGAAACATTGTAAATGTAAACCTTAAATTAAATCAGTTCTTCTTATTATTCTTGAAAATCTCTGCCTAATTGATTAGACATACTATTACAAAAATGAAATAAGCTTAGTATTCTTCTAACAAACATCTGAATACAATTCGTAATTTGAAAAAAAAAACACGTTTTTGGTTCAAAAAACTAAACATTCACATCAAGTATTTTTTATTACAGTGAAAGGGTATTGAACCAAAGTTCGGCCGAACTTTTCATTTTAACCGAATGTTCGGCCGAAGTTCGGATTCGGTTCAAACCACATTCGGCCCATCTCTGATTAAAATATATCTATTATACAAAAATATCTCAAACAGTGTCATACATAAATTGAGGTAGCCCCAGTAAGTTTTAATAGCAGGTAGTTGTGTCAAACTGTCTCACAAAATAATTCTACCTACCTGTCAATCTACTTTTACACTGTCTTTTCTGTTAGGCCTACTTAATTGCTACTCGGATGTCCAGTGCACGGGAGCACTAAGGGCTATAAACGTTTGTCATCAATATCACTATCACCAGAAAAAAATATTAAATGCAGTTTTACTTGTCTCCAACCTCGAAGTAATGGTTCATTTAATTTTTTACTCCATTTGTAAAAAATAAATGTAGATATTCATTGCTCTAAACTCAAAACTCACTCTTTACTATGACTTACTCATGATTAGTAATACCATGACCAGCTCACAGCAATCAGGGTATAATTATTAGTTACTTTGTAAAATAACTCATATTATATTAGTTTACAGTCCATTACAATATTTACAATGACCCAGTCTCAACGTTAAAGACGTGTGAATTATTGCAAAAGATATTTATGTAGGTACACATCAAGCTATACATTGCCAGTTTACGCTGATCTTGCACCGTACGGAAATCCTATACAATGCGAGATCAGCTTATACTGGAAATTTATAGCTTGATGTGTAGCCGTGTGGACACGATTACCATCATAAACCATCACTTTACTAAACATTAACCTCCTGTACTATAATGTGAAGTATTTCTCAACGACTAACTGCCAGTGACAGTTTAGAAGAAATCAATGCATTAAAAAAAACTTAACATGCAAACAAATAAATAAAATTTAAGTGTCGCGCCTGTTTTCGATTTTGACGGGACTTTTGCTAGCAGATAGCTGATGTCATAAGGAGTAACAAATATACTTTTTAAACGACTTCAAAAAAGGAGGAGGATCTCAATTCGACTGTATTTTTTTTATTGACTTTTTATGTTTGCTACCTCAGAACTTTCGACAGGGTGAACCGACTTTGATGATTCAGTTTTAAAGCTGGTGCTTCCCGTGTGGTTCCATTTAAATTTCATATAGATCTGATGATGCGTTTCGGAGATAGACAACTGAACTCTTCAAAAAATTACAGCAAATCAACCGCAATTGCTGCTATCGCATAAATATGCATTGTTTTGACCCTACGGTTGATGAAATTTCGAATTGATGTGGGTACGTACTAGAACTAAAAAGTGAAAAATAAAAGCACTTTCCAAAAAAAAAAAAATCAACCGACGTCCGGAAAAACACTACAAAGTGAATAAAAATTACTTACATTTCGGAAGGTGGTGGCGAAAAAATAAAATAGGTACATATCCAAAGTCACCGACTTCAGAAATTCAAGTAATTTTTCACTTTGTAGTGTTTTTCCGGAAGTCGGTTGTTTTTTTTTTTTTTTGAAAAAGTTTTTTTATTTCGGTAGCACGTTTCCGTGGGATAATTTTCGACCTTCACGCGGGAAGCAGCTAGTAAGAAACAATAATTGATGTAACTCTGACAAGGCTTATGAAAGGATTAAAATAACAATTCTATCTGTTTCAACCTTAGTTTGACTCATACTTATTTTATTAATACATTCATACAAAAAGTATAGTAACCTAGTAAACTGGGAAAAAAATAATGCTTGCAATAATTCAGTTCAAACCGTTTTGTCACCGACTGTCTTTTAAGAATGTGTGCCGGAGCACGTCTGTGTGTGACATTTTTAAATTTCGAACTGTTTATAGAATAAGTCGCGTTCACCATTTCAAATCATTTCAATTCTTTCGTTCTACTTAATAAGTGGTTAGTAATTAAAATTTTAATTAATTTCTTTTTATGTTAGTTCCGTTCATTATTTTGTTTTTAAATTGTAAAATCTGAATTTCCTATTATTACCTATTTTTGCTATTAAGTACCCAAACTATTGGAAGTGATTATGTAAATTATTATTTTCAAACATTTACAAAAATTACATTGTCAAAAATCGTTAATAGAAGATATCCAGTGTGAGTGCTGTGAATAAGTGAGAACTTTTTAAAGAAACTGAACTGATTTTAAGAATTGTGATACAAACAAAATAGTAATAAAAACAGGTATTATTTTCCAATTTTTTATTTTTATTAACTTGCTTCCAAGTTGCACAACTCACTCACTATCACAATAACTACACAATAATGCTACGCTGGCAGCATCTAAAGATGAAAATCCAATAGCGGCATTCATTTAGGCATCGTTTAGTGTTCATTAAAACCGGCATAAGTGTGCGTTTAGTCCACTCTCGGCTCCAGAGAGACTGAATTTTCATACAACGGTCAGGTCATACCTCGTCCCCTTTCGACTAGTTCGGTAAGGTAAGGTAAGGTAAGGTACCTGAAATTAATATTTTGGCACAATAAGGTACAGACTACTTTGGGGGTCGAGAGGAAACTAAAATCTTGGCTGGAAAATAAAATCCACTCTTGGCCTTCAAGGGTCGAGAATAAACCATAGTCAGGGGTCTAGTGGACACATTATTTATTGGGGGTCAAAGGGTCGAGAGTGGACTAAACGTGAATGTGTTGGGCCACCGCCACTGCCCTCTTCTGACCTGCTGCTGGGAAGTCCTAGGTAGGACAAGAAGAGAAGAGGGAGATGTGAGGTAGGTACCTCAGATCTTCCTCATAATAGATCTCAGGCATAGTAAGTACCACGGCCGGCGGTACCTACGGCTCTCACAAAACAAAACGATCACGTTTAGCATCCTTCGATTAATTTAACCAACCATAACCAGTAACTGGGTTGTAGAGATCAAATAGGCAGTCGCGCCTTACCAGTGCCCTGAATGTTACTTGTAACATACTGGTATTCAGCTGCATCCGGTTAGACTGGAAGCTGACCCCAACATATTTGGGCAAAGGTTGGGCAGATGATGAAATTGTTAAGTTTATTAATCGCACCCTGGGCTATCGATCTTGATGTCTGACCCGTAATATTATTGTATCTGTCTATAAAATATGCTTTCTCCTCTATTTTAACTTGTAATGGATAGGTAGGCAGGGGCGTACGTATAGTAGTGTATTTTTAAGATTCATAACAAATACAGTTAAAATGACGCCTAGGGCACGCATCACATTTGCGCACCTCTTGGTAAATTATCTTCTCGGTCTTCACTGAGCAAAGCTAGGTGGTTCTTGACCCAATTCA
Source organism: Antitype chi (assembly GCA_947359405.1). Taxonomy (NCBI): domain Eukaryota; kingdom Metazoa; phylum Arthropoda; class Insecta; order Lepidoptera; family Noctuidae; genus Antitype; species Antitype chi. The sequence goes on from OX375836.1 coordinate 7,329,350, forward strand.
ATAACAAAGGTATTAATTTCAACTTGCAAAAAAATCACTCACAACTTGCAATGCGCAGAATTTGAATAGAAATGGGCAGAATTAAAAATACGCTTTCATCCCCACACTGCACAATACATTCAAGTAGGTCTTCAGATTTCTTAGATATCACAGTAGTTATGAAATGGTTTATTCGTTTTTTTATTTGGCAACGTTTCGCGCCCCCCTGCGATAGGCGCCCAGGCCTCGTGCTCTGCCTTCCCCACCCTAGTTACGCCACTGTAGGTAGGTAGCAGGTAAGTCCTGAGTTTTACAGAATAGCACTGCACTACACAGGATGAGCAGTAGTTGTAGGTCGTGCGTTCGAACCAAGCCAGATGCATTGCTTTGCGTAAATTATTTCATCACCACAGCTCTCAAAACGGTGAAGGAAAACATTGTGAGGAAACCGGCATGTCCTAGAAACAAAAATTCGAAGACATGTGACATCTACCAACCCGCACTGGGCCCGCGTGGTGGATGACGGCCCACTCCCTCTCACAGAGAGGAGGCCTGTGTTCCAGCAGTGAGAACGTTAAAGGCTGAGTATGTATCTAAAATCTGTCACCATGGATTTAGTACATGATTTTAAACAAACCTGCATTGAAAATTTTCGTCGGTGAAAAAAAATATCTTCCATACTTTTGACCGAGTTGGCATTGCACTTATACACGATAAAATTTTAAACAGTGCGCAAACTGTAACCACGAATTTATAATATCATTCTAGACCCTCCACCGTAGAAATTTTGCGTCGGTAACACAAAAAAATTATCAGCTGTTCCATATATTTTGACCGCGTAGGTATTGCACTTTTCTATGAACAATCTGATTTCTTTTTTGTAGATCTAGAATGATATGCTGAATTCATGGTTACAGTTTACGCACTGGTTAAAATTTTACCCTGTATAGAAACAACTAATAAGTAAAATAATAATTATTTTATTAAATTACAGCTCCAAAAATGCCGAAGCCGATTTTCGGAATAATAAACGAAGCATTCGACAATACTGAAACTCAAAATAAAACGAATAATTATCACTCCAAACATGATAACTTTGACGAGAACGACAAAGATCCTGGTTGTAATATGGAAAACAGAAAAAGAATAATAAAAGACAAAAGTAATCATAAAGAAATTATAGCAAGTAAAACGAATAGAGATGGAGTTAATGAAAACGAAGTTATAGAAATTGATCATGCAATAGTAGAAAACCATGTAAAAACTGATGCTGTCTTAGATTTTATGTACAAATTAAGAGGACCGGCATTTAGAAGTATGAGGGAGAAGAAATTGAAGAGAATTTGGAGAAGAGCGTCGCTTAGAGAAAAAGAGGGTGAAGCTGAGATGTGAGTAGTGTATTTTTAAGATTCATAACAAATACAGTTAAAGAAAAAAAATGTTTTTAGAACTTTAGGTTCCATAATTCGGAGTAAAGTTCGAAATACTTTCTTTCTTTTGTGGTTTGTGTCGTGATGGCTTGGATTTTAATAATACCGCTTTTCAAGCATGACGTTACGTTTGAAATCTGACAAATGTAACTTATTCAATTCCATTATTATGTTGTTAAGCAATTCGTTCATCATTTCGGATTTTTAAGGCTCTGTACCCAAAGGGTAAAACAGGACCCTATTGCTAAGACTCCGTTGTCCGTCTGTCTGTCTATCCGTCTGTCACCAGGCTGTATCTCATGAACCGTGATAGTTAGACAGTTGAAATTTTCACAGATGATGTATTTCTGTTGCCGCTATAACAACAAATACTAAAAAACAGAATAAAATAAATATTCAAGGGGAGTCCCATACAATAAAAGTGATTTTTTTTGCCGTTTTTATAGAAAATGGTACGGAACCCTTCGCGAGTCCGACTCGCACTTAGCCGGTTTTTTTTTATTATACTGTAGAGTCAGAATCGTTGTTTTAAATCATCATGCAACTAGTTTGATAATATTATAAACGCGAAAGATTGTAAGTATGGATGTATGGATGTTTGTTACTCTAAAACGCAAAAATTACTGAATGGATTTGGATGAAATTAGCAACACAGATAGATTATAACCTAGATTAACACATAGGATACTTTTTATCTCGGTAGTACGTTTCCGCGGTATAATTTTCGACATACGCGGGTGAAGCCGCGGGCGGAAGCTAGTATATTATGCTTTCTGTGTATAACTTATATTCTTCTGGAAATGTCTTCTAATATAACTGGGAAAAGCCTAGGCTTTTAATCTTTCTGTTAGTGGCTAAAAAACCTAGAGTCCTAGGTATACAGGAAAAGTTTTTATTCAGTGCGCAAACTGTAACCATGAATTCAGCATGTCATTCTAGACCCCCAGCGCAGAAAATTTACATCGGTTATACAAAAAAAATTAGCTGTTCCATACATTTTGACAGCGTACGTATTGTACTTTTCTATGAAACAGCTGATTTTTTTTTTGTATAACCGACGCAAAACTTTTCCTGTATAGATAAAAAATCAAATAGGTCCAGTCTAACCAAGAGGTACACAGTAATGAAGTCAGATAGGCAGTCGGTCCATGTAAAATATTGCTATTCAGCTGCATCTGATTAGACTGGACGCCGACCCCATTGGGGGAAAAAGGCTTGGCATATGATGGATTAATGCCAGTATAATTTTTTATTCATATCTAAATAAACAACAATACGTTCAATAGGTTTATAGGTGCTCATAATTTTTATTGTCTGTTTATCGCAATAACCCTGATGGATTTGTTATAGCTATAAAACTCGAAGCGTTTGTTTATAGCTATAAAATTTACAGTGACAATAATCTACACATTGCTGCAGGCTTAGCATGACGCTTTCTATTTCTACTCTACTGTAGAATAGAAATCGCTTGTCTACATTTCTCGGTGAAAAACTGTCAACTGTCTATACGGAAACGTAATTTTTGTCTACGGTTCTAATGTTAAGCCTGCTGATAAGCCTTGTTTGTAATTTTCATAGTGATTTCCGTGGATACCAATTACAACTTCGGGGTTTGATAATGGTGCCGATTCTGTTGTCACAAAATTACTGAAATTCACTAAACTGACACAACTTAATTATATTTTAGTTTGACAATAGGGATGCCCGATCTGAATCGATCTTCCAGAAGATCGATTCATGGCCATACGATCTACCGATTTTCTTATCGATTTACCAGTATGCGATCTTCGCCCAGATCGAATCGTATGCGCTATAAATCGTATGAAAAAATCGTATCAACTAACACATAAACGTCAACCGAAATGTACTGTACGAACTACAGCAAAGTAAGATTACCTACATAAAGATTGAAATTAGTTTTGACTGTTTCGAGGTACAAAAATCGGTATTGTGTGTAATATGAAGGTAGGTGATACCGTGATAATATATTATTTTATTGTCGGGTATGTTAGCATTCTCTGATTTTGTTTTCTATCATTCTTTATTACCTAAAGTACTGCAATAGCAAGAGTTCTATCTATTCTGTGAGCGTGACAATTTTTTTTTAAAGAAAATGCTGCATATTTTCTAGATATGATGACTCGGAACAATTAATATAACGACCCTGACCTGACATTGTTTTTTTTTTTGTTTGGCATCTCGTAGTTGAGCTTGAGAGGCCGTGACTGCTCAACCGGACGGTCCTGTCGTTGCCTTAAGAAAACTTAAAGCCTCCAGCCAGGTCACGCTGAGGGCACCCCCTGCGGGGTACGCGCCTCGGCTCAGGGCGATACTGGTAGAGGCAGGGGGTCACAGCAAGTGGGTACAGGCTGGATCAAAACAACACAATCGGGGAATTGCTAATTTCACTAAATTAATACCTAACCCAGTGTAATCTTGTCAAACTAAAATATAGTTAAGTTGTGTCACTTTAGTCAATTTCAGAAAGGGAAATCGTCGTTTGACAGGAATAAACAACATTTTGATGATTTTTAGTCTAGTTTAGAGAATTTTGTGACAAGAGAGAATCTGTACGATGGTCTAACTAAATCTGACTATTTATCACTGCGTCAAATATGACGCCGTAAGCTGCACCCTAATTGCGTAACACGCGATTAATCATAATCGGTTTCAATTTGACTGTTCAACAATATTCATTGCGTTATTTACGTTGTTGAGCAGACACATTTTTCGAACATTTGAAGCAATGGTTTAGCCATCTGTTTCAAAACGAAACAAATTATGATTAATCGTGAGTTACGCAATTAGGGTGCAGGTCTACCATACCACAGCCACGTATTAAATTCTATCCTAGCATTCCTGGGAGCCTCGCTTACAAAGTTCCACCCAGCCAATGGTTTCACACACGTACGTATTTATAGAACGCATTATTACATAAAATGTTAAAAATCTCCCTATACATGTCATTTATAAAGCTACTATGACTAGAATCCACGGGCGTAGCCAGGGGGAGGGTATTGGGGGATCAAACCAGCCCCCCCCCCCCGAAAAGTTCAGATATTAACATTCATAGAATTTTTTTTTTTCACAACGTTGCCCCACACTAGGAATTTCTCCTGTATTGTGGGTGCGTTTACAAACATTTAAACTCACATACACAAACAGCCAGACTCGAAACAACTACTTGTAGGTCATAGGTACAAATATTTGTTCCGTGCGGGAATCGAACCCGCGACACGCAGCGCAGCAGTCAATTGCTTAACCACTGCGCCAGCCGTGCCGTAATTAATTTTTCCCCCCTCGATACTAACACCTGGCTACGCCTGTGCTAGAATCACTACAATACCTACCACAAACCGCTTTTATAGTATCAAAATCCGTTAAGATCAAGAGCACTGATGGCCCAGTGGAATTGGCCATAATTTACGAGTGGTGATTTTGAACTCAGGCAGGCACTATACTTGTGAATGATGGAGGAAAACATCGTGGAAAAACCGGTATGTCCTAGAACCGAAAAATCGAAAACATGTCACATCCATCAACCCGCCCGAAAAGTTCAATAAACTTTATTGGTCATTGATTTATCCATAGGCTTTTTCATAAAACCCGATCTCCCAAAGGACTTTTCTTAATTTTTTCGCGAATTTTGTACTATAAATGATCCTGCATCTCATTCAATAACGTTGTGCGTGTAGACTAACGTCTAACTGCTCATCACTGATACTATCTCTGTCGGACATGAAGCCTGGTGACACAGCGTGATTTTTAGCCGGGCGCACCAGTGAGTTCGAGCCCACGACTAGGGTCCCCTTAAAGTATTGATCTAATATTGCATTGACTGCCTCCTTAGTGTAATGGTCGCAAGAGTTACCTCCCAGGTTGGGTAGTGTTATTGGGATTTTTCCTCATTAATTTCGCTGTAGAATCCCAGAGTCTGGATTTGAGCACGATTGATGGAAATAGGCTCGCCCCCTATTCCATGGGACTTAAACAAATTGGTGCAATGTGGGTGTAAGGTACACCTCTGCCTATTTCTTTTATTTGCGTGGGAAATCATCAAGTTACTTCTCCCGCTCTGGGTGGAGCAGGAGGGCGTGTCAGACTTTTACTGACTAAATAAAACCCACCCGTGTTCCCTCAGTTGCCTGTGTGCCAGGGGCCGCGGTATCTCTTTCGAACAACCCGCACCCCTGGCAGCCATCGGTCCTTGCGGACCCCACCAGTTGGAGCTGACATATCTTAGAGGCGCGCGTGGAACACAACGCGCCGTCGACCCGGGCTTGGTCCTTACCGGACAGCGAGCTACCCATTACTCGTCGTCCGCAAGCCCGCGCCTACGGTGGCCGGGAATCAGCCTAGGATTCCTGACGCCCAGCGCGTCTCCCGCGGCGACTAAGGGTGTGAGGGCGTATATACAGCCTCTCCCTCACGTGCGCCGCCTCCCTCTTCGCGAGCATTACCGCTTCGCAGAAGGAGGTGACGGCTACTCATGCACTCTCGCTCTGTACCATGGCTTGGACCAGGGCCGGACTCGAGAGATCGCCGCCGCCGATCGCCTCCACGAGGTCACGGCGATGCATGCTCCGCCCAAGCCGGCTAGAACTCCACCGTGTTGCCTAATCCTTTGGCGATTACAGGCGTGATGTTATGTTATTTTTGCATTGTAGGTATTTATCAGCTCTAGACCGTAGCTTATCAGATAATCACCATGGCAACCGACGTAATGAACGTAATTTCAGAGGCAGTGTGATAAGGAAAACAAGGCGAATCCTTGTTTTCTATCGCAATAACAATTATTCTGATTGATTTATTTTAATTACGGGTGTAATTAAAATATAAATAAATATATAAAGTAAATCGCCTTTTCATACATCATTAAATACTAACAAAGTCAAAACTGTTCATTGAAAATGCTAGGTCAACCGAACGAATTTAATATCGTTTTTTTTTAATATCGAATATTTATCAAATTTTTTGTATAAGTTCCGGCGCAAAAATGGCTGCACTGATCTGGATGAAACTTGGCACACAGATAGTTCATAATCTGGATTAACACATAGGGTATGTTTAATACCGGTAGTACGTTCCCGTGGGATATTATTCGAAATCCAAAAAAAAGTAGTCTTAGTCTTAGTCGTCTTTGTATACTTGTTGAAAAAAAATAATTGAGTCCAAGCTACCGAGGAACTTGCCTAGTGTAGCTGCCTCTGTTTGACCCACTCAATATTTTTTACTATCTTTTGCCAGGCTTCGCTCGCTTGGCGGTCGAAAATTAAAGCCCTAAAAAAGCCCTATGTGGTAATCCAAGTTATAAACTATCTGTGTGCCGAGTTTCATCCAAATCCGTTCAGCCGTTTTTGCGTGATTGAGTAACAAACATCAAAACATCTATAGATACAAACTTTTAGAATTTGTAGGGTACATCTCTACACCCTGTGAGAAACTTATTTCCTAAAGTTATAACGTTTTCAAGTATGTAGGATATCATATTTTTCTCAGAAATAAACTGTAATTTCTTGAAAATATAGATATTAAAATGATCAGGACATTGTATTTGTAACTAACTCTATGTAAACTACGCATTTGAAAAAAAAACACATAAAAAAAATGGCGCGATAAATGACCTCGCGTCAGCACCATAATTCCTACCAAAAACTGATAATATGCGAAACATAATTGTCATAATCCGCATGACAAATAAATAATCAAGCAACAAAAATATAAAGATACGACACTGATAATGTTTACAAAGCCAGTCGAGAATCGCGCGCGGCTGAATAAGCACGTTCCTTTGCGCGAGAAACAAAAACACAATAGTGGATTCGCGCCATTTTTACGAGTGAACTGTCAAATATAATGTCAAAGTTTTTCTTAGTGAAAATTCGCTCCAATTTTCGTGATTTGTTTGAAAACTGACAGTGAGTTTTATCGATGTGTTGTGTTGTTTTCTACAAGTTGGGTCCCTGCCAAATTCGTTTGACATTTCAATGTTTGTATACAGACTATTTTGGTACATTTGTATTTTTTGTGTGAAGATTGTCGCATGTATGTTTTCGATCGCGTACTTTTCCTATTGAATTTAGGAGTAATGCTAGTTAGCCAACAGATTACAGATAGGTATATAAATAGGTCAACAGATAAATTATATTATGATAGAATCAGCTGTTGGTCGCATCATTGAAATCATTTCATTACTTACTTAAGAATGCATTTAAAATATACAATGGCTTTTGACCTTGGATTTTTAACACTTTTTCCTCTTAATGGTTTTAAAACGATTTTAATTAATATTAAGAGTGATATTGGTTAACTAATAACGACTGCTTACTAACGAATTTGAATACTTAATCTAAGGTGAGTTAAATTAGATTACACACAAAGCGTAGCATTAAAGGAAATAAATAAAATAATTAAAGATACCTAAATACATATGTAGGTATGTTTGCTTTGCGATAACGATGTAAACAAAATGTGAATTCTACATAATTTTAGGTATACTATAAATGCGTATTTTTAATCGTCATTGTTATGTAAATCAGTGATTAGTTCCACATACAACTGTTTGTTTATAAATTATACACTAGATTCCGCCCGCGGCTTCGCCCGCGTGGGGTTGGAAATTATCCCGCGGGAACGTACTACCGGGATAAAAAGTATCCTATGTGTTAATCTAGGCTATAATCTATCTGTGTCCCAAATTTCATCCAAATCCGTTCAGCTGTTTGTGCGTGAAAGAGTAACAAACATCCATCCATCCATCCATCGCGTTTATAATATTAGTAAGGATATACGTACCTAAGTAATTTTTTTTTTTAATATGTGGAGCGTGAATAATCTATACGTAGCTAAGTATCAATTATTATGTAAATCAGATACAGTTTCTTGCGTATGCATAAGTTCTTCAATGACTACCAAGTGTAGTTATTATTCTCTTTTCTTATGAATGTCATCTGGCAGAACGACCCCTAGAGGTTGTCAGCTGCCCGTCCTATAGATGCCTTATAAATAAGGCCTCCAGTCCTCAAAAATTGGGACCTATCTTTGGGTATCCTCTCCCCGACCCACAGGCAGTGCTTTATTGCACACCTAGTCGCTGAAGGATTTACGTCGGTCCATCGATTTTATCGATTCAGTACATGAATCTAGGCCTGGCTAAGTAATCACAGCCATACTGCTCGATCGATCAGGTTAATCTACGCTTGCTGCGGTTGGTCCGTGGATGGGTGACCATCTTTACATACCAAGACCCCTCCGTGCCTCGAAAAGTACGTTAATCCGTTGGTCCCAGCTGTCATGTGTAGATCTTTGACAGTTGTTACGGGTCGTCAGAAGCCCGAAAGTCTGACAACCAGTCTAACCAAGGGGTATCGTGTAAACCAGTTACTGGGTTTTGGGGGTCAGATAGGCAGACACTACATGTAAAATACTGGTACTCCGCTGCATTCGCTTCGACTCGAAGCCGACCCCACTAGACCCCAACATAATTGAAAAATGCGCTAGGTAAAAAATGATAGAAATGAATTAAACGTCAAAAATATTGGCAAATCAATGAGAGTTGCTGCGCCTGAGCGAGGTCTACGCGGGGCCTACGCGGCTGCTACGCGTGGTCTACGCAGGTCTACGCATGGTAGCGTGAACTTAACGTTTAGCCCTACGCTGAACTACTAGGGCCCTGTTTAATAAACATTAGAATCCTACAAGTTTGTACATAAATGACATTTGTAAAGTTGTATGCAGAAAACGCCGGTAGATTTTGATGACAATATTGTATCTACAAATTTGTAATTGTAAGTTACTAATTACATAAAATGTAAATTTTTGTTGAAAATTCTTAAATCCAAGCTAGATTTAAAAAATCTTAGAATTTTAAAATATTTATACAATTTACAATTTGTAACGTTTATTAAACACGGCCCTGGTGCGAAGGGACCCTAATACCCGCACTTCACATTATCTTTGTAATAATATAGTGGATGTAACATGATACTCAAAGAAAGTAGGTACTCATAATACTGTATCATATACCAACCGTTTGTATTTCCAGGTAGTAGTATATTTGCGTTCTAGTAAACAAGGTTGCCAGTTCGGAATTCGTTCTTAGTATAAATGCGACGTAGGTTTTCTTGCTCATATTAGACAGACACTCGGATTTTAAATTGAAAATTCGAAATTAGGGTGTTCTGAAATGACGTTCACTCGGTGGCAGAATCGAGACGTCAAGTCCGGGCACCTGTCAAAAGTGTCAAAGCAACTACGGATTGAATGGTGAACGAAAGAATGAAACGAATGACATTAAGTATTTTAAGTTAATTTTCGAACTGAAAGACCTCTTGTCAAAGTGACGTCGACTGGTGGGTTGACTCACAGAACAGAGGAAAGAGATTAGAAAGGAAATAGTTCCTGATTTGTATTACAACGCGTGTCGCCGCATGTCTCCCACTCTTTAACTCTACTACAAGCAAGAGACTAGTACGTACATGGATTACGCACACAATTGAACCACACGCACATAGATCGCGAGCTTGCTATTAGTTGTCACACTAACGCAAAACAATGAATTTGACACGCCCATATTCTCATACATGTTACGGCGACCAAAAGGTCGATTATTTATATCGATAAAATTAGTGTAATTTTTAAGTTTTGCAATTTTTCGCTATAATTTCTGGAAAGGGTGGCAATTAGCGTGGTCTTCCTAAGTACATATAAATAATAATGTTTATGCTAACTGCAGCTCTGTTTTACGTCATTTATGCGTATAAAGACATGCTATTTAATTAGGTACGTAACACATTTCCGTAAACGATTACGACTAATGTTTCATTTTGACAGTTAAATAACAATCATTGAGTTATTTATGTTGTTGAGGAGATTTTCTTATCGAACTTACGAAACAATGAGTTAGCTTGATCAATCAGAATCTGAATCGTTTTGAAATAATCTGCTTCAAAATGATTCAGATTGTGTTTGATCGTGCATTACGCAATTAAGGTAATGGGCTACGGCTAGTAAGTAAATAAATGACACAAGTAAAAAATACAATACCATTTTAATTATGAACAACAATTTAAACTCCATTTCAATGCTGATTTTATTATTGTCCTTGAAATAATACGAATTTATTAAGTAACATGCGCTTGCTATCTTTTAAATTCGAATTTTTCAAAATAAAGTGTAATCTTAAATTAATATATTTTCCGATAATAGCCTTAGTTAGGTCTGTAACATGGCTCGCAGTAGGATATAATCCAATCTGATGATTACTAACGTTGCTAAATAATTAAGTTCCAACGAAGCTGCACAAAATCTTTGTTGTCAACATATGTTTGTTAACATTCCGGAGATTGTCGGTATAAATCTTGATAACTGCTTCCGACGTTTTACATATTAGTATTAGATCTTTCGAAGGGTACAAGAGACCCCCTTTATCTTACATTAATCTACATTTATTAGGTATCCATTCAATTCTACCAGTTGCTTCAATCCACAGTCTTCTTGCACCAGGATCTTTTGGAAACCTGAAAATAAAATTTATAATGTGTTTTCATTATAAATGGTTAACTTTAAACCAAATTGTAGACGAAAAACCGACTCTGAAACTAAATTAATAACCCATAATAAACAATAATTGATGGTAGTAAACAAAGTTATTTTAATTATAATATTACTGATAATTATCACTTATATCAAACACACATACTTAATATCGACATTGTTTACAACTTGGTACAACACTATCGATACGCATGGATTTCGCAGAATTTCAGATTGGCTGGGCGCCCGCGACGGTCGCAGTGAACGCAATACATTGCGCGATTGCTCATCTAGTACAAGATGGTACCCATGCATTACAAGCAATGTATAATTTAGCATCTGTCTGCGATCGTATCGTTTTTGTCTACAAATGACATAATACAATTGTAAAAATTATAAATATCGCTTGTATTTTAAGGATTTTGGACTTACCGGTGAAAAGAAATCCCTTCCCGGGCTACACTACACTCCTGGCTTCTTTTCCGATACGTTATAATAGCGCAAGACGGCATAATTCAATTTTTTTCGCGGAGCTTCGCACGTTGTCACAGTATGAGCGCGGCTGTTGTCCGGTGAACCAAATTTCGGTTGACATACGAGCGTTTGCTCATAAGTGCGGCGCGCCTGCCCCGCCCACAAGGCCCTTCTAATCTCTTTCCTCTGTTCTGTGGGTTGACTATTCATGAACACCCCATTGAGAACTTGTCAAACTCAACTATAGCATAATACTTAAGGGCCTACGTCCCGTTTGGTAACGTAACACGGTCACTTTATGAACCCTACTGCTCATTAACGGCTTGTCTTGAAGATTTGAAAAATATATGATTTTGCTATAGATTCATATAGATCATTTTGCCCGAAGTACTTTTTTTGTATGGTTAATACTTTTGCTGTAAAAAAATATTTTCCAACACGCAATATTTTGGCTTCTATTCCATACTCCTACTAAACGGCTTCGTTATTTGGAAAAAAAATACACTGAAAAATAGATAGATATAGGTACCACAGAATCGCCGAAGCACAATTGTAAATTAATCAAAGGAATATCCCCATTTTGAGATAAAGGCTCAGAGGTGCCCTGCGCGGGCGCGGGCGGCAGTCGTGCTTTAGCATACAAACGGGAGATGAGGATACTATGGGCCTTAATTAGCTTCTAACGCTCGCGTTAGCCAATTTATAGAAAACCTTAACATATTATACACCTAAACTTTCCTCATGAATTACTCTGCCTATTGAAAACAGCATAAAAATCCGTACAGTAGTTTTTGAGTTTATCGCGAATAGACTGACAGACAGACAGATATTCCGGGGAACTTTGTTTTGTAATATGTAGTGATATTCAATTCAATTTCGTTTTTTCCAATTGGCAGGTCAGTTTTAGGTTGAATGGTTACAAAAAATTATTCGCGACTGTTACAAAATATGGCTGTACAGAATTACATAATTATTAAAATTGTCAACTCAACTCTCTTAAGTTTATTTAATCCCATTGAATAACTATTTCATGTAAAAACACGCAAGCGAACTAAAATTTCTAAAGCCTATATTTTCGGCATTATACACCTCGTAGCCAAGTAAAAAAAATAAAAAAATATGATTGCTGAATGAGCCTGCCTCTTGACATCGTTTGCGTCTGACGGAGGTCTGACACTTTTTAAAAAAATAGGTACTTTTTAATTATTCAATCACGCAAAAACAGCCGAACGAATTTGGACGAAAGACACAGATAGCTTATAACCTGGATTAAAACAAAGAATATACGTTCCCGTGGGATAATTTTCCGAAATAACATTTATGTGCCTGTTTCTCATGTCTAAATAACAGGTTTATACTTTACACTAAGCGCATATGAAAGTATATACGGTTATTAAATCAAAAACACGATTTTTAGAATTTGATCTGTCTGTCTGTCTGTTTCTTTCGGCTAATCTCCGAAACGGCTGGACCGCTGCTGGCCGGCTGGGCTTTGATGAAATCTGTTATAGAGATACTTTGAACCCTCGGAAGGACATAGACTTTTTATCGACATACCACATAGGCGACGCCGCGAAGCGGAATTAAATACTATCGAAAAAATAAGAACTTTTCCATAAGTATTTAATATATACGAGGTTAGATTATCAATCTAGAATACCAAGCAAGTGATCCTCAATCATTGATTAGTCAATAGATTAATTCCCATCAAAGTAATAAAATAAAATAATTAAGTCTTTTATCATAATTTAGATCAGATTATTGTGTTTTTATCATAATTTATAATGGTGATAACGAAAAAAGTCGGTGCTAACCGGATTTAGAAGTTAGATAAATTAAATTATAAGCGGCTATATCATTGATCTAGATAAGATTATCAGAGAGATCTTTGGAAGCATCCATAAAACATCGAAGTACCCAAATACCTACTTTGTGTTTCCCAGTGGAAAGTTTAAATTAATTATGACCAGAGATCGGATATTCGGATGAATGTTTACCTAAAGATAATTTTTAGCTATAAACATATGGAAGCGGCTTTATAAATTATTAAATTCCTAGAGTGAGGCAAAGTTTAAAAAAAAAATCTTTGTAATATTTATTAAAAACCCCAGGATTCTTGGATTGCATAACTATTCAGATGTGTATTAATTTAAAATTAATGTTTAACCCGATACAAATATGTGTATGTACTGGAGGAGGGGTGGTTTGTATTAATTAAAACAAAAAATAAACAAATTACTTACCTAAATTAAGACTTTTTGGATACAAAAGCGCATTCCATGCTAGCCAACATCTCCACTTTAGGTGAATATGCATCCGAATATCCGATCTCTAATTATGACTCATATCCAACCAATCTTATTAAGATGTATCGTGTGTATAACTGGCTTGTGGGGGTCAGATAGGCAATTGCTCCATGTAAAATACTGGTATTCAGCTCCATCTGGTTAGACTGACAGCCAATTTTGTGGAGGTGGACGTAAGGGTCAATTCTCACCGAGACGCGGCGCGACGCGCACTTTTTAAGATAGCAACAGAATATCTAACTTATTTACAACACGAAAAGGTATAATTTCACTACGAGCGCGAAAGCGTGTCGAAGAACGCTAAGGTGCACCGCGTTGTGCAGCCCGTATACCTTATTGTGAAGTAAATAAGATCTATTTTGTATCGTGATCTTAAAAAGTGCGCGTCGCGCCGCGTCTCGGTGAGAATTGACCCTTAATGACTGCGACACAGAGTTTCTGTAAACTGAGTTTTTGTTCCAAGAAATTTATTAAAGTGAAACTTTTATTACATCGTCTCAAACTTTTTCGTCTGTGTGTTGCATGTCGCGTGACGTGTCGCGTGACGGTCGGCCGCGGAGTAGGGATAAAGTGAAAGGCGCTCGTCAGAGCAGCCGAGGCCAATATGGCGGCGCCTATAGTTCGCATCAGCTGACCGTGTAGTTTTTAGTTAAATGTCTATAATGTGAAAAAAAGTTTCACTTTTACGGTGGTTTCATAAAACCACACAAGTTTTTTTATTATTTATTATACACAACATAATATACGCTTTACTGAACTAGTCCTGTAAGTCGACATAATTATTTTCCGCTCATTCGCACTCTGTCCCCCAAAATACAAGCCCTGCTTAGTTTGGGGGTCAACGCTTAACCAAAATTGTGATGTACTAACTTACCTGTTTTATTTTATACCTGTCAGTGTCAACCATCACCTTTTCCTTTTTTGAAAATAAAAATTGTTTTTTTTTTTTGTATTGTATAATTGTTACAATATTTGGAAAAAAGTTACCCAGATGAGGGCTAGCATTTTTTTCATGCCGTATAGACGTCAAAACGTTGCGTAAATATTCTTATCCTCTTACAGCAAAAGTCACAAAACAGTCGCCGGTTTGAGGTCGATTATTCAAAATCAAATGATTTATCATCTTCATTTCAGCCGAAAGACGTCCACTGCTGGACATAGGCCTCCCCCAAGCTCCTCCATTTCGACCGGATCTGTGCTTCTCGCATCCAGCGGAAACCTGAGATTCTTTCCTAAAATATATGATTAAAATAGGAAAATAGCTCATTCAATGGAAATGATCTTTCGTATGGTACATTAAAACTTATAGAAATATCGTATTAACGGACTTAAAAAAGGAGGTTTTCAATTCGACATGTTTATTTTTGGAACGAAGTTCCTTATCGCGCGTTGTGAAAGGGGGTTAGACGGAAAAAATTCTCACGAAAAGTTGTAACGACACTTTTTGCTTAAGCTATTGTAAGCCGTTGGGCGTGCGCATGTTCCTCTGTCTGTCCCTCTCTCTCTCTCTTATAGAAAGAAAGCCAGATATTTTCATTTCGTCTTTTTTTTTTATTATTATTTTGATCTTTTTTTTATCTTCGTTCCATCCGGGTGTCCCTTGACACCCAAGTTCAAGTTTTTTTTAATGTATGTTCGGGCATAACTCCGTCATATTTAGACGGATTTGCAAAATATTTTTTTTCTTTTGAAAGAGGCTTATTCCGAAATGGTCCCATTTAAATTTCATATAGATCTGATGATGAGTTTCGGAAACAGACAACGGATCTCTTCAAAAAATTACAGCAAATTACCCGCAATTGCTGCTATCGCATAAATATTCATTGTTTTTACCCCAAGGATTATGAAATTTCGAATTGGTGTGTGGTAGGTACTGTAACTAAAAAGTGAAAAATAAAAACTTAAAAAAAAACAACAACCGATTTCTAGAAAAACACTACAAAGTGAAAAATTACTTTAATTTCGGAAGGCGGTGACAAAAAATTCAAATACTCATTATTATCCAATGTCACCGACTTCCGAAATTAAATTTATTTTTCACTTTGTAGTGTTTTTTTCCGGAGGTCGGTAGCCTTTTAACTGTAAAATCACGTAAATCAGCGAAATCGGGGAAATTTCGTAAACGTTATGTTTAGAAACCTTTAGTTTATCAAGATATACCTACCAACCCACTGTTGAAAATATGATCATGTAGGGGTAAACCTTGTCCAATAAGTATGATCATGTAGGGGCAAATCTTCTCCAACAAATTAGTATAACATACTTTATAACAACTAACTTCATCTTTCATCTCACCGACCTTGACAATTCAAAAGTGCCTGTAATTGGTTTATTTGAAATAAATGCTTTGAGTTTGAGTTTATTATTTTCTATAAAAACTAATAAAATAAACCAAAAATTAACATTTAAATAAGGAACTACTTTTCTAATTATTTTTCATTTAGTTGTTCATTCTGCTGGTTTTCTTCTTTCTCCACATCTGTTTGGAGGGTTAAATTAGTTAAAACAATTCATAACAAATCTCAATACTTACATTATAATAGCCTGAAGCAGCTCTGTATTTTTTGCACTTGAAACAGTATGACTATTTATTTTAATTACTTAATTAAATAAATTATGACAATTACAGAGTTAAGGCGTGTTCAGCCATAATTATGTCAGGGTTAGAAAGTCACGGAATTACTGAGTTTATTATTATAATAACGATTCTAGTGTCCGCTGAAAATTCCATAACTACGTGTGAAACGAAGCCGAGACTGTTTTGTTCCTCCTGTTATTGCGGGTTTTTCATGGGTCGGCTTATTTATTGATTCACACGAATTAATTCGCCCGAATCAGGCGAATCGTCATTTTTAAATAATAAAATAGTTTCTACTAGCTCATGCCAGCGGCTTCACCAATTAAAACAGAACCTTAACAAATTATACACACAAACCTTCCACATGAATCACTCTGTCTATTGGTGGAAACCGTATGAAAATCAGTTCAGTAGTTTTTGAGTATATCGCGACAAGACAGACAGACAGTGCGGCCGGGCACTTTGTTTTATAATTACGTTGTAGTGATAGGTGACTCGCACGAAGTTCATTTATTGTGGGCGAATCGATAATTTCTTAAATTTCAACTGAAAACCAGCGCTGGGTGTCTAACGCCCAGCAAATGCTGAGATGGTAACCCTTTCGGTATGGGCACGCTCAGCACAATTTTACTGCAATTTTATTGTTATGTTTATTGTTCTCTTTCTTTTTTTTCATATGTTTGTTGCTGTTGTGTTGTGTCTGTGTCGAATAAATGTTTTCTATTCTGTTTTCTAAATTCGAATTAGGCAACTGGTACGGTTAGAATAAAACGTTAAGGTGGAAGCGCCAAGGTAGCCCGCGAAATTCAAATTTTGTTACGTTTTTTGCAATTTCCAGGCCACTGTCAGGTTGTATGGTGATCTAAATATGATTCGCGACCGTATCAAATATGGCTTTACAGAATCATAATCATTAGAATCAGCAATACATCTCTATAAGTTCATATTACTCTAAAGAATGACTATTTCATGAAATTATGACATTTGAGGGCAATTCTAACTTATGGAGTTGTATTGCTGATACTAATGATTATGATTCTGAAAAGCCTTATTTGATACGGTCGCGAATCATATTTAGATCACCATACAACCTGTTACTGACCTGCAAATTGCAAAAAACGTAACAAAATTTGAATTTCGCGGGCTACCCTGGCGCTTCCACCTTAAGGAAACAATGAAAAGTTAAAAGACAAAGTAGGTACACTAACTTTATTTCATAAAATACAAAACGTGCCAGTTGGCTAATACAAATTTCTGTAATTGTTGATTCATCCACAAATAAATTTACTTCGTGCGAGTCGTTTATACATATAAAGTACTAGATTCTGCCCGCGGCTTCGCCCGCGTAGTGGTCGGAAATTATCCCGCGGGAACGTACTACCGGGATAAAAAGTATCCTATGTGTTAATCTAGGTAATAATCTATTTGTGTGCCAAATTTCATCCAAATCCGTTCAGCCGTTTTTGCGTGAAAGAGTAACAAACATCCATCCATCCATCCATACTTACAAATTTTCGCGTTTATAATATTAGTAAGGATGTGTTATACTATTTAAAAGTTACGATTCGCCCGATTCTGGCGAGTTAATTTGTGCGAGTTGACTAAAAAGCCGATGGGTACGTTACACCCTCATATACAGGGTGTAACAGAAACCCTATTACTATCCTTAAGAACTAAAGATATATATAGAATCACTATACATAGTTTCAGCTCAAAATAAAATACTCTAAGAATTGATACCAAATTTTCGATTTCATATGTTTCTAAAATTCAAATCATAACAAACGTGTCACCGCACTACGTAGGTCAATAACTTTCCACATTACTTGCCAGTATCACGATAAATCTCTTCCGAGTGATGTGTTCGGTTTCTGATAGCAATGTACTAAAAATTCTCATAACTTCCGAACATGTAGAGATAGGATTAAAAACCCTTCCAATATCGTTTGATATCATCCAAAGAAGCCGTGCTCTTGGTATGTATATACCCTTTCCGTTACACATTGTATACGTTGTAGGTACCTATAACTTTATCAGTCATTGAACTTTACTTGTTTTAAATTACAACAGCAAACATTCGTTGACAGTTGACCGATTATGATTAGAAAAAGTCAATATGATAAAAAAAAATACTTCCGTGACTTAAAATGACCCCTGCGTACCGTTTAGGGTATATACAGTGATATAATGTCATCGGGCAAATGTATGCAAAAGTTGATTCAATTTTATCATTTAACTGAGTGCAGTAACAGTGATATTGAACTTAAATCTTTGTTATCATTGCTAACTGAGATAACTATATTAAGCAAATATAAGATTTGCAAGTATTATCAGTAACTATGAATCTATGTAACATAACAAATACTTAATGTTCAAATTGCTGAGAGACAGCCGAGACAGGCTGTGAGAGGTAGGGGGGCCGTAATCCACCACGCGGAAGGAGGAAGTCCTAAAAATTTTACATTTCACCATACAAATATACATATCTATGCGTTTCACCAATCTGCAATGGGCCCATTTGACGGATTACGGGCCGTAATCCACCAGGCGGGTCCAGTGGAGCGTAATTTATGGCCTACTCACACTCACAAAGAAGGCCTGTGTCCCAGCGATGGCAATATTATAGGTTGTTTATGGATAATAACATTATGTACCTATAATTAGTAAAATTAAGTCGTTTTTGTATACATAGTGCTGCCGAATTAGGGAATCCTACTATATATAACATTATCTATATATATGAAAATGAATAGCTGTTCGTTAGTCTTGCTGAAACTCGAGAACGACTGGATCGATTTGGCTAATTTTGATTTTGATATATTTGTGGCAGTCTAGGGAAGGTTTAAACGGTGAGGAATTATGGAAAAATTGCATGGAAAATCGAAATAGCAATAATTTTATTTTCCCAAACAAATTGTTACTACTACCTGTCAAACATTTTATGCGTGCGTTCAGTAATTTCTTTTACTGTGTGTTCAGAAATCCAGGGAAAGTTTAAACTTTTTGATTAAGTAATATTTAATAACAGGCAACTTTTATTGGCGGTACGAAGTACGCCGGGTCAGCTAGTTATATTATTATTATTAAATGTGAAAGTTTCTGAAGATGTTTGGATGTTTGTTACTCAATCACGCAAAAACGGCTGAACGGATTGGAATGAAATTTGGCACACAGATAGTTTACAACCTGCATTAACACATAGGATAGTTTTCATTCTGGTAGTACGTTCCCGTGGGATAATTTTCAACCTCCACGCGGGCGAAGCCGCGGGCAACAGCTAGTTATTTAATAATATTCATATTTTTTTTTTTTTAATAGATGGTATTTCTACATAAATTATTTTTATATACATATCAAAGA
The DNA here is from genome assembly GCA_947359405.1 of Antitype chi. Classification (NCBI taxonomy): domain Eukaryota; kingdom Metazoa; phylum Arthropoda; class Insecta; order Lepidoptera; family Noctuidae; genus Antitype; species Antitype chi. The sequence continues at coordinate 7,349,011 of OX375836.1, forward strand.
AACAAAGTAATATGACAGTTTTTAATAACAAAGCAATTATTTCGTGAGCACATTGTTGCACTTCATAATTAGTATTGTTAATGACAGTCTCGTGAAGAAGAAACTTTATGTATTAATAAATAAACACGTGCATTTGATAGGTGCAACGCAATTACTATTGGCATTATGTATGGGAAAGAACTTGTAAACTGCGCAAATATGAATCTTACGCATAGACAGAGGCAGAAATAGGTGTGTATTAAAGCAAAATTTAAAAAAAGAGAGTATCCTCTGCCCTAACCTCATAAAATCACGCCTGTGTTCCCCACACAGGCGTGATTTTATGTGTTTGTGTGTGTGTGTTATGTCAAAAGAGAGTGTTAGGGAGTTGCGTTACACACTCACAATACCATTTATTTTACAATATTCATCGCGCTATTTACATTGTCAAGCAGACATATTTTTCAAACATCCGTAGATGGAACGTAAAAGTCTTGCAGATTCTTGTGATACGCGTACCTATCCATCCATTACCTACATACATATTGAGACCCCTACCCCCCCCCCCCCCCCCTCACTAGAAAATGGGCAGCAGCATTCTCTATGCATTTTACCACCATACTGCGATCGCCAACCCGCCTGCCAAGCGTGGCGATTATGGCAAAACCCCACTTTTGAGGGAGGCCTATGTCCAGCAGTGGATGTCTTTCGGCTGAAGTAATTGAGACCCTTCCGCGCACGTACAGACACCAAGCACATCAAGCTACCCCAAACTGTTAAATTTACCAATTGAACATGAACCATTTGCTTATGTCATAAAGTTGAAAATCGATCAAAGAAATTTGACAGGTTGCGGTAGTTTGATGTGCTGGCGTCCATCTGTACGTCTAAATATCGCGAATGGATTTTTTCGTGCACTGACAGTTGAAAATCGAACTGTTTAATTTATCAACGCGCTGGAATGCAGTCTATTGGATTCTCAATGCTCGGTTAAACACCAAGAGCTGAAAATCGAGTGCACGATAAAACTCCGTCGCGATATTTTCACGTCCGCGCGGACGTGCTCTAAACTGATGATCCCGGCTATCATTCATAAATCTTTGCCAGTCGTAACGGGTAGTCAGAAGCCTAAAAGTTTGACAACCTGTCTTACCAAGGTCGTGTTACCCAGTAACTGGGTTGTGGAGGTCAGAGCAGTCGCTCCATGTAAAATACTGGTATTCAGCTGCACCCGTAAGACTGAAAGGAGAAGGGTAGGCAGATTGATTGATTGATGGAGCCAGGGATTTTGAATTTCCTTCATAATCCTTCCGATTTTTATTGAAAATGTGTTACACACACTAAGGAAATAATACGTAATGGCAATATTTATGGATATTACCCACACAGGCCACAGGCTTTCTCTCTTCAAGAGAGAGTAGGTTGTAATCCACCAAGCGGTCCCAGTACGGGTTGGTAAATGTCACAGGTCTTCGAATTTTTGGTTCCAGGACATGCCGGCTACCTTCTGATGTTTTATTATTTACACAAATTAAGGGCCTACGTCCCGTTTGGTAGCGTAACACGGTCACTTTATGAACCGTACTGCTCATTAACGGCTTGTCTTGAAGATTTGAAAAATATATGATTTTGCTATAGATTCATATAGATCATTTTGCCCGGAGTACTTTTTTTGTATGGTTAATACTTTTGCTGTAAAAAAATATTTTTCAACACGCAATACAGGGTGAAATTGAAAACATGCGACAAACTGAAATGGGAGATTGAACTCATCATTATGAACAACTTTTACTGAGGGACCAAAGATGCAATCGCAAAAAAAAAAACAGCTGTTCCCTACATTTTGACGAGTTATGCGAACATAAATGTAGGGAACAGATGTTTTTTTTTCGGGATTGCATCATTGGTCCCTTAGTAAACGTTATTCATAATGATGAGTACAATCTCCCATTTCGGTTTGTCGCATGTTTTCAATTTCACCCTGTATTTTGGCTTCTATTCCATACTCCTACTAAACGGCTTCGTTATTTGGAAAAATAAAATACACTGAAAAATAGATAGTTAGAAGTACCACAGAATCGCCGAAGCACAATAAATTGTAAATTAATCAAAGGAATATCCCCATTTTGAGATAAAGGCTCAGAGGTGCCCTGCGCGGGCGCGGGCGGCAGTCGTGCTTTAGCATACAAACGGGAGATGAGGATACTATGGGCCTTAAGGTGAATGCACAGTGGTAGACCGCGAAATTCAAATTTTCTTACGTTTTTGCAATTTTCAGGTCAGTATCAGATTGTATCCTGATCAAAATGTGATTTGCGAATATAACAGGTACGTATTTACATAATAAAGTCATTAGAATGTCTAATATATCTCTTATAAGTTAGATTTCTTCCACAAGCACTTTTCCATAAGAAATTTGTTCTTATGGAACAAATCTAACTTAGAAAGATGTATTATTGATTCTAATGATTATAAATCTGTAAATACGTACATGTTATAGTCGCAAATCATATTTTGATCAAGTAACAAGCTGACACTCACCTGAAAATTGCAAAAAACGTAACAAAATTTGAATTTCGCGCTCTACCACTGCGCATTCACCTTAAAGCGCCCGTCTAACTTCGAACCCACGACCTCTGGGCCACACCACTGTGGTTTTAAATTAATGCTAATATGGCGTAAATAAATGCATGCAGTAGGTACCTAAATGTCTAACATTGTGGTGTTATCACTACAGTCTACAGCTTACAGCCTCATGGCTGATAAGAGTGAAGTGACGGGAAACGTACGCGACGGGTTATTTAGTTATTTACATAGTTAACAAAACAGATAAATGTGTGTCGAATGTGTGGATAACATACTAACTAACAAATTTTCGCTATTATCTAATTTAAAAAGCTTTCTTTTTTTTAAACTTTGCCCCACGCTAGGAATTTCTCCTGTATTGTGGGTGCGTTTACAAACATTTAAACTCACATACACAAACAGCCAGACCCGGAACCAGTACTTGTAGGTCATACAAATATTTATTCCGTGCGGGAATCGAACTCGCGACACGCAGCGCAGCAGTCAATCGCGTAACCACTGCGCCAACCGTGCCGTCAATTATATTATAGGTACTACCTTGTCACCTTGTCTCCATAGCAGCCCCGGATCTAGAGGAGGGGAGGGGGGGTAAACCGGGCATCCGCTCTTGGCGGCATTATCAGAGGGCGCCAAAATCATAATATAGTATGATAAAAAATTAAAAACATGCTCCATAAAGCGTCTTAAATACTAAAGCTTGGTTGGCTCACCGTCGACTTGTAAGAAAAAGGCGCCACACAGGCCCACACCTAATTAATTTATTTCAAACGCTAGAGAAGAAATCCTCGGAACAGTGAGGTCGCTCCGCGAAGCCTGTGAAGCTCCCAGGAAGATTCTGTGCTTCTGGGCGGAGCTAGGCTGGCTTTGTTAGCCAGAATCCCCACGCACAACGGACCGAATGGGAGTCTACGTGCGGAAAAGGGAGTCCTATCATCATGATCATCATCATCGAGGGGCGCCACTATGAAGTTTCTGCCCCCGTACGAAATAATCGTAGATCCGGGGCTGCTCCACAGCCGCACGGATACATCGATGCGGTTAATCCGTGGATGGGTGATCATCTTTACATACCAAGGCCCCTCCGTTCCTCGGAAAATCGTCCCGGCCGTCATTTTTGTATCTGTGATAGTTGTTACGGGTGGTCAGAAGCCCGAAAGTCTGACAACCTGTCTTCCCAAGGGGTGTCGTATTATCCAGTTGGTTGTGAAGGTCAGATAGGCAGTCGCTCCATGTAATATACTGGTAGTCAGCTGCATCCAGTATTTATACATGATTCGTATGATTACTTTTAAGTTTTCATACAATCATTATCAATACATTAGTCTCCTGGCCTTTATCCCGATTTATTTGGGATTGGCGCAACATGTATTTTTCTCGAATACTTCTCTATTATGCCAACTTACAATAATTATATATACTTACACGAAAAGTTATTATTCAGTGCGCAAACTGTAACCATGAATTCTGCATATCATTCTAGAACCCCCAGCGAAGAAACTTTTCGTCAGTTTTACAAAAAAAAATCAGCTGTTTCATAGAAAAGCGGTCAAAATGTATGGAACAGCTGTTTTTTTTGTATAACCGACAAAAAGTTTCTTCGCTGTAGGGTCTAGAATGGTATGCTGAATTCATGGTTAAAGTTTGCGCACCGAATAAAAACTTTTCCTGTATTATAACTTATATGACAGAGTCTTAACATTCTGACGTGAGTCATAACAAGTGCATTTAATAGGTACCTACCTATTCCGTTTATAGCACATTAGTTATGTTAGATGCCTTGCACATGTACCTGTCACATGGTATTTCTGATCTCACTGATATTATGTAAAATAAAGTCGCTGTTTTCGTATGTCTGTTTCTCCTCATTTAACCACGCAACGGTTTTTCATATGGTTTTCACTGTCATTTAGAAAGTTTCTTCCGGAAGGTTTAAATAGTTCGTGCATATGTATTATAGTAGAAAAACGCCGAGAATTTCAAAGATTTGTAATTATATTGTACCTACATACATTTATTGCTAACGCTGGCTGAACCTTACGAGGTAAATCAAAATAATGTACTACGGAATTGCATATCTTAAAAAGGTCTACAGAAAACTTTGCAATGGTATAATAATATGTCTATCTCCGAAGGATAACCCACGTAACCATTTTGTGTCTTTTAAATATTAGGTACTGAATAATAATGAGTTATAATTAAGAAGCTATTTTAAACAATACTTTATTAATCCTCACCCAATTTAATAAGTTGTGCATTTAATGTAGATCAAAATTGCGCTTTATAGTATACATATAATCAAATGAATATATTAGAAGATAATATCACACATTTAAAATTATAAATCACTCGGAGAAAACGGGCGATCGGCCGGCATGCCCCGTTGCCGTCCACAAAACCTTGCTTAATTGCTACCAGTCTTTTCCAGAGGCAATTAGAACGCTGAAAAATTAACACTCTCTATTAAATTTTAGAACAGATTTGTATTCGCACAAAGGAAGACTAACACCTAGGCCATATTTAAATAGTTATTAGGTACTTCATTACACATCCAGATGACGGAACCGCAAGTGATTAAGGAAAATAGGTATTAAAATATACGAAAACAAAAATATTATGTTAGGCAAAACTTTTTTACATGATAAAAATATTATTTAGTCGAACGAGGCCAGAGGAAAAGTTTTGTCTCTCCGGTTTGCCTATTGAATAACTTGATGAATGTCATTGACAGTCAGATGGAGACATGAGCATTGATCACCACGCTTTGCTAAGGGCCAGCGCCCACTAGCGGCACGGCATACCACGGGATTTATAAGCCACGAATAGAAATACAACTTAATAGTATGACAGTAAAATTTAAATTTCAACGGCAACAATGCTGCGGTATCCTTAGGCATGCCGCGACGCCGACGTCCTTAGGAATCATCATTGAATTTTATTGTCTTATACAAGATGTAACTTAAATAGCGCACAACCTCTTAAGGGGTCATTGTACTCATCATTATCGACAACTTTTACTATGGGACCAAACCTGAAATCGTAAAAAAAAATCAGCTGTTCCCTACATTTTGACGATTTATGCGAATACAAGTGTATGGAACAGCTGATTTTTTTTTTACGATTTCAGGTTTGGTCCCATAGTAAAAGTTGTTGATAATGATGAGCACAATAACCCCTTAACAGGTTGTGCGCTATTTAAGTTACATCTTGTATATAGGATGTATTCCTATTCGTCGCATAAAAATGCCTTGCCGTGCCGTGCCGTTAGTGGGCGCAGGCCCTTAGAATGTATTATGTCACTGCATTCAGTGTGAACAATAGGGTATTACACCCATTTTTGAAAAGTATCCTAATTAGGTTCTAAAGTGCTAATAAACCTAAAAAAATACATTTTTTTTATTTAATCGATTAGTGCCGTAAAAATCCATTAAAATTTTTCATTTTCATATTTCGCGCGTAATTTGACGAAAACGCTGAACGCAGTGGACGCCATATTGGTCTGTGTATATGACGTCAGTTTGCTAAGTAAACAAATGCGCTGATATTTTGTATGATAATTGTTTATAATTTCAAAAATGACTTATTATTCTACTTATCGTTGGTTTGCTATTCCTGAATGTAAGATATTATTTCGATAAAAAATACTTTGGGTACGAAAATAATAAGAGTACAAAGTTGTTCAATTGATTAATTTAAACAGCGGTATGACGTAATAACATGGCGGCTACTATTTCATGGTGTTCAAAACCAGATAAAAAAAACTGAAATCTTTGAATTGAATTTTTCATTTTATAAGCTAAAACTAACATTTTCCGACTGCTTTTTGCCTAAGCTATGTCAATAATATATTTTTAGATTTTTTCTCGTATGGAGTAAAATACCCAATTGTTCGTAAAGCTAATAAAAAAAAATTAACACCAGTCACGCGCCCAATGGGAAATCCCAGTGGCCAAATGGGGTGAATTCTAATAATCTTCTTTTCATTAGCTCTGGACCCGCGTAGTAGATTACGAATTTACGACCTGCTCACAAAAAGGAGGCCTGTCTCCCAATTTTTTTTTTTAAATGTCGGGTCCGATATTGACGAAAACTAAAACGTTATCTATATTTGGACGCACGCTTGGAAAATTCATCCTGTAATGTAGTTATGGTCTTCGAGTCTTTTAAGAAATAACTTACGCAAGTACTACTGCAAAGCGTGGGGTACTATAGGAGTGTAGTGTAGCTTGTTAAGTGTGTGGACGTTACACTACGAAATGAAACAATAATAGGAGCTTAACTTCGTGTTTCCACGTGTATTTTAAGATAAAACGTACAAGGCAAGCCTGCGCTTAAAGTAATAATTAAATATATTTTCTTTGGGATAAATCTAATCCTATTCGCTTTGATGGATTGAATCCTAGTCTCATCATCTTGATAGTTCAAATGTGACAGTCATTCCATTACCGGCCTGTATTAACATAAAGGTTGCATTCTATAAGCAACAAACCTTTAAAGTAACTACTGGGTTTGAATCTGAAGTCAGCCTTTTACCCGGCTTATAGACTCGCCCCCGATCACATAGGGCATGGGGCTTTCGGGACCAAGACATAACTTTGTTTATTTTATTTGTGGTCCCAAAATCCATCTCAAAAATAATACTTACAGATGGAATCCGGGACCGCGGTCCCGGTCCCAACAGCCCTACGACCCATAGAATTAACATAGGTCACCCCCGATCACATGGGACATTATGATAAACATTGGTACCTAGTACCAACTTAATCGGCGAAATATGGGTGTTCAATACATTTCTGCCGGGGCTCTTTCGGGAAATACCAGCGCGATGTGATGTACATGTCATGTGCTCAAATGTATCATTGTATATAAATGAGTACACGATAACTTATGTTAAATGCGTGACGTTATTCTGCGGTTAATAACAATAGGTTTATTGTCAACCTACCTGTAAAGCTATGAGTTTACACCTATTGTCGCTAATTTAAGACAATAAAGAAACAGTATTGATGTCTATACTGGCTTTTAACAATGGTTTTGTTGTTACCTACTTATTTCAAAGTATTAGGGTAGGTTTATACTTCATGTACCTAGTGTACCTACCCAGATAAAAATTTAAAAATATGTAGTAAATCTAGTCGACATATTTTCCATACAAACTTTGGGAGTATTTTCCATACAAACGTTGAAGACAGGGAAGTTTGGCATTAATTCCTTCTGCACATGTGGCTTCCCTGGTACCTCATTAACAGCAAAACCGTGTGAAAGTCTATTAACTGCTCCCAAATTGCAATGTTAATTTTTATTCTTTTTATTATTTTTTTTTTTTTTTACAATGTCTGACATATTCTCGTCATTATTTTGACATTATACATCAATTTTACTACCTACTATTTATTTTCAGTGATTGTCATCGAAATCATGTCACTTGGTTCAAATAGATTCATTTTATATAGGTAGATTCTTTTACATATTTTGAATGAGAGAACGTTGTAGGCCTTAGAGACTAGATTTGTAGACGTTTTTCTATTCTGTATTTTCATTCCTCTAAGTACCTGATACTTATTGACTGGTCTGCACTGTCCTCCCATACCTATTATCACTGTAATTTGAAAACATTGTAAAAGCCAATTATTTTTAAAAGAGTAACCGTGGAGTTTCTTGCCGGCTCTTCTCCATAGGAAACGACAAATTGGAACCGTGCACCTAGCTTCTGACGTTTCATAAGTGCCCATGCAGGCTTATGTGAAATAAAATATTTTGATTTGGTTTGATTTGATTTGATTTGAGTATATTACTCCCCCTGTTCAACAATGTACATCAAACATTAAACATGGTATGGTTTTGTCCCATGGTAATATTGTCTGTGCGGAAACAGAATACCTAGGTACTAAAATAAAAACGCCATTAAAAAGGTATGAGCCAACTCGTTTTTCTTGCTAATTTAACCTAACTTTGGGCGTGTTTAGTTAAGTCTAAAATCTCCAAAACCATTTCGATATGATAGGTTACCGAACAAGCTTAAATATCTAAAAAATAAAAACCTTTAATGGTAATTGATTTATGCAGTAGTTTTTTCATAAAACTCGATCTACCGGAAGACTTTTCTTAATTTTTCACGCCTGTTTTACTATAAATGATCCTGCATCTCACTCAATAACGTTGTGCGTGTAGACTAGCGTCTAACTGCTCATCACTGATACTACCTCTGTCGGACACGATACCTGGTGAGACAGCGTGCTTTTTAGACAGGCCCACCAGTGAGTTCGAGCCCGCGACTAGTGTCCACTTAAACAGCTAAAAAGTTAAAAACAAGATCACCGACTGCATCAGGACTGCAACTCAGTAGGAAGGTAGTCACCGCCTGTGGAAATCTGCAATGTTAGAAGCATCGCAGATGAGTAGCCATTTCAGAGACCAAAGTTCGAATTACTTACATCCTAGCCTATCTGACCTCTACAATCCAGCTACTGGGTTTACCCATACCCCTTGGTAAGACTAGTTTTTTTTTTTTTTTAAGACATTGCCCCACACTAGGAATTTCTCCTGTATTGTGGGTGCGTTTGCAAACATTTAAAATCACATACACAAACAGCCAGACCCGGAACAAGTACTTGTAGGTCATAGAAATATTTCGACGGTTAAGAATCAATAGTGTCTATCTCACAAAAGTCAACTTTACAGTAGATAAAAAAAACATTTCTTTGCTTCAGAAAATAAGTTACGCACGCACACACAGCAGCGAGATATAGACGTTTTTTAAGGAGAGATAGACCATATTGGCAGAAAAATTTACGCGTTCCTAACATAGGTGGTATTTCTATGGCAAATAATTTAGGAAATATTGTGAATTTTGAGATAGCAGCTTGAATAACCTATGCCAAATTGGACTTTAAATCCACTGATTTAAAAAAGTAGAAAATGTAAAAAATTGAGATAGACATTATTGATTCTTAACCGTCGATTTGTTCCGTGCGGGAATCGAACCCGCGACACGCAGCGCAGCAGTCAATCGCTTAACCATTGCGCCAACCGTGCCGTCAAACCGTCTCGGGCTTCTGACGACCCGTAACGACTGTCAAAGTTTACAGCCAGGACCAACGGTCTAACGTGCTTTCCGAGACACGGAGGGGTCTTGGTATGTAAAGATGGACATCCATCTACGAACTAATCGCGGCAACCGTAGCTTAACCAGATCAACCGATCCGTACGGCTGTTATTACTTAGCTACAAGTCCCCTATGCATATTGGGGGGCTACCTTAGCGCTTCGTTCTACGCGCGCCTCAAAGAGATGTCAGCACCAACTGGTGGGGTCCGCAAGGGCCGATGCCTGCCAGGCCAGGGGTGCGGGTTGTTCGAAAGAGATACCGCGGCCCCTGGCACACAGGCAACTGAGGGAACACGGATGGGTTTTAGTCAGTAAAAGTCTGACACGCCCTATTCCGCTCCACCCAGAGCGGGAGAAGTTATTTGATGATTTCCCACCATAAAAAATAAACATTTTCGATGTATTTATTATGCTGAGACGCGAATTTCATAAAACAATTTACATGAAAACTTCATGGAAATTGATCTACTCGAGTCACATCGCGCTATTGCGTCACGTCGGTCTGCGGGAGCCTTAAAGAAAGATCATTCTACCCACTAGTCGGTAAAGTCTGTACTCCACAATATAATTAAAAGCATATTTTTATGTCGTTAGGGTGTAGTTCGACCTGCGATTATTCGAGCCGTGATATGTGTAATCAGCCTTATCTGCTCATCTATAACATGGGTTAAGGAGAAAATTAAGTACAGTCAGATGAAGAAATACAAATAATATAAAAATAAATTTTTCTAAACACTTATTTAGATGCAACTTTTTCACTGGATCCTTTAAGATTCCCTGGTATCAAGAAGCACAGACTCCACTTTATGCTGCTTTTACAGTGGGTGACTGACGACGGCCCAGTGGTATCGCCCCCCACTTACGCGAGGAGTTCTAGGTCGTGAGTTCGAACCCAAGCAGAGGGCACTTTGTGTATTTAATTTCATCACCACTACCCTTAAAACGGTGAAGATAAACATCGTGCGAAAACCGGCATCTCCGAGAACCTAAAATTCTTAACCTGCACTGGGCCCGCGTAGTAGATAAATGCCCACTCCCTCTCAAAGTGAAGAGGCCTGTGTCCCAGCAGTAGGAACATTATAGGCTGATTATGCTTGACTGGCCAACAGACAACACACAGCCTAATTCACTGACGATATAAAGTTCAAATTAGAAAGATATTTGTCCCTAAGACGGTCTAAAATTGCACTGAGAAAGGATTTTTCGAAATTCAACTCAGAGGTGGGTGACTCAGCTTTACGAGGTGTTGAAGTTTGCAAGCCAACGAATTCGTGGGCAACCCCCTTTACAGTCAGCCCATCTTCCCACATTCTCATAATAATCCGATGGAACGGCAATCCGACAAGACTGGAGAAAGATCAGACGCAGGACCACGTGCTTTCCGAGGCACGGGGGAATCAAAACGACACTTCCAAACTCCACACGCCCGCACCTGAGGGTCTACTCCCTAAGCACGAAGTCTGTCGTTTCGGTCGAAGTAACGTTTCCAACTCCGTATCACTTACGGAGAGAAGTTTAGTTTGAAGCCCGAACTAAGATTGAATGACAACACGATTTGACAGCTGTCCCTAATCCCGATATTATGTTTTTGCCCGTCCAAAAAAGTTAGTTAATTAGCTGTAGGATTACCTATGAAGTTTTGAACTACTTTCGGACGGGCCTGTATCTTCGTTGACGGAGTTAGAGAGTAGGCCCCCTGTGCCTGCGCATGCTCTAGTGCACTATAATATCTCCCGCGCCAAAGGCAGAGATTGGTTGCCATGGCCGAAATTCTGTCTGGTGGACTGTTCTTTATCAGCCCTATATTGATCCCAAAGATGAGGCTCAGCGGCTTAATACACGAACAGTAGGATAGCTGTCATTATGACACGTTACGTTGATAGCAGACGTATTTTTTCGAACATAAGAAGTATTGGATTAGCAAAATCCTCCAAAATTATTTAGATTGTGATTAATAGTGTGTCATGAAATTAGGGTGCAGGGAGAGGGTCACTATGAGAGGGAGTGAACCTTATCTTATCCACCTCGTATGCCAAGTACGGGTAAATCATAGTGTATTTATTTATTATTTTCTCTCCTGACTGTACATTTTCACCAGCAACTCTCTACCACATCGCAGTCACGTTTAAGCTCGACTGCTTTCTCCTTGTTAACAGTGGTATATCGTCTTTTATTTCCATTTCTTTACTTATTTAAGTGTGGTTACTTATGTGGCGATTTCTCTGTAAGCTGATTTTAGAGTGGAATATTTAAATGACCTTGATATTTCGTTAATGTGCAAAAATATCGAACACTCTCAAAGGTTTGTTGTCAAAACAGGTAGGTACTTGTTCAAGGTCATCTTTCATTTATTTTCGTCAATCGGTCTACTTATGTTCTTTTTATTTTTATTGAAAGAACTAGATTTTGAAGGAATGGTCGTAGACATTCCGCGCAATAGATAGTAAAAAAATATAAGCAGGGCTTCCCTAACCAGGGTAACAGGGCATAACATTTTTTTTAGCTGGCTGGCTACTTTGGGGCTAAAATGGCTGATCTCCTTTGTTTGTGGTTTTTTTGTAAAGCTGTCTTTTTCAATTTGTTTTGCTTTAATTTATTATACAGGACAAGTAAAGAGTCGTCATAAATTTACGGTCCCTTCTCAGTATTTTTTTCATGCGGCAAGAGCATTTTGTACCTGTTTCTGTTCTTTTTGCATCAGGGTTTCTCCCAAAGTATTTACCGAACGCACTCGGGAAAAACCTATTTATTTCAAAAAAGGTTTGTGCTTTTTGACAAAATCGTCATCTAAAAACTAAAAACTTGTATTGGGGGAAACCGAAGGTATGTAACTACTTGAGCACAATTTTTTAGTTAGATTTATTATAATAATATGATATTTGGTAATCTGCTTATTGTAAAGAGCCCAAAAAGACTGGTTCCCTAAACCTTTTAGAAAATACAACGAATTGCTAAATTTCAAAGTACAAGTGATGGCAACTGAAGTGGCAGGTATCACTATTCTATTCTATTTCTTATTATGGCAAGCAAAGCCGATGTCGACTATTCTGCCAATGTCTAAAGAGAATTGGAAAAGCAAGACGTTATATTAAAAAAAAAAACAACAAGAACGATCTTCGATAATACAGTTGGGCTTAATGTTGATCTTGTTGGGTATTACGTTTAAGTCGTTTAACCAGACGCCTTTGACAGCGCTTTCAAAAATCGACATAATTACGATTTTGCTAGTGCGTTTCGATTTTGTTAAATTGTGTTATTTTATCTAGCAAAATAATTGATGATACAACGGAACGATTTATTATTAATGTGACAGATAAGTAGGTAGTTCATCAGATTCTGATTCAGATTCAGAATAGTGCCTATTATTTTATGACTAAAAATAATATGATTTTGACATTTGAAACAAAAGGTTTCGCATATATGAGTCACGTGTTTTTTTGTACGAGTATACCTTTATTTAACTACCTAAACATGATTTTTCCTTTGAGCACTTTATGTGAAAACGAGAACATTCCATTCAGCAGAAGTTTTACGAATGAAATGAGTAACATCGCCACATCGGATCCACACTTTTGTAGGTACCTACCTACCTACCTACTTTAGGTTAACAAGTGACACATTTATATATCTAGGATATATATAATACATCTAGGAAATAACCGCTAAAATGTTCGAACTGATAGAATTTGATGCAATCAGCATCATATCAGAGTAAGTTGTAGGACTTATGACCAGAGATCGGATATTCGGATGCATATTTACCTAAAGATAATTTTTAGCTATGAAAGTATGGAAGCGGCTTCATAAATTATTTGTAAGTAATATTTATTAAAAACCCCGGGATTCTTGGATTGCATAACTATTCAGATGTGTATTAATTTAAAATTAATGTTTAACCCGATACAAATATGTATCTGTACTGGAGGAGGGGTGGTTTGTATTAGTTAAAACAAAAAATAAACAAATTACTTACCTAAATTAAGACTTTTTCGATACAAAAGCGCATTCCATGTTAGCCAACATCTCAACTCTAGGTGAATATGCATCCGAATATCCGATCTCTGCTTATGACAAATTCAAGTGCACAACTTAACTTTTCCTTAGCCCGGAGTCTTGATTTGAGCCTAAAACGTTCCCACTGCTGGGACACAGACATCTCTGTGAGAGAAAGTGGGCCGTAATCCACCACGCGGGCCCAGTGCAGGTTGGTAGATGTCACATGTCTTCGAATTTTTGGTTCTAGGACATGCCGGTTTCCTCATGAAGTTTTCCTTCTTTGTTTTGAGAACGGTGTTAATGAAATAATTTACACAGAGCAAAGTGCCTTTTTACCAACCCGCACTGGGCCCGTGAATTGCCAAACTTAAGTGACACAGGGCACATTGCTCGCAGAACAGATGGCCGATGGGGCCGAAAAGTTCTGGAGTGGCAACCACGTACCGGAAGACGTAAAGTTGGAAGGCCTTCCACAAGGTGGACCGATGACCTTGTGAAGGCCGCAGGAGGCCGCTGGATGCGGAAAGCACAGAACCGGTCGAAGTGGCGGAGCTTGGGGGAGACCTATGTGCAGCAGTGGACGTCTTTCGGCTGAAATGATGATGATGACTGAGCCCGTGTGGTGTATTATGGCCCACTCTCTCTCACTGAGAGGAGGCCTGTGTCCCAGCAGTGGGGACATTATAGGCTGTTTGTGTGAAAGCGCCTGTCTGGTCGCGGCCGTTGCCACTTGGCCACTACTGCTTACTGCTCTATTTGTAACCCGGTTGGTGGCAATAAGCTCGCCCCCATTACATGGGACTTAAACATAACTGGCGAAATGTGGGTGTAACCCTTTTAATTAGCTGTTTGTTTTCTATTAATTAATTTAAATATTCAAAGTCAAAGCCAAAGCATTTATTTTAAATAGGCACTTAAGGCCCTGGTAACTTTAAATATTGTCGTTATGAGCGATAATAGTTCTTATTGCAACCCGATACGGGTTAAAATCTGTTGTAATAAATTCGAATAATAAATGAGCAAGCATTGTCGTAAAAATTCAAATAAAATCGTATAAAATTAGATATTAACTATTTAATAATAAATAATCCATCACTGGATGCAGTTTGGCATTTGGAATTTTATGGTATATTTTTAATTATAATTATAATTATTTTGTTATTGAAGGGATAAACCGGTTTTAAAGATAATTAAGAGGTAGGTGACTTTGATGATGTTTTTGATGCATTAAAGTATGTTTAATTATGTTTTGAGTTCCATCAGTCTATGCAAAAAAGACTTAAAATTATCATATATTTTTTACTTTCAAAATTATTTACGGTTAAAGAGATACACTGGTTTAAAAAACCACCTTTTTGAGCGTTTTCAAGAAATCACCGCCTTAAAAGGTACTTTTGAACGTCAACATTTACATTAAAATAGAATTGATTCTAGTCGCCCCTTCCAAAATGTAGTTTCGTATGGAGAAGAATGGGCAAGAAACTCCACCGTTACTCTTTTAATGTACAATATTTAACATAGTACATTCATAATATGATTATGTCTCGAAGACATTCTTCGGTTTCTATCGTTACGGGTCGTCACAAGCCCGAAATCTGGCAACCAGTCTTACCAACTGGTAGATAGGCTGTAGCTCCATGTAAAATACTAGTATTTAGCTTCAACCTGTAAGATTGGAAGCCGACCGCATAGCTGGGAACAGGCCAAGTAGATGATGAGCAAATATTGTTACTTAAAATGGCGGTCTCACCGCTGATAACGATATTAACCATTCCACTTTTGAGCCATCACGACACTCATTTAAGTTTTCAAAATAGTTTGTATTCCAGGCTGAGATTATTAATTCTATTGCCAAAAAGTCACCCTAGAAAAAAACCCAACCTGTCAAACACAACACAACAACTTCTGATGATTATAACCTCAAAATTACAGTGTTAATATTAATAAAAATTAAGTAATAATAAGTAGACATGTTAAAATAACCTAAGATGGATAAATTAGTGAAGAGTGTAAAGTCATGGCGTGCCCCCAGGCCCGTGGAGGAAATAACTCGGAGCCAGTATTCGCTGGTGTCGACTGATCTGACTGACGGAGCTGTTCAGCTGTGGTTGGGTCTACCTGATGAAGTGAAGTATGACCCAGCCTTGGAGCAGTTCCGGCTTCACTATGAGAGAGAACATGGTGAGTTTTTGAAACACATTTTTTTAGTTATATTGTTTTTCAATGATTCTTTGGTCTAGTGGCCGGAAGATTGCTGGTACAGGGTTCGTTGCCCAGCATACTAACGAAAGCGATTCGATACGTCTCCGTACCGAATCGAACATTAGTCAATGTTGTTACAGGAGCCGTCTAAACGCTATTTACAAATTCAAGACCCGATAATATTGTCAGTTTAAATCAATACGACCGCTATTCTTCCGGCAGCTGTTTGCTGTCATCAGGTTATCGAAATGTGCCATTTTGGATACGATAATCTGTCGAAAGATTGTTAATAGTTACGCAGGTCGGGAAAAGTTTTACTAAGGTTTTTTAATAAGGAAGCTTTCAACTTTCCATTTTTAACAGACTTCAAAAAGGGAAGAGGTTCTCAATTCGTCTGTATGTTTTTTTTGTGTGTTTGTTCCGCGATATCTCCGTCAATTGTGGTTGGATTTCGAAAATTCTTTATTAAAATAGATAAGGTATGCTTCAGGAGTGGTCCTATATATACATTTTATTAACTTTGCTTCGGTAGTTTTTGCGTAAGACTCGATAATACGTTTTTAATCCACTTTATGTATCTTGATGACATTCTGCTGCTTCGTGTCACTGTTGTTTACATAGCAATTAATGGTATACTAATTGCTGTGGGGTAGGTACTATAACTAAAAAGTGAAAAACAAAAGCATAATCCAAAAAAATAAAAAAATAACCGACTTCCGAAAAAATACTACAAAGTGAAAAATAACTTTAATTTCGGAAGTCGGTAACAAAAACTACATATCCAAAGACACCAACTTCGGAAATTTATGTAATTTTTTACTTTGTATTGTTTTTTTGGAAGTTGGTTGTTTTGTTTTTTGGAAAAGTTTTCTTTGTATATTTACTTAAGTCTTGAATTGTGTCCAATGTGCAACAAGCTCGCTATTGTGTGACTTTAATATAATTGGCGAAATATTGGCTCACTATGAGTTCCTACACCTCTGCCTCATCCCTAGGGGAGTACAAGCGTGATATTAAGTTTCTGTGAAACTATCAGTATAAGTCTGGAATTGTGCGCAATGGATCACTCCTTATTACTAGTGATGGGCCGAATACGGGTTTTACCGAATACGAAGAATCGGCCGAATGTTCGGTTAAAAGTTTACCGAACCGAATGTTTGGCAGGATTTGGCGCACTTTGTCGTGCATCTCAAAAATTTAAGTCTGTGCTGTCGAGCGAGTCGAAGAGCATTTCCGCTCACTGTCGCCGCTACGCCCGGACGGCCCTGTCTGGGGGCCGATTCTACTAACAAATTTGTTAAAAAAACGCAATAGAACCGCAACCGAATCACCACTTTTAAGCGTTTTCGCATTCTACTAAAATGAACAACGGTCCAGCTGCGACACAGCTGCGGTTACGTTTTAGTTACGCCAACGATCGATTGAAACAATGTCAAAACCTATTCTACTAACAAAATCGAACATGAGCGTGACGTTTACTATAGGACAAAGTTAATGATAAAATTATGATCATTATGTCTTTTAATTATAGAAAATACTTTTAGTGCCACATATTCGTGTTTAGTAACATTTTTAGATTCAACTTTTTTCTTTGTGGTATTAATAAAACATATTATTTTGGCATGTTGGTAACGCGGGTTACCCGCTGTGTTCCCGCTACAGTTCAGTTGCAATTCGTTTTAAGTTTAGTTTCCATTTTGCTTATAAAATAGTAGAATGACTTTTTATGTAACTATCGAACGGCGATCGAAATCGAACTGTTGTGGAAACACAATTTAACGTGTAACGTTGCAAATTAGTAGAATCGGCCCCCTGTTATTGCATCATTTACTTATAGTTGGTTATGCATTTTGCCCTTGTGTTTGCAAGAAATCGTTTTTGGTTAGTTTAAAAGGGCCCACTTGCACTTATAACTCTGCTACTTCATATAAACTGGTAGTGTTTAGTATACAATATTATTTGGTAGTGTGTACGGCATTTTTGCCGAATAATCGGCCGAATACGAATGTTCGGTAAATCTGCCGAATATGCCGAATACCGAACATAAAACGAATATTCGGCCCATCCCTACTTATTACATGGGATGGGATTTATTTTATGAAGTACGCCTATACCTACCTCTTTGACAGGCGTGATGTTTATTTTGTGAGATCAAGTCACAGACGTAATAAAATCGCGGCGAGATTTTTACGCGCACTGGATATTCAACGCTCTGCTTAGCGCCGAGAGTTGAAAATCGAACACTCTGTTTTTCGAAGCGCTGAGACTCACTCGCGCTGCACTCTGTTGGATTCTCAATGCTCAGTTCAACACTGAGAGTAGAAAATACAGTGGACGATAAAATCCCGCCGCGGTTTTATTACGTCCTCGCGGATGTCGACTTATCAGTGGCGTAAGCACCATGTAACACGATTACTACCGGCTTCCCTTCGGGGATTCGCATCGGCATCTCTATCGCTATTAAAAAATGGCACGTCAATAGTGGCGACTATTGTCAAAAAATACAGTTACACTACGGGTATTTAATTCGCCGTAACATTCAAACAACAAAATCGATTATTTTTCGCTTTGTATTACAACGAAAAAAAAATTTCTAAATTATTCCGGCGCCAAAACGTCATAATCGAGAACTAAAAATTCATACAACAGCAATCCCGTAATGATGTCACTTTAGGTCACCTGGTACCGCTTGATCGGTTAATTTTAGGTCGTTCTGGAACCGAAAACCATGAACTCGATCATCGAACTCGAATCGATTGGGACTGTTATTTTGAATAAGTAACAATAAAAAAAGTTTTTCTTTGTGAAATAATGAGAACTCGAAGTAACGCTTCCTTGCGATCGAAAAATCCGATTGAAAAATCCATTCATCGATCAGACAACATGATGAACCACGCCTCCGACCCCTTACTCCCACCCCACGCTTACAGTCTAGCCGACCGCCCGCCCTTCCTTGTTCCGAATTCCTTCCTAGTATTGTGTCGCGTTTCGCTGTACTAGGTCACGCACGCACAATCTAATTACGTACCAAAAATGAGTCGACAATACGTGTATTCCAACGTGGAGTATTGGGCAATGGTAGATTTTTATGGGATGGCGAACCTTAACTTGGAAGAGGCTAGACGCTTTAATGCTCAGCCGGAACATCTGAACTTACTGCGCGCACGTGGAATTAACGACCCTCAAGTTCCCTTCACCTCCACCATCCTGGCTGTAACTCAGCGCCTCCTCGATCATGAACAGTTTCGAGGGCCCACACAAGCGCAGGGCCGCGGTAGACTACCATACTCGGCGGAATTGGAGGAAGACATACTGGAGTACTTCGAACGCGATCCATGTCGTAGTACACGGCAGCAATGGCGGCCAGGCGATTCAATGTTAGCCGATATTATGGATTATCCATACCATTTTCGTCGAGCGCACGCTATTTACGAAGGCTATTTACCAAGGAGAATCGCATTATGCCAATGGTTGGTTGAAAATGTCACTGCCAATTTGCTGTTGACTGATAAATCCCTATTTACGCGAGTGGGTCTGTCTAATCACAACGAACAATATTGGTCGTTTTTAAACCCGCACCACATTCGCGAAGACAACCACCAGATCAGATTCAGCGTGAATGTTTGAGCAGGCATTATAAATGCCTAAACAGTACGGCCTATTTTTATTGAAGGTCACCTGAATGGCGGTGCTTATCTGAATATGCTGCAAAATATGATACCGGAGTTTCTAGAGGATGTGCCGCTGGCATATTTACGCGGTCTGTTCTATCAGCATGATGGATGCCCTGCTCATTATGATACTTCAGTGCGTGCGTATTTAAACAGTGATTTTGGTGAAAGGTGGATAGATCGTGGTGGCCCTATGGCTTGGCCCGCAAGGAGCCCTGACTTTTAACACCACTGGATTTTTATTTGTGGTCCGAAGTTAAAACACCTGTTTATTCCGAGGAGCGTACTACTCGAGATGACTTAAGATGTGCGATACTGTACGCCTTTGATATTGTGAAAAGTGACAGAGACACATTAGGAAAATTAAAAAACAATCTTATTAAACGTGCCCGTTTATGTATCGAGCTTCGATACAGGGAAGTGTAAATTGTAAATAAGCTATTAAATCCTTAGCCAAAGTTAATTATGTTTGTAAATAGCTCTAATTTTTTTAATATGCCTGCCTGCCCCTGCAATACTTTTTTTTTGAGAACAAAAGAGTACAAGTAAGTAAGTACCTACTTAGATACGTAAAATGTATTACTAACGGGACGGTTCTAAGCCCGATTAAAACGATTAAGGGCTTGTCCAGAAAGGGCGAATCACGCGCGAGTCGAGGGTCTGGCGTTATGCACGCGATTTACGCGCGTATTTTGAATTCACGCGATGCTTGTGGACGCGATGTATTCGTGCCTAGTATCTCAATAGCGCGCGAATGAATTCGCGCGAAACGTTTCGCGACGAATTCGCTTCTTCTGGACAAGGTCTAAGGGCCTACGTCCCGTTTGGTAGCGTAACACGGTCACTTTATGAACCGTACTGCTCATTAACGGCTTGTCTTGAAGATTTGAAAAATATATGATTTTGCTATAGATTCCTATAGATCATTTTGCCTGAAGTACTTTTTTTGTATGGTTAATACTTTTGCTGTAAAAAAATATTTTCCAACACGCAATATTTTGGCTACTATTCCATACTCCTACTAAACGGCTTCGTTATTTGGAAAAAAAATACACTGAAAAATAGATAGTTAGAGGTACCACAGAATCGCCGAAGCACAATTGTAAATTAATCAAAGGAATATCCCCATTTTGAGATAAAGGCTCAGAGGTGCCCTGCGCGGGCGCGGGCGGCAGTCGTGCTTTAGCATACAAACGGAAGATGAGGATACTATGGGCCTTAATGTCGGGGTAGGTATCTACAGCAACAACGTGCAGGTACCTACTGAAGACCGCGACCTATAGCAAACTCAATTGCCTAACCTATGAGATACATGAAATCCCTTTTTTTGAAACGTCGCGTCGTATAGTATTCATGACTTTTATAAATTCTAGGACTGATGGTCAAATAAACAAAAACACAGACTCTCTTTTGTTGCTGTGCTCCGAAATACTATTGACGCACTAAAAAATGGTAGGTGGTGTCGGCGGCTGATCACTTCACACAAAATGCACCAAAAATAAACAACAAATTAAAATTTCTGCTTGCCATTTGGATGTACCGCCACTATTTAAGCGGATAAACTTATTTAAATACTCTAACGGCCTTATTCATAAAAGTTATCGAACATCTAAACAGTTGCTAATGTCTGGTTTCTCTTTGAAAACCAGACATTAGCAACTGTTTAGATGTTCGATAACTTTTTATGAATAAGGCCGTAAAAATATGGCATGGCCATAGTACTATGTCTATTTTATCTAAACGTAGGTACCTAGTTCACAGAGTTCGCCGATCGCCGCCGCACATAAATAAAAATACATACGCAATAGATAAATAGGTACGCACGGCTACACATCAAGCTATACATTTCCAGTTTACGTTGATCTCGCACTGTACGGAAATCCTATACAGCTTATACTGGAAATGTAAACTTCAACTACATCTGATGACCCTCCAGGCTTTTAGCACGAGCACCGATTTGTCGACGGAAGAATAGACATGACTATTAAATAAATTATGTACAGAAGCCAGCACATCAGCTACCCCAATCTGTCAAATGTCTTTGATAGATTTTGAAAAGTTTAAGGTTAATGTTCAATTGGGTTTTGACAGTTTGGGGTACCTTGATGTGCTGGCGTCGCGTCTGTACAGTATGAGTGTGTGTGTGTGTCTATTAATTATCACAGATACGCGTTCTTAACGAATCATGATTTAAAGTTTGTTGTCAGTGTGATTTTGACAGTTTGGGAAAAAATATTCTTCAGAAATAGTCTACATTTTTAAGGACAAAGATCGTTAGAAACGAAAGACAAAATGATAGATTGTAGAAGGATATCTACGGTGCGATGTCAAAAATGGAGAAACGAAATGTCACTTTTTATTTAAAAAGCACTGTCTATTCTTTGTAGAAATGAAAGCGTCATGCTAAGCCTGCTGGTTATTCATATCTTTCGGTAAGTGTACCTACATAGTATCGCCATTCGTTTCATATAACTAGCGGAAGATACCTCAATCTAGGTAGACTCAATTCTTGTCTAGATTTTCTTTAGCATTTGTCACAGTTCCAATTTGTAGTTCTGTTATTTTTAGCACATCAAATATTTGCGCACTGCAAAAGTTCAATCGCATTAAAATTCTTTTCTATATTAGGAGGGGCTGAGTAATAACACCCGCACGGGTCGATCGATCAGGTTAAGCTACGCTTGCTGCGGTCGGTCCGTGGATGGGTTGCATACTAAGACTCCTCCGTGCCTCGGTAAGCCGTTGGTCCCAGCTGTCATTCGAGGATCTTTGACAGTCGTTACGAGTCGTCATAAGCCCGAAAGTCTGACAACCAGTCTTACCGAGTGGTTTAGTCTTAGGGGGCGTCCATTAATTACGTGAGGCGTTTAGGGGTGGGAGGGGGTCGAGTCGAATCTCACCCAATCTCACGTGGGGGTGAGGGGGTGCTTGGTAAATATCATGTAATTTATATTTTTGCCCGCAAAGAAACAATGTAACATTACGAGATAACCGGGTTAAATTATGTGAAACATGTTTTTCCACCCATATGGCAAAATATTACAAAATAATATTTATCGCAGTTATGCGAACGCCACAAAGTAGCACAGTACTTCCTCGATGGTTAAACCGCCACCGCTCAGCCAAGTCAGCCAAATGCAATGCATAAATCCCACGCAAATAAGCACAGATTAACGTTTTTACACTAAACCCACGTATTTGAAACATCTCACGTGAGATTATGGGGAGGGGGGGAGGGTCGAGCCAAATCTCACGACATCTCACAAGAGCGGGGGTGGGGGTCGAAAAATCGCCAAAATTTACTCACGTAATTAATGGACGCCCCCTTACCCAGGAACTGAGTTGTGGAGGTCAGATAGGCAGTGGCTACTCGTAAAATACTGGTATTCAGATGCATCTGGTTAGACTGGAAAGTGACCCCAGCATAGTTAGGTAAAGACTATGTAGACCGTAGACAGTCACATTTGGATAAAATTTAGCTCCGAAACGAGGAAATATGTAGCTATAGTTACTGTTGTAGTACTTCCTCGGGGAATACTTGAATAACACACTCACAATACCAATGCCATTTAACGATATTCATGGCGGTACTAACTTTTTTTTAACGAAGTTTTCAAACATTAGAAGCACGCTTACCTATACAGAAACCGGCCAAGTACGAGTTGGACTCTCGCACGAAAGATTCCGTACCATTATCTATAAAAACGGCAAAAAATCATACATATAACTAAATATTCTTTGAATATTTCAAGCGTCTACCTGTTGCCGTTATTAATATCGAGCAAAAACGAGCA
The DNA here is from genome assembly GCA_947359405.1 of Antitype chi. Classification (NCBI taxonomy): domain Eukaryota; kingdom Metazoa; phylum Arthropoda; class Insecta; order Lepidoptera; family Noctuidae; genus Antitype; species Antitype chi. The sequence continues at coordinate 7,372,342 of OX375836.1, forward strand.
AAAAAATCACGTTTGTTATATAGGAGCCCCCTTAAATATTTATTTTATTCTGTTTTTTAGTATTTGTTGTTATAGCTGCAACAGAAATACGTCATCTGTGAAAATTTCCAACTGTCTATTTATCACGGTTCATAAGATATACCTACAGCCGTGGTGACAGACGGACAGACAAACAGACGGACGGACAGCGGATTCTTAGAAATAGGGTCCCGTATTACCCTTTGGTTACGAAACCCTAATAAAAAAAAATAGTAACGAAGTCAAAAGAAAAACAATAGAGACAAAAAAAAAACTACGAGGTGGGAAAATTATTTCATCACCATTGCTTTTAAAACGGTGAAGGAAAACATCGTGAGGAAACCGGCATGTCCTAGAACCAAAAAATCGAAGACCTGTGACATCTACCAACCCGCACTGGACCCGTGTGGGTTAAGGTCCAATCTGTCTCTCAGAGGAGAGGCCTGTATTCAAGCAATTGGAACATTATAGGCTGACTAACTATTGCCAGCGGTTTCGCCCTCTTAGAGGTCGGAAATTATCCTGCAGGAACGTACCACCGGGATGAAAAGTACCCTAAGTGTTAATCCAGGCTAACTATCTGTGTGCCAAGTTTCATCCAAAGGAGCCATCCACAATTTACGTCACACAAATTATATGGTTTTTTGACCCCCGCCCGCCCGTCCTTGTGGTCACATTTGTCACATATTTCTCAATTTTATATTTAGAAGTAATTAAATAAAAACAGCAGTCTTTCCATTAAATCTTTAATAAAATTAACATAAAGTCAAATAATTTAGATGGATAGAAGAAGCCTTATAAATATAGATCGACAAAATAATATTTTACCTAGTATTTTAGATTTTAACATGTGACGTCACAAAGCTTTTGATCCCCCTTTCCCTTGTCACACAATGTCACATTTCGTTGACCCCCTCCCACCCCCTTAAGGGCCTACGTCCCTTTTGGTAGCGTAACACGGTCACTTTATGAACCGTACTGCTCATTAACGGCTTGTCTTGAAGATTTGAAAAATATATTATTTTGCTATAGATTCATATAGATCATTTTGCCCGAAGTACTTTTTTTGTATGGTTAATACTTTTGCTGAAAAAAATATTTTCCAACACGCAATATTTAGGCTTCTATTCCATACTCCTACTAAACGGCTTCGTTATTTGGAAAAAAAAATACACTGAAAAATAGATAGTTAGAGGTACCACAGAATCGCCGAAGCACAATTGTAAATTAATCAAAGGAATATCCCCATTTTGAGATAAAGGCTCAGAGGTGCCCTGCGCGGGCGCGGGCGGCAGTCGTGCTTTAGCATACAAACGGGAGATGAGGATACTATGGGCCTTAACGTGTGTTGTATTTTATGGATGGCCCCAAATCTGTTTAGTAGTTTTTGCGTGAAAGAGTAACAAACATCCATCCCTCCCTCCATCCATCGGTCCTCACAAACTTTCAATTATAATATTAGTAAGATTAGCAGGCATTCTGCATCCGCATCCGGTTAGACTGGAAGCCAACCCCGAAATCGGCAAATAGAAATACGATTCCCATGACAACTGTGGATTTTGGCTAACTTATTTAATTTAACCTTCGTGTCTTAAAAAAATCCATATTTTTCTTCTTACATTCAGACAATACTTTAACCAAAAACCTCAAAAGAAACTCCACAGCATTGTGAACAAGGGAGTGTAAAAGTTTGACCCTCAACTCGATAGATGGCGTTACGGGCCAAATTAGAAGTCGCTATGGTTTCGTTACCGGGGTTGGTATAAGACCCGTGCATAAAATCTGAGCGGTAACCGAATGACATATCAGTATAAAACATTGCTAATACTTTGATACTTATAGCTACAAATTTTTGACGAGTCAAACATTTTAGAGTTTGACTTTATTTACCACTAGCACTTCGCCCGCGGCTCTGTCCGCGTATATTTCGTATTTCCGCAAGTGTCCGCAACAAAATTTAACACCGCTCCAGTCTTATTTTATATAATTATGTAAGTATTTTTCAAAAATGTATGATTACTATGATTAGGTATCTTTCTTTCTAAATTCGTTTTGGGGTAAATATTCAAGTTGATTAATCAATGGAAAATTATTTTTCATACAAACTGTATCCCGATGTAACTGTAAAGATGGTCACCCATCTACGGATCAACCGCGGCAAGTGTAGCTTAACCTGACCGATCAACCCCTTAGACATGGGTAGCTCGTGAGCGAGTGATAGAAAAGAGCTAGCTCTTTTTTTTGGACGTCGCTCTCGCTCACTCACTCGTTCGCTAAGTAGCTCACTAGCTCAGTTAGCTCTTAGACTCTCAGTACTTCAGCGAGACACCAATGACCGACGGTCCGACCGAAGTCAGCGGCCGAACGGCTCATTCGGTTCGCTTCGGAATATTTCGGATCGCATAGTTCGTTCTTCCAACAATACCTCTTCGATACAATACGTCATTGTAGACTATCATACGACATAAATCACTGTAAATCTATCTTTATGACCATAGCTTTAAAGTAGAAAATACTTTGGCATTGCAATGCTTATTTTTTGCGTATTATTTACGTAAAGTCTTAACATTATATAAACAAACAGAAAAGCTTATTTAACTTAACTCCAAACTTCCAAAGAGCTATTGACAATGACTACTGAGCGGGCCGAGCCGTTTTCAACGACACGCTTGCACCGTGAGTCAAATGAACTAACAGTCGGCGTCTGAATCACTGAGCTATAGAAGAGCTAGTGAGTAATAAAGAGTCCAAACATCCAAAGAGCTACTCACTATTGAGCGAGCCGATCCGACTCGTTCGACGCGCGTGCGGCGTGAGTCGATTGAGCTAACGGTCGGCGTCTCGGCGTCTGTGTCACTGAGCTATAGAAGAGCTAGTGAGCTAGAAGAGTGATATAGCTCTTTAGAGTGAAAGAGCTAATCGCTCTTTTTCTTTTCAGTGAGCTACTTCGCCCATGTCTACAACCCCTACTAATCCTTCTAATATTATAAATGTGAAAGTTTGTGAGGACCGATCGATGGATGTTTGCTACTCTTTGAGGCAAAAACTACTGACCGGAGTGTTGTAGGTCTAGGGTTCGAACCCATGCAGGCAAGGCGCTTTACTTTGTGTAAATAATTTCATCACTGCTCTCAAAACCATGAAGGAAAACATCGTGAGGAAACCGGAGCCGGATGTCTTGGAACCAAAAATTCGAAGACATGTAAAATCTACCAAGCCGCACTGGACCCGCGCGGTAGATTACTATGCACAGCCCCCCCCTTTTTTAAGGCGGAGATTTCTTGGAAACGGTCACAAAGGTGGTTTTTTTAAAGCAATGTATCTCTTTAACAGTAAACTATTTAGAAAGCAAAAAAAAAATGATATTTTCAAGTCTTTTTTGCATACAGTGATGGAACTCAAAACATAATTAAACATACTTTAATGCATCAAAAAAAACATCAAAGTCACCGCTTAATTATATTTAAAAGCAGTTTATCCCATCAATAAAGTAGTATCCCGAGTGTTTGTGACAATTTGTGACAACAATTATAATTGTGCGAACAATTATAATTAAAAATATACCATAAAATTTCAAATGCCAAACTACATTCATTAAGAACTCATTTTTAACCGACTTCAAAAAAGGAGGAGGTTCTCTTTTCGACTGTATTTTTTTTTTATGTTTGTTGGCTCAGAACTTTCGACTGGGTGAACCGATTTTGATGATTCTTTTTTTTATATTTGAAAGCTGGTGCTTCCCGTGTGACCCATTATTTTTCATATAGATCTGATGATGCGTTTCGGAGACAGACAACGGTACTCTTCAAAAAATGACAGAAAATCAACCGCGATTGCTGCTATCGCATAAATATGCATTGTTTTTACCCCAAGGATGACATTTCGAATTGGTGTGGGGTAGGTACTATAACTAAAAAGTAAAACATAAACTTTTTCCAAAAAAAGAACAACCGACTTATAACTTTAATTTCTGAAGTTGGTGACTTTGGATATGCATTTTAATTTTCATGCCACAAGTCAACGACTTCTGTTTTTTTATACGATTTTATTTACATTTTTACGACAAACGTTTGCTCAATTACTAGTCGAATTTAACACAACAGATTTTAACCCTTATCGGATAAGGACTATTATCGCTCATAACGACACTATTTAGAATTAACATGGCCTTAAGAGAGTCCTGTGTCCCATTAGTGGGAAAATTATAGGCCAATTACCTATGCTATAGAATCAAGTTCTTCTAACTTAACAGACAGCTGTGCTGCTGGGGAGTTTGTTGCGCTACTTCTTCTTCCCAGCTAAAGCACTAGGAAGTGGTGAAGGGCGGGCGTTTTGGGGGGACTGTCTTATGTAATTTTATTTTGACGTTCAAAAAGAGCTGACTCTCAGCCTAGTTTGAATAAATGACTTTTGATTTTGATTTTTGATTTTATGCTATACCTATTCTAGATTACAGGGATACCTACCTAATTACTTAGATTCTTGAATGACCATGAAATTTTCCATGACAATACCTATAATGGTATCTCCAAGGAAAAATCACTAACGGAATACATAAAGGTTTTCATAAGATAATAACTACATTCACGCACACCATAAAAGCATATTTGCGTTGAGTACCACACGCCATATTTGAAAATTACATTTTGACGAGTAAATAATAAACTTGGAGCCTTGGAATATTGAGATAAATGGCTTGTTTAAGCATCATTGGACAGTCATCAGTAGAAAAAAATATTAGGAACCAAATATACAGGGACATTGACGCGCAAAATGAAACCATGAATACAGCACATGATTCTAAACTTAGCGTAGAAGATTTTTCGTCGGTTATAAAATAAAAAAAACTGCTGTTTCATGTAAAAGTGCAATACCTATATATACGCGGTCAAAATGTATGGAATCGCTTTTTTTTGTTTTTAATAACCGACAAAAATTTCAGCGCAGGCGCAGAATCAGGTACTGAATCCATGGTGATAGTTTGTACTTCGATGTCCCTGCCAACATGTATTTTAAAGTAATAAATAATAAAAATAAAATGCTTTATTTCAGATGTCAGGATCCATAGGTACACATACAATGACTATTAGAAATAAATAGACATATTAGACTAAATTACAGACATTAAAAAAGAAAATTAATTTGATAATCAGAAATTAAAATTAACAAATTTAAATAAAATATAATTAAAGTTAAAATTAACAAAATTAAATTAAATTAAAACTAACAAGTCGAAGTAAAATAAAATAAAACTAAAATTAATTAATTTAAGTAAAATAAAACTAAAACGAGCAAATTTGAATAAAGTTAAATTAAATCGAAAATTTTTAATAAAATTTAAATTATGAATACATAAATGACTGTTTTAACAAGGAACCTCCAAAGCGGGGATGAGATCCTATTAGCCATAGTCTTCAAAATTTCGTAATAAGGATTTGGTATAATTTAACGAAGTTCTTCAGAAACTAGGTACTTACTCGTATAACATAAGTAGTACGACTAGAATCGTGCAATTTTTTTGAAGTCGTTAGGTACCAACCTACCTATGTTTTATGAACGTAAGGTCGGCAACAAAAGTTCATTAATAATGTCACTTTTATATAATTATCATCGAAGTTGACACAAACTGATTCGAAAAATAGCTTTCTTGAAATTTTACTTATTTTCCGACTTTTACTAAATACATATCTTACTCGATAGTTAGATGACTTTTGTTGCTGATTGTACAAATGTTTGTTCTCCAAGGATCATAATTTGTTTCCATCGAGAAAATTTACTAAAAACGTGTTTTGAACACAATGGTCCATCCATAAATATGATCAAGATTAACTTTTTTTTTTGCTTCTCTAAAATGGCTGAAAAACTGTTTTATGAAGCCTATTCTGACTGTGTACAGCGTCTTAAAACATTAGCATAATGAGTCTATAATGTTCCCCACCACGTGGATATCTATGTTGACTCGGCTCTGCTCTCTTCGATAGACAGTGGAGCCGTAATCTACCACGCAGGCCCAGTGCGGGTTGGTAGATGTAACATGCGTTTGAATTTTTGATTCTAGGATATGGCAGTTTCCTCACGATGTTTTCCTTCACCGTTTTGAAAGCAGTGGTGATGAAATAAGTTGCACAAACTGCTCAATGTAAAGCGCCAGTCTTGGTTCGAACAATTCGTAACTCGTAGCTGTTACCACTGGCCCACCATCCCCTAATGTTATTGACCGTGGGATAAGTAAGATCGATGCGAGATATTTTTAAACACTAAGATACTGTAAATTTAGAATGTATACATATACTAAACAGTGCACAATTAATAATAATAACATTCTTCAAGGCTGAATAAAATTGTAAATACATATTAGTTTATTAAAATTTATGGTGTTAATAATATAAATCGTGTAATAAATAATATAACAATATATAAATATAATTTAAAACAAAATATATTAATACTTACTTACTACCATAAAAACGAATGTAACTATTTTAATGCTACTACCTATTTTAATTTAATATTTATTTTTTTCTTAACAAAAAGCGCCTTCATCCTCTCTCCTATAAAAAATTAACTTTGCTGTGCCCGACAGGGTCCATAATTGATTCGATGTTATAATATCATACCAACTGTTATGTGTAGGTACACATTATGGAATGCAATAAAGTATTGAGTATTGAGTATTGAGATGTGGTGGTGGCGGAGGCTTCTTCGTATACCATGGACCGCCATGATAACAAATTAATCCATACTAGAGGAACTCATCCTCACCAAGCGGCTTTCGACAATACGCCAAGAACGTGCCCTCAGCTTTTTCGGATCCTCCTAATACCTGGCGTCCTATAAAAAGTAAATAAATAAACCGTACTTTAAAGGCCGAATATTTTTGAACTTCTTATTTCGACAACGGACGACCGACCTTCAGGTAGCATCAATTCCCGAGTGTTTGTGACAATTTGTGACATTACAAAATTTGTATTGCCTTAATGACCTCAAGTCCTTTATAAAGACAAAAAAGCAAGGTCTCGACCTTTGCAACAAAAACAGTTTAATGCTTCGTAAAATACATTTGGCTGTAGTGGCAAGTTATTTCAGTAAATGCTCGGGTGTCAGGAGGATATATCATGCGTTCACCTAAGCATGGTCTGGAAAGGCTTGTGATACTAGGCTAGGTGGAAGGAAAACGCGCTCAAGGCAGAGCACCTGCAAGATGGTCAGACGTGATCAAAAAGGCTGATGGAGGCAGCATTTACCGAGCGGTCTACATTGAAGACTGCATAACTTGGAGACGCGTTGTATGTGGTGGCGATCCTCAGTATTGAAGGAATGACGAAAAAGTGTTGATGAAATCGGGTATTACGTTCTCATTTTTTTCAAATAAATTCTCAATATCTATCAAACGTTGTCTGTTTACCCAAGATTTTTTTGTCAGCGTTCCAAACAGGCTATATTTAAACCAGTCCAATCCAGTTCGCGCCGGTTTTTAGCTATATGTTGTTCTGCCGTCTCGCTCTGTCTGTGAATGTTTGCTAATTTCTAAACGCTATTACATATATGCTTTATGACGAGAATTAAGAATCCATTCAGGATATTCTAATGAAACATACATTTTTGTTGTGCGAAATACCTAGATCTATATCCAAGTCAGAACAAAAAACAAACTATTTTAACTGTATTATCACCCAGTTGCTTATAAACAAACATTAATGCCACATTACACCACATTACAACACTAAAGGTAAAGATTTAATGTTGCACAAAACAACTTTAAGGCGCTAATGGTGCTTGCTTTGTGCTACAAAAACTGTGCCAGATTTCCTCGTTTCACACTTCATTGTTTAAAATTAAAGAACCATTCAAATCGAGTCAAATGTTGCTTACTGCAACAAGTTAATGGAAGATTAGTATTTAATGACGGCTATAAAAGTTAAATTTCGTTTCTGCAACGGGCTGTTAAATAACTGAACCACAACATCCTATATAATAACCAGTTCTAACCAGTTTGCGCTGATTTTTTTCTTCAAGTCTTCAATACATCTTAAAGTTTTGAAAGGTATACTAAAAAATTGGATCGTACAAACCATGGTTCTTTAGCCTTCAGTAATGCTATTTCGAATCTGTCTGGGATACAGACTAGCTAGTATTTATAAACATAACTCTAGGCATAGGCAAGAGTCTAGGCTATAATTAACCGGTCCGATCCAGTTCGCGCTGCTTCTAATGTTAGGTGAACGACCTTTTAGGAACTAGAAACGTTATGAGTGGAAATTTATAAAACTATCGTTTTCTTTTTGGAGGTTGAAAATTGTGCCACGGGAACGTAGGTACCACAGGGATAAAAAAACCTTATAATATCATGTTCTAATTCGAGCAGTCGCAAGCATTTGTAATATTAGTACTTATGGATTTAATTTTTTTTTTTTCACTTTTTAGTAGTTCACATGTGCTTACCCCTTCACAGCATACCAGTGTGATGTTATGTAATGAACTGGTGTAAGCAATAGACAGACATGAGATTTCAGCACTCCCAGTTCATTTGCTGTCATTTATTGAGGAGTTCTGTTGCCTATCTCCAAAGTTTTTCATCAGATCTTCCAAAAATACCTAAATCGCTTCGTGTGCCTATAAAATTTTAAGAGTTCTCTCTATTTCTCCAGGATCCCATCATCAGATCCTGACAGATCATGGGACCACCTGGGAAGTATACCCTTTCAAACAAAAAAAAAAATCCAAATCGGTCCAGCCATCTTCGAGTAATCGCGGAACATACATAAAAAAATAAAAAAAAGTTCCAACGAATTGAGAACCTCCTCCTTTTTGAAGTCGGTTAAAAATACGTGCAAACTGAAAAACAGGCTTTTAGCCCTTGAATTATCTTCTTAATTTAATAATTCTAAGCTGTCCAAAATACCTCCGTTTTATTCTTTCGAATATGGCGCAGTTGAAGTCATAGTAATCGTAAATATTGATATTGAGCCGCATCTGGATAGTCTGAGATCCGTCCCTGACATGTATAAATGGCAATAACTTTAAAGTATGTATATTTATTCTGCCTGCATCTGTAGTTCACACAGGCGGCGAGCGAGGTCGCTGTGCGACGTGTGTATAGCTTAGAACTGGTACGAACTGGTTAAAACCAGTTTAGACGATGGTTTGGATTTATGCGAAAGTTTGAAGAAAGAGTCATGAATTCAACAACAGTCTTAAGGCTTTCCCACATAGGCGCGTTATTATCGGTCGACAATCCCGGATGCGTTATTGCGATAATAATGCGTCTCGATTCCTTGCACACAATTGCGTTTTTATCGTCCGATAAATTATATTTCGTATTTATGTTTTGGCAGGTTTTTCCTTAATGTCGGGCAGATTCGCTATTTTTGTATATTATATTAATATTTTATCAAATTAGTCCTCAGTACTTACCTTAATTTGATTTATATTAAATTATTTACCTTAGTTTTTGGCGTTTTCATCGGTCATCTTCCATAGCTAAGTAGGTACTGTTAGTGATAAAAAATCTTCGTCTGATGATAAATCAATATCCATCATGATAGATTTTTAGAACACTCGTAACTGCCGATTAAACCAAATTTCGTCCTTGACGTACTACCAATACTAGCGATCTCGCAGCTGTGTGGGATCGCATGCGTCTCAATACAAATGTTCTAAGAACTCATATCGGAATATCGCAGGACGGAGGAACACAAGCGTCCTACTTCTTTTGCGTCGTTATTATCACAGCAGTGTGTAATTCCGCAAGGGCCGATGCGGCGATGCCTGCCAGGGGTGCGGGTTGTTTGAAAGAGATACCGTGGCCCCTGAGACACAGGCAACTGAAGGAACACGGGTGGGTTTTAGTCAGTAAAAGTCTGACACGCCCTCCTGCTCCACCCAGAGCGGGAGAAGTTATTTGATGATTTCCCATCCTCAAAAAAAAAAGCAGTGTGTAACTTCGTAGCCGTCCTAATACATAATGTAATAAAAACGGATATTGCAATAACACATCCGGTATTACCGACCGATAATAACGCGCCTATGTGGGAGAGCCTTTATTACGTAAGTAACACACTTTCAATCACAATAGGGTATTTTTCTCCTTATGAGAATAATCTAAAAATATATTATTGAGATAGCTTAGGCAAAATGCAGTCGGAAAATGTTAGTGATGAAATAACAAAATAAATTTAAAAATTGAATTCAAAGATATCAGTTTTTTTCATCTGTTTTTGAACACCATGAAATAGTAGCCGCCATGTTATAACGTCATACCGCTGTTTAAATTAATCAACTGAACAACTTTGTACTTTTATTATTTTCGTAATTAAAGTAATTTTAATTGAAATAATATCTTACTTTCAGGAACAGCACACCAATGATAAGTAGCATAATAACAATTTTTTTTAAATGAAAGAAAGAAAGAAAAAACGTTTATTTGCGGTAAACATGACGCAAAAAGTGAAAACAAATAAATGAAGTGTAAATGATAAACAATTATCGCACAAAATATCAGCGCATTTGATTACACAGAAAACTGATGTCATACCCATAGAGCAATATGGCGTCCACTGCGTACAGCGTTTTCGACAAATTACGCGCGAAATATGAAAATTTAAAATTTAAATGCTTTTTTATGGCACTAATCGATTTTAAAAAAATGTGTTTTTTTTAGTGGCTTGTTAGCATTTTATACTATAAATAAGACAACTTCCAAAAATGGGTGTAATACCCTATTCGAAGGATTTTGTAGAAAATCGCAAATCCATTGCTTTGTATGTTTGAAAAATATTCAAGAATGCGCGACAACGTAAATGACAATGCAAAAGGGGCACTTAATATCTTGTCCAGCGTGTCCTGGTGTCTGCATGCTACAGGATCTGATGGACGCTGATGAAAGTGCCAAAATCGTAAACAAATTCTATCGACACGTTAAGAAGAAGAATGCATAATCATAGCATAATCAGCTTCTAATGAACAGACACCACAGCGCATCAAGCTACCCCAAATTGTAAAAATTCCCAATTGAAAATGAACCTTATTTATTTTGGGAAAAAGTTAAAAATCTATCAAATAAATTTGACAGATTGGAGTATCTTGATGTGCTGGCCTCTGTACCCACTGCTGAGACACAAGCCTCCTCTGTAAAAGGGAGTGGGCCATAATCCACCACGCGGGCCCAGTGCGGGTTGGTGGATCTCACATGTCTTTGAATTTTTGGTTTTTAAGACATGCCTGTTTCCTCATTCCTGACGATGAATACACACACTAACTTGCCTGACTAGGTTCCAACTCACGAGCTACTACTCGTTTGGAATGCATAAAGAAGCCTCCTCGTGTAGCGCAATTTGTTCACCAGAGCGCTCGGCGCATCCTGGACAGTCACACCCAATACCTTGATGACTGGCTAATTCTTCCCCTGCGGTGGTAGGGCTAACGCCCGCCTGTTTCGCGACCGCCCTTCCACCAGGGTCAAGCAGCTTGCTGTGTTTCGTCGATGCGTGGGAGTACCAGTGCCTTAAACAAGAGTGAACAGGCATTTTCTGGGCACGCTCGATCTATCCTAGACCTCATCAATCGTTTTCCATCAGGCGTGATCGAGGTCAAGAGCGTTCCCAATTAGTAATAAAAAAAAAATAAGTCGGCGCTACCACTAGGCTATCACGAATGACACAATGAAAAACATTTCTGTTGTTATTGCGTAACACTCTCACAATCACAGACCCTTTTATTTTGACAGTGGCACGTGTTATTGCTGAACTAAGGCCTAGCTGGAGGGCTCCAGAGAAATACCATTATTAACAAAACATACCAATATGTTTATGTTTTTTCAAATAACATAATTTTATCGCAACACTCGTATTTGTACGATTCGATTCGCACACAGCCCACCTGAGCTAAGTCAAACCGGTTCTATCCAGTACAAACTGGTGTGCTATGTGCTGTATTATAGTTGTATACAGTTGACCTGTCTTTAACTTTGTTTGAGTCTGCATTTTGATGCGCTTTCCAGCGGCGAGGTGTACATTTTTCTAAGAGAGAAGGCGAAGTGAAGTTGGCTTTAACTTGCTGACTTATCAATAAAGAATACTTACTATAATTCTAAAATTTATATAGGAATGTAAAGAATTAAATACAATAAAATTGAACAGCTGAAAACTAAATAAAATGTGAAATATTCCGTCATCTTGTTCTCGCTGACGCATTTTTCTATATCAGTCTCTGTCATAACCCGTTGTACAGCGGCTTACCCTCGTCCATATCAAGCGGTGCCACGTGACCTAAAGTGACGTCATTACGGGATCGCTGTTGTATGATTTTTTAGTTCCTGATTATGGCGTTATGGTGCCGGGTTGATTTAGAACATTTTTACACGCTTTATATTAGCTTCACTTGTATGTTTGTAACCGACTCCTTTGTACGCTATTTTGACCCACTTTAAACGGTGAGATTTCATTGAAACTTTGTAAACTTATCGAGGACCGATGACTATTCAATAATTAGAAAAAAAATTGAGAAAAATGAAAAAAAAAGGAAAAAAAACACGTTTTTGTAAATAGCAGAACTAAAAAAAAAAAGTTTAAAAAAATATAAAACACGCTTTAAAAACCAAACTAAAAAAGGAGAAAATAATTTAATTCAATTAAAAGCATGGGGTGCTTGACGTTAAGTGATTATAAAAATACCTCAAAAAGCCCACCCCACGCTTTTTAATTGAATTAAATTATTTTCTCCTTTTTTAGTTTGGTTTTTAAAGCGTGTTTTTTAGTTTTTTAAACTAATATTAATTTTCTGGTGTACCTATTACATAGCTAAAAATAAATTGTTTGAATGTTATGATGAATTAAATACCCGTAGTGTAACTAGATTTTTTGACAATAGTCGCCACTATTGACGTGCCATTTTTTAATAGCGATAGAGTTGCCGATGCGGAACCTCGAAGGGAAGCCGGTAGGAATCGTGTTAAATGGTGCTTTCGCCACTGGTGCTTTCGCCATTTATGGAGGTATGCTATACAATAGCCTCGACTGCCTCGTTGGTCTAGTGGTCGAAAGCGCTACTGTTGAGCATAAAGTCCTGCGTTCGATACCCAAAAATTCCGCTTGGGCAAAAGAAAAATTTGGTTTTTCTATCTGGTATTTGTTTTTTACAGTCTAGATGTGTACCCGCCCTAAGCCGAGGTCCGTACCCCATAGAGGGTGCCCTTAGCGTGTAGTCGCTTTAGTTTTAAGTTTTTAAGCCCTGGCTGGAGGCCTTAATTTTTTAAGGTAGCCACAGGCAAGTTCGGGTAAGCAGCCAATCACATCATAGGTTGACCTTTGAGATGTCATTCCCAAAAAAAAGACATCAATCGTCGGGCATTTGCTCACCAGACACAACATCCGTATGGGGTACTAGGAAAGTTTTCATTATAATATTTTTCGTATTTGACACCGGTTCCTTGATTGTCTTGCTCTCTAGAATAGCCGCCATTATAGTCTAAATTAGATATGAACAAAAACTTTTTATGCCACAAGAAACATTCATGGAGCAACTTAAAAAACATAGGTAGGTACTACTTTAAATTCGACACAACACACTCACGAAATTGGTCTATTTTGTCAATGGCACCGGGTCTAAATTACACATAATTTCCTTTAGAAAAAAACCTAATTATGTATGTAAATATATAAATGATCATCATCATGGTATTTTGAAAATAATGTACTTAATGTAATGATTTCAGATCAAATGACTGGCAACAATGTCAGTAATGATACATACAATTATTATAATGATCTTTTGTCTTAGTTGAGATTGCTCGTAGAGGAGTGGTGGACCAGTGGTAACGGCTGCAACTTACGAGTTGTAGGTCACAGGTTCGAACTCAAACAGGTGCTTTGCATGAAGAAGCTTCTTCGTGTAGCGCAATTTGCTCCACCAGTAACTCAAATGAACCGAGCGCTCGGCACATGCTGGACAGTCACACCCAATACCTTGATGACTGGCCAATTCTTCCCTTGCGGTGGTCGGGCTAACGCCCGCCTGGTTCGCGACCACCCTCCCACCGGAGTCCGGCGTCAAGCTGCTTGGTGTGTTTCATCGACGCGTGGGAGTACCAGTGCCTTGAACAAGAGTGCTCATCAATCGCTTTTCATCAGGCGTGATCGAGGTCAAGAGCGGGCCCATTTAGTAATAAAAAAAATAAAAAAAATGTCATCACCACTGCTCTCAAAATGGTGAAGCAAAACGTCGTGAGGAACCCCGCACTGGGCCCACGTGGTGGATTATGGCCCACTCCTTCTCACAGAGAGGACGACTGTATCACAGCAGTGGGAACATTATATTCTGATTATTTGTATATTATATGTGAGATTGCTCATCAGCAGATTTGAATTGAACTATACTCCATTTGAAATAAGATTAGACATTTAAGTAAAACTTTTTTACAGTCCGATCAACCTATTTTGACTTCTATTGCATTGGTGGCATGATAAATGGCAGCTGCAGTAAACAGTTGGTATTATAACTACTTTTTTGCTTTTAATGCCATCCTTATGCCTACGGTATAGAAGTCAGAATCGGTTGAACGGACTGTAAAAAAGGTTTGTTTTAATTTCTAATCTTATTTCAAATGGAGTATAGTCTAATTCAAATCTAAATACCTACGGGGTTCTGAAAGCCTTCACAGACTTCTTAATAATAATAATTAATGATTACTTCATATACGTCTGAATTACACGAAAGGTTTGCAGTGGTGGTTTTTACCTACATATTTATGTGATTATTTATGATTTCCCGTCCAAAAAACAAAACGGTGTGTATAGGCATTTGCCTATACACACCGTTTTGTTTTTTGGACGGGAAATCATGAAATGACTTCTCCCGATCTGGGCGGAGCTGGAGAGCGTCTCAGACTCTTACTGACTAAAAACCACCCGTTTTTACACGCTTTATATTAGCTTCACTTGTATGTTTGTTTGTTGGTTTGTTTGTTTGTTTGTATGTAACCGACTCCTTTGAGCGCGATTTTGACCCACTTTAAACGGTCAGATTTCATTGAAACTTTGTAAACTTGTCGAGGACCGATGACAATTCAATAATTAAAAAAAAAAACAGAAAAAAAACACGTTTTTGTAGTTAGCAGAACTAAAAAATAGAAAATAAATAATAGTTTAAAAAACTAAAAAAACACGCTTTAAAAACCAAACTAAAAAAGGAGAAAATAATTTAATTCAATTAAAAAGCGTGGGATGCTTGACAGTAAGTGATTATAAAAATACCTCAAAAAGCACCCCACGCTTTTTAATTGAATTAAATTATTTTCTCCTTTTTTAGTTTGGTTTTTAAAGCGTGTTTTTTAGTTTTTTAAACTATTATTTTTCTTTAGTTGCCTGGCAGGCATCGGCCCTAGTGAGCCCCTACCGTTGTTACTGGCATCTCTTTGAGGCGCGCGTGGAACACAACGCGCCGTCGACCCGGGCCTGGTCCTTACCGAACGGCTAGCTCCCCATTGCTCACCGTCCGCAAGCCCGCGCTTACGGAGGCTGGGAGTCCCATAGACTCCCGACGCCCAGGGCGTCTCCTGCGGCGGCTAGGGGCGCGCGGGCGCAATCCTTGCCTCATGCCTATGCACACCTTGCAAACTGTAACCATGCAATCAGCACATTATTCTGAAACCCCAAAATTACCTAAACCATGCGCCAAACCTACCACCTCATTCTCAACAGTAGCATTTGCGATCACTAGATCACCAAAACCTCTTTCAGCCACCAGGTTAAAATAGTCTGTGGCGCCTACCTTGTGATTGTGAGTGACTCGTCCCATTATACCTTAGAAGCTCAAGAGTACTAGGTATGCATGATTCATTGCAGTTAACGTAAACATCACTGTGTTTGAAATTACTGTGCAACGTTGCATCGGTAATTAGAGGTCGTTGGCCTTTCGTTCAAGGACCCGAGGCTAGAGTTTATGTAATACTAGCTGTTACGAGCGGCTTTGTTACTGGTCGGAAATTATTCCCCGGGAACGTACTACCGTGATAAAAATGTATCCTATGGATTCATTCAGCTTATAAACTATGTATTTGCTAAATTTCATCGAAATCCGTTAGGCCGTTTTTTCGTGATTGAGTACCCAACATGCAAAAATCTACACATACAAACTTACACATTTATAATATTAGTAGGAAGTCGGATGGAAGAATTTATTTTTCGATTGCGCAAATTAGGCCCCTGCAAACACAATCTGACCCATCCAACACCCAGGGCAGTGCTTCTAATCAAGCCATGCTTAACTTGCTGGAGTGTTATATGTACCCGTTCAATGCCATTGATGCTGCAATCAACATGGCCACCACTGAGCTCGAACCTTATAAAACGTAAACCACCATAGACACGAAAAAGAATAAGACTTATTTCTTTTCTATACCCAGTCTTGCACAAGACCTTTTTTAGGCATCAAACAAATATAATTTCCTTAATATAATTTCCTTGTGCTCCTGGTCTCTTCTAGGAAATCACGAAACGGCTGGTTGACAGTTCCCGTGATCCAATGGAGGCTAAGCACTACCATACAACGTGGTATTGCCGTGTCTTGGAAACCAGTCGACAGCGATGCGGATGAATTTTTCGACGCCATGGTTTTTATTTGTAAATAGGTTTAGTTAAGTTAGGTTAAGATTGTTTTATTTTACACGCTTTATATATTAGCTTCACTTGTATGTTTGTTTGTATGTAACCGACTCCTTAGAGCGCGATTTTGACCCACTTTAAACGGTCAGATTTCATTGAAACTTTGTAAACTTATCGAGGACCGATGACAATTCAATAATTGAAAAAAAATATGAGAAAAATGAAAAAAAAAATTATAATAAAAAAACACGTTTTTGTAGTTAGCAGAACTAAAAAATAGAAAATAATTAATAGTTAAAAAACTAAAAAACACGCTTTAAAAACCAAACTTTTTAGTTTGGTTTTTAAAGCGTGTTTTTTAGTTTTTTAAACTACTTTTTTATACTAATTATTATATTTACTGCTCAATCAAACCAATAAACAAGGTATTTCATCTTCTTCGCAGGTGGTCTGGGCTTACCTCGCAAGAGCAAGTCAGGGACCTCAACTAAACGACTGCCCAGCGTTAATTCGGCGCCACACCTGAATAATAATCTTCAGTTTCCGAAGGATGACAACTCCGTCGCATTCCTCAATGGCTGTAAGCAGATACCTTCGAATGATGAGAGGAAGGAGAAAATGTAAGTTATTACAGTACTGTAGGACGTGGATATATTGGTCTATCTGTCCTTAAAATTACGTCAATAGTGTTCTTGGTCAAACCAAAAGCGCCAGGTTGTCCGCGAAGTTCAATTTGCAAGTCAGTATCAGGTTTTATAAATCTGCCTAGCTTTTTCCCAACTATATTACGGTCAGATTCCAGTCTGACCGGTGCAGCTGAATACCAGTATTTTAAATGTAGCGACCTATCTGACCTCCACAACCCAGTTACTGGGTAACGCGACACCCCTTGGTAAGGCTGGTTGCCAGACTTTCGGGCTTCTGACTATCTGCGACTGTTTTTTTTTTTTGACTTTGGGTAATCATCAAAAAACTTATCCCGCTCTGGGCTCAGGGCGTGTCAGACTTTTACTGACTAAAACCCACCCGTGTTCCTTCAGTTGCCTGTGTGCCAGGGGCTACGGTATCTCTTTCGAACAACCCGCACCCCTGGCAGTCTATCAAAGATCCACGAATGGCAGCCGGGACCAGCGGCTTAATGTGCTTTCCAAGGCACGGAGAGGTTTCGGTATGTTAAGATGGTCACCCATCCACGGACCGACCGTACCAACTGTAGCTTAACCTGATCGATCGACTTGTGCGGCTATTAGCCGAGAGCACCTCTGTATCAGGTTATATGTTGATCAAAATATGATTCGAGACCCAGGCCCAGAGTGGTTTTGATAATTTTAATAATTATACTTAATTCTGTAAATACTACATTTGTTACCGGTCGCGAATATTTCGAGCATTACTGTAAAGAGCCAATTATTTATCTGCTGATCTTGCAGCCATGCCTGCAGTACTGAAAACCTGGCCAAATCGGGTCACAATTAATCTGCTGTCAAACGGAATGTTTGCTGTTTTCATTGACTCTCCAAAATAGTTTTTCGGAAACCTGTTAGTCAAGTTTCTTAGCAATCACACGCAAAGGTTAATTGGTCCAGGGGTGCGGGTTGTTCGAAAGAGACACCGCGGCCCCTGGCACACAGGCAACTGAAGGAACACGGGTGGGTTTTAGTCAGTAAACGTCTGACACGCCCTCCCGCTCCACCCAGAGCGGGAGAAGTAATTTGATGATTTCCCACCAAAAAAAAAAAGGTTTAATTGGTTGAATAGAAATATTATAATAGCAGTCTTTTTTTACTTTTTACAGGCTTGAAGAAGAACAACCTGTACCCAAAAAGCCAACAAAGGTAAGATTTAAGAAGATATTGTTTAGAACACACTTTCAATTACAATCTGAATCATTTTGAAGGATCTTGCTAATCCAATGCTTCATACATTCCGAAAATGTGTGTGCTCAATAGCGTATATAACGCATTGAATGTCGTTGAACTGTCAAAATGCAAGTCCCTGCAAAAGTTTGCGCTTCGGCATTCATCGTCTATCTTCGGAAATACGAACGCGCGGCGATGAGATATAATTTAGAGCTGTTAGTCGACATTAACACGGACTTAGTAAAATCGCGTATTATTCTGGATCAGGATCTGCAACGCACCGCTTAGCGCCGAGATTTGAAAATCGAACAATGTGTTTTCTCGACGCGCTCAGACTTACTCGCTCTGCACTCTGCAGGATTCTCAAGTTACTCATTTGAAACTTCAGTGCGTGAAAAAAAATCATGCCGCGATTTCATCACATTCGTGTGAATGTCAACTTATAGCCATGGAAGTACTGAGATGGTAACCCTTTCGGTATGGGCACGCTCAGCACAATTTTACTGCAATTTTATTGTTATGTTTATTGTTCTCTTTCTTTTTTTATATGTTTGTTGCGGTTGTGTTGTGTCTATGTCGAATAAATGTTTTCTATTCTATTCTTATTTTTAAAACAATGATTACAAAATTAGAGTTTAACAAGTCTTTGCAATTTCAAAGCTTTGCAAAATCGCTTCGTTTCGGTTTCAATTGCTCCAAAATTTTTATTATTTCAAACTTATTTTTTTTTTCGCGATTGTTTTGACACATATTATATTTTATTGACCAAAGGGCTGGCCTATATTTCGGCCAAAGGATCAGCATTGCCATACAACGTGGCAATGCTGCCAGCCTTTTGGGCACTCTTCCCGTTGACAACGATGCGGACTTATTTTTTAATGTCTTATGATTATTTTCTTTTTTATATACCTGTACATATCATTAGCTTTGTTTTGTTTTTATCAAATAATTTTAAAATCGCTTCGCGTATTAATAGGTTACTTACTTACTGATACTTTTTTTTTATCTATAGGTGGCCCAAGCAAGACACTTCGTGAAGATGACTCTTCTAGTCGCAATGTGGATGTTCTTCACCATCGTATTCCTCATGTATAATGAGAAGGAACAGGTCAGCAGACACTCATCGGTAGCTCCTGGAGAAATCAAAAGTAAGTAATATTCTCAGCAAGTCAATAGCAAAGCCAGCCCATTATTTGGGCACAAGCTTGGCACATGCAGTAGCGTACATCAGCTCCTGTAGCGTCCAGACAACAGGACACCCTGGGTGCCCCATTATTTATGTGGCAGCACCATATTTACACTCCAGGGCGGAGTCATCTGTGAATCTCCACCTGAGCCGGTTTTCTTTGCTTCGGCCTACTTTAGTCCGGAGTCTATTTAAAGACCTACAGGTAGTTAAAACAAGGCAAGTCTTGTGCGAGGTTTTCAGCAGGTGGAATGTAAGGGTTTGGTAGGGAAGCACTATCTCGTCACAGCCTTAGCGTTTTCTTTGACCGTCTGCCAGTTCTACTACTTTCAATAAATAGTTTTGCAAGAATTTCTTCTGTCCTATGCTGTACACTAGAAAGTGGTTTAAGGAGAATGCTAGGGCCGATGCCTGCCACGGGTGCGGGTTGTTCGAAAGAGATACCGTGGCCCCTGGCACACAGGCAACTGAAGGAACACGCGTGGGACTTAGTCAGTAAAAAACTGACACGCCCTCCCGCTCCGCCCAGAGTGGGAGAAGTTATTTGATGATTACCCACCCAAAAAAATACAAAAAGGAACAGGATGAAGGATTTTTGGGAACTTCATTTAATGTGTTATAATATTATATCTTGGCGAACATAGCTCATGCCGCCGTGCATGGTGAAAAAATTTGCTTGGTAATAAAACCGCTAGAACCGACATCGTGCAGAGGATATGAATATCGAATTGACAAATCTTTTGGCAGAGGTAGCCCAGTGGTAACAGCTCCAACTTACGAGTTGCAGATCGTGGTTTCGAAACCAAGTACGCACTTTACGTTGTGGAAATAATTTCAGCACCACAGCTCTCAAAACGGTGAAGGAAAACATCTTGAGGAAACCGGCATGTCCTAGAACCAAAAATTCGAATACATGTGACATCCATTAAGGCGGTGATTTCTTGAAAACGCTCAGAGTTGGTTTTTTAAACCAGTGTTTCTCTTTAACCGTAAATAATTTTGAAAGCAAAAAAATATATGATATTTTCAAGTCTTTTTTGCATAAAGTGATGGAACTGAAAACACAATTAAACATACTTTAATACATAAAAAAAAACACCAAAGTCACCTCTAAATTATCTTTAAAACTAGTTTATCCCTTCAATAACAAATATAATTTATTATTAAATAGTTAATATCTAATTTTATACGATTTTATTTGCATTTTTACGACAATGCTTGCTCATTTATTATTCGAATTTATTACAACAGATTTTAACCCGTATCGGATTGATCGCTCATAACGACAATACCTAAAGTTACCAGGGCCTTAACCCGCACTGGGCCCGCGTGGTGGATTATGGCCTGCTCCCTCTCAACGAGAGGAGGCCTGTGTCCCCGCAGAGGGAACGTTAAAGGCTGATTCTGCTAAATCTTTCGGCAATCGTTCTGGTCCCGATATTTTTTCTGTATTTTCACCTTTTTGTTAACTAGATTATATTCATAAAAATTAAAAACCCTCTTCATTTTCAGGTTACCCTCTACGATCAGATAAGGAACAACTTTCAGTCCTCCTACAGATCACAGGACCCTTTGTATCAGAACAAAATGAAAAGAAACTAAATTCTAGTGATAAGCTGACGATACCCAGAATGGAGGTGTGGCTGGAAGGAGTTGGAGCAGAAAATTTGACAGGTGATATTAATCAGGTATGAAACAGAATTGTTTTCTAAGTGGATCACTTTTTTAATAGTCTTGCACCAACGCGACCGTATGCCATCATCCGATCAGCTGTATTAAATTAAGGGAAACGCCAAAGAAAAGACCAAAGGATAGATTGTGTAATGGATATTGGTATTCTCACGGTGGCATCGCAATTCATCTTCGCTAACATCTCATATAATAGGCAAAATATACACTTATTAAAAACAGTGATATCCATAATATTAATACTAGAAATTCAAACCTAACCTAACTTATTCGGTCGGTAAGCAGAATGGTGCAGTTAGCAATTCATCGACAGTTTACATCTTGCGAGATAGATTATAATCTAACAGTATTTACAATTTTACGATGACATATGCACACAATAGTCACACAAAAACAAAAAATCACAACCAGAAGATGACATGCCTTGACTCTTGAATTCCCGGGTGATAGAAAGAAAGAAAGAAAGAAAAGAAACAAAATACATTTATTGAGCACAGATTAAAAAAGGCACACAATATACAACAAAATAATAAAATTAAACAAACCAACAAAAAGTGTAAAGTGCGTCAAAGTGTGCCTCACGGCTGCGCTAAAAAGGCCCAGTTCAGCATAAATGCCAGACAACTAGTGCCTGACGCTGGTTTTCAACTGGACCTGACGTGTGAGGTGACGGATGTAGATCAGCTTTAATACCAATACTGCAACGTGACATGTGCCTGATCTCTATCTATATATTATGTATGGAAGAAGTCATGCTGTGTTGACTCTAAACAAAATGGGGTACAAGACGATGATGAATTGTCAATAAATGCAATAATGTCTTGCATTCTATTAGTTGTTGTCATTTCGATAAACCAGTATTGGGTTTGGTCTCGGCGGTTTTTTGGTTAGTCGCATAGATAAGCTGATGTCCTCCTGATGAGCTTACTCCTAGTATAAGATCCCAGACAGGTGCTCAAAACGTTGTGTAAATTATTTCATCCCCACTGCTCTCAAAACGGTGAAGGAAAACATTGCGAGGAAACCGGCATATCAGAGAATCAAGAATTTGAAGACATGGGTCATCTACGAACCCGCATTGGGCCCGTGTGGTGGATTACGGCCCACGCCCTCTCACAGAGAGGAGGCCTGTGTGACCTGTTTCCCTGCAATGGGAACATTATAGGCTTATTAAGCTATAAGATCTGGCTTTAAAACCTAGTTAGTGCATGCCAACAATTATAAGGTATTTTACTCTATACCAGAAAAAGTCTAATAATATATTATTGAGATAGCTTAGGCTAAATGCAGTCGGAAAATGTTAGTTTTAGTTCATGAAACAACAAAATAAATTTTAAAATACAATTTAAAGATTTCAGTTTTTTTAATCTGTTTTTTAACACCATGAAATAGTAGCCGCCATGTTATTTCGTCATATGGCATGTCAACTGAGCAACTTCGTAATTTTTATTATTTTCTTAACCAAAGTAATTTTCATTTAAGTACATAATATTTTGCATTAAGGAACAGCAAACCAACAATAAGTAGAAAAATAACTCATTTTTTTTTATTATAAACAATTGTCATTGTCAGCGCATTTGTTTTTAGCAAACTGACGTCATACCCACAGAGCAATATGGCATCTACTGCGTCCAGCGTTTTCGTCAAATTACGCGCGAAATTTGAAAATGCAAAATTTTAATGCATTTTTATGGCACTAATCGATTAAATAAAAATGTTGTGGTTTTTTAGTGGTTTATTAGGACTCTAGAATCTAAATAAGACACTTTTCAAAAATTAGTGTAATACCCTATTGTTATTTATTTTTTAACCTCCCAGATATCACGCTGGTTCCTATACCTCGATCCCGACGACGAGATAGACTTCACAGTTGGCGAAACCAGGTCCCAAGTCCTGAAGCTGGCCCCTACTACACAGAACTCCCTGCGTTCGACGTCCAACCGCACTGACTATGCCGTCAAGATGTCCACTACCGCCACGACAACGACCCCGTTTGCGTTTAGCTACACGATGGACCCTTTGGACCTGTCAACGGGAGTGATCTACGCCAGCATTCTCCTGTGTGCACTTTACATACTTATTATATTCGAGGTAAGTGTTTTTTACACGCTTTATATTAGCTTCACTTGTATGTCAGTATGTCAGTATGTAACTCTCCGTGGGTAATTTGCGCGCCTGCGGCCTTCCTTGGTTCTGGTAGCCGTTTTTTATAAACTTTGCTTTAAGTTACGCTTTATATTAGCTTCACTTGTATGTTTGTTGGTTTGTATGTTTGTATGTAACCGACTCCTTTGAGCGCGATTTTGACCCACTTTAAACGGTCAGATTTCATTGAAACTTTGTAAACTTGTCGAGGACCGATGACAATTTAATAATTTAAAAAAAAATAGATAAAAAAACACGTTTTTGTAGTTAGCAGAACTAAAAAATAGAAAATAAATAATAGTTTAAAAAACTAAAAAACACGTTTTAAAAACCAAACTAAAAAAGGAGAAAATAATTTAATTCAATTAAAAAGCGTGGGGTGCTTGACATTAAGTGATTATAAAAATACCTCAGAAAGCACCCCACGCTTTTTAATTGAATTAAATTATTTTCTCCTTTTTTAGTTTGGTTTTTAAAGCGTGCTTTTTAGTTTTTTAAACTATTATTTATTTTCTATTTTTTAGTTCTGCTAACTACAAAAATGTGTTTTTCTTTTTTTTCATTTTTCTCAATTTTTTTTAAAATTATCGAATAGTCATCGGTACTCGATAAGTTTACAAAGTTTCAATGAAATCTGACCGTTGAAAGTGGGTCAAAATAGCGTCCAAAGGAGTCGGTTACAAACAATTTAACATACAAGTGAAGCTAATATAAAGCGTGTAAAAAGGCACATAACCCAACACATAGGGCCTTATAAGTAACATGTGGAAACTAAGCGGGGAAGTATGTGTGTATAACGGCTTTTAAAATCCCTAAATTAACCAGGACTTTCCCTCCAGGTAATCAACCGCACCATGGCAGCGGTCCTGATTTCCACCGCATCTCTAGCAGTCCTGGCCCTGGCTGGCGAGAGACCCTCACTCCCGGAGCTGATCTCCTGGCTGGATGTGGAGACACTGCTGCTGCTCTTCAGCATGATGCTGCTCGTTGCCATCATGGCAGAGACTGGACTGTTCGACTTTCTCGCTGTGTTTACTTTTGAGGTATGTGTTTAAGGCGCGTGCCCTACCAGAGCTTCCCGCCAGCCGTGTTTTGGGCAGTTTTTTGAAGGTATCTACTCGTTATTTAAAAGAAATATCAACTAAAAAAATACATTAAAATTCTACATAATCTTGATTTCACAATGGATGTTTTCGTTTTTTTTTAAGTAGTATTTGTTTAACAATCGCCTTACAACGATACCACAGAAATGAATAACAATGATTTATAACATGCATCTCCTCGTAAAGTAAGCATTATTTTAGTTATGTTACTGACACTAATATTTTAGATAGACAATTTAATCATGAACAATATGCAAGTAGATTTTTTTTTCAAAAGACCAAATTTTTGTTTTAAAACGATTTTATTGTAACATTTGGGTGTATTTACCACTGTATTCATGCGCGGGGTATCGAGATTCAGTCTGCCGCAAAGACTACAATAGTATACTGGCAATAGACAGGCAGCTCGCAACTTTTTTTTAATATTAGGAAGTGTCAAACGTAGCGCCATCTAGTTTTTCGTTAACGGAACTAATGAATATAAATATGTATGTATAGATAGGTAAGTCGCTGTGTAATATAGCTACTGTACTGTACGTTGCGTATTAGGTACGTACGTACTTATATGTCATGTGGCGCTTAGGGGAAGAATTTTAAAGGAATTCGAAAAAACAATACATAGTTGTATAAAATTATATTTATTATTACAAAAAATACACATTTAGTACACGATTTTGTGTTCTCCTTTTTCTCCCTTTATGCTTTAGGTAGTGTCGATTAACTGTCTCTCCTAACCACAGTACATTCAGGTACACACACTATTGTAGTCTTTGGGTACACAGCAAGAATTTTGTGATATGGTTGAAGTTCACTGTTCACTATTCGCAATAATTACAAGTCCAAACTCTAAAGAGTGCCTACGCGTAGAGTCCACAGTAACTTCACAAATTCTGGATATTGTTTACAATACGGTGTTTACAACACGAGCGAACGAACGATTTGTAACGCGGTACAGCAACACGGACGAACGGCAGCTGACCTCAACGTGGATAGCAGATATATAAGTTGCAAAACAACAAGAACTTTATTGCATTTGCAAAAGGAAAATAAATGCGCACGAGCAATTAAACACTCACACGCAGCCAGCCATTTGCAATTTAAGTGTGCCCATACAAAAACAAAATTTTACACGTTTTATATACCAAAACATAACTTCTGTATTATTGTGCTGCTAATAACAACCTCTATAAGGTCGAATTTATGTATTCTGTTATTTCTCAAGATTAACTACAAGAATAACATGTGATCACAATTTTATTTCTTGATTTATATTTTTTCATTGGAAAGGAAACTCCCAGCATAGGAAAGATATATTTAGCCATAGCAACACTGCAATCATTGAATATTTTTTTCCCTTAACGTTATGATAGATGGCGCTGTTTTCAATAAAAAAAAACTAAATTCTGATTTTACTCCTAGTTGCCATAGCATGGTCTGCCGTAAGGCCTCGAGGGTGGAACTCGTGTCGTTTGTCACCGCGTCGGCTGGCTGCAAGTGCACTTGCTCGCCCACGTCACATTATCAGTAGAAAATTATAAAAGTATAATAAGTTTAATACAGACATTTGTTTTGGTTATAGTTTTTTTACTGGGAAAATCTGAATATTTTTAATCGCGATTAAAAAAGTGTGGAATAAAATTAGTTGTCAAGAACTAAAATTCACACTACACCTCGACTTCTGCAGGCTAGCACAAGAAACGGACGGAACAGTAGACAAAATTGACGTTTCCGTGTAGACAGTTGACAGTTTTTAACCGAGAAAGGTAGACAAGCGATTTCTATTCTACGGTAGAGTAGAAATAGAAAGCGTCATGCTACTCCTGTGGGTGCAAAAACATTACTGTATCTTTTTTCTTTTCTTTTGCTTATATCTCGAAAATGGTGTGTCCTATCGCAAAAATAATGAAAATTTCGACACCCTTTATAATACTGACAAACTTCTACAATTTGACATTTAGGTATTTTTTTTTATTTTATTTAAAAAATAATTCCGTTTAGACAGTTAGAACGTTTCTTTCTTACAAAAGTGATTTTATTTAATTTTTTTGAATGCCTTGTCTGTGAATTCTAAGATTCTGTCAAGTATGTGATTTTTACGTGCATTCATAAGTTGTTCGCTCTGGCGGCGCCAATAAAGTTTACGAAGTATTGTAGAGGTGAGGTACGGCAAAGAGAGAACGAATGCTCAAGGTTTTTTGCTCGGTGAACCGCCTTAAGATCTTTCTGCCCCCTGGCAGAAAGATCTTAAGGCGGTTCACCCGTTAAGGTTAAGGCGGAACAACCCGTACCCCTGTACGGGTTGTTCGAAAGAGATACCATGGCCCCTGGTACACAGGCAACTGAAGGAACACGAGTGGGTTTTAGTCAGTAAGAATCTGACACGCCCTTCCGCTCCACCCAGAGCGGGAAAAGTTATTTGATGATCTCCCAACCTCAAAACAAAAAAAGATATGTCAAAATCAAAATCAAAAGTCATTTATTCAAACTAGGCTGAGAGTCAGCTCTTTTTGAACGTCAAAATTACATAAGACAGTCCCCCCAAAACGCCCGCCCTTCACCACTTCCTAGTGCTTTAGCTGGGAAGAAGAAGTAACGCAACAAACTCCCCAGCAGCACAGCTGTCTGTTAAGTTAGAAGAACTTGATTCTATACAATATTATGTAATTAAACGTACGAAACACAAAGAAAAAACATTAAATTTGCCATATGTCAGCTAGCACACACCAATACACCATCAAAACAATAAAAAAATTAAATAGATGTGTTTAAGATGGAGTCTAGGTGGTGATTTTAGAAACACTTGAATATCTTTGTGGTTTCTGCCTGTTTCTTGGGCGAAATACTAAAATAAAACTAATCTAACGTTCTTTAGAACGAAACTGTCAGACAGTCATGTGGGACGGAGACGAAAGTTTTTCTAAATTTCTAAAATTCATCATGTGTGTCTTATTATTTATGGAGATAAATGCATCCCAAGTACGGAACCCTTCATTGTGCGTGATCTAAGTCTAACTCTACACTAAAACTCCGCTGTCCGTCTGTCACCAGGCTGTATGTATCTTATGAACCGTGATAGTTAGATAGTTGAAATTGTCACATATGATGTATTTCTGTTGCCGCTATAACAGCAAATACTAAAGAACAGAATAAAATAAATATTTAAGGGGGCGCCCATACAACAAACGTGATTTTTTTGGCGTTTTTTTATACTTTGAATAACCTGTGGTATTCGACGAAAAGTATTAGCAGCTATTGACGTATTAGCAGGCGTTCCGAAACTTCGAGAACGAATCTTAATTATCAAAACAAAACCAATCGATTTCCTGTAATGAGTTTTTAATTTGGTGACGATGTCATAAGACTTGAGATTCGTCCAATTAGTGAATATCCCTACTAATTTATATAGAAATGCCAATATGCATATAAATGCATCGTCAAAGTAACTCTGTCTGTCTGTCTGTTACGCTTTCACGCCTAAGCCACTGAACCAATCGTCATGGAACAGTTCACAATTTATCGACAGTTTATAATCTCGCGAGATAGATTATAAACTAACGGTATTCACAACTGCCAGGGGTGCGGGTTGTTCGAAAGAGATACCACAGCCCCTGGCACACAGGCAACTGAGGGAACACGGGTGGGTTTTAGTCAGTAAAATTCTGACACGCCCTACCGCTCCACCCAGAGCGGGAGAAGTTATTTGATGATTTCCCACCCAAAACAAAAAAAAAAAACGGTGTCCACAATCTTACGGTGACATATATATTCTTTCCGTTACACGTTGTAAGCGTAGGTGAGCCTATATTTATCATTGACGGCACACAAATCCAGACTCTGGGTTTCTACTGAAAAGTGAAAATCCAATGGAAAAATCATCGAGAGTGGCCTGTGTCCCAGCAGTGGGAACATTATAGGCTGATTATGCTAAACCAAGCTATGGTGACCGGTGAATCCTCTATTTCAATAGCATCATTATATATCATCAGACACATGTCTATTACCGCCGCCGTACCACGTGATTGCACACGACATTAGATATAAGTAGCATTTTTTCAAGTATTGTTGAATTCTTATCATTACATTGCTATTTACTTACTTATTAGCTTGTATAGTGACAAATGAAAAAACTAATCAGATATAAACGAGCCGTGTGGATGCACTAATGTACCCCGTGAAATTAAATTTTTCTTTATATTTAATCCTGTTGAAAGACTATTTCATGAAAAACTTAAAAAAAAAACACAAACGACTTCCGGAAAAAACACTACAGGGTGAAAAAAAACGTTAATTTCGGAAGTCGGTAATTTTGGATATGTATTTTAATTTTTATTTTTCATCATCCTTGGGGTCAGAACAATGCATATTTTATGCGACAGCATAATCATGCATTTATTCCGCCTCTGTACATTTCTAAATTGTCATGGTTTTTGCAATTAGAAAGTCAGTGTCAGACTGTTTGTTGAAAAAAATAAGATTCGCGACCGTAACACATAATATGTATTTACAGAATTATAATAATTAAAACTTTTTACAAAAAAAAAACAACCGACTTCCAGATAAACACTACAAAGTGTCACCTACTTCCGAAATTAAAGTTATTTTTCACTTTTATTTGTAGTGTTTGTCCGGAAGTTAGATTTTTTTTTCTTGTTAAAAGTTTTAATTATTATAATTCTGTAAATACATATTATGTGTTACAGTTTTTTCAACAAACAGTCTGACACTGACCTTCCGATTGCAAAAACCGTAAGAAAGTTTTAATTCGGCGGGCTACCCGGCCGCTTCCCCTAATAAAGATTATTTTTCCAAAACAATGTATCTTTTAGTAGTATTTTCCCTCAGAGGTTCCAGTAAAGAAAGTTTACGCTGCCGTCAAAACATTATGGGCATCAAAATATTAATTTGCAATAGGGAATTTCGCATACAATGCAAGGTTTCAACTTACCAACGTCTTTCCCTTGTAGCGGCACTACAGAAAATAATTCGCTTCAAAAATCTTGAAAAACAAAAAGTGATGTGGCGCCATCTACTATGCCAAATGCGAACTACGCAAGACTGGACGTAACAGAAATCCTACATCGCGCAGTCAGAGTTTACCGCGCGACTGGCATATATTGTACAACGTCCCGACATCAACCGCTGGCCCCGACCGACCCTTGCTCGTTGAAGCGCCAGCCCGCGCCGCAGCTGAGCCAGTAGCTTTAAATTCCCCGATCAATAATAATGCCAATATTTTGATCCAGCCTGTCCCCAATGATAGCTGTCCCCCTATCAGTGACGCCCTGAGCCGAAGCCCGTACCCCACAGGGGGTGCCCTCAGCGTGCAGTCGCTTAGCTTGTAATTTATTTTAGTTTGTAAGCCCTGGCTGGAAGCGTTAAGTTAATTCTTAATGGCAGCCCCAGGAAAGCCCGGTTGAGCAGTCACGGCCTCTCAAGGACAACTGCGAGATGCCCAACAAAAAAAAAAACAACCGCTGGGCAGTTGCCTACCAGACACAACACCAGTCTGTTCGGGAGGATCCTCCCTTTTCTATAGAGTATGAGTGAACTTTACACCCTCTTCCTCATACCTCTTAACTCTCATCATTATGTAATTTGGGATTAGCGCAGCTTGTGTTCAATTTCCATACATCTTTATCTTCCACCTTTCCAAACATATAAAGTATCATCTTTTTCACAATAAATCTCATACATATATAATCAACCTAAAATGATAATGTTCCCACCGCTGGTACACGAGGTTTTCTCTCTGTGAGTGGGCCCGGGCTATAATATCCACCACGAGGGCCCAGTGCGGATTGGCGGATGTCACAAGTCTTCGATTTTTTGGTTCTAGGAGATGCCGGTTTCCTTTTCCGTCACTGGTTGGAGAACAGTAGTGATCATTTACACAAAGTAAAGTGCCTGTTTGGGTTCCAACCCATGACCTCGCTACTCGCAAGTCGCAGCTTTTACCACTGGGCCATCAGTAAATTGACAGTTCAAAGTTCATTATACCATACTAAAAAGTAAAACTAAAGTGTTGATGTAGTGAACGATTTTGCATAATAAAGAGCTAATGAAAAAAAAGCATTTGTAAGATGTGGAATAAAAGAATGATTTATTAATAAAAGTAGTTTCCTTTTTTTAAATTCTTCTAATAGAAAGAAACTAAATAAATTAGCTTACTACTGAAAAACAAAATATATAACAAATTCTAAAAAAAATGTAGTGCATATCATGTTTTTAAGGCAAGTTATTAAATAAAATAAAAAAATGTTTGTTTCATCGACATAGGTATCTTACATTGTTAAATTTGGAGTCACCTTTTAAGCAAATATTTGCTTGATTAGGTGGTTCCGCTCTTCCAGTTTTCATTAACTATACATGTACACTTAATTTAAAGTTCATTCAATTTCGTTCATTCTTAAACCACCTCACTAGCTTTTTTTGTCAAAATCTAGTAACCCTTCAAATGTCAAGTTACTGAATACAATTTAAAGTCGAACTATAAATTCTAACTTAAAGATGACAAAGATCACTCATATTCCTTAAAAAAGGGAGGATCTTCCGACCAGACGGGTGTTGTGTCTGGTGGGCAACTGCCCAACAGTCGATTTTTTATTTTTTTGGGAATTACATCTCAGCCTGTGAGGTTTTCATCTGCTTAACCAGACTTGCCTGTGATATTTTTAATAAATTAAGAAAACTAGAGCGACTGCTCGCTAAGGGCACCCCCTGTGGGCGTTGGGTACGGACCTCGGCTTTGATCATCGCTGGTAGCAAGGGACAAACTGAATCGGATTAAGTCCGATGGTTGATGTCGGGATGTTGTAGGTATATATACCAGTTGCGCGGTAAACTCTGATTGCGCGAAGCAGGATTTGTGTGACGTCAGGTCTTTGATTTGTCGTTCGCATCTGGCGTTGTAGATGTTGCCACATTATCAAAGTCACGACACACGACAAGATTACAAAAATACCGGTTTCGTGTGTCATGTCAAACTTTTGAACACAAAGTAAATATTTTATTCGCAACATCTACCTCGCGCCTTCCGCACACGTGTGCAGCATTAGAGTATAAAGTAATGATCATTATCACGGAGATAAGATAGTAGGTACTTAGTCGAGTGACGCATAGGATACAATGTTGCAGAAATAGTCTGTTCTAAAGCTGATAGAAATGTAAACACATGGATCAGAAAACGTACAGACGCCAGCACATCAAGCTACCCCAAGCTGTCAAATTTTCGCAATTGAACATGAACCTTATGCCTATGTTATAAAGTTGAAAATCTATCAAAGAAATTTGACAGATTGGGGTAGCTTGATGTGCTGGCGTCTGTACGTGTATGGATGCTAATTCGTGATGCTACTTACAAATTAAGTGCAATTTATCGGCCTGTAATGTTCCCACTGCTGGGACATAGGCCTCTATTCGAGAGGTTCTGGGCTATAATCTACGATACGGGCCCAGTGCGGGTTGGTAGACGTCACATGTCTTTGAATTTTGGGTTCTAGGACATGCCGGCTTCCTTATGATGTTTTCCTGCACCGTTTTGAGAGCAGCAGGCTTAACATGACGCTTCCTATTTCTACTCTACTGTAGAATAGAAATCACTTGTCTACCTTTCTCGGTTAAAAACTGTCGACTGTCTACACGGAAACGTCATTTTTGTAGACAAACCGCGTCTCTACGGTTCTTGTGCTAAGCCTGCAGTGGTCATGAAATAATTCTTTTATGTAGGTACTCATTTCTTATTGTATCCATTCGTGTAATACCACACATCCCTCATAACATAACATTGCCATCACAGATACATGCATTTGCCTTTCATTTTTTTTAAGTAAGTAAGTAAATCATTTATTTGCGTAAAACATGGTATACATTGATGTTAATATTATTACAGTAGCTCAACATGTTTCGCTAAGATATAACATAGCATGCAAAAAATTATATTTTAACAAAAGGAATCAACATCTCACATCCATAAAATCTTTTAAACTGTAAAAATTACATTCAATAAGCCACTTGTGTAATTCTATCTTAAATCTTAATCTAATTTATCCCTTTTGTGGCTCAACATTCTTACTCATAAACGACAGCAGGTATGACTATTGTTTTGTTTTTAAGACGCTTTTATTAGCTTCACCTGTATGTTTGTTTGTAACCGATTCCTTTTTTGGACTTGACTTTGACCCATTTCAAACGGTCAAATTTAATTTAAACTTTTGTAGACTTATCAATTACCGATGAAAACTTAATAATTTCAACAACAAAAAAAAATCACGAATATAAATAATAGTTTAAAAAACACGCTTTAAAAACAAAACTAAAAAGTAGAAAATAATTTAATTCTATTAAAAAGCGTGGGGTGCTTTTCGAGGTATTTTTACAATAAATTATTATCAAGCACCTCACACTTTTTAATAGAATTAAATTATTTTCTACTTTTTTAGTTTTGTTTTTGAAGCGTGTTTTTTAGTTTAAAAAATTTAAATCGTATTCTTAAGTTTAAGGGAAATTATGGGAGTTGCAGGTGGTTCCCGTGACCTGCTGCTATTTCCGATATAATATATTATGTATATAACGTATACATATAATATTCATAGAGAATATCTTAACTATTTCAGGTGACAAAAGGCAAGATCTGGCCCCTGATAACACTCCTGAGCGCCATCACGGCCATTATATCAACATTCTTGGACAACGTGACGACCGTACTGCTCATGACTCCGGTTACTATCAGGTACACATATTTACTAGCCGTACTTTGAAAGACGGAAACAAAACACGATTATTTACGTTGATGTGACGCACGAAAACTAAAAACAAAAGAAAAATGTATTATGTTTAAGAATATTAAGTTCCGTGAAGAATTCTGGAAGCTACCATGAACGCTTCTGTCGAGAAGGTTGCACTTGATGTCATTGCTTCGCACGGTTTTAACAACTTGACAAAACATAGAGATTTCTTTATAACATGAAACACTACCTTTTTCCGGGGGGTTCCCCCGCGTGGAGGTGGAAAATTGTCCCACGTAATACATTATTTTCTGTAGGCGTTTCAAAAACAGTTATTTTATTTTTGGGCCAATCGATCATTTTAGAAATGCGTATCAGGCAATTGGCACTTTTAATGTTTTGCAATAAAGTTAAGAAAAAAAAATGTATTTTCCTTACTAAACCCCATTTATTATAGCTTTAGAAAAAAGAGGCTCGTAGAAGCAGGAGTGCAAAACATTTTATTTCAAAGTTAAGTTCCAACTGTTTTAGGTAGATTTAAGACAGTACTAAATACTGAGATAAACGAAGTAAAAGTAATGTGTATTTTAATAATGTTCTAATTACAATAACATCTTCATCACACATTACAAACCTACAACAAAACGAATGAATGAAACAAACAATCACATGATGATTTAAATCTAATTAAGATTATATGGAAGTAAAATACTTACTTACTTATTTATTTTTTTACTTATTTTTTTTTTTTAACTTTGCCCCACACTAGGAATTTCTCCTGTATTATGGGTGCGTTTACAAACATTTAAACTCACATACACAAACAGCCAGACCCGGAACAAATACTTGTAGGTCATACAAATATTTGTTCCCTGCGGGAATCGAACCCGCGACACGCAGCGCAGTAGTCAATCGCTTAACCACTGCGCCAACCGTGCCGTCAATATATTTTTTACAATATTTTATTTTAAATAACAACTTACGACCCACAATTCGTTGGTAAAACTTCGTCGTCATCAGCTAATTTAGTTACTCGGTGTTGTTCACTCCTGCTTCTTTTAGGTTTTTAGCATTGACACTTTTTTTTTGCATTAATCGTAACTGCAACACGTGTAATGTAATTTTGTTACGAAGTGTACATTAAAAACAAAAAAAACAAAATTCAAATCGGTCCAGCCATCTTCGAGTAATCGGGGAACATACATAAAAAAAAATAAAAAAATAAAAAAGGTTCCGACGAATTGATAACCTCCTCCTTTTTGAAGTCGGTTAAAAAGAACCTTTTTTAACTTCTGTCTGATGCTATTGCAAATGGAGTATTGATATAGGTAAATAACATTAGTTCGATTTTCTCGAATTTATTTGTGGGCGAGTTACAACACCAGTCCACAAATGATAAACTATGACTGTTTTGAATATATACAGGGTGTCCCAAAAGGTTACGTAGCTGGGAAGGGGGGTGATAGGGGTGATCACAAGGGTCACTAAAAAATAAAATAATAAATCCCCTCTGGGTATTTAAAAAAATAAATGGCATTTTTAATAAACTATTTTTTTTTTAAACTAACAAGAACTTAATTTTCTTTAAAATCTTGGTTAGATATGTATTGTTTTTTTTTTTTTTTCAATTAGACAAAGGGTTATTGACGATTACATAACAGCATTTTTTTAATACAGCAATATTTGTAGGTACAGTTAGCAAAATAGCCCCACAAGCTGTAAAATTTTTAGTTAAAAAAAAATGCCATTTATTTTTTTAAATACCCAGAGGGGATTTATTTTTTTAATTTTCTGGTGACCCTTGTGACCCCCCTTCCCAGCTACGTAACCTTTTGGGACACCCTGTATATAAGGTTTTGGGTTCAATACTAATTAGCTAACGTTGTCTCTGATAACCAGGTTATGTGAGGTGATGGATCTGGACCCCATACCAGTGCTGATGTCCATGGTGCTGTTCAGCAATATTGGGGGCACTGTGACCCCCGTGGGCGACCCTCCTAACGTCATCATCGCCTCAAACAAGGCTGTTGTACAATCTGTAAGTATTAATGTTTTATGTTATTGGGTACCAAGCGAGCCTTTAGACATTTTAAAGACCAAAGGCATGTCTGGTCGTCGGGAGTCCATAGCGGACTGCCGGCCACCTTAGGGGCAGGCAATGGGTAGCTCGCTGTCCGGTAAGGACCAAGCCCGGATCGACGGCGCGTTGTGTTCCACGCGCGCCTCAAAGAGATGTCAGCAAAATTTAAGAGTTCCGCTAGGGCCGATGCCTGCCAGGGTCGCGGATTTGTTCGAAAGAGGTACTGAGGCCCTGGCACAGGCACCTGAAGGAGTGAGTTTTAGTCAGCAAAAGTCTGACACGCCCTTCCGCTCCGGCCAGAGCGGAAGAAGTTATTTGATGATTTCCCATCCAAAAAAAAAAGGGTATAGCTGGTAGAAATGTTTCTTTTGTAACTACACTGGCACCTATTCCTATCCTCATCGGTCTAGTGGTCACAAGCGCTACCGCAGAATATGAGGTCCTAGGATCAATTCCCAGGTCGGGCAAAGTGTTATTGGGCTTGAATTTCTCTGTAGCAGCCCGGAGTATTTCCGCTCCGGACTTGTGCCCGGTTAATGACTCAGTGGTCTAAATTCGACCATAACTCATTAAAAACTGAATTCATTTAGTGTATTTCTAACGCATTATTACAATAAAATAACAGATTTCTGCACTCCTTCTCCATATAAACTATAACTGGGTAAAAAGTTTTTGTTTCACCAAACTCAACTATGTGGACTTCCCTGTAGGACTGCACTTATGCGCAAAAGTGTTTTTCGTATGGCTCCATTTGTCTGCAATAAGTTGCTTAAAAGTTGGATTTACAATTAAGGCCCCTAATATCCTCATCTCCCGTTTGTATGCAAAAGCACGACTGCCGCCCGCGCCCGCGCAGGGCACATCTGAGCCTTTATCTCAAAATGGAGATATTCCTTTGATTAATTTACAATTGTGCTTCGGCGATTCTGTGGTACCTCTAACTATCTATTTTTCAGTGTATTTTTTTTTCCAAATAACGAAGCCGTTTAGTAGGAGTATGGAATAGAAGCCAAAATATTTCGTGTTGAAAAATATTTTTTTACAGCAAAAGTATTAACCATACAAAAAAAGTACTTCCGGCAAAATGATCTATATGAATCTATAGCAAAATCATATATTTTTCAAATCCTCAAGACAAGCCGTTAATGAGCAGTACGGTTCATAAAGTGACCGTGTTACGCTAACAAACGGGACGTAGGCCCTTAAAAAGAAAATGTAAGATATATTTAGTAAATAAGGCATACTATAACATTAACGAGTTCTTAGTTTGATTAGGCAGTCTTAATAATTTATTTTTGTTTTCATGTTGTTTGACTTTTTTGTTATTTTAAATTTATTACAACATTACCTACTATTATTCTTTAAATACTCAATTTATTGTTATTTTAAGAGAATGTTTTAATTAAAAATATTTGTTGACATTTGCACGTCACATCATGTGGCAAACATGTCTGTACTTGTTATTTGTTGTTTTTAACATCTTGCATGCATGTCTTTAATTCTATGTATGACACCTGTTTATGCAAATAAATATTATCTTATCTTACCTTATCGTATTTAATATAGATTTCTTCACTCTACATCTTTACTCTTTCCTCTCCATTCCAGGGTATAAACTTTACGAACTTCACACTGCATATGACGTTCGGCATCCTCATGGTGTGTGTTCAGACCTACTTCCAGTTCAGGTACATCTACAGGGATACCGATAAACTGAGGCTTAACGTTCCAAGGGATATACAAGGTAAATATATATATTGTGTAGGAAAGTAGTGGATTTAGTAGGTGTTGGTTAATGTTATTGTTCGTGTCTTGATAGGGTTGTAGCACAAAATCACAGATGCACCATTTCATATTAGAAAAAAGATTTCTGGCCCAATCCGCGATATAATTGCCTACCATACTTGCCTGTCTCAGGGTTGTCACTTTTAGCCACAATTCGTCAAATATTTAAACCTACAATACTGAGAAATCGGCATGACTAAACGAAAAAAAAAGCATTAGCGGCATATCAATTGACAGATCAAAAGTAGGTACCTAATACATTCTAGTGGGAAAGTAGGCCTGCCTACTTCGTCTGTCTGATAGAAAATTAATACAACAAAAAATAAGTAGGTATCTCATCATCAAGTAAAAAATATATGCTAGAATAAGTGACTTGGTTACCTTTCCTGTTCAGTAGATAATCTGAACAGAATCAACTCTGGAATCGATGATTTATTTTGACACCCAAACACTCAGCAATAATTTCGCCTGTGATTATCACTCATTTTTCATGCATTTAGCGGTGCCGAAAAGCCGTGACGCGCGAACATTGTGCGGCGTTAGCACCGACTGGCGCACTGAGAAAAGGGTCGAGATTTTGTTTCAGTGTGCGTGCGGCGACGCATACATACTATGGCGCACACATACAAGCCGCGCGCGGTGCGTTTGTGTGAAGATAGCGTACTTCCACTCCTTTTACTATGGTTTTGGCACGCGGGAGTCTTGTGTAGTTCGTGAACGATTAGTCGAAGTGAAAAAACACGCGGAAGCGCGGCGCCACTGTGGCCCTTCGTAGACTAATCGGATTGCTTAGCGAATCGGCAGTAAGCAAGCCGGCAACTTAATCAAACCAAACCCTTTCCACTACACACAAAGGCTTGAGTACGATTTGTGGGTTGAAAATTTTTCCAAAATTCCTAAGATTAAAATTAAATGCGGTAGGCAATATCTATCCTAAAGAGAACGGTACGTAACACATATGTGTAATAATATAGCCCATAATAAAGGACAGTATAATTATATTCTTCATTTCGCAATACTATTAATATTTAATAACCTCTGCCTATCGCTTCGAGGGATTCAGGCGTGATCTGTTTTGGGAAATGATCTTATCTTATGTTTTTTTCGTAATAACTCCTAAATTTCTTTCATATACCGAAAGGCTAATTGCCATACTCACGCTCGACTGATAAATTGGTAATTTTCGCGAAGGGTGTTATTTATTGCATTTCTAACAAATGCGTTGGTAACCCTAGGAGCCCCTTTATACTAGCGTTTGTCCAGCGTAGGCGTTCGATGAACGTATGCGCGGCGTCTCTTCTGGGGCACATAAATTCGCTGCGCTAGCGTCGCGGGTGCGCGACGCATGCATGAACTGCAGAGGAAACGCCGCGACAGCGCGACGCATACGTTCATCCAACGCTTACGCTGGACGAACGATAGTGTGAAGGAGTACTTACTCTTCTTTTCTCTCCTTCAGATCTTCGTCATCAGATTTCAATATGGCGCCGAGCCGCTGACTCTCTCCCTCACCTGAGCAGAGACGAGCAGGTGGTCAGAGACCGACTGGAGAGGAAAATCAAAAAGCTATCGGTCAAGCTCGAAGTTTTGGTGAAGGAGACGAAGACCAGAGCCTGCCGCAAGGACTGCTTCGAGACTATGTTGGCAGACATGAAGGATAAGGTGAACATAATGAAACTTGACTTACTGAGGCATTTCACGAACGCGCGTATATAATTCCAATTGATACCTTATTACTTTGACATCAGAGTCACATGACGCACGCTCGTGAATTGTATTATCTATCCTAAATACATGCATATCACCATCACGCTAATATTCCCCAAACGACATGTATAGAGATGATTTTTCTCTTCTAATCATTGTTTTACTAACTACTATATATCTCTTATTACAGTACAAGATTCGAGACAAGGTGTTGCTGATCAAGTGTACTGTAGCAATCACATTCGTGGTCCTCGTGTTCTTCCTTCACTCTATACCTGAGTTCAGTAAGTGATTTATAAAGGCCCCAGTAACAGCCTCTTTATTTGTGATTTGGTTTTTTCATCATCATCATCATCATTTCAGCCGAACGAAGTCCACTGCTGGACATAGGCCTCCCCCAAGCTCCTCCATTTCGACCGGTTCTGTGCTTCCCGCATCCAGCGGATTCCCGCGGCCTTCACAAGGTCACCGGTCCACCTTGTGGGAGGCCTTCCAACTCTACATGTCTTCCAGTACGCGGTCGCCGCTCGAGAACCTTCCGGCCCCATCGGCCATCTGTTCTGCGAGCACTGCCACCCACTGCCACTTAAGTTTGGCAATTCTTCGGGCTATGCCGGTTGCCTAGGTTCTCCTGCGGATCTTACTCAGAAAGAATGTAAGGGCATGCTCCTTGGAGTACAGGTTTCAGCATACCAACCCCCAAGCTGTTATAAAAGCTTTCAAAGATCTTAAAATTAAATCAACAGAAGATCTTTGGGGAATGTCTGTAAAAGTCTGTAGTACTGTTATCGAAACCATTGCGCCTTATTTAGCTTTCATATTTAACATCAGCGTAGACCAAGGAGTCTTCCCGGATCTCATGAAACATAGTAAAGTAGTTCCGTTATTCAAATCCGGTGATAGTAAAGAACCTAACAATTATAGGCCTGTTTCAATTCTGCCTGTTTTCAGTAAAGTGTTTGAAAAGTTGATTCTCAATCAAATGTTACGTCACTTTAATAAAAATGCCATCTTTCATGAACAGCAGTACGGTTTTTCACCAAAGGGCGTTGTACCACTGACGCTGGTGTCACCCTAATAAAGAACATTTTTAACGCCTGGGAAGAAGCAAAAGATGCCATTGGAATCTTTTGCGACCTCTCCAAGGCGTTCGATTGCGTAAACCATGAGACACTTGACATTGAATCCATCTTTATTTTGCAAAAGAGAGCTGTCAGAGCCATTTATAATCTACGTCGCCGCGAATCCCTCAGGGAACTGAAAAGGATTAATATTATGACGGTACCTTGCCAATTCATTTATGAAAATATCATGTATGTAAGAAAAAATCTACATCTTTATAATAAAATTCATTAGATTTATGACATTGATTTACACTCAGTGATTACTTTAACTCACACACTGACTCATTACTTGTTAATATTATAGGAAAATCGTAGACTTACTTTTACAATGTTTGTAAATGTGTGAGCACCATGTATCTATCACAGAATTAATTTATCTGTATTGCTTCAATTTGATTCTGTTTACCTATTTTGGTTTGGTAATTTTATTCTGGGTGCATCGTTTTCACACATAATCATATAATGAATGTACTATGTTAAATATTGTACTGGAAACATTTTAAAAGAGTAACGGTGGAGTTTCTTGCCCATTCTTCTCCATACGAAACTACATTTTGGAAGGGGCGACTAGAATCAATTCTATTTTAATGTAAATGTTGACGTTCAAAAGTGCCTTTTAAGTACCTATTTAAAATAAATGCTTTGACTTTGACTTTGACTTTGATCTCTTCATTCCTGATTCGATCAAGTAGGAAAACCTTCTCTATTGCCCTTTGGATGACATTTAGCCTTCTGATAAGGCCCATTGTGAGCGATTTGTTTTAGTATATCTCTTGAAATGAGTTAGTAAACCAACCATGTTTACTTTGGGCACGCCACGATAGCGGCGGTTAGTCCCCTCTTTGAGGAGTGGTTTGAGAGGCGGCACGGCGTCCTCACCTTCCGCCTGACGCAAGTCCTCACTGGACACGGTTGTTTCGGGAGGTTCCTGTTTCGGATAAAGCGGGAGGAAACGCTCGGGTGTTTCCACTGCGAAGATCGCCCTGAGGACACGGTGGAGCATACGGTGGAGGTCTGCCCGGCTTGGGTGGAGCACCGCCGTGTCCTCATGGAAGCGATCGGCGGCAGCGATCTCTCGCGTCCGGCCCTGGTCCAGGCCATGGTACGGAGCGAGAGTGCATGGTTAGCAGTCACCTCCTTCTGCGAAGCAGTAATGCTCGCGAAGAGTGAGGCGGCGCACGTGAGGGAGAGGCATTATATGCGCCCTCACGGCCGTAGTCGCCTTGGGAGACGCCCTGGGCGTCGGGAATCCCAGGCTAATTCCCGGCCACCGTAGGCGCGGGCTTGCGGACGGCGAGTAATGGGTAGCTCGCTGTCCGGTAAGGACCAAGCCCGGGTCGACGGCGCGTTGTGTTCCACGCGCGCCTCAAAGAGATGTCAGCACCAATTGGTGGGGTCCGCAAGGGCTGATGCCTGCCAGGGGTGCGGGTTGTTCGAAAGAGATACCGCGGCCCCTGGCACACAGGCAACTGAGGGAACACGGGTAGGTTTTAGTCAGTAAAAGTCTAACCCGCCCTCCCGCTCCACCCAGAGCGGGAGAAGTTATTTGATGATTTCCCACTCAAAAAAAAACCATGTTTACTTCTCTGAATATTAATAAAGCACAAAATTGGAT
This sequence comes from Antitype chi, assembly GCA_947359405.1. Classification (NCBI taxonomy): domain Eukaryota; kingdom Metazoa; phylum Arthropoda; class Insecta; order Lepidoptera; family Noctuidae; genus Antitype; species Antitype chi. Next base: position 7,413,974 of record OX375836.1, read on the forward strand.
TACCTTAGGGCACGATAATTGGGCCTTTGTGATTTGTTTCATAACTGTTGTTGTTGTTGTCTGTTGATTTTCGTACGTAGTTGTCGGGTGACCACTAAAAATTGACGCTGTGGTGTGAGTCCTATAGCACAGCATTATGCTGAGTGGAAAACTTCTTGTCACAGTCACAGCGTACAGCTGCCGACTATTTTTGTTCTGTATTCCTAAGTATTTTCTGTGTTGTCTCATGTTTGAACAGTCACGGACTTTAATTGATGAGCCACTTGCCACAGTTCCTATTTTAGCCGTGTAATGCAAATCGGGTTTAGTCGGATATACTCGTACATAGTCCATTCTCTGTCTACGGTCCCGAGTGACGACCCAAAGTCAACCAATTGCAAGGTTAGCAACTGTAACCTCGCGACAATTGTTTTAGCGTAGCTATGGTAACGTTAGCAAGAAATTATGATTAGTCATTTCGACATCGGAAAAACTCGTACCCACGATTTTATCCGAACGCGTAGCGTCCAAGATACCGTTCATGACAATTATGCTAACTGTTGCACATAAACATAAATAGCTATGGCTACGAGTCACCAAAATACGAAATTATCGTCGCTGACATTTCAACTGTCACTGTCTTCGGATAGGTTTTCAGAAATAACGAGTATTTAATGAGCTCTAATTCAAAGCAGGTCAGTATCAAATAGATTGGATAAACTTATGCAACAGTGTATTGATTTATCATTGACAATTCATTAGTCAACCTTCAACCTCTATGGATAAGACTATTTCCGATTATAAGTAATTTGTCATCTTGTTTACGAGCATGCGGTTTAAGTTCGTGTTTAATCGTGTAATCTCGTGAATGTATACAACTGCAAAATTGGAAAGCTTAAAAGTGGCTCATCAATTAAAGTCCGGGACTGTACGTGATGTTATCTTTTTGGATGCACGTGCTTCTGTGACAAATAAATCTATTTTTCTTTATAATATTGTTTGTGCTTTTTAAATTGATTAGGATGCGTGCACCACCAGATACAGCTCGTCTGTAAAAGCATAGACAGAAACAATGAAGTTCAGCAGGTAATCTGGAACGCAACTAATCAGCAGTCTGAGTCTCACGAGTGATTAAGTGTAACAGTAGTCGATTTTCCGCTGCATGATGTGGGTGATGACTTGATGACCATCTAGTTAGCCGTATTATTGTGTATACGCTTATGATAATACTTCATGTCAATTGATACCTTTGTTAAATAAGACTTTGGAAAGCGTTCGATGTTCTCACTAACCTAATGTTCTCCCGCAGACCGCGTGTCGCTGGGCTGGACGGCGCTGCTGGGCGCACTGCTGCTGCTGACGCTGGCAGACCGCGAGGAGCTGGAGCCGGTGCTGCACAGGATCGAGTGGTCCACTCTGCTCTTCTTCGCGGCGCTCTTTGTGCTTATGGAGGTAAATATGTATTCAGAGATGAAAAAACTTAAGAACATGTAGGGGCTATTTTCACGCAAATATTCCGTCAGGAAAAGAGTCATTAGCTTTGTCGATGCAGCTACCAATTTGATGGCTCACTGTTGTGCTTATGGTAATATAGTTTCTTTTTTGGGTGGGAAATCATCAAATAACTTCTCCCGCTCTGGGTGGAGCAGGAGGGCGTGTCAGACTTTTACTGACTAAAACCCACCCGTGTTCCCTCAATTGCCTGTGTGCCAGGGGCCGCGGTATCTCTTACGAACAACCCGCACCCCTGGCAGGCATCGGCCCTTAAGGACCCCACCAGTCGGTGCTGACATCTCTTTGAGGCGCGCGTGGAACACAACGCGCCGTCCACCCGGGCTTGGTCCTTACCGGACAGTGAGCTACCCATTACTCGCCATCCGCTAGCCCACGCCTATGGTGGCCGGGAATCAGCCTGGGATTCCCGACGCCCAGGGCGTCTCCCGCGGTGGCTACGGCCGAGGGGGCGCATATACTGCCTCTCCCTCACGTGCGCCGCCTCCCTCTTCGCGAGCATTACTGCTTAGCAGAAAGAGGTGACGGCTGCCGCCGGCGATCGCCTCCACGAGGACACGGCGGTGCTCCGCCCAAGCCGGGCAGACCTCCACCGTATGCTCCACCGTGTCCTCACGGCGATCTTCACAATGGAAACACCCGGGCGTTTCCTCCCGCCTTATGCGAAACAGGAACCTTCCGAAACAACCGTGTCCGGTGAGGACCTGCGTCAGGCGGAAGGTGAGGACGCCATGCCGCCTCTCAAGCCACTCCTCAAAGAGGGGACTTACCGCCACTATCGTGGCGTGCAAAGCACTGGGTTGCGACAATCGCACTCTCCATGTCGCCATGAGATCCTGCCGGAGCTCTGTCCGCTGTGCCGCGATTTCTCGCGGCAGCGGAGTAACGCCCCGGCGTTTGGCCTCCTCGTGCCACTCCCAGATTTGCGCGAGGACCTATGCCTCCAGATCCCATGAAGGTAATCCGGCAAAAAGGCCCGCCGCTTCACCGGAGATCGTGCGCTATCCCCGGATCATCCGAATGGCCATGACCCTATGGGACGCCTTCAGCTTGCGGGCTGGTTGGCGCCTCAATGTAGGCACCCACACCGGCGCCCCGTATGGGGCCATGGACCGCACGACCCCCGCGTAGAGCCTCCGGCAGGAGGCGTTTGGCCCCCCTAGATGGGGCAGGAGCCGCTTCAAGGCAGCCCCGGCCCGCTCCAGTCTGGGAGCCTAGCGTCGGAAATGCTCCGCGAAGTTCCACCGGCTGTCGAGGACGAGTCCCAAGTACTTGATTGTCGACTCGACGCCGATGTGAACCCCTCCTGCCGTTATCTGGGAACCCGCCGGTGGCGCATTCCGAGGACCGTGAAAACACATGGCCTCGGACTTGTGCAAGGCCACCTCGAGTCCCAGATGCCGGATCCTATCCACGATTGTCACAACCCCGTGTGTCGCTAAGTCGGCCGCCGCCTGGTACGACCTCCCTTGCGCCAGGACCAGCGTGTCGTCAGCGTAGCAAACTACGCTGACGCCGCTAGGGAGGTCGGCGCGCAGCACCCAGTCGTACCCGATGTCCCACAGATACGGCCCCAGGACCGATCCCTGTGGGACACCGCACGATATCTCTCGCCAGTTCCATTCTCTTTGGTGACCGGGGTAAATGACGGCTCTGTCCGTCAAATAGGCCTCGACCACACGACAGAGGTAGGTCGGCATCCGGTGATACCGGAGTGCCTCCCTTATGCAACTCCAGGGCAGGGTGTTGAAGGCATTGGCGATGTCTAGAGACACCGCCAAGACGACCCCACCCCGGGCCACAGCATCCTCCGACGTGAGGGCTCGCACGCGCATGATGGCGTCCACCGTGGAGTGCCCCCTGCGGAAACCGAACTGGCTCTCCGCCAAATCCGGCCCCACCCGCACCAGCCGCCCGACGAGGCGGTCTGCAATTACTCTTTCAAAGAGCTTACCCACCTCGTCGAGCAGCACGATGGGCCGGTAAGCGGACGGAGAGTCCGCGGGGCGCCCCAGCTTCTTAATGAGGACCAGTTTCCACGTCTTCCAACGAAGTGGGAACCAGCCCTCCTCCAAGCATGTGCTTAGGAGCCCTCTTAGTCGAGGCCCAAGAGCCTCCAAGGCCAGGACCCAGGCTTTTCCAGGTAAGCCGTCGGGTCCCGGGGCGGTACTCTTGGCATTCAGCCTACGTACCGCCACTCTCAACTCTACCTCGGTCATCTCTGGAGCATCGTCATCGTCGTCGATGTGGTCCGCATCGGGCACCGCAGGAGGCGGAGCCATGGGCGGGGGAGCATGCTCCCCTCGCGAAGGGAACAGAGCGCTCACCACATCCTGCACGAGCTGAGGCCGGAGACTCTGCGTCAGCGGGGGAGCCCACGGGCGGATTTTATTCCGCGCCGTTTTGTAGGGGCGTCCCCACGGGTCTCTGTTCAGAGTCTCCAGCGACTCCTCGCGGGCCAGGACCCTGGCCCGCAGGATCTCCGCTTGGAGGGCGGTCTTCGCCGCTCTGTACCCCTCGTACAGCTCCGCCTGAATGGCTTCCGTATCCGGAGGTCGGACACGGAGCCAGCGGTGCCTGGTATACCGGTGCGGCGCAGCAATGCACGCCTCGCGCAGAGCTGTGAGCTCCGGCGACCACCAGTACACCTGGCGTGAAGCGCGTCCAGGCTGGACCCGGGGCATTGCCACGTCGCAAACCTCGGATATGGCCTCCCGGAACCACTCCGCCTCGTCGTTGATGTCGGCAGGCCTGTCCGGTGGTGACACCCAGGCATGCACGATCGAGGCTTCCAGGAGGAGCTCCCGGTCCAGCCGCTTCAGCGCCCACCGCGGACCACACGGGGCCCGATGGACCGGCGCGCGCGAGGTCTGGGTGGAGACGTCAAACCGGATGTACCGGGTGGCCGCCTGGAGGAGGCCTAATGGGGCCATTAATGGCAGTCCATATGAGCCCCCTCCGGGGCCCCCTGTGTACCACGGTGTTGTGTTGCCACGGTGGCAACGGCGCGGCGACGACGGTGGAGGCGGCAGCGGTGGTGGTAGTGGCGGCGGCAGCGGTGGTGGTAGTGGCGGCGTCTGCGGCGGTGACGGCAGTGGCGGAAGGTTTGCCCCTGCCCCGGCCCTTGGCTTTGGCGGGTGGAGCGCAGGCCTCGCTCCCAGCCCGGTGTTCGGCCGGCTTGCCAGCTGCCGCACATTCATAAGAGTGCGGCGTGGCGTTGCAAGAGCCGGCCTTATGACCGGGCTGACCGCAGCGGAAGCAGTGACCGCTGCGGTCCACCTCCGAGGTGCATTCCCACGTGGTGACCCACCTGGCAGCGGAAGCACCTCAGAGGTCTGGGTTCCAGCAGCTTCACCTGCCCAGAAACCCAGCCCACCAGGAGCCTCCGGCCCTCCCCGGTGATCTTTCGGGCCGCCGCGCCGACACGGGGCAGCTCACCGTGATGGTTCACATCCCCGTGTTGTCAGGACGAATGGTGCCTGCCCTCACCTGCTCAGCAGAGCACTCCCCAGTCCTGATGACGGCGGCCACCACCTCGCCTTCCGTCACGGAGTCGTCCAGGCCCAAGATGCGCATGTCAGCGCACTTGGTGGGCCTAGACACTCGGGTCTCGTCCGTATCGAGGGACTCCCTAAGCCTTTCGGCCAGAGCGTCAGCGGTCGGGCCACTGGCCGCACCGGGGACCTCCAGCATCCGGGCTCCGGTCGCAGTGACCCTCATCCGGATGCCATTGGCGACTCCCAGCTCCGCCAGGTTCACCGCCGGCCTCGCCTTGGCGATCACGTTGCGGTAGGACACGCCCTTCTTTTCTGCTTCCGGCTGTAGCGTGATAACTACAGCAGCGGATTTCGGGGCGGGTAGCCTAGCCGCGGCGCTACGCTTCTTGGCCCGCTGCCGCCTTTCCCTCCTTTTGGCCGCCCTTGTTGCCTTGCCCGCCTTCTCGTTCGCCCCAGCCACCTGCCACTCGGCGTCGGCCGGAGGAGCTTTCGGTGGTGGGGCCGACCGTCCTGGCACCACGGCTGGGGCCGTCGCCGCCTGGGCAGCCAGCCCGCCCTTCTTGGGCTTGGTCAGCACCGGTTTCGCCGGGGTACGTCCCGGCTGCGGTGCCGATTTGGCCGTGGCAGCCGTGGCGACGGCATAAGTGGCCCCCTTCTTCTGGCCCGAGGCCGGCCGACTCGCCGCTAGCGGGGAGCGCAAGACTATGGCCTCCAGGGCGGAAAACCGGCTCTGGAAGGCAGCCAGCTCCTGCCGCACCAGAGTCAGCACCCGGTCCTCCTCAGGAACGGGTCCACCTTGCTCATGTCGCGCCCCTTTCTGAGGCATCACCTTGGGGCCAGCTCCTCGGAGCCCGGCCAGGTCCGCTCGAAGCTCCTCATTCTCCTTTCGGAGAAGCTCCATGGCGGCAGTCAAGCGGGCGACCTCCTCCCGCATCTCGGACATGCCGTCCGACGGAGGTCCGGTGTGCATGGCCTCCGCTGCCGCCATAATGGAGGCCATGGCTGCGGGTATGGCCTTGTCTTTAGAGGACTGCATCCTCTTCAAGGCCTTACCCTTGAGCGCGGCAGCCACGGCCTCCGCGAACCTCGCCATTCTCTCCGAGTAAAAGCCCCCGGAGGCGTCCGACTCACCGCCAGACGATTCTGAGAGGGCCCTGCTGCTGGTCCCCCCAGAGAGCTGCCCCTCCGTGGCCAATGCGTCGGTTCGCTGGGCCACTTCGGCTGGGCCGGCTTGGCTTGGCTCGCCGACCTTCTGGGTGGTTAGGCCTCTGCCTAACCAGATCCCGCCCCGCCGACAGACCTTCCTGAGCTTGTGGGCCGAGGCCTTGCTGCCATCCGAGGACGACCCCTGGCCCTCCCAGGGTTTGGGGCGCTACTTAAGGAACTCTTTGTTCCTCTTCGAAGTGCCAACCACAACACGCTTCGGGCTCTTAAAAGAGCCCTTCGCGCTCGATGCGGCATCGGACTCCGACCCCGCATCACTACCCTCCTCTAAAAGGTTTTTTTTGTTTTTATTTATATCCATATTTGTTCCTACGAGTGTTAACTTTTCATCGTCTCAAAAAATAGTGGTCCGCACTAGAGACTAATTTAGCTACCCATTAGTCAAGCTATCAACCTCCCTCACGGTGCGCCGCCGCTTGGAGGTTTGGGGTAATTTTTTACAGAAGATTTCTTCCTCGCGGCCCGGGCGGTTAAGCCAAGACCCTCGACCCCCGTCAAAAGTCAGAGACATGACCGTGACAATCTTCGGGGCTACGAGATTAACGGTGTCAGAAGGAGAGAACTCCTTCTTGCCTGCCCGCTGGCAGGGTAAGTGCACACCGAGCCCGCTCTAACTCCGCTACTGTTCATCACTGCATGAAGTGCAGACTGAGGGACACGCGTTGGAGCGTTCCTCCGACAAGATATTGGCATACGAGCACACTGTACCTAATGGGCGATATTGCCCACACCCCAGGGTGCACCGTCCCGCAGATTGGCCTTCCCCCCGGACTTATCCACAAGGGAACTCCAAGCACCCCATGGCAATATGGTTAGTTTATTTATTTGGTGGATATTTTAAACGTGACATTTGAAAACAGTTTTATTGTGATTTTAATGAAACTCCTTGTCAGAATCTGCCGAAGCTATTTTGTTTTGTTATTGTATTGGCATAATCAGCCAAAAATGTCCCCTGCTATGACTACTGGGACACAGGCCTCCTCTCTGTAAAAGGGAGTCAAGTGGGCCGTTGGTTGGTGCACTGGGCCCGCATGGTGGACCACGCGGACCCAGTTCGAGTTGGCTACGACAGTATAAATACCTAACTTGTGATATCTCATTACAAAACCTTCTAATTTGAGCGCAAATTTCGAGACCGTTTTTACATTTAGATCTTTATTCCGACTACTTACTAATTCTTAACACAAAATGTCAGTTTTGTATGAACTTTCACCTAAGTTTCAGCTTAGACCCGGCTCAAGCCGGTTTGTATTTAGAACTTCAATGAAATTAGAATAATGTACAAAATAAAAAATTGGGTTGAAAGTTATAACTTGCTTTGTAATGAGACGAATGGAGTTACTAAAAAAAAAATTGCTCTGCACATTTCAGGCTCTATCCAAATTGGGTCTGATTGAATTCATCGGAGGACTCACGGAAGGCGTCATTCTGAAGGTAGATGAGAGTGCGCGATTGGCTGTAGCTATTCTACTCATGCTATGGGTATGTATCGTTATTTTTATTACACTGGGATATCCAATAAATTTATTCTCTAACATATAATGTTAGGTCGACTTTATGACAGTAATTTAAACTTCGTATATCTAATAATAACGTTACCAGTCTTCATACAATAATTCGATTCGGAGTTGAGCCGTTGAAGCGAGCGGTCGCCTTCTTTGAGCTCGCACCAGATGTTGACTGGGGCCTCGAATTTGAAATCAAACCGCGTGTGTTTGGTGTTTTGCCACAGTGTATTTTGTAAAATTGGTGAAAGTGTAACATAACCAACGCAAGACCTCAAATACCCCGATTAGAGCATTAAGCTATAAGCATAATACAGTGAATAAAAAATTATGTTAAAGCCAACAGTGTTATAGAAAATCGTGTGGACATTTGCATTAACTTATGCAGTTAAAATTGAGTCTCATCCTCTTGGAATAAGATCCAATTCTCTTTGACTCAATTAGAGGCCTTGTATAGTTTTGATTACACTTTAACCACAAACAAGTAAGCAAAAGTGATATTGAAGTGCGCTTCAGCCTGCAGTGGAGACGGGCTGCTGGAGGACGACGGACCCCAGAGGCAGACTTGGTGAGATCGCTCCTATTATTACAGGGATTCGTTTGCTATAGGTATTGCATGCGGCGGGCCTTTATTCGCCGCGCGTGATCTCTGAAAATCAAATCACCTCCTTTGTGGACCAGTGTGCTTACACCCACTGTAATAGAGGAAAGAACTTGATACACGCCAATATTCTAGCACAAAATACGGTACCGTCCAAGACACCGTACTTAAGGATCTTACTATTGTAACAGTGTAACGAATTCCACAGTGGATTGCAAGGGGCCACGGTCAAAAAAATATTCAATCGGAAACAGATGGCCTAAATAGGTACCCCGAACTATTCCGTTGGCTTTGCACGTTTTTGCTTTACAGATAAACAAAGAATTAAAACTAACAAAAAAAAAAGGTCAGCCCATAAAACAAACTTTAAGGTTAGCAAGTTTCAGCCCCTACATACATGTGTTTCTGACTACCCCTACAAACAAAAGCGCTTACAATGGATACAATTGTGCCCATTTCAAAAGATGGAAATTGTTTGTTTAGGGCACTAGCCCACCAAATAAACATTTTAATGGGCTTAACATTTGATCACAGAAATGTCCGTCAAGACCTAGCCACCTATGTTTTGGAACATCAACAACACTTCTAAATAATATACAGGAATTTCTCCCCAACAGCATTCTCTCCCAGGAACAAAGGATAACAAATTATATAACCGCGCAATTTAACGAAACATTCTGGAGTGGCGAAGATATAATTATCGCCGCGTCTGAATTCTACCTCGTAAACGTGCATGTACACATAATCAACGGAAATACACAGGTGTATTACCCACGGGCGATCCAGTACCCGGCAACATACGAGTACACATCCTCTATCAGAATCACCACTATGATAGCTGGGTCCGGAATAATGAAAAACAATACAGCAACAACCCGAAACTCCTAATGCAAATACCAACATTAAAACACCACATCATATCAAACCAAGAAGTAACCGGTGCAACACACGCCAAGAACAGGAAAAACCCACGAAACCCCAGCCTCAAACGAACAGCCGCCAACAGGTAAACCCGTTATCGCCGTGTGAACAACGACAGGCAACACTATTTACACCGTTATCTGACGTAATTGCGGACGACACCGGATACACAATACTAAGACACCGGACCTCTATCGTAATTAAGTACACCTGCCCAGACTTGTGCATTGCAACCTGGAACGTCCGCGACGCCTCAAAACCCGGAAAAAAACGAATAGACGCTGAACTTTCACGCAGAGGCATTCATATAGCCAGCCTACAGGAAACGGATGAATTCAGGAGCATACAGCTCCACACGCTACAAATGGCACGCGACCGGCGAAATGGGAAGAAAACTAAAAAAATCCGAGGGCTTTCTGATACCAACGGTTAATATAACAAAACCGATAATCGAACCACACTGCGAAGGACCAACGGTGGACGAAATAACAGGAATCATCAATAAAATGCGAAACGGGACAGCCCCTGGAACGGACCAAATGGTAATCGAACTGTACAAAGCGATGCCCCAAATACTATAGGAAGCTGTTACTAAACACATGAATAACGCCTGGACACAGAACACTTTACCCGACATGTGGCTTGAGACCGTACAAGTCCCAATCCCAAAAAAAAAATTCCTAAAGACGCGGACGATTTCCGCCGCATATAAACCATTTGTAACACGGGTTACAGAATTTACGCCTCATACTTACAAAAAAAAAAAAAAGTAAACGATACAATAACGGAGCTGGGAAATTACCAACCAGCGTTCTTAAACAATAGATCAACAGATGACCACATTTTTACGCTCAAAAGGGTTCTAGACGAAGGATGGCGTGCAGGTAAACGAATTTACGTACTCCCCCTCGACATAGAAAAAACCTTGACAACGTTGACTTCAATGCATTAAGAGATATATTACTGGAACGAACCAACAAATCGATGACCAACAGGATAATCAGGGCATGCTGGAATGAAAGAACATGCATCAAATGGTGTGGTCAGCAAAGCAGTTGGATTGTCAAAGGAAAAGGAGTTAAGCAAGGGTGCCCCCTGTCCCCTCGCCTTTTTACATTGGTCATTGACGAAGTCCTTAGAACACTAGAAGACACTATCATTTAATCAAACTAGATTAGGACCGCGAAATTTCACTTTCCATGGTATTATCATTTGCGGACGACCTTATCCATAATACAGATAATCTAGAAGGTCTAGAGCGTATGTTATACTACACTAAAGCCTTACTAAATAGCGTAGGCCTCCAAATAAACGAAACAAAAACAAAAATTCTAATTAGGGACCCCATAACATCACAGCAAACGACCAACGTGACCCTCAACGGAGTAAGTATACCAACAGTGGACGTAATCAAATACCTAGGCGCATACATAACATCCGCATTAAGCAGGAAAAGCACAATTAGAAAATGATGCCAACAGGCCACGAGAAACGCCAAATCATTACTACCATTCATACTAAACTCAAAGATGGACTGGAAGTTAGCTAGACTTAATTATGTACCGAATGGTTATCGTACCTTGTATGATATAAGGCTTAAAAATATCGACCCTCACCAAGGCGAACAGATCAAGACTCCGAAAATATGAACGACTTATCATGAGAGACTTGATTAACCATGCCAGGAATAAACCAAGAACTAAGAAGATGCACCAAATCTTAGACGGAAAACCGTAACAAAACGCATCAAGAACCACAGGATGTGCTACTTGGCACACGTCTTCAGACGGGATAAACCACACCTATTGCATGCAGCAATGCAGTATAAGGCTAAATCTAAGGAGGTCGGACGACCTATTTACACATGGAACGACAACCTAAAACAGGACATGAAATACTTCAGCATGGGAATCACGTATTGGAAGGACATGGCTGGAGACAGAAACAAGATCAAGAAAGCGGCTAACGATATCTACAAAAAAACAGAAGCTGATAGCAGTGAGAATTCAGAAGACGAATATGAAAACAACAACACAGAACATAGTAAAGCAACTGCATAGAAAAGAGCTAAGAAAACAGTTAAACCTGCACAAGAAGCTCGACCTGAATCAACATGCCGGCGACGTCGTGAAAAGATGCCCTCCTATAAAAAATACCACCCGTCTCTCCACTAGTCCAATGCTTACTCAAGGATGCATATCCGGTAGGCTCGCAATCCTTTCCTATCCTAAGGGCCTGTCTACCTGACCATTACCGCGCCCCCCGGTCTACTTCTTGATATGCAATGGCCTCTGTAACACCATGAAGCATGAGGCTACAGGGGCTAGTGCGAATCTTGGGGTTCATTCGATTAATCGAGTCTGGTCAAACCACGCTGGGATCGGTGCATTACATTACATTACCAGTCTTCATACAATAATTCAATAACATTTAGCCAATAGTTCAGTCTAGTCACTATAGTTAATCAAAGATCGCCAAAACACATTGTGGTGGGCCATCTTGTCCCATCACTGCTGTTATTTAGTTTGTTTAAAAAATTAAAAAAAAAACAATTTCATATAATTTTGACAGTTTCAAAAATTTACTAGAACTGCTAGTATTTTATCAATTGTCGATAAGTTGTCTTCATATTTGAAGTACCCACATAATTATAATGTTTTGCAAGGTTTAACAGTTTGACCAAGAGGTATCGTATTACCCAGTAACTGGGTTATGGAAGTCAGATAGGCAGTCGGTCCATGTAAAATACTGATATTCAGCTGTATCTGGTGTGGAAGCCGACCCCAAGATAGTGGGAAAAGGCTAGGATGATAATGTTTGGCAAGGTCCAGCTTACAAAATAATCCATTCTGAAATGTGGCAGCCATTCTAGGTGATTACACTTGAAGTCGAGCCGAATTTATTACAAAGATTCTTTTGATTAAAAAAAATGCCCATGGAGTTTCTTGTCCGTTTTTCTACATAGAGACCTACTAGATACGCTTATGAACGGCCTACTAACTTTATCTTATGAATGGGCTACTAGCTTCGTCTTATGAATGGGCTAGTTGCTTCATCTTATGAATGGTCTACTAGCTTCATCTTATGAACGGGCTACTCGCTTCATCTTATGAATGGGCTACTTGCTTCATCTTATGAATGGGCTACTATTTGCATCTTATGAATGGGCTACTAGCTTCATGCTTCATCTTATGAATGGGCTACTCGCTTCATCTTATGAATGGGCTACTAGCTTCATGCTTCATCTTATGAATGGGCTACTATTTTCATCTTATGAATGGGCTACTAGCTTCATGCTTCATCTTATGAATGGGCTACTAGCTTCATATTACTGACTGACCGGCTTCTTGACAATTCAACAGTGCCTGTAAATGGTGTACTTAAAAAAATTGCATATATTTTAGTTATTTAAGTATTCTACTATCCTAATAATTATGTATTATAAATGTGAAAGTGTGTGTGTGTGTGTGTGTGTGTGTGTGTGTGTGTGTGTGTGTGTAATTAGATGTTTGGATATTTAGATGTTTGTTACTTAATCACGCAAAAACGGATGCACGGATTTGGATGAAATTTGGGACACAGATAGCTTGTAACCTGGAATATAACAAAAAAAAATCTTTTTATCCAGCATTGTACGTTCCCGTGGGATACTTTTTCATCATCCACGCGAGCGAAACCGCTGGTAAAAGCTAGTATCTTATATTTGTCACATATAAAAATCATTTCGTTTCATTTATTAGACCAAATTATTGTTTTTAAGGTAGATTTCCATAATTTTCTCATAAGTAAGATGGTTAAAACTATTTGTATTCTCGATACTCATAAATTAACATGCAACTCTCCATATCCTCAGGTATCGGGAGTAACATCAGCGTTCGTGGACAACATCCCGCTGACGACGATGATGGTGCGCGTGGTGACGTCACTGGGCAACAACCCCACGCTGGGCCTGCCCATGGCGCCGCTCATCTGGGCGCTGTCCTTCGGAGCTTGTCTGGGAGGTCAGTCGCCCAATCAACTCAGCCTATCGCAGTCAATTGCTGGCCATAGGCCTCTACCAGGCTGCGCCACTCCCTGTCCTCGGCTTTCCGCATCTCTGTCTGTCCCAGCTACTTTCATAAGGTGGTCGGTCTATCGTCGTTGGGGGGCGTCCCACACTACGCTTGCCGATACGCAGTCTCCACTCCAGGACTCGTCTGCTCCACCGGTCATCGGTCCTTCAACAAACATGGTGACCCCACTGCCACTTCAGCTTGTTTACTCTACAATCTATGTCGGTAACTTTGGTTCTTTTTCGGAAAATCTAATTTATGATCTTATTCTTCAAAGAAACTCCGAGCATAGCCAGCTCTATAGCGCACGGTACGGCTAAGAAGAAATTTCCTTTAAAAAATGCTAATTTAATTTAACTTATTGTTGGTTGGTCCTTTCACGCAGCAACAGAGTAACGGATTGGTATGATTTTTTACATAATAAATAATAGTTTAAAAAACAAAAAAATACGCTTTAAAAACCAAACTAAAAAAGGAGAAAATAATTTAATTCAATTAAAAAGCGTGGGGTGCTTTTTGAGGTATTTTTATAATCAATTAATGTCAAGCACCCCACGCTTTTTAATTGAATTAAATTATTTTCTCCTTTTTTAGTTTGGTTTTTAAAGCGTGTTTTTTAGTTTTTTTAACTATTATTTATTTTCTATTTTTTAGTTCTGCTAACTACAAAAACATGTTCTTTTTTTCTTTTTTTTTCTCATTTTTTTTTATTAAATTATTGTATTGTCATCGGTCCTCGACAAGTTTACAAAGTTTCAATGAAATCTGACCGTTTAAAGTGGGTCAAAATCACGCTCAAAGGAGTCGGTTACATACAAACAAACATACAAGTGAAGCTAAGCTAATATAAAGCGTGTAAAAATGGTTCGTTGGATATAGGCAAAAAAAATCCCTTAAAAAAGCAACCTTGGTCAGGTTTCTTTTTTCCGTCTGTCACAGAGGTTTCTCCCGGATAAAACAATTCTTATGTCTTGCGGATATATTACGGGGGCACACAGCCACGGCTCAAAATCCTGGACTTGTGAAGGTTCTGAAATTACTATGTTTAGCAACTCTCTTGTCGCAGAGAACACTAGAAAGAGATGACAATAGTTAACACTAAATTTAGCTGTTAGAGTACAACTGGATTGGGTCCAATATTAGGTACTTACGTACATTCAACTCCACTCTATTTCCATCCATTCTACTTATAAATGCGAAAGAAACTCAGTCTGTCTGTCATCTTTCACCATTACCTACCAACTGAACAGATTTCGATAAAATTTGCCACAAGGGAACACCATGACTGGGATTAGGAGCACGACATAGGATACTTTTATCCCGGCAGTCTCCTTCCAATGGCATTATTTCCGACTTCCGCGCGAAACCGCGAACAACAGTTAGTTATTATAATAATTGTCTTCCTTATTTCAGGTAATGGCACACTAATCGGCGCTAGCGCAAACGTGGTATGCGCAGGAGTGGCAGAACAACACGGCTACAAGTTCACTTTCGTACAATTCTTTAAAATTGGCTTTCCTATCATGATCGGACATCTTATAGTAGCCTCGGGCTATCTCATGCTATGCCATTGTGTGTTTGAATGGCATTAGAAGGAGACGTAAGTACTTCGAGACAAGGATGCCGAAACTATTAGTATTTTTCAATTTTTACAAAAAGACATTGTTCCATAAATACCGATCATTGTCGGTAAGTTTTGCTTTCGACTTAAATGTTCGAAGCGAAGCGTAGAAGTTTCGTTCTTATGAAGCTATTATTGCCCGTTTGCCTTAGGTTATTCAGGCCAAGTTCCAAAATGTTTGTATCTACTTATATAGTTTTAAGGCGACAAAATTGCGTGAACTGTTTTTCTATGAATGAAAATAGTGATCAGTTAAAAGACAAGTAAATGTATTTTATGTGATCGTACAACCTTTTATGGAAGAAGATTTGAGGATTAAATTAAAGTTCAAAATAAGTAGAAATTAATGGATGTTTAAGACTAGGTAGGTACTATACATTCAGCAAAGTTGCTGGCCGATTGTGTGTTGTGTGACGGCTTTCAAAACATCCGTTCTACTTAGTTAATCTTCATTTTACAAAGAGTTCCTTTTACTGATTGTCCTGTAGAAATGCTAATAATTGAGTTAGTTCTAAAGGCAAAGTTTTAAATGATATCCGTCCATCTAAGTAGATGATCTAAGTAGCTTTTTGCCAAGGCTCCTCTTTTTGTTAGCGTGTCGATAAAAATCAGTATACAGCTTAGCACCTTCAGCAGCGTCCATCAACTCCTGTAGCGTGCAGACAACAGGCCTTGCTGGACAAGATATTAAATGTCCCATTGTTTGTGGGACAGCACCACATTTACACTCCAGGGCGGAGTCATCTGTGAATCTCCACCTGAGCAGGTTTTCTTTGCTTCGGCCCACCTGAGTCAGGAATCTATTTTGAAGACTACCAGGTTAACCAAAGCAAGTCATGTCCAGGTACAAGATTTTCAGCCTGGTCCCTCTGAAATTAAAGACACAATATAACCTAAGCTTAAATCGTGAAGCTGTCCATTCAAGCCAGAAAGGGTTGAACACAGTGCTACAAGGATCTTTTGGCGGTGAATGACATTGACAGGGAAGCGTTGTTGCTAAACATTTGTGAAAAATGGGGAAGGCAACTGTCAAAATGGCGCTTTCGTAGCTAGTTCCCAACAGAAAATGTGAGGTGGCTTTTTTATTTTATTTTTGCGAAAAGACGCGTTGTTGTGTTCCTCCTAAATACTCCAAAATTGGAGTCCACCTTTTCCCGAAAGACCCTAAAATTAGAGGATTGTGGCTTAACTATTCCTAGAGATAGATAGAAATAAAAGAGCGAGAGAAAATAAAATTAGCCTTTGAGGTTATGTCGGAAACATTTTGAAAATGTCTACAAGGAAATACATCTTCCATGTCATATTTGACATGGAAAGAAGATGATAGTAAAAAATATGAAAGAAGAGAGAACAGAAAGAGAGTGATGGAAGTATTTTTGAATTATAATATTGAAATCACCGAAAATAACGAAATATTGAAATAAAATCAAACTCATGAATGAACACGAATAGAATGAATGAAAGAAATGTCAAATTTATTGTAGGCCGTAGGGACCTAGCTATGATCACGCCATCTACATTTAGCTTTGCCCAACCTTCCCCATTGTTTTGTGAATTTGTATTGAAAAAGCAAGATGAAGGCTCTATGTTCTATGTTATTGGGTTTGGTTTTCCGCACTTAGTCCTTTAATCCAACCAGCCCACCTACTAAGATGACGGCTTTAAGGCCAAAAGATCCTAAACACGTATTAATAATAATGTCAAAATGGCTTTGAATAATTTGTTTTTTGTGAATACGCCTTCGTTTATGAAATGGCCTCTGTACAAATATGTAGAGTGATATAATATTACAGTATTGTTTTAGAACAAATTTTAGCGTAAGTCTTATTTATTTTTTGCTGAAGGTATGTCTTTATTTGATTCATTTTCACAAATGTGGGATGACGTCAATAAATTTTAAAAAAAGATATTTGTATTACAGCGTATTATGTAATTTGGATAGAATAGAATAGATATTTTTAGTACAAAAAGTTTTATTTTTTATTTCTAATAAAAATTGTGTTTTGATAATTATTTAAAACTACATGGTTTTTTAACAATATGAATAGAAAAAGTTCAGTTTTTATTGCAAAAAATTGTGTCAGTTTATATTTTTAAACCTCTTTATGTAAATAATTTTTGTGATATAGTAAATTACTTTTTCTTAAAATATTGTAAGTGTTTATCTCAGATTATAATCTGAGGTGTTTATAATAATGTTATAAAAGAGTTCCGTTTTGAGATGAAAATAATAGACAAAAAAGGACGTAATAATTATAAGTTCAAAATAAAAGTTATGAGTGATATATCTTTGTTTTATTTTAGAGTCGAAAATGCTTTTTGATGTTATTGTTTGGCAAACACAGTCCGATGGTCCACGTAATAAAATGTGTAGCCATTGGAAGACAAAATAATGAATATTGAATACGAAGAAACTCATTTACATTGATATCATTAGTATTTTTTAATAGTCTCCTTCCAGGTGCAACAAGACAAAGAAAAGAAATTGCTCGACGCACCGATAAAACCTGGAAGAGCTATTGGTCAATGAAAGATCTTCTAAAAGGAAATCAAACACTATGTCTCAAATGCAGAATTATGATGAAAAAGGTGTTCAAAGCTGGTCTTTGATACTTCAGCAGAAGCCCAAGCTCGAGGTTTGCCAGCGAGCCGTGAAGCGCTGTAACCTGGGGTTAGAATTTAAAACCATAATTATAAGGAACACAACACTGCGCGCCAAAACCAATGTCACGGACGTTACTAAGAAAGCTGCTCAGCAGTGTGTGGACCAGCACACTAATTAAGTAACTTACGATTAATCATAATCTGTTTCGTTTTGAAACAGATGGCTAAACCATTGCTTCATGTTTGAAAAATGTGTTTGGTCAGCAACGTAAATAACGCAATGAATATTGTTGAACTGTCAAAATGAAACAGATTAAGATTAATCGCTTGTTACGCAATTAAGGTGCTGGGCCGGACATGTCTGCCGCATATCAGATGACAAAATTAAATCTGCTACGAGAATCGGGAACCGTCATCAACATCTCGGCAGGCCGAGATGTTGATGACGAGACGTGCTTGACACCTTCCGAAAGGACTGCCCAGCACTAGCAAAAAAAAAGAATTGTGCAGAAAAGAGAGAGGGCTAGTTATATTAGACAGATTTTTGAAGTGGATATGTCGCAGCCATCTGATTAAATTAGCCAGCTAATTGGACGTCTAGGCCGTTCATTTAAACGCTGGCTTTCAATTGGATGCCTAGGCTGATAGTTAATTGAACTAGAAAGATTCAACGTTTAGCAACTTGGCTTATTGATAGTCAGCCCTTAAGACGACTCACCAAGACATAGCCAAGTGATTCAAATTTAGTTCAGTATTCTCCACTGCGGCGCTAGTAGTCACCAAAAAAAATATGGCGTCAATAGCACAAACCGTGAATGTTATTTTTGTTTTTGTGTGCAATTTTAACTGAAATTAAATTGTGATATTATCAAAATATTATGAAAGCCTGGAGGTGCAAAATAATACAACGTCTTCTGCAAGTTTTCGCGAAATATTTGAGTCTAAACTGACTGAACTTACTGACTGACTTAAATATTATTGAGTACCTAATATTCGTGTAATGTACTTTGTTGAGAACAAATATTTCACTTTTACTTGTTACTTAGTGGTAGGTATTAGTGAAAAGTCACAAGTTCATCACAAATTCATAAATATCCAATTAAACTAAATTATTACACGACATTTAGCTATCTGGTTAAACGTTGCGCTGAATTACTTGGCTAGTTGTCCTTCATCTATTTAATGAACCGCCTAGGCAACCAATTAGCTGGCTAATTTAACCAGATGGCTGCGACAGATACTTGGTAGGGGAAAATTAGATGGGTTTGCGTCACCGACATGCTTATGATATTGGTATAATACAGCCTTACTAATAAAGACACACACGACGTACACCAGAATTATAACGCTCACTCTACAAATAAAAAACTTAAAAAAAAAACAACTTCCGGAAAAATACTACAAAGTGAAAAATTACTTTAATTTCGGAAGTCGGTGCGATTGTTTTTTTTTTAAGTTTTTGTTTTACACTTTTTAGTTAAGTATAGTACCTACCACACGCCAATTCGAAATTTCATCACCCTTGGTCAAAACAAGGCATATTTATGCGATAGCAGCAATCGCGGTTAGGTTTGCTCAATCCACCTGGGTGAACTAAGCGGGTGGACCATGGGCAAGACACGGGTAAGTCAAACAATGTTTTCTACTTAATAATAATTTATTTTTCTCTAGATAGTACATATTTATACAAAAAAAAACGACATATTTACAAATAAAAATTCCTATCCTGAATAAAAATCTAAGAAAGTGTTTTTTTTTCACTTTTATATAAAATACGGACTTAGATCCCAAGTTAGGTTCAATATCAAAAAATCGTATACAGAACCCTAATTGCGTAACTCATGATAAATCATAATCTGTTTCGTTTTGAAATAGATTGCTAAACCATTGCTTCATGTGTTCGAAAAATGTTTATGCTCAACAACGTTAATACCCAATGAATATTGTTGAACTGTCAAAATGAAACTGATTATCATTAATCGTATGTTAGATACGCAATTAGGGTGCTGATTACTTTTTTTGGCTGAATTTTGACATCCATTGCAGTAGGTATAAAACTGGTCTGCTCAAAGAGGTAAGTAAATAAAAGGACGTTGCCAAACTGTCAAAATGAAAGGCATTGCCATCGATTGCCACTTAATGTGTTAACACAGCACTAGGTAGGTAATTGCGTACGGTACCGACTTGTATGATTACCAACCAATACTTAAGACTAGGATTACTAAATTGGGTATATTTATAATTATGATACTTAGTTTATCTATTTATTTTCTAAACTAAATTGAGTAAATTAAGGGCTGATTTTTCAATAGTCTAATAACTAATACCTGAAGAATAAATCTGACACTGACATATTTTCCATGCAAAAGTTGTCAAACCGCCATTGACTTATTTCAATGCAAACCGCAATATTCATTCCTTATATAAAGTTATCAGACTACTGAAAAATCAGCCCTAAATTAAGTATAATAAATAAAGCCAGTCGAATAAAAAAAATCGAGAGATAAAAAATCAAGTGATTTTGTTTGTAATACTGCAAAAATACTGTCTTCACGTTGCGAAACCTGACAAAGCCCACGCGCCCTTTAATGCAAGAAAACCGCGCATCAATCAGTGGTTAATTAAGGTTTTTTTTTTGGGTGGGAAATCATCAAATAACTTCTCCCGCTCTGGGTGGAGTGTGTGGTGTCAGACTTTTACTGACTAAAACCCACCCGTGTTCCCTCAGTTGCCTGTGTGCCAGGGGCCGCGGTATCTCTTTCGAACAATCCGCACCCCTGGCAGGCATCGGCCCTTGCGGACCCCACCATTTGGGTGGTTAATAATGGTTATAGCGCGGTTTTCTTGCACTAAACGGCGCGTGGGCGCATACACCTTTACAATGCTCAAAAGCTAGGCTATTCTACGGAAACTCACTATGGAATTTCACCGTAACTTTTTGAAACTAGCATGAATTGATCGAACAATGTTATTATCCCAACATCGCTTTGTCAATGTCATTCAAGTGCCAAAAAATCCTTGTAATAATCTAGTAACTAGTTTTTCGTTCACTTTTCCCCAAGGTATCATTTTCCAAAGTCTTATGGTCTTATTCATAAAAAGTTATCGAACATCTAAACAGTTGCTAAAGTCTGATTTTCAAAGAGAAATCAGACTTTAGCAACTATTTAGATGTTTGATAATTTTTATGAATAAGGCCGATACCCTCATACTTATAGATAAACACGGAATAAATTTATAAGTACCTAGCAGTAATAAAAAGGAATATTCATACATTTTCATAGGTTCAAACTTGGAATAACTTTATGCTGTGTGTAAAAGATTATCTCAATTTATTGTCAGATTTAAAGCTCACGTGGTGTTATTATAATTTGGTTTATTTCCACATACAGGATAAAATTTTAAGGATTGCACAAACTGTAACCATGAATTCAGCATATCATTCTAGACCCGCTAGCATAGAAATTTTTCGTGGGTTATATAAAAAAAAATCAGTTGTTCCATACATTTTGACCGCACTTTTCTATGAAACAGCTCAATTTTTTTTTTTGTAATCGACAAAAAAAATCTATGTTAGCGAGTCTAGGAATTATGTGCCGAATTCATAGTTACAGTTTGCGCACTGGTTAAAAATTTACCCTGCCTAAATAAAAATCAATACAATAATATAAATTAAATTATTAACTAACTATACAAATAAATACAATAACAAAAGGACACTTAGGGGACAAAGTATCCGTCCGGTCCATCCATTTGTTAAGAGGGGACGAGGCCTGCGAGGAATTTGAAAAATAGGTATTTGAAGAAACTATTGCCGTCGCGCTGTCAGTAAGTCTGCTCCCGTAGTGTGTGATAGGGACAGCTGCGGCTCAGACCGAAATTATCACATTTTTTTTTACGAAATCGTCGTTTCGTATTCGCCTTTTTTCTCCTCGAAAACTGGGCCAATCCAATTATTTTTACATTAATATTTTAAGAAATAGTATGTTTAGGTTCCTATGATTTTTTTTTTTAGGTTAAAAACTTTCTAATTTGTCTGGTAGTCCTCTAATCACGGCGGTAAAAATAGGACATTTTTGTAATTTTTAGAGGGTCATATTTTCTTTAATAATTAGTTGCTGAAAAACAGAAAATGACAGGGACGTGTTTACCTGCCGTAAACACGTCCCTGTCATTTTCTTTATTTACTTTATTACCTTGATTTTATGGAAAAAAAAATATTGCTCTACAGTATTATTCAGGAAGAAAAAAGGGGAATACATTTGTATGGAGAATCGCACGCCCTGTTCCCTCTTAAGTAAAAAGTCAATGGCGACACAATAATGTAGAATCTGCTAGAAGTTCGTGCTCTTCAGTGGAAATAGCTTATGGCTTATCAGTCAAATAGCACGAAAAAACTCGCCCGAATCGGGCAAATCCTCGCTTGAAATAATTTTATGTAGGCGAATCGCATGAAGTTAATTTATTTACGGTTAAATAAATTCGTTTTAAGCAACTGTCACGTTTTGTATTTTATGTAATGAAGTTAGTGTACTTTCATCGTTTCCTTAACGTTTTATTCAAAACATACGAATTTCTGGAATTATCGATTAGCTGAAAAATAAATCAACTTAGTGCGAATCGGCAAATAAACCGAAACTATGTACTACACGTTTAGATACTGAACCATAATAAACTACTTCATCCGTTTCTGAGGCTCACAATAAGTGGGCTCCACATATTCTTGCGCGTTACTGTTCGCATAATGAGAATTATTTAAATTAGCATACGTCCCGCCCGGAGCTTTGGCAGGTTCGCAGTACATCGGCTCAGGCTCATCAGTGTTGGCATACGCCGGTTCGTTAGTTACGTACGAATAAGGATTATTATCCTGTGCCATCTTGTTCCTCACACTCTTTGGCAATACTTTGGCGTAGCATTGTTCTTGTCTGTCAGCATAGACCTCCGAATAGTTAGGATCGTCTGTTTCTTTGAAAGTATTCCTCTGGCCTCGTGCGTTTGGTACTTCTAAGACCGCATATGTTGGGTCGACAGGCTTCTGCTTCTTGTTCCTCAGGTTTTTTGGTGTCGGCGTGGAGTAGAGCGCCGGTTCCTGGCAGGGCACGCTGTACGTTGTGTCCTCGGCTCTGCGGTCCACAGGCACGGCATAGTTACATTCCCATTGAGGTGGAGAGGCGGGAATGGAGGCCTCACTCGGGGTCTGTAGGTTACGGTAGTTGAGATCGTTGGGTCCTCCCTAAAACGGTAAACAGTTCAAATTAATTCCATGTTCTCAATTCAGTGTGATACGTAAGTATCGAAAGATGACGATAATATAGGCTGATATTAGAACGTCAGCCAATATTTTCGAAATCTAAATAAAAGTACTAAAACGAAAGTTATAAACGAGTCAGCGTGTCTCAGGGAGTACCCAAGTATAGTGTGTGACTTCCTCTATTTTTTAACATATCTTGTGAATTGATTGATATCCTATTTACAGAATGAACAATTTCATTTATTTTTTTTGGATGGGAAATCATCAAATAACTTCTCCCGCACTGGGTGGAGCAGGAGGGCGTGTCAGACTTTTACTGACTAAAACCCACCCGTGTTCCCTCAGTTGCCTATGTGCCAGGGGCCGCCGTATCTCTTTCGGACAACCACCCCTGGCAGGCATCGGCCCTTGCGGATCCCATCAGTTGGTGCTGACATCTCTTTGAGGCGCGCGTGGAACACGACGCGCCGTCGACCCGGGCTTGGTCCTTACCGGACAGCGAGCTACCCATTGCTCGCCGTCCGCAAGCCCGCATGAACAATTTCATAACATTTTAATGATAAAGTTTCATCGACCTGACAAGAACTTGAAGTTCCAATAAATTCAGAAAGGAAACCGAACAACTATTCTTACACATATTATATAGAAATAGCGCATTGTCTCAAAAATCAGTCTCCAGGTCCTCGAGTTGTGGGACACCCCACGACTACTGAAGACTGTTTTTTTTTGACATGGTGGGAACGGAGTTCCTTTCACCATTGCACACTTGGCAAATGTAATAATGTAACATTTTGACCGTCATGACACTTTTGTTACGTAACAAAGGTGTGCTCTTGTTACTTGAAGATTGTTACACTTTTTTCGATCTAGCTCTCATTCAGAGTATTACGTGCAATAAGTAACTTCGTTTCAACAATAGGTAATATAATAGAGCAAGGCGACAACGGGGCTGACTGCAGCGGTTGGGCTGCGCTCAATACAGTCGCGGACCGCAGCGCAACGCATTTCAATACAAAAATGCGCGGAGCGGCGGAAGTCTGCGATGGCTCTAACTAAATGTACGAAAGTGATATAGAAGGATTTTTCTTCCACATTTTTTGCATACAAACTTCGGGAGTGTTTTACTCCACTGTCTGACATGGCACATCCAAAGTAAATTATGATATAGTTTTTTCTCATTATTAATATTGTCTGTACGGAAACAGAATACAAAAATAAAAACCCATTAAAAAGTTAGGAGCCAACAAAGATTCGTTTTTCTTGCTAATTTTACTTAACTTTGGGCGTGTTTAAGAATAAAAGAAGTGTAAAATCTCCAAAATCAAGTCGGTACCGACAAAATTCAATTATCGAAAAATTCAATAAACTTTATTGGTCATTGATTTATGCATTCGCTTTTTCATAAAACCCGATCTTCCAAAGGACTTTTCTTAATTTTTTTGCGATTTTTTTTTACTATAAATGATCCTGCATCTCACTCAATAACGTTGTGCTTGTAGAATAGCGTCTAACTGCTCATCACTGATACTATCTCTGTCGGACACGAAACTTGGTGAGACAGCGTGATTTTTAGCCAGGACCACCAGTGAGTTCGAGCCCGGGACTAGGACTAGGACTTAAAACTACTTATACAACTTGTCTCTGAATTAACGCACACCGTCTAACACTAGAACATTATGATAAAATCATAAAACATACACTGATGTTTTATTATTTATTTATTTATTATTTTATACTTATTGTAGGAGAAAATTGTAGTCACATTACAAATCACACCTTCAAACTCAAACCGTTACTAAACGAAAAAACTAAATTTTACACAGGAGCTTAAATTAAAAAAATGCACCGATTTTCGCAATAGATTTGGTAAAGCCATCTTTTGAGGTTACAATGATAGAGATTTATTAACACTATAACATAACATTCAGAAAAGTTTTTCTTTTTAACTAGAACATTGTTAGTTATTATTTTTAATTTTTATATTAACACTTTTCCAATTTTTTTTTCGAATATGATTAGGTACTCCAAAATCCTTGTATAAATAATGTGACTAAATGAAAAAATATTAATTAATCCATTATAACATTGATTTTAAAATACTATCAAATTGAAACTAATATAGTTAGTATTACTTCTAATTGTAATTGGACAGACAAACAAAAAAACACGTTCATAACAATGTTTTATTCTAAATCAGAAAACGAGCTAATGCAAATGTGACGTGACTTATTTGTGCTTACAGTAAAGCAACACTGTGTCTAAACCAACGATTACTCTGTAAAGGTAAATATTTGTACTTATGCAAAACTATCTAAAAACTTGGAAGTAAACGGTAACTATACTAAATGTTACATTTTACCAATTAAATTATATTATTATTAGCAAGTGCATAATTTGATTGAATGAAAACTGTGATTACACAAAATGTTACACTATACCAATTCAAATGACTAAACAAAATACATTTATCTTGACGTGCAGCCGTGGTTATACAAATAGTCACACTTTTCCGTCAAATTTCCGTCATCTCTCTTCAAAGAACAATTCACAATTAGTTTAAACACGTTATTGCATTTACAGCCAAATCTTATTTAGTTTTGTAACGGTCAAAATTAGAGCTATTCATCTCTTAAAGTGTTTTTTTTATTTTTATGAATGTGTCAAATTCATCGTATAGTTTACGTAATTTTAAGAATGATGGCATTAGTAACTCAATTCTTGAAAAATTTCGTTTAGTAACAGTTCGTCTTAAAGGTGCGAAATGTACGCTCGCCAAATGTACGCTCGCATATAGTCGCATACATAAGGGTCTAGCGTAGTAGGTCCTTCGTCCGTTTTGGTTTGTTTGACTGTACAGCGGAAGTGTGCTGTAACTTACATAGTTTTAATCATTTAACGGTTAATAAAAATTACCTATAGGTATTAAAAATTATAGAAAACGATTCTGAACAAACCACTTTCAGAATGTACATTAATTCAGTCACACATGGCTACGTTAAAGGACTACGTGCGATATGTAAAGTGTGAGTACCTGCGAGTGGCTTCGCTTTCGCAGCTTGGCGATGAGAGCAGCTACGCAGATTATGATGATGATGCAAAAGGCGGCGCTGGCAATCACCATTACTGTAATAACATCTTTAGTACACACGGCGAAATATCAAGCTATACATTTCCAGTTTTAGCTGACCTCGCATTGTATCGGGAGTTCGTACAATGGAAGTCAGGTTATGCTGAAAATTTATAGTTTGATTTGATAGAGCCCGAATCAACGAACCATCTCTATACATATATATACAGGTTGAAATTGAAAACATGCGACAAACCGAAATGGGAGATTGTACTCATCATTATGAACAACTTTTACTATGGGGCTAAAGATGCAATCGCGAAAAAAAAAACAATCTGTTCCCTACATTTATGTTCGCATGACTCGTTAAAATGTAGGGAACAACTGTTTTTTTTTTGCGATTGCATCTTTGGTCCCTTAGTAAAAGTTGTTTATAATGATGAGTACAATCTCCCATTTCGGTTTGTCGCATGTTTTCAATTTCAACCTGTATAAACAAATTTCCGCAGGCGACGGTAAACACCAGCGGCAGTGCGGCCGAACTGCTTCGACAGATCGTAGCGACACGCTGTTGTAGATAACGATATTGCCGCCTGGTACTGTGGTCGAGTGACACCAGACTACCACAGCTACAGTGGCACTAGTGTAAGTTTCTTTTAACCATCTCGATCAATCGCAGCGAGCGCGTTTAGCGCTCCGATTGGTCCTTCACACCAATCCAGGGCCAATAGGAGCGCCTAACGCGCTCGATGCGTTTGATCGATATGGAAAAAGAAACTCATACTAGCGCCTCAGACGCATTTTTTGTTTGACAAATAAGTTTTGCGACGTCGAGTTCGGAGACAAAACGGCAATGTCACCTGCGTGTATTGTCAACCGCAACGCCGCTGCTCTCTGTGGTCTGCCGTCACCTTGAGGATTGTAGGTACCCCCTTTAATAAGTTAGTTTAGCATGAAAAAAATATGAACAGTTTCCGAGTTCGTAACTAAATAGAAGCTGCGCAGATTGATCAGCCCTTTGTGATTAAGTAGCAGTTGTGGCGGTTAGTTTGAGGATGGGTAATTATTCGTATATATGACACCCCTATGTGCCTCGGAGAGCATGATAAGTATGTATCAGTCCTCGGTAAATCGTCGGACGAATCCAGGGGTAGATGAAACAAGGCTTGTTATGTATATGCAATTTCGTACCTGGATACAAATACGGATATATGAATAATATTATATCGGTTTCGGTTACGGTTACGGATTATGTGAAATAATTTCGGATTATCCGTTACTTTCGGATAGTTTCTGTTCCGGATATTATTTTTTTAAGGAATTGTAAAAGTAATATACAAATAGGTAAATATGACTGTATTAAATAAAGAAACAATCAAAACTTTGGATTTAATATGAAGTTTCGACACCTTCATTTCGTGGATAGTTTTTACCACACTATTTACATTTTGCGGAGTCTGCAGTAACTTGATAAAAAAATATCCAAACGAAACTAGACTTACGATCCATTTTGCCCAAATGTAAATAGTTTAGTAATTCACACAAAACATTATCTGAGTGCGTACTCGTAAATATAAAATTGTACTGTAATCCCGCAATAACTGACTAAGCAATAGAAGTAATTAAAAATATTAGGGCCACGCGCGTCTTGTGTGTGGGCTTGGCCAACAAAAACCTATCAAAACATGTTTCGTTTAAACTCTGCCCCTATCTGAAATTATTCAAAACTTTTATAACGGTTGCGGTTACGGAGTTACCGTCACTCATTTCGTTCGGAAAACCAATGGTTTCAGTTACGGTTACGGAGCTCCATAACATCCCTGGATGAAATGTTTAACACATCGCGCGAGACCCTTTCGTATGTCGGTGATCTCGGTTGCTATTCGAATATCCATAACACTCAGAAGCTCAAAAGTCTGATAAAATTGATCTAATCTTAGAGTTTAGCTTTAAAACCAGTGTTTTTCTTGATATGACTACAGAGAAACACGACACGGTGGCAGTAAAATATTGTTGTAGATACAAGCATGTCAGAAAAAAATCGTTTTACCTTCGATCAACAATAGCAACTGTTGATCAAAGCGTTTTACCTTTAACTGCTGTTAACGGCGCGGGCGGCGGCAGTGCAGTGGATACATTACGAGCGGTTGATGGTTCTGCTACAACAACAAAGTTGGAGTACTGTAATTTTACAATTCATAGTCTAATCAACATCACATCACACCTATTTTTGCTCAGGATCAGGCGTACATGGTGAGGTAACGTATACCCAAGAAGCTTATAGATAAAAGTGGAGGCAACATTCTGAATACCTAAGTGATGACAACTGTGTGCTGACACTTTCTTTCTAAATGCATAAATGCATACATAAGAACGAGACAGTGATATGTATTTTCTCTCTCTTATGTATGTATTCAGCGTTAGCCCACAGTCGTCTTCACTTAGATATTTAGAGTGTTGCCTCCACTTTTTACACGCTTTATATTAGCTTCACTTGTATGTCAGTATGTCAGTATGTAACTCTCCGTGGGTAAAGACAATGCGTAAAATTGGTGCCTTTTGTTTTTTTGGCGGCAGACGATCGGATGTGAAAAAAGTGATGCAGAATAATATAACAAATGAACTATTGTAAAGGGTATCATAAACTCAGTCTGAACTGAGATATGGGTAATTGAAGAAAAAAAATACCATTACCAAATAATTCAATAATTAACTCTTGAAGTTAGTTTTATCGTTATGTGTTATAGCTAGATCATAATTCTAACTTCAAAACGATGCGCTGCTGTCCTTCCCGTACGCTTTCACTGACACCAACACCGAGCGACACTGTCAATTGTCTAGAACGCTAGCCAATCACAGTTAAATAATTTTTAACCTGGGCACGAGCCGGCTTATGGTATTTTTTGTTTAGACATTGGCAAAGAAAGCGCTCAATGTTTTACCTTCGTGGTTAAGGGCGCACCGAGTTTCTAGCGCTAATCGACGTTAACGTGTGTTTTTGTAGAGTTTCTCCTGGTGATTTTATAGACGACTTGGCTTAATAATCTGGACTTGGAAAACGCTACTTTAATTGGATAACCTGTGCTTGACATAATAATCGGACTGTGATTGTGCATTACGTGTTGGATTTTGTTGTTGTAATAATATGGCAGACTTGGGACTTTGTTTGTTGTGCCAACGCACTTTAAATCGGAGTAATAATCGCCGGAGACCGTTAATGCCATTAACTGCTGAATTAGTGCAAGCACATCCTTCCTTTTAGCTCTCGTGTATGTGAAGAACATAGAATGATAGTGCTTGGCAAGACATCGCACAGAGTACACACCACGTATATAATATGTTTTCTCCAAGATAATTAATGGACATGGTGAGACTATTATAGTCGCATCGTTCACATTTAAACTTCGAACGGCTGTCTTTAATAAGTGACAGCATTTTCCCAGTATTATATTGGGTTTTCGAAGACTCAATTCGAAGAAGTGCTACAAAGCATACCTTCAATTGATGAAAATAACACAAGTTAGCCAGCTACAGCCTTAGCAACGGTGCTGATGAAACTGCACAGTGGTGATTCCAACCAAAGATGCGAGATGTGCAGCCTTTTGAGAATGTCCCAGTCTACATTTGAGAGGACTCTGACTGAGATTTTCTTCCAAGACATCTTGGATACAATCATAATAACTCGTGACGAAATAACTTTTATATTGGGTTTTCGAAGACTCAATTCCAAGAAGTGCTGCAAAATCAAAATCAAAAGTCATTTATTCAAACTAGGCTGAGAGCCAGCTCTTTTTGAACGTCAAAATTACATAAGACAGTCCCGCCAAAACCCTTCACCACTTCCTTGAGCTTTAGCTGGGAAGAAGAAGTACCGCAACTCGCGATGAAATAACTTCAAGGTGTTTGGTGATACCCAATGCTTCATTTGGAAATAATTACGAACGAGCTGTTACAATACACGATGCGACATACATGTACCTACAAAGAAGTAGCAATTATTATTTCCAGAGAAAATCATATAGCCTCCATAAGTAGCGTAACCTTTACAAGCCATATTTAATAGTATGCCCTGATGAGCACATAGTGGATAACAGAATATTAGAAAGCCGAGATGATCCATTTCATTGGGGTTTTAGGCCTAATGATGTTTTGATTTTGGATCGTGGGTTCAGAGATTTGATTGAACCGTGACAATCATATTATTATGGTTATTGTTCGAAAATGCCTATTACAAAAAGCCGTACTGACTTGTGAGTCAGTACTGCTTTTTGTAACAGGCTTATGACCCGATAAGTAAACGAATCCAGGAAAGTAATGAAGTGTCGCTGGGTTGTTGAAACCATAAATGGCAGGCTGAAGAACCAGTGACACGAATAAAAATAACCGAGCAGTACCGCACCTGTTTGATGAAATAAAGATTGCGTGTGCTGTGCTCAATGCGTTTGGTCAACCTCTGACTGATAAGGAAAGTAAAGTAAAATAAAGTTCAATAACCGCAGAAAACTCGGGACTCAATGGTTTTCCAACTCTTACCACAGATGAACCTATTTTATATGCTCTTGGTACTTACCAGATAAAACAATCTCAAACTTATTATGGCGAGCATATAAGGAATAATGGTCAATATCCATAGAAGTACGGTGAGAACTCAACACGCAAAATATAACACAATACAGAATAGTAGCTGCCAATCCTGTGCTACTATGTGGAAAGATTCAGTCCAGATATCGGCAGGCTCGGATATTTATGTTTATATACTGTATGAAAAAAATGCGCATGGAAGAGAAGCGGGAAAAAGAACCCTCGACTGCTGTTCTCTGTAGCTATTGTCTGGTACTTCGGATGGTGCAGATATCAACCTAATCTTAATCCCCCAGCACTATTTTTAAACAATATAATTGGGAGACACGACATCGAAAATGAGGCTGATGATGAACCCAGCGATGATCATGTCCAATTGTAATATGTAATAAATAAATGTAAACATGTATTTGAAGATAATAAGCAGTAACTAAATAGTGAATGTCACTTGGGAAGGTCAAAAATTTGCTTTGTAACAAGAATGATTCCATAATATATGAAAATATTAGTTAATCTTTAAACTGATATAACTCGGTCCAGACTGCGTTTTCGCTATAGGACCGCATACAATAATTCATTCATAATATAATTCTGCACCGTTTTTTTCATATTTGATCGAATGCCGCTAATAAAACAAAACGCACCAGTCTTCATACTAATTTGGTCATTGTCCTTTGTTATTAGCTTCACATGTATGTTTGTTTGTTTGTAACCGACTCCTTAGAGCGCGATTTTGACCCACCCTAAACAGTCAGATTTCATTGAAACTTTGTAAACTTATCGAGGACCGATGACAATTCAATAATTTAATAAAAAAGGAAAAAAATATATAAAAAAAACACGTTTTTGTAGTTAGCAGAACTAAAAAATTTAAAATAAATAATAGTTTAAAAAACTAAAAACACGCTTTAAAAACCAAACTAAAAAGAAGAAAATAATTTAATTCAATTAAAAAGCGTGGGGTGCTTGACATTAATTGATATTAAAAATACTTCAAAAAGCACCCCACGCTTTTTAATTGAATTAAATTATTTTCTTCTTTTTAGTTTGGTTTTTAAAGCGTGTTTTTAGTTTTTTAAACTATTATTTATATCGATAAGCTACTACGGTGTAGTTACCTGTAGTACACCCGCTTTTATCCAGCTATGTATAAGTCCCATGTACGTGCATGTTTTGTAAATGATATGGTAAATACTTAGGTTAAATATTTCATTAATTTCAACAAAACTTAACGCGAGTGTAGATAAAGCGAAAACACTTTTCATATTCTCTACCGCTGTCAGATACGATTACATCAAGTTCGCGTAACGCGAACACAATAAGACCGCACAGTAAGTACTGCTACGGGCAACACCCTAACTCAATCGACGTGTCACGAAACTACGTGGATTTTAGCTCTGCTACAGCACTACAACGAAACTTCCTTTTTTAGTTACGCGATTTGTAAATGTATTGCGTTATAAAAGCGCGCTGTTGCAATTTTAACGCTCGGCTGAACGCCAAGAGTACCTACTTCACTGGCACTGGTGCGGTTTTATCAACATTTAAACTTGCGTAGATGCATGCAGAACTTAAGTATCGTCATCATTCCCTTGCCCTTATTGTAATTTATTTGGGGTTGCGCAGCAAGTCTCATTATTTGCAGAATTTTAAGAAGCCATATTATGAAATTGGCGTTTCATCGAGATGGCCACTTTGAACTCAAATATCATTTGGCTAGGAATTTCAAACTCAAAAAGCTTGTGTATTTGCGTTTCGAATTTAGTGACTCGTTTGATTTTTCTTTGTTCGTTCTGTTCACAATATGGAAACTTAAAATATTGCGTTACTTACAAATACGAGTTCCACCATGGCATCAGCGCTGCAGAAACAGATCTAAGGTTTAATGATGAGGAAGCTATAACTGTTAAAGAAAACACGGTACGTTTTTGGTAGCAACATTTTCATTCTGGTAATTTTGACCTACAGAACAAATACTGTGCCGGGCGTCCGGCCCTAGTTGACAATGAAAAATTATGAAGCAATGTTTTAGCACTCTGTTTCAAGGTGCAGTGCTGGTGTCATCCACTAGAGCTTCCTGTGATCTGGCCTTGCGAACAGATTACCACATTTTACGGAATTTTGACAATTTCTTGCAAGGGTAAATATTCTTGCAAGAAATAAGTCAAAACCACAGTCAAAGATTTTATTGATACTCGCTCCCACCATTTTTCAGTAAGGGATTCAAACGAACTACCTATAAAATGTTGAAAGTGCATCGATAACCATGGTACATACTTTATTGACTTAATATATACAATAACAGGGAAAAATACTAGTGTGCGCTTCCAATCAAATATAATAGACTCTTGTTAGTCTTTCGTCTTGCATAGAAGTCTATTGCATCCTCTCAGTGGAGTGCTTGCGTGATTTGCACGTATTTGACGCAGAAGATTTCTCTGCCTCGTTTTTGTGCAAACATTGCACTAGCAATTTGTGCAACTTTATACACGCACTCTCTTGCATCATCTCAGAGGATTCGAGGCAGAAGATTCCTCTGCTGATTATTGCATACGCCACAGCGTTTGATGCATACGCTTTAAGTACGAGCATACGTCTAGGCATTTGATTGGATTTAATGAATCTAAGGCGTGCTAATACACAATATACACCATTAACACACTTGTTCAGGTAGGCATGATTCGGCAGGCGGCAAAATCAAATATGTAGATATATGTTCGGGAAAAAGCCGCTTGGCTTAACCGATCATAATGAAAGCCGAATATGTGTAGTAATTGCTTCGAGTTCTTGGTTATTCTACAAATACTGCCGACTCGAATGGGCTGACCCAAACAAGTAGCACCCCACCTAAATGGAAAGCGCACCAGTGTAGTAACGGCTAGCAATCAACCAGAAAACCACGCACATCCACATCAGGCCAGACACTGCACCATCAAGTCTACAGTCTCCTTTCAAGTTGCAGGCCTTCCACAGTTACTTTACCTCTGGCGAAGATCACTCACTGTAATGCATATCAGAGGTCAAAATAACTGTAGGTACAGCAGCACGCACATCAGGGCTTAAGAAATCAGCACCCTAATTACGTAAAACGCTTTCAATCACAATTTGAATAATTTTAAAGAATATTGCCAGAAAAATTCGTTAAAACTGCATATGCCAAAAGACAATTCAATACAAATTGCGCTGCCCTATACAGGGTAAAAATTTACCCAGTGCGCAAACTGTAAACTGTAAAATACATGGTGACAGTTTGCGCACTGGTTAAAATTTTATCCCTTAAAATAAAAGAATTTACTTCTTTCCCATGACTACTAAGTTGAGCTACATGATTACTGATAAATGCGTGCAATGATTGGACAGATCCACTCAAATTGTGTGGTTCTTTCCTCAAATTACCATTTCAGACAGCAATCCACATGGTTCCACATGATCTGACCATGATTATGCCTGGCCTTTAAAAGAGACTGTGACCTTTGAGTTTGTTTCGGCCTTTCTGCTCAGAGTAGTCAGATAGGAAACGCCGACCTCATCTAGTTTTAAAAATATGATTGACATGTAAAAGTGTTTGTACAAACCTACACTTACAGAAATAAAATCATTTATCATTTGACTAAAGACCGCAAAAACGCAATAGTTCAATGGCTAAAACTGAAGACCTATGATGACATTGAATTATTACTGCAAGCATCGTCGTTATGAGTTGAAAAGAAACACACACGCACACACACACATACAAACACACACATACAAACACTCACATGCACACACACACTATTTTAATATAAAACTCTAAGTTTATTTTTCTTTTTTATTTTATTTAGTTATGCGTAGTTCAAGTCTTGTCTTGTTTAGTTTGACATTTTACTTGTAATTTTTTGTTTAAATTCTAGTTTCTTTTTGTACACCACTTTTACCATGTCATAATTTTCTCATTGGAGAGCGGGATCTCCTACTCCAGCACCCTAATTGCGTACTCACGATTAATCATAATCTGTTTCGTTTTGAAACAGATGGCTAAACCATTGCTTCATATGTTCGAAAAATGTGTCTGCTCAACATCGTAAATAACGTTTGTTGAACTGTCAAAATGAAACCGATTATGATTAATCGCGGGTTACGCAATTAGGGTGATGGTATATACAGGGTGAAATTGAAAACATGCGACAAACCGAAATGGGAGATTGTACTCATCATTATGAACAACTTTTACTAAGGGACCAATGATGCAATCGCGAAAAAAAAACATCTGTTCCCTACATTTATGTTCGCATAACTCGTCAAAATGTAGGGAACAGCTGTTTTTTTTTTGCGATTGCATCATTGGTCCCTTAGTAAAAGTTGTTCATAATGATGAGTATAATCTCCCATTACGGTTTGTCGCATGTTTTCAATTTCAACCTGTATTTTACTTCAAAAGAGGTCCCTATGTAGATTTACTGTAAAAATTGTACAGGTTTCTGTAGTAAACCTTTTATTTTACTTTTTTATTGTTAATCCATTGCTTCATATTTTCGAAAAGTTTGTCTGCTCTACCACGTTTATAACGAAATTAATATAGTTGAATTGTCAAAATGAAAGCCATTGCTACTATAAATGTGTTACGCATTTATCCCGCAGTATAAACTAACTTCGCATTCTATTGAAACTAGGTACCTACTACACTAGACCAGCTCCACGTCAACAGCACCCTAATTGCGTAACACGCGATTAATCATAATCGGTTTCATTTTGACAGTTCAACAATATTCATTGCGTTATTTACGTTGTTGAGCAGACACATTTTTCGAACATATGAAGCAATTGTTTCAAAACGAAACAAATTATGATTAATCGTGAGTTACGC
The DNA here is from genome assembly GCA_947359405.1 of Antitype chi. NCBI lineage: Eukaryota > Metazoa > Arthropoda > Insecta > Lepidoptera > Noctuidae > Antitype > Antitype chi. Next base: position 7,449,235 of record OX375836.1, read on the forward strand.
AATTAGGGTGCTGGTTACCACTGACGTGGGGTCTACTATACTCCATTTACAATAACATTAGACAGAAGTTAAAAAAGGTTCTTTTCAATGTACACTTTGTAACAAAATTACATTAAACGTGTTGCAATTACGATTAATGCCAAATTTACTATAATTTATTTAAATATTAACTGTCACACTTTATTGTAATCATGTGTAACTATTTATCTTATGAAATTATGTGGCTTTCATTTATAAAATTATTTCATTTCCATTTAAAATTAAAGTGTCAATAATAAAAACCTAAAAGAAGCAGGAGTGAACAATACCGAGTGACTAAATTAGCTGATGACGACGAAGTTTTACCAACGTATTGCGGGTCGTAAGTTGTTATTTAAAATAAAGTATTGTAAAAAAAAATTATTTTATTTCCTATAATCTTAATTAGATTTAAACCATCATGTGATTCTTTGTTTCATTCATTCGTTTTGTTGTAGGTTTGTAATGTGTGATGAAGATGTTATTATAAATAGAACATTATTTAAAATAAAATAACTTTTATTTCGTTTATCTCAGTATTTAGTACTGTCTTAAATCTACCTCAAAAAGTTATAACTTAACTTTGAAATAAAATGTTTGGCACTCCTGCTTCTACGAGCCTCTTTTTTCTAAAGCTATAATAAATGGAGTATAGACGATGTGATTTAAAACAACTAAACTACATAAGATGGCATCCATTTTGATCGCTTGCTGGATTTGTTAATCGCGGTTAATAAAGCGGCTGCGACATTACTTTAGTCTATTAACATCGCAGGAAAGACCTTTTTTTTTTTGGGTGGGAAATCTTCAAATAACTTCTCCCGCTCTGGGTGGAGCGGGAGGGCGTGTCAGACTTTTACTGACTAAAACCCACCCGTGTTCCCTCAGTTGCCTGTGTGCCAGGGGCCGCGGTATCTCTTTCGAACAACCCGCACCCCTGGCAGGCATCGGCCCTTGCGGACCCCACCAGTTGGTGCTGACATCTCTTTGAGGCGCGCGTGGAACACGACGCGCCGTCGACCCGGGCTTGGTCCTTACCGGACAGCGAGCTACCCATTACTCGCCGTCCGCAAGCCCGCGCCTACGGTGGCCGGGAATCAGCCTGGGATTCCCGACGCCCAGGGCTTCTCCCGCGGCGACTACGGCCGTGAGGGCGCATATACTGCCTCTCCCTCACGTGCGCCGCCTCCCTCTTTGCGAGCATTACTGCTTCGCAGAAGGAGGTGACGGCTAACCATTCACTCTCGCTCCGTACCATGGCCTGCACCAGGGCCGGACGCGAGAGAGCGCCGCCGCCGATCGCCTCCACGAGGACACGGCGGTGCTCCGCCCAAGCCGGGCAGACCGCCACCGTATGCTCCACCGTGTCCTCAGGGCGATCTTCGCAATGGAAGCACCCGGGCGTTTCCTCCCGCCTTATACGAAACAGGAACCTCCCGAAACAACCGTGTCCGGTGAGGACCTGCGTCAGGCGGAAGGTGAGGACGCCATGCCGCCTCTCAAGCCACTCCTCAAAGAGGGGACTTACCGCCGCTATCGTGGCGTGCCCGCAGGAAAGACCTGAGGGGCAATTTTCGTAATTTTAAGAACGTTCACAGTCTGATCTCAGTGTCAATCTTTCAAAAATGCCTCGATTTTTCATATATTTTTGACATTGCTTGTCGCTGAGATGAGACTGCGACTAGATTTTGAACGTTTTAAATTTCGAGGATGACGCTCGCAAAGATCAGGTAAGCATGCCACAAAGCAATGACTAGAACAGGGAAGCCAATGATGGTTATTATGATGATGATCATAAATCATAAAAGCAATGCATAATAGGTATTCTTAGGGGAGTAAGGAGTATCGTATTGCCCAGTAACTGGTGGAGGTTAGTCAGTCGCTCTATGTAAAATACTGGTATTCAGCTGCATTCGATTAAAATAGAAACCGACCCGAACACAGTTGGGAAAATAGTTGGGCAGATGATGATGATGACGTATTCTGTGCGGGCCCTAGACTAAAAGTACGATAGTATTAAAGTTTGAATACTTGCCATCTGTTCGGTATCCCGTAGTAGGAGTGGTGGTGGTGGTAGTAGTGGTAGTAGTAGTCCGAATTCCCTTGCGGAGGATCACTCTTATCTCTCTAAACACTTGTTCTTTGTATTTCGTAGGAGCGGTTTGTTGATGTTTTAAATAACATACTGTTTCCATGGCTTGATTAGTTACGTGTAATGTTTTAAAAATACTGCGACCATCTATACTGCATCTATCTGAAACTGGAAGAAGATTTGACGATAGTAACAAACCGCCTCACAATAGAGAATAAGCTCCCAAGTTTGAGCCGAACAAGGAAAAACTGCCTCACATTGATTTGAGACTAAAATATGCATAATGTTTTGAGCGGAGCGACGAAGTGCAGAAGAGCGAGATAGTAAGTAGTACGAGGAAGATTTGTAGCTTGTATAGCTGACCGATATCGCTGTACCGCGACTGAGGCTGAGGCTATAGTAGGCTGCGATTTGCGATGTGACTGGAAGAGCGAAACGAGATAAACATGGTATGGCTACATTATAAGCGAAAATCGTATATTCGGCGATGACGTGGCTACAGTACACATGCTACACGACGAATTAGCAAATCATCCATCGCGGTTTACTATACGCATAATGTTGCCACACGCATATTTAGTACCTAGCCCTATTGAACTAGTCGTGCAAATGAGAAATTTTCTAATAAATTCGCTTAAAATTCGCTGATATGTTGATGTAGCCGATGCCGTGATTACAGTAATGTTGTTCCTATCGCATAAAGAAATCAAAGATCGCTAGTAATATTTGATGTACGGTGTAGCCATATACGTGAGCATTAATTTATTTGTTTTAATCGCTCATGTGTCGCAGGTCGCGTCGCGGCCTTATGTAGCCTCAGCCTTAGGCATGGGCGCGGCGCGACGCGGGAGCAGTGCAGTCCGCTGATTCGTCAGAGCAAGCCGCTCATTCATCCGTGCGATACACGCAGCGGCAGCGCATGCCTAAGGCGCAGTATAACTGCAGTAGCGGTATCGGTCAGGCTATAACGGAAACTTGCATCCGCCTCCTCAGTTTTTACCGAGCTATAACGCAGGTCGCATAAAGAAAACCAGCTCCAGCAAAGCGAAGACCCTTGTATGTGGTGGAGATATTATCCCGTACTTTCAGATTTTTTTCCCATGTCCCGCCGCCGCCAGGGTGAGCTACAGTTTGCTCGAGCCGGTTTAATTTTTGAACCACAAAAAAACAGCCTAGAAGGTGGCAAAGCCAATATTAACAGTTTCCTTTGAAATATTGTAATTTAATTTTCAGTGTTAATGTTTATATTGCGAATAAAAACAAGCATTTTATTCGAATATAAACCTTATCAACAAACAAAAATAGGGTGTACGCTCTGTGAATGTTTTCACAGAGCGTACTTTGGCTTTGCTCAGCAAAATTAACGTTTCAAACACATATTTAAAAAAAAAAAAAAAAAAATATATATAAAATCAAACTACACTTAGGGCAACAGCCCTAAGTGTAGTTTGATTTTATATTTTTTTGTGTTATATACTTTAACAGTATTTTGTGACTGTGAGTACGCCGACATATTGTAATAACTTACCAGAATCATCAAATTGTAGGTATACAACTGGTCCTGGCTGCTTAGGAGTGTGAAGAGGGCCACATTTCAACTGCAATGTCTCGTTATCTTCAAACTCATAGAAAATCACCTTGAGCTTGTTCTCGCTATTATAAAGTTGCATCACTGTACCGTTTGATGGCAATTCCATGTTCAATGAAAATTTATCTGAAAAGACATGAGGCTTTGTGAACATGGACGACGTACAGCTAAACGACAGACAGACAGACAGACGTGGAATAAATTGTCTTGTTTAAATAAAACTAGTTGCCCCGGCGAACTTCGTACCGCCTCAGAATCAATTAATGTTGTGTTAACCTATTTGCAAAACATCTTTACTCATTTTGCATGATCTTCTACAAAGTTACGACAACCTAATACTTCGAAGGCACAGAGCGTTTTCTAACTGACACACCTACGTTAGGTCCTACCTAGTAATGACAACCTGGTACTTCGAAGCCATAAAGCATTTTCTAGCTGACACACCTATGTTAGGTCCTACCGAGTTATGATAACCTGGTACTTCGAAGGCATAATGCGTTTTCTAGCTGACACACCATTGTTAGGTGAGAGCTCCTACTTATGTCACGTCACACGGGAACGCGGTCGAACGGGAATGGCTAATTTTACAATCGTAATTTAAAAAAAAAAAAGTTTCCTACGTCCATCTCCTGGTTCTGAGCTACCTCCCTACCAATTTCCAGCCAAATCGATTCAGCCGTTCTTGAGTTATAAATAGTGTAACTAACACGACTTTCTTTTATATATAGACTAACACGACTTTCTTTTATATATATGTAGCCTTTGTAAAAAACTGTTTCCATGTCAGTTTATTGTCGATGTGTATTCCTAGGATTTTTTTACTATAGTAGAATCAACGTTTTGGTCATTATATTTAATTATAATATTTTCTGGCTCCAGGCGCTGGTAGAAATGCATGACTTGTGTTTTATTAATATTTATCACTAGATTATTTTTATTAAGCCAATCTATTATATTTTTAAGGGTGTTCTTATCTTTTTTGGATTCCGTTTTATCTATGCATTCAATTATAGCTGTGCTGTCATTCGCCAATAATGTCATTGGATGACAAATTTGTCGCGGTAGATCGTTAATGTAAAGCAGAAATAATAATGGGCCAAGTACACTACCTTGCGGAACCCCAAATTTCGGTATTCTGCAAGAAGATAAATATTTGAATGCACACTTAGTTTTTTTACATACTCTCGATATTTCTGTGAACTTTTTCGATCACTAGTCGGTTGATTGAGTTTTAATCTAAAATTATGGGTAAGTAATAAATTTTCAAAGTCTAATGTTAAGTTGTTTCTTTTTAGTGATTTAATGTTAAAGTCCCCGCACAAAACATTTTTTTTACTGGACTTAGTACACAGTAGCTTCAGTAACATGTTTAAAATATCTATAAAAGAATTTATACATGACATATTCGGGGGTCTATAAATGCATACAACAATTAATCCCTGTTGAGACAATTCTATTGTACAATCTGAACTTCCTAACACGTCCATCACAGGTGTATTTACACCTGTGATGGACGTGTTAGGAAGTTCCTTATATTCGTACCCATTTCTATTAAGGATACACGCTCCTCCACGCTTCTGATGGGTTCTTGAATAACACGATGCAACCTTGAAATTAGGTACTTTAACTAAAGATTCCTATCCTGAAGTTACGAAATGTTCAGTTATGCATAATACATCGATTACACTGTTTTTTTCAGTGCGCAATTCTTGGATATGCAGTGTCAACATATCAGATTAATTCAGTAATCCAGCTATATTTTGGTGCAGAATACTCATATATTTCTAATAGAAAAAACTGATCACTCGTAATTTTAATATTCTCTTGCTCATTTGGAATCTCAGTAGAATTAGTTGAGGCAGAGTTAGCATGCGTCTCGATCTTTGAGATTGGCAAAACTTCTTGAGAACCGAATAGTCTATAGTCAAACCTTATCCTGGACATAATCTGGTCAAATATGCTTCTCCATCCGTATTTATTTATTTTCCCAGTATTGTAGGAAAGCATTTCGTGCGATAGGGTAGCATTGTTATCGAAAAATATGCGTATTTGTAATTTTTATGTCTGACAGGAGGTTATTGAAAAGCTCCACTTTATAATGATGCACCCTTTACGTAGATGGGGGTGCAGATAACAATATTAGTGTGGATTACATTTTTCAGCGAGCAGTTTAGGTTGTGAAGTATATTTGCATAGTCATCTTTTTGCAGATCTTTTTCTCCAATGAAGATCAGGCAATAGTAATTAATTGAGAAGTTTTTTTAATTTGTACTGAATGGTCCTTAAGAAATCTGTTGAGGTGACGTTAGGTACTAAATAATTACAATACTCAAACTTATTAGAGAATACTTCTTTTACTAAGGGCAGAGATCCCCTTGTGCAATTGCTCCTGACCATAGAAAGTTTATTTTTCCCGCCTGCAACATTTTTACAAGCCAACTGACTCACATGTGCCGCAGTTTCACAGTTTTGCAGTTACACAATTTCACAGGAATTAATACCCTCTGTCAGTAATGCGATCTCCTGCTCTGCGATAAGTAATTTCTTTTAAATTATTAACTGGCTAGAAAAAGTTTTTAAGCATGAGAGAATAAGTACATAAAAACTTTTTTTCGCAATACTTTCTGAGTGGCCTGGTAGACATCAACATTTTGTTGGTCAATATTTTAAAACTAGATCACGCCGGCATTTCCTAGTGTACTGACTCATAAAACAAATAAAACAACAATAAAACATGGATAATAAAACATGTATTCTATGATGTTGTGTCTAATAGTCGCTAGCCGTTTGCATCTAAAACATAAGTTACTAGATGCATACAAAACTTGTAAAAAGCTGACAAAATGGTTCACAAAACATGTCTAAAACAACGTCAATACATGTATGATACACGACAAGTATTTGACAAGACTTTTCGAAATAAAGTTGATGACTTGTTTAATATGAGTCATACGATGGGTGAGCACGTCTTGAGGAACTGCACTTGCACTTACGAGTACGAAGTTTAGTGATAGCTACTTTTTTTCTTGATTTGGCATAACCCAGGTCAACCTAGAAAGTTGTCGGCTGCTTAGCCGGACTTTGCTTGTGGCTGACTCAATAAATTAAGCTTTAGAGCCAGGGCTTAAAAACTTAAAACTAAGCGTCTATATGCTAAGGTCACCCTATGTGGGGTACGGACCTCGGCTTAGGCGCCGTCCTATTGCCATCGCTCGCGCAATGATGCGTCCGTCCGACGAAAATGATCGTGCGACCGTGCGTTCAAATATACTGATATCTACTGAATGTCCTATTGAAGGTCGTGCGATCATGCGATGCGACCAAATTGTTTAGTTTTCGTCGCACGACCTCCGACGCATCGTATTGATCGGACGATCGTCCGATGAAACATACTGATCAGTACTGAATCTCCTAACAGCGCTCGCGCGACCAAAATGTGTCTCATCAAATGTGTCTTTTTACATAGACAAATAGGTATTCGTAAAAATCTTCTTTTTTTTTCATTGCATGATGAAATCACATCGGATCATCGCTCGAGCGATGGCAATAGGATGGCGCCTTAGGGCTTCGCTGGCGGGGGGACAAGTTATCATTATTTAGGGACGAAAAAGCTACAGGTTCAGCGCCGCGGGTTGGCTCGAGCAAGGGTCGGGGCAGGGGCCTCGGCGGCGAGGAAGTGATCGGTCCAGTGCTTTCACAGTTTTTGTACCCCTGATTTTGTATCCCTGTAAAAATTATAATGATCTTTATTTCCTTTGATCTTAGGTTGTGGTTGGGTTGCTGCCACTGACAAATCTGTCAAAACCACAATCATATTATTTATTCTTGTTACTATATGGCTGATATTGGGTCAGAAGTAAAATAACTGTGAAAGGACACTATTATAAGGTCGGTCAACTGCTGAGACTTCCACAATCTACTTACCATCAGTGAAATCGCCTGCAGTAAAATGAATTGCGACTTGTTCAGCAACAGAACCATTATTATAATCAGACCAGCAATGTAAATTTTTGTCATCCTTCGGTCCGAGATAAAACGACATCATGGCCTTCTTGTTTGGTATTAGAACTGTAATTTAAAAAAAAAAAACAAATATCAACAAGTACTCTCCCCCAGTCGTTAAAGATGTAAAGTCATATACCAAACTCATATCTACATCATTTTTACAAAATGAGCAGATAGTTATACCACGTTCGCGTAGTAGGTATTCAAGTATTCGAGTGACTTGCACCAACTAACTTTAACCTTAACCAATGCCTTGTCAGCTGTCAAATCTCCAGTTAAGTGAAATACGTGTTGCACTATTATAACAATTGTTAAAATGACGTCACAAAATAACTATAACATTAACCGCGCAAATTCTGGAGTCGCGGGCTCGAACTCACTGGTGGGCCTGGCTAAAAAGCACGCTGTCTCAACTCAACAGGCTTCGTGTCCGACAGAGGTAGTATCAGTGATGAGCCGTTATAGGCTAGTCTACACGCACTACACTATTGAGTGAGATGAAAGATTACTTATAGTAAAACAGTTTTATGAAAAAACCACTGCATAAATCAATGACCAATAAAGTTTATTGAACTTTTCGATATTTGAGCTTTGTCGATACCGACTTGGTTTTGAACATTTTACGCTTCTTTTATTACTTAAACACGCCCAAAGTTAGGTTAAATTAGCAACCAGACAATAATAATGGGACAAAACCATGTTACATTTTATAAGTAGGTAAAAAAAAAAAAAAAAAATATTTTAAATCCGTTTTGCACAATATTTATAAGACTACTACCTTTTTTTATCTAAAGATATCGTCAAAAGTCGAACAGTCAGAAACATTTCAACCAAACTGGGAGCTGAACATGTCCGGATGAATGGTATTATGAATTTGTCGACAGAACATTTATACGGTAAAAGATTCGCCGACAACTTTTCGTATTGTAATTACCTGTCTTTTTGTAACTGGGTACTATACCACTTAAACCGTATCTATCCACCACATTCAATATCGCGTCTGTCCGCTGTACTTCACACACCACTTTTATGAGTTCGTAATTTCGATATTTGTATTCAATTGCATAATGATGGTTTTGTTCATTCTTGAGTTTTGGTCGAAGATTCATCCCATTAATGTTGATACTTACAATATGATCTATAAAAACAAAATAATTATTAAATACTTTATAAGAAGGTTATTCTTCTATCCGCTTCGTGATTTGCTACGGTACAATTATTTATACAACATATATCAGAAAATCGGCCAAGTATCGGCCGAATTGATATTTTTTTCACAATTACGATGTTGGTCTCATGGAGAAAGTGGGTCAGTTTGATTTTCTGTACCCCACCTTTCTGATACATGCTGTTTCAGTGAAATATTATAACATATTACTGTTTGTATAGTAGTACTGAGCAGTGGTGGGCTAGTGGTATCGGCTGCGACTTACAACTTCTAGGTCGTGAGCTTCAACCCAGACAGGCGTTTTCCTTTGTGTAAATAATTTCATCACCACTGCTCTCAAAACGGTGAAGGAAAACATCGTGAGGAAACCGGCATGTCCATGTCCGTAGAACTAAAAATTCGAAGACATGTGACATCTACCAACCCGCACTGGGTCTGCGTGGAAGATTGTAACCCACTCTCTCTCGACAAGAGGATGTAAGAAGATTATAGGCTCATTATGCTGTTAAGTTTATTAATGTTTGATAACATTATTGGTCGAAGCCGAGCATAGCACTAAATAAATAAAAAAACAATAATATGATTTACATTAAAACGTCCGTTCCGTGTGATGCCGGACGTAAAGAATAGCACCATCCCATCTCTTCCCGTGGGTGTCGTAGGAGGCGGCTAAGGGACTTACTAGAGAATGGGCAGCAGTGTTCTCTATGCATTTTACCATCATACTGCGATCGCCAACCCGCCTGCAAAGCGTGGCGATCATGGCAAATCCCCCCAATTGAGGGAGGCCTATGTCCAGCAGTGGACGTCTTTCGGCTGATATGATGATGATGATGATGACATTAAAACGTGATTTCGTGTGGTTGGTAGGTATTTGGATCAGGAATGGCTCATTGCGGTTATGACGACAACACAAACGCTCTTCAACATGGAGGGACAGGCGAGACTAGCACGCGATGACACTCCAAAAAATTTAGACTTTGTAATTTCACTAGCTACTATTATTTTCACATACAATAATCGTATCAATTCATGAACTCACTGAAAGATATTTTAATTTTTATTACGCATACATGTCTGTCGCTCAAAGATGTAGGTGTCTGTAGCTACATAACGACATTAATAAGGGTATTAAAGTGAAAACGATGAGTAAAATCGAGCCTAGCCAAGGTTATGCAGCATCACATAAAATATAGTTGTTTGTGACCTACCTATTAAAATAGAAAACAAAATAAACTTACTATATCCTGTCAGCATAACAAATCTCACCATAACTTTGGTATAGTCATTTGGTTCCTTAAGAGTACATATCATATAATCATTGTTGTGTCCAGAATGTAGTGTTACAACAAGACTGATCGATCTGTCTGATTCTAGATCTTTCATGGTAGAATTATCTGAAATAATCCGAAATATTTAGATTACTCCTATCACAGATATGTTAAAGACGGAACAATAGCTCAGCCTGCCATAGGCTTCCACAATCCACAACGAAAGGTTCTTCTTGTTCAATATACCACCAAAGCTACTGAAATGCGGGATTTTCAGTTCAAACATAGTTAGAAGGGAAGTCGATGCAAACAAAAACTTGACGAGATAGTATTTACAATAATAAAAATGTAAGCACCTACAGGTCTCCGACCCAGTTCTCGAGAAGAATCACGCTACATACACATACAAGGGCTCGATCTATCATCACTGACAGGACTATTGTAGCCAATAAGTCTGATATTGTGGTGATTGATCGACGAGAGCACCGTGTAATGATTTTTGATATCACTGATATGCCGAGAATCTCGTAAAAGCTGAGCAAGGTAAAAAATCAAATATCTCGAGTTAGCACTGGTGGTTGTCGACATGTGGGATGTGGACTCTGCAATCATTGTACCGATATTTGTTATAGTAAATATTCTAATAGCAGATAGTTTCAACCATCACCTGAGAAGGGTCTCATTGCGCGGCTGGGTAACTGATTTAATTCAGAAAGCAGTACTCCTGGACACGACACGCATAGTGAGGTTCCTCTCTCTAGAGCCCTGACCACTGGCAGCTTGGGCACTGTTCCTGATGTCTCTGAGCCACAATTTTATAATATTACATGCTTTTTGTTAAATTTTAATGTAAAAGTATGGCCGTATTTTTATTGTGTTGACTTACACGATGTCATCACAGCACTCGGATACATCACCAGTGGATTTGGCATCTCTTCAGAGATTTACAACTGGCCATGTCTCGGTATACCAATCGACAGTTAAAACCTGATTCCAATATTGATCTATTCAATTTCGGAATTGCAAACTAGATAAAATCCATCCGAGATTCCTAGGTGACGCCGATTTGGTGCCGAGCGTAATTATCTCTTTTACTAAAAGAAGGAACCTACCAAAGGAATGTAGGTCATAAACTCACCGCTAATTGTGCCTGCCATCGCATATTCTATCTTAAGTTGCGACGCTAATTTCAAGAAGTTGATGCAAGTGACGTTGACTACATCGCCAACTACGTATTGGTACTCGGCAGTAAAGTCGACGTCCTTCTCCGACAGGTCTGTGCGATCTGCTTCCAGCACCATGTTGTTCACGAGGATCGTCTGAGGCGACTCTGTGGGGTTACTTGTTGTGACTTAGACCGGCATTATAGGTTATTTTAAAACTTTAATCTCCTAACTGTTGCCGCGATTGCACTCACATCCTCCAATCAGGCTGTGAGTACCAAACATCAGTCATATTTATAATACGTATTAGTGGAAACGATAATTAGCTTACATACTTGTTTGTCTCACGTGAATTTTCATAAAGCAATAGGCCGCTGAATAATTATTTTCGTTTTTGTATAGGACCACGGGATGTATTGTTGAGCTATCACGATGGGCCAACATCGTACAGTTCCATAGAGTGCCCATTGTTTTGTCTACCTTAAACTGATAAAAGGCATAAAATTAAATAACAAAATAATCTTATAGATATTATTAACCAGGGCAATCCGATGAGATGGGTAAGCATCGACAAAATTTGAATCCGAGAAAATTTTAAGGAATCACGTAGGTACTCGATGTTATCGACAAGAAAAACAACATTCAAAGAGTTTCTAAACTTAGGAATGAAACCTATTTATTTTTCGCAATACAATATACGGATGGTTGTTTTATTGCTGTTTTAGATATTACTGACTGTCCTATTCAAGGACACTGGGTGCCGGCAGTCATAGAACTGAATAAATAATTAGTAAAAACGAACAATTGTTATTATTTAAGCACTATATTGTTACCAACATTAAAATACTACACAATAATACACATAACAAAAATATGGACCTTAATTTGAAAATAAATAAAGTTTAATTTTAACAGTTTTTTATAACCTCGTATTGTCCCAGCGCATGGCAAAGCCATTAATGGCCTCGCTCTTACCATTTCTCTGTCTAGAGTGGCTTAGGACATCTTCAACGACATCCATACATTTTATTTATTTAACCATTTATGTACACACATATAAATAGACAAGAAAAAAGGAACAGAAAAATACGAACAAAGATGATGCTTATTTTTAAGGAAATCTGTTCCAGCATACCTGCGATAGGAGAGAAGATAAAAAAGAGATATAGGCAACGTGAGTTAAAAACAATTCTGCAATTTAAATATAAACATACAATATGAACATATACGATCCATACTTACTTCTAAAATATGTAGGTATATCATATATATCACTAAAATATATATAATTACAATGTAAGCTAAATAACAAATACATAAGCAATTATGACTTTTTTTTTCTATATCTAATAGTTTCAGATTCAATCCATCTCAACGGATCACCTACACATTAAATCTATATTCCCGGAAGGGATAGGCAGCGCATTGCGCAATTAATAAATAGTAAAATTACTTACAGTGGTCACATTTTTAGATCCACCGCCTGTTGCGATCGTATTAAACTCTTTGCCATTATTGTACTCACTACAGCTGTAAAATATTTATTATATCATTCAAAATCAAAAAAAAAAAAATCACATAAACCTGCATGGGGCACTTATAAAACGTCAGAAGCTAGGTGCACAGTTCCAATTTGTCGCATTCATTATAATGTCTTGTAAAATATTTACTTAATAAATGTTGACAAACTTAAACAGATTTCGTTACATTATTTACGTTGTTTTCTGAGTTAGGAGCCTGAATATTAAAATTATAGAGCTCCTTGTTTCAGTAAAATTTGGTGAGAAAGTTGAGTGTTCGTCATATACTTACATGAAATGGTTTATATAGGAGCTATATTTCGTAATTATTTTGAACATTTCTCCTTCGCGAACTGTGTATGTGGGTTGGAGCATATCATTAGCATTGTGATCACAACTCAGTTTTGTAACATTACGATCTTCCATGGACGTTATAATCTGATTGATTTTAAATGTAATTTCCGGTGGACCTGTTAAGAAACAAAAATTGCATTATTTACAACGCTAAAAGGTTATATTTTGGCGTGAGACTAAAATCGGAACTTAAACCGCAATCTTGTTTTATGTAGACAATTTCTGTGACAATGAAAACTTTAAATTCACAAATGTTCACAACAACTTCTCCGTGAACATCGATCAGGCGCTAAAAGATCTTTGTAGCACTCTATCTTACATAAAATATTGTTACGAGCTTCGGGTTCGTGACAATTAAAAAACTGCCAATAAAAATTACCAAAATCGACACTTTAATTAAACACACAAATTACAAGACACAATTTCACTATTGATCACTTTAAATTAGATCGCTTCAGTTGTTTTCGCATGTATCGCTTGACCAATACTACTACGATCCCGATCCGCTCCCGCCTTTTATAGGGCCATAGAACATTCGGGAATCGAACCATCTAGAATCTTCGAGTACATACCGGCCCCGACTGAACGGATGTTGATAATTCTAGAAGATTCTGATATCGAATTTGCTAGATACATCTTGACTCAATTAATTCTGCTACTCTGATGGCGCTAGTGGTAACGAATTACTTTAGTTTTAGCGCGTAACAATATCTATACTAATAGGGAATGCAATCTCGATTTTGCGACATTTCGAGCTTTTTTTTCGAGATATAATGGCGTGGTAAGTCAATCGCGTTCCTCTAAATCTCCATAATCGAAATATTTCGAAAATTAGCTTATCACATTATGCTTCTTGAAAAACCATTTTGAATTTAATATTTAATGGATTTACAGCGGGATTAAGCATATTTATCCTGTTATGTATGTTTGCGTAGTGCAGACGATTATTAAATAAACATTTTTGTTTCGAGATTTGGATAATGTTTTTAACTAGGTACAAAATATAACAAGATTTCTCAAAGTAAGTAGTTTTCGTTTTCATTTGAATTAAGTTTCAGAATTAAAGCATTTTTTCAAAAAGTAAGCGAAATCTCGAAAAGGAGATCTCGCCTGATGGAGTGATGGCTGAGCGAGATCTCGAATGGCTAATCTCGACACCAGACTTAACACGCGAGATCTCGAGTTGCCAATCTCCACTAGCGTATTGCATTTCCTATAAGGGTGCATAGTATAAATCAAATTCGCTTCTTCTAAAGCGAGAAGCGATTAGATCATTTAAACTACATGTTGGGTGTGATGCCCAACAGTGAAAATGTTATGTACTTGTTATGTAAGTAAACTTGTAAGGTATGTTATGTTATGTTATGTAAATAAGTAGACGATTGCTTCCCTTGATGGATTTATTGCCCCTAAATATATTTACATAATTGTTACACTTAAATGCTATGTTGGAGGAATGCACAGCTAAACAATATTAATGTGCATGTATGAGTGACTTACAACTGTCACAAAGGTCAATGTACAGCATTAACAGCATAGCTCGTACATATTGCCCACTCACAAAAGGTAACTGTAAACAATGTTATGTTAATTCAAAGTATTAAAAAAGGATATAAAATGTTAATAAAATAATATAATCTGAGCCTTATACTATTAAATCACAACGCGCAATAGGCGACGTTGCTTTGTTGAGTGTACGTGCACTCGATAAGTGCGCTACGCTGCCGTCGTCTGTGACGTCAAACACCGCTGCGTTGTCCACGATGCTTGCAGTCGACCTCCTTCGTGGCGCTGGATTGGGAACCGATGGTGCCTCAGGTTTCTCTTGACTCGTGCAATGTTTGCGAAGTCGGTGGTAAGCATATATTGCGCCCGCTGTCGCTGCTACTATTGCCAATAGTATATGACTACATATTGGTGGACATCGTGGTATGTTGCCCGATCAGATATGATGTCTTCTGCGGCTGCGGCTTTCATCTGTTGTATCTGTTTTCCCAGATCTCGCAGTAACGAGCTCTGCTCCATTACTGTCTCATTCTCGGATTCTTTGATGAGTTGTATATCCCGTTGGTATTGTTCTGCGAATTGGTCATCTAATACTCCGAACAGGGAACGTGCGATTGACCCGACACCGTTGATAAGGCCGCGTTTGCTTCTCATGTTCACCCGACCTTGCGGATTCAGCAACATACGGTTGTAGTGGTTGAGTTCAGCGAACGCGTGTAGTAATTGTAATAAGATAACTTCACATTGTGTCTTCTGTCTTAGTTTTGAACATATGGTTTCGAGATGATCGTTGAACTTGGTGAACACTGCAGTACCATGCCAGTAGGGTTTAACGTCGTAGTATACAACTATCTTCCACTAGTCGCGAATTAATTTCATGTTAGCGGCTTTGTCGAAATATAGGCCTTGTTGCAATTCGATAAAGTTTGTTGTGCTTGTTGTCGCGCTTGTTGGACTGAGTAGGTATAGCAGGGTCATTACTAATCCGATCATGTTGATTTTTCTTGTCTTGACTGTTTGTTGACGTTTTGTTGTGGTCTCGTTTGTAGCTTGTTTTATGTGCCCATTTTGGGTTTTTTGTGCAATAGAGTTTTCTTCGCTGCCGATTGGTAAAATAGATAGCTTTGTTATGGGTCTCTTTATGGAGCCGTATCTTGTTTTCAGGGTCACTACACGAACATGTCCGTCGTTCCCTGGGTGAAGATCTGTTACCCTGGCCATCAACCATTTTCCTGCGGGCCGCTGGTCATCATGTACAACAACCAAGTCACGCATCTTCATGTTGTTCTGAGGTTTCTGCCACTTTGTTCTCGCTAACAGTTGGCTCAGGTACTCCTTTTTCCACTTCTTCCAGATTTCTGAGTATATTTTTCTAGTGAGCTCCCATCTTGTTCGGGCGTCTTCTCTTGTTTCGATGACGGCCACTCCTGACCTCCCTGTTAGAAAGTGTGCTGGCGTCAGACAGTCAAGGTCTTCCACATTTTCACTCAGCGCACATAGAGGTCTGGAGTTTAGACATGCTTCTAGTTTTGTTAAAATTGTGGTGAACTCCTCGAATGTTAACTTTTGCTCGCCCACCACTCGTTTCAAATGGTGTTTCAAGCTTCTTACGGCTCGTTCCCATAATCCACCCGCCGAAGGCCATGCAGGAGCGTTGAAATGCCACTGTATGAACATCTCGGTGACTTCGGTGAATTTTTAGTCTGTGTGCAAATTTAATTATGTTTTTAGCTTTGTTTAAATACCTTAAATATCTTACCTATTATGTATTTGTATGCCACAAAGGCCGAACATGACGGATCTTTTTTGTTTTTATGAACAACCTACATGCCTTGTATGTATACTCATGTTTCTACAAATAAATGTCTTATCTTATCTTCCTTCTGCAGTTGTTCGTTCCTGTAGGTGTTCTCTATTTCCCCGTATTGTTCCATGAGCAGTCGATTAGCGCCGACAAAGTTCGTGCCATTGTCGCGAAGCTGCGATAGTGTGAGTCGCGGTCCCCCGTGAAACGTCATTTGGTGAGCTTGATCTATGAGCAAATGCGTTAGGAGGCTGTCGTGAGGGATGATCATTGGATGCTTCATCTCTTCAGTTAGCGTGGCGTTGTTCAATCTTCCTCCGACTCTTAGCAAGCCTTCTTGATCAATGTAAGGATTGAGAGGCAGTAACTTGCTATTTGAAGTCACTCTGCCGTGTTTACGTAACTGACTCATATCCGTTTCAAAAACATTTTGTTGTGTTTGTTTCACAATTGCCTTAGTTGCACTGTTCAATTCTTGCAACGTAAGGTAACTCGGTATTTGTTTCGAGTTCAATGTTCGAACTATTAAGTTCAATGCTCTGTGTATCCATGCGACTATTCGGATGACACGATTAATAGAACTATGTTTTTGCAAATATTGTTCAATAATGCTGATGGTTTCTGTGTTTGTTTGGACAGCATTGACTTGTTTCATTGCCTCGCTTGTTTTCACCTCTTGGTCTGATGTATAGACCTGTTTGGCTAGGGTCCTCATTTCAGGGGATGATAGCCAAGTAGGAGCTTTTTATTCGGTTTCATTTATTCCGGAAGGTTTATGTGTATAATACTGTAACGTAGGTTGGTAAGACAGAAAACGCCACGCAACCGCCATCAATTATAGAGTAGCAGAAGGAGGGGGAGAAAGGGGTGGGTCTGGATTTATGCTTTCACGGTTGCACAATGACATGCTTTTCTTTGCTGGGTAGTATAGATATAGGCTCTCCCTCAAGACCCTGCTGCCTCTGAACGAGGCGGCAGGGTCTTGAGGGAGAGCGCTGCAGTCACGTAGATCCTCAAGGCAAGTCTGGTGGATGTACCTTCCCGAGGTTGCCACCCCATTCTTGGTCTAATTCCTTAAGAAACAGACGTAACAAAAACCACCAGGTGCCAGTGCATTCCCTTCCTATTTCCCTTGACTCCATTCTTTCCCGTATTTTAGCCCTTCTGCCCCAATTCTCACAATCCCTCCCCACTCTACCCTACCTACATCCCTACTCCTTCCACTCTCAGCCCTCGAACTTCCACTCCTAACCGCGACCCTGTCGTGACTGAGTGGTAGCGGGCTCGACCATCACTAAAATCAGCTGATGGCGAGTAGGAGCAATTAGTCACCTGCGCTAAGACCTGTGCAGTTGAGCGCCGTGAGCTGGGATGAAGGAGTGCTGGGGGGTTGAGCCGTGCGACTCTGGTTGTAATGTGCCCGTGAGGCAACACGCCCCCTTATGGTCTGGATTTCAAGCAAAACGGTGGATCTATCCAACAGCCAAGGGTATGGCTAGGGGTAGGGAAATGGTCACAGTGTCCCGTCAGAGGGCCACAGGCGAGGTGCATGAAGTCCACTGAAGTTGCCCTCAGATGACGGAAGCGGTAGGTAAAGGTCATACTGACGGTGTAAGTGAGGGTTGATCAGCTCGTTGGGGGCCAACCTGATCGAGCACCCGATGTCGCACTGTAAACCAGCCTTGCGCACCTATATCTCTCTGGTAATCTGGTATTTAACATGGATGCCATAAGGCCAGTTAAAACCCAAAACAGCGGAGTGGAGGCGAAAGCCGATGAAACCTCCAAGGGAAGTGCTCGCACCTCTCTTGTCCCTGGTCATCCTGCAGCTAACGCCGCAGGAACCAGTGTGGGCGCCGGTCCGGCTGTGGCGAGAACCACAGCCATGACCAAACAGAACAAGTCCCAAACCAAACAGAGGACGTTAGCGCTGATTGGGACCAGTACCAGCCTCTCTACAACCCAGGCGGGAACGACGGCGACGACTAATACCACTGCCAGTCCGACCCTTGCCACACGAACTCCTGTGCCGGGTAACACTGGCACTGTGAAACACCCTCCCACTCCTGTGGCTCCTCCAGCCTCCTCACACCAGGCGGCCGCAACCGGCCAAACGGAGACGGCCAGCGGCACCGAGGACGCATTCTCACGCGTCTACCAGGTCCTGGGAAAACGAACCCTTGCCCTTACCTTGCGGTCTAGTTGAGTACAACAAGCCCGTTGCCCTTACACAGACCCTTCAGGCCTATCTGTCGCCTAAGCACAAAGCGGACGGCCGACAAGGAAGGACTGCCGTCAGGCTCGTCAGGCTCGCAGGAGGCCAGGTAAGGGGTCTAAAAACCCGTAGGACCCTGCCACTAGTTCGGTCAATCTGACTAGCGGCCAGCTGAACTTCTCCACTGGAAAGCGATCACAAACTGAGGCCGGCTCGAGTCGAGTTGCGCCCAGTCGACCAACACCCAGTGTCCCAGAGAGACTGACTGCGACAACACAGCGACCCAATTCGAAGGATCAGGCCGCGGCCAAGCGAGCTCTTAAGGAGACATCAACACCTCGGGGGGATGATAAGCGGCCGCGTCTTGATCAATCCAGCCTGCATGGAGGACGACGAGACAGCGGCTCATGTGCGGTTAAACTGCCCGGTGGTCGCTAATTACAGAGCAAAATACTTCGGTAACCCAGGCACCCTACGTGAAATTGTCAGCAACACCAAGGCGTTGCTGGCCTTTCTCGAGGAGCTGAGGTGGATCGCATAACTGATTTTCCTACCCGTACGCAAAATACGCGCTTTGACGTGGAGTTGCGAACAACAGCCCGTTTGACCTATTACCTAGAGTAGCAGAACTACACTATATAGTGTTCTCAAATTATCCAGATGCTGAAACTCGTCATATTATAAAAAAGCACTGCGGGACAGTACAGTTAGCAATGGGAAACAGTGAACTAGGTACTAGTGAGAGACGTTTATTAAGCAAATTTGTACCATATTTTGTTGACTCGCTTTGCGGAGTTATAGACCGTGGAATACATCGTAACGAAAACTTGTACCATGAATTCAGTACACTGTTGTTTGTTGTTAGTTTTTGTCACCCAGGTTGTTCCATACAAATTTGGAAGGGGATTTGTAAATAATAGGCCATGGGAATAAATAGAAGTAAGAATAATAGGTATTTCTGACCGGAATAACTTAATCATTGCATTCCACAAGGATATATGCACCGTAGTGCAGTGCATCATATAAGTAGGCGAAGCTCTATATATTCGTCGTAAATAATGACAGTGCTATTGCGTTGCGTATGCGTTGTAATCGACGTTCTTTGACAGCTGGCAATATAGTAGCTTTGGCAGCTGATAAAGTCCACCCAAATTAGCCTTAAACTCTTAGCTGCCTTACCTACGAATTCTCTAACTTAATTAACTTTAAAATGCTCTTAAAAGTCTTACTCATATTCACGAACATAAAATATTTCAACAATTCTTTTAGTAGCTTTGCCCCACCCACCCATCAAGGAAAATAAGAATTTTGTGTTAAATATGCGCAAATTATAATTGGTTCATGTTTTACATAACTTGCTTTATGTTTTTAAATAATTGAAGATTGTAGGTACTTACCCTGTTCAGCAGATTTTACTAAAACGAATCCAATTATAGACACAAAAATAATTTTGTTTATCATTGTCACTCACTTCACCAATAGTCAACTGCAATGGAAATTTATCAAAAATATGATTGAACTATATTAAACATACAATATTGATGTGGTTAGAATCACTGTTAGTGATGCGCGTATTAGAATTGTTTCATTCGAATAACATTCGATCGAATATTTCCTGACTCGATTGTTTTCCATCGCAACGTGAATGGGAACAGTGGACCAGTCTTCTCTCAAAATCCTGGAGCAAGCCAAAGCTTTGTAGATAGACACGGTCAAGCGCAGATAACATGGAATCTTTCGGTCAGTAGACATGGTTATTTACTATTGATTGATCTTCTCTTAGCATGTCACTGGCAATCATTGTTTGAAAAGAATTTTACTTTTATCGTTGGCTCAGATCTCAGAAACGCTAGCACCATTTACAGACACAGACATTAGAGCATGCGACGCAATATGAAAGCTGGGCCATGGTCTTCCTGAAGACATGTAGATGGGAACCATCCATGAAACCCCACCTGTGAAGATTGTCCCTACTACAACCGACTGATTGATTCGTAGAGAGCCGCTAAAGTTCACTATCGATTGACACTATTCGGTTTGGGATCGTACTCGGCTAACTTAGATTTAATCGAGTACATTTGTTACGAACTATCAATCGAGTTATTCGAATAGGACATTGGAAACAGTAAGAGTGTATTATTGAATTCATTTCATTCGGTGTTGACTAATTGTTTTATCCTTCTTCCTTGTGTGTTTTCCTGTATTCATAGTATCATAAAAGTGTAATATATTTCGAACTATTTTTGATGGCATTACGTAGATAATTAACGTAACTACGTGTAACATTCGAGCTAAGCTCGTGACTGCGTTGGCGTAAAATTCTGTTTTTTTTTTGTTTTCCGAATGCTGCCTCGGTTGGCCTAGTGGTTTGCGAACTCTACTGCTGAGCAGGAGGTTCTGGGTTTGGTTCCCAGGTCAGGCAAAGTGTAATTAGTTTTTTCTGTCTGAAATTTCTCAGTAGCATCCCGGAGTTTGGATTTATGGCCGGTTGATGGCTATAGGCTCGCCCCTTATTACATGAGACATAACATAACTAGCGAAACGTGGGTGCTCACAAACATTCAAATTCAAAGCATTATTTTTATTTCAAATAGGCACTTAAAAGGCACTTTTGAAAGTCAACATTTTTACATTACAATAGAATTGATTCTAATCGCTCCTTCCAAAATGTAGTTTCGTATGGAGAAGAATAGGCAAGAAACTCCACCGTTACTCTTTTAAATACAATGTTTAACATAGTACATTCATTATATAATTATGTGTGAAAACGATGCACCCAGAATAAAATTACTATACCAAAATAGGTAAAAATAATTAAAGTGAAGCAATTTTACAGGTAAATTAATTTTATGATAGATACATGGTGCTCACATATTCTGAATAGGTGCAAATAATTTATTTGGGCTTCTGCTATTGACTCTTTCAGAAATGTGTTCATACAATGGGAACATGTGCGAATACCTCTTTATATTAGGTCTTTACCTATGAAATTGCCGTTTTGCAGTACTGGCCATTTCAAATCAAAATAATTTTTGTTTGGGTAAGAATTCTAATTTCAAATTAATTTTATTTTAAAAACATGGATTTTTTTTTCCAAAAGTAGTCATTTGTTTATTGATTAGTGTTACATTTTCATCGCATTTCAATCTTTTTCGTCATCATGGATACGTTAAAAATTCGAGTAATTATGGAATATGAGTACCGTCGTGGCAGCAACGCGGCACAAGCGGCACGCAACATCAACGACGTTTACGGAGCTAACACTACAAACCAACGCACCACCTGTTATTGGTTTGCTCGCTTCCGTTCTGGAAATTTCGACCTGAAAAATGAACCTCGCGGTCGTCCGAAGACTTTGGTCGACAATGACGAATTAAAGGCGATTGTGGAAGCTGATGATACACAATCTACGGCTGAATTAGCAGCAGCTTTCGACGTTAGCGTCAAAACAATATTGGTCCATTTGCGTCAAATTGGCAAGGTAAAAAAGCTTGACAAATGGGTGCCCCACGAACTCAATGATCGTCAGCGCGAAGTACGCGTCGAGACGTGCCTTGCACTGCTCAACAGACACACAAATGAAGGAATTTTGAACCGCATTGTTACCTGCGATGAAAAATGGATTCTGTTTGATAACCGCAAGCGCTCAGCAAGTTGGTTGGATCCTGGTTCAGCACCTAAACAATGCCCTAAACGAAAACTTACCCCTAGAAAAGTGATGGTCACTGTTTGGTGGTCTAGCGCCGGTGTGATTCATCACAGCTTCTTACCAAACGGGGTGAGCATTACTGCAGATGTGTACTGTGAAGAACTGAACACAATGATGGAGAAGCTGGCACATCTCCAACCAGCATTGGTCAATCGCTCGTCTCCGCTGCTCCTGCACGACAACGCGCGACCTCATACTGCACAGCAGACGGTCTCCAAGTTGCAAGAACTGGGGTTGGAAGCTCTCCGTCATCCGCCCTACTCACCAGACCTTGCGCCTACAGACTACTACTTTTTCCAGAATTTGGATAACTTCTTGGCGGGAAAAAAATTCAATACCCGAGAGGCAGTACAAAATGCCTTTGAAGAATTTGTTGCCTCCCGTCCAGCTGATTTCTTTAAGAAGGGCATCAATAAACTGCCACTGCGATGGCAAAGATGCATTGATTGCATGGGTGATTACTTCGATTAATACAAATAAAAAATACATGAAAAAAATTCGTTTAAATTTTTTCATACAAAACGGCAATTTCATAGGTAAAGACCTATTAAATACACAAATTGGAAAAATGTAAAGGCAAACAAGTGGAAGAATTTTTTGTGCTTTAAATAATGGCTTACAATGCTCTAAACATTTTGCTTCATACACAGCTCTGACACATTTTTTTTGTGCAATAATGCTCTGTTCACGTCTACTGAATTAACCCATATCTCGAGGTCGTAACGCAGCACAGATGAGACATAGCCATGATATGCATTGAGGGCTGCTTCTTTACTCGCTATTCGTCTCAGTTTTCAAAGCCGATGCCTGCTAGGGGTGCGGGTTGTTCGAAAGAGATACCGCGGCCCCTAGCACACAGGCAACTGAGGGAACACGGGTGGGTTTTAGTCAGTAAAAGTCTGACACGCCCTCCCGCTCCACCCAGAGCGGGAGAAGTTATTTGATGATTTCCCACCCAAAAAAAAAAAAAAGGGCTGCTTCTTTACTCGCTATTCGTCTCAGTTTTCAAAGACCGAAAACAAATTTGTCGAGTCTAGTACAGAGTTTTTTGACATGTTCCTTCCAATTTTTTTTTAATAAGTTTTA
The DNA here is from genome assembly GCA_947359405.1 of Antitype chi. Taxonomy (NCBI): domain Eukaryota; kingdom Metazoa; phylum Arthropoda; class Insecta; order Lepidoptera; family Noctuidae; genus Antitype; species Antitype chi. The sequence continues at coordinate 7,472,734 of OX375836.1, forward strand.
ATGGTACTGGTTCCAAAATTGAATGATTGTAGTGTATTTGAGGTGGTTTCACTAAAGAGTTGTATGTTTGGAATTGTACTAACTTTGTTTTTACAATGTTTACACATAAATTATTAGATTCCAGCCATTGCAGCAGTTTCTAGATCATTCCTATTTGATGATTTCATTGTCAGAGTAGTGTCACCAGCAAATAGTGTTCAATTATGTTTTAGACTGTTCGTACTTGTCCATTTTGCAAAGCAAGCGAGTATGTGGGACAAAATCAAATGCTTTGCTCATATCGAAAAATACGAACACCACAGACATTTTGTTATTGAGGGCTTAAGATAACAATTTGACCAAAGTAAAACAGCAAGCGAAGTTTAACTTTTCTTCCTAAAACCGAATTGGTTCTCAGTAAGAATGTTGTTGTTTTTATTTATTTTTATTCCGGAAAAACACTACAAAGTGAAAAATAACTTTAATTTCGGAAGTCGGTGACTTTGGATATGTATTTAATTTTTTTGTCACCGCTTTCCGAAATTAAAGTTATTTTTCACTTTGAAGTGTTTTTCCGGAAGTCGCAATTCGAAATTTCATCAACCTTGGGGTCAAAAAACAATGCATATACGAGTATATGCGATAGCAGCAATCGCGGTTGATTTGCTGTGATTTTTTGAAGAGTTCCGTTGTCTGTCTCCGAAACTCATCATCGGATCTACACGAAATTTATATGGGACCATTTCGGAATAAAAAACACGAACATATAAAAAACATATATAAACAAACATGTCGAATTGATAACTTCCTTGTTTTTGAAGTCGGTTAAAAAGCTGTTTATTTTTCGGTACATTACCTTTTCAAAAATATTTGCTATGATAGGTATCAACGTAGGTAATGGGTCTATAATTGGACATATCCATGCGATTACCTTTTTGGTGTAGCAGTTTAACTATAAATTGTTTTAATCTAGTGGGAAAGATTCCTGTCTCAAATTACAGATTAATTATATAATTATAAGGGTTCCTTTTTTACCTTTTGAGGTACGGAACCCTAACTAAGAGGTGCTGCTATGCTTTTGCTGCTTAACTTTATTATATTTGTGGTAATTTCATCGTATCCAGTAGCATTAGCATCAGAAATCAGAAAGCTTCATTTGTAAACATAGGTCAAATTACAATAGTTTGCGAGATGTTACAGATAGGTAGATCAGTAGGTCCATCATTTAAAGAGTTGGTAATTTTTACAAAGTCTTGTTCATTTACTGGAATCAAAATGATACTGTCAGTGTTAAAGATAATGTCAATGTTACTCACGTTATTATTATTGCTGAAGTTAAACTTTTGATTTATTTTTATAAAATAGTTATTTAATTGATTACATATGTCATTAGGATCATTAATTATTTGTCATTTATTACTGACTAACCCTTTAATGTAATTTTATAAGTATTGTCATTATTTATATAATTTTTATAACAGACCATGGTCGCTTTGCATTTATGTTTAGAATGATTTATATGCTTTTTGTTGTTTAATAATTGTGATTTCCGATATTCCGATATTCACCTGCTTTCGGAATCATGGGGGGTGTTGAATTCAAATTAATTTGAAATTAATAGGCTTTCTGGCATAGTTTCCGCTTTTTACACGCTTTATATTAGCTCGGGTTGTATGTATGTAACGGAATCTTTGAGCGCGATTTTGACCCACTGATTTCATTGAAACTTTGTAAACTTGTCGAGGACCGATGAAAATTCAATAATTTAAAAAAAAAATGAGAAAAAAAAAACACGTTTCTGTAGTTAGCAGAACTAAAAAATAGAAAATAAATAATAGTTTAAAAAACTAAAAAACACGCTTTAAAAACCAAACTAAAAAAGGAGAAACTAATTTAATTCAATTAAAAAGCGTGGGTTGCTTGATATTAATTGATTATAAAAATACCTCAAAAAGCGCCCCACGCTTTTTAATTGAATTAAATTATTTTCTCCTTTTTTAGTTTGGTTTTTAAAGCGTGTTTTTTTTTTAACTATTATTTTTTTATAACAGACCATGGTCGCTTTGCATTTATGTTTAGAATGATTTATATGCTTTTTATTTTTTTAATAATTGTGATTTCCGATATTGCGATATTCACCTGCTTTCGTTATCATGGGTGTGTTGAATTCAAATTAATTTGAAATTAATAGGCTTTCTGGCATAGTTTCCGCTATTTATAAGATTTAAATTTATTTAGACTTAGCTCTTGGATGAAGCTAGGAAGTTTCAAGCATTTATAGTAGCCACTTATTTTCTTGACCCTAGGGAACAACAACTTTCCAACTTTCCAACTGGTCGACTTTTTGACAATTCAAAAGTGCCTGTATGGTTTATTTGAAATAAATGCTTTGAGTTTGAGTTTTTGAGTTTGAGTTTGGAAACAAATTTGTATTTGTTTCTAGTATTTACATTATAGATATCACTCACTGTATCTTTTAAACAGATTAATATTTGTATGTGCATACAAATTGATTTTTATAAATATACTGAGAAGGCACACACTCATTATAATATAATAATCTCTTTTTTGTCTCTGAGGGAGTGTCTGGGACATAAATATAAATTGAACTTTATTCCTTTTTTTATTTCATTGAAGCAATAACATGACCTACTTAAATAATATCTAGTTTATAATAGTATATTTTATATTGACGGGCTAAACGAAGCCATAATATACCAGAGGTGGTTTGACTCCCGAGCGTGCGAGGGAGTCAATGAAACCGAGGGTATATTAAGTTGGCGTTTAGTCTCGAGGTGCAAATTGTACTTTTCACTTTGAGTGCGAGAACATTTTTTAAATATTACTTAATAAAATAAAAATCATAAAATATTTTTTTACTTGAAGCTAAATGTACAATGTGAATTATTTAAAAAACCATGGAACTAAAACTCTCAGCATTTCCGCAATGAAGATGGTCCACACTCCACAGTTAATAGTATATTACTGGCTGTTTGAGTTTGTCTATGTCACATGAAGGAAATTAAAAAAAACTAATTACTTTTCACTCCCTAGAGACTAAAGTGGTCACTTTAGTCCCGCTTCGTAGGGCTATATTGGCGTACTTTTAGAGCATGAGAAGTGAAAATACATTATTTTGTTTATACATTATTCCAACATCCACATAAGAATTAAGTAAGTACCTACCTACAGTGGCTTTTAGTTTTTGATCGGTTTTACAATCGGGTAGGTTGACCTCAATATAACAATAACATAAAAGTTATTAAATGAGTGTTACCTACTAATCAGTATACCTACCAATACTTGAGTTTATGACTAGTTTCGCTGCAGTCATCCCGTTAACATCAACTTTACATGTTTTGCCTTGTCCGTAATCAATTTTTACCTCATTACAGTTAAATAATAAAGTTTTAGACAGACCAACTTGGGTGTGTTTGGTTATAGTGAAACCTACTAAAATTGGTAAGTTCTACAATTAATTAAAAAATAAATATATAGGACACGTTTGACATTAATAATATTAAACGTTGGCTTTTATTTATTTAATCTTTAAGCATAAGTAAAAAAAAGCTGTAGGTACAAAGGCGGACTTAATACCTACGGCATTTTCTATCAGTCAACCAGACCTTACCCTCATTTCCGTAACGGCAATGGAACATGCCACAATCTTGAAACGGTTTGAGTTATTTATTTATTTGCTCTCATGCACATCACACATTTTACAATTATATTACTGTCGGTTTTTGTACATGAACCCTGTCAGAGCACTGCAAAGCACAATGTTGGTTTGCTGTTGAGTTTTTGAACATCGAATTAACATAATTATCACATAATTAACGCAACTAATATTATTATTACATATTATTAACTAACACAATACAATACATTTCAGTAACAAAAGATTTAAAAAAAAATACATGTCTCGAAGTCATTATAATGTCCAATTAACAGTAGTAAATAATATACATTATTATCACACATAAAGTCATATTTATTCAGATTGCAGTAGTACGAGTAGGTAGGTAGTAAAACAGTAGAATAAAATAATTTATGGAATAGGTAATATATAGTTACGATCAAGTCATGTCAAGTTATTCATTAAATTGAATTATAATAACAATACAATACAAAATAAATAAAATAGATTCGATATAATGTCACTGGAATAAACAATATTTATGTCTTTGATCAGGCCGGATCTAACAAAAAAAGAGGACTTTCTGAGTAAGTAACTCGTACCTACATCTATAAAGTTTTATCCATCATGTATTCGTCAACTGTGTGATAATATTTCTGTATTAAAAATAATCTTATAGTAGTAGTAAATAATAAAATAGTCTATTAAAGAATGATTATCGTCATCTTTTATGTAATTCGGTAATTTATTATAAATTGTTGCGATTCTAAAGTTATGGCTATTTTTCATTATTTTTGTTGTTGGTGTCGGTGTAATCAACTTATTTTGGTTTCTTCGGTTATAATGTTGGTTTGCTTCTATGTTTGATCGAAAGTAATCTCTGTGTTTTTTCACGAACGTAACTACTTAATTGTTTACTACTACTGCTACTTTATTGTTTTTTCACGAACGTTGAAGACAGGGAAGTTTGGCATTAATTCCTTCTGCACATGTGGCTTCCCTGGTACCTCATTAACAGCAAAACCGTGTGAAAGTCTATTAACTGCTCCCAAATTGCAATGTTATTTTTTATTATTTTTATTATTATTTTTTTTTTCAATGTCTGACATATTCTCGTCATTATTTGACATTATACATCAATTTTACTACCTACTATTTATTTTCAGTGATTGTCATCGAAATCATGTCACTTGGTTCAAATAGATTCATTTTATATAGGTAGATTCTTTTACATATTGTGAATGAGAGAACGTTGTAGGCCTTAGAGACTAGATTTGTAGACGTTTTTCTATTCTGTATTTTCATTCCTCTAAGTACCTGGTACTTATTGACTGGCCTGCACTGTCCTCCCATACCTATTATCACTGTAATTTGAAAACATTGTAAAAGCCAATTATTTTTAAAAGAGTAACCGTGGAGTTTCTTGCCGGCTCTTCTCCATAGGAAACGACAAATTGGAACCGTGCACCTAGCTTCTGACGTTTCATAAGTGCCCATGCAGGCTTATGTGAAATAAAATATTTTGATTTTGATTTTTGATTTTGAATTATTTGTAATATGTAAAGGCAGGTTAACGTTATTATTTTATTTTTTACTAGCTGCACCCCGCGGTTTCACCCGCGTAGGTTCCGCTTCCGTGGAAATCGTAAGTCTATCGTTTCTGAAGGAGCATACTTTATAAGCGATAAAATAAATTTGGATGAATAACTAACATTTTGTGTATTATTGATCCTTTCCCGGTACTTTCTTCACAAAGTAATACTACTTTGTATGGATATACATCCTACTAATAATATAAATGCGAAAGTTTGTATGTGTAGATGTTTGGATGTTTGTTACTCAATCACGTAAAAATGGCTGAATGGATTTGGATGAAATATGGCACACCGATAGATTATAACCTAGATTAACACATAGGATACTTTTTATCCCGGTAGTACGTTCCCATGGGATAATTTTTGATTTCCACGCGAGTGAAGCCGCTGGCAAAACCTAGTTGTTTCATATTTCTGTACGGGATTCATTTTTACACGCTTTATAAATATTAGCTTCAATTGTATGTTTGTATGTAACCGACTCCTTTGAGCGCGATTTTGACCCATTTTAAACGGTCAGATTTCATTGAAACTTTGTAAACTTGTCGAGGACCGATGACAATTCAATAATTAAAAAAAAAAATTGAGAAAAAAAAACACGTTTTTTGTAGTTAGCAGAACTAAAAAATTGAAAATAAATAATAATTTAAAAAACTAAAAAACACGCTTTAAAAACCAAACTGAAAAAGGAGAAAATAATTTAATTCAATTAAAAAGCGTGGGGTGCTTGACATTAATTGATTATAAAAATACCTCAAAAAGTACCCCACACGGTGACTTCACATAGTTATTTTACAGGGCTCATGTTACTGTTTTATGTTTCAGGTGAAACGGAGTCTGCTGCTCATTTTTGTACCTGTATGCCAGCTGCAAGACTCGTTGTTATTATGACATTGATGGGAATATATTTTACTACTAAGAAACATTATTGTAGGAAATCTAAACAATGGTTACCACCGACTGAAATCGATGTAAGTAGTCCTTTTGAAACTGTCTAGTCTACTTATTTTCGAGTCGATGGTACTTTTAAAATAAATTAGTTGTGTGGTGCCGGACGTAAAGAACAGCACCATCCCATCTCTTCCCGTGGGTGTCGTTAAAAGCGCCTCTGGGATTTACTAGAGAATGGGAAGCAGCGTTCTTTATGAATTTTACCACTATTATATGATGCATACGCCAACCCGCCTGCCAAGCGTAGCGATTATGGCAAACCCTTGGGAGGGTTTGCTATAATTGGGGAACAATGGACGTCTTGCAGCTGAAGTGATGATTATGGTGGCCACGTTAATAGCAGCGTCTATGGCGTTTATTAAACCCTCAATACTGTGGGTGTGAGGTGTATATGAACACTTGCAAAGTTCCAGCAAGTGGATCATGTTCTGGACAGCATTGCACTCACACAGATAGTTGAATAATCCCTCATTTATTTTCATATACAACCTGAAAATTATTAAGTCTTTGTAGAAAGGTTTGTTTACATTCTTGGGCCTATTTTTGTACAATAGATTAAATAGTATTTTATCTTTTGTCTGCAAATAGAACCGCTACTATTTTACTCTTATTTACCCACCCCTTTTTCAAATAAATTCAATGTACAATTTCAAAATTGTAACTTCGTTACTATTTTTACCCGACTACGGCGAAGCAAAAAGAAGGGTTTATGATTTTGACCGATATGTACGTTTGTATGTGGGTATGGAACAGATGAACATCCATACTTATATGTATATACGTACGTATGTTCATCTGTTCCCTCATAACTTCTAAACTACTTATCATATTTTGACAACTTGTATCTTTTGAATCGTCTTGATTGTCCGCTGGTTATCCTCTAGAGTGTGGAGTGGGTGTCCTCTAGAGGACATAAAGTGATGAACTAAAAAATATTTTATTTTCAATGATGCCGTGTAAGGTATCAAATGACAGGGCTTAATTGGACGTAGTTAAACGAAAAGGATCCAATCCACACAAAGTCTTGTGTGGATTTTAACACATTTCAAATATTGTGAGCTAACCCCAAAGTAATTTAAAAAAAAGTAAGCTCAAAACTAACACCCGACCACTGAAAGTTCAATGAAAACGCCAAACAGAGGAGGCCTAGCATTTTCATTAGCCGTCCCCCGACTTGACAATGCCTTGAACAAAATATTACCTACAACTTAAAAGGCCAATAAATGTTATTTTGTTTACTTTTTAGAGTTTTTGTTTTCGTGTGATGTTTCAGTAGTCGGGTTTTTATTACCTAAGTATTTTTATTTAGTATGTGTAATATAGGATGCCTATGCTGGTGAATGAGCCCGTTTGTTAAATAAACGATTATTATTTTGCAAATCTGGAATACCATACGCAATTTATACAGGTTGAAATTGAAAACATGCGACAAACCGAAATGGGAGATTGTACTCATCATTATGAACAACTAAGGGACCAAAGATGCAATCGCAAAAAGAAAAAACAGTTGTTCCCTACATTTTAACGAGTCATGCGAACATAAATGTAGGGAACAGATGTTTTTTTTTTCGCGATTGCATCTTTGGTCCCTTAGTAAAAGTTGTTCATAATGATGAGTACAATCTCCCATTTCGGTTTGTCGCATGTTTTCAATTTCAACCTGTAGAGTCCTTTCTTGAAAAAAATATACATTGATGCATTGAATGTGTAGATAATGTTGATGGAAAATGATTTGATGGTTTTTACTTTCAGTTCTACCTGAACCTTCTCAAAATATACCAAACTCAGAATAAGCAGGAATCTACCGAGTTGGAAAATCATTACGAAGAAATTTTATGGTCACGGTCCAAACGGCAGATGATAACGTAGGTATTACTGCGATCACACAATAAATAGTTTAACATTTCAAAAAGTATTAGGTGGGCGATTCCTTGAATATGTGGAGGGTGGGTCAATTTTTTTTCTCGTTTTTCAAATATAATATGCTCAGCATTAAAAAGGTGCCAAATGGTGTCGTTATTTTATATGTAAAGTTTTATTAGATTATTTCAAGTTTTATTGTAAAACAAAAATTTCAAGTAGATTTTTGACGTCACTCTACTAATACTTAACTCATGTTTTTGATATCTGATTTCATGTGTAATACTTTTTAGTAATGATAAATACGAAATTGTTTGGTTGAATTCAAGAACAAAGGTGTAAGAAGGGGCTGGGGGCGGGGAAAGTTCAGACAAGTGATGCGCGATTTATTGATAAAACAATCAGTGTCGCGCGTTACGTAATACAGTGCAGTTAGTTGTTTTACGTCATTAGAAAAATGTAACGCACTCAAAATAGTTGGAAATGTCCCTTATTTGGTGATTTATGTGATTTAAAAAACAACCTATTGCCAACTTACGCAGATGTTGTGAAGTATTATGAGTGGACTCGACACAGCTTATAATTTGAGAGGGAAACGAAAAAAGAGCCGACGTATAAAGAAATAGAGGCCATTTTAGTTTCAAAACTGATACAAATATGGGCGAAATCATCTATTCCCACAATAGAACCAAAACGAATGAAGGTAATGTTACAAATGATAATTTAAAATGCAAAAAACTTCTTAAGTCTCACACGAAAATACCTAAAAACAAGTTGGAAGAGTTTCGTCTTGGAAGTAAAGTTTTGTTTGATATTTCGGCTTGCAAGTATCGAGATTTTCTTAAATGTATTTGCCCTAAGAACAAAAAAATACTGTTACGAGCTTGAGGTTCGTGACAATTCAAAACTTCCAATATAAATGACCAAAGATGACACTTTAATTAAACACACTAATTACAAAATACAATTTCACTACTGATCACTCTTAATCGCACTTGAAGATCACTTACGATGTTCTCGCCTGTATCGCTTGACCAATACTGCCAGGTCTTGATCCGTTCCTGTCTTTTTATAGGGCCCTAGGAACATTCGTGAAACTTCTTTTGTAGAAACATTTAGAATATTCGAGTACATACCGGCCCCGACTGAACAGATGTTGACAATTCTAGAAGAGTCTGGTATCAAAATTTCTAGAGAGATCTTGACTCAATTAATTCTGCTACTCGATACTAGATGGCGCTAGTGGTACCTCATTACTTTAGCTTTAGCGCGTAACAATACCTACAAGAGAGCACAGCTTTATAATAGACCGATGTACTATCAGGCCAATGATGACAGGTGGCATAGACGTTGACACAACAAAACAAATTACAAGAGCACTGAAAAGAAAGTTATTACGAGAAAAATCTGAGAGGAAACGACAAAAAGTAGCCGAAATATGTACGGATGATTTAAGTAGCACATCTGAATCCGAATGTGTCCACTCCATTCGAATTGTGAAGAACCAACCCAAATTCTGGTGCATTCAAGTACTGATTTGGTGAGTAATAGGTACTACAACTGCAGTTGATTAATATACTTTTCTATCGAAAACATGCGACAGATTCGGAGTGTTAGACAGGGTAAGAGCAGCAATTGCATCAGTAGTTCTATGACCGTAGCGTAACAACATCTATACATATTACCCGGAGGAAATTCTAAAAATTATAATGAATTCCGCATCAAAATCCATTGCGTTGTTTAGAAGAACAACGCGGTCACACGGACAGACATGCAAAGGCGATTCAAAGAATCATGGCGACATCCTTACGTCAATTTGTACAAAAAAAAGTTCATTTAGAGCGTTCAAATAATTTTCCAATGTTGTGAATACATTATCAGAAGTAGATTGATATGCATATCATATTTTTAAAACCCCGCATAGTTAAAATATTTTTAAAACCAGTTTTTGTTTCATCTCGTTGTTGTATTAAAAAAAAAAACTAAGTGACATTAACAGATAAGAGATGTGAATCGTTTTTTACATACAGTGCTGCTAAGAGTTGAAAACTTACATTGATTAATCATTATTTGTGACATTTTCCATAAAACGAAGGATAGATTGTGTGAAAGATGATATGGGTAGAAAGGGTGTACTTATAAACTGGGATAAGGGCGGGAGGATGACACCCACATCACATTCGCACTGCTCCGGCAGTAGCAGCAGTACCTACGACACCAACCATCTACATTGAGGATAACACCCACATCACATCCGCACTGCTCCGGCCGTAGCAGCAGTACGACACCAACCTCTACTAGAGGATTACGGTCTACATTGAGGATTGTATAGATTGTGTCTACCGGTAGAAGACGTCAAATTATTATCAAGCTTGTTTAAATATTGATGGGCGAACCTTAATCTGTTGAAAGTGTAATACGTTCATTATGAAATGATAATTATAAAGCACATCAGGTTATAGGTCTAGTAAAAATGGGTGCGCCAAAGTTCACCTACATTTTCAACTCCGATAATTGGAAATTCGAAAATGTTCTTCCTAACATTTTTCATCCTAACAATCACAATTCCTAACTACTCTGTCTCTAATGTTCATAATCCCGAAGCATTCAACTTCATAATGTCAGTAGCAATAAACATCTATTATACTTTTATTTGTTTTCCTATATTTTCTCAACATAACCATCTTTTACACTATTATTCAAAGTCATATCTTTTTTGTTTAGATTTATCCATAGGTTAGGTGAGGTTAGAACTGTGACCAACTACGCGCGAGCCGAGCGAGCGAAGCGAGCGGTGCCGCGGCAGCGGCCGGCGAGCGCTACCTCGAAATTGGTCGCGAAAGTTTTCTAAGTATTTTTTTCATAGTGCGCCCAAGACGACACTCTGACCTAAATTTCATTCATTTGTTTCTTTCTGAGTATGAGTGAAAATATTATGGTAATTATATTTAGGGATAAAAGCGTTATGATAAAAAACAGTAGGAGTTTAAATATATTTACATTAATGATATGATTAATTACAATTTTCGGAAACATGAGTGTTATGAACATCGCCGGCAGCACTACAAATAGTATGAATGAAAACTTTAGGATGAAAATTTTTAGGAAGAGTGATCATTCGGATTACAAATCATTAGGAAGAACAATTTCGGATAAAGAACTTTAGGTGAGCCAATATGGATCCAATAAAAATACAACATCTTGATTAATGTCTTTATTTCTCTTTTACAAAAACATGATTTAAATGCTGAGCTGGTAGTAAAATGTTATCTTGATACCTATGCCTATCCCAAATACCAAACAACTGTCATTGTATGGGCAGCATGGGCATAACCCGATTGAGGTATTTATGTTCTGGGGGCACAACTACCGAGCGTTCCAGAATATAAGAATGTAATGCTAGCTGCCCACGGGATTCTTCTTATATTCAAAGGCTCAGTCATTTTAAAATGTGTTCTCTTGAACACCGAAGAGACGTGACGGACCAAATCCTTCTTTATAAAATTGTAAACGGCTTTCTAAATGTTCCCGATCTTCTGATGCAATTAAGTATAGCTGTACCCCGACAGAAAGCTATTAGATCTAGTCGTGAAACTATTACCTTTGCCACTACTGCAAGTCGTACTAACCTTGGTAGCACCGCACCCATGAACCGTCTAATGGGAAATTACAATAAAATTGCCACACGAACCAATAGCATCGACATCTTCTCTAACCCTTTACGACAATTCCGATCGAAACTTCTAACCAACTCGGAGACTCTAGTCGTCAGTACGACACGATCCGCCTCCTAATTAACTTCCATTGCTTGTTTGTCAGAATATTTTTTGTTTTTTGTATTCCAATTAATTTATTACTTTAATGTAAGTGATCTAACTAGCGATATCTTGTGTGTTTTTTTAATTACTCTGCTAGCGCTGTGCACTTCTGTAAGTGACTAATTTCACAATTCCTTAAAATGTTTGTGATTCCTGCTTGTGTTTGTCGTAGTGAATAAGTCGTTGAAGTGCCTTCTCAATAAATAAATAAATAAATAAATAATGTAATGTAATGTCGAGAATATAAGCACAAAGTCAAAGATAAGTGTGACATTCAAAAGTCCGTCGTAGAAGCTGAGTTTTAGGGTAAAGCAGAAATGAAATGTTCAAGAAAGGAGCCAAAACTGTTAAAGCGAAAATAAAATAAAACCGAAGCAAGAATACTGAAGAATACACACAACACAGTCGACGATCCAAAGATAGTCTGGTCTATGGCCTGGCGTCATGGCGTGGCGTTTATAGTGTGTTATCTATGGTCTGGCGGCTCTTACACTGACTGCCGCCATTTCGTTCTGAAATAATGAGCTCCTCTTTAAACTATTTACTTATAACATTATATTTTTATTGCGGGGTTTTAAAAATATTGTAAATGCCTGAATGTACTTTTTAGACACTAAAGAGGATAACAATTAGAATTGCAACTTCTCTAAAAATCTTTATTTTTTTGTACTAATCCTGCCGTGATTCTTTTTAATTTCTATAGATGGCTGTCTCAGATTACTAGATTAGTACCTAAGTAATTTATGTTCAAGTTCATGACATAGTTATTTACATTATCATCTTATTCAATATTGTACTTCGAATCGGAGACTCGACAAAAATCGATGCTCGCGTTTCTTAGTTGCATTTGTCTCAAAGGAAAACTGGTATTACGTCCCATGTACCAATTACATACTTGATTTATGCATAACGTAACAAAGAACGGACTTAAGGAAAAATGTTTTCCTTCATATTGTTATTGCCACACTACGCGTGTAACCACGAATACACACTGAAACAGGATAATATCTAACACTAACTTGTAACATAGACCTTTGGAAAACAGATTTAATTATTTGGAACTGAACAAAATCGTTATAATACAGTTTTGTACACTAATTTGCTTAGAAATCAGGAATCTAATTCCCAACTCTGGTGCCTACTATTAAAATGCACAAAATAAGAACTAAGCGATTCTCTCAAGTGATATTTTCCAAAACCTACAGAATGTCATGAGAAATTGTAGTTTCTCATGACATTCTCTACAAGCACAAGCACCAATTAGGCTGAGAGGCAGCACTTTTCGAATGTCAAAATTATAGTCCCGCAAAAACACCGCCTTTCACCACTTCCTAGTTCTTTAGCTGGGAAAAGTGATTCAACAAACTCCCCAGCAGCACAGCTGTCTGTTCAGTTAAATAAACTTGATTCTATACAATAGTACGTATGCAAAGTAATTAGTTAATTACCATTATGAGACACAGAACATTGAATTAAATCATTTGCCATAAATGTCGGCTAGCCATGCCAATATATCGACAAATACAATGAAAACTATACTCAAGCAAAAAACAATGTTAACAAATTCAATTCAATTCAATTTATTCATTAACAATTTACATTGTGTTTGAAATATTACTACATAATAAAAATTAAAATAAACACTCATAAAAACACTTAACACAACAACATTAAAAACATAAGTCACATACAATAATATTATTCGATGTCAACTCACTAAAATTTAAAACAGTAAATAATTAAAAAAAAGTACCAATAAAATAGTTTGATGTCAACGTCAATAAATAAAAGGAATAATAATACAGTAGTCACAAAAAAAAAACAGACAGTTACTTAAGTTGACTGGAAAAAAAATAAAAAAAATCGGTTGGTCATATTTTAATCACATATCGTCAACGGAGTAGAGACACTTATCTAATAGGAACGCTTCATCCCATCTCAAGGACCAAGCTTCATCTTAATACCAAAATAAAAGCTTCCAGGTATAAAGGGCGTGATAGCTTAATATGTAATGCTGGATTATGTTCACATAGCTGTTACGACAAAAGGCACCACTCGAGGTCAAAAATATTATACTATAGGACCATCGATGTAAAATAAACAAACAGGAAGTTTACAGGAACAAAACCATAACCATTGCCCTCCTCGCCATATTTGAAGGAAGGACCCGAGCCCGACGCTACCGCAAGCAGTGACATCCAAAGGAGCATGACGAACATAATCCCATATGACTTCATGATCCTCAGTTGAATAAGCAAGTCACTAGCTAGACTGACGAGCATTAATTTCAATAGCAAGCAACAAATCCCTAAAGTGCCTACGTAAAAACGTACGTAGACACATTTTTCCTTATTTAATTTCCCTAGCAACAAAAAGGATGGTCATTTGTACAATGTACATGTCGCAGTATATTGAAAACATAGAATATTTGTGAAAACCCTAGGACTGCAAACGACCCCCGAGAATCCCAATTGCATAACACACTTTCTTTCATAATCCCTTGCTTCATATGTTTGAAAAAATCGTTTGCTCGACCACGATAAATGTTGTCAAATTGAATAGCATTGCAATTATTAGTGTGTTTAAGTAAGAATTCGTAACCATATTATCCGGATAAATATTGTACAAATACAGCTTAACTTAAGCCACAGGCAGTGAAGCGGGATGCACCAATTACGTAAACGAAAACGTTAAATACGAAAACGTTATAGAACATTATGCACTAACGAATGCGTTTGTAGCTGCACCTACGTCATGTTATATGCATCCATTCATCATGCGCGCGCGCCGGTGGCTGGTGTAATACTGTCGACCCAGGCCCGGCGCAAGCTTTTATATGTGAGCCATAATGCGAACATTTTCGTCTTACCGACATATGATTTGTTTATTTTATTATAATATGCATGTAGGTAGCCTTAAATAATATTGTAAATATTTTTGTATATAATAGGTGTAGTTTGGCAATATATTCATTCTAATCTCAACCGTCTTTCACTTCACACTCTACCAGGGACTCCTACCTCAACAGTGGTGACCCCGACGTGATTACAAAGCTACAATGACATCCAACGTAGATTTGAAGAAAGACGAGCAAGAAGTGTCCGGTGTGTCAGCTACTCTTCGCATTCCACCGATCTGGCGCGACAGACTGCGGTTATGGTTCGCGCAATTCGAAGCCATCGTTTCTCCACACAAGAAGGGAGACAAGGCAATGTACGAGCTCGTCATTGGCCAGCTGGAACGCCAGGATATCGACGAAATAGCCGACATAATCCTCCGACCACCAGAAACCGACAAATACGAAACGTTGAAGAAACGATTACTGCAGGTTTACGAAGAATCCGAACAAAGACAAGTCCAGCGATTGTTGTCTGAAATGGAACTAGGTGATATGAAGCCGTCACAATTATTGCGGCGCATGAAAAACCTCGCTGGTGACAACATATCTGACTCGGCGCTACGTATCATGTGGACGAACCACCTACCACAGTCAGTCCGCGCTGTCCTCGCAGTCAGCGACAACATCGCGAAGAAGTCAGACATCGACGATCTCGCGCAAATGGCTGATAAGATCCTGGAACATTCACATCCACAAACTATCGCTGCTGTCTCCACCTGTACAAGCCAAGCGACAACTCACGAGATGACCATTACAGAGAAACTTACTGAGAAGATTGACTTACTAACTCGTGAGATCGCCGAACTGAAAACGAATCAATCATCGTATCGGCACAGACGACCATTTCGAAGATATCGTTCCAGGTCACGAACACCATCTAGACCCCGCTCCAACCGCAGTGATTCATCGTTTCGAAATGATAGGACCTGTTACTATCATCGAAAGTTCGGAAAACAAGCTCAACGGTGCACACGTCCTTGCAATTTTGAAGACCCAAAGACGACCTCGGAAAACTAAAACCTGCGTTGGCTGAGGCGGCAACCGGCGCGAGAACACTTTCACACCGCCTATTTATCACCGACAGGAACTCACGCCTGTCGTTCCTGATTGACACCGGCGCCAACATCTCTGTCATTCCGAAGAAAGCCGGTATGAAGGCTACACCTACAAGTTTTTGCCTATATGCGGCCAACAATACTTCTATTTCCACATACGGTGAGAAGACACTCGAATTGGACCTCAAACTACGAAGACCATATCGCTGGAAGTTTGTTATCGCAGCAGTCAGCAAACCAATCATCGGCGCTGATTTTCTGAGGCACCATCGCTTATTAGTCGACATCGCTGGCGAACAACTCATCGATAAAGTCACGAACTTATTCGTAAGGGCACCAATGTCATACTCCAACGAGCCAACGGTACGAAGCATAGACATGGAACATCCGTACCACCAGCTTTTAGCAGAATTCCCCAACATCGCTCGACCATCATCAATGAAAGAAACACCAAAGCATCGGGTCGAACATCACATCGAAACCACCGGTCCGCCATTGTATTGCAAGACTCGACCATTAGCACCGCACCTCTATCCGGCTGTGAAGAAAGAATTCGAAACCATGATGCAACAGGGTCTGTGCCGACCAAGCAAGAGCCCGTGGTCAAGCCCACTACATGTAGTTCCCAAGAAAAATGGTGACATACGTGTATGTGGAGACTATAGAAGATTGAACGCGGTTACGAAACCCGACCGCTACCCAGTTCCACGTCTTAAAGATTTTACATATCTTCTCCACGGCAAAAAGATCTTCACCACATTAGACCTCTGCCGTGCATATCAACAACTGCCCGTGTATGGACCCGATATTGAGAAGACAGCAATAACAACACCGTTCGGGTTATATGAATTTCCTCGCATGTGTCCCGGACTTATGAACGCTGGACAAACATTTCAGCGGTTCATCCATCAAGTGCTCAGCGGATGCGACAACACTTTTCAATTTATCGATGACGTCATCGTTGCTTCTGAAAACAAGGACAAACATTATGATGATCTACGTGCTGTCCTACAAAGATTAGACGATTACGGGATTACCATAAACCCGTCGAAGTGCGTCTTTGGCAAGCAAACTGTCAAGTTCCTCGGCTATGATGTATCAGAAGAAGGAATCAAACCACCACTAGAAAAAGTCAAAGCTATTACCGACTACCCCAAGCCTGAAAACATTCAAGAACTACGACGTTTCCTTGGGATATTGAACTTTTATCGTGACAGTTTACCCAACGCTGCAGGTATTCAAGCACCACTGAATGCATTCCTGCACAACTCGAAAAAACGAGACAAAACCAAGATCAACTGGACAAAACAAGCTGAAGAAGCCTTTGAAGCGTGCAAAGTGGGCATACAGAACGCCACTATGCTTGCTCATCCATCACCGTCTACGAAAAACGCATTATCTCTAATGTGCGACGCATCGAACACCTGCGCTGGCGCTGTTATACAACAACGGGTCAACAACAATTGGATTCCTCTCGGCTACTTCTCAAAGAAGTTTTCTGATACGCAGCAGCGATACAGCACATTCGATAGAGAGTTGTTGGCAATCTATATGGCTGTGAAATATTTTCGCAACATATTCGAAGGACGTGAACTCATAATCTACACCGATCATAAACCGCTCACATACGCCATTCACAAACCACCGTCAGCTAGCGACACGCAGCGGCGAACACGGCAACTACTGTTTATCAGCGAGTTCACAACAGATATTCGGCATATTAGCGGAACAGATAACGTAGTAGCCGATGCCCTTTCGCGAGTTGAGACAATCGACGTACCAACTCCAATCGACTACGTACAGCTAGCTACAGCGCAAGAGCGAGACGACACGATACCAACACTTATCAAACAAACCAACATTCAACTAAAGAAAATCACGGTTCCCGGAACAATCAAGCCAATATACTGCGAAACATCGACAGGAAGCTTACGACCGTATTTGCCAAATGACTATCGTTGCATCGCTTTCAAGGCCGTGCACAACTCTAGTCATCCCGGCATAAGAACGACGCGGAAAATGATTCAAGATCGGTATTTCTGGCCATCAATGAACGTCGACATTGGCAACTGGGCAAGACAATGTACAGCGTGTCAACAATCAAAAGTACAACGTCACACGCGCAGCGACATCGAAACGTTCCCGATCTGCGAAAGATTCCAACATACACATATAGACATCGTTGGTCCGCTACCTACGTCAGCACACGGACACCGGTACCTGCTAACAATCATCGACCGCGCCACACGCTGGCCCGAAGCTATCCCAATGCAAGACATGACGTCAGAAACTATAGCAAATAACGTCTATGAAACATGGATATGCCGTTTCGGTTGTCCAACCACAATCACGACAGATCAAGGACGACAGTTTGAGAGTCAGCTGTTTCACGAACTCGCAAAACTATTGGGCGCTGAGAAAACGCGTACTACTGCCTACCACCCGCAGAGTAATGGAATCGTCGAACGTTGGCATCGATCACTAAAAGCGGCACTCATGGCAAGACTCGCGGACAACAACAAGTGGCTGAATGAACTACCTACAGTGCTCATGGGACTTCGTGCTGTAGCCCGGACCGATACCCATACAAGCCCGGCTCAACTAACATACGGACAAGCACTACGTCTACCCGGCGACTTCATATCACCATCTACGAGCAACACAAGAATGAGTCACGACTGTGCGGAACAATTACATCGAATTATCACTCAACTTACGCCATCGTATGTGCCGCATAGCAACAAGCGCAGTATGTTCGTGCATAAAGATCTGCAAACATGCAACTCAGTGTTTCTACGAATAGACACCATCCGCAAGTCACTGCAACGACCGTACGAAGGGCCTTACCTTGTCTTGGAAAGAAACGACAAGTACTTCAAGATACAGATGCCCGGCAGAACTGCAAACGTCTCCATTGACCGCCTTAAACCTGCGTACACAATCAACACAGACAGCGAACATCGCACCGCGAACATAACTTCAAGCTCAACATCATCTTCGACTACAGACCCTAAGACATCAGTGAATGATGAGCGGAGAACCAGATCCGGAAGGCTCGTGAAGATGCCCGTACGCTTCGCTTGAGGGGGAGTCCTGTAGCTGCACCTACGTCATGTTATATGCATCCATTCATCATGCGCGCGCGCCGGTGGCTGGTGTAATACTGTCGACCCAGGCCCGGCGCAAGCTTTTATATGTGAGCCATAATGCGAACATTTTCGTATTACCGACATATGATTTGTTTATTTTATTATAATATGCATGTAGGTAGCCTTAAATAATATTGTAAATATTTTTGTATATAATAGGTGTAGTTTGGCAATATATTCATTCTAATCTCAACCGTCTTTCACTTCACACTCTACCAGGGACTCCTACCTCAACACGTTGATTGGTTAACAAGCAATATTTTTACCTCATAACCAACCAGAATAAAGACAATATAAATTGACTCACAGACGAGGGGTTCGTATCTAAATAATAACAGGCGCATGGGTTGACGCTACAGCCACGGTCGGTTCGTAGATGAGTGACCATCTATTACATAACGAGGCCTCCATGTCTGGGAAAGGGTTACTGGCTGTCATTCATAGATCTTTGACAGCCGTTGCAGCCCAAAAGTCGGACAACCTGTCTTACTAATGGGTATCGTGTAACCCAGTAATCGGGTCGTGGAGGCCAGATAGGCAGTCGCTCCATGGTTGACAGTTGCTGACGTCAACATAGTTTGGAAAAGGTAAGGCAGATGGATTAAGATTGAATCTCAGATTAGCCAATCAGCGTTCAAGTTACCAATCGTCCTTAACAAATTGGGACTATTATAATGATCCTGACAATCATCATCATCATTTCAGCCGGAAAACGTCCACTGCTGGACATAGGCCTTCCCCAATTTGGGGGGGCTTGCCATAATCGCCACGCTTGGCAGGCG
This sequence comes from Antitype chi, assembly GCA_947359405.1. NCBI lineage: Eukaryota > Metazoa > Arthropoda > Insecta > Lepidoptera > Noctuidae > Antitype > Antitype chi. The sequence continues at coordinate 7,492,459 of OX375836.1, forward strand.
GGTTGGCGATCGCAGTATGGTGGTAAAATGCATAGAGAACGCTGCTGCACATTCTCTAGTAAGTCCCTTAGTCGCCTCCTACGACACACACGGGAAGAGATGGGATGGTGCTATTCTTTACGTCCGGCCCCACACGGAACCCTGACAATAGCTCATACCATTATGGAAATCATTCTTAGTTTCCAAAAATCCGATCCTATAAAGTAATCCTAGGATTTTCGCGAAGATTCGATTTATCCAATTATCCTGCTACATACGCAATGACTTATTGTTGCAAATATTGTTGACTTCAGATCCTTTGCATATTCTGAAGTTAGCAGTTTCATAGAACAAGGAAAACAACATGTCCATTTTAATAATGAGCGTGTCAATAATTTTAATACATTGCTCAGAAGTAAAATTACAACACACGGGTAAGAAATTTTAAGTTTTCTATGTGTTTAATTTCTACGCGACTTCTTCAGAAAAAAATACACTTCTTCTAAGTGTAGTTTTTTCTCGGATATTCGAATGTATGTTAGTCTATTCCTTTGACGCAGCCTGTAAGCTTTAGGCACCAATTAACGAGAAGCGTGTAGAGCTAGCAACTAAAAGGAAATTGGCGATTAATGAGCGCAAGTGTGTGAACGGCGACGAGCGATTTCTCGCTGGTAGGCGCATACCTAGCGTGTGGCCGATGTGGCCCACCATGCCAGGGTCGATGCGCGAGTAGTCTCTTAGATACCTCTTGTCTCTACGACAAACGAGTACTCGCCGGCGGTGTGAGAAGTCAGCGATTAACGAATATTATACAGGACCAAATTAATAATTAAATTAAATTAGCTGGCAATACTTAACCCACGTTTTGGGTATCGATATCAAAACAATGAAACAATTTTTTTTTGCGTCATTCCAACTTTGTGCAAAACTTTAAATGGCACTGACAGGCAACCAAAGGACTGTTATGTTTTGGTTTTTGAAAAATCGTAAATTTTGTTCCGCGAAAAGTTACAAAAACAGCTGATCGATTACGGGCATATTGTCCTTCGCGCATCGAACGAAGTAAATTGTTTTTTTTTGTTCCATTCGTTTTCGATACCGATATCCAACACATGGGTAAAGTATAGCCAGCTAATCGGTTGGAGTGTAGCCTTAGGGGCACTATGGAGCGAGGACTTAGGAAAATTTGGTTTTTTGGTCAGAGTGTCGTTGTACCTTACTTGAGGGAGTGCTTGCTTCGCAGTCACTAATTAAATGAATTGATTTTTTGTTTTTATTAATTAAAGCGTCTTCTTTAATTTTATTTATAGCGGTGTGTATCTGCAAAGATATCCATAGGTTAGGTTAGGTTAGAACTGTGACCAATAACGCGCGAGCCGAGCGAGCGAAGCGAGCGGTGCCGCAGCAGCGGCCGGCGAGCGCTACCTAGAAATTGGTCGCGAAATTTTTCTGAGTATTTTTTTCATAGTGCCCCAAGACGACACTCTGACCAGCTAATCGGCTACTTTAATTTGATGGTTTAAGTAGATTAATATACAGGTAACTAATGTATCTCTTTTACTTACACGGGTGACGGGACCTTTAGTTCGTTTCGTAAGCGAGAAATTGGTTGATAGCTAGTCGGTTCCTCGTCGCCCGTAAAACAGGTGCGCAACCCTCCGTGGTTGGTTATTTGTATTTGAATTCATTGCTGTTGTTAGATATGTATGTCACGCCCATACCCAAGAGCTTTGTCACTAATTTCCTTAGAGGGATTCTTAAGAAATCTGGTACAGTCACAACAGTGGTTCTACGAAATTACCAATAAAATCGCCCTTATTGCTACGACTTAATGGCGCTGTTGCCTGTACGTATGATGACAATGATATTCTGCATTCCAGATAAACAGAGTATTATTTTTCGTTTTCAAGAGAAATATGGGACTGACTTCATTGTTGAAAGATATCAACCACTTGACATCGTTTTGGACAATTTTTTCGCTCAATATGCGTGGTAAGTGTGTGGTTAAGCACTTATTTCATTTATTAATTGTAGGTAAAGTAAAGCCGCATCTACCCAATAAAGGGTAGGACTATAATCAGCCTATAATGTTCCCACTGCTGGGACATGGCGAAACTTAAGGGTTCCGTCACTAAATAAAATGAGTAAAGCATACTGAGCTTGCAGAAGGATAATGAGCATGTTTCTTATTTATTGTCGGTTTCAGGTGCCTGAAGTTTCATTACACTGGTCCAGATGACTTATTTATTCAACATATAACTTTTGAAGGCAATAGTGACTCGGTCATGGGTGTAAGTACAAAATGTATTACTACTCTCTGATTTTTAATTAGCTAGAATAAAATGAAAAGTCAAAATCAAAAGTCATTTATTCAAACTAGGCTGAGAGTCAGCACTTTTTGAACGTCAAAATTACATAAGACAGTCCCCAAAAAATTCCCGCCCTTTACCACTTCCTAGTGCTTTAGCTAGGAACAAGAAGTGGCGGAACAAACTCCCCAGCAGCACAGCTGTCTGTTAAGTTGAAAGAACTTGATTCTATACAATAACAGGTAAGTACTCATAATTAACATTCAACAATAAATGAAAAAAAAAATCACTAATAAAAAAAATGGTATAAACAATAAAATAAAATAAATAATGATATGAAGTAATTCATATGACCTGCCAGTAGGTAAGCTAATTCTGGTGTAAGAACACAAACGTTGTCTTGAGTTAATCACAGCGACCAACAATTCTTATCGGCAGCTGTTTCTATCACTTAAGGTGAACCTAGTCCACATTTTTTGCATACAAACTTCGGGAGTGTTTTACACCACTGTCTGACATGGCACATCCAAAGTAAAATAGGATATCGTTTAGTGATACTAAAATAAAAACCCATTAAAAAGTTTGGAGCCAACAAAGATTCGTTTTTCTTGCTAATTTTACTTAAGTTTGGGCGTGTTTAAGTAATAAAAGAAGTGTAAAATCTCCAAAACCAAGTCGGTACAGACAAAGTTCAACTATCGAAAAGTTCAATAAACTTTATTGGTCATTTATTTATGCGTTGGCTTTTTCATAAAACCCGATCTTCCAAAAGACTTTTCTAAATTGATTTTTTTACTATAAATGACGCCATTTTTTTACTATAAATGATCCTGCATCTCACTCAATAACGTTGTGCGTGTAGACTAGCGTCTAACTGCTCATCACCGATACTATCTCTGTCGGACACGAAGCCTGGTGAGACAGCGTGATTTTTAACTAGACCCACCAGTGAGTTCGAGCCAGCGACTAGGTTCCCCTTAACTGTCATGTTGGAGCAGTGGTGTCCCAGTGGTAACGGCCGTGACTTACGAGTTGTAGGTCGTAAGCTCGAACCCAGACAGGCGCTTTACTTTGTGTAAATTTTATAAATTATTTCTTCACCAATACTCTCAAAACGGTGACGGCAAACATCGTGAGGAAACCGGCATGTCCCAGAAACAAAAATTCGAAAACATGTGACATCTACCCACACGCACTGGGCCCGCGTGGTGGATTAGGGCCCACTCCCTCTCGCCAAGAGAGGAGGCCAGTGTCGCAGCAGTGGGAACGATATAGACTGATTATGATGAACTGTCATGTTGGCAGAAAAGCTCTATTGCAGCTGTCATTTTATTCTAGCTAATTAAAAATCAGAGTATAATGACCGCCCCTACTGCGCATGATTTTTACGATTTGTCAATACATCGAGATTAATTTATTACAAGCTGTGCCCGCGACTTCGTCCACGTGGAATAGTAATTTTTTTATTATTAAATCAAAATAAATACAAATTCTAAAATAAAAGTAGCCTAAGTTACTCCTTATTACATCAGCTATCTGCCAGTGAAAGTCCCGTTAAAATCGGTCCAGCCGTTTCACAGATTAGCCAGAACAAACAGACAGACAGCCAAACATAAAAAAAAATATTTTGGTATATGTACCGTATACATACCTACATCCATAATATGCATTTAGTAAAGAGCGGATATTTTAATATTACCAACAGACACTCCAATTTTATTTATCTGTATGTACTCGTATGTATGTAAGATAAGATAAATAATGTTAGATTAAAATTAAGGTGAGAGTTCCAGGGTACCCCGAAATTAAAATTTTCTTACGTTTATAGCAATTTACAGTTCAGTACCTATCAAGCTGTATGTTGAACAAAGTATGATTCGCGACCGTTACAAAGTCATAATCAATTTTAGTCATCAACACACCCCCCCCCCCCCCTTCGACGGTCCCTACGTATAATCCCCTAACTACTCAAACTCAAACTCAAAAACTCGAAATAGTTAATGAATCGAGTTAATCAACATTCTACCTTTGCGCTGACCTGCAAATTACGGAATAAATCTAAAAGACGGTAAAAACCGCATCAAAAACCGTTAACGTGGTTTTTACCGAAAAATAACGCGGACACATAGACCACATGAAAAGCGACTTTAATTTATAAAATTTATAGAAATAAATAGGTACGGTCAACTGTGGCATCTTTACTTTCCATGAGCAACTTTGTCAATGAGAACTGTACTTAAATTTCTTTCGATAACTAAAAATCTGTGGCCGCTATTAAATATCGAAGCGATACAGAAGTAGAATAATCTACTAATTGTAACAAATTTTTAGTAATCGAGAGGAATTTAATTCAGCACAAATTAGTAAAGTTGCTAATGGAAAGTTAAGTTGCCACAGTTGACGGCAATTAAGTTATAAAAAATATATAAATTGTTACCACGCACTTAATAGTCAGTTGATTTCGAATAGCTTTAATTAACATATTTAGAAGAGACAGCCAGTCTCTAAATCTGACAAATGATTATTAAACTAACAATTAAATGTTCATGTGTTTAGGTCCCCAATGTAACGGACAACATGATCTCAAAGTGGTGGTGCGTAGTTCTACAACAGCACAAAGATGGAAAGCCATACAGTTATCATGGCCGCCACTACACAGCACAGAATATTGTTTTTAGCCTTCGCTCAAGTAAGTTGTAACTAATTATGTAAAGTTTGCGATACAATCATTTGGTTCCTAAGTTAGCCTAGCGTTTTCCTTAAAATACGAGTAAGTATTATTTTTACATCAAAGTGAGAGAACTATGGTATGTTCCAAAAGGGCTTATTAGTCAACTCGCACAAATTAACTCGGCCGAAAATGAAACAATTTAAATTTTTGCGTCATTCCAACTTTGTGCAAAACTTTAAATGACACTGACAGGCAACCAAACGACCGTTATGTTTTGGTTTTTGAAAAATCGTATAAAACTTTGTTCCGCGAAAAGTTACAAAAACAGCTGATCGATTACGGGCATATTGTCCTTCGCGCATCGAACGAAGTAAATTGTTTTTTTTTTGTTCCATTAGTTTTCGATACCGATCTCCAACACATGGGTAAAGTATAGCCAGCTAATCGGTTGGAGTGTAGCCTTAGGGGCACTATGGAGCGAGGACTTAGAAAAATGTGGTTTTTTGGTCAGAGTGTCGTTGTACCTTACTTGAGGGAGTGCTTGCTTCGCAGTCACTAATTAAATGAATTGGTTTTTTGTTTTTATTAATTAAAGCGTCTTCTTTAATTTTATTTATAGCGGTGTGTACCTGCAAAGATATCCATAGGTTAGGTTAGGTTAGAACTGTGACCAATAACGCGCGAGCCGAGCGAGCGAAGCGAGCGGTTCCGCGGCAGCGGCCGGCGAGCGCTACCTAGAAATTGGTCGCGAAATTTTTCTAAGTATTTTTTTCATAGTGCCCCCAAGACGACACTCTGACCAGCTAATCAGCTAATTTAATTTGATGGTATATGTAGATTATTAAACAGATAACGAATGTATCTCTTTTACTTACACGGGTGACGGGACCTTTAGTTCGTTTCATAAGCGAGAAAATGGTTGATAGCTAATCGGTTCCTCGTCGCCCGTAAAACAGGTGCGCAACCCTCCGTCCGTGGTTGGTTATTTGTATTTGAATTGTTGTATTTGAATTTATTGCGGTTGTTAGATATGTTTGTCTTTCCCTTACCCAGGAGCTTGGTCATTAATTTGCTCAGAGGGATTCTTAAGAAATCTGGTACAGTCACATCAGTAGTTCTACGAAATTACCAAGAAAATCGCCCTTATTGCTACGATTTAATAGCGCTGTTGCCTGTACGTATGATGACGATGATATTCTGCATTCCAGATAAACAGAATATTATTTTTCGTTTTCAAGAGAAATATGGGACTGACTTCATTGTTGAAAGATATCAACCACTTGACATCGTTTTGGACAATTTTTTCGCTCAATATGCGTGGTAAGTGTGTGGTTAAGCACTTATTTCATTTATTAATTGTAGGTAAAGTAAAGCCGCATCTACCCAATAAAGGCTAGACTACATAACATACACATAATCAGCCTATAATGTTCCCACTGCTGGGACATAGGCCTCCTCTCTGTGAGAGGGAGAGGGCCGTACTTCATGCGCTGGCCCAGTGCGGCTTGGTAGATGTCGTGAACCTAGTCCACATTTTTTGCATACAAACTTCGGGAGTGTTTTACTCCATTGTCTGACATGGCACATCCAAAGTAAAATATAATATCGTTTTGTCTCCTTATTAATATTGTCTGCACGGAAACAGAATACTAAAATAAAGACCCATTAAAAAGTGAGGAGCCAACAAACATTAGTTTTTCTTGCTAATTTTACTTAACTTTGGGCGTGTTTAAGTAATAAAAGAAGTGTAAAATCTCCAAAACCAAATCAATACCGACAAAGTTCAATTATCGAAAACTTCAATAAACTTTATTTATGCATAGGATTTTTCATAAAACCCGATCTTCCAAAGGACTTTTCTTAATTTTTTTGCGATTTATTTACTATAAATGATCCTGCATCTCACTCAATAATGTTGTGCGTGTAGACTAGCTTCTAACTGCTCATCACTGATAGGTACTATCTCTGTCGGACACGAAACCTGGCGAGACAGCGTGATTTTTAGCCAGGCCCACCAGTGAGCTCGAGCCCGCGACTAGGTTCCTCTTATGACTAAGTTTGAGTTAATTACGTAAGTGTAGTCTCATCCAAAAGTATCTGACGGTAATGTAAATATTAGTAATGGCCATTTAAGATTAATATAGGTAAGTTGTGGGTAGAATTTTGATCCAAGCGACGTGGACGCGACGCCTGTCGTCACGTTGCGTCGGGGTATAGCTATGAGCGTCGTCTGCGTTTTCATTAGCCGTCCCCCGACACGATCACCTTTCTAGCAAAACAAAAAAAAACACGTTTCAGCCGTTTAGGAGCTACGACGCCGTCGACAGACACAGATTGACACACGTTAAACAAATCACACACCTCTGTTCCGTCGGGAGTTAAAAAAGACCTATCCTAAGACATCCCATACTACCGAGTAGACGAAAAAAAAAATGACGTGACTAATAAGTATATTCATGCCCAATTACAGCTTTCTAAATAAGCCGCGACGAAACTTTCATAGAGCAATTTCTATGAAAACTTAATGGAAATTGTTCTTCAAGTGTAGCATCGCTGGGCGCGCCTGGATACGCCGCCACGAGCGGCGGTAAGTCCCCTCTTTGAGGAGTGGCTTGAGAGGCGGCATGGCGGAGCACCGCCGTGTCCTCGTGGAGGCGATCGGCGGCGGCGATCTCTCACGTCCGGCCCTGGTGCAAGCCATGGTACGGAGCGAGAGTGAATGGTTAGCCGTCACCTCCTTCTGCGAAGCAGTAATGCTCGCGAAGAGGGAGGCGGCGCACGTGAGGGAGAGGCAGTATATGCGCCCTCACGGCCGTAGGTGCCGCGGGAGACGCCCTGGGCGTCGGGCATCCCAGGCTGATTCCCGGCCACCGTAGGCGCGGGCTTACGGACGGCGAGTAATGGGTAGCTCGCTGTCCGGTAAGGACCAACCCCGAGTCGACGGCGCGTTGTGTTCTACACGCGCCTCAAAGAGATGTCAGCACCAAATGGTGGGGTCTGCAAGGGCCGATGCCTGCCAGGGGTGCGGGTTGTTCGAAAGAGATACCGCGGCCCCTGGCACACAGGCAACTGAGAGAACACGGGTGGGTTTTAGTCAGTAAAAGTCTGACACGCCTTCCCGCTCCACCCAGAGCGGGAGAAGTTATTTGATGATTTTCCACCCAAAAAAAAAGAAAAAAAGTGTAGCATCGCGCGCGCCTGTTTGAGCAGCGGACATACGGTTGGACGCACGGACATGGCGAAACTATAAGGGTTTTTTTTTTTTTTGAGGATGGGAAATCATCAAATGACTTCTCCCGCTCTGGGTGGAGCAGGAGGGCGTGTCAGACTTTTACTGACTAAAACCCACCCGTGTTCCCCTCAGTTGCCCGTGTGCCAGGGGCGACGGTATCTCTTTCGAACAACCCGCACCCCTGGCAGGCATCGGCCCTTGCGGACCCCACCAGTCCGGCGCACCAGGACACATGGCACGCCGTGACCACCCCAGGAACCAAGTAGCACAAGGGCCCCAGACTACCCTGGCACCCCTGGCACCCCTGGTCCCCCTGCGACGGGTCATCGCAGTGGCCCCGCCGCCTACCACTTCTCGGCCGCAGGGGATAGGGAGAGCGGCCAACGCTATACCGACACTCCTCTTCCCCTGCGGCCCCACCGCGTCCGCCATCAAACGGTGGCGGCCCCGTCCAGGCCACGGAAGGGAAGAGCGCTACTCAAAAGTACCGGCACTCCTCCTCCGCCGCAGCCTGTTACCTCAGCCGCGATGCCTCCCATTCGACATCGCGGCCCGCCTCAGTTGCGGTGCACCTCACCGCAACCTACTTTTTGGCCGCTACGTCGTCGGTTTGGAGACCAAAGCCCTGACGAGCGGCCCCACCTTTGGGTTCCTCTTCGCTTCACCGTGGGAGCGGACCACGGCTACTGAGCCCCCCCGCAACGACAATGCGGGAACCCACTGGGGGGGAACTATAAGGGTTCCGTTACTAAATAAAATGAGTAAAGCATACTGAGCTTGCAGAAGGATAATGAGCATGTTTATTATTTATTGTCGGTTTCAGGTGCCTGAAGTTTTATTACACCGGTCCAGATGACTTATTTATTCAACATATAACTTTTGAAGGCAATAGTGACTCGGTCATGGGTGTAAGTACAAAATGTATCACTACTTACTCTCTGATTTTTTATTAGCTAGAATAAAATGACAAAATCTAAACTCATTTATTCAAACTAGGCTGAGAGTCAGCACTTTTTGATCGTCAAAATTACATAAGACAGTCCCCAAAAAATTTCCGCCCTTTACCACTTCCTAGTGCTTTAGCTAGGAACAAGAAGTGGCGGAACAAACTCCCCAGCAGCACAGCTGTCTGTTAAGTTGAAAGAATTTGATTCTATACAATAACAGGTAAGTACTCGTAATTAACATTCAACAATAAATGAAAAAAAAATCACTAATAAAAAAAATGGTTTATACAATCAAATAAAATAAATGATGATATGAAGTAACTCATATGACCTGCCAGTAGGTAAGCTAATTCTGGTGAAAGAATACAAACGTTGTCTTGAGTTAATCACAGCGACCAACAATTCGTATCGGCAGCTGTTTCTATCGCTTAAGGTGAACCTAGTCCACATTTTTTGCATACAAACTTCGGGAGTGTTTTACACCACTGTCTGACATGGCACATCCAAAGTAAAATATGATATCGTTTAGTGATACTAAAATAAAAACCCATTAAAAAGTTTAGAGCCAACAAAGATTCGTTTTTCTTGCTAATTTTACTTAACTTTGGGCGTGTTTAAGTAATAAAAGAAGTGTAAAATCTCCAAAACCAAGTCGGTACCGACAAAGTGTTGAAAAGTTCAATAAACTTTATTGGTCATTGATTTATGCATTGGCTTTTTCATAAAACCTGATCTTCCAAAGGACTTTTCTTAATTTTTTCGCGATTTTTTTTACTATAAATGATCCTGCATCTCACTCAATAACGTTGTGCGTGTAGACTAGCGTCTAACTGCTCATCACTGATACTATCTCTGTCGGACACGAAGCCTGGTGAGACAGCGTGATATTTAACCAGGCCCACCAGTGAGTTCGAGCCCGCGACTAGGTTCCCCTTAACTGTCATGTTGGAGCAGTGTTGGCCCAGTGGTAACGTCCGCCCCCCCCGGTGGGTTCCCGCATTGTCGTTGCGGGGGGGCTCAGTAGCCGTGGTTTTCCGCACCCACGGTGAAGCGAAGAGGAACCCGAGGAGGGGCCGCTCGTCAGGGCTTTGTCCGCTAAGCCGACGACGTAGCGGCCAACCAGTTGCGGTGCCGCGGGGCGGCATAGCAACTGGTGCTGGGGGTAGTGGGCCGCGGCGGGAGAGGAGTGGTGTATGGAGATCGCCACTTTCCTCACCTTCCGCGGTCTGGACGGAGCTGCCATCGTTGGATGGCGGACGCGGTGGGGCCGCAGGGGAGGAGAAGTGTCGGTATTGCGTAGGCCGCTCTCCCTATCCCCTGCGGCCGAAAAGTGGTAGGCGGCGGGGCCACTGTCCTGACCCGCCGCAGGGGGACCAAGGGTGCCATACACGGGGTCGTTTGGCACCCATGCGCTGTCTGGTGCCCGGGGTGGTCCGGCGTGCCGTGTGTTCTGGTGCGCCGGTGATGGGGGTCATTCCCCTGAGAGGAGGGTCCGGTGACGGACAGCCGCGGCGGGTTCGCGGATGGCTTTCGCGTTCCCGTGTTCCCGCCATAAGCGGCACTGGAGGACACCGTGGAGTTTTAGTGGGTTAGAGTCCCACATAACTGCGCTATCTCCCCGTGGTAGCGCAGTATGCATGAGCATTTCTCCAGGATAAAAAAAAAAAAAAAAAAAGTGGTAACGTCCGCGACTTACGAGTTGTAGGTCGTGGGCTCGAACCCAGACAGGGGCTTTACTTTGTGTAAATGTATAAATAACTAGCTTCCGCCCGCGGCTTCGCCCGCGTGAAAGTTGGAAATTATACTACCGGGATTATAAAAATGGAAATTATACTACCTATTATTAACTACCGGGATAAAAAGTATCGTATCTGTTAATCTAGGTTATAATCTATCTGTGTGCCAAATTTCATCCAAATCCATCCAGTAGTTTTTGCGTGAAAGAGTTACAAACATCCATCCATCCATCCATACTTACAAACTTTCGCGTTTATAATATTAGTAGGATTTCTTCACGACTGCTCTTAAAACAGTGAAGGCCAACATCGTGAGGAAACCGGCATGTCCCAGAACCAAAAATTCGAAAACATGTGACATCTATCAACCCGCACTGGGCCCGCGTGGCGGATGACGGCCCACTCCCTCTCGCCAAGATAGCAGGCCTGTGTCCCAGCAGTGGGAACGGTATAGGCTGATTATGATGAACTGTCATGTTGGCAAAAAAAGCTCTATTGCAGCTGTCAATTTATTCTAGCTAATTAAAAATCAGAGTATAATGACCGCCCCTACTGCGCATGATTTTTACGATTTGTCAATACATCGAGATTAATTTATTACAAGCTGTGCCCGCGACTTCGTCCGCGTGGAATAGTATTTTTTTTATTATTAAATCTAAATAAATACAATTTCTAAAATAAAAGTAGCCTAAGTTACCTACTCCTTATTACATCAGCTATCTGCCAGTGAAAGTCCCGTTAAAATCGGTCCAGCCGTTTCAGAGATTAGCCAGAACAAACAGACAGACAGACAAAATTAAAAAAAAAATGTTATTTTGGTATATGTACCGTGTATACATCCTTAAGCATTTAGTAAAAAGCGGTTATTTTAATATTACAAACAGACACTCCAATTTTATTTATCTGTATGTGTGTATGTATGTACGATAAGATAAATTATGTTAGTTTAAAATTAAGGTGAAAGTTCCAGGGTACCCCGAAATTAAAATTTTCTTACGTTTATAGCAATTTACAGGTCAGTACCTATCAAGCTGTATGTTGAACAAAGTATGATTCGCGAACGTTACAAAGTTATAATCAATTTTAGTCATCAATACAACCCCCACGACAGACCCTACGTATAATCCCCTAACTACAAATGACAAATTTTACAGGAGAGCGCTTCAAAGTTTCAAACACGGCTATATCATGTTCTAGTTATTGTAATGTCATGATGGATTTAAAGTACATTTTGCCATCTTAGACTTATTTTAAACGATAGTATAGGTTGGCCTGAAGGTCACGAAAACAAAACATGCAAATCATGTATCCACCCTTATCTACAACATAGGGAATTGTACGTAGGGACAGTCGCCCTCTAAGTTCATTTAACTGGATTGATGACTATTTCATGAAATAGTTAGTTAATCGAGTTAATCAACATTCTACCTTTGCGCTGACCTGCAAATTCCGGAATAAATCTAAAAGACGTTAAAAACCGCATCAAAAACCGTTAACGTGGTTTTTACCGAAAAATAACGCGGACCACACGAAAAGCGACTTTCATTTATAAAATTTATAAAAATAAATAGGTACGGTCAACTGTGGCAACTTTACTTTCCATGAGCAACTTTGCCAATGAGAACTGTAAGTAAATTTCTCTCGATAACTAAAACTCTGTTGCCGCAATTAAATATCGAAGCGATACAGAAGTAGAATAATCTACTAATTGTAACAAATTTTTAGTAATCGAGAGGAATTTAATTCAGCACAAATTGGTAAAGTTGCTAATGGAAAGTTAAGTTGCCACAGTTGACGGCAATTAAGTTATAAAAAATATATAAATTATTACCACGCACATAATAGTCAGTTGATTTCGAATAGCTTTAATTAACATATTTAGAAGAGACAGCCAGTCTCTAAATTCGACAAATGATTATTAAACTAACAATTAAATGTTCATGTGTTTAGGTCCCCAATGTAACGGACAACATGATCTCAAAGTGGTGGTGCGTAGTTCTACAACAGTACAAAGATGGAAAGCCATACAGTTATCATGGCCGCCACTACACAGCACAGAATATTGTTTTTAGCCTTCGCTCAAGTAAGTTATAACTAATTATGTAAAGTTTGCGATACAATCATTTGGTTCCTAAGTTAGCCTACCGTTTTCCTTAAAATACGAGTAAGTATTATTTTTACATCAAAGTGAGAGAACAATGGTATGTTCCAAAAGGGCTTATTAGTCAACTCGCACAAATTAACTCGGCCGAAAATGAAACAATTTTTTTTTGCGTCATTCCAACTTTGTGCAAAACTTTAAATGACACTGACAGGCAACCAAACGACTGTTATGTTTTGGTTTTTGAAAAATCGTAAATAAACTTTGTTCCGCGAAAAGTTACAAAAACAGCTGATCGATTACGGGCATATTGTCCTTCGCGCATCGAACGAAGTAAATTGTTTTTTTTTTGTTCTATTAGTTTTCGATACCGATATCCAACACATGGGTAAAGTATAGCCAGCTAATCGGTTAGAGTGTAGCCTTAGGGGCACTATGGAGCGAGGACTTAGAAAAATTTGGATTTTTGGTCAGAGTGTCGTTGTACCTTACTCGATGCTTGCTTCGCAGTCACTAATTAAATGAATTGGTTTTTTGTTTTTATTAATTAAAGCGTCTTCTTTAATTTTATTTATAGCGGTGTGTACCTGCAAAGATATCCATAGGTTAGGTTAGGTTAGAACTGTGACCTATAACGCGCGAGCCGAGCGAGCGAAGCGAGCGGTTTCGCGGCAGCGGCCGGCGAGCGCTACCTAGAAATTGGTCGCTAAATTTTTCTAAGTATTTTTTTCATAGAACCCCCAAGACGATACTCTGACCAGCTAATCAGCTAATTTAATTTGATGGTATATGTAGATTAATATACAGGTAAAGAATGTATCTCTTTTACTTACACGGGTGACGGGACCTTGACTTCGTTTCGTAAGCGAGAAAATGGTTGATAGCTAGTCGGTTCCTCGTCGCCCGTAAAACAGGTGCGCAACCCTCCGTGGTTGGTTATTTGTATTTGAATTGATGTATTTGAATTCATTGCTGTTGTTAGATATGTATGTCACGCCCATACCCAGGAGCTTTGTCACTAATTTCCTTAGAGGGATTCTTAAGAAATCTGGTACAGTCACATCAGTAGTTCTACGAAATTACCAAGAAAATCGCCCTTATTGCTACGATTTAATGGCGCTGTTGCCTGTACTGTACGTATGATGACAATGATATTCTGCATTCCAGATAAACAGAATATTATTTTTCGTTTTCAAGAGAAATATGGGACTGACTTCATTGTTGAAAGATATCAACCACTTGACATCGTTTTGGACAATTTTTTCGCTCAATATGCGTGGTAAGTGTGTGGTTAAGCACTTATTACATTTATTAATTGTAGGTAGTAAAGCCGCATCTACCCAATAAAGGTTAAGACTACATAACATACACATAATCAGCCTATAATGTTCCCACTGCTGGGACATAGGCCTCCTCTCTGTGACCCTCTCACAGAGTGGGCCGTACTCCATGCGCGAGCCCAGTACGTGTTGGTAGATGTCGTGAATCTAGTCCACATTTTTTGCATACAAACTTCGGGGGTGTTTTACTCCACTGTCTGACATGGCACATCCAAAGTAAAATATGATATCGTTTTTGTCATTATTAATATTGTCGGTACGGAAACAGAATACTAAAAATAAAGACCCATTAAAAAGTGAGGAGAGCCAACAAACATTCGATTTTCTTGCTAATTTTACTTAACTTTGGGCGTGTTTAAGTAATAAAAGAAGTGTAAAATCTCCAAAACCAAATCGGTACCGACAAAGTTCAATTATTGAAAACTTCAATAAACTTTATTGGTCATTGATTTATGCATTGGATTTTTCATAAAACCCGATCTTCCAAAGGACTTTTCTTAATTTTGTCGCGATTTATTTACTATAAATGATCCTGCATCTCAGTCAATAACGTTGTGCGTGTAGACTAGCTTCTAACTGCTCATCACTGATACTATCTCTGTCGGACACGAAGCCTTCCCTGGTGAGACAACGTAATTTTTAGCCAGGCCCACCAGTGAGCTCGAGCCCGCGACTAGGTTCCCCTTAAGACTAAGTTTGAGTTAATTACGTAAGTGTAGTCTCATCCAAAAGTATCTGACAGTAATGTAAATATTAGTAATGGCCCTTTAAGATTAATATAGGTAAATTGTGGGTAGAATTTTGATCCAAGGGACGTGGACGCGACGCCTGTCGTCACGTTGCGTCGGGGTATAGCTATGAGCGTCGTCTGCGTTTTCATTAGCCGTCCCCCGACACGATCACCTTTCTAGCAAAACAAAAAAAAACACTTTTCAGCCGTTTAGGAGCTACGATGCCGTCGACAGACACAGATTGACACACGTTAAACAAATCACACACCTCTGTTCCATCGGGAGTTAAAAAAGACCTATCCTAAGACATCCCATACTACCGAGTAGACGAAAAAAAAAATGACGTGACTAATAAGTATATTCATGCCAAATTACAGCTTTCTAAATAAGCCGCGACGAAACTTTCATAGAACAATTTCTTTGAAAACTTAATGGAAATTGTTCTTCAAGTCTGCGAAGCAGTAATGCTTGCGAAGAGGGAGGCGGCGCACGTGAGGGAGAGGCAGTATATGCGCCCTCACGGCCGTAGTCGCCGCGGGAGACGCCCTGGGCGTCGGGAATCCCAGGCTGATTCCCGGCCACCGTAGGCGCGGGCTTGCGGACGGCGAGTAATGGGTAGCTCGCTGTCCGGTAAGGACCAAGCCCGAGTCGACGGCGCGTTGTGTTCCACGCGCGCCTTAAAGAGATGTCAGCACCAAATGGTGGGGTCCGTAAGGGCCGATGCCTGCCAGGGATGCGGGTTGTTCGAAAGAGATACCGCGGCCCCTGGCACACAGGCAACTGAGGCAACACGGGTGGGTTTTAGTCAGTAAAAGTCTGACACGCCTTCCCGCTCCACCCAGAGCGGGAGAAGTTATTTGATGATTTCCCACCTAAAAAAAAAAGAAAAAAAGTGTAGCATCGCGCGCGCCTGTTTGAGCAGCGGACAAACGGACATACGGTTGGACGAACGGACATGGCGAAACTATAAGGGTTCCGTCACTAAATAAAGAGCTTGCAGAAGGATATGAGCATGTTTCTTATTTATTGTCGGTTTCAGGTGCCTGAAGTTTTATTACACCGGTCCAGATGACTTATTTATTCCACATATAACTTTTGAAGGCAATAGTGACTCGGTCATGGGTGTAAGTACAAAATGTATTACTACTCTCTGATTTTTGATTAGCTAGAATAAAATGACAAAATCTAAAGTCATTTACTCAAACTAGGCTGAGAGTCAGCACTTTTTGAACGTCAAAATGACATAAGACAGTCCCCAAAACATTCCCGCCCTTTACCACTTCCTAGTGCTTTAGCTAGGAACAAGAAGTGGCGGAACAAACTCCCCAGCAGCACAGCTGTCTGTTAAGTTGAAAGAATTTGATTCTATACAATAACAGGTAAGTACTCGTAATTAACATTCAACAATAAATGAAAAAAAAACCACTAATAAAAAAATGGTTTATACAATCAAATAAAATAAATGATGATATGAAGTAACTCATATGACCTGCCAGTAGGTAAGCTAATTCTGGTGAAAGAATACAAACGTTGTCTTGAGTTAATCACAGCGACCAACAATTCGTATCGGCAGCTGTTTCTATCGCTTAAGGTGAACCTAGTCCACATTTTTTGCATACAAACTTCGGGAGTGTTTTACACCACTGTCTGACATGGCACATCCAAAGTAAAATATGATATCGTTTAGTGATACTAAAATAAAAACCCATTAAAAAGTTTAGAGCCAACAAAGATTCGTTTTTCTTGCTAATTTTACTTAACTTTGGGCGTGTTTAAGTAATAAAAGAAGTGTAAAATCTCCAAAACCAAGTCGGTACCGACAAAGTTCAACTGTCGAAAAGTTCAATAAATTTTATTGGTCATTGATTTATGCATTGGCTTTTTCATAAAACCCGATCTTCAAAGTTTCAAACACGTGTATATCATGTTCTAGTTAATGTAATGTCATGATGGATTTAAAGTACATTTTGCCATCTTAGACTTATTTTAAACGTAGTGAAGGTTGGCCTGAAGGTCACGAAAACAAAACATATAAATCACGTATCCACCCTTATCTACAACATAGGGAATTGTACGTAGGGACCGTCTCCCTCTAAGTTCATTTAACTGGATTGATGACTATTTTCATTAAATAGTTATTCAATCGAGTTAATCAAAATTCTACCTTTGCGCTGACCTGCAAATTACGGAATAAATCTAAAAGACGGTAAAAACCGCATCAAAAATCGTTAACGTGGTTTTTACCGAAAAATAACGCGGACACATAGACCACACGAAAAGCGACTTTCATTTACAAAATTAATATAAATAAATAGGTACGGTCAACTGTGGCATCTTTACTTTCCATGAGCAACTTTGCCAATGAGAACTAACTGTACTTAAATTTCTTTCGATAACTAAAAATCTGTGGCCGCTATTAAATATCGAAGCGATACAGAAGTAGAATAATCTACTAATTGTAACAAATTTTTAGTAATCGAGAGGAATTTAATTCAGCACAAATTGGTAAAGTTGCTAATGGAAAGTTAAGTTGCCACAGTTGACGGCAATTAAGTTATAAAAAATATATAAATTGTTACCACGCACATAATAGTCAGTTGATTTCGAATAGCTTTAATTAACATATTTAGAAGAGACAGCCAGTCTCTAAATCCGACAAAGGATTATTAAACTAACAATTAAATGTTCATGTGTTTAGGTCCCCAATGTAACGGACAACATGATCTCAAAGTGGTGGTGCGTAGTTCTACAACAGCACAAAGCTGGAAAGCCATACAGTTATAATGGCCGCCACTACACAGCACAGAATATTGTTTTTAGCCTTCGCTCAAGTAAGTTATAACTAATTATGTAAAGTTTGCGATACCATCATATGAGATCCTAAGTTAGCCTAGCGTTTTCCTTAAAATACGAGTAAGTATTATTTTTACATCAAAGTGAGAGAACTATGGTATGTTCCAAAAGGGCTTATTAGTCAACTCGCACAAATTAACTCGGCCGAAAAGGGCGAATTGTCAGTTTAAAAATAAAAGATTTCTATAGGCAACTCGCACGAAGTTAATTTATTTGTAGGTGGATCGACAATTCTGAACACGGTTTGTTTACTTTTTCATCAGATACTTTTGGAACAAACTATACACGGTTCACTTTTGCTTTTCACTTTGATGTAAATTGAAAAGGCGTGACTTTATGAAGGTATGTTATGTATGTACGTAATTTTGTCCAAAATGGAGTCACTGGTGCGGTTTGATGTTGACTATTACAGGTGTCGATAATTTTACGTTAGGATTGAAAATGTTTTTTTTTTTTGGTTGTTTTAATTTTTTTTACTTTTCACTAAGAACGCTATTAAGGCCCATAGTATCCTCATCTCCCGTTTGTATGCTAAAGCACGACTGCCGCCCGCGCCCGCGCAGGGCACCTCTGAGCCTTTATCTCAAAATGGGGATATTCCTTTGATTAATTTACAATTGTGCTTCGGCGATTCTGTGGTACCTCTAACTATCTATTTTTCAGTGTATTTTTTTTTCCAAATAACGAAGCCGTTTAGTAGGAGAATGGAATAGAAGCCAAAATATTGCGTGTTGGAAAATATATTTTTACAGCAAAAGTATTAACCATAAAAAAAAAGTACTTCGGGCAAAATGATCTATATGAATCTATAGCAAAATCATATATTTTTCAAATCTTCAAGACAAGCCGTTAATGAGCAGTAGGGTTCATAAAGTGACCGTGTTACGCTACCAAACTGGACGTAGGCCCTTAACGTGCACGTCTTTCTACATCGTTCCCACATGTATAATTTCAACATGAACGATGTACTTAACCAATGTTTTGATTTCAAAGAGGGTCCGTGGAGTTTCTTGCCCGTTCTTCTCCAAAGAAACCTACTAGGCTTTAGAATGGGCAACTAGGTTCATCTTTCTGACTGACCCCTTGACATTGATGCGGGTTGTTCGAAAGAGATACCGTGGCCCCTGGCACACAGGCAACTGAGGGAACACGGGTGGGTTTTAGTCGGTAAAAGTCTGACACGCCCACCCAGAGCGGGAGAATTTATTTGATGATTTCTCACCCAAAAAAAACCCCTTGACATTTCGAAAGTGTTTATTTGAAGTCAATGCTTTTTGTTCTTTTTTTTTACGGGCTCGGCTAATATAGATCAAAAAGTAATCTTTTAATTTGTTTCAGATTTGAAATCAACTTCTGACAAGAAATTAATTTACATAATATCTGGGATAGGACTGACTGCTATATTAATAGCGATTTTATTCATTTTGGCCAAAACTTGTTGCTGGCAGTCCAATATACCACTGCAGGTGCCTATTAACGTAAGTTTATTCCATCTATCTATCCTCTTCCCAAGTGTGCTGGGATCGGCTTCTATTCTAACCGGATTAGACATGGGTAGCTCGTGAGCGAGTGATAGAAAAGAGCTAGCTCTTTTTGATGGACGCCGCTCTCGCTCACTCACTCGTTCGCTAAGTAGCTCACTAGCTCAGTTAGCTCTTAGACTCTCAGTACTTCAGCGAGACACCGATGACCGACCGAAGTCAGCGGCCGAACGGCTCAGTCGGTTAGCTTCGGAATATTTCGGATCACATAGTTCGTTCTTCGTTCTTCCAACAATAGCTCTTCGATACAATACGTCATTGTAGACTATCATACGACATAAATTACTGTAAATCTATCTTTATGGCCATAGCTTTAAAGTAGAAAATACTTTGGTATTGCATTGTTTATTTTTTTGCGCGTTATTTAGGTACGTAAAGTCATAACATTATATAAACAAACAGAAACACTTAAACTTCCAAAGAGCTAGGTATTGACAATGACTATTGAGCGGGCCAAGTCGTTTCTTTCGACACGCGTGCAGCGTGAGTCAAATGAACTAACAGTCGGCGTCTGAATCACTGAGCTATAGAAGAGCTAGTGAGTAATAAAGTGTCCAAACTTCCAAAGAGCTACTCACTATTGAGCGAGCCGACCCGTCTCCTTCGACGCGCGTGCGGCGTGAGTCAATTGAGCTAACAGTCGGCGTCTCGGCGTCTGTGTCACTGAGCTATACAAGAGCTAGTGAGCTAAAAGAATGATATAGCTCTTTAGAGTGAAAGAGCTAATCGCTCTTTTTCTTTTCAGTGAGCTACTTCGCCCATGTCTAAACCGGATGCAACTGAATCATCATAATCAGAGGTCGGATATTCGGATGCATATTCACCTAAAGTTGAGATGTTGGCTAACATGGAATGCACTTTTGTATCGCAAAAGTCTTAATTTAGGTACTTAAGTAATTTGTTTATTTTTTGTTTTAACTAATACAAACCACCCCTCCTCCAGTGTATACACATATTTGTATCGGGTTAAACATTAATTTTAAATTAATACACATCTGAATAGTTATGCAATCCAAAAATCCCGGGTGTTTTTAATAAATAGGTATTACAAATAATTTATAAAGCCGCTTCCATACTTTCATAGCCAAAAATTATCTTTAGGTAAATACGCATCCGAATATCCGATCTCTGATCAAAATCATCATCATTTCAGCCGAAAGACGTCCACTGCTGGACATAGGCCTCCCCCAGGCTCCTCCACTTCGACCGGTCTTGTGCTTCCCACATCCAGCGGATTCCCGCGGCCCTCACAAGGTCATCGGTCCACCTTGTGGGAGGTCTTCCCGCTCTACGTCTTCCGGTAGGCGGTCACCACACCAGAACCTTTCGGCCCCATCGGCCATCTGTTCTGCGAGCAATGTGCCCTGCCCAGTGTCACTTAAGTTTGGCAATTCTTTGGGCTATGTCGGTTGCCTTGGTTCTCCTGCGGATCTCTTCATTTCTGTTTCGATCGCGTAGGGAAACTTCGAGCATAGCCCTCTCCATTGCCCTTTGGGTGGCTTTAAGCCTTCTGATAAGGCCCATTGTGAGCGACCACGTTTCTGTACCATATGTCATCACTGGCAACACACTTTTCAAAGACTTTCGCTTTGATACACTGCGGTATTTGGGACGAGAAGATATTGCGAAGCCTCCCGAACGCTGCCCAGCCGAGTCGGATTCGACGATTGACCTCTTGCAACTGAATACCAACATTTTACATGAAGCGACTGCTTCAGCCTATCTGACCCCCACAACCCAGTTACTTGCTCAGTTTTGGCAAGTCTGGTTGCAAGACTTTCTGGCGTCTGACCTTCCGTAACAAATGTCAAAGGTCCACAAATGACAGACGGGCCAGGACCAATGGCTTACCTACGTTCCCAGGTCTTGATATGAAATAGATGGTCACCTATCGACTGCCTGATCTTAGCAAGTCGATCGCCCCGTACAGCTGTTATTAATTAGCCACGATTAATTAAAACTTAAAACATTTTTTATTTGCAGCCTGACAGTGTTTTCTACTTAAATCTCGAAATCTTTCGACAACAGTATGAAAGGGAGCTGGCAGCCCAAGCAGAACCGGAATATGAAGAAATTGATTAATTGAAAATACTAATCATTTTCGTGACCATTTTCAAACGAGTTGTGAGCAGAGTTCCAACTAGGGAGGATCTGCAGCCTACGTACTATTTCGATACAAACTCACAATCACAATACCTTTTTATTTATTTTTTCTTTTTTTTCTTTAAAAAAACGTTGCCCCACACTAGGAATTTCTACTGTATTGTGGGTGAAACATTTAAACTCACATACACAAAAAGCCAGACTCGGAACATCTACTTGTGGGTCATAGAAATATATGTTCCGTGCGGGAATCGAACCCGCGACACGCAGCAGTCAATCGCTTAACCACTGCGCCAACCGTGCCGTCTAAATTGATAATAATTAATTCAACAAAAAAATTATAGTTTTAACGTTTTCGAGCAAAAATCGCAGCAAGGGGATCGTCATCATCATCGCATTTTTTTTTTGGGGGGGGGAATGACATCTCACAGGTTAATCTAGGAGGTTGTCGGCTACTGCCTGTGGCTGCCTCAACAAAGTGAGGCCTCCAGCCAGGGTTTACACCTTAAAACTAAGCGACGACATGCTAAGGGCACCTCCGGTGGGGTACGGCCCTCGGCTTAGGGCGTCACTGAAAGAGAGCAACAAGGTACGGGCTGGATCGGAGTGATTTTTTTTATTTAGGGATGATTTTAAATCTACATGCTCAACGGCACGGGCTGGCTCATGCAAGGGTCGGGGCAGACATGATCGCAATGATACCTCACTCACAACCCCTTCATTTTGCGGGATATTCGAAATCCAAATTCATGTTTGACGTCTGCTCGAAAACGTAGGTACGTCAATAAACCAAACAATATTGTGTATGTATTTATTTGTAAAGTTAGTTAGTCATTTAATTAAGTACCCTGCTGTAAATAGTTACCTAGTTGAATGATATTGTAATGATTTTCTTAAAATAATATTTAAGTATAGACTTATTTTCACAAGCGACAGATGGCGCTAGTGGTCCCAGGAACTTTGCATTAATGTTTAGAATGTCGGTAATAATGTATATTTATTACGTATAATTATTAAATCATATTGTTTAAATTTAACAGGTTAAAGTATTTCAATACTCAATACTCAATATCTTTATTGCTTTTCCATATGTGTACTTAGGTGGTAACTATATAATTTAGATCATTACATTTAGCCATAAGCCCTAATGTATTTTAGTTAGTCAAATGATTGTATGTAATGTCTACTCTGCTCTGATTGGTCGAATAGCCGGCCGAGAATTGACTTCCGTTTAAAGTGGGGAAACATTCAGTGGGGTTACCGATTTGCTAAAAGAGTCAGTCGATTTGGAGGCATGAAGCCGTAAGCATATCTGACGAATCTGTGCTACTTTTGTTATGTTCATAAAATACTAATTAAATGGTAAGTGATTGTTATTTACCTGATCACTGTAGAAAAGTGAATAAACATGATTCATATTATATCACTCATAATATCACTATCACTAAATAATATAAAACAAAGTCCACCCGCCTCGTGTCTGTCTTCCTGAACGCGATAAACTCGAAAACTACAGAACTAATTTTTATACGGTTTTCACATTATATTTTCCGACATTCAAGCGGGTGAAGCCGCGATTGTAATTAAGTGAATAGTAGTTATGAAAGGTCCATTCAAATCTATTGACAGTCCTTCTACACGTGCAGCCTGTGGGTCAACGTTCACTCAGCGGGCATACAGCGACCTTCGCGTTCAATATACTAAATATCTGCATTTTCTAAAAATGAAACCTAGCTAAACCGATTTATCTCCCCCGAAACCCCTGCATACAAAATTTCATGAAAATCGTCGGAGCTGTTAGATTAGATAGATACACTGAGAGTACTTCTGCGACTGCCACGGCGTTGTAGTGCGTCAGAGATGTTTGCAGAGAATAATACGGATGGTTTTGCAAATATTATTAGGAACAAATTTAATGTGCATCCCTGATGAGATGACGCGCGTTCGCGACAGCACCAACAGTATTCTCAGTGTATTCGCAGATATCGGTGGTATTCGTCGATGTTGCGGAGGTGGATGCCGATGCTGAATTTTAATTGTATTATGCCATTTGGGTCTGTTAAGTACTAAAACTAGAAGATAAGTACTGAACTGTTTCTAATTAAGCACATCAATGATCATTGTGTGAAATAATTTATTGTTTTATTTATGCTTAATATACACTACACTTACCTACGTACCTATTACCTACCTACCCACTTAGGTAGGCCTAAGTCTCTCTAGTATTTTTTAAGGATTAATTATTTATTAATCATTCGTAATTACATAAAGTTTATATGTTGTTTTATTAATTAATGTTATGCTCAATAGAACCTATAGTTTATAATAGGACAGAAGTCGGCAGCAGAATCTAATACCTAACGGATGATTTATGTGATGTGACTAGCCTGAATAGTGTACTGACATCGATCACTAATAAAGAACTAGTGATCGATGTGTACTGACTAGACAATATGGGTTTATTTAAAAACGTTGTAGACGTTTGGTTAAACAGACGATAATGATTAACCCCCGTATTCATAAACGTTGCTTAAAGTTAAGTAATGATTAGCGTCTGTTTAACCATAATTTTTTGACGTTTAAACATCATTTAACTTTAATCATCGTTTATGAATATACCCCATAGTATAACTTAAAGCAACGTTTAGGGGGACGTTTAACGTTTTAATAGGGGGACCTAATATACAAAAAACCCAAGATGCATAGTCTCGAAAAAAATAACACTCAAAACTGCCCCTAAAATAAATCAGTGGTTAAAAAACAAATTTTTTTGCAAATTCATACTTACACGCATGACATAGTGATTTTTACAAAGCACTGTCCAAAAAGATGGACTGAAAGATGACTGAAAATACTATATCATTATGACACCTGCGCACATTGCGCCCTATTTATGCGAACGTTTCTGAGACGCTGATTGTGTATCTCGGGTTTTTTGTATATCGCAACGTTTATATATGTATAATGGGGACAGTCTTTTCACAGTTTACCTCTGACAGCAGCAACCCAACAGCAACCTTATTGAAACGCGAATAAAGTTCATCGTGATTTTGAGAATTTATGAGTGTTTCGTTTTGTTCATTGATTACGGAACCATAAAAGTGCAGTGACATCTATCGATCCTTACTTGCACTATGTACCAAAAGTTGGTGCCGTTTGCAACCCTTAGCCGCGTCTTATGCGATTGATGTGAGTTCGTGACTCGTGAAGTCGTGACCATTATGTCACTTTTTGTCCGGTTGCGCCGATAGAGGGCACATTCGCGCGACGATCGCCTATATGACGCGGGGCTAAACTAGATGGACGATTTTCATACAGCAACTCAGAAAAAGATTTGGTCTGAGTACAGCAATTACCTACTGATACCCTACGGCCTACACTGTTCATTTCATTATTTTAATTAATCTCTTGTTGTGATAGATATGCCATTTGTACGTTATATATTGCACATCGTTTGTCTTTGTACAGCATTATTTTGTTACATTTTATGTCACCCTTATTTATCTAAATATTGTTCTGAATCTTGCAATAGCATGGTACAGTGACATCGTACGGACAATCTTCTAAACTTTGCTTTTAAATGAGATTTTTGTTTATTGAGGATAGATGGCGCTAAAACGAAGGGCAGGAGCATGATGGACAGATGGCGCCACTTGAGGTTTTTAATTGGAAAATTTTCTTAGGCTTAAACATAGTACCCCTTATTTATAAACGTTGCTTAAAGTTAAGTAATGATTAACGTCTGTTTAACCGTAAATTTTTGACGTTTAAACACCTCTTAACTTTAAGCAACGTTTATAAATAAGGGTAAGTAAGTTTAGTAGTAAGTTAAAATATGATACAAGTTTTAGGTGATACAGACAGGCTTTTCATAGCCAAACGTCATACCAATAGTTTCGTAAAGTCGGGCTATTATGTCAAACGAAGCATTGGTCAACAAATCGACGGATACCTCTTTTTTTGACATTGGGGAATCATCAAATAGGTAACTTCTCCCGCTCTGGGTGGAGCAGGAGAGCGTGTCAGACTTTTACGGACTAAAACCCACCCGTGTTCCTTCAGTTGCCTGTGTGCCTGGGGCCACGTTATCTCTTTCGAAAACCCGCACCCCTGGCAGGCATCGGCCCTTACGGGCCCCTTCAGTTGGTGCTGACATCTCTGAGGCGAGCGTGGAATACAACGTAACTGACATTTTCCGCGAAAATGGCTTCAAATTTTAAGGTCAAATTCCCATGATTGTTAGTTAACAGCATAAATCAAGGTGTATAAATACTTTCTAACTAACAAACCCACCAAGGCTATAGCACCGCCTAACTTCCATGGGACACGTGTTGATTTCGACAGTTAGAATTTCTTGCCACTTTGCCATCGATATTGTAAATTAATAACTTAGATAAAATGATTACGTAGTATTTGGTTAAACTTGTAACATATTTTAGGTTTTCTATTGATTATTTAATACGCTGATTCAAATGACTGGCACAATACTGTCAGTTCTTATTGATACTTTTATTTGTCTTAAATTACGAATCAGTTCTTATTAAATTGCATAATTACCATAAAATGTTTTATAACGGTTTCACTACTTTACCTTTGTTTATTATTATCTGTGTTAGAAGTTATTAAGCCAAAATGTGTGACGATTTGTAAATTGTTCAAAATTGCGGGAGGTGTACATAAGTATAAAAAACAACCGACATTCGGAAACACTACAAAGTGAAAAATAACTTAAATTTTGGAAGTCGGTGATTTTGGATATGTATTTGAATTTTTTGTCACCGCTTTCCGAAATTAAAGTTATTTTTCACTTTGTAGTGTTTTTCCGGAAGACGGTTGTTTTATTTTGAAAAAAGTTTTTAAACTAACCTTACCTATGAGAAAAGGCCAGAAAGTTAAAAAGAGGCTTATTTATTTTAAAAAGTGTGCATTATTAGAAGCCCAATTTTTTTAGCGGCTGATAGGTAACTACATCATTAGAAGGTCGATAGAAGAAAACAGATGTAAATGCAATAAAAAAAGAAGGTCGTAAGTAACCTTTAGACCATGTTGTCACTTGAATAATATCTATTTACTATTTTCAAAAGTTAAGACAGTTATTTTTGTAAACATTGTAGTCAAATTAGGTACTTCTACATTTGTTCAACGCTTCGTTAATGTGACAGACTGACAGATGACATTATCCACCAAACAACATTACAATAGCAAAACAATCTGACACGCGCGAGCCGAGCGAGCAAAGCGAGCGGTGCTGCAGGGCAGGCCAGCGAGTACTACATCCAAGTTGTCCGCAGTTACTTGGTTATTTAGAATTCTTATTTTGATCCTTATCAAAAGGTTTACAAAAAGAGGTGCAATCATTAATTACTTAATTATTAGAGTGTTCAGTATTAGGAAAGCAAACTGGGAATTATTTGAGGTTCGATTAAATACATGCCATTTAAAAATCGCCCCTTTCTTTGGCCTATGTTAAAATACAATTATGTTTATGTTCGAGGCCTTAGTTAAGTGCTTACTTAAATCATAGCAAAGGTTCTTTGAGTACAAACAAGTGGGTTACGAACTTACCTATTAGGTATTTTAGGCGCGTTATGCGCCCGGTTTACGTAAATGAAACCATGTCCATAGTTGTAGTAGGTTTATATTCCTCTTTCACACAGTATACACATTATATCGTAACGAAGGAAATAGCACACACAATTGGCTATCATGGAATACGAAATATACACTAATTACGTTGCTGAGCTTTCAGCCTCTCTCAATATCATATTTCTATCTGTTCAAAAACTGTCAACCATAGACCTCTCGTCTAGAGACAAATAATAGTGTTGCCACCAAACAAAGAGTGGGAACCATAGATATTAATTTGGTTCGCCACACCACCCCCCTACGGAGAATAACAAGGTATCACACAAAAAATTAAATTAAAAACATGTAAGATAAAACTATAAATCTAGAACATCCCTAAATTTGACCCGTCTGCCAGCTCTGGTGGTGACAGTGCGTGAAGGGAATGGAGTAGTTGACGTGGAGGGAGTTGGTTGAGGGCAAGGAGAATCTGGAACAGGAAATTCAACAGGTGGTGAGGAAACCACTTCAGAGTCCAGATATGCTGGCTTAACACGGTCTACGCTGACCGTAGCCTCTCTTCCGTTCATCTCCAAGGTAAGGGTTTTGTCCCTTCTCCTCAGGATGCGGTATGGGCCAGTGTATGGAGGTTGTAGAGGCCGTCGAACCGTGTCGTCGCGGAGTAAGACATGGGTCGACGTCGCCAAATCTTTGAAAATGAAGGTTGACGGTCGAGCGTGTCGTGAGGCTGGTATCGGACGGAAGATTTCCATCCTGCTCCTCAACTCCGTGACGAAATCTGTGATGTCATTTGGGCTCCTGGGTTCTTCAGCTGGAATGATAAATTCTCCAGGAAGTCGGAGAGGTTCTCCATAGACTAGCTCAGCGGATGAGGTGTTTAGGTCCTCTTTGAGAGCAGTTCTCATGCCAAGGAGTACCAATGGAAGTGCCTTGCTCCACGTTTCGGGATGGCACATTAGGGAAGCTTTCAGTTGGCGGTGCATGCGTTCTACCATGCCATTTGCGCACGGGTGGTAACTGGTTGTGCGAATCCGCTTAGTTGCGCACACGTTCATAAGGCGCCGAAACAAGGCGGATTCAAACTGACGGCCCTGGTCGGTCGTCAAAGTACTTGGCACTCCGAAACGGGAGATCCAACCAGTCACCAGCGTGTCCGCTACTTCTTCTGCCGTGATAGATGTCATAGGCCACGCTTCGGGCCAGCGCGTAAATCTGTCAACCGCAGTCAGACAATATGTGAAATTGTTTGAAGGCGGCAGTGGTCCTATGATATCAATGTGGATATGACAGAATCTTTTTGATGCGATCGGAAAGGACATCAGCGGTGCAGATGTGTGCCTGGTAACCTTACTGCGCTGGCACTGTAAGCATGACTTCGCCCATTGTCGGCAGTCAGTGTTAATATTCGGCCAAACGTATCGCTCAGCCACCATTCGTAAGGTTGCTCTCACGCCAGGGTGACTGAGATTATGCAGTCGATCGAAAGCTGTTCGACGGAAAGGTAAGGTGAGGTATGGGCGAGGTTTACCTGTCGACGTGTCGCAGAGTATGGAGGTGTTAGTTCCTGGAACAACGAGTTTTCTCAATTTCAAAGAAGTAGATGAACCCGCCACTTTGAGTTCCTCGTCTCTCTCTTGCGACTCTGAAAGGGCCTGGTAGTCCTCCTCCAATGAAATGGTTTCAACCCGCGACATAGCATCTGCGACAACGTTGTCGGTGCCCTTAATATATCGTATGTCGGTGGTAAATTGGCTAATAAAAGTTAATTGGTTGAGTTGTGTTGGTGGAAGCTTGTCTCGACGCTGTGTGAAAGCATAAACCAGAGGCTTGTGGTCAGTAAAAACTGCTGCGTTTTGCACTTCTAGTATGTGCCGAAAGTGTTGAACGCTCTCGTACACGGCTAGAAGTTCCCTATAATAAGCAGGCCACTGAGATTGTTTCTCGGTTAGCTTTTTGCTAAAATATGCTAGGGGTTGCCAGTTATTATCAACTTGCTGCTGTAAACATGCACCTATGTGCATGCTGGATGCATCGGTAAAAAGGCCTAAAGGAGCCTCACAATTTGGGTGCGATAGAGTGGTAACATTAGCTAGGCTCTTCTTGCAGTCAATAAAACATTGTTCGAGCTCAGGCGTCCATGGAAATGGTTTTGCGCCTTTGCTATTAGTTGCAGCGACTGCGTCTATTAAAGGAGCCTGATACTTGGCGGCGTCGGGCAAAAACCTGCGGTAATAGTTAACCATACCCAAGAACCTACGCACGCCTTGCACGGTTTTAGGGGGAGGGAAATCGACTAACGCACGGATACGGTCTTCCGGAGGAAAAGTGCCTGCAGCATTGATACGGTAACCCAAAACCGTTACCTCAGCTGCCCCAAGTACACACTTCGCCGGGTTAATGACCACTCCATACTGGTGCAGTCGGTGAAACAAGAGTCTGAGGTGTTCAGCATGCTGCTGGGAGTCTTTCGAGTACACGAGGATGTCGTCAACGTATGCGAAACAGAAATTAAATCCCCGCACAACTTCGTCTATGAACCTTTGAAAGGTCTGTCCAGCATTTCTAAGACCAAAAGTCATATAGGGGAATTCAAAGAGCCCAAAAGGTGTGATTATAGCTGTTTTACAAATATCATCGGAATTTACTGGAATTTGTTGGTATGCTTTGACCAAATCCAGGGTACTAAAAACAGAGCATCCAGACAAGTTGTGGCCGAAATCCCCTATGTGGCGGACAGGGTAGCAGTCCGGAATTGTGCGGGCGTTAAGTGCGCGGTAGTCGCCGCACGGACGGTAAGTCTCGTCTTTTTTAAGCGCAAGATGAAGCGGAGAGGACCATGAGCTGCTAGAAGGTCGGGCGGTGCCTACGCGAATCATCTCCTCGAATTCTTTTTGTGCAGCTTGAAGCTTTAGAGGGGCAAGACGACGTGGTCGCGCTGTCACGGGTGGGCCGTCGGTAGTTTTGATAAAATGCACAGTGGTGTGCTTCACCTCTTTAGGCGCGCCAGGAGGTCGTGATATGCTCGGAAACTCGGTTAAAATGTGCGAGTATGGAGAATCAGGAGATTGAATTAGTTTAACACTGGGTTGGTCGATTGAGGAAAAATCAGTTTCAGCTGACAACCCTGTTTTGCCATCTCGCAACCTTCCATGGGCGCAGTCTGGTAAAAGGTGGTAATGGGCAAGGAAGTCGGAACCTATTATTGGAGTCCCTACTTCTGCGACTATGAATTTCCATGTAAAATCGCGTCTTAAGCCTAAGTTCAATTTGAGCTCGACCAGACCAAAAGTATTTATTTTAGTGCCATTGGCTGCTAAAAGTTCGTACGGAAGTGGCTTATTTTTACCCTGGGAGTAATGTCTAGGTAGGCACGAAAGATCGGATCCGGTGTCGATTAAAAATCGTCGGCCCGAATACCGATCGGTAACAAATAGACGGCGACTTGCTAGGGAGCAGTCGGTGGTCGCCTCTACTGACTGCTGCTTGAGTTTCCCTGGGGTACAGGACCAGACCAAGTGCATGGTTGTATGCACCTGGAAGCTTTCGCAGCGAATCGCCTGTGGTACCAGCACTGGCCGTTAGGAATGCGCGACCGTGAGCTTGAACGACTGCGGTTATTTCGGTCATTACTCACGGTGAGGCCGGTCACAAGCCTTGTTAGGTCCGCCACTTGCTGTTGTAGCAAATTTATTCGTGCCTTAGTGTCATCACTAGATGATGATGATCTACCTGCTGCATGGACATTCATTTGTTGCGGGCTGATTTCATGCAGCTTATCAGCAAGCTCGCCCAAGTCCTCGAGGGATGAATGTTTTTGGGCAACTAAAATAGGTATCATGTAATGAGGCAACCTATTTGTCCAGATACTTTGGAGTAGCTGCTCTGGAAAAGATGTGCCCGCCAGGGTCCTGAGGTGACGAAGGAATGATGAGGGCTTCCTATCCCCTATCTCCTCTTTCTCAAGAAGCCTCCTAATTTTCTCCTCATAGGACTCAGAGAAACGGGAGATGAGGGCTTTCTTCAGGAAAGTGTAAGGTTGCTCCTTAGGTGGCTCAATAATTATATCCTCAACCTCAGTTGCGGATTTTGTGTCGAGCTGACTTACGGCATAGTAGTACTTAGTCAATTCTTGTGTGATGCCGTTAATGTGGAACTGTGCTTCTAAGCTAGCAAACCAGAGACCGGGTCGGTCAGGCCAGAAGGGAGGAACGCGGATAGATACTCTACTGACCAATATAGGTTGAGATCTTGATGGGGATGGGTCTACGGACTGTTCACCACCAGTGCCAGGTTCAGGATCCAGAAAAATCTCTTTTCCCTCAGAGGCCATTGCGTTACTATTTAAGTTATCTCACAAACAAAAACACAATCCAAAAAAGGAACATGCAGCAAAAATTATATATATAACAGCAGCACAGCGGTTAATTCAAAGTGTTAAATAATCAGTATGAAAAAGAACATATAAAATAAAAAGAACACAATAGAAAAATAAAAAATGAAATATAATGCAACCACCGGCAAACAAAAGGCAAGCGTAAACAGTAAAATAAATAAAAAGGTTCTGCAAAAACCTCTATTGAAATAAAATTGTTTGTAGTATGTCTGTGCCCCAATGGACTATTTAAAACCAAAACATGCAGAATGCACAAAACATAACCAGAAATAAAATTTTGTTATGATGAGGCATTTAGCTTAAAATTTAGCACTTAAAAGTTCTTAAGGAAACACCGTAGTATTTAGATAAGTTGTAGGTCTCCCTGTCGAGTTTGAGAAAAAGAAAAGAAATAACTTACAGCTTCCTGCTGTCGCACTATTGACTATGGAACACAACACACACTTTACGTTTCAAGTTTCTCTGGAACGCAGCCGGTTTACATTTGACGTTTGTAGACGGTGGTGACAGGCGACAGCTGTCAGGCTCTGTCACGTTTCGCGCGCTAACTCAGAAGTTTCCATGAAGATCCGTACAAGAAAAAATGGCGCTGCAATCGCGGAACTTGATGATTTTTCTTATTTCAGGTCGAAAAGTTCAAATACGTTGTAATTTTGAACAGAAAGTATGCCAGCCGAACACTATACCGTTGGTCAATGAAGTATTAGCTCGAAATTGCGAATATTCGTCGGTTTTCGTCGGTAATCTCGGGTAATGGCGGCAAGTAGGTATCGACCTCGGACTTGTTTACGAAGCCGCTGCCTGGGATGAGTGTAAGCTCGTTGCGCTTCACAATCTGGATCCAAATTCTTCTCTATAAGCTGATAATTATGTTCTTCTATCGTCGGGGTCACCAATTTAGGCGCGTTATGCGCCCGGTTTACGTAAATGAAACCATGTCCATAGTTGTAGTAGGTTTATATTCCTCTTTCACACAGTATACACATTATATCGTAACGAAGGAAATAGCACACACAATTGGCTATCATGGAATACGAAATATACACTAATTACGTTGCTGAGCTTTCAGCCTCTCTCAATATCATATTTCTATCTGTTCAAAAACTGTCAACCATAGACCTCTCGTCTAGAGACAAATAATAGTGTTGCCACCAAACAAAGAGTGGGAACCATAGATATTAATTTGGTTCGCCACAGAGTGTTCAGTATTAGGAAAGCAAACTGGGAATTATTTGAGGTTCGATTAAATACATGCCATTTAAAAATCGCCCCTTTCTTTGGCCTATGTTAAAATACAATTATGTTTATGTTCGAGGCCTTAGTTAAGTGCTTACTTAAATCATAGCAAAGGTTCTTTGAGTACAAACAAGTGGGTTACGAACTTACCTATTAGGTATCTATCAAAGACTTCGTAGCCGGACTTCATCAGGTCTTCGCTGACTGGAAATTGACTCGCCTGAAGACCTGCCATAAAAAAATTATAGTTATAAGGTCACGCAATCTGGCGCCCGCGCCGCGTCATGATCTATCGAATGCATCAGGAACGGTCGAAGCGCATTGGGTCGCTGAAGACGGGCTTTGTTATCACAGCAGGCCTGGGAAGTGTCCGCAGAATCCGTGGATTCATTCTTGACGAATTACCAGTAGCCAAGGAACCTTCCTTGGTCCAATGGCAGCGACAGAGAAGAGAGAGAGAGATGTGGATATGGGAGTGTCGTATCCTCAGATTATCTGAGGTCGTATCTTAGAATAATCGGTGCGACCTTTATGCAGTACAGGTTAATTTAAAAAGAAGTGTTAATTTCTGAGTCGTTGCTGCTCAGCTGTTGACCGTACCTAACCTTGCAGACGTGTCATCTGCCCTCTTTTCAATCAAAATCTGGTAGGCACCTGTATCATTATTGTAGACTTTTCAACTTGTGAGTTATTTTAACATAAGCAGGTCATTATAATTAATAATATTATGATTGTATGGTACGGTGTGGTGTGCCGTGGTGTGGTGTGGTATCATTGTAACAACACGATCAAGATACAATAACACTCGCGCAAGCGTACCCAGATAAAAAATATTTATTCAAAATCGCATTGAAGTTGAAGTAAAAGAGAGACAAAAGTATTATTTTCAATAATTCGAATAAACAAAAAGCACGCTGCATCCTAAATAAGTTTTGATCACTTGAGACTTTCCGATTCAGTCGTCTTATACGATCGAATAGTGTTGAAATTATGATAAATGTCAATCAATTATTTTACTTACTGCTCACAAAATAAAGTGTAGTTTAGTTTGCGATCATTTGACGGCTGATGTCGGCCGCCATTTTCCACAATGGCCGTCAGAAACGCGACATCTATGCAGAGTTTAGTGTCATCGCGAGCGTGCGTAGCTTGAGTCGTGCGTGTTTTTATCAGCACTTTATTGTTTGCATCCATTGTATAAAGAAATATGACACGAAAAATTGCTCGGTGTAGTCATAATTCATACCTATCTGTCGTGTTGTAACGCAAAAAAGTTTATTTATAATAAATCGTGCCGTGCCGTATTTTATTGGTCCGCTACATAGTAAAATAATGAATTTAACACGCCGCCGCAGTCTTCTGTTTGAATTGTCGTGAGCCTTGTTGTGGGATCGATTTTTAGGTGTTATTAATGAAATTACGGAGGTGCTCGCGAGTGATATTGTTACATAAAGAACCCGTTTTAAAACACTCCCGGTACGCTGGTGTTTCGTCTTGTTCGAGCTGTGGAGCGCTTATAATCGATATAAGTTAATAAAAAATGCATATTTTCCCCATGGTTTCATAAAGGATCGGGTCAATACGGTGCCGGCTTGAACGGCGTTACGAATGTTGTTGATTCGCGTTCAAAATGTGGTATTGTTGATGACTGCAGTGCGACCGATTTATTTTGTCCTAAAGTGATGGTGATTATGACAACATACTTACTGTTTTGTTGTGCCACGGAGTTTTCCACTTTGAGAGGTTAGTAAACAAATCACTGTTTTTTCTAGTAAACCCACTTGTATATGAAAATAAAATAAATAATAACGCCATTAATATGGTCAGAGAGTCATTGATCATCATGCCCGTGAAAATCCGTGACATAATGGCGGGAAAGTATTTAATTTTTTAGGTCAAACCTCGTCCCTTCGGCGTATTCTGCATGGCCAGTATTATAGGTACATATTTATAAACTGCACTGCAATCATTACCAGAAAAAAGGTCGTGCTATGTTGCGGACTATGAATTACTAATAGGCTGCATTCAAAACACGATAAAAAAGATAGGTAACAGTGTACGATCGCGTGATTTATTCTATCAGCTTTTAAAATCTAATGTTACGCGGCATTTGACATTAAATTCATTGGACTATTTTACGTGTGCTTTTAAAAATAATAGCATTACCATCAATCAAACTATTTTTAGTATTAGCAAGATGTAAGATTGTAATAAATGTTGGTATTAAATTGAACTTGAAACCTGAAAACCTAGTGTGCTAACAAATTATTTATTTACTTTTAGACTGCAATAAACCTAGGCTAATCTATCGTAAAAATCTGAACGCCATTTTTTTTTTTGAAAGTAGAACACTAAACGGAATAAAAACTGTAATGTCGAAATCTTTCATAATAACTAACACTACACTACTAATACTCACATAAACACACCATTTTAACTTCTACTGAAAAATAGATTTTCCCGTCCAAAAAAATAAATGACAATCAATTTTTATTGATGGTGTTCCATTTTTTTTAAAATTTAAACAATATTCCTACCGGCCAGACATTAGCTGTGGCTGTAGAGTGTAGGCTGAATAAAACCGCGGGTTAGCTAAGTTATTTTAGCTTAGTTCTCTTAACTGAGGTAAATTTCCATACTGCAAACTATGAACAGAAGTATGAAAAATTACATCAGCTATGCCAGCTAAGTTAAAATAACTTAGCTTAGCTTTTAGTTTGCAACCCGCATAATTTTTTTGATTTAACCTTCTTTAAGATTTGTAGAACCTTTTTAAAACAGTTATTCATACTAAAATTATGTATTTCTTGAATTTTTTGAATAAATAATTTCAGTGGATCCACATAACATTGATTCAAATATTTTTGTTTTGCTATGCATTCTTATCAAAATAAAACAAAATCAGGATATCTTATCACATAAGGTTAATCTTTCAACACATATTTTGTTCATTGACGTTTGTATCTGCCAGCTAGTCAATTCATCAATTCAGTTAATTTGTAATTATTTTGTGTTTTGAATTAGATAAGGTTCCCATTCTTGTTTATTTGATCACTTAATAACAGTGGGTAAGTACTTGCTGCTACCCACAGTATCACTACGTTCTAAGTAAAAACACTTGCATAGTCTACCTTGTTGCTTTACCATCCTATGGTTCAATGTCACTCGCATGGCATAAAATGTTTAGATCCTATTTTGATATAAGACCAATGTGACACAGATAGTTTCACAACCTGAGTATAGGTTTAATTTAATGGAAGTTTTCCCATTAGGGTGTTGACAGATGAAAGTATCTTTCTGTTTCAGCTCTGTGCCCGGTTTTATTAAAATCAGTTATATTTTTTAAAGGATAAATTCATTCATAGGCTATCATCACAGATAAATAATACGTAGATATATATGTAGTTGAAGTATCACAAAGAAGCAAACAGCCACACACATTCTGGTTTTTATAATATTAGTAAGTAGAGTGTAAGGAAACATTGGTTAACCTGCTTGTCCTAGAACCTAAAATCTGAGAATATGTGACATCCGCTATCCCGCACTAGGCCCATGTGGTGGATCGCTCTCACAGAGAGGAACCATTTATTTATTTAATCATTTATGCACACATATAAACAGACAAGAAGAAAGGAACAGAAAAATTATATATCTCAGTGCAGTGGAAACGTTAAGGTGAACCTAGTCCACACTTT
Organism: Antitype chi; assembly: GCA_947359405.1. Lineage (NCBI taxonomy): Eukaryota > Metazoa > Arthropoda > Insecta > Lepidoptera > Noctuidae > Antitype > Antitype chi. Next base: position 7,528,912 of record OX375836.1, read on the forward strand.
TTGCATACAAACTTCGGGAGTGTTTTACTCCACTGTTTGACATGGCACATCCAAAGTAAAATATAATATCGTTTTGTCATTGAGTATTAATATTGTCTATACAGAAACAGAATTAGTATTCTGTTTAGAATAAAAACCCATTAAAAAGTTAGGCGCCAACAAAGATTCGTTTTTCTTGCTAATTTTACTTAACTTTCGGCGTATTAAGTAATAAAACAAGTGTAAAATCTCCAAAATCAAGTTGGTACCGACAAAATTCAATTATCGAAAAGTTCAATAGTATAAAGTTTATTGGTCATTGATTTATGTATTGGCTTTTTCATAAAACCCCATCTTCCAAAGGACTTTTCTTAATTTTTTCGCGAATTTTGTACTAAATGATCCTGCATCTCACTCAATAACGTCGTGCATGTAGACTAGCTTCTAACTGCTCATCACTGATACTATCTCTGTCGGACACGAAGCCTGGTGAGACAACGTGATTTTTAGCCAGGCCCACCAGTGGGTTCGAGCCCGCGCCTAGGTTCCCCTTAATTGATCTAGATTGATCCATTAGTGTTGCCGAGCAATAATTGCTCAAAAAAAAGCCCGTGTAAGAGCACCTTTAGGATCGTAACAGGTGTCGTTCTGTCTTTTCTGCCTACCCCCATGAGAAGGAGGTGCTGATATGTATGTGTAGATATTCACGTATCTACCTATATGTACTCGTAGTTCGTGGTGATACAAGAGCGAAGTAACCAGGAACAGAGGGGCAATTCTCGTAATTTTAAAGAACGTTCACAGTCTGATCTCAAGTCTCAATCTGTCAAAAATACCTCGAGTTTCCCTACATTTTTGACAACTTCTTGACGTTTGATTGTCGCTGAGATGAGACTGCGACTAGATTGTGAACGTTTTTAATTACGAGAATAATTGGCTTTCAGATAATAAACAAAATAATATTTTTTTAAGTCTTAGAAAACATCGGCGCGGCTACTGCGAAAGTAGTAGAAGCATAGTCCATAGACCTGTTCTCCGAAACAGGTTTTTATAACAGTGTAGTATTACATTAGGCAAAGGTAACCTGGCAGCACATCCTGTTTTTTTTTACGCTATTTGAGCAAAGGGAATGTATTATTATTATTGCATTCTGCTGCTTAGTCTGTATAGTTTGAAGTAGATACTGTTTAATACTTGCTCAGCAGTTTGGCTGTCAAATCGACTGCTAAACTAAGGCAATTTGTATTTTCAAAAACTATTAAAAAAAAAACATTAGGAATTCCCAGTTGCAGACTTGGTTCTGGATTTAGGTATGGGCTCGTGGCTCGCTCCTTATTTCATAGGACTGAAATGTGGGTGTACCTTGCCCATCCCTTTAATTAAGGTATTCAGGCGTGATGTTATGTAAATAACTAGTAAGTGAAGTACATTATGTACGATAAAAAAAAACTTCTGACGTTGGGATTCCATTAAGGACGGGTTGTGTTTCGTTTCACCTAAATCCGTAGTACTCGGAAACTCGGAATGCATTAGCGTTTGTCTCTGGTTACGAGATTTCCCCTACTAGCTACGTGCATCCGAACGGGAAGTCGAAATTTGAATTTTTCAATGGAACAACATTTGAAAATTACGTGGAATACGCGTTTGTAAAAAAGGTCGGTTAAGATAACAATTATTAATTGTTACTTTGACCCGACAGATGTAGGTAGTCCTGTCCAAACAATCATAGGAAAAAGCACTTTCAGTATTTCCAAGTTTCATGAAAACTTCTCCAATTTTTATTTTTAATATCTGGATGACCGATCTTTGCTCGGTTTTTTGTTTGACGTCTTCTAAAAATAAAACCTACCTAGATCGATTTATCGCCCCCTAAACCCCGTGCATACTAAAGTTCATGAAAATCGTTGGAGCCTTTTACGAGATTCAGATCAAGAATTATGTTATATCTTAATACCTTTAAAAGAGCAATTCGTTTAAAGATATAACATATTTTTTTTCGAACTTTTATTAGGAACATTTTAAAACAAAAAATGTCAAATGGGTATGGGTCCCGTCACCGCGCGCCGCCGCGGCCGTTCTCAAGTGATGCGCTTACGAACGAACAGCATTTAATTTAATTTACAAAATAAAATACATAAAGATGGTCGATGGCTAGATGATGATAAGCAGAGATCGGATATTCGGATGCATATTTACCTAAAGATAATTTTTAGCTATGGAAGTATGGAAGCGGCTTTATAAATTATTTGTAATACTTATTACAAACCCCGGGGATTCTTGGATTGCATAACTATTCAGATGTGTATTAATTTAAAATTTATGTTTAACTCGATACAAATATTTTATTTTATTTGGGACACTTACAGCTAACATAAACAATGTTATTAAACAATATGAAGCTGAAGGCCATTTACAAGTTTCCACTGATAAATATGTGTATACATGTACTCGAGAAGGGGTGGTTTGTATTAGTTAAAACAAAAAATAAACAAATTACTCACCTAAATTAAGACTTTTTCGATACAAAAGCGCATTCCATGTTAGCCAACATCTCAACTTTAGGTGAATATGCATCCGAATATCCGATCTCTGATGATAAGCCTAGTTTTCCCGAAGGGTTGGGCAGAGGCGTAATCCCACCTTTCGCTAGTTATGTTTAAATCCCATGTAATACGTAGGCCTACTGTCATCAACCGAGCACAAATCCTCCGGGTTGCTGCTGAGAAATTACAGATGGAAAAACCTAACAATACTGCCTGACCTGGGAATCGAACCCAGGACCTTATGCTCAGCAGTAGCGCTTGCGATCACTGGACCAACGAGGCAGTCAATTAGATATTAGGGGGCGTCCATTAATTACGTGAGTAAATTTTGGCGATTTTTCGACCCCCACCCCCGCCCTTGTGAGATGTCGTGAGATTTGGCTCGACCCTCCCCCCCTTCCCATAATCTCACGTGAGATATGTATTTCAAATACGTGGTTTTAGTGTAAAAACGTTAATCTGTGCTTATTTGCGTTGGATTTATGCGCTGCATTTGGCTGGCTTGGCTGGCTGGTGGTGGTTATACCATCGAGGGGCTACTGTGCTACTTTGTGGCGTTCGCATAACTGCGATAAATATTATTTTGTAGGATTTTGCCATCTGGGTGTAAAAACATGTTTCACATAATTTAACCCGGTTATCTCGTAATGTTACATTGTTTCTTTGCGGGAAAAAATATAAATTACGTGATATTTACCAAGACCCCCCCTCTCCCCCACGTGAGATTCATCGATTCGTCTCGACCCCCTCCCAACCCTAAACGCCTCACGTAATTAATGGACGCCCCCTTATATGATCACGGGATATATTATTTAATTATAACGCATCTTTAGAATTATAGAGACCTAATGCGAAATTAGCCGCAACCAAAATTGGTCTCTATAATTCTAATAATTCTAAATAATTTTGCTTGCGGCTAATTTCGCATTAGGTCTCTATAATTCTAAAGGTGCGATAATACCACGCCTATGTTCCGATAGTACTGAGGTTTTTTGAAATTGATCAACAAGTAATGTTAAAACCCTGTACAGGTAAATAGGACTTTTGTCACAATCCTATACTCCAGCAGGCTTACCACGAGCACCGATTTGTCGACGGAAGAATAGACATGACTATTAATTAAACGACGTACAATAGGAGTAGATAGCTATGTTCTTCTATTAATTATCACAGTAAATGCGTTCTAAACGAATCATGATTTTGTAGATTTGTATATACTTTGTGGCCTGCGAGTAGAAAGTTGGTAGTCAGTATGATTTTGACAGTTTGGGAAGAAATATTCTTCTGAAATAGTCTACATTTAAAAGGACCTAGACAAAGATCGTTAGAAACGAAAGACGAAATGATAGACTGTAGAAGCATATCTACGGTCATCATTTTAGCCGGAAGACGTCCACTGCTGGACATAGGCCTCCCCCAATTTGGGGTTGGGGGGGCTTGCCATAATCGCCACGCTAGGCAGGCGGGTTGGCGATCGCAGTATGGTGGTAAAATGCATAGAGAACGCTGCTGCACATTCTCTAGTAAGTCCCTTAGTCGTCTCCTACGACACACACGGGAAGAGATTTGATGGTGCTATTCTTTACGTCCGGCACCATACGGAACATCTACAGTGCGATGTCATTAATGAAGAAATGAAATGTGATTCTCGTAGATATAGACAGGCTGCTGCTCAGAACTTCCTGGTAGACAATGCCAATAACACTTCCCCACCTAAGTGCCACATCAGGCTATTGCAGTCCACTATAGCTTACGGGCTGACTCTCGGCTTCTTTTGTCTTTTAATTACTAGCCAGAGGTACCCTTCAAAGATTGTCCCTCCACAAAACGTGAAGGCCTCCCAACGTCCCACCATGCGCTTGCCGATTCTCAACTCAAGAACACATCCACCCCAACGGCCATCGGTTCAAAGATTAATATGACCGATGCATTGCCATTTTTTCATCTCTTGGATGAAATCGCGGCGGGATTTATCGCTCACTGGATTTTAAACTCTCGGTGTTGAACCGAGCATTGAGAATCCAATAGAGTGCGACTTATTGTGTCGAAAAAACAAACTGTTCGATTTTCAGCTCTCGGCACTAAGCAGTGCGTTGAAGATCCATTGCGCTAAAAATCCAATCGTGATATACCAGCGTCGACTAAAACAAAAATACTCATTCACCCCATACAAAACTTTAATACATAATAGACCCAAGTATATGGGACGATATATATTTTTTTATATACAGAACAGAGCAGTGGTAGCCCAGTGGTAACGGCCGTGACTTACGAGTTGTAGGTCGCAGGTTCGAACCCCGACAGGTGCTTTACTTTATGTATTTAATTTCATCACCACTGCTCTCAAAACGGCAAAGGCAAACATCGTTCTAGAACCAAAAATTCGTTGCCAACCCGCACTGGGCCAGCGTGGTGGATTACGGCCCACTCCCTCTCACCGAGAGGTCTGTGTCCCAGCAGTGGGAACATTATAGGCTGATTATATTTTTTTTTGCGATATATATATATATTGGTCTCATAGAGAAAGTTATAGTTATACATATTATTATGCTGTATATAAAACTTTAATGGCATTCTTCCTTGTAACTTCCATTGTGTACCTTTATCAAAAGACAAGCAAGCCTTATCTAATTAACCTGCTGACCTACTTAGTAATGTGATAATGTGGGTTCCCACGACTTGAGTCAACAGTTAAACCACGTCCACACGGACGTGAAAATATCGCGACGAGATTTTAAGGCTCACTGAATTTTCCGCTGTCGCGCTCTTCTTCCAAAAGAAGGGGTTTCTTTTAGTATACAGGTGTCCCAAAAGGTTACGTAGCTGGGAAGGGGGGTGATAGGGGTGGTCACAGGGTCACCAGAAAAAAAAAGCAAATCCCCTCTGGGTATTTAAAAAATAAATGGCATTTTTTTTAAACCGTTACCTCTCAAAATCAAAAGTCATTTATTCAAACTAGGCCGAAAGTCAGCTCTTTTTGAACGTCAAAATTACATAAGACAGTCCCTCAAAAACATCCACCCTTCACCACTTCCTAGTGGTTTAGCTGGGAAGAAGAAGTGGCGCAACCAACTCCCCAGCAGCACAGCTGTCTGTTAAGTTAGAAGAATTCCTCTCATCGAGAGGACGCCTGAGTCCCAGCAATGCGAACATTATAGGTTGGTTATGCATATGACCGAATTTTAAATCACTACATACGACTCTACCGACAACCAGAACCAATATACCATCTACTATGTCTAAGCATTTATCTAAAGATACTTATTTCGGTAATAAATGGGAATACGTTAGCGTGTATGAAACGGCTTATAAAATGTTTATGGTGTTTCTTTACTGTTCTATTTATGGTGCATTGTCTATGGCATAAAGTTATGGTTCCAGTTATTGTAACCTACTTTCGGAGACGTTTTCTTGTTGTAAGTTTGGTGGGATTATGGTACAAAATTAAAGATTAATCCAAACCCAGTGACATTAATTTCAAGCTCGTAATAAAAACACTAGCCTTTAATCAAATTGTCCCAAGGAAAGGTCTGGCTGGTTAAGGTCTGGCCTCATGCCTTCTCTGTATCAGAAGACCATGCTTGCTCAAGGCGGATTGGCGATTTCAGACTTACATTAATTATAAATCCAGGTTTCCTCACGATGTTTTCATTTACCGATGTCAGTCATAACTAGAGATCGGATATTCGGATGCATATTCACCTAAAGGCTAACATGGAATGCGCTTTTGTATGGAAAAAGTAATTTGTTTATTTTTTGTTTTAACTACTTAATACAAACCACCCCTCCTCCAGTACATACACATATTTGTATCGGGTTATACACATCTGAATAGTTATGCAATCCAAGGAACCCGGGGTTTTTAATAAATATTACAAATAATTTATAAAGCCGCTTCCATACTTTCACAGTTAAAAATTATCTTTAGGTAAATAGGCATCCGAATATCCGATCTCTGGTCATAACCTGATCCTTGCCTAGCCTTTTCTCAACCATGAGTTGGCTTTCAGTCTTACCAGGAGCGACTGCCTATCTGACCCCCATAACCCAGTTTCTGGGTAATATGATACACCTTGGTAAAACTGGCTGTCAGACTTTCGGGCTTCTGACTGGTAACGACTGTTAAAGATCTATCCGAGGCACGGAGGAGTCTCGACATTTTATGAATGGTCACCCATCCAATAACCGACCGCGGCAAGCGTAGCTTTACCTTCGAGCGACCCGTGCGGCTTTTCTTATTTAGCCACGAGCTCCTCAGTGATATCCAAGATAAAGTAGAAGTTATATCATTAATTAAATTATCTACATTAGTGTTTGCCTGGAATTCCTTTTAGTCTGAAATCGCTAACACAGAGCGAGAAAGCGTAGTCCTCAAAGAGAGAGAGAGAAACCTTTGCCCCGCAGAGGCCAATATTGAACTATTATAGATTTACGAAAGTGTTCAGACAAAGTAGCGTACCTTAGTTTGTGTACAGACGCACGATTTTATGTCACACAATCACAAGGGGTGACGAAAACATCGTGAGGGAACTGGCATGTCTTAGAACCAACTATTGTTTGGTATTTTCCAATTTATTAAAAATTATTATAATTTGAAGATTGAGATGAAATAAGTACCAGAAAAATAAAAGTAAATTGATATATAAATACATTTTCTCAATTAAAAACGATTTAAGTAAAACAAAACGCTCCTTAGGATGACTTTTATCACGTGACCACACGTGACGTCAACTTTGTGTCAAAAGTAAACAAGTGAATATCTAGTTTATAATTAACAAAAATTTTAATGGATAGAAAGTGATTGGGACGATAATCTAACAGAAAAATAAAAATAAATTTATTCATATCCATTTTCTCAAATAAAAACGTATAAAATCGAATTTATGTTTCGTTGTTTTGAATTTACCGCCAAACCACTCCTTAAGATGACTTTTTTATCACGTGACATTTTGACGTCAGCTTTGTTTAAACGGCAATGGTACAAATACTTAGTTTGGCGCAGTTTTAAAAGTATTTGTGCACAGAGGCACCGCACACCAATAATATCACTTTAAATTCATTAAAAACCTTGTTAATTATAAACTCGACATTCACTTGTTTACTGACTAACTACTTTTGACACAAAGTTGACGTCACGTGTGGTCATGTGATAAAAAGTCATCGCAAGGAGCGTTTTGGCGGTAAATTCAAAACAACGAAAAATAAATTTGATTTGAATCGTTTTTAATTAAGAAACGGATATAAATCAATTCACTCTTATTGTTCTGTTACAAACAACATATTTCGTCCCAATCTTCAAATTAGAATAGTTTTTAATAAACTGGAAAATACCCTATTGTAGAGAAATATTGACATTTTCAGTTCTTTAACGCGGTTTAAATGGGCTGATTGTCTTCAGTTTCATTAGTGAAATTCACCCTTAAGAAGCCGCCACGAGTGACGAACATTATCCATTTCGCGAGCAGTCAACCCCGCTTCAAACCTTGCTGGTTAACCTTTCACTGCAGCAAAACGTTGCTTGACAAGTTGACACCATGCCCCAGGTAAAACTAATATAGAGAGTCTAGAATGATATGCTGAATTCATGGTTACAGTTTGCGCACTGGTAATTTTTTTATCCTGTATGGACCAATGCCTTGAGAATGCCTGTGTCTGGTTGAGTGGTTGGTCTAGTGGTAGCAAGTGCTACTGCTGAGCATGAGGTCGTGGGTTCGATTCCCAGGTCGGTCTACAGTCGAACAAATATGATTTTGCCCTAAATTCTACTTTGCTAGCCAGGAACCAATGCGCGATTTATTCATTTCGGACGCGTCAAATACTGTCATCTGCACCCAACCCTTTCAATGGGCGCGTTCTCAGCCGTGTACAGTCGAGCACATAATTGCAGCAATTTGCTCCAATCGCCTGCTAATTACCGGTGTACCATTGCCGCTCAGTGTACTCGCTAACTACCCGCAATCGAGATTGTATTTAAGTGATTAACTATGCACTTACAATGTTTAACCGTTTCTTTGAAAACAATATCGAGCAATTATGTTCTCATATCGTAATCGATATCGTTTTCTTGTGTGGGGTTTTCAAACAGCATACCATATGAAGTGCTTCTATTAATTGTGGTGGTCTACCAAGAATCAATTCTATTTTTAACCGACTTCAAAAAGGAGGAGGTTATCAATTCGACATGTTTATATACATTATATATTTTTTATGTATGTTCAGGCATAACTCCGTCATATATAGACGGATTTGCAAAATTCTTTTTTTTTTGTTCGAAAGGGGTTTATTCCGAAATGGACCCATTTCAATTAATTTAAATGGGACCACCCATTTAAATTTCATATAGATCTGAAGATGAGTTTTGGAGACAGACAACGGAACTCTTCAAAAAATGATAGCAAATCAACCGCAATTGCTGCTACCGCATAAATATGCATTGTTTTGACCCATGGATAATTAAATTTCGAATTGGTTTGGGGTAGGTACTATAACTAAAAAGTGAAAAATAAAAACTTTTCCAAAAAAAAAAAAACAATCGACTTCCGGAAAAACACTACAAAGTGAAAAATAACTTTAATTTCGGAAGGCGGTGACAAAAAATTAAAATACACATCCAAAGTCACCGACTTCAGAAATAAAAGTTATTTTTCACTTTGTAGTGTATTTCCGGAAGTCGGTTGTTTTTTTTTAGTTTTTTTTATTTACGTACGAAAACGGTTTTAGAATATTCTCAAGAGTACCTACCATGGCATGAATAGTACCAGAAGCTAGTACATACGCTGGTACATTATTGGAACGAATTTAACGAGAGTTTTATGATCTTAATACTCCTTTATGGCTCGATATCAAACTTGGAGAAGCTAATAAATGCTTATAGGAGGCGCAGATTTTCCGCTGTCAGGTTTTATATGGAGCAAAGAAGTTTTTTGGCGACCTAAATTTCCTTTTGCCGCATATTCCTGTCTGGTTTAGTTGCTTGCATATACGGAATACAATAACCGCAATCGGATTTATTTAGACCATTGGGGTAATTGCGTAACAGTAGAAATTATTTTTATTTTTAACCGATTTCAAAAAAGGATGAGGTTCTCAAGTCAGCTATATTTTATTGATATTTTTTTTAATGTTTGGTTAGCTCAGAACTTTCGACTGGGTGAACCGATTTTGATGATTCTTTTTTTTATTTGAAAGCTGGTGCTTCCCGTGTGGTCCCATTTCAATTTGGTCCAGTTCTGACAATGGCTACTACCCATAACTAAAAAGTGAAAAATAAAAACTTTTTCCAAAAAAAACAACCGACTTCCGAAAAAACACTACAAAGTGAAAAATAACTTTAATTTCGGTAGTCGGTGACAAAAACCTAAAATACATATCCAAAGACACCAACTTTCGAAATTAAAGTTATTTTTCACTTTGTAGTGTTTTTTCGGAAATCGGTTATTTTTGACAGTTCAGCAATATTCATTGCGTTATTTACGTTGTTGAGCAGACTAATTTTTCGAACATAATTATATGAAGCAATGGATAAGAATCCTACTAATATTATAAACGCGAAAGTTTGTAAGTATGGATGGATGGATGTTTGTTACTCTTTCACGCAAAAACGGCTGAACAGATTTGGATGAAATATGGCACACAGATAGATTATAACCTAGATTAACACATAGGATACGTATTATCCCGGTAGTACGTTCCCGCGGAATCATTTTCGACTGCCATGCGGGCGAAGCCACGGGCGGAAGCTAGTTTTCTATAATGTTTCCACTGCTGACACACTAGCCGCCTCTGTGGCAGGGAATGGGCCATAATCCACCACGCGAGTCCAGTGCGGGTTGATGATGTCACAATGTCTTTTATTTTTTGGTTCAAGGATATACCATTTTCCTCGCCGTTTTGAGAGCATTGCTCCTGAAATGAAGAAAACAAAGTAAATTGACTGCCTGAGGTCGGACCTACTAGTCCACAACACGTTTTTAACTTATTAACTGCTAGCTTTTTCCGGGGATTGTTCCGTGTTTTACCATAAAACATAATAATGACACTCGGAAATACTGTAGCTTCCCATTAGTGAATGAATTCTCGGAATCTGATCCATAGTTTCGAAGATTACCCCCTACATACAAACGCAAATCTTACTTCTTTGTAATATTAGTAAAGATCAAAGAACCCTGTAGGCTGTAGAGCACGTAAATTAAATCTGTTTTTATAGAAATTTATTTCTCAAAAGAACATGCATAGTTCACTTAAATATGAGCAAAATATCAGTAAACATAATTTTCGACTACATACATACAATGATTCGTGATTTATTGTGGGTTAGCCGAATACAACATTAATCGGCGAGAATATGAAGAAGATTCTCTTATTTCTTTCGGTAGGTAACTTCTAACGCTGCACTCAAACTGGATAACGTAGTTCTTCCGTACACGTTCTTTACTGAAGGCAGTCAAATAGGTACTATCCCTGTTCCTAGTGTTGTAGTTGTGAGTTCTGTGCTTGAAGGTGATTTGTCAATGTATTTTGTTTGATAAAATTTTCTTTATTAGTATGTATGATAGGCAGAGATTGGATATTCGGATGCATATTCACCAAAAGTTGACATGTTGGCTAACATGGAATGCGCTTTTGTATCGAAAAACTCTTAATTTAGGTAAGTAATTTGTTTATTTTTTGTTTTAACTAATACAAACCACCCCTCCTCCAGTACATACATATTTGTATCGGGTAAAAATTAATTTTAAATTACCTAATACACATTTTTTAAGGTTAAATACTTTAAATAGTAAAGTTAATAAATTAAATGTTAAATAAATTTCTTTTGTAGGTGTTAAGTACTTGTTATTAAATATGGTTGCCCAGCAAATTCGATTTAACCCCATGCCAAATTTTTTCGTGTCAAGTGTCCTGCTGATATCAGATCTCCACACTTTCTTTCTCCACACTTCCACTTGTAATTAAATATATTTTAAATTGAAGTGAACTTTAAGAATGATCGATCGTTGCAAGTGAACCAATTTCTTTTTATTAAACCAATGACATTTAAAAAACATGAAAGTTCCACTTTCGTGGCATTAATGTCATTTTGCAAAAATCAATAAAGGTTAATCTTTTCACTTGTTACGATTTCTTTTTGGAAGTTATGTAATGTCTGAAAAAAACATCATTATAAAGGACAAGAGAAGAGAAGACTCATCGACGTATGTATTCTTCCCATCCTCACATATGGTTCTCAAACATGGTCTTTGACAATTCAGCAGAGGTCCACGCTCGAGGTTTGCCAGAGAGCTATGGAACGGAGTATTCTGGGTATCAAACTTGTGGACCGGGTTAAGAATACAACAATCCGTTCCATTACGAAAATAGCTGATGTCACTCGGAAAGCTGCCACGCTCAAATGGAATTGGGCTGGACACATCTGCCGTATGTCAGACGATCAATGGCCCAAACTTACGACCCAGTGGGTCCCGCTTAGTGGCAAACGACATCGCGGCAGGCCCAGACGGAGATGGCGGGATGAGCTGGACTCTTTTAATAAAGATTGGTCCCTGTCAGCTTTGGATAGAGAGAGTATGGAGGCCTTTGCCCAGCAGTGGGACGTTACAAGCTAAAAAAAAAAAAAAAGGACAATTATTGTCTGCCTCGTGGGTCCAGTGGCCGCAAGTGCGACTACTGAACATGAGGTCTGATGTTCGATTACCGGTCGGCAAATTGTTATTGGATTTTGCCATCTGGAACTTTTTAGTAGCATCCTGGAGTCTGGCTGGATTTCTGGCCGGTTGTTGGCTATAGGCTCGCACCATGGGACTTGAACATAAGTGCCGAAATATGGGTTTGCTATGTGTACACCTCTGCATAATCCTTTGAGGATTACAGAGTTGATGTTATGTAGGGTATCTTTTACGGTCCTAGCAAAGAATATGGCCAATTTCTGATGGGGCTCGTAAAGGCCGATGCCTGCCGAGGGTGCGAGTTGTTCGAAAGAGAAACCGCGGCCCCTGGCACACAGGCAACTGAAGGAACACGGGTGGGTTTTAGTCAGTAAAAGTCTGACACGCCTTCGTGCTCCACCCAGAGCGGGGCAAGTTATAAATTTATGATTTCTCAACCAAAAAAAAAGTCCCGGAGGTTAAAAAAGTATCTTACTTGGTATTAGATCTTTGACAGCCCACAAGTCTGGCAATCATTCATGCCAAGGGTATCGTATAAACCGCAGTGCCTGGACTGTCGCTTATTATACAATACTAGTATCCAGATGAATCCGGTGTAACTGGAAGTCGACCAAAGTTGAAAAAACCTTGGCAGATGATGATTTCACCGTACCACAACATCTGCTGTTTCAAAGTAAAGTTGCACGTCGTTGAAATGAAATGAATTCGTTAATTCTGTAAAGAGGATAATGGAATCACTTTTACAGGTCATATTAAAAAATTAAGCTAGTTGGGGTCGACATTTCCTATCTGACTTCCCGGGAGAAGGCATGGTGAAACAAACTCAGGGGTATCTTTAAAATTCCAGACTTATCAGATCATGTGAGGACTATGTAGATTAGTGCCTGAATAAGGTATTACACCCATTTTTGGAGTGTCCTAATTAAATTCTATAGTGCTAATAAACCAGTAAAAAAACAACATTTTTATTTAATTGATTTGTGCAATAAAAATGCATTTAAATTTTGCTTTTTCTAATTTTGCGTGAAATTTGACGAAAACGCTGGACGCAAAAGACGCCATATTGCTCTGTGGTTATGACGTCAGTTTGCTAAGTAAACAAATACGCGCGTAAAAAAATAGTTAAATGTAAGATATTATTTAAATAAAAATTAGGTACTTTGGTTATGTAAAAAATAAAAGTACAAAGTTGTTCAATTGACACGCCGTATGACGTAATAACATGAGGGCTACTATTTCATAGTGTTCATTAACTGATTTAAAAAAACTGAAATCTTTGAATTTAATTTTAAAATTTATTTTGTTATTTCATAAACTAAAACTAACATTTTCCGACTGCATTTTGCCTAAGCTATCTCAATAATATATTTTTAGATTTTTTCTCTTATAGAGTAAAATACCCTATTGATCTTCTGAGCAAAGAACCACATTTATGCTTTGTCCAAGCGGCATTTCTTTTGAATGCGCTCCCTTTGTATATCAGGATGGCAACCAGTCGGTTATCGTTTATGAGTGATAGTAGTTCTTATTGCAATCCGATACGGGTTAAAATCTGTTGTAATAAATGAGCAAGCATTGTCGTAAAAATGCAAATAAAATCGTGTAAAATTAGATATTAACTAGGTATTTAATAATAAAAAATCCGTCACTGGATGCAGTTTGGTATTTGGAATTTTATGGTACCTATATTTTTAATTATAATTGTTATTGAAGGGATAAACTGGTTTTAAAGATAATTAAGAGGTGACTGATGATTTTTTTGATGCATTATAGTATGTTTAATTATGTTTTGAGTTCCAACATTTTATGCAAAAAAAAAAACATGAAAATATCATACATTTTTTTGCTTTAAAAATTATTTACGGTTAAAGAGATACACTGGTTTAAAAATCCACCTTTTTGAGCGTTTTCAAGAAATCACCGCCTCAAAGTGTAGGCACGTGAGCATATTCGAAAGAAGTTGGCAGAATCATCCCAGCACTGGTTTTGCTGGATTCGTTTTCTCCCCTACCTATCGTTATTTCTCCAGACATAGTGCTTTGCTTTTCTTTATATAAATGTAAGATCTATGTTTTAGTATGTATTATTTTCCGAGCTATCTATCCCTTATGTTGCACCTGCCATGTTTTGTCCCTGCATCACCCTAAGGTCGACTGGTCGAAAATGCCTGAGGCATTAAAATCCGCCTTTGTACAGTATTTTCTTTACTTGTGCTTAAAGTTTAATTAAATAAGAGTGGACCTGTCTAGTCAGTGCAAGCACTTATCAGTAATCATGTACTCAGGCTTAAGGAGCACAACGTAACGTTACGAGCGTGTGAAAAAATGTTGACTACATAATCTTCATTCTACAAACTTAGCGTACCTATACTACGTCATTAAGTCCCATCCGTATCCGTGTACCAAAGGATAAAACGACAAAAACACGCAGAGTTAAGCCTTGTATGAAGTAAACGGCGTTTCACTAAAGGTGCGCAAAGAATGGAGAGGTGACACGATGTAAAGGGGTCGGCTCGAGAGCGCTGCACTCGAGGACCCTTCAAATTATACAGGTGAGCGTTTAGGGGTGGGACGAGGGCGATGTCGATACTTTTAAAAAGAATGTATAAAAAAGACATCACATACTTTTGATAATATGTAATTATAATTTAACGATGCGTCAGTGTTGCTCTTTCTAAAATAAACTGTGAATAAATTACCATGCCACTCTCATAACGAGGAAATGATTTGCTAAGATTGTCCGGACTTCTTCATACATATTACGTCGTTTAAACGTCAGTTATTGTGAACCGGAGTTTTCGTCGTCTGTCTAGCCATTTCCTGGAGATCAGCACCCTAATTGCGTAACTCACGTTTAATCATCATCTGTTTCGTTTTGCAACAGATTGCTTAACCATTGCTTCATATGCTCGAAAAATGTGTCTGTTCAACAACGTAAATAACGCAATGAATATTGCTGAACTGTCTCTACTGTGTAAGATGAGATCTGCAACACATTCAATGACAGACCAGTGTAGTATAGACCTGAAATTACACAGAATTGAAACGTCAAAATGTATTTATCGATAACAACTGTTTCCCTTCCCTGCGCCTCTTGACTCTCGTTGAGCGGTAGCAAGATTTTTCTGCTTACATCGCTTAAAAAAAAAAGGAAAAGGTCACGGGGTCGCGATGTTTCGGGGTGGGAATTTATAATTTTTGCTTGCCACCCCCTGTCCTCGTTTAAACAATCGATTTGGCTCCACGGTCAGTCTCGTCATTAAAAGTGTTGTTATTAAATTTGCGAAGAAGTGTTTGGACATGCCCAAGTCTTTTAGGGAAGTCTATAACGGTATGAATGGGGAATGGAGGGACTTGTGGCTAAATAATAACAGCCGCACGGGTCGATCGATCAGGTTAAGCTACACTTGCCGCGGTTGGTCTATGGATGGGTGACCATCTTTACATATCAAGACCCCTCCGTGCCTCGGAAAGCACGCTAAGCCGTTGTTCCCGGCTGTCATTCGTGGATCTTTGACAGTCGTTACGGGTCGTCAGAAGCCCGAAAGTCAAACAAGTCCTACCAACGGGTATTGTATTACTCAGTACCTAAGTTGTGGAGGTCAAAGAGACAGTCGTTCCATGTAAGATACTGGTATTCAGCTGCATCCGGTTAGACCAGAAGCCGACCCCAACGTAGCTGGGAAAAGGCTAAGCAGATGATGATATAACGGTAAAAATGCATTAGGGGGCGTCCATTAATTACGTGAGTAAATTTTGGCGATTTTTCGACCCCCACCCCCGCTCTTGTGAGATGTCGTGAGATTTGGCTCGACCATCCCCCCCTCCCCATAATCTCACGTGAGATATCTCAAATACGTGGTTTTAGTGTAAAAACGTTAATCTGTGCTTATTTGCGTTGGATTTATGCATTGCATTTGGCTGACTTGGCTGGGCGGTGGCGGTTTAACCATCGAGGAAGTACTGTGCTACTTTGTGGCGTTCGCATAACTGCAATAAATATTATTTTGTAAGATTTCGCCATATGGGTGGAAAAACATGTTTCACATGATTTAACCCGGTTATCTCGTAATGTTACATTGTTTCTTTGCGGGAAAAAATATAAATTACGTGATATTTACCAAGGCCCCCCCTCTCCCCCACGTGAGATTGAGTGAGATTCGACTCGACCCCCTCCCACCCCTAAACGCCTCACGTAATTAATGGACGCCCCCTTACCTATAGTTCTGAGTTGAGCTACATTATTCATCATCATCATCATTTCAGCCGAAAGACGTCCACTACTGGACATAGGCCTCCCCAAAAGGGGGGTTTTGCCATAATCGCCACGCTTGGCAGGCGGGTTGGCGATCGCAGTATGGTTGTAAAATGCATAGAGAACGCTGCTGCCCATTCTCTAGTAAGTCCCTTGGTCGCCTTCTACGACACCCACGGGAAGAAATGGGATGGTGCTATTCTTTTACGCCCGGCACCACACGGAGCTACATTATTACTGACAAATTAATGCGTGCACTGACTGCACAGGTCCACTCAAATCTGTGTAGTCCTATCTCCAAAAGACCATGTCAGACACTAATCTACATGGTCCACAGATGAGCTGACCAAGATTATATTTAGAGACTGATCTCTGAGCTCGTTTTGGTCTTTCTTCTCAGAGTACTCGGAGAGGAAACACCAGATTCATTTAGTTTTGAAACAATTTTCACCTAATTACATAACAAGGTGTTTGTTAAGGTAAATTTTAAAAGAGTTTAAAACCTTCGAGCCTGTTTTTGAAATACTAAACTAACCTAACGTGTCCTTCGTTGCGTCTTCTTCGCACAAAATATGTATTAATTAGGTGACGTTTAAAAAATATATTTTACAAAACTTACAACTTAATCCGGTGTTGATTTTTTCTGACATCTTCAACAATCATGGTCATATTTCAGCTAATATAATCCAAAACTTAATGAATTGTACACTAAGGCCTTCCTCATAAATCAGTCCGTTCATTGGCGAAAACCGCCTGAAAATCTGTTCGGTAGTGTTTGAGTTTAAATCACATTCGACAGACGCGGCGATGGGACTTCTGTTTTAATAATTATGTCGTGATAGCGATTCCTTTGCGAATCCGGGATAGTATTTAATTCTAACATTCTAAACTCACAGCGATCATAACCGGGAAGGTCACAACAAAGGTCAATGTCATACAAAGTCAATTGCTTCACATTTAAATTTAGTTCCCCAAACCGCCGCCTGCCACTCTGGCGCTGCATTCGCCCCGAGGCCCCAATCATTTGATTGTTGTCCAATCAAGCAACTGGACATGATTGTAGATACAATTGACATCAATGCGTTATTTTAATTCATCTGATTGATTGATGGGTGCCTAATAACTCGCTGTAAGTTGCTTTAAGGGGGGAAGAATGGGAATATTATGGGCATATTAAATAATATCACTTGCAGCTCTAATAAGATTCATTAAATAATTAACTTGATACTGTCACAGGGGGCTTGTGGCTAAGTAATAATATCCGCACTGTTCGATCGATCAGGTTAAGCTACGCTTGCCGCGGTTTGTCCGTGGATGGGTGACCATACCAAGACCCGTCCGTGCCTCGGAAAGCGCGTTAAGCCGTTGGTTCCGGCTGTCATTCGTGAATCTTTGGCTTTATGGGTCGTCAGAAGATCAAATGCGATGACCACTACGAACGGCTATCCTGCGCCGTTAACTAATTGTGCTAATTACAAGCTGTGGTCCAAATCCTTTTATCTTTTAACCTTTAAAAACACCACAGAGAAACAGAAAAGCTTCTAAATTGTTAATCCTTTAACCCGCAGCTATAAGTAGAATCGCTTGCCACGACAGTATTTGTACCGAAAAGAGAAAAATCTAAACAGTTCTATTTCTGTCGCGTCAGCAGCTGCGCTCAGTAACTTTTTTGGTACCGAAGTGTCAAAACATGGCACAAAAAAGTGTCAAAAGAAGCGTCTCGCTGTTTTTGTTATAGTAATCCGTTTGTCTTAAATATTTATTTTAACGCCACTAGACTAGCGCAATATATTTTTGAATGTTAATTTTAACCGACTTAACCGACGAAGAAGGAGGTTATCAATTCGACATGTTAATATACATTTATATTATTATGTATCGGGCATAACTCCGTCATAAATTCATAATATAGACGGATTTGCAAAATTCTTTTCTTTTCCGAAAAGGGTTTACCTATTCTGAAATGATCCCATTAAAATTTCATATACCTAGATCTGATGATGCGTTTTGGAGACAGACAACAACTCTTCAAAAAATTACAGCAAATCAACCGCGATTGCTGCTATCGCATAAAAATGCATTGTTTTGACCTCAAGGATGATGACATTTTGAATTGGTGTGGGTTAGGTACTATAACTAAAAAATAAAAAAAAAATCCAAAAATAAAACAACCGACTTCCGGAAAAAACACTACAAAGTGAAAAATAACTTTAATTTCTGAAGATGGTGATAAATAAATTAAATACATATCCAAAGTCACTGACACTGATTTTGCACTTTGTAGGTAGTGTTTTTCCGGAGGTCGGATTGTTTTTTTTTTTTTTTGGAAAAAGTTGAACTTTCTCGTTGGTTTGCTTGCTGGTCTCTTACGCTACTGCTGAGCATGTGGTATTGGGTTCGTTGCTGGGTTGGCCAGTGTTATTATGCTTTTTTCATCTGGAATGTCTCAGTTTCAGCCCCGTTCATGACAATAGACCATGACTGCGCCTATTCCATGATACACAAAACTGGCGAAATCTGGGTGTCCTATAGGTACTCTCGGTGTTGAACCAAGCATTGAGAGTTCAACAGAGTGCATCTCACCACGTCGTAAAAACACACTGTTCGATTTTCAACTTTCGGCCCTAAGCAAAGCGTCGAAAATCCAATGTGCCAAAGAAACCTGCCATTATATCTTTACGTCCGCGCGAACATGTGAATTAAATGTCAAAGTCGAAGTTTTTATTTGTAAAACATGTATTAGGGGCCATCCATAAATTCTGTCACACTAATTTTATGATTTTTAGCAGTTTTTTTTTTATTAAAATTACATTAAAAAATAATCTTTAATAAAATTGACATTAAAGTCAAATATTTTAGATAGATAGAAGAAGCCTTAGAATAAATATAGATCTAATAAGTAATATTTTTAAGTTTTCGGTTTACTTATAAATTTAGAGTTTTAGTACTTACCTATTTTACATTTTAACATACTTATGACATCACAAACCTTTTGACACCACTCCCTCGTCACACAATGTCACATTCGTTGACCCCCTCCCACCCCTTAACGTGTGACGTAACTTATGGATGGGCGCTAAGTAATCAATATTTGCTCTTCTTTCGTATCGGCACAAACTTTTTGAGACTAGCTCATAAGCATCATCATCTGCCTAGCCTTATCCCAACTATGTTGGGGTTGGCTTCCAGTCTAACCAGATGCAGCTGAATACCAGTATCTTACATGGAGCGACTGCCTATCTGACCTCCACAACCTAAGTAAAACGATAGCTCAAAAGCGTAAACAGCCTATAAAGTTCCCACTTCTGGGACACAGCACAGGCCCTCTGTGAGGGGAATAAGATATAATCCACCAAGCGGGCTCAGTGCGGGTTTTTTTTTTTTGGGTAGGAAGTCATCAAATAACTTCTCCCGCTCAGGGTGGAGCAGGAGGGCGTGTCAGACTTTTACAGACTAAAACCCACCCGTGTTGCCTGTATGCCAGCGGCCGCGGTATCTCTTTCGAACAACCCGCACCGCTGGCAGGCATCGGCCCTTGCGGACCCCACCAATTGGTGCTGACATCTCTTTGAGGCGCGCGTGGAACACAACGCGCCGTCGACCCGGGCCTGGTCCTTACCGGAGAGCGAGCTTCCCATTACTCCCCGTCCGCAAGCCTTCGCCTACGGTGGCCGGGAATCAGCCAGGGATTCCCGACGCCCAGGGCATCTCTTACGGCGACTAAGGCCGTGAAGGCGCATATAGGTTCAGTGCGGGTTGGTAGATGTTACATGTCTTCGAATTTTTGGTTCTAGGACATGCCGGTTTCGTCACGATGTTTTCCTGCAAAGTTTAGTAGGTCATGACGTGAATAAAAAATACTGGCCAGTCTACAAAAAAAACCCCCATTCAACAAAGATATCATAATATTTGGTATAATAACCGATTCACCACAGTTCACTTTTTGACTTGTGCGGTATGAAGCGCATTCGAAACGCTACGCTTTTTATCTCATTCTTAATTCTTCATGGGAACAGTTAAGACGTATAAAAAGCGTTACGAAACCAGTAGTCAGTTAGTAATTGACGGTTAGGCTTATTTAGTAGATCAAGCTTCGGTTTTTACTTCTAAGTAAATTGGATTAGCGATTCTTGGAAGGTACGACTTTGTCGCAAGAAATGGTTGTGTATTTTTTTGGCAAATTGTATTGGATATCATTTTTGCCCTGTACCTTTTATTTTTTAAAAACTTTTTTCTAAACAAAAACAACCGATTTCCGGAAAAACACTACAAAGTGAAAAATAACTTTAATTTCGGAAGTCGGTGACTTTGGATGTGTAGGTATTTTAATTTTATGTTTTTAATTTAAATTTAAGTTATTTTATTTTTAAGAAACTACTTAGTGTAGTGATTTTCCGGAAGTCGGTTTTTTTTTATAAAAGTTTTTTATTTTTCACTTTTAGTTAGAGTAGACACCAATTCGAAATTTCATCATCCTTGGGGTCAAACCGATGCATATTTATGCTATAGCAGCAATCGGGCGGCGGTTTATTTGTAGTCATTTTTTGAAGAGTTCCGTTGTCTGTCTCCGAAACTCATCATCAGATCAGATACGAAATTTATATGGGACCATTTCGGAATAAACCCCTTTCGAGCAAAAACTAATTTTGTAAATCCGTCGATATATGACGGACTTATGCCCGAACATACATTAAAAAAAAACATAAACATGTCGAATTGATAACCTCCTTCTTTTTGAAGTTGCTTAAAAAGAATTAGTAAAGAGGCACATATCGTTTTCGAAATCCACGCAAACGAAGTCACACGCACAGTTAGTACCAAATAGACAAACTCGTCCTTCAAAAAAGTCAGTTAAAAAGAGGTCTTGACAGCCTGCAACCGATGGTGTTCCAAGAACGCGACATTAATATTGCTTCACAAACTTCAAACGCAGACCAACTGCCGACAAATAAACAATGGACAATGTTTGGATTTGAAACTTTAATTTATACCTATTTGAAGTTACCTTGTTGGTTATTACTATGACGATGTTTCCTGGAATGGTTTTAAGAAATATCGCCTGTAATTAGGGTTCCGTACCCAAAAGGGTTAAAATATAGAATTAAACACAATAAAATTGAACAGCTCAAACCAAATAAAATGTGCAATATTCCTCCTTCTCGTTCTCACTGATGCATTTTTTCTATATTCGTCTCTATCGTAACCCGTTGTACAGCGGCTTGCTCTCATCCATATCAAGCGGTGCCACGTGACCTAAAGTGACATTATTACGGGATCGCTGTTGTATGAATTTTTAGTTCCCGATTATGACGTTTTAGCGCCGAGTTAATTTGGAACATTTCATTTTTTGTTGTAGTAATACAAAGCTAAAAATAAGCGGTTTTGTTGTTTGAATCGTATGGCGAATTAAATACCCGTAGTGTAATTATATTATTTGGCAATAGTAGACACTATTGACGTGCCATTTTTCAAAAGCGGTAGAGTTGCGAATCACCGAAGGGAAGCCGGTAGGAATCGTGTTATATGTATGTGCTTTCGCCACTGGTAAACAGGCATCCATTGTTCCATCATAGTGACGACGCATATGGTCGATTTTCGTTTTTTTATGCCACCATAATCAGAAAAAAATCTCTATATTTCTGTCTAAGCAGTATTTTTTTACTATTATTTATAGATGCCGAGATAAAAAAAATAAAAACGCCACTAACTTGAACTGTTTGATATGTTTACTACGCTAAAACGCAGGTAAGCCACATTACTAAACTAAATAGTGACTAAGGGCTTATGATTTACATTTTTACTAGAATTTTAACCATCCGTTGCATAACTGAATAGAATGCATTTCATATTTTTCTGCGCTTTTTTGTCCATAACTCGAAATATTATTTTGTTGGTTTATTTTGTTGGTTTACGGTATTATATAGCTTGTGGACGGCAGAATAGACCTCCATCCATCGTTTCCATGAGGCGTGATCGAGGTCAAGAGCAGGTCCATTCAGCAAGTCTACTATAATACAATTTTATAAACGTGAAAGTTTATGTGTTTGGATCACGCAAAAACGGCTGAACGGAATTGGATGAAATTTGGCACACAGATAGTTTATAACCTAGATTTTAACACATAGTATACTGTTTATCCCGGTAGTACGTTTCCGTGGGATGATTTTCAAAAGCAAGTAAAAAATTGAAAAAAGAATGAATTTGAAACTTTGCTTAACCTTATCGTCCGGCGAGTGTACATTGAGCTTATTCACACAATTAGACACTAACTGAACATCTTGACGTGATGAAAGTCGCCGCCGACTGTAAAGGGCGGGTAAAAGAAACAAAATGGCTGAACGCATTAATCACTCGCTTGACAAACGCAGACGCGACGATGTCTCGTGTGTTTTGTTTGTGTAAGCAGTGGTGTGGCTGATACTTTACATCTTTAAGTATAACGCCGTGTCAGCTTTGTATTCTACCATTGGATTTTAAAGAAAGTAAATTATATCCATTTTACCCAATTACGGCAAGAGTTATGATTTTGACCGTTATGTACACACGGCTACACATTAAGCTATACATTTCCAGTATAAGCTGATCTCGCATTGTATAGGATTTTCGTAAAGTGCCAGATTAACGTAAACTGGAAATCTATAGCTTGATGTGTAGCCGTGCGTATACATGGCTACACATTAAGCTAATATTTCCAGGTCGGCGTTTCCTATCTGACTACTCTGAGAAGAAAGGCCGAAACAAAGTCAGATATCACAGTCTCTTTTAAAGTCCAGACATAATCTTGGTCAGATCATGTGAAAGACCATGTAGATTGGTGTCTGAAATGGTGTTTGAGGAAAGAGCCACCCAAATTGAGATTGATATTGGACCCGTCCAGTCAGTGCACGCATTTGTCAGTAATCATGCAGCTCAACTAACTTTATGAGCTCAGCTTCGTTAAATACGAGGCTTAGGAATACAAATCTTCATCCCAAGAATATATACAGGGAGTCCGGTAATTAATGGATAACCTTGAAATGGTTCATGGTAGAACTAATGGCCATTAAAAAAAAAACATTTTTATTTGTATTTAATCTGTAAAAAAAAAAACAAAAAAAGAACCACCGACTTCCGAAAAAAACACTATAAAGTGAAAAATTACTTTCAATTTCAGAAGGCGGTGACAAAAAATTTAAATACATATCCAAAGACACCCAACTTCCTAAGTTTTATTTTTCACTTCGTAGTGTTTTTTCGGAAGTCGGTTGATTTTGTATGGATTATTTTTTTACAGAAAATAAAAAATGTTTTTTTCTGAATGGCCATTAGTTCTCATTATATCAGCCGAAAGACGTCCACTGCTGGGCATAAGCCTCCCCAAAAGAGGGGAAATTGCCATAATCACCACGCTTGGCAGGCGAGTTGGCGATCGCAGTAAGGGGGTCAAATGCATAGAGAACGCTGCTGCCCATTCTCTAGTAAGTTCCTTAGTTGCCTTCTACGACACCCATTAGTTCTACCATGAACCATTTCAAGGTTATCCATTAAATACCGGACACCATGTATATACGTTAGAGTGAGTTTGTTCCCCACCCTCGCCTTAGTGGTACATTAAAGGTACGTCCAGATTCACCCTGCGGCGCCATCCGCGGTCATGTTCAAGTAACAACGAACCACTAACAGTATTGACATTTATTTTTCGTTATTAAAGTTAGATTTTATCCGGAAGGCATTTTGTAACAAGGTTTTGTCTCAACTCCGGTCATTGTGGGTCTGTGGGTTACAAGAAAGGGATGCTTTTATTTCTTTTTTTTTTCGTCGTTTGGACAACGTAATGGCTGGTTGCTTGTTGAATGTTGATAGTGGGCGTTTTTTTTTTAGGATTTTGTTTAGTCGCCTGAAGGTA
The DNA here is from genome assembly GCA_947359405.1 of Antitype chi. NCBI lineage: Eukaryota > Metazoa > Arthropoda > Insecta > Lepidoptera > Noctuidae > Antitype > Antitype chi. The sequence continues at coordinate 7,553,238 of OX375836.1, forward strand.
TAAATTTTTTTTACAGTTGGTCCGCTGCCTTAAGCTAAGTAAAAACATGAAGTTTTTTTAGAACAAAGGATTTCTGAAGAATCCTTTATAGGGGTAATCCTTTGTCTATATCTCAATAAATTAAGCAAAAGTTTAGCCCGCATGACTGAAATCCAGCCGATCTATTATGTGATGTATTCGGTAGTATATAATTATCATGTAGTATATAATTATCATGTAGTATGTCTTGCCCTTCCCAACACCAACTCGGTAAAATGTGAACATCCACATGTGAGCATCGCGGTAACAAATAAGGTTCAAAACAGCGATGCCATTGATGTCAGTTGAATCGGATAACAACCAAAAAGAAAAGTAATTTTGCAGTTTTCATTTGACAATATACTAAAAAAACAGGCTTTTTTTAAGTAACTGTACGACTAAAAACTGACCGTTTTACGGTGTCATGTACACACGGCTACACATCAAGCTAAAAATTTCCAGTTTACGCTGATCTCGCACTGTACGGAAATCCTCCACAATGCGAGATCAGCTTTTACTGGAAATGTATAGCTTGATGTGTAGCCGTGTGTACGTTTGGGCAGCGCCTTAAAGGTTTATTAGCTTCGGATCTCTATAAAAACAACATAATGGACACGGTCTATTAAAATTAGATTTCAAAGCACCGTAATTTTGTAAACTTATTGCGTTATTAGGAACTTACGTTAATGAAAATATAATTTGATTATAGTGTTAGTGTAGGACGTTACTTTCAGATAAAAGGTCATAATTTCAAGCAAACTTTGATTATCTATTATGAACTCGTTTCTGGATAAACCACTCCTCACTTTTAACTTTCGAAAAAAAAGTAATTATTTTTTGTTTTTTACATCGAAATAAACGCTCGAATGATCACAGGAAAAGTTTATTTTAGTCGAATTCAGCCAGAAATTAATGAAGTTAGTTCAGCGTTAGTGAACCCAGTTTAATTATCTAACTTTTTTTATTTTATTTTTTGGCTTACGCATCGCACATCCACCTTTAGGGCATTTAATTTCTTCGCTAATTTGTTGAAGAGAATTTTGCTTTTATGTTTCCAATTACTTACAACAATATTTTTTATTCTTTTAGCTAACTTAATAGCTGCAAACTACCTACTCGTTTGAATTTTGATACCCTTGAGGTAGGCAGTACTGATTTCTGTAGCCTTTAATAACTAAGACTTTAGTTTTTGGAGGTTTTAATAATCTCATCATAGGACCGTTCAAAAGCTTTTGTGAGGCGTCGTTTTCAGTACAAGAGTACGAATTGATCAATCCGTTTAGGCTACGTTTGCCACCATTGGTCCGTGGAAGAGTGACCATTTTACACGCTTTATATTAGCTTCACTTGTATGTTTGTTTGTTTTTTTTGTTTGTATGTAACAGACTCCTTTGAACGCGATTTGACCCACTTTAAACGGTCAGATTTCATTGAAACTTTGTAAACTTGTCGAGGACCGATGACAATTCAATAATTAAAAAAAAAATAGAAAAAAAAAACACGTTTTTGTAGTTAGCAGAACTGCAGAACTAAGAAATAGAAAATAAATAATAGTTTAAAAAACTAAAAAACACGCTTTAAAAACCAAACTAAAAAAGGGGAAAATAATTTAATTCAATTAAAAAGCGTGGGGTGCTTAACATTAATTGATTATAAAATACCTCAAAAAGCATTATTTTTTACACAAGACCCCTCCGCGCCTCGGAAAGCATGATTATGCCATTGGTCCCGGCTGTGATTCTTGGATCTTTGACAGTCGTTACGGGTCGTCAGGCACCCGAAAGTCTGACAACCAGTCTTACTAAAGGCATTCCTATTACCCAGTAACTGGCTTGTAGTGGTCAGATAGGCAGTCGCTCCATGTAAAATACTGGTATTCAGCTGCATGCGGTTGGACTGGAAGCTGGATGATGAATATTATGAAGAGGTACAATTTGTGAGTTTGTATGTAATTTTCGGAACTACGGATCAGATACCGGAATTATTTCACTAATGGGAAGCAGCTTACTCCGTGGAAGCAACAGTACTTATTTCGGAGTATCATAGAATATATTATACGTATGTTAAAATAAGAATTTTCTCAAACGAAGTCACGGGCAGAAGCTAGGACATAAGTAATAATATCGGTGTCCTTCATCCCACTAGATCACTTCGGTCAGGTCTGGCCATACTTTGTCAGTTCCACAACATTCATTGCGTTATTCACATGCGAGAGCAGACGAATTAATCGAACATATGAAACAATTAATTAGCAATATCCTTCAAAAACGCAATCTATGATCTATCCAAAAGCCTTTCTTAGAAAAATAACTTAGATTCAACGTACTTACTCGACAATTCAATTAACTACTCTACACACAACTATAGTAATGAAAGAACAACTAAGAAAACTTTTATAAAGCAAAGAAATATATTTAAAATAACAATTTGAAGCGTGCATTTTACATTATTCGCTTTGTTTAACATTTAATTTGTGAAGAGAGTATAAAGAACGGTTCTTGGTTCTGTCTCGTCGCCTGCGGCCCCCATCACGCTGATGGTACAAAAATACAAAGTGCAATAATTACTGCATTATGGCCAACCTTGGGGCTTTGTTAGGGGAGGAAATATGGCGTTTTTGATGTCATGTTTGCTTTTACCCGACTGCGGCGAAGCATTTTGACCGGTATGTTTGTAATGCCTTGATCACGCGTATCGAGGAAACGGGCGAGACGGTAAAATGTTTCTCGGCCGAGACAGTGATGTAAGCGAGTAGCTGCTCACACATGTTTTGAAATTAGCATAGTCAGTTCAGTTCTATTGAGACTACAATTAAACAAAAATAATCTCAAGAAAAGGCGCGCGCGGTGACGTGACGACAATCATGTGGCCGAGTGGCGAGACAGTGCACCGAGCGCTAGTTTAGACCTGCCGAGTGAGAGAGCGAGATAGTTCGGGGAAGCGGGAGGGTGTAGTAAATAGAACGGGAGCCGAGCTACTGTCTCGCCGCTTTTTTCGGCCGAGCGCTCGGCCGAGCACTCGGCGCTATGTTTATACGTACCAAGTACTCGGTCGAGAGCATTGTCTCGCCCATTTGCTCGGTACGTGTGATCAAGGCATAAGTATGTATTATGTTCATATTTTGACAAATGAGGTCGTAGGCCGCCTAAACAATACATTCTAACAGTAGTTAGCGATCATAATCTCTACGGCAAAGTGGCATAAGACCACGGTTATAGTTATGTTGCTTAGGGAAAATAATACTTTTTGTCTTATAATTTTTTTGCTTATTATGTGTGTTTATGTTTTTAGGGTTCCGTACTTCAAAGGGTAAAAAAGGAACCCTTATAAGATCACTTTCTTGTCCGTCTGTCTGTCTGTCTGTCCGTGTGTCACCACCGATTTTCTCAGGAACAGGTGGACCTAGCAAGTTGAAATAGCAACCAGATGATACTGAGGTCTATAGTCCCTATTAGGTGTATAAAAATCAAGGTCCTGAGTCAACACGATAAAAAGATATGGGCATATTTATTTAGATTTTCGCGAAAACTTTTGAGTACTAATATTATCAATTTTGGTTAAAAACAAGGTCTTATAGCATAAGTAATGGGAAAATTCCGAAAAATTAAAAAAAAAGTTGAAAATTAAGGTAAATTTTAGTATTTACATATCTTTATTGTCTAGTAAATGTAGGTATTACATTAAATAATTTTGTATGCCGTAAGGCAAAATGTATCGGGACTCTGTTCAAAATAACCATCATATCTGTATACCAACATTCAGAATCAGCCTATAATGTTCCCACTGCTGGAACACAGGCCTCCTCTCTGTGAGAGGGAGGATACCAACATTATCGGCAAATAAATTTTGTAAATGTTTCATACTTTTTTGATCGGGATTTTTCAGTAGTCGGGTTTTAGTTTTTTGAACTTACTTTTTGTAGACAGGAGTTTCTCTGATTGAATGCCTCTTCGGTCTAGTAGTCCCAAGTGCTACCCCTGACCATGAGCTTCTGGATTAATTCCCAGGTCGGGCAAAGTGTTATTACGTTTTTCGACCCATTTCTCTGTAGCAGCCTGAAGTCTGCGATCATAATCTTTATGGCAAAATGGCATACGACCCACGGCTTTCATATGAGAATAATTTCTTGTTTCATTCTGTTGTTTGATTTTTCAGTAGTCGGGTGTTAGTTAGTTTTGAACTTACTTTATGGATAAAATAATTTAACTCTCATCTCAGGACCTACCCATTTGAGAAAAGGGCTGTCTTTCCAACCGATAATTGACAACTCATTACACCTAAGTTTCCACAGTGAGATTTTTGCAGAATAAACCGGCAGGAATAATAACTTTGATCATATTAGAAATCTTTGTTATTCCGTCAACCCCCTGCTATCTCCTAGTCAACTAGTCATTAGCGTCACTGGGGGCGAGTAACCCGATACCGCTGCTAATGCACTGTCCACTGTTCGGGATAATAGGCGTAATACACCCCTCGGTGATAATGTGATAACTTTGATTATAATGACTGCCGGAGGTCAGGCCCATCGTAAGGTTGCTTTTCCACCAGATATGTGGTATGCTACGTTGCTATGGATGCGTTTGATATCCAACAATCATATTCATTGGTCCACATAGCATATATCTGGTAGGAACGGGTTCAACTAAGCTGTTTTTAAAGTGAAAAGTCCCTTTCTTTCATTAGGAAATTCTAATTATTTTATCCCTTTCTTTCGCTTTATTTTTATCGTAAAAATCTGTGCTGTTACCTTTAATGGCTGAAGTCGATCGCTCGTTTATCATTTTTTACCGAGAGCAAGCATGACCCAAGGACCCAATGGGGGAAGATAACTGGCTGTTCACCTGTTTACTCCAACAAAGAAAGTATAGTTTCTGTATGCGAAATCGTATTAAATATAACTCGACAAACGGCGCGAGCGCCTGTCCGCTCAACGCGCCGCAGACGCTCCCCGTGCCATCATACTGTCGTCATAGCACATTTTACTCGCTCCGCTACACAACTAAGCATTAGTGAAAATGGTCACATAGTTTTGTAGCTTGGCTTTCGAATCCTCGCAGAATAGCTGCATAGCACATCTCTGGCGGAAAAGAAGCCTAAGGCTGGCACTCCATGGAGGCGGTTTGTAGAGGAGCTAAGCAAATATCTCTATCACTACATACTATAAGACAAAGTACCCCGCTGCGTCTATCTGTCTGTCTGTTCGCGATAAACTAAAAAATAATAATTTACAAAATCAAAAAAACCCGACTGTCTAAAAAGTGAACTTTTATTTTAAAAAATGGAAACAAGAAACTTGTTTTAAAAGGATGACTATTAGACTTAATACTATAAGCAATCTCATGCAGTCGGAGGCATCTTCTTAAATTTAACAATGTAGACCTTTATTGCCTCCGACTGCATGAGACAGTCGGGTTTTTTGATATTGTAAAAAAAAACACAGTTTTTAGTTAAAATAATAATTTTTGACGTTAATGAGATCTATGTATGAAACCCTTTATTTTGATACCCCACTCAATAGGTGTTGAGAAAAAAAAATTAAGACAATGTGACTCCAAAAATCGGCCATTTTTTTCTTTCAAGTTTGATATACCCAGTGTCACTCCCACGATTAAGACGACTTAGACTACAGAGCGTGCCAAAGAAATATACATACATACACTCGAAAAACATAACCCTTCTGGCGCAGTCGGGTAAAAAGTACTAAACGGATTTTCATGCGGTTTTCTCCAATAGATAGAGTGATTCATGAGGAAGGTTAGGTGTATAATTTGTTAAGGTTTTGTTTTAATTGGGTAACGCGGGCGAAGCTGCTTGCAAAAGATAGTTAGCCAATATAATGCCAAAAATCCAAATGTTCCCCTTTAGTAGCTCAACGTCTCTTTTCCAATGGATATATCAATCTTTTTTTTTTCGTGCCTGATTTTACTGAAGGTGCGGTCGACGTATGCTTGCCTATAAGCAGAGATCGGATATTCGGATGCATATTCACCTAAAGTTGAGATGTTGGCTAACATGGAATGCGCTTTTGTACCTAAAAAGTCTTAATTTAGGTAAGTAATTTGTTTATTTTTGTTTTAACTAATACAAATCACCCCTCCTCCAGTAGGTACATACACATATTTGTATCGGGTTAAACATTAATTTTAAATTAATACACATCTGAATAGTTATGCAATCCAAGAATCCCGGGGTTTTTAATAAATATTACAAATAATTTATAAAGCCGCATCCATACTTTCATAGCTAAAAATGATCTTTAGGCAAAAATATGTATCCGAATATCCGATCTCTGCCTATAAGGCTTAGGTATATGTTCTGTTGCTACGTTTTATGCTATTTTTGTGGCATTATGTAACTACAACAAGGAATAAAAGTAACGATGTTAAAAACTCAACTCGGTAACGGTACATGACTTGTTTTGAAAGAGGTATGAAATTCTGGCTTATCAACGACCTTTAACACTTCAGTCTAAGATATATTATTATGAATACGCAATAATTTTTAGGGTTCCTTGCCCGAACGGTAACCAACAGGATCCTATTACTAAGCCTCCGCTGTCCGTACGTTTGTCTGTCAGCGGGCTGTATCTCATGATCCGTAAAAGGTAGACAGTTGAAATTTTCACAGAACGTGTATTTCTGTTGCCGCTATAACAACAAATAATTGTTTATATTTAATTTGGTTTTTAATGCGTGTTTTTTAGTTTTCTATTTTTAAGTTGAAATTATTGAATTGTCATCGGTTCTTGATAAGTGTGCAAAGTTTCAAATCAATCCGACGTTTTGAAGGGGCTGAAAATTACGTTCAAAGGTTCCGTCACATAGATATATTATATACCAAGCTAATAAAAGCGTGTTAAAAATTAAAGTTGTCTCCATACACGAAACGTGTTTTTTGGCGTTTTTTGCCTTGTAGGAAACCCTTTGTGCGAGTCCGACTCGCACTTGGCCGGGTTTTTTAATTAGTGTGTTTTAGACTTGACTTTTGTACACTTTTTGAAACCCTGATTATTATTAGCTTAGGAGGTAGATAAAAATACCAAGTCGTATTATATAGTAGTTGTGTAGCTTTGTTTGTTAGAAGACGTGATACGTTCCGGTGAGTCCAACTTTATTTTATTTTTTTGTGGCATTTCGCAGCTCAACCTAGGAGGTTGTCTTGTCGGCTGCTTAACCAGACTTGCCTGTGGCTGCCTCAATAAATTAAGGCCTCCAGTCAGGGCTTAAAAACTTTCAAAACTAAGCTACGACACGCTGAAGTACTCCTTGTGGGGTACCTACGCACCTTGGCTTTGGATATCGCTGGCGGAGGTCAGCGGGGGAGGGTCCTACTTTCCTGCGAAGTACCTAGTACTTAAAGCAACTCTTTTATATATATATTTGTAGGTCAGTTGGGTTTTCGGCCTTATCTACATAATAATTAATTTTATATTATTTACTGAATCGATCTTTTGACAATCGGAAAAGACGTACCTATAACTGTCATTCTGAGTTTTTTGGCGGGATCGGGTTGGAACATGTCGCACGAATTTTCATTTTCATGAAATTTAGTAAAATAGCGAATTAAATTGTATAATTTTGGTAGTGAATTATTCAATTTAGTTACATGTGAGTGCACAAGTGTAGTGAAGGTGAAAATAAGTGACTAACGTGGACTTTTCGTGTTCCCCCAAAAACTCATGTTAGGTTGTTGTAAAGTTGCTACCGCTTTACAATAACTTTGACTTGACTGGACTTGACTGACTAAAGACGACTATGACTTTTTTGTAACTTCGTGCCCGATATCGGGCCATTTATTTGATCGAAAAGAAAAATTACTTGACACTGGCTAAATGCACAAACCGTGCGAAGCTAAAGCCCAAAAAAAAAACTGTCATTCTTTGACATTCGGTTACCACGGATCATTAGCGTAGCGTCTCAATCTGCTCTACTAAGTATCAACGTTCTCTGACTGTACTACATTTTTGTTGTACAGAGACACCAGCACATCAAGCTACCCCAATCTGTCAAATTTCTTTGATAGATTTTCAACTTTATATCGTATAAGCATAACGTTCTTGTTCAATTGGGAAAAATTTATAGTTTGAGGTAGCTTGATGTGCTGGCGTCTGTACAACTAAACAAACGGACGCTGTGTGTTTTTTTATAACATTAGATCTGTTTTTTTTTGTAATGCGAAACAGCTCTTATTTTATCTTTTCTGCCAATCTGCTCAACAAAAAAATCCCTGAATGTATTTTTTTTTTTGCTCCATAATTAATTTCACCTTTTAGGAGAGGGGGCTTGTAGCTAAGTCGTGTTAGCCGCACGGGTGAAAAGCAGTAAGCCCTTGGTCCCGGCTGTCATTTGTAGATCTTTGACAGTCGTTACGGGTCCTGGGTCGACGGCACGTTGTGTTCCACGCGCACCTCAAAGAGATGTCAGCAACAACTGGTGGGGTCCGCAAGGGCCGATGCCTGCCAGGGTTACGGGTTGTTTAAAAGAGATACCGTGGCCCCTGGCACACAGCGCAACTGAAGGAACACGGCTGGGTTTTAGTCAGTAAAAGTCTGACACGCCCTCCCGCTCCGCCCAGAGCGGGAGATGTTATTTGATGATTTACCACACTAAAAAAAAAACAAGGGTTATCGTATTACCCAGTTGTGTTGTGGAGGTCAGATAGGCAGTCGCTCCATGTAAAATACTGGTATTCAGCTGCAACCGGTTAGACTGGAAGCCGACCTTTACATAGTTACTAATTTCCACTTTTCTTTCTTTCCAGAAGCCGAATCGTCCCGCGAATGATTTCAAAAACATCAACGTTGAAATTCACATCAAGAACTCGACATACGAATAGAATAATAAAATTAATATCAGTATTATGTAATATCGAGTGTTTAGTTTAGCTAGTCGGCCATCTTGTGTTGCTATGGGTGCCATTTTGAATATGTTCCGCGTGAAAATGGGCGTGGTCATCGCCAGGGTCTGCCTCCTGCTGATGCTGGCCGTTTATTCATCTTATGGTGAGTTATTTTTTAATATTTTGAAACTTACAATTTGCATGGTTTTTTTAACAATAGAAACATGTTGAATTCTGTCTAACTCTCCACAATTAGGAACGACTCACAACAACAAGAAACTAGTTAGCCAGATAGGAAATGTCGATTCCATCTAGATTTTTTTCTTTAAGGCCCTGGTAACTTTAAATATTGTCGTTATGAGCGATAATAGTTCTTATTGCAATCTGATACGGGTTAAAATCTGTTGTAATAAATTCGAATAATAAATGAGCAAGCACTGTCGTAAAAATGCAAATGAAATCGTATAAAATTAGATATTAACTATTTAATAATAAATAATCCATCACTGGATGCAGTTTAGCATTTGAAATTTTATGGTATATTTTTAATTATAATTTTAATTGTTATTGAAGGGATAAACTGGTTTTAAAGATAATTAAGAGGTGACTTTGATGATTTTTTTTATGCATACAAGTATGTTTAATCATATCTTGAGTTCCATCACTCTATGCAAAAAAGACTTGAAAATATATTTTTTTGCTTCCAAAATTATTTACGGTTAAAGAGTACACTGGTTCAAAAAACCACCTTTTTGAGCATTTTCAAGAAATCACCTTCGCGTAAAAGTGATTCCGATATTCTATCATAGAATAAACCATTTCATTTTTTAATTTAAGTAAAAATTAAGCGATCGGAATCAGAAAACAATTGAACTTTCAGCTGTCAAACTAACTTCAATGGCAGACAAAACATCAATCTGAAGTTCTTACGATCTTTAAATTAACGTTAGTCGAGGCACCTATCATGGAATTTTTTAAATTGAATTTCAATTGACTTTAACCGCTAAAAACAACGAATTTATTACCCGACTACTGTAAAGTAAAAAGAAGGGTTCGATTTTGACCGGTATGTGTATGTATGTGGGTAACTATGTATGTATGTTCGCCTGTTTCCTCATAACTTCTGAACTACTTATCATATTTTGACAAATGAGTACCCTTGGAAGCGTCTTGATGTCACATTAAATTTAATATCCCTCTCTCACATAAAAAAAAATGTATTATATTGTTTGCTCACCCCAAAATAATTTAAATAAAAACTAAGTTCAAAAACTAAAACCTGACAATTGAAAACTCACCCTCTAAAAAGTATGAAACCAGAAAACTGAAAGATGTGGTCAAATAGTTAGTCGGGTTTAGTTTTCGAATTTACTTTTAAATAATAGCTAAGAAAGTACCCACTTTCTTGCTCTAACAATACAATAGAGGCCCTTCCAGACACCCATTTCTTCAAGTTTGAGACCAATAAACCAATGAACCTTTTAAAAACAAAAAAAAAATCCTAATACTCAATAAACACTTCTCATTACAATGCAGGCCAAAAAAAGCAGGCCACCCATCACATAATAAATTCTATGGGCGCTCTTAAGCGGTGTAGTGTAATAAAATAAATTGGACATCTCGACAGGAAAGCCAGTTTGTGGACAATTACATATTATTTCATATCGTTTAAGTTGAGATTTGTTTCTTTTGGGACGTAAAATTGGGTGTAATAAGACGGGTTTTTTGGTGGGTCGGTCGGGTTTTTTTGGGAAGTGTGCAGTAATTATACTCATCCTACACTGGGCTGCTGTAAGCGTCCTTTTCGTAGACTCCCTTAATTATATACTATAATCACCACGTTCTGCAAATAATACTATGGGATTTTTTTTAGATTATTAATAGAATGCATCCTAGCAGGCATCTCTGTAGTTTCTGCTTACACCCATAGGAACTAAACGTGAGTTTATGTTTGCCAAAGAACAGTAACTAGACTTGTATCCTCCTTTACGAATTTTCGATGATATCAGATTACAGTGACCGCTAATCGAAAACATAAAGTAGCGATAAACAGCTAGTTTCTCGGAAAAACGAAACCAACACTTTCTGCAACTCACGTCGCCTTCGATATCGCGCGACGTTTCAAGCGAAATATTTCTTCTCCTTTTGCTGGTTTTTATGAACATATATCTTACATAATTTCCCAAGTCCTGTTACTCAACGCTTTGAAATGCTTGAATATTTTGTATCGTAATTTGAAACCTGTACCATTAAAGTATAGTTATCATAACAAAAGCTCCGTGTCCGCCTCCCCTCCATATAATGCGTTTTAAATGACCCTACGTGAAGTGCATAGTAAAAAAAAAGAAGAAATTCTAATTTATGTTTTTCTACACTTTCTTTTTAACTTGCGGCTTTAGAATTATAAGATGTTGCCGTAATGTTGCCTGCAGTGTTTTTAAACATTTTGTTGTATTAAATTGGTGAGAGATGACATTTCTTGATTTCTCGGTTTGATGGCCTGTTTTTTCGGCTTCATATGTATATTACTGAATTTCAACAGAATTTGCATTGTTTTCTCGAATGAAAATGCAGGAATTGAATCAGATCTTACTTATGTAAATAGGTCTTTAAGTCAGATAGATAGAATGTATACTGTCAGTATGTATGTGTGTGTATACTTTATTGCACTACATTTTGTTGTTAAAACTATTATTTTTCATGTTCGCAAGATATCGTTGAAGTAAAAATTTTAATTATATGCCACGAAAAATATATTCTTGTAATCTTTTCTGACTTCGAATTTTGCATGATTTTTTTTACCAAAATTTGCAACAGTTTTTCTTTAAATCAATCATCCAATTATTTTTTGCTCTTTTTCCACTTTCAACCCCATACATATTGTTTTATTGTATGATTGTGAATTTCAAGCCTACCCCAGTAATAAAGGCTTAGAAGTAGCTCCGAGAAGTAAAAGTAGTTACCCAGTTAACTGCACTGACCCGATTACAGTCTAGTATGGTAATTTGAGTGTATAAACTTGAATTATGTTGCTCGTAAGTGTACCTAAATAGTATGTTTCTTTAACTCTCGTGTATACATAGACGTATGAGGAACAGTGTGTAAAATGTGTCATCCTCCATAGAGATGATCCTTCGAGCAGACGGGTGTTGTGTCTGGTGGACTAGTACCTACTACCCGACGATTGATGTCAGGACGTTGTATATTTGCTAGTCGCGCAGATTGATAATTTTGCTTGCGCGATGTAGGATTAGTGTGACCGAACGAAACGAACGAACGCTTGGTACCTATCGTCACTTGTGGTGGGTTTTTCTTATTGCTGGTCAACTTGCTTTTGTGGCCATGTTGTTGTTTGGAGGAGGGGCAATTTTATCAATAGGTACCATGTTATCCACTAAGTCTACGTTCCCAAGGACGTAATAAAATCGCGGTGGGATTTTTTCGCGCAGTAGGTAGATAGCACTAAGCGCCGAGAGTTGAAAATGAACAGTAAAACACACTGTTCAACGCGCTGAGATGCACTCTGTTGGCTTCTCATTTCTCGGTTCAACACCAAGAATTGAAAATACAGTGCGCGTAAAGTTCTCGCTGCGATTTTATTATGTCCGTGGGAACGTCGTCTTATTGGGTTGCTGAGGTCAGATTGTAAGTCGCTCCACATAAAGTTAAGTTGCTTCAGGCTGCATCTAGTAAGACTGATAGCCACATAGTTGCGAAAAAGCTAGGCAGATTATGATTAAGTTTGGGGAAGATATTATGTAACTAGCCCTCTACATAAGAACTAGTGAAGTGCCGGATCATTAAAAATGTAGATCCGCAGATACGGATCCGGATAATTGGCGCCAAAATCCGCGGATACGGATCTTCACTTTCTTACTCAATCGGTGTCGGTGCGCGTGACCTTGAAACGATGGTTGACGCCACTTGACGCTTTGCGTGACAGAACATGGTTCGACTTGCGTTGTGCGGGTCTTTGTTTTGTTTTTAGTTAAGTCAAGTGTCACACTGGGCAGCATACATAACGTTTGTGTTTGTTGTACGAGTAAAAAAATCTCTGCAAAGAAGTTTGGTAGTGCAATTTGGAATTATTAATAAGGTAAAAAAAAGGTTCGTCAAAAATTTAACGTATAGGGATACGGATCCTTTTTCTCCCGCGGAAATCCGCGGATACGGATACGGATATCCGGAACATCACTAATAAGAACAGAGAAAGTAACCTAATTACATTTTACTGTAGTGTTAACATTAGTACTCACCTAACTACCCGCAAAATCTGCTACCCAACCGCAAACACTCCTAAACGCACTAACAGAAGCAACAAGAATGCGTAATAGGGCAAACGTTGACTATAATTAGAATATACTGCCTTAACCCTTAAGCAACCACAATTATCTAGATAATTAACCCCCGCACAAGCTGAGTTCCACCGTCGAACGTTAAGGGATAGGTACTTAGATCCACTAAGTTATTAGTAAATGGAATACTCGGAGCCGCTTACTAGTTTGTTCATGTCACTTTAACGGCAGTAACGAGTAACAAGACTAATAATATTGACTTGGTTATAAGAATTTATGAGTAAGAAGTTTTTTTTTGCAGTTCTTGGAGGTACTATCCACTTGGACAGAAAATGAAGTAAATTTCATGCGAAGTTACCAGCAGTTTTGATCCCTGAGCAGTGCAACAATTAATGTCAATTTTACCTGCAATGCACTTACTGTCGTGTCATCATCATCATTTCCGCCGAAAGACGTCCACTGCTGGACATATCCCTCCCCCAAGCTCTGCCACTTCGCCCGGTTTGGTGCTTCCCGGCATCCAGCGGATTCCTGCAGCCTTCACAAGGTCATCGGTCCAGCTTGTTGGAGGCCTTGCAACTCTACGTCTTCCGATACGCAGTCGCCACTTCAAAACCTTTCGGCCCTATCGGCCATCTGATCTGCGAAAAATGTACCCTGCCCACTGTCACTTAAGTTTAGCAATTCTTGAGGCTATCGGCTATGGCTATATACCAACGAAAAGTTTTAACACAGGAGTCCAGAATCATGTACTGAATCCATAATAACAAGTTGCGCGTCGATGTCCCTGCCACTCCACACAAGGTGTAACCGAATAAGCGCAAGTTCTGAAAGTAGTTTGTTAATAATTGACTACTGAATCGATTTCAGTTTTTTCAAAAAATATGTATTTGCGCATACTGACCACCGATTGGGCCTAAGAAAATTAAATGTTATTTTAGGGCTATAATAATAATAGTTTGTTTAATAAAAAAAAGCCTATGTCGGCTACCTTGGTTGGCATGCGGATCTCTTATTTTCTGATTCGATCACGTAGGGAAACTCCAAACTAGCCCTCTCTACCTACTATTACACTACGGGCCCTGACGATCCTGATACACAGAATTTCTGCAATGTACGACTACGAAACATCATGTAATTTTTTTTGGGGAATACAGAAACTGGAATGCACACAATTGAAAAAAATATAATTTTCCTAACTTAATTAGTTATAGTCTTTTGTTCGTCGTCAGAATCCCGTAACTCTGACAACCAGTCTTACCAATGGGTTTCGTATTACCCAGTGACTGGGTTGTGGAGCTCAGAAAGGCAGTCGCTCCATGAAAAATACTGGTTTACCATGAAAAATATTCAGCCAAACTGACACCAACCTATTTGGGAAATGGCTGGGCAGATGATGATCATTATAGAATACTTTAATTCATTCGTCCGATTGGCTATTGCCGGTTGCAGACTTCTCGCACATCGTTGGTCCGCATGGTCACTCCATTAATTCACTCCTCTTTGTTTAGACCCCAACATATTTATAAGAAACGATATGCAAAGTTACTACCGCTTTACAATAACTTTGACTTGACTGACTAAAGACGACTATGACTTTTTTGTAACTTCGTGCCCGATATCGGGCCATTTACTTGATCGAAAAGAAAAATTACTTGACACTGGCTAAATGCACAAACCGTGCGAAGCCAAAACCAAAAAAAAAAAAAAAAAGAAACGATATGCGTTGGCAGAGATGCTCAAACTTCAAAGTTAACCCCCCAGGGGCGTTTCGTTTGGGGGCGTCAGTGATTAAGGTTAAATGCGCAGATTTAGGATAGTTGTGATGGCTGAATGTTTTGAAATGTGGTTTAGTACGGTCCCTGAGGATTGGTTTGTGATGGGGGCTCTGAAATTATAAATTTTAGCGGTAATCTTATGTTTTAGATTGTGTCTGAATGGTAGCATTGTTGGTTATGTGTATTATCGTTTACAATCACTGGACAATGTTTCTCATCGTTTTGGATGAGCCGCCAACACTAGGGCCACACATTATGTTTGGTCATGGCGGTTAACTGTTGACTCAGGGCCCTCCAGAGTTAAGTAGAGTTGACTTACATGTTATACTTATACTTATCAAGTAGTTCCATAATCCCTGTTGCTCTCACTAATCCCAAGCATTTCACTCAAAGACGATCTGACTGATGCAGTTTTGAACTGATAAGCTTCTACGCTGCGGGTCGCGGTGCGTCGTCCGCAGGGAACTAATATCTGTCCTAGAGCTACTGTCTGTTGTTGTTTTGAGGGTGAAAGTTTCTGCGTGTTGAATGCTTGTCTGCTAGTGTGCTCACAACATAAATTGCTCGGGTCAACACCGAGACTCGAAAATTCAGTTCAGCACGATAAAATATCGCCGCGATATTTTTATATCCGTGCGTGCGTGTTAGTCATGTAGTATTAATTAGTAATCAAGGTACTGCAAATTACCTACCAGGTTCGTGTTTTATCAGTCCTTGACGTACTTACTCACAGCTGCAGGCTTAGCACAAGAACCGTAGAGGAGCGTTTTGTCGACAGAAGAGACAAAAATGACGTTTCCGTGTAGACAGTTGACAGTTTTTAACCGAGAAAGGTAGACAAGCGATTTCTATTCTACGGTAGAGTAGAAATAGGAAGCGTCATGCTAAGCCTGTAGGTGTCCCTCAGTTTTAGATTAATAGGTAGGTATATTTTTAAAATCACGCCTCTGCCCTGAAAAGGTAGGTCGGTAAAGTTCAGACAGTTTGCCAGTAATATTGTTTTATAAATAATTATTGATTATTAAAACCGACCCTATTTAATCCTATTGCCACTAACCAAGTACGCATTTAATTGCTGGCATTTGCTGAAAACTTATTTAAAAAAAAAAAAACTGCCAACCCGAAGAACAGAAACTTAGGACTTCAAATTTAGCTGTGGGGTTTATTAAGACACATTCGTTGCACAAAAGTTAGCCAAAACCTATAGCGACAAGTTTAAAACTTACTTCCGACCACTATTATACTCGAAATGATAACAAGTACACAGAGCTCTACTCACTCCATAAACTAAAAGATACAACAGTGAAGTCCACACGGCTTCGTATTTGGAGTTTTAAATATAAATCCGTGGTGTGACGGGCAGCAGTCAATAAATTAAGTCCTCAAACGTTTAGCGGGTTCGTGTCTACGTCAGGGGTAGGGCGACCACGTCATGTGGAAATATACAATTCTAAAATTTTATCCTAAATCAGTATGGTAGAATAGAATAGAGTATATTTATTGTAAAACATGAGTATACGTTTTTTTTTAATTGTTTAAGCTTGTAACACTAACGTAGGCGTGTGTAGAAACGTTGTTACGTACTTTCATCTTTTACCAGTACTATTCCAGAATTAAAGTGGCCCCTTCTTTTTGTCAAACTGTCTCGCGCGTCCCCCAAAGCATGGCCACCCTACTCGCAACCCGTTCCATTTCAAAATGTCCGTATATCTGTCGCCAGTGATGACACATGACGTCCGCGACCCTACCGTTAATTAGGATGAAGATAATAATATCATTGACATTCGATACTAATCTGCGGGCTATTGTCTTGGAACGTTAACTAACGAATGATTATAATTTAAGGTAAGTATTTGTAAAGTTTTATGGAACGCCATGATTTATACAGGTTAAAGAAAATACAATATACATGTACCTACTAAATTTTAGCGGTATCCCGTTTGGCAGATTGTTGAGGTACCAGTACAGAAAATTATAGAGGAAACTCGGTCACGTGCTCACAAGTTCTAGATTGTATCATAAAAAAAAAAATTGTAGTGCCAGTAATGAATGAATGTATGAGTGCGCGCGCGCGCGTGTGTGTGTGTGTGTAAGTAAATAGTGAGTCATTACTCAATAACTAAGGATAAAACCATATAAATATTTCTTATATTATCTATGGAGACAACACTTGTGACATCATGCCAACATTGACCTTCGTCAAGTTTGAGAAAACCGATGAACATGTTTCTATGGAATAAACGCGTGACCGTATTACCTTTTAAAGGCTCCTCTAGTAGAAAAAAATCTATGAAAACTTAATGGAAATTGTTCAACAAGAGTCGTGTCGCGCCTGTCTGCGGCAGCCTTAATTAAAACCATGACTTCAGTTTCTTTATGAGTGTATTCTCAAAAATCGTCAGGCAAAAAAAATGTGAGCACCAACTTTAAAATAGTTTTTTAAATGCTGATTAAATCTCCGCTCTCACCACTGATTAGTGAGTTTATGTGATGTTTGCATTGTGGTTGACCATAATAACAACAGCCAGTTAAATCAAATAATTGAGATTTCGGCTCAAATCAAATTGGTTCAAAGGCTTTAAGACACAGGGTGTTACTGAAGTATAATTTATTTATCATAACCGCTAACTAAATATGTCACGAATATCGTCAGGTCGCAGTCTGGACTGATCTGACGTACCTAAAGCCAGTGTAGCAACTTTTATAAACGGCTAAGCTAAGCTAAAATTATAAGTACTTCATATTTCTTCAACCCAGCTTCGACTTGTCATAATAAATTTCCATTAACCTTTGGCTAAAAATAAAACTATCTACAACCAAACGAAACTCTATTAAGTACAAAAAAAAAAACATGAAACGTCAAACTGCCGCCGCCATCTTTAAAACGGTTACCGTTCGTAATAGGCAAAACGTGCCTGTTCGGTTAATCTCGGATATGTTCGGGCGGCATGGCGGCCGCAAATCCCGGGACTTAGATATGTACATATAGAAAACTGGCTTGCTCAGGGTCACGAGTTGGTGACGATGCGACACGGCAAGTGGCTTTCTGCGTTATTTTGTGACGAGGCTGTGTAAGGTTATCCTGTGCAACATTTTTTGTTTTTAGCTCGGGAGTTTAGATCCGTGTCTTTTTAATGACAATAGGCTCGCCCCTGATAGCATATGACTTTCGTTATTAGCGAAAAGTTATGTGTATTAGTGGTCCAGTGGTAACGGCGGCGACTGACGAGTTGTAGGTCGCAGGTTCGAACCTAGTACTTTGTGTGAATAATTTCATCACCGCTGGTCTCAAAACGGTGAACGAAAGCATAGTGAGGAAACTGGCATGTCCTAGAATTAAAAAATCAAGGACATGTGTTATCTACCAAGTCCAACCCACACTATACTTGGACTCATAATCGTATTCAGTAACTTGACAGTTCGAAGAAAAATAATGTTACCATACTAAAACTAATAGTGTACGATTTTGCGTAAAGAACGAATAATAAAAATGGTTTAATTTTAATTTTGTTATAAAACTTTAAAAAAATCGTTTCTAACATGTGGAATATAAGAATAATATAAAAAGTTCTACTATTTTTAATAGTGCATATTATTTTTTTAAGACAAGTTATCAAAAAAAAAATTGCATGTAAGTACATTATTTTAATTTCAATTAATTTCATTCATTCTTACACCACCTCACTATCTTTTTTTTTGTCATTATCTGCCCCTTCAACTGTCAAGTTACTGAATACGATTATGAGTCCAAGTATAGGCCCGCGTGGTGGACTACGGACGGCCCCACTCTCTCTCAGTGAGAGAAGGCCTGTGTCCCAGCAGTGGGAACATTATAGGCTGATTATATTATGTTTTACACCTCTGATTAGTCGTGGTGTTTTCCAAAACCCGTTTTCAGTGTAACGCCACAATAAGGACTTTAAGATGTTTCTCAATCGAACTAAGTCGTTTCCGACAAGCATAAATTACCATCAGTAATGCCGCCTATGCATCGGTGTGAACACCCCCTTACTACACTCGTGCCTAGCGCCATCTGTCATCAAGTTTGACAGTTGACAGTTAAACGATTTAAAAATAGAGCTTTCATCCGAATGGAAGATTTGAATGAGATTTCAATTTTTTTTTGTCGGTTTCATAGAATTTTACTGATATTAATACATACTATGAAAAGGAACATGGCGAAGTAATTAATGGAAATTAAATACTTTACGTATGTTTTCGCTTTCTAGGGATTACTTACCAGTTTCAAAAACCTGTTAAGTACCTACATTAAATTCATAGTAAGTCTAATCTTTTTAACCGACTTCAAAAAGGAGGAGGTTATCAATTCGTCGGAACCTTTTTTTTATGTATGTTCCCCGATTACTCGAAGATGGATGGACCGATTTGTATTTTGTTTTTTTTGTTTGAAAGGTTATACTTCCCAGGTGGTCCCATGATCATCAAGTCAGGATCTGATGATGGGATCCTGGAGAAATAGAGAGAACTCTTAAAATTTTATAGGCACACGAAGCGATTTAGCAATTTTTTGGAAGAATACTTTCTCGTAGTGGTCTCATTTCAATTTGGTGAAGATCTGATGAAGAACTTTGGAGATAGGCAACGGAACTCCTCAATAAATGATAGCAAATGGACTGGGATTGCTGAAATCTCATGTCTGTCTATTGCTTACACCAGTTCATGACATAACATCACGCCGGTATGCTGTGAAGGGGTAAGCACATGTGAACCACTAAAAAGTGAAAAATAAAAACTTTTTCCAAAAAAAAACATACGACTTCCAAAAAAACACTACAAAGTGAAAAATAACTTTAATTTCGGAAGGCGGTGACAAAAAATTCAAATACAGCTCCAAAGACACCGACTTCTGAAATTAAAGTTATTTTTCACTTTGTAGTGTTTTTTTGGAAGTCGGTTGTTTTTTTTTGGAAAAGTTTTTGAATTTAGAATATTTCATTCAGCTTATGCCCGCGGCTCCGCCCGCGTGGATGTCGGTTATCGCTAGGGTTGCCAACCGTACTCTAAAATAGAGTATTGTACTCTTTTTCTTATGGGTGTACTCTATAATCTATTTAACACTAATAGAGTATGCCATTTTTTCATAAACTGACTTCTTTGAGGCAAGTGATTTCGTTTTTCTGCGGGTTTTCCATATTTTCCACTGTGAGATTTGACTCTTTGTCGGTTATGAATGTGAAGTGGCGAGAAGAGAGCAAAAGGTTTTATAAATATTGTTTAAAATGAGCGTCTGATCTTATATTGACGTAGAATAATGATGTTTGGAGTTCTACAGTACTGGTAAAATCAATAAAAAAACGTTATGTACCGCAAAAACTGCAACAAAATACGCAAAGAAAATGAATATACGGTACTCTATTTTATTCAAAAATCGTCCTGTAGCAAAATACAGGGCATTTTGTTATAATTCTCGGAGACTAAAATATCTCATGTTCAAAAATAAGATAGATTTCTACCTTCAGGTCTTATTCTAAGAAATAAACTAGCGAATACCCGTTACCATCGGTTTAGTTAGAATCTATGATTCACCTTCCAGTTAGAATTGATTTAAAAACAGCGCAGTCATTTTGACTGATTAAAACTGAAACAACTATGTAATCAAGAACTTGACTCACGCAATTTTTTTTTTGTAAGAGATAAACACGGGTTTGTTAATCCTTACTTAATATTATAAACGCGAAAGTTTGTATGTATGGATGTTTGTAACTTAATCACGCTAAAACGGCTGAACGGATTTGGATGAAATTTGGCAGACAGATAGATTATAACCTTGATTAACACATAGGATACATTTTACCCCGGTAGTATATTACCGCGGGACAATTTCCGACTTCCACGCGGGCGAAGTCGCGGGTGGAAGCTAGTTAGATATAAAAAGTAACATGTTTTTGCTTAAGACATACAACTTAGCGCCTTGTTTTACTTTATACTATAGGAGGTATGAGGAACAGGGCGTAAAGTCCACTCATACTCTATGGAAAAGGGAGGATTTTTCGACCAGACGGGGGTTGTGTCTGGTAGGCAACTGTCCGACGGTTGATGTCGGGATATTGATATACGAGTCGCGCGGTAAACTCTGCTTGCGCGATGTAGGATTTGTGTGACGTCAAGTCTTTGATGCGTAGTTCGCATGTGGCGTTGTAGATGCCGCCACAATACGGTTAGGCAGAGGTGGACCTAGTTCACCCATATTTCGCCATTTATATTTTAGTCCCATGTAATAGTGGGGCGAGCCCCATCATTAACCGGCCACAATTCCAGACTCCAGGAAATTCCAGATAAAAAAAACCCTATAACACTTTGCTCGACCTGGGAACCCAGGACTTCGGGCTCAGAAGAAGCGCTCGCGACAACTAGACCACCGAGGCGAGGTTTCAGTGGCGAAGCTACAATTTTTATGAGAGGGAAGCCGAAGAAAAAATTGTTCAGTTTTCATAACATCAAAGTTCAGTAATTCCTTTACTTTTTTTAATTTAATTTTTAAGCTATAGTTGGAATTCTTGCTTTAGACATAAAAAAAATGGCAATTCTGTAATGTTTTGTAATCTTATATGATGTTTTAAGCTAGTATGAAATATCTGTAATGTGATTTAATACACACATGTGTTACATATTGTTTGGCAATAGTAGACACTAAGCAGAGTGTTTCTTTCAAATGGAAGCCGATAGGGTTGTATGGAGGCTGCGCCCCTGCGAGGTTTTTGCTTTTCATCAACCTTTGCAGCCGAAAGACGTCCACTGCTGGACATAGCCCTCCCCCCAAAAAGAGGTGGTTTGCCATAATCGCCACGCTTGGCAGGCGGGTTGGCGATCGCAGTATGGTGGTAAAATGCATAGAGAACGCTGCTGCCCATTCTCTAGTAAGTCCTTTAGTCGCCTCCTACGACGCCCACGAGAAGAAATGGGATACTGCTATTCTTTACGTCCGGCAACATACGGAACTTTTGATTTTAATCACTAATCTATACTAATATTATAAAGAGGAAAGATTTGATTGTGTGTTTGTTTGCATTGTATAGGCTCCGAAACTACTGAACCGATTTGAAAAATTATTTCACTGTTGGGAAGCTACGCTATCCCCGGATGACATAAGCTATATTTTATCCCTGTATTCCCACGAGAACGGGAACTACGCGGGTGAAACCGCGGAGCGCTGCTAGTTAATTATAAAATAATTGAAGTACAGATTGCCGATGACTGTCAAGGTGGCTAGCGCAGACCGAAGGCGGGGGGGCCAGGGTATTGTGGCCTGGGAGAGACCAATGTCCGGCTGTGGTCTGCGATAGACTGGGTTGTTTGATAGATCGCTGTAAAATGATAAGTAGTAACGAAAAAACTTTCAATTCAATATGTTTCAGAAACCAGGAACAAAATTCTGAGATACTTACCTACTAAGTAAAAAAGTAAAAGGTTTTACTGAAACTATTAAATACATCAAATCACATGTGGCGTATTCTAAAAATCCCAAGTGAGACTGAAGTTTATTTTGTACGGAAAGCATATTAGAAGCTAATGACCTAAACATCTCCGTTAACACGCGGTGTTGCCAACTTAAAAATGAAATACACACGTACACAGGAACTTTTAATATTAATGATACATGAAAATATAGTTTACGTACTTCGTGAATTTACACAAACTTATTGAATGTCACGAAAATCATATTTTTGGCCCTTATAACAAGGGGTTAAGGTACAAAATTGAAAGTATTTGGGGCTAAATAGGTTTGGCGAGGGAACGTTTATGGAAATAACTTTAAAATAAATCCGTAGAGTTTAAAATGCAGTTTAAAAGGAAAGGAACGAATGGAGTGGAGTGTTCGATGTTTTTTTTTTGTTTGTTTTACGTTAACTTGGGAAATAATCAATCGGTTTGGGGGAAATATGCGATTGTAGTTTTGTTTTGGTTTAACTGTCGGGGAATTCGACGATAGGTTTCTTTGAGTTTAATCTTAGAAAATAGGATCACACGGACCAACACATCCGCGCTTACGTAAAATATCGCGGCAGAATTTTATAGCACACTGGATTTACAACTCACGGTATTGAGCTGAGCATTGAGAATCCAACAGAGACACACTTGAATTTTCAACTATCGGCGCTGAGCATTGTCAAAATCGCCTCCTTGGCATAAACAAAATACATAGTCAGTTATACCATACTCCTAACCCAGGTCTTATACCTAGGGGCCATTCAAGTATTACGTAAGCAGATTTTTTGCAATTATTAACCCCCCCCCTCCCCCTCGTCAGCAAAAGTAAGCAAAGCTCTTACCCCCCATCCCATGCTCACGTAAACATTGGTAGCAGACACCTAACGTGTCTGCTCACTTTCTTGTGATTTTGGTATATTGTCATCGTTTTCTTCGAGCCATTCATAGACAAGTAGGGTTGCCATATGTGTTCAAACAGAAATCGACTAAATTTTGTAGAAAATCCAATAATTAAAAAATAAATTCTGCTGACGTAATCACCATCCAGACACCCCCCCCATCCCCAATGTCATCAAAAATAAGCAAAGCCAAGACCCCACCCCCCGCTCCCCTGTAGTGCATACGTAATACTTGAATGGCCCCCTACACAGCTAATAAATATTTTGCTGGTAGTTCTTCTCGAAAAAACCCTTTTTCCGAAACCCAGCACAATAAATATCTACCCGAACCCTTTTCTGTAACATCTCTATCACAAATTGCCTATTACAAATTTTACTACTACTATAGCCGCTCCACCTTCTTTGTCCAATTGATTCATTACCACTGCTGGGACCAGAATTTATTATCATCTTCGCCTTAAGACTTCCTAGGGACAGTTCAAGTTATTTACTTTAACTTAATAACCGGCTTACATGCCCTTATTTATGTCAAAACTGGCGAGGGGCGGTTTTTTCCGGTGCAAACTGGATCTATCCGGTTTAGGGATGTCAATGTGAATTTGAATTTATGAATGGTTCTGTGTGTTTGGGTTTTAAGAGGTTCTTAAATTAGAAGTTTGTAAGTCGTCTGTAATTAGGAAGTGACGTATGGTTTACTGGGTGTTTCGGTTTGCAGTTTTATAGCCTACTGGGATAAAACTGTTAAGGGAGAAGAAGCCTTTGGATGTATTTTATCGTCTTACTTTTCCATGTACTTGTATTAATATTTTACTAATAATTTCCCTTTACCTATAGTATATTTTTCGCTATGAATGAAGTAGGTATCTATTTATGAATAATGAATCATGTTCAACGATTGTTCCCTATCAGAAAGCACGCTAACTCTAGACAGCACTGTTGCCAGGTTTAAATTTATTTTAAAGCAATAACTACAATTGACTAGTGACGTGACCAAACTGTCTGCTTTCGTAACAAAAAGAAGACTTTTAGCGAAATGATACAAGCTAAAAATAGAATTTTATTAATTCCGAAGATCCATTCAGTCTTTAGGGAGATTTGAATTCTTGACAGACTTTTTTCACTCGTTATTCTAGAACTCAACTGAAATTTTCTGACAGGGCACACCCCTGGGACCGTACCTAAAATGGGTTTTTATCTAATTTGTAAAACATAGTACGAGATTAATTTGTAACTTGATATTTATTCCTGAGGGTTTATTGAGCTTCTACTTACCCGAAGAGTATTTGTGAAATATACAATGTATCTATCTGTTACTGAATCAATCAATCTATGTTAGTCTACGCTAACTTACGTTGAAGGAAAATATTGTAAGAAAACCTGAAGTGGTCTTCTGTAAAATTCACTGCTCACCTCACTCAAGAGAGCACACACAATTCGAAAGCGTACTCTATACTGTTTCTACAGTAAATCATAACAACGGAACACCGTTCGAATTTCCAACTGAAATTTAGAGAACAACTACTTATAGGGTTGCCAACCGTACTCTAAAATAGATTATTGTACTCTTTTTCTTACGGGTGTACTCTATAATCTACAACACTAATAGAGTACGCCAAAATACTCTTATTTCGTAAACTGACTTTTTTGAGGCAAGTGATTTCGTTTTACTGCGGTTTTTCTATGCATTCCACTGCGAGACTTTACTTTATGTCTGTCGGTCATGAATGTGAAATGGCGAGATGAGAGATACAGGCTTTCTAAATAATTATTCTAACGTAGAATCCTAACTCTACGTTAGAATCATTATTTAGAAAGCCTAGCATCCTAATGTTCGGACACAATTCTTGTAAAATCAATAAAAAATGTTTTGTACCGCAAACAGTGCTAGAAAATACATAGAGACAAATGAATAAATGGTACTCTAGTTTATTAATCTGTACTCTTTATTTACTTTCACCTAGAAAAAGACTTCGTCTAGAAAAAGTTGACAACCCTATCTACCTACCATCATCATCGTGATTTCAGCCGAAAGACGTCCTCTGCTGGACATTAGCTTCCTTAGCACCGCCACTTCGACCGGTTCTCTGCTTCTCGCATCCAGCTGAAATTATATTCATATTAATGTTCTGAAATCTCCAATACCTACGCAATGATCAATGCTCGTGCCTTCTCTGTTTGGCTATCGTAGACATTTTCATACCCAGAATACAATTTTCCAGTGTAATGGACACAGCTATTTAAATAATATAATGAATCTGTCCAATCAGACAGAAAAAAGGACTGTGCTCTGTGAAACATTGGAAAAGTCTGCCGAGTGGAAATGTCCAGTGGCGTGTGAATTAATATTAGGAAGTACCTAAATGGTTTTTTTTTTAATGTATAACGTACCTTCTTACTATCCTATAATCCGGAGAGAATGAGAAGCGGAACGACCGTTCGTCAAGTATTATATTGCTTTAATTATTGTGAATGTGATGACTGTGTGGGTGTTTTTATTTTAGTTTGGTTTCTTTTTTTTTCTCGTTTAGTTTTAATCATGTTCTGGCAGTTTGAGTAATTTATGCGGCCTACCCAAATGTCCTTTCTTAGGTATTGTTCGTCGGATCATTGAGCTCATCAAGTTCTGAGTTGAGCTGCATGATTACTGATAAATGCGTGCACTGATTGGACAGATCCACTCAATCTGTGTGGTTCTTTCCTCAAAAGACCATTTAAGACACCAATCCACATGGTCTTCACATGATCTGACCAAGATTATGTCTGGACTTTAAAAGAGACTGTGACCTTTGAGTTTGTTTCGGCCTTTCTTCTCAGAGTAGTCAGATAGGAAACGCCGGCCTCATCTAGTTTTAAAAAATATGTTTGACGTGTAAAAGTGTTTGTACAAACCTACTTACAGAAATAAAATCATTTATCATTTGTCAAACAATAATATAGTAAGTAAATGCCTACATCATTAAGAAAAGGCTTTCTCATCCTGAATCTAGAGCAGGAAAAACACCGATTTTGTTTTCTTTATCGAGCATGAATCTCAAAGTACAAGCAGTCGACACTATCTCCCCAATCCCTAGTCCAGCAAACGAGACATAACCTCAAAAAAGGACAAACAAGCGACCATAAATAAAATGCCCGCCATAATTACAATAGAACCAATTTAGAACGCGCCACTCGAATCATTACAGACGAAAAAAAATAAGGCAAAGGCAAGCGCGCCGACAGCCAACATAGTTGACATGGCGCACTTATTTCAGTGTTGCCATCAATTTCCAACCCGCCCGTTCTGGGTAATTTGCTGAGACGTACTCCCGCTGATTATTTATGCCGCGCTCATTGGTGGAGACATTCTTAGCTGTGGGGACTTATAATTTTTATTTCCTCGAACGGCGGGCGTTTGTTTTGACGTCAATAAATGACGGGAAGGTTTGGCGCGAATTAGCGGTGGATAGGACGTGACGGCGCGAAACGATGACTGATTATCGGTTCGGGAAGTTAATTTTTCAAAATGTTCTAGGTTAAGTGACTTGGCTTTTGTCATTTGGGTTTATGTTCAAATTCGGGAATTTAAAAGGTTTTGACCCAGAATAGACATTTCATAAAATATCTTTAGTTTCTTGCCACCATTATCTTCAGTAGCATTTCTCCGTGACTTTATCTCACTCTCTTCTCAAAATGTACCTGGATAAAGCAAACTCCGGATGCGATGTACTTAGGGTTGCCAACCGTACTATAATATATAGTATTGTACTGTATTTCGGGGTCTACGTACTATATATTGTTGAAGAAACACATAGTACGCAAAAATACTATATTTTCAACATCGAAATCTAACAAACAAATATTAATTTTAAAAATTTGTGAACGTGCTTGTTCAATAACTTTTGACTGATGCAAATTTAGCGTGCAGCGTATCTAGGGTTGCCAACGCAGCGTATCCGAACGTAACTATCGTACTGCGTTCCGAAATTGTCAATGTCAAATTGACAAAGTCAAACGAATGTTTGTTAGTTGGTCTGCTTTATTTTTGTTTTGGGACACTTAATAAACAATTGTATTTTATGGAAAACGCAAAATTTTCCATATAATACATTTTTTTTAAGTGTAGGTACTATATATTTTTATTGCTTAGTCTGAAAAGTACTATATTTCGCTGAAGAAATGTTGGCAACCCTAGATTTACTAATTCTATCCATTTGCCATTTGTGCACATCAAATTCAATTCAAATCGCTACGAAAGACTTGTGAAGTCTTCAACTTATTTTGTAGCTTGTGAACCATGCTAACGCATCATGAAAATTGCAATAAAAATAAATTAATATCTAGATACACATCAAATAAAATAAATGCCATCTTTATAAATAATCTTGAGTTTCTGCCTGATGATTAATTATACGGTAATAAATAAGTAACATAGTATTTAAAGAGCAAAATCCACAGGTATCGAAAATTAAATGCTCTTTCTGTATAGGTCACAAAGTGAAAACTATTAAAATGTCGCGTGACGTAACCACAGATTAATTATGACAGAGTCCATAAATTATCGAGGGTAGTGTTGCCGAGCATTACGCTGACATTTCGTAAGTTTACGTTAATACTTTATTAATTAATAATATACTTCCGATTAAGATCGGAAAAGACGTAAGATTTTTATAGAAAATATAGTTGCTTTTATTTTGGTAATGTTTACTAAGCTAATTACTAGATTGTCTACTAGACTTGAAGAACTTTTGGAAGAAGAATTTTAAATTTAGTGGAATTAACCATTGTCATTTCGACCACTAAGCAAGCAGCGTTGATGTACGGTCACCAACAGAGATAAGTAACCCGTTTCCTCGGATATACACAGTTGAAGTTAAGTGAGAAATCGTTGGATGTTTTCAAATTAAAAAATAATTTACTTGATACAAAATAAACAGCTCATTTATCAAATTAAATTTTATTCGATAACATGCATCGATTTCTTAATAAACTTCAACTATATCCTTACTTGCCTGTGTTGGTGACTGTAACTACCTGAATAGGTACGAGGAAAGTTACATCAGTCTGACCAATTTGAAAACCAAATCCCGTGCACACAATTACCACATCTGTTAGCAAGCGTTACTATAGCTGCTGAACGCTGCAAGCAATAATAGTCCTTACGGTGTATCGATAGATGTTAGTATCTTCGATAGTACATAGACTGCGCTGTCACACCGGTAAACCATGATTCCATACATTTTGGACGTGTACTCAGGTAATAATGCATTATCAAAAAAATTAAAGTTAAGTTACTTTGAATTTTATGAAACATCAATTTTTTTTCTTGATTACTGTAGAAAAAATTGTACGGTAGGTCCTAGCTGTGCTGAATTCATGGTTTCACTTTGCGCGTCGATGCTACCTTTTACTTTTTTTTTCTCTCACTCATAGCTTCGATTGCACCACCACAAAATCAGTATTCAGTACTGCCTACAGTTCTCGATGTATCAGTAATAAATATTATCTGCTTATCACTGGTAATGCCGGTGCCGTGTACGCGTAAGTGCGTCTAATCTTAAGATAAAGATAACGCCGGATATCTCTTAAGAAAACACTATTAATTTAATTAAAAACTGTTTCTTTTTTTTATGGTTACTTGTCAAGGAATTTGGATGCGTTTATTAGAAACCGACTTCAAAATGGAGGGCGTTATCAATTCGGTATGTTTATAATTTTTTTTTACCGACTTCAAAAGGAGGAGGGTATCAATTTCGTGTTTTTTTTTTAACTGTATTTTCGCCTTTCGGGCATAACTCCGTTATAGACGCATTTGCAAAATTCTTTGTTGTTCGAAAGAGGTTTATTCCGAAATGGTCCCATTTAAATTTCATATTGATCTGATGATGAGTTTCGGAGACAGACAACGGAACTCTTAAAAAAATGACAGCAAATCAAGTACGATTGCTGCTATCGCATAAATATGCATAGTTTTTATTTGATTGACTTTGAGATACGCCAAGGATGATGAAATTTCTAAGGGCTAGTGGCAAAGTAATAACAGCCGCACGGGTCGATCCAGCAGGTTAAGCTACGCTTGCCAGGGTTGGTCTGTGGATGGGTGACCATCTTGACATACCGAGACTCCTTGCCTTGAGAGGCACGTTAAGCCGTTGGTCTCTGCTGTCATTCGTGGATCTTTGAAACTGGGTTGTGTAGGTCAGATAGGCAGTCGCTCCATGTAAAATACTGGTATTCAGCTGCGTCCGGTTAGACTGGAAGCCAACCCCAACATAATAGGGAAAAAGTTGGGCAGATTGATTGCGTTATTTACATTGTTGAGCAGACAAATTTTTCAGACATAAGAAGCAATGAATCCGCAATATCTATCAAAAATGATTCTGATTGGTAGTGTGTTAAATATTGGGTGGTTTATTACACAAAAGTACAATATATCAATTGAAAAGTCACTTTGGTACTTGCCCGGATTTGAACCCAGAAAACCTCGTGAATGAGAGGCGAGGCCATACCCACTGGGCTGCCTTCCTTTACCTAGAAAGGCGTTAAGCCCTAAAAGTTGTTCCGGAATGGCAAAAAACGCGCTGCTCGTTATTTCTTGAAAACTGTGATACTTTTTTTTTTTCAATTAACTTTTCCCGCTCTGGGTGGAGCAGGAGGGCGTGTCAGACTTTTACTGACTAAAACCCACCCGTGTTCGATCAGTTGCCTGTGTGCCAGAGGCGACGGTATCTCTTTCGAACAACCCGCACCCCTGGCAGGCATCGGCCCTTGCGACCCCCAACAGTTCGGCGCACCAGGAACCAAGTAACATAAGGGCCCCAGACGACCCCATGTCTGGCACCCTTGGTTCCCTGCGACGGGTCAGCGCAGTGGCCCCGCCGCCTACCACTTTACGGCCGCAGGGGATAGGGAGAGCGGCCAACGCTATACCGACACTCCTCTTCCCCTGCGGCCCCACCGCGTCCGCCATCAAACGGTGGCGGCCCCGTCCAGGCCACGGAAGGGAAGAGCGCTACTCAGAAGTACCGGCACTCCTCCTCCGTCGCAGCCTGTGATACTTACGTTACTGATTGTATGACACATCAATATTGATACTAGATAATAATCATTTCATTCGGCAGTTAAAGTATTTTTTTAAAGTAGGTACATTTAGCTAAGAAGTGTGGGTTTAGACGCTTTCAACTGATGGAATCATCCAAAATTATGTTACTTAACGGACTACAAACTTTTCATATCTTGGGAAGTACTCTATATGTATTGTAAAAATGTTTGTTAGACAGAAAGATAGAGAATTTTGAACTCTCATAGATTCTATTAAAAAGTAAAAATTGACCAAGTGAGGGTTAACGTCTTTCTAGTTAAAAGACGGCAGTGGGCCATCATGACACTATGGTTTCCAAAATGGTTATCAATTTAAACATCAAACGATAGTTTTTTTTTTATCAGAAAAAGCATTATGAATACGCAACACATTCTCATCGTATTCCTAAAAGGAAAAACTTTGAAAAGAATTTCCCCGAATGAGCCAATGAATCACGGAGCGATTTAAAATTATAATACCTACTAGTATTAAGTAGGAAACTATTAATGTTTCATTCATGTTTCCTGAAACGTAGCCCGCTTTTTGAAGACATATGCTCGCCATGTGTCGACAGGGAGAAACTGTGGAGCCGTGTTGTGGATAAAAATATTTTTTTAAGTTTTTTTTTTCTTTTGCGTCAACGTTGTCCAGTTTTGTTTTCGATTGTTTCAACATTTTCGTAAGTAGATAATAAGTAGTACAATTTTTTTCAAAAAACCGTCTGTTGTTATGTGCAGCCCGGCTATCAGGCGCGCTACCAATCTTACTGACCTGCAAATCTAGATATTGCAAAAAAAAAGTCCCTATAGACTGTTTTACTTCATTAGGTTTAGAAAATCTACTTGGATATCTAACAAAACAATAAATCATTAAATTTCTTACAAAATAATATTGTTTATTGTAAAAATTACCTAACTTCATCGAATCACCAGCCCTTAAAATACGGACCCAGGTCTATTTTGGGAGGACTTAGTGTCCAATCGTATTTTATTTATTTAATTGAACTCAATCTAATTAGCATAGCAATGCCGGTTATTAAACTCGCCCTGCGTAGGTACCTCCACCTTATCCTGATTCCACAAAGCAGCCAAGCCCCATAGGTAACCCGTTATTAATTTCCCGAACTACCCACAAATGTAAGTACCCATTAGTTGGTAATTTTCTACCCGCAGACGCTAGTACCAAGTGGAATTGCTGAGCTTGTGATCTTAGGCGGAAGACACACTAGTAGCAGCTTAGTTTAGTTCTTAGAGATACGCTGCCTGCCAGGATACAGGATAAGGATACAGGATAAGTTTTTATCCAGTGCGCAAACTGTAACCATGAATTCAGCATATCATTCTAGACACCCAGCGCAGAAATTTTTGGTCAGTTATACAAAAAAAAAAACTTATCCTGATTATACAAATACTACTAATATTATAAATTTGAATGTTCGTTAATCAATGACGCAAAAACGACCGAACGGATTTGGATGAATTTGGCACACAGATAGTTTATAACCTGGATTAACACATAGGGTACTTTTTTATAACGGTAGTATGTTCACGTTGTATAATTTCAAAACTCCACGCGGGCGAAGCTGCTGGCAAAAGCGAATCCTATGAATATTATAAATGTGAAAGTTTGTATGTTTAGATATTTGTCACTTAATCACGCAAAACCGTACGTTCTGATGGGATAATTTCCGAAATGCACGCCAACGAAGTTGCGGGCACAGCTAGTTATTAATAAATGCTGTTCGATGGTAAGCGTATAATTTGAGAACGGCTTTACCGATTTGGCTACTTTTTGTGTTTAAAATATTCGCAATAGTCCGAATTGGATTTCCATGGAAAGAAAAGTTGAAAAACTGGAATTCTTAATTTTTTTATAGTTTTTTGTATGAATTATAGTTTACATCGGACAACGTCTGTCGGGTCAGCTAGTAATAAATAATAATGAATAAATCAAACACAGTGATCCAAATTTCTTTCAACACTTAAAAATTTGCATCAGGTGACGTACTGTAGTTTCTGCCCATGGGAAGAAGACTATACTTAAAGATTATGGTAATCATAAATTCAAACACACTGCACATAACTGAAGTACATAAACCAACTTTTAAAACAGGTGGCAGCTAGTGCTAGGTTGCTTGGTGACTTGCCCTAGCGATTGATCGCTCAGTTTTACTAAGCATTGCAAAGTACCGAACGTCAGTGTGGACTGACGTTTGGTGCTAACTGAATAGTTAGTCACTTTCGTGTATCTTCAAGTGAACAGGCGCGTCAAGCAATTTTCCTGCCTGTGTGTCTTCGGCCTTATGGATCATAACAATTGCATGCGTATAATATAGCGACGATGATGATGTGGAAATTAGCTAGCAATGAGGTGCTGTGCTTGGAGAAATGTTTACTTGAAGATAAGCTAATTATGTATTTAAGGTTATGTTTGGTACGTGGGTTTCGTACATAAACGTTTGATTGTGCTCTGATCATTTCGTGATGATTGGTTTGAGGCAAAAGTTAAAACGCTTAGTTTACTTCCGTGCCGTAGCTTACATAAATTGGAAGTCAGCTATTTGATTACTTTAAAGTACACATTAAGTAATTCCATTGTTGAGCCACCTCTATTATGAACTAGTTTAAAGCCCACAGCTAAGAAAATAGTTTGTGTACCAAATTTCATCCAAATCCAGCCAGCCGTTCTTGAGCAAACATTATAAAAACCATATTTTCGGCATCAAACTCGTACCCACACCTTGAAGCCATTTTCTTTCTTTTTATATTCAACTAACTTTTGCCAGCGACTTCGCCCGCGTCGAGGTCAGGAGTTATCCCGCGGGAACGTACTACCGGAATAGAAAGTACCCTGTGTTAATCCAGATTACGAGTATAACTATCTGTGAGCCAAAAAATCTTATTATAATATTCAATTACATATTATTGGCGACTCCATTCATTTCTGTTTCAAAATTCGATGACGTTTTTAAAGAGTCGAATAACTGATGTGTTGAGGATATGTACTTGGAATTTAGAAATGTGGATATGAGTTTAATGAAAACCTGTTAGTATTGGACTAAAAGTAGATATTGTTCATTGGTAAAGTATATTTGACTCCTCTCCGTTATTTTAACATTTGTACTGTTAAAGTATTTGCTGTTGAATAGATTTCCGAATAATCTTTAAAAAATGGTATGAAATGCGTCTGATTCGCCTTCGCGATTACCTTATCAGACGTACACAAATGTCAGATACAAACACTTAATCGAAATATTTATAAACCATTGGCAAAAGGCAACACAAAAGCCTAGAAAAACTAATTCACTTTCACACCTACTTTAGTTGCTCATAAAACTATACAGTTATTTGAAATATTATCTACTCTTATCCAAATTCAACAATCCTTACGTTCATTCTATCAAAAGTCGTCGACTTTCAAAGAAAAAGTCACAGATTTCTTTTTATGAACTAAAATTAGCGTGTTCTTTTACGAATTTGGACTGTATTTTTAGGGGAATAAGATTCAAAATTGCTTATATCTGTATCAAAGGCGGGCTTTTCCCATAGATACGGGTTTTTTTCATGTCTCTTCAAAGGGACGGTCGTTCTTTTGGATTCCTTTAGGAAGTGTGTTATTGGTGACAAATATAGTTATGAGAAGATTCCGGATATTATTCCCTTTTGAGGTTTAATAACCATGTTTGTTTTTAATTATCTCCCGAGTGATGTTTTATTTAAAATATGTGGTTCCTTTTAAGACTAGTTAGGTAATTATATTTTGTTGCTGACGGTGCCCAATTCCAAGTATCCTTTTGCTTTTGCTTCCGCAGTTTGTCAGCATAATGCTCAATACAACCAACCAGGGGGCCGATTCTACTAACAAATTTGTTAAAAAAACGCAATAGAACCGCAACCGAATCACCACTTTTAAGCGTTTTCGCATTCTACTAAAATGAACAACGGTCCAGCTGCGACACAGCTGCGGTTACGTTTTAGTTACGCCAACGATCGATTGAAACAATGTCAAAACCTATTCTACTAACAAAATCGAACATGAGCGTGACGTTTACTATAGGACAAAGTTAATGATAAAATTATGATCATTATGTCTTTTAATTATAGAAAATACTTTTAGCGCCACATATTCGTGTTTAGTAACATTTTTAGATTCAACTTTTTTCTTTTTGGTATTAATAAAACATATTATTTTGGCATGTTGGTAACGCGGGTTACCCGCTGTGTTCCCGCTACAGTTCAGTTGCAATTCGTTTTAAGTTTAGTTTCCATTTTGCTTATAAAATAGTAGAATGACTTTTTATGTAACTATCGAACGGCGATCGAAATCGAACTGTTGTGGAAACACAGTTTAACGTGTAACGTTGCAAATTAGTAGAATCGGCCCCCAGCACGCGTAGCATCACCACGATAGAAACGGGTTTTGTCAACGGAAGAATAAAGAAAATAACAAATTGTAGAAAGATTTCTACCGTCATAAGCATGGCGATGTTAAAACCAAAAAGAAGAAATTATGTTTCTATTCTTCAGTAGACACAAGTCTACGATGTCAAGCATGACGACCAACTTTTCTTTAATCATCATTTTTAATGATTATTATAATACTATTAACTTAAACTTAACTAGACTATTTAAGGGCCTAAGTCCCGTTTGGTAGCGTAACACGGTCACTTTATGAACCGTACTGCTCATTAACGGCTTGTCTTGAAGATTTGAAATATATATGATTTTGCTATAGATTCATATAGATCATTTTGCCGAAGGTACTTTTTTGTATAGTTAATAGTTTTGCTGTAAAAAAATATTTGCCAACACGCAATATTTTGGCTTCTATTCCATACTCCTACTAAACGGCTTCGTTATTTGGAAAAAAAAAATACACTGGAAAATAGATAGTTAGAGGTACCACAGAATCGCCGAAGCACAATTGTAAATCAATCAACATTTGCCAAGGAATATCCCCATTTTGAGATAAAGGCTCAGAGGTGCCCTGCGCGGGCGCGCGCGGAGTCGTGCTTTAGCATTCATACGGGAGATGAGGATACTATGGGCCTTAATGAAAAAATCTTCTACCTTAGCGTGTCCACCTTTACGACATCACTAACCTTCCCGTTGCTGTGGTAAGAATAACTGTCTTGGTCCTTAAAGAAACGCGAGTCTACGGGTCGCCCCGTGCTCAGGCAGAAGAGATGTCAAGT
The DNA here is from genome assembly GCA_947359405.1 of Antitype chi. NCBI lineage: Eukaryota > Metazoa > Arthropoda > Insecta > Lepidoptera > Noctuidae > Antitype > Antitype chi. The sequence continues at coordinate 7,588,766 of OX375836.1, forward strand.
TGGATAGAAAGAACTATCTCTATTCTTGGTAGAATAAAGTTAGAATTGATCATGCTAGTTCGCGAACCAACTGTGCTCCGTCTCCTTTGTGTTTGCGCAAAACGGCCACCATAACAAAGCTGATGCGCTGAGCACAATTGATGAGCGTAGATAGTTGATAATAGCTTAACATGGAAGACGAAGATAGTGGATCCCCGCTTTACATGGAAAGCTTTGTCCTGTTTCTAAGAAAGCCGATTCCGAAGTAGTAGGTAGAGTTCCTTGAGATCAGCTTTGACGTTACATTGTCGCAATTATTCTCGGGTCGATGGCGAAAGTAAACACATTTTAGTATGTTAAATAAATTGGGCGCAATACGGAACATTATATGAATAAGGGCTGATTTTACCAAAGTCAGATATATTTTATCCGTAGAATAAAATTTACGTCTGACAATTCTACTATGGAAAATCTGTCAAAAATTCAAAATTTATTCTCAGGATACGACTTATTCTAGGTATAAATGTTTGGTGAAATTCGCCCTAAGAAGTACAATTTTGAGGGTTGTAGGTGGAACCAGATGAGTGCAATTAGCGACGTTCAAAATGAGTCGAAGACTTGCACTGCTGATGATTCTGCTCATTCTGCCCGGTGTCGCACAAACTGAATGTAACGTAATTTCTGCTTGCCATTTTTGGCTTGCCACTTACTTACGAATTGGCTGGAATTTGACTATTTAAATATATATACTTATGCTTTTCATTTGACAGTTGAGGATAATTTGTAACCTCAATTTCGCCGATGATTTTTCAATCGCAAGCAATTTAATAATGTTACTCATTCTCTCTCCACTAGTCCAATGCTTACTCAAGGATGCATATCCGGTAGGCTCGCAATCCTTTCCTATCCTAAGGGCACGTCTACCTGACCATTACCGCGCCCCCCGGTCTACTTCTTGATATGCAATGGCCTCTGTAACACCATGAAGCATGAGGCTCCAGGGGCTAGTGCGAATCTTGGGGTTCATTCGATTAATCGAGTCTGGTCAAGCCACGCTGGGATCGGTGCATTACATTACATTACATTACATCATTCAATACTTTCATCATCTGCTTAACCCTTTCATCATCTGCTTAACCCTTTCCCAAATAGGTTGGGGTCGGTTTCCTCTCTAACCGGTTGCAGCTCTGCCAGGTGTGCAGGTTGTTCGAAAGAGATACCGTGGCCCCCAGCACACAGGCAACTGAGGGAACACGGGTGAGTTTTAGTCAGTAAAAGTCTGACACGCCCTCCTGCTTCACCTAGAGCGAGAGTATTTATTTGACGATTTCCCACCAAAAAAAAAAAACGATAGCAGCTGAATATCTGTATTACACATGGAGTGGCTGCCTATCTGACCTCCACAACCGATTTTATTTATTTTATTAGGTTTACCAACAATTGTTCACACTGAATACAGTGACATAACACATTCTTAAAATTAAATTACAGCGCAACAATTACTTAGAGGTAAACACCACATGCATAAAACAATGAATCATAGAGTTAAGCTAACTTACTCAGTAATAAGCGCCAATATTCAATTAAATAAATTAATATTTGTAAAAAAAAGGTGACATTGGAAATAGAAATTAAAATAAAATGAAAATTGGTGAAAAACGAATACATATTAAAAATCATAATACTATGACACTGACAACATTGGTAAAATAAAATTTTAAGTTATAATAAATGAGTAAATTGATAATTAATTCTTAACCTCTTCTCGACCCGTAACGACTGTCAAAGAGCCATGAATGACAGCCGGGACCAACGGATTAACGTGCTTTGCGGCACGGAGAGTTCTTGGTACGGTAACTATGGTCACCCATCCACGGACCAACCGCGACAAGCGTAGCTTAACGTGATCGATTGACCCGAGTTATATCTTAGCCACAAACCCACTCAAACAATACTTTATTGTTAGAAAAACTGGTGAGATATAAAATTGAAACCTGCTTAATACAGACGAATAGTTACTAATTCCCATTAGTGGGCGATTACATAGGAATTGAACCCAAACAGGATTTGTTACATTTTCGTCCGATATTTTTGAAACAGACATCAGAATCATTCGTTCGAAGTTTCCTTTTCCTCAAAAAGTAATTTAGCCTTTTTCATCATGGAACTCCTTAACTAAATCGGTAACACTTGCGGCTGCATGTTGGCTTGTCGCCCAGCCGTGGGCGTGGCCCAGTGATCGAGTGGGGCACCGCCTCGGACGATAACTCAACCGAAGGCGTGGACTATCTACAGTCTAAGCTGTAATTCAGGTGTCTATGCTTTCAAATTGTTGCGAGTGCTTCGGCGGGGAATGTTGCGGGAATAGGTCTTGAGGATTGAATGGACGAAGAGGTGGATGGTTTGTGTGGAAGATAATATGGGTAGGATCTAAAGCAGGATGATGGGAAGCAGTGAACAGCCGCGACTTACGAGCTGTAGGTCGTATGTTCGAAGCTAGACAGGCACTTTAGTTTGAGTAAATAATTTCACCACTGCTCTCAAAACGATAAAGGAAAACATCGTGAGGAAACTGTCATGTGTTAGAAACCAAAATTCGAAGACATGGGACATCCAGCAACCCGCAGTGTGGTGGATTATGGCCCACTCCTTCTCGCGGAGAGGAGGCCTATGTCCCAGCTGTGGGAACAGTATAACCTGGGCCTGAATTCACTGTCACCACTTAACGATTCCTTACTCGTAACCACGTCAATCACACACGAAATCTGCTAATATCGTATCATTTCCTAACTTCCATGGCAATTTTATATTTAGATTTTTTTACATTGTTCTCAAATATAGAAGCAACAAGAATAATGTTCCCAAGATTTTGTAATACCTAACATGATTTAAAAGAGTGTCCTAGGAGTTTTTTACCCGTTCTTCTCCATAGAGACGTTTTGGAATGGGCAACTAGCTTCAACTTTCCAACTGATCGACTTTTTAACAATTCAAAAGTGCATGTAAATGGTTTAATTGAAATAAATGCTTTGAGTTTCAGTATTAATAATGTCGACAAATTGTTTTGAACATACATTGGATATTTCGATTCCTTACCGTTACATTGGTTTCTAAATAACACGATATTGACGTAGTTTGAGCGTCGTAAGATTCCGCGGGTAATCATTGCAACCATGCCAATTCCTTCACCGATTCCTTGAAGCAAAAATTCGAAGACATGTGACATCTACCAACCCGCACTGGCCCCGCGTGGTGCATTACGGGCTTCGGCCCACTCCCTCTCACCGAGATGAGGCCTGTGTCCCAGCAGTTTATTTTCACGTCCATGCGAAAGTACACTTAATACCTAGTTAAAACACGTTGATTTCTGAAGTCTGTTTATTGACTTTCGAAGATGTTCTATAGAATAAAGCTTTATACGCTGCTGTTGTTTTTTTTCTGAACTGGTCAACCCCAAATAAGTCCCAGTATGTCAACGTAAAGCAATCAATACACTAATAAGGACAAATCGAGCTGAAACACACTTACTGGCGCGTCCCACTTTTGTCCCGACTTTAATCACTGGTAGGGCTGGCAACTACGAGTTATGCTTGGTTGTTATAAACAAAAACAGATCGTTTTGCTTAGCAATAGAAGCTTTTTTTGCTGCCGAACTGGCCATATAAATAGATTAGTAAGCTAATTTTACCTGTGGACGTATAATCCCCTAACTACAAATGACGAATTTTACAGGAGAGCGCTTCTAAGTTTCAAACACGTGTAGATATCATGTTCTAGTTAACGTAGTGTCATGATGATTCGTGATGGATTTAAAGTGCATTTTGCCATCTTAGACTTATTTCTGTTAAACTAAACGATAGTATAGGCTGGCCTGAAGGTCACGAAAACAAAACATGCAAATCACGTATCTACCATTTAGGGGATTGTACGTAGGGGCCGTCGCTGTGATAACTACGTCCATATGGGAGGGTCTATTAAGCAAAGTTATGAAATTTTTGCTTTATTATTGGTGAAGATACAAGAGTCTTAATTTAACTAATAACGGTCCATAAATACGGACGTAAAAATATCGCGGTGGGATTTTATCACGCACTGCATTTTCACCGCACCGCTCAGCGCCGAGAGTTGAAAGTCGAACAGTGTGTTTTTTCGACATGCTGAGATGCATTCAGTTGTATTCTCAATGCTCGGTTCAATGCATTGAATATCGAAAAATCCCTACACGATATTATTATGTGCGCGTGAACGTCGACATACTCGTATAAAGTAAAACAAATTCATGGCGATCTAGCTTCCATCACCGAAGCCTTTGGTCCTATGAAGAAAAGAAAACACAAAATGTAGATACTTACCTGAGAGATTATTCCCTTATAATCTTTTTGATAGCTAAATTATTTATTAATACTTGAAATTGTGGCCTTACCAAAACAAATTGTCAAATAAAGTAAATTTTTGATTAACATCATCTCACGAGTTAGGTGAAAGCTTCAGTCAGGGTAGCGAAATTCATACGTTTTTTTTTGGAATTTGCAGTTCAATGGCAGGTCGTATGTTAATTAAAATATGATTCGCTACCGTAACACGTATTTATTCACATAATTATAATCATTTAAAATAATTTAAATCATTAATACAAACCCCTAAGTTCATTTAATTGAATGACTATTTTATGAAAAAGTCACCCTGGAGCTTCCATCTTAACTTGTAAGCTGCAGCCCTAACGACACGCACACACACGCGACAGTCCGTACACTCGGGGACAGGCTTTAATCGCGCACACATAAATCCCACCGAATCCAATTCCTAACGCTATCATTTACAGGGGCAAATGTTAGTTTGGGCGCGCACTTGCGATTTGTTTAATGATTGGACAGTTTTTTTCTAATGGGTTAGGTATTGTCAGTAAATAAACTTATTTTTTGTTTTAAGTACCTACTTAATTGTTAATGGTTGCTGTTCTGTGCTACTGGTTGGTATCCTTGTGGAGAAAACCCGACAAGACATGGCTTCTTTATTTAAGAATTATATTTACTGAAAATCCGGATTGGTAAACCAGTATTCTACTAACTCGACTTTCAGTGAGTAAGGGATTCTTCATCACTATAAACATAATTCATTAAATTCAGATATGTTTATAATAATTGAAACTAGAATCTACACAAAATCCCGGACGATTCCGAAAAACTTCTTCCTTTTCACTGGTGTCGCAGTCTGTTGTAAGTCGTAACCGCGCGCCCGCCCTTAGCCGTTTAATGTGAACATCCACCCTTGATTATGGAGGGGACAACACATTGTTTCATTAGTTCGTGTTTGGTCAGCAAACGCCGGTAATCCGGAATGGCGTGATTGCGAATTTATTTTAAGACCGACGGCGCCTCCGCGGCCGGCTCACGAGAAACGATGTCGTTTTGTTGAAATAATCGGTCTTGGGACTGTGGTTTGTTTGTCACAGCATGTTTTAAGAGGTTAAGCTGTACTGTAAGTGTTACTGAATCGATCTAGATGGAATAATGTCTTCAATTTTATTTTTACAACTGTGTGTGATAATTCGTCTTAATTCACGTCAGTGTGACTTGACTGCTTTTATGTTCTTCGCCATATAATAACAAAACATTATTAAACATAAAAAATTGACACCAAATGTCACCAGAAAAATCTAAAAATTATGGCGACTGTAAAACAGTCTTTTGTTTTGCTTGCCATTACCTCATCAATCACTGCTTTCCTTAAAAATCATAACCATCCTTTTGGCTTCGCCGTAGTCTGGTAAAAAGTTCCCGAAACAAACTTCTCAGTCCCCTACAGTTTTGTAATAGAAACGACCTAACTCCCTGTCAACGTGTCGTCGGTCTGCGCCCTATCTTATTTTGTAAATCTTTTGCTAATTGCGTCAGGAATTTAGTAGTGGTGTGTGATAGCGGGAAAGGGTTGGTTTAGGTTTAAACCGGCATACGGTAGTTAAGATTTGAACCTTTTAAGGGGTTAATTCTATGTATTTGTAGATTTAATAGGTCAACATACGTCGGAACTATTAAATTCATGACGGATGAAATGCGGCCGTCAAACCGCATGTCAATTAATTTGATTGACTTTTGTTTTGGTCTTCAGTCATAACAGTTAGCTTGGGATTTCGTCAGCAGATTTCCTGACTAGAAATTTACTGAGTCGTCAACTGAGAATTGTATAGATTAGCTGTGAGCTTATACCTTATAGGAGCAGTGATATCAGTCCCGACTTGAGTTGAAGGTCGTGAATTCGAATCCAGGCAGGCGTTTTATTTTCTGTATTTAATTACATCATCACTGCTCTCAAAACTATAAAGGAAAACATCGTGAGGAAACTGGCATGTCTTAGAAACCAAAATTCGAAGACATGGGACATCCACCAATCCGCAGTGTGGTGGATTATGGCCCACTCCCTCTCGCGGAGAGGAGGCCTATGTCCCAGTTGTGGGAACAGTACAGCAATTGCGTAACACGCGATTAATCATAATCGGTTTCATTTTGATAGTTCAACAATATTCACTGCGTTATTTACGTTGCTGGGCAGACACATTTTTCGAACACATGAAGCAATGGTTTAGCCATCGGTTTCAAAACGAAACAAATTATTATGAATCGTGAGTTACGCAATTAGGGTGCTGGCTGGGCCTGAATTCACTGTGACCACTTAACGATTCCTTACTCGTAACCACGTCAATCACACACGAAATCTGTTAATATCTTATTAATAATATCGACAAATTGTCTTGGAACATACAGAATATGACATTTCGATTCCTTACCGCTACATTGGTTTCTAAAAAACACGATATTGACGTAGTGTGAACGTAGTAAGTCTTCGCGGGGAATCATTGCAACCATACAGAATTGGGGCCCTGATTGTGTTGAGGGTGCGTGAGGCGCGATGAGACTGTACTTCTGTGAAAACTACGTGGAAATTGATGTACTGGAGTCGCGTCGCAACAGTTGCGGGAGCCTAGTGAGATTCGTTTTGAAGATTGTAGAGCTCTTTGTGAAGGAGCTCGGCCGCGGGCCATACCTTGTTCTGCTGACTAACAGCGTCACTGTATTCCTGCTAAAGAAGAGAATGGGTGTCATTTTAGGTTTGACTCTAGGTTGGCAACATATCTGCGATGCTATTGGTATAGTAGATGTCCGGTGGCGGCGGTAACCTGTCATCCAATACCTTAAAAAGTTTCTATTCCAAATAGCCAAACCAATATTTTTTTAAGACTAACCATGGAGTTTCTTGCCGACTCTTCTCCATAGGAAACGACCAATTGGAATCGTGCATCTACCTTCTGACGTTTCATAAGTGCCCATGTAGGTTTAAGCACAAACAGGTGCAACGACACTTGTAGACCAATTTCCATGAAGTGGTCATAGAAATTGTTTTTCAAGTTTCGCGTCGCGCTTGTCTGAAGCCTTTATGTGAAATAAAATATTTTTTATTTGATTTGAGTGATCTCGGCCACTTCAGTACTGTCTCAAACGACAGCAACAGTATAGATCTGAGTCTCGGAAACGACTCCAACGATTTTCATGAAATTTAGTATGCAGCGGGTTTCGGGGGCGATAAATCGATCTAGCTAGGTTTTAAACCAAAAAATAAACCGAGCAAAGCCTCATCCAGATATTTTAAAGTTAACCACACTATGCCACACGCAATGCATACATTAAACATAAAGTTTAAACTGTAATTAGCAAACACACGTCCTAACGACCCCTCAAAATAGTTAGTTACTGACATAGGTTAGTTTTAACTAGATCATCCCGGTAACTGTGTCGGCGAGTTCAAAGTTATGACGCCGCGGTTTTGTTAGCATTTGTGTTATCTTACCAGGCGCGCAGACTGAGGTTAGAGGTATAATTGATTGTTTGAGTGGACTGTTTGCCCACGGTCCCACGGACGTAATTAAATCGCGGCAAGATTTTTCAACTCTTGGTGTTGAACACGAGAACTGTAAAGAAGCGTTTTGTCGACGGAAGAGTAGACAAAAATGACGTTTCCGTGTAGTCAATGACAGTTTTGTACCGAGAAATGTAGACAAGCGATTTCTATTCTACGGTAGAGTAGAAACAGAAAGCGTCATGCTAAGCCTGCAGGTGTGCATCCCAGCGCGGGGAAAACACACAGTGTTCGATTTTCAACTCTAAGCGGTAGGCGTTGCGTTGAAAATCGAATGCGCAAAAAATCCCGCCGCGCCGCGATGTTTTTACGGACATGCGAACGTGGACTTAGGAGTCCCGTCACACTGCCGTGTCGCGTTTGTCTGCGGGAGCCTTAAAGAGTTAGGCAGGGGTGTCCCTGTAGTAATAATACTAGTGATGTACCGACTAGTCGGGAAAGCCAACTAGTCGGCCATATTTGTAGTCGGCGGCTAGTCGGCTAACACCGCCGACTAGTGGGCCCATTTTTACTCAAATATTTAAAAGACAGTGTTTGAAATCTTTACGGTTATTAATTTTATAATAGAATCAGTTTTACAGTTTACTTTCGGTGAAATCTAGGAAATTGGGATAGGAAGAAACGCCGGCTTGTACTTAAACAATTTTAGAATAAATGCAAAATAAATAAAAACATGTCCTAACAATTCCGCCTGGTTGCCGGGATCCGCGCACCTACGACCCGAAAGCGTAGGACTCACGAACATTGCAGATGTCACCAGAACTCAATCAAAAGCAAGGATCGGCTTGGCCGACTCGGCCAGTCATAGTCGGCCCATCTCTAAATAGCACATTTCGTCAGTTATTTAATTTTAATTTAATTTATTTCAGACATAGAATTAGTCCATAGTTTCAAAACTTAAGTAGGTATACACATTCAATCACAAACTAAAAAAAATAAAAAATTATAATAAAAAAATTGTAAAAACCTTATAAAAATGTCAGAATTATATAAAAATAAAATGTTTAATATAAAATTGTCAAATTAATTAAAAACAAATAAAGATTATGTAAATAAATTGCAAACAAAACAAAATGGTAATTAATAGTTATGTTTAAGTCGGGAATCGAATCTAAGACCCCATACTCAGCAGTAGCACTTGCGACCACTAAACCAACGCGGCAGTAAAAATCAATATTACCTACAAGTACTCCATTTGAAATAAGATTAGACATTTAAATAAACCTTTTTTGCTGTCCGTTCAATTGATTTTGACCTCTATTGCGTTGGTAGCTTGATAATTGGCATCTGCAGTAAACAGTTGGTTATTGTAAGCAATTAAGTCAAAATCGGTTGAACGGACTGTAAAAAAGGTTTGTTTAAATGTCTAATCTTATTTCAAATGGAGTATAGAAAACATTAACCCCTTTTCAAAATTACAAAAAAAAAAACCACTAACTTACGCTCATACATATCCCACTTCTAATACCAGGAATCAAACCCCGACACGGCTCCTCGACGGATTTTTCTCTAATTAATATTCCAGTGCCATCGCGACGTACAAGCAGAATTTAAAGTGATCGCTGTTCCTATAATGGAAGGGTATTACCGTGATGACGTCACACCACCCCTTGCGACTTATGAGCAGGATCTGCCAAGGTTGTAAGAAGAACTAAAATGTACAGCCAGCCTAAAAACGATTTATATACGATCTACAAAAAAAAATATTTGATTGTTTACAATATTTGTTATTTGTATCAAAATGTGTAGTTACGAAACATATTACACATTTTCGCCCGCGGCTTCGCCATCTTGGTATGTCGATAAAAAGCCTATGTCCTTCCCCAGGGTTCAAAGTACCCCATACCAAATTTCATCAATATCGGTACCGCCGTTTCGGAGGTTAGCCGGGGACAACGGACAGAGGGACAGACAAAAATTATAAAAATTGTTTTCTTTCGTATTAAGATGGCAGGGACATTGACGCGCAACCTGGACCGTATCATGAATTCAGAACATTATTCTAAACCTCTCAAGAACTGAATTTTTTCGTCGTTTATCAAAAAACAAATTGCTGTTTCATTGTAAAGTGCAATACCTACGCCATCAAAATTTCTGGAACAGCCATTTATCTTTTTGTTAAGTGACAAAAGAATTTCAACGCATGGGGCTCATAATACTAAAAAAGTGAAAAATAAAAACTTTTTCCAAAAAAAAAAAAAACAACAGAATTCCGGAAAAAAAACAACAAAGTGGAAAATTACTTAATTTCGGAAGTCGGTGACAAAAAAAATAAAATACGTATCCAAATTCACCGACATCCGAAATTAAAGTAATTTTTCACTTAGTAGTGTTTTTCCGGAAGTCAGTTGTTTTTATTCTTCACTTTTTAGTTAAAGTACCTACCCCACACCAATTCGAAATTTCACTATCCTTGGGGTCAAAACCATGCATAATTATGCGATAGCAGCAATCGCGGTTGATTTGCTGTCAATTTTTGAAGAGTTCCGTTGTCTGTCTCCGAAACTCACCATCAGATCTATATGAAATTTAAATGGGACCATTTCGGAATAAACCCCTTTCGAACACAAAAAGAATTTTGCAAATCCATCTATATATGACGGAGTTATGCCCGAACATACCTACGTAAAAAATAAAAAAATACAAACATGTATTGATAACCTCCTTCTTTTTGAAGTCGGTTAAAACTACCTATGGTAACAGCTTGCGCGTTGATGGCCCTCCCTGTATAAATGGCGCCCAAAAATCAACATAAAACTGACACAGCAACTGATACCTACTCAACCTTATACACAGCATCTTGTACATCTACTTAATAATTAAAAACATATCCACCTTAAGCCGGAGCACACTCAAGGAACCCAGCCGTCATAATCATAAGGCCGAGTATACAAGGGGTATTTGAACAACATTGAAAATTCACTGGGGTATTAGTAGCTCTGTAATAATGTATGAAATGTTAAATACTCTCTGATTATATGTGGAGATTAATTGTATCATGTATTCATCAAGGGTTTAGTTGTAGTTTCGTTATATACTCGTATATGTATAAAATTACGAATCCTACTTCCTACTTATAAATTAATAATCCTACTTAATATTATAAATTTGAAAGTTTGTATGTATGGATGTTTGTTACTCTTTCACGCGAAAACGACTGAATGGATTTGGATGAAATTTGGCACACAGATAGTTTATAACCTAGATTAACACATGGGCGGAAGCTAGTAATATTATAAATGTGAAAGTTTGTGAATATGTTTGGATGTTTGTTAGTCGATCAAGCAAAAACGGCTGAACGGATTTGGATACAATTTGGCACACAGATAGTTTATAACCTAGATTAACATATAGGATACTGTTTATCCCGGTAGTACGTTCCCGTGGAATTATTTCTGACCTCCACGCGGGCGAAGCCGCGGGCGGAAGCTAGTTAAAATATATCTTCAAACATACTTTCTCATTGGTCTAGTGGTCCCTGAGCATGAGGTCCTGGTTTTATATTCCAAGGTTCTAAGCTCGCCCCCATAACATAGGTCTTGAAACATTACTGGCGAAATGTGGGTGCACAATAATAGATACACCTAACCCTTCAGCACTTCAGGGATTACAGGCGTGCTGGTATGTATTGGTATGAACTAAAAAAGAAAATATTTGAAGATCGAGACCATCCTTTAGTTTCCAAGCTATAGGAGAACTGATTTAGAAAAATAAACGATGCTCCAAACATAACGTTTCTATGCCTACTTTTACGGTAACCGTCAAATTAGATTGGTAATTTTTATACGTCACGAATACACTGATACAAAATCGTTTGAGGCAATTAACATATGTGCATAAGTACTTTCAATGTTATCATTGGTATTTAAAATCACCACAAATCTAATTAATCTTTAGAAATCATGACAAGTCATGCAAGCAAGAATTACTTATTAAGCCGTACTTACCTACTTATTTCTACTAGCGGCATTGCTGCATAATATGTAAAAAGGTACCGGATAAATTGAGGGTAAAAACTAAATTCCAGCTGTAATAGTTACCTCTTTTTTTACTGCAGATAAATCTAAAAAGTCGTGCGAAGTTACTTACGAAATCAAAAATAATACAAAAAAATTACAATTTCAAAAAAACAATATCCTACCTGACGACATTATTTATAAATTCAAAATGAACGCTCGTCGTATACTAAAATAATTTCAACGAAAACAGATGGAATCCATTTAAATTAACATTCCTTTTTTGAAATTGGCGCGAATTATAAGTGAAAACAAAATGGCGGGACACCCACTTGACATTCAAATCGTGTTTGCTTGATTGAAAATAAGAATTCACAAGTCAAAAAATGTCGATGGCGAAAAATGTTTTTGTATTAAATTATTGTGACAATGTTAACAGCCTTTCTTGATGTTAAATGTGTTAACTTTGTATTTTATGTTAATAGTGTTGGTGGAGGAAAATAGAAAATGTCTCTTCAAGATTCTTCAAGATTCAAATAAGACTCGTTAATCATAAACCGCTAATCTAAATGATAGTGACAGTTACATTTCTAAACAAATTAGAAACAGTTTTGAATAATGCAACATGTTTACTAAGTTACAAATAGGCTAAAATGACTAAATAGATGAGGCGTCACCCGCGACACTGAAAACCGCATTTGAATCAGACTAGTGGTTTGGAGTCACAATAATTACTTATTAAACAAACTTGATTTCAATGTTCTGAGGACAATTTTACTAGAATTATTAATTAAGAACATCGCCCGCGTGCAATTTATAGCTCATTTTACTCCGGAATAATGTAGCTTTCCATAGGTGATTTTTTTTTTAATCTGCTTAGTAGTTTTTAAGATTATCCATTACTAACGATTTTACAAACAATCAACTCTTTCCTGTAGACTTAGAAGGAAAAAAAAAACATAAGTACCTAGGTATTTTTTTATTTTTTTTCTATTCATGTTCCAAAGTTAGAACCGTCATCCACGACGCCGACGCAGCCGAACAGTAACAAACTCAAACGATCAACGACTAGCTACATACACATCGGGTTAGTAACACGTTATTTTTGAGTACCTAACGTCGCCGTCGTGGCGTGGACAATAGGCCTAAGGATTAATTTTCAAAACACGGGCAGTTGTTGCTACTATAAAGTACCACAGTATTATAATAGACTAAAAAAAATATTGCTTATAATGTAGGTGAAATTGTATAGTAAAATTTGCAATGCAATAAAATATGAGTGCACAAAACAGGGAGGTCAATCTCCCTGCTCAGTTAGCGGTTGCAAAACATAAATCATAATATTCATTATTTACCTTCCAACGTAACAAAGCAACGTCCAATTCCCGAGGCTTTCGCCTTACAAACAGACAAACACTCTTCCACAAATTGACAAAGGCTGCACCACCGTGCATGATGCAAATATGAATCAGAAGATTCATTTCTATAGACTTTAATTTTGTTGCGATGTTTCTGATCAGAAATGGGTGGTCGGTTTGATGGGTGCCGATGTAATTACAGGCAAATGAGGCACTTCAGCCTTGTTTCTGGGATAGCAACGCATCTAAGATGCTTTTTGCAGATGTTCATAGGCCCCGTTGGGTGAGTAGGTAGTGACTATTTCCCGAATTCGCAACAGTCGATCTATTCTGTAAATATCTCACCGTGAAAACTTAAGTGAGCTGTCAATAGTGACAATTCCTAGCATCAGGTGGAATTACTGCTCACTTCGAGCACTCCTCACTATTTTTACTGATTATCTGCTACCCTAAAACGTACCTAAAATAAAACACACGAAATTGCTATTTCCTTTGCTATTTCATGAACCTTCTAAAAACATTTCTTCTCGGTGACCAAAGGGCAGCCATTTTGAATTATTTTACTTTTTTTTTTCGTTCTGAACCATCAGTTCTGTTGACACTGTACCTTTAATGAAATGTTAACTTTACGTTCAGAAATTGTAATTAGTTCACAAATATTTGGTTTTCCTTCCTCCCGTCTTCTTTGGTGAGGCGTGATGTTTTTTTTATATTGAATTTTCTTATTGTTTTTCATTGGTTGGGTAAAAGAATTCATATTTTATTTGAATGTGGGATTTGAAAAATAAAACCGGTTTTTCTGTGCTTTTCATTTTTGCAAGGTGCAATATAACAAGCTCATGAGAATATGGTTCATTTAATTAAAAACTTGTCTTAAGGCCCTGGTAACTTTAGATATGGTCGTTATAAGCGATAATAGTTCTTATTGCATTCCGACACGGGTTAAAGTCGGTTGTAATAAATTTGTATAATAAATGAAGCATTGTCGTAAAAATGCAAATAAAATAGTATAAAATTAGATATTAACTATTTAGTAATAAATAATCCATCACTGGATGCAGTTTGGCATTTGGAATTTTATGGTATATTTTTATTTATAATTATAATTGTTATTGAAGAGATAAACTGGTTTTAAAGATAATTAAGAGGTGACTTTGATGATTTTTTTGATGCATTAAAGTATGTTTAATTATGTTTTGAATTCCATCAATCTATGCAAAAAAGACTTGAAAATATCATATATTTTTTGCTTTCAAAATTATTTACGGTTAAAGAGATACACTGGTTTAATAAAAAGTGTTTTCAAGAAATCACCGCCTCAAGTCAGACACATTCACGTTTTGTGCAGCTGTTGTCATCAGGGACTGGTTACCTACCTCATTTATCGATCTGCAGAGTAATGCAATTACAGCCCAAAATGATCCCACTACTGGTATACAGGCAGGCCTCTTCTCAGTAAGAGGGATTGTGTCGTAAACCACCACGTGGGCCCAGTGCGGGTTGGTAGATGTCTCATGTCTTCGAATTTTTGGTTCTAAGATATGCCGGTTTACTCGTGATTGTTTTTATTTTTTATTACTGAATGGGCCAGCTATTGACCTCAATCACGCCTGATGGAAAGCGATTGATGAGGTCTATGATGGATCGAGCGTGCCCAGAAAATGCCTGTTCACTCTTGTTTTGAAGGTAGACGGGTTAAATTTGGAAGGGAACACAGACGCAGGCAGAGAGTTCCACACTTTGGCTGTGCGCATAAGAAATATGGAGGAGAAGCGCCGAGTACGACTGGTCGGATGTCAACCAAGTGCGGATGGTACCCTGCAGTGCGTCTGGTAGTCCTGTAGTAAAAGGGCGATGGTGGGATCAGGTCGTGGAGCTCCTGCGCACACTCTCCGAAGTACAGTCTGTAAAAGAACGATAGGCAAGCAACATTACGCCGATGTGCCAAACTGAGAAGCTTAGCCACCAACGTTTCGTCCCTTATGAGCCCTTTTTGCGCTGCGTTCCACCGAGTCAAGGGCAGCAAGCTGGTATTTTGTTCAGCCATCCCATAAGTGGCTGCAATACTCCATACAAGAACGCACTTGAGCTTTATACAGGCTCAAAAGCTGTCCAGATGTGAAGTATCGCCTCACCTTATTTAGGATGCCCAGCTGCTTAGCTGCAGTCTGAGCTTTGTTGTGTTGAGTTGAGCTGAAGTTGAGATCGGACGTCAACTCCATGCGATACGATATTTTCCAGCACCGTTTGGAAAGCAATGGTGATGAAATAGTTAACCCAAAGTAAAGCGCACGCCTGGATTCAAACCTATGATCTACTACAGCGGGGCGTAACTTACATAAAATCGATTGCAATGCCTTTCATTTTGACAGTTAAGCTACATTCATTACGCTGTTTACATTGTTGAGGAGACGAATTTTTCAATCCTACGAAGTTATGGATGTCTAAATTGTTGCGCAATTACCTCGCTGTTTGCCAACAAAAAAGACTGCTATAGACAGGACTACAGGAGCGTATATAATCAATTATATTTACACGAACCGATTGTGTACCCATAGCACGATGGTAACCCCCAACAAAAGTGTAAACATTATTAAAAACCGTGGTCACTTGAGCATCAACAAGCAGTCCATATAACATATAGATCGTGTGGACACCGCACTCCGTGTTTCCCAGGATTATTTGGCGAAACAGAGCGTTAACCGATTGTGGGCAGTGCGGGGGTGAAGTCGATAGATTATGTATCGATATTATATGAGTGTTGGTTCGCCCCTATGATATCGAAAGCTAATATTGGCACTGTTTATACACTATGCAATATATTTGGTATATTAAACACTTTGGGTGTTACAGCAATATAGTTAAACTACGTGTTTATGTTTACATATCTTAGTAAACTTAGATTATTAATGTTCTGGCTGTAAGAATAATGTCTTGCGTTGTATCGTTGGGCGTATAATGGTGACTAAATCTTGCTTGATAGACTAGTAGGGATACAATGTATATGTTCCTGCAGTTATATCGTCGGCCTACTGACCTTAGTATTAACGGTTTGTTGTCCTTCAAAGCGTAATGGTTTATGTGAAGAAGGTTATATGTTTGTTTTGATGTTATGACGTAACAGCCTCGCAATATGAAGAATGTATTACTTAATTTAGAATAGTTCACCCTTTAGCCTCGCGGTAATAATGATTAGGTAACGAAAACATTGTGTCAAGTCGAGTGAGCTTGTTATTATTTTTTAATGTAAGAATGCAGTTTTTGTCCAATCCATTTTCCCTCAAACGTTTACGTCTCCTCTTAAGTTTACATTTTTCTGACACATATGATTAAAACCTGACAATCAAACAAAACACCATACACGACCAACGCCATACAAGTGGAAACTTGTAATTGGCTTTCTTCTACATATTACTTCTGACTACTCGAATGTATAAGCTGCGAGTTTTCTTAAAATAAATAAATAGAAAAAAAATCATCGATATATCGATACCGCCGGCGCTCCACCCTCAGCCCCAAGGCGGTATTACGTGGCGTTGTGCACGCTGCCTTACGCCCTTTGTTCTGAACACGCCCTAACGGCGCGCTGATGGCGTTCCACGGCAAATAAACGGGTATTGCCATGTTTAACCCCGAGCGACGTATTCAATCATACGTGAATACTATTTTAGTAACGGACATATTTATTAAGCGCAAAAGGGGCTCGTGGTTAAGTAATACAGCCGCACGCAAGATTTTTTTAAATACGACTGGTACTTTCAGAGATTAGCGCGTCCAAACAAACAAACTTCAGCTTTATTTAGTAAAAATAATCTGATTCATGTCATCCTCTAAAAGCACACTAGATCCCTATGCTGACCAAAGATCCTTTTTAGGGTTTCGTACCCAAAGGGTAAAACGGGACCCTTTTACTAAGACTCCACTGTCCGTCCGTCTGTCTGTCGGTCCGTCTGTCACCAGGCTGTATCTCATGAACCGTGATAGTTAGACAGTTGAAATTTTCACAGATGATGTATTTCTGTTGCCGCTATAACAACAAATACTAAAAACAGGATGAAATAAATATTTAAAAGGGCTCCAATACAACAAACGTGATTTTTTTTGCTCGTTTTTGCTCGATATTGATATCGGCAACAGGTAGACGTTTGAAATATTCACAGAATATTTAGTTATATATTCACTTTAAAATAAATAATTAAATTAAAATAAAATAAATATTTAAGTGGGGCTCCCATACAACAGACATGATTTTTTTTGCCGTTTTTGTAGATAATGCTACGGAACCCTTCGTGCGCGAGTCCGACTCGCACTTGGCCGGTTTTTCCACTACCGCATTACCTACATTAAATTAAAAACTACCTACAATTTGCAAAAAATAATTTTAACTAACTCCCATTATTGTCTCTGTTGTTTCTACACGTGTAACTAATTTCTATTACTCTTTCTTTTCAGGTAAGTCCTTGACCACTCTAAAGAAAGGATCAAAATACAACTTTGTAAGGTAATTTATTAAGATAAAGGTGCGCCTTAATCAGAGATCGGATATTCGGATGCATATTTACCTAAAGATAATTTTTGCTATGAAAGTATGGAAGCGGCTTTATAAATTATTTCTAATATTTATTAAAAACTCCTGGATTCTTGGATTGCATAACTATTCAGATGTGTATTAATTTAAAATTAATGTTTAACCCGATACAAATATGTATATATGTACTGGAGGAGGGGTGGTTTGTATTAGTTAAAACAAAAAATAAACTTACCTAAATTAAGACTTTTTCGATACAAAAGCGCATTCCATGTTAGCCAACATTTCAACTTTAGGTGAATATGCATCCGAATATCCGATCTCTGGTCATAATCATAATAATGCTGTGAAAACGTTTAATTAGCAATATTTAAAAAGTTTTAACGTGAACAGGTACTTTTTTAGCCGCGTTGAGCGATTTTCGGTAGGGGCAAATCTTAATGGTTTGCGTCACCGACATGCTAATGTGACCGCGTCACCGAATATCCTTATTTGACGTGTGATTTTTACACGCTTTATATTAGCTTCACTTGTATGTTTGTTTGTATGTAACCGACTCCTTTGAGCGCGATTTTGACCCACTTTAAACGGTCAGATTTCATTGAAACTTTGTAAACTTGTCGAGGACCGATGACAATTCAACAATAAAAAAATAAAAAACGTTTTTGTAGTTAGCAGAACTAAGAAATTGAAAATAAATAATAGTTTAAAAAACACGCTTTAAAAACCAAACTAAAAAAAAAGGAGAAAATAATTTAATTCAATTAAAAAGCGTGGGGTGCTTGACATTAATTGATTATAAAAATACCTCAAAAAGCACCCCACGCTTTTTAATTGAATTAAATTATTTTCTCCTATTTTAGTTTGGTTTTTAAAGCGTGGTTTTTAGTTTTTTAAACTATTATTTATTTCACTCCAGTTTTAGTTTTCACTCCTGACGGCAGTTCCCATGACAGCCTTTTTTTTCACTCCAAAATCTAAGAGATTTTTTTGAAGTTGATTTAAAAGAAGTTCAATCAATCCCATATAAAAATTAACTAGCTGTTGCCAGCGCGTGTAAGTTGACAATTATACCAATGGAACGTACCCGGGATAAAAAGTATACTATGCTAGTCCAGCACCCTAATTGCGTAATTCACGATTCATCATAATTTGTTTCGTTTATAAACAGATGGCTAAACCATTGCTTCATATGTTCGAAAAATGTGTCTGCTCAACAACGTAAATAACGCAATGAATATTGTTGAACTGTCAAAATGAAACCGATTATGATTAATCGCGTGTTATACAATTAGGGTGCAGGTTTATAAACTATCTGTTTGCCTTTCTATCCAAACCAGTTCAGCCGTTTTTGCGTGATTGAGTAACAACACGCAAATATCACGTTTATAATAATTAGGATAAAAGGAGATGAAGGAAACTTTAAAAGGGTAAATAGTAAATACAAAGTAACAAAATAAACTTAGTCCTGTCAGATAAGTTGACATGTAAAACCTCATGAGCGTGAAACTTACAATTTGAGCACCTCTCGAGATACCAACAGTCTGAAGTTATGTGGCAGCTTTAATTTGACAGCTCTAGAATATTCATAATGTCTTCCACCGCATTGTTTTACCTTCTAAACGAAGCTAGCTAGCTAAGGGTTAAAATCACTTTTATTCTATCAAATTCAGCCGTACAGAAAAACTGTCATACAGCTATCAAATATATATCGTCTTTCTTGTATCTAAATTGTAATTTTGACGTTCAACATATTATGTGCCTATGTCTCAAACTCAAACTCAAAGCATTTATTTCAATTAAACCATTTACAGGCACTTTTGAATGTCAAAAAGTCGACCAGTTGGAAAGTTGAAGTTAGTTGCCCATTCCAAACGTCTATCTAACTAAGTATTTAAATAAAAATTGTTCGCGCTTCACCTGAGAACAATCAAACAATCAACCCAGCCTATTGCAGTCCACTGCTGGATATAGGAATCTCCCAGGCTGCGCCACAACATCCTGTCTTCCGTCTTCCACATCCAGTCTTTAAGTCACTTTCTTTAGGTCGTCGGTCCATCTAGTTGAGGGGGTCCCCACACTACGCTTGCCGATACGCGATCTCCACTCCAGAAACTGTCTTCTCCACCACCCATCGGTCCTTCGACATACATGGCCAGCTCACCGCCACTTCACTTGAGACTGGCTATTTTTTGTTTTCAAACTTTCGTATTAGTCTGAATAGGTTCATAAAATTGTGCGGAAAGAAAATGAATAGTTTCAAAATCGGAAAAAGCTGCTGGTCCAATTTTCTATGGGAATTTTGTATGAAGTTTTGGATAGGAAAACGACTGTTAGATGAGCTATGTCCAGCAGTGGACGTCTTCCGACTGAAATGATGATGATGATGATGAGTTATTCCGCTATACAATTTATTTTGCCATTTAGAGGAAACATTTGTGTGTATGTTTGTAATGTTTTCACACTAAAACTACTGGACCGATTTCAAAAATTCTTTCACCATTAGAATGCTGCATCTTCACTGAGTGACATAGGCTATATTACATATAAAAAAAAAATAGGGATCCCTAATAAAAATGCAATAATATAACCCAAGGTGTGAAAAAGTCATAATATTATAAAAAGGAAAGATTTGATTGTTTGTTGGTTTGCATTGAATAGGCTCCGAAACTACTGAAGCGATTTGAAAAATTCTTTCACTGTTGGGAAGCTACACTATCCCCGGGTAACATAGGCTATATTTTATCCACGTATTCCCACGGGAACGGGAACTACGTGGGTGAAACCGTGGAGCGCTGCTAGTTCTTGATAAACAGAAAACAGTATCTAATATTGATAGGCTGCCAAAGCTTGCATAGATAGTTTATTTAAAAGAAAATCTAAAGGAAAAACCGGATGTTAGTCCTTGTAGGCTTTCATAGACAAGCGCTATTCTGTAACTAGATATTTTGGAGCGTCGAACTGAAATATTATATCGAAGCCTATCAACCTAGTTTTGCCTGTTTAGAATGGTCAACCGATGTGTAGAATAATAGCGAAACTATGTTTTAGAATGTTACACAAATAACTATTATTTTTTAACTAAAAATAATTGATTTTCAGGATTGAATTTGGTTGTTTTAGCATCAACAACTTATCTATTAAAATTAGTCTCATAGTCTGCTAACGACTACAGCCCTCAAAATGCCATAATGCCCATCTTTCAAAGTCTAGGCTCATGTAGGCACACAATACATAAACATGGCGTGAGTTTCTTCCCATGGGCAGAAACTACACAACGCCACCTACTAACGCTACGATTCTTACATACTTTTTTTAACCACCTTGTTTTCATCATACATCTGCACCCTAATTGCGTAACGCACGATTAATCATAATCTGTTTAGTTTTGAAACAGATGGCTAAACCATTGTTTCATATATTCGAAAAATGTGTCTGCTCAACAACGTTAACAACGCAATGAATATTGTCAACTGTCAAAATTATACAGATTATGATTAATCGTGTGTTACGCTACTACCTTGCAGGTCATACGCGCACACCGGTTGCGAGTACGCACGCACCTGACATTTCTGAAGAACATCAACAATGAGGTCACTATATTATGTCCTCCTAGAACATTGCCTTATAACATCTTTCCTCAGCCTATCGTTCATAGTCACACCACACATGCTTCGCAAGGAACGCACTCCCACAGCATTTACCTTACACTATAATACGCATAAATTCCAGATATTCAGAAAACCCCAGTCCCGCCAGTCGAAATGGCGTCATTAAGTAATAAACATCAATTCAAAACTAAAGATTCCCACGAATCCCACATCAGAATTCGAATGATTCACTTAAAATCGCTCATTAAAAGTTTTTAACATCAAACAACTAAACAATATAACAACTCCCGCCATCTTGTCTCGCCGCCATTACTAAAGTAACGGCCATATATCTCCAACTGTCAAATCAAGTTCTTTTTACAAATCGTTCGGATACATTTCCACAGAATTAGACATTTTTCTTCACAAATCGCTCGCATAAGTAACAAATTAAAAAGATTAGTAAGAATTTTTATCGTTTCCGTAAGCAGTTAGCGCTTGTGTGGTATTTCCGGAGGGTGGCAGCACCGGTTATTCGTTGAGTAAATAAAATTGGACTTAAGTATCAATTGTTATTCGAGTAAAAAGATTTATCTTGACACCTTTTCCGCTTTTGAGTGAATGGCCGACCGGCGATTGGTAGGAGTTCCACCGATGCGTGAACCTCGGCTTTGTGCTTCGGAGCTTTTGGTTTCAGCTGGTCTAATAATGGACTGCGTTTTTAACTAAGACTTTGTTAAACACCAGCCCGATATTTAATACAATGCCTATGATTAACCTCTTATTTATATTAAAAACGTTGCTTAAAGTTAACAGATGGTTAAACAGATGCTAATCACTACTTAACTTTAGGCAACGTTTATAAATAAGGGGTTATAATATGTCGACTACCTGTAATGCAAAGTCAATAAAAACTACAATACACAATCAACAAAAGTCTTTTTGTCTCGTTTCGGCTGAAACAATATGGGTATGCATTCTGTAAAAGTCTCACCGTCGTGACAACATAAGATGAAGTAAGCTGTCAGCAGTGTAGTTTTCAGAATAGTCCTGCCAATCTGACAAACATCGCTTTTGCATATTATCACATCGCTATTCAGCCTAACACGTAACACCCATGAAGATACACAACACTATCTTATAACGCATCGGATGGTGGTTTTTATCACCGCCCATAAAAAATGTCTTAACTACTGATTTACTGTCCTGAATTTACGCGACGAATAAAAGTGAGTCGCAAAACGTGTAGTCAGAATCGATACTGGAACTGGTGACAATGGCTAGAAACTGGTATCATGTTCAGCCTCTATTTATCCTCATATCGCTCGTTTTGGTTGCATTAAAGAAGGTTCCACGACAAAAGAAAGAAAGAAAAATATTGATTCAGAAATTTCCCTTTATTTATAAACTTTGCCTAAAGTTGAGTAACGACTAATGATTAGCGACTGTTTAAGCATACATTTTTGACGTTTAAACATCTTTTAACTTTAATCATCGTTTATAAATAAACCCCTTATTGTCCAGGTAATACAGTAAGCAGGTTCAAAGGTTAACAGCAAGTTAAGACAACATGAGTGGTTTAAAACATTACATAGAGCTAGGTTATAATATATCTTATTTGCCAGTGAGCCCCAAACTAGACAGTTACCCCCATATTTATAGACGCTACTTAAAGTTATGCGCTACTTAATTAGCGTCTTTTTAACCATATTTTTTGACTTTTAAACATCTCTTAACTTTAAGCAAGGTTTATAAAAGAAGGTGGTAAGTCCTGTATCTTGGAGCTAGTGGTACGAATTCCAGAGTAGACTAGAGAAATGATTTCAGCAGGCTTTGGTGGTTTCTATTTCTACGAAGAATAGACACAGCTATTTCTATTCGAAGTGACATTTCGTTTCTTCATTTTTGACATCGCACCGTAGAAATCCTCCAAACTGTAATTTTGGCTTTCGTTTCTAACGACTTTTGTCTAGTAGTAAGTCCTTTTTTATGTGGACTATTTCAGAACAAAGTTTTCTATCCTAAGCTGTTAAAATCACACTGACAACTGACAGTTGAGACAGTGAAAGAAAACTTTCAACTCGACGACCACAAAGTATAAACGGTTATCGAAAAAATCTGGATTTGACAGGAGAACGTTATGAACGCAAAACTGTGATAATTAATAGAAGAACAACGTTATCTTCTCCTATTTTTACATCATGTTGTTGATAGGGTATTACCAAGGATCTCATGCTCAGAAGTCGCGCTTGACCCGAAGAGCTTTATTAGAATAGATAACTTAGTCGAACCAATAGCTACCTATAGAGAGTGTATCTGAAGACCTCGGTAGGGCATTAGTGTATTAATTTCTATGATATTGGTAGGTAAACAAGCCAGTTAGTAGATTACCATTGTGCCTGACTGGCAACGCCGCTGTAATTACCTCACTGGTTACATTCACTATTAACATTGGCTGTGGGGTAAGTAGTCAACTTACAGCGTTTTGTTTCTTCCTCTTAAAATATCCTTCTGACCTAGTTTAAAAGAGTAATTCCACTTTGCCCCACCAAGCCCGCCACCCTGGTGTGGCAAAGTGGACTGCCTAAAATTTTGCAGTGGAATATGCCCCACTATTCTGATTTGATGGGGCGGATAACACTAGCATAAACACTTTGTGGATTCTGCCCCACTAGGGTTGGCAGCTCAGGATTTACGAGACATTCACCGCCGCATCTAACCCAAATGATTCACCAAAAATAGAGGGGATATGGCGCTCGGCGGCCGCTGCCGCGGCACCGCTCGCTTCGCTCGCTCGCCGTCGCGCGTTAAGGGTCACTGTTCTAACCTAACCTAACCCAAATGATTCAAAAATACATGTTAACCTTCATACACAAATCCTGAGCTGCCAACCCTAGTGGGGCAGAATCCACAAAGTGTTTATGCTAGTGTTATCCGCCCCATCAAATCAGAATAGTGGGGCATATTCCACTGCAAAATTTTAGGCAGTCCACTTTGCCACACCAGGGTGGCGGGCTTGGTGGGGCAAAGTGGAATTACGCGTTTAAAAGCAGTGGTGGCCCAGTGGTATCAATCCTGGACCTCAAGTCTGCTATTACAATAGTGTCAGAATTGTCTATCATTGATTTCATAATTGTTGATTTTGACAAGTTTGGTAATCTACTAATATAATGGCGTCATTATGACTTTCCAATGGTCAGCCACTGACAACTCCATTGAACGAAATGGCATTTATTGGTAATCTCGTACATAATGACAAAGGAATGACCAGGCGGTGATCTGTTAAAATTTTGACAGTTCCTTTGATCAGTGACTACCATTAAAACGTCATTGTGCAGTCATTGCTTATATTTCGTTACGGTTATACGATACTCAAACGAAAATGCCATTATTACACAATTCTATTACGACACCATTGACCGACCAATGATCGACCATTATGAATTTAGCAGATTACGAACTTTTAGCAAAATGACAATGGGATCGTGTTGGAATGACGAATTTATAAAAATAGCAGACTAGGGCCCCTGGCTTATCTACCTGGTCGCGAGTCCGAACCTAGGCACTTACCTGCCTTACCTGTACACTTACACACTTACGGTGACATGTACTTGCTATGTACATGTCACCGTAAAATTGTGAATACCGTTAGGTTATAATCTATCTCGCGAGATAGTAAACTGTCGATAAATTGTGAACTGCACCATACTGCTTACCGACCGAACAGGCTAGAATTGCGACCAACCGCGCGCGAGCCGAGCGCGGCAGCAGTCGACGAGCGGCAGTCCAAGTTAGTGGCAGTTACTTGACTTTTTAGTAATAGCGCAAGGTACTATCCGTCTTGATACCAGTCCACAATTTGACGGTTTCTCTTCGATAGATTATAATCTACCGAAAAATAATTCGTTAAATTGTAAGCAGTCTGTTACGGTTCACAATCTCGAAAGATTGTGAACCGTAAATTTAAATTTAAAAATATTTTAACCGATTTTAATCTATCTCGCGAGATTGTACACTGTCGAAACAGTGTACAATCTCGCGAGATAGATTAAAATCCAACGGTATTAATTACAATTTTACGGTGACATATAATTTGACATCGTGAGGAAGCTGGCATGTCCTAGAACGAAACATTCGAAGACATGTGATCATCCACCAACCCACGATTTGCTCTTGTGGTGGATTTCCGCCCATTCTCTTTCACAGAGAGGAGGCCTGTATCCCAGCAGTGGGAAAATTGATGTGTCTGTGACCTAATTTCGGTCACAGCAGCCAATCTATACTCCATTTGAAATAAGATTAGACATTTAACTAAACCTTTTTTACAGTCCGATCAACCAATTTTGACTTCTATTGCGTTAGTGGCATAACAAATGGCAGCTGCAGTAAACAGTTGGTATTGTAACTACTATTTTGCTTTTAATGCCATCCTTATGCCTATGGTATAGAAGTCGGAATCGGTTGAACTGACTGTAAAAAAGGTTTGTTTAAATATCTAATCTTATTTCAAATGGAGTATAGACAAAGGAGATATTATCGTGTTCAGAGTGTGAGCAAATACAGGTGCACTCGCTACCATTATTCACTCTTCAAGTGCGGCGGCAATCAGTGACACACATGACCGGGAAGAGCGCAGGACTTTCGGCTTCGCGTGCTTTCCGAGGCTTAGAGGTTTCATACCGACAACTTCCTAACTCCCGGGCTCTACGTTTTGTGAAATTCCTAACGGAATGCGAGAAGCACAGAACCGGTAGAAGTGGCACTTTGGGGAAGCCTATCTCCAGGGGGCCTACTCTCCAAGCACGAAGTCCGTCGTTTCGGTCGTTTCCATTTCCGTATCACTTACGGACAGAAGATTAGTTTGGAGCCCGAACTAAGAATGAATGACAACACGATTTGACAGCTGTCCCTACTCCCGATATGGTTTTGCCCGTCCAAAAAAGTTAGTTAACTGGCTGTAGGATTCACTAAGAAGTTTCGAACTACTTTCGGACGGGCCCGTATCTTCGTTAACGGAGTTAGAGAGTACGCCCCCAGCAGTGGACGTCTTTCGACTGAAATGAATGAATGAATATAAACTCGTAAGTTTATATCTTGGACCACAAACCAATCGTCCAGTATGTCATATTCATTGACGCGTCGTAAATTGGTTGTAAGACTATTTAGAGCGAGTACGCCGATGAATAAATGCATTCAATTCATTCCTGATTACATCGGGAATTGGTATTTACTGTAGGTATATGTAATCGGTCATAAGTCATAACACAACATCACGCCTGTATTCCCCGAACTGTTGAGCGAAGGTGTACCTATAGTGGTTATTTCGCCAGTTATGTTATTTAGTCCCATATAACACGGACGAGTATATTGCCTTCAACCGAACACAAATCGAGACTCTCGGAGCCAGCACCGGATCTACGATTTTTTCGAACCGGGGCAAAAACTTCATAGTGGCGCCCCTCTCTCCAGCATTTGAGGTAAATTAATTAGGTGTGGGCCTGTGTGGCGCCTTTTTCTTAATAAGTCGACGGTGAGCCAACCAGGCTTCCGTAAGCTAGGCGTTTTCTGGAGCAAGCTTTTTATTTTTAATGATACTATAATTATGATTTTGGCGCCCCCTGGAACTGTCGCCCGGGGCAGGTGCCCCGGTTTGCCCCCCCCCCCCTGATCCGGGGCTGCTCGGAGCCGCTAATAATGAGAAATTCCAAATAGAAAAACCCACTGATACTTAGCCCGACCCGGGAATCGCACCCATACTTTTGAACTTTGTGCCCACACTCAAGTGAGTGCAGTTCAGTTCGCCGAGTAGAATTTGACATCACTTTTGACTGTCGAAATTGGCATTTTTTACTTTATTTAAATTTAGGCTAATCAATAAAATTGTCAAGTAAATTAACTACCTACCAATTTAGCTCGATGTCCGGTAAGGACCAAGCCCGGGTCGACGGCGCCTTGTGTTCCACGCGCGCCTCAAAGAGATGTCAGCACTAACTGGTGGGGTCTGTAAGGGTCGATGCCTGCCAGGGGGGCGGGTTGTTCGAAAGAGATACCGTGGCCCCTGGCACACAGCCAACTGAAGGAACACGGGTAGGTTTTAGTCAGTAAAAGTCTGACACGTCCTCTTGCTCCACCCAGAGCGGGAGAAGTTATTTGATGACTTCCCAGGTTCAAAAGAAAAAAAAAAACTACCTAGCAACTTAAATTGTCTATATTTTTATTTAACTATTTGTGCACACACATACAAACAGACAAGAAGAAAGGAACAGAAAAATACGAACAAAGGTAACTAGATCTTTATAACGCACTCCTTAGCACCGCGAGTTGCAAAACAAACTTATTCTATGTAATATATAATTAGCTAGAAATCAAATTAACAATAAATAGTCTTAACCATTTCGAAATAAAAAGAAAATTGTTAACTTTCCTCTTAAACCTTAACTTCTGATACGGAGGAACTCATCCATTCTATGTATTAACATCTAAAATACCTTAATAATTTTTCATTTCCTAGATATTTGTCAAACTAAATTTGTAAATACCACACCCACACACGAACAACAACGGACCAGTCTAATTCCACAACTAAGCACACACACACAATCACTCCTCACAATTATGTTTTATGCCCATTCAATAAATATGTAGGTATGTGATCATCAGTATTGTTACGCAATTATGTAATATTTTGTAAATGTGTCAATCCTGTACTTTAGAAAGTACACTGTCCTTCAAGATACAGGATTCTCTTAGTTTGAAGGGCAGGGGTCTTCCTTATCTGTATTAGCCATACGTATCTCTTACTAAACCACCTAGCAGCCGCATCTAGCTAGTGCACCTAGCTTCTGACGTTTCATTAGTGCCCATGCAGGTTTATGTGAAATAAAATATATTGATTTTGATTTTAAACAATCTCTGATGTTACCTAAGCTAAGTCTTTTCTTAAATAAACGATTCCTTACTTACTTAAGTTTAGTATATTCTATCACATATACATTAAATTATATTATTTTTCTATAAGTTCCCTGTACCAGTACAGTGTCCTAATAATTGTTTGATGCACCGGCCGACGTCATTACGTCAAATCCGGCTGTCGCTGAAAACTAGCGCTGGGATGTGTCTTGCATAGGGTCGCAACATAATGCTGAGTGATAGCTGTTGTGCGTGGATGTGACGCATGTTTCCCTTAACCTTTTCTTGTATATTTTTTTTGTGTTCCTGTTCTTTTTTGCGTCATGTTTACCGCAAATAAACTTATTTTCTTGCTTTCTTTATCAAATGATTTCCCTGATAGTACAACGAAGCTGCAAGCCAAATCATTTTGATTAATAACATCTCCGATACCGTAGCTCCGGAAGTCCGTGCCAAAACAGGGTACACTTGACTATTTCTAAGATGCTTGTGTATTTGCAAGCATCCCTTACTCCTGAGCCTTTAAGCCTGCAGGCGGTGCTGGAGTCACGAACCCTCCTTGCGCCTACTGTTTACTATTTAAAATAGGTTTAACGCCTAACTAATATAAGTACCCGTATATAATTGTGTTTTGGTAGAGTTTTGACGGCGAATTGCGCCGCATATATGAGCTCGCTCATTCAAAAAAGGTTTTGGAGTTTTATACAATGCTCGGTTATCATTCTTATTTGTACTTTACTAGCTTTCCCCGCGGCTGCTATGTCGGTTAACGCGTAAAAAAAATTGCCTATGTCCTTCTCTATGGAGAAGTGAAATTTGGCAGAAACATAGCCTGGGATATGTCCCAGGCTATGTTTCTGCCAAATTTCATGACAATCTGGTCAGAGGTTTGGGCGTGAAAACGTAACAGACAGACAGGCGAAGTTACTTTCGCATTTATAATAAAAAATAAATACGTTATTGTAGGGATTGTGTTCTATGAAGAAAAATAGGCCTAACACTGTAATTGTTGATAGCTTATTTATTACTCTACATACCACTATAAAATAAGCATTGACAGTTAAGGACTAACCAGTCCGGTCCGATGGCACCATTCCGCTAACCAGCCGTATGGTTAGCATCGTTCAACTAACCCGTATGTTATCCTGCCCTGCGATGTGCGAACATGCCAACAGTAAAGTTAACCAACAGATTATGTTGTTATTAATATCTTAACAGATGGTTACAACGGTACTACATAAGTTTGTTTGTTGATGTACAAGTTTCGAGCTGTCTTAGGGTATATTCAAGTGTGAGTATTTATACATAGCATAATAAGAGGTAATGTAGGCAAAATATAGATATAAATACATGTTTCAGATTCGTCTGTTGGTACCATAAGTCTTAGATTACTAGTAATATCTGGATGACCGAACTTGGCTCGGTATTATTTTTTTTTCGTTTTCTAAAAATTAAACCTAGCTAGATCGATTTATCACCCCCGAAAGCCCCTGCATACTAAATTTCATGAAAATTCTTTGGAGCCGTTTCCGAGATTCAGATTATATCTACATATATACAAGAATTGCTCGTTAAAAGGTATTATTTCATAGATAATACTACTAAAGAATTTGTTTGTTCTCACATATATAGAAGCAACAAGAATAATGTTCCCAAGATTTTGTAATACCTAACATGAATTAAAAGAGTTTCTTGCCCGTTCTTCTCCATAGAGATGTACGTTTTGGAATGGGCAACTAGCTTCAACTTTCCAACTGATCGACTTTTTGACAGTTCAAAAGTGCCTGTAAATGGTTTAATTGATATAAACGCTTTGAGTTTGAGTTTTTGATTGTTTAATCGCGCTAATCTCTTTAACTACTAGTCGGATTTGAGAAATTATTTTAGAATTTGGTAGCACAATTCTGGTGCAATGTTATAGGGTATTTAACGTCACGCTATGACCTTTAGGGGCCGAGCAAGAAGAAAAAACATCAGAAAGAAAGTCAAGCGAAGACGAAGTCTTAGCCAGGGCGGGCGCTGCAATGTTACGGCTGCCGCCCTGCCAATCCAATACACTGTAACTTTTGAAAACCACATGTGAGATACTGTAAACTTTGTTATAGTTTTTCAGCATGTTATACATGCTAGTAATAAAAGAAGAAGTGGACTGTATTAAAATAGCACCCCTGGCAGGCATCGCCCCAGGCGGGCCTCACCAGTTGGTGCTGACATCTCTTTGAGGCGCGCGTGGACCACAACGCGCCGTCGACCCGGGCTTGGTCCTTACCGGACAGCGAGCTACCTATTACTCGCCGTCCGCAAACCCGCGCCTACGGTGGCCGTGAAATCAGTCTGGGATTCCCGACGCCCAGGGCTTCTCCTGCGGCGACTAGGGCCGTGAGGGCGCATATACTGCCTTTCCCTCACGTGAATATCCAAAGTCACTGACTTCCCAAAATTAAAGTTATTTTTCACTTTGTAGTGTTTTTCCGGAAGTCGGTTGTTTTTTTTTAAGTTTTTTTTATACATGAAGCTTTTCCTCAACTATAGTTTTAACGATAGGGTTTTTCGCAATCCAAGAGTTTCGAAAGATTATACTAATCCATTGCGTTTAGTTGCATTACGTTATTAACCTATAAATAGGTTGATAACGTAAAAGACGCAATGAACATGGCCGAACTGTCAAATTGAAAGGAAATGCGATCAATTGTCATTTAATGTGTGTTACGTGAACAACCCATAGTTGTCATGCAGCAACTTCTGCAATCCCGAATATAATTAAAGTTCAAAGTCAAAGCTCACTTTCAGTGCCCTTTAGGACCAATGAAATGTATTCTCTTGTCTTTTGAACAATTATCCCAAACTGACAGACGCGAAGGGAAAATTTCGTTTGTAGTTTAATTTCTGTACCAAAAATCATAGCATTTATCACCCCTAAGGTATTATTAACCCCTTCTGTCTCATTAGACAACCCTCGACTAAGAAGTTCAAAGCACAAAGGCCTGTCAGTTACCCGACTTACGCAGAAAAGTGGTGTGTGCTTTAGATGTGTGTGTACGTCTGGTTGACGTGTTGATCTAATGACCTGACGGTTATAAAGGATAAGGATTAGTTTTATGAGTGAAATGGTTTATTATTTTATGGAAACTACCTCTTCTAACAACTAGCTAGCTAACGTATGGCCAATAATTTAATTTAATGTTTCGGTATGTTTAATTATTTACCTACTATTGTATGGAAGTTCTTCTAGACAGCTGTGCTGCTGGGGACTTTGTTGCGCCACTTCTTCCCAGCTAAAGCACTAGGAAGTGGTGAAGGACGGGCGTTTTGGGGGGACTGTCTTATGTAATTTTGACGTTCAAAAAGTGCTGACTCTTGGCTTTGTTTGAATAAATGACTTTTGATTTTGACTGAGAGCCTTAAAACGGTTTTGGTTTTAGGCCGACTTAAAAAAGAAGGAGGTTATTAATTCGACATGTTTATATTTTGTTTTAATGTCTGTACGGGCATAACTCCATATATATATAACGTCATATATATATACACGGATTTGTAAAATTCTTTTTTGTTTCGGACGAGGTTTATTCCGAAATGATCCCATATAAATTTCATATAGACCTGCACCCTAATTGCGTAACTCACGATTCATCATAATTTGTTTCGTTTTGAAACAGATGGCTAAACCATTACTTCATATGTTCTAAAAATGTGTCTACTCAACAACGTAAATAACGCATTGAATATTGCTGAACTGTCAAAATGAAACAGATTATGATTAATCGCGTGTTACGCAATTAGGGTGCTGATGATGAGTTTCGGAGATAGACAACGGAACTCTTCAAAAAATGACAGCAAATCAACCGCGATTGCTGCTATCGCATAAATATGCATTGTTTTGACCTTAGGGATGATGAAATTTTGAATTGGTGTTTACTATAACCAAAAAGGGTAAAAAAAAGACAACCGTCTTCCGGAAAAACAGATGTCCGATGGGGCCGAAAAGTTCTGGGCGACCGCGTACCGAAAGACGTAAATTTGGAAGGCCTCCCACAAGGTGGACCGATGACCTTGTGAATAGTCCGCTGGATGCGGGAAGTACAGAACTGGTCCAACTGGCGGAGCT
This sequence comes from Antitype chi, assembly GCA_947359405.1. Taxonomy (NCBI): domain Eukaryota; kingdom Metazoa; phylum Arthropoda; class Insecta; order Lepidoptera; family Noctuidae; genus Antitype; species Antitype chi. The sequence continues at coordinate 7,621,102 of OX375836.1, forward strand.
TGAGGGAGGCCTATGTCCAGCAGTGGACGTCTTTCGGCTGAAATAATGATGATGACCCTGCTTCTGGCCACCCGTCCAACTTAATATCTAGTTTATTTGTTTCAGTTAAATTCTGTAGGTATCTGTAGGCTTGTGTATACTTACTTACTCATAAAATTAGATTATTCATATTATTATATTTAATTACAATGTTGTCTAGATTTTCCTTTGTGGGATTCTGTGAGATTGACTCAATTATTGTGTTCATTTAGACTAGAAACAGACGCCAGCACATCAAACTACCCCGAACTGTCAAATTCCCAACTGAACATGAACCTTATGCTTTCGTAATGAAGGTGAAAATCTATCAAAGAAATTTGACAGATTGGGGGTAGCTTGATGTGCTGGCGTCTGTACAAGAATATTCTTGTATAATAACATTACAATATTATTAGGTCTGGTTGGCCGGGTGATCGCAAGCTCTACTTTTAACATTAGGTCTTGGGTTCAATTCTCAGGTCGGGCAAAATGTTACTGGGTTTTTCTGTCTGGAATTTCTCAGTAACAACCCAGGGTATGGATTTTTAACTGGTTGATGGCAATAGTCTATTATATTTCTATAGTTTATTATTTATTCTTTTAATTCTTTTTTAAAATGTCTGACATATCCTCGTCATTGTTTGACATTATACATCAATTCTATTATAGATATTTATTATTGATGGTCATGAAAATCATGTCACTTGGTTTAAATAGGGTCATTTTATTTATATAGATTCTTTTACATATTGTGAAAGAGAACGTTGTAGGCCTTACAGACTGTAGATTTGTAGACGATTTTCTATTCTTTATTTTCATTCCTCTAAGTACCTGGTACTTATTGACAGGCCTGCACTGTCCTCCCATACCTATTATCACTGTAATTTGGAAACATTGTAAAAGCCAATTATTCTCAAAAGAGTAACCGTGGAGTTTCTTGCCGGCTCTTCTCCATAGAAAGCGATAAATTGGAACCGTGCACATAGCTTCTGACGTTTCATAAGTGCCTATGCAGGTTTATATGGAAAAATATATTTTGGTTGTGAGTCCTATTACGTAGGACTTAAAAATGACTGGCGAAATGTGGGTGTACTGGCAATGCCTGTACCCGAATTTCCGTGGAAACAAGGCTTTTTGTTCTGTTTTATTATTTGCAGTTCAACTTAAAGAGTGACATAATGTTACGCGCCACAATTAATGACTGGATTAGTTACTACTAGCGCCATCTAGTAACGAGTAGCAGAATTCATTGAGTCAAGATCTTTATAGATATTTCGATGCCTGAACTTTCTAGAACATTCTAGATGCTTCTGCAGTGGAAGGTTCTGGAATGTTCCAAGGGCCCTATAAAAGGCCGGAACTAATCAAAACCCGACCAGTTTTGAAGAAGCGATACATGCTAAAACATCGAAAGCGATCTTCAAGTGCGATTTAGAGTGATCAGTAGTGAAATTGTGTTTTGTAATTAGTGTGTTTAATTAAAGTGTCATTTTTGGTTAATTTATATTGGCATTTTTGAATTGTCATGAACCCCAAGCTCGTAACAATAATATAACATTGTTTTATTGTAATTGATTGGACAAGCCTTGCTCTTTTGGGCTTGCTAGTTGTTCCACTAATCTGTTACTTGATCCCTGATTCCTATTCTCAGGTTCTCAGTCTAAATATAGAATCTTTTGTTAGAACCTTAATAGAACTAAATTGAAATTCAATTCGATTAGAAGTCGATTAGATAGCTATAGTGTTTAAGTAAACTTTAAATTCACGATAGTCATCGATGTATGACTCAACATGTCGTAACTGTATTTGATGCTAAAATCAATATTTACGCCGCAGGAAGTACTAAAAATTTCTGTGGCAAAATATAAATATTTTGCTGTGACGGTTTTTTCATTAAACAGTTCTCATTTAAAGCAAAAACGACGGCACGGTTGGCGTAGTGGTTAAGCGATTGACTGCTGCGCTGCGTGTCTCGGGTTCGATTCCCGCACGGAACAAATATTTGTATGACCTACAAGTAGTTGTTCCGGGTCTGGCTGTTTGTGTATGTGAGTTTATATGTTTGTAAACGCACCCACAATACAGGAGAAGTTCCTAGTGTGGGGCAACGTTTTTTAAAAAAAAAAAAAGGAAACCGTAGCAGTAGCAGGTGATTCTCTTTAGTTTCTGCCTATCCCCATGGGAACAAGGCATAGTATATGTATGCCAGGTAGTTCTGAATTAGAAGATGTGTCAGAAAACTACTTAGTGTACAGTTTTTCTTGGAAAATTACAATACTATGAAATGCCTAAATTCTTGAATGGTGTATGTCATCATAAACTTATTATCGTAACATAAACATGAATCATGATAACTGAAGCAATCTATATTTACCGTATGATTGAACCAAACTGTTACTGTACCCTTATCAGTTATTATTCATTCTTACTGTATTTCTTGGAACAACCACCTGGGAACAAAGTTGCTCACATCAGTGTACTTCATAGTTATAATTATGTCATCAAATTGTGGTGCTATTCCGGGCTGCTACCGAGAAACTCTTGTTACATAACGCCATTTTCACTTTGCCCGATCTGGGTATCGAACCCAGGACCGCATGCTCCGCAGTAACGCTGGCAACCACTAGACCAATGAGGAAACTACATATTATAAAAATGGTTAAGAATCTGTAGCCTCATAAATCTCTAAGCTTCTCATACGAAATTCGAACGCTGTCTAGTTGTGAATCCGCGAGGATTTACTTTAAAAACAAATGAGTTCGCTTTCGAATTGCGTGCGCTCACTTGAGTGAAGTGAACAGTGAACTTTACAGAATAGCACCATAGTTTATTAATACGGGCCAAGAGCTCTCCGAGACCGATTGAACTGACTTCAAAGTGCAAAATAATATTGCTTCTAACTAAAGCTATCACTATTCCGAGCTAACTCAGGTCGGGAAGGTCACGCTATCGATCTGCCGACCCCCAAAGGATTATAAAGTGTAATCCTCATCTCCCCCTGAAGTTGAGCGCCGGTAGTAGAGTATAATTGATTTTAAACTTGCATGATGCCTGCGAAATGGTAATTTTTCGAATATGGCGCTCGTGAAACTAGTTTGAACCGGTTCGAGCTGGATGCTTTGCTGGTTCGAAGCGGATATTTTAATTTGGGTGTATAGGGATGGGGGTGAACTTTGTTTTTATCCGACTATGGGAGGCTAACGGAGTACCTAAAGCTATGCGAAATGCAAAATCTCCACTGATAGCCTAAACGGAAGTAATCCTTGTGATAATTTACCATTTAATGGGTGTGGATAGTCTCGTGGCTAAAGTAATAAAAGCCGCATGGGTCAATCGAACAGATTAAGCTACGCTTGCCGCGATCGATCCGTGGATGGGTGACCATCTCTACATTCCGAGACTCCTCCGTGCCTCGGAAAGCACGCTAAGCCGTTGGTCCCGGCTGTCATTCGTGAATCTTTGACAGTCGTTACGGGTCCTCAGAAGCCCGAACGCCTGACAACCAGTCCTACCACGGGGTATAGTGTTACCCAGTAGCTGGATTGGGTTGTGGAGGTCAGATAGAAGCCGACCCTAAACATTGTTGGGAAATGGCTAGACAGATGATGATGACTGATGAAAATATGTTGAAATTTTGGATGTGAATTAATTTATTACTTCTTAATTCCACTTTTTCAGTTAATCCAAGGTTGTTTAGTTGCCACAAAACGTCGATAAAAAACTCCTTTTGATCTGAACTCCTTAAAACTGTTGGGAACTGTTGGATTTTGAACTCTCTGCGCCGCGCCGAGTCGAGCGTTGAAAATCCTACGAGGTTCTTTTGTTTTGACAATTGTTTAGATGTCACCTAGTTTTTGTGAGAACGGAGTGAAGCAAGCGTTCCGAACGCTCTTTGAGAAAACCCTCTCCCCTGCAGCGACAATTAAAAATAACATTTCAAAACTCCTTTTTCTAAGAAACGCTAATTAAACGTTAAAACAAAATGGCGTCGGTAGAATAAATGTAAAATATGACAAGACAGGGATGTTGATTCTAGTCAGTTTGGAGAGATGTCTCCGGGATGAATATGAAATGGAAAGCATACTTTGTCAAGTAAGAATGTTCCGGAGGTAACGCAAATACATGGTGCGAGTTCAGAGAAAATGGCGGTGTCCTGAACGCAAATTAAAAGAATACCCTGAAAACACAGTGGTATAATTTAATATTGTAACTGTTAAACATAATATTTTTTTAAAGTAGTATAAACGTAGTTCAAAAGTGTCTTTGTAAACACACAGTAATCATTTTTGTTTCTGGCTGAGCGTGGCGCTCTGTACTTGAAATATAAAATTCTTATTCATTACGTGACCACACGTGACGTCAACTTTGTGTAAACTAAAGTAGTTAGTTGTAAAAAAATGAATGCCGAGTTTATAATTAACAAATTTTTTAATGGATAAAAAGTGGTATTACTGGTGTGCGGGTGCCTCTGTGCACAAATACTTCTAAAACTGCGCTACACAAAGTATTTTTACCGATGCCGTTTACACAAACCTGACGTAACGTGTGGTCACGTGATAAAAAAGTCATCGTAAGGAGCGTTTTGGCGGTAAATTCAAAACAACGAAGAAATAAATTAGCTTTTAATCGTTTTAATTGAGAAAATGGATAAAAATAAATGTATTTTTATTTTTCTGTTAATATTTCGTCCTAATCTTCAAATTAATATAGTTTTAAATAAATTAGAATTAATACCCTATTGGGGTGCCAAGGGCCTAGAGAACTGGCGATTGCTTTCAAAGCGTTTCGTATTTCTACAAAGCCCTCCTACCTAGGCTTATTATAAGTCCCATAAATTTTTTTACCTTTCCATCATCGTTATCGCTGATAGAATGTCACTTTGCCTAGGCCCTCAGGTCGACCTGATTCTGTATGTCCCATTCGAAGACGAGATTTTTTTGTTTCATCCGCTGCCACCTCTGATCCACGCTACATCCCAACACAAGGATCTGTCGACCAAAACACGAGTGAACGAGAATTGTATTTTTTTCATCAAATTTGCGCATAGAATACTAAATGAAGCCGTATGATGAGCACCCGGGCACAAAATAGATAGGTACCTACGGAAGGTCGGCTCCATACAATGAGCGCAAATCCACGCACACGTAGACACGATTCACTTACATCCAAGGGAAAAATTTAATTGATTCACTAAAATTTTATGGCGTATTAATGATGTTCGCTGTTCTTTTTTTAATTGTGTCTATGTTAACTTTCGAGCCTTGTGTTCAAGTGGGTCGCAGTTACAAAGCTAGGGTGCCCCTACCAAGTCGGTTAAGCTGGCTTCGCACGGGGCGTGATATTGCGGACGGGCGGACCAGCCCGCACCGACGCACTATGGGAACGTCGCGGTGCGCCCTACCCGCGGCGAGTAGCTAGGTAGCGGCAAAGGTACGATGCGAGCTTCTATTGTATTTTAGAATGACAAAATAGATTTAATCTCAAGACCCTCACAGACCGACAAGCAACGTTGGTGGAAGAGTCTTGGTGTGCGGTGCGTGGCTGACCGTGGTCGTCAGCCGCGTGTGATAATCCGCAATATCACGGATCGTGCGAAGCCGCCAATAAGTTAGAACTGTGACCAACCACGCCCGAACCGTCCAGACATGTGATATCAAACTCCGATTTTAAGTTTCATATGCGAGCTTATTATTATTGAAAACTATTAAGTATTCTGTGTTTTAGCTACTAACATAAAGAATATTATCATTAATATTATAACTTCTAAGATAAGTAATATGTATATACTTATCTTAGAAGTTCTTAATGGAAAATCTAATTACACTACCGGATGTGGGGGTCTTACATAGGACCCTCGCTCGGTAGTCGGCCTTGCAACTACTAGCTAAACCAGTGAGACAGTCAATTGAACGATAATTAAATTTTCTTTCTTTTTTTCTTAGATCGACAGGCTCCTCAATATTCGCTAGAAAGGATGTGTCGTCATCGCATATTACACTAGCGCATAATAATCATGCAGTACTATTAGTAATGCAATACGATACACAGTGATTCTGTTGATATTGTAGGTACGGTAAAGTATCGGTGTGACGGTGTCATTTGTCAGTCCGTTTAGTCTGGGTCGAAAAGTTCAATCAGCCCATTTGACCAGAGAATTATCGTAATTTTAAGAACGTTCACAGTCTGATCTCAGTCTCAATTTGTCAAAAAACCTCGAGTTACATACATTGTTGACAAGTTTTTGAAATTTGAATGTCGCCGAGATGAGACTATAACTGAAAGTTTTTAATTACGATGGCCTTCAGATCCCGGTGCTGACGTTGACCAAAAAAAAAAAACGGGCAATTGCGAGTCGGACACGTGGGGTTCTGTACCTCTTTCTACATCGCTATCAAATGTATAATTTCAACATGAATGAGGTAACAATATTTTTTATTTGAGTTAATTATGTTGAGGAGGGCGTCCATTCGACTGGATGAAGCTGAATACCAGTATTTTACATGGAGCAACTGCCAATTCGACCTCCACAACCCAGTTACTGGGTAAATGATAAATGCTTTTATTTCTGTAAGTAGATTTGTACAAACACTTTTACACGTCAAGTATATTTTTTCAACTATACGAGGTCGGCGTTTCCTACCTGACTACTTTGAGAAGAAAGGCCGAAACAAACTCAGAGGTCACAATCTTTTTTAAAGTCCACTCATAATCTTGGTCAGCTCATGTGAAGACCGTGTAGAATGGTGTCTGAAATTGTCTTTTTAGGAAAGAACCACACAGATTGAGTGGACCCGTCCAGTCAGTGCACGTATTTGTCAGTAATCATGCAGCCCAACTCAGAACTTTAGGATAATCTTTATATAATAGGATAATCCTTGGTAAGACTGGTTATTGACTGGTTGTTGTTACTTTTTGAGCTTCTTCAACCCGTAACGACTGTCAAAAATCTACGAATGACAGCTGGGACTAGGGTTGACAACCATACTTTATAATAACGTAACCTACTTTATTTTTGGTATTTATACTTTATACTTTTGTGTTCAAATAAATTATGTGAAAATACTTTATTTCCAACCTTTACTGTGATACGTAAAACGAAACACTCATTATGGGTACTTAACTAATGAACGGATGGCGGAAATGACAGGACAGAGACTTGGCTGCAGTACCTACTGTCAGAACGCGCGTAGAGTTTACCCCCACTTGAGGCCGTTTACAATGCTTTCTTACATTTTCTTATGGCAGAGAGTCACAAAGTGGGGGTAAACTGTACGCGCGTTCTGACAGCACTGCTTGGCTGTATGGGCACTGTTTCCTTTGCCTACTCGTAAGAGGACAGGTGACATCCTGACATTTGTTTTTATCACAGATGTCACTATCGACGAAATTGCATTTTAAGCAATAAAAACAGGAAATTTGAAAAAATACTTTTTTGCCCCTATTCAAACCATTTTATTCGTTTTTTCTTTTGTGAAAAAGAAATTGGCAACCCTAGCTGGGACCTACAACAGCAATGCTGCTTTGCTGTTACTCAGTTTCATAGGTTCTTGTGAAATTATAGGGAGTTAAGTTAATACAGTAATATCAATGTCATACTGTGTCTCTGGTTAGCAACCCAAGGCAGGTGTCTAAGCATGACCAGTTCCGATCAAATGGGCCGACACCTTATCTTTCTCTATAAAATTTCTTTAAACCAACTCTCACTTGAAGCATCTGCAAACAGTCTAAAACGGATGTGTTTAAATAAAACTGTTTATAATAACAGAAAGTAAACAGTCAGTGTTTACATAACTTAAGTGCTCGCCGGGAATCGAACCCTGTACTCGACTAGTTTAGACGATTACTTCGTGGTAAACATTGTTTCGTAGGAGAGTGATTCAAACATTGTATGGTGTTGTTCCCGTAAACGTTTGGTACTAAATATAGGCTTAGTTATTAACCTTTCAAGTTTTGTGGCTACATACAAACCTGCGGAAATATCATTCTGTTGGCGCAATCTGTTCGCGGATGCGCAACCATCCTTTACCTACCGAGACCCCTCCATACCACGGAAAGCACGTTAAGGCGTTGTTCTCGGCGGTCATTCGTAGATCTTTGACAGTCGTTACGGGTCATCAGAAGCCCAAAAGTCTGACAACCCGGGTCTTTCTTCTCAGAGAAATCAGATAGGAAATGCCGACTTCATCTAGTTACACGCTTTATATTAGCTTCACTTGTATGTATGTTTGTATGTAACCGACTCCTTAGAGCGCGATTTTGACCCACTTTAAACAGTCAGATTTGAAAACTTTGAAGACTTTGAGAAACTTTGTAAACTTATCGAGGACCGATGATAATTCAATAAGTTAAAAAAAAATTGAGAAAAATGGAAAAAAAAAACACGTTTTTGTAGTTAGCAGAACTAGAAAATAAATAATAGTTTAAAAAACTAAAAAACACGCTTTAAAAACCAAAATAAAAAGGAGAAAATAATTTAATTCAATTAAAAAGCGGGGGGTGCTTTTTGAGGTATTTTTATAATCAATTAATGTCAAGCACCCCATGCTTTTTAATTGAATTAAATTATTTTCTCCTTTTTAGTTTGGTTTTTAAAGCGTGTTTAAAAAAAATATGATTGACGTAAAAGTGTTTGTACAAACCTTATTCCAAAAATCAAATCATTTACCATTTAACCAGTCTACAGAAGAACTCGAACATGTTCTTTTGGAGAATACGTTCACTACTCTATTATTATGTGGCGTTTGATACTGAACCCTGTACAATCCTGGTCGAAAGTATCAAGGCTGGTTAAAACTTCATTATTTTTCTTCTTCGTAGTGTCTATGATTCCGCTTAAAACACTTAAAACGCATCATAAACTACACGCGTTTCTTCTAAAACACGCAAACGTGTTTGAAACTAGCGTCTAAAACATGAGTTAGATCTAAGAGCTACCTACACAGGTACAGACACACGTAGGTGTAGTTCGGCGCTAGCTACCCAGAGCTCTCGGTCCCAAGTAATATATTCAGCCGGCACGCATCACGTTTATAACGGCATGTCAAAATAAATAAACTTGTCTGAAACACGGCACTACGGATAGGGTTGATAATGAACGCAAATGGAGGTTTTAGAAATGGGACAAACAAGCTTCATAGCATAATCCTTACTAATATTATAAACGCGAAAGTTTGTAAGTATGGATGGATGGACGTTTGTTACTCTTTTACGCAAAAACGGCTGAACGGATTTGGATGAAATTTGACAAACAGATAGATTATAACCTAGATTAACACATAGGATACTTTTTATCCCGGTAATACGTTCCCGCGGGATAATTTCCGACCTCCACGCGGGCGAAGCCGCGGGTGGAATCTAGTCTGTCTATAATGTTCCCACTGCTGGGACACGGGCCTCCCCCTGCATGAGAGAGTGGACTGTAATCCACCACGCAGGCCCAATGCGTGTTGGTAGATGTCAATTGTGTTCAAATTTTTCGTTCTAAGACATTGGTTTCCTCACGATGTTTTCGTTCACCGTTTTGAAAGCAATGGTGATGAAATTACTTATTCAAAGTTACCTCTGGGTCACCACTTATAATTTTATTTTAACACGCTTTTATTCGCTTCACCTGTATGTTTGTAACCGACTCCTTTTTTGGACTTGATTTTGACCTACTTCAAATGGTCAGATTTCATTTAAACTTTGTAGACTTATCGAGGACCGATGACAATTCAATAATAATAAAAAAAATAGAAAAAAAATACTGCAACATTGCGCTTTTGTAGTTAGCAGAACTAAAAAATAGAAAATAAATAATAGTTTAAAAAAGTTAAAAGCGTGAGGTGCTTGATATTAATTGATTATAAAAATACCTCAAAAAGCACCCCACGCTTTTTAATAGAATTAAATTATTTTCATTTTTTTTAGTTTGGTTTTTAAAGCGTGTTTTTTAGTTTTTTAAACTATTATTTTTTTAGAGCGAGATTCTACAGTAGGTAGTCGGGCTACTGAAAAATTACGCTCTAAAAAGTTTATAACAAGAAAATTATATATGGCCATTGGCCACCTAAACAATACATTCTAATTACTAGTAAGCGATCATAAGTCTAGCTAGGTTTTCGTTTTATTTTTTTGGGTGGGATCATCAAATAACTTCTCCTGCTCTGGGTGGAGCAGGAGGGCGTGTCAGACTTTTACTGACTAAAACCTACCCGTGTTGCCTGTGTGCCAAGGGCCGCGGTATCTCTTTCGGACAACCCTCACCCCTGGCAGGCATCAGCCCTTGCGGACCCCACCAGTTGGTGCTGACATCTCTTTGAGGCACGCGTGGAACACAACGCGCCGTCGACCCGGGCTTGGTCCTTACCGGACAGCGAGCTTCCCATTACTCGCCGTCCGCAAGCCCGCGCCTGCGGTGACCGGCAATCAGCCTGGGATTCCCGACGCCCAGGGCGTCTCCTGCAGCGACAAAGGCCGTGAGGGCGCATATACTGCCTATGTATGTTTAGGTTAAGGTATTTATCTATGGGCCTGCGTCGCCTGAAATAAATGGTGTATTATTATTATTAATATAACTTTTAGAGCGTGATTTTCAAGCAGTCAGGTTGTATGTAGAGAATACAATCCCGAGCATATTTTTCAATCCCGGGACTACGGGATTTATGATGCGTTTTTCCGGGATCCCGAGATTATCCCGGGATTAAACTATGTGGTTTCTAGTTGGACTGAAATGAAAAAAACAAAACTTGTATAATTTATTAAAAAATTGCACAACACAAATCACAATATTGTAAGAAAAGAGAAAACAAAAAGACTATGGTTACGTAAGAATTGTCTCAGCCTAGCTTGAATACCTACTTAAATTACTTTTTTTGTAAGTTCTACAACAAACATATTATTAGGGCCTGGTAGGGTACCTGTATAGTACGTATCGTAAGGCCATCTAAGGGATGTTTTTTGTCATTCTGTGTACATTGTATATGTATTATGGACCATTTTTCCAGCCTTTTAGCTTCTAGTTTTAGGTAGCTCTAGAGTAAAGTGACTGCTCTATTAATATATTCTAGGCATAGTCATTGCCAAGGCGCAACGGACTATGGAATGGCAAACTAGGCCTGTTTGTGGCAATCCCAAAAATCCCGAGATTAGTCAAGTACAGTCTCGGGATTTTTGGAGTCATAAAACGGCCGGGATCCCGAGATACCGGGATTCGGGATCCCGGAATTGTATTCTCTAGTTGTATGTCTAGTATAATAGCTAGCAGCCCTAGCACAAAAGAGTTCGCTACAGTACATAAGTTATTTCATTACCCGTACGTGCACACTGCGTACAATATTGATGTCTCACTAAATATCTTTGAAGGTGTATGGATGTCCTGGGTTAGGTTTTTCGTCTGTTTTATGAGCTGCGTAGGATCCCTAGGTAGAGTTAGTGCCTATCTACCTAACTTACTACCGCTGAATAAGACTTTTACTTGTGTTGTAACGGCTAAGGTCGATGTTTAGCACTTGCAAGCTTTTTTATTTCATCACTAGCTTTTGTCAAAATTATCCTACGGGAACGTATAACCGGGATAAAAAGAATCTTATGTGTTAATCCAGGTTATAATCTATCTGTTTGCCAAATTTCATCCAAATCCGTTCAGCCGTTGATGAGTGATTGAGTAACAAACATCCAAACATCTTCACAAATTTTCACATTTATAATACTAGGCTTCCGCCCGCGTGGAAGTCGGAAATTATCCCGCGGGAACGTACTACCGGGATAAAAAGTATTCTGTGTATTAATCTAGGTTATAATCTATATGTGTGCTAAATTCTTCTTCACAAACTTTCACATTTATAATATTAGTAGGATACGGAAGTAGGATACTATAGAAAGAAAGAAAGAAGAATAGATTTCTCTGTCACAAAAACATGTGACAAAGATAAGATTACAGAACATAAAAAGTCGGCTGCACGCCATCGCCATGACTGTGACAAGACGGCTTCCACTCAGCAAGATGCTTGGCTATGGGACCCACAACACAGCGCTGATTTTCAGTAGTCACCCGCACTAGCTGTGAAGTCGTTCTAGCTCATCAGATGCCTGGAAATGTGACAACCAGTCTTACCAAGGGGTATCGTATTACCCAGTAACTGGGTTGTGGTCGGATAGGCAGTCGCTCCATGTAAAATACTAGTTGCATTTGGTTACTGGAAGGAAGCCGCCTCCAACATATTTGGGAAATTACTAGGCAGATTTTCACTTTGTAGTGTTTTACCGGAAGTCGGTTGTTTTTTTTTATGTTTCACTTTTTAGTTATACCCACTTAGTAGCTACCCCACACCAATTCGAAACTTCATCATCCTTGGAGTCAAATCAATGCATATTTATGCGATAGCAGCAATCGCGGTTGATTTGCTGTAATTTTTTGAAGAGTTCCGTTGTCTGTCTCCGAAACGCATCATCAGATCTATATGAAATTTAAATGGGACCATTTTGGAATAAACCCCTTTCGAACAAAAAAAGAATTTTGCTAATGCGTCTATAAATGACGGAGTTACACATCAAACCCGAAAATACATAAAAATAAAACATCGAATTGATAACCTCCTTCTTTTTGAAATCGTTTAAAAAGGCAAACAGCACAGCATGATATTCTCGATCAACAACGCACTGATTTTTCTTGGCACCCCTGCGGTGTCAAAGTCAGAACGCTACCCATCCCTTTGCTTCTCCACATGAACATACACGCAGCCTCACGCAGGCCCATCCGAAGTTCGCACATACATCTCTGTCGCACAAAAAACTTGTGCTACACAACTTCTAACAGCGCTAAAGTTCGCAATAATAAGGTAGTTTTGTTGCTTCGAATTCTTAAAGGGTTGGTGGGAAATATAGGTTAGCTTGGTGGAGGGTACGTGGGTATAATGTGGGTGGAAATTGAGTGGTGTCTGTACTATTAGGGCCCTATTTCAGTAGGACATAACCTTGGTGGCGCTGCCAGCAAAATATACACAGCTTTATGGTGGGTTTCTCACCAAGCGTTCTATCGGTTGCGCAACCAACCATACATTTTTGACAGCGCGACTATGGTTTCGTCGCCACTGGTGCCCTTAGAGCCTAGGGGGGCTTGTGGCTCAGTAATAACAGCCGCACGGGTCGATCGATTAGGTTAAACTACGCTTGTCGCGGTTGGTCTGTGATCCTTTTACATACCAAGAACCCACCAAGCCTCAGACACCACCGGCTGATATTCATAGATCTTTGACAATCATTACGAGGCTTACGGTTCGTCAAAAGACCGAAAGTCTGACAACCAGTCTTATCAAAGGGTATCGTATTAAGTTTCTGGGTTGTCGTGCTCAGATACTTAGTCGCTGTAATCTTTAATGAATAATGATGATTTCATAAGTACCTACATATTGTCTTTAAAGTAATGTTGATGAATATTCTCACGGTTTATGCACCATCTTTTCCTACCAATTTGTACGCCACTATAATAATATGCGGTTGAACATGTTAGAACTTTTTCTGTATCTCATTGTTATCTTGCATGTAATGTATCATGTACACCATATTTACACAAACAAAATCTTATCTTATCTTAAAATATTAGTACTCCGCTGCATCCGGTTAGACTGGAATCCGACCTCAACGTAGTTGGGAAGAGACGAGGCAGATCGATTGATTGAGTACCTACTTAAATTCTGTGCTATTGGTGCCTAAAGCTGTATTATGGTATTAAATATGTTTATCCGTATGGTGCATTTAAATTTAAAAAAGTAAATACAATAACTACGACCTCTGAAAAATCACACTCTGTAAAGTATGAAACAAGAAAGTAGGTTGGTTGCACCAACATTCAAAATTTGATTGACATCCGCTTTCCTAGACCCTTTCCCGCACATACCTCGCGAGTGAATAAGAAGATTCGCCCCGCCATTTTTTGATAGCGAAAACACTTCCGAATCGAACACAGCGCGTGCGTAATGGCGTCATAAAATATTGGTAACTTTGGAATCACCGCATTCGCCTGTAATAAGACTTATAATCAACAGTTTGTGTTAATCGTGTGAGGACAGTAACTTGAAGCCCAACTGCCCCTGAACCTGGAAAAGTGAACCGGTGCAGCGGCTACGACGCGAGCACGTGGCTCCCGTAAATGGTTTGTGCTTCCCTCGCTAATTATTTCAGGTTGTATTCTATTGTTCTACACCCACCGCAACTCGAACTACCTATCGCCAAGCGTTTGTCAATTGTTTTGTTCCGAATCGCAAAATACAGTCCACTAAATTAGCCCTTCGCGCCACCATAGGTATTCTCGTCTGATAGCCGTGGTCGTTTGCCACCTCTCCCTAAAGCTTATGATCACTTACTACTGCTAGATGTATTGTAGGTGGGATACGACCGCGGCACCAACAGACGATCATGACGCTTCCAACGATACCTCATCTTTCAAATTATGATAAGTAGTTTAGAAGTTATGAGGGAACAGATGAACATACATACATACCGGTCAAAACCATGACCCTCCTTTTTGCTTCGCCGTAGTCGGGTAAAAATAGGTAGCAGCGTCGAATGTCGACTGGCGATAATTAAATGTAAATTCAACCGCATATCAGTAGAAACACTTGCACAACGATAACCACCCTTACTGATACGACATAAAGGCGCCGTCAATGTCAACATCTCGCACACTCAGGGCAGTTCAGCTGTCCGTCAAAAGCTTACACCACGTCCTCACCTATCCTTTTCTATGTTAAAGTATATTTACCATCAGGAGGGTCATTTGTCAACTTATTACCTTAAATAAAATCTAGGCTTCCAGGCCACGAAAAGCTTTCAGTAATATTAAAAGTAACGTCCCCAGTAATCAGTGCATGCTAATAAATATTTCCGCGCCGACGCAATGACCCGTCGGTAATGGAATTAACCTCAACCGCTGGGGAAGCCCTAAGTTTGCTGAAATTTTAATTCGAGGACATACGCCGACGTAAGGGTAGTTAAATGGTGCGGATTCGCGACGATTTTGTTGTGGTTCGACGAATTCACTTGTCATTTTACAATCGAATATGTTGAAGGGTTTTTTCTTGTTGCAGTATAAATTATAGCAAATAGTCTGTGATAGGAAGTTAATTTATGGAGGAGCAGTGGTGTCCAGTGGTATTTGCCCCGAATTACGTTGTAGGCAGCACTTTACTTGATGTATTTTATTTTATCACCATCATAATCAGCCCATAATGTTCCCACTGCTGGGACACAGGCCTCCTCTCTGTGAGAGGGAGTGGGCCGTAATCCACCACGCGAGCCCAGTGCGGGTTGGTAGATGTCATATGTCTTCGAATGTTTGGTTCTAGGACATGCCGGTTTCCTCACGATGTTTTCCTTCACAGTTTCTAGAGCAGTGGTGATGATATAATTGACACAAAGTAAAGCGTCTGTCTGCGTTCGAACCTACGACCTATATCTCGTAAGTCGCAGTCTTTACCACTGCGCCACCACTGCTCTCTGCGCCACCACTGCTCTCAAAACGATGAAGGAACCCAGAACCAAAAATTCAAAGACATGTGATATCTACCAACCCGTACTGCGGCCCGCGTCGATACGGGTCGTCAGAAGCCCGAAAGTCTGACAACCAGTCTTACCAAGGGGTATCGTATTACCCAGTAACTGGATTGAGGAGGTCAGATAGGCAGTCCCTCCATGTAAAATACTGATATTCAGCTGCATCCGGTTAGATTTGAAGGCTAGGTAAATGATGATGATTTTTCTACTAGATGATGATGAATCCGAACGAGTGCCTTGCTTTTAGTAATTTCGGCAATTCCATATTTCTTTGTATTCAGACATATCATCATAATATGATGAGTAGGGAATTAACTTGGAGTCCAAGTTGAGCGGCTCTAAGAGTTGTAAGTTTGGTCCTTGAGGTGAAAACATAAGTCTTTAAGTATGAAACGGACACGCTTCTGTTGTTTAGGTTAAGATTTGTGTGACATCGACATGCAATAAGAGACTGAGAATGGATTCGGTTAAGATACATTTTTTTACTTACAAAATTACTACAATAAAAAAAGAATATAAGTAAATAACTAAAATATTTTTTCTATTCTAGAAATAGCTGAACAACATCACGCCTGTGAACCCCGAAGGGTTAGAAAAGTTGTATCTATAGTACTTACTTAAATTCACATTTCGCCAGATAACGTTGAGATAATATCTATATTTTTATTATAAGTTTATTTCCAGAATAGTCGACATAATAATTTGATTAAAAAGTAAAGAAGATCTTTGCCATGTGATCGCCCAAAAAATTGCAAGATTTTTGTGACTGCCACATCCAGTTCAGGTAGTTTTATTATGGTCTTTGCGGACAAAATTATTATAATTAATAGCAGTAACTTATAGCACAAAAAAACATTGTTTTTAAAAACTTTATCCACTCAAAAAAGGACGGTAAGACCCGCGGCCCCTGCCAAAACAGCGTCCCTTATATCCCAAAGTATTCCCAAGTCTCTCAAGACTAAATCGTGGTATCAAATTAGACATGCAAATAACGTTTTGATGATCATAGTAAGCGATATACCATTGAGTTGTGCTAAGTGATTGTGGACTTAAGATCTCCCTCCCTCCCTGAGGCCCTGAGGGACCTGTGATTAGAGGTAGTTTGGAGGGATGTACCTTGGAAGATGAGGCTTAAGTTTGAAATGTTTTGAGTTTTGGAAAAGTTGTTTTTTATATTTGAGTAGATCATAATAGCCTAAACGAGGGGATTACATTAATTTACGTATGATGCAACCTCAACAGCCAAATCCGCTACAATTTTGCTGGCTGGCTGGCGTGTCAGACTTTAACTGACTAAAACCCACCCGTGTTCCCTCAGTTGCCTGTGTGCCAGGGGCCGCGGTATGTCTTTCGAACGACCCGCACCCCTGGCAAGCATCGGCCCTTGCGGACCGCACCAGTTGGTGCTGACATCTCTTTGAGGCGCGCGTGGAACACAACGCGCCGTCGACCATGGCTTGGTCCTTACCGGACAGCGACAGCACATAGATAGATCAATATTTTAGAACAGCCCGACTCAAATATTATGGCGGCTCGAACCTGAGGCGAGTCCGCTGCGCAGTAAGCCTACTACAACATTCTTCATACTATTCTACGACTATTTCTAAATAGTCCTACATCAGGCACACGCATTAGCAGTGTGGCAGGAAGGATTAGTAATCGGACATGAAAGTAGACCCTAATTCTTGCGCCAGCTAAGAATATTAAGTAACTAGCCTACTGGGCATTGATTTCGTAGTGGTTTTACGTTTACTGGTACAGTAAGATTCACGAAAGATGACCACGGCGCAGAAGGCATATTTTAGGTCCCTTTGGAGGTGCGAGGTGAAGCGCGGGCGGAATGCGTCAAGACCGGAGCGACGCCATTGGTGCGCGCGCCTCTCGTGATAGGCTGCTCAGTCGCTATTCGTCTACGTACGTGTACGTGCGCAGACGGCCGCCATTTATGGTCATCTTTCGTGAATCATACTGTAAATCAGTTATGTATGTTCAGGGGAAGCGCTAGGGATACCCCGCGAAATTCTTCAAATAATGCCTTTTTCAAAAAATAGTCTAGTTATGTAAATCAACTTAGAGCAGAGGTTCCCAATTTTTTATTTCTCGTAGTTCACTTTCAAATTTTACTGGTTTCGGTGGACCTGCACCCTAACTGCGTAACACGCGACTAATCATAATCGGTTTCATTTTGACAGTTCAACAATATTCATTGCATTATTTACGTTGTTGAGCAGACACATTTTTCGAACAAATGAAGCAATGGTTTAGCCATCTGTTTCAAAACGAAACAAATTATGATGAATCGTGAGTTACGCAATTAGGGTGCTGCTGCTACATTTCTACCATATTCCCATTCCCAAAATTCGTCAACGAATGAGAAGATATAAGAAATCTTACAGCTTCCAAATGTTTTTTTTTTTTAAGTCTCAATAAGACCATTTTTCACCGAAATACAGCCTGTCAAAAATCACTGAAATTTGAAATTTGTTTTTGCTCCCTTATTTTTTTATTAGTCTATCTGATAAGTAAAGCCAAGCCAAAAAAAATGTTCTTTACTATAGGTAGACACCAGATGATGTGACCTTCACAACCTAGTTACTAGGCAAGGTAAAGCGACACCCTATGCTAAGACTGGTTGTGTGACTTTCGGGGCTTCTGACGACCCGTAACGATTGTCATCCAAGATGTTGAAGATCACGATAGACATTGATTCAGGACGTGAACGGACTTTATATAATTTTTTTAAATAAAAAATGCTAAAAAAATGTAGGTGGGTCATCACGATCATCATCATTTCGGCCGGAATACGTCCACTGCTGGACATAGGCCTCCCTCAATTTGGCGGGGCTTGCCATAATCGCCACGCGGGGCAGGCGGGTTGGCGACCGCAGTATGGTGGTAAAATCCATAGAGAACGCTGCTGCCCATTCTCAAGTAAGTCCCTTAGTCGCCTCCTACGACACCCATGGGAAGAGATAGGATGGTGCTATTCTTTACGTCCGGCACCACACGGAACAGGTGGGTCAATGACCACTAATACCACGCTAAACCGCGTCAACTATAGTTGTCATGGCAGTAGCTTTCTCGTATAGGTCGAGCCGATACGACAGAAGAAGCCGGTAGAAGTAAGCATCCGACATTTAATACCATCATCATCAATAACGCGACTTCACCCACTACTGGGCCTCTCTTTTCTTTTCCAATCCCCACGCTCCTGTGCCAGCCTCATCCAGGTTTTTCCCCCGATAGCAACAAGATCGTCCACCCACCGCCGCCGACATTTAAGGCGGTGATTTCTAGAAAACACTCAAAAAGTTGTTTTTTTAAACCAGTGTATCTCTTTAACCGTAAATAATTTTCAAAGCAAAAAATATATATGATATATTCAAGTCTTTTTTGCATACAGTGATGGAACTCAAAACATAATTAAACACACTGTAATGCATAAAAAAAATCATCAAACCTAACTCTTAATTTTCTTTAAAACCAGTTTATCCCATAACAATTATAATTATAAATAAAAATGGCAAATGCCAAACTGCATCCAGTGATGGATTATTTATTATTAAATAGTTAATATCTAATTTTATACAATTTTATTTGCATTTTTACGACAATGGATGCTCATTTATTATTCAAATTTATTACAACAGATTTTAATCCATATTTGATTGCAATAAGAACTATTATCGCTCATAACGACATTATTTAAAATCACCATGGCCTTTAATAACCTTTCGCCTTACTCTAGACCGGTGTAGGATTCCTACATCTTTGGTCACTGTTTCTCATTCTCATAATCAATAAACTCCCATGTAACACCCACAACAGAAAATATGACTATTTTTAGCCTCAACAAACATAAATGTAGCTTCCATTAAGTCCGTATTAAAACACACAATACCGTTAATCTAACAAATGAGTAAGACGGATGTGTTTGAGTACATTTTAGCAACTCTTTTATAAAGCTTGGCCATAGCTATACTTCAAAGCATCATCATGACAAGAAATGCAGAAGGCTCATTTCTTGGTATCTTTTTCTATTGTATCAAAAGAGGAGTTAGGTGCTTTTTGAGGTATTTTTATAATCAATTAATGTCAAGCACCCCACGCTTTTTAATTGAACTAAATTATTTTCTCCTTTTTTAGTTTGGTTTTTAAAGCGTGTTTTTTCGTTTTTTAAACTATTTTTTTTTCTATTTTTTAGTTCTGCTAACTACAAAAACGTGTCTGTTTTCTTTTTTTCTCAATTTTTTTTTTTAATTATTTCATTGTCATCTGTCCTCGACAAGTTTACAAAGTTTCAATGAAATCTGACCGTTAATATAAAGCGTGTAATGACATGCTGTTCATTGGTAAGCACATCACATCAGAACGGCAGAAACTTTTTGGGAAATCTTTGTTTTAATTTTTTGCTAATTTTGAATTAAAGGACGTCGGTCGGTCCCAGCTAGTACAAGATAATGTCGGTAGTTGTGAACCTTTTACTCTCATCTGTGCAGTGTTCTCCACAAGTA
This sequence comes from Antitype chi, assembly GCA_947359405.1. NCBI lineage: Eukaryota > Metazoa > Arthropoda > Insecta > Lepidoptera > Noctuidae > Antitype > Antitype chi. The sequence goes on from OX375836.1 coordinate 7,641,165, forward strand.
CTTATGTAGTGAGTACAAATAATACAGAATGCGAGTGTTAATGAGTGTTATCCGTTGCCTTATAAACTGTTATTAGTGCTTTTAATTCACTGTTAGGGCTCGGTTTGTTTAACGCCGAACGTGAGTGATGTTTGCTTGTAACATTCACACGCATTTTTTGTTAATTTTTTTTAGTAATTGTTCAGACCGGAAAGTTTTTAGTAAGTTTCTAGAATTGAGTATGTTCAAATGTTTTCAGGTAGTGTTTCATAAAAAAAAAGAAAAAAAAAACAATGGTTCGCCATACGGTATTAAATTTTTTCCATGGCAGACTTTAAACTTAGTATCTGTATAAGACAATACGTCTATTTGCTATCTTTTCAGTTTATAACGACAAATTAAACCATGTGTTGCTCTGTAAAACAAAGATTTTATTTTAACTTTCGTATTACGAAAAAAACACTAATTACATTATCCTAAAGCTACAAACATTACCTGTAAAACAAAGAAACGACATTTAAAGGTTATTTGCCGATCTTTGTCCAATAAACGAATTAAATTATTTTTGCAATATTTTTTCAGTCACTTAAATCCCAGCCACACAGAGTAAAAACAATAATGCTGCTTTATCAATCTTCGGTAGCTGACGCCATCTATTGTGTCACTCAAGACAACACGTCAATGACTTATGACTTTTGAAAAGCGCACTAGTATTCAATGATAAAGGGATCCTAGACATCTCTAGGTATTCCTTTACATCTGTATAAACGATGAATCGAGCCCGCGACCTGTAAGTAACGTAGAGGCGATGCTTTTCAGCAACTATGCCGTGTTTCCACTGACCATTCAAGCAATGTTCGCTCATAAACCCTTAACCAGCATTCTAGAAACTAATTTTCAAATTCCTTATGACTGCACAGTACACCGATGACAAGATATGTATGTACATACAAGGACTCATTAAGCTATACATGTCCAGTAGAAACTGACCTGTCTTTGTACGAAAAATCTATACAGCGTCTATCAGATAAGCGTGGTCATATTTAAGGTTGTGGTAGATAGTCAAATTGAACATTTTTTTGCATAGGACCAACATCATTATTGCGAAAAAATTATCAACTCTCCCATACAATTCGACCCGAATGTATGGAACGGCTGATTATTTTTCCGCGATTACGGTTGGTCCCATGAATGCTCAGTTTGATGGTCTGTCCCACACCCTTAACTTTAACTTATACTTGTTGACCGCTTTTGGAGTAAAATATGTTTAATCAATTACCTAATGGTTTAAAACAGGTACACATAATCTCATGCTTGTATTCCTCGATGAGATACCGAGAGGTGTATAGACGGATTAATTAAAATAATTGAAAACACAATGTACAATTGTGCATATTTGTATTATGTGACCAACCCTTGGTGCGGGTTGTTCGAAAGAAATACCGTGTCCCCTGGCACACAGGCAACTGAGGGAACACGGGTAGGTTTTAGTCAGTAAAAGTCTGACACGCCCTCCTGCTCCACCCAGAGCGGGAGAAGTTATTTGATGACTTCCAATCAAAAAAAAAAAACCCTTAAATATGACTGCACCTATCTAATACATGCGGCTTACAATGATATTCGTAAAGTCGTTGAGCTACTTAAGTTGAATTAAGCTGCACTATTACTGACAAATGCTTGCACTTGTTGGACAGGTCTACTCAAAACTGTGTGGTTCTTTCCTCAAAATACCATGTTATTAAATATTATTCTGCATTGTCCTCGTATGACCTGACCAAGATTATGTTTACGAGTTTGGTGAGCCTCTTCTTCCCAGCTAAAGTAGTTGAAAGTGGTGAAAAGCGGACATTTTAGGAGACTGTTCAATGTAATTTTGGCGCCCAAAACGTGCTGATTCACAGCCTAATTTGAATAAATGATTTTTTTACAAATATTTTGACGTCTGTCTTTGTCCTCTTTCTTCTCAGAGTATAGTCGAATAGAAAACACCGACCCCTAATTTATTTTGACTTGAAAATGTTATTTTTTTTTTTAAATTTCAGAAATAAATATAATTTAATGCGAGGTCAGCTTACACTGGACATGTATACCTTCATTTGTCGCCGAGTGTACGTCTAAGACGAATTTTACGAGTAAAAAGACGTTAAGAGAGTTATAATAAAAAGTCTTTGTATTCGCGAACGATGCATAAAAGTGAGTATAAGAAAATATTAAAGTTCGGGTGATCGCATAAAGGAATTACTGGCTTTATGGTCGGTCATAGCTGCTCAACCAAGTATGGGATGTGAGGGGGATAAAAATAAACAATGGCGTTTATTTCTATGGTTTATGGGGGAATAAATGGTGTAGTAGGTATGTCATGTTTTAGCTCTCATGGGGACGGTGGATATTAAGAGGTGCGCATTTTTTTGACTTGGTTACATTTTACGTTATTCTGATGTATTTATGTTCTTGGGTGGCGATACCTAAATATACAGGGTTTATTAAGATCCTTCACGAAGGCGCCATCTACGCATTCTGCCCATCAAATTCCGTAGCCTTCCGCAAAATTCATTGCTGGGAAACTACTTTTAGTGAGAAAATTCGCTGTTTATCGCAGCACGCAATGTAACGCACGCAAAACATTGAGCTTATAGTGTATGCAACCGTGCAACGATACACCGTGGAGGTAAGGAGCGGTGGTTAAGGATGATGCGCTTAGGTAGCACGAGAAATACAAATTTTCATACGTTTTTTGGAATCTTGCAGGTGTCAGGTTGTATGTTGATTGAAATAGGTGCGCGACCGTTTAATGTCCATATAATCCCAATGAATTACTAAAATTAGAATAAAGTCAATGGGAAAGTCATATAAACTTGAGGGGTTTTTTTTGAGGCTGGGAAATCATCAAATAACTTCTCCCGCTCTGGGAGGAGCAGGTGGGCGTGTCAGACTTTTACTGACTAAAACCCACCCGTGTTCCTTCAGTTGCCTGTGTGCCAGGGCCCACGTTATCTCTTTCGAACAACCCGCACCCCTGGCAGGCATCGGCATTTGCGGACCCCACCAGTTGGTGCTGACATCTCTTAAGGCGCGCGTGGAACACAACGCGCCGTCGACCCGGGCCTGGTCCTTACCGGACAGCGAGCTACCCATTACTCGCCGTCCACAAGCCCGCGCCTACGGTGGCCGGGAATCAGCCTTGGATTCCCGACGCCCAGGGCGTCTCCTGCGGCGACAAAGGCCGTGAGGGTGCATATACTGCCTCTCCCTCACGTCCGCCGCCTCCCTCTTTGCGAGCATTACTGCTTCGCAGAAGGAGGTGACGGCTAACCATTCACTCTCGCTCCGTACCATGGCCTGCACCAGGGCTAGACGCGAGAGATCGCCGCGGCCGATCGCCTCCACGAGGACACAGCGCTGCTCCGCCCAAGCCGGGCAGACCTCCACCGTGTCCTCAGAAACTTAGAGGGTTGTATTAACGATTTTAATGATTGATGCAAATAAACGAGATAGTGCCTTAAAGTCTGTCTCTTTAAGATGGCACCGACTTCAAATGACATACAATTTTCGACGTCTCTCAACCAGTTTTACAACATTTTATGAGAAGACATGATTCATCTCGCTTCACTACTGCATCTTCACCGCTGTGACTGTTTCGTTGACTCATCGGTCACAATATAACTTTGTCCTAGTTTCCTGGGTATTAATGGTTTAGTCACAATATACTGAGATAATCTGTGGCTATAAATTATCACCGCACACCACACCTTCCATTATTCAACTGACCTCGTTGGTCAGTGGTCGCAAGCGCCACTGCTGAGCATGAGGTTCTAGGTTCGATTCTCAGGTCAGGCAAAGTGTTATTGGGATTTTTTGTCTGGAATTTGTCAGTAGCAGCTCGGAGTCTGAATTCGTGCCCGGTTGATAGTAATAGGTACTTAAACATAACTGGCGAAATGTGGGTGTACTATAGCTCTGCCTAATCCTTCGGGGAAACAAGTCGTGATGTTGTTACGTTTTAAATTATAATTCTTCTTCTATAAAGTTCACTGCTCACCTCACTTAAGTGAGCGCACAAAATTCGAAAGCGAACTCATTTGTTTTTAAAGTAAATCATGCGAATTCACAACGAGACAGCGTTCGAATTTCAAAGTGATGTTTAGAACCAGTAGTACATAAAGATAGCTCAGTTAACAAGGTTGATAACTGCACCGGACACCCCACACATTCTATCACAATCCGCAGGATTTCGAAGTCCTAGTGCATTTCTTGATATGTTTGAAAAGATCGTCTGCTACTGCTGCTTTAACTACTTAAAAAACGCAATCAATGTTCTAGAATTGTCAAAATGAATGCCAATGTAATTTTTTTACGTAATTAGGTACCTCACAGGTTTAATTTTTGAAGTTTCCTTTCGCTGTGTTGCAGAATTTATTGTAAATCTTCCCAAAGTACGAAGGGTTCTAAATTATGGAAGACTGGTCACCCATCTTAACACGATCTATGAGGCAGCATATCCTATAGTCGTACAACCAAAAAGTCCATAAACAAATTACTTTTGATCAAAAAGTTACTATGAATACGTCATTACCAATTACTTGTAGCAATTCAAATTGAACCCTTACCAAAACCGGCAAAACGAATTAAATATAATGTTTATTGTAAATATAATTGCGTATGATACATTGCTGGCAACCCCATTCCAATCTTATAATGGTTCACAATGCAAGGATAGGGTTACAAGAATAAAAATAAGGGGACCATGTGACAACATTGAAAGTTGAAACCGCTACTTATTATTTATTTATGTTCACGCTTTTTTTTCAATTACGGAGTGTGTTGTGCAAGTGGCATTCGAGAGTCCATAATGGAACTTCTAAGTAACAGCCCGTTGTTTAGAATGAGAAGTTGATACCCTCGTGCCTCGGAAAGGCTTGGGATGCATAAAGATCTTCCTCGTGTAGCGCAATTTGTTCCACCAGCAACTCGAATGAACCGAGCGCTCGGCGCATCCTGAACAGTCACACTCAATAACTTGATGACTGACCAATTCTTCCCTTGCGGAGTGGTAGGGCTAGCACCCGCCTAGTTCGCGACCACCCTCCCATAGTCCGGCGTCAAGCAGCTTGCTGTGTTTCGGTGATGCGTGGGAGTACCAGTGCCTTGAACAAGAGTGAACAGGCATTTTCTGGGCACGCTCGATCCATTGTAGACCTCGTCAATCGCTTTCCATCAGGCGTGATCGAGGTCAAGAGCGGGCCCATTTAGTAACAAAAAAATAAAAATAAAGTACGTTAAGCCATTGGTCCTCCGGCGCAGGGGGCCTACTCCCTAAGCACGAAGTCCGTCGTTTCGGTCGAAGTAACGGGCGTTTTCAACTCCGTATCCTTACGGACAAAAGATTAGTTAGGAGCCCAACTAAGAATGAATGACATCACGATTTGACAACTGTCTCTACTGCCGATATGTTTTTGCCCGTCCAAAAAAGAAGTTACGAGCTACTTTCGGACGGGCCCGTATCTTCGTTGACGGAGTTGGAGAGTAGGCCCCCTGGATCGTAAGGGAATACGGTCGTGTCGGATTGCCGTCCCATCGAACTGTGAGAGTAAGGGTGGAGGGATTGCACCCGTGTCTGCGCACATACTTGTGCACTATCATATTATCTTCTTCTTCTGAGCATAATAAATGGAAAAAAGTTCGAAAATCTTTGGCCCAAAATTCAGCAGCCCGAATTCGACTCAGTCATAAGTCATAAGATCATCAATTGTACGTTGTTGGTATACGGCGCAGGACAGAAGGTGGAATATTGTCTGTGGGGTGGTGCCGCATACACACTTGAGAACTGAACTGTCCGTGATCAACCTTTTGTGGAGATTGTCTTTGGTCCGGCCGAATTGGTTTCGAAGTCTATTTAGGGATTTGCATGGGCGCCAGCAACGTAAATACCGCAATGAAAGTTATTGAACTGTCAAAATGAAAGCCATTCGTACTGGTAGTTTGTTACGCAATTACCAGTCTGGACTTATAGTTAACTAGCTTTTGATCGCGGCTCTGCCCACGTGGATGTCGGTAGTCGCGTAAAAAAGTAGCCTATGTCCTTCTCCATATCCCAGGCTATATATCTGGCAAATTTCATGACAATCGGTTCAGCGGTTTAGACGTGAAAGCGTAACAGACAGACAGAGTAACTTTCGCATTTATAATATTAGTAAGAAACCATGAAAAAACGCCACACCACGGTAATACTTGAAATACAGCTAAAGTAGCTTTTTAAGTAAGCTAAGTGTACCAAAATATAATTATTAATAAACAAGGTATAGTTAAATTAAAATGAAGCTTTTATGTTATAAATGCGGTGTCTGCAAACTAAAATGAAACAGATTGCAATTTATATTACACAATATTCAATTAGCAAAACGAATTAGTGATGCGAAAAATATTAATTCAAACTGATCCCAGCCCTAAGCTAGTGACGTGACAAATTTAATTACAAATCGATTAGCCTATCTAGTGATGGGAAATCAATATTTTTTTATTGCTTTTACACGATGAAAAGTGATAAATTCGATTGGAATTTGAATAAGTGCTGTGCCTAAATTGATTGCGTTGATATACGTGCCCGGTAGAATTACTGAGGGCGTGTGACAAACATAATACATTCATACGTCATAGTCGATAGTCTAACCTAGCGGTTCGGATTACACAATTCCGTTTATTAGAGTTGGGATTGATGTCGATAAAAAAATACATTTTGTGTAACTGATTGGTTTTTGTTGGATTGGATACTTAATGTTTTTTTAAGTGGTCTGTTGTGGGAAATCTCAAGCTGTTTAAGTAATGAATTAATTTGACAGACCTAAAAAATGGTATAGATAGTATTCCAGAATCTTTAGTAGTATTGAAACAGGTCAGAGGACAAAGCTTTCAAATAAAAATGTAAAAAATCGGTACGAGGTGTATGTGGTTAGTTCATGCTTTGTTTTAAGAAATTGGACACTTGACATACTGATTTGACATGAAGGCTCTTCCGAAATTCACCCTTTTTGTGACTGGTATAAAATAAAATATTCCTTTAAATATTTGTAAAAAAAAAAAATACTTTCGACTCGGAATGGCGACCTATAATGAATACATACGACGTAAGTAAATATAATTACCCTTGTAATACTCGAAGGGTTAGGCAGTGGTGTATTTATAGTTCAGCCACTTTTCGCCAGCTATGTTTAAGAGCGTTTGTTCTGAAAGTTGGCAACGTCGCAAATAGCTGTCAAATATTTACCTGTTTTTATTAATTTGTTAATATTACTTTAAGGAAGTATGAAATATCGCTAATTAGTGACCTAAAATATGAATAATGATTTGAAATTATAACACTAAATTTGATGTTGTAACCGTTTTAGGTGTAAAAAGGGCATTTAGAAAGTTTCCAAGTTGTATTTTTGCATCTAAAACGAAATATTCGGTGTTAAGATATTAATTATTGCATTTCATAATCAATATTTTAGGTCAATAGTTAGCAATATTTCATATTTCCATACAGTAATATCACCAAATTAATCAAAACAGTAAAATATTTCACACCTAAATGTGACGTTGCCCATTTTCAGAATAAACGCTCTTAAGGGGAACCTAGTCGCGGGCTCGAACTCACCGGTGGTCCTGGCTAAAAATCACGCTGTCTCACCAGGCTTCGTGTCCAACAGAGATAGTACCAGTGATGAGCAGTTAGACGCTATTCTACACACAAAATGTTATTGAGTAAGATGCAGGATAATTTTTAGGAAAAAATTAAGAAAAATCCTTTGGAAGATCGTGATTTATGAAAAAAACCACTGCATAAATCAGACCTTTGTCGGTACTGACTTGGTTTTGGAGATTTTACACTTCTTATATTACTCAAACACGCCCAAAGTTAGGTTAAATTAGCAGGAAAAACTTTGTTGGCTCCTAACTTTTTAATGGCTTTTTTATTTAGTATTCTGTTTCCGTACAGACAATATTAATAATGAGACAAAACCATACTTTGTTTAATTTTTGATGTACACTGTCGAACAGTGGAGTAATACACTTCCGATGTTTGTATGGGAAAAATGTTGACTTGTTCCACCTTAAGTCCAGCCTATTGCCTTCAACCGGGCATACATCCAGACTCCGGGCTACTAATAAATACTTTGCTCGACCTGGGAATCGCACTCAGGACCTTATGCTCAGCAGCGACGCTCGCGACCCCTATACCAACGACATAAGTAATATAATTCAATTTAACTTCATATAGAAAACAAATAATCTTAAATAAATAATACCGAACGAGTTTCATAGAAACCTCACTCAAGGCAAATATACGTTATAAAGTAATTAAGTGAAAAACTTTTTTATTGTTTCAGGCGAAGTGTGTCAAAATAGCGAAAATTTCGCGTCGAAGTTACCGAATCATTATTTTGTTTGAGTCGAAGCAAATATCGAAGTTTAAATATAGGAATGTTTGTCTTAATACATATTTGAGGTTATTTATGTTTTGTTAGGGGTAGTATTTTTCTTTTTCGCTTTAATTTGTAGAAAGTTATAGAAAACTGCTGTATGTTTTTCATAGACTAGGAGTTGATCTTTATTTGTTAATAATTATAGAGAAAGAAAACTGAAGTACTTACTATGACTGTTTTTTTTTGCTAAACAAATAACTGGTCTTTTTTACATGTAAATAAGTAGCTGTAGGAACTTATCTATATTTTCCATTTTCCTAAAAAACATCAAATTAAAAAACGTTTTACCTCATAAGTACATAATTTATTCAACCCTTAAAAACCTGTCTGATTACAACATGACGTCAAATATCAATCAGTCACCGCACTATCGCGCCATCTCAATTTATCGATAAGAGCACAACACTACGCTGTCCATTATAATAGGCGTTTTGTTTACAATGCCAACTGAAGGGGAATCCGGACCCCAACTCAATAGCACAGAGACTTAAATCACACCGCAACACTTACACAAAATGTACTTTAACTCCATCAAAACAAAGCTGATTTTCCTTTGAAACAGTAAGGAATAAACTTAGAATGATGTTTAATGCAAATGGGAATAAGTGACATTGTGTATCAATGTAAAAGGAACAGTATTACAAGAGTGTTAAAGTTGTTCTTGGAATGTAGTTTGCGGTGTGGATAAATGGGTTATGTCGTGGCGCTGTCGGCAGAAGAAATCGATAACACAAAATTGCGTTTCCGTCACCTATTCCCTGTAGTAAGTTGTGTTTTTTAGTATGCCACGATGTTTTGTAGCGACATATTGCTCTGATGTGGAAAGAAGGTTTAACTTATGATATTCATACATCTGTAATTTTCCCTCCACAAATTTACACGAAATGTCAAAAGCCTATTAAGTTTATTGGATCTTAAACGTATTACGACTTTAATTCAAGGATAAAACATTTTCAGCGGCTCAATTGAAAAAGAAAATCGAAGCTTTTCCATCGTACTTCAGTTTCGTATCAAAGCTGAAATTCAGTTTTGGTTTCAGTTGAGCAGTCTTTCAGAAACCGGGGGTCAGTCACACATCGAACTAACGTACAGAGACTGTCGATACTGTAAAAATCTCACCGTGAAAACTTTCGTGGAGTGAGCTGTCATTGTCATCCCACTGAAGCTAGGGATTGACCAAGCATTTTCGTTGCAATCATAATCAAAATTTTAATAATATTTTTATACTAGTTCTTTTGATCATTTTATATTAGGATTTCAAAGCTAGGATTCAAGTGTCTAAACATTATTATTGTGGAGGGTTTTTCAAATAAAATAGCAAAACAGAAATTCAGTCAGAAACTCAAGTGAGCGCACACAATTCGAAAGCGAACTCATTTGTTTTTAAAGTAAATCATCGCGGATTCACAACGTTCGTATTTAGAAATTCACGTTTAGAAAAAAATATGCAACCTACATAGAATCCCCTTCGGTCAGTGTGGAAGACCACAGTGTTCGCATTTCAAAGTGATCAGAGTAGACACTCACTACACTTTGAGTCATAAAAACCAGCCCATAATCTGAACCGTAAAGAAAGCAGCTGCCATTTTGAATGACCATGTTTGAAGTTAAACAGCTGTTGCACATTTTGCAAGGTATGTCCACTGACCGTCTGCCGGTAGTCTGAACAATACACTCCGAAACAATGGGGTCATTAACCGCGGACGCCATGTTGTTTTTTTTTTTTAAATTAAAACAACTCTTATTCTGTGGGTCGACTCGTAGAGCAGTGAAAGAGGTAGAGGTTTTTTTTTGGCTAATGGCGATTTTAGAGCTCCGGCTTTTTTGTAGGTAGTCAAAGAAATGCCTAAGTTAAAAGCTGATGGGAAAATCCCATACAGAGAGGCACGAGCATTGATCTACATGCTTACTCACTTGCGTATTGGCGATTTCTGCCAATTACGAACCTTGGTTTCTTCGAGATGTTATCCTACACCGTACATACGTATGTCAGTGACGAGTGTGACGACCAAGTTTAACGTCTATTTTGTTAAGTACCTAGTACTTGTTAACAGGCCTACACTGTCTTCCCATACCTATTAACACTGTAATTTTAAAACATAGTAAGAGCCAATTATTTTTAAAAGAGTAACCGTGGAAATTGTTGCCGGTTCTTCTCCATAAGAAACAACAAAATGGAACCGTGCACCTAGCTTCTGATGTTTCTTAAGCCCATGTAGATTTATGTGAAATAAAATATCATGAATTAAGAGACCTTACTCAATAGAGAAGACCAAAGAAACAAAGGATGGACTGTGTTAATGATGATATGGTTAGAAAGGGTGTGACTACGGAGATGTCGACTGATAGAGAAGTGTGGGAAAAAGACCCTAAATATAAGGATATAAGGGTATAAGGGCAGAAGAATTATGAATTTATGACTCATTAAAGAATACTGGTATTCAGCTACATCCGCTTATAGTGAAAGGCGACCACAACAAAGTTAGGAAAAGGCAAGGGATTAAAATAGTCACAGTGAAAGAAAAGAAAGAAAGAATACCATTTATTTGGACTCAGTTCGTGAAACACCAAATATAATGACAAAAGAAAAGTAAATATAAATAACTAGGTACTACAGTGTGTGTTGCCAGTGATGACATATGGAACCGAAATGTGGTCGCTCACAATGGGCCTCATAAGAAGGTTTAAAGTCACCCAAAGGGCAATGGAGAGGGCTATGCTTGGAGTTTCCCTGCGTGATCGAATCAGGAATGAAGAGATCCGCAGGAGAACCAAGGTAACCGACATAGCCCGAAGAATTGCCAAACTTAAGTGGCAGTGGGCAGGGCACATTGCTCGCAGAATAGATGGCCGATGGGGCCGAAAAGTTCTGGAGTGGCGACCACGCACCGGAAGACGTAGAGTTGGAAGGCCTCCAACAAGCTGGAGCGATGACCTTGTGAAAGCCGCAGGAATCCGCTGGATGTGGGAAGCACAGAACCGGTCGAAGTGGCGGAGCTTGGGGGAGGCCTATGTCCAGCAGTGGACGTCTTTCGGCTGAAATGATGATGATGATAATTACAGTATGTGCCTCACGGCTGCGCCAAAACGGTTAATTTCAGCATTAATGCCAGACAGATGCTATCTGACGCTGGTTTTCTAATGAACCTTTAGGGACAAATGACGAGGAGTACAAAACAGTTTCAATATAGGTAAATAAACATTTTTAATAAACAGGTAACCCTACTAGTCTTGCTTGAGAATGACCTAGACTATTTTCTTAGTTTTGTCGCCATATTCGTATAAAGCAAACAAGGCTCATTAGATCCTCAGGGTCGCTTTATCAGAACTTGTTATAAGGTTACGATCTTGACTTGAAATCACATAGACAATATTGTTGATACAGTGGCCAAGAATAGATAGGTACAGATAAGACTTATGTGTGCATCTATTCATAGTTAACAAGCTCATGTAGTAGATAGGAGGAACAGAGATCTTACAGACAGAAGCCACCAAGATCCGGCTTGTTCAAAAACACGTGGACGCTGCGCGAAATTGAGGGCGACAACAACATTTTAATGGAAACGGCCTCTGTGCTACACTACTCTGTGCGGTAGTTAAATCGAGTTTGAAATTGGCGCGGCCGCCCTAACCTAAACTTTGTATTGGAACAAGCTTTTTACGTTCTATCTGCATATACGAACAAACTAATATGTATGCATGTTTGATATACAGAGGTACAAACTGATATTATGTATGTTGGTTCGCGTTTTTGCTGTGCATTGTGCATATTTTTTAGTTATTTTCTTTTTGAATCATTTTTTACACTTCTGTGGGAGAGCAGTGGTGGCCCAGTGGTAGCAGTTGTAGGTCGTGGGTTCAACCCCTGGCAGGTGGTTTATTTTGTGTAAATTGTTTCATCATCACTGCTCTCAAAACAGTGAAGGAAACGAATGATGAAGACATGCGACATTGGTGCCTCGACGTCAGCGAACTCGATTCGCCTCGGAGTTAGCCGAACGTTACCTGATAGTGCCGAGTTTTACGTGCTTTTGTAAGCCGAATATGGCAGCTTCATGGCCAAAAAGGGCTGAAAATGAAAATAAAGCTTCTATCGGTCACTAGTGACAAGTGTGACAGCGCATCTATTTACCGATGCCTCTAGTACTGCAATTTCCGAAAGAACGAACCCATATTTTTGTTCAGTAGCTACCCAACTATTGTTGCAACAACTTTCAGGCTTCAACCCAAATCCCTCGACATTTCCCCCACCACAATAAAAGTTGGACTAATCGACTTCCTTTGTAAACTAAACTACATTTTTCTAAATTAATTTCTAACGTTCACGTTAATTACATTTTAATTGATCACGCGACTGTTCGCAGATTGTGGGGAATCAGTTATAATGCTGTAAGCTATTAACTATTAGCTTTAGCTTGTAAGTTAGTTATTCATAAAGTTAATTATTACTTGAATTCCGACTATCGTTTTCAGCTTACAAACTTATGTTGGAGATGATCTACCTGTGTTTTTGCTCGTCATTAAGGGAGACTGTTCATTTTACTTATATCACTAGAAAATATGTTTTTTTAAAATATGTGTGTGTATGAAAAATAAAAATAAATTTATTTATATCCATTCACTCAATTAAAAAGTATTAAAATCAAATTTATTTTTCCTTGTCTTGAATTTACCGCCAAAACGCTCCTTGCGATGACTTTCTATCACGTGACGACACGTGACGTCAACTTTGTGTAAACTAAAATAGTTATAAAGTAAACAAGTGAATGTCGACTTTATAATTAACAAGATTTTTTATGGATAGAAAGTGATATTACTGGTGTGCGGTGCCTCTGTGCTTAAGCTATCTTTCTGTCGTTTATTAAACAATTTTGTTTAATAAACGACTCATCTTTAATATTCAGAGGTGTAGTTGCGTAATAGATACACTTTCAGTAGGAATCGCTTTAATTTTGAAAGTTCCACAACATTCATACCGTTTGTTACGTTGCTAAGCAGACAATTTTATCGAACATATAAAAAAATGTATTAGCAATAATAACCTTAAAAATGATTCAGATTCTGATTAATAGTGTGTGACGCAATTAGGGTGCATGTTGTAAAAGTAGCCTTCGTCGTTCTCAGGATCAAAATCAAAATGTTTATTTCACATAAACCTGCATGGGCACTTATGAAATGTCATCAGCTAGGTGCACGGTTCCAATGTTTCGCTTTCTATGCAGAAGAGCTGGCAAGAAACTGCACGGTTACTCTTTTAAAAATAGTTTGCTTTCTAGATGTTTTCAAATTACAGTGATAATAGGTATGGGAGGACAGTGCAGGCCTGTCAGTCAGTACCAGGTACTTAGAGAAATGAAAATAAAGAATAGAAAATCGTCTACAAATCTACAGTTTGTATAAGGCCTACAACGTTCTCTCATTTACAATAATGATGTAAAAGAATCTACATAAATAAAATGAACCTATTTAAATCAAGTGACATGATTTCTATGACAATCACGAATAAATAGTCGATATTAGAATATATATACAATGTCAAATAATGACAAGAATATGTCAGACATTGTAAAAAATAAAAATATTAAAAATTAACATTTTAATTTGGGAGCAGTTAATAGAATTTCACATAGTTATGCTGTTAATGAGGTACCAGGGAAGCAATGAGGTAACATATATGCAGAAGGAATTAATGCCAAACTTCCACGTCTTCAACGTCCTAAGCTGTCTCTTTGCAAATTTCATTATATCGGTTCAGTGAGGGTTCCGTGATTTAGTCCTGCTGAGGTAACAAACATTCAGTCAAGACTAACTTTCGTAACAGCTTCTAACTGCCTGACTGTTCCAGAGGAACGCTGTAAACGATTTGTTAGGGTATTTTCTAATGGAAAGTATTTAATCGAACATCTAATAATTCCCACTGTGCGCTTCTAAAAATATTAATAAAATATTATATAGAAAAAAAAAAAAACAACAAAATTAGCTTTCAAATCCACGTGCCCACCCACATATAAACAAAGCAACACATGAAACCTATGAAACAGTGAAAACAATCAAAAGTTGCGCCTTGCGTCCCCGAAGCCTGCGAACAACTTCCTTCATTATACAACAACACATGGATTGACCCACGCGTTGCTATGGCGGATGGAATCAGTATAATACACCAAGTATTAGGTAAGTGTACGACTAAACGCCGACAGACACTACGCCGACAGACTGAACACCGACAGACTGAACACCGACAAGACTTTACTGCGACGGGACTCTTCGCCGACAGGAGTCTTCGCTGACAACTTTTGACTACTATTTAGTAATAGCGCAAGGATGAGCCTTGTCGACGGAGAGTCCTGTCGGCGAAGTTTCCTGTCGGCGAATGGTCCCGTCGAAGCAAAATCTAGTCGGTGTTCAGTCTGTCGGCGTAGTGTCTTTCGGCGGTTAGTCGTACACTGTAGTTTAACTCATGTGGCTGTATTGTGAGCATTTATTTTAATTTAACAATACTATCTTTTTAAGAGGGGGAAGAGAGAGAGCGAACGGGTCGATCGAGGGTTAAGCTAAGCTTGCCTCGGTCAGTTCGTGGATGGGTGACCACCCAGAACATATCGATGTCCGTCGGGCTGTTATTCGTAGATTATTGACAGTCGTTACAGGTCGTCAGATGCCCAAAAACCTGACAGTCAGTCTTACCAAGGGCATTCTACCCAGTAACCGGGTTGTGGAGGTCTGATAGACCACCGCTCCACGTAAAATGCTGGTATTCAGCTGTATCCGGTTAGACTGGAAGCCGACCCAACATAGTTGGGGAAAGGCTAGGCAGACGATGAAGTTTTTTTTTTTTTGTAACATTAAGAAAAAAATGGTGCAAAAAATAACCTTTAATAAAGTAACAGTAATTGACACGTTACACAAGTTTTTCGTGAGCTGCCATCTTTTATTTATGACACAACCAAAAATAAACAACCCATATACAAATGTGGGTAGCAAGACAAAGTCACACCCACTTTCAATGTATCTACCCTCAATTGAACTAACGATTTGTTTCTTCTTCCCCAGGTAAGCACCTTTTAGCAAGTACTTCAGTTTTTACCAGCGCATCTACCTACCCACCCTACTCGAAGATAATCGGCTTATGTTACTGGTAATGACTTTTTTTTATTATGAAATAGATTTCTGTAAGGCTGTAAGGCTTTCGCTGTTGCTAGCAGTGAAATGTTCTGTTTAATTAATCTTCTCATTAATATAACATCACGCCGATACTGCTCCACGAGGTAGGCAGAGGTGACCACATTTAGACAGTTCTGTTTAAGTGCCATATAGGATGAGGCGAGCCATTAACCGTCTCCAAATCTAGACATTCGGGCTGCTATTACAACCTTTTCGGGTCCCTTCTTAATTTTACGCGCCCCGCGGTTTCACCCGCATAAGTCTTGATCTCGTGATAATAAAAGTTAATTCACTAATATGAAATGTACAAGACACATTGCATCTCCGTCAGCTGGCTGGCCTAGCTCCTTTTTTATCATTTAAATGATTTTAGCCTGTTATGTACTCAAATCTAGATATCGGACTGCTTCTAATAAATCAGTCTATAACGTTCCCACTACTGAGACACGGGCCTCCTCACTGCGAGAGGGAGCAGGCGGTAATCCATCACGCGGGTCCAATGCGGGTTGGTGAATGTCACCAGTCCGCGAATCTTTGGTTCTAGGACATGCCGGTTTCCTTACGATGTTTTTTTTCCTTCACCGTTTTGAGAGCAGTGGCGAGTGTGTATTACACCACAAACAGTAAAAATATCAAGTTGTCATTAAGGTAACCAACGATCTGCAAGTCTTAAGGAGAACCTAGTCGCGGGCTCGAACTCACTGGTGGGCTAGGCTAAAAATCAAGCTGTCTCACCAGGCTTCGTGTCCGACACAGATTGTATCAGCGATGAGCAGTTAGATGCTAGTCTACACGCACAACGTTATTGAGTGAGATGCAGGATCATTTATAGTAAAAAATTTGCGAAAAAATTAAGAAAAGTGTTTTGGAAGATCGGGTTTTATGAACAAGCCCATGCATAAATCAATGACCAATAAAGATTATTGAACTTTTCGATAATTGGACTTTGTCGGTACTGACTTGGTTTTGGAGATTTTACACTTCTTTTATTACTTAAACACGCCCAAAGTTAAGTACAATTAGCAAGAAAAACGAATCTTTGTTGGCTCCTAACTTTTTAATGGGTTTTTATTTTAGTATTCTATTTCCGTACAGACAATATTAATAATGAGACAAAACGATATCATAATTTGATTTGGATGTGGCATGTCAGAAAGTGGAGTAAAACACTCCCGAAGTTTGTATGCAAAAAATGTGGACTAGGTTCACCTTAAGTTAGGGTCGTTACCATTAATTTTTGACGCTTAGCCTGACACGAAAATTTCCGCTAGTCTAGTATTGACATAATTTTTCGTAATTTCTCTACTATTTGAAATATTTGTTAAGTTTCAAACATAAATTCTCGAAAGCCCATCTTCGGCCCAATGTCCTCTGAAGACTGACATCCCCTGAATAGTTAATGAGTAGTACTGGAAATCATGAAACAGTCGTTTTTCATAAAGAATTGTACAAAAGAAATAGATTTAGTCTGGCTGGCATGGACTCACTGGATCTGCCAAATAAAATTACCTTAGAAATGATTTGGTACAGCGGCTGTCAATCTTTCGGGTCTTTTTAATTATTTACAAACCCTCTTCTCATAAACACAGAATAAACTTATACCAGGAATAACAAAGGAATGATGATGATGATGATGGTACATATCCTATTGGAATAACTTTATTCTGTGTTTATTAGTGAGAGGGTGAGGGTACATGCAAGTGCAATTAGTGTGGGCTTTATTACAACTTTTCGTCATAATAAGGTATCTTTCAGACCAAAAATTCGAAGACTTGTGACGTCCACAAATTCGAACTGGGCCCGCGTGGTGGATTATGGCCCACTCACTCGCTCTGAGAGGAGGTCTGTCACAGCAGTGGGAACATTATAGATAAATTATGCCGTTTAAGAGTGGCCAGTTTACTTTGATACGCTTGATATCAACTTAACTATGTATTAGGTTTCTGACATTCGGCTTCGAAAATATCTAGTAAAACTCGGATGTACTATTTATTTGTTTGAAATCACTAGCACGTTTTAAATTGTGCGCAATAAAGTAATAACATTCGTTCGATTTTGTCCTAATATAAAAAAAAATGGTAACTAAATCGGTATAAGTATTGTATGGAATTTTTAATCGCCCAATGCGGGCGAGTAACTTCGTGTGAGTTGACTTAAAAGTCATTAAGTTTTTGCGTAAGGGTTTTTTTGGGTGGGAAATCATCAAATAACTTCTTCCGCTCTGGGTGGAGCAGGAGGGCGTGTCAGACTTTTACTGACTAAAACCCACCCGTGTTCCCTTAGTTGCCTGTGTGCCAGGGACCGCGGTATCTCTTTCGAACAACCCGCACCAAGGGTTGGTCACATAATACAAATATGTACAATTGTACAGTGTGTTTTCAATTATTATAATTACTCCTTCTATGCACCTCTTGGTACCTCATCGAGGAATACAAGCATGAAATTATGTGTATCTATATTTAACCATTAGGTAATTGATTAAACAAGTTTTATTCCAAAAGCGGTCAACAAGTCCAAGTTTGAGAACCACTGCGACTTGGGTGGTAGGGGTGCTAGGCACGTGGATGAAATTAGGGAACAAGACAGTAGGGGTGGGGGGGGGACCGTGTAAATTATGAATTTGTGAATAATTCACACGAACCATCAAAATACTAACGTTAAAAGATGGCAGGAAAAGCCGAGGGCACGCGGGTCGACTTTTGTCTATTTGTTTTGATTATCATTCTTTTTCATACATTATGTATCTATATTTAATTTATTTTTATTGTATAGGCGCTGAATGCCTATTCAATTGGATTTGTATTTAGAACATTTTTAAATTTATAACCATACTAGCTGTTGCCTGCGACTTCATCTGCGATTTAATATGTTAAATAACCTATGTCCTTACTCAGGTCATGGTCTATCTATGTGCCAAATTTCATCCAAATCCGTCCAGCCGTTTTTGCGTGATTTAGTAACAACCAAACAAGTTCACTGTTCCATCTGTAATATTTTTTAGGACTAGCTGTGCCCGCAGCTTTGCCCGGGTGGTTGACGGAAATGATCCCACGGAAACGTTAGCACGTTCCCCCGAGACGCAAATGTGCCTATGTTACAGCTTATAATATCATCTATCTGCTTGTGAAAGTCCCATCAAAATCGGTCCTGCCGTTTCGGAAATTAGCTAGAACAAATAGACAGACAGACGAATAAAACACATTTTTTTTTGTATGTGTACTTTTATTTGCGTTGAGTAAAAAGTTTTTATTTTGACATTGCAAATAGACACTTCTATTTTATTTATTTGTTTTTATAAAACATTACTATAATACAACCGATTCATTAATAACACTAACACATCGATTTATAAAATCAAAATCTTTTAGCTTACACACAAAAATATAATATCATTATGACGTAAGCACGCAAAAGTTATTCCGAAGCTAAGGGTAAAATATATCGTAAAGACGTGTAATGAAATAACTACATTGTAACCCAAAAAAAGGTATACAACAATCAATCATACATTTGTGGCGAACACTGGACCTTTTATTGTGGCACCGAGTGTACAACAATAGTTTAAAAGTGGCTTTATGTGTAATGTCAAAAGGGCAACACAAGAAATCGGGAAAGTCACTTTATTCGTGACGTGTAACGGTCATATTCGGAAATATTTTTTTGTAGGAGAAAATGAGGGAGGAAATACTATACTCAGATTTTTAATTTGCTGGAGCAAAATGACAGCTGTTATTATAGCATATCTGTCATGTTGACAAAAAACGGTCGACCGCAAATGTCTTTTTATTCCAGCTATTTTCAACAGTTATCCCAACTGTGTCATCGAAGATCGTTATCGGTTTTTTTTTTGTAATAACACACGTTTTTCCAATTCACTTAGACATTGGCAGAATAGTCGACATCGGCTTTGCTTGCCATATGAAAAATAGAATACTATATTCCAGCTAATTAAAAATCTGATCTGATTTCAGGTCAATTAGTTTTGTCATTCTGTAAGCGTCACTTCGAAATTCGAACGGTGTCTCGTCGATGTGAATCCGCGATGATTTACCTACTTTAAAAACAAATGAGTGCGCTCACCACAGAGTACTTTTTTAGCGCTCACTTGAGTGAGGTGTGCAGTGAACTTTACAGAATAGCAATAATGATTTAATTATGGAAGGAGCAGTGTGACCCATTGGTATCGGCCCCGATTTTCGAGATGGAGGTCTTGGGTTCGAATCTAGACGTGTAAATAATTTCATCACCACTGCTCTAAAAAGGTGAAGGAAAACATCGTGAAGAAACATGGTATGTCCTAGAACAAATTTCCTAAAACCAAACAATCGGAGGCTCCCTCTCTAAGAGAAGAGGCCTGTTTTTCAG
This sequence comes from Antitype chi, assembly GCA_947359405.1. NCBI lineage: Eukaryota > Metazoa > Arthropoda > Insecta > Lepidoptera > Noctuidae > Antitype > Antitype chi. The sequence continues at coordinate 7,661,132 of OX375836.1, forward strand.
CAATGGGAACATTTTAGGCGGGAGGCACCACAACAAAAAAGTGGAAAATAAAAGTTTATTTAAAAAGAAAATCCGACTAAAAAAAAACCACAAAGTGAAGAATAACTTTAATTTTGGCAGTCGGTGGCCGAAAATCGAAAATACAAAACCAAAGACACGGTTTTATTTAATTGAAACGGGTTTGACGCAGAATGTGCACTTAGTAGAATAAAATAGAAAATTAAATTAATTAAATTCTCAAAATAGAACTTCGCAAAATGATCATTTCTCAAATTAAGCAGTTTTCAAAATGAGTGTGCATTTTATTACAATGGGTCAAAATAAAATCCGTTGCCCACAATTTTTTTTTATTATTTTGCACGATAACAGTAGTTTTTTTGTTAAAAGTAATCACGTTCAAGAAATGTTTGATTATGTATTTTTAGTACACGTCAGCTATACACAAAATATAAGTACTCCAGCCATTCATTGTGTGTGCACTTCATCTATCTGTATTATTTTTGATAAACATAATATTGTTATTATATATTATTTTAAACTTATTTTAACTTACAAAAATATTGGTACATCATTATTTCGTAAGTTTTTACTCAGTTTACGCAGAAATAGGAAAATTAGGAAGTATATCTAATAAATACTATATTCATTTATGCTGTATTCATGTATTTACTAATTATAATAAATACGATTATCATCATAATCAGCCTATGACGTTCCCACTGCTGGGACACAGACCTCCTCTCTGTGAGAGGGACTGGGCCGTCATCCACCACGCGGGCCCAGTGCGGGTTGGTAGATGTCACATATCTTCGAATTTTTTGGTTCTAGGACATGCCGGTTTCCTCACGATGTTTTCCTTCACCGTTTTGAGAACAGTGGTGATGAAATAATTTACTCAAAGTAAAGCGCCTGTCTGGGTTCGAACCTACGACCTACAAATGGTAAGTCGCGGTCGTTACCACTGGGCCACCACTCTCTATAATAAATATATCCCACTAATATTAGAAACGCGAAGGTTTGTAAGTATGGATGGATGGATGGATGTTTGTTACTCTTTCACGCAAAAACTACTCAATGGATTTGGATGAAATTTGGCACACTGATAGATTATAACCTAGATTAACACATAGGATACTTTTTATCCCGGTAGTACGTTCCCGCGGGATAATTTCCGTCTTTCACGCAGGCGAAGCCGCGGGCGGAATCTAGTGAATACATCTATTTTCTAAAAACAATGAAAACTAAAATGGCATAACTTTCAAACAACTGATTATCCATCAGCAAATACTATCCTACCAAATGTAGCAATAAAAAAAAACTGCCACAAAAATATCAAAAATGACAATTAATGATTTACTTAGTAAATAGTTTTATAAAATAGCTAATTAAAAAAATGGAACAGTGATGTCATATGTATGTACAATGATTAATTTACGGGTTGTTATTTTAGAAGTTGGTGTTCATTTCATTCCTGTTGGTGTGTTAAGACTCGATAATAAAAAAGCATAGTGTTTTTATTTTGTCCCATTGTGATAAAATACACACTCATTTTGAGCAGTGCTCATTTTGAGAACTGCTCAATTTGATAAGTGCTCATTGTGGGGAAGTACACATTTTGAAAAGTGCACATTTTGCGTCAAGTGCACATTTTGCGAAGTGCACATTTTGCGTCAAACCCATTGAGACTACGCAACTTTTTCTCTTTCTAGCCTTGCGTTGAAATACTGATTCTCACGATTGAAAATTTTACTAAAATATGTCAAAGACAAGAAGTCCTTCATACCGTTACTTTTTCTAAAACACGCAACACACGCAATAAATATAGGACAAGTAATAATATAAATGTTTAATCGCGTAGTGGTCGATGGCGTATCATTAATCACTGGCGCGGGGTGGGTAGAGAGCTGGGGTCCAATAATTTGATGCGGCGACATATTGTCGCTGGACACGGCTACGGTTTTGGGGTTCTGTGAGGAGTGAGGAAAACGGTGGAGTTTGTGTTGAGTGCGATTGCACTTGTACCACAAAGTCAGGCTTTATTTTACGAAAATACGAACGATTTTATACTAGACAGATTGTTTTTGCGTAAGCTCAAGTACCGTATGGTTGATAATTAAAACGGAAAAATAATAGGAAGTCTGGTAGTTTCGCCATTATTTAAATAGATACGATAAGTCTTTATTTGCCTTAAAATGTCCACATGCTTTGCTATACAGAATATTGTATCTAATAAAATAAATAATTAATACACAAGTTAAAGGTGAACAAAGTCGCAGATTAATTGGTAATACAATCATTGTCATTCAGATTATAAAGTTTTTCATTAATATCTGTTGATACATTTTTTTATTTTCAATTTAAAGAAATCTTTAATGTCACAAAAGTCGATTATGATTTGCTGAACGCCGCATTTATTTTCTCTGGAGTCAAGAGAATAGGAAGAAATCAAGTTTTCCTGTACTGTGACAACGTATTGTTTCCGATCACTTAAATATGGTGAAATCCAAAGCAGAGCTAGTTTCAGAATAATAATCTTTTTCTTTATTAAAATCTTGCTTTTCCCAGCGGCTTCGCCCGCGCGGAACTTTCATTAACTCTCTAAGCGGTTGAAATTCGAAAAATCTTTCCTTATTCCTTATCTACATTATAAAGGGAACCTCTTTGTAAAATCTCAGCTTTCTAGATCCAAGGGTTTGGGCTGGGCGTTGATGAGTCAGTCAGTCAGTCAGAACTTTTCTTTATATTTTTGAAAAAAAAAAAAATCGAAAAATGAAAAAGTCGTTTCAATTTGTAAGAATCGGTAACTAAATGCATCTTATGGCCATTATTACAATAAAATACAATATAACATAATGTAAAGAACCTATACCAAATAAAACTCCCTCGCATCCCAGCATCCTGATCTATAAACATAGAAGCATCCCTGTTTACGTTGATGCGTGAGACATGCCATTACATCCCGGTATCCCCAAGGACACACTGAGGTACGGAACCCTCCCGTAAGAAAAATTACTACCTTTTTAAATAGTCGGGAAACACGGCACGTTTCTTTATGAGGGCGACCTAAAAATTTAAGTGTTTTTTTTTTCTTTCTTTTATTTTGAGTGTTTCTTCATTGTGTACGTACGGTTTTTACAATTTGGCAAAACATCGAGATTTATATACAGGGTGAAATTGAAAACATGCGACAAACCGTAATGGGAGATTGTACTCATCATTATGAACAACTTTTACTAAGGGACCAATGATGCAATTATTATATATATTACTTATTATTATTATAAGACGGAGTTGTGGCTAAGTAATAACATCCGCATGGGTCGATCGATCAGGTTAAGCTACCCTTGCCGCGGTTGGTCCGTGGACGGGTGACCATCTTTACATACCAAGACCCCTCTGTGCATTGGAAAGCACGTTAAGCCGTTGGTCCCGGCTGTCATTCGTGGATCTTTGACAGTCGTTACGGGTCGTCAGAAGCCCGAAAGTCCAAAGTAACCAGTCTTACCAAGGGGCATCGCATTACCCAAACACTGGCTTGTGGAGGGAGGTCAGATAGGCAGCCGGTCCATGTAAAATATTGGTATTCAGCTAGCCGACCCCAAGATAGTTCAGGCATAATTCCGTAATAAAGAGACGGAATTGCAAAATTTTTTGGTCCCATTTAAATTTCATACAGATCTGATGATACGTTTCGGAGACAGGCAACAGAACTCTTCAGAAAATGACAGCAAATCAACCGCAATTGCTGCTATCGCATAAATATGCATTGTTTTGACTTCAAGGATGATGAAATTTCGAATTGGTGTGTGGTAGGTACTGTAACTAAAAGTGAAAAATAACTTTAATTTCGGAAGGCGGTGACAGTTTTTTTTGTATCCAGTCACTGACTCGGTTTTTTTTTTGGAAAAGATTTTAAACTTAAATCATCGCGGATTCACAACGAGACCACGTTCAAAGTTTGTGTCGGTGGCGCAGTTTTATTGTGTAACATAACATCACGCCTTGTTTCATAGACGGGTGGCGCAGAGGTTTAAGTACCTGTAGTACACCCACATTTCGCCAATGTGTAGCGGCGATTTCTTGAAAACGCTCAAAAACATGTGTATCTCTTTAACCGTAAATAATTTTGAAAGCAAAAAATATATGATATTCTCAAGTCTTTTTTGCATACTTAAGTGATGGAACTCAAAACATAATTAAACATACTTTAATGCATCAAAAAAATCATCAAAGTCACCTCTTAATTATCTTTAAAACCACTTTTCTCTTCAATAACAATTATAATTATAATTAAAAATATACCATAAAATTCCAAATGCCAAACTGCATCCAGTGATGGATTATTTATTATTAAATAGTTAACATCTAATTTTATACGATTTTATTTGCATCTTTACGACAATACTTGCTCATTTATTATTCGAATTTATTACAACAGATTTTAACTCGTATTGGATTGCAATAAGAACTATTATCGCTCATAACGACAATATCTAGTTACCAGGGCCTTAAGTCTCATGTCATAGGGGGCGAGCCTATTGCCACCAACTGAGCACAAATCCAGACAGAAAAACCCACACTTTGCCCGACCTGGGAATCGAACCCAGGACCTCATTCTCAACAGTAGCGCTTGCGGCCACTACACCATGAGGCTTTTTTTTTTCATCACAGAATAAAAACGTAACAATAAAATCACATACATCATCCTAGTACTTATCAAGTTATTTCGTTACAGCATTTACAATAGAAAGTACATCGCACGGTAATCGAACCGGGGACCCTTGCCGTCGAAAATTACATACAAGCCAAACAGCTCAATCAATTATCCGGCTAACTATTGTGACTGCGCGTTTTTGACCCTTTTCGACTAAGTATTAGAAAACGTTGTTATTTTATTTGGTGTTCGCACTCGGTTGTAGAAACGCCGCGTTTTGGAAGCAGTTTTTCTGTAGCTAAAGAGAAATTTTTCTTTAGCATTTTTGCTAACAACGGATGAGTTATTTGAGTAGCTGTAGCTTATACCCGTTCTTTTTCTTTTGTTTCTTCTTCCAGTTTTTTAATAGGCATTCGAAAAGATTAACTGCATGCAGCTTCCTCCTATTGTTTTATCTCGACACACTCACCGTTACTTCACAATGTAAACAAACCGGGACTAATATCTTAGGCTGTACAAAGATTTGTCCCGGTTTGTTTTTTTTTTATTCGCTGTAACAGGTACACCACGATTCAAATATTATGGAGGGTCGGAACACGAGGTGAGTCGCTGCGCAGTAACACGTTCATGGGTCAGCGGGGTTGAGGGGTGGGGTACTGCGCAGCGAGTAGCGCACTTCAGAGCCGTCATAAAGTTTGACACGAAGTATACCTACAGTTACACTTTATCTTTAAGGTGGAAGCGCCAGGGTAGCCCGCGAAATTCAAATTTTGTTACGTTTTTTGCAATTTGCAGATCAGTATCAGGTTGTATGGTGATCTTAATATGATTCGCGACCGTATCAAATAAGGCTTTTCAGAATCATAATCATTAGAATCAGCAATATAACTCCATAAGTTAGAATTGCTCTCAAATGTCATAATTTCATGAAATAGTCATTCTTTAGAGTAATATGAACTTATAGAGATGTATTGCTGATTCTAATGATTATGATTCATTAAAGCCATATTTGATACGGTCGCGAATCATATTTAGATCACCATACAACCTGACAGTGACCTGGAAATTGCAAAAAACGTAAGTAACAAAATTTGAATTTCGCGGGCTACCTTGGCGCTTCCACCTTAATAATACCAGCTTATTACTGCCCTCCAATGATAGGTATATGCCTCTTCTCAACTTTTTAACCAGGTATGATTTTTTGAGAGCAGTGATGGCCCAGTGGTAACGGCTGCGACTTACGAGTTGTAGGTCGTGCGTTCGAACCCAGCCAGGCGCATTTCTTTGTGTAAATCATTTCATCACCACTGCTCTCAAAACGGTGAAGGAAAACATCGTGAGGAAACCGCCATGTCCTAGAACCAAAAAAATCGAAGACATGTGACATCTACCAACCCGCACTGGGCCCGCGTGGTGGATTTCGGCCCGCTCCCCTCTCACGGAGAGAAGGCCTGTGTCCCAGCAGTGGGAACGTTATAGGCTGAGTATGATGACTTTTCTACTGTAGGGACATAAATAGCGGTGTTATATAAACCCAGTGCGTTCCCGAGCTAGTTAGCGACACATGGCAACATTGTGACCGCTCGTCCCCACAGTTTACTTCTAGCTACTCGCTACTCGCAAGTCATCTAATTGATTGACTATTTCTATGTTTGGCGGTTACAATGTTTAGATTTTGATGCTATCGTGAAAATATTCGATATGTCGAGCTCATATCTGCGGCTTTTAGCATCGTTGTCTCCGTTTGAGTTCGAAACTAGCAAGGCGTAATAAATCGCCAGGAGCGTTTTGGCGGTAAATTCAAAACAACGAAAAATAAATTTTACTTAAATCGTTTTTAACTGAGGAAAATGGATATAAATCAATTTACTTTTATTTTTCTGTTACACATTTCGTCCCAATTTTCAAATTAGAATAGTTTTTAATAAATTGGAAAATACCCTATTGGCCCTGAATTGGTGACGGACCAATCGGAGCGCCGAACGCGCTCGATGCGTTAGATCGAGATGGTTAAGGTGAATGCGCAGTGGTAGAGCGCGAAATTCAAACTTTGTTACGTTTTTTGCAATTTTCAGGTGAGTGTCAGCTTGTTACTTGATCAAAATATGATTTGCGACTATAACATGTACGTATTTACAGATTTATAATCATTAGAATCAATAATACATCTTTCTATGTTAGATTTGTTCCATAAGAACAAATTTCTTATGGAAAAGTGCTTGTGGAAGAAATCTAACTTATAAGAGATATATTAGACATTCTAATGACTTTGTTCTGTAAACACGTACCTGTTATATTCGCAAATCACATTTTGATCAGGATACAACCTGATACTGACCTGAAAATTGCAAAAACGTAAGAAAATTTGAATTTCGCGGTCTGCCACTGCGCATTCACCTTAAATGAAACTCACACTAAGGCCTCTGATGTATATCCGTAAACGAGACAAAAGGAGTATATAATTTGCCCTGGCTGGAGGCGTTAAGATTAACTTCTTAATGGCAGCCCCAGGAAAGCCTGGTTGAGCAGTCACGGCCTCTCAAGGCCAACTGCGAGATGCCCGACAAAAAAAAAAAAGGAGTATGTAAGGATTGTAGCAGGTGTTCTTCAGTTTCTGCCTTTTCCATGTGAAGAAGGCGAAAGTTTACGTATAGGTATGTGTATGTATGAAAATTTACATTTCAAGTACAGACGCCAGCATATCAAGCTACCCCAAACTGTCAAATTTTCCCAGTTGAACATGAATCTTATACTTACTTAATAAAGTTGAAAATCCATCAAAGAAATTTGACAGATTCGTGTAGATTGATGTGCTGCAGGCTCAGCACGAACACCAATTTGTCGACGAAAGAATAGACATGACTATTAACTGAATCATGTACAATAGGAGAAGATAGCTATGTTTTTCTATTAATTATCACAGTTATCCGTTCTATACGAATCGTGATTTTGTAGATAATCGTATTTACTTCGTGGCCGTCGAGTAGAAAGTTTGTGGTCAGTGTGATTTTGACAGTTTAGGAAGAAATATTGTTCTGAAATAGTCTGTCTACATTTATGAGGACCTAGACAAAGATCGTTAGAAACGAACGTGAAAACGAAAGACAAAATGACAGATTGTAGAAGGAAATCTACGGTGCGATGTCAAAAATGGAGAAACGAAATGTCACTTTGTATCGAAACAGTACTGTCTATTCTTCGTAGAAATAGCAAGCGTCATGCTAAGCCTGCTGACCACTGTACAAGCTTATTGAATTGAAATATTTGGCGAATTAGAAAGTGTAGAGAAAGATGAGAGTTAAAGTTTTTTTTTAATTTATCTGACTACGCCTATTGCTGGACACAAGCCTGGCTCAAATTCATCCAGGTATCCTTTTCCTGGCCCCCTCGAGGGCCGCAGGAGTCCGCTGGATGCAGGAAGCACAGAACCGGTCGAAGTGGCGGAGCTTGGGGGAGGCCTATGTCCAGCAATGGACGTCTTTCGGCTGAAATGATGATCCTTTTCCTGAGGCCCCTCGAACCATTCCTTGCAGTAGGCGGCTTCGTCATTGGACGGTCGTTGGTTGTTTTTACCGAAAATATCTTTGCAAAATAGTTTAATTTCCAGCTTAAATACAAATCATGAAACACTTTTCCTCTATTTCCTAAAAAGAAGATTATAAAAACTAGCGGTTCTTCAGATAGAAATTAAAATATGACTTAACGACACACAGCACATTTATTTTTCTCAAAAACCGTAGTGAAGTAATAAACAGGTATAATTATATCTTGCAGCGGCACATCAAAGCCTAGGCGTGTTGCGGTGAAACTCGTAAATCAGAGCTTCCGTTAAACGTCCGCCCCGCAAGTTGTGTCGATATAAATCTTTGCGCTGTTTATTCGTGCATCCTTTACTTCATCGCGGACAGATGATTGGTTCGTGAAAACAAAATTTACTTAAAAACAAACCAAACGCCAATAAAAAGTGTCAGTAAATCCTTTTGTTTTTTACGCTTTCATGTTTTTACTTCCTAACCGAACATCATGCAATTTTATCGCGTCGTTAGGGGCACAGAAAAGGACATGGGGTACCTTTGATACAGAAAAATGTATATTGACGCGTGCAGTCGCGGACAAAACCTAGTAGTCTTACTAATCTATATCTATCTAATATCTTTAAACGAGCAATTCTTGTATACAAGGTGTAACAGAATAGACGCAAGACCTGAAAGTAGTTTGTTCCTAATTGACTACTGAATCAATTTCAGTAACTTTTAATATAAGTTTTTTTTTTAAATTATGTATTTTGCCATACCTACCACTGATTGAGCCAAAGAAAATTCAATCTTATTTCAGAAGAAATAAGACTCAATTTTAAATGCATAAAGTAATGCTTGGGTCGACACGTTTTTCTTAATAACATCGGTTAGCTTTAAAAAAAAATAGTTTTGGTCATCGTATTATGCTTTTAAGTCAATACTCTAATTGGGGTGTATGAGGTCTTGCGTTGATTATGTTACTCGTTGTATATGTATATATGCGTGCGATTCGAGTAGTACCTACAAGTAACCTCTAGTGTTACTATTGATTCTGACATTTTCGAGTCGATGAATATTTTTTTAATTAATTTAAGACAAAATATCTTTATTTTTTACTTTTACTTTATGCTTCGAAAGTACTCCTTATGGCAAGTTGTTCTACCGCGGGAAAACAACCATTAAAATTTATCGGTGTATAATCTGAATCTCGGAAACGGCTCCAACGATTTTTATGACATTTAGTATGCAAGGGGTTTCGAGGACAATAAATCGATCTAGCTAGGTTTCATTTTTAAAAAACGAAAAAAAGAAGATACTGAACAAAGCTCGCACATCCAGATATTATTATAAACGTTTAGATGTTTTTTACTCAATTACGCGAAAACTGGTTGAACGGATTTGAATGAAATTTGTCACTCAGTTTATAACCTGCACGCGGGCGAAGCCGCTGACGAAAGCTAGTAGCGTATTATTTGAAATTGCTTACGTGTTGTCATAGGACATGCAATAGCTGTCCTGTATGACAACAAAGATTTAATGAAGGGCGACCTTCCTCTATCGCTCAAGAGAAGACTCATCGACGTATGTATTCTTCCCATCCTCACATATGGTTCTCAAACATGGTCTTTGACAATTCAGCAGAGGTCCACGCTCGAGGTTTGCCAGAGAGCTATGGAACGGAGTATTCTGGGTATCAAACTTGTGGACCGGGTTAAGAATACAACAATCCGTTCCATTACGAAAATAGCTGATGGCACTCGGAAAGCTGCCACGCTCAAATGGAATTGGGCTGGACACATCTGCCGTATGTCAGACGATCAATGGCCCAAACTTACATAACTATAGAGAATATAGGTTTTTTTTTTGGTGGGAAATCATCAAATAACTCCTCCCGCTCTGGGTGGAGCAGGAGGGCTCAGAATTTTACTGACTAAAACCCACCCGTGTTCCCTCAGTTGCCTGTGTGCCAGGGGCCGCGGTATCTCTTTCGAACAACCCGCACCCCTGGCAGAGAGAATATAGGTTAAGTGCGACATCTAATTGTTATTTTTTATTAATTTTATAAATGCATCGTGTCATTTTTACCTCACTACGCCTTAAGGAGGGTTATGTTTTAATATTTTTTTTGGAATTTTGAAAATTAACTATATTTTCATTCAAAACAAACACACCCCATATAATTCATTTTCCGTTTTGAATACATATCATGCATTATTAATGACAATAATATCGTCCTGGCCAACACATAAAGAAGACTGCAGAAGAGTATTTCTATTCCTTTTTTACTTCCCCAGCAATTAAACTTATAAGAGCGTGAAAATGAAACACTTAAAACATATAATTTATTCACACTTCAAAAGCTATCTTAATATGTCGTAGTGCAACTCATAAATCTGACTTTATACCAAAGGTCCGGTTCCGTCGCTAAAATGGCGGAGTTCGCTGTTTTTGACGTTTTAACGTTAGTGACGTGACAGGGGTAAGTTATGGCTATTGTCTGCATTGGCCGGGTGTTTTAATTACTAGTAGTTCTACCGTGCTTTATGGTTTAGAAGCGGCGAATTCAATTAAGGGATGCTTCTAGATTAATTGGAAGCCACAAGCTTGTCTGAATTTGCTGCCGACATCACTATAGCAATATTTTTGTCTCTGATCACACTGTCATAATAATTTCTTGCTGCAAAATGGGTTACCATTTTGTCGTGCTATGCTCGATCCACTTCCTATATCCATTTCCGTATGTCGACGATGCTGAACGCACTCGTGGGGACTAAGCTTTGTTTGGTGGTGAACGGAGGAAGATACTGTTGGAATGTTTGCCGTTCTATGGCGGTCTGATGGCATTAACTTAATTTAGTATTAATGGCTAATTTACCATCATCATCATCAACAGCCCCACTTCACCGGTGGGTGAAGTGGGGCTGTTAAGAAAAGAGAGACCCAGTAGTGACTGGGTCTCTCTTTTTTTGTGCCAGTCCCCAAGCTCCTGTGCCGGCCGCATACAGGTTTTGCCCGCGATGGCAACAATGTAATCCGCCCGTGTCTTCCACTCCTTGGACTCCACTCTGTCCACTTGTCTTCACTGCGCCTTGCCAGGTGTCCTGCCCAACTCCATTTTAGTACTATAGTAAGCTTTCCGATATCGGAGACCTTCGTACGTCTTCGTATCTCGATGTTTGGAACTCGGTCTAATGTACCATACTATTTTTTTTTATGTAATCTAATAAGTTTACACGTCCAAAGGATAATAAATTTAATTAATTAATTAAAAATAATTCGCTTTGAAGTCCTAATAAATGATAATATATCCTGAATGACTTTGAACTTTTGAGTGAACGCAACGAATCCATTTGGTTCGGTCGCGCCAGATGTTACTAACGCCGCGTCACCGTGTTTATTAGTGTTTCTTTTCTTGTTTGACCGCGAATAAAATGTTTTTAAGCTATTATGGCCGTGATTTTGCATTTATAGCAGCGATGTTGTTGTTTTTCGTTTTTATGTGTATGTATCATAGAACAGCGAAATAGTTATTGGAAGGGCCAACTAAAGGTTCTCATTATCATCAGCCTACAGCAGCCCAATGCTGGACATTGCCTCTCCAATTACACGCCATTCAGGTTGATTCTCGGCAACTCTCATCCAGCTGCTACCAGTCGCTCCACCTAGCCTGAAGACGTCTCACCTTACGTTTGCCAATACGCGGTCTCAACTCAACAACACGACTACCCCATCGGTTATCGGTTCTACGGCTAATATGGCCGGCCCATTGCCACGTCAGCTTGCTTATTCTCTGAGTCGACAACTTTCGTTCTCTGTCGGATCACGTTATTACGGATTTTATCCCTCAGAGACACTTCAAGCATAGCTTCTTCCAAAGCTCGAAGGGCGACCTCAATTTATGTACCTACTAGCCGTACCGTGGGTGTCCTCGTTTCGGTTCTGTAGGTCATAACAGGCAGAATGCACTGATTGAAGACTTAAGGCTTTAGGCTCTGCGGAACACGCGACGAAAAGACTCGACGAGGCTTCCCAAACGCTGCCCAGACCAGTCGAATTCTTCTGTTCACCTCCTTCTCAAAGTTGTTCTTACCAAACTGCAGAGTTGAATTCTTATTTTCATGTAAATGTTGCCTTTCAAAAGTGCCTTTTAATGGTGTTATTTAACTAAATTATTTAACTTGAATTTGACACGTGTCGCATTACTGAGGAATTTAGGATAATTCCGATGTGTTGTTAACCTTAGAGTTTAGGTGGGCTACGCACTAGACAGCTGCCTCATGTCCCTATAATTTAAGGGCTCTCAAAGTCAAATATCTACGATATCTACTTATTAATTTAATGAGAGGCTGTATGATTAACTAATTTCAAAGCCTGATATCGATTGCTAATTAGATTGTAGACAGATTTTATTTCAAACTACGTTCCAAATTGGTTATGTATTTAATGGTTGTATATCAAATGTACACATCATGAACAGGCTTTCAAAGTTTTCATAAAACTTGGGTAGGTCTTTAGTTGTTGGTACCTACTCTGGACATACCTTTACGTTTATAAATATGAACAAAAAACTAGCTAGTTTTCTAAAAAATCGAAGATATGTAGACAGATAGATAGAATACTGATTATTATATTCACCATAAATATTACAGATATTATCGTCTGTCTTTCCCTACTATGTTGGGGTCGGTTTCCAGTCTATCCGGTTGCAGCTGATACCAGTACTTTACATGGGGCGACTGCCTATCTGACCTCCATAACCCAGTAACTGGAAATACCAGACCTCTTAGTAAGGCTGGTTGTCAGACTTTTAGGCTTCTGACGACCCGTAACGATTTTCTAAAGTGTAGAAAGATCTACGAACGACGGCTAAACGTGCTTTCCGAGGGACAGTGGGGTCTTTGTTTGTCAAAATATCCACCCATCCACGGACCAACCGCAGCGAGCGTAGCTTTACCTGATCGATCGACCTGCGCGGCTGTTAGTACTTATAAATATTATAGATGTAGATATATAAATAGAAATCCAGTTTTTTATTCGTAGAACCTTTTTCATGATTTTTAATATTTAGGTACGCAAGCTATTTTATCTTCGCGGCGAGTCCTTACCGAAAGCCCCGAAAGGACACGGCTATTTGCCCTAAATAAGATATGCGCCCAACATGACTCATAAATAAAATTCTCAAATGTTAATAATAAATCAAACGGTTAAAATGCACTTCGCCTTACGTCATGTTACGGTGAAACTCGTAAACTGGGCGAACGCGAATACGTCCAATAGTAAATTATAATGTATGCCTGAAGGCTTTTTTATGGGACACCATTTGAAGATTGGCAAGAGGATATTGCTTGGTCGATACTGAACTGTGTACCTGTACGTACTTGTTCTAAATGTCTAATACCATCACCTGCCTAGCCATTCCCCACTATGTTGGGGTTGGCTTCTTTTTTTTTTTTTTTTGATGACGGGGGGAAATCCTCATGGATGTCCTCCGCCCTGGGGAGGGCGGAGGGGTCTGTCAGACTCTTACTGACTAAAACCACCCCGGTGTTCCGCCTCACACTTGCACCGGAGATCACGGGAACAAAAGTGACTTCCGCGATCCCCGGCTAGTGCCGGCCCGCCTGTGCGGGCCACCTCGCGTTAGGGGGGGAGTGAGGTGTTAAACTCCCCCCTTACATCACATAGAGGCGCGCGTGGAACACTACGCGCCGCCATCTCGGGTCCTAAGAAGTAGGGGGCGACGGATTTCCCCAGATCCGTCGCCCCTGGACCCATTTAGGGGGGCCGGAAGAGGGCGTTATCCGCCCTCCGCCGACGCCCGGTGCGTCTGCTGCGAATCGGGTTAGCGGAAGCAATCTCCCGCTCCCTCTCCGCAGCCTCCTTCTGCGAGATGACTGATTCGCAGAAGGATACCACCGCGTCCCAGGACTCCTCGCCGCCGACCATCGAGTCGACAACGGCCGGCAGCGACAGGTCACTGCCGACTCCTGAGATGAGGGCACGGCGCGGCTCCTCCCAAGCAGCACACTCTGCAAGCGTGTGCTGGGGTTGGCTTCCAGTCTAACCTGATGCAGTTTCTTACGCTTTAAGGACACCAGTCTGACAATCTGACGGTTAAGCTAAAGATATAGTATTTCTTAGATCGAGTAGGTACCTTTGTCGCACGAAGTCCAGCTTAAATTGTGTCTCAAAAAATTTCTTCAAAAAAATTTTTGGTTATAATTTAAGGCGGTGATTTCTTGAAAACGCTTAAAATGGTGGTTTTTTAAACCAGTTTATCTCATTAACCGTCAATAATTTTGAAAGCAAAAAAATATCTGCTATATTCAAGTCTTTTGTGCATGCAATGATGGAACTCAAAACATAATTAAGCATACTTTAATGCATCAAAAAAATCATCAAAGCTACCTCTTCATTTTCTTTAAAACCAATTTATCCCTTCAATAACAATTATTATTATAATTAAAAATATACCATAAAATTCCAAATGCCAAATTGCATCCAGTGATGGATTATTTATTATTAAATAGTTAATATCTAATTTTATACGATTTTATTTGCATTTTTACGACAATGCTTGCTCATTTATTATTCGAATTTATTACAACAGATTTTAACTCGTATCGGATTGCAATAAGAACTATTATCGCTCATAACGACAATATTTAAAGTTACCTGGGCCTTAAATAGATACTTACCTGCAACTTCTGTATGCTGGTGCGCGTTCCGCGAACCAAAATCATACCTAATCATGATTTTTGTACAAAAATGAAAAAGAAGCTTCGGTTGGTCACTACTTCTATATAAGTCGTCATCTCAGAAGTCATCCTTTCTTAACCATACCTTGCAGCCTTGTCTCTAGCGATGCTTTCTGCGACCACTTACCATCAGATGAGCTGCCTGCTGATGTCACTTATGTCACCAAAAAAAAAACTATACAACGAGTAACATAATTAACGCAAGAGATCATACACCCTAATTAGAGTATTTAGTTAAAAGCACAAGACGATGACCAAAACTATTTTTTTAAAGCTAACTTAAGGCCAATTCTCGTAAATAAAAACGTTCAAAATCTAGTCGCAGTCTCATCTCAGCGACAATCAAATGTCAAAAATGTATGAAAAATCGAGGTATTTTTGACAGATTGACACTGATCTGTCTGTGATCGTTATAAATTACGAGAATTGTCCCTTTTATATTATTAATAAAATCGTATCGACCCAAGCATTACTTTATGCATTTAAAATTGAGTCTTATTTCTTCTACAATGAGATTGAATTTTCTTTGGCTCAATTGTGGTTGGTATGGCAAAATACATAATGAAAAAAGAAAACTTATATTAAAAGTTACTGAAGTTGATTCAGTAGTCAATTAGGAACGAACTACTTTCAGGTCTTGCGTCTGTTCTGTTATACCTTGTACCCTGTATTAGCTAACCCTGTAAATCCAATAAAACTGACTCGACACAAGTAAGGTAGACACTATTGAAAACCCCTGACTGTAGTCGTTCTGGTAAATGCAGCACAATATCCTACCTCGAATCGCTTGAAAAAACATTTGTATGCAAAAATGTTAGTATCTGGCCGACCGTAACGGGCGGTGGTGCTCAGCAAAATATACAAATTCTCTGCCGTTCATATTTGTATGAGAACTCTTAGTTTATTTTCCGTTTATTTGGTTTTAAATTAATTTGGGATTCGTCACTTCGCAATCGAGCTGTGGACCTTTTCGAGAAGGTCTGTTAGTAAGGTTGACTAGAGATGTATCTTCCTTTTGAGAGGAGTTTCTCCACTAGTAATAAATGTAAATATTATGATGTTTATGTAGAATAAGACAGGCT
The DNA here is from genome assembly GCA_947359405.1 of Antitype chi. Classification (NCBI taxonomy): domain Eukaryota; kingdom Metazoa; phylum Arthropoda; class Insecta; order Lepidoptera; family Noctuidae; genus Antitype; species Antitype chi. The sequence continues at coordinate 7,677,144 of OX375836.1, forward strand.
GGTTGAACCACCTTCTTAGCTTAGAACTCCCAGTTACTTCATCTAGCAACCATCATCGTCAGCATCATTTCACCTGAAAAACGTCCATTGCTGGACATAAGCCTACCCCGCCGGTTCTGTGTTTCCCGCAACCAGCGGATTCCTGAGGCCTTCACAAGGTCATCGGTCCATCTTGTACTCCTAACCCTACGTGTTCCAGTACGCGGTCGCCACTCCAGAACCATTCAGTCCCATCGGCCATCTGTTCTGCGACCAATATGCCACTACCACTTACCTAAGTTTGTAAATTCTTCGGGGTATGTCGGCCTTGTTTCTGCTGCGGGTCTCTTCATTCCTGATTCGATCACGTAGGGACACTCCAAGCCTAACCAGTCTACCAAACCTTTTCGTTAGAATTATGTTCCCGTTTTTAAATGCATGTAGAAATAGTGCCTAACCGGAATTCCAGACATAGTGAAACGACTTCGCTACATCATTCATTCAACAAAAACTCGAAGAAATCAAGCATGAATATGTGCACAACTCCACTTAAATGTCCTTAACATCACAACAAAAACCGCCTGTCTTGTAGTGCGGTCGATGCGAATCCCGCACCCCGGGATTAAAGGATTAAACGCGGGACCGTGTCGATACAATCTACCACAATGGCGCTCGCCAACTGCGTTTGTGATCAACAACAAAGCGTTGCTTAAATAAATAAAATTGTGACCAAAAGATTTGGGAATTTGTACAGGGAAAAGATATTTTGGTAATAAGGAAGTTGAGTGAGGAAAATCTTATTATTTGTTCGCGGAAGCTTAGAAGACAGTTGAACTCTTAATACTTATCGGAGAAAATGACACAATGGGACTTCGCAATCTTTTTTTGCGTTATCTTTTGATCGTATAATAGGTAATCCAAAATACTGAGAATACGAACAGATCGGATTTTATTGAGATGTTTATGCATAGCTTCCGTCAAATATAACGAGATGACGGCGCCAAAGTAGCGATACGTTTCCACCGCTCGCCACCGGACCGGACCCCAGACATCACGTTCGGTTCTAATAATCTCGTTTCTCGTTGACGTCCCATTGACGGTTTCGGTGGACAGACAGCCTTAGCTTTTGCCATAATTATAAGATAACCAATTATTTATTTAGAAACAAATTGGTCCAGCCCTTGTTAAGTAATTCAAGAAAATGATGAATACCCACCCACGGACCGTCTAAATATAGCAGACCCTCTTTCGTAAATCACTCAGATCAATTAGATATGGCGTGACAGTCGAAAAGTCAGCCCAATGCGGACCAAAACCACGGAAATAAACAAATCACAAACTAATTCACAAATTAAACAGGAATCCGACTGTCCCCTGGCAAACACTAATTTGTCTCGAAAGATAGCTGAATCCCGTAACCGCGGCGACCCGGTCTAATCCCGGGGCAGTGCGTGCGACCGCATATAATCCCGGGATTATATCGATAAATATTTCACTTCACTGGTCGTAAATGATTTTGGACGACGAATTAGTTCTGGTGCTCATGCCATGCTTCTCCAGGTTTTGCAATAGAGGACACTAAGCAAAAGAATGGGATGGAAGTACAGATATTTATGTTGTTCACAATTTATCGACAGTTTATAATCTCGCGAGATAGATTATAAAATAACGGTGAACACAATCTTACGGTGACATTTACAAAGTAAAGCGCTCGTCTGGGTTCGTTACCATTGGGCTTGTGTCTCAGCAATGGGAACATTATAGGCTTATTATTATCTATGTATCATCAATCTACTTGTATAATTAAAATTGCTTGCTTGCTATCAAACCGTGAAGCCACGCCGTAATCCTCAGTAAATACACAGCTCTATCTAAAGTAAATTAAAACATAACCAGTATTGGAAGGTGTCACTATCAATAAACTGTGAAATATTACGCTCCTAAGAGATTAGTATTTTCTGCGGTGCATCTGTGCCCTGTGCTACCACTAAATATTTTGTTATTGGACATTTTATAGGTAGTTATTTGTAGAAGATCGATAGATAGATTGATCGAGATGAATTGTTGTAATTAAGGGACGGATATTAAAAGGGTTATCATTTGTAACAATAAAAGTGAGTTTAGTGGAAACATTTAAATAAAGTAGGCAGCAGGAACGGGCGGAGTAAACATAACGAAAATTGGAACGATTTAAAAATAAAAAATACTCGTTTTAATATAAACTTAGTTTTAAGACTTAATTCGTAATATTGTTCGTCGTCTTAATAGGTGATGTTTTTTTTTGAGGATGGGAAATCATCAAATAACGACTGTAAAGGATCGACGAATGACGGGAAGGACCAGGTGCATAACGTGCTTTACGAGGCACGGAGAGGTGGTCTTGGTGTGTAATAATGGTCACCCATGCACGGACCAACTAACAACAGAATGCAAGAGTAACTATACTCCATTTGAAATAAGATTAGACATTTAACGAAACCTTTTTTACAGTCCGATCAACCGATTTTGACTTCTTTTGCGTTGGTGGCATGACAAATGGCAACTGCAGTAAACAGTTTTTTTTGCTTTTAATGTCATCCTTATGCCTACGGTATAGAAGTTAGAATCAGTTGAACGGATTCTAAAAAAGTTTTGTTTAAATGTGTAATCTTATTTCAAATGGAGCATAGTTTGTTAAATAACTGTGAGAAAGTCAAATAAATAAATTTTAATTCTGGCTGTCTGCCTTTTTTTTGTTATATTATGTTATACTGTAAGCAATCAAAAAACACGCTACTGACGCTACGATAACATTTCATAGGGTAGTATTCGTTCTCGTCTGCTCCTAGGGGAAAAAGGCGTGTTTTTCAAACGATTTTCTATGCACACATGTAGGTATGTCTCTCTCCCATAACCTTATGACTGCTCAGTACACAGCTATAGTCCCCACAGTAATTCATGCATGTTTAACCCGCCACTCGCCGCTCGTCTAGACTCCAAGACGTTTTTATAGTTATTGGGGACGCCCACCAATTGGGAAAGTGTCGCAAATATAAATATAACTTACGTTTAAAAGCTTGGGGTGAGGAGCAAATGTTTTGAATTTATATTCAAGGGGTTGCCATGTAGGTTGCATTAAGGCTCCCTCAAACACTCGCGACGCAACTCTCGTAGAAAAATTTCCTCGAACACTTCATATAAATTCGCGTCGCGGCTGTCTGAAGAAGCCTTTAATCTCTAAACGTCAGTTTTGATATTCGAACGCTGTCTCGTTGTGAATCCGCAATGATTTACTTTAAAAACAAATGAGTTCGCTTTCGAATTGTGTGCCCTCACTTGAGTGAGGTGAGCAGTGAACTATACAGAATACAATGAAGCGATTTCCCTTCACTGCTGTATGTGTGGTATTCTGTAAAACACTAGTCCCTTTCATCGAAGTCCCTTGTGATTGGCGATAGGCTAAAACGACCCTTATTAACCTGTCGTCGGCAATTACTATAAAAACCGGCAAAGTGCACGTCGGACCACACACGGTGAAGAATTCCGTATGGTGAAATGAATATTTACGCTTGCACAGTATTGATTTTATCGACAGTTAAAATACTTTTGTATTTCATAGTAATTTTCCAAGAAATTGAAATTCTGAAGTTATTTCTGGGGTTGTGACCAAAAATAGCAGTATTTACATAAATAGCAGAGTCACTTAGAAACATCATAATCGTTTTAATTCTGGGATCCAATAATACCCCACACGCTTGTAAATAGAATTTCTTTTTCTTCCCTCGAATACATTTATGGGAAATGCCACCCGTAATATTTTTTTTTGTAATATCATAAAACCATTGCTTAGCGGACACACGGTGCACAAAATAAATACACCTTTAAAATTTCCATCGATTTAGCGCCCATAGGCTCCGAGTAGCTGTGTGTCATCCGGACAGCCGGATCACGACATGACGAAATTGTAAGAGTTTATTTTTGCCATTTGGTTACGGAACCCTAAAAACGTCTTGTCTAGACTGGCGAGTTAGACACGCATGAATTATTTAGTGGTACTCAGCGTATAGCGTGACGTACGGGGTGAGTAAGATATGGGGCTGAATAGGTAAGAAAGAAGCGAGTTTTAACATAACATAACACTCCCTAAGGGCTAGGCAGAGGTTTTTTTTTTGTTTTTTTTTTTTTAATGTAATTCACAAAACTGATGTACAATCACAAATGCAATAAAATCAGCTAAAAAACAATATTTTTGATCGACATCTACTAGATATAAATCTTGCATGCCTATTATTTTGTAAAACACTTTAAAAAAAATACAATGCCTACAGGGTTACACAAAAATTACAAAATGGGAACTTTCCCATAGAATATGAGAAAGATTAAGAAAGAAAAAATTAAATGTAAAACGATACAAAAAAAAAAAACTGAAATTATACAAATAAAACTCTAAGTTTAGTCCTAGGTGTACCTATAAGTACCTAAAGTTCACTCACATTTCGCCAGTTATGTTTAAGTCTTCATCAACCGGGCACGAATACAGACTCTGGGCTGCTACTGATAAATCCTTGATGGAAAATCCACCTGTGGATCGAACCTGGAACCTCAGCTCAGCTGTAGCGATTGCGACCACTACACCAACGAGGCAGTCAGACATTCAGACATGGTCCGAATCAAGGATTTTTTATATACATGAAAAGTTTTTATCCAGTGCGCAAACTGTAACCATGAATTCAGCATATCATTCTAGACCCCCAGCGAAGAATTTTTTCGGTCGGTTTTACAAAAAAAAAAAACAGCTGTTCCATTCATTTTGACCGCGTTGTATTGCACTTTTCTATGAAACAGCTGATTTTTTTTTTGTAAAACTGACGAAATATTTCTTCGCTTGGGGGTCTAGAATGGTATACTGAATTCATGGTTAAAGTTTGCGCGCTGAATAAAAACTGATCCCGCATATGTCACCGTATGATTGTGAACACCGTTAGTTTTTAATCTATCTCGCGAGATTATAAACTGTCGATAAATTGTGAACTGCACCATTCTGCTTACCGACAGAATAAGTTAGGTTAGGTTTACAATTGCGACCAACCGCGCGCGAGCCGAGCGAGCGTAGCGAGCGGTGCCGCGGCAGCGGCGGGCGAGCGCTACTTCAAGTTAGTGGCGGTTACTTGACTATTTAGTAATAGCGCAAGGTACTATCCGTCTTGATATCAGTTCACAATTTGACGTTTTCACTTCGATAGATTATAATTTATAATCTACAGAAAAATAATGCGTTAAATTGTAAGCAGTTACGGTTCACAATCTTTCGACAGTTCACAATCTCGCAAGATAGATTATAATCTAACGGTATTTACAATTTTACGGTGACATTTATGCAATACATGAAATATCCTTTATTCGGACATAGATACAGTATGGGGCAAAATTGCGATCATAATAGTTTTAACCATTTTTGTATATCAATGGTTTCAACCCAACTTTGGCGGAGCCCAAAAGGAGGATAATATTTTTTTATTAAGAATACAAAGACAAAATAGCACGCCACAAGTGAAATTAAGAATGAGTATTTAAAGATAATTCCCAATACTAAGTGCGGCTCAAATCTAATTTCTATGCAAATAGTGCTCTTAATTAAAACATTTCTCAGAAAATGTATTAAAACATTAAGTAAGATACCTTTGAAATCATCTACAATTAATATACGTATACATATTAAAGCTGTAGACTTTGTTTGTTTGAACGCGCTAATCTTTGGAATTGCCAGTGGATAGATTCTTCAAACACGACTAACCATCTTTAGGACTGAGGACACGGTGGAGCATACGGTGGAGGTCTGCCCGGCTTGGACGGAGTACCGCCGCCGTGTCCTTGTGGAGGCGATCGGCGCGGCGGCGGCGATCTCTCGCGTCCGGCCCTGGTCCAAGACGTGGTACGCAGCGAGAGTGCATGGGTAGCCGTTACCTCCTTCTGCGAAGCAGTAATGCTCGCGAAGAGGGAGGCGGCGCACGTGAGGGAGAGGCAGTATATGCGCCCGTACGGCTTTAGTCGCCGCGGGAGACGCCCTGGGCGTCGGGAATCCCAGGCTGATTCCCAGCCACCGTAGGCGCGGGCTTGCGGACGGCGAGTAATGGGTAGCTCGCTGTCCGGTAAGGACCAAGCCCGGGTCGACGGTGCACCAACAGCACCAACTGGTGGGGTCCGCAAGGGCCGATGCCTGCTAGGGGCGCGTGTTGTTCGAAAGAGATATCGCGGCCCCTGGCACACAGGCAACTGAGGGAACACGGGTGGGTTTTAGTCAGTAAAAGTCTGACACGCCCTCCTGCTCCACCCAGAGCTGGAGAAGTTATGTGATGATTTCCCACCCAAAAAACTTTTTTTGTAACAGTATCATGATTTTAAACGAGTGTCCCTGGAGTTTCTTGCCCGTTCTTCTCCATAGGTACCTACGCTTTGGAATGGGCAACTAGCTTCATCTTTCTAACTCACCGACCTTGACAATTCAAAAGTGCCTGTAATTGTTTTTTTTTAAATAAATGCTTTGAGTGAGTTTGAGCCGACCCCAACATGGTTGGGAATAGGCCACGCAAACGAAATCGCGGGCAGAAGTTAGTTTTATATTAAAAAATAATTGATTTCTTTGAGCCTCGTCTGTTTTTAATTTGTAATCTTAGAAGTTTTCGTCAATTTAAAATTTAGATTCACTAAGAGCAAATTACAAGTGAAATTATTTTGAAACGAAGGACGCTGGGTGATTCGTTCGTGTCTAGATTTCTGAGAATAATTATTATTCCAGCTTTAAATATATATTGTCAGCGGCTTCGCCCGCGTATTCATATATCTAAACCTTCCTCGTGAATCACTCTGTCTATTGGTGAAAACCGCATGAAAATCTGTTCAGGAGTTTTTGAGTTAATCGCGAACAGGCAGAGAGACGCGGTGGCGGACTTTCTTATATAATATGTAGTGATTACTAACTAACAATGCGCCCCTGTTTTGCACGATTTTTGCGATTTGACAAGTCGGCTTATAAGTCTATTCTCACGAATGTATTCGCCAAAAACAGGCGAATCGAGAGTTTTAGTTTTTTTTTAATTGTATCTACGCGATTCGCACGAAGTATTTTTTTTTTTGGAAACGGTTATGAATAGCTGTGCAGGTTAAATTCATACGCAATCACTCGCTAAAGGGAATTAGTAACACATTCATCTACTCGAATATCTATCTAGAAGGTTTTGAACTTAATATTGCACCAATTTTTACAAGCAATTATTGTTTAAATAACTTCATTAAATTGTACTTGAAAAATCATCAACGAAAATTGAGGTTATAAAAATTTACCTAAAGTCAATTATAAAACATAAAACTAGATTACGGGTATAAGTATTCACATAATCAAATCAAAGCATTCAATCAATTTGGTAAGTGTCACAACAAATGATGACTGATGATGTCAACAAAAAGACATGGACGCGTTTTATTAACAGTCGTACGGGTCCGTCGATCAGTTTAAGCTATGCTTGCCGCGGTTGTTCCGTAGATGGGTGACCATCTTTACATACCAAGACCCCTCCGGGCCTGGACAGCACGTTAAGCCGTTGCTCCCGGCTGTAATTCATGGATCTTTGACAGTCGTTACGGGTCGTCATAAGCCGGAAAGTGGGTAATCCCCCGAAAGGGGTATCCCGTCACCCAGTAACTGGGTTGTGGAGGTCAGATAGGTAGTCGCTCCATGTACAAGCTGCATCCGGTTAGGCTGGAAGCCATCCCAAACATAGTTTGGAAAAGGCTAGGCATATGATCACGTTTTCTGCTCCATTTGTTTACATTTTAGTCACACACTTTTAGAACACACTATACTCGTTTCGTTTCGCTTCCACATTACATTGTATGATCTATCATTAACATCACCCGTTCGAATCTAGACAAACATTTTCCAGTCTAGCAATCCAGACTGAGTGACAGAGACAAATTCCTAGATCAGCGTCGTAACAGACTTGTAAGTGCTTTCGACTAGAAATGGAGCTTTAAAGCACTTAAAGTTACATGAAATTAGGTTTAATCGATGTTCTTAGTAAGGTACTAACGGTTGCTCGCGTTTTTGTCTGGGTGTGTTTTGTATTTCAACATTTTTGTACAGATGTGACATATCTGTCGCAGCCATCTGGTTAAATTAGCAAGCTAATTGGACGACTAGGCCGTTCATTAAACGCCGGCATCCAATTAAATAGCTGAAGGACTTCATAATTGAACTAGAATCATTCAACGTATAGCAACTTGGCGTATTAAAGTCATCCCTTTGAATATGACTGACCAAGACTCAGTCAAGTGATTCAAATTTAGTTCAGATTTTTCCACTGCGACGCTAGTAGTCACCAAAATAAATATGGCGTCGATAGCGCAAACCGTGACTGTTATTTTTCGTTCTTGTGTGAAATTTTAAGTGTAATTATTTATTTATTCATTTAAAAACGTTTCACTATTACTAGTAACTTAGTGGTAGGTATTAGTAAAAAGTAGTCGTACATAATTTGTGAACTCATCGTCACCCTGACCAAACATCACAAATTCATCTATGTCCAATTTAACTAAATGACTACACGACATTCAGCCATCTGGTTAAACGTTGCGCTTAATGACATGGCTAGATGTCCTTCAGCTATTTAATTGGATCAAAATCGGTCCAGCCGTTTCGGAGGGTAGCTGGAACAAACAGACTGACAGACAAAAATAAAAAAAATTATGTTTTTTTGTGAAACGCTGTTTCTAAGCGCAGGACCTCTTGGTACCGTCCGAAACAATGGCGAAGTCGGAAGTGTGTGTGTGTTTTGTGCTGACGTTACTCGTCTTCACCCACACATTCAAAGCGTGTTTACACACTTGTTTACCACAAGTAAAGCGCGCGTTGCGTCGTGAGATAAAAATACTATACCATGCAACTATCACAGGGTTCTTAAAAAAATCGTGTCGCGTAAATAATATGCCACGCGCAAAAACACAATAATTAAATTCATTGGTTCAACAAAGCACGAATCAGAATCACGTGGCTTGTCTATCCACTCATATTTTTATTTCTGCCTACCCCTAAGTGCATTGTATTGTTTGGAATTATATGTGACCACTGAAGCGGGCTTTCATTAAGGGTTTATTATTATAAAAATGTAGGGGAGCCATGTTTTTTAACCGATTTTGAATAGAAAATGTTTTGTTTTTTATTGGGGAATCGTTTTGGGTTTTGTGTTATTTTTAGTGCTTCGTTGGAAAAATGGAACTATAATAGGAATAAACCTCTAGCCGTTTCTGAGAAAGACGCTTCTTTCTGCTGAAGGTATAATTAGATGACTGCGCATCGCAATATGACTTGTACTTGGCAAGTTTAGCAGTCCTATTCTGTAAACTTAGCTTGAAACCTCACTCAAGTGCTCACGTAAGTGACGCACACTATTCGAAAGTGAACTCATTTGTTTTAAAACTTTTTCATCGCAGATTCACAACGAGAAACCGTTCGAATTTCGAAGTTATGTTTCAAAATAAAACTACATTGCTATTTTAGAGGGCCGCAGTTGATTGACGTGCCCTCTCAATATGAATGAAGATGAATCAAAGTGACAGTTGACAGTTGCACTGCAAGTAATACGAAATCGCTTGACACTTCGAAATGTCACTTTTCGTCTAATATTGACCAGTTATAAAAAATATGGTAATGGTAAGTACTATTTCCGTATTTCCTCAGTCCTGTACCACAACGTCCACCAATAACTTGTATTCTCCCGCGTAGCCTCGAGCGCCGGTCTCGCTGACAGGTCAATTTGTTTGCTCAACAATAGATGCACAATTTAGTAGCCCGGTGTACTGAACTGGATGCCTTGCTAATTTTAATTACCGATGTATTTGTGCGAGGTGGGTATTCAGACCAAGTTTGTTATTTTAATAGGAGCCTGCTTTTGGCAGTTTGCAGAGCATAGATTTGTTTTTTCGTTTTTAAAAGAAACGTGCATTTATAACTCCAGACCACGCGGTGTTATTCTGTAAAGTTCACAGCTCACGTCACTCAAATGAGCGCACACAATTCGAAAGCGAACTCATTTGTTTTTAAAGTAAATCACCGCGGATTCACGACGAGACAGCGTTCGAATTTCGAACTAATGTTTAGTGTAGTTCTTTCAAAACGTTTTTTTTTTTACTAGGCTAATCTGTCCCTCTCCTGGACAAAAGCCTCCCTCCACTTTTCCATCTTCCGCGAGCCCGCGCGTCTTGCTTGCAATTTTAACGGAACCTATCCAGCTCGTCTCGCCCATCTCCTATGTGGTCTGCCGCGACCCTGCCTTACTGTCTCAGGGCACCAATTCTGTGCTATTCGGGCCCACAGTCTTTCTGGCATGCGGCAGACAGACTATGCCTTTGCCTTTGCCCTTAATTAAAGCATAATCTGCTTATAAAATAACCACTGCTGGGACACAGGCCTCCTTTCAATGAGTGGGAGTGGTTGTAATCCACTTCGCGGGCCCAGTGCGGGTTGGTAGATGTCACATGTCTTCGGTTTTTGGTTCTAGGACATGCCGGTTACCTCATGATGTTTTCCTTCACCTTTTTAAGATCAGCAGTGGTGATGGGACAACTTACACAAAGTAATGCGCCTGGAGTGAGTTTGAACCTACGATTTACAACTAGTAAATCGCGGCCGTTAGCACTTGGCCACCACTGCTTTTGTGTATTTGTTAGTACTCACCCTTACGCATAAATAATTCAATATTACCGTAATCATGTCGCCATCGACATAAATTATTTTATATTCGAGATATTATGAAAACAGTGTCAGTTAGTTGAAACTTTTAAAAAGAATAAAAAGTTCTTCCAACTACTTATATGTTTGTCATTGTACCGTTTTTTTACCAGCCTGGAACCAGGTTCTGTACCTAAAGAAACAAGCACTCATTAGCGAACTTTTGAACAGCGCCCTTGTTCACGGTTTGATACTTTTTTAGTTGTCTTTGAAAGTTACACTGCTACTCCAAACCTCCTACTCAAAACTCGACTAAATAACAAAAAATAATGTTACGTACGAGATAATTATGTACATAGTTTTTATTGTAAGCCAATTTGTTGAGAGTACTATTCTCTAAACATCACTTCGAAATTCGAACGCTGTCTCGTTGTGAATCCGCGATAATTTACTTTAAAAACAAATGAGTTCGCTTTCATATTGTGTGCGCTCACTTGAGTGAGGTGAGCAGGTCGAAATAGACGACTATTATGCCAATAGCATAATTGCAAAGCTTTGAAATTTAAACGGGAAGAAGATATTAATCCCTTTAGTTTATTTACAGTCTTCTTCTTTGTATAGCATAAACATGGTATTTGTTTTATAACCTAACTCGAACGGGTACAATATTGTTGGCAGGCAGACTGGGAATAAATATCTAGTATTGTTTCATATTTTAAGATTATAAACGTTGCCAAGATACCGACTGGTCTTCATAGAAATATGGTTAACCACGATTTCCTTTGTAAATGTTAGATTTGTTCTATCCGAATTGATAAGTCTGGTAACTATGTATATTTTTCAGTTACTAGACTTGTATGAAACTAGCTTATGCCCACGGCTTCACGCACGTATAGGTCAGAAATTATCCGAAGGGAAACGTACTACCGGGATAGTTCTATGTGCTCACCCAGGTCATGGTGTACCTGTGAGCGTGTTCTGGAACCATAAACACGAAGACATGTGACATCTACCAACCCGCACTGGGCCCGCGTGTGCAGTACGGCCCTCTCCCTCTCACAGAGAGGCCTGTGTTCCAGCAGTGGGAACATTATAGGCTGATTAGTCACTTTCTTCAAAATGTTTGTGATATAACTTCGAACCATCGATAGACAGTGTTTTTTGTATGGAAATGCCTCGAACTCTGTTAAATTATAATAATTATCAAACTCAAAAGCATTTATTTCAATTAAACATTGTACAGGCACTTTTGAAATGTCAAAAACTCGATCAGTTAGAAAGTTAAAGCTAGTTGCCCATTCCAAAACGTGATCTCTATGGAGAAGAACGGGCAAGAAACTCCACGGACACTCTTTTAAATCAAGTTGAACAATTTAAAAATAATAATAAACAATTCTAAATAAATATAAGATTAAAAATAAGCCATGGAACTTTGGTGATGACTAGTCTCAACCGACAGTGCCTGTTCACGAACATGACGCGTGGATCAGCACCATCCAGCTCAACCATTTTGTAGGCAACCGAATGATTCAACACACGCGCCACCATCAATGAGACATTTAAGTAAGCGTGACATACTCTGAACTGCTACGCTTTTTCAAGTCAACGTACATCAAAACAACACAATAAACGGATGCATGGTAGTCCCATTTAAAAAAAAATAAACAAAATGCGTCAAAAATTAAGCAAAACTATAGTTTGCAATGTATTTGAGATATTCATAAAATTGGTTTTCTAAAGAGAAACATTTAATTCTAGACTCCTCAGCGCAAAAAAATCCTCTGTATTACAAAAAAAAATCAGCTGTTTCATTGAAAAGTGCAAAACCTACGCAGTCAAAATGTATGGAACACCTGATTCTTTTTTTGTATAACCGACGATTTTTTTTTACGCTGGGGAGTCTAGAATGATATGCTGAATTCATGGTTACAGTTTGCGCACTGAATAATAACTTTTCCTGTCTATTGAAGTATATACGAATAGGCTTAAGTAGGCCACAATCTCATAAGTTTAGGGACTTCCGGAGAATGGTAGAATCTAATTTTCGAGCATTTAGGGACACAACATCATCTGTCTAGCATTTTCCCTCCTATATTGGGGTCAACTTCCAGTCTTACCGGATGTAGCTGAATAGCATAATATTTTACACGGAGCGACATTTAGGAATACATCAAACATTAAGTCATTTTGCAAAAATAAAAACTCACCTTGACACCTTGTTTTATTAACTTGTATTGGGACCTAGCTACGACAGCGCCATTTTGACAGTTGCCTTCCCCATATATTCACACAAAGTTTTCATAACGAAACGAGAAGCAATCGTGTAAAGTAATAGAATTACAAACATATTTCATGATTGGTGGGCTCCATCGGCATTTGATTATCACGCGCGAACAGAACGAAGGGGACAGTGTACAATTCTCGACAACTAATAAAAACGGGTTGTCAGTTCGTCACTAGTTTCGGTGGTGAGATTCGATGCTGTAGTCTTTCGAAAGGATCTCGGTGTGTTCGAAAACATTCATTTGTTTATTTTGATACTTCAAGAACAGAGGCGGACCTAATGGCATCGGCATTTCCTACCAGTCAAGCTTTAAGTGATGCAGAGACAAACGGTGGTAGGTCCGATTACGAAAATTGGGGAATAAATATTTATTTTAATGTAAAGATACACATAAATGATGAGGTTCTTCAGAAAGGTCAGGTACGTAGTACTTGCAACCGGTGTGCGTGTATGATCAGTGGCCCTAGTGTGAGTTTCATTTAACCATCTCGATCGAACTCATCGAACGCGCTCGGCGCTTCGATAGGGATTTGTTTTTTGGGTGGAAATCATCAAATAACTTCCCGCTCTTTGTGGAGCAAGACGGCGTGTCAGACTTTTACTGCCTAAAACCCACCCGTGTACCTTCTGTTGCCTTTGTGCCAGGGGCGGCGGTATCTCTTTCGAACAACCCGCACCCCTGGCAGGCCCTTGCGGACTCCACCAGTTGGTGCTGGCATCTCTTGCAAGCGCGCGTGGAACACAACGCGCCGTCCACCCGGGCTTGGTCCTTACCGGGCAGCGAGCTACCCATTACTCGCCGTCCGCAAGCCCGCGCCTACGGTGGCCGGGAATCAGCCTGGGATTCCCGACGCCCAGGGCGTCTCCTGCGGCGACTAAGGCCGTGAGCGCAAGTAGCGTTGTCTACCCTGTTTCCGACTCCTTCAGCTGATTAATTAACTTTTTTGGAGACGTAAAACCATAGACGGAGTACGGACAACTGTCGAATCGTGTAGTAATTCATTCTTAGTTTGGGCCGCAAACTAATCATGGGTCCGTAAGTGATACGGAGTAGGAACCGCCCGTAACTTCGACCGAGATTACGGATTGCGTGCTTAGAGACTACTCTCTAAGCACGAAATCCGTAATCTCGGTCGAAGTTACGGGCGTTTCCTACTCCCTCAGGGCATACGCCCTCAGGTACTGGGGAACACGATAGAGTTTAAGGCTTCTGACTGCCCGTAACTTCAAGGATCTACAACTGACAGTCGGAAGCAGCGGCTTAACGTGCTTTCCGGGGCAAGGACGTGTGGTCTATAGCTAAACGATAGCGTTTTCTATTATATTTCGATTTATAACAAAACTTTTTAGAAAACAAAAATGAAAAAATACTAGAAACAAAACATCTACCTTCTAATTAACCCTACAATAAACTTATTCCCATTTACTGAAAGTTCATTTGCAATCCAGGTCGAATCGACCGGCCGTGTCGGGAATACTCAGCGAACGGAGGGTTGAGATATTTTAATTTATAACTAATCAGAACGCAGCGGCGGCGTTGCCAATGTTTATATGAACGTGAACATTGGAGGGTTAAAATGGAATAAAGTGGCTTTTAGTGTTTTTACACGATTAGGTTATAAGGGTTATGACATTGGCAGTTTATGCTTAATAAGCAGAGATGGGATATTCGGATGCATATTCACCTAAAGTTGAGATGTTGGCTAACATGGATTGCACTTTTGTATCGAAAAAGTCTTAATTTAGGTAAGTTACCTATTTGTTTATTTTTTGTTTTAACTAATACAAACCACCCCTCCTCCAGTACATACACATATTTGTATCGGGTTAAACATTAATTTTAAATTAATACACATCTGAATAGTTATGCAATCCAAGGATCCCGGGGTTTTTTCATAAATATTACAAATAATTAAAAAGCCGCTTCCATACTTTCATAGCTAAAAATTATGTTTGGGTAAATATGCATCCGAATATCCGATCTCTGTTGATAAGCCACCTAAACTGACCTTGAATTCGAGTACTTTTAAGTGGATTACAAGGAGGCGACCCTCCTGACGTGGTACTCACCACTGTCTGAAACCAGAGACATCGCAGGCGTCTTCATCATCAGCCTATACTGTTTCCACTACTGGGACGCAGGCCTCCTCTGTGTGAAGGACTGGGTCGTAATCTACTACGCACGCCCAGTGCGGGTCGATAGATGTAACATGTTTACGAATTTTTGGTTCCAGCACTTTGGCACCATAGTTTCTGTTACCGTTTTGAGAGCAGTGGTGATTAAATAATTTTCAATTTTACATAAAGTAAAGCCCCTGCCTGGATCCGAACGTACGACCTACAACTCGTAAGTCACGGTCATTACCACTGCGCCACCACGGCTCGCATTGCAAACGCATAGATAAACTTAACATGTCTCATGAGCTGCAACGCTGCTTCGTGGCAGTAAGTCAACGCACTGTTTAAGGCGAATCTAGTTGCGGGCTCGGAACTCACTGATGGGCCTGGCTAAAAAGCACGCTGTCTCACCAGGCTTCGTGTCCGACAGAGGTAGTATCAGTGATGAGCAGTTAGACGCCTGTCTACACGTAAACGTTATTGAGTGAGAGGCAGGATCATTTATAGTGCAACGGGCGCGTAATAATTTAATAAAAGTCCTTCGGAAGATCGGGTTTTATGAAAAAACTACTGCATAAATCAATGATCAATAAACTTAATTGAATTTTTCGATATTTTAGCTTTGTCAGTACCGACTTGATTTTGGAGATTTTACACTTCTTTTATTACTTATACACGCCTAAATTTAGGTTAAATTAGCAAGAAAAACGAATCTTTGTTCGCTCCTAACTTCATAATGGCTTTTTATTATTCTTTTTCCGTACAGAAAATTAATAATGAGAAAAAAACACACATGTTTAATTTTTGATGTTGACAGATTGGGGTAGCTTGATGCGCTGGCGTCTGTACATTGTCGAACAGTTGAGCTATACACTCCCGAAGTTTGCATGGAAAAAATGTCGACAAGATTCACCTTAACGCGGAGACTTGGAAATCGAGCAGTGCGTTTTTTCGATGCGCTGGTATGTCCTCTGTTGGATTCTCAATGCTCGGTTTAGCACCGAGAGTCGGAAATCCAGTGCGCGATAAAAACCCGCCACGATCTTCCTTATGTCCGTGCGAACGTCATCGAATAGGTGTCGTGGTAAAAATCAAAATCAAAAGTCATTTATTCAAATTAGGCTGAGAATCAGCACTTTTCGAACTTCAAAATACATAAGACAGTCCCCGAAAACGCCCACCCTTCACCACTTCCTAGTGCTTTAGCTGGGAAGAAGAAATGGTGCAACAAACTCCCCGTAGAACTCCTGGTAGAACTGCAACACAAAAAGCCCTACAAGATCCTACTAAAAAGGCTGATGTGACAAACAAAACACAACCTTAAAAACCTTAATTTGCTTAAATGCTATCACAAAATAGCCCTAGCAAATATTAAACCATTACCGAATTCAGTCAAGCAATTTCTGATCAAATTCAAAAATACAATAACCACCTGTATTGAACAATTTCCCGCTGCTATTGGATAATGGCCGACGGAAATGACGTCGCGATGACGTCACAGCACTTCCGGGAGACAGCCTACCCAGGCAATCTGGAGTTCAGTCTGCCAATATGTTGCTATGTCAATGGGGAATTATGAGAAATTGCTTGACGCATTTATAAGCTGTGTTGTGTAAACATGTTTTGTAGGTTACTATAGCTTTGCCTCGCGGTTTCACACGCCTCGCTCGGCTCCTAAGGATCGCAGCGTGATGTTAAATAGCCTATAACCTTCCTCAAGATTTGGGCTATAAATTGTAAAATGTTTTTTAATTCGTCTGGTAGTTTAAGAGATTAGAGAACAAACAAACAAACATACTCTTCAGCTTTATTATTATTGTTTTTACTTTATTATTATTTTGTCTTTTTCAGGTAAGTTCCAGACTTCTAAAATACAAGTTAAAGTAGTGAGTTTATTTTATGATAATTTACTCTGATAAACATCGCTATTTATTTAGTAATAATTGTTATTTTATTAATAATTTACACATTACTTAGTTAAACACAACACAAAGCTAATAATATGTACAGGTATATAAAAAAGAAAATAATCATAATGCATCAAAAAATAAGTCCGCATCGTTGTCAACGGGAAGAGTGCCCAAAAGGCTGGCAGCATTGCCACGTTGTATGGCAATGCTGATTCTTTGGCCGAAATATAGGCCAGCCCTTTGGTCACGTGAAGAGTCAAATTTATTTATTTAGTTGAAATCTGAAATCGGTGGTAAAATTAAATCGGACAACAGACTCAGACTTCTGAAAATAATCGAATGATATTTGTCAGTATTTCTGTTAATTAATCTGTTGGTAACTTTTCTACAGCTTTTTTTAAATCAGCTGGTTTTAAACCCTTATCGTATTTTAGGTTGCACATCCAGTACACGCGATGTAGTCTTAGCTATTGTATATCTTGAAAGCGAATTTGTGACTTGGACCGTCTTAATGTTAATGTAAAGGCTGCTTGTCCACTGCGGTGTAATAACTGTAGTTCTTTACTTTATTTAGGCTCCTTTCTCGTATGGTCTCGAGCTTTACGAGAATATCTATGCAAAATATGTCTATTCTGTAAATTTCACTGCTCACCTCACTCAAGTGAGCGCACACAATTCGTTTGTGAACTCATTTGTTTTAAAGTAAATCATCCGCGATGATTTACTTTCGTCGATGATTCCGTTCGAATTTTGAAAATTTAGTTTAGAGAACATCAGCCCTGATTATAAAGACGAATTATACAGGGTGTAATTATCATACCTATAATGATCTTAGTTCAATTTCATCGCGGATTCACAACGAGACACCGTTTGAATTTCAAAAAGATGTTAGTGAAATAGAGAATGACACTGACTGGAAGGATAACTTACATTGCTTAATAAAACAAACGAGCATCATTAACTTATATAAGCATTCACTTCTTTACATAGTACCCGTATAAAACAAAGTCCCTTTTCGTGTCTGTACGCTTATATCTTTTAAACTACGCAACGGGTTTTAATGCGGTTATCATCAATATACGGAGTGATGCAAGAGGAAGGTTTATATTTATATAAATAAAAATAATAGTTTAAAAAACTAAAAAACACGCTTTAAAAACCAAACTAAAAAGGAGAAATTAATTTAATTTAAAAAGCGTGGGGTGCTTGACATTCATTGATTATAAAAATACCTCAAAAACGTGTTTTTTTTTCTAATTTTTTTTTATTATTATTGAATTGTCATCGGTCCTCGACAAGTTTACAAAGTTTCAATGAAATCTGACCGTTTAAAGTGGGTCAAAATCGCGCTCAAAGGAGTCGGTTACATAAAAACATACAAACAAACAAACATACAAGTGAAGCTAATATAAAGCGTGTAAAAAGAAAAGTCCTGACCGACTGACTTATCAACGCCCAGCCCAAAACCCTTGGACCTAGAAAGCTGAAATGTTGCACAGAGGTTCCCTTTTTAATGTAGACAAGGAATAAGGAAGGATTTTTTGAAATTCAACCCCTAAGTGAGTTAAATAGGGGATGAAAGTTCCGCGCCGGCGAAACCACTGGTAAAAGCTAGTCTTAATATAAATTGCATCTCAAGACTTGACCAGACCACGTTACACCCCAGTGGTTAGCAGCACTAACCCGTCACTATTCTCGTTGGCAGTGTTTCAGGGCATAAATTGGCACACGCGATAAAACTGGTGGCGCGGTCAGCGACACGAGCGGCTAGAATTGTGTAAGATTGTGCCTTCTTATTTTATTAGAGGTCTTGTATGCTTTGGTTGGGTTGGGCCGTTATTTTTGTAAGTGAATCGGACAGTTAAGGAGTTTTTCGGGTTGAGTGCGAGAATTGGCAAAACGGAGCACTGTTCGGATCTATTTGGTGGCTGTATTTATGTCTGGTGTATGCGACTTTCATAATGTAGTTATAATCTCTTCTTCGTACTGTGTCGATAGCAATCTAAAAACAGTCATCCCAGAATTTGGCTACGAGTTTGGCATTTTCAGTAGCGTTCATCAACTCCTGTAGCCTGCAGACAGAAAGGCACGCTGGACAAGATATTAAATGCCCCATTGTTTGTGGGACAGAACCACATTTACACTCCAAGGCGGAGTCATCTGTGAATCTCCACTTTAGCAGGTTCTCTTTACTTCGGCCTACCTGAGTCGTGAGTCCATTTAAAGACTTCCAGTGAAGGCAACTCGTGTCCAGGTGCGGGATTTTCAGCAGGTGGAACGAATGGGTTTGGTAGGGAAGCACCAAACCCATTCATCATTAACATAATGACAGCCTTGTTGGTCTAGTGGTGACCAGTGCTGAGCATGAGGTCCTGTGTTCGATTCCCAGGTCAGACAAAGTGTTATTGGGTTTTTCTATCTGGAATTTTTCAGTAGCAGCCCGGGGCCCGGATTAGTACCTGGTTGATTGCAATAGGCTCGCCCATTATTACGTGATACTTAAACAAAACTGGAGAAATGTGCATGTACTTACTATTAGTACTTTTTGCTTAGTAAAGGCGACAGGTTTTGAGGGACTCGTTATCTATTGTCAGCACATGAAGAGTCTCCAAGGCCTCTGGAGCGCATCAGGATCAGGGCACTCGAGCTTTTGCACAGCGTTCTAGAAGATCAATTGAGTTTTTATTGACTTCACTGTCGTCTTTTCATATCGATTATTATTTAACGTTCTCCTACTATTTTCGTTTATGATTACTTTCTATGTTCGTTCCAATTTATTCTGACATTTAACCACAACCATATGTTTCCAAATTGCAAGTCCAATCAAACAGACAACTCCTCAGCTCCATCATAGACTTAACCCAGCTAACTGTTAGCTACCTGTACGCAAAGTTTCAGTAAGTTAGTTTCAAGTTCAGTGAGTAGTTGCTCGGTTACAATAACCGTTGTTATTATCTATTCAGGCAGGGTCGGACCAGTTAATTTGTTTTCTTCGAGGCACGGATCGATGGCAGTCCGCGCGTGATGCCAGTCTACATTGTTGTACGGTACGGCTTTTTGTTGTGACGGAAAGTAGAAGAGTATACAGGTTGAAATTGAAAACATGCGACAAACCGAAATGGGAGATTGTACTCATCATTATGAACAACTTTTACTAAGGGACCAAAGATGCAATCGCGAAAAAAAAACATCTGTTCCCTACATTTATGTTCGCATGACTCGTCAAAATGTAGGGAACAGCTGTTTTTTTTTTTGCGATTGCATCTTTGGTCCCTTAGTAAAAGTTGTTCATAATGATGAGTACAATCTCCCATTACGGTTTGTCGCATGTTTTCAATTTCAACCTGTAGTTTTTTACACGCTTTATATTAGCTTCACTTGTATGTTTGTATGTAACCGACTCCTTAGAGCGCGATTTTGACCCACTTAAACGGTCAGATTTCATTGAAACTTTGTAAACTTATCGAGGACCGATGACAATTCAATAAACAATTTAAAAAAAAGGAAAAAACATCACGTTTTTGTAGTTAGTAGAACTAAAAAATAGAAAATAAATAATAGTTTAAAAAACTAAAAAACACGCTTTAAAAACCAAACTAAAAAAGGAGAAAATAATTTAAATCAATTATAAAGCGTGGGGTGCTTGATATTAATTGATTATAAAAATACCTCAAAAAGCTACTCTAGGAATCTGGTGAATCCGCGATCTGGAGTACAATATCAATTTCCATAAGATTTGTGTGACAAATTCAATGGTAAAAGTTTGTAGGTACTGCTACAGCCTACAAAATGTCCAATAATTAAAGTTAAAAAAACCTTATATTTTTGCCGTAAGCGTGTAACCGTGTACTCGTATAACTTCCTTTCAATATTTTTAACGCACACTCGAAAAAATTAAATCACCCATTTCAGAGCACACACGGCACAAACAAAAAAATTCTACTTTTAACACCAAAAAAAACATCCTTTACAAATGAACCCCCCACTCGTCCCGTGGTACAACGCGACCCAACCCTGGCGTGTCTACGTGTCCTTAACCCTAACGCTTGTAATTCAGAGCGCCGCGCAATTGTGTTACCGAACACTGTTTCATCTACTGCGGACACCCCTTATTGGCACTCCGCGTTTTAGGGTTCCGTGGGGCGAAAAATGTAATGATAAGAGGTGTGTGATTGTTTTATTTCGTGATAAGTATGTCATTGGTAATGGACTGGAAGTAGCAGTGTCAGAAGACGAAATTGTTGATATTGTTTGTCGGACTTGGATCACGTCGGGGTCAAACGCCTGATTTTACGGGTTTGGCTACCTACCCTACACAAATTGCCCTGCATCAAATAACACGATTCCTACCGGCTTTCCCTCCGGTGATTCGTATCTCTACCGCTTTTGAAAAATGGCACGGCAATAGTAGTGTACTCTACGGGTATTTAATTCGCCATAACATTCAAATAAAAACATTTCTAAATTAACCCAGCGCCAAAACATCATAATCGGGAACTAAAAGTTCATGTACAACAGCGATCTCGTAGTGATGTCACTTTAGGTCACGTGGCACGGCTTGATATTTGATGAGAGCAAGCCGCTGTACAACGGGTTACGATAGAGACGGATATAGCAAAAATGCGTCAGCGAGAACGAGATGGAGGAATATTGCACATATGTATTTGGTATATGAATTTTAGAATGATAGAAAATATTATTTTTTGATAAGTCAGTAGGTTAAAGCCGGCTTCGCGCCGGCTTCCTTCTTAGAAAAATTTACACCGCTGCTAACTAAGTAAATAGCACTGACAGGAAGTTATTATCAGATCATCAACATATCATTATTCATCATTCTCCAGCCTTATCCCAATTTATTAGTGGTCGGCGCATCATGTTTTTTTTCACACTTCTCTATTAGTCGTCATCTCCGTAGTCACACCCTTTCTAACCATCCTCCTTTTGCGAAGTAGTAATGGTCGCGAAGAGGGAGGCGGCGCACGTGAGGAAGAGGCAGTTTATGCGCCCTCACGGCCCTGGAGATGCCTTGGGCGTCGGGAATTCCAGGCTGATTCCCGGCCACCGTAGGCGCGGGCTTGCGGACGGCGAGTAGCTTTTTGAGGTATTTTTATAATCAATTAATGTCAAGCACCCCACGCTTTTTAATTGAATTAAATTATTTTCTCCTTTTTTAGTTTGGTTTTTAAAGCGTGTTTTTTAGTTTTTTAAACTATTATTTATTTTCTATTTTTTAGTTCTGCTAACTACAAAACGTGTTTTTTTCCCATTTTTTTTTTAATTAGTAAATTGTCATCGGTCCTCGACAAGTTTACAAAGTTTCAATGAAATCTGACCGTTTAAAGTGGGTCAAAATCGCGCTCAAAGATTCCGTTACATACATACATACAACCCGAGCTAATAATTATTTATAAATATTATAAATACGGGGAATCAGAGTTCGATTTCGGAGAGGGAGCCTGAGAAACGGCTACCAGAACCAAGGAAGGCCGCAGGCGCGCAAATTACCCACGGAGAGTTACATACTGACATACTGACATACAAGTGAAGCTAATATAAAGCGTGTAAAAAAAACCCCTGTCTTACCATATCGTCATTCACACAGTCCATCCATCGTTTCTTTGGTCTCCCCGTACTCTTATAGCCATCGACGTTCATACTCAAAACATTCTTCACGACGTTTTTACTGTCCTCCGTATCACATGCCCATACCATGACAACTGATTTCCACACAATTTTTCAGGTATCGGTCATCGGTGCCACTTTCAGGCTTCCTGTTATGTACTCATTTCTTATTCTATCCATCCATGAATCACCACATATCCCTCTTAATCTCATCTCAGCTACATGCAATTGCCTTTCATTCACCCCTTTTGTTGCCCAACATTCTGATCATATTATATACAGGAAAAGTTTTTATTCAGTGCGCTAACTGTAACCATGAATTCAGCATATTCTAGACTCCCAGCGCAGAAATTTTTCGTCGGTTATGCAAAAAAAAACCAGTTGTTCCATACATTTTGACCGCGTAGGTATTGCACTTTTCTATTAAACAGCTGATTTTTTTTGTAAAACCGTCGGAAAATTTCTTCGCTGGGGGGGGTCTAGAATGGTATGCTTAATTCATGGTTAAAGTTTGCAAACTGAGTAAAAACTTTTCCTGTATATATTAAGTGGAAAAAATACGTATTACTGAAGGTAACTCAAAAATCACTAATCAAAAAATATTTTTTCAAATCGGTTTATGAATGACGGAGTTATGAGGTAACAAAAAAACCAACCGAATTAAGAACTCCTCCTTTTTTGAAGTATTTATACACATAAGTACATTTTAACTTGTGAATAACAGCTACAGTCTACAGAACATAGCAGCTAAGACGTTAGCTAGCAATCTAAGTAAGTGCTAAGCTTTAAATCCTCTTAAACCATTGCAGTCTATCTGCAATAGCTCGAACCGTTGTGTTGTTCACATCACTTCGAAATTTGAACGGTGTCCCGTTGTGAATCCGCGATGATTTACTTTAAAAACAAATGAGTTCGCTTTCAAATTGAGTGCGCTCACTTGAATGAGATGAGCAGTGAACTTTACAGAATAGCAGTACCTACTGATACATGTTTCGCTTACGCACGACATAACTTCAATACCCAATATTAAACTACGCAAGACACCAAACCAATACGGAACCCGCTTCACACAAAGGTACACGCCAAAAATTCGCCAAATTACAGACGCAATGAATGAAACAGCTCTCCAGCTCTCGATTAACTGTTTCATCCTACAGAACCCCCCTCTTTTATCCTCTTTCAGGGTTCTGTGTTGAAAACCCCTGTTTTAGAGCATTGATTGTGTCCATCTGAGTGAAAGGGGAGGTGTGGCGTGAAAAATCGAGATCTGTTCGTTTGTGGGCTCAAAAGTGTGTGATGGAGAGGCATTTTGATGAAATGCTATTGTTTTTGAGTTTCTACTTTGTTTTGTAGCATGGTCTGTTTACGTATTTGTTGTTACAAAAGGGTTGTTCTGTTGAGATAGGTCATATAACTAAATAAATTTAACCCGTCGCGTGTCTAATTAGCAGACACAATAGAAATTCTATTGTTATAACACATGGTGTACACTTGACGTGCGCAGAGTTATCAAAGCCTTTTATTCCACGCAACACATAATACGGTATATTTAAATAAATAAATAACTTTGTTCTGTCATTTTGATCTACTGGGTGAGTAAATCTTTAAACATTAATTCGAATACATTGATAGTTCAATTATAACATTTAGAACTGTAAAATTCTCCCCATAAACTTAAATTCACGCCTGTTGTCCTCGAAAAGTTAGGCAGAGATGTATAAAAACCACTCAGCTCATAAGACCTCATCCATCGCTTTCCATCAGGCGTGATCGAGGTCAAGAGCAGGCCCATTCAACACTAAAAAAAACTATTTAGTGTCTGCTTAACTTTTGCCAAACTTTGTTGAGATCGGCTTCCATTATAACCAAATGCAGCTGAATACCAGTAAAATAAAATAATAAAATAAACGCCTTCCTCATCTGTTCAGAAGCTGATCTTGCAATTATCTTAGTTCTCCACACAATGCTAAACACAGAAACGGCGTGAATATAAGTAAAGGCAAACACGTAATGACGTCAGTATGGGCGGAGGGCACACGATCGTTCCCATGACGACACTAAACTCCAGCCTTGTGTACTCGCCCTAATGATATTGTGGCTTTCCAAATATTGTGCGGAAAAAATACTTTTGGACTCTGTTGATGTATGTTTTTTTGTAGTTAATCATTGGTTGGAAACGTCCTTTTGAAGTGGTTTTTCTGGTTAAGTTGGTACTTCCACCATAGGTACTTGCTTAATACGTCACTCAGCTTTTCTTAATCAGCTTACAATGTTCGAGAGTTGACGGAGCGGGCTGTAATCCATCACGCGGGCCCAGTGCAGGTAGGTAGATGTCACATGTCTTCGAATTTTTGGTTCTAGGACATGCCGGTTTCCTCACGATGTTTTCCTTCACCGTTTTGAGTGCAGTGGTGATGAAATTATTTACACAAACTAAAGCGCCTGTCTGGGTTCGTTACCACTGGACCACCATTGCACTTGCCATTTCGCAAAACAATGAAACAACAAAAAAGTGATTAGTCAGTTTTTAACTCCAATCATTTTATTGGAAGTGCGTCTTTGTATCTCTATTACAGAACCTTTATACAGGGTGAATTTTTAGTCATCGTCCAAATTTTTCAAGGTGATAGTACCGGTGAAATTGATCAACTTTCTCCAAGGAACATGGGTCGAAATATGAAAAAAAAATTCGGACCTCCCATACAAAATCGATCAGCTGACTATTGATTTTGTATGCGAGGTCCGAATTTTTTTTTCATATTTCGACCCACGTTCCTTGGAGAAAGTTGATCAATTTCACCGATACTATCACCTTGAAAAATTTGTATGGTGACAAAAAAATCAGCCTGTATATGTGTATTTTCCAATAAGTTTCTGGAAGTGTTTGAAAAATCTCTATCTACCCGCAAATAAAATCTCCGTGGTTGCACTTGACAAGTAGGTCGCCGAGCTTGCCTGGCTGCGTCCTACCCTAGCATTTTATTGCTGACTACCCTCCGTCTACAAATATGAACCTAGGTGCTGACGCTTGCTTATCTTTCCATATATCTTTTTTTCTGTCATTACCTTTGTGCATTCGTGTTGGTTTGCAAAAATATTTGCAATTTCTGCATCTCGGGGTATTTATCTCTGCATTGTTGGGGTATCTGTGGTTGATAGCAGTTTTTTTAATGATATTTGCTGCTGTTTTATCGGTTTAGGGGCAATATCGATAGTCTTAGGTTCTATATTCCGTTTCAGACCCGTAATTGTCATGATAGAGATGTTCGTATGACGACCGAGGAGGCTTTGGGACCCGGACAGATACGACGGGGTCTTGATGTGTAAAGCACGTTTGGTAAGGACTAATGTTGTGTGGCAAGCAGTTTTAGATTTTTAGCTATGTCTTTAGGACTCGCAGACCTTCAAAGTTTCAGATCTTTTTCGTGTGTGTGCGTTCTTTTTTATCGGTCTTCCATCTGATATTATCAATTGAAGCCGCTTTTTGTGTCTGTCTATGTGACCGCGTTGTTTTTCTAAACTACCTACAGCACCGATTTTGATTCCGGTTTGAATATCAGTAAGAGATTTTTTTCCGGAAGGTGTGTGTCTTGTGTATTATAAATAAATAAATTTATTATACATAAATATAATCGTAAAATAAGTGGAGAACGGTTAGACGATTTGGCTGTTATTTTTTTGTTAATGATCGTTATAGTCCGCATTAGGTTTTCATGGAAAGAAAAAGTGGGAAATCTAAACGTCCAATTTTTGTATTTTTAGCTATTTAAATTTGGACAGGACTATACTCCATTTGAAATAAGATTTGACATTTAAATAAACCTTTATTACAGTACGTTCAACTGATTCTGACTTCTATTGCGTTGGTAGTATGGTAAATGTCATCTGCAGTAAACAGTTAGTATTGTAACCACTTTTTTGCTTTTAATGCCATCCTTATGCCTCCGGAATAGAATCAAAATCAGGTAAACGGACTGTAAGAAAGGTTTGTTTAAATGTCTAATCTTATTTCAAATGGAGTATGTCTGTCGACCTGTACTACCAGTAGCTCCGTACAAAATAATTCATTCTTCAGCAATTAAAATCACAATAGAATTGGTATCTGTCGGTGACTGAAGTGGAACATGCTCATATTCCTCACTGGTTTTATTGCTGAAATCTACCGGTTAGAGATACGGGCGACAGGTGCTAGATTTTGGAACATGCTATCCTTTGTAAAATTTTATGATTTATTTCACTCGCGTTTTAGTACAAACAACTACTTCATGATATATATATTTTTTGAGGTTGGGAAGTCATCAAATAACTTCTCCCGTTCTGGGTGGAGCAGGAGGGCGTGTTAGACTTTTACTGACTAAAACCCACCCGTGTTCCCTCCGTTGCATGTGTGCCAGAGGCGATGGTATTTCTTTCGAACAACCCGCACCCCTGGCAGGCATCGGCCCTTGCGGGGTCCACCGGTTGGTGCTGACATCTCTTAGTCGACATTTAAACGGACGTAATTTCGCGAAGGGATTTTTTCGTGCACTAGATTTTGAACTCTCAGTGTTTAACCGATCATTCAGAATCCAACATGAATGACTGCAGCGCGAATGTGTCTCAGCGCCTCGATAAAACACAGTGTTTGATTTTCAACTCTCGGGGCGCTAAGCAGAGCTTTGAAGATCCAGTGCGCGATACGATTTTATTACGTCTGTGTAAATGTCGACTTAGAATAGAGTCATCCTACCAGTCGAAGCTTAGTGTCGAATCGCGTCAATAGCCGTTCAGAAGTAAACTTCTAAACGGTTTCGTATACAGGATAAGTTTTTAATCAGTGCGCAAACTGTAACCATGAATTCAGCACATCATCACTTATACCTATACAAAAAAAAAAATCAGCTGTTTCATACAAAAGTGCAATCCTACGCGGTCAAAATGTATGGAA
The DNA here is from genome assembly GCA_947359405.1 of Antitype chi. NCBI lineage: Eukaryota > Metazoa > Arthropoda > Insecta > Lepidoptera > Noctuidae > Antitype > Antitype chi. The sequence continues at coordinate 7,704,686 of OX375836.1, forward strand.
CAGATTTTTTTTTTTTTTTTTTGTATAACCGACGAAAAATTTCTGCGCTGGGGGGGTCTAAAATGATATGCTGAATTCATGGTTAAAGTTTTCGCACTGAATAAAAACTTTTCCTGTATAGTTTCGTCACCATCTGCATAATAAAAACATGTCGAGGGTAAGAAGTCAGCAGGTCCGCTACCAATGGAATGCCCTAGGTGCACAAACGTCTGCTGTCTGCCGATCCTTTTCCCAACTATCTTGGGGTCGGCTTTCAGTCTAACCGGATGCAGCTGAACACCAGTATTTTACATGGAGCAATTGCCTATCTGACCTCCACAGCCTAGTTACCGGTTAATACGATACCCCTTGACTGGTTGTCAGACTTTCGGGTTTCTGACGACCCGTAACTACTGTCAAAGATCCAAGGCATGGAGGGGTCTTGTTATGTAAGCAAAATATTTACCCATCCACGGACCAACCCCAGCAAGCGTAACTGAAACTGATCGATCGACTCGTGCAACTTTTATTATTAGGTACTTAGCCACAAGCCCAGGGTGTACTAACGGGGTCTCTTTTTTTTGTCGATACTTCTGATGCACCCTCATCAAAGTTGTAACAGACAAGTTTTGCTTTTAATAGGCGAAATATGAATAGTTACGTACCGTCATAAAATTATTTGCATCACTCGCGAATATAACTCGACTTAAATAGGTATGTAGGTAAAACGATTCATAGTCAATTGAACTCCTAAAGGAGCCAGTTGACATACATAAGATGGCTATGTGACCCAGATGCGTCAAGTACCAGGTACGGGCTTTTTATGGCCAATCTATTTACGTATCGACGTCTAAGGTTAAACTTCCAACTTCTTAAGGCGATATATGCTCACGACGTACATACAGTTGTGCTATTCTGTCAAGATCACCTGCAGGCTTAGCACGAGCACCGTTTTGTCGACGGAAGAGTAGACAATAAATAATAGTTTAGAAAACTAAAAAACACGCTTTAAAAACCAAACTAAAAAAGGAGAAAATAATTTAATTCAATTAAAAAGCGTGGGGTGCTTTTTGAGGTATTTTTATAATCAATTAATGTCAAGCACCCCACGCTTTTTAATTGAATTAAATTATTTTCTCCTTTTTTAGTTTGGTTTTTAAAGCGTGTTTTTTAGTTTTTTAAACTATTATTTATTTTCTATTTTTTAGTTCTGCTAACTACAAAAACGTGTTTTTTTTTCTCATTTTTTTTTTTTTATTATTGAATTGTCATCGGTCCTCGACAAGTTTACAAAGTTTCAATGAAATCTGACGGTTTAAAGTGGGTCAAAATCGCGCTCAAAAGAGTCGGTTACATACAAACAAACAAACATACAAGTGAAGCTAATATAAAGCGTGTAAAAATGACGTTCCGTGTAGACAGTTGAAAGTTTTCTACTGTCTTTAGCATGGCGATGGTCAACTTGGTCAGGTGGGGGGGGGGGGGGGGGTACTCCGATGAGATGCAGTGCGACTGTGGGGCCACATCGCAAACTATGCTCCACCTCTTGTGGTGCTCTCTGTGCGCTAACACCTGCAATATCGAAGGCCAACGATAACGCTGTCTAAGTAGCAGAATTCTGGTCGAAGCTCGTTTAAAATCAAGAATCGGAATCATCGACACGACGAAGAAGAAGCATGGCGATTACAAAATCAAATTTTCTTCACTACCATAAACAATTGTCAGTTGTCAGTGTGATTTTGACAGTTTGGCATAGAAGACTTTCTTCTGAAATAGTCTACGGTCTAGACTGATTGTGCGACGTCAAAAATGGAGAAACGAAATGTCACTTTGTATAGCTGTGTCTATTCTACGTAGAAATAAAAAGCGTCATGTTAAGCCTGCTGGAACCTCACTACAGTGAGTGCACACAATTCGAAGGCGTTATTCCAGAATGCTTAGGCAGAGTTGTCCCTTAGTACACTGATATTATAGGCAGTAATGTTTAAGTTCCTTGTAATAGGGTCGAGACTGTTGCCATCAACCGCGGAATAACCAGACTCCAAGTTGCTAATAAAGAATTACCCAATGGAAAAAAAAAACAATAACAATTTCTCTGACCTGCAGGCTTAGCATGACGCTTTCTATTTCTACTCTACTGTAGAATAGAAATCGCTTGTCTGCAGTTCTCAGTGAAAAACTGTCAACTGTCTATACGGAAACGTCATTTTTGTCTACTCTTCCGTCGACAAAACGCTTCTCTACGGTTCTCGTGGTATAAAGCCTGCAGGGCATCGAAACCAGCACCTCCTGCTCAGTATTTGCGCTTGCGTGCACTAGACCAACGAGGCAGTCAAGTGAACGAAGTGAGCTTCTACTTCATAACCACTTATCAACTGCCTCAATTGCTTCATCATCTGCCTAGCCTTTTCCCAACTATGTTGGGGTTAGCTTCCAGTGTACCCGGATGCAGCTGAATAGGTACCAGTATTTTCTTAAAGCGACTGCTTATCTGACCTCCACAACCCAGTTACTGAGTAACACGATACCCCTTGGTAAGGCTAGTTGTCAGACAACCCGTAACGACTGTCAAAGATCCAAAATTATATAAGACCAACGGCGTAACATGCTTTCCGAGGCACGGAGGGGTCTCGGTATGTAAAGATGGTCACCCATCCAGGTACCGACCGCGGCAAGCGTAGCTTAACCGGAATTTGCTCATGCTCCTCTTCTTATCTACTCACTTATTCTTCTATATTCTGATAGAGAATTGATGTTCGCAATACATTTCCTAAAGGAATCCTTGCACATGGTCACAGCACTGACCCAGATGTGTCACGAGCCAGGTACTGACCATTTTATGGTGAATTTATTTACGTACCAGTTTGGAAGGCGCAGAGCTCCGTGCATGCGATCGTTTTAAGCAAATTACTGCAAAAATATTGATGTTATTGGGACTTCTCCATAACATAACATCAGGCCTGTACTCCCTGTAGAGGTAGGCAGAGTTGTATAGTACCCACTACTGTACGTTTCGCCAGTTCCATTAGAACGTCGGTATATATTTTTTAAATAAATTATTTATTTTTAAACGATAAGCTCGCATTGACCACTAAGTATCTCACCTGCACTGCATAGCTATTCACAACTTTTCGACAACCTATCTTATCGAAAATGACAAATGACGATTTGATTGACAAAAATTTTGGCTATTGGATTTTTGTATCCTATAAAGTTCACTGCTCACCTCACTCAAGTGAGCGCACACAATTCGAAAGCGAACTCATTTGTTTTTAAAGTAAATCATCGCGGATTCACAACAAAACATTATTCGAATTTCGAATAAATGTTTAGAGAATAGCACTGGTGATTGAAAAGACGCATTCAGGCTGCAACGGCTCATATACAGGCTGTTATTATAAAACCTTAGTTCAAATTCAAACTAGCTACTAAACCAAACCGCAGAAATTACCACCATACATATAATTTAAGGTAATTCTCCCCTTGTTAAACCCGTGCCGCGTATTTCACTCAACCCACTTGTTTATTAAGGTATAAACACAATGAGAGCTACGCTTGCGGAATGTTAACACGGCCCTAATCATTTGCTACGTGATACTAAAATACATCTAATTGATTATGAATATGAATATTATGTTATAATGATTGCTTCGTTTGTCGCTGCTGTGGGGTGTGGTTAGAGACTCAATTGGTTGTTTGTTTATGTTGTGTTACATTATTATGTTATCCTGTCAAAATAAGGATGGAAATTGCTTCTGCGGTGCACTCGGACACCGAACAATTGGCGACTTAATGTAATTAAGTATAATTAAGAGTAAATTAATTAATACTTAAATATAACTGGCGAAATGTGGGAGTACTACAGGTTCACATTTGCCAAACCTTTCCGGGAGACAAGGCTAGATGTTATGATATGTATGTGTTATGATTATATGTGAGACCGATGGTCATCCCAGCCCCTGCTTTCCTGAGTGGCCAATATTTTACCTCTGAATAAGCTATTCTTATATGCACAGTTCGCGCTGACACGAGTGAAGAATAGACCCGTCGAATAAATGTTTCTAACTTTGTGAGTTTGTTGTGCCCTTTCCTACATTCTGAGAAGAAACACCGAAACAAACTCTTAAGGTCAGGGTCCTGTGTTTGTGTACCTGCCTATATCTACTTGATGGATTTAGGCCTCACTTCGAAACTCGAACGGTGTCTCGTCGTGGATCCGCGATGATTTACCTTAAAATCAAATGAGTTCGATTTTCGAATTGTGTGCGCTCACTTGAGTTAGGCTCTAACTGAGTTTTGAAGAGTCGAACTTTGGTAAATTTATGACCTTAAAAACGATTGCAATGTTGAAAAGTCAGGCTTGACAAAAAGTGTACCTGCCTATATCTACTCTATACCTACTCGATGGATTTAGGCATCACTTTGAAATTCGAACGGTGTCTCGTTGTGATTCCGCGATGATAATCTTTAAAAACAAATGAGTTCGTTTTTCGAATTGTGTGCTCTCACTTGAGTGAGGTGAGCAGTGAACAGCCGAGCTATTCTGTTCAAATCTCACCTTGTGAATACTTAGGTGAAGTGAACTTTCCACCTAATGCTAGGGATTGACCCTACTTTCAGCTTACTTCACCTACCGTTTTATGGCGATATTTGTACAGAATATACAGGCTGTGCAGAGTATAATTTAGGTAGGTTTATGACATTAAAAACGATTGCAATGTCAAAATGTCTGGCTTCTCCAAATATAACAAACTTTTAAGGTCAAGGTCTCTTTCAGAGTCTGAAACCTACCTTTAGCTACTCCATATGAGGCTCGGTCTCTGTTGTGTACATACTCATGTGCTGTAAGTACACAATTTACAACCGTTATTAGCCCATGTTTGAACGGTTTTACAGCTGCCCATACATTGGATCCCTTAGCTTAGGGATCGAGGGCCGGCAGAGCGATAACCCTTACCAAGGATCGTTTGAGGTGACATTCAATATATGTAGAGATCGTTTACTTTTAAACTGCGTGCAGTTTGCCCCTGTACTGAATCTTGCATACACTTTTCAAATGTTTGTATAGAAATTTTAGTGTCGGGCTGTTTTAAGGCAAGCGATCTCTTCCTGCTTAAATGCACTTCTATGCTCTTCCGTAAAGTTGTAAAGTTCACTTGAAACCTCACCTCGCTGCCTATTGGCAATTTCGGACTAAGTTAAAAGTGTCGAAACTCCTCCAACAGTCTTTCAATTCGGAGCATATCAAGATAATTTACTACAGGACTACGTTCGTCTCGGATTTTATAGAATAAAGGCTCTCCCACACAGGCGCGTTATTATCGGTCGATAATACCGGATGCGTTATTGCGATATTTGTTTTTAGTACATTATGTATTAGGACGGCTACGAAGTTACACACTGCTGCGATAATAACGACGCAATAGAAGTAGGACGCTTGCGTTCCTCCGTCCTGCGATATTCCGATTGAGTTCTTAGAACATTTGTATTGGGACGCATGCGATCCCACACACAGCTTTGAGAATTTTAGTACTAGTAGTACGTCAAGGACGAAATTTGGTTTTACCGACAGTTACGTGTTCTAAAAATCTATAATATGGATATTAATTTATCATCTGACGAAGAATTTTTAATACTAGCTAGCTAGCGGCGGCGTCCGCTAGGGGATCTATGTTGCACAGTGTGACCATCACAAAAATGGCAAATCAGCCCGACATTAGGGAAAAACCTGCCAAAAACACGAATACGAAATAGAATTATCGGATGATTAAAACGCAGCTGTGTGCAAGGAATCGGGACGCATTATCGCAATAACGCATCCGGTATTATCGACAGATAATACCGCGTCTATGTGGGAGAGCCTTAATGGAGTTCTACTACTGTGAATAGTGTGATAGAATGCCATTCTGTAAAGTTCACAGCTCACCTCACTCAAGTGAGCGCACACAATTCGAAAGCGAACTCATTTGTTTTTAAAGTAAATCATCGCGGATTCACAACGAGACAGTGTTCGAATTTCGAAGTTATGTTTAGAGAATGATGAAGATTAAGTTACAAAGCAATGAAGCGGTCAGTTCTTAGTTATGAACTTAGTTAGTGAATGTAGGTAGATAGTTAGTTAGGGAATACTGGCTATAACAATAACTAGCTTGTCCCCTCGACTTCGTTCGCGCGGAAGTCGCAAGACACCTCATTATAATGTAATGTAATGATGAGTATTACACATGTGGATTACATCATTCGGTGTATACTCAATAGTTTTCGCAGCGCTCGCCAAATAAAATTGCCATGAAGTTTTCATAGAAATTTTCATTTTAATAGGATCCCTAAATTTCTTTTATAATACATTTCGTAAACCTAGAATAGCCCTCGCTACTAGCTGATAATTTAGCTTTCTATAGGTGGAAGAATTAAAAAAAAATATGTTACGTATTTTTGAGTTTATCCGTTACAAACAGAAAATCCAATCTTTCCTCCTTCATACTAGTTTATACCATAGTGAATCAATACAGTGGTGTTAGTAAAGAAAACTGAAAACGTATGTATCCAAATACGTTAGAATATGCGAGACATACTTAGTTCCGCTTCAATCAAATCTTTAATAATCATCTTGATATCCAGTTCTTAGTCCTACAGGAGTATATATAATCTTGCTTATTCCTTGCCTAGAACCACACAACACTTAGTCCAGCTCAATCTCATCCTCCCAGACTACCCACATCTAATAAAAGCAACAAAAAGCCGTCTCACATGTAAGACAAACCGCAAATGTAGTTAAAGGCCTTTCAGACGCGACTGGCGCGTCGCCGCTGCGGTCTGCGCCGAGTGGTCCCTCTATTGATGCCTTATTGAATGTTAGGTCACGTTCATATTGGACGACTGGGCGTTGCGATAGTGGTCGTGATATTATTAGGTGTAAGTCTACAGAAACTTCAATGATATTAGCTATCGATTAATTGGCTGAAAAATGGATAAAAAATATCATCATCATCATCATTCATCATTTCAGCCGAAGGACGTCCACTGCTGGACATAGGCCTCCCCCAAGCTCCGCCACTTCGACCGGTTCTGTGCTAAAAAATATCTCTTAATTATATAGGAAAGTAATTTTAGCTTTAATCTCCTCAACTGACGTGCTTTTTACATACTGCTTATAGATCGCCTTACTCCTTGGTCTATTTATTAGTTGCTCGCCCTAAACTGCTAATTCTAAAATTCTTGTAGTAAAGAGAGTCTAGCTAACGCCACTCTTCTGCAATATCCGATCAATGGCGCGCTTCTCGGACTGTTTACTGACGCATCTAACGTTCATATTGGCTCCTATCTCAACGAGTCAACGACTGAATAGCGGCAAGTGCCTTGTTTAGCAAGAAACCAGCTACAGCTCTGAATTGGTTTACGGAGAAACACTTCGGTTGAACGAAATGCTTGTTCCAGTTACGAAAGCTCCGAAGCTCAGGAGAGAGAAGAATTGACAAAATAACTGCCCCATCTGTCCCCGCCCTTACAAATAATGCCACAGGCTTGCGACTAACCCAATCACAGCAGTTCCATTTGTACGCGACAGTACTCAATGCGCTACTCACGAGAATTACCAACGGTACAGTCATGCACGCTGAATTATAAAATAGTTTTAAGAGATTTTGAAATGGAAGTGTAAAAAAATGTACACTAAAACCTAGTGAGAAAACTTATCTCTGAATTAAAGAAAAGGTCGCGTACATCGGATTGGACTCGAGTTCAAGGGTTCCTTCCATTGGTCGCGATCCTCAAAGAAGAATTATCTAGGTATTAGGAAGAATTTGTTGTGCTTTGATGTTCCTCGTATTCTTGGGGCACCATTCTTATGTTATACGGATCAGCAGCTCGTTTTTTCTCTTATGTGGTGGATTGTATGTCCAATTGTCCTGCCCAGCTCCCATTTATTGGCAGCATTTTGAGCCACGTTCTATACAGACGTTTCTATCGCTTTCCAACAGGCGAAATCGACATCAAGAGTACTTTTGGCATTTAATAATATACTTATAAAACATTTTGTAATAACTCCATATCAATAATTACGAATGATCTGCAATTTGTCTTCAGACCTATTCTTTTGCACTACTAGCCACGTATGCACCAGCGCACACTTTTCTAAAACACAATTGAATTTGTTAAGTGTATAATATATCGTTAGTTGCGCCACTCTGCGGAAATCGTCAACATAATGGTTTTCGTCTAAGGGGAGGACCCTCTCCCTTCTGTGCTTGTCCGAAACAAACTATTAGCGAATGAGACTGTTGATTTACAGTCTTTACTGGCAAGTTCGATAGATTACAAGTTTTTGTCAATTTTACTTGTGCTGTAACTTTCCACATAACTTTCATTTCTGTAGCTAGAGAATCGCTTTTACATCCTTAGCGTTAGCATAATCAGCCTATAATGTTCCCACTGCTGGGACACAGGCGGAGGCCTGACCGATAGGAGTATCGGTAAGCATGTAGCATGCAAGCAAGCATGAAACATGCAGCAGGCATGGTTTCTGTCACGGCTCCGGCGCTGCAGAGCTCCGGCGGTCCCATGCGAGCTTATCGTCGCAGATGTGTTTCACGCTCACCTGCTCCTCAGCTCGCGCGCCGCCTCGCCCCTCCGCGCCTACGCGATTTTAGATAACACTCAAGGGGTAGAGCAAACAAGACTACGTGGAGTCGGTTTCCACCACAAGTCATGTCGATGTCAATGTCACATGTCTTCGAAGTTTTTGGTCACGATGTTTTCCAACACCGTTTTGAGAGCTATGGTGATAAAATAATTTACACAACGTGAAGCGCTTATTTAGGTTTGAACCTAGGACTTACTTCCTAAGAAAGAAAGAATACCGTTTATTTGGACGCAGTCCGTGAAAAACAAAATACAATAACAAAAAAAAATCAATTTGAAGTGATACTCTGTAAAGTTCACTGCTCACCTCACTCAAGTGAGCGAACTCATTTGTTTTTAAAGTAAATCATCGCGGATTCACAACAAAACCTCACCCAAACACACTATAAGCATACGTGGTTCCATTTAATGTCTTACAAAACTAATATATATTTCTTACTCGTTTTTCCGGACATCTAACATGTAACCCAAAGGCAAAGCTGACATATGACTGTAATATAAACCAACAATTGACTTTTCTCCTTGATAAATAGTCCTTCCACATGTTTCCTCGTCCGCTAAACAAAACGTTACCTACTTATTCTCCTACCGTCCATCTCGGGCATTTGTCCTTCTGTCTAGCATATAGCTCCAGGGATGTCGTGTACACTGAATAAAACAGGACATAACTAGAATTTGATATGTCATGTAATAAATGGCAAAAGAATAGCGGTCACTGTGTGACTCCAGAATTTCGAAGTGACGTTTTGAGTAAGGTTCTGTCTCTGAACATCACTTGGAAATGGTGGTAATTTCCACGGTTTGGTATTGTAGCTAGTTTGAATTTGAATATCAGCCTGTATGTATATGACCCATTGCAGCGTGAATGCGTCGTTTCAATCACCAGTGCTATGTTCTCTAAACATTTATTTGATATTCGAATGCTGTCTCGTGAATCCGCGATGATTTACTTTAAAAACAAAATAATGAGTTCGCTTTCGAATTGTGTGCGCTCACTTGAATGAGGTGAGCAGTGAATTTTCTTTTAACCCGGGTTGCTTACAGACTAATTACATTCTAATAACAATAATATAAAACTAAATTGCTAATTACAAGCCCCCACAGATAATTACAAAGTTATTTCTCCTTCGTAGTCAAAGTTACAACGTATCTGTATACTAACGGATAACTAATTTCTATTATTTTTAGTTAATCGAATAGCTAGTAGTTTATAGAATAGCTTTGATTTATTCTATGTATCTTCAAGACACAAAGTATCTAGATTTTCAGCATAATTTCCGGCAAATGGCAACCCTGTCTACATCTAAGTAGCTTCGAATACAAATGAAAGAGCGTGCTCAGTTGAACATTACGCCTGGATAGCCTAGTTGGACTCCGATATTATAGTTACAAGTTTCTATTCTAATACCCAATTTACTGTTCTTGGAATTTCCGAGAGAAAATCTCCGATAATTTTATTTTTACGTTATTGTGTGTTTAATCCTATTTCCTACTAATGTTATAAATGTGAAACTTGGTACGTTTGGATATTTGTCACTCGATCACGTAAAAACAACTGACAGGATTTGGATGAAATTTAGCACACAGTTAGCTTACAACCTGGATTAACACACAGGATATTTTGGTCCCAGTAGGATGTTTCCGTGGCATAATTTTCGACCCACGCGGGCGAAACCGCTGGAAAAAGTTAGTACCATTATAATATGTCTATTGATAACATTGAACACGTAAAGCGCAAAAAGCTATACTTTACTGGCCTGCAAATGTAGCCAGCTTATGGTGATCACTAATTGTACTGGTACCTAAATCGAAATCAAAAGTTATTAATTCAAACCTAGTCTGAGAGTCAGCACTTTTTGAACGTCAAAATTACCCTTCACCACTTCCTAGTGCTTTAGCTGTGAAGAAGAAGTGGCGCAAAAAATAGGTATTCAGCTGCATTCGGTTAGACTGAAAGCCGAGCCCAACAAAGAAAGGCTAGAAAGATGAGGTATAGCAAAAACCCAACATCTTTAAATGCAATACATTTGAGATTTTGAGATAGATATTAGTCCAATATAAATGGCCTACACACCACATCTACCATTTGTCGTGTCGGCTCCCAATGAATAGTCCGCGCACCGCTGGGCTCATACTAATGCTGGACTAATGTTGGGCTCTGTGACGAGAATACGGAGCGCCGGTGGCCTAATATATTTACAGGGTGGGGGCTGGATGAGGAACAAGCGATGAGCGTGTTATGACATAAATATTGTGCGAAATCAAACCTCCAACGTCCTTTGACGAGCTTAAAATCTTTTAAATTTCTCAGTGAAAGAGCCATAAAGAGGGCTACGCTTGCCGTTGTTGGTCCGTGGATGGGTGACCATCTTTACATACCCTGATGATGATCTTTGACAGTCGTAACGGGTTGTGAAAAGCCCAAAAGTCTAGCAACCGGTCTTACCGAACGATACCTCGTTTTACCCAGTAACCGGGTTATAGAGATCACTGATAGCTGTATCCGGTTCCAATAGCTACACGGATTTAACGTGGGAGAGTTAATAAATATCTAAAGATTCCCCTTACCTCTATTTCTAGGAGAAGACAGAAAAGTTTAAGGCCTCAGGCAAGATCTGACCCCGGTTTGTGGGGTAATTGCGTGACAATTGATCGCAATGTTTTCCATTTTGACAGCTCATCCACGTTCATTGCGTCATTTACGTTGTTGAGCAGGTGAATTTCCCTAACCTATGAAATAATGGATTAGGCCTTTCTATTAAAACCCTTGGATTGTAATTGAAAGCTTGTTAAGCAATTATGGCGCCGATCAGTCGATCCGATCCGCTATTTCTCTTGACTTCGACCACGTCCAAGTATAATAAGAAGTCGAGTGGGCTGTAAGGGTGAAGGTTACCGCCTCAACGGATATACATAGGTAGCGTTAGGAACCGTTCCGGGTTCAGTTCCCGAGTGAGTGAGGAAAATTGCTGATAGGTAATTTGGGAAAGTTTGTATTCGTGTTTTTGTAATCAAGTGATATTGTGTTTAATACCTTTTGTTGGGTCTGTAGAGGCCTCATACACACGTAATTGTTCAAGTTTTCACTTCTGTCGGCACTCCCGGAGTGCCACTGTTTTTCTTTTTGCCTTGTGACACGGAAACCTTCTTGTTCGAGTCCGACTCGCACTTGGCTGGTTCTTTTTAGATAATATTAGTAGGATTAGTTAAAAAATCTAAGTCTCAAGCAGATTCTTCGTGCAACTGACTACAGCCGCTAATCGTCTAACCCTTCACCCAGACTGTTAAGGCCCTGGTAACTTTAAATATAGTCGTTATGAGCGATAATAGTTCTTTTTGCAATCCAATACGGGTTAAAATCTGTTGTAATAAATTTGAATAATAAATGAGCATGCATTGTCGTAAAAGTGCAAATAAAATCGTATAAAATTAGATATTAACTATTTAATAATAAATAATCCATCAGTGGATGCAGTTTGGCATTTGGAATTTTATGGTATATTTTTAATTATAATTATAATTTTTATTGAAGGGATAATCTGGTTTTAAAGATAATTAAGAGGTGACTTTGATGCATTAAAGTATGTTTAATTATGTTTTGTGTTCGATCACTGTATGCAAAAAAGACTTGAAAGTATCATATATGTTTTTGCTTTCAAAATTATTTACGGTTAAAGAGATACACTGGTTTAAAAAAACTACCTTTTTGAGTGTTTTCAAGAAATCACCGCCTTAAAGAACACCCACATTTATCCGCAACAAACCGCCCAAGATCGCCGACTCAGAGTCAATACAGAAATAAAACATTAAACTATCCCCACAAGTCCACAACTCTTGACAAGCCCGCAACAGTAAACAAAGTTAAAAATGATGAGTTACAGTGGAACCCTCTTAGTGAGTGCAAGTTTATGCGAATGTTAGCAGTTTTTGTCGCCTGTCGCTTATTGTTTGCTGAGAAGTGTAAGTTGGCTTTAAGAACTATGTCCGGGTTAAAGTTTTGAGCGGGAATACTCTGGTGAACGCGGCCATAGAGTAAGAATTTATAGAAGAGACTGAGAGACAGTTCTAAACGTAGTACGGACCGCATTCGTAAGAAAAGTTCAACGTAGTCACGGTGCAGTGGGTCTATCTACTCTCTGTGTCCGTCAACGAAAATACGTCATACGGGATCGTCAGAAAATGTTGATCGATCAAATAAAGTGTGGCAAATTCACATCAGGAGTACGTACAACTGTCAAATGAATGACAACACTCATTCGTTCTTAGGTCGGGCCCCGAACTAATCTTATATCCGTAAGTGCTACGGAGTATGAAACGCCTGAAACTATGGACTGCCGGCTTAGAGAGCAGACCCTCCACTGCAGGTATGCGCTCAGCTCTTGGTTATCAATAAATTTAACCTCACACCCTAATTTCTCCCATTTTGACAATGCTACAAAATCCATTGCGTTCTTTTTGTATTCAAGCAGACTTTTTCAAAATATTAAACGGATTTCGTTAGAATAAAGATCCAAACACAAGAAAATAACTAGCTATCGAAAAAGGGAAGACCCAAAAAACAATGGATGGACTGTGTGAAAAATTATATGGCTAGAAAGGAGTTGTGAATACCGAGATGACGAATAATGGAGAAGTATGGAGGAAAAATAGGTACATGTTTCGCCGACCCGAAATACATTGAGATAACGGCAGGAGAATGATGTTGATGGCGACGAAAGTTCTTATTACAAAAACAATTTAATAAAAGTTAAAACTCCATTTTGTAACAAGACGGTCAAAGTGTCCTATCTATCTATACGTATTTCTTACTCTATGGTAGTAGTTCTTAGTTGTATTGTTTGCTACTGTTTGAGAATTTTATCGGGCGGTCCCAGTGTGGATAGAGTATATTTTATTTGTAGCACGATGAATTAATGAATGTGTGAATGATTTATTTCTTGAAGACGAAATTTTGAGGGTGTATTTTTTTACCTGCTGATTTTATTGATAGGTACTTATACTTTACTGTATCGAGACAAAACTGAAAACATTGAGCGAAGTCCTACTAAACTACTAATATTATAAATGTGAAAGTTTTTATGTTTAGATGTTTGGATGTTTGTTAATCAATCACGCAAAAACGGCTTAGCGGATTTGGATGAAATTTGGCACACAGATAGATTATAACCTGGATTAACACAAAGGATACTTTTTATCCCGGTATTACGTTCCCGAGGGATAATATTCGACTTCCACGCGGGCGAAGCCGCTGGCAAAAATAAATTAAGTTGAAGTGTCTGTTTGAATGTCAAAATAACAGCTTTTTCTAAATTAATAGGAAAATTAATACGGTACAATAAAAAAACATTTTTTTAAATCGTTATCTGTCCGTCTTTCCGGCTAATCTCCGAAACGGCTGGACCGATTTTGATGGACCTTTCACTGGCAGATAGGTGATGTTATAAGGAGTAACACGGCTACTTTTAGTCCCAATAGCACGTTCCCGAGCTAGTAAATAGAAGCCAGTAAGTTAATAAAACAAAATGCAATATTTTTAAGCCTCAAAATTGTATGAACTACATTTGTATACAACTCGGTCTCTGATAAATTGAACACAGTTAAAACAACACAATATTTCAGTTTCAGTAACTCGGTCAAAGCCGAGGTGAAAGTTTAAAAGGTTTTCCTTGTAAATATTAATGTTAACTACGATAATATCGAAAATAACCTGCCCCTTCCGTAGGACCTGAGCCGTTTGGAGGTTAGACAAACATTTTTGGTTTTATATTATTGTTATTTAATACATAATATCAGCGTGTATATTATTAAAATAGTTATGTATAGCTATTTTGTAAAATTCATTTGGAACCTCATTTAAGGCCATGTTAACATTAAATAGTGTCGTTATGAGCGAAAATATTTCTAATTTTTATCCGATACGGGTTAAAATCTGTTGTATTAAATTCGAATAATAAATGAGCAAGCGTTTGTCGTAAAAATGCAAATAAAATCGTATAAAATTAGATATTAACTATTTAACCATAAATAATCCATCACTGGATGCAGTTTGGCATTTGAAATTTAATGGTATATTTTTAATTATAATTATTTTATTTTATTTATTTTATTTTATTTATTATGGGACAATAAACAGCTACAATATAAGATGTTTACAAATAAGATCATCATAATTGTTATTGAAGGGATAAACTGCTAAGAGGTGGACTTTGATGTATTTTTGATGCATTAAAGTATGTTTTGAATTCCATCACTGTATGCAAAAGACTTGAAAATATCAAAGGTTTTTTTGCTTCTAAAATTATTTACGGTTAAAGAGAAACAAACAGTGGTGGATTACGGCCCACCCTCTCTCACAGAAAAGAGTCCGGTGTCCCAGCAGTGGGAACATTATAGACGGGTTATGAATGGTTATAAGCAGAGATCGGATATTCGGATGCATTTAGCTAAAAATAATTTTTAGCTATGAAAGTATGAAAGCGGCTTTATAAATTATTTGTAATATTTATTAAATGCCCCGGGATTCTTGGATTGCATAACTATTCAGATGTGTATTAATTTAAAATTAATGTTTTACCCGATACAAATATGTGTATGTACTGGAGGAGGGGTGGTTTGTATTAGTTAAAACAAAAAATGAACAAATTACTTACCTAAACTAAGACTTTTTCGATACAAAAGCGCATTCCATGTTAGCCAACTCAACTCAAGCTCAACTTTAGGTGAATATGCATCCGAATATCCGATCTCTGGTTATAAGTAACCAGTTTATTATTTTTTTGAATAATAATTAACAATATATTTTTTCCCTTTCAGGTAAGTCCCAGTCAAGACAAAGCTTCGCGGAAGATAAAGGTATCAAATTATACTTTTTGGAAGGGATCGCTTCCCAAGGGCCGTTCAATCAATCATGCGCCATTTGGCGAGCAGAAACAGCACGAACATCTTTCAAAACAAAAGAGTATTAAGATTTTTGAGTTTTTGAAATAAGAATTCATTTAAAATATCGTAACCTCTCGTTTAGACAAATAACCTAACCTATAATATTGTCAATTCCTATAATTTACGGACGTTACCGACTGGTTAAAATTAAGACTTACCAATAATTACACAAAGACCTCATAGCTTTGCATAGTAGATCCCCTCATATGGAAGTAACTATCCCAGGTAAAATTAGTTTACAAAATAATTAGTTGCCTAGTTTGGAAATAAAAATAAGAGTTTAAAAAACCAAAAAACACGCTTTATAAACCAAACTAAAAAAGGAGAAAATAATTTAATTCAATTAAAAAGCGTGGGGTGCTTTTTGAGGTATTTTTATAATCAATTAATGTTACGCACCCCACGCTTTTTAATTGAATTAAATTATTTTCTCCATTTTTAGTTCGGTTTTTAAAGCGAGTTTTTTAGTTTTTTAAACTATTATTTATTTTATATATTTTTTTCCTTTTTTTTCTATTTTTTTTTAAATTATTGAATTATATACATCGGTCCTCGATAAGTTTACAAAGTTTAAATGAAATCTGACCGTTTAAAGTGGGTCAAAATCGCGCCTTAAGGAGTCGGTTACAAACAAACAAACATACAAGTGAAGCTAAGCGTGTAAAAATTCTACCATTGGTAACCCGACCGACCCTTGCTCGTTGAAGCGCCAGCCCGCGCCGCAGCTGAGCCAGTAGCTTTAAATTCCCCGATCAATAATAATTCCAATATTTTGATCCAGCCTGTCCCCAATAGTGATAGCTGTCCCCCTATCAGTGACGCCCTGAGCCGAGGTCTGTACCCCACAGGGGGTGCCCTCAGCGTGCAGTCGCTTAATATGTAAATTTTAGTTTGTAAGCCCTGGCTGGAGGCGTTAAGATTAGTTTCTTAATGGCAGCCCCAGGAAAGCCCGGTTGAGCAGTCACGGCCTCTCAAGGCCAACTGCGAGATGCCCAACAAAAAAAAAAAAATACCATTGGTAAGTAAAACGATTAGGTCGTTTTTTTATTTATAGGAACTGAGTATAAGCGGGGTTTATGACAAGAAACTAGTGTCGTGAAACGGTAGTTTGACTGTTTTGTTTCGGGCTATAGATGACTAACACACATAATTTGTATGATGTCCCCACCGCTGGGATGCAGCCCTGCTCTCGGTGAGAGGGCCGTAATCCACCACGCGGGCCCAGTCCTGGTTGGTAGATGTCACGTGTCTTCAAATCGTGGGCTTTAGAACATGTCGGTTTCCTGTCGATATTTTCCTTTACCGTTTTGAGAGCAGTGGCGAAGAAAAAATTAATAAAAAATCCCCCAAACTATCTGTGTGCCAAATTGCATCTAAATCCGTTTAGCCGTTTTTGCGCACTGCTGGACATAGGCCTCCTCCAGGCTTCTCCACTTCGACCGGTCTTGTGCTTCCAGCGGATTCCCGCGGCCTTCACAAGGTCATCGGTCCACCTTGTGGGAGTCCTTCCCACTCTACGCCTCCACATCTGTTCTGCCAGCAGTGTGCCCGCCCGCTGCCACTTAAGTTTGGCAATTCTTCGGGCTATGTCGGTTGCCTTGGTTCTCTTGCGGATCTCTTCATTTCTGATTCGATTGCGTAGGGAAACTCCGAGCATAGCCCTCTCCATCCCTCTCATATTTGTAATATATTTATAGCTGAATTTGGCAGCTTAGTTATTAGTTGACTACAGCCCTAAACAGAGCAGTCAAACTACATACGGTTTCACGACACTACTTTCATAATGAAATCCTTACCACAAAACTGACAGTTACTCTAAACGATCAGTTAAACAACGTCAATGCTGTGACCATTCTAAGGCTGTGACACTCGCACTTGTTGGCACATGTCATTGTCCGCTCTGTGCAAGTAATTGTGTCCAAATTAGTAACAACGAGTCGTTACCAGCAGTGGTTCTGCGATGAAGATATAAATAGAGAGCTATGGTCTTTGGTATAGGATAGAAACGTTTGGAATTATGTCAGTGTTATCTATACTAAGGGGCCATTCAAGTATTACGTAAGCAGATTTTTGCATTTATTGACCCCCCCCCCCCTCCCCCTCGTCAGCAAAAGTAAGCAAAGCTCTTATCCCCCCTCCCATGCTCACGTAAACATTGGTAGCAGACACACAACGTGTCTGCTCACTTTCGTGTGATTTTGGAATATTGTCATCGTTTTCTTCGAGCTATTCATAGACAAGTAGGGTTGCCATAATTATGTGTTCAAACCAAAATCGACTAAATTTTTGTAGAAAATCTAAAAGTTAATAAATAAATTCTGCTGACGTAATCACCATCCAGACCCCCCCATCCCCCATGTCATGAAAAATAAGCCAAACAAAGACCCCCCGCCCCCCCTGTAGTGCTTACGTAATACTTGAATGGCCCCTAATATTATAAAGCTGAAGAGTTGGTTTGGTTGAACGCGCTAATCTCAGTAACTACTGGTTTGAATTGAAAAAATATTGTTGTGTTGTTCAGCTATCGAGGAAGGGTTTAGGCTTTATAGCATCACGCTGCGACCAATAGGAGCGAAGCATCAATGAAAATGTTGCAAAAACGGGAAGAATTATTCCTTTTTGAGAGCTTCCGTGGCGTGCGCTGCGTAAACGGTTTAAGGGCCTACGTCCCATTTGGTAGCGTAACACGGTCACTTTATGAACCCTACTGCTCATTAATGGCTTGTCTTGAAGATTTGAAAAATATATGATTTTGCTATAGATTCATATAGATCATTTTGCCCGAAGTACTTTTTTTGTATGGTTAATACTTTTGCTGTAAAAAAATATTTTCCAACACGCAATATTTTGGCTTCTATTCCATACTCCTACTAAACGGCTTCGTTATTTGGAAAAAAAAATACACTGAAAAATAGATAGTTAGAGGTACCACAGAATCGCCGAAGCACAATTGTAAGTTAATCAAAGGAATATCCCCATTTTGAGATAAAGGCTCAGAGGTGCCCTGCGCGGGCGCGGGCGGCAGTCGTGCTTTAGCATACAAACGGGAGATGAGGATACTATGGGCCTTTAGTTACGCAAAAATCATGTATGATGGAATAGTTCCTTTTTAAAAGTTCAAAAAAAAGTCCACGACAGCATATGTCTGTCTTTTAAGATTGCCTCACTATAACCTTTTTTTATGATAAACAAATTTGTTCGAAATTAATGCATTATTTGCAACAGCTAGTTTAAGAAATTAAAAGGGTGCGAAATGCATAGAAGATTGTCCACTTGATAAGGCTCTGGTTTATGAATTAATTACATACAGGGTGTCCCAAAACGTTACGTAGCTGGGAAGGGGGGTGATAGGGGTGGTCACAAGGGTCACCAGAAAAATAAATAAATAAATCCCCTCTGGGTATTTTAAAAAATAAATGGCATTTTTTTTAAACTAACAAGAACTTAATTTTCTTTAAAATCTTGGTTAGGTAGATATGTATTGTTTTTTTATTTCAATTTGATAAAGGGTTATTGACGATTACATAACAGCATTTTTTTTTATTTTAATTTTTAGTTTTTTAAAAAATGCCATTTATTTTCTAAATACCCAGAGGGGATTTATTGTTTTATTTTTCTGGTGACCCTTGCGACCACCCCTATCACCCCCTTCCCAGCTACGTAACCTTTTGGGACACCCTGTATACATGTTCTAGTTCTAGAACAGTTACAAACGTCTACAATCCATTGCCAAACATTTGTTTGATTGAACCTACGCTTTGTGGCGCTGTCTCCAGCTCAAAATTACTCAAACTTAAAAAAAATCGTCTTCCAATAAACGCTATATATACTATTAATATAATTATAATAGTTGGAGAGAGCATTTCGCCAGTTATAATTTATGTTCCATGAAATAAGGGGTAAGCATATTGCCATACTAATGATGAAGCTGAAGAGTTTGTCTACTTGAACGCAGAATTTCTCTCCACACCCTAAAAACATCGCCAAATTGACTCATCCTTATTTTAAGTGTATCAAAAACACAGCAATCTGTAGGTACACTTGCATTTGTCCATTGCAACTAATGGCACCGGAATTAGCAACATTGTCGTAACGGCGACGTATTTAGACGCACCCGCTTACCGGCTCTAGCTATCAAATGCAGGGACGGTCCCTATTGGTTCAGTTTTAGTGCTACCGGGCTGTGGATTGTCAACGATTCCGTCTCTGTATTATTATTCTCTAAACATCACTTCGAAATTCGAACGGTATCTCGTTTTGAATCCGCGATGATTTACTTTGAAAACAAATGAGTTCGCTTTCGAATTGTGTGCGCTCACTTGAGTGAGGTGAGCTGTGAACTTTACAGAATGTGCTATTCTCAACTGTTATTGTAATGCGTAGCGCTAAACCGCTACATTTAAACGTTTTTCATTTGTATTGCAACCTGTTTCGTCACAGTGACTGCCAATTTTATACGATAATGAGGAAAGTGACGAAATATGTATCAATTTCCACAAGACCACATAAATTCCACAGTACCTAATACAGCTGGTATATATTATGAATAAAAGCTCACTAGGCTAAGAAGGAAAACTTCACGAATTTGGGTGTCTTGTATCAAATTATAAAAATTCAACCGTGTTTGTTGGGATTAAATTCTGCAATGACTCATATGCAGAAATCGGATATTCAGATGCATATTTACCTAAAAAACTTTTTTTCAAATGAAAGTATGGAAGCGGCTTTATAAATTATTTGTAATATTTATTAAAAATCCCGGGATTCTTGGATTACATAAGTATTCAGATGTGTATTAATTTAAAATTAATGTTTAACCCGATACAAATATGTGTATGTACTGGAGGAGTATTAGTTAAAACAAAAAATAAACAAATTACTTACCTAAATTAAGACTTTTTCGATACAAAAGCGCATTCCATGTTAGCCAACATCTCAACTTTAGGTGAATATGCATCCGAATATCCGATCTCTGCTCATATGCCAGAAAACAATTGTTACATCTTTTTACAAAATCGAAGTTCAAAATTTAAAAAAAAAATACAGCTGATTGCCCAAACAGGTTGCAATACAAATAAATAACGTTTTAATATTTTTTGAAAACTGAACGTAATTAAAATACCGTTCAAATTATTATGCACAGTTATTATTATTGAGTATCATTATGTATAGGAAGACTATATATACCGTTTGACTCGATCCCAACAGTATTCTTCCATACTAACTGCACTTAACCTCGTTGTTGAACATGATAAATGACATCTGTCGGTCTGTCCACTTCAGCGTTGATTCAACACTACCAACCGTATTGGTAAATGGTACTCCTTAGCAATCTTCGAGTTCCGGGTTGTGGGAATTTATTGATGTAAACTAACTGGTAACCGCGTCTTCATTGACGTTAAAGCTTCAAGTCTGTTTAGCAGGAGTTTTGCGAAATCCTTCTTATTGCACCTTTAAGGTATAAACTTAAAAAAAACAACCGACTTCCAAAAAAACACTACAATGGGAAAAATAACTTTAATTTCGGAAGTCGGAGTCTTTGGAGCTGTATTTGAATTTTTTGTCACCGCCTTCCGAAATTAAAGTTATGTTTCACTTTGTAGTGTTTTTTTGGAAGTCGGTTGTTTTTTTTTTGGAAAAAGTTTTATTTTTCACTTTTTAGTGGTTCACATGTGCTTACCCCTTCACAGCATACCGGCGTGATGTTATGTTATGAACTGGTGTAAGCAATAGACAGACATGAGATTTCAGCAATCCCAGTCCATTTGCTATCATTTATTGAGGAGTTCCGTTGCCTATCTCCAAAGTTCTTCATCAGATCTTCACCAAATTGAAATGAGACCACTACGAGAAAGTACTCTTCCAAAAAATAGCTAAATCGCTTCGTGTGCCTATAAAATTTGAAGAGTTCTCTCTATTTCTCCAGGATCCCATCATCAGATCCTGACTTGATGATCATGGGACCACCTGGGAAGTATACCCTTTCAAACAAAAAAAAACAAAATCCAAATCGGTCCAGCCATCTTTGAGTAATCGGGGAACATACATAAAAAAAAGGTTCCGACGAATTGATAACCTCCTCCTTTTTGAAGTCGGTTAATAAATAAACTAGCTTTTGCTAGCAGCTTCGCCCGCGTGGAGGTCGTTACTTATCCCAAGGGAACTTACTATCGTGAGAAAAGTATCGCATTTGTTAATCCAGGTTGCAAACTATGTGTTTGCCAAATTTTATCCAAATGCGTTTTGGCGTTTTTGAGTGAAAGAGTAACTTCCATTAATTCTCACAAACTTTCACATTTATAATATTAGTAAGAAGCAGGATTAAGTAGGATAGGATTATTTCTTTAGTAATTAGGCTGCGCGTTCTTCGGGAGGATTGGAGTGTAGAATAACTTGGAAGTCTAAGAAGCCAAGACTTCCCAAACTAAAAACTGAACTAATGTCTGAAATCGCCAACACTCAGTGATATTTATGATCAATGCTCATTCGTTCTGTACAGACGACAGCAGGTCAAGCTGTCCCAAACTGTCAAAGTTTCCCAATTGCACATGAACCCTGTATACAGGTTGAAATTGAAAACATGCGACAAACCGAAATGGGAGATTGTACTCATCATTATGAACAACTTTTACTAAGGGACCAATGATGCAATCGCGAAAAAAAAAACATCTGTTCCCTACATTTATGTTCGCATAACTCGTCAAAATGTAGGGAACAGCTGTTTTTTTTTTGCGATTGCATCATTGGTCCCTTAGTAAAAGTTGTTCATAATGATGAGTACAATCTGCCATTTCGGTTTGTCGCATGTTTTCAATTTCACCCTGTATATTGTGATAAAGTTGAAAATCTATCAAAGAAATTTGACAGATTGGGGTAGCTTGACCTGCTGTGGCCTTTGCCCTTTAACACTTAATTATAACAACGCCACATATATCACTGAAACTACCCACAAAAGCAGCACAAAACTAAGAAGAACTCCAATCCATTACAGCTATCTACTTACCCTCAAATGACGCCATATTATGAATATTTTTAACACAATCCCAGGCCCCTAAACCTGTAAAAACAGACGCTGTCAAGGTTGTGGGCAAACGGGTTGTCCCAGGGGCCCAGGCCACTCCCATATAAATGGAAAGGCCTTGTTCGGAGGCCCCAGGAGGCCTCAACGGCGTGTGTTAAAAAATGGACACTGCTCCGTCGTTGGCTTTCGTAAAATTAGAATATGGAAAATAGTAAGTGGATATTTTTGTGTCCTGAAAGAAATTGCTGTTTCGTGTTTGGTATTTTGAGAATAGGATATGGATACGGAAGTATCGAAAACCTGCGTCTAATTTTGCCTCGAAAATCTTGCTGACTATCCAAATTCGAACCACCTCTTTTAGGATATAGAAGCC
Organism: Antitype chi; assembly: GCA_947359405.1. NCBI lineage: Eukaryota > Metazoa > Arthropoda > Insecta > Lepidoptera > Noctuidae > Antitype > Antitype chi. The sequence continues at coordinate 7,727,638 of OX375836.1, forward strand.
ACACACACACTGCTGCGACACAGGCCTCCTCTCTGAGAGGAGTGGGCCGTAATCCGCCACGCGGGCCCAGTGTGGGTTGGTAGATGTCACATGTCTTCGAATTATTGGACATGCTGGTTTCGTAACGATGTTTTCTTCACGGTTTTCAAAGCAGTGACGATGAAACAATTTACAAAAACTAAAGCGGGGTTCCGTGTCGTGCTTGACGTAAAATAAAAGAATAGCACCATCCCATTTCTTACCGTGGGTGTCGTAGAAGGCGATTAAGGGACTTACCAAAGAATGGGCAGCAGCGTTCTCTATGTATTTTACCACCATACTGCAATCGCCAACCCGCCTGCCAAGCGTGGCGATTATGGCAAAACCCCCCTTTTGAGGGAGGCATATGTCCAGCAGTGGACGACTTTCGGCTGGAATGGTGATGATAAAAGCAGGGTTCGAACCCAACACAAGTCGCGGCCTTACCGCCGGGGCACCCCTACTCACCTGAAGCTTATGCACTTCCTGATATTCTGTAAAGTTATCGCGCTCACCTCACTCAAGTGAGCGCTCACAATTTGAAAGCGAACTCATTTGTTTTTAAAGTGAATCATCGCGGATTCACAACGAGATGCCGTTCTAATTTCAAAGTTATGTTTGAAGAATGAAGTCTTGTTCCACAATGCTCTAATTGGCACTATCGACCAGACAAATTCCAAATGGATCAGAATTTGTTTGAAATAATTTTCCAAATAACAAGAGCTTTATCATTTCATATCTAAATTTTTCATAATTCAATCAATAATATAATAATCATAAATTCAATGCCCGTAATCGGTCAGCGAATCACATCTGCTTGGCGCGCGTAGATCGCTCAGCTGTTATTATAATTTTTAGTTTTTTTAGTAAAAACCATAACATAAACAGTTGTTTGGTTGCCTTAAATGTAATTGTAGCAGTTTCATTTAAAGGTTTAAACAAAGTTGGAAAGAAGAAAAATAAATTGACTCTGTATATCTTTGTAAAACTTGCAAACAAAAATATATAATAACATTACCGCTTCATGTACCCTGTAAACAATTTATAATCTGTGTCAAACCTCGGATCACGTTTGACACAAATACGTTGGGGTTAAACTTAATTGAATACGAATGCGTCGTGAGCTCGTGATAGGTTGCAAGCCAATTACGTGACGCGTACTATTGACAAAGAGAATCCTTTCTTTAGATTTATCTACCCTCTCTACATTGATATACAAAAAACCCAAGATAGAGAATCAGCCTCTCAAAAACGTCTGTATAAATAGGGCGCAATGTGCGCAGGTGTCAATAGTATCGTCGGTCATCTTTCAGTCAGTCTTTTTGGACACCGCTTTGTAAAAACCACTTTAAGTCATGCGTGTAAGGTTGTATTTGCAAAAAAAATATGTTTTTTCATAAGTATAACCATTGACGTATAATTGGGGACAGTTTTGAGTGTTTTGTTCGAGACTGTGCATCTTGGGTTTTTTGTATATCAATGCCTCTCTATGACTATCGGTCGATCAATTTATTATTATTATTAAAAGCCTGTGATGTCCCACTGCAGGGCAAAGGCCTCTCTACCCTCCTTCCACTTCTCTCGGTTTAATCCTGCTAGTGACCAGTTCTTGTTGAAGGAGTCCAGCTCATCCCGCCATCTCCGTCTGGGCCTACCGCGACGTCGCTTGCCATTAGGAGGGACCCATTGGGTCGTAAGTTTGGCCCATTGGTCGTCTGACATGCGGCAGATGTGTCCAGCCCAATTCCATTTTAGTGTGGCAGCTTTCCAAGTGACATCAGTTATCTTTGTCATTGAACGGATGGTCGTATTCCTAACCCGGTCTGTTAGTTTAATGCCCAGAATACTTCGTTCCATAGCCCTCTGGCAAACCTCGAGCGTGGACCTCTGCTGATTTGTCAAAGACCATGTTTGACCACCATATGTGAGGATGGGAAGTATGCACACGTCAATGAGTCTTCTCTTAAGGGACAAAGGAAGATCACCCTTCATTAGTTCTTTCATGGCCCAATAGCTCTTCCAGGCATTCTCGGTGCGTCTTGCAACTTCTTTGTTTTGTCTTGCCTGGAAAGAGACTATTTGACCAAGATATACATACTCATCAACGTATTCAACCTCCCCATCTGCCACAGTGATCCTGCGATGCACGCTATTCGTCATCAACTTGGTCTTTGACATATTCATCTGAAGTCCGACCTCTAGGCTTGCCGTGCTAAGATCGTCTAGCATCTGAGTCAACTCGGAGGCTGAAGATGAAAAGAGGACAATATCGTCGATCAATGTGGTTCAATTTTTGTTTGGCTCAGTACTCAGCACCGCTGACACCATTCGTTGACGCATACGTTAGATCATCATGTGTTCAGATGACAAAGCATGCGGCGTAACTTTTTTTACTATACAGGATCAAATTAAATTATCTGGTAGTACTTTACCCACATGTTGGATATCGATATCGAAAACAAATGGTATAAAAACCCTCTAATAATAATTTTCGTATTGACATTTTTTTTTAAACGCTGGACACTAAGAATTTCTCCTGTATTGTGGGTGCGTTTACAAACATTTAAAACTCACATACACAAACAGCCAGACCCGGAACAACTACTTGTAGGTCATACAAATATTTGTTCCGTGCGGGTATCGAACCCGCGACACGGAGCGCAGCAGTCAATCGCTTAACCACTGCGCGAACCGTGCCGTCAAACGCCTTAACAGCATCCGTGGTTATAAAAAACCTATCCATATTTTTGCTACTTAGCTACATAATTTCTACCAAAAATATTCCTCTTATCCATAACGTAAATATAATTCGGCACAAACAAACGCCAACAAATAATATCGACGGCTAATATTATTTACGTGGGCACGCGCAACGGGAAGCGGATGTGACCGAATTCGCGACTGAAGGAGCTTCGGCCGCCCGGTAAAGCGATTTGTCAATACGCGGCTGTTCGGCGTGCGAAACGTCTTGATACTTGCTGGATTTTTATTTTCAATAAACTAGAATTTTCAATGTAGCAGTAGTGGCCCAGATGCAACGGCGATTTAAGAGGCGCTTTACTTTGTGTAAATAATTTCATAACCCCTGTTCTCAAAACGGTGAAGAAAAACTTTAGAGGAAGCCTTTGTTTAAGGACAAACTGTTTAAAAAGAGTACTTACATACAGCAGTGGTAGTTATTTAAAGAAAAAAAATGTTGAGAAGAGATATACTTGGTATGGAAAAATCTTTTAAAATTATTGTGGAACAAGCAATAGAGGCTTATGTATTTTCGACTAAAACATAGCCATAAAGGTCCTATGAATGCCAAATATTTCTATGAATAAATAAATAATAACGTGCCTTTAATAAGTTATGTAGTGTTCGATATAAATATAAGCAGACTACGGACGGACAGACAGACAGAGACACGTTGACGCAGCACTTTGCGTAAGGATAAGTTATAAATAAGGTTTTGAAAAAACTTTCAAAACCTTATTCAAACGTAAAGATTTTTAGATGATTTTTACTCTGTCATGCATAAGACGGCTTTTGGTTTGCTAACAGAATATTCTGTGAATTAAGATAACGTAGGTACATAGATAGGTACTATAGGTACTACAATTAAAATAAGAAAAAAAAAACAGTCGACTTCCAAAAGTCGTTGGCAACAATAACGAAATTAAACGGACTTCGGAAATTAAAGTAGTTTTTCACTTTGTAGAGTATTTTTATGGAAGTCGGATGTTTAAAAACAAAATTAAGTTTAAATAAACTTTTATTCGGTTACATAAAGATGCAAGAAAACCCGAGAACAAGAGCCAGTATCGCGGAAAATATCCCGTTAGTGACATTGTAAGTGTAAGACAACCTAATTTCTTATACCACCCACGAGACAGCGAAAATAATATGTAACGAATGATTTGAATCAACAATTCCACTTATAATTCAGAAACTCGTGTTGTTCTATAATTTGTACATTAACATAGAAATTATATTACGTAAAATATGGAAAAAAATTATAAGGATTTCTAGGCATAAGGGCTTATATTAAGGGGAAAGTAATTTCTGAATAAATTGAATATGTAAAACGTTTAATGATTACATTCCAGTTTCTTATAATTTGCGTGCTGTCCCTGAAATTAAAGATAAACACAATTTAATTGGTTTTCCTAACCTTTTCATGAATGTGACGAGATTTTTCTGGGTTTTGTGTTTCTACAAGATTGTTTTACCAAATCAACGTATTGTATCAACATGATTTTACTACTACCGGCCACCATTTAGGGCCTAATACTGACAACCGTGATAACGCTAGCCTATATAATATTTCTACAACAAGGTTTATAAAAAAAAAAACAACTCACTTAAAAAAAATGTATGAAGTGAAAAATAACTTTAACTTTGGAAGGCGGTGTTTTTGGTTTAATATTTTAGTTTTTTCCCTCCTACTTCCGAAATTGGAAGTAAAGTTAAAATGGAACTGTTTTTTTTTAAATAAACTGTTTATGTTTCACATTTTAGTTACCAACCCCACAAAAATCGTCTGCCTTGACTTGACAATTAAAGAACCAATCCTGATATTACGAAAAACAAAAATCTGCCGTTCCGTACATTTTGTCGAATTACGCAAACATAAGAGAAGCTCTTTTTTACTTTTGAATGTCACAATGCCCGCTACAGACATACTTTTATTATGTAAGTGACATGTATGTCTATGACGTGCTCTGAAACGAGGCTCGCCCAAAGAAAAGTATCAGGATCAGCTAATCGCGCTACAATTCATTGGACAGCAAGTTTTGATCGTCGCGGCATTCGCATCGTTAAGTGATTGGCTCTTACGGTCCGCAGATCGACTGAATGATTTCATACCTATACAGTTTTGTGTGTCATTTTTGTATATATTTTTGTGAATATCTAAAAGGAGGGTTCTATTGTATGGCTTGTTTTGTTGGTCGCCAGTGTAGATACTGGCTGTTAGGAGTTGTAGTGGTGGGGAATAGCCCAACAAATAACCTTATCTACATCTGTACAAATCATCACTATCATCTACAGACCGCCTTCACCCACTGCATAAGCCACTCTTCTCTGGTGCCAATCTGTGCCAGCCTCATCCAGGTTTAGTCCACGATGGCAACAATGTGGTCCGCACATCTCGGCTTTCAGTCCTTGGACGCCACTCTGGCAAAGCCTTACTGCACCTGTCATCACTACGCCTGTCATGTAATTACACATTATAAATTAAAGTCCCTTTTCGTGTCTCTGTGTGAACATGTTCTTAACTATGCAAAGGTTTTCACCCCATTTAGAGAATTTATTAGAAAATACATTCATAGTAAACATAATTATTATAAAGAAATGTCCATGTTTTCTCAATTGGTAAAAATCGTGCGAAGCAAAGGCGGGTTGCTACTGTATTTATTAAAAAAAAACACAGTGTTGCCAAATTATTCACCACATTAACACTTCTCAGAGCCTTCTATTTAAAAGCACACCCTATTCATTTGGAAAACAAAAGAAAAACTTTTAATTAACCTTTAAAAAAATGATATTAAGCACAACAGAAGCTTTTCAAGAAATACGACTTCGTCGTCCTCATTGCGGTAATTACCTGAAGTCAGGCGTTGATTTATGGAGTGTAAATTATATATGACAACATTTTTCAAAGATACTTAATGAGACAGACGACAATTAAAATTAAACTATCAAAACGGTTGGACAGAAATTGTTTTAAAGATTAACGCACTTGTAGTGTTAAATACTCCAATAGACACTTCGAATTTTTAATTTTTACCAGTATGAGGAGCGCTTACGTATCTCTGGCCTGCAGAGTCTCAAAGATCACTTCGAAATTCGAACGGTGTCTCGTTGTGAATTCGTGATGATTTACTTCAAAAAACAAATGAGTTCGCATTCGAATTGTGTGCGCTCAATTGAGTGAGGTGAGCAGTGAACTGCACTACTTTGGTTGATTATAGTGGTTTTCTTTGGACAAAAACTTGATACAATATTTGACAACGACTGAAATTGTTGAATACTTGAAAGGGATGATAAAAACGTCACTATCTTTAACGTCAGCTAGCCTGTTTAAGCTGAGAAGAACAGGTCGCTGTGACCTGTTCTTCTCAGCTTAAACATTAATCTAGATATTCAAACCACAAATAATGTATGGAAAAATTTGCAGTCCTTAACTAAAATACATGAACTACAATCCTGATCATGATATATCTACAACCCTTAATAGAAAAATATGGACGCGCACCTGACGAATAGGGGCATTACGCGTGAAGCCGAACATAACACAAATATCCATCATTATATATTAATTTGCAAAAATCATGATATATATTTCGTAGATGATCTTTAAGGTAATGTCGAAGATTTTGAATAGAATAAGAGTGATCGCCATATTCGCAAAGATACGAGAAAAGACATAAATATCTTTTACGTTGTTGTTTTATTATTTCTTTTATGATTATATTATCCTTGATGTGACAAGGCTCTGCGTTTCCGAAGATTTCTTAAGACAGATCGAACTGGCAGGTCTGTTTACTTATGATTATCGTGTCTGTATAACTTTCCGCTATTGTTATTATAATCTTTGCATATTAAGGGGAACCTAGTCGCGGGCTCGAACTCACTGGTGGGCCTGGCTAAAAATCACGCTGTCTTACCAGGCTTCGTGTCCGACAGAGATAGTATCAGTGATGAGCAGTTAGACGCTAGTCTACACGCACAACGTTATTGAGTGAGATGCAGGATCATTTATACTAAAAAAATCGCGAAAAAATTTAGAAAAGTCCTTTGGAAGATCGGGTTTTATGAAAAAGCCAATGCATAAATTAATTACCAGTAAAGTTTATTGAACTTTTCGATAGTTGAACTTTGTGGGAACCGACTTTGTTTTGGAGATTTTACACTTCTTTTATTACTTAAACACGCCCAAAGTTCTGCGCTGCTTCGCCCAAGCCGGGCAGACCTCCACCGTGTGCTCTACCGTGTCCTTAGGGCGATCTTCGCAGTGGAAACACCCGGGCGTTTCCTCCCGCCTAATGCGAAACGGAGTACGGACCTCGGCTTAGGGCATCGCTGTCTGGGGACAGCGTGGGACGGGCTTCATCGGAATTATTATTATTTAGGAACGACTTTAACGCTCAGCTGCGCGGGCGGTGCGTACTGCTCATGTATATGAGCTCTAATATCTCCCTCGCTGAAAGCTAGTTTCTACTGAGATTTGCCGGCCAATATTCGGTGTGGAGGACTATTATCTACAGTTCATCAACATAATTCACAGCCTGACTTCACCCACTGCAGGCCTCTCTGTTTTTGTTCCAATCCCCACGCTTTTGTTCCAGCCTCATCCAGGTTTTGCCCGCGATGGCAACAATGTAGTCCGATCATCTCGCCGCCGGACGACCGACTTCCCGTCTTCCAGTCCTTGGATACCACTCTGTCAAAGCCTTAATCCACCTGTCATCACTGCTATCTGCCTTTCAGTGCGCTTATATCTTGACAACCAAGAGTAACCTGTTTGTCGCCAACTAGTTCAATAGTATGATGAACTAGTTGGCGACAAACAGGTTGATAACCTCTTTGAGAAAGTAATAAATAGCACTAGGTTTGGAGAAGTAAATCAAACTATATTTATTGTAGTTTATTCCTCTGATTGTGCCGCGACTGGCACGGGTGGTGACGCGAACAGTTTTCAATAGATGTGTAAGGAAGGATGTATCTTTATGTGATCGTTTTATTGGTATAGGTAGGTACTGGTTCGATTTAAGTTTCATTTCATTGTGTCTGCCTCGCATGAGGTCCTGGATTTGATTCCCAGGTCGGGCAGTGTTTATTGGCTTTTCTATCTGGAATTTCTCAGTATCAGCCCGGAGTCTTAACTTGTGCCCGGCTGATGGTAATAGGTTCGCCCCCTATTACATAGAACTTAAACATAACTGGCGACATGTGGGTGTACTATAGGTCTGTCCAACTCTTCTGGGAAGCAAGGCGTGATGTTATCTGCTAATTGTTTTTATTAAGAAAATCTTGTTGAACTTAGCTTACCTACTTTTATGCATTTAAAATTGAATCTGATTGTCTTGAAATAACATTGAATTTTCTTTGGCTCAATCGGCGGTAAACTAAATATTTTTGAAAAAAAAAAAAACCCAAAATTAAAGTAACTTACTTCATCATCTTAGCGTGATGATAGCTATCTAAATACAGTCAGCCAAGAATTTGGCTACGAGCTTGGCACATAAAAGTTACAGCTTGTTACGGTTTTTTTTTGTGGCTGCGAAATCATTATATAACTTCTCCCGCTCTGGGTGGTGCAGGGCGGCATGTCAGACTTTTACTGGCTAAAACCCACCCGTGTTCCCTCAGTTACCTGTGTGCCAGGGGCCACGGTATCTCTTTCGAACAACCCGCACCCCTGGCAGGCATCGGCCCTTGCGGATCCCACCAGGCAACTAGTTACGGTTAGTTTATAGTTAAAGTAGGTATATGGTTAAAAAACTGCTTTCAGTAATTCCGTTTATTCTATTACATTCCTTGTATATCTTCAAACACCCCATATCTACGACGATCCTACCCGAGACGAGCCTATTGCTTTCATATCTCCGGTATTCCGGTAAAATAACATTGTTTTGTAGTATGACTGTATGTTAGATGGTTCTCGTGAATAAATAAGTGGGGTCCCGTGTTCGTGTCTCTATAACAGTCGCCTGTCACGCGAAGGTACACTATGATGTACCGGGGATTTGCCTGCGAAATATTATTCTGCAGATATTATTGGGTAACTTATGCATGAGATATGTTTTGCGTGACGATTGACAGTTATTGGTCTTGTAATGCTGACTGTGACTGCTGAGTAGGGTTCTGCGTTCAATCTGGAAGTCTGTAAAAGTGTTACTTATTGGACTTTTCCATTACAAAACTTTAAAAAAACCGACTTCCGAAAAAAACGCTACAAAGTGAAAAAGATCTTTAATTTCGGAACTCGGTGACAAAAACTAAAATATAGATCCATAGACACCGACTTCCGAAATGGTGCTTTTTGAGGTATTTTTTATTCAATTAATGTCAAACACCCCACGCTTTTTAATTGAATTCAATTATTTTCTCCTTTTTTAGTTTGGTTTTTAAAGCATGTTTTTTTAGTTTTTTAAACTATTATTTATTTTCTATTTTTTAGTTCTGCTAACTACAAAAACGTGTTTTTTTTCTCATTTTTTTAATAATTATTGAATTGTCAGCGGTCCTCGACAAGTTTACAAAGTTTCAATGAAATCTGACCGTTTAAAGTGGGTCAAAATCGCGCTCAAAGGAGTCGGTTACATACAAACAAACAAACATACAAGTAAAGCTAATATAAAGCGTGTAAAAAATAAACAGACAAATTGAGAACCTACTCCTTTTTTAAGTCGGTTAGAAATACCTTTCTAACCTATATAAAATACGGGCATTGCTGACTTAAAGGCCTGTGCACTCCATGTTTTTTAAACGCGCCGTTGACGCGCGTTTGTAGCGGTACAGAGGCGATACGCACGCCAGTCAGGGGGCCTACTCCTTAAGCACGAAGTCCGTCGTTTCGGTCGAAGTAACGGGCGTTTCCAACTCTGTATCACTTACGGACAGAAGATTAGTTTGGAACCCGAACTAAGAATTAATAACAACACGATTTGACAGCTGTCCCTAATCCCGATATCTTTTTGCCCGTCCAAAAAAGTTAGTTAATTGGCTGTAGGATTCACTAAGAAGTTTTGAACTACTTTCGGACGGGCTCGTTTCTTCGTTGACGGAGATAGAGAGTAGGCCCCCAGACGCAGCCTGTAGACCCTCTGTACTTCTGTAGGATAAAAGCGCGCCGTCGACGCACGTTTCTAAAACGCGCGTCAACGGTTCGTTTAAAAAACGTGGTGTACACAGGCCCTAAAACCACACGACCGGACACAGCAAATAAAAACTACATTAAGACACACAAACACACAAATAAGTAACGTTTATTATTACATATTGCCAAATATTATCGACGCATAAAACTGGGGAACATACCGCTTCCAGAGTTATGTAACTCGCGTGTCAAACGAAAAACTACCTTGATATCATAAAATTAGGGTTCATGTTGAGTTTGCAAGCAGTTATTGATGGTACCGCAGTCGTGATGTAACAAATGTATGTTTGAACAGTTGGAGGTACTTTTTTGGGTTATTTTTGTTTAGCAAAGAAATTTTTCTTGGTAAAACTGAAAATGTCGATGTGAGTTTGTCTTTCTAGAATCTTATAGATACGTTACTAACTATTGCCAGCGGCTTCGCTCGCGTGGAGGTACAAAATTATCCCAGTAGTTTCGTAATAATTGTTTAATGCACCGGGTGACGTCATTACGTCAAAGCCGGCTGTCCCTGAAAACCAGCTTGCGTGAATGTGACGCATGTTTCCCTCAACCTTTTCTTATTATTTTTTTTGTGTTCATTTTCTTTTTGCGTCATGGTTACCGCAAATAAACGTTTTTTCTTTCTTTCTATTACCGGGATAAAAAAAGTATTCTATGTGTTAATCCAGGCTATAATCTATCTATGTGCAAAATTTCATCCAAATACGTTCAGCCGTTGTTGCGTGATTGAGTAAAAAACATGCAAACATCTAAATATCTAAACATAAATAAGCTTTCACATTTGTAATATTATATTAGTAGCATTTTTAGAAATGATAGTTGGGATCATTGTCGAGTCAAAGTAATCAATGCTAAAGTACTATACCTAGCTTAAAAAAGGAGGGGCTCGGGGCTAATTGATAATAGCCACCCAGCAGGCTTAGCATGACGCTTTTTATTTCTACGACAAATAGACAGTGCTTTTTCAATACAAAGTGACATTTCGTTTCTCCATTTTTGACATCGTACCGTAGATATCCTTCTACAATCTGTCATTTTGACCCACGACGGAACGGAGACGGTATATGCCCAAAGTAATGTTAGGGGTCAACACGTTTTTTTCTTAATAGTACCAGGGGCCCAAGTCTGCTATTTTTATAAATTCGTGATTCCAACACGATCCCATTGTCATTTTGCTAAAAGTTCGTATCTGCTAAATTCAAAATGGTCGATCATTGGTCGGTCAATGGTCTCGTAATAGAATTGTGTCATAATGGCATTTTCGTATTGCCATTATTATAAAACTCGTTAGTAGAAATGATTTTAGAAAAGCTACTACTAAATTTGAACATTTATTCATGCCAGATTTCATTTATAAATATATTTTTACATAGTATTTATTAGTGGTATAAGCAATCTAAAGTAGTAGGAAGTTCGTAAATTAAGTCAATCATTCATTTGTCATGATGTACGAGCACGAGATTACCATGCCATTTCTTTCAATGGAGTGTCAGTGGCTGACCATTGGAAAGTCACAATGACGCCATTTTATTAGTGGATTACCAAACTTGTCAAAATCTACAATTATGAAATCAATGATAGACCATTCTGACACTATTGTAATAGCAGACTTGAGGCCCAGTTACCTTTAAAACATACATTTTGGTCATTGTATTATGCTTATGACGTAATACTCTAATTAGGATGTCTCATACATCCGAATTAGAGTATTGAGTTATACGCAGTCTTGCGTTAATTATGTTAAATGTTGTAAATGATTTTAATCGTTACATAATAGGCCGAACCAAAGAGCTTGCTCAGGTGGTTCACAGATGACTCCACCCTGGAGTGTAAATGTGATGCTGTCCCAAAAACAATGGGGCACATAAGCCGCGATAAGTGTTCGTGCAAAGACTTCACGAAATAATTAGAATAAATAATAGTTTAAAAAACTAAAAAATACGCCTTAAAAACCAAACTAAAAAAGGAGAAAATAATTTAATTCAATTAAAAAGCGTGGGGTGCTTGAAATTAATTGATTATAAAAATACCTCAAAACGCCCCACGCTTTTCAATTGAATTAAATTATTTTCTCCTTTTTAAGTTTGGTTTTAAAGCGTGTTTTTTAGTTTTTTAAACTATTATTTATTCTAATTTTTAGTTCTGCTAACTACAAAAACGTGATTGTTTTTTTTTTATATATTTTTTTCTTTTTTTTTCATTTTACTCAATTTTTTTTTAGTATTGAATTGTCATCGGTCCTCGATAAGTTTAAAAAGTTTCAATGTAATCTGGCCGTTTAAAGTGGGTCAAAATCGCGCTCTAAGGAGTCGGTTACATACAAACAAACATACAAGTGAAGCTAATAAAAAGACGATCGAAAATCAAAATCAAAAGTCATTTATTCAAACTAGGCTGAGAGTCAGCTCTTTTTGAACGTCAAAATAAAATTACATAAGACAGTCCCCCCAAAACGCCCGCCCTTCACCACTTCCTAGTGCTTTAGCTGGGAAGAAGAAGTAGCGGAACAAACCGGTTTTCATGCTCGATTTTCCAAAAACTCCATTCGGACAGTCAAATGCCCATTCTGTGAGCACATACCGTCACGATCAGAGTCGTAGGGGATATTCCGTTATTTATATTATTACACCCCTGATGAGGCCAGGAATTTATTGCTATCTTCACGGTTTTCGTATAGCGGTGGACAGGAAGCTAAGCGTTATTAAATAGAGGATAATTTATTGGTCTTTTGTTGGTTGTGGTCCAAAAGTTAAAACATCTACTTCTGAAGGAAGAGGCTGTGGGTTCACACCTGCAGGCTTAGCATGACGCTTTATATTTCTATTCTACCGTAGAATAGAAATCGCTTGTCTACATTTCTCGGTACAAAACTGTCATTTGTCTAGTCTTCCGTCGACAAAACGCTTCTCTACGTTCTCGTGCTAAGCCTGCTGGTTGACCCAAGTTGACTTGTTCAAATTTAAATTACTAGTAGTTGCTCGAGACTTTGTCTGCGTGTATTTTGTATTTTACTATGTACCTATTTATATAATGTAAATTAAAAACCAAAACAACTTACAAAAAAAAAACACTACAATGTGAAAAATAACTTGAATTTCTGAAGTCGGTGTTTTTGGTTTTCTATTTTCGTTTTTAGCCTCGGACTTTCGAAATTAAAGTATTTTTTTCTATAAGTGTGGTTTTAACTATCGAGCCTGTTTTGATATAAGAACCTTATAGAAATCGAAAAACAGTTTCTTTTGCAAGACTAACAACTTCGAAAAAAGGTGCAAATGCAAAAACCTGTCACTCATGTAGGTAGGTATAAATATTTTCTTTTTATGCAGGATTTGCGTTTATTCTGTTACACCTTGTATATAGGATTGCTAACCGTACTATAATATAGTATTATACTACAGGGTGAAATTGAAAACATGCGACAAACCGAAATGGGAGATTGTACTCATCATTATGAACAACTTTTACTAAGGGACCAATGATGCAATCGCGAAAAAAAAACATCTGTTCCCTACATTTATGTTCACATAACTCGTCAAAATGTAGGGAACAGCTGTTTTTTTTTTGCGATTGCATCATTGGTCCCTTAGTAAAAGTTGTTCATAATGATGAGTACAATCTCCCATTACGGTTTGTCGCATGTTTTCAATTTCAACCTGTATATTTCGGGTCTGCGTACTATATACTGTTGAAAAAAATATGGTATGCAAAAATACTATATTTTCAACACCAAATACTAATAAAAGAAAACCTGTATTAAAAAGATATATGAACGCACCTTTACATTAACTTTTGCCTGATGCCATAACATGTATCCAAAGAACTCATCTGTCATAATACGTTCTGAACTTTTCAATAATGACAAATTTAATAATAATCTGCTCTTTATTTTCGCCACTTCACGGAAAGGTTATTTTCGGTTATGAATTCGAAATGGTGAGAAAAACGAAACAGAAGTAGTAGATATCTCATTAATAAAGACTGAGCTTTTAATTTAGATTTAAAAAGAAAATTATGTAATAAAGCATTATGAGTATTATGACTAGAGATCGGATATTCGGATGCTTATTCACCTAAAGTTGGCTAACATGGAATGCGCTTTTGTATTGAAAAAGTCTTAATTTAGGTAAGTAATCTTTTTATTTTTTGTTTTAACTAATACAAACCACCCCGCCCCCCTCCTCCAGTACATACACATATTTGTATCGGGTTAAACATTAATTTTAAATTAATACACATCTGAATAGTTATGCAATCCAAGAATCCTGGGGTTTTTAATAAATAATATAAATAATTTATAAAGCCGCTTCCATACTTTCATAGCAAAAAAATATCTTTAGGTAAATATGCATCAGAATTTCCGATCTCTGATTATGACACTTGACAAAGAATTGTTAAAAAATGCAAGAAGTTCAAAAAAATAGTTTTTATAAAATGAATAAGTAACAAATTATATATCTTTTTCTATTTTTTGTAATATTTGTTATAATACTTAAACTATATTTTTTTTTCAGTGTACTATATTTTTTTTGGCTTATTTCTAAAAATACTATATTTCGTCGCAGAAATATTGGCAACCCTGCTCGTATATCAAAATGTCGCCCACAAAAAAAAAGCTCTACGGTTCATTAGCGACCCTCCAAAGTGGACATACATTATGTCAATTTAATCGCCCCCACATAAATATAATGTTTATTTAATTGCCCAAATAAATGATTATCCAAATGAGTCTACATTTTAGCGACGCACGACCATTTTCCGAAATGCGACATATGTTTGATCTAAAGATAAAGTTATTATTATCGTAATAAAAATAATGTTTTTATGAACTATTAATTGGTGTTTTCGTAACGATGTGGGCGTCATAATTAAATAAATTATTTTTTCTGTCAACTGGGTTTTCACATGCAATGGAGGGTCTGGAATTGGGAACTCCTGCTGAATATCGTCACGCTAAACATAGGCTCTTCTGTAAAGTTCTCTTTGAACCTCAGTTAAGTGAGTGCTAACTAAACTAAACTAAAACAGACTATCGCAAATAAAACTGGTTACACCCGAAACCAAAAAAGAAGATAGGAAACAAACAGAAATAATAACAAATGAAATATAAAATTGAAATTTAAAATTGAGATAAGTATGCGTACACATGGTCGTTTGCCCGAATTTCATGGGCAATCTACAAAATGTAATAGAACCATTACTGATACCTAATTGCGTCATCATCATCATCATCATCATTTCAGCCGGGAGACGTCCACTGCTGGACATAGGCCTCCCCCAATTTGGGGGGGCTTGCCATAATCGCCACGCTTGGCAGACGGGTTGGCGATTGCAGTATGGTGGTAAAATACATAGAGAATGCTGCTGCCCATTCTCTAGTATGTCGCTTAGTCGCCTCCTACGACACCCACGGGAAGAAATGGGATGGAACTATTCTTTACGTCCGACACCACACGGAACCAACCGGAATTGATAGAGTGGTACTCTATTAATCAGAATCTGTTTCATTTTTAATATTAATCAGAATCCTAATAATTTTTAAGGTTATTAAATAAATACATTCTTTCATAATGTTCGAAACAAATATCTGTGGGGCAACGTACACAACGCCATGAAAGTTGTGGAACTGTCAAAATGTAAGGGATTCCTTAATAGTGTATTTATGCAATTATCCCTCGGGTTTGCCCGACGGTAGCCTACAAAAATAGTCCCTATTTCATCCAAAAACATCCACCGCTTACCCTGTCATCCAAACAGCTTCAGAGCTCCGAAGCAATTTGTTCTTGTCACTCGATCATCCGTCCGATCTGTTCGACACGTCCGATATGTTGGACGCTTGCATCCGATGACGTTCCATTCGCACGCTGACGTTTGATGAAGAGTTCAGCGATGGATATGCCAATGAAAAAGGACTCGAAAAACGGTCGGATTTGAAGATCTTCTTTTTGGACGAATATTTCCGGATTGAAATTACAGTTGTTCAGCTTTTACTTAGTGGTCGAAAATGAAAGAACATAGCGATAGAAATATTTAAAAAAATACTTGGTGATTTATCACTTTAGGGCCAGGAAGAGCTGAATTCTGACTTGGATACCAAACCCACGTTTTCAAGAGTGGTGCCGGAAAAATGACTTATTTTGAGTCGGCGCCGAAAGAAAGAAAAATAGATTTATTTGTCAAAGACAAATCAAGATGAAAAGATCAAATAAAAAACATGAAAACAAAACAAACGATCACGCAGATCAATGAAGCGGCCATTATTTTTCTTGACGCATTTATGCTTGCTTGGTGCCTCAAAATTAGTAATTTACATTAATTTAGGGGCTTAGTTAAACAAAAAGGGGTATTTTTTTGCTTTTCAGTTTATTTTTTCGGCAGTTTATATGTTTTTGGAATATTTTTTTCTACTCTTAGGAGTGAATTTTGTTTCTTGTAGAACTTCGAAGTATTTTTTTTAAAATCAAAATCGGACAACTTTGTAAAAAGTTATGGGTGTCATACATTAAAAAAGAGTACGGGGCGGCTTGAGTCTGTTTTTTTTATACAAACTTATAAATATGTATCAACAAACTAGTGCATGGCTCAAAAAAAAAATTTACGACATTGCCAGCCCGTGCCAGATGAACGCTCTTGAGTAAACGCTAGTCTACCTACCCCTACAAGAGTAAAAGGCGTGAAGCTTCCACATAAACTATAGTTTATCATTCAAACCGGACGTATCGTCTGTCCATTTGGCACAAAGGTATATGATAAGCAGTCTTCTTTGATATCATATAGTGCTCTGTTTTGCATACCTTTGACAGAGATTGTCTCTCTATAATACAGAATTACCTTCTGTGTTTATTGATGTAGCTAGTTTTCTTCTGCCGTATCGACATGTTCTAGAAACAAAAATTCGAAGACATATTGTTACGAGCTTCGGGTTCGTGACAATTAAAAACTGCCAATAAAAATTACCAAAATCGACACTTTAATTAAACACACAAATTACAAAACACAACTTCACTATTAATCACTTTAAATCGCACTTCATGATCGCCTTAGATGTTTTCGCCTCTATCGCTTATTCAATACTACTCCGATCCCTTTTTTTTTTTTTTTTGTTGGGCATCTCGCAGTTGGCCTTGAGAGGCCGTGACTGCTCAACCGGGCTTTCCTGGGGCTGCCATTAAGAAGTTAATCTTAACGCCTCCAGCCAGGGCTTACAAACTAAAATTTAAAAACTAAGCGACTGCACGCTGAGGGCACCCCCTGTGGGGTACGAACCTCGGCTCAGGGCGTCACTGATAGGGGGACAGCTATCTCTATTGGGGACAGGCTGGATCGAAAAATTGGCATTATTATTATTAGGTGGGGAATTTAAAGCTACTGGCTCAGCTGCGGCGCGGGCTGGCGCTTCAACGAGCAAGGGTCGGTCTGGACTCCGATCCCGATCCGCTCCCGCCTTTTATAGGGCCATGGAACATTCGGGAATCGAACCATCTAGAATCTTCGAGTACATACCGGCCCCGACTGAACGGATGTTGATAATTCTAGAAGTTTCTGTTATCGAAATTGCTAGATACATCTTGACTCAATTAATTCTGCTACTCGATACTAGATGGCGCTAGTGGTAACGTATTACTTTAGTTTTAGCGCGTAACAATATGACATCTACCATTCCACCATCTACTGTGGCCAGAACGGCAGGTTCGAACCCAGACAGGCGTTTTACTTTGTGTAAATAATTTCATCACCACTGCTCTCAAAACGGTGAAGGAAAACATCGTGAGGAAATCGGCATGTCCTAGAATTAAAAATTTGACGATATGTGACATTTATCAACACGGACTGTGCCCTCAGTCCGGTTCTACTCCCTCGTACCGAGAAGTCAAAATCAAAATATTTTATTTCACATAAGCCTGCATGGGCACTTATGAAACGTCAGAAGCTAGGTGCACGGTTCCAATTGGTCGTTTCCTATGGAGAAGAGCCGGCAAGAAACTCCACGGTTACTCTTTTAAAAATAATTGGCTTTTACAATGTTTTCAAATTACAGTGATAATAGGTATGGGAGGACAGTGCAGGCCAGTCAATAAGTACCAGGTACTTAGAGGAATGACAATACAGAATAGAAAAACGTCTACAAATCTAGTCTCTAAGGCCTACAACGTTCTCTCATTCACAATATGTAAAATAATCTACCTATATAAAATGAATCTATTTGAACCAAGTGACATGATTTCGATGACAAGCACTAATAATAAATAGTAGTAAAATTGATGTATAATGTCAAATAATGACGAGAATATGTCAAGTGTTTATGTCAAGTGACCTGTGTCTAGTGGAAACATTATAGGCTATTAATGCTTATGCTTATCTACACGAACATAGTTCGTATAGATAATAGGGATAGCTGAAAACCCCAGTCATTGTATTTGTACGCACTGGGACTACAGCTTAGTACGGCCGTCCTCCCAATTGCGTACAGTGTGGCTACGTTTGAGACATTGAGCCTAGTACCTGTCAGTTATCTAAGACCCAACTGACTATCAACCTAGCCTATAGGTTTCACCTAGCACCCGAGTTATCCCGACGCCCTAACCTACCATACAAACCACACCAAACGTGAGTTACGTTGGCTTACGAGAGGGAAGCCTGTTACAAAGAGACCTACGGTAACAGACGGAATTTGGGAAGGAATAGGGGTTTGTGTACGTCGTGCAATGTACACAGGATATGGTTTTCTTACTGCCGATCCCACAGACTCATAGGATCGTTGCTGGCTAAAGGTGTCTTGGCCACAGTAAGAGGAGGTTGTATAAAATGAATCACACTCGACTCCAGCTTGATGACTGATTTATTACAATAATTAACTTAATTATATACAAGTTTTGTGGTCAATACACATTGATATCTATTTCTATGTGTGTTGTGTGTGTATCGAGCCGATGAGGCGAAGATCTCAGTAGGTCACTTCTTAGCGCTGACGGTGTGCCGGTGTTGCCGGCGCGTGGAAAAGATGTATGTCACTCTTAACGCTGACGCTGTGATGCTATTGCATGTTCATGGTTGAACAGTATTCATCAGGTTACCAAGAAATTTCGGTTGAAATGATGAAGACTTCATGCATATCCATGGCAAAGATACGAATAAAGTATTCATCATTTCATATCTGTAGGTGATACTAAGTAGCTACTGGCTTGCCACATTTTAAAACCGAAATTCTGTAGGATAAGTAATGTATATTTTTTATTGAAAAATCGTTCGAATTAACGTTACCTTTCCCTTAAATAGTTTATAAACGTTGCTAAAGTTAAGTAATGATTAGAGACTGTTTAACCATACATTTTGATGTTTAAACGTCTCTTAACTGAAATCATCGTTTATAAATAAATACCTTAGTTTTCTTTGGTGCTAGGGCCTCAGTTCTTTCACCCCGTTGCTATCCAAGATTCTTAAAGATATCTGCGGTCCCAACCTTATTTTAAATTAAGTAGAGTAACAATGGCCCCCTTCCTAATTCCATAGCACATCTCCACCTAATTGTCAACTGTTTATAACGGCCATCAAATTATTTTATCGACAAAATATCCCCGAATTACAAAGACGGTCCTTAGGCCCATTAGTGCAAGGAACAACGCACACAGGGAACCTGGGCCTGCGGGAGTACTGATATTTTTGTTTATACGGATTATTAAAAATATATAGGTACACAGTAAGATAGTCGGATACTTTGAATGAAATAAATAATAGTTTAAAAAACGAAAAAACACGCTTTAAAACCAAACTAAAAAAAGGAGAAAATAATTTAATTCAATTAAAAAGCGTGGGGTGCTTTTTGAGGTACTTTTATAATCAATAAATGTCAAGCACCCCACGCTTTTTAATTGAATTAAATTATTTTCTCCTTTTTTTAGTTTGGTTTTTAAAGCGTGTTTTTTCGTTTTTTAAACTATTATTTATTTTCTATTTTTTAGTTCTGCTAACACAAATACGTGATTTTAAAAAAAATGCCTTTTCTTTCATTTTTCTCAATTTTTTTTTAAATTATTGAATTGTCAACGGTCCTCGATAAGTTTACAAAGTTTCGATGAAATCTGACCGTTTAAAGTGGGTCAAAATCGCGCTCTAAGGAGTCGGTTACATACAAACAAACATACAAGTGAAGCTAATATAAAGCGTGTAAAAATAACCTAGGTTGTGGAGGTTAGATAGACAGTCGCTTCATGGAAGATACTGGTGTTCAGCTTTATCCGGTTCGACGGGAAGCCGATCCCAACATAGAGAGGAAAGTTTAGATAGAACGATTCATGTTAAAAAAACTTACCCCATCTCAGTATACGTTTACCTTAACTTAAAGTTACAATTGTAAGGGATACCAAGTTTTCAAGTTAAATTAACTTGTTTATACAATTCCTCGACCATTAGAGCCTCAACAATTGGGCAATTTTCTTAGAAATACGATATTTATTCAACATGGCGAGTACTTCATCTAAAAAGGTGGATTGGGTTGCAAAGTGACAAATTCTACTTGACGTTACGTCCGGCACTTAGAGATCCGAAAGTGTTGCCCTATTTTAGGGTTAGTTTTATTTATTAATCATTGTTTTTCTGTTCAGTGAAGTGTAGTTATTAAGTAAGTATAGTTAAGTATAAGTTATTAAGATTTTTTAGTAGTTTGGTTTAATGGGACTAGACTTAGCAGTGGTGGCCCAATAGTAACGGGCAGGACTTACGAGTTGTAGAACGCGGTTCGAACCCGAGCAGGCTTATGTAAATTTTCAACACCACTGCTCTCAAAACGGTGAAAGAAAACATCGTGAGGAAACCGGCATGTCCTAGAACCAAACATTCGATGACATGTGACATCTACCAACCCGCACTGGGCCGTTTTACCAAGGAGTATCGTATTACCCAGTTACTGGAGGTCAGATAGGCGGTCGCTCCATGTAAAATACTTATATTTAGCTGCATTCGGCTAGACTAGAAGCCGACCCAGACATAGTTGTAAAAAGTCTAGGCATATTGATATGAAGCAATGGATTAACAATATCCTTCAAAATTATTCAGATTGTGATCGAAAGTTTTGTGTGCAATTAGGGTGCTTCTTACTGTATATATAAAAAAAAAAAAATGTAATTCCTCAATTAATTATTAATTAACTTTCTTTTTTTGTCTTGTCTGGAACACTGTCTTTGTATACATTTTCTTTTTAGACTGGGCGTTGATAGCTGCGCCACAGTATTTTACTTTTGTGGCTATCTTCGTTTTTCTTTGTAAATTATTGTAAACTTAAGTGGTTCCAAATAAACTTTTATTATTATTTATTATTGTATGTCCTGCCGATGTATTCTGTAAAAATGTCACTGTGAAAACTTGGGTGAAGTGAGCTTGAAGTCTGCTGTCACTTGCATCCGCCGGTCTATTCTATAGGTACAAATATCACCGTGATAACTTAGTTTAAATGATCTTGACGTGAGCTGTCAGTAGTGCAGCGGCGAGGTGTAAATTTTTCTAAGAGAGAATCCGAAGCGAAGTTGGCTTTAACTTACTGACTTATCAATAAATAATACTTACTATCATTCTTAAATTAATATAGGAAGGTAAATAATTAAATACAATTTAATTGAACTGCTGAAAACCAAATTAAATTGTGCAATATTCCTCCATCTCGTTCTCCCTGACGCATTTTTCTATATCTGTCATAACTCGTTGTACAGCAGCTTGCTCTCGTCCATATCAAGCGGTGCCACGTGACCTAAAATGATATCATTATGGGATCGCTGTTGTATGAATTTTTAATTCCCGATTATGACGTTTTAGCGCTGGGTTATACAAAGCTAAAAATAACAGTTTATGTTGTTTGAATGTTATGGTGAATTAAATACTCGTAGTGTAACTATATTTTTTGACAATAGTAGCCACTGTTGACGTGCCATTTTATAATAGCGATAGAGTTACTGATGCGAATCCCTGAAGGGAAGCCGGTAGGAATCGTGTTATGGTGCTTTCGCCACTGCAGTAGTGCCATTTCCTAGCATCAGGTGAAATGACAGGTCACTTTAAGCTCACTTCACCTATATTTTCACGGTGAGATTTTTACGGAATAGTACTACAAGACAACAAAATATTATCTGTTTCCATTAGTATCCTTCTTGATATTGTATTCATCCCACGTTATTCTAAAGAAAAATGCTCCAGATATCAATAAGAAGCATGTAAGTAAAGCAAGCTATTTCTGAGATATGTTTAAAATCTGTGCACCCGGGATGCTGGGTTGTCCCGCCTGTCCCGTTGTGTAGTAAAAACAATATTTGTCATACTTTGACTGATATTTTATGATTAGAGACGGGAACGGTGGTTTTGTCGATATCGATAAGTTTGTTTTATCACATTTGTTTGGTAAAAAAATATACAACAACAAACTAGTAACGTCTGCAGCGTTAAAGCGTATATAGTCATCAATATTTGAATAATTTTGTGTTATTTCACATTTCTTAAAATAAATAGTGTACTTATACCAGAACATATCCATGAAGTCAAATATCGGCAGCCTTCAAAAACACACGATTTTTAAGGCTCACGCAGATCGGCCGGCGACGCGACAGCGCGACGCGAGTCGAGTATCAATTTCCATGAAGTTTTCATCGAAATTGTTCTATTAGAGTCACGTCCCGCGTGTGTTATTGAATAAACATTAAAAATTAAATAACAATTCCTCTATAAATCCAATTTCTCTATATGTAAGTACCATATTGCTAGTTCCTACTTAAATAATAATTGTAACGGGAAGCAGTAATCTGGGTTAGCGATTCTCATTAAGTATTACATTTCCAATATTGCCAGTAATGGCCAATACAGCCGTAATACAGGAATTATACCCGCGTTATTGCGGTTATGTTAATCTTATCGTATATTGTTTACGACTTCGCTTGACTTTATTGTACTCAGTTGTAATAAGTCCCTTTATTTTCTTTGAAATCACTCATTAGAAATGCATTTTTTTTTAAAGAAACTACTGATATCAACAATATGCGTCGTAGAATAGCACTACATTGATGTTGTATGTTTTTATTTTTCTATTACCAAACAAAAAACTCATTATGGCTAGTCGATAAATAATACGGCTTAAAATGTTAGTTAAAATCAGAGCTGTTTTAAAATAAATCATCGATACATCGCTAAACAAAACTGAGATAGTGTCCCACCCCTACGCAGCAATGGCACCGCGGGACCTGAGACAAGAAAAACGTCTTTATAACACACCAGGGGGCCGATTCTACTAACAAATTTGTTAAAAAAACGCAATAGAACCGCAACCGAATCACCACTTTTAAGCGTTTTCGCATTCTACTAAAATGAACAACGGTCCAGCTGCGACACAGCTGCGGTTACGTTTTAGTTACGCCAACGATCGATTGAAACAATGTCAAAACCTATTCTACTAACAAAATCGAACATGAGCGTGACGTTTACTATAGGACAAAGTTAATGATAAAATTATGATCATTATGTCTTTTAATTATAGAAAATACTTTTAGTGCCACATATTCGTGTTTAGTAACATTTTTAGATTCAACTTTTTTCTTTTTGGTATTAATAAAACATATTATTTTGGCATGTTGGTAACGCGGGTTACCCGCCGTGTTCCCGCTACAGATCAGTTGCAATTCGTTTTAAGTTTAGTTTCCATTTTGCTTATAAAATAGTAGAATGAATTTTTATGTAACTATCGAACGGCGATCGAAATCGAACTGTTGTGGAAACACAGTTTAACGTGTAACGTTGCAAATTAGTAGAATCGGCCCCCTGAGCTCGACGGACACTACGACGACCCACCTTCTTGGTACTTTACGATATACCCATTAAAATATTAAATAACAATATCGCTTTACTTGAGGTTGTTAAATCTGGTACTTAGTGTCATTTAGTTTATAGTGTGGCGTAGTTTATGTCATAAATTGTCCTGCTGTGTAGATAAAATTTCTGTTTTAACTTTCTCTGTGTGATGTAGTTATTATAATATTAGCAATATTAGATATAACTTTTAGAATAATTTGGGTATGATTAAGTTTACTTTTCGGTATTGATAACATGGTACCGTCTTTTATTGATGATCGAAAATCTTAAGAATCTGTTTTTTTTTTACTGTTCATTGCTACGAATGGGCTTCTCCGAGTCACTTTCAATACACACTGTCAGTGTGGTGGTGATAGTATCTTTCTGAACTAGCCACACCAATCAATCTACATATCTTAGCCGTTGGGTCGGCTTCCAGTCTACAGTCCAACCGGTTGCAGCTATCTGACCTCCTCAACCCAGTTTCTGGAAAACACTATTTATCTTAGCAAGACTAGTGGTAAGACTTCCGGGCTTCTTGTCTCGGACGGACCGACCTCATTAAGCGTTGCAGAAACCTTGAAGATCGACCCGTGTGGCTGTTATTATTTATTCTAAACTGAATGTAACATAATCAGATATTGACATAGTCGAAATAAAGCACAAAAAATATCTGAACCTTTCGTTACTAATTCGCGTACCTACCTATCTAAAATGAGAAACGTGTATTATTGTTATAAATTCTTTCAGAAAGTGTGTTGAAGCGTGCAAAATTGACGGGTCGGGTGAAGTCGGGTCGGAACGAGCTCTTTACCTGATTAACGAACCGTGTGGGTCCGTTCTACTCTGAGGTTAATTTTACAAATGAAACTAACACTGAAGAGTTTCTCGATTGGCTGTTATTTAAAGTATCTTCGGCTTTGTAGGTAAATTATGAGCTTTTTATCTAAATAAATAATTTAGAAATATTTTGTTTTTAATACGAAAACTGTTTATGAGAACAAGTTAGACTATGGGTCACGAGGTTCGGCAATCGTTCTAAATGACAAAATTTCCATCCATAGCATGCGCTGCACAACCATATTCTTGGCGTTTTTTTATTGTGGGCGAAAAAGCCCTATTTCTCTACTCCACATAAAATGCCGTCCGTCAAGCAACCTTCGCCACCATAAATTAAGAATCTTATAGCCATAGGTAGACGTAATAAAGCACTCTTATGTCAACACTTGCATGAAGCAGTTGTGAATTACAAGTTATCGTGGGCTCGAACCCCAGCTGGTACTTTATACAAATTATTTCATCACCACTGCTCTCAAAACGTTGAAGGAAAACATCTTGAGGAAATCGTCATGTCATAGAACGGTGGATTATGGCCCACTTTGTCTCACAGAAAAAAGGTCTGTGTCCCAGCAGTGGGAAGATAATTGGCTGATTATGCTTAGTCAAAATTTTACCTAATAAATAACTACTAAAACCAATTCGAGTACCTACAAACACAAATTCAATCCCAACTCCGCAATAATTTCATAAATCTATACTCCTCTCAAACGCAAGTATCAAGACTGTTTCGTCCGCCTCAGCGCCAGGTGCGACCCAAGATACAATTACGTACATTATAATTTTTTTACGGAGGGATTTGTTTTATTTCGTAAGGAACCCTGAATGTTAAGGGCGTTGCTAAGATATGTTGTTCTATAGTCTATGGATTCTGTTCAAGTTTTCCTTTGAACAAATTGTTTTACCGTGTGTGTCGGTTTTTTTGCTCTATGGTCTGTGATTTGAGCAAAGAATTGGAAAATGGGTAAAGACAGTTCGAAATACGAACGGTGTCTCGTTGTGAATCCGCGATTATTATACAAATAAGTCATGCAATTTAAAGGTACTTACATACATACTGACTCCGGAGTCGACAAACAGAAGACAGAGTATTAATGAAGTAGTACTTATTAGGACTTAAATTCTATACAAAAGGTAGGTGATTACTGATACTTATGATTTTTCGAACATACATTTTTAAAATTTAAAAAAAAATGTTTAGATTTTTTGAATTGACAATCGTATCTGGGCAATTTGTTGTATGTACGAGTATGTACAGGACCCGCTCCTTCGTATAAAATACTTTTCTTCCCGTAATTGGTTCTGGGTGGTCTGAGTTCGAGTTTATTGCGATTTCTAGTAGTAGTTTGTTTTTTGAAAGATTATCTATACATATAATAAAATTGTAACAGGCCGATGTCTGTACATTAAATATATTGAAGAAAAAATTGTATGGGGGGGTCTTTATTAGAGCAACAGAAGCCAAAACAACGGTTTTTAGAATTGTTGTCTGTCTGTATGTTTGTTACCGCATCACGCAAAAACCACTGCATGGAATTGAATGCAGTTTTCAATGATGTATTCCGAGAAGTCTAACCTAAAAAATAGGCTATGTATTATCAAAAAAAAAAAATATTATCTGCTGGATTCTAAAGTCCACGCGTATGAAGTCGCGGGCAAAAGCTAGTTTTATAAATAAAACCATTAAACATAACAAATCTCTAGGAAAAGGCAATGGCACACGAATAGAGGACCTAAATTAGTTGTAAAGTTTGTTCGGCCTATACAAACACGTATAATGGCCGATTAGCCTTAGATAGCTGTTGATAGCCGTCCATAAACACATAAATTGACTGGATCGGGTTTGCCTTTCTGTGGAAATGGCCTTCGTTTTGATGCACGGGATTAGTTTTAAGTCGATAATGATTTTGCTCTATGAATTAAATTTGTAGTCGTCATTTATTTTCTTTGCTTCTTTGCTTATATAATATGTTACGGCTAATAGCCGAAGTGCGGCTACACCTAGTTTTAGCCGGCTATTAACTAGGTGCAGCTGGACTAGCGCTCGCCGGCCGCTGCCGCGGCATCGCTCGCTGCGCTCGCTCGGCTCGCGCGCGTTTGGTTGCAATTCTAACCTAACCTAACCTAATCGGTCGGTAAGCAGTATGGTGCAGTTCACAATTTACATAAGTAGGATACATCTAAGTTTAATCGGCTGCACCTAGTTGTAGCCGGCTAAAACTAGGTGTAGCCGCACTTCGGCTATTAGCCGTAACATATACATGGTGTAAGCCTAACGCTTGCGATTTTATTTTTTTTGTCGGGCATCTCGCAGTTGGCCTTGAGAGGCCGTGACTGCTTAACCGGGCTTTCCTGAGGCTGCCATTAAGAATTAACTTAACGCCTCCAGCCAGGGCTTACAAACTAAAAAAATTACAAACTAAGCGACTGCAAGCTGAGGGCAGCCCCTGTGGGGTACGGGCCTCGGCTCAGGGCGTCACTGATAGGGGGACAGCTATCATTGGGGACAGGCTGGATCAAAATATTGGCATTATTATTGATCGGGGAATTTAAAGCTACTGGCTCAGCTGCGGCCCCGGCTGGCGCTTCAACGAGCAAGGGTCGGTCGGGGAACGCTTCCGAAGCCAGAACGTAGGTTATATACAACCTAAATGCAAACGGATACCAATAACAACTAATATTTAGAGTACCTCTCCTCAAGTAAACACTCTAACTATAATCCCGTTAATTCGATACTGCTCTCCATGTAATCGGTAGTCGGTGTAATCTCGATCCATTATCGTAATCGGTACAATTGTAAACATCGAGTGGTTTGTGATGTATGTAAGTATGTGATCGAGTCGGCGAGTCTCGAGTGTCGGCGTAGAATATGCGGTTAGAATATAGGGGGTTTGAAGATTGTGTAGTTTATGATTTTATTACTCTGTATTTTATGGGGTTAAGTGAATATAATGTTTTTTTTTAAAAGGTCAACCAACTTTAAAACAGTACCTAGGGTTTTTACTTTAAATATTTTTATGATAATAACTTAATAAGTAATTAAATTATGCCATTTCGCGCGAACGAAAGACAATGTGCAGGAATGAGCGGTAGGAATTTGCAAACCAGCTTTATCTATTAAGGCCATGATAACTTTAAAAATTGTCGTTATGAGCGATAATAGTTCTTATTGCAATCCGATACGGGTTAACATCTGTTGTAATAAATGAGCAAGCGTGTGTCCTACCAATGCAAATAAAATCGTATAAAATGAGATATTAACCGGTTTAACAGCCTTATTCATAAAAAGTTTTCGAACATCTAAACAGTTGCTAATGTTTCGTTTTCAAAGAGAAACCAGACATTAGCAACTGTTTAGATGTTTGATAACTTTTTATGAATAAGGCCGTAACTATTTAATGATAAATAATCCATCACTGAATGCAGTTTGGCATTTGAAATTTAATGGTATATTTTTAATTATAATTTTTATTGAAGGGATAAACTGCTTTTAGAGATAATTAAGAGGAGACTTTGATGTGTTTTTGATGCATTAAAGTATGTTTAATTATGTTTTGAGTTCCCTCACTGTATGCAAAAAAAGACTTGAAAATATCGTATATTTTTTTGCTTTGAAAATTATTTACAGTTAGTGAGATACACTGCTTTAAAAAAAAACACCGTTTTGATCGTTTTCAAGAAATCTCTGCCTTAATTCGTTTGCCAACATAAAAAAGAAAAGAAGTGACAGCTAAATAAATTCACACAAGTTATTGAAACAGCATGTATCCTTGAGGGGGGCGGTACGAGTAGCGTCATTGAACAATTGATACTGTCAAATACAATTGTAGGTTATAATACGATCCTTCGGGTGGTTTGGGAACGAGATTGACAATGTCTAGGATGGCTCGATAGTTCATTCGCACGAATTTACTCGCGCGAATTGG
Organism: Antitype chi; assembly: GCA_947359405.1. Taxonomy (NCBI): domain Eukaryota; kingdom Metazoa; phylum Arthropoda; class Insecta; order Lepidoptera; family Noctuidae; genus Antitype; species Antitype chi. The sequence continues at coordinate 7,756,108 of OX375836.1, forward strand.
GCGAATCGTGTTGGTTTCAAATCATATCGAAATTGCAGAACGAAAACGAAACGTGCCTATTGTCTAACACGTTTACTAGAATTGTTTATAGTCCTACTATTAATATTATAAATGTGAAAGTTTGTGAAGATGTTTGAATGTTTGTTACTCAATTACGCAAAAACGGCTGAAGGGATTTGCATGAAATTTGGCGCACAGATCGTTTATAACCTGGATTAACACATAGGATACTTTTTATTCCGGTAATAGAAGAAAGAAAAAACGTTTATTTGCGGTAAACATGACGCAAAAAGAAAAGGAACACAAAAAAAAAAGGTTGAGGGAAACATGCGTCACATCCACGCAAAACGGCTATCGCTCAGCATTATGCTGCGACCCTATGCGAGACAGAGCCCCAGCGCTGGTTTTCAGCGACAGCCGGCTTTGACGTAATGACGTCGCCCGGTGCATCGAACAATTATTTATTAGGAAACTGTACTGGTACAGCGAACTAATACGTTCCCGTGAGATAATTTTCGACCTCCACGCGGGCGAAGCCCCGGGCTAAAGCAAGTATTATTATAAATGTGAAAGTTTGTATGTTTGGATATTTAGATGTTTGGATGTTTGTTACTCAATCACTCAATCACAGTGCTAGGTGTATTCTAGCATCATGTTGATGTTCCAATCCAAAACATAAGCGGCGAGATCTTGACGGACATTCCTGTGATCAAATGTTAAAGCCCATTATAATGTTTATTTGGTGGGCTTTGCACTAAACAAATAATTTCTGTCTTTTGAAATGAGCACAATTATATCCATTGTAAGCGTTTTTGTTTGTAGGACAAGTCAGAGACCACCGTTTTGATACACAAATTAAAGTTCCTGGGTTCGAACTCACGACCCCTTGTAAGTCGAGGCCGATACCATTGGACCACCACTGCTTCGAGAGATTACCATGTACTGATTAAGAAAATATTTATTCATTCATTCAAACAAGGCACAAAATTAAGCAATACATCAATTAAAAATAAGACATCAAGCAATAAATATCCTTTAACATAATCCCAAAATATTTATCAAAATGTAATATTAATTAGACCTTATAAATAGCGTAATTAAAAAACAGGTGAAAAAAATACTCAATTAATTAATTAGCAAACACAAAACACTGGGATATTTTTGCCGCGCTTTTCATTAGCCACCATTTTCCAATATGGCGGCTTTGTTTACGTCACCCGTGGAAATAGCAGACTATTTTTGCGCGCGAAAATATCTTGTTTACTTAATTAAGCGGTTTTGTTTTCTAGTCATTAAACTAATTGAGCTGGTAATAAATTAATTGAATTTTGTTTTGAACACTATTTTCTTTGGATGCAAGTAGTAGAAACACTACATAACATTTAGCCCGTGAATGAGAGAACGTTGTAGGCCTTACAGACTGTAGATTTGTAGACGATTTTCTATTCTGTATTTTCATTCTTCTAAGTACCTGGTACTTATAGACAGGCCTGCACTGTCCTCCCATGTCTATTTTCACTATAATTTGAAAACATTGTACAGTCAGCCTCAATAATATCGGGACGAACCGACAGTTCAAAATGATCTAAACAATTGTGAAAATTAAAAATTAACTCAATAACACAAGGAATGTTTCAGAATGAAGACAGTACACGAGAACTGTCATTCTGACAAGAACTTTATCCAATTGAGATAAAGTTTAATTTTCTTAGTTGTTGAGATCATTTTGAACAGTCTGTTCGTCCCGATATTTTTGACGCTGACTGTACCTAAAAGCCAACTATTTTTAAAATAGTAACCGTGGAGTTTCTTACCGGCTCTTCTCCATAGGAAGCGCCAAATTGGAACCGTGCACCTTGTTCGTTAGATAAAGATTATAAAGATCCAATATTTTAAGATAAATAAAGATCCTGGTCATCATCATACCTTCAGAATGTATCATGTAATAGTAACCGTGCTCAATAAAATCACTGATGAAATCTAGCATCATTTAAAAATTTCAAAATAAATTTAAATTATGTTGAAAGTACTCGTACAAGTATTATGGCTCTCAGAGAGCGAATCAAAATAGGCAAAAACAATGACAACTCCGCGAAACATCTGTGTTCTTGCTTAATCTTTAGTTCGTTTTATTGCAGTATGTTCATATCCCCGTAGCAGGCGCAGGCATCAAATCATCGAGATCATTGAGCAGGGTTTAGCCTTAAAAACTGAATACTAAATATTATATGCGTTAAAGTCCTCTAATCCAAGTCTATTCCTTATTAATTTCTAGACTTATAACTGCTGTTCATGAATCAATAAATAAACCAGAATACATCGAAAAATGCATGCACCAATGTTTACCTGAGGCTGGGGGGGGGTGGTGGTGAAGGGCGGGCGTTTTTGGGGGGACTGAATTATGTAATTTTATTTTGACGTTCAAAAAGAGTTGACTCTCAGCCTAGTTTGAATAAATGACTTTTGATTTTGATTGATTTTGGTAAGACCTTTGCTTACTTTGGCTGACGAGGGGAGGCGGGGGGGGGGGGTTAATAATTGCAAAAAATCTGCTTACGTAATACTTGAATGGCCCCTTACTGGGTGACACAATATCCCTTTGGTAGATTGACTGAACCGTTTATTAAAGACAGTCGTACACTCTTAGCCTACGTTCCCTAGGACGTAATAAAATCGCGGCTGGATTTTCAACGCACCACTTAGCGACGAGAGTTGAAAATCGAATAGCAAAACACACTGTTCGAATTTCGACGCGCTCAGATGCACTGTTGGATTCTTAATGCTCGGTTTAACACCGAGAGTTGAAAATTGAGTGCACGTAAACATCCTGCCGCGATTTTATTACGTCCCTGTTAACGTCGACTTTGCCACAAACCGGTTTCTTTCAGTTGTTTCTATCAAATTGTGACGAGAACCGAGCTCTCACGGTTATTACCGAACAGCCAATAAACAAAGACCTCACGAAACTATATTACAAAACCCGTTTAAAATAACAATTTATTAACCAAATGAAAGCACTAAAATAACCGAGCATATTATTAGTTTTCTATTTAATACGCCATTCAGAAACTTGCTCACATGTTCTATACAAAATTAATTAAAACCTAATGTAATAAAGAGAATGGTTCCTGTGAGATGAAATCACTCATTCGTGAAGTGTGCAGACAAACTTATATCTGTCTCTTTCTAACGTATGTGTTTGTGGACATACGTGAGAGGGATGGAGCAAAGGCGGGTAAATGAGCGAAGTTCATTAGGCATTCGGAAAATGAAACTCAATCACATTTCTGTCGCGTTTAGCTAGATGGCGTTATGCTAGAGTGAATAATGCAGTGTGGTTGGATTTTCTTTGGGAGTTTCGTAATTGGGAGGAAGTTTTAAGGAGATTTGAGTTAGTGGTATTCAGATTTGAGTTAGATTTCCGTTTCTCAGAACTAGCATGTTTATAAGCAATGGCATAGTTGGAATTTCTAGTTTTAAGTTGCTATTTTTCCATATTTATCATATAATATGTATACACCTATACACCATAATATGGTGCTTATTTATTAAGATAAAATATTTAAAAAACTTAAAAAAAGAGTTTTCCACACTAATTCACACGAGTTTTCTCTCGTATTTTTTTAAGTTTTTAATTTATTTTATCATAATAAATAAGTACAATTCCATCATGCAGAAGTGATTTTGTTTCTAATTCATGTGATTAATAAACTACAAGCTTTTACCAGCAGTTTCGACCACGTGGAGGTCGGTGTATTATACATATAAACATTCCTCTTGAATCACTCTGTATATTTATAAAAACTGTATTAAAATCCGTTGCGTGGTTTAAAAGTTCTAAGCGTACAGACACGAAAAGCGACTTTGTTTTATTGTATGTAGAGATAGCGGTGCAAACTTTTTTATACAGTTTGTGCTGATACAAGAGAAAAAGAAGAGAAAAATTGCACCCACTGTACTAAATTATCAGAAACCTAGCGGTTTTGAAACCCATTTTGAAAAGTAACAAAACAAAATTTAGGATAAAATCATTTCTGTCATTTCTGATAATTATGCGAATGCAACATAAACAGTGTTTGGTAGAAGGACCGATACATTTTTAAAATGGATTGGAGATGTCATTTGCTAGCAAAACATTTTAAGATTTTAGAAGCACACAAGTCATTTTCTATAAACCGATGGATGTTTTTGAATGAAATTTAATTTGATAAATGAACTATTTGTTTTCTATGATTTTTTTTTCGTAAAAATCCGGTACTTTCTTACTTTCATCAACTATGTAGGTATATCCGTCGATTCTGAAACTTTTGGTGATCGCGCGAAACACCACAAATTATTTCGTTCAATTACAACCACAAATAAAAAAGATGCAACGACATTTCGCGTGTTAAAAAAAATCAATTACCTACCGTGACACAAAAGACAGGTTTTACTAGTAAAAAGTTGGATATGACAGTCGCTATCCCTAAGAAAATTGTGTCGGTTTACAAAACAGCCTGTATAAATTGCGATATAATGAAATTTCCCATTCACCTTTTTCCATCACACACAACCCTTCCCCCATCGAACTAGCACAGATCTACAATATCTGACTAATTCAGCTTACTTCTCTGCTCTAGCATAATACTGTCCGCCCCAGTAACGTAGCGAAACGCGATTAAGAAAGCTTTGACGAGCGATGCATACTCGATTATGACTCGCTATAATTAAATCATGAAATATGTACACGTTTTATTAGTTATTATAGAAATTAATGTTCGATGTAATTTAATTAATTACCTTGGTAATTCTTATTTTTAATGGAATTCTCAGGCTGTAGTGCTATTCTATAAAGTTCACAGCTCACCTCGCTCAAGTGAGCGCACACAAATCGAAAGCGAACTCATTTGTTTTTAAAGTAAATCATCGCATATTGACAATGAGATATCGTTCGAATTTCGAACTCATCTTTGAGACTCTGCATGTCAATGATACTGGCGAAAATTTTGAAATACGAAGCATGTTGGGACAACCCATTGAGCAGAAGATATGCTGTCATATCTTTTAGAAACTGTTGTGATTTAATGGAATAAAATAATAACAGCCAGTCAAAATTGACATACTTACAATTTTATTCTTGTTATCCATCATACATGATCTGTTTGCTGGGTTATAGAATAAAATCTATCATTATTTATTTTGAAGAATAGAATACTCTTTATTATGTTCACGAAATGGATTCAAAATATACATGAACAAATTTTACATTGACAAACAACACATACAAATTACTTTTGTTGGTCCTGAAATAGGGTCTACTTGGTATAAGATACATATTTCATATTCAACGCCTCGACACATCTACAACAAAGCTTTTGGTTCAACTAAAATCAATATTCCTCTCTGAAAACTGTCAAAAACTCATAATTTACAATTAAACAGGCCGACGAAAGATAAAAGATAGATATAGCAGCATTCATAACTCAATTGTGTATCTGTCTGTCACCGAAATTGTTTTTGGCGGGTGCAATCTCGAAAACTAATTGTTCGCCATTTTATAATTGAATATATTTGTTTACCTGCCGAGTGGCCCTCGGCGCCATCTTGCGGGGGGAAGCGTAATTAATTTGATAATAAATTGCCGAATACCAGGGTGAAATTAAAATATTTTTGTGGTGAGGGTAGAATGAAATCGGTGGGCAGTAATATAAATTGTTTGGGTGTTTCGATAGTGATTAAGATGGCTTGTGGAATTTAGATGTTTAGCGTTTAATTTGTTTGATCGGAAGCTGATTTATATCTGCGAAAAGGGTATTTAGAATCAATTTTGATTTTGAATTGACTGTTTCGTTATCTATCTATCTATAGTCCATATGAAATAAGATTAGATATTTAAACAAACCTTTTTTACAGTCCGTTCAACTGATTTTAGCATGATAAATGGCATGTGCAATAAACAGTTGGTATTGTAACCACTTTTTTGATTTTAATGCCATCCTTATGCCTACTGAATAGAAGTCAAAATCAGTTGAACGGGCTGTAAAAAAGGTTTGCTACATATGTAGCATAATGGAGCATAAATAAAAAGAAAAGTCCTGACTGACTGACTGACTCATCAACGCCCAGCGCAAACCATTGGACCTTGAAAGCTGAAATTTTGCGCAGAGGTTCCCTTTATAATGTAGACAAGGAATAATAATAATTTATTTAATAAAAACGTATACAAAAAGAGTACATTTAGCTAACAGTAGTAAATTTCCCATACAATAATATAGTGCCTAAAAATAAACTATATCTAAAATATTTTTACTGAAAGTGCAAGTGGTAATGTTTCGGAATTAGAATGACGAATAGCGACCCACCCGATCTAGGTTTATTCAACCCCTAAGGGTGTTAAATAGTGGATGAAATTTCCGAAAAGCTAGTGTACCATATTTTAAGAAGTATCCATAGAGTGCCTTACCAGTTTTTCTCCATAAGAACCTACTACTCTTTGGAATGGGCAACTAGCTTCATCTTTCTGAATCTCTCTTCCTTGACTATTCGAAAGTGCATGTAGAAGCTTATTCAGACACGCGACGCGATTTTGGTAGAACAATTTCCATGAAAACTTTTTCAAAGAAATTCTTCTACGAGTGTCACCTCTGTTTGCGGTAGCCCTAAATGGTTTGATTTAAATGAACGGTGCTTGAGTGTCAACGCACATTTCTTTATGCACCGATTTCACCAAGATTTATGGACAGATTGACATGATACAAAACCAAAAGTAAATTATTCAAACTTTTTGAACGTCAAAATTACATAAGACAGTCCCCCCAAAACGCCCGCCCTTCACCAGTTCCTAGTGCTTTAGCTGGGAAGAAGAAGTAGCGCAACAAACTCCCCAGCAGCACAGCTGTCTGTTAAGTTAGAAGAACTTGATTCTATACAATAGTAGGTAATTAAAATTACGAAACACAAAAAATAAACATTAGCTTTGCCATATGTCAGCTAGCACACGCCAATATACCATGAAAACATTGAAATAAAACTTTTTTGTATAGTTTTTAGCCGTAGCTAAAGCTTTCTAGCATAATCAGCCTATAATGTTCCCACTGTTGGGACCCAGGCATACTCTCTTGTAGAGGGAGTGGGTTGTTACCTACAACGGGGGTCCAGTGCGGGTTAGTAGATGTCACATGTCTTTGAATTTTTAGGTTCTAGGACATGCCACCGGGTTCTTCATGGTTAATAATAATAATATAATTTATTTATTTGATATAAAAGAGTTATATAGAACAATGTTGTCCAGTTATGGGCAGTTATGGAGACTGGTGCCTAAGCTAAGCCGAAGCCTGTATTTCAAGCCACCAGGTCTCCGCCCCCAAGTACACAATTATGGTTTCCCGTAAACTAAAAGTAGACAATAATAAATTTACATTTCACGTAATAGGAGTGTTTGTGTGGTGAGTGGTTGTCAGTGTGTGAGACTGAGGAAACACAGACGGAATGCGGTGAATATTTTGGGAAGGAAAGTAAATTTTTAGTGATGAAATGATTGACACAGTAAAGCGGCCGGCCTGGGTTTGAACTTCGAACCCACGCCCCCGAACGCGTAAGTTGGGGCCGTTACCACTGAGCCATCACTGCTTTTAGCTTAGAGTTAGCATTCTAGTTGGTTGAATAGTACACTTTACCGAGAATATTCTTGCAGCAACTTGCCAAGTAGTGATAAATTACTAAAATTTAAATAAAATACTTGGAACTGCCCATTCAATTCAATTGAATGGCCAGTTACAAGAAGGTATATTTTTTTTCCGAGATATCAGGGCACGTAACATTTCCGGGAAGTTTGACAAACTTTTGTGTAGATTTAGGTACCTACCTAAGGTTTATTTCTATGGGTGTTTGTTATGAACGTAACAAAAGGAGTTTTCGAGGAACTCACAGCTGGTATGTTATACGGGATGTATGTAGGTAGCTAGGTAACATAACATCACGCCTGTATTCTCCGTAGGGTGAAGCAGAGTTCCACCTATACTACACCCACATAATTACGTTTTAAGTCCCATCTATTAGGCGGCGAGCAACCGTGCTCAATCCGAGCTGCTACTGACAAATTCTAGATGTATAAATCCAATAACACTTTGCCCGACCCGGGAATCGAACACAGGGTCCAAACCAACGTGGCAGTTCTAGGCAGATCTAGGTATGATAAAATTAAATCTGAGGGTAACTCACGACCCTAGCCTCCGCAGGAGACGCCCTGGGTGTTGGGAATCCCAGGCTGATTTGACGGCGAGTAATGGGTAGCTCGCTGTCCGGGAAGGACCAAGCCCGGTTCGACGGCGCGTTGTGTTCCACGCGCGCCTCAAAGAGATGTTAGCATCAACTGATGGGGCCCGCAAGGGCCGATGCCTGCCAGGGGTGCTTGTTGTTCGAAAGAGATACCGCGGCCACTGGCACACAGGTAACTGTGGGAACACGGGTGGGTTAAAGTCAGTAAAAGTCTGACACGCCCCCTGCTCCACCCAGAGCGGGAGAAGATATTTGATGATTTCCCACCAAAAGAAAAAAGGGTAAGCTCAATTTGGAAATTACCTACAAAAGACTACTTAGCATAAGCATAATTAGCCTATAATGTCTGTTACGACACAGGCCTCCCCACGGCGGCGAGGGGGCCGTACACCACCACCCGAGCCCAGTGCGGGTTGGTAGATGTCACATGTCTTCGAATGTTTGGTTCTAGTACATGCCGGTTTCCTCACGATGTTTTCCTTCACCGTTTTGAGAGCAGTGGTGATGAAATTATTTACATAAAGTAAAGCGCCTGTCTGGGTTCGATCCAACGACCTAGAACTCATAAGTCGCTGCCGTTACTGGGCTACGGGCCACCACACATAAGGGGGCGTCCATTAATTACGTGAGGCATTTGGGGGGTGGGAGGGGGTTGTGTCGAATCTCACTCTATCTCACGTGGTAGAGAGGGGGTCTCAGCAAATATCACGTTTGTAGTTCATATTTTTTTCCTCTAAGAAACAATGTTACATTACGAGAAAACCGGGTTAAATTAAGTAAAACATGTTTTTCCACCAATATGGCTAAATCCTACAAAATTATATTTATAGCGGTTATGCGAACGCCACAAAGTAGCACAGTAGCTCCTCGATGGTTAAACCGCCACCGGTCAGCCAAGCCAGCCAAATGCAACGCATAAATCCAACACAAATAAGCACAGATTAACGTTTTTACACTAAAAACACGTATTTGAAATATCTCACGTGAGATTAGGGGGAAGAGGAGCAGGGTCGAGTCTGGAGTCAAATCTCGCGACATCTCACCAGAGCGGGGGTAGGGGTCGAAAAATCGCCAAAATTGCCTCACGTAATTAATGGACGACCCCTAACTTGACGAGCAACAATTACTGAGCTTTTCTGTCAGAATTGCGGTACAATGTCATTATTTTTATTGTAAACCGTCACAATGGCAGGATGCAGTCCTGAAGAATAAATTCATTTTTAATAACTGAACGAGTTTTGTTTTTCAATATTGTGCTCGTTATTACTTACTTGGGTCCCGTATGATTATTTTTTATTGTTTTCGCTTTGTTCAAAGAAGCTATAGTTTTATTCTCTATACACCACTTCGAAATTTGAACGGCATCTAGGTGTGAATCCGGGATTATTTACTTTAAAAACAAATGAGTTCGTTTTTGTGTGTGCTCACTTGAGTGAGGTGAGCTGAGAACTTTACAGAATTCCAGTCATAGCAAGACATAGTCATTACGAATTACAGAATTCTCGAATTCTCAGCTTACAGAATCCTTCAAGTAGCATTTTATTAAACTTATGTATAATTCATAATAATACAGGGAAAGTTTTTATTCAGTGCGCAAACTGTAACCATGAATTCAGCATATCATTCTAGACCCCCAGCGCATAATTATGTATAACCGGCGAAAACTTTATGCGCTGGGGGTCTAGAATGATATCCTGAATTCATGGTTACAGCTTGCGCACTGAATAAAAACTTTTCCTTTATACGGGCTGATTTTTTAGTCACCTTCCAAATTTTTCAGGGTGATAGTACCCGTTAAATTGAACAACTTTCTCCAAGGAACATGGGTCGAAATATGAAACAAAAAAATCGGACCTCCCATACAAAATCGACCAGCTAACTATTGATTTTGCATGGGAGGTCGATTTTTTTTTTCATATTTCGACCCATGTTCCTTGGAGAAAGTTGTTCAATTTAACGGGTACTATCACCCTGAAAAATTTGGAAGGGTATAAAAATCACTTACTGTAGATACCGTACACTTTTAAGGCTCGTTCTAAAAATAATAAATTAAAATAAAATATTAATTATTACCGATTAAGTAAATCAATGAACCGACCTTATCTAGTTATTAAACACTCTTTAGTTTTAACGTGTAAAATTATTTTTATGACAAAATTTTACAGAAACAAATAGCATTTAATGAATATACTCATTTTCTCGTTTGTAAACCATGCGGAACCCTAAAACCCTAGCATCCGTCATCGCTGGAACACCTGGATTCAAACCGTGGCGTGTAAAACAAAGGGCAGGACAATGGCGGCAAATGTTTTATACATTGGTACCGCGAGCTGCGGTGTGAGGCAGGAGAGACGAGCGGAATTGATATTGTGACTGTGACATTATTAACTTAGTAGGTATAACGTTGAGATGGCGGGATGAGCTGGACTCCTTGATTGGTCCTTGACAGGTCTATACAGAGAGAGGTGGAAAGAGGGTAGGAGAAATTGGCCCGACAATGGGACGTTAAGGCCCATAGTATCCTCATCTCCCGTTTGTATGCTAAAGCACGACTGCCGCCCGCGCCCGCGCAGTTCACCTCTGAGCCTTTATCTCAAAATGGGGATATTCCTTTGATTAATTTACAATTGTGCTTCGGCGATTCTGTGGTACCTCTAACTATCTATTTTTCAGTGCATTTTTTTTCCAAATAACGAAGCCGTTTAGTAGGAGTATGGAACAGAAGCCAAAATATTGCGTGTTGGAAAATATTTTTTTACAGCAAAAGTATTAACCATACAAAAAAAGTACTCCCGGCAAAATTATCTATATGAATCTATAGCAAAATCGTATATTTTTCAAATCTTCAAAACAAGCCGTTAATGAGCAGTACGGTTCATAAAGTGACCGTGTTACGCTACCAAACGGGACGTGGGCCCTTAAACGCGGGTCAAAAAAGGTATAACGTTACGCCTGCATTCTCCGAACGTAAAGTAATGAAAATTAATTGTTAAACCAACGGACTCCATGACTATCTGCCTAGCCTTATCGGGGTTGGGGTAGGCTTCCAGTTATCCGGGGATCGCGGAAGTCACTTTTGTTCCCGTGATCCCCGGTGCAAGTGTGAGACGGAACACCGGGGTGGTTTTCCGTTTTAGTCAGTAAGAGTCTGACAGACCCCTCCGCCCTCCCCAGGGCGGAGGACATCCATGAGGATTTCCCCCCGTAATCAAAAAAAAAAAAGGCTTCCAGTTATACCGGATGCAGCTGAATACCAGTATTTTACATGGAGCGACTGCCTATCTGACCTCAAACTGACTTAAAACTTAAATTATCCGTCTATATTCAAATCGCAGCTGTTATTCTTTGACAGTTGTATGAAAAGGTAATTTGCTTAAGAATTAATTTCCCTGACTATAATAGACAGATGTGTACAAAGAACACATCTCGCAAATTTTGTTTCAGTTCCATGTAAAAGAGCATATCGCCAATAACTGGGCAGAAATCTAGAAGCTACTAAGAATTTTCTAATAGACAAACCACGAGAAACCATGAACACTGTTTAATCAGAGGGCCCAGACAAGTGACAATCGATTTCAAAGCGTTTCGTATTTCTACAACGAATTTCAACAGGATCGACGTAAGCTTTTCGGTGGCTTATGTCAGTCTGACAAAATTTTGACTTTTCTGTCATCGTTATCGCTAATATAATGTCACTTTGTATGAACTTGGAAATCAAACACCAGATCATAATGACACTCTGAGGTTCACAGTCACATATTCATAATTATTTCATTGGCTTGTACCCGTCGTACGCCCCATAAGGGACTAACATTGACCACCATGCTTAGTCGGTGTTGGCGATTTCAGCTTGTTGTAATGCTTTTTCGACCTATATATCAATTTAACACATCACAAAAATCCCTCTGCCTAACTTTTTTGCAACTCTGTTGGGGTTGACCAGTCTAACCGGTTGCAGCTGCATACTAGTATTTAACATGGAGCGACTGCCTATGAATGGTTGTCAGACTTTCGGGTTTCTGACGACCCGTAACGACTGTCAAAGGTCCAAGAATAACACTCAGGACCAACGGCTTAAGGCGCTTTGAGAGTTACGGAGGGGTCTGGGTATGTCAAGATGATCACCCATCCACAGACCAACTGCGGCAATCGTAGCTTAACCTGATCTTTCAACCCGTGCGGCTGTTATTACTTAACCACAAACCCTTCTAACACTGATAACCTCACTTTTAATTGGCACCAATCCGCTTGCATCTCTTCACTTAGACCAAACCACAATCCATTGAATTTTTCACAGCTGTAAATTAGGCTTTACAAAAATAAGAACAAAGCCTATTGGGATAAAAATGAGCCTAGCTATGCCTAAGACCTATTGTGCCTAGAACCTTTGTTTCAGCCCCCGGCTTACTATTATTTTTACAATTGTAGGGTAGTTTTAATTGCGGTCGTAGGAACGTAATAATAATATTAAAAATAGGGTGGTTATTACCTATTACGGTTATTGGGGGTCGTTGAGGCGTTTTGTAATGCTCTGTAGGTTGAGGGCTGAGGGATACTCGTCCTTAAAAAGGACCATTTAAAAACGATTATTCATCGAAATATGTGACTCAATGATCGTGGACGAAGCCAAGGGTGTACTTATGCAAGGATAGCACGTGGCTTTTTGTAGTTTCTGTCTAACTTTATGAGATAAGGTGAGGTTTGGAAAAATACTGTCCCATAAGTTTTTCTACCATAAACGCTATAAAGAGATATAAAGAGTACCCTAATGAGGGTTTTCTGAAATGGCGTTCACTAGGTGGCAGCACTGAGACATCAGGTCCGGGCACCTGTCAAAAGTGTCAAAGCGCCTGAGGACTGAATGGTAAACAAAAGAATAAAGCGAATGACATCAAATATTTTAAGCTCATTGTCGAACTGGGCTTGAATATTCATGAACCCATTGGGGGCCATCCATAAATTACGTCACACAAATTTTATGGTTTTTTGACACCTTTGTCTTTGTCACAGGTGGTCACACTTGTGAAAACTCCCCCATCGTGTGACATCACATATTTTTAAAACAGCAGTTGAGTTAGTCATATTTTTATGTTTTTGGTTTACATATCGACGGTCCCTACGACTAATCCCCTTAACTACAAATGACAAATTTTACAGGAGACCGCTTCAAAGTTTCAAACACGTGTATATCATTTATGATGGATTTAAAGTGCATTTTGCCATCTTAGACTTATTTTTCTTAAACTAAACGATAGTATAGGCAGGCCTGAAGGTCACGAAAACAAAACATGCAAATCACGTATCTACTACTTAGGGGTTGTATGTAGGGACCGTTGATATAAATTACGAGTTTTATAATTTTAGGTTTTAACATGTGACGTCACAAATCTTTTGACCCTCATTGTCCCTCGTCACACAATGTCACATTTCGTTCCTCTTAACGTGTGACGTAATTTATGGATGGCCCCTTGGGACTATTAATCACAATCTGAATAATTTTGAAGGTTATTGCTAATCCATTGCTTCATATATTCGAAAAAATTGTCTGATTGTTGTCGAACTGTCAAAATTAAAGCCATCTCTACTAATAGTGTTACGCAATACCCCGCAGGCCCATTCAACAATTAAAAAAATAATAGTTAAAAAAAACTAAGAAACACGCTTTAAAAACCAAACTTAAAAAGTAAAAATAATTTAATTCTATTAAAAAGCGTGAGGTGCTTTTTGAGGTTTGCATTATTTACATCGTCAAGCTCCTGTGTATGTCTGTTTAATTTAAAAATCAATTATGTATCATCATCAGATAACACCATTTGTGGTGGGTTTTCAGTAAGTGAGGTTAATCATTTATATTTATATGTTACCGGCCAAACCCGATTTTAGGCCAAACTAGTTTGTCCTAGGCCAAACTGGTTTATTAAGCCGGGGCACACCGATTAAATAGGTTAGGTTAGGTTAGAACTGTGACCAAAAGCGCACGAGCCGAGCGAGCGAAGCGAGCGCCGCCGCGGCAGCGGCCGGCGAGCGTTACTTCCAAAGGCTGTTAACGAAATGGCTAATTAAGCTAGTTGGCTGCAACATATCACGCGTAGGATAAGTCTGTTTGGCCTAGGACAAACTAGTTTGGCCTGAAATCGGGTTTGGCCGGTAACATTATTTACTAAAATAAAAACTACAAAAATAATGTAACCACCGCAAAATAACAGTACATTTCTCTTTAATTCAACAAATCTGATATAATTATTATTCTTACTAACCAATTATCTTAAGAATGCTCAATCCTGACATGTTAATTTTCATTTTACTTACTTAAATTTAATCATGTATTTTTATGTCTTATTATCGTATTTACACAATCGTTATCTAAATGCTCAAGTTTGACATGTTAATTTCTTTCTATTTTCTCTAATCTCATAATTTATTTTTCATCAGTTATCATTGTTTTCTTCATGTTTATCGTGTTTACACTTAGTTATATTATGTGCATGTTGTGGTCTCCTGTAATTGAAGGAGCACACGTAAAAGAACCTTGGTATTACTTTGATTTATAATGTATATGTGTATCCTTTGTTGGAGATCCTAAATAAATAAATAAATAAAAAGAGGAACAGACCAATATTCAGCCCTGCGGCACACCCATTTTGACTTTTAAACCCAATAAACTCACAATGTTTGTTTGAAGTTGCTGCAGTTCATCATTCGAATATGACTTTATTAAGCTAAGCGAAAATTACCCGGTCCGTAATGCTCATGTTTCAAGAGCAGTATTTCGTGATTCACGCAATCAAATGCCTTGCATAGGTCGCAAAAGGGCTATTGACTCTTATTTTTATGAAAATAACTTCTTACGAATAGATTCAGGGTATTCCAACTTGAGGTCCAACATGTTCAAAATAAAACACGGCTCCGTTATACGAATTGGATGATTCTAAATTTCTTTAGAAAGGCTTAATTGACCTCTTTTTTCTCTTCTTTCAAGGAGGCGGCTGCAATTTCCCAGAAGGCTGGACGGGCGGCTGGTTCCAGTCGGGCATCCCTGGGCTCATCTACATCAACTCCACCACCATGCAGGGCAAGGGGGAGTGCGCGGAGACAGATGCCAACGATAAGTTCCTGGTCTATGACAGGTTTGTTTATAACCGTTATTTCTGGACGAAAATTCTTACAGGAGAATAGGTTAGGTTAGCCCTTCAAGAAAAGGCGATGGTCCACGAATTTAACAACCCTTTTACGTTACGTCCTCGACTAATGCGACCCAATTAATTCTTTTTTATTTGTGGACTCTTTCGGTAGTTTTCAATAGGTTATTTATAAAATAATTAACATAGTTATATTATGAGTACGAACAGAATATCAATTGACAAATTCACAATAAAATGCTATTGCACTATCTTTTGGTAATCCTTTGAAACTACAGTTTGGACTGATTGGATAGAGTCTAGAGCGAAGTCATACCGATCCAGAAATGAGCTGAACCTGAGCTGTCAATAGTGTTCATCCTTAGCAATAGGTGGAATGTCAGCTCACTTCAACCTCGTTTCACCTAAGTTTTGCTAGATTTTTACAAACCGGCTGTTATCATTAATTATACTGGTGATCCCGCAGAAACTGTTTTGTTGCTATGGTATCTTTGATCTGGATCTTAATGCATAAATTGTGATATTTAGGTATATTTTTAATGTTTCAGAAACGAAGACTGTTACAGATGCCTGGTCATACACGAAAAACACAAATATGTGTTACAATATAAAGAAAGTGAGTATGCACCTTTTATACTTACTAATTCTTTATCGCTTCTCAATATCTTCTCTTCCCAAATACCGTAGTGTCTCATTATGATAGTCTTTGACCAGTGTGTGTTGCCAGAGATGACCTATGGTAAAGAAACGTGGTCGCTCACAATGGGCCTTATCAGAAGTCTTAAAGTCACCCAAAGGGCAATGGAGAGGGCTATGCTCGGAGTTTCCCTACGCGATCGAATCAGAAATGAAGAGATCCGCAGGAGAACCAAGGCAAACGACATAGCCCTAAGAATTGCCAAACTTAAGTGGCAGTGGGCAGGGCACATTCACAGAACAGATGGCCGATGGGGCCGAAAGGTTCTGGAGTGACGACCGCGTACCGGAAGTCGTAGAGTGGGAAGGCCTCCCACAAGGTGGACCGACGACCTTGTGAAGGCCGCGGCAATCCGCAGGGTTGTGGGAAGCACAAGACCGGTTGAAGCGGAGGAGCCTGGGGGAGGCCTTTGTCCAGTAGTGGACGTCTTTCGGCTGAAATGATGATGACGATGATGAATTCTTTATCAAAGTTAGCTCTTCTCTACAAGAATCTGTGTTTTTAAAAACCTTTGATTTAAAACTATCAAGTAGCTTTAACTTTTAGACTTTTAGATCACTCTTACATTTCAAAAGTACATAAATCCTACATCGAACTGTATTCTTGTGCTTTCATAAATATTTTTGTAAAAACTACAGTGGAATTTGAAGACACGTTCCTTAGAGATTAATCATTCTCTGCCTTCTGTCTTTATGTAAATGTTAAGGAAGCAAAAAAGACGATGTCTATTTTTGGCACTTATTCCTATTTTGATTTTTAAATTTTGGTAAGACGATGACCGTAACTACATGTCTTGTAATAATATTGATTTTATCACTTTCACAGCATACTGCGGCCAGAGAGACTCACTATCGACAATGTGTGAGTCAATAACTGGGGACGCAGCACTTTACTCCATGTTCCGAAAGGAACCCAGGCCTCTGCCTGAACCGTGCCCGTTCCATCCAGCACCGTTCACATTCACTTATAGTCGGTAAGTAGTATATGCACTAGGGGAAGATTTGAGCAAGTGATATTCTGTAAAGTTCACAATCACCTCACTCAAATGAGCGCTTACAATTTGAAAGCAAACTCATTTGTTTTTCATCGCGTTTCGCGTTCGAATTTCGAAGTGAGAGAATAGCTCAGGGATATACTGGGAGAGCAACGCGTTGGCAATCTAGTACTACTATTGGAGATGTCCACATGCGGCAGTGACGACCCACCACCAGGTGGGAAGGTTCAAAGGCATCATTGATCGAGTTTTAAGATTTATTGTTATTATTTCTGTCTTTGAACCTCGATTAGGAAGGATTTCTTTCGAGTTCTTTTGTAATTTTTATGTGAATTAAACATTATTTTATCATTCTTTCCAGTGGTTCCGGCGACTGCGTGAACCCTCCATCTCGCGCAGAGTCTTGCACGGACGATTCACGGCTGCTGCTGCGCTATATGGCATGTCCCGATGTGCCGGGCACTGAAAGCAACGGTATGTAACCTTTAGGGGAACCTAGCCGCGGGCTCGAACTCACTGGTGGGCCTGGCAAAAAATCACGCTGTCTCACCAGGCTTCGTGTCCGACAGAGATAGTATCAGTGATGAGCAGATAGACGCTAGTCTATACGCACAACGTTATTGAGTGAGATGCAGGATCATTTATAGTAAAAAAATCGCGAACAAAATTTAGAAAAATCCTTTGGAAGATCGGGTTTAATGAAAAAGCCAATGCATAAATTAATGACCAATAAAGTTTATTGAACTTTGTCGGTACCGACTTGATTTTGGAGATTTTACACTTCTTTTATTACTTAAACACGCCCTTAAAATTAGCAAAAAAAACGAATCTTTGTTGGCTCCTAAATTTTTAATGGATTTTTATTTTAGTATTCTGTTTCCGTACAGACAATATTAATAATGAGACAAAACGATATCATATTTTACTTTGGATGTGCCATATCGGACAGTGGAGTAAAACATTCCCGAAATTTGTATGCAAAAAATGTGGACTAGGTTCACCATAAGCATGTGTATTGAAAGCCTGATAAGGAACCTAGATTAATTCTCATCACAAACAAAAGCTGTGTGGGGTGGACTTTTGGAGACTCTTGTATAGCATAGTCATCAGCCAGCGTTCCCACTGCTGGGACACAGGCCTCATCTTGTGAGAGGGAAACGGCCATAATACGTCACGTGTGCCCGGTGTGTGTTGGCGTATGACACATGTCTTCGAATTTTTGGTTCTAGGACATGCCGGTTTCCTCACACTGTTTTCCTTCACCGTTTTGTGAGCATTGGTGATGAAATAATTTATAAAAAGTAGGCCCCCTGCTTGGGTTGGGCCTAGGACCTTCCTTAGTCGCGGCCACTGGGCAACGACAGCTCTTGACACTAAAATAGCAAAATTATAAGTTCATATTAAGAAAATAAGTTTAATTTAATGTCTAAGCTCTCAAGTGTTTATCCTCAGAACCTTAAATTATTTTTTACTAGCTTTAACCGCGGTTCCGCCCGCGTGGATGACGGTTATTGCGTAAAAAAGTAGCCTATCTCCTTCTCCATATCCCAGGCTATATCTCTGCCAAATTTCATAACGATCGGTTCAGCGGTTTAGGCGTGAAAGCGTAACAGACAGACAGAGTTACTTTCGCATTTATAATTATTAAGTAGGGTTTATACAGTCATGTGTAACTACTGCGATACATTGGGGATCCCAGAGTTCATGTACATTAGGTGTGCCAGCCGGCCACCTGTCAGCGAACAGCTACATTTTGCCATGTTTTACGAAATATAGCTAAAACTTTTTCTGCCTTTACTTCCAGTTGAGGAGCTAATCTGCCTGGCGACATGGAAGGAGGGCTCCACGCGGTACCTCGTGGGACTCATCTCACAGGTTCAGAGGAGGAACTCCATCTCCACCGATGAGGATATGTACAGGTATGTGTTTTAACAAATGCAACGTTAGTAACTATCACAACGAAAAAAGCTTCATCCATTCACTGTGTATTGGATTATTATCCAAGAGTATCTACATTCAGTGCAGCACTGCCGCAAGGGTGTTGTTAATTATTGGGAATTTAATCACCTGAAACCCTCTTTTTTTAATAATTCCAGATGCTTTGTGTACAAAGGCCAACACGCCGACAAGACAGTGACGTATAACATCGCCCAGTCGGGAGACGCCACGTGCAACGGTCTGACGTCACCAGTGGACGGCAGTCGCACGATGAAGCTCACCAACAGTACGTATGACGAGCTTACTTGCAGTGCGTTTGATATTTATTAGAGACTAGCTGACCCGACAGACGTTGTCCTGTCTTAACTATGAATATAAGTTTTCTTAAATTTTCTAATGTTACGCGCAACTTTAACAAACACAACAAAAAATAGAATTAGCAAAATTGGTCCAACCGTTCACTTGTGATGCCGTGACCAAGGGAAATGGGGATTCATTTTTATACAGGGTGAAATTGAAAACATGCTACAAACCGAAATGGGAGATTGTACTCATCATTATGAACAACTTTTACTGAGGGACCAATGATGCAATCCCGAAAAAAAAAACATCTGTTCCCTACATTTATGTTCGCATAACTCGTCAAAATGTAGGGAACAGCTGTTTTTTTTTTGCGATTGCATCTTTGGTCCCTCAGTAAAAGTTGTTCATAATGATGAGTACAATCTCCCATTTCGGTTTGTCGCATGTTTTCAATTTCACCCTGTATATACAGGATAAGTTTTTAACCAGTGCGCAAACTGTAACTATTAATTCAGCATATCATACAAACCGTTCCGTGTGGGGCCGGACGTAAACGAATAGCACCATCCCATTTCTGCCCGTGGGTGTCGTAGGAGGCGGCTAAGGGACTTACTAGAGAATGGGCAGCCGCGTTCTCTATGCATTTTACCAACATACTGCGATCGCCAATCCGCCTGCCAAGTGCCGTCTTTCGGCTGAAATGATGAATGATGATCATACAAAAAAAAATCTGCTGTTTCATAGAAAAGTGCAATACCTACGCGGTCGATATCTATGGAACAGCTGATTTTTTTTGTGTAACCGACGAAAAATTTCTGCGCTGGGGGGTCTAGAATGATATGCTGAATTCATGATTACAGTTTTCTCACTGGTTAAAAACTTATTCTATATAGATAGATAGAGAGGGTACAAGTAAACTAGATAATGTATGCGCTTCGGTAATGTTCGTGGTTCCGAATTAGAACGAACAGTGCCGATTGCCGATCGTCATTGTCATTCGAATTTTGAAAAGTTCTTTTTTTGAATTGCATAGAGTTGTTACGGGGGAAGCGCCAGTAGCCCGCGAAATTCAAATTTAGCAACGTATACTCCATTTGAAATAAGATTAGACATTTAACTAAACCTTTTTTACAGTCCGATCAACCGATTTTGACTTCTATTGCGTTAGTGGCATGACAAATGACAGCTGCAGTAAACAGTTGGTATTGTAACTACTTTTTTGCTTTTAATGCCATCCTTATGCCTACGGTATAGAATTCGGAATCGGTTGAACTGACTGTAAAAAAGGTTTGTTTAAATGTCGTAATCTTATTTCAAATGGAGTATAGTAATTTAGTAACCGTAACAAATATCGCTTTACAGAATTATAACGTGTGTTCGTATTTCCGAAGATAGACGATAATTGCCGAAGTGCTTACTTTTTCTGTAGTAATTCTTTTTTTTTTCTTTCTTTTTTATAAAGTTATGTTTCTCTTTTGGTGTAAATAAGGGGTCTTATGTTGTCTATAATTAATGGTTTCTATCCTTCTTTCTTATTTTTATGATATGTACTACTGTGTAATTTTATTTTTCTTTGTTATTTTTAATGATTGTGGGAAATAAATGTGTTATATACTATGATTTTTGGTTTCTTGCTTTTTAATGTATTTATGGCTTATTTATTTATGTCTGTGTCTTATTTTCTTTTTTGTAGTTATCAATCTGCTATGTATGTTGCATTGCACCATCTATGTTTTTTTAGTAGACTGCCAGAAAATGCTGACGCATTTTGTTCGTTGCTTACTTGTGTGTAAAGTAGTAGCATTTTCTCGTCTTTCTAAGTAAGTTGATCGAAAGAGTTGGCCGTGACCGTCTGTCTATTACTGACTGTCAGGGAAACACTTAATTCTCGAACTTAAAATGATTCATAATTAGTACCTTATTTTCTGACACACAAATAGACACGGCAAAGGATTTTATTATTAATCAAGTTATTTTTATCCTTATTTCATCGAGTTTAGAATTCACATTACTTTATTTCGATACAATTATACCACGGCACGTCGTGGCATGCCGTTTCATTCCACGTATTGCCACGGTGTGCCACCGTGTCACACCGCAGCAATCCGTGGCGTCCCGCAAGTCACATAGGTCTCAGGATTATGACAGCTAAACTACTAAAATTGAAATAAGATTTCAAACTGGTGCGGCGGTAACCAAATAACGACCAAACCAATTTCGGATCCGCGCAGAGCAAAACTAGTTGAATAGTGAGTAGCTGGGATTGCTGCGGGACGCCACGACGTGACGCGGCATGACGCGACATGCAGCGTCATACCAAAGCGTCCTTCGAACTGCCGAAGCACGCCGTGCCGTGCCGCGACGTCAGTCTGCTCCGACCTTAGGCATATATTTAATCGAACCTCAAATAATTCCCATTTTGCTAGGGTGCTAGGGTTTTGGGTTCCGAACGGTTTTCAAACGAGAAAAAGAGTGTATGTTCGTTAAATGATATTTACACACACATAACACACGCCTTTTTCCTCGAAGAATGATGTTAAGATGTACCTATAGTAGGTACAGTCGCATTTCGCCAGTTATGTTTTAAGTAACAGGGGGCAAACCTATTGCTATCAACCGGGCACAAATTCAGATTCCGGGCTGCTCATCGGATCCACGTTAAATTAGGAATATTTGTGTTAATCACAATAAACACTTACACAACTAAGTCCCATTAATTACATACCCCTGATACACACACATGCCGACACACATATACACGTCTCCAGAAACAGACGCACGCATACACACACCATCACTCACGCTAACACACTCTCTCTCACACACAAACACACCCTCACACACAAACACACACCCTCACACATACCCTCAAACACGCACCCCCCCCCCCCACACACACACTCACGTCGGAAATTATCCGGCGGGAACGTACTACCGGGATAAAAACTTTCGCGTTTATAATATTAAGTAATAATCAAAATTTGTGTCGTCTAGACTACGTAGAAATAGCAGTAAGTAAAAGGTTTTTTTTTTTAAATGGGTATCATTAAAAATAGACGGGTTCTGGGAGGAGCAGTGGTGGGTTAGTGGTAGTCGCCCCGACTTTTGTGTTGTATGTCGTGAGTTCGAACCCAATCAGGCCCTTCGTTTATTTAATTTCATCACCACTGCTCTCAAAACGGTGGAGGAAAACATCGTGAGCACTTTCCTCACGATGTTTTCTTTTTCTGTTTGCATTCATACACTTCACCGCCATGTCCTAGAACCAATCATTCGAAGACATGTGACATCTACCAACCCGCACTGGGCCCACGTGGTGGATTACGGCCCACTCCCTCTCACAGAGAGGAGGCTTGTGGTTGCCAACTTTTTCTAAAATAAGTAGAGTACTTATCTCTGATTTTAGAGAGAGCAAATAAATAATACAGATAAAAAAGGGTACCATTTTTTTTATATATATTTTCTAGTACATCAAGCTACCCCGAACTGTCAAATTTTCCCAATTGAATATGAACCTTATCTTTTTGAAATAAAGTTGAAAATCTATCAAAGAAATTTGACAGATTGGGGTAGCTTGATGTGTTGGCGTCTGTACATAATATTTTTTTATTGATTTTACAAGAATTGTAGGACTTCAAACATCCTAATTCTACGTTAATATAAGATCAGGAGCTCATTTAAATCAATTTTGATAAAGCCCTGTTCCTCTCTTCTCGCGACATAACCGACAAATAATAATGAAGTCTCACAGACAGATAAAAAAAAAAAACTTGCCTAAAAAAAGTCAGTTTATGTTAAAACTAGCTTCCGCCCGCGGCTTCGCCCGCGTAGAAGTCGGAAATTATCCCACGGGAACGTACTACCGGGATAAAAAGTACCCTATGTGTTAATCCAGGTTATAATCTATCTGTGTGCCAAATTTCATCCAAATCCATTCAGTAGTTTTTACGTGAAAGAGTAACAAACATCCATCCATCCATACTTACAAACTTTCGCGTTTATAATATTAGTAGGATAGTACTTATTTTATACCACTCACTCGTTTTCCACACTCATTTTATACACTCATAAGAAAAAGAGTATAATGTATATATAACTTTATTGTTCTCTCATATTCACAACACTGTACAAAGTCCAGTTAACACTTAATAGAGACTGCACCCTAATTGCGTAACACGCGATTAATCATAATCGGTTTCATTTTGACAGTTCAACAATATTCATTGCGTTATTTACGTTGTTGAGCAGACACATTTTTCGTACATATGAAGCTATGGTTTAGCCATCTGTTTCAAAACGAAACAAATTATGATGAATCGTGAGTTACGCAATTAGGGTGCTGGTGTCTGTTGTAGGTAAAACCTGTATTACAGATCACCAGGCTTACCCTCCCTAAGACAGCTCACTTATGACTAATTACTGTATAATTATACATACAGGTTAAAAATAGTAAAAACACTATTACAAATTAATAATAACAAATGTAAAATAAAAACAAAATGGAAAATTAGAACTAAAGTAAAACAATTCTGATGGCAAAAATGGCATGACATTAGTTTGGGGTGTGTAAGTGTGGGTGTGTGTCTGTGAGAGTGTAAGTGAGTACAATACCCTATTTAAGGGTATGGTTGGCAACCCTACCTGTGTCCCAGCAGTGGGAACTGTTGTGCTGCAGTGGGGCTGTACATGCTTAGGGGCTCTGTAAGTTCTGAAGCCATTGCTGAATATAAGATGAAGGTCATTAAAATACAGTTTGTTGTCATGGGTATCATTTTCATTGTTCTTTGCAGTGCTTAAGTACAAACTTACCGCTCTAAGCATAAATTGTTTGTCTAAATACAATTAGGTAATCATTAAAAAAGTGGGAAAATAATAAAGTGTATGCAATAACAGACAACTAACGTATTTTCCTACACTTTCTAGTCGATGACGAGCACAACCGCTGCCACTTCCCCAGCTGGGTGGTAGAACACCACAAGTGGTTCAGCCTGGACCACACGCACCAGTACCACTTCACCACCAAGAACGCCACGCTCAAGGTAACCACTTTATATACGGAAAGTCAGCCTGTGTCTACAAAGGTGTTTCAATAACCGTATTTTACATGTTAAGAACCCCCCCCCCTTCCAAGGGCTTGTGGCTAAGAATTAACAGCCGCACGGGTCGAGCGATCAGGTAAAGCTACGCTTGCCGCGGTTGGTCCGTGGATGGGTGACCATCCTTACATACCAAGACCTCTCCGTGCCTCGGAAAGCACGTTAAACCGTTGGTCTCGGCTGTCATATAAAGACACGTTAACGGTCGTCAGAAGCCCGAAAGTCTGACAAAACAGATTTCCCAAGGGGGGGAGGGGTATTACCTAATAACTGGATTGTGGGGGCCAGATAGGCATTCGCTCCATGGAAAATAGGAGGTCAAAGTCTCTTTTAAAGGCCATCATCTTGGTCAGATCATGTAAAGACCTTGTAGTTAATTGGTGCTGGAAATGGTCTTTTGAAAAAAGACCCACACAGATTGAGTAGACCTGTCCAGTCACGACACGCATCTGTCACCAATAGTGCTGCTCAACTCTGAACTTAAGGAGCTCAACGATTCGACGAAAAATACTAAAGAACGGACATTTTCGACGGCGGTCGAACTTGTTAGTCGATCTTCATGGTTAGCTGTCGTAGTGTCGTCCGGTGGTCAAAGATGGCGCTGCGTTAACAATCTGAAATAAATATTTATTCATCATTTGCTTAGCCTTGGGGATCGGCTTCAGATCGGATTCAGCTGAATACCAGTATTTTACATGGAGCGACTACCTATCTGACCTCCACAACCCAGTTACTGGGTAATATACGATATCCTTTGGTAAGACTGGTTGTTAGAATTTCGGGCTTCTGACGACACGTAACAACTGTCAAAGATCCACAAATGACAGACCTCTGAAATAAATATTTTATATTATTATATCATAGAAATAATAATGTATTTGCTGTCAATTTGCAGATAATGAACGAGGACGGGTCATTCGAGGAGAAGCGACTGGTGTGTCACTCTATACTCGAGCATAAGGACAACAAAGTAGTCAAGTTGGTCGCGCACCTCACTAGGGGATGGTAAGTTGAAGCTAAATTATAACTTAAAATAAAACTGTCTTTGGATATGTATTTGAATTTATTGTCACCGCCTTCCGAAATTAAAGTTATTTTTTACTTTATAGTGTTTATTCGGAAGTCTGGTTTTTTTTCGGAAGTCGGTTTTTTTTTGGATTTTTTTTTCACTGTTTATTAGAGATGGCCGACTATGACTTTGGCCGACTAGCCGGCTAGTCGGCTGTAAAATGGCCGACTAGTCGGCCAAGCCGATCATTGATTTCGGTTGAGTTCGGGTGACATCGGCTATGTTCAAAATAGCAAACCTACTTATTGGGGTACTAGGTTAGTATACTTAGCTTATCTTCACAGTATTATGTCTTATGGCGTTCTGCTGTGGGGATCGGCAGCGGACGTAGATTCAATTTTCATATTATCTATAAAATGGAGCCTCGCGAGTCTCTTAGTAACAAAACGAAATTGATATACTAACTCTGCCTTCTCTGTATATCCTATAAAATATCTTGTATGTTCGCAAAAACTTAGGTCTTTAAAAAAAAAGATGTGATTTCCATAATCTAAATACACGTAGTAAAGATGAAATTGTGATTCCAAAATTTAGATTAACTAAAACTAGCATGCCATTTCTAATAAACAGTATCCGCTTCTATAACAAGTTGCCAAAGTCAGTTACAGAACTTAGCGATGGAAAGTTTAAAACTCACATCAAACGTGTCCTTATCAAAAAAGCATATTATAAGATAAAAGACTACGTTGAAGACAGGGAAGTTTGGCATTAATTCCTTCTGCACATGTGGCTTCCCTGGTACCTCATTAACAGCACAACTATGTGAAAGTCTATTAACTGCTCCCAAATTACAATGTCTGACATATTCTCGTCAACAATTATAATAATATAATTCTAATTTCGACTTTTTATTAGTGATTTTCATGGAAATCATGTCACTTGGTTTAAATATGTTCATTTTATTTATGTAGATTCTTTTAAATATTGTGAATGAGAGAATGTTGTAGGCCTTACAGACTGTATATTTGTAGGCGATTTTCTATTCTGTATTTTCATTCCTCTAAGTACCTGGTACTTATTGACAGGCCTGCACTGTCCTCCCATACTTATGATCACTGTAATTTGAAAACATTGTAAAAGCCAATTATTTTTAAAAGAGTACCGTATGAAACGACAAATTGGAACCGTGCACCTAGCTTCTGAGGTTTCATTAGTGCCCATGCAGGTTTAAGTGAAATAAAATATTTTGATTTGATTGCCAATTGTTTCCTATAGAGTTTCTTTTTTTTTGTTAGAAGTATTAATTAATTTTACTTTCGGTATTTAATTTATGGAGCTAAGTCCAATTAATTAATGGACCAAACGAAGGGTTCCTATTCCTTACTATCCTAATTTCCTGATTGCACTGAAAGTAAACTGTAAAACTGAATCAAAATCAAAAGTCATTTATTCAAACTAGGCTGAGAGTCAGCTCTTTTTGAACGTCAAAATAAAATTACATAAAGACAGTCCCCCCAAAACGCCCGCCCTTCACCACTTCCTAGTGCTTTAGCTGGGAAGAAGAAGTAGCGCAACAAACTCCCCAGCAGCACAGCTGTCTATTAAGTTAGAAGAACTTGATTCTATACAATAATAGGTAATTTAAATTACGAAACACAAAAAAAAACATTAAATTTGCCATATGTCAGCTAGCACACGCCAATATACCATCAAAAATTGAAAACTAAAAATAATAACAAAATAAAACGTAAACAGAACTTCCAATCTAAATAAAAGCCTCCAGGCATAGAGGGCATGCTCGCTTACATATGCAATTCTGTATTATGCAAATATAGCTATAACTTAAAGTAACAAAAGTTAAACTAGGACCTCTGGACGGTTCACGAGCATAACGCAAACATCAGCCATTACCCCCCTCGCCATATTTGAGGGAAGGAGGCAACCCGACCCCCGACGCTACCGCAAGCAGTGACATCTAAGGGAGCATGATTGATGAGCAAACTGATTCTATAATAAAAGATATAACAGTAAAGATTTCAATTTCATTTCAATCACCGTCTTTGAAATTTTTAAGCATGATAATACGAGTAAAAAATGGGCCGATTAGTCGGCACATTACTACTTCTTAGTTATAGTACCTACCCCACACCAATTCGAAATTTTATCATCCTTGGCGTATTCTCAAAGTCATCAAAACAATGCATACTTATGCGATAGCAGCGTATCGCTGTCATTTTTTGAACAGTTCCGTTGTCTGTCTCCGAAACTCATCATCAGATATATATGATATATATATATATATGATGAAATATATCTATATGAAATTTAAATGGGAATATTTCGGACAAAACAATAATTTTGCAAGTCCGTCTATATACAAGGAGTAACATAATTAACGCAAGACCTCATACACCCCAATTAGAGTATTGAGTTTAAAGCATAATACGATGACCAAAACTATTTTTTTTTAAGCTAACTGATATTATTAAGGAAAACATGTCGACCCAAGCATTACTTTATGCATTTAAAATTGAGTCTTATTTCTTTTAGTATAAGGTTGAATTTTCTTTGGCTCAATCTCTGGTAGGTATGGAAAAATACATAATTTAATAAAAAAAACTTGTATTAAAAGTTGCTGAAATCGATTCAGTAGTCAATTAGGAACAAACTACTTTCAGGTCTTGCGTCTATTCTGTTACACCTTGTATAACGGAGTTATGCCCGAACATAATTATATCACTGGCTGGTGGATTTCCGCGTAAACTACCCGTTATTGACGCTGCCCTCATCAACACGGGTTTCCGCAAACATCTGCGAAGCGTTGCAGAACCGCGAAAGCTCCGTGAACATTCTAAATTCATTATTATACTGAACGCGTAGGACGTTATAGGCTTTTTGCGTATACTTCACCCACAAGCTGCACGTGTAGAAGGATTGGCTACTACCCTGCGTTGGGCCTGTAGGCCTTACGTTCCCTATTTAAACCTGCACCGTCAGATGAGTCCTTGTATGCAGTAACAATGTGTACCCTCCTGCCCGCAGCGAGTCGGGCCACGTGTGCGCGCGGCTGGCGCGGCGCGAGGGCGCGGTGCTGGAGCTGCAGCTGGGCGCGCGCCTGCACGACGCGCCGCACCACGCCTGCGCCGACCAGCTCTACACGCCGCACGTCACGCTCATCAGTAAGTTTGTATGGCCCACTGCCGCAGCCAGTCGGGCACGTGTGCGCGGTGCTGGAGCTGCAGCTGGGCGCGCGCCTGCACGACGCGCCGCACCACGCCTGCGCCGACCAGCTCTACACGCCGCACGTCACGCTCATCAGTAAGTTTGTATGGCCCACTGCCGCAGCCAGTCGGGCACGTGTGCGCGGTGCTGGAGCTGCAGCTGGGCGCGCGCCTGCACGACGCGCCGCACCACGCCTGCGCCGACCAGCTCTACACGCCGCACGTCACGCTCATCAGTAAGTTTGTATGGCCCACTGCCGCAGCCAGTCGGGCACGTGTGCGCGGTGCTGGAGCTGCAGCTGGGCGCGCGCCTGCACGACGCGCCGCACCACGCCTGCGCCGACCAGCTCTACACGCCGCACGTCACGCTCATCAGTAAGTTTGTATGGCCCACTGCCGCAGCCAGTCGGGCACGTGTGCGCGGTGCTGGAGCTGCAGCTGGGCGCGCGCCTGCACGACGCGCCGCACCACGCCTGCGCCGACCAGCTCTACACGCCGCACGTCACGCTCATCAGTAAGTTTGTATGGCCCACTGCCGCAGCCAGTCGGGCACGTGTGCGCGGTGCTGGAGCTGCAGCTGGGCGCGCGCCTGCACGACGCGCCGCACCACGCCTGCGCCGACCAGCTCTACACGCCGCACGTCACGCTCATCAGTAAGTTTGTATGGCCCACTGCCGCAGCCAGTCGGGCACGTGTGCGCGCGGCTGGCGGGATGCGGGATGCCAGGAACACCGGGAATGCATAGCTAGCTGGTTCTTGCTAGTCAGGTGTATAGTATCGAAGGGACTTCTAAATTTTTAGGATTGCATAACTATTCGGGTGCATACTAACCTATTTAAAATTAACCCCGTAGCAAATATGTGTAAGTCTGTAAGAGAAGAGGTGGTGTGTTTGGTCGATACAAAAGCGCATTCCATATTAGCCAACATCTCAACTTTAGGTGAATATACATCCGAATATCCGATGTCTATTTATGAGGTAAGGCAAGTCATTAATATAAATAAGATACAAGAAAGGACCAAGAATTGAGCCCTGTGGGACTCCCTATGCTTCCATAGATTCGGGAGATCTTTTTCCTTTAATGTCAGCGCTCTGAACCCTATTACTTAAGTATAAAGTAAGAAGATCCAGAGCAGTGTTCAGGATCTCGTAGTGGCGGAGTTTCCTGATTAAAGTTTCATGAAGAACGCGATCATATGCCTTGGGTAAATCACAAAAGATGCCCAAGGCATCGTATTTATCTTCCTATGCATTATAATTATGTACCAAGAGTTCAAAACTTAGCCTTTAATGTTCCCACTGCTGGGACATAGACCGCCTGGGCAGTAATCCACCACGCGGTACCAGTGCGGTTTGGTAGATGTCACATGTCTTAAACTTTCCTTTCCATGATATTTTCCTTCACAGTGGTGATGAAATTATTTACACAAAACAAGCGCCTGCCTGGGTACGACCACTCGTAAGTCGGGTCGTTCCCACGGGGCCACCACTGCTCTCCATATGATCTCTGCTGTAACATTATATTCATGGGTGCGTTAATATTTCCAGCGACGTCCCTATACCCGGTGCGGTGTCCGATGCTGGGTCGCTACACAGTGCTGGACTCGCTCGCGGACAGGCGCAGGAGACGACAACAACTGACTATTGGTAAGACACGCTATATTCTGCTGAAAACCTAGCCTAACTTTTCAAAGATTTATATCTTGTATTGAAATATTCTTATTTATTTTATTTTAAGCTGCAGGAAAAAGGCACATCCATTTTCCACTTTTTAGGGTCTTCTTCTCTTTGTCTATTTAATAGAAAAATCTTGAATTCATTTATTCAGTAACAGACGAAAGTACAGCCTGAAAATCTGGGTTCAGAAGCATGCAATCTTACACAAGCGTTCCTTATGGAATGAAAGTGAACTGCTTAAGGTAGGGAGGATTTTTCTTAAATTCATCCCCTAAAGGGGTTAAATGAAGGATGAATTGAGCACACGGCTTGAACTAAAGAAATACTTATGGTGTCAACTTCTATGAAAATAATGATTTTACTCATGCACTGAATCGTGAAAAAGGAAACGTAGGTCTCCAGTCCCAGGTAGCTCTAGCTCTAAAAAAATCAAGCTTCTAAGTCAACGCAATAAAAAATACGGCCATTAACGCGACATATTTTGACACTCGCAAATAAATCAAAACCCCTATAGGGTACTTCCTGTTCGTGCAAGTGGCTTTTTTTGTTTTCAAAACTACCCTCCATTTCTTACAGACGAGTCGACTGGCGAAGAAGTAGCAGAGAAGCCAGTGGAGTGCGTGATGGGCCAGTACGACAGCGCTAGCATCGGATGCGGCGCCTCCCAGGATACTATTGAGTTCCAATCCGCTTGCACCAGCACAGGTATGTATAATATGTACACTAATCAGTGGAGAGCGTGATGGGTGATATCAGGTATACTCTAAACTCCAACATCATTATTCAGTCTACATAGTCCGCTGCTAGACATAGGCCTTAACCAAACATCGTCACTTGGACCGGTCTTGTGCTTCTCTCTAATCCAAATCGTCAAGCTAGTCGAGCAAGGGACATGCAGGATCGAAATGACGTAATAATGTACATAATAGGGTATATTTTAAACTATAATTATGAGAAAATATATAAAAATAAAATTATTGTAGGAAAATATTAATTTTAGTTCATGAAATAACAAAATAAATTTTAAAATTCAATTCAAAGATTTCAGTTTTTTTAAATCTGTTTTTGAACACTATGAAATAGTAGCCGCCATGTTATTACGTCATACGGCGTGTCAATTGAACAACTTTGTACTTTTATTATTTTCGTAACCAAAGTAATTTTGTATTCAGGAACAGCAAACCAACGATAAGTAGAATAATAACAATTTTTTTGTTATTATAAATAATTATCATATAAAATATCAGCGCATTTGGCTATGTACCAAACTGACGTCATACCCACAGAACAATATGGCGTCCAATGCCTCCAGAGTTTTCGTCAAATCACGCGCGAAATTTGAAAATGTAAATTTTTATACATTTTTACGGCACTAATCGATTAAATAAAAATGTTGTGTTTTTTTTAGTGGTTTGTTATTATTAGCACTTTAGAATCTAATTAGGACAGTTTAAAAAAAAATAGTGTAATACGCTATTGTATCCTTGTTGCATTCCCAGTGTACACGTGCTACGGCAGTTGGCGCGAGGGCTCGCTGGGCCTGGTGGTGGCCGGGCCCGCGCGCGTGGGCGCCCGCCCGCACGCGCTGTGCTTCATATACACCACATACGTCAGGAACGGTCAGTACTCACACCCAATAAAAGGAAAAAACGTTGCGACGAATACTACGTGACATTTTTACTTTAGAAAAATTCGTGGGCTTATAGCTAGTTAATAACACCCGCACGGGTATGTAAAGTGGGTTGGTCTGTAGATAGGTGACGAAAGCACGTTAAAAAATTGATAGAGAGAGCTCCGAATGATAGCCGAGACAAACGGTTGTCTCTGCTGTCATTCGGAGATCTCTCACAGTCGTTACAGGTAGTCAAAAGAGACTGACAACCAGCCCCTACGAATTGGTATCGTGCTACCCAGGACCCAAAGACTGGGCAGATTGACTTTGTACAAACCGTAGTAATACTATCTGAAAGGTTTTTGCGATACAAAGGACCAAAACGGTAATTTTGACATGGTCCTGTCCACTGGGCAGATTCAAATTCAGGTCCTATCAGTCGGTTCTATTTATTTGTTACATCCACGAAGTAAGTTGGCTGGTAGATAATGCCTATGGAATTAAGTCCGCCTCTGTATATTTTTGTGCTTGAAATAAATAAGTAAATAAATAAGTCACATCTTAATTAATGACTTACCAAGAGCTGTGCTGTTGGTAGGCAATTGCAGCAACATAGTATTGTATTTTAATAGCTTTTGCCCGCAACTTCGTTCGCGTTTAGTAAATCTTTAGAAGAGGAGTACCTCCGTAAACTAATAGAGTTTTAAGAAAACATTGTATTTTCTTAAAACTCTGTTAGTTTAAGCGGTACACGCCAGCGAAATTCCCGGTCGGTATGATTTTCTCGATCGTAATATTTCAGCCAATTTACATAAAACCTGGGGGAGAGATTTATACACCAAAACCCTCCCTCATGAATCCCCCTCCAATGGTGAGAGCCGTATGAAAATGTGTACGTTCCCGTGGGATTTTATCCGCCCTCCACGCGGGTGAAACCGCGGGATGCATATCCGGTAGGCTTGCAATCCTTTCCAATCCTAAGGGCACGTCTTGTCTACCATTACAGCGCCCCTGGTCTACTCATTGATATGCAATGGCCTCTGTAACACAATGAAACATGAGGCTTCAGGGGCTAGTGAAAATCTTGGGTTTCATTCGATTAACCGAGTCTGGTCAAACCACGCTGGGATTCGGTGCATTTCATTCATTCATTCATTCCAAGCGGGCGAAACCGCGGGCAATAAAAATAAATAAATAAAATAAAGTTTACTTGGAACAACTTAAGTTTACAATAAACTACAAAGGAAAACGAAGACAGCCACAAAACTAAAATACTGTGGCGCAGCTATCAACGCCCAATCCAAAAAAAATAGTATACAAAGACATTGTTCCAGGCAAGACAAAAAAAAATACAAAGCAAGTTAATTAATAATTAATTGAGGATCTTTTTTATATTTTTTTATTCACCCCCTTATTTATAAACTTTGATTAAAGTTAAGAGATGATTAAACGTCAAAATGTGTGGTTAAACAGACGCTAATCATTACTTAACTTTAAGCAAGGTTTATAATAAATAAGGGGGTAAATTGCTAGTATTTTGATAAACAGTGTCATTGCGTGCTTTACTTTCATCATTGTCGTGCTTACTTTAAAGTTCTTTGTCGTCCCAGAGTCGGGCGTGCCGGTGCAGTTCCTGGCCGTGTCGGCCGTGTCGCGTTCTTGCGACCGCGCCGTGCTGCCCGGCGTGGCCGGCGACAAGGCTTACAACCTCACTATTAATGGTATACTACTCTTTTGCTTATTTTTCCTACACACATATTATTTATACAGGGTTGCAGAGACATAGACGTACAATCTGTATCACCAGAGATCGGATATTCGGATGTATATTCACCTAAAGTTGAGATGTTGGCTAATGTGGAACGGGTTTTTGTATCGAAAAAACTTAATTTTATGTAAAAACAAAATTGTTCTAACTAACACACACCACCCCTTCTCTTACAGACTTTCACCCTACATATACATATTTGTATAGGGTACATTTTAAATAAATATGCATCTAAATAGTTAGGCAATCCTAATAATTTAGAAGTCGCTTCCATACTTTCATAACTAAAAAACAACTTGAGGTAAATATACATCCGATTATCCGATCTCTAGTTATCTCTGATTCCGTAAATTATTCTTGAGGCCCGTGCGTTGTAAGATTTCGGACTGCTGTTTTTTATTATAACCGTATATTGATTAAATAATAGTTTAAAAAACTAAAAAACACGCTTTAAAAACCAAACTAAAAAAGGAGAAAATAATTTAATTCAATTAAAAAGCGTGGGGTGCTTTTTGAGGTATTTTTATAATCTATTAATGTCAAGCACCCCACGCTTTTTAAAGTAAGTGGAACAGACAGAATCAAGTACCACATACTGCATTATTCTTAGTACTCTTCCTATTAAAAGAAATCATAAAAACATTGGAAACATGTCAAAGCAACATGGAAAGAGGCATGTTAAATATAATATAAAGAAAAAATACAAAGCAAATCTTAGCCTTAAAAGTAGAAAAACAAACGTAGCAGACGTCACACAATTAAAACACTAATATGGAAGCGAGATTTTGTCATCAAGGGAAAACCGGAAAGATAGGCCACAGAAGTAACAGAAGTTACGAGTCTTAGAGAAAGAAAGAGGTAGATCATTTCAAAGAGGTCAAGACGACTTGAAAATTACTGCGAAAGGGACATTTATGTACAGTATAATAGTTTCTGCTGCATAAATGTATATTTATAATCTGAATTTCGCAAACGGCTCCAACGATTTTCATGAAATTTAGTATGCAGGGGCTTTCGGGGGCGATAAATTGCTAGCTAGGTTTCATTTTTAGAAAACGTCAAACCAAAAAAAAACTTAGCTAAGTTCGGTCATCCAGATATTAATTAATTAATTAACTAATTTATTTGTAGTATGTAGCTCTAATTTCATATCGACACAATCGGAGTTAAATGAATGAATACAATACTTCATTTGAAATAAGACATAGACAGACATAGACATTTAAAACAAACCTTTTTTACAGTCCATTCAACCGATTTTGACATCTATTCCGTAGGCATAAGGATGGCAATAAAAGCAAAAAAGTGGTTACAATACCAATTGTTTACTGCAGATACGATTTATCATGCTTCCAACGCAATAGAGGTCAAAATCAGTTGAACGGACTGTAAAAAAAGGTTTATTTAAATGTCTAATCTTATTTCAAATGGAGTATAGAAGATACTAACATAAAACATAACTAGCGGAATATCGGTGTAATTTGTACTTTAGCACAAGCATTTGTACAAGCTTGGTTTTATGTAAAGATAAGCTAGTAATACGTGCGCCGCCCCCGCAGGTACATGCGAGCAGAGCAGCAAGTACAACAGCGTGGGCGCGCGCGTGTGCCCGGCGCTGGCGCTGCTGGCCGCGCTACTGCTGTGCGCGCGGTGATACGCGCCGGCCGCGCGGTGCTGGCAGGTCTACTGGGTACACCACATTCTTTTCAATCTAATACTATTTTAAAAAATAAGCGCAACTCAAGTTTGTTTTTGTGAAAACGTTTGGTCACAACTGTAACCTGTTCTAACCTCGTGTGAGGAGTTCAGGGTACAATCCTTGGTCAGTGCTAGCACTTTTGCTCAAAGAGCATTACAAATTCAAATAGCATTAACCTGCACAACAGAATTCCCTGTGACGCAAGTCCTTCTTCGCTTGTATTGACACTGTATTTGAAAATAGCCCGTACCAAAGTAACAATATGAGCCAGGTAACAAGATGGTGTCAGCTGACTGTCCAGGGTGTACCAGATCTATTTTAATAGGACATCTTAAGTGACTAATTCAAAGTCATAACTATGTATGGTGTAAAAAAATATTTTGAGGAAACTTGAAATTGTAATGCTCTGAATGACCAACATGCAATGAACGAGTATGTCCCATTGCAAGCCAAATACTTGATGCGTGTTCGCATACAGAACATAAACAAGCATGGATTACCACATCATATGTCACGCGCATAACTTGAATTTCTTGTAATTGATGCTTATATCTTGAGAACACAGGATGGCCTATACATATTGTCTAAGACAAAAACTGATACCCTTATTACTACTCCAAACCCAAGTTTGCTAATTTCTACATTTATTTTTTAATCAAAAGTACATCAAAACCCTGCTGCATATGTATAGCGAATAGTGTTGCTTTTTAATGTGATAAGTGCAAGATACGGCAAGAACACTAAGTAGTACCAGTGGTAGAAAAAGTACCGAACACGTACCAACCTCCTTTGTGAGCTCGGCAGCTTTTAGTAGGATTTAAAAGTTATTGTAATGGCAGCACTGAAATGGAACTGTCAAAGTGCTAATAATGTTGCCATTTAACGGTGAATTATTTTATAGAGTTGATTTTCTTGTAGAAAAAATTTTGGTTGTATTTTTTTTTTGTTTTGTAATTATTATTTTTTGTGGAACTCTGTGAAATAATTGAATCGTGTGCTATAGGTTAGGAGAGAACGAAACAATGTTAAAAGAAACGAAGCAACGTGATCGATAATGTAAATATTAAAAGGTATAAAGTTGGATTACTGAAGAGAATATGACGATTTTTAAATAACTGTTACTTATGTAATTTAATTATGGTACATATAAACATAATCTATCGTGGAGAATGGATATAGAACTGTCGTAATGATATCATGAAATTATTTTTCAGAATAATTGAAAATAAATATGTAAAAATTCATTGATTTTATTAAGACAAAAATTCTATCCCATTTTGACCATATTACAGATATTTGATATTTTATTTTTTAAACATACTTAGGTAGCATATTAATGTAGTCAGTGCCATATTTGTTAAGCCCTCCTACATACCGACGATTTGTCGCTGCTATTAATCGCACGATTCTTAGACTTAGTTTGAATTAAATAGATGTAACGCTGTTTTTAATGCTGCAGTCGTAAGTGCATGCGACAAATCGCTGCGATTTTTATTTATACGCAAACGCAAACCTGCTTTAAAGTATTTTCAACGCGTAGGCATATTGCGGCTACGACTTTAATAAAATTGCTCAAAAATCGCTCGAAAAAATTGACTTTTTCTTCACAAATATGGCACAGATTAAATCTGTACAATATAACGAAAATATAATATAGAAAAAACGCTTTTAAAGTATACATTGTATGCAGATATACATAACATAAATACATAGCCGGAGCCACTGCTGAACATAGTCCTTTAGTATAACCGGGTACAACTGAAAACCAACCAAGCAACAACATTCAGGAAATCATTAAATACTTACATACAACATAACACCACGCCTTTATTCTCCCGAAGGAATAGATAGAGTGAATAAATAAATAAATAAAAAAAAACAAACAAAATTATTTAAATAATAATAATCATTTATTTAACAGAGAATAAAATCCAGATAATATAAAAAAAAACATTTTGCAGTTGTAATTCTATTTGGCACTTTATGGTTTGATATTAAATTATTAAATAGTATGTTTAAAAATATATTAAAAAAATACCTATGTTCAAGGGATTAAAATGATAATTGCAACATAGATAAACCTTATCCTGGATTTAACTAAGATACTTTTAACCCAATCCATGAAAGTTTTAGAATGCGAGTAAAACCGCAGATAAAAAGTAGTTATTTACAAGATTAAAAGAAAGTTATGTTAGAGCGTAGTATCCGGGGGTTCGGCTTTCAGACCGTATCACATCCCTGCGCGCCAAATCCAAGGTCACGGGAAGCTGCTCAGCTTAAGTGGGGCTGGGCTGGACATGTCTGCAGCATGTCAGACGACCAATGGACTAAAATAACCACCGATTGGGCCCCACTAAACGCGCGACGCCATCGCGGCAGGCCGAGACGAAGATGACGGGACGAACTTGACTCGTTCCGAAGGGATTGGCTAGTACTGGCAAAAGACATATATTGTGTGGAGGAGGGAGAGGGAGGCCTTTGTCCTTCAGTGGGACAGTACAGCCTAGTTAGTTATGTTCAGCAAGGGTTTCGGTTAGATATACAGAATATAATGAATAAGACTAATTTAGATAGAACTAAATGTAGATAAAACTATGCTCAGCCGATTTTGATTAGTTTACGAAAAACGTCCATCTTTTTATTATGCTATTTTTTTTTTGTGTTTTTTGTAAGAATTGCAGCTAAAGTGCGAAATAAGAGCTTTGGCTAGTCATTGTTTAACGCGGTTTTTGTACAATTAATCATGGAAAAAAAATCTATCGAAATTTAGTATAATCAGAATCGTGGTCATCTTATGCTTAGACCACAGCATAGTTTTCCCAACTAGTCTAGTCGGCTTCCAGTCTAACCGTATGCATCTGAATCACAGTATTTTTCATGGAGCGAATGTCTATCTGACCTCAACAACCCAGTTACTGGGTCTGTCCCGGACTAAAATAAAAACTGACTTTCTGAATCATCTTTTGAATATTTTGTTCAATTTAAAGAATCATGGAACAATCTCTAAAAAAAGATTGATTTTATATTTTCATTATAACCATATTATACACAGACTAAAATATAATTTATTTGAAAATATTAATGATTAAAGTCTGAATTCTAAAATACATAGTATTATTCAAAGCAGCTATAATAAATAATTAAAAGAAAGGCTCTTATTCCGTACTGAATGAGTGTACCAACATTATTTATAAATCTTTTTTTAAATAACAGTATTTTTATATTGTATAATTAATTCATTTGTAGTGGGGTCATCATTAGTCTTTTTGAAAATATTTAAATTGTATAACAAAAAAAATAAAACTAGGTTTCTGAATAGAAAAAAAAACAGACTTTTGAAAACTTCGAACAAACAAATTCGCATTTTAAAATGACCCCCTTATAATATAATTTCCACTATACTCAGTTTGCTTTCGATGCTAAAAATCAATAATGACCAACAGTAGTTATATAAATATACATTTGCTCATACGAAATAGTTGATTTTTATTTAGTATGTGATAAAATTAACTTAAGTATTGTAAACCTATGCACACGGATTTTTCTTGCTTAGGAAATAAAATCTGAACGATAAAAATATCGTATATATAAGTCATCATCGCGATTATTCAAATCAGTCACGATTATTTCGTCGCAAGTTCCGTCCGTGTGCAAAGGCCCAAGCCTACGTCACACGCATGTAAAAATATCGCTGCGGGAGTTTTGGTGCACTGGATTTGCAACTCTCGGTGTTCGACCGAGCATTCAGAATCTAACAGAGTTCATCACATCACTTCGAAAAAACACACTGTTCGATTTTGTGCGCGAAAAATCCCTCTGCGATATTTTAATGTCCGTGCCGTGGACTAAATGATGTAAATATATTCAAGTTCCTGTATGCTTTTAGTTGAACTCAAATTGTATAATTTGTGATAATATTCTGATTCAGAATTGCAATGCTTGCCTAAACCTTGTTTTTATAAAGAAATATTATGTAGCTCAGAAGACTATTGTACATATTTTAGCTGGATAATTTATGAAATTAATGTTACATGGTGGCGATTTGGTCGTGCGACAGTATTTTTTTTTGTCGTGATTGTATATTTAATCAATATATCGAAAGACCTATGAAACTAGCAGTCGCGTTATCAAAACCAGTGTTTATGTGATACAGAAAAAAATAAAACAGATGGAATACGAGTTTAAAAAAAATCGTGCAACCTGTCGCTAGTGTGCAAACGACCTAACTATAAACGCATTTTTTTTTTTAAATTACTGGACGAAAGTATTGATTTTTATAAATAACCGACGATAATAAATAGCTAATAATTATATTGAAAATAATGAACGAACGTTTCATACAATCATTTTTATAAAAAAAAAAGTTTTTTTAAAGAATAATTTAATTAAAACGTGTTAAATGCACTAAAATGTTAAAAAAATAAATTCACTTAGATTTAAGAGCTTTGTTTTATTTTTTTATTTATTGTATTTTTAAATTAAGGGAAAAAAAGTCTTCACGTTGTGAATAATCTGCACATTCATGGTTTATGTAAAAAAAAATGTAATACTCTATTGGATATGTACTTTCGCGTGTAAATATTTTTATTTGGCTGAAGGTTTTTGTGATATCAAAATGGTTTTTTTTTTCGTGTATAAAATAAGCGTTTATTGATGTTTTGTGGCGTCTCCATGTTGATTTCTATTTGGCCACAGGATACGACTTGTAACTATTAACGTATAAGCCTATTATTATATTTTGATTACTGAAATATATTTGAAAAATACATTGGTTTTTTATTTTTTGGTAACATTGCGGATTTACACAGCGTGCATAAGGCCCATCATGACGTATGCGTATGCAGCCTTTGCACACGTGAAAACCCGATTCATCCATAGGATGCAGACCCTCTGAAGCCAATTCCTCCAGCAAGCCACAGGCGCCCCATGGTTCATTCGGAACGAGATCCTCCATCTCGATAGCAACACGTAGCGTTTCTTCGATAAAGCCGAGAAACACCGTAATCCCTTGATTGTGAAGGCCGCCACTTATGTCCCCAGTAGGATTAGCTCTGTCCGACGGCCGAGACATGTCCTCTCCGACCCAGACGACTCCATTACTCTCCTCCAGGAAAGAAATAAGGCCACCAGTACAGTTCGCACACACCGCACACAACCGTCATTCCGATCTCGCCGCCGAGGTCCTCGCGCCCCGCGAAATCTCCGAGTAACGACGCATAATGTCCAGACCCCCGACCGTCCCTTGCTCTTTGAAGCGCCAGCACGCGCCGCAGATGAGCCAGTAGAGTTAAATTCCCCGAATAATAATAATACAAATATTTTGATCCAGCCTGTCCCCACTTGCTGTCCCCCTACCAGTGACACCCTGAGCCGAGGCCCGTACCCCGCAGGGGGTGACCTCAGCGTGCAGTCGCCTAATTTAATTTATATGTATTTAATAGAATAAAGGATTTGTTGCTGTAAAAGCTCGAACGAGAACCCCAACTCCCACCAACTAAGACGTCATCATCATCATCATCATTTCAGCCGAAGGACGTCCACTGCTGGACATAGGCCTCCCCCAAGCTCCGCCACTTCGACCGGTTTTGTGCTTCCCGCATCCAGCGGACTCCTGCGGCCCTCACAAGGTCATCGGTCCACCTTGTGGGAGGCCTTCCAACTTTACGTCTTCCGGTGCGCGGTCGTCACTCCAGAACTTTTCGACCCCATCGGCCATCTGTTCTGCGTGCAATGTGCCCTGCCCACTGCCACTTAAGTTTGGCAATTCTTCGGGCTATGTCGGTTACCTTGGTTCTCCTGCGGATCTCCTCATTCCTGATTACGTTCGTATTCCTGAACTAAAACGTAAGATTTACTATATAGGCTTTTACAGTAGTCAATATATTTGTTAATGTCAATGTTTTGATATTTTTCTTGTGTATAAGATTCTCTATATCAATGTTTTTTTATGTCTTTGACATTATTTCGGGACCCTGTGGTCCCAGTCCTTTGGAAGACGTACAAGAGGTCGAATCGAAGCCAACTCGCAGAGGCCCCTTAGGCAATTTAGATGGAATGAGGCACCAACCGACGACTATCCCTGTATCCACTGAGCAAATGCATACAATATCAATGGTATTAATATTTGCTTACTAATTTTGTTCTTTAAAAAAAAAAAACTTAACTAGTCCTTAACGAAAAAATAAATATTTAAGAGTAACTAATAAAATAACCTACAAAGTTAATGCAGTTGTTGTATTTTCTGCTAAACTATTGTGTACGCACATGTACGAAACTATTCAACACAATAACGATACTATACTGGAAATTTTAGAACGTTAGCTCTATACACTGCACGGCCGCATTTTCGTAGCCACTCAAACTTGGTCGGTTTATCCATGTATTACGGTTGTTCTGGTATTTTTATTATATCTCTTTAATTACCTTACTGCATCCTCTTTAAACAGGAAGTCCCGCGTAGAAGCGGATATATGAGAGATGACCGATTAAGTTTTCTTTGTTTTTGTACGAAGTTGTAGTTTTTGTACAGACGACAGCAGGTCACACTATCCCAAACTGTCAAATTTTCTCAATTGAACATGAACCCAATCATATTTTAATAAAGTTGAAAATCTATTAAAGAAATTTGACAGATTGGGGTAGATTGATGTGCTGGCGTCTGTACCTTATTTTGGGAAAAATAATATAACAGTAATTGGCCTAAACCATTTCCTAGGTACTGCCATATCGACGAAATGTTGTAAAACAGAGGATAGCTGTGTTTTTGTATTAATTAGCACAGTTTTGGGTTCAAAACGAACCCCTCTTGCCGTTATCTGGGAAAGCGTCGGTGGCGCATTCCGAGGACCATGAAAATACATGGCCTCGGACTTGTGCAAGGCCACCTCGAGTCCCAGTTGCCGGATCCTATTGACGATTGTCGCAACCCCGTGTGCCACTTGTGCCAGGACCAGCGTGTCGTCAGCGTAGCAGACTACGCTGACGCCGCTAGGGAGGTCGGCGC
Organism: Antitype chi; assembly: GCA_947359405.1. NCBI lineage: Eukaryota > Metazoa > Arthropoda > Insecta > Lepidoptera > Noctuidae > Antitype > Antitype chi. Next base: position 7,798,520 of record OX375836.1, read on the forward strand.
GCAGCACCCAGCCGTACCCGATGTCCCACAGATGCGGCCCCAGAACCGATCCCTGTGAGACACCGCACGACATCTTTCGCCGGTTCCATTCTCCTTGGTGACCGGGGTAGATGACGGCCCTGTCCGTCAAATAGGCTCCTGTAAAATCATGAGTTTGTACTTTGCGGCCGTTGATCTGATCATATTTGGACATAATATCCATGTACAAACAGTTATTTGTTTTATAGCTTAAGGATAATAACAAAGTTTTCCTTCAATGTGAATAATACAGCGATATTGCTAGCGTGTCCATGAAACCGGAATATCCCAGGACAACTGAAATGAATGAAGATGTTCATTTTTCAAGCAATTCCTAAACACAGTCAAATTATTTTATAAGACTCTTAATTCAACTGTATTGGAAGACGGAAATAAGTAGGAAATTTGTATATAAGTACCAACTAAAATGGCCGAATACATTCGTTTTCATGAAGTTCCAATAAAATCTACCGAAAACGATACCAATCGTGAGTAGTGTAACATTCAAGAGTGCGAAATGACATGATCTCGATCCCAATTTCCAATTACAATTGAGATCGAGTGTCGGGTGTAATGTACTTATTGCCTGCTGGCCATGTACTTAGTACTTGAAGTACCAGATGATCGCTGGACTACGATACTAGTAGGTACGTCAGCAAAGTGTGTTACCATCCATCGTCGATACAAAAGTGTCTCCGTCTAATTGTTACTTTTTCTCAGTTATTAAACAGCTAAGAAGATTTTGACGAAAATTGGTAAATACCAATCAAATTGCAACCAATTGATACCATTGACAGTTGGTTGTTTTGGTCAGTTGGTACCTTGCGCTTTGAGAAACGAAATAAGTAAGTACCTCAAGCTGAAAAATCACTCTTAATAAATAATAGTTTAAAAAACACGCTTTAAAAACCAAACTAAAAAAGGAGAAAATAATTTAATTCAATTAAAAAGCGTGGGGTGCTTTTTGAGGTATTTTTATAATCAATTAATGTCAAGCACCCCACGCTTTTTAATTGAATTAAATTATTTTCTCCTTTTTTTAGTTTGGTTTTTAAAGCGTGTTTTTTAGTTTTTTTAACTATTATTTATTTTCTATTTTTTAGTTCTGCTAACTACAAAAACGTGATTTTTTTGTCTCAATTTTTTTTTTAATTATTGAATTGTCATCGGTCCTCAACAAGTTTACAAAGTTTCAATGAAATCTGACCGTTTAAAGCGGGTCAAAATCGCGCTCAAAGGAGTCGGTTACATACAAACATACAAACAAACATACAAGTGAAGCTAATATAAAGCGTGTAAAAAGAGGTGTTGAAGTTTATATGGGAAACACAATTATCACGCGAACGGGGGCGCGCGGACAGGAAATAATATAATTACATGAACTATCCTTATAATAAATTAAATGCTGGTCACTGTATTGCAGTAGACAATCACTCCCGTGAAGTATTATGTTGTTGTATTATACGTATTAATTAGTATTGATTGTTAATTAAAATGCTTAAAATGTTTCGTTTAGTATTATGTTTAGTTTTTATAATATTGAGAGCTGAGGCAAATGTTTCTGAAACGGGTAAGACCAATTTTTACGACTTAATTTTAAATTAATGAATGGTAATAAAAATTATGAAATAAAATGAAATCGACCTCTTGTGGTATCTTAGCCGGGGGACATAAAAACTGCAAAATCATGTCTGCAACGCCCTGTAACTCTCGGGTTTCTTTTCATGCATGATTATTATGGATTCTAAACGTATGCAGATCAGTGGCTATTTGGCTAGAGTCCGCCATTTTTATCATGACGTCACTCTAAATAAAGGAACAAATTAGCAATTTTTTTACGTAAAACCATTTGTCATCATAATCATCATCATTTCAGCTGAAAGACATCCACTGCTGGACATAGGCCTCCCCCAAACTCCGCCATTTCGACCGGTTCTGTGTTTCTACGAAGTTGTAGGTATTAAAGTAAAAATTAGAATATTTGCCGGGAGTTGTATAAAACTCACGGCCTAGGTAATTTTGTTTCATAACGAATGGTTTCACGTTTAAAAAAATATCATGAATGGGGTCCATAAAGGAATAGACTGTCACACTTAACGACTTACACCCAAGTAGGTACCTAGGTAAATTATTTTTTTTTGGAGCAGTCGGGTAAACTATAATCGCATTTTAAATTCATTTGAAAAATATAATAGTTTGTTAGAATAAGGAAACATACGGACATTTTATGTGTGACACATTTCAGGAAACTGTTTGCATATCAAAACTTAATATCGCGATAAAAAAACACAGTTTTTCTATAAAAAGCGGCCAAAACCGAGTCGGACACGAAGGGTTCCGAACCACCGCAATATTTTGCACAGTACCTATTTAACATTACATGACTGATTTGATTACTTTATTGTTATTATTACTAAATTAATTATTAAATAAACAGCGTGTATTAACAATGCGTGGCTAAGGTAAGGGTGTATATAGCCCATCAAATTGAACATCTTTGTCCATGGTGCTAATATCGTGAAATAATTACCAACTGTCCCATACCAAACTTCAATACGAACTCGACATAGATTGCTGATTATTACCAAGCACAGCCCTCTTCATTGCCTTTGCGCAGTCTTCGGGAAGCTGCGCTGTATCTTCTCGTCACTGCAGTGTCTTAAGGCCCATAGTATCCTCATCTCCCGTCTGTATGCTAAAGCACGACTGCCACCCGCGCCCGCGCAGGGCACCTCTGAGCCTTTATCTCAAAATGGGGATATTCCTTGGCAAATGTTGATTAATTTACAATTGTGCTCTAGCGATTCTGTGGTACCTCTAACTATCTATTTTTCAGTGTATTTTTTTTCCAAATAACGAAGCCGTTTAGTAAGAGTATGGAATAGAAGCCAAAATATTGCGTGTTGGAAAATATTTTATTACAGCAAAAGTATTAACCATACAAAAAAAGTACCCTCGGCAAAATGATCTACATGAATGTATAGCAAAATTACATATTTTTCAAATCATCAAGACAAGCCGTTAATGAGCAGTACGGTTCATAAAGTGACCGTGTTACGGTACCAAATGGGACTTAGGCCCTAAGACGACAGTCATAATATACTCATATTTGCCATTGCCATACCGTTAAAAGTATTTTTTTATAAATTTGCAGAAAATCCTGTAATTCGTCTGTCTTATGGCCATCATAACAATGAAAATTATTATGTAGCTTTGAAAGATAAACCACTGAAGATAATTATAGAAAATGGTACTACACGATACGTATGGTAAGTTTGTTAAATAAAGGGAGTACCTAATTTTTCAGCTCTAGACGAATTAAAATTCAACCATAATTCGCTATTATAACGTACATTTCACCCTGCAGCAAGCGGTATCTCCACTATTGCAAAAGTATCTATCCCTTAAAAACTACAGATAGGATTCGTAGTTCATAAACTTTTCGATTAGGTACTTGTAATCTACTTAAGTAATCCGTGCGACTTATTGAAGTGAAACTTCTTATGCGACTTCCAACAAGGTTGCGTTAAACGTTTAATGCTAAAGGTTGCGTTAAACGTTTAACGCAACCGAGGGAGAGAGCAAGAAAGATACACAAAAGTAGAAAGTAGGAGAGAGAGAGTGAGTCGGTTTCACTTCTTCCGCGCGGAGGGACTCCACGCACTTTTTTATTTTAATTTATTTATTATTAATAAAAAAATTAAACTAGCTAGCTTCTGTAGCGTCTCCTTCTGCGTGTTTGTTTTATCTTAAAAAAATCTATAGCTATGTCCCGCACCCTAATTGCGTAACTCACGATTCATCATAATTTGTTTCGATTTGAAACAGATGGCTAAACCATTGCTTCATATGTTTGAAAAATGTGTCTGCTCAACAATGTAAATAACGCATTGAATATTGTTGAACTATCAAAACGAAACAGATTATGATTAATCGTGAGTTACGCAATTAGGGTGCAGTTCTTCCCACTTCGTTTTCGCATAGCTATCTTAATGACTTTTCTTTTTCTCGACTCCTAATTTTATAGTCGTAGCGTGATGTAAAGTTAGAAATGGCCTCAAGCGGGTTATCTCTCTCTCGGCTAGTTTTTATGATGGATTACACAATCATGTTATCCGGGCGACCACTTACTATTTACCTAATATTCAGAAAGCTTACAGTATAATATCTAGTAATATACATTTAGCGCTTACAGTTGCCATTTACAAGCTTGAACAACTGATAAACTATGTACCTACCTAAACTAAAAGAAAAAATATATACTAAAATATAATAGAATCTCTTTCTAAATATTAACAAAATAAATTCAAACAAAATTTACCTAAAAACTAGTATAAAAACAAAGAATAAAACAAAATGGAATTACATGTGATTTAACTAGGAGTAATGGTATTACTGCCTATACCAAAGTATTCCTTATTTATAGCTTGTCTAATGGTGCTTGACTAGTTCTGAATAAATCCACATCTAAGTGAGAGGGAAGATTATTAAAGCTAGTTGCGTACGTGAGGAGTATGTAGGCTTCCGTCGGTAGTTTGTTGACGCAAATGGAACGTGAAGAAGTGGCCGCTGTTTGAAACGTACGTGATGTGTTCAGTGATAATTATGAGAGGAGTTGGGAACAATCGATGGAGCTATTGGTGATATTTAATAGGAAAGTGATATCATTAACAAGGAGTCTGTTTTCCTGCGGTAGGCAATAGTATCTTTTGCAACGATGAGTGTAATCCATTGAACATTGCCTCGTCTTATATTCCAGATATTATAATATAAATGACTTAAACAATTAAGGATTACAGTATTATTTCACGATTTAGAGCAATGGGTTTGCGAGTGACCACCACGTGTAACGGCTGTCAAAAACTGAATGAATTGACACGACGCGCGACGTCGCCCGCCATGACAGACGCAACTCTGTTCGGTGTTACCCGCTCTTAATTAAAATTACCATTTACTTGATTTCAAATCGATTAATCGTTAAAAATAACAAATAATGACCAATAATTAAAAAATAACAAAATAAATTACAACTCTCGAAATTAACTGATTTTCATTATTTAATAATGTGACGCGCCGTCATACTTAGATAAAACACGATGGCGGCGTGAGTTCCGATGGCCACGCGTCAAAATAATCTTCGGGCGTTGTATCTACTTGAAAACTCAATTGAATTTCGATTTTGTCTTTATAATCATTCTTTAAACTTTAAGAATACATACTTTGTGTTACTATTTTTATTTTATCTAATTGATACACGCTTAGTTGCAAAATGTTAAATTAATTTATGGTTACGTTGACCGTGATGATAAAAACTATGCACATAAAAAAGCCATTAAGTATTCTAACACTGAACCTAACAACAAACTAAATGCCGTGAAAAATTCCGCCGCATAGCTGCCAAATGGTTATGTGGCCAAGAAACTGGCGACATTGCCACGCAGCATGGCAATGCTTAGCCGCCAGTCTTGGGGCCAATGGATGTGTCTACCAACAGTTTAGAGAATAATTTGCTTGAGTGCAGTGTACTAACGCTCTAACTAACAGCAAGCGTGAGCGAGCCTCCTGCCATATCTGTATATGTAGGTGCAGTGGAAAAGTTACAGGCCGCTATTATATTACTGTTCTCAGGTGTTACAATAAATACCTAACAAGTCATGGCGGAAAATTTGTAGAAGAAACCAAATTAACAAACGGTAATATCCAAATGATAAATGTGAGTATTTTACTACTGTCATAATCAGAGATCGGATATTCGGATGTATATTCACCTAAAGTTGAGATGTTGGCTAACATGGAATGCGCTTTTGTATCGAAAAAGTCTTAATTTAGGTAAGTAATTTGTTTATTTTTTGTTTTAACTAATACAAACCACCCCTCCTCCAGTACATACACATATTTGTATCGGGTTAAACATTAATTTTAAATTAATACACATCTGAATAGTTATGCAATCCAAGAATCCCGGGGTTTATAATAAGTATTACATATAATTTATAAAGCTGCTTCCATACTTTCATAGCTAAAAATTATCTTTAGGTAAATATGCATCCGAATATCCGATCTCTGGTCATAATCATCATTCTTTTGCACTTAACCAAAATTAATTGTGGTCGGACCACATTTTGTTTATTCATCTTTTTCTTACTTAACGCAATGCGATAAATCCGCTAATATTAACCTAATCCATACTAACATCTATAACTAACTGCGAGCAATGCATTCCTTTTGAATTCACTCATAGAAAAACAGAATAAGTCCCTTTCCAGTCATATCATCTTCTACAATGTACATCCATCGTTTCTTTGGTGCTGCCCTACTTATATAGCCATTTATACTTAAATCTTTCCAAACCATATTTTCCTCATTCCTCCACATCGAATACCCGTACACTGACAAACCGATTTCCCAATATCTTTTTAGTCACTTCTATCTTTCAGTCTTCCTCTTACATAATTGTACTCATTTCTTATTCTATTTTCTCGCGTTACACCGCACATCCCATTGTATATCTGATCTCCGCTGCATGCAATTGTTTTTCATGCATTCCTTTTGTGGCCCTAAATTTTAGTGCAAAGTAGAATACACAATTTCAAACCATTGTTTTATAAATTTTCGCCTTAAGTATAAGGCCACCATTTCAACGATCGATACCTATTTATACATACAACATATAATAACGTACCTATATCGAAGTATCTAAGACTTTTTTCCGTATGCCAAAAATATGGAAAAGGTACACTAGTTTAAATCTAGTGCATGTAGTATCTACATCGCCACATGCGAACTACGCATCCCACTGACGTCACGCAAAATCCTGCAAAGCGCAACAAGCAGAGTGTGCCGCGCGACGGGCAAATACACAACGTTCCGACATTAATCTTAGACATGCGCAAAACAGTGCTTTTTAAAGTGATGTCATATGACATTACATTTCGTACCGAGTAATGTTTCATTACACCATGACTCCAAACATGACGCGAAATGAAGCATCACGCGCGATGGCTATTGTAATGAAATGCTTGCGTTGTAGAAGATAATAATAGTATATTATTGACCATCACTGTGAATATTGGCGTATTTAAAAATCGATTTTATGTACAATGATTGTTTCGTGATGAATCTTGATTTAATTCGCAATCATTCTTTTCGTCGCCATAAGATATTTTCACTTAAAACTTAACACTTACGTAATAAAAATCTATTTATTTACAGTTTTAAGTTATTTCTTTAAATATCACTCAATACCTCATGAATTCCACAATCATTTACCTCACAATCATAAACATAACACTCAGTTTTATATTTGTTTCGTGTTACTGTTTGGTTTTGTATCATAGGTAGCGCGCGGCAAAGCGTAGGTAATGTCATAGGATCTGATACAGAGTCATGATTGCGTTGCCAGTAAAACGTAAACCTTATTTCTTCAAGAATACGGTTCTAAATAATAGTTCACTTATTTCGCTCCCAAACGACCGGCGCGCGGCGCATGCTTTTTCTCACTTGCACACAGTCACACAGAGCGAAAATGACCGAGATAGAAGTTTACGAACGTCGAACCACGCGTCATGGTCATGGCCCGTGCGTCATGTTTGAGAGTCATGTGTCATGATTAATTTGGTCAAGTCATGTGTAATGCTACAGTACGCGGTCGAGTTATATGACGCGCAATGCAACATCGCATTACTTACTTACAAGTCTATTAATCATCGAGCAGCTGCCCACCTGTCTGGTCGGAGGATCGTCTGTTTCTATGGAGGATGAGTGAACTTTAGACCCTGTTCCTCATACCTCTATACAAACTGCTTCCTTGTCCATGGTACCTTCCTATAAAAACTACCAAGAATAGCGAAATACCTACCTACAATACACTAGTGAGCTGTGGGGCTCGCCTTCGGGAAATACAGAATACAGCAGTGTTAATGTAAAAATTATATCTAATTTCAGGTCACATACGTTACGGCAGAAATGAGTACTAGGTGGGCGTGTACAGCTTTTGAACCGTTCCATGGTCCTCCGGCATATACCTATAAAGACCATCTATATACTGCAACAGAGTTTTATTTTAATCTTCATGTCAAAGGAGCAAGTAAGTGTTTGTTTTACCTCATTAACTCGCCTTAGCTAGCATTAACTCTGCAAGCGACGTCATCGGCATATATTCCCAATACTGTGGGAATTTCAAGATCCGACCTTACTATTTCATAAAGAGCATCTCCGAGGAAGGGTTTGGGCTGGATGTTGGTGAGTCAGTCAGTGAGTGAGATTTATTAATAAACATCATTACAAAAGGTGCCTTTGATATTATAAGTAAAAAGAGGTAGATGATTACCAATCCCAGATTCGATCTCAAAAAAACGGCACAATATCACACTATTACATGACAAGTGGAAGTAGAACGGCATGTCGGCACTCCCAAAGTGAAAAAGAGACGAGACGATGAAAATTTGGTTGGTAACTAGCCCAGTTTTTACGTGCCACTTCCAAAGCGCGTATAACCTATCTGACTCTTTTTAAATATAATATAACTGAGAACCTTTTTTTTTGGATGGGAAATCATCAAATAACTTTTCCCGCTCATCGTGTCAGACTTTTACTGACTAAACCCCACCCGTGTTCCTTCAGTTGCCTGTGCCAGGGCTACGTTAACTCTTTCAAACAAATCCGCGACCCTGGCTGGCATCAGCCTTAGAAGCGGACCCCTTAAATTTTTCTGACATCTCTTTGAGGCGTGCGTGTAAAACAACGCGCCGTCGACCCGGGCCTGGTCATTTCTGGACGGCGAGCTACTAATTGCTCGCCGTTTGCACGGCCGCGCCTGGGGTGGCCGAGAGTCCACTATGGACTGTTGAAGCCCAGGGCGTCTCCTGCGGTGGCTAGGGGCGCAAGGGCCCAACCCTTGCTTCACCCTCACGCTCTCCGCCGTCTTTTTCGCAAGCATTACTGCTTCGCAGAAGTAGGTAACGGCTTCCCATACACTCTCGCTCCATACCATGGCCTGGACCAGGGCCGGATGCGAGAGATCGCCGCCACCGATCGCCTCCGCGAGAGAATAATTGAGAACTTTATTTTTATTTGTCTGCAAGCAGTGATCTTGGGGCATTTTCTCAATCCGCAGGCCGACGACGAATGATGTAAGCCTTTAAAGAATATTGTGGTCCCAGGACACAACACAAAGTTATGAAAACGGGGTGAGTGTGCGCTATAGCATCGCGGGCCTCATAATCCAAACCTCTAATTCCAACCCGTGGCAGCAAGAGCAACAACATGGTGGTTAGGACGCGGGGTTAGGGTCCTTCAACGATAGGTTTTGCTGTCAGTTTTGCCACAATCATTGCTGTAATTGACAGATAACCTACTGTCTAATATTATATAGCTATCAGTCATTTAAAATTGCATGATTGCTGAATGAATAAATCTTTGCCTCCTTTCTAACATTTAATCACCCCTTGCGGACACGATTCTTATTTGACCTTATTGAGAAAATTAACATAGTCCTGAAATATATTTAAACTTAACACTATGTTTAGTTTAGAAACCGTTATTATTTTTCCACCAGGAGCAGTAACCTTAATTGCAAACAACCAAAGTTTGACTTACGTAACCACTAACCTGTCAGTTAACTACGATGGAGAGGCCCACTACACTTATGGAGACGGCGAGGACATTTCGATGGATTTTTCTTGCGACATAACACAAGGAAATCGTAATGACACTCTGCGTTTAGAATATTACAATGCAGAAGGTGGGTATCTACTTCACATGAAAAATATAAGCAACACTATCCACTCGACTCGAAGTAAACAGGATAGCGATTGCGGCAGTCAAGAGCGTGATTCTGCTTGTCATAATAAACCACTTTCCGTATGAAACCTTACTGATTGACCTTACTTCTGTCTATTATTAGTGACTGTCATCGAAATCATGTCACTTGGTTCAAATAGATTCATTTTATATACGTAGATTATTTTACATATTGTGAGAGAACGTTGTAGGCCTTAGAGACTAGATTTGTAGACGTTTTTCTATTCTGTATTTTAATTCCTCTAAGTACCTGGTACTTATTGACTGGCCTGCACTGTCCTCCCATACCTATTATCACTGTAATTTGAAAACATTGTAAAAGCCAATTATTTTTAAAAGAGTAACCGTGGAGTTTCTTGCCGGCTCTTCTCCATAGGAAACGACAAATTGGAACCGTGCACCTAGCTTCTGACGTTTCATAAGTGCCCATGCAGGCATATGTGAAATAAAATATTTTGATTTTGATTTTGATGCGGATTATTTTGTCACTTTGAAAAATTAGTACCTTGCAACAGAAAACACGTGCTATTATATAAAACTGGTATATTTGCAATGAACTCGATCCGCCATCGATCCTACTCTATTATTGCAGATTGATCGTTAAACAGTAAAAACATTAGCTATAAACGTTGATATCGATCGCATTGTCAAACTAATAAATATGTGACATTTCAGGGATTCCTCTATTTCAAACAAAGCCTCGAGCAAGTGGTCCTCTTTTTTTCCGTTTTGTTTTGAAATCGAACAATGATAAGTATTATTTGGACTGTATACGCGCTGCCATAGGTCCGGAAAGAGAATATCGTTATAGAACTACGTTCTTTAAAAGAGATTCAACTGCTGGTAAGTAGTGGCGCTGCACTAGTTACTAAATGATGTTGTACAAGTAATATTAGTAGTTTTGAGGATGTGAAAAAATATTCATACACAATGCTATTTTAACACGTAGTTCCCTGCAATGTAACGACGTTATTATTATTATTTTTTTTTTACAGATGCAGTACAATATGCAGTGATATTGTTCGTCAACGGCCAAAAATTGACAACATCTTTAAAAACTGACAAGTCATATGACGATTATATATTCAGGTATATTGATGGGGAGGTATTGACTGTTACTTGTCGAAAAATGTTCGTCATTATGAGAGGCTCTCTAATTTTCAATTTTAATGAAATTGTTCACAATATGACCAAAAGTAAGTAGATATCGATATAAACCAACTCTAATACCTAAAGTTTGCAAAAACCTGGGCTTATGCAGATGATGATGAATTTGAAAGGATTTGCCTTATCCGGCTTCATTTTGGTTAGACGCTAAAGGATTTTCGGTAAGATTTTGAGAAGCTTTCGACTAAAAAATTCTCTTACCTTATAAGAACCGTAAGAACCTCCATCAGGCACCTGTCCCACCTCTAGCGATTAACGTAAAGCGAGTAGAATAAGCGACTAAAAACGAGTTGGCGAGCGAAGATGCCCCGGCAACAACCAATCATTCGCTGATATGCATTTGTACCTTATTAGAAGTTTGGACCTTGTTAGAAGGCTTTCACTTAAAAGGCAATGGGGAGGGCTATGCTTGAAGTTTCCCTACGTGAAAACATAGACAAAGGATTGCCAAAATTAAGTGGCAGTGGGTAGGGCACATTGCTCGCAGAACTGATGGCCTATGGAGCCGAAAGGTTCTGGAATTGCGACCGCGTACCGGAAGACATAGCGTTGGAAGACCTCCCACAAGGTAGACCGATGACCTGGTAAAGGCAAGGCAGCAAGAATCTGCTGGATGCGAGAAGCACATAACTGGTCGAAGTGGCGGTGCTTGCGGGAGACCTGTGCCCAGCAGTGGACATAGGTCTCCGCCAAGCAGTATTTCGGCTGGAATGGTTGGAACGGCTGGTAGCTTAGCGAGTACCTACTCTTGTCGCTGCCACAACGACGCGGTGTCAGGCCTCCGTCACTCCATGTACTTGCGCGCTATAAGTGCCTACCGCCCAGCCGAGCGGTCTGGGTCCGCCGGCGGATCAAATTCAGTGCGGTTTTCGCAAGCGAAGTGCGCGCACGCTGTTCAATTTTAATAGTGCTGTTCGTTCGTACGCGTATTACGATGCCGTGTGGTGCCTTATGTGCTGTAGATGGGTGTAAATCAAGCAAAAGAAGGGATTATTTTACCTACACACTGATGTCTATAATTATGTTTTATCTAGGTTTCTTCCACAGTCAGCACCAATATATAAAACAAAACGAACTTACAAATATATTATAATAAAACAAACTTTAAAAAAGAGAACCGACTTCAAAACACTAAACCGTAAGAAATAATTTCTTCTTTGATGTCGGTGCTTTTTCGATTCGTAATTACCAGCTGTTAGCACTAACATAAAAAATAAAAAAATATTTCTTACGGCTTAGTGCTTTATTTGAAGTCGGTTCTCTTTTTTTAAGGCTTTTTTTTTCATTTCTAGTGAACATCTCCGAAGATCATCATCAAACTAAGAAGTATTATACTTATTTTAAAACGTTCTCCTAAATGTAACAAATCCTTTTCTGAAAACCGCATCGATATCGGTTTAGCCAAACGCGAGATTATCGCGCAAAAACATACATACCTACAAACCATACAAGTCAAACTTCTCAGTTTGGCCTGTATGTCTGATCACCTCCTTTTTTTTAAGTTGGTTAAATATTTTATAAATGATAAAAATTTTAACTGCCACATAAAAGTCAGAACATATTCACAGTTCTCAATAACATAGATAAAAAGTTATGTTAATTTAATTTTATCGAAGAGGCAGCCCTGCGATTACTGTGGAATCGCGCGGTGCGAAGCAATCACTGCTGTACGCTTGAGCATTTAGGCGCATTTTAGCATACAGTGGTTGTTGACGCGAGGGAGTAGGCAATTATCGTAATAGGTATTGGAAATTTTCTACTGAGTGAAGTATCTGTTACGTAGTAACTATTCAGTAATCTGTGGCGGTGTTGACAGTCAGCGATCAACTATTATTTTAATTGTCACGTATCTCTTTTAGTTACACAGGACGTACAATCTTTGGTACGTTTCTTGTGCAAGGAAATCGTTGATAGGTAGGTAGTCGCTTTCTCGTCTGCAGTGGGACAGGTCGTTGCAAATGGCTGAACCCCATCAAAAACCGTTTCCCTTGATAGCTTTGGATGGCCTTAATGGGTTAGTCCGTTGGTTTCGCAAAGCCTCAGTTACTTATACGGGTATACTTGTCGGGATTCATGTCGGAATTCTTTGGTTAAATAGGGTTATTAGTTAAAACTAAACTCTTTCATGGTTTTAGGGGTTTTGAAGTTACAGGGTTTACTAACAATTCTAATGGTAGAAATAGGGGTTTTGTTACCTGTTTTTAGGAGCTTGTTAATCATTTTCACTTTAATGGGATAAGGTTTTGTTTACTATTTAAGTCGGATTCATACTAGGCTGTGTCGTGTAATAATATACTTAACGTTTACTTGGACTTTATAGAATATAGCCTAATATACCTAGTTATCAATAACTAGGATACAAACAATGTAAGTGAGTATACTGCTGCTGTATGATCCCTTGGTAGACCATACATTTACTTTTAGATGCGGGATGATTGGAATGAACGAAGGTACAGTACTCAAACACTACTGTATTGTCCTTAAAGGTACTTAAAGTAAAATGAGCTTAATGAACTGATGGTGTGGCTATGAAGTGAGTGACGCGGCTCTTGTTGGCTGTAATGAGAACGCCTGGCTGACGTGATAGCCCAACGCGAACTGAGCTAATTAATATGAATTGAAATGAATGAGCGCAAACTGCTGAATTGCAGAATGTGCGGTTGCACCGTATAGCTACTAATACTGTACGTTTGAGCTAATCAAACAAGGAAGCACTAGGAAGTGGTGGAAGGCAGGCGTTTTGGGGGTACTGTCTTATGTAATTTTGATGTTCAAAAAGTGCTGACTCTCAGCCTAGTTTGAATAAATGACTTTTGATTTGATTTTGATTTTGGTAAAAACCTGTGATGCAAATCAGTCGTGTCGTGATGTGTCAGAACATTTATCAGAAGTCTATCGAAGCCATACGTTTTTATAAAGAAGCGTGCATACTACGAGTATCTACTCTGATGGCACACAACTAATAAAATCTTTTTATATGGCTACTCGGGACAGTTCCTACTAAAACCAACGTTGCGCGAAAAGTAATAAAGTATTGTATTTTTAGCATTCAGAAATTCGTGGGAAGCAGTTATTTCATTAAATACATCTATAACAGATATTAGGAATAAATCTCTAACTTGTGGTATCAACAACACGGATGTAGAAAAGCCGAACGCGAGACTATTATTCTTGTCTGATGTTCCTGACTGTGGTACGTAAATAACATTTAATTTTATTTATTTTTACCCATTTTGAATTTACCAAGTCCTTTAAGTTGTAATATCCATAAAAATAAGTAGAGTACCAAAACGATTTATTTCGCTTTCGCCCTACACAACAAATATTTGATCATCTCACATTTGATTCCTTTTTGACCTCTAAATCGGTTGTTTTATTTTAGTTTCGTTAAGTTCCACTTCTACCAGTTTCAAATCACCGTTTGGTAAGAGGCACATTGAGTCTCAATATCAAGCTGGAAAGATCACGGCTGATGAAGTCTATGCTCCGGCCAGCACCGATCCAGATCCAAAACCCCGAGAGCTTTCAACTCGAACTTCAGAATCGTTTCGAGTTTTTAGGGAGCTCTGTGGAAGATTTTAACGATGGGTTCGTGGAAACTGTCCATACGGTCGGGTCTAAGTTTTCCAAGACCCGTCGTATTAATAAAAAATAAGAGGCTCTCTGATCCTGCTTTGCAGCTCATGAAGGAGAGGCGAGAGATGGTCCTGCAGTCTTCAGACGATGCGCTCCAGTACCAGCAGCTTAATAGACAGATCTCTAAGTCCTTGAAAAGCGACCTCCGCCGCTTTAATACAGATCGTATTAAAGACGCGATAGAGCGGAATAACGGCTCCAAGGTCTTTGCTAGGGATCTGTCTATTGGGCAGAGCCAGCTTACGAAGCTGAAGACCGATGAAGGCAGGATCATATCCATCAAGCCTGAGCTGTTGAGAGATATTGAGAGGTTCTATGGATAGTTATACACGTCAACAAGAAACCCCGTTACGAATCGTACGTAGGCTACATACATACCTACGCTGCGGCACGTTATACAGAAGACTGAAGAGATAACCTGCCTCTTTGCTTAGCGTTTGTGGACTACGAAAAAGCCTTCGATTCGATCGAGACATGGGCTGTACTGCAGTCCCTCCAATGGTGCCAGATTGACTATCGTTACATCGGGGTGTTGAAGTGTTTGTACGAAAACGCCACTATGTCAGTCCGACTCCAGGACTAGACCTCGAAACCTATTCTCCTGTAGCGAGGGGTGAGATAGGGAGACGTAATCTCTCCGAAACTGTTCACTGCTGCACTGGAGGATGTCTTCAAGGTTCTGAACTGGAGAGGGGCTGGCATCAACATCAATGGCGAGTACATCACTCACCTTCGGTTTACCGATGATATAGTTGTCATGGCTGAGATTATGGTTATCCTCAGTACAATGCTCGATGACCTCAGTGGAGCTTCCGAAAGAGTGGTCTAAATGAACATGGACAATACAAAGGTCATGTCCAATGCCCATGTAATACCCACTCTCATAACGGTCGGAGGCGCTGCACTCGAAATTGTGGCCGAGTACGTTTACCTAGGACAAACTGTTCAGTTAGGTAGGTCCAACTTCGAGAAGGTCAATCGTCAATCAGGAATGAAGAGATCTGTAGGAGAACCAAGGACCACCATGAAACTACCCATGGGGGGGGGGAACCATTATTATTGGAACTGTTTGACATTATATTGAAAACTGTTGACATTATATTTTAAACCTTTTTGACATTAAATTTTAATTTTTTTTGAATATAATATGATTATATTAAAAAAAAATTAGCACTGTACTTGAACTTCATTCGGAGGTTAATTAATATTTCATAGCTGTTCTCTGTATTTGTAAGTAAATCGCATGTGTATATAATTATGTTCAACACAATGTAAATTGTTTTATGAACAAATGAAATGAAATGGTAACCAACATAGCCCAAAGAATTGCCAAACTTAAGTGGCAGTGGGCAGGGTACATTGCTCGCAGAATAGATGGCTGGCTGGATAAAGTTGGAAGGCCTCCCTCCCACAAGGTGGACCGATGAACTTGTGAGGGCTGCAGGAGTCCGCTGGATGCGGGAAGCATAGAACCGGTCGAAGTAGCGGAGTTTGGAGGAGGCCTATGTCCAGCAGTGGACATTTTTCGGCTGAAATGATGAAGTCCCAATTCTGGACATTACGTTAAAAAATGCCGAAGAATATTACTACTGAAGTTCGCGAGATGATATTGAAAGTAAAGGAGTTTAAGGACGAGGAAAATCGAATGCAAGTGCCAATAATACCACTGAGTAAAGTTTACGATCGAGTGTCAGCCACTTTCGAAACTAGATTTTTGAGCACCACATATAACTGACTATTAAACTATGATGTTTTATATAAAAATGAAAAATTATAAAATAGGTACCTTAATTTTCAGGTGTTCGTATACGCGGCCTGTCTAGAAATAACATCCTGTACCAGTATTCAAATGATTTAGATCAATGGACAACTGAATATCAATACTCTGTGAACGATAGTCTTGACTTGACCTGTGTATGGCATGAAGGATCTCAAGTTTCGAGTTTTCTGAGTCCATATCCAAATCCGTTTCAGTGGGAACTCAAAGGTATGCCTGTCACATTACCAGCTAAACTGGGGAATTTATTTTTGATATACAAGGTGTATCAGAATAGACGCAAGACCCGAAAGTAATTTGTTCCTAATTGACTACTGAATCGATTTCAGTAACTTTTAATATAAGTATTTTTTTTATAAAATTATGTATTTTACCATACCTACCAATGATTGAGCCAAAGATAATTCAATCTTAATTCAGAAGAAATATATATATTATACTCAATTTTAAATACATAAAGTTATGCTTGGGTCGAAACGTTTTTCTTAATAATATCAGTTAGCTTTAAAAAAAAATAGTTTTGGTCATCGTATTATGCTTTTAACTCAATACTCTAATTGGGGTATATGAGGTCTTGCGTTAATTATGTTAGGTACTCGTTGTATACGTATACTTTGTTTGTAGTGAATGCAGGATTTCATGTTTCAAATCAGCTGCAGCAGAGTCCAAAATGAGTCGCAACCGTTTCAGTGGAAATTCGAAAGTATCAGAATCAGAATGCTTTATTTGTAAACATAGGTCAAATTACAATAGTTTGCGAGATGTTACAGATAGGTAGACCCTCTATGTTTAAAACTACTACATAATATTGTTCACTCGGTCCCTCACTGATGAGGATCCTGAATCTTGCATGTCTTGTCTCGTTTGGCACCAAATATGTATATGTAGCTTCCTGAAAAGATATTCCCAGGGACTGGAGGATTGGGTCAACACCTCGCTGCACGGGCTCGTAGAGATCTTGGTCTTTCCCAGATCTATTACATGACACAGGGTCCCATTTAGAAATGCGACTTCGGGCTCTGTAAAATTGTCACTTCTGGCTAACATGGAATTACTATATTAATTTTATTTCACTAATTATACAATACAATAGGCCTATGCTTTTCATGGTAATTATAACCAGGTTTTTTTTATCGCTAGTTGGATAATATCGAACTTGGTTTTAATAATCAAGAATTACAGGCACACGAGAACACGACACATAATTTAAAAGCGAAAACCCACATTTCAAACATCGTCGGGTTAGCAAAATTAGCCTACAATGTTCTCACTACAGAGAAAGTGGGCCCAGTGCGAGTTGGTAGATGTCATAAATATCCATTTTTTTTGGTTCTAGGACATGCCGGTTTAGGTGAAAAGTTTGATTCTGCAGCAATTGACATGCCGAATACGAAATTTAAGTTTTCTGAAATGAAATTTACAAAGATTTTGAATGCAACCCACAACGGAACTAAAATAAAATGCTCTTATTCTACAAATGATTTTGCGAGTAGTAAAACAGTTGAGATCATCCTCCGATTGAAACCGGAGTTGGTTCCAGAAACAAAGAGGGGCGAACATACTTCAGGTGAGTGATGATGTAACATGGGCAAGGATGAACCCTTTCTCACCTACTACCTACCTACCATTACTGCGCACCTAGCTAAGGAAGAACAAAAATAACAATTTAACTGATAAAAGTATCGCTGTCTGTTTGTTATGTATGAGAAAATCTCTGAAAACGCTGATCCGATTACAAAAATCTGTAACTGATAGAGAGCAACTAGATCTTGATGATATAGGCAACTATAAATACCTGGTTAAGTTAACGAGTTCTTTGGAAATCTCCAAATGCGTGAAACGGCGCGCGACGGCCGCAACTAGTTATAAAGGGTGGGTGAAATTCAGATAATTTCACCCACCCTTGATATAGTGGAGCCAGTAACAAGAATAGGAATCCATCTGAAGACAAGTTCACATTAACTATTATTAACGTATTTGAAAGCAAATTTTTTCAAGTTCTGTTCGTTTGACTTGTATCCCAGTGGCTCATGATTTCATCCAAGCTTTGTGTATCTGACAATACATGTTTTATGACGGTAAGCGTTAATTGTGGTTTGGTTGCACCCTTACGAAATTCCGCGATGATTTACTTTAAAACCTAAAGAATTCGCTTTCGGATTGTGTGCTATGTGAGTGATGTTACAAGTAAACTTTATAGAATAGAATTAAGTAGTCATAAACCTGGCGTTCATTACAGATATCAATACGGTGCCTATAACAGTTCCTATAGCCGTTGGTGTTGGAGCCATTATTACCATCATAACGATGTTATGCCTAGTTTCATGGCGTAAAAGGACAAAACGAGTCAATCTGCTTGAGGTATTTACAGCTATTATAACTTTTGTTTTAAGAGGATGTTTTACTATAAATAGTTCACCAACTTTTCACCAGTTATTTCACGTACCGTTGTATCAGGAATTGAGCCTATTTCCATAAGCATAAATTCAGACTCCCGTCTGATACAAAGAATTTTCAACTCGAAAAACGTCGGATTTGAAATGGGCAATGTGGGATTAGTCGAACCATCTACCACATGTTTGGCAGCCCTGTTTATCCACTACACAAACGAGCAACTCCAATGTAATAAATGTTTATTTTCATTCCAGAACGCTTATGATAGTATCTCAAATCAAAACGATAGTCCAATACCAGCGTTCCCAAGCCAATGGGAAGATAACCACAACAATGTGAATAACACTAAAATTGATGAGGAACTTATGCAAGAGAATTACAACTATTCGACAGACAACGACAAATTATATAGCACGATAAGACAGAGTAACATCAGTGAGAATCATTATACTGAAATAGACGATTACTTCAAACCTAAGCCTCATGGCCTAGCAGCTAATTGGAACACTCCTCAACCCTCCAATCACAACAAACAAATAGATACACCTAAAGCAACATCGTCTCACAGTTCGAATAATGCATGTTATAACAGTTTTAGTGATACAAAACAACACACCTACGACAAATTAAGACACAGTAATTTACTTAAAAATAACGGTAATGAAAATTACAGCAATGTACAAAAACCGAGTCAAACTAAAAGTGGCACATTTAGACAAATGAGTAATGACGGTAGGAATAACGACCGTAACGTAAAACCAAACAATGATGGTTATTACGCTAATATTGGCCAAGGTGAGATGCAACCTGGAGATATGCATTCAAACTATGAAAATCATTTTCTTCAAAATGAAAAAACTGACAACCCATTAGATTCAGACTATGCTGAACCATATGATGAAATAAGTTACAAAAACGACTTTTACGGATAAATTAGAGCTAATCAATACATAAACACAAAAGCCTGTTTGTGTATGAGTCATGCCAAGCAACTTACAAAAAAAAAATACTAAAAAAAGAAAGATATAGAAAATAATGTAAAGGCTGAAATAGTTTTATAAAGTGCTTTGTGTTAGCTATAAATAAATAATAGTTTAAAAAACTAAAAAACACGCTTTAAAAACAGAACTAAAAAGGTGAAAATAATTTAATTCAATTAAAAAGCGTGGGGTGCTTTTTCAGGTATTTTTATAATCAATTAATGTCAAGCACCCCACGCTTTTTAATTGAATTAAATTATTTTCACCTTTTTTAGTTCTGTTTTTAAAGCGTGTTTTTTAGTTTTTTAAACTATTATTTTTTAGTTTGGTTTTTAAAGCGTGTTTTTTAGTTTTTTAAACTATTATTTATTTTCTATTTTTTAGTTCTGCTAACTACAAAAACGTGTTTTTTTTTCTCAATTTTTTTTTAAATTATTGAATTGTCATCGGTCCTCGACAAGTTCACAAAGTTTCAATGAAATCTGACCGTTTAAAGTGGGTCAAAATCAAAGGAGTCGGTTACATACAAACAAACAAACAAACATACAAGTGAAGCTAATATAAAGCGTGTAAAAATGGCCTTTTGTAAATAATTTCAGGAGTGCAAATAACTATAGCAATTCATTTTAAGTAATAAAATAACGTTACGTAAGACTAAACCTAAATTGCTTTCTCTTAACAAATTGTTAACTACCTACAAAAATAATTAAGTGATCTAAAATACACATAAATATACGAAAAATTCATTAGTATGTAAATAATAAATATATTTAAGTAGTTTTAATTATTTTTTATTGCTGACTGCTAGCAAGTGCTAATTATGGACAGTTTTAAATCAAAAATTTTGGCGTAAGACTTTGGTTTCCTAGGAAATCGGTGAATGACACAATAACGGCGGCAATAATTTTTTGAGACATATTTTTGAAATATTGGTGAAAATAACAGATTTTTATTATTGTGATAAAAAGTGCATTTCACTTTTGTACCACGGTCAAAACGGGCGTTAGTCCAACAGAATTGAAATATATCTCAAATTATAGCTTATAATTAGTACTCTATTTCATACTATAGCAAAAAGTACCAAAGTCGGTGGAGAACAGAGATAGAACCAATTGAAAAAATTGCACTTTTCTGGTACCTGTGCACATATAGTTTTTAATTCTATACCTTGTTTTTGGATGGGAAATCATCAAATGACTTCTTTCGCTCTGGGCGGAGCGGAAGGGCGTGTCAGGCTTTTACAAGACTAAAACCCACCCGTGTTCCTTCAGTTGTCTGTGCCAGAGCCACGGTAACTCTTTCAAACAAATCCGTGACCCTGGCAGATAGTTTCTATACCTTGGTTTGGTACCGCGTCATTTGTTATATGTTGTCATAGACTGAAATAGAGTTTACTTGAGACTTAAAAAAAAAATCATGCTTTTCATTAAAAACCGTCCAAATAACATTTTTTTTTCACTTTATTAAATCCCTGTTAATAATTATGTATCGTTGTATTATTTTATGCATGCGGAGTTTACCTATAAGTGATTGTTACACTAGTACATTAATTTATCTTACATGTTATCTTTAGCATAATACCAGTGTAAACAATTGTTGGTGAACCTAATAAATAAATAAAACGATACGTAATTATTAAGTTTCGTGTTTTATTTAATTTTTTTCAAACAATATTTTTAAGTAAACCCGGTGCATATGGTTCGGGTTATTAATATAATAACGATCCTGGCATTGGGTCCCAACAACTGGCTCTAGTTGCAGTTCTGTTGGTCTTACGCCCAGGTTTCATACAATTTTGCCTATCATTGTTTACAAGAAAAAAATATTTATTCTAGGCGCCCCTTCTAAAAGGTAGTTTCATATGGAGAAGAATGGGCAAGACACTTCATATTTAGATATAATCACTCTCCTGACCTTAACCCAATATACAGGCTGATTTTTTAGTCACCGTCCAAATTTTTCAGGGTGATAGTACCCGTGAAATTGAACAACTTTCTCCAAGGAACATGGGTCGAAATATGAAAAAAAAAATCGACCTCCCATGCAAAATCAATAGTTAGCTGGTCGATTTTGTATGGGAGGTCCGATTTTTTTTTCATATTTCGACCCATGTTACTTGGAGAAAGTTGTTCAATTTCACGGGTACTATCACCCTGAAAAATTTGGACGGTGACTAAAAAATAATTCTGTATTTAGGATCGTAGCAACAAATCTTTTCCTTTCACACGTCTCCATTAGTCGTCATTTCCGTAGTCAAACCCTTTCTTCCGGCCCTGGTCCAGGCCATGGTACGGAGCGAGAGTGCATGGATAGCCGTCACCTCCTTCTGCGAAGCAGTGATGCTCGCGAAGAGGGAAGCGGCGCACGTGAGGGAAAGGCGCCCTCACGGCCTTAGTCGCCGCAGGAGACGCCCTGGGCGTCGGGAATCCCAGGCTGATTCCCGGCCACCGTAGGCGCGGGCTTGCGGACGGCGAGTAATGGGTAGCTCGCTGTCCGGTAAGGACTAACCCCGGGTCGACGGTGCGTTGTGTTCCACGCGCGCTTCTTAGAGATGTCAGCATCAACTGATGGGGCCTGCAAGGGCCGCCGATGCCTGCCAGGGGTGCGGGTTGTTCGAAAGAGATACCGGCACACAGGAAACTGAAGGAACACGGGTGGGTTTTAGTCAGTAAAAGTCTGACACGCCCTCCTGCTCCACCCAGAGCGGGAGAAGTTATTTGATGATTTCCCACCCAAAAAAAAACCCCTTTCTTACCAAATCATCTTTCACACAGCCCTTCCATCATTTCTTTGGTCTGACTTCCTCTTATAGCCATCAATATTCATATTCAAAACTTTCCCCAAGACATTTTCCTCATTCCTCCGATCACATGCCCATACCATGACAACCGATTTCAACACAACTTTTCAGTTCATAGTTAGATTCTCTTTTAAAATATTTTTAATTTATTAATTATAATTATATATATGTGAAGACTGATGTACCTAGAATAAGATCTGTGTACTTAATAGGTACAGAGTATTAGCTAGTAAGCAATGACTGATAAAATATGTTGATAGATAGGTACATGGTGCGAATATAATATATTTACAAATTTTGTAACCCGGATTTTTTCTAACATGTTAATAAAAATAATAGTTTAAAAAACTAAAAAACACGCTTTAAAAACCAAACTAAAAAAGGAGAAAATAATTTAATTCAGTTAAAAAGCGTGGGGTGCATTTTGAGGTATTTTTTTTTATAATCAATTAATGTCAAGCACCCCACGCTTTTTAATTGAATTAAATTATTTTCTCCTTTTTTAGTTTGGTTTTTAAAGCGTGTTTTTTAGTTTTTTAAACTATTATTTTTTTATATTTTTTAGTTCTGCTAACTACAAAAACGTGTTTTTTTTTCTCATTTTTTTTTAAATTATTGAATTGTCATCGGTGCTCGACAAGTTTACGAAGTTTCAATGAAATCTGACCGTTTAAAGTGGGTCAAAATCGCGCTCTAAGGACTCGGTTACATACAAACATGCAAACAAACAAACATACAAGTGAAGCTAATATAAAGCGTGTAAAAACAAATCCGTGTGTTAGTTAAGGTTTTCGCAGAATGTAGAATTAATGGTATATTTACATCATTTTTAGTAGGTGTATGCAAAACCTGAACATAATTTGTTCAGAATAAGTAACTGAATCGATCCAATAATTTTACACAATGTAATATTTTTTCCCGAACAAGTTTTGCAAGTGTGATGGAAACTGTTATCACCAGTTAATTAAAATACAATCGCCGTACGGTTAGGTACCTACTGCCTAATTATTATCAATGAGCACAATACGACATGGGGCCGCGTGGTGACCATGTTTGTGTAGACAACTATACTCCATTTGAAATAAGATTAGACATTTAAACAAACCTTTTTTACAGTCTGTTCAACCGATTCCGACTTCTATACCGTAAGCATAAGGATGGCATTAAAAACAAATAAATAATAGTTTAAAAAACTAAAAAACACGCTTTAAAAACCAAACTAAAAAAGTAGAAAATAATTTAATTCAATTAAAAAGCGTGGGGTGCTTTTTGAGGTATTTTTATAATCAATTAATGTCAAGCACCCCACGCTTTTTAATTGAATTAAATTATTTTCTCCTTTTTTAGTTTGGTTTTTAAAGCGTGTTTTTTAGTTATTTAAACTATTATTTATTTTCTATTTTTTAGTTCTGCTAACTACAAAAACATGTTTTTTTTTCTCATTTTTTTTTTATTATTGAATTGTCATCGGTCCTCGACAAGTTTACAAAGTTTCAATGAAATCTGACCGTTTAAAGTGGGTCAAAATCGCGCTCAAAGGAGTCGGTTACATACAAACATACAAACAAACATACGAGTGAAGCTAATATAAAGCGTGTAAAAAGTAGTTACAATACCAACTGTTTACTGCAGCTGCCATTTGTTATGCCACTAACGCAATAGAAGTCAAAATCGGTTGATCGGACTGTAAAAAAGGTTTGTTTACATGTCTAATCTTATTCCAAATGGAGTATAGGGTAATATAACAAGCATAAAACTTTGTGATTTTTCATGATACAATTGTGAAATTTTGTACATAGGTTCTATCTATACATAAAAATACTAAACACATGTTCGGGTTTCGCATATACTAAAACTAGGGTTGTATATAAAAACGAACGTGGCAGAGATATAGCTCGAAGCTTCAAATGTTTGCTCCTATGTCACTGCTGCCACCAAGCTCAGTGCCCAGTGAGCAGTTGTTTGGTCTATGAACCACAAAGAAATCACCATCGGTGACAAAGCCACAAAACTGCTATTTGTGAATAGTTTACCTCTTCATATTACCCATACTTACGTAGATTTTCCTAATCGCATTTTATAGTTTGCATACTTGGCAAATGAGAGCTTGGCTTTCCAGCAAGTTTAGCATGACGTTTTGTATTTCTACGAAGAATAGACAGAGCTTTTCAATATTAGGTGACATTTTGTTTCTCCATTTTTGACATCGCGCTGTAGATTTCCTTCTACAATCTGTCATTTTGTCTTTCGTGTCTATCGATCTTTGTCTAGGTCCTTATAAATGTAGACTATTTCAGAAGAATATTTCTTCCCAAACTGTCAAAATCACACAACAACAAACTTTCTAGTCGACGGCCACAAAGTGTATACGATTATCTACAAAATCATGATTCGTTTAGAACGCATAACTGTGATAATTAATAGAAAAAATGGCTATCTTCTCCTGTTGTACATCATTTAGTTAAGGCCCATAGTATCCTCATCTCCCGTTTGTATGCTAAAGCACGACTGCCGCCCGCGCCCGCGCAGGGCACCTCTGAGCCTTTATCTCAAAATGGGGATATTCCTTTGATTAATTTACAATTTATTGTGCTTCGGCGATTCTGTGGTACCTCTAACTATCTATTTTTCAGTGTATTTTTTTTTCCAAATAACGAAGCCGTTTAGTAGGAGTATGGAATAGAAGCCAAAATATTGCGTGTTGGAAAATATTTTTTTACAGCAAAAGTATTTTAACCATACAAAAAAAGTACTTCCGGCAAAATGATCTATATGAATCTATAGCAAAATCATATATTTTTCAAATCTTTAAGACAAGCCGTTAATGAGCAGTACGGTTCATAAAGTGACCGTGTTACGCTACCAAACGGGACGTAGGCCCTTAATAGATGACTATTAAGGGCCTACGTCCCGTTTGGAGCGTGGCGTGCGACGGAAGAATAGACATGAGTCTATTCTTCCGTCGACAAATCGGTGCTCGTGCTAAGCCTGCTCGAAGTCTTTAAATAGACTTCGGACTTAGGTAGGCCGAAGAAAAGAAAACCGGCTCAAGTGGAGATTTACAGATGACTCCACCCTGGAGTGTAAATGTGGAGCTGTCCCACAAACAATGGGGCATTTAATATCTTGTCCAGCGTGTCCTGCTGTCTGCACGCTGCAGGAGTTGATGGACGCTGCTGAAAGTGCCAAGCTCGTAGCCAAATTCTGGGCTGACTGTAATTAGATAGCTATCGATAAGCTAAGAAGAGCTCGACCGAGAAATAGCAATTGCGAAAGGACCTTTATAAGAACCGAGTGTCCCACTCGTTTTTTTGCAATTTTTGTTTTATAAATGTATAACGTGTGCGTGTGTGTCCTACATTTGCCAATTACATTCACACATATAAAATAAACAATAAATATTGTATAATTGTTATAATATAAATACATTTAATTTAATTAAGAATTATTCATGTTCTAAATGCAATTACTTATTTTATTTTAATTATCCATACTTATGTTGCTGTGCCCTTACAGGTTCCATAACTGTATCTTAGCTTTAAGCCTATTTGTAACAACTTAATTCACATTGTACACACACACATGTTCACATTGTGGTACTTTCTGTTTTATTTATTTTTTAAATATTTTTGTTCTTCCGAGAAATTTGTTATTTTATAATTTTTGTACCATTGTGTTTATTTTAGTATGTGATCTTCCTGTGCGAGTCACAATAAATACCTTTTCTTTCTTTCTTTCAAATAAATGAAATGTAAATGTAAGTATTAATGTTTTCTTAACTTTTCCGGCTACGCCTCCGCAAGGATGGTCTCCGCTACTTATCATGTAAAAAAACGCAGTCGTAACATATACATATAATAGACGAAGTGAAGTTTCACCGTGTATACTCTAGCGGTACTAATTTTAAAATAAAAACAATGATTTTTACTCATTCGTTTTATATTTTTACTTAACAATTAATTTTAATATTGGTTAATTTATAACAATATAATGGTTACGTAATAAAGTATTTACAATTATTAAGCATGGTTTTATTAAAAATATAATTTATAAAAGTAATTTGTACTTATCTAACATTAAAAAATTCGACATTTTTATCATAAAAATATAGTTATTGCTTTAATTTTTAGGTCTTAGAGCAAAATGGGCTTTTGCTGGCTTAACACTTTATTAATTTCATACTGACTTATATTTTAATTGTTCTTAATTATCACGTAAAGCTATATAGGACGGTTTTATAAATAAAATATATTTAAAACATCATTTTGTACTTCTTAACAATCTATCTAGTTGTATTGTACCTACTATTTGCTTAACAAACCAACTGTAGTATGATCGCAAGTGACTGCTGAGATCTCGGGTTCGATCCCCAAGTTAGGCAGTTTTATTGGTTTTTCCCATTACCAGCCCTGAGTGAGCGCGTTTGAAGTCAATCATCATTTTTGGGGTCAGCTTCACTGGAAGCTGCGCACTGGTTAAAAACTTTTCCTGGTTAGCAGTCTAACCACGAAAAGTTTTTAACCAGTGCGCAAACTGTAACCATGAATTCAGCATATCATTGTAGACCACCCAGCGCAGAAACTTTACGTCGGTTATACAAAAAAAAAATCAGATGTTTCATAGAAAACTGTAACCATGAATTCAGCATATCATTGTAGACCACCCAGCGCAGAAACTTTTCGTCGGTTATACAAAAAAAAAATCAGATGTTTCATAGAAAACTGTAACCATGAATTCAGCATATCATTGTAGACCACCCAGAGCAGAAACTTTTCGTCGGTTATACAAAAAAAAATCAGATGTTTCATAGAAAACTGTAACCATGAATTCAGCATATCATTGTAGACCACCCAGCGCAGAAACTTTTCGTCGGTTATACAAAAAAAAAATCAGATGTTTCATAGAAAACTGTAACCATGAATTCAGCATATCATTGTAGACCACCCAGCGCAGAAACTTTACGTCGGTTATACAAAAAAAAAATCAGATGTTTCATAGAAAACTGTAACCATGAATTCAGCATATCATTGTAGACCACCCAGCGCAGAAACTTTTCGTCGGTTATACAAAAAAAAAATCAGATGTTTCATAGAAAACTGTAACCATGAATTCAGCATATCATTGTAGACCACCCAGCGCAGAAACTTTTCGTCGGTTATACAAAAAAAAAATCAGATGTTTCATAGAAAAGTGCAATACCTACGCGGTCAAAATGTATGGAACAACTGTTTTTTTTTGTATAACCGACGAAAAATTTCTACGCTGGGGGTCTAGAATACTATGCTGAATTCATGGTTACAGTTTGCGCACTGAATAAAAACTTTTCCTGTATATACATTTTCAAGGGACAGAGGTGTCGTTATGAAAATATCTCTGCAGTTTCCGCTTAAATGCATACTGACTGGTGGCTATCCTGATATGGAGAGGAAGCGCATTCCAAAGAAGAATGGACTGAATATGAAACACAAACACACTGAGACACAGGTCTCCTCTCTGTGAGAAGGACTGGGCCGTAGTCCACGCGGGCCCAGTGTGGGTTCGAAGATGTCACATGTCTACTGTCAAAAGATGTTAAATATTTTTCTTTCTTTTTGGAAATCAAATTTTATTAATTTCTCAAATACATTGCAAACTATAATTTTATATAATTTAGAAGCATTTTGTTTAAACTCTGTAAATGTGAGTACCATGCTTCCGTATAATAATTATGTTGTTTTGATGTACGTTGACTTGAAAAAGCGTGGCAGTTGAGAGTATGTCATGCGCACTTAAATGTCTCGCTGATGGTGGCGCGTGTGTTGGATCATTCGGTTCCCTACAAAATGGTTGAGCTGGATGGTGCTGATCCACGCGTCAAGTTCGTGAACGGGCGCCGTCGGTTGAGACTGGTCATCTCCTAACTTCCATGGCTTATTTTAAATCTTATATTTAGAATTGTTTTTTTTTTTTTTTTACATGGTTCTCACATATAGAAGCAACAAGAATATTGTTCCCAAGTTTTTGTAATACTTAACATGATTAAAAAGAGTGTCCATGGAGTTTCTTGCCCGTTCTTCTCCATAGAGATCTACGTTTTGGAATGGGCAACTAGCTTCAACTTTCCAACTGGTCGACTTTTTGACAATTCAAAAGTAGGTACCTGTAAATGGTCTAATTGAAATAAATGCTTTGAGTTTACGAATTTTTGCCTCTAGGACATGCCGATTTCCTTGCGATGCTTTCCTTCACTGTTAAAGGTCTAATGCCAGGTAAAAACACAGTGGCACACCAGTAGGTACCCAGTCGCTACCACTAAGTGTCCGATCATGACAGGGAAACCAATTTTGAAGAACTGCATGAAGCTGATCTTGTAGCCTTGTTGTGCAGCTAAGCCGACACAGACAACGTTGGAGCTGGCACCTATTAAAGTGCCGTTACCTGTAAAAAAAATAAAAATTGGTTTAACCCTTAATTTGGCAGTGTACTCCACCAAAGACATAAACTTAAAAAAAAAAACGAATGTAGTACTAATCTAAAAAACATACCATTTAATTATTTTTAGCTTGCAATAATTGTCTATTTTGGTAGGAAAAATATTAGGATGTGGTAGCATTGACAAATTTCCGTCAAATTTAAAATGTCTTCGAAAAGGTCTGGTGTCTCTGCGTTACGGGTAAGCTTCTTAATATCTAACACCAAAAAGCATAAAAGTGGATATTAAAATAAAAAAAAATAGTTTAAAAAACTAAAAAACACGCCTTAAAAACCAAACTAAAAAAGGAGAAAATAATTTAATTCAATTAGAAAGCGTGGGGTGTTTTTTGAGGTATTTTTATAATCATTTAATGTCAAGCACCCCACGCTTTTTAATTGAATTAAATTATTTTCTCCTTTTATAGTTTGGTTTTTAAAGCGTGTTTTTTTAAACTATTATTTATTTTCTATTTTTTAGTTTTGCTAACTACAAAAACGGGTTTTTTTCCTTTTTTTTCATTTTTTTTTAAATTATTGAATTGTCTTCGGTCCTCGACAAGTTTACAAAGTTTCAATGAAATCTGACCGTTTAAAGTGGGTCAAAATCGCGCTCAAAGGAGTCTGTTACATACAAACATACAAACAAACATGCTGAAGCTAATATAAAGCGTGTAAAAACTAAAAAACCCGCTTTAAAACGGTTTGGTTATTAAAGCGTGTTTTTTTTTTCATTCTGTTTTCTTTCATTCGGATTGCGATAGAAAGTGTGCCCGTACTAACCTCCCAAACATACTCCGAAAGATAAAGCCCATATCAACGGCGCCATTGGCAAGTTGAGCGTAGGATGGGTGCCCAGTGACGTCACGACTCGTACCATCATGGTCGTTAGGGGTACGTTGTCTACGAACGCTGATGTTATTCCTGACACCTGCAAGTAGATATGTTGTCATAAGGTAGATGAGGTGGTATAACGTTCCCATTGCTGGGACATAGACCTCCTCTCGGTGAAAGGGAGTGGGCCATAATCCACCACGCGGGGCCAATGCTGGTTGGCAGATCTCATATATCTTTGAATTTTTGGTTCTAGGACATGCTGCTTTCCACACGATGTTTTCCTTCACCTAAATCGGAGGCGCGGGACTAATACAAGAGGTGTCGGGCTAGGGCGACGCGAGGTTGAGGTGCGGGCGCGGCGCCGGCGCCGGTGCAGCGCAGAACAGGCGCGCTAACGGTATCGGATAGGCGAGGCGCGGGCGAACACAGTGGGTGCATTTGGGTCCATTCTAGTGTTTGATTGTATCACGACAAAATGACGTCTTCCTCGTCAGATGAAGAGGATCTGCAAGCTCTGTTGCATTTGGAGAACTTACAAAAGATCATATGATATGCGGTCCATCCTGTGTGACAAGCAGGACAGGAGCATAGATTTCTCATTCAAATGGAAAATTTAATACACTATCCAGATCGTATCGTGCGCGCTAGCGTGAGCTACTACATACATAAAGATATAAAAGAGTGATACATATCCCAGTGATCGAAAGATACATTTAAATTTATTAGTGACACATTTTGCCCTTGTGTGCACTGTCTGTACACTGTCCGGCATGTCACTGCTAAGTGCGGGTGCGCCGAGCATCCGCCATGTCAGTATGTCTCGCACCCCACCTCTTCTATACATTTTGTATGAAATATCAAAGAAGTGGCACGCGCAAGCGCTGCACCCGCACCTCAATTCCACCCGACGCCTCTTTTATTTGTCCCGCGCCTTTGAGGAGTGGTGATGAAATATATTGTATACAAAGTAAATTGCGTGCTTGGGTTCGAACTTAAGACCCCCCACCACTGCTTTAGTCCGCGAAATTTTAATTTTGTAACTGGTAGGTCAGTGTGTTATAGGTATGTCATGTTTTTAGTGAAAAAGTCATTAAATGCTGAAAATAAATTTTAATTTTCATATCCCTAGCTTAATAAATAAAAAATACATAAGGGGCCATTCAAGTATTACGTAAGCACTACAGGGGGGCGGGGGGTCTTTGCTTTGCTTATTTTTGATGACATGGGATCCCCCATGTCATCAAAAATTTTAAAATACAATTTAAAGATTTCAGTTTTTTTAATCTGTGTTTGAACTTTGAACACCATGAAATAGTAGTCGCCATGTTATTTCGTCATACGGCATATCAACTGAGCAACTTTGTACTTTTATTATTTTCGTAACCAAAGTAATTTTTATTAAAATAATATTTTGCATTCAGGAACAGCAAACCAACGCTAAGTAGCAAATAACTCATTTTTTAAATTATAAATAATTGTCATACAAAATATCAGCGCATTTGTTTTTAGCAAACTGACGTCATACCCACAGAGCAATATGGCGTCTACTGCGTCCAGCGTTTTTGACAAATTACGCGCGAAATTTGAAAATGTAAAATTTAAATGCATTTTTATGGCACTAATCGATTAAATAAAAATGTTGTGTTTTTATTGTTGTAGTGTGCTGTGTTTGTTGTGTTTTTTTCTGTTGTGTGTTGTGTTATCTAATTAAGACTCTTTTCAAAAATGAGTGTAATACCCTATTCTGGAGAAAGAACACAAACATTGTCTTGAGTTAATCACAGCGACCAACTATTCTTTTCATTTAAATAGTCGTTGGTGGAATAGTAAGCCTTTAAACAAAGGATGGATTTTACTTGAGCTTTAAACGCATCAAAAGGCAAATCTAGCAAAGAAGAGGGAAGCTTGTTATAACAGGTTATACCAAGCCCAACAAATGAGTTCTGAACGTTATGAAGCCGGTGAAAGGGAGCACGTAGTTTGCGTATATTTCCAGTCGCCCCCGCGAGGATTGCCACCGGAGGCAAATGGGAATAAAAATTCCCAGTCGCCACCGGCGGTGACTGGGAAGTCATTGCCCCCACTTCAGTTTCGCTATACATTGCTTTGTTTCTTGTGTGTAAATAGTCAAGTAACTGCCACAAACTTGGAAGTAGCGCTCGCTCGGCACGCGCGCGTTTAGTCACAATTCTAACCTAACCTAACCTATTACCTACCTGATGATACAGGTAATAGGTTTTCTATTTAGTAATAGCGCAAGGATGAGATTACTTCGACAGGACTCTTCGCTGACAGGGCTCATCAAGTAGGTAATAGGTTAGGTTAGGTTAGAATTGTGACCAAACGCGCGCGAGCCGAGCGAGCGCAGCGAGCGGTGCCGCGGCAGCGGCCGGCGAGCGCTACTTCCAAGTTATTGATTTTTATACTTGACTATTTACACACAAGAAACAATGCAATGTATAGCGAAACTGAAGTGGGGGCAATGACTTCCCAGTCACCGCCGGTGGCGACTGGGAATTTTTATTCCCATTTGCCTCCGGTGGCAATCCCCGCGGGGGCGACTGGGAATATACGGTAGTTTGTACTTACCCACACCATAAGGATTAAAGCCACAGCTAATCGATCGCTCTCATCTACCCTCAGAATAAGAGCCTCCGTCCATCCACCGATGTAGCCAATCAAACCAAGTTTAGATAGAGCCTGTAATGAAAATAACACTAAAGATTTTATTACTGAAGAGAACTTCAAAGGTACCTAGAATTTAAAAATCTAGCAAGATAATAATATTCTGTACGTGATCCTGAACCCCTCAGCGTAGATATATTTCGTTAATAAGCAAAAAAAAATTTAATTCCATACATTTTTACTATAGTAGGTATTGCACTTTTCTAAGTAAACAAAATTTCAATTCTATACATTTTGACCATGGTAGGTATTGCACTTTTCTGAGTAAACAAAATTTCAATTCAATACATTTTGACCATGGCAGGTATTGCACTTTTCTGAGTAAACAAAATTTCAATTCCATACATTTTGACTATGGTAGGTACTGCGATTTTTTGAGTAAACAAAATTTCAATTCCATACATTTTGACTATGATAGGTATAGCACTTTTCTAAGTAAACAAAATTTCAATTCCATACATTTTGACTATGGTAGGTATTGCACTTTTCTGAGTAAACAAAATTTCAATTCCATACATTTTGACTATGGTAGGTATTGCACTTTTCTGAGTAAACAAAATTTCAATTCCATACATTTTGACTATGGTAGGTATTGCACTTTTCTGAGTAAACAAAATTTCAATTCCATACATTTTGACTATGGTAGATATTGCACTTTTCTAAGTAAACAAAATTTCAATTCCATACATTTTGACTATGGTAGGTACTGCGATTTTTTGAGTAAACAAAATTTCAATTCCATACATTTTGACTATGGTAGATATTGCACTTTTCTAAGTAAACAAAATTTCAATTCCATACATTTTGACTATGGTAGGTATTGCACTTTTCTGAGTAAACCAAAATTTCAATTCCATACATTTTGACTATGGTAGATATTGCACTTTTCTAAGTAAACAAAATTTCAATTCCATACATTTTGACTATGGTAGGTACTGCGATTTTTTGAGTAAACAAAATTTCAATTCCATACATTTTGACTATGATAGGTATAGCACTTTTCTAAGTAAACAAAATTTCAATTCCATACATTTTGACTATGGTAGGTATTGCACTTTTCTGAGTAAACAAAATTTCAATTCCATACATTTTGACTATGGTAGGTATTGCACTTTTCTGAGTAAACAAAATTTCAATTCCATACATTTTGACTATGGTAGGTATTGCACTTTTCTGAGTAAACAAAATTTCAATTCCATACATTTTGACTATGGTAGATATTGCACTTTTCTAAGTAAACAAAATTTCAATTCCATACATTTTGACTATGGTAGGTACTGCGATTTTTTGAATAAACAAAATTTCAATTCCATACATTTTGACTATGGTAGATATTGCACTTTTCTAAGTAAACAAAATTTCAATTCCATACATTTTGACTATGGTAGGTATTGCACTTTTCTGAGTAAACCAAAATTTCAATTCCATACATTTTGACTATGATAGATATTGCACTTTTCTAAGTAAACAAAATTTCAATTCCATACATTTTGACTATGGTAGGTACTGCGATTTTTTGAGTAAACAAAATTTCAATTCCATACATTTTGACTATAGTAGGTATTGCACTTTTCTAAGTAAACAAAATTTCAATTCCATACATTTTAACTATGGTAGGTATTGTACTTTTCTGAGTAAGGGGTCATTCAAGTATTACGTAAGCGCTACAGGGGGGCGGGGGGTCTTTGCGGTGCTTATTTTTGATGACATGGGGGATGGGAGGTCTGGATGGTGATTACGTCAGCAGAATTTATTATTTAACTTTTGGATTTTCTACAAAATTTTATCGATTTTGGTTTGAACACATATGGCAACCCTAATTGTCTATGAATGGCTCGAAGAAAACGATGACAATATTCCAAAATCACACGAAAGTGAGCAGACACGTTGTGTGTCTGCTACCAATGTTTACGTGACCATGGGAGGCTTTGCTTTGCTTACTTTTGCTGACGAGGGGGAGGGGGGGTCATTAGTTGTAAAAATCTGCTTACGTAATACTTGAACGGTCCCTAAACAAAATTTAAATTCCAAAAATTTTGACTATGGTAGGTATTGCACTTTTCTAAGTAAACAAAATTTCAATTCAATACATTTGACTATGGTAAGTATTGCATTTTCTATGAAACAGCTTATTCGACGAAAAAATTCAACTCGGGGTTCAGAATCATGTACAGATTTTATGGTAACAGTTTACGCGGTGATGTTCCTGCCGCCCTGTAATAACCGGTAAAATAGATATATAGCATATAGAGGAGCTACCGGTACTGATATTCTGTAGTCCTATCATGACTAGGAACCATTACATAGGTACTATATCGGAAGAAAACCCGTTACTACTCGTTTCTCCTAGTAGGCCCTAAAAATTAAGAACTGAAGGTCAATAATAGATACTAATTAACATGGACAGTGAACAACAGCTGACTGAATGTAACGAGATTGTGAATACACAAAAAAAATGGGATTCCGTTCCGTTTACATTTCTTTTTACACGCTTTATATTAGCTTCACTTGTATGTATGTTTGTAACTGACTCCTTTAGACGCGATTTTGACCCCCTTTAAACGGTCAGATTTCATTGAAACTTTGTAAACTTATCGAGGACCGATGACAATTCAATAATTTTTTTTTTTTTGAGAAAAATGAAAAAAAATAAAATAAAAAAAAACACAAAAACTAAACGAAGTACTAATTTTTTTACAAAGTTCATTAATGTGAGTTTTTCAATTTAGTTGCTTGTCAATGATTAATCCCAAGAATCGGGCTGTTTCAACTTCTTGTATTATATCATTTTGGTATACTAAGTTAAATTTTGATGGATTATGTAACTTTTCCCGTTGTCTAAAATGCATTATGTTTGTTTTACCAAGATTAATTTTCAAATTATTATTATAAAGCCACGTAATTATAGAATTCAAAGAATCATTAGAATCAGAACGGTAGTTGATCAAATTTTTTGGTGCTATGGTTACAGTACTGTCGTCAGCGAACAATGATATGGGTTCCTTAGTTTCATTTGGTAGATCATTAATGTATAGTAGAAACAAAGGGGGGCCCAGTACACTTCCTTGCAGAACACCATATGTGTTGTATCGTTTATCAGAGAAGAAAATCTGTTCCCTTTTAGTTTTAATATCAAATTTTGATATTTGGGTTATTTGTTGGCGGTCTGATAAATATGATTTTATCGACTCTAGGACATTACCTCTTATACCATAAGCCTCAAGTTTATCTAGCAGAATATTGTGGTCTACATAATCGAATGCTTGTGACATGTCACAATAAATAGAACAAACTGGTAAGGATTTGTCAACTTGTGAAGAAACTACGTATAAAAAGTCATAAACGGCCATATTGATGTTTTTATTTTTCCTGAAGCCTTTTTGCTCATCACATAGGATTTCATTTTGGTATGAATCTTATAATGATGGGATGAATAAAGAATAAAGATACGAATGGAAATGTATAATCATTGTCTACCTCCATAAGCACAAAGAGCGCCGCGAAGAAGAGCAGCGTGGACCACTCGATCCTGTGCAGCACCGGCTCCAGCTCCTCGCGGTCTGCCAGCGTCAGCAGCAGTAGCGCGCCCAGCAGCGCCGTCCAGCCCAGCGACACGCGGTCTGCGGGAGAGCATTAAGTTACTGTGAACATCGAAAGTCAGCAGCAGCAGTGCGCCCAGCAGCGCCGTCCAGCCCAGCGACACGCGGTCTGCGGGAGAGCATTAAGTTACTGTGAACATCGAAAGTCAGCAGCAGCAGTGCGCCCAGCAGCGCCGTCCAGCCCAGCGACACGCGGTCTGCGGGAAGACGGAATGTTTAAGAAAGATAGAAAAAGTATTTATTAGGACTCGCAAAGCTAGAACACAAACTTAATCAGCAAAACTAAAGAATATACAGGGTTATTGAAAAAACACCAACAACCTCTTAAGAGTACAATGACTCATCATTATGAAAAAAAAATACTATCGGACCAAACCCGAAATCGCGAAAAAAACATCTGATATCCTTACATTTATGTTCGTTTAGCTCATCAAAATGTAGGGAACAGCTGTTTTTTTTTTCGCGTATTCAGGTTTGGTCCCATAGTAAAAGTTGTTGCCCTGACCTGTAAAACACCCCAAATACACAAAAGTCCAGCGGATTCAAGTCGGGCGATGACGACGGCCATATATCTCGGTCGATCAGCACTGGAACGTTTGCTTTCAACCAATTTTGCGTTCCAATTGCTCTGTGCGATGGTGCCAAGTGTTGCTGAAAGTCTAACACCCAGAACCGAATGTGTTGCGTGCCCACGGTACCAACCCTGGTCGCAAGACTTTGTCTCAATAGATTTGTTGGTTTATTTTGACTTGGTTGCGACCCATTGGAAGAAAAACGAGCGGAGAACGGCCTTTTTCAGACACCGCCGCTCAGACCACGATTTGGTCGGCTCATTGGCGTCGAGTAACTTGCAATTTGTCTGAATGGTCGCTGACACGTCCCTTCAACCAAACACGGTCATTTTGTTTGTTTAAAAACTGTTCAACGCAAAAAGTTTTCTCATCTGAAAACACCAAATTGGGAAGCTCGCCAGAGTCGAGCAAGCGAATCAGCTCTTTCGATCAATCCAACCGTTTGCTACGCTGTAAAGCAGTGAGTTCCTGAGAAAGGTTTTTTTTTAATGGTTTGACTTTAAGCTTTTCCTTCAATATGCGACGAAAGCTGGGATCGCTCACCTTGAGATCCTGCGCGAGCTGGTTTGCTGAACGAGCTGGATTTCTGTCTAATCAATGACGCACCTTTTCGACAATTGCTGGCGCCGTTGCAGTACAGCGTCATCCGCCACCGCAGCGTTTCATAACGCTACCAGTTTCATTATAACGTTGAATAGTGCGATGCACAAATTTCTCTTTCAATTGAAGATTTGCCAGCGCTCGACGTATTTCGGTATTCGATTTTCCCTCCAAATGAAGAGCAATCACTGAATTTCGGTTTAAATCCGTTGTTCTAAATTCGAAAGTGTTTCTCTCATAACAGAATCACTTCAAATGATGATAGAGAACATGTCAAAGACCAATATTTGAAATTTTGGCGGCGTTCGATTCAGAGGTTCGAATTTTAAAACAGTTAGATAGAGACGGACAGTTCAATCGCCGCACCCAGTAGGTAGCCCCTATTATATTACCCTGAGGGACTCCTAAATAATTATTATGTTTAAAATTGTCAATGTGATCAAAACATCGAATGTTAAGAAACTTAATATCACATCAGACCAGTTTTCTCTGAAATGTTAGGCAGAAATGTACTAATATTGCCGTGATATTTCATTTTAAACCTTTGTAGAATTTTATAGTTCAATTTAAACTGAAAAGTTCATCAACATTATTTGTTTTTTCTTTTTAATTCTTTAATTGGCTAGGACAACTGACCAATTCAAATGCTTTCGATTAAGTGTCAAGTAATAAATACAATTACTTATCTATTGTTATCAGACTCAATGAGTCTGCCTAACACACGAGAGGATAAATCAGAAAGTTAAACGTAGGTAGGTACTGTAAAGGTTGTATGCTCAGCATGAAACCTTACGTTTACTGGCAGCCAATAATGGCTATAGATCGAACAGCCAGAAAGTTTTAATTAAATTTAAAAAGATAGGGTTGACATATGTTTTTGTTCCGCAGATATTTTTCATTTACGTTTAAAGTAATAATATTTGTGAAATTGAAAAGGAATGCAAGTCGCAGGCTGTCTATTTTATAATGCTGGTCCGCAGATTGGCACGATGTACGAAGCCAGTTAAAGTAACGTTTTTCAAAGCTTACTGTCAACCTATCTACACGTGCAACCTGTGGGTCAACTTTACTCAGCGAGCATGCAGCGACCTAAGCATTTAATGTA
This sequence comes from Antitype chi, assembly GCA_947359405.1. Taxonomy (NCBI): domain Eukaryota; kingdom Metazoa; phylum Arthropoda; class Insecta; order Lepidoptera; family Noctuidae; genus Antitype; species Antitype chi. The sequence continues at coordinate 7,836,941 of OX375836.1, forward strand.
ATAATCAGAGATCGGATATTCGGATGCATATTCACCTAAAGTTGAGATGTTGGCTAACATGGAATGCGCTTTTGTATCGAAAAAGTGTTAATTTAGGTAATTAACTAATACAAACCACCCCTCCTCCAGTACATACACATATTTGTATCGGGTTAAACATTAATTTTAAATTAATACACATCTGAATAGTTATGCGATCAAAGAATCCCGGGGTTTTTAATAAATATTACAAATAATTTATAAAGCCGCTTCCATACTTTCATAGCTAAAAATTATCTTTAGGTAAATATGCATCCGAATATCCGATCTCTGGTAATAATGCACTGGGAATACTACCACGGCTGCCGTGGCATTGTAGTTGTTGTGCTCAAACTCAAACTCAAAACTCAAACTCAAAGCATTTATTTCAATTAAACCATTTACAGGCACTTTTGAATTTTAAAAAAGTCGACCAGTTGGAAAGTTGAAGCTAGTTGCCCATTCCAAAATGTAGATCTCTATGGAGAAGAATGGGCTCGCGACGGTATGCACCAACAGTATTCTCAGATTTGATCGATCGAAGATCGGTGGGATTTCCCGATCTTGCGGCGGTAGATACAGCTCCACGCTGAATTTTAATTGTACGTCACAATGATATTATAGTGAAAGGAGGGTAGATAGGTTATACCTGCAAGTGGAATTGTAAAACTTGGCCAATTAGCCTAGTTACGTATTGTCGTATCTCTTTTTCGCTTTCAATAATTACGTCATGCCGTCCTACTTGCACGTGTTTCATAACAGAATGACATTGTGCAGTTTTTGAAGATCGAATGTTGGATTGATATTCGATCTACCTCCCTTAACTTATAATATCATTGATATGTTACTCCCCACCATGCTTCGGAAAGCACGTTAAGCTCAACAGCTTAACGGATGGGACCAAGGTCCCGGCTGTCATTTGTGCATCTTTGACAGTCGTTACGAGTCGTCAGAGGCCCGAAAGTCTGACAACCAGTCTTACCAAGGGGTATCGTATTACCCAGTAACTGGATTGTGGAGGTCAGATAGGCAGTCACTCCATTATTGTACATACTGGTATTCAGCTGCATCCGGTTAGACTGGAAGCTGACCCCAACATAGTTGTGAAACGCTAGGCAGATGATGACGATGATCATTTATGTCACTGGGTCTGTACTCACTAATACTAGAAGTTAAGTAATATTAAGTACTCGTCTGAAATAATAGATTTCTATTCTATAAGGAGTTTTTTTAGGAACTTTAAAAATCACTTACTGAACTCGGGAATGGAGTGTAGAAAAAACACGATGACCACAAAGAAAATGGCGACGGTGCACTTGATCAGTAACACCTTGTCTCTTATCTTGTACTGTGAACAACATTTTGTTTGTTTTTAATGATAATTTGTCTGTTTTGGATAAGGCAGGAGGAAACGCCCGGGTGTTTCCACTGCGAAGATCGCCCTGAGGACACGGTGGAGCATACGGTGGCGGTCTGCCCGGCTTGGGTGGAGCACCGCCGTGTCCTCGTGGAGGCGATCGGCGGCGGCGATCTCTCGCGTCCGGCCCTGGTGCAGGCCATGGTACGGAGCGAGAGTGAATGGTTAGCCGTCACCTCCTTCTGCGAAGCAGTAATGCTCGCGAAGAGGGAGGCGGCGCACGTGAGGGAGAGGCAGTATATGCGCCCTCACGGCCGTAGTCACCGCGGGAAACGCCCTGGGCGTCGGGAATCCCAGGCTGATTCCCGGCTACCATAGACGAGGGCTTGCGGACGGCAAGTAATGGGTAGCTCGCTGTCCGGTAAGGACCAAGCCCGGGTCGACGGCGCGTTGTGTTCCACGCGCACCTCAAAGCGATGTCAGCACCAAATGGTGTGGTCCGCAAGGGCCGATGCCTGCCAGGGGTGCGGGTTGTTCGAAAGAGATACCGCGGCCCCTGGCACACAGGCAACTGAGGGAACGCGGATAGGTTTTAGTCAGTAAAAGTAACTGGAAAAACACTCAGGGCACTTTTAACCCCGACCGTTCCCGTGTGATATTTTCCGATATCCATGCGGGCGAAGACACGGGTAAAAGATAGCTTATAATAGTAAGCAGGTTTGGAATTACCGCGTACTGGAAGACGTAACGTTGGAATGGCTCCCATAAGATGGACCGATGACCTGGTGAAGGCCGCAGGAATGCGCTGGATGCGGGAAGCACAGAACCGGTCGAAATGGCGGTGTTTTGGGAGGCCTATGTCCAGGAGTGTATGTCTTTCGGCTGAAATGATCATGATCTTGATGGAATTACCTTATCTCTCATATCAGCCAATGTCGCTTCGAAGCTTTCTTTAGAGCAAGTCTGGATCCTCGCCTCCTTGACCAACACCTTCAGCTTGACCCTCAGCTTGTTGACTTCCTTCTCCAACCGTTGCCTGACGGCGCGCTGGTCGCCACTCACGGGAGGGAGGGCGTCTACTGCGCGTTGCCATATTGAAATTTGACGTCGGAGATCTAAGTATAAATATAAAAAAATATATTTTAGTAAAGGCTGAAATTTATTTATTTAACCATTTAATTAATTTTTGAATCTGCTGGATGCGGGAAGCACAGAACTGGTCGAAGCGGAGGAGCTTGGGCGAGGCCTATGTGTGATGAATGATGATGAACCATTTATGCACACACATTTAAACAGACAAGAAGAAAGGAACAGAAAAATACGAATAAAGGCAGTGCTTATTTCTACAGAAATCTCTTCCAGCATACCTGCGATAGGAGAGAAGATAAAAAGAGAGGGAGAAAGAGAGGGAAGAAGTGTGTTATAGTAGAAGGGAAAACATAAAATCAAAAATTATACTCTAATATAAATATACACATATAGGTAATACGAGAATATGCATATATACAAACATACATACTTACGTAAACAAAGAAAAACCAAACCATTAAAATAATTACATAAATTGTATTTAATTGGATGTCGGCATTTAATGAACGGCCTAGGCGTCCAATTAGCTGGCTAATTTAACCAGATGACTGCGACATATATAACAATACTGCCCCACCCTTTAGGGAGTACAGGCGTGAAGTGATGTGTTGTAACGTGTAAAACAGGAAACCAAGACTAAAGGATGCTTTATTCAGCCATGAATGCAACCAGTCTTACCAAGGGGTATCGTATTACCAAGCAACTAGGTCGGGGAGGTCAGATAGGCAGTCGCTCCATATAAAATACTGGTATTCAACTGCATCCAGTCAGACAGAAAGCTAACCTCAATACAGTATGGGAAAACGTAAGTCAAATGATGATGATGACACAATTCACCAAGAAATGGGTTTTTGAAATCATACCTTGAACATCCTTGGACTCGTGTAACTTGAGCTTGTTAATATCTCTGAAAATGAACCTCAGCTGCAAGTATGTCTGGACAGCCACCAGCAGGATACCGACGGTCATGTGGAGTGTGAAGATCGGGAAGTTGATACCCTAATGAAGAGCGGTTTTTAAGTATTATAGGGTGAAAAAAAACAAGCGGCTTAGGCGATGGTAAGTGGTCACCGCTACCTCTGAGCGCTTGCAATATCAGAAGCATCGGAGAAACCTTGCAACAGAGGCAACGCTGAAATGCCCCAAGGTAGTGCCTAGTAATATTTTAGAGGAATGAGGAAGAGGTTGTAAAGTTCACTCAACCTCTATAGAAAAGGGAGGATCCTCAGACCAGACGGGTGTTGTCTGGTGGGTAAATTGCCCGACGTCTGCTATCCGCGGGCTCGAACTCACTGGTGGGCCTGGCTAAAAATCAGCTGGCTGTCTTCGTGTTTCCCAGGCTTCGTGTCCGACAGAGATAGTATCAGTGATGAGTAGTTAGATGCTAGTCTACACGCACAACGTTATTGAGTGAGATGCAGGATCATTTATAGTAAAAAATTCGCGAAAAAATTAAGAAAGTCCTTTGGAAGATCGGGTTTAAAAAAAAGCCAATGCATAAATCAATGACCAATAAAGTTTATTGAACTTTTTGATAATTGAACGGCTTTGGAGGTTTTACACTTCTTTTATTACTTTAACACGCCCAAACTTAAGGAAAATTAGCAAGAAAAACGAATCTTTGTTGGCTCCTAACTTTTTAATGGGTTTTTATTTTAGTATTCTGTTTCCGTACAGACAATATTAATAATGAGACAAAACGATAGCATATTTTACTTTGGATGTGCCATGTCAGACAGTGGAGTAAAACACTCCCGAAGTTTGTATGCAAAAAATGTGAACTGTTGCGCGGTAAACTCTGCTTACGCGATGCAAGATTTTGCGTGACGTCAGTGTGATGCGTAGTTCGCATGTAGTATATTGTGATATATTTTTCCGATTGCAACCAGTCTTTTGCGTTGTGTGTGGTGTGTTGTAAGGGCCGTGTACTTATTGATCATCACGTTAAATTCGTGTGTGATGCGTTCGATTGCAATTCTTAAATCTATATTTTAGTGCGACACAGGGCCGTAGGCAGGCCTATTGCATAATTTCCTTTACATGATTTTTTTTACTACCGTACTTGTAACGTTGCTTCCTTCATTTCAGAATACACAGCCTTTAATCCTTAGATCTTCACTTACAGCTTGCACGACTTGCTTGTTGGAAGCTATGATGACATTTGGGGGGTCCCCGACAGGGGTCGCTGTGCCTCCGAGGTTGCAGAACAAAACCATCGACAGCAGGACTGGTATGGGATCCAGCTCCATCACCTCACATAGTCTGGGGATAAAATTAAAGGCTTGTCTTTAAGCGAACTTCGCATAATTCCTATTTTGTAGCACTGTGTGACCTAAACCCACACTGAAGACACGCTTGTCAGTGACTAGTACTCCATTCTTCACTACAGATTTTCGTTTTTTTTTTCAGTAACAAGTTGATTACAGTTTTAAACTAACCTTACTATTTTTATTGGGGTACCTACCCTAGCTTGGTTAATGCAATCAACTGTAAGCATGATAGGCCAGAAATTTAAAAAAGCTATTTTTTTCAGCACATGATTCAACCAGAAGCAATTTGTCGGTTATCAGAAAAAACCCACCTGCTTCATAGAAAAGTGCAACCCCTATGCGGTCAAAATGTATGGAATAGCAATTTCTGTTTTTGTTTAGAATCATTTACTGAATTCATGGTACCAGGTTGCACGTCGATTGCCACTTTGTATAGCAAATCTCTCGCGACTGGTCCTGGTCCAGGCCATGGTACGGAGCGAGTGTGTGAGAGTGCATGGGAAGCCGTCACCTCCTTCTGCGAAGCAGTAATGCTCGCGAAGAGGGAGGCGGCGCACGTGAGGGAGAGGCAGTATATGCGCCCTCACGGCCTTAGTCAGTGCATGAGACGCTTTGGGCGTCGGGAATCCCAGGCTGATTCCCGGCTACCATAGACGAGGGCTTGCGGACGGCAAGTAATGGGAAGCTCGCTGTCCGGTAAGGACCAAGCCCGGGTCGACGGCGCGTTGTGTTCCACGCGCGCCTCAAAGAGATGTCAGCACCAAACTGGTGGGGTCCGCAAGAGCCGATGCCTGCCAGGGGTGCGGGTTGTTTGAAAGAGATAGCGTGGCCTCTGGCACACAGGCCACTGAAGGAACATGGGTGGGTTTTAGTCAGTAAAAGTCTAACATGTAAGCGGGAGAAATTATTTTATGACTTACCACCCTTAAAAAAAAGAAAAAAAGAACTCTGTACAGTAAGTGATAGATACTAAAATAATTATTAGGTACTATAGAAATAAACTAGTTTGAACCGTCCAAAAAATACACATCGCTTGTACGGTCACCAAAAGAGATAAGTAACTAGAGTCGTCGGATATAGTAGACATTTAGTTATAGACCGATGAATATTTTCAAATAAAATTTATAGAAAACAAACCGTTTTTTTATCAAATTGAATTGCATTCGAAAACAACCATTCATATCTTACTAGACTTATACGACGACTATGGTTTTTTTTTTGGGTGGGAAATCTTCTCTCGCTCTGGGTGGAGCAGGAGGGCGTGTCAGACTTTTACGACTAAAACCCACCCGTGTTCCCTCAGTTGCCTGTGTGCCAGGGGCCGAGGTATCTCTTTCGAACAACCCGCACCCCTGGCAGGCATCGGCCCTCACGGGCCCCATCAGTTACGACGACTGTGGTTTATCTCTTTTGGTGACTGCCATACAGTCGACTTACCGTATGGTGACAGGAGTCATGAGCAGCACCGTCGTGACGTTATCGAGCAGAAGCGACACTACAGCGGTGATCACGCACAGCAATGATATCAACGGCCATATCTTGCCTTTTGCCAACTGGAAAACAAATGATGAAAAGTTGTATAGATGACTGCTGGTCGTGAGTGATGAGCAGAGATCGGATATTCAGATGTATGTTCACCTAAAGTTGAGATGTTGGCTAACATGGAATGCGCTTTTGTATCGAAAAAGTCTTAATTTAGGTAAGTAATTTGTTTATTTTTTGTTTTAACTAATACAAACCACCCCTCCTCCAGTACATACACATATTTGTATCGGGTTAAACATTAATTTTAAATTAATACACATCTGAATAGTTATGCAATCCAAGAATCCCGGGGTTTTTAATAAATATTACAAATAATTTAAAAAGCCGCTACCATACTTTTATAGCTTAAAAATATCTTTAGGTAAATATGCATCCGAATATCCGATCTCTGGTGATGAGAGTAGCCGGGACTAATATCCCAGTTGTCATTCATAGATCGTTATCAAACGTAACGGGTAGTCAGAAGTCCAAAAAAAGTCTTGGCCGTCAGACTTTGATCGGATCCTAAGGTTACTACAGGTCAACAGCTCCCCGCAGTTCCCTGCAGGTTTATGTATTTCCTTTGGTCTGGCTCTGACCCTAGGCCTATTTCTGCAAAATAAACTCTACCAGCACAGACCTAGAGTCCATAGGAGCACGCTAGCCCCACCACAACGTCAACGTAAATAAATAATAGTAAAAAAACTAAAAAACACGTTTTAAAAACCAAACTAAAAAAGGAGAAAATAATTTAATTCAATTAAAAAGCGTCGGGTGGTTGACATTAATTGATTATAAAAATACCTCAAAAGGCACCCCACGCTTTTTATTGAATTAAATTATTTTCTACTTTTTTAGTTTGGTTTTTAAAGCGTGTTTTTTAAACTATTATTTATTTTCTATTTTTACACGCTTTATATTAGCTTCACTTGTATGTTTGTTTGTTTGTATGTAACCGACTCCTTTGAGCGCGATTTTGACCCACTTTAAACGGTCAGATTTCATTGAAACTGTGTAAACTTGTCGAGGACCGATGACAATTCAATAATTTAAAAAAAAATGAGAAAAAAAAACACGTTTTTGTAGTTAGCAGAACTAAAAAATAGAAAATAAATACTTAATAGTTTAAAAAACACGCTTTAAAAACCAAACTAAAAAAGGAGAAAATAATTCAATTCAATTAAAAAGCGTGGGGTGCTTGACATTAATTGATTATAAAAATACCTCAAAAAGCACCCCACGTTTTTCTTTTTTTAGTTTGGTTTTTAAAGCGTGTTTATTAGTTTTTTCAACTATTATTTATTTTTTTAGTTCTGCTAACTACAACAGCGTGATTTTTTCAGTTCTTTTTTGCTTTTTTTTCTCAATTTTTTTTTTATTATTGAATTGTCATTGATCCTCGATAAGTTTACAAAGTTTAAATGAAATCTGACCGTTTAAAGTGGGTCAAAATCGCGCCCTAAGGAGTCGGTTACAAACATACAAGTGAAGCTAATATAAAGCGTGTAAAATAAGGCGGTTTGGGTCATTTGTTATTATCTATTGACATATCTCGGAACCCTAAGGTCCCGGACCTTTGGAAGCCGAAGCCAACTCGCAGAGGCCCCTTGCACACTTTTAAAATATGAGGAGGCACCAACTGACGATTATCCCTGTATGCGCTATGCAAGTGCACCCAAGGACAACCTCCGGCTGGCGCAGGACTATTGCTGAATATGGAATAAATATATATTGGGCTATGGGTTTGGGTTGCTTTAGTGGTTTGGTAACCTACAACTATGGGACGACTTTGTCCTCTGCCTGATCAATGTGAAACAAAAAAACTTTTTCCCAAAAAAAAAGCAACTTCCAAAAAAGCACTACAAACTGAAAAAAATTACTTTAATTTCGGAAGTCAGTGACTCTGGATAAGTATTTTAATTTTCATGTCACCAGTCACAGTCAGTTTTTATTTTTAACTTTTTAGTTATAATACCTACCCCACACCAATTCGAAATGTCAGTATCCTTGGGGTAAAAACAATGCATATTTAGGCGATAGCAGCAATCGCGGTTGATTTGCTGTCATTTTTTGAAGAGTTCCGTTGTCTGTCTCCGAAACGCATCATCAGATCTGTATGAAATTTAAATGGGACCACGCGGGAAGCACCAGCTTTCAAATAAAAAAAGAATCATACAAAAGCGGTTCACCTTGTCGAAAGTTCTAAACTAACAAAGATAAAAAACCTCCTCCTTTTTTACACGCTTTATATTAGCTTCACTTGTATGTTTGTTTGTATGTTTGTATGTAACCGACTCCTTTGAGCGCGATTTTGACCCACTTTAAACGGTCAGATTTCATTGAAACTTTGTAAGCTTGTCGAGGACCGATGACAATTCAATAATAAAAAAAAAATTGAGAAAAAAAGACATGTCTTTGTAGTTAGCACGCTTTTTAATTGAATTAAATTATTTTCTCCTTTTTTAGTTTGGTTTTTAAAGCGTGTTTTTTAGTTTTTTAAACTATTATTTTTTCAAGTCAGTTAAAAATGGCAGGGGGTGACTTGCACACTTAATAATGGGCCCCTTAAAACAGTCGCTAGCACATAATGACATAGCAACAAAGGGACAACACTTCCTGAGGTGCTGGAGAGGTATTCCACGGCTATCTGGACGATTCTGGAAGTACGGTCAAGCTTTCTACGAGCAACTTACTGGAATACTTACTTCCTTCCTCCGAGCACGTTTGTTTATTTAGATTGTAAGTTCTGTTTACACACTCTCTCACGTCTGTTTGTTTATTTACATTGTTGTTCTGTTGTTGTAAGTTCTCCATAGGTACCTACGCTTTGGAATGGGCAACTAGCTTCATCTTTCTATCTCACCGACCTTGACAATTCAAAAGTGCCTGTAATTGGTTTATTTGAAATAAATGCTTTGAGTTTGAGTTTACGTTTAATTTGATTTTTTTATTATTTTTAGTTTTCAATTTTTGATGGTATATTGGCGTGTGCTAGCTGACATATGGCAAATTTAATGTTTTTTTTTGTGTTTCGAAATTTTAATTACCTATTATTGTATAGAATCAAGTTCTTCTAACTTATAATACAGCTGTGCTGCTGGGGAGTTTGTTGCGCTACTTCTTCTTCCCAGCTAAAGCACTAGGAAGTGGTGAAGGGCGGGCGTTTCGGGGGGACTGCCATAACTAATAAATAAATAAGTAATTTTATTTTGACTTTCAAAAAGAGCTGACTCTCAGCCTAGTTTGAATGAATGACATTTGATTTTGATTTTTGATTTTGATTTTTGCTCTTGCGAATCTCCTCTCAAGCCGGCCAATAAAGGCAAGAATGAGTTGGGAGCTCTGTTTCTCGTCATTGTTCACTCCAGCCGGCCAATAATGGCAAACCAGGAGAGAGGAACAATACTTCTCTCAAGAGAGGATCCTAAAATCGCTACTGCCTAGCAGCTCGCCACATGCTGCCCTGCGGGTTGCTTTATCTCTCTTGGTCTGGCTCCTCACCCTAGACCTGTTGACTTGCTCCTGCAGGAGCGCGCAAGCCCCACCATGACGTCAACATAGAGATACGCGGCGATGGGGTATATTATTAACTAATAACACTTTTCCTCGTCCGCAGAACCATTCTTCTGAGCACTAGGCCAACGAGTCATGAATAAACAATTATTTTCATATATGCACCATAGAAACATCTAAAACATAACGTCTCGACTGTATATAAACAGATACATCATAACCTTGACTTGTCCGTCCGTCTGTCATTAAATATATCAGCGAATAGATTAGCTATGGACTTTATCTTATCTGATTGTTCTAATGTGAATCGTATGTGTTTAGATGTCAGAATTGCAAGCCCAATGTCAATTGGTATAATTTCCATCTGGTTGTCATTCTGAGAGTGGTAGGTAATCATTATTATTTTAATCATGCCATCACAGTTATGATAATAATCATCAGTAAATGTACTGCAGAAGCAAATATTGATAATAATCAACAGACTAGTTGCGTCACACACGCCTGCTGACAATATTTTTATTGTGGCAATAAAGTGTATTTTTTGCACTAAGTAACTGCTTATTATTAACAAATAATAAAGTTAACTACCTACTACTCAGGTAAATGATAAGAATAATTGGTCTCTGTGATAAACTCAAGACAATGTTTATGTTCTTTCTCCAGAACTAACTCACCTACTGACAAGTTATATGAGTTCATTTAATTGTTTATTCTATATTTGATTTGATTTTCTTTTATTATTTACCTAATAGCTCTCCAAACAGTAATTTTACGTCGTCCATTTTTACACGCTTTATATTAGCTTCACTTGTATGTTTTTTGGTTTGTTTGTTTGTATGTAACCGACTCCTTTGAGCGCGATTTTGACCCATTTTAAACGGTCAGATTTCATTGAAACTTTGTAAACTTGTCGAGGACCGATGACAATTCAATAATTAAAAAAAAAAATGAGAAAAAAAAACACGTTTTTGTAGTTAGCAGAACTAAAAAATAGGAAATAAATAATAGTTTAAAAAACTAAAAAACACGCTTTAAAAACCAAACTAAAAAAGGAGAAAATAATTTAATTCAATTAAAAAGCGTGGGGTGCTTGACATTAATTGCAATTAATGTCAAGCACCCCACGCTTTTTAATTGAATTAAATTATTTTCTCCTTTTTTAGTTTGGTTTTTAAAGCGTGTTTTTTAGTTTTTTAAACTATTATTTATGTTTTGGAACGTCATCTATCGGTAGATATCGTTTACTTCGCGTCAACACTCATCACGAAACCTTATGCCAAAATCTAATAATTAAACTATTGGACTCACCTGAAACGCTTGAGGTGAAAAAAAATGAAATGAAAACTTCTTTAGGCGCGTTGGGCAATTTTAGATGGGAAAAAACAATTGAACTCGCGACACTGTTACCGACACCACTGACAACACGAACGTACGAACGAACAACGTTGAACATTGACAATTCAAAAAATATTTCCAGATGATTCAAAAAGTACATAGTCAAAGTCAAAGCATTTATTTCAAATAGGCACTTAAAAGGCACTTTTGAACGTCAACATTTACATTAAAATAAAATTGATTCTAGTCGCCAAAATGTAGTTTCGTATGGAGAAGAATGGGCAAGAAACTCCACCGTTACTCTTTTAAAATGTTTTAAATACAATATTTAACATAGTACATCCACTATATAATTATGTGTGAAAACGATGCACCCAGAATAAAATTACTATGCCAAAATAGGTAAAAAGGAATGAAAAGCAATACAGATAAATTAATTTTATGATAGATACATGGTGCTCACATATTTCAAAACATTGTAAAAGTAAGTATACGATTTTCCTAGAATATTTACAAGTACGAGTAATAAGTCAGTGTGTGAGTTAAAGTAGTCACTGAGTGTAAATCAAAATACATACGTAATTGTTCAGATTTTCACTTCTGTCGGCACTCCCGGAGTGCCACTCTTTTTTTAGACAGCTGCTTCAAATACTTTCATAGCTAAAAAATAACTTTATGTACATAATTATCCAATTATCTGATCTATAATAATGACTCACCTGAAAAGTCAACACAGCGAAATAATCGAAGACCCCAGTTTCCGCCAGAATAGCAACGAGCAGCATCATGCTGAACAGTAACAGCAGAGTCTCCACATCCAGCCAGGAGATCAGCTCCGGCAGTGAGGGTCTCTCGCCTGCAATAGCTAATGCTGCCAAAGATGTGGTGGACAGGAGAACTGCTGCCATTGTTCTGTTTATCACCTGAAGAAGGTAGTGAAAGAAATGATTTAATTAATAGGTCTTTACCTATGAAATTGCCGTTTTGTATGAAAAAATTTAAACGAATTTTTTTCATGTATTTTTTATTTGTATTAATCGAAGTAATCACCCATGCAATCAATGCATCTTTGCCATCGCAGTGGCAGTTTATTGATGCCCTTCTTAAAGAAATCAGCTGGACGGTAGGCAACAAATTCTTCAAAGGCATTTTGTACTGCCTCTCGGGTATTGAATTTTTTTCCCGCCAAGAAGTTATCCAAATTCTGGAAAAAGTAGTAGTCTGTAGGCGCAAGGTCTGGTGAGTAGGGCGGATGACGGAGAGCTTCCAACCCCAGTTCTTGCAACTTGGAGACCGTCTGCTGTGCAGTATGAGGTCGCGCGTTGTCGTGCAGGAGCAGCGGAGACGAGCGATTGACCAATGCTGGTTGGAGATGTGCCAGCTTCTCCATCATTGTGTTCAGTTCTTCACAGTACACATCTGCAGTAATGCTCACCCCGTTTGGTAAGAAGCTGTGATGAATCACACCGGCGCTAGACCACCAAACAGTGACCATCACTTTTCTAGGGGTAAGTTTTCGTTTAGGGCATTGTTTAGGTGCTGAACCAGGATCCAACCAACTTGCTGAGCGCTTGCGGTTATCAAACAGAATCCATTTTTCATCGCAGGTAACAATGCGGTTCAAAATTCCTTCATTTGTGTGTCTGTTGAGCAGTGCAAGGCACGTCTCGACGCGTACTTCGCGCTGACGATCATTGAGTTCGTGGGGCACCCATTTGTCAAGCTTTTTTACCTTGCCAATTTGACGCAAATGGACCAATATTGTTTTGACGCTAACGTCGGAAGCTGCTGCTAATTCAGCCGTAGACTGTGTATCATCAGCTTCCAGAATCGCCTTTAATTCGTCATTGTCGACCAAAGTCTTCGGACGACCGCGAGGTTCATTTTTCAGGTCGAAATTTCCAGAACGGAAGCGAGCAAACCAATAACAGGTGGTGCGTTGGTTTGTAGTGTTAGCTCCGTAAACGTCGTTGATGTTGCGTGCCGCTTGTGCCGCGTTGCTGCCACGACGGTACTCATATTCCATATTTACTCGAATTTTTAACGTATCCATGCTGACGAAAAAGATTGAAATGCGATGAAAATGTAACACTAATCAATAAACAAATGACTACTTTTGGAAAAAAAAATCCATGTTTTTAAAATAAAATTAATTTGAAATTAGAATTCTTACCCAAACAAAAATTATTTTGATTTGAAATGGCCAGTACTGCAAAACGGCAATTTCATAGGTAAAGACCTAATATTTCGTAACAAAAATTAAACAAAATGAGATAGAAATCTATGTCCATTTACGATTTCATTTGCCTCAGTGGTCATGTCAAGTAGTCGCAACTATGACTGCTGAGCATCAGATCCTGAGTTCGATCTCCAGGGTGGGTAGCGTGTTACTAGGGTTTTTCATATAAGAATTTCTCGGTAGCCAGCCCGGGATCTAGACATTTTCCAGGAACCATTCATTGCGAAAAATTAATCATATTTTCCTAACAAACTTATGATCAGATTTAGACTCAGAATTCTATTTAAGACAGACTGAAAATCAGAACATTTTGGTTTATAAACAACAGCCAGGCACCCTTCACCACTTTCTAGTAATTGAACTGGAAAAAAATCCTCAAAGACCAACGTGCAATCATATTTTTTTTTAACTATCTTACCTCAAAAACGATCAAGGCATACAATGCGCAAAGCAGTATACAGGCATAAATGATCCCTGTAGTACCATCCAAAGGGTCCAGGGTATAACTCAAGGTGAACGGAGTGGTCACACCAGAAGTGGTGGTCATTCGAACAGACAGCATGCTGTGGTTGGTGATGAAAGGTGGTAGCTCCAGCACGGAAGAACGGGTCTCGCTTTCGTGGAAATCTTCGGCTTGATTTTCTAGAATTATTATCCAGTGATCTGAGGTCTGTGGAAAAAAAAATGTAAGTATGTAAAAATGAAGGTAGCTTCTCCGTTGGTCTATTGTTGTCTGCATGAAATAAGTGTGGAACTACATTTAACCTGTCTGCCTTCAAAACCAGAGTAAACATGCATCTTCTGGACACACTCATTCTATCAGATCTCATCAATCGCTTTACATCAGGCGTGATCGAGGTCAAGAGTAGGTCCATTCACCAATAATAAAATTCGACCCAGAGTATGATACAAAATAATTTTCATTAGTATTATCAGTCTTTAATATTCCCACTGTTGAGACACAGGCCTCTTATCTCTGAGAGGGAGTGGGCCGTAATCCACCACATGGGACTTCGGAAATCGAACCCAAAGCGACGCATCATCCTACACCATGACAACGCAAGCTCACACAGCGCTCGTCGAACGATTGAGTATTTGAAGCAGGAAAACTTAGAAATTCTAGACCATCCTCCATACAGTCCCGACCTAAGCCCGTACGATTTCTTTACATTTCATTTTTTCATTTAATCAGCATAATTCATTTAATAACTGGTTCGAGAGAATGGAAAAGTGTATTAAACTACTTGGTGAATACTTTGAAAAACAATAAAAAGTACTCAAGGTTCTAGTTGTTTTTTTTTTTGTTCAAACGACAAAACTTAAAAGGCACGTCACGTACCTGTAAATTCCAAGTTTTAGATTTGTTTTGTTGTTTGTGTACTAATACTAGCTTACTTACAAAATTTCAGCTTTCTAGGACATTAGGTAATACCCTAAGAATTTTGATGATCATTAGTGAGTCAGGGACGAAATCAGGAGTTTTTTTTTTTATATCAATAAAATCTAAAGTATAAGAGCTATGCAATTGAACTATATATATTTAATAAGTACGCTATTGACAACATATCCCGAGAATTTTGTTTATCTGGTATAATCCAAACCCAAGTTATAAGGGTTCAAAAAAACGACGAAGCGCTTCGAGAAAAGGTAGATAGTGCCCTTGCGCTCCGCTTGGCTCGTCTTAGCGGGGGCACTGCCGTGCCCCCAGATTCAGGTTTCGCATAATTATACTAAAAATAATGTTGTTTATAATATTAGGATGCCTACAGCATCTAGAACGTACCTGTACAGTATCATAATCTGTTATCCCATCAATATCTTTGACATTTCTCTTTACAACCCACTTCTCTAGCCAGATCTCCATTTTGGTCATGTTCATCTTCTCACTCGAATTCAACTTCTTCTCGTATTGTTCGGATAAGAATGGCCCAGTCAGCTTCAACAGTACTGACCGCTTATTGTCCTCATTCCGGATTAAGAAATCTTGAAAAGGGGAATGAAAATGTAAAGCTAGAAATATTTTGACGAATTGAGAGGTATGGTTTTTAAGATGATCTGATGTGTAGCATAATCAGCCTATAATATTCCCACTGCTGGGACACATGCCTCCTCTCTGTGAGAGAGAGTGGGCCGTAATCTCCCACGCGAGCCTAGTGCGGGTTTATAGATGTCACAATGTCTTAGTGTTTTCCGTTGTAAAACATTCCGGTTTCCTCACGATGTTTATCTTCACGATTTTAAGAACGGCGCGGCGGTGATTAAATTGTTTACACAAAGGGGTCGTCAAAAGGCGGACCGCGGTCCGCATCCAGATCGCGCCGCCACCACGCCGACCCATTTTGTGCGGACCGCGAGAACACAGCAACTTGCACTACAGAGTACGTAATTTAATAAAAATTTATACTTCGAAAACAGCCGGGCCAAGTAACGAGCTAACAAGGGAAAAACAGTTCGCGGATTGCGCAAAAAATTTAATTTTTCTCATTGATATGTAAAAAATACCATTGTTATTTTCGTAATTATTTTTTTTTCTATAAAATGTTGTACGGACCGCGATGGTTATTTCATTTCTGAAAACGGATCCCGAGTGAAACCCCAGGTGACCCCTGTGCATGGGTTCAGAACCATCTACTGAATCCATTTTAAAAGGTTGCGCGTCGATGTTCCTGCAAACCTGCGTATAGCCATGTATTAAAAAAAATGTTTTGTTGACTATTAAAAACTTTTCCAAAAAAAAAACAACTGACTTCCGGAAAGTTTTTATTTTCACTTTTTAGTTATAGTACCTACCCCACACCAATTCGAAATTTCATCATCCTTGGGGTCAAAACAATGCATATTTATACGATTGCAGCATTCGCGGTTGATTTGCCGTTAATTTTTGAAGAGTTCCGTTGTCTGTCTCCGAAACGCATCATCAGATGTATATAAAATTTAAATAGGATCATCTCAGAATAAACCCCTTTCGAACAAAAAAAAATATTTTACAAATCCTTCAATAAATGACGAAGTTATTACAACAAACATAAAAAAGAACATACATAAAAAAAAAATATATTAACATGTCGAATTGATAACCTCGTTCTTTTTGAAGTCGGTTAAAAAAGAAAGACAGTTGTGATTTTATGTCAAGTCAATTAGGTAGTCAATTTCCTCAAAAAATATTTCCCTGGCTTTGCAACAACTGGTACAGGACAGTTAATAGGAAATGTCAAACAAAGTCTTAATAACGCTCTCAAAACATGGAGTAAATGATGAAGCACTTACCTTTAATTTGTCCGGG
This sequence comes from Antitype chi, assembly GCA_947359405.1. NCBI lineage: Eukaryota > Metazoa > Arthropoda > Insecta > Lepidoptera > Noctuidae > Antitype > Antitype chi. The sequence goes on from OX375836.1 coordinate 7,853,569, forward strand.
AGCTACTGAAGAATGCCTGGTCACTTCTTCCTTCTCATTGTGCATTAAGAAGGTAATGGTGAAGAATATCCATACTCCTACTAGGAGAGTTATTTTGAATGTTTGTCGCGCTTGCGCCATCTATTGGTGGAAATGGTAATTTAAAAAAATATCAAGGGCTTAAGATTACAAAGTAGGTGAACTAGGTAGAGACCCAGGCCGAGATCGATAAACGTTACATTGTTTGTGCTTTAACTTAGACATGTTTTCGTCTCTGTTTTGCACTTCCATTGATGTGTCGCTCGTGTGTATGCACACACACTAACGACGTTTATAGATCTTGGCCTTAATTTGAGTTGCACGGTCACCTAGAATCGTATTCTTACCTTAGATTTTTTCTTAGATACTGGTGTTGCATCAGGTCTGCAAATTAAATAATTTAAACGATTAGTCCCAATTATTAACTACTTGTAAAATATTCTAGGGTACCGTCAAAATTATATACTAAGCAAATATTATACTTAGACCAAAATTTTACTTTTGTCTTTTTGTGTCTTAAACAACGAGTGTTACGCTTGCATACTGAACGGCACCCTAATAGGGTATTTTCAAATTTAATAAAAACTATTTTAATTTGAATATTGGGACGATTTATTTAACAGTAAAAGAAAAAAATTTTTCTTTATGCCCATTTTCTCAATTAAAAACGATTAAAATCAAATTTATTTTTCGTTGTTTTGAATTACCGCCAAAACGCTCCTCTTACGATGAATCTTTTATCACGTGACATCGTGACGTCAGCTTTGTGTAAACGGCACTGGTACAAATACTTAGGTTGGCGCAGTTTTAGAAATATTAGTGCACAGAGGCACCGCACACCAGTAATATCACTTTCTATCCATTAAAAATCTTGTTAATTATAAACTCAAAATTCACTTTTTTACTAACTAACTACTTTAGTTTACACAAAGTTGACGTCAAGTGGGGTCACGTGATAAAAAGTCATCGTTTTGGCGGTAAATCGAAACAATGAAAAATTTCTTTGATATAAATCGTTTTTAATTGAGAAAATGGATATAAATCAATTTACTTTTATTTTTCTGTTGTATATTTTATCCCAATAATTATAATAGTTTTTAATAAATTGGAAAATACCCTATTGACACACGATCAATGATAATCTGTTTAATTTTGACCGTGCAACAATGTTCACTGCGTTATTTACGTTGCTGAGCAGACACATTTTTCGAACATATGAAGCAATGGATTAGCAATCTGTTTCAAAATGATCCAGGTTATGATTGATCGTGCGCTACGCGAATAGGGTGCAGCTCTCCTAACACGGACGCGAGATGTAAACGTTACGTAAATTCGAATGATTTTCAAATCGAACATATAACTATCCTTTAACATTTTGGTTATTGTTTTGCGACAAGACACGGTTACTGGTACTTATCAGCCATATTTATGAATAAAGTCTATGTACGAAACGAATATTCTTAAGCGCCTATTATACTGTTCAATTTGTAGGAAATATAAATAAGTATGTAATCGAAGTTAGATTCCGATTTAGTAGCAGTGGAAGGTCCCCGACCGCACTTTTTCCTAAATTTGTGCGACCCAAAGTAATACTACTTCACGTCTGAGAGTCGTCTGTCCGATTTACTAGTAGAATTAAATTTAGTTGCAGTGTGATCACCAGCTTCCAACTTCCTAATTAGAGTGTTCAATGTGGGTGTTTTTATTTTTGTTTGGTTTCTTTTTTTTTCTCGTTTAGTTTTAATCATGGTCTGACAGTTTGAGTAATTAATGCGGCCTACCCAAATGTCCTTTATTTGGTATTGTTCGTCGGATCATTGAGCTCATCAAGTTCTGAGTTGAGCTGCATGATTACTGATAAATGCGTGCACTGATTGGACAGGTCCACTCAATCTGTGTGGTTCTTTCCTCAAAATACCATTTCAGACACCAAACCACATGGTCTTCACATGATCTGACCAAGATTATGTCTGGACTTTATAAGAGACTGTGACCTCTGAGTTTGTTTCGGCCTTTCTTCTCAGAGTAGTCAGATAGGAAACGCCGGCCTCATCTAGTTTAAAAAAAATATGTTTGACGTGTAAAAGTGTTTGTACAAACCTACTTACAGAAATAAAATCATTTATCATTTATCATAATTAGTTTCATCTAACATGTTAACTTCATTTAATACCTTGGAATGACTTTTTCATGAAATAACAAAAACGGAAAAACTTGAATTTCGCGGGTTAACCTGGCGCTTTCTCCTTAAAGAGATGAGAGATGGTATACAAGGTGTAACTGAAATAATTGAAAACCTTGGAACAATTTTGACGATCAATTTTTACTATTAGACCAACCTCTTATGTACTGCTAAGTATTCCGTACATTATGTCGAGCTATGCGAACATACAATGAATGAATTTATTTGTTAGTATATTGGGTTGGCTGGCTGACATAATTCTGTATGACTCATTATTTAATTAATGTTCTGTGTCTCGTAATGTTTATATCACTTTGTCTATGTATGTATAGAATCAAGTCTATCCGACTAAACAGACAGCTGTGCTGCTAGGGAATTTGTTGCGCCACTTCTTCGTCCCAGCTAAAGCACTAGGAAGTGGTGACGGGTGGGTGTTTTTGGGGGACTTTCTATGTATTTTGACGTTCGAAAAGTGCTGATTCTCAGCCTAATTTGAATAAATGTCTTATGATTTTGTTTTAGTTTTAATAGAGCTGCTGATTTATTTTCACTATTTCAGGGTTGGTCCCGTAGTTCCTATTTATTTATTTAAAGGCCTTAAAACTATCCTTACAGATACTTTACCTAATGCGAAAGCAAAGTCACACACGCAAAATTTAAATTAAAGCACACAAAAAAGATCATTATTTGTAACGATAGATCATATTATAAAGAATAGGTAGTACTTTTGCGAACATTGTTCGTAATGATGAGCTAATGATTGGCTAAGCTACGCTTGGATACGGTGACCATCTTTACATACCAAGACCCCTCCGTGCCTCGGAAAGCATTTTAATCCGTTGATCCCGGCTGTCATTCGTGGATCTTTGACAGTCGTTATGGGTCGTCAGAAGCCCGACAGTCTGACAGCCAGTCTTACCAAGAGGTATCGTATTACCCAGTATCTGGGTTGTGAACGTTAGATAGGCAGTCGCTCCATTTAAAATACTGGTATTTAGCTGCAACCGGTTTGACTGGAAGCTGACTTCAACATAGTCGGGAAAAGGCTAAGGAGATGATGAATTATTACAATTCAACCTTACACTTTATCCAGTCTAGCCTCACGTACAGTACTCTTCTCAGCTCCATTGAGGAAGGTGACGTCATCTCCCTGACTTCTGGCGCTGTCATTCAGGTGAGGGGCAGAACTGACTGACGGCAGACGTTTTGTTGACCCGTTCTTTGACGGCAGCTGTGTGCTTCCTGTCAATTTAAACCTGCCATAAAACACTTGGGAAGAACAAAATACAGGTTGAAATTGAAAACATGCGACAAACCGAAATGGGAGATTGTACTCATCATTATGAACAACTTTTACTAAGGGACCAATGATGCAATCGCGAAAAAAAAAACATCTGTTCCCTACATTTATGTTCGCAAAACTCGTCAAAATGTAGGGAACAGCTGTTTTTTTTTTTGCGGTTGCATCTTTGGTCCCTCAGTAAAAGTTGTTCATAATGATGAGTACAATCTCCCATTACTGTTTGTCGCATGTTTTCAATTTCACCCTGTATATTGTATCTGCAAAGTATGAATGTTCGTGATTGACACTGCAGAGGTCCTGCAGCCTTAATGCATACACGCGTTAAAGGTATTGAGAAGCCCGAAAATCTGATAACCACTCTTGCCAAGGGATAAAGTGTGCACCCAGTAACTGGGTTGTGGAGATCTGATAAGCAGTCGGTCTATGTAAAACACAGGTATTCAGCTGCATTCAGTTAGACAGAACGCCGACTCCAGATAATCGTAATACCATAATATTTGAAAACCAATTGCTATTTGGTACTGTCTGTCGCTGAAAACTAGCGGTGGGCCTGTGTTTCTCGTAGGATCGTAGTATTATCAGGATTGATAGCCGTTTTGCGTGCATATTTTCCCCAACTTATTCTTTTTACACGCTTTATATTAGCTTCACCTGTATGTTAGTATGTTTGTTTGTAACCGACTCCTTTGGACTTGATTTTGACCCACTTCAAACGGTCAGATTTCATTTAAACTTTGTAGACTTATCGAGGACCGATGACAATTCAATCATTAAAGAAAAATCACGCTTTTGTAGTCAGCAGAACTAAAAAATTTAAAATAAATAATAGTTTAAAAACTAAAAAACACGCTTTATAAACCAAACTGGAAAAGTAGAAAATAATTTAATTCTATTCAAAAGCGTGGGTTGCTTGCTAAATAATTGATTATAAAAATACCTCAAAGAGCACCCCACGCTTTTTAATAGAATAAAATTATTTTCTACTTTTTTACTTTGGTTTCGTGTTCTTTCTTTGCGTCATATTTACCGCAACTAAACGTATTTTCTTTCTTTCATTTCTTCAAAGTCAAAGTCAAAGCATTTATTTCAAATAGGCACTTAAAAGGCACTTTTGAACGTCAACATTTACATTAAAATAGAATTGATTCTAGTCGCCCCTTCCAAAATGTAGTTTCGTATGGAGAAGAATGGGCAAGAATCTCCACCGTTACTCTTTTAAAATGAGTATACCAGTGTTCTTATAGTTTGTATCTCTTTTATATCTAATTGGACTAGATATACCTACTTATATACTTAAAATCACACAAATTACGTAAGCTAGTCTGTATTCATTTTAACATTGACTCGTCAAAACGGAGTTGACATAAATGGTGTGGCAAAAATCTTTTTGGTTTTGACAAATATCTCTGTAAGCCAATTGTGCTAAAAGATGAGAAGTGAAAAGGTGAAGTGGCCTCTTACATATACGGCTATGTGTACTTTGATTCCTTTATATTATATGTATATCTGTATGCTCAATGTTTCTTTGTTTGTCCATTTTTTTTATTGGTTCTCCAACTGAGGGAACACGGGTGGGTTTAGTCAGTAAAAGTCTGACACGCCCTCCCGCTCCACCCAGAGCGGGAGAAGTTATTTGATGATTTCCCACCCAAAAAAAAAATGGTATGTAAGTAACCATAAAAATAACAAGCTTTTCTTACCATGTTCCTTCTCGTAGTGCTGCCTAAACTTCTCCCAAGCGGCATCGTACTTGACTTCATCAGGTAAGCCCATCCATAGTCGAACAGCATCCTCAGTCAGATCGGAGGAGACCAGAGAGTACTCGCTCCGCGACAGTTCCTCATTCCGTGGAGAATGCTTAAACGTCTTTAGTAACTTCTCCATGGCTTAGTTAATCATGACGAGGCAGTTGGACAGTTGACGGTTCTGTGGGATGACAATTTGGGTTAGTGGGTAATAGGTTTAGCCTTTACCAGTTGGCGCGTCGATGGCCATGCCACCCAAAGTATATGCGCCCTCACGGCCCACGGCTCTAGTCGCTGCAGGAGACGCCCTGGGTGTCGGGAATCCCAGGCTGATTCCCGGGCAAACCGTTGGCGCGGGCTTGCGGACGGCGAGTAATGGGTAGCTCCCTGTTCGGTTGTGTTCCACGCGCGCCTCAAAGAGATGTCAGCACCAACTGGTGGGGTCCGCAAGGGTTGATGCCTGCCAGGGGTGCGGGTTGTTCAAAAGAGATACCGTGGCCCTTGGCACGCAGATAAATGGAGGAACACGGGTGGGTTTTAGTCAGTAAAAGTCTGAGACGCCCTCCTGCCCCACCCAGAGCGGGAGAAGTTACACAAAATAATCTTAAAAATAATAATAAACTAATACATATTAAGAAACTTATTAAAACTATAACTATACACGTAAAGTGGTCGGCGTCACGTATCGCTGTGAGGTGTCGTGTAACCGTCCTCGGAAACGTCGATATACGACACCTAGCGCCAAAAGTCCTCTTTCAAGCAGGTCTGTAAATGCTGGGTTGGAACTCGTACCACGAACGACTTAAAGTTGACGTCGTGGCGCGATTCCAACCTTTCGACCCTCAGAGTCCAGTTGGTCTTCACTTTCAAGTACTGCACGACTTCCTCAATCTTCGTGGAATGATGCAGACGTGAAATGTACAGCTGCGTCGTAGGCACAGCAGGGCGCAGCAGCATGCTGGGTCCACTCAGTTAACCTTTGTTGTCCCAAGGTCCATACCATTCCAATTATCTCGAATAAAATGATTAAATTGTAATTGAAAAATCATCGAATTTTGAGGTACTTAATAATAATTATTCGATTTTCTTTGTTTTACCGGCAGGCAGACGATTGGGTCGAATAGGTAATAATTTAATTAAATTTTGTATGAGACAGTTGACAATTTTTTCACGATTACGAAATTGGTCCCACAGAGTAAGTGGTTCAGTTTGATGATCTGTACCCCACCTTTAAATATCCACACACACACACACACACACACACACACACACACACACACACACACAACACACATTTCACACACATTACACACACACACACACATTACACACACACACACACACACACACACACATTACACATTTCTGTTACACACTGTATGTACAGAGGCCAGCACATCAAGCTACCCCAATCTGTCAAATTTCTTTGATAGATTTTCAACGTTATCACAAAAGAATAAGGTTCATATTCAATTGGGATGTTTTGACAGTTTGGGATAGCTTGATGTGATGGTGTCTGTACATTATACAGAATGGAAATCACATTTGTGTGTATGTGTCATAATAATAAGTAGAATACGTAACAGCATCTTGATAGTTTGCGTCACAGAACATATACCCGAGCAGAAATAAAGTTTCATACTAACGCCGTGCCTAGGTACACTACTACACGCACAGGGCCTGAATTCACTATGACCACTTAACGATTCCTTACTCGTAACCACGTCAATCACACACGAAATCTGCTAATATCGTATTATTAATTGGTCACACCAACAAAATATCGACAAATTGTTTTGGAACATACAGAACATGACATTTAGCGTCCTTACCGTTACATTGGTTTCTAAAAAACACCATATTGACGTAGTTTGAACGTAGTAAGATTCAGCGGGGAATCATTATAACCATACAAAATTGGGGCCCAGCTATGTGTCAGTGACGTGTTACCGACAAGGCGCGGGGGGCGAGCACCGGCGCCCGCTCGCGTACAATACGGTTTGTACTAGCACAGTAAGAAGACAAAGTTAAGGGCTGCTAGCGGCCGGAAAGTTTGACAGTTTGGGGTTACAACCAAACTGTCAATTATTAAACCATTTCGTATTTCGAAGCTACACTATTTTTTATGTTCATCGTTCGTTTATGAGTATGACAAAGCTGGAAACTGAATACTTATTGGATCACCTCAGTCACAGTGTCTGTCCTTCCGTACGTCTGTTCGTCTGTCCATTCTCATTGTCGAATCTCAACTCGCATGTGCCCGGTTTTTTATTTGCACTAACTGAGTGACAGCCCTATAAAAGTAGGAAAAAATTTTGAGCTCTGATAGGAAGATTTCATTCTGCTCGGGTATATGTTCTGCGGTTTGCATAGCAACGTCGCTTTTCAATGTTTATGTTAATTGAATAATTGACTTAGTGATCCTATTTTACAGAGTGTTCAAACTTTCTCAAAATTAAAACTCTGCTTTTACCGAATTATTGGACCAATTTCGTTCTTTTTTTTCTGTATGTTTCGAGAAAACATTCTGATTCTATTTATTTTCCTTATTTGCGAAAACCCTTGCTTCTCACTGTCTCGTAACTTAATACATTGTACCTTGCTTATCAATCGTAAGTAATGATAATAACTTATTGCAAGTAAGTTGCACTAACGTTTACATTTACACAATTTGTATCAACTGATAAATTAGTCACTTACTTGAGTTAGTAAGTCTGTAAGTACTATTTATGTTATTGTCATATGAGGTTGATGACATCAGTACTTTTTAAATTTTTACCTTTGCTTTACAAGAGGTATTTATCCTGTTTCAAGGTTTCGTATTTCTAGTTACTGTCATCAATATCACATGAAGAAGTATTCGACTTGATAATAATATAATAGTGATTTTGGTCACCATTTTTACATAACAAGTGCCTCCGTGCCTCGGGCGGTGATTTCATGAAAACGCTCACAACGGTGGTTTTTAAACAAGTGTATCTCTTTAACCGTAAATAATTTTGAAAGGAAAAATGTATATGATATTTTCGAGTCTTTTTTGCATAAAGTGATGGAACTCAAATCATAATTAAACATACTTTAATGCATCAAAAAAAACTTCAAAGTCACCTCTAAATTATCTTTAAAACAAGTTTATCCCTTCAATAACAATTATTTAATTATAATTAAAAATATACCATAAAATTCCAAATGCCTAACTGCATCCAGTGATGGATTATTTATGATTAAATAGTTAATATCTAATTTTATATGATTTTATTTGCATTTTTACGACAATGTTTGCTTATTTATTATTCGAATTTATTACAACAGATTTTAACCCGTATCGGATTGCAATAAAAACTATTATCGCTCATAACAACAAGGCCTTATACCGCTAGTCCCGGCTGTTATTCACTTGACAGTCGTTACGGGTCCTCAGAAGCCGAAACGAAAGTCTGAAAATTAGTTTTACCAAGGGGTATAGTATTAGTCAGTAACAGGGTTGGGTCAGACAGGACTTCGCTGCATGTAAAATTCTAGTATTCTGCTGGTTAAACTGGATGCCGACACCCAAATAATTTGAAAAAGGCTAGGCATTGATGATGGTGGATTATTAAGGATAATAATTATTAAAGACGTCCATTTACAATTATACCAATGACATCGCGATTGCACTGACAGATGACTGTTACAAAAATGTCTAATGAAAATGTGATCTATTTGATCTACCTTGATCCAACATAATAAAGGAATTAATGTTGACCTCGATTAGATTCCTAGGTCAATAAAAATATTATTTTGTGTGATTTTATTACACTCAGTAGCCTACTGTAGAGTACTGTCAGAGGTAACAAAAGTAATATTTTGCTCCATTCAAGTTAAAATCTCCCTTTTCAAGGCATAATATTGCACTTCAATGTACCTACACGTGCAGCCTGCACGTGCTGTAGCACGTGCAGGCTGGATTGTGTGTACACAATCGTCCTACAGCGCCCTCCGCTTCCAGGGTGGTGTTGAGGCTGCCCCGGTTCTGCAGCGCCTCGGGCATGTTTGCGGAAGCGCGCACCGACTGTTTTCACGCCACCATGCGCAAGCGGTGCGTGTCACAGCGTGTCCTTAGTGCGCAGTGTGCGGGCCAGCTCCAACACTATCCGGGCAATAATCACTGGGCGATTTGACTGCTCCTATTATGTATGTACGTTGTAACATACATGTGTAGCCAGAGAACTTAATCTACACTGACACCACTGACCTATAATTATAATGACTTGTTTGTATTGTTTTGTTTATATGTGCGATTTCTTTTTATTTCTTTTTTTATTATGTGACCCTTATATTTGATATTAAATTTCTGTTACTTTTAATTTTTACACGCTTTATATTAGCTTCACTTGTATGTTTGTTTGTTTGTATGTTTGTATGTAACCGACTCCTTAGAGCGCGATTTTGACCCACTTTAAACGGTCAGATTTCATTGAAACTTTGTAAACATATCGAGGACCGATGACAATTTACTAATTAAAAAAAAAATGGGAAAAAAACACGTTTTGTAGTTTGCAGAACTAAAAAATAGAAAATAAATAATAGTTTAAAAAACTAAAAAACACGCTTTAAAAACCAAACTAAAAAAGGAAAAAATAATTTAATTCAATTAAAAAGCGTGGGGTGCTTGACATTAAGTGATTATAAAAATACCTCAAAAAGCACCCCCCCCCCCCCCCCAGTTTTTTAAACTATTATTTATTTTATTTTATTTTAATTCTGTGACCCTTATATTTGATATTTCTTTCTAATTCCAATTATGTTACTTTTATTTTTTTTTACTTTATATTTTTACTCTGTGACTGTCATTTTATTCTTTCCTGTTGCAGTATTGGAAAAGTTTATTTTAGTTTTTTGTATTATGGGTTTTGCCTGAATTAAATTAATGTTAGTTTTTATTCAATATAAGTAAGTCCACTTACGCACAGTCGTGAATATATCGCTGTGGGATTTTTTCGCGGATTGAATCTTCAGCGCACTGCTTAGTGGCAAAAGTTTTTATTTATTTATTTTCCAACTTACAACTACCATTACAGGGTTGCACCTAATGCGATAGTGTACATCTTAATTTTTAGCTTAACTTATTATTACTAACTTATCATTATTTTTTATAATATTTAAATTTTGTAACGTGTTACAAATAATGCAGTTTATGTGAACTCACTCAGAGAACAACCAAATAGGTCCGAGTCACTAGATATGAGGTTGAGAGTGCGGAGTGCACGCGTCAGTGGCGCCTCACTCAAAAGGTTGGTACGAGCGCGCGGTTCCGCCAGCAGCCGTGGCTGTCGTCGTCGCCACACGTATGTACCTGTCCGGAACACACAAACCTATGTGCCCTAAAATGTCCGCATTATGTACCTTCCCTCTAAGTGCCTTGAATATGTACGAAACGATTGCGAGATCCCTCCTGACCATTTTTATTTTTTTTGGCTTGGATATCATCAAATAACCTCTCCCTCTCTGGGTGGAGCAGGAGAGCGTGTCAGACTTTTACTGACTAAAACCCACCCGTGTTCCCTCAGTTGCCTGCGTGCCAGGGGCCGCGGTATCTTTTTCGAACAACCCGCACCCCAGGCAGGCATCGGCCCTTGCGGGCCCTATCAGTTGATGCTGACATCTCTTTGAGGCGCGCGTGGAACCCAACGCGCCGTTGACCCGGGCTTGGTCCTTACCGGACAACGAGCTACCTATTACCCGCTGTCCTACGGTGGCCGGGAATCAGCCTGGGATTCCCGACGTCCAAGGCGTCTCCTGCGGCGACCACGGCCGTGAGCCGCATATACTGCCTCTCCCTCACGTGCGCCGCCTCCCTCTTCGCGAGCATTACTGCTTCGCAGAAGGAGGTGACGGCTACCCATGACCCATACACTCTCGCTCCGTACTATATGGCCTGGACCAGGGGGCCTACTCTCTAAGCACGAAATCCGTAATCCGGTCGAAGTTACGGGCGTTTCCTACTCCGTATCACTTACGGACCTATGATTAGATTGGGGCCCAAACTAAGAATGAATTACTACACGATTTAAAAGCTGTCCCTACTCCCTACATGGTTTTATCCGTCCAAAAAAGTTAATTAATCAGCTGTAGGAGTCTCTTCGAAATTTCGAACTATTTTCAGACGGGCCCGTATTTTCGTTAACGGAGTTAGAGAGTAGCCCCCCAGGGCCGGACGCCAGAGATCGCCGCCGCCGATCGCCTCCACGAGGACACGGCTGGCGCCAGCGGAGCATTCCTCCTGACCCTCAGTTCGTTATATCCAACCATACCCAAAATAAATAAATTTGAAAATCAACATGGTGTTTGTTCGACGTGATGCTGGGATGCACTTCATTGGATTCTCAATCCTCGGTCCAACGCCGTGAGTTGAATATCTAGTGCGCGATGAATTCCCGCCGCGATATTTTTACGTCTGGGCGAACGTGGTCTAAACTGGCCTACTATTGTATTAAAATTCCGTACTACACTAAGTCATCTCAAGCTCAAAATATAATCACAGCTGACTGTACATTTAAAATTGATTGCCTGGTAAAAATGCCCATAGGATCGCCACCCATGCATTAATGAATACTTACAAAAGTGAAATAAACAAGGAATACCTATTTACTCTGAAGAATGAATTGACTTAGTCGCCGTTTGTAATGTTCTGTTTAACCTCTAAATGTGAATTACATTCTTTGTCATAAAATTAGTCATACGTCTTACTAAAATGAAAGAAGAATGGCAATAACAGATAAAATAACTGGTAAGTAAATAATACGTAAAATAAATTGTAGCAAACAATTGTATTTCTACGTTTAGATCAAAGTTTACATCTATCTATCTATATACGTGAGAGTTACGAAAAATTTTTATTGAATACAAACTTGTAAATATCAGACGAAAATTGGCAAACTCCCAAACAGCAGGCAACACACAAAAAACTCCAATGTTTTTATTTTTATTTGACAGTTCACTACGAATGTGGCGGGAATTCACTATGGTAGGTTTTACAATTTTTTTTTTCGTGCAACGGACGTGCGCATTCCGCCGCGCGCGGTGTCTAACTAGCCTACCAATATAAGTAATGTATTTTTATCAGTGTCAGTGGCATATATTATTATCGTTCGAACTGAGCCAGTAGTATGTTTGTTTATAATATTAGTGAAGTGTTAATGATCTTTGCATTAATATTCCGGTAACCGGCCTTGGCAATTTTTTTACATACACAGGGCAGAAGTCCAAAACAACAGCCGCGTCGTTTAGGCCGGTTCAGGGGGCTTACTCTTGAAACTAATTTTAATTTTAATCTAAAGCCAATACAACTCCAATGTCAATTTTGCAGTCACGTGATTCGGTATTCGTGAAAACAATAGTGTCAACATTGGATTGAAACTGGAAGAAAATTATTAAAATCATAAACTTAACCATGACTTGGCTGCATGTGGTAGGATCGTTGCCTTGCCCTACACTATGAAAAAGACGCCGTAGAAGGTCTCGAATTTCTAAATTAAAGTCAAAGTGGTTTTAGGAAGTGAATTTCAAATGATTGTTCGCGTTTGGTTCCTTTTTAGTAAGAAATATTATTATATTCTATAAAATAAAAATAACATTATTGAGTGTGTCTAATAATAATACGAATTTTCTAGAACAAGAACAATGAAAAATAAAAACTTTTTCCAAAAAAAAAACAACCGACTTCCTTAAAAACACTACAAAGTGAAAAATAACTTTAATTTCGGAAGTCGGTGTCTTTGGAGCTGTATTTGAATTTTTTGTCACCGCCTTCGAAATTAAAGTTATTTTTCACTTTGTAGTGTTTTTTGGAAGTCGGTTGTTTTTTTTTTGGAAAAAGTTCGAAAATTCTATTAACGAAAACTATACGTGTTTTAGTGATTTTGAAAATTTTAAAAAAAAACTTAAAAAAAAAACAGCTAAATTGATTACCAGTGTACATAAAACGAAATGAACTTTTAAGTACCTACGCCTGGATATTTATCTATTATAAATTTTAGATCCAGTCAGTCCTAAGCCTGAAAAAAGTACGAAGGAAAGGTCATTTCATAAAAAAAAAACTTAATATTTCAAAACAGATAAAGTTGCTTTCGAAGTTGCGAGCGAAAACATTGACATAATATTAATACATTAATGTAATGAAAAATCTAAAAGGAGAACTTTCAAAAACCCGTTAACGAATTAACGGCTTTTTCAACCTGTTAACAATTGACGATTAATGTTAAATTAAATTAATTTAAAAACCGTCAATGACACATCGCTAACTCCTACGCAGTGCCGATCACGTTTGACACAATGGTCCGGCGAGGGTAAGAGACGGCATTAGTCCCTGTAGCGAGGCGGAACGTGACCGCGGGTCGCTCGCATCGGGCGCGATTGTGATTGGTTTGCTACAAGTAATTTATTAATTTAATTTATTCTTAACTTAATTTGAATTTTATCATTTTGCTATGCCCTTACAGGGTCCATATTTCTGTACCTAGCTTTAAGCCCTTTGTTACATCTTTTTACAATATGGAATGCAATTATTAAATAAATAAATATATAGGTAACTTAAAAAAATGACGTTTACTTATACTTTTATATATTTATTATATTTTAACCTAATTAACAGGACATGAAATACTTCGACATGGGAATCAAGTTTTGGAAGGCCATGGCTGGAGACAGAAACAAGATCAAGAAAGCGGCTAGCGATATCTACAAAAAACCAGAAACTGATAGCAGCGAGAACTCAGACGACGACTGTGAAAACAACAACACAGAACATAGCGAAGCAACGGCATAAAAAAGAGCTAAGAAAACAGATGAACCTACCGAAGAAGCTCGACCTGAATCAACAAGCCGGCGACGTCGTGAAAAGATATAGTCCATAAATAAATATCACCCGTCTCTCCACTAGTCCAATGCTTACTCAAGGATGCATATCCGGTAGGCTCGCAATCCTTTCCTATCCTAAGGGCACGTCTACCTGACCATTACTGCGGCCCCCGGTCTACTTCTTGATATGCAATGGCCTCTGTAACACTATAAAGCATGAGCCTCCAGGGGCTAGTGCAAATCTTGGGGTTCATTAGATTAAACGAGTTTGTTAAAGCCACGCTGGGATCGGTGCATATCATTCATTCATTATAAAAATAGAAAATAAAATACTTTTTCATTTTTTGTTTTGCTGTTTTATTTTCATTCTCAGAAGCTTTCCTAATAGAACGCGATTACTTAGCCATCACATCATTTCTTCCCGTGGGTGTCATAGGAGGCAACTAAGGGGGCTTACCAGAGAATGTGCAGCAGCGTTCTCTATGCATTTTACCACCATACTGCGATCGCCAACCCGCCTGCCAAGCGTTGCGATTATGACAATCGCCCAGCCCCGGATCTACGATTTTTTCAAACCGGAGCAGAAACTTGATAGCGGTGCCCCTCTCTCCAGCGTTTGAGATAAATTAATAAGGTGTGGGCTTGTGTGGCGCCTTTTTCTTACAAATCTACGGTGAGCCAACCTTCCAACCAGGCTTCCATATGCTAGGCGCTTTGTGGAGTAAGTTTTTTATTTTGAATCATACTATATTATGATTTTGGCGCCCCCTGAAACTGCCGCCCCGGGCGGGTGCCCCGGTTTGTCCCCCCTTAGATCCGGGGCTGCAATCCCCTCCCTGTTTGGAGGAGGCCTATTTATTTATTTATTTATTTATTTATAATAATAAGCACACCAACAGCACTGTCACTTACATTTCAAATAAAACTTACATCTAAACATTGGCATTTCAGTAACCGTGCAAATAACAGGTATGCATGACATTGACATAATGAAAAAATTAGAGACAATAAGAAAATAAAATAAAAAGTGTGTCCAGTAAACCTAAATCTAGAACACTACGGAAATCTAAACAGTTTGAGCTATGTAGGCGTACATTGCTCACACTGTCTATATAGGGAGCGTCTGTATGAAACGAAACTCATAGAGAAAACTTCGATAGGGTAAGCCGTCAAGTTTGACCTTTCGTTATATAACCTTGCCATACGTGTTAGAGGGCTATTAAAGGTGGTGTTTAAGGTAGATGTTGGCAATTGAAAAATACGATGATGTCGTTTGCTACGTTGACTAGTCCTAAAGTTAAAATAGTTAATCAGTTGCGCATCTATGGAACCATTAATAATTTTGTGAAGAATCAGTTAGTCAGAAGTGAACCGTCTTTCTTTTAAGCTTATCATTTTATAGTGCCTTAACCTATCATTGTACTCAGGTATAGCTTTTCGGATCCCATTCTTCATACATAGATACCTAACAAAACGGGCCTGGGTCTTTCGGCTGAAATTATGATGAATGATGACTTAGCCATCACAAGAAGGTCCCTAACTCAAGGTAAGATTTATGAATGATGCTCTTTCAAGTCAGTAGTTATGTGATGGTGATTTCTAAAATCTTGTAGGTACTAGCGGGACTACGAGAGGACAGTTTGAAAAAACCGTCCATGTGCATTCTGAAGTTGGCAACGTAACAAACAGCTGTCAAATATTTATCTGCTTTGATTGATTTATTATACAGGGTGATTGGAAGATGGGTGCAAAGCTTTAAGGTGAAGATAGTATAGACAATTTAGAACCATTTAAGCCATGGTTGTCTTAGACGAAGTCTTACCAATTTTTTTTTTTTTATAAGGTTTAAAAGACGTATTGTACATATTTTTTATCTTTTCTGAGCTTTAAATGTCTGTAAAAAAAATGTCTAATGACACAGAAGCCTAAAACATGTTTTGCTTGATTGCTTACACATTACTTTAATTAAATAAATAAAAAATGAATTCATTTATCATTCAATTTGGCCATAATTATGCAGTTTACATTAAATTTTGAGAATTTCCGAAAAAATTTGGTTAAAAATATTTGGTAAGACTTCGTCTAAGACAACCATGGCTTAAATGGTTCTAAATTGTCTGTACTCTCTTCGCCTTAAAGCTTTGCACCCATCTTCCAATCACCCTGTATATTACTACTTACTTATAATGTAACTTGCGTGCGTGTATGACCAGATGCATTAAAGTAAACGTAGGAAACGAAATATTTAAGGATTGGAGCAAGTGACGTTCTGCAGTTTCTGCGAAGAAGTCTTGAGTTCATGTGTGTATGTATATTTGTGAATTGTTATGTGCAAAACAAACGAAGTTTTTTTGTAAAAATATACATTTATTGATTAAGTAAATGGTAATTAATTTTAAAGTGTAAAATTTTAATATTAAAATGTCATTATGACTGTACAATGGTCGCCTACTCTGACTTGACTGGGTAGGTACATCACAAACAGTAATTAAGTATTGTTTGCGCCTGATGCTGTAGTGACTTTAGTGGCCATGACAAATAGTTGCTAACAGTTTCAGATCAGGCGCAAACAAGTGACGGTAGTTCACGCACGAAAAAATCGGCATATGGAAAAACTTCTACCTGACTTTACGAAATATTAATACTAAAAGGATTCTAAGAAGGAGAACATTCGTCCGCACCTTTTTCTTTGTTTTTTAATCAAAATTAATTTAAATTCATATTACTTACATAATAGAACGAAGTGTCAAGTTTTCTTACTGTTAATTGGATTAAATCCATGGTTTAAAAGAAAACTCCAGCGTTTTATTGAGCCACAGGCTCCAGTGTCTCGTCGTAGACAAGTATAAAAATACTAAAAACTAAAAACATCACTAGTATTCACTAGGGTTTGAGTATTTTACAATAACTAATCATTTCAATCCACTGGCAAGTATACGCCAAAAAAGGGAAAACTATGCCTTCTACTATTTCGCACCTTTAAAGACAAACCGTTACTAAACGAAAAAAACAAAATACATCACAATTAGTTTAAACACGTTATTGCATTTAGCAACAAAATCTTATTTAGTTTTGTAATTGTCAAAATTAGAGCCTATCTACCTCATACAGTGGTTTTTTTTATGAATGTGTTATATTTATCGTATAGTTTACGTAATTTTAAGGAAGATGGCATTTGTAACACAATTTTCGAAAAATTTCGTTTAGTAACGGTTTGTCTTTAAAGGTGCGATTTGTTACACAGCACAATTTAAAGTAGGCATAAAATACTATTACTATTTACTAAAAATAATACCTATGTTCAAAATCATACAATATCACTTAAGAGCGTTCATCCCGCGCGGGCTGGCAACGTCGCTTTTCTAGTGGTTTTCGTGATTATTTCATTAAATACAGGAAAAGTATTTATTCAGTGAGCAAACTTTAACCATGAATTCAACATATCATTCTAGACACTCCAGCGAAGAAATTTTTCGTCGGTTATACAAAAAAAAATCAGCTGTTTCATAGAAAAGTGCCTACGCGGTCAAAATGTATGGTTGAAAAAGTTAAAAAAGTTTTCCTATTTTTTTTTTCAAAGTACACATTTTTTCAGCCAAGCTCTAGATCGTTGGTGTTTACAATAATTTTTAACATTTACTCTTAAATAAAACCATTTCATACACTTATGTACCTACTTACTGCAAATAGAAACTAATTGACAACATGTAGATTTTTTATAATAGGTACAAACCAAAATCACTGGAAAAAAATTGCATACAAATTTATAAATACCAACGATCTAGTGCTTGGCTGAAAAAAAAAGGTACTTTGTGTTAAACCTAATAAAATAATCACGAAAAACCACATGAAATGCGACGCTGCCTGCTCGCGCAGGATTAACGCTCTTAAATAGTCAACGTTCACACGGACGTAATAAAATCGCGGCGCGATTTCTTCGCGCACTGCATCTTCAAAGCACTGCTTAGTGCCAAGAGTATAAAGTACCAACGCGTCGAAATGACACACTGTTCGATTTTCACCCCTCGGCGATTGACAGTGCGTTGAATATCCGATGCGCGTAAAAAACCCGCTGCGATTATATTACGTCCATGGGAACATTGGTTTAATATTTGAACATACAATAGGTAAGTAGGGATCAACTAATTTAAAACTGCACGCCCCTCCACTGCTTATTGCATAGTGGAAGACACTTACCATATCTTGATGGAGTGCGTCCGGAACGAGACCGAAAAAATCACATTGATAAACAAGTCACACGATGTTGGAAGGTGTAACAGCATTCTTGCGTTCCCTTTATCAAAGAATGCTAGACGCTTGTATAAATTAGCAAAAAAAAGATTTAGACCATAAGGAATAATGTGTTCGTACCGATGAGGGTGGCATAATAAGTTCATGATTAAACCCTCTATAAAATAAATATAATATTATTATTATTTTTTTATGCTTGCATAAGAATTTTAGTGGAGGAGAAAGCAGTTTTAAATTAGTTGATCTATACCTAGGTATAGTGATGGAGCTCACGAGCGTTGGCCCTGCGAGCTGGTGGTTATTCAATGTGTGTGTGTCAAACTTGGTCGACCGACTCTCATTTTTTTTTTACATTACCGTCATTAATTTATTTAACACGGTTAGTCACTACGTTACGCTCAATTTACATTGCCGCTTAACGGAATGCAAGCAATTAGTTTTACAAAGCATAATGAACTTTATGACAATAGTGTATAGTACAAACTATACTCCATTTGAAATAAGATTAGACATTTAAGTAAAACTTTTTTACAGTCCGATCAACCGATTTTGACTTCTATTGCGTTGGTGGCATGACAAATGGCAGCTAAAGTAAACAGTTGGTATTGTAACTACTTTTTTGCTTTTAATGCCATCCTTATGCGTACGGTATAGAAGTCAGAATCGGTTGAACGGACTGTAAAAAATGTTTGTTTTAATTTCTAATCTTATTTCAAATGGAGTATAGATACGAGCCAAATTACAATCCGCGCGTTTTCTGGAGAATTCTCGCGCACTCCATTAATTCCCGTAGTTACAAGGTTGTATCTAGTTTGTATGTTAAATGACATAAAGTTACAAAAACTCACTTCCAACCCGTTCCGTGGTAATGTAAATTGAGCCCACAATGGCAAAAAAGAACATAAAGTTATCTAAAACTAATCATCAACCGAACTATTTAGTATTCCCACAAAATCATCCCAGAGACAAAAGCCGTTATCATCAGTTTTACAACCCTCCAACTGCAAAGAGGTAAACTCAGGAGGGTTATCCAAAGACAAGCTTTTACCTTCTCTCATTTGGTTGGTACACTGGTATACATAATCAACCTTCATGAAAAAAATACCAGAATTTTCTTCCACCCATTTTTGGAATACAAGTTTCCCACCAGCAGGCGTCATTTCATATTGATTTTTGAGGCTGTATGGTTTAAAATCCAGGCTTTTAAGAACCGTATAGATGTTTGCGTCATGCCCCATTAGAAGTATTATTTTATATTGTTTAATAATTTCTCTCATATATTTTAGTAAAGGTCTTGCTAAATCTTTAGCAATTAAAGTAGTGTTAAAAATGACACTATGGTAGCCTTTACTTAAAACTAAAACATAGTTCCATTTGTCATTATTATTTAGAAGTCCCCATGCAACCTCGTTAACAGGAAATCCTTGATAATTCTCCATTATAAAAGAGTCTATAACTGATTTCGAGATTTTCAATGGACCTTCCAAGTTCGGTTTAAAACCAACATTAACAAATATTTTATTTATATCGGTGACAAAATCACATTTGTGTTTTGTTAAACAATATTCAGACTGTTTATAATTGAGGATTTGTTCTAAGTCTTTGTAAGAACAGTTCAAATGTAAAGATTTCAGTAACATTTGCATTTGGTCTGCTGCTTCCAGTTTAAATATTGCCGATGTGTTGTGTATCACTGGGTTGAAAATGGGATCGTTACTATCTGAAGCGTGATGTATCTTTACATTACATCCTGGAAATCCTTTAGTAACAAATGCTGCAGCAGAAGCCATTGTACGTTGTGCGGTATTGGAATAAACAAAAAAGTTTTCTTCATTAGGACACTTTGCATCCAACAATCCTTGTTTTTGCAGCCATAATGAAAAATATTCCCCCATAAACCCTTCCAATAATGCTCCTTTGGCTGTCAAAAAACCACTCTTTTCCTTCCACATTGGCCAAGTCTTTGGTGTAAAATCTGCTAAGTTTTTAGACAAAGGAGTGCGCACATTATGCCTACTAAGTATCAACACTTGCTGTAGCTTTAAACTCTTTTCACAGTGCCCTTGTAACACTACTACAAGTATTAAAAATAATTTAAAATACATTTCTCACTGGATATTATAACTTTTGAATTAAATATTCACATCACAAGAGAGTTACAATTAAAATGATGGTCAAATAGTGAATGTGAGCGACAAGATATAATATTTATACAAAGGGAAAGTAAAATTACATAATCTATCTACACCTAAAATAGAACTTGTAAACAAGAGAGCAACAAACTAACAAAGTCATTATTATGATAAGCTGTGTTCACGGTCTATAAGACAGTAATAATATCAAGTTTGTGAGGAGAACATTAGATTCATACATACCAACAATGTAATAATAATCTCGTCTGACGTAGAGCAAAATACATTAGAAAACAAATGATTTTGTTAAGTTGTAAACAAAAAGCTACAGGCAGTGAAATCGACTCACAAAATAATGTCAAAGTCAAATTGAGATTGACAAACACAAAAAGTCGTTTATGAATAAAGCTTCCTGGACCAATTTTCAAGCTTTGATAAAAAGTATTTACACAAACTTTATATTTGGTTTATGGCTCGTTATTAATATTATCTAGTCGATTTTTTTTGGAAATACAGGTAAGTCAAAGTCAAAGCATTTATTTCAAATAGGCACATAAGGCACTTTTGAACGTCAATATTTACATTAAAATTGAATTGATTCTAGTCGTCTCTTCCAAAATGTTGTTTCGTATGGAGAAGAACTGGCAAGAAACTCCACCGTTACACTTTTAAAATGTTCTAAGTACAATATTTCAAATCAAATCAAAAGTCATTTATTCAAACTAGGCTGAGAGTCAGCTCTTTTTGAACGTCAAAATTACATAAGAAAGTCCCCCCAAAACGCCCAACCTTCACCACTTCCTAGTGCTTTAGCTGGGAAGAAGTAGCGCAACAAACTCCCCAGCAGGACAGCTGGCATCTACTGTTATGCCTAGAAAAACTGCCGAATCTACAGTTCCAAGCACCTCATTATCTAAGACGATGTTGGGTCCTAGATTCCTAACATTCGGTAAGGCGAACTTGATACATTTCATTTTCTTGGCATTGAGAACTAGCTACTGTAAACCAATCCGTAACCATTGAGAGTGCACTGTTTACGTCGTCAAAATCGTGTCTGTTCCTGTCTACTTTAAAGATAAGAGAGGTATCATCAGCAAACAGTACAACGTCACAGATATCCTTTAAATTTCTATTTAAGTAAGTCATTAATATACACTAAGAATAAGAATGGACCTAGTATTGAGCCTTGAGGTACACCTAACTGAACTGGTCGCCCGGATGATTTCATACCATTAACATCTACACATTGGTGCCTATTTTGCAAATAAGAGCTTATTACGTTAAGAGCTATAACATAGGTAGGTAGTACAAATGATATAAGTAATTATGTGTGAAAACGATGCACCCAGAATAAAATTACTAGAACCAAAATAGATAAAAATAATGAAATTGAAGCAATACAGAGACATTGTAAAAGTAAGTATACGATTTTCCTAGAATATAAGTCAGTGTGTGAGATAAAGTAGTCACTGAGTGTGAATCAATGTAAGAGATCAATGAAGAACTTAGGATAAGTTTGTGTTTGGGTGCGACTGAATTTGTCGCAAATCTTATAAACACCCAACAAGTACTTCTACTCTCTTACTAGATGGCGCTAAACGTCACAGCTCTCGGCAAAATAGTGGCAAGCACGAAGTCTTGTATTTGCATCATTTATGGAACCAGACCAGGCTCTGGACGACATTGGACGCCGTGGACCCACCAGCGGGATAGCATGAGAGTTTTGTCGGTTACGTCTATTTGCACATTATGTCAAACTGTTTAACTTAAAATGTTGTAAACAACATAATTGTATTTTCTATTCATCAGTCCAGCATTGAATGAAAACAAAATTCAATGGAGTGGAATGTTATTATAATTTGGAACTCCGCCTTGTGTACCTATAATTTTATCAGAAAAATAGAGCAACGACGTTTACACGTGTTCCTAAATTACCCTAAGTAGGCTGATAACAATTTAGATTTTCCGAATTATTTTTATACCAACTGGTGTTAAAATTATTCATTTCGGTCACATTTCAAGGCCTTGAACCTTTCAGATTTTACGCCCTTGACGTCACAGTTCATTAAACTCGTCAGCGAACCTACGGTACCTACCACGGAAGAAAAAAAACAGGTGGAACTGCAATGCAACAAAATTACTATAGGAACCGTTGTCGCCAAACTCACACACATAAACCGATAATCATATAATGCACTACAAATAAACAATTCGTTTGATTTGTCGTTTTAGTTTTAGTCAAAACTAACATAAGCCACAGATCCTTCATCTGGAAATAAACCTTCAGGCTCTATAGATAGGATTTATTTTGCTTTAGCTCAGAAAGTATTTACAACGTTTTGTAATCTAAAGTCAAACTAGATTCGATTGCCGAGTAAATTCCGCTACTCGACCATAGATGGCAGTATTTTCAGTGGTCCCAATTTTAAACTTAAATGTGATAAATATAAGGTCGACATTTGCGTCATAGGTCGATATCTATTGCTACTCGATTAGGGCCGCACCAGTGCAGATGCATTGCATTTTTAATTAGGTTATCGATATCGATAGATACTTTTTTCAAATTAAACTAAAAATTGGGTGTCTTGTTGAGAGTTCAGTAATAAAACTGTAGGAAGAATAACGTAGTGTTATTTGAAAATAAAATAAATAACTGAAATAAAAATAATACTATTGAAAACAATACCAATAAAACAATGAACAGGAGAAAAAAATATTACTGTGTTTAATTTAATTTCAATTCAATCCATATTTTTAAGTGATAATAATAAAACATGATAACTGACTTGATTAAAAAACTTAATGATTTTCGAAAACGGTGAACTGTTCAGTGCCACTGGAGTGGCGTTGAAATATTTGTTGTACTGTCATTGAGGCGGTTTGATGACTGAATGATCTTACACACCGAAATGACCGATTAGTCAATGCAATGCAACGTCTCAGGCATCATTAAAATTATAATAATTACGTTATTAGGTAAAAGTTTGATTACATTTTTGCTATAAAGCATCTATGCAACATAATACACTTCTTAAAATAAATTTCGTGTATGAATGTTAAGCGACCTATAGTGGTATTGTAATGTTATTTTGCAATAAATATTAAATGACTAATTTTCTTTTATCGATATCCATCGATAAAACCAACATCCGACCCGACTGCATCACTAATTGAGTAGCGAAGTACTTTCCAGAATGAAATAGAGAATACAATCAATCTAAAATAAACTTAATTTTAATCATGTAAGGTTGATTTTAACCAGACGTTATATTAAATTATTAGTAAATTGAAAATAACTAAGATTTTATTAGAAAACAAATAAAACCGTACATATCGATGGTACGAAACACCTCAATTTTTAAGATTTATTCTCCTACTATCATTTTTGCACTCCAAAATGGAACAATACGGCATAGCTACGGAAAATTAAATTTGTCGTGAGACTAGTGACTCGACGCGATGTCAGAACACGACTGGGACCAACTACGCGTAACAGCGCTTATTTGTGGCACGCGTGCCACGCCTACTTTGCAGTTCCATGTTTTTTCTCTTCCGTGGTACCTACCCTGTTTGAAGTATAATCATGACGCTACTTGCTACTAGATGGCGTAAATTTGAAATCCAATCAAGCATATTATCAAAATTGTTTAAAATTGCTATGTGAATGTAGTAAGTAGGTATAAGATTTAATGATGATGTTTTTACTGAAAATAATATTATCGTGAGTACTAAACACTAACGTCAAGCAAAGAACGCCCTATTAGATAATGTCGTCGAGACGTCGACCGTAGGTTCAATTGAGGTAAGGGACAAAATACGATTTTTCAGGAGAGGCCGACAAAGTTTTTTTTCGGATTAAATCGCCCATAACTTTTTTTGTTATTAACCTTTTTCGGGTCTGATTTCAGACATTATCTTGTATTTTAGTGCTCTATCTACATGTGTAACATTTATTTAAATAAGTTAGCTATTAAATAGATGTCCCTTACAACAACGTATTTTGTTAGTAATGTGTGTTACTAATTTTTTTCATGTATTATTTGTGACCATTTTTTGGTTTTATGTATATTTGCAATGCCTTAAATATATGAATCAAGGGTTGGGACTTGTGCCCTTAATACAAGTTATTCTGATAACTTAGCAAGGGTGCAAGTTACGATAGCTTCTAGTTCTATGCTTACAATTAATAAGTTTTTTGGTTAATCGCAGGCATCCGCGGGTGTACAAATTGGTAAAGTCAATTTTGACTGTCTACAGCGGTGACCATCTGTTAGTATGAAGTTCGGTCGATCTGGCGAATCCACGCACGAAATTTTGAGAAAGGCAGGGGGAGAAGTGGGTACGGGCAAGGGCAGCACCTTCATATCAGAGCCTCTCATCACAAGTTCATCTGCGGCATCATTGCCTATGGATCCACTATGCCCTTTAATCCACTGGAGGGTAATATACGATTGGACGTCGATAAAATCTCCACAGTTAGATGTGCTTCCTTCCTAATTAAGTAGGTAGGCTTTGCTCTGTTTCTTCCAAAGCGCATGTGTCATACTGCAGGCTTAGCACGAGCACCGATTTGTCGACGGAAGAATAGACATGACTATTATCTAAATGATGTACAATAGAATAATATTGCTATGTTTTTCTATTAATTATCTTATCACAGTTAGGCGTTCTAAACGAAACATGATTTTGTAGATAATCTTTTATACTTTGTGGTCGAGTAGAAAGTTTGTTGTCAATGTAATTTTGACAGTTTGGGAAGAAATATTCTTCTGAAATAGTCTACATATAAAAGGACCTAGACAAAGATCGTTAGAAACGAAAGACAAAAGGACAAATTGTAGAAGGATATCTACGGTGCGATGTCAAAAATGGAGAAATGAAATGTGACGTTTTATAGAAAAAGCTCTGTCTATTCTTCGTAGAAATAGAAAGCGTCATGCTAAGCCTGCTGATGGTTAGCAGGCGCTTACTTACCGTAGTATTGTATATATTAGCTGTCATTGTATACCAGAGATGGCGATAGTCTTTGACAGTCACTTGTAAGCTGGGGGTCGACTTTCTAAGCACGAAGACCGAAGTTACGGACGTTTCCTACTCCTTAACACTTACGGATAGATTAGTTCGGGGCCTGAACTCGAAATGAATTGTCATTCATGCATCGAGAATCGGGAGCAGTGACAACTTATCTGTTATTGAATGACTTGTCCATTGCTATAGTTTTTTTTTTTTTTGGGTGGGAATTCATCAAATAAGTGCTCCCGCTCTGGGTGGAGCAGGAGGTCGTGTCAGACTTTTACTGACTAAAACCCACCCGTGTTCCCTCAGTTGCACAACCCGCACCCCTGGCAGATAGTCTGTTTTCTTTACGTGCGTATTACAGCCATGCCACATTATAAAATAAAGTTATTTACGATTGGCTCTTTATTAATTAAGTTTACGATAAAAACCATTTCATGACCTTGCCAACGAATCACCTAAAACGTAACCAATATTTTATACAGGTTGAAATTGAAAACATGCGACAAACCGAAATGGGAGATTGTACTCATCATTATGAACAACTTTTACTAAGGGACCAATGATGCAATCGCGAAAAAAAAAAACATCTGTTCCCTACATTTATGTTCGCATAACTCGTCAAAATGTAGGGAACAGCTGTTTTTTTTTTGCGATTGCATCTTTGGTCCCTCAGTAAAAGTTGTTCATAATGATGAGTACAATCTCCCATTACGGTTTGTCGCATGTTTTCAATTTCACCCTGTATATACTGCCTTCAATTTAATTTAATTGTAAGTTAATGGTGCCGATTCTGTTGGCACAAAATTCTCTAAACTAAACTAAAAATCACCAAAATTTAGTGTATTCCTGACGATACGACGATTTCCTATTCTGAAATTGACTAAAGTGACACAACTTAACTATATTTTAGTTTGACAGCACTAAAATTGCACTGAATGATTAATTTAGTGAAGATGGTAATTTTGCTATTCTGAGTTTGCCGTTTTTCACCAAAAATTTTGACTATATTAGTTTTTCTAACTAAATCTGACTATTTTTAATCGCGATTTAAAAAGTGTGGAATAAAACTAGTGGTCATGAACTAAAATGCACACCAACACTTCGACTTCAGGTGCAAAAACGGTACTGATCTTAATTTTTTTCTTTTCGTTTGCTTATATCTCGAAAATGGTGTGTCCTATCGCAAAAATGATGATAATTTCGACCCCCCTTAATAAAGCCGTAAGCCCCATAATTTCAACATGTAGGTTGTATTTTTTTTATTTTCTAAACAAAAAGTGAAAAATTCCATACAAAAAAACGTCGAGGCTGCCCCCTGCGCACGCTTCATTCAGCTCTTAAAAAAATAATTGCGTAGGGTAGGTACACAAGTACCACGTTGCGAAGCCAAAAGAAAAAAAAATACCACCTGCAGGCTTGGCACGACAACCGTAGAGAAGCGTTTTGTCGACGGAAGACTAGACAAAAATTACGTTTCCGTGTAGACAGTTGTCAGTTAATCACCGAGAAATGTAGACAAGCGATTTCTATTCTACAGTAGAGTAGAAATAGAAAGCGTCATGCTAAGCCTGCAGGAGTCGCGATTGTCAAATTCGATTTTAGTTGTGTCAAAAATTAATTTTTAGTTTAGAGATTATTTTTTGCAGAATAGCTTTAAGATTCTCATAGCGAAAAGTAAGGAATTTTAGTGATAGTTTAGTTAGTTTAGTTCGGTGTACAACAGAATCAGCACCATAGATTGTCATAAAATCATTCAGCAAAAGTAGGAAAAGCCTTTTGCTAAATACATATTTTCGAAATCAAATTATAGGGAGAACAGTTACCGACATAGCTCGCAGTTTATTTATGATGAAGTGGCAGTTGAAGTGGTGGTGGCCAGCTGACAAATCCTCGAGTTGAGACTCCGTATAGGCCACCTAGTATTTACGCCGACTCCTAGATGGCGTTGTAAAACTAGTCTCTGGCAATTAGTGAGTTGCTGATGCTGCCATCTGTTAAAAAAATGGAGGAAGAAAAATAGCTAGCTCAATAGCCAGACTTAGGTGGTGTCATTTCTTTGTATGGGATTGGGTATCTGGTATAGTCTAGCATAACTTTTGTCGCCACAACCACCTGACTTGATGGCCCACGACGGGACTGACTGGATCCGGGCCCATTTGTCGGGGGACGCCAAGTGGTTACATTAATTGGTGGTGCCCAAGTCGTGCCATTGGTAGATGGTGCCTATGTGGTCCCGTTCGTTGGTGGTGCCCAAGTCGGTCTATTGGTAGGGGGTGCCCAAGTTGGACAATTTGTCGGGGGACGCCAAGTGGTTATATTAATTGGTGGTGCCCAAGTCGTGCCATTGGTAGAGGGGACCCATGTGGTCCCATTTGTCGGGGGACGCCAAGTGGTTACATTAATTGGTGGTGACCAAGTCGTGCCGTTAGTAGAGGGGGCCCATGTGGTCCCATTTGTCGGGGGACGCCAAGTAGTTACATTAATTGGTGGTGCCCAAGTAATCGTTATGGGTGCCCAAGTGGTTCCATTTGTTGGTGGTGCCCAAGTCGTGCTATTGGGGGGGTGTTGTGAGTCGCTTCAGAAAGACCAGTGTGCCCAGCAGTGGGCTGCGAAGGACCGAGTTGGATGATTTCTGACAAAAGTAAAAAATCGGGAGTCAGACTGGCACACGAAGCATTCCGTACCTCCATAATTATTATAAAACCATTTTTTATATTAAGTATGTATAGTTTATTTAAATAATATTGTTGTAGCGGCAATAGAAACACACATACTCTGTGAAAATGTCAACTACCTATTACGGTACATGAGATAGGTACAGCCCGCTCATAGACAGACGGACGGACAGCAAAGGCTCAGTAATAGGGTTCCGCTAGCACCCTGTGGGTACAGTAATAGGGTTCCCCTAGCACCCTGTGGGTACAGAACCCTTGTAACGAAGTGCCCATTTTTTGTCGCTGTGTACCTACGCTACTTTGAAGTGATACTGAAGACCGCCAATTTGACTAAGAATATGCGTACTCGGATTTTAGTTTGCTAGACTAAAATGACAGCTGCGGTCGACCGTTTTTTGTCAAAATGACAGTCATGCTATAGGCAAGTACCTAACGGTTGTCATTTTGCTCCAGAAAATTATAAATCAGAGTAGTTACTAGGTATACATTCTGTCTGGAAATAAACTTTATTCTAAGCTGCATTATCAGTATAATTACTTAACGTATCGTTAACGGCAACAAAGAATGTATGCCACTGAATATAGGTAGCCTGCACAATCTTCCTGTGTTGTAATAACAACTTATCGTAGTGCAAGTACCTAGGTACGATCACTAACCCGTTTTCGAAACAAGTTTGATTATGTCAATCTTGTTCCGCGACGTGTGAGGATGTTCATGTTTAGAATGGAACCTTTTTGTTGATTATTTATTAAAACTAAATAATTCGTAGATCAGTTGTCTAAAAAACAATTGCATTATGGAATACCTACTCGATTACAGTATTTTGATTCGGCTATAGGAATTCCTAAACATGTAGGTACCTAGTAGGTATGCGCACCACAAAAATTAAACCAAATAGATATTACTGAGAATAGACATTTAATTTCATAAACTCACTCCAAGGACAATATCCAGTTGTGGAGATCTGACAACTTTTTAATTCCAATAAAACTTTTTGAGGAGGCTGTAAAAATGACAATTGTTCGCCATTCCTCAACTGTTTAGTAGTAGGATAGATGTATTCGACTTTCAAATATTGACCAGATACATCACTCCATTTTTGAAATACAATTTTCCCGCCTATCGGGAACGGCTCAAATTGATTTGGCAAAACAAACGGTTTGAAATCTAATGCACTGATCACAGTGTTCAAATTGGAATCGTGTCCCATCAGCAATGTGAATTTTGGTGTTCCATCTCTGAAAATGTCGAACATATATTTTAGAAGGGGTCCAGCTAAATCCTTTGATCCTGTCATCAAATTGAATCTGACATTCTGGTTTTCTTTACTGATTTTTGCCAAGAGTTCC
The DNA here is from genome assembly GCA_947359405.1 of Antitype chi. Taxonomy (NCBI): domain Eukaryota; kingdom Metazoa; phylum Arthropoda; class Insecta; order Lepidoptera; family Noctuidae; genus Antitype; species Antitype chi. The sequence goes on from OX375836.1 coordinate 7,883,081, forward strand.
CATTGTTCGTCAGTCATAATTTGACCCCATGCGACTTCAGACGGTGGCATTCCTTCGTAGTAACTCATTATGAATGAATCAACGATTGAATTTCCGATAGACAATGGTCCACTGACATCTGGCTCTTCGCCATCTTCCGTCAGGATTTCATTTTGACGTAAATGTAATTCACACAAATGTAATTCTTTGCAAATATCCGAAGTATTTAAATTTAAAATTCTACTCAGTTCCAAATATGACTGTGTAAGGTTTACTTCATTTAATTTATTCTCCATTTCTTCTCTAATTTGATTTTTAAATGCTTCCGTAGTGTTGTGAAATATAGGCAAGAATAAAGGATCGAAAATCTCCAAATTTTCGTGATGTTTTACTGTTATGTTGCAGAATTGGAATGCAGATTTTGCGAATGCCTTTGCCGTGGCTATTGTTCGCGGTTTGGTGTTCGCATAAATCAGTACCTCGTCCTCATTAGGACATCCTTCTATAAAATCCTCGCTATCTAGCCATTCGGCTATGTATTTACCCATATAACCTTCAAGCTGGATACCTTTTTCTGTCAAATATCCGGCAGAAGCATTCCATTTCGGCCATAATTTAGATGAGTACAATTCAAGCTTGGCCGTTAGCGGTGTACGAACATTATGACGACTTAGAATTAAAACCTGTTCCAACTTGAGGCTGTTGATATCAATTGCTTTGCTTAACACAACGAGGCATAAAAGCACAATCAATTTTCCCGCCATTTGTTTATGGTTCTTGCACGGAGCACTGAGACACTGATCACTAAACTATTCTTCCTGATTTTTTAATGCAAATCACGAATTAATGTTTTTATCACAATTCTAAGCATGATTGGGCTGCACTTTCCGCGTCTGTGAGCGAACTGAGACTGTCTCGATTCGCATAAGCGCTTCGATAAGCCGAGTTTCATCATGCGACGACAATGATATAACGAAATGGGATTTTATGACACCGAAGTGTATCTAATCGTTAATTGCAATACCTACTTATGATTACTTATCAGTTATTATTTTTAGATTGTTTATATTTAGTTAGCGAAATGGTGGTGGGTTAGTTATCAGCATGTGGTGGACACTGCGGGGCAAAGGCCTCTTCTCATACAAAACGAACGAGTACCTACCTAATTAACCACCCCACTTGTTCACTACCTACGGATTGGCAATCAAAGACTGTTAGTTTGTGGTTAGATAAACCACAAAGACAAGTGACAGAGATACTGTCACTTTTACAAAATCGTGATTTAAAAAGGTAGCGAGAACGAAGTCTTGTTTTTGACCTTCACCTAAGGTTTTCGAACTCATATTGTTTTCGAATTCAGAACAAAATGTGATACTTAGCTAACTTTTGTTCTGAATTCGAAAATAAAGTGTAAAACAAAAGAGTGTCGGGATTTTTTTTTTCATTTTCAATTGTGAAAAACAAAAGAGAATTTTAACAAAATCAAAAGTAAAACTACATACACACACAGTAATCGTAGAACAGCTCTTTTTGTTTTGCGAATTCATTTTATGATGCTGAACTGGAACGAATACCGTGTATCTATCTATCATTTAAAAAATAATTTTGGCATCTTTTATGGCCTCTTGTTTATTTTTACAACTAGGTACTGACAAGCAAATGATTCACAAACTTAAATAGGTACCTACGTATTGTACAACCAGTCTTACTGAGACATCGTGTTACCCAGTTTTGGAGGTCTGATTGGCATAGTTGAGAAAAGGCTATAAGGCACATATGGCAGATTGATCATCATCCTCATCATTATTTCAGCCGAAAGACGTCCACTGCTGGACATACTTAGGCCTCCCCCAAACTCCGTTCCCGAAGCAAGGCAGGTTGATTGTAAGTAGATTTTCATTAAGTTAGATAGGGTCCAACTTCCAGAAAGAGATCAATCGTCGAATCTGACTCGGCTGGGCAGCGTTCGGGAAGCTACGCAATATCTTTTCGTCCCACATAACGCAGTGTCTCATGACAACAGTTTTTGACCAGTGCGTGTTGCCAGTGGAGCCCTATGGTACAGAATCGTGGTCGCTCACAATGGCCTTTATTAGAAGAGTAAAAATCACCTTAAGGGCAATGGAGTGGGTTATGCTTGGAGTTTCCTACATGATCGAATAAGGAATGAAGAGACAACACAGGAGTGACATAGACCAAAGAATTGGCAGTGGCCAGGGCGCATTGCTCGCAGAACAGATGGCTGATGGGGCCGATACTGGTTCTGACGGTTCTGGAGTCGCGAAGGCATACCAGAGCACGTAGAGTTGGAAGGCCTCCCACATGGCGGACCAATGACCTTGTGAAGGCCGCAGGAATCCGCTGGATGCGGGAAGCACAGAACCGGGCGAAGTGGCGGAGCTGGGGGAGGCCTGTGTCCAGCAGTGGACGTATTTCGGCTGAAATGATGATGATGATGATGAATGTGAAGTGAAGAATCTACATTAGCAATAATCTTGAGACATATTTACTAAGTAGGCGAACACTTAAGAAAAACGTGATTTGACATCAGGCAAAATTTATTTTTTTATGTTAGATTCATGATTTCCAGTCACGCCATCTTGTGCGTGTTTCGAGGAGTCCGATTTAGTATTGAACTCAAGCTGAATCTGTACATACTTACCTAATCATAAGTTCATAACACAATCACGTGATAACACAGCGAGGTCAAAATTATTACAGATTGGAATATTATTTATTCACATTTTCCGTAAGTTACACTACTGAAGAGAAGATACAGTAAAATCATGAGGAATGTATCTCCAACGGTAAGGCATTAGAACCACAGAAGAAAGACAATTCTCTTAGACTCAATCTCCGTGTGATTTCAGTGACAGATTAGTCATCCCTTGCTTGGTACCATTTATAGGACTGGCCAGTCTTTTTAACACGATTGCAGCTCGTATTTCCAGCATCATGCATTCATCAGCGTAGCTAATATTAATTAACTATTCGACAGGCTTCCGAATCGAAATTGAAACATTTTTAGTTACCTATTTGATTTGCTAAGACTGACTGTAAATAGCCATCGGAAGAATAGTGGTCGAAACATTTATTTATTTAAAGGCCTTAAAACTATCCTTACAGATCTTAACCTAATGCGATAGAAAAGTCACACACACAAAATTAGAATTAAAGCATAGTATAAACAATAGTACTTTTGCGAATTCACTCCAGTAACATGTAAATACTCGTATATATCCAATTCGACCTGAATGTAATTGATAGTGCGAATTGCTTGAGTCAGAGGGGTTTTAGCCAGCAAGTTGGTCCTGGCTGATGGTACGACCAGCAGTGACGGGGGCCGTCGCCTCCTCCCATAACGGTTGGGTACGTACAAGTGCAGCCGCTGCAGCACTCCCGGGTTGTGCTCTATGCCTCGGAGCAGTTTCACCAAGTACGATACTAGTATAAATTCACGTCGCACGCACCCCGAGTTTATTGTACCCCACCATACCCAGTACGAATAGAGTGGGGTACATCAAAAGGGTAAAATGGGTATACCCTTAAACTTTTTCTACAGGTGACGCGTGAATTTGTGCTGGACTCGCTCCAACATCACTGAGTACTTAGCCTCATGTGGGGCCCATATGACACCACTATGTTCCAGTTGACTCCTGACTAATGCGTCATACAGGACTCTGATGGCTGTGATGCTGGTAAAGTCTCGCATCTGCCTCAGAATAAACCCCAAGTTTCTAAATGCCTTTTTGCAGATCTTAGATATATGATCGTGAAACGACAGGTCAGGAGTGAGAACAACCCCTAAATCCCTTACCTGCGTGACTCGTTGCATCGGTACAGCATCCACTACATATTCGTAGATAGAGTTGAGGTGCACGTGCACGGGTGAAACTTATCACCGAGCACTTGGATAAGTTGAAGTAGAGCTTGTTCTCATGACTCCATTCTACTATCCTATCAATGTCATCCTGCGAACGTCTACAATCAGACTCCGTCATGACCTCAAACAAAACTTGAGGTCATCTGCGAATAACAAACAAGATCCATTTTTGACGACTTCTGGTAGATTGTTTATCATTATTTTAATTCCAGAGGCCCCACTTGCTGCCTTGACTCACCCCGGACCAGATGTAATATATGGATTGGAGTCGCAGAACATGTCAAATGGTTGTGAAAAGCCATGGAGAGGTCACGAGGATGGCCTGTCCACGCTGCGCTCTTCGGTCGTTGTGGTGATATCCAGCAATGGACGTCTTTCGACTTAACAGTTATGTAATTAGACAAGAAAAGAGAAGAATAAGACACGTCATCATCTGCTTAACTTTTTTCCCAATTATGTTGGGTCAGCTTCCAGTCTAACCGGATGCAGCTGAATACCAGAATTCTACATGAAGCGACTGCCTATCTGACATCTACAACCATGTAACTACTACAACTCTGTAACCTACAAGTTGATAAAAAGATCCTAACGATATTAATTGCTTTAACGTTCAAAAGAGTCGTTCAAGCGAATGTTACGCTATGATAACACTACGCAAATGCAACCATTCTCACAATTGCATCAGTTTCTAAGTAAACAGTGTTGTTAGTCAATCGTGCCTGTAGATACTAGACAGTAAACCTATTTCAGAGAGGTATTACAGCTTGCTGTTAAAAAGCGGATTTTCAACTTCAACCCATGCGTTTAAGTACTTGATCTTTCGTTACCTACCCACATAATTTAGACTTTGTCGGTCAGTCATTTATTCAGTCGCTCCACGTAAAATACTGGTATTCAATGGCAACGTTCTGGTTAAACTGGAAGCCGACCCCGAAAATAGTAGGTCAAAGACTAGGGTAGACGATGGATGATAAAACTACCAGCCGGGATTTAAAAAAAAAAATGCATTTGATAGCCCAATTCTCAAGGAGCCAGGTATAAAGTAAAAAATCAGAAAGAACGCAAAGGAGAAATTAAGTTATGGCGTGGGCAGACGATGCGATGCGATGCGACGCCGCCGCCGGGGCGAGTCAGGGGAACAAGCAATTTCACGCTTCTAGCTGGCTTATAAAAATGTTTGATGGTTGAAACTCTAAAAGGATTTTTTTTAGGAAGTATTAGTTTGAACTGTATCGTGTCGATTCGTGAGAAAAAAGTTCATGACCCAAAGAAATTGAATCCGTGGCCCTAAATGCAACTAGCTAATCGATCAACCATTGCGACATAGAGATGTCAACACTAACTGGTGGGGTCCGCAAGGGCCGATGCCTGCCAGGGGTGTGGGTTGTTCGAAAGAGATACCGTGGCCCCTGGCACACAGGCAACTGAAGGAACACGGGTGGGTTTTAGTCAGTAAAAGTCTGACACGCCCTCCCGCTTCACTCAGAGCGGGAGAAGTTATAAGATGATTTGCCAACCTCAAAAAAAAAAAACCATTGCGACATTGAGATTCGCTCAACAGTAACATTAATCTGCCGCGAGAAATCGCGGCGCAGCGGACAGAGCTCCAGCGGGATCTCATGGCGACATGGAGAGTGCGATTGTCGCAACCCAGTGCTGGGCACGCCACGATAGCGGCGGTAAGTCCCCTCTTTGAGGAGTGGCTTGAGAGGCGGCATGGCGTCCTCACCTTCCGCCTAACGCAGGTCCTCACCGGACACGGTTGTTTCGGGAGGTTCGTGTTTCGCATAAGACGGGAGGAAACGGCCGGGTGTTTCCATTGTGAAGATCGCCCTGAGGACACGGTGGAGCATACGGTGGCGGTCTGCCCGGCTTGGGCGGAGTACCGCCGTGTCCTCGTGGAGGCGATCGGCGGCGGCGATCTCTCGCGTCCGGCCCTGGTGCAGGCCATGGTACGGAGCGAGAGTGAATGGTTAGCCGTCACCTCCTTCTGCGAAGCAGTAATGCTCGCGAAGAGGGAGGTGGCGCACGTGAGGGAGAGGAAGTATATGCGCCCTCACGGCCGTAGTCGCCGCGGGAGACGCCCTGGGCGTCGGGAATCCCAGGCTGATTCCCGGCCACCGTAGGCGCGGGCTTGCGGACGGCGAGTAATGGGTAGCTCGCTGTCCGGTAAGGACCAAGCCCGGGTCGACGGCGCGTTGTGTTCCACGCGCGCCTCAAAGAGATGTCAGCACCAAATGGTGGGGTCCGCAAGGGCCGATGCCTGCCAGGGGCGGGGGTTGTTCGAAAGAGATACTGTGGCCCCTGGCACACAGGCAACTGAAGGAACACGGGTGGGTTTTAGTCAGTAAAAGTCTGACACGCTCTCCCGCTTCACCCAGAGCGGGAGAAGTTGTTTGATGATTTCCCAACCTCAAAAAAAAAAACCATTGCGACATTGAGATTCGTTCAATAGATGTCTAAACGTCAAGTATGGTACGGTTAAACATAGTCGCTAATCATTACTTAACGTTTATATATAAAGGGGAAAATTGTCTAGGTACCTACACTTGACGCAGCTTAATATAGAAACGAATCATCATCTGCCTAGCTGAGTCCCAAGTATGTTGGGGTCGGCTTCCAGTCTAACCGGTAAATACCAGTAAATACCAGTATTTCAAATGGAGCGACTATTTATTGGCCTACCACAACCCATTTACTGAGTAATACGATACTATACAAGCGAATGAAAACAAGAATTACAATAATTTGCAACATTTTCGAGAAAAAGAAAAAAACTGGAGTGAGGCCTTTGCCTGCCGTGGGACAAGGCTAATTTATTAGTAGGTACGCAATAGCTAGGCATAGTTATTATGAAAATAAAAGCCATTGCTTGATAAACTTCTTTTTAGCTAGCCTAACCTAAATACCTACTGACATTGAACAGTGACATTGACATTGACAGTGACATTGAAATTGACAGCGACATTGAAATTGATAGTGTCAATTTGTGTCAAGACTTTTTAAATTTCAAAATGGGAACACAACGGCGAGAAATTTCCAGCTAGTGGACTAATGTGTTAATTGATGTCAAGGTAGAACTTGGGAGATGGGTGCCTTGCCTATGTCTGCGTTGAATACAATCCTTGCCGCTCAAACCTTCACGAGTGGAGATACGTCCTTCCGACTGGGTAATATTTTAACACCACTTTATGAACACCTAGAATCCTAGACACATTTTATTAAAGACTTAATATTTTACTTCATGCTGAGACGAGGGTTCGACTGAAGGAACACGGGTGGATTTTAGTCAATAAAAGCCTGACACGCCTTCCCGCTCCGTCCAGAGTGAGAGAAGTCATTTGATGATTTCGCATCCAAAAAAAGAAAAAATTGGGTTAGGTACATACGGCTACACATCAAGCTATACATTTCCAGTTTCAGCTGATCTCGCACTGTACGGAATTCCTATACAATGCGAGATCAGCTTATACTGGAAATCTGTAGCTTGATGTGTAGCCGTGAGTACGTAAGTTTTGCGTTTGTGCTACGCATTGTGAACCTACTGCATAATTATTTGCATTGTAATGACACTTTATCTCGACGATAATAACTACAGTATTTCCCTGTATCGATAACGTTATTAATTAATTATGATTATTATTTTGTATCTAAACCACTCAGAGGCATTTTGTTTATTAACATTTACCAAATTACCAGGGGTGCGGGTTGTTCGAAAGAGATACCGTGGCCCCTGGCACACAGGCAACTGAGGGAACACGGGTGGGTTTTAGTCAGTAAAAGTCTGACACGCCCTCCCGCTCCACCCAGAGCGGGAGAAGTTATTTGATGATTTCCCACAAAAAAAAAAAAAAAAAAGGGCATAGCAAGAACTACAGAGAGCATAACTAACCACCTACAACGTTTAACATCATGCCTTGTTTCCTAAAAGGTGTAGGCAGAGGCAGAGGTATGTCCCTCAAACACATTTGGTTAGTTGGGATTTTATGTAATCCCATGCAACAGAAAGCGAGCAGATTGCCAGCCTGGACTAAAATCCAGACAACTTAATGCTACTGAGAATTTTCCAAATAGAAAACTTCCAACGGTGTCTGTCCGAAGATCAATCCTGGGATTGATCTTCTAACAGACATCCTACGCTTGGCAGTCTCGCTTGCGATCAACGGGTAACAAAGCATTTCAATCAAAGCAACACAAAAAAAAAACATATTTGCTGGGAAAACGGAAAAACAGACATAAATGTTTGAAAATAAAACTGTGTGTTTTCAAACCAGATGCCATTCTTTGATTTTTTTTTTCTTTGGTAGTCAATGAATTCACATCCACTTGTGAGACAACAAACGGTACCCACTTGCTGTTATTAGGTAGGTAAACTTACATGACGACGTGGTTCCCACTCTCTAGGGTTGTGCAGCCAAGTGGTTTTTTTTTTTCGGCCATCTCGCAGTTGGCCTTGAGAAGCCGTGACTGCTTAACTGGGCTTTCCTGGGGCTGCCATTAAGAGTTAACTTAACGCCTCCAACCAGGGCTTACGAACTAAAATAAATTTCAAACTAAGCGACTGCACGCTGAGGGCAACCCCTGTGGGGTACGGGCCTCGGCTCAGGTCGTCACTGATAGGGGGACAGCTAGTATTGGGGACAGGCTGGATCAAAAGATTGGCATTATTATTATTAGTCGGGGAATTTAAAGCTACTGGCTTAGCTGCGGCGCGGGCTGGCGCTTCAACGAGCAAGGGTCAGTCGGGGGTCTCGGCGTTAAGCACCGTTACACGGGGTCTTCGCGGGGCGCGTGGACCTCGGTGGCGAGGTAGGAATGACGGTTGTGTGCGGTGTGTGCGAACTGTACTGGTGGCCCTATTGCTTTCCTGAAGGAGAGTAATGGAGTCATCTGGGTCGGAGAGGACATGTCTCGGCCGTCGGACAGAGCTAATCCTACTGGGGACATAAGTGGCGGCCTTCACAATCAAGGGATTGCGGTGTATTACGGTTTTATCGAAGAAACGCTTCGAGTTGCGTTTCAAGAACTGACTGACCGTGGGGAGCAGCCAAATGGCAAGAATAAATTCCTTATAATTTCGTTATGTCCGGCTGTCCGGCACCCACACAGCCATTTTACTCGGAAACGAGGAACATTTGAAAGGTGTTATTCTGTTCACCGCTAAACCATATTGTATTGAAAAAGAAAAAAAAAAAATTGATGGTATTCCCCATACACGTAGGTAACTAGGAATTAATCAAAAACTCATTGCGCGTAAGTGTGTAGGGATTGTAGAATCTCATAATCCAAAAGATTATGATGTTTCTAAGTGACTTTGAGGCCATTCAAGTATTACGTAAGAACTACAAGGGGGCGGGGGGCTCTGCTTAGCCTATTTTTGATGACATGGGGGATGGGGGTTTGGATGGTGATTACGTCAGTAACTAGTATTTTTTTTTCTTTTTTGGATTTTCTACAAAAATTCGTCGAGTTTGGTTTGAACACATGGCAACCCTACTTGTCTATGAATGGCTCGAAGAAAACGATAACGATATTCCAAGATCACACGAAAGTGAGCAGACACAACACACAACATCCAATGTCATCGAAGACTAGTCATGGATTCGTGTGTCATGGACTGTCAATTTGAATTATCTATTACACCAAAATTTTAAAACAAGTTTGTTTTGTTCGTTAATATATAAAGATTATATTAACTGAATACCATCTCAATCAAAACAAATATTACTTACAAACGCGAAAGTTTGTATGTATGCATGTTTGTTACTCTTTCACGCAAAAACGGCTGAACGGATTTGGATGAAATTTGTCACAGAGATAGATTATAACCTAGATTAACATTTAGGATACTTTTTAACCCGGTAGTACGTTCCCGCGGGATAATTTCCGACTTCCACGCGGGCGAAGCTACCGGCGGAAGCTAGTACCTATTATACTATACGTTAAAGACCTCTATTCCAAGCTCATTCCTTATCTCTAGACAAAAAACTGCTGCTCATCAAAACAAATAAACCAGAACACATTGAAAAATGCATGTACTCACGGCTACACATTTCCAGTATAAACTGATCTCGCATTGTATAGGATTTCCGTACAGTGCGAGATCAGGCGTAAACTGGAAATGTATAGCTTGATGTGTACCCGTGTATACCAATGTTTACGTGAGCATGGGAGGGGGGGGGGAGGGTAAGACCTTTGTTTACTTTTGCTGACGAGGGCGGGGGGTAATAATTACAAAAAAAAATCCTTACGTAATACTTGCTGTATAAGTCAATACTTTTTTGATATTTTAAATTACAATAGCAGAAATAACATTGTTCTTCATAGATGTTTTTTACGAGAAATAAGTAGGTAGATACTGTGAAAACAAACTTCACAGCCGTATATGTCAAGTCGTTTGGCTATTCCCCACTAGATGGCGTTGAAATAAAAACAACAAAATCAATGAGAATTATTTTAATAATAATTTATCACAAAGTTAAATATTGAGTAAATATAAACATTAAACAGCTTATTCATAGTAATAAATAGTTGTTAAACTACATTAATTATTGCAACCATATACAATGTTACACGAATATTCTAATTTCAATCAAATAGTTTGTCCAGTAAATTTTGGGTGCACTAAATAATTAAATAGTCTAGTTACGAGTGGCAATAAAAGTCACAGGCGGTTCCATATTCTACTATTTTGGTTGCCTCCACAACTCAGATCATCACCTGTTCTGTTTTAACCGTATGCAGCCGAATAGCAGTATTTCACATGGAGCGACTGGCTATCGTATCGGACCTCCAGAACCCGGTTACTGCGTAATACGGTACCCTTGGTAAGACTGGTGGATTTCACATTTTCGGCCTTCTGACTACCCGTAAAATGTAAACGTAAAACTCTCAAAGATCTACAAATGACAACGGTTTAACGTGATTTCCGAGGCGAAGGGGTCTCGGTATTTGTAATGGATGGTCACCCATCCACGAACCGAGCTCGGCAAGCGTTGCTTAAATCTTGAAGATCGACCCACGCGGCTGTTTTTATTAAGCCACAGCCAAAATTTTCATTCCATTGTAAGGATAAAAAATCTACTTTCAACTTTTCTACAAAACAATACATGGGGCATTAATTATAAAATTATACTACTTACCTATAGGCGACCGCATAATTACTTTTTACTATTAACAAACCTCCCAGTAAATTGAAAGGTCGCTAAATCACCAGTGCTACTGCCGGCGACGCGGCGGTGGACGGCGACGAGCGATTACTTGCTGGTATACGTATGTACAGAGGTCAGCACATCAAGCTACCCCAATCTGTCAAATTTCTTTAATAGATTTTCAACTTTATTGCAATAAAATAAGGTACCTACATGTTCAACTGGAAAAAATTGACAGTTTGGTATGGCGTGATGTGCTGGCGTCTGTACCAAGTGTGAAGCTTTCACAGGGTTTGCCCGGCAAGCGAGCGTCGCTGAGCGAGTACAAATCGCAACAAAACTTACAGATCGCGACACGTAAGTTGAACCAAAATGGCGGATTTTGGTTCAACTTACGTGCCGCGATCTGTAATTTATTTCCAAACTTCTATCTAAGAAGTAATTGATATAACGTGTACTGAAGTTTGGAAGAATGAGGTTCATACCTCATTCTTTTTCCGTACGAGGCAGGAAAACGAATGAGGCACGCGCTCCTACCTTCGTTTGTTTGTTCTGAATTTGGTTTAACTTACGTGTCGCGATCTATACTCACTTTGATAGCTCTTGTCGCTGCGACAAACGAGTATTCACCTGCGGTGTGAACAGTCAGCGATCGACTAGTAACATAAATGTCTCTCTTTTACCCATTTATACGGGACCTACAATCTTTTTCTACGTTTATTGAGTGAGACAATCGTTGATAGTTAGTCGCTTCCTTGTCGTCATATCGATGATTCCTTTGGTTTGTTTTATATAAGCTTCGACCAGAATTCGGTTACTTCAACTGCGTTATCCGGGCCTCGCTGCCTCGCAAATGTCTTCCATGATTCATCGCCGTTGAAACTTTAAGCATAAATACACAAATTATGACTTTGGAAGTGACATTTGATATTAGGTCGGTAAAGCAATTACCGAGGTCGACTAAAAATGTTAAGTGTCTAGCCTTTATACGTTATATACGGCAGTACTCGCATACAAAACAGGAAGACCACTAAGCTCCTTAAATTACATTGCACTATCCCATACGTAACACACTTATAAATACTGCCCAGTCACATTACAACATTCACCAATTACAAATCCTGATACAAAGACGCCATCTTTACAAAAATTGGCGGCAATTCTGACATTGACAGCTGTCAAATGGAACGTTTTGTTTTCTTCTATCTTTTGGTTGTGGCTCGGTCCAGTTGTGCTAGTTGGTGAGCCATTCTTTCCTCCCTGGCCCGCCTGGCCTGTCCAATTCCTCGTTTCTCTGCAAATTTCAGTACAAAGGTCTCCACAGGCATTTTACCTGAAAATTTGCAATAAATAAATTATTGTACTTTTAACATTGTTTTTTTCCTAATATAAACTTTCTTAGAAAGTAACAGGCATTGTTATTAAGAAGATTTTTGTTTCAGGCAAGTTTTAAAATATCTCAGCACCAGGCTGCCTTGAATGATAGCAAAATCAACATCCAAGCACTTATTTCAAATAGGCACTTTTGAACGTCAACATTTACATTAAAATAAAATTGATTATAGTCCCCCCTTCTATAAGGCAGATTCCTATGGAGAAGAATGGGTCAGAAACTCCACTGTTTAGCGACCGTATAGCTAAGCTGCGTAACAAATTTAATACAAACCTGTCAAGAACTGTTCAGCAATAACCTCGGACTCCTCATCAGCCTTCAACGCAGCCTCCTTCAGACAATCCCTAATCCGATGAGGATCATACATCTCCGCTAACTTCATGTGCTTCCTATATAGAAAAGTAAAGTTTTAATATTATGGGGAACCTAGTCGCGGGCTCGAACTCACTGGTGGGCCTGGCTAAAAATCACGCTGTCTCACCAGGCTTCGTGTCCGACAGAGATAGTATCAGTGATGAGCAGTTAGACGCTAGTCTACACGCACAACGTTATTGAGTGAGATGCAGGATCATTTATAGTAAAAAAATCGCGAAAAAATTAAGAAAGTCTTTTGGAAGATCGGGTTTTATGAAAAAGCCAATGCATAAATCAATTAAGTACCAATAAAGTTTATTGAACTTTTCGATAATTGAACTTTGTCGGTACCAACTTGGTTTTGGAGATTTTACACTTCTTTTATTACTTAAACACGCCCAAAGTTAAGAAAAATTAGCAAGAAAAATGAATGAGCAAAGAATACTGCACCAACTCCAAATAGATTGGGAAGGGATGTGGCTATGTGCTTACCTATTCAATTCCTCAAAGTTCATCTTCATTTGTACGATAGTAGATATACGGTCAATAACTTCGGACTTTAAATCATCCAACGCTTGTTGTTTTACGATGTTCTCTTGTGCTATGACCTCGATGCTGTTCATCAACTCTTCCGTTTCAAGGTCCAGTTCCACGAGCTGGGGGTTTACTTCGATTATTTTGTCCTGGAAATTTTGGTGTTAGGTTTGGATAATTTATGGTACAGTAAGTCAGTTCATTATTCTATCACTAAACATTACTTAAGCTTATTGCATGATATACTATTTAATTCTGATATAATTCTTTGACCAGCATAATGTTCCCACTGCTGGGACACATGCCTCCGCTTTGTGAGCGAGCCGTAATCTACTATGCAGGCCCAGTGTGGGTTGGAAGATGTCACATGTCTTTGAATTTTTGGTCCTAGGACATGCTGGTTTCATTGGTATGTTTTCCTTCATCGTTTTGAGAGCAGTGGTGATGAAATTGTTTACACAAAGTAAAGTGCCTCCTTGGGATTGAACTCACAACTTTACAATTCATAAGTCACAGCCGTTACCACTAGGCCACAATTGCTCCCTAAACAAACAAATTTTTGAGGAATTTTTTTGAGGAATTTACTTTTTTATTGTTTTGAATTTAAATTAGTTATTCGCATTATTTACTGAAAACTTTTAAGTGTATTTTTAGTTGCAACAGCATTAAATTGAAATGGGGAAATACATATTAATGTACTAACAAATTTTTAACTTGTCAAAAATTAAACATATTTTTCAGTTTGTGTAAATTTTTGACTTTGTCAGTTAGATGTTATTGGCACTTCACCATCGAAATAGCACTTTAACTAAGAACTAAGCTAAAGTAATATATAATTTAAGTTACCAGTAGCTCACCTGTAAATCAGTATTTTGCAGTATCTCCTGCAGCTCTTCAATACCACAGTCATTTAATTCCGGGAACATTAAAGACTGGCCACTATAGTTTGATTGCGGACTCACATCGGTACTCTTTGAGTCATCAGAATTTGACAACTTGGGCATGGATTTCTGGAATTCTCTTATAATAGCTTGAACAACACGGCCCAAGTCGGAATGTAAGGTATAATTCAACAAGCCAGGAGCTCCAATTACTTGGTTCGAATTATCTCCGATCCACGGATGAGGTATAGGCGGATTTACGAATATTGAAGGCTTTTCATTAGGAAAGTCTGGTCCCAATAGCACTGTTAAGCTCATATTTTTACCGTCAGCGACGAACTCGACTCGGTACTCCGCATTTTCGTTAACTTCTACGACATGATCATTGAAGATTTTTAACGTATCAATTTGACGCTTTCTTAAGTCTTGTTCACTGTAATATTGCCGTGGCAGCATCTTTAGGCAAAGTACTAACTGAAAAAAAAACAGCATTCGTGTGAAAGTTGTTAAAATCAATGTTTTTTTGCACAAAATTCTTTTGTTGACACCGTTGGTTCTTTTATGTTTTTGTGTTAGTTGGCAGCCTATTAAAACAATTTCAGTGAAGATATAAGATTTTCATACCTGTTATTTAAAGTTATAATATGTTTTATGAAGAATTTCGAAAGTTATACAAAGTGGATAAGAATTTCTAAAATATTATTTCATGCGATCAATATGAAACTTACAGTACGTTTTCTTTGGAAGAATTTGTTTTATGTTCCTCGTCCACTACCGCTCCATAGCTTTATAAGAATTTCATTGGCTTCCACGACCAGAGTACAGCCGTCGTCCAATCATAAATGCCTTTGTTATCGATCGGGGAAAATCATGTAAAAGGAAACAAAGTGGCTACTCCTAGCAGAAATGTCAAACTTACGTCAACCAAACAGAATGCGTTTAATTACTTCAGAATCTCAGTTGAGAACAAAACAGAGAACAATATTTATATTAATTTAAATTAAACAACAGTATTAAGTTGCATTTTCATTATATATAGTTACGGAGGGTTCTTTTTTGCGTAAGTGAGTTTGTTTAATTAGCGAAGTTCCATAACTTTGCGCCCAATGATCAACCCATCATAGACCAAACGCTACTTTTTAATGCAAACAAAAACGACTAGATGTCGCTTTTACTCACATTATACTAGCAAGCATTCTATCCTTGAAAGTGAGTAAGCAGATACTTTTTTATAATTATGGCTTGATCCTTCTAAAATAGTGATTATTCGGTTCCACAAGATTATGATTCTTATAAGTATTGAGAGAATCTTTGGGGATGGAACCCCTAAAAACATTCAACACAAACATTTTATATATTTTTTATATTTATATTTTTTAAACAACATTTTCTGATATAAGTTTCAAAGTATGAAAAAGGCTATAAGGGAGGACGGGGTTCAAAGTGTCGGGGGTTAGTTGGGTTAAGGTAGCAGTAAATGTGAAATGCATCACTGAACGTATTTCGTTCAGCCATCGCGTTGCTTCGGATGGACGCTCAAAAGACATGTTAGTTTGGTTTCGCATATATTTGTTACCTAGTATATAAATTTCCAGTTCTTATGCTTTTTGGTCTATCTCAATCAATTTTACAGCTATTAATGTGCGAGTTGCTCTTTTAACAGTTGAAAAAAACTTTAAGCTAGGTATGTTTTTCAATAGGGTATTTTCCAATTTATTAAAAACTATTCTAAGTTGAAGATTGGGACGAAATATGTCACAGAAAAATAAAAGTAAATTGATATATGTATATCCATTTTCTCATTAAAAACGATTTAAATCAAATTTATTATTCGTTGTTTTGAATTTACCGCCAAAACGGTCCTTACGATGATTTTTTGTCACGTGACCACACGTGACGTCAACTTTGCGTAAACTAAAGTAGTTGGTAAAGTAAACAAGTGAATGTCGAGTTTATAATTAACAAGTTTTTTAATGGACAGAAAGTGATATTACTAGCGTGCGGTGCCTCTGTGCATAAATATGTACCTACTTCGAAAACTGAGCCAAACAAGTATTTTTACCGGTCCCGTTTACACAAAGCTGACGTCACGATGTCCCGTGATAAAAAAGTAATCGTAACGAGCGTTTTGGCGGTAAATTCAAAACAAGGAAAAATAATTTTGATTTTAATTGAGAAAATGGATAGAAATAAATTTATTTTTATTTTTCTGTTAAATATATCGTCCCAATCTTCAAATTAAAATAGTTTTTATTAAATTGGAAAATACCCTATTACACACACATGCGGACGTAATAAAATCGCGGCGGATTTTTTTCGTGCATTGGATTTACAACTTTCGGTGGTAAACCGAGCATTAAGAATTCAACAGAGTGCATCTCAGTTCGTTGAAAATTTTCAACAACTCTCGTGCGTTGATAATCACTAATTCCCAATCAATCATTCCCAATTGGACATGAACCTTATGCTTAGGTAATAAAGTTGAAAATCTATCGAAGAAACTTGACAGATTGAGGTAGCTTGATGTACTGGCGTCTGTACCTAAAACAAACAATTTCATCTCTAGCATCTCATCAATATATTCATCATCTGCAAAGCATTTTCCCACCTACGTTGGGGTCGGCTTCCAGTCTGACCGGATGCAGCTGAATACCAGTATTTTCCATAGAGCGACTGCCTATCTGACCACCACAACCCAGTCACTGGGTACCACAATACCCCTTCGTAAGACTGGTTGTCAGACTTTCGTGCTTCTGACGACCCGTTACGACTGTCAAAGATCCACGAATGACAGCCGGGACCGTGCCTAACTTGCTTTACCAGGCGTGTAAGGGTCTTGGTATGTAAAGATGGTCACCCATCCACGGACCAACCATGGCACGCTTATCTTAACCTGATCGTGCGACGCGTGCGAATGTTAATATTAGCCGTGCGTTGTAAATCACACAATTTGGTGAGAGTTTGTCTCTGCGTCACCCAAAAGTTGACTGGTAGAAAATGACTGCGGCATTACGTCCGTCTCTGTACATTTTTGTGCATTACCTAAAACAAATAAATAAAATACGGCATGGTTGGCGCAGTGGTTAAGCGATTGACTGCTGCGCTGCGTGTCGCGGGTTCGATTCCCGCACGAAACAAATATTTGTACGACCTACAAGTACTTGTTCCGGGTCTGGCTGTTTGTGTATGTGATTTTAAATGTTTGTAAACGCACCCACAATACAGGAGAAATTCCTAGTGTTGGGCAACGTTTTTACAAAAAAAAAAAATGCACAATCTTAATAAAGAAAGGGGTCTGAGTTACCGATCACCCGGCTCTCTCAGATAGGCAACGTTAATTTACAAAACGGCTAGAGTCAAGATTTTCATAATAAAAGTCTGAAATTGTTATTAGGTAGGTAAGTATATGCAGAACCCACGACGAATCCCCTCTCTGTTTAAGTATGTACAGACGCCAGGCAAGCTATCCCAAACTGACAATTTTTCCCAATTGAACATGAACCTTATTCTTTTGAAATAAAGTTGAAAATCTATCAAAGTAATTTGACAGAATGGGGTAGCTTGACGTGCTGGCGTCTGTACATCTACCTACGTTTTAAATAACTTTAAAGCGCATTAAAAGTCATGATCTGCGAATTTTCCGTCATTACGAGGAATTTTCAATATTTTCAAATTACAGGCTTGTGTTAAATAATCTGTCAAATCATGGGCACCGCCATATTGTTTTGCGAAATTATTTTTTTAAATAAATGGTTGTTCAGTGACATTATCTTTTGCAAGAATCATTTACCATCACGTTTTCTTAAAACGTGTCGTTTTAGGGTACCTGGGTTAAATGCGTACGAGTATATACCATGTCATTACCTATAATTCTTTGCAGGGCAAAGGCCTCATCTCTTACAAAAGGAATAAGTACCTAAGCGCTGTGCGAGCGCGTCATACTTTTTGTCGGTCCCACAATCAGTCATCTTTAATTTAGTAATGGCCGATTCTACGCATCGTTATTGGTTATAATTAGACTCTTGTAACTTTTTACCAATATTGAAACAAAGGTCTCATAGCTTTGCATACATCGTAGACCCTCCCATATGGAAGTAGCAATCACAGGTAAAATTAGTTTACGAATGTTTGGCAATAAAAAATAAATAATAGTTTAAAAAACTAAAAAAGCACGCTTTAAAAACCAAACTAAAAAAGGAGAAAATAATTTACTTAATTCAATTAAAAAGCGTGGAGTGCTTTTTTGAGGTATTTATATAATCAATTAATGTTAAGCACCCCACACTTTTTAATTGAATTAAATTATTTTCTCCTTTTTTAGTTTGGTTTTTAAAGCGTGTATTTTTTAGTTTTTTAAACTATTATTTATTTTAAATTGCCAAACATTATGATTATGACTAAAACCCACCCATGTTTCCTCAGTTGCCTGTGTGCCAGGGGCCACGGTATCTCTTTCGAACAACCCGCACCCCTGGCAGGCGCGCACCCCTGGCAATCGATAACCTGGGTTAGCACAAGTTACTTCCCATCTTGGCACCTAGTACGTGAAGATCAGTCGTGGCCCAGTAACAGCCCCCGACTTACCGAGTTGTAGGTCGTGAGTCGGAACGTGTAAATAATTTCATCACCACTGCTCTCAAAAGGGTGATGGAAAACATCGTGAGGAAACCGGCATGGCCTAGAACCAACAATTCGAAGACATTTTATAAGATTATTTAAGAGACAAAAAGTAGTTTTTGGCAAGGAGATTCATGGCATCCTGGGGAATATATACTTGAACTAGCCCTTTGTACAATATACAAACGAAGAAACATTTTTTGTCCATAGTTATAATATATCTATTTATAAAACCATTGGTTTCTGACTGCAAGTTTTAACGTGTGGTTATTATTTTTACCTAAAATATACAAATTTAGGGGGAATCTACTCGACATTGTTTCCATACAAACTCCGGGAGTGTATTACTCCACTGTTCGACAATGTACATCAAAAATTTAACATGGTGTAGTTTTGTCTTACTAATTTATTATACAGGAAAAGTTTTTATTCAGTGCGCAAACTATTCAGCATACCATTCTAGACAGCGAAGAAATTATTCGTCGGTTTTACAAAAAAAAAATCAGCAGTTTCATAGAAAAGTTATAATACAGACCTACGCGGTCAAAATTTATGAAACCGCTGATTTTTTTTGTATAACTGACGAAAAATTTCTGCGCTGGGGGTGGGGTGGTCTAGAATGATATGCTGAATTCAAGGTGACAGTTTGCGCACTGGATAAAAACTTTTCCTGTATGTTGTCTGTACGGAAACAGAATACTAAAATAATAAGCCATTAAAAAGTTATGAGCCGACAAAAATTCGTTTTGCTTGATAATTTAACCTAACTTTATGCGTGTTTAAGTAATAACAGAAGTGTAAAATCTTTAATACCAAGTCGGTACCGACAAAGTTCAATTTTATTATCGAAAATTGCAATAAAGTTTATTGGTCATTGATTTATGCAGTGGTTTTTTCATAAAACCTGATCTCCCGAAGGACTTTTCTTAATTTTTTACGCGCCTGTCTGCATTTCACTCAACAACGTTTTGCGTGTAGACTAGCCTCTAACTGCTCATCACTGATACTATCTCTGTCGGACACGAAGCCTGGTGAGACAGGGTGCTTTTTAGCCAGACCCACCAGTGAGTTCGAACCAGCGACTAGATTCCCAGAGGTAACACAGAAGGAATTATGAATAATTATTATTGATGTGCCGACTAAGCGGCAACTAGTCGGCTAAAACTGCCGGCTGAAATTCAAAAGACGGTGATTTAAATGAAATTTAAATCTTTACTGCTGTATCTTTTATCATAGAATCAGTTTTACAGTTTACTTTCAGTGCAATCAGGAAATTAGGATAGTAGGTAAGGAATAGGAACCCTTCGTTTGGTCCATTAATTAATTGGACTTAGCTCCAGAAATTAAATACCGAAAGTAAAATTAATTAATACTTCTAACAAAAACGAAAACACTCTATAGGAAACAATTGGCAATCAAATCAAATCAAATTATTTTAAAATCAAAATATTTTATTTTACAATAACCTGCATGGGTACTTATGAAACCTCAGAAGCTAGGTGCACGGTTCCAATTTGTCGCTTCCTATGGAGAAGAGCCGGCAGGAAACTCCACGGTTACTCTTTTAAAAATAATTGGCTTTTACAATGTTTTCAAATTACAGTGATAATAGGTATGGGAGGACAGTGCAGGCCTGTCAATAAGTACCAGGTACTTACTTAGAGGAATGAAAATAAAGAATAGAAAATCGTCTACAAATCTACAGTCTGTAAGGGCATTCTCTCATTCACATTAATATGTAAAAGAATCTACATAAATAAAATTACCTAACCTATTTAAACCAAGTGACATGATTTCCATGAAAATCACTAATAAAAAGTCGAAATTAGAATTGATGTATAATAATATCTCTTTTAAGATAAGGACACGTTTGATGTGAGTTTTAAACTTTCCATCGCTAAGTTCTGTAACCGACTTTGGCAAGTCGTTATAGAAGCGGATACTGTTTATTAGAAATGACTTGCTAGTTTTAGTCAATCTAAATTTTGGAATCACAATTTCATCTTTACTACCTACGTGTATTTAGATTATGGAAATCGCATCTTTTTTTTAAAGACCTAAGTTTTTGCGAACATTTAAGATACTTTCTAGGTTATACAGAGAAAGCAGAGTTGGTCTATCAATTTGTTTCTAAGAGACTCGCGAGCACAGAATACAGGTATCTATTCTGTGCTCGCGAGGCTTTTGTAAAATGAAAATTGAATCTACGTCAGCTGCCGATCCCCACAGCAGAACACCATAAGACATAATACTGTGAAAATAAGCAAAATATACTAACCTAATACCCCAATAAGTAGGTTTGCCATTTTGAACATAGCCGATGTCACCCGAACTCAACCGAAATCAATGATCGGCTTGGCCGACTAGTCGGCTAGTCCGCTAGTCGGCCCGTCTCTAATAATTATGTTATCATCAGTAAAATAATTTTGTAATCGGATGCACAGACGTCAGCAAATCAAGCTACCCCAAACTGTCAAATTTTCCCAATTGGACATGAACCTTAGGCTTATGTAATAAAGTTGAAAATCTATCGAAGAAATTTGACAGATTGAGGTAGCTTAATGTACTGGCGTCTGTACCTAAAACAAACAATTTCATCTCTAGCATCTCATCAATATATTCATCATCTGCCTAGCATTTTCCCACCTACGTTGGGGTCGGCTTCCAGTCTAACCGGATGCAGCTGAATACCTATCTGACCTCCACAATCCAGTCACTGGGTACCACAATACCCCTTGGTAAGACTGGTTGTCAGACTTTCGGGCTTCTGACGACCCGTAACGACTATCAAAGATCCACGAATGACAGCCGGGACCAACGGCGCAACGTACTTTCCAAGGCACGGAGGGGTCTTGGTATGTAAAGATGGTCACCCATCCACGGACCAACCGCGGCAAGCATAGCTTAACATGATCGATCGACCCGTGCGGTTGTTATTACTTGGTCACAAGCCTCTTTAATAAATAATATTTAAATAAATATCTCGGCTTAGATAAATATTGCAATATTTTGCTAATACAAGTTTCGACGAAACATATATTTGCGCGAACTTGACCCAAATGAAGTTGCAAGAAAAATACGTAAACTTGGGGTTTTTTTTAGTAACTGGTAAATGATAAATGATAAATGATTTATTTCTGTAAGTAGGTTTGTACAAACACTTTTACACGTCAATCATATTTTTTTTAAACTAGATGAGGTCGGCGTTTCCTATCTGACTACTCTGAGAAGAAAGGCCGAAACAAACTCAGAGGTCACAGTCTCTTTTAAAGTCCAGACATAATCTTGGTCAGATCATGTGAAGACCATGTGGATTGGTGTCTGAAATGGTCTTTTGAGGAAAGAACCACACAGATTGAGTGGACCTGTCCAATCAGTGCACGCATTTATCATAATCATGCAGCTCAACTCAGAACTTGAGGAGCTCAAAGATTTGACGAACAATACCAAAGAAAGGACATTTGGGTAGGCCGCATAAATTACTCAAACTGCCAGATTAACATTAAAACTAACTGAGAAATAGATGAAACACAAAACAAAACATGACCCACACAGTCCTCACATTCACAATAATTAAAACAATAATAATATTATACTTCTCAAAGTAAATATTCATGTCAAAGTGTATATAATAATAATCAAATGTCGAAGAGTATAAGTTTGAAAAAAAACAAAAGAACAACATTCAGTATGCAAAAATTGGAGCAGGTCAATCCCAAGATGTTTTGTCCTCAATATAATCCTTAACGGTATAAAAGGCTTTCAGGCACAACTTACGTTTAATGAATGATTTAAATTTATTGAGACTTAGATCTTGAACATGGCTTGGAAGTTTGTTATAAAAGCGTATACATTGACATCTGAATGATCCACCTATTTTTTTGAGCCTTGTTGATGGTACAACAAATTTGTGTTTGTTCCTAGTATTTATACTATGGATATCGCTGTATTTTTTAAACAATTTAATATTTTTATGGGCATATAAAAGATTTTCAAAAATATACTGTGAAGGCACAGTCATTACATTAATCTCCTTAAATTTCTCTCTGAGAGAGTGTCTCGGACTTAATTTATAAATTGATCGAACAGCTCTTTTCTGCAACACAAAGATAGTTTGAATGTCGGCGGTATACAAAGTACATCTGTGATCTGAGACTTTGGTCTCGGTTTTAAAACCACAGTTGCACCACAATATTAATATTACGCCTCTAATTCATTTAAGGGGTAGGCACGTAGGCGTTTTAAACTTATAATGATAGAGTATACAAACAACGCGTTATAAACATTTACATTCTTATTCATAAAAAGTTATCGAACATCTAAACAGATGCTAAAGTCTGGTTTTCAAAGAAAAACCGGACTTTAGCAACTGTTTAGATGTTCGATAAATTTTATGAATAAGACCGTTAGTTGATACTCTTAAAGCACCGCGGCTTGTGGCTAATATTAACATTCGCACGCGTCGTACGATCAGGTTAAGCTAAGCGTGCCGCGGTTGCTCCGTGGATGGGTGACCATCTTTACATACCAATACCCTTACACGCCTGGTAAAGCAAGTTAGGCACGGTCCCGGCTGTCATTCGTGGATCTTTGACAGTCGTTAAGGATCGTCAGAAGTCCGAAAGTCTGACACCCAGTCTTACCAAGGGGTATCGTATTACCCAGTAATTGGGTTGTGGAAGTCAGATAAGTCGCTCCATGTAAAAAACTGGTATTCAGCTACATCCGGTTAGACTGGAATCTGACCCAAACATAGTTGTTAAAAGGCAGATGATCAGTATTGAGGAAGGTATTCAGTTCCCCGGCTGAGCTCCTTCACAAAATGCTCTACCACCTACTAAGTAAGTATTGAATTTTGAATCAGATCTTATAATATCCATTAAAATGGTTATTTTATTCATAGCAATGTACGTAAGCTACATAAAATTAAACTATAAAATGTTATAATAATGTGGAATTTGCGATTTAAAATTTTACATTACGTACGATAGGTCAAAATAATACGTGGTATGGGGTAGTCATATGCTCATTACAAGTGCTCAGTAAGTGAGCAGGTACAAGCATAATGAATGTACGGCCAAGTGTACAGTAGCTGCAGAGTAGTTTTACTCTTGAATTACGAAAACCAACCTTAGTGCTACTAAATAAAGATTCAGACAATGTCATGGACGTGCAACCAGTCCGATTCAGTTTGTCCCTTGCCAAACCGTCTACCAGCGGTGCCCTAAGCCGAAGTCCATACCGCAAAGGGGGTGCCCTTAGCGAGCAATCGCTCTAGTTTTAAGTTTTTTTAAGGCTAAAAATCTTAATTTATTTAAACTATCACAGACAAGTTTGGTTAAGCAGACGACATTCTCATTGGTTGAACTGAGATATCATTACCAAAAAAAAAAAATAGGTGCTGTTCGCTGTCAATTTTATTGTAGGTACCAACGTACCTACATCTTCTTACGATCGGCTCATATCGGAACTAAAGACAAGGAGTTTTAATAGAAAATATGTACCTATTAGTAACTAGGTAGGTATTGTGAAATTCTCAGGTGGATCTTACATGAATCATATGATACTGGACTGGGTGGAAGGAAAACGCGTATAAGGCAGAGACCAGCAAGATGGTCAGACGCGATCAAGAAAGCTGTTGGAGGCAGCATCTACCGGACGGTCCACACTGTAGAAGACCGCATAACTTGGAGACGCGTCGTATGTGGTCGCGATCCTCAGCATGAAGGGAACGACGAAGAAGAAGAAAAAAATGACAATCGCTTTAAAAGGGTTTCGTAATTCTACAACGACTGTCAACAGGATTTACATAAGCTTTTCAGTAGCTTAAGTGAGTCCAATATATATATTTTTGGCTTTTCCGTCCTCCTTATAGCTGGTAGTGTCACTTTGTCTAGGCCATCTGAGGACCACTATTCTGTTAAAATCTCAAAATTAAAAGTTAGGTGAAGCGAGCTTAGGGCCTGTTCACGTACAAAACCACACAACATCGCAACGAAATAGATGGTACGTGTGCGTGAATAGTGTCGCTGCAGCTTCTTGTAGTTACGTTGTGGCTACGATGTCGCTAGTGTTTGCAGACAGACAGATCGTTGTGTTTGCGATGTGGCCGTCACTCTCTGGTCAATTTTGACGGCCAAATGTGGTCTGTTTGAATAAACTATTCAATTTCAAACAAATAAGCCCCCGACCACCTGTTATCGTTGTAGTGAGGCTGTGGTATGATGTCAGTCCCTAGCATCAGGGGGAAGACAGCTCACTACGAACTCAATTCACCTACGTTTTCACGGTGTGATTTAACAGAATAGACCGGCTGGAATTTAAACGTAGACAAATGGAAATAACCATTTAGAAGTAAAAAACCTAGAAAATCACTAGATAAACATTAGTAATTTTAGACAAACAATATAATATTTTGCGTAAATGTTCGTTTATTATTGCAAATGTTATTTTAATGTGTTTGTTGAATCTTAAGCTAACAATTTGTGTGTCCGTCACATCCTCCTAGAGACGTCAATTGGAAATTGTAGGTGATTAGATATTTACTCAGAATTTCTTATTACTTAGGTATTGTTAGTGATCAGAAAATCACTGCATTTTCGAAAAACATCAAAATCAAAAGTCATTTATTCAAACTAGGCTGAGAGTCAGCTCTTTTTGAACATTAAAATTACATAAGACACTCCCCCAAAACGCCCGCCCTTCACCACTTCCTAGTGCTTTAGCTGGGAAGAAGAAGTAACGCAACAAACTCCCCATCAGCACAGCTGTCTGTTAAGTTAGAAGAACTTGATTTTATACAATAGTAGGTAATTAAAATTACGAAACAAAAAAAGAATTGCCATATTTCAGCTCATGCTATCTGGTTCAATTTCCAATAATGCAGGTTTTTATATGACCAACTGGTTATGCTGGTGCCCAGTGGTGAAGACTGTGCTTACGAGTTGTTGATCGTAAGTTCGAGTCCTGACAGGCGGTTTGTGTAAATTATTTGAAAATTTCCTGAAGGAAAACACTGTCAGGAAACCGGCACGTACTAGAACCAAAAATTCGATGACATGTGTCATCTACAGAGATCGGATATTCGAATGCATATTTACCTAAAGATAATTTTTTGCTATGAAAGTATGGAAGCGGCTTTATAAATTATTTGTAATATTTATTAAAAGCCCCGGGATTCTTGGATTGCATAAATTAATTACCAATAAAGTTTATTTAACTTTTCGATAATTGAACTTTGTCGGTACCGACTTGGTTTTGGAGATTTTACACTTCTTTTTAACCGACTTCAAAAAGGAGGAGGTTATCAATTCGTCGGAACCTTTTTTTTTTTTTTTTTTTTATGTATGTTCCCCGATTACTCGAAGATGGCTGGACCGATTTGAATTTTGTTTTTTTTGTTTGAAAGGGTATACTTCCCAGGTGGTCCCATGATCATCAAGTCAGGATCTGATGATGGGATCCTGGACAAATGGAGAGAACTCTTCAAATTTTATAGGCACACAAAGCGATTTAGGTCTTTTTTGGAAGAGTACTTTCTCAGAGTGGTTCCATTTCAATTTGGTGAAGATCTGATGAAGAACTTCGGAGATAGGCAACGGAACTCCTCAATAAATGATAGCAAATGGACTAGGATTGCTGAAATCTCATCTCTGTCTATTGCTTACACCAGTTCATAACATAACATCACGCCAGTATGCTGTGAAGGTGTAAGCACATGTGAACCACTAAAAAGTGAAAAATAAAAACTTTTTCCAAAAAAAAAACAACCGACTTCCAAAAAAACACTACAAAGTGAAAAATAACTTTAATTTCGGAAGGCGGTGACAAAAAATTCAAATACAGCTCCAAAGACACCGACTTCCGAAATTAAAGTTATTTTTCACTTTGTAGTGTTTTTTTGGAAGTCGGTTGTTTTATTACTTAAACACGCCCAAAGTTAAGTAAAATTAGCAAGAAAAACGAATCTTTGTTGGCTCTTAACTTTTTAATGGGTTTTTATTTTAGTATTCTGTTTCCGTCCAGACAATATTAATAATGATACAAAACGATATCATATTTTACTTTGGATGTGCCATGTCAGACAGTGGAGTAAAACACTCCCGAAGTTTGTATGCAAAAAATGTGGACTAGGTTCACCTTAAGGGCCTACGTCCCATTTGGTAGCGTAACACGGTCACTTTATGAACCCTACTGCTCATTAACGGCTTGTCTTGAAGATTTGAAAAATATATGATTTTGCTATAGATTCATATAGATCATTTTGCCCGAAGTACTTTTTTTGTATGGTTAATACTTTTGCTGTAAAAAAATATTTTCCAACACGCAATATTTTGGCTTCTATTCCATACTCCTACTAAACGGCTTCGTTATTTGGAAAAAAAATACACTGAAAAATAGGTAGTTAGAGGTACCACAGAATCGCCGAAGCACAATTGTAAATTAATCAAAGGAATATCCCCATTTTGAGATAAAGGCTCAGAGGTGCCCTGCGCGGGCGCGGGGGGCAGTCGTGCTTTAGCATACAAACGGGAGATGAGGATACTATGGGCCTTAAGGCACGAATCACCATATTAGGGTAGCCTTCAGAGCGGTCAAAGTTTGAGTGAAGGTTCTATCATGTTTTGGGAAAACCTATTGCATAAAACCACAAAATCGGTCAATGTTAACAATAAAAATACATATGTGGTTCGAATGGACCGTTGGTTGAGAGATTGGCTCTGAGCTACGGATCGTGGGTTCGTTTCGTAATTGGAATATTTGAAAATTTATTTCTGTGGAAAGAAAAAATTGTGTTTATTTACTGGGTGCTGGTGCCTATTTGAAATGCTTTGACTTTGACTGTTACAATAACTCTTTGACTGACCTGGGAAACAAAACCGCGACCTCAGGCTTAGCAGTGGCGGTTGGGACCACTAGACAACAAGTAAATACAAATACATGAGATAAAAGTATTGGCCATATCTACAATAGTTTTTGTTCCATTATATTGAACTCAAGACTTCGCAGAACCTAATGGATTAGCCGCTACGTTATTTAAATCCCGTCTAATACTATCTAATATAAAAACGGAACTGATGAAATTAATTAGAATAAAATAATATGTAAGGCCACCGTCGATTTAAAGATCAACCATCAAGTTACTTTTATTATCAAAACAGCCCAAACTCTGTTGCAATAACCACACAAAATTAACATTAGTAATCTGCATAAATTTCCTCAACAACCCATCCATTTCTCAACCTCACCGCCGCTGCTTAACCGCAGCTACATAACACGGTCAACTGACCTCCTTTATGAATTTGAACCATCCCATTTTTAACCTTGGCAACTATCGTTTTTTCCATCAACACTACGAATTGATCTTTGTTTTTTTCGTGTCTGACGTCCGAGGCAGCGGACAGTCAGTCAGTCATCCCCACTTTCGCTGTAGAGGGGACGGCAATTTGCTGAATTACTACACCTTCGAGCTGCGGCATTCCCATTCATACTCCATCGCACTTTCAAATACAATACCTGTGTCACATACGAAAATATTAAAAAGTAAATAAAAAAAAAATATATATATCCCGCGCTATCCGCGTCGGACTTCGCGGTTTGAAAATTCGAATTTCAGATTGAATGACATTTTTTTTTTTCTTAAATAAAGTTTTTTTTCTTCGATCAGTAAAGCCCGCTAAGGATTCATCGTATAACCTAAAAAGTTACTCTTTGCATAATATTGCTGTAGCCGTCGGCAATTTTTATGTAATACAAGTAACAGTATTACATAACTATCATTTCGGCCTCATATTTTGGTAGTTGCGATAGTCGACGGTTTGCCATGGATAAAACTGTTCGCGCTTTCCAACGGAGAACTGTGTCCTAATTATAAATTAAAAAGTTTGGTGTTCTGTGTTTAAAAGTGAATTGTGCCGGGACTTTTTAGCTGTCAAGTGTCAAGTAAGTTTTTTTTTTTTTAAGCCTATGTCGTTATTTGAAAGTCTCTTTATGTATTACGTAGGTACAATGTTATCTGTTTTTCTCATGTAGTGTATGGTCGACGATCCAAGTTTAATATTGCCCAATTTACGCGGTATTAGATAATTCGTTGCGATAGCTTAACCTACTTTTTTAATATCATTCTTGATTCTTTGCTGTTGAATTAGATGTTCGAGTATAATTTTGTAATACATGCTAATTAGTATGGTGATTTAGAGTCATGTTTAATTTATGATAGAATGAATTATTATTTGATGCAACAAGATTAAGTATGTGTTTCATTAAATGTCAGTCAATAAGTCATTGGGTCATTAGGTAAAGCCGAATAAACTAGGGCAGTACTAAGTGTGCCCTATATTTTTTTGTAACAACTATTTCAATTTTTTTTTTTACATTTGGATTATAAAAGTAGGTCTTAACTTTACTAACATATGAAATAATCTGTTCGCGATAATCTGCAATATATATCAACGCTGCAGCAACAAGGGAGCTGGCAGAAAGCCAACATTCTCTTGAGAAACTGTTTGAATTCAATACTTATTTGTCAATGGGGTCTGCTCGTTGATGTCTTTCGTATTGAGGACATGCGTTACATAGATTTTACTCGATTACGGTCGATTTTAAAGGGGTTTTGTGTTTCTGTGGTCTTGAGGATTTCGGACTACATAATTTTATAGCATTTAGTAATCTGGCGTTGACGAGTTAATATATATAAATCACAAAATGTGGCTGTAGATCACCTCTGCTTTCCCGTTCGGGGCGAACAGCTTTGCTATTATAAAATCCTGGGTTTATGAGGTATTTTTATAATCAATTAATATCAAGAATTAAATTAATTTCTACTTTTTTAGTTTGGTTTTTAAAGCGTGTTTATTAGTTTTTTTAATTATTATTTCTTTTCAATTTTTTAGTTCTGCTAACTATACAAAAGCGTGATTTTTCAGCTTTTTTATAATTTTTTTTTTAATAATTGAATTGTTATCGGTCCTCGATACGACTACAAAGTTTAAATGAAATCTGACCGTTTTAAGTGGGTCAAAATCAAGTCCAAAGGAGTCGGTTACAAACAAACAAACATGCTTACAAACATACAGGTGAAGCTAACAAAAGCGTTTATTTTTTTTAATTGTGTTTTCTTAAATTTAGCGTGTCGATGGCAATATAAATTGTGTCAGCCAAGTGGACTAAGCACTAACGCATGAAATAAACGCAACGTAAATTCGATCGAATTAAACATCACAACCATACCATCACCTGCCAGGGGTGCGGATTGTTCGAAAGAGATACCGCGGCCCCTGGCACACAGGCAACTGAGGGAACACGGGTGGGTTTTAGTCAGTAAAAGTCTGTCACGCCCTCCTGCTCCACCCAGAGCGGATGAAGTTATTGGATGATTTCCCAACAAAAAAAAAAAACCATACCATCAAGCCTTGTTGCCGCGAAACTTTGAGCAGAGGTGTACAGTCAACAAAAGAGATAAGTAACTGGGTCGTCGGATATGTAGTTGAAGTTAGTAACAAACCGTTTAATGTTTTGGAATGAAATTTAATTTGATAAATGAACAGGGGGCCGATTCTACTAACAAATTTGTTAAAAAAAACGCAATAGAACCGCAACCGAATCACCACTTTTAAGCGTTTTCGCATTCTACTAAAATGAACAACGGTCCAGCTGCGACACAGCTGCGGTTACGTTTTAGTTACGCCAACGATCGATTGAAACAATGTCAAAACCTATTCTACTAACAAAATCGAACATGTGCGTGACGTTTACTATAGGACAAAGTTAATGATAAAATTATGATATTATGTCTTTTAATTATAGAAAATACTTTTAGTGCCACATATTCGTGTTTAGTAACATTTTTAGATTCAACTTTTTTCTTTGTGGTAAAACATATTATTTTGGCATGTTGGTAACGCGGGTTACCCGCTGTGTTCCCGCTACAGTTCAGTTGCAATTCGTTTTAAGTTTAGTTTCCATTTTGCTTATAAAATAGTAGAATGACTTTTTATGTAACTATCGAACGGCGATCGAAATCGAACTGTTGTGGAAACACAATTTAACGTGTAACGTTGCAAATTAGTAGAATCGGCCCCCTGTTTGTTTTTATTCATTAAATTTTATTCGTAAACATCCATACTGGCTTGCCAATCCAATACACTGTAACTTTTTAAAACTACATGTGAGATACTGTACCTAAGCTTTGTTACGGTTTTTCAGCATATTTAAACCTTAATTTGAACTGTTATATCGTCATCTGCCTAGCCTATTCCCAACTATCCAGGAAAAGGTTTTATTCAGTGCGCAAACTTTAACCATGAATTCAGCATACCATTCTATACTACGAAATTTTTCGTCGGTTTTACAATTAAAAATCCGCTGTTTCATAGAAAAGTGTAATACCTACGCGGCCAAAATGTATGGAACAGCTGTTTTTTTAGTATAGCCGGCGAAAAAATTCTGCGCTGGGGGGTCTAGAATGATATGCTGAATTCGTGGTTACAGTCTGCGCACTGAATAAAAACTTTTCCTGTAAATCCCGAGTTAGATCCATCCTAATTTAGAATTTATGTTTATTCGTATTTAAATCGAATATCGAATAAGCGTTCGGATCCGATAAATGATAATAATACTAGCCCACAGTCCCGTAAAGCTCTTCTCATAAAGAGAAGGCACGAGCATTTATCACCACGTTTGCTGAGGAAGGAATACATGCGTGATATTATGTTAAATTTACAGAACCTTACCAAGGAGTATCGATAACGTTATCCAGTAACTGGTTTGTGGAGGTCTGCTAGGGAATCATTCTATGTTAAATACTGGTACCTCTTCAGTTGCATTCGGTTAATCTGGAAGCCGACCCCAAAATAGTTACGAATAGGCTAGGTAGATGACGATATGACAGAAATGAGCAAAACTCAAACTCAAACTCAAAGCATTTATTTCAATTAAACCATTTACAGGCACTTTTGAATTGTCAAAAAGTCGACCAGTTGGAAAGTTGAAGCTAGTTGCCCATTCCAAAACGTAGATCTCTATGGAGAAGAACCTAGAGCCTTTTTTCCTGCATTATTTATTAATTCGGATGTCAATGTCCTTGTTACGTAGCCCGTCTATTAAATTAGATAGTTCGATAGTGTAGCCATGAGGAATTAATAAATGAACTATCAAATTCCGTTGACCTGGGATTACTTTCAATAATATTTGGCATTGAGGGTTGCCTCATTTATCAAATGGTCAAAAACCTTTGATACGGCATTGAATACTTATCACGATTTATTTAGTTATTTAAATACATTTCACAATTTTGATAGTTGTCTGCCTCGGGCTAGTGGTCGGGGTCCTGCGTTCGACACCTGGTGTGGCCAAAGTGTAATATTTTTTTTTTTATTGTTAGTTTTAGGACATTGTGAAATTGTCAGTGCCTGGTAAGTGGAATGCCTACTCCCTGTGCGTTGCATACGATTACGTATTATCCTATACTAATATTACAAATTTAAATAAAATTAAAGTTAAAATTAACAAAAAATAAAATAAAATTAAAACTATTATAATGTTGTCTGGCTAGGTTTAATTATTAACACATTCAGTCTAATGGTTCCATTATTATATGACGTACGTTACTCCTTACATACTTGACATACTTCAAGGTATATTATTAAAATGATCATATTATTAATCTTATAAACAATAGAAAGGCCATATAAAATAATTTGACAATTATTTTTGTAGACACGCAACAAATAACCGTCAGGATAATTAAAATAAGATGAGTTTTTTTTGTTAAGGATAAGTATACTTAAGTACAATATTTTTCTGCAGTTTAACTTAAAACAAAATATGTTGTGTCTACGACTGGCGATATAAATACAGGGTGGCATGGCAGGGATATCACACCTTGAATTCAGTAAATGATACAAGACCCCTTAGCGTAGACATGCTTCGACGGTTATATAAAAAAAAGTCTGTTGATTCATAGACAAATGCAATACCTACGCGGTCAAATTGTACGGAACATTTTCTTTTTGACCGTGTGCAGCGGTGTAATAGGTGGTGGTTGCTGATAGGTGCTGGTAGCGTTGGTGCCGAGGAAAATAAATGAAAAGGCGGACCGATTCTTTTTCACATGTGTATTGGACCAGTGTCACAGTTGGAAGGGAAGTGTTGCCACAGATCACATATTAATTTACCTGTTAATTTTGGTGTTGCAATCTAATTACTTAAAATACCCAACATGCTGCGGGCTCACAGAAGTAGCAACAAACTTAGTTTATTGTGATAAGGTACATAAAATTAAATAACAATAACTGAATGCTTAAATTTGTTTAGAACTAAGTATGAAAAACAAAGAAATTAAATGGTTTTACTAACCTAAGACTTAATATTTACTCACAAGAAAAACAATATTTATATCTAGGTACTTATTTTAATAGTTACAGAAATATCTAAGGACTTTCATCGTATTCTATTGGTAGTAGGCAGATTTTATTGATGGCCCGGGAATGAGTTTTTCCATTTGGGGTCTTAACCTCCACTGCCCTAATTTTGCCATCGTGTCCTGGAAACAATTTAACAATTCGTGCCATGGGCCACGACATAGGAGGAGTATTATCCTCTTTTAAAATGACTAAGTTGCCTAATTTGACATTACCTATGTTATCACGCCACTTAGGTCTATTTTGTAACAAATTTAAATAATATTGATACCACACTTTCCAAAAGGACTGTTTTAGAGAATTACACAATTGCCAAAACTTAAGCCTATTTTGTGGAATGTTACATACATTATTTTCAGGATACATTGACATTGCACTACCTATAATAAAGTGACCAGGTGTTAGATAACAATAATCATCAGTGTTTGAAGATAGAGGTAAGAGCGGTCGAGAATTAAGCACTGCTTCGATTTCAATTAATACTGTATTAAGTTGTTCGTATGTTAAAACAGTTTTTTGCAATATTCTTTTTAAGTGAAACTTCGTGCTCTTTACTGCTGCTTCCCAGAGCCCCCCAAATGTAGGCGAGTAACATGGTATGAAGTGAAATTGTATCCCACGCTCGGCGGTAAATCTTTGTACCTGCATTTGGTGATTCTGAGAAGCTTGCAGCTTGTAGAGGTCGACTAATTGACTCCTTGCACACTTAAAGGTACTTGCATTGTCGCAGTGAATTTCGGTGGGCAACCCTCGTCTAGAGATGAATCTCCTTAAACAAGCTAGAAAACTTTCCGTGGTCAAGTCTGACGCGAGTTCCAAGTGAACGGCTTTTGTCGCGAAACATACGTATACGCAGATATAACCTTTACCTATTAAGGATCGTCTTACGCGAGAGAGTTTTACATTTATTGGCCCAGCGAAATCCACGCCGACCTTCTCAAATGGGCGGCTGGTAGCGGTTACACGTGCAGCCGGCAAGGAGCCCATTAGCTGCTTGGCCACTGAGGCCTTTTGTCTGAAACACACAATACATTTGTGAGTTATTTTCTTAACTTCTAATAAGCCATTAACAATCCAGAACCTTTGGTTTAGATGCGACAGTAAAAGCTTAGGCCCTGCGTGCAGTAACCTTTCATGTTCACACCTTATAAGCAAACCAGTAATCAACGAGCCTCTGGGCAGTATGATAGGATGTTTTTGTGAATAAGCAATATCAGCATAATGCAGCCTACCCCCGACGCGCAAAAGACCTTGTTTGTCGAGAAAGGGATGCAATTCAGATAGATTTCCTTTCAAATTGTTATTATTGCTTAAAGCTGTGATTTCAGATTTAAAATATATTTCTTGTTCATGTTTAATTAATAACATTAAAGACTGATCTAACTCAGAACTTTGCAAGAAGTTAGTATTTATTTTGACTTTATGTTTATTTATATTGTTTAAAAATCTCAATATGTATGATAATAGCCTTATTATTTTATTTATATTGGAGCAATTATACAAGCGCTCGAACACATAATCAAGCGGATTTGGATTTTGGCATGCCAAGTTGCTGGAAGGAGCCAAACAGGATTCCACTGCGAACGAATCAGTGGGCGCGTTGTAAGCAGGGAAGTTGTACTCACTGTTTTGCAGAAACTTTGGGCCATTCCACCAAATATCGCAGCTACTCAGCTCATTCGGATTGACACCTCGGCTAATGAGATCAGCAGGATTGTCGTTTGTATTGACATAATGCCAACTACATCCAGCTGTATTTTGACGAATTACATTTACTCTGTTTGATATGTAAGCTTGAAGTTTTGCTAGCTCAGTATTAAGCCATGCAAGGACAATTTGCGAGTCGCTGAATAAGCGAACATGCCTTATATTAATTTTAAGTCTGAGCGTAGTATGAGTCCTTGAAATTAATTTCGATAGCAACAGTGCTGCATTCAACTCAAGCCTAGGCACTGTCATGCCTTTCTTTTGGATAGGGTTGATTCGCGATTTGGAACAGAGTAGATGCAATATTGTTGTACCTGATGGGTTTGTGAGTCGCAGGTACACACAGCATCCGTAGGCTGTCTTACTCGAAGCATCTGCAAAGCCGATTAAATCTGCCGAGTCTGCATCTGAAATTCTAATGTTCCTATCTAATAGGATTGGCTGCATTGCAGCTAAATTTTTGGTAAATTGATACCATTCTTGCTGAACATTTGCGGGCGGACTTTCATTCCAGCCTGTGTTCAGTAGCCATAATTTTTGCATTATAGCCTTTGCTGTGACTACAATTGGGCTCACGAATCCCATTGGGTCATAGAATCTACCTATATAACTAAGAATGCTCCTTTTTGTAACCTTATTCATATTAAACGGTTCTGGAGTAGAGATAATGAAATGATCATCCTTTACATTAATTTGAAGTCCTAAAGCTTTCATGTTATAGTTATCCTTTTGTAAATCTAAACTATCAAAGTGCCTTTCGTTTGTTGGTATATTGTTCAACACATTTTCATCATTTGATGACCATTTGTGAGTGTTGAAACTACCCAATTTAAGCAAATCACGCAATTGGTCTCTGGCAGCAATAGTAGTTTCTAAATTATTGTTACAATAGATAATATCATCAACATAAAGATAATTTTTGATAATAGATGACGCTAGTGGGTATGAATTTTCATACCTATTTGCCAACTCATCTATGCAGCGAGTTGCTAAATAGCTTGAACTTTTCAAGCCATACGTAACCGTATCTAACCTAATACACTTGACTGGCTCTTCAGGATTGTCCCTCCATAAAATATTTTGAAGGGTAGTGTATTCAGGATTTATTTTAATATTTCTGAACATACGCTTAATATCTGCAGTAAATGTATATTTACCTAAGCGGAATAATAAAATTATATCAAATAATTCTTTTTGAACCACAGGTCCATTGAGTTGCAAATCATTTAGAGAAACTTTCTTGTTTGTTTTCATTGAACAATCAAAAACTGTTCGTAGCCTTGTGGTTTTGCTGTTATTATTAATAACTGCATGATGTGGCAGAAAATACACAGCATGTTTATTCAAATCATACAATTCTATATCAATATAATGACCATGACCAAGAGCTAGGTATTCATGAATAAATTTTTTATATTGCATGAATAAATCAGGATCAGCGTGCAATCTCTTTTCCAAATTTAAAAACCTTTTTAAAGCTAAGTGAAATGACTCACCAAGAGTATCGTTCACATGTACTAAAGGTAATTTTAAAGGCAGAGGAACCTCAAACTGATTATTAATTAATTTAACTGAACTTTGAAAAATATGTTCACAAAGCTCTTGCTCAGATGTTTGCTCAGTAAGTATTTCTGGGACCTTTTCGTTGGTCCAAAACTGGGCAAGTGTCTCATTGAGACTTAATTCACATTTTAATACTACTCTATTACAAGTCTGTTGTGATACCTTGGGTGGCAGATTTCCTCCTACAATGTGCCCGAAGTATGTGTTAAAGATGTATAGCTGTGTGTTACTAGGTTGCTGCAATGGATGCGCAGCATTCTGGGGCAGCACTGATGACTGCTTGCCTTGCCTTGGCAGGTCGATGCTCATGCACTGCTCGTTCGGTATCAGCGTCTGGAAAAACACATCAGCCCCTAATAGCATATGTATGTCACTAGGTACATTAAATTGGTCATCTGCCAATATAATGTTGGGCGGTATTACGACCCTAGAGACGTCAAATTTATTCTGAGGCAATTTGCATGTTATATCTTTCACTACATGACAAGTTACCATTGTCTTAAATGGTGATTTTAATGAATGGATTTCAATGGGAATGTTATATTTTACGTTACTTTTTTCATTAGCGATTCCAATAATACAAGTGTTACTTTGCAAGGGTGTTGAACCTAATAGCTGAACAACTTTGGAAGTTATAAAGGAAACCTGAGATCCGCTGTCCAGTAACGCCTTGATAACGTATTCGGTGCCATTCCTTGCTACGACCTTGATTCTAGCTGTGGGTAGAAGTACATTGTTATCAACATTGCCTGACAAGGTAACGGCTGGTGTGGTTTCACCTGAATTGCAGTGCAGCAGCGTGTTATGAGGCTTCTTGCACTCTGAGCACCGGAAGTGGAACCTACATTTTGCACCATGTGTACCTAAACAAATCACACACAGTTTTTGTTCTTTGGCAAACATCAGTCTATTATTTGCTGGCAATAGTTGATATTTTTTACAATTATATAATTTATGGTCATTACACTTACAGAAGATGCATGTTGCTCCTGCGGTGGCGACTGCTGTTACCTTCGTCGACTGTTGCTGCAAGTGAGAACCCTGTCCGGCATTTTCCAGTGCCAGAGCTCGCTTCTCAATATATTGCAGGAAATTTTCGAGGTTAGGTTGTACCCCTGGATCTCGGTCTAGCTGATAAGCTCTTGCAGTGATTCCATCTAATTTCCGAGAAAGAACACATAAAAGAATTGCATCCCAGTATTTAACATTTGAGTCAAGGTTTTTAATTGCAGCTAATTGTTGCCTAATAAATGATACAAAATCCCTCAAAGCACTAGCTGTTGACTTAATAATGTTACTTAAATCTAAAATGTTACTTATATGGTCATTTATAATCTTATATTTATTATTGTAGCGATCGTTCAGTAGTTTGCGAGCTTCACTATAACTTTCTGACGTTAAACTTAGATTTTTTATTAGATTATATGGTTCATCTTTTAAAAACGATCTCAAATAATAAAACTTTTGAACATGGTCAAGATTAACGTCATTGTGAATCAATGAGTCGAACAAATTAATGAATGGTACGTAATCAGTAAACTTACCATCAAATGTTTTTATGCAAATTGGTGGTAACTTTGTTTTATGGATTGCATCAAAATGCTTGGAGTGGCCAGTTGGGCCTATGTTATTATCGCGGGACCTTATTTGCTCGCTCAATGATGCCAAAATACTATAATAATTATTTTCTATTTGCTCGACATTTTCCTTGTCGGCAGCATCGAGATAAAGAATATCTTTACATAACGACTCGTATTCTTGAAAAGCAGATATGAGTCGATCACGTTTGTTGCCCAGTTCATCACAACTTATTTTGCTTAAATCAGAAACTTCTACGAAATTAAGTAATCTTGTGATCGTACCTTTCAAGTAGCCGCGTGAGGCGATTTTACGTTTTAATTCGTCATCCATTTCTAACAACTAGCGCACAACACTTGTTAATAATCACTACTTAGTAACTAATTATTAATTAAAGTCTCAACTAAACGCTTTAATAATGATTAGATTCGATGCGCGTGGACAGATCTTGAGGACGAATCGATCGAAGCCGCAAAATGGCGGATCCGGAAACTTCCTTTTCAACGACTTGGCGTCACTTGCTATCCCTTTTTCTCTCGTTCCGTCGTGCGTAATTCGCACTCTGCTCCACTGCGTGCAAGGATCGCGCGTTCCAGGCGCTTTTATGTAATATTTGTTGAATATTGCGATGCGTGTCGTCTCGCTCCTTCTTGCGGAATACCTTTATGTGTGCTGCTGCTGTGCTCTTCACACCTGCAGAGGTCACTCCGGCGATGACGATGAAATTGATCGTTAGGATGAGGACGTGATGGCTGCTTCTCTTTTCTCAAGATTGCTGCTGGGGTTGTCGAATCGATGGTATTGCGATTGTGTTGCGACAACCAAGCAGAAAGTGATGCAGACTGCGCCCGCTTGCGTTGCCAACCAAAATGGCTGCGACACGGTCGATGAAAATTTTTGCCAAACCTCTAACTCGCTTCTTCCGCAGCACCGCTGTTCTCCGCGAAGGACCAATGTGCAGCGGTGTAATAGGTGGTGGTTGCTGATAGGTGCTGGTAGCGTTGGTGCCGAGGAAAATAAATGAAAAGGCGGACCGATTCTTTTTCACATGTGTATTGGACCAGTGTCACAGTTGGAAGGGAAGTGTTGCCACAGATCACATATTAATTTACCTGTTAATTTTGGTGTTGCAATCTAATTACTTAAAATACCCAACAGACCGTCTGTCGCAATGTTTCAACGCCCTGGGGTTCGGAATCATGTACTTACAAAAACCAGGTTGTTCGTCGTGCTACCATGTATTTTAATAACTCGCCTTTAATTTAAATGCCTTCTATTTGAAACTATTACAATATCTAACACAATTATTTTTCGTTGAGTTTACGCACTAAAAATTGTGATGTAATTAATTCAAAATTAGGTGTAATTTCGCAGTTTTGACTTGGAAAGTGATTTTCACATAAGTACCTAATTAGTTTCTTTTAGTATATGTTTGTACATAATAGGTTTATTGTACCAACATTATGTGAACAAGTTTGCACATAATATACCAACATATTTATGTAAGCAACTACTAATTAATTATTATACTAAGAAATGATATTCTTATTATAACTTTTATTTCGGAAATCGGTGACTTTGGATAAGAATTAAAAAAAACGAACTAAATAAACAAATAAAATCAAAAACAAAAGGATTTAATTAAAAATTTATAACAATATAAATTTAAAATTTATTATAATTTCTTATTATTAAGTGTAACTTAAGGATTACTTCTTTTCTTTCTCTTTATTTATTTATTTCTCTCTTTTTTCGTTGGCTACATAATCAGCCTATAATGTTCCCACTGCTGGGACCTAGGCCTCCTCTTTGTGAGAGAGAGTGGGCCATAATCCACCACCCGGGCCCAGTGCGGGTTGGTAGATGGCACATGTCTTCGATTTTTTGATTCTAGGACATGTCTGTTTCTTCACCATTGTGTCCTTAACCGGTTGGGGATCAGCAGGTTTAGCATGACACTTTCTATTTCTACGAAGAATAGACAGTGTTTTTTCTATACAAAGACACATTTCGTTTCCCCATTTTTGACATCGCACCGTAGATATCTTACTATAATCTGTCATTTTGTCTTTCGTTTCTAACGATCTTTGTCTAGGTCCTCATAAATGTAGACAGACTATTTCAGAAGAATATTTCTTTCCAAACTGTCAAAATCACACTGACAACAAAATTTCTACTCGACGGCCACAAAGTTTATAAGATTATCTACAATAAATAATAGTTTAAAAAACTAAAAAACACGCTTTAAAAACCAAACTAAAAAAGGAGAAAATAATTTAATTCAATTAAAAAGCGTGGGGTGCTTTTTGAGGTATTTTTATAATCAATTAATGTCAAGCACCCCACGCTTTTTAATTGAATTAAATTATTTTCTCCTTTTTTAGTTTGGTTTTTAAAGCGTGTTTTTTAGTTTTTTATACTATTATTTATTTCCAATTTTTTAGTTCTGCTAACTACAAAAACGTGTTTTTTTATCTCAATTTTTTTTTAAATTATTAAATTGTCATCGGTCCTCCACAAGTTTACAAAGTTTCAATGAAATCTGACCGTTTAAAGTGGGTCAAAATCGCGCTCAAAGGAGTCGGTTACATACAAACAAACAAACAAACAAACATACAAGTGAAGCTAATATAAAGCGTGTAAAATCATGATTCGTTTAGAACGCATAAGTGTGATAATTAATAGAAGAACATAGCTATCTTCTCGTATTGTATTTCATTTAGTTAATAGTCATGTCTATTTTTCTGTCAACAAATCGGTGCTCGCACACACGGCTTAGCAAAGCCTGCTGTGGTGATGAAATAATTTGTACAAAATAAAATGCCTGTCAGAGTTCGAACCAAAGACCTATACAACTCGTAAATCGCGGCTGCTTCCACTGGGTCGCCACTGTTTTTCAAATTTATTTTCGTTTTAATATAGGTACAGAACATTCTACTCATAGGAGTCATCTATACTCCATTTGAAATAAGATTAGACATTTAAACAAACCTTTTTTACAGTCCGTTCAACCGATTCTGAGTTCTATACTGTAGGCATAGGGATGGCATTAAAAGCAAAAAAGTAGTTACAATACCAACTGTTTACTGCAGCTGCCATTTGTCATGCCACCAACGCAATAGAAGTCAAAATCAGTTGAAAGGACTGTAAAAAAGGTTTAGTTAAATGTCTAATCTTATTTCAAATGGAGTATAGTTTCAAAGTATAATTTTGGCGTGTAAAAGTGTTTTTTAAACCAATACATAAATGTATATCATTTTTCATAGTATATTTTATATTGAGGGACTAAACGAAGCCATAATATACCAGAGGTGGTTTGACTCCCGAGCGTGCGAGGGAGTCAATGAAACCGAGGGTTTAGTCTCGAGGTGCAAACTGTACTTTTCACTTTGGGTGCGAGAAAAATAGTCAATTTAGTACAAAACATTTAATAAATATTACTTACTAAAATAAAAATCACAAAAGATTTTTTTACTTGAAGCTAAATTGTACAATTCGAACTATTTGAAAAACCATGGAACTAAAACTCTCAACATTTTCGCAATGAAGATGGTGCCCACTCCACAGACAATAGTATATTTACTGGCTGTTTGAGTTTGTCTATGTCACATGAAGGAAATTAAAAAACTAATTATTTTTCACTCCCTAGAGACTAAAGTGGTTACTTTAGTCCCGCTTCATAGGGCTATATTGGCGTACTTTTAGAGCATGACAAGTTTAAAAATACTTTTATTTATTTATTGGCTCATACTACTACATACTGAACAAAGACAAATCTAAGTTGTTCAGTACATAAATAACTTTACTTCGAAAATCATTTTTATTTAGCACTAGCTTTTCACAGTGGCTTAACCCGCGTGGTGGTCCAAAATTATCCCACGGGACCGAACTTTCGGGATCAAAAGTATCCTGTATGTTATTCCTGGTTACAAACTATCTGTGTGACAAATTTCATCCAAATCCGTTCCGCCGTTTTTGCGTGATTGAGTAATAAACATCCAAACTTTCACATTTATAATATTAGTAGGATATAGTTGTAGTATAGTAGGATAAATAAATATATCGACATCTATGAAATGTTCGTTGTACATTTGTGTGAGATGCTGAAGATATTCACGGGAGAGATCGCAAAAAACAGAGAGGTCTGAACTTAGTTACCTACAGAAAACTTAAGGGCTTAAGTCCCGTTTGGTAGCGTAACACGGTCACTTTATGAACCGTACTGCTCATTAACGGCTTGTCTTGAAGATTTGAAAAATATATGATTTTGCTATAGATTCATATAGATCATTTTGCCGAGGGTACTTTTTTTGTATGGTTAATACTTTTGCTGTAATTTTTTTTTCCAACACGCAATATTTTGGCTTTTATTCCATACTCCTACTAAACGGCTTCGTTATTTGGAAAGAAAAAAAATACACTGAAAAATAGATACTTAGAGGTACCACAGAATCGCTAGAGCACAATTGTAAATTAATCAACATTTGCCAAGGAATATCCCCATTTTGAGATAAAGGCTCAGAGGTGCCCTGCGCGGGCGCAGGCGGCTGTCGAGCTTTAGCATTCAGACGGGAGATGAGGATACTATGGGCCTTAAAAACACAATCCTACATTACTCAATAAATTAGATCAATTAGTACCTCTCTCGCCATTCTTGTTTATCAACACAGTTCCGACTGGGTTTTACCCGTTATCATACTTAGTCATATATTTCGACAGCTCGCTGTCCACCTTGTAGGATGAGTAGAAAGTTCAACGGTTGCCCAATTGTGTCGGGTAAAAATTAGTTATGTTTTTTAAGAAGGTCATTTCGAATTATTAATTCACAAGGCTAACTAGTATTAAATATTGGTCTGGGCAACTTGTGTGAGTTAGACAGATAAAGATTACGAGGCTATATGCCTATGTAGGCTATTGGTTTCCGACCCCCTTATTACAAACCAGTTTCAAACCACCAGTTTTTTAATTAACAACCCAATTTCTATAAATGCAGTTATTTTTGTCAAACTGACAACTTATGGCTGATTCCTATAATTTACGCCCTGGGCGTCGGGAATCTCAGGCTGATTCCCGGCCACCGTAGGCGCGGGCTTGCGGACGTCGAGTAATGGGTAGCTCGCTGTCCGGTAAGGACCAAGCCCGGGTCGA
Organism: Antitype chi; assembly: GCA_947359405.1. Classification (NCBI taxonomy): domain Eukaryota; kingdom Metazoa; phylum Arthropoda; class Insecta; order Lepidoptera; family Noctuidae; genus Antitype; species Antitype chi. Next base: position 7,926,289 of record OX375836.1, read on the forward strand.
CGGCGCGTTGTGTTCCACGCGCGCCTCAAAGAGATGTCAGCACCAACTGGTGGGGTCCGCAAGGGCCGATGCCTGCCAGGGGTGCGGGTTGTTCGAAAGAGATACCGTGGCCCCTGGCACACATGCAACTGTGGGAACACGGGTGGGTTTTGATCTAATACAAAATTTCATCATCCTTGGTGTCAAAACAATGCATATTTATGCGATCGCAGCAATCGCGGTTGATTTGCTGTAATTTTTTGAAGAGTTCAGTTGTCTGTCTCCAAAATGCATCATTAAATGAGACCACACGGGTAGCACCAGCTTTCAAATATATTTTTTTAATCAAAATCGGTTCACCCAGTCGAAAGTTCTGAGCTAACAAACATTTTAAAAAATACAGTCGAATTGAGAACCTCCTCCTTTTTTGAAGTCGGTTAAAAATGGCAAATTTTGTTACGAACCAAGACATGATGTCACAATCTGTCTAGCTCCCTTCACGGATACTACCCGTGCTGATTAACATTAAGTAAGTCATGTTATTACAAACATTGTGTACTTACCACAGATTGTTACAGAAATACTTTAATGCACTAGCGTAAAGATTTTAAGATTAGATCTTATTAAAATATAATAATTATGAGATATTTTTTAATAACTAGCTAGCTAAATTTTAGACCCCGGCCTACCACTTCGCTTCATTTCAGTAGGTCCCAAATTAAAACTACAGTTTTCTTTTGGGATTTTTTTTTTTTTTATCTACTTTAGTATTTTTATACTATTTCATTCATACATACACTCATGCATTCTTCACATGGGGTTAGGCAGTAACTACAGAAAGTCATCTGTTACGATCTTTACATACGTTAGTTATCGATAGGTACTTATTTAAAAAAAAAATGTGGTGACGGACGGTAGAAATTGACAGAATAATTCTCAATACATAGTAAGAACCTACTAATGCTCATTTCTGTTCCATACATTGTGACCGCGTAGGTATTGCACTTTTCTATGAAATAGCAGTTTTTTTTTTTGTATAATTGACGAAAAATGTCTATGCTAGAGAGTTTAGAATCACATGCTGAATACATAGTTACAGTTTGCACACTGGTATTTTTTACACGCTTTATATTAGCTTCACTTGTATGTTTGTTTGTTTGTATGTAACCGACTCCTTTGAGCGCGATTATGACCCACTTTAAACGGTCAGATTTCATTGAAACTTTGTAAACTTGTTGAGGACCGATGACAATTCAATAATTAAAAAAAAAAATGAGAAAAAAAACACGTTTTTGTAGTTAGCAGAACTAAAAAATTGAAAATAAATAATAGTTTAAAAAACTAAAAAACACGCTTTAAAAACCAAACTAAAAAAGGAGAAAATAATTTAATTCAATTAAAAAGCGTGGGGTGCTTGACATTGATTGATTATAAAAATACCTCAAAAAGCACCCCACGCTTTTTAATTGAATTAAATTATTTTCTCCTTTTTTAGTTTGGTTTTGAAAGCGTGTTTTTTAGTTTTTTAAACTATTTTTTCCTGTATGTTGCTCAACGATTTTTCTCGGAACAAATGTCTTCTTCTCGATACGTGTCTTTCTTGATAAGGCTTGTGACACACGACATCCGTTTCCTGAACTTGTTAATACTTTGACATTGATCTTAGAACGAAACAGCGCAAATACGCAAAAATCAAAGTCACCCGTGGGTGTACCCTTATTTGGCTTTTAACTCTATTTATTTAGCTTAGAACATTAAGTTAGTCAAGGACAAGGTTGCTTTTTTTTTGGTCATCATCATGGCTAGCCTTAGCCCAATTATGTGGGGATTAGCTTCCAGTCTAACCGATGCAGTTGAATACCAGTATTTTACATGGAGCGACTGCCTATCTGACCTTCACAACCCTTCACTACGGAGTAGCACGATACCCTTTGGTAAGACTGGTGTCCAAAATCTTCCGCCTTATACTTAGTACCTACATAAACATTACACTTACATTCCTCAAATAGAAATTCAGGACCCTACTACGTTCAGCATTTCGTTCGTTAGTTCGTTTTTTAACCGACTTCAAAAAGAAGGTTATCAATTCACATGCTTTAAAAAAAAAAGTATTTTCGGGCATAACTCTGTCATATATAAACGGATTTGCAAAGTTCTGTTTTTCTTCGAAAGGGATTTATCCCGAAATAGTCCCATTTAAATTTCATATAGATCTGATGATGTGTTTCGGAGACAGACAACGGAACTCTTCAAAAAATTACAGCAAATCAACCGCGATTGCTGCTATCGCATAAATATGCATTGTTATGACTTCAAAAATGATTAAACGAACTGGTGTGGGGTAGGTACTATAACTAAAAAGTGAAAAATAAAAACTTTTTCCCAAAAAAAAAAACAACCGACTTCCGGAAAAACACTACAAAGTGAACTTTACTTTAATTTCGGAAGGCGGTGACAAAAAAATAAAACACATACCTAGGTATCCATAGTCGCCGACTTCCGAAATTAAAGTTATTTTTCACTTTCTAGTGTTTTTTCGGAAATCGGTTGTTTTTTTTTTGTAACTAAGTATATTTTGATCTAAAAGAGTATCCGTAGAGTTTCTAGCCCGTTCTTCTCAATATTTACCTACTTACCTACTGAACTTGGGAATGAGCAACTATAATTCATCCTTCTGACTGACCGACGTCTTGACAAATTAAAAGCGTCTGCAATTTGTTTATATAAACTAATATTACAAACTCAAAACCTTTTGGACCTATTTCAAAAATTCTTTCACCATTAGAATGCTACATTATCTCTGAATAACAAAGGCTACATTCATTATTAGAAAAGTTAGGGATCTCACCCGTGCGAAGCCGGGACGGGCCGCTAGTTTGAAATAAATGCTTTTGTTTGAGTTGTCACGCAGGGGTGCGGGTTGTTCGAAAGAGATACCGTGACCTCTGGCACACAGACAAATAAGGGAACACGGGTGGGTTTTAGTAAGTAAAAGTCTGACATGCCTCCTCCTCCACCCAGAGCGGGAGAAGTTATTTGATGACACCTACCTATCATATATTATATTTATACAAACCTAATACAAATGATTAATCAAAAGCAAAATTTATTTTGAAAATCCCGGGATTAACAATTCTTAGCGGTGACCAGAATACGGACGCCGCGCGGCGCCGCGCTAGAATAAGGCCGCGCGCTGCCGTGAACGCGGGCGAAGGGGTAGCGGGCGGAGCTACGTCTCCGCTTCCCCTGCTTCACCTCCTGTAATACCTAAAGATTTGCTTATTACAGCGCCTTAACCACAAAAAAAAAAAACGCTAGCGACCACAGCGCAGTCACTAAATCGTAATTTAATATACAATTTGTATACCTTGCCCGATACAAAAAGGCACTGCAATAGCAAGGTAAAAAAATATTTAGAAAAAATATGTTACTGATGTCACCACTTAAGTACCTACCATAATTACCAGAATTTCATTATAAGATCAACAAACCCGCGCTGGTAATTGATGAAAATGATCACCAAGCGGCCATCCATTAATTACGTTACTCGTTAGGGGGGGAGGGATTAATGTGACATTGTGTGACAAGGGACAGGGGGGGTTAAAAGCTTTGTGACGTCACATGTTAAAATCTAAAATATTAAAATTCGTAATTTATATGTAAACCATAAATTTAAAAATATTACTAACTCATTCTATATATTTTATAAGGCCTATGTAGATTATTTTTAATTTAAATAAAAAAATTTGGAAAAACTGCTGTTTTAATCTAATTATGTACCTACTTCTAAATATAAAATTGAAAAATATGTGACGTCACACCCTTGTGTGACGTCACCTATTTTGCCCCTTGGGGAGGAAGGAATTCATAGTTACAGTTTGCGCACTGAATAAATACTGTTCCTGTATAGAATTTGTGAATATAGAATTTGTGCGAGCAGTGCAACTAGTGTACAAAGGAAAAATATTTTTTTTTTTTTTTCTGTACGTAAAAATTCTATACGTTCCTCCAATAACAAGATGTCGTTACGGGTTGTCAGAAGCCCGAATATCTGACAACCAGTCAACCAAGAGGTATCGTATTACCCAATAACTGGGTTGTGTAGGTCAGATATGCAGTGCATGTAAAATACTATGCTATTCAGCTGACTTAAACTTGAATCTGACCTCAACATAGTTGGGCAAAGGATAGGCAGATGGTGATGCCTCAAATAACAAGAAGGATCAATAGTCCAATGCTTATCACACAAAATATTCGTCAGTTACGGCGCGGAATCGACCTGATGCCCCATTTCACTAACCTTGTGCGGCGAGAACGCAACCCGCATACCAATTAGTTACGATACGTATGCGGACTTGCGATACTGAGCCTAAGTGAGTGTGAAGTGAAATAATTTGTACCATTATGTACTAGCAGAACTTGCGATTTAATTGAATTAAAATAGCCTGCTCATTATTGGTTTAGTAACACACGGAGGTTAGGCAACTAACCGCGGCTATTTTATTACGAGACTCCGTGCTTCGGTTTCCCGATTATTCCGTCCCTTTGCTGAGACACAGTAGTCCTCTCTGGGAGCGGGCCGTAATCCACCACGCGTCACAATTCTTCGAATTTTTGGCTCTAAATATGACCGGTTTACTCACGGTGTTTTACTTCACCGTTTTCAAAGCAGTGATCTATATAAAAAAGTCCTGACTGACTGACTCATCAACGCCCAGCCCAAACCCTTGAACCTAGAAAGCTGAAATTTAGCACAGAGGTTGCCTTTATAATGTAGACAAGGATTAAAAAAGGATTTTTCGAAATTCAACCTCTAAGTGAATGAAATAGGGGATGAAAGTACCGCGCGGGCGAAGCCGCTGACTAGCTACTGATTAAATCATTTACACAAATTAAAGGGCTGGGTTTGAACCCACGACCAACAGCTGGTAAGTCGCAGCCATTATCACTTTGCTACCACTGCTCTAAGTCATTCCAGGTAGTCAGAAACCCGAAAGTCAGACAATATTCTTGCCAAAGGATATCAGTTACCCAGTAACTGGGTTGTGGAGGTCAGAGTGGTATTCAGCTGCATCCGTTAATACAGGAAGCTGACAGCAACATAGTTAGAAAATGCTAGGCAGATAATGATCATTTTTGGTGACGTAGATTCAATTTTCATTTTACAAAAGAGGGCAATCCGCGCAATCTATAAAATGGGGCCTCGCGAGTCTCTTAGAAGCAAATTCAACGAAATTTATGTACTAACTCTTCCTTCTTTTTATATCCTAGAAAATATCTTGTATGTTCGCAAAAACTCACGTCTTTTCAAAAAAAGATTCGATTTCCATAATCTAAATACCTATACGCAGTAAAGATGAAATTGTGATTCCAAAATTTAGATTAACTAAAACTAGCAAGTCATTTCTAATAAACAGTATCTGGTTCTATAACAAGTTGCCAAAGTCGGCTACAGAACTTAGCGATGAAAAGTTTAAAACTCATATCAAACGTGTCTTTATCAAAAATGCATATTATAAGATAAAAGACTACGTTGAAGACAGGGAAGTTTGGCATTAATTCCTTCTGCATTTATGTAGCTTCCCTGGTACCTCATTAACAGCATAACTATGTGAAAGTCTATTAGCTGCTCCCAAATTACAATGTAGGAAACACTTAAGACTCAAGATATAAGGACATTGAGACTGAGATCAGACTATGAACGTTCTTAAAATTATGAGAATTGCCCCGTAGGTAAGTATTAAAGGTACCTCTTTTACATACATGGAGCCTACAATATTTTGACCGCTGCTTGAGCGAGAAAATCGCTGATATAGCTGTCGCCCCATCGGCAGTGGAACAGCATGTCGATTCTGTATCAATCTCACCGGGTGAAGTGAGGGTGGAGTGAGCTGTCAGTGTCATTCCACCTGATGCTAGGGATGTGCAAGCATTACATTTACAATCATAATCGAGAATTAATAATATTTTTTATCAATCATAATCGAGATTTAAATAATATTTTTTATCAATCATAATCGAGATTTAAATAATATTTTTTAGCTAATTCTATTGATAGTTTTATTACGATTTCAAAGCTAAGTATCATACATTACTAAATTGGGGGGTTTTTCAAATCAAATAGCAAAACAGAAATTCAGTCAGAAACTCAATGTTGTTTCGTTCTAATTTTTCCTAGACTAGACCTTATATTGCCTGAGGTGCGAGAGCGCATCACGCACGAACAATAAATATAAATAGAATAAAATAAACACATCTTGAAGATAGCGTAGGTCTACTAATGCTAATGCGAATCGATATTTTTAGTTTTTATGAACCCATTGTAAATGGTTTATTGTTTAACAAACGCAATCCCATGGCCTAATCGCGGTCTGTTTTGGAGAAGCGATTGTCGATCGAGTCCAGTATCTAAAGACTGCGCAACGTTCTTCAGCGTTGGTATCAAACCCTAAACTTATTGAATGAGACGATATATCCGAGTGTGTCAATTCATCGAGTGCGAGTGCTAGTGTGCCTGGCTGACGGACCATAGCATTAAATCTCACACAAACTATGTGGGAACCCATCTAAACGATTTATGAATATCAGTAATTTAAGTAAAAAGATGTGCGAATTATTATTCCAATATTTTAGTGTACTATATCTACCTATCATCATCATCGTACTAATACCTACAAAACTCAACTGACACTAGCGCGTCCCGTAGTACCTATGGCTTCGAGAATATGGTGGAGTGATTAAAGATCACGCCGCATTTGCGCGTAAGGCACTGAAAAGCAAATACAATACCAACGTCCAATATGTAGGTAGGTACCTACTAACATTTTATTGTAGATAGATTGTCAATAATAAAAGAATATAATAATCATTCATCATCATTTTGATAGGTACTACCTATGTCAACATTCAACAGTTCAAATGACACTCGCGCAGGTGCTCACTTCACTGCGCTGAAATAGTATTATGAATCGGGTGCAGTGATCCCCCGCGCATGCGCTCTTTTTAGCATTAACGTTATCCCGAATGCCTCCTCTCGCCTACTCTGGGCCGGTGCACTGTTGGTTGGCATAGCAGACCTCAGTGCCCGAGTACCTACCTATGTACTTACGTGCTTATAGTTTTACCAAGTAGGTGCTTCTTCAGCGGTCTTCATTGATGCAACATATTTATGGATAAGAATTCAGGCCGGTCCATTCAGACGATTCGATTCTATTTTACTTAAACCGTCTGGTCCCCCCTTGATACCTACCTACTTAACACTACTCGTTGTCAATAATCAAAGGATATTCATCAAATCATCATCATCAATACTACATCAAGTTTATTAAATTTACTGACATTCGTGTAGCGTGCGGCGCGCGCACCTTCGCTTCGCGGCATCTCACGGTGGTGTTGCTATGGCAACAGCACGGTGAGAAACTACCGCGCGGTAGCCGCACTCTCACTTCACGCGATTCTAAAATCGGGTGAAGTGATAGTGACGTCATGGGCCACATTCCGAATTAGAAAAATAGCGCTGTGAGCGATCGTCAATAATTGGCGTTCCGAGATAGATATCACGATTATGACTGCTAACAACGGTAATTTTTGGCAACAATACGGAACGCTCGTGAACGTGCTCACTCAATGCTAGAACCTATTACGGAAGCACTATAATATCTAAGTAAGCTAAAGATATGATACGATTCAAAACCAAACACCACCAGTAATGGATATTATCGTAACTCGGAACGTAGCCATTGTCATCACATTCGATTTTTTAAACTCTTAGCCTTTGACATTGACGCCTTCTATTTATTTCAATGCTTTCAGATTTTTTTATGTCTAAATCCAACCGTTTTTTGCTCATAATTATAAAGTCAGTTTAGTGCCTCCATTTTGCATTAAACAGTTGTTTTATTTACGACAAACATTTATAGGTACTTACCAAGTCATTTAAATGATAACGTGTCACACATGCGCACTAAAAACATTAGGACAATACAATAACAACGTATAATAACAACTTCTGACCATTCATAATATTGGATCATGGTTTTTTATGACTTTGAGAAAAATGTAATAAACTTTGGACGCGCGAGGCCGCTCAGTATCTTTTTAGTATTAACGATATCCCGAATGCCTCTCGCCTACTCTGGGCCAGTGCACTGTTGGCATAGCAGACCTCAGTTCCCGAGTACCTACCCGCGTGCTTACACCACTGCTGTTGAAGATAGGTTTACCTAGTAGGTGCTTCTTCATTGAAGCAACATCTTGATGGATAAGAATTCAGGCCAGTCCATTCAGACGATTCGATTTTATTTTACTTAAACCGTCTGTTCCCCCCTTGATACCTACCTACTTAACTACTCGTTGTCAATAATCAAAGGATATTCATCAAATCATCATCATCAATACTACATCAAATTATATTTACTGACATTCGTGAAGCATGCGGCGCGCGCACCTTCGCTTCGCGGCGGTATCTCACGGTGATGTTGCCATGGCAACATCACGGTGAGAAACCACGCGCGGCTAGCCGCACTCACTTCACGCGATTCTAGAATCGGGTGAAGTGATAGTGACGTCATTGGCCACATTCCGAATTAAAAAATAGTGCTGCGAGCGCTCATCAATAATTGGCGTTCCGAGATAGATATCACGATTATGACTGCTAAGAACGGTAATTTTTGGCAACAATACGGAACGCTCGTGAACGTGCTAACAGTGCTCACTCAATGCTAGAACCTATTACGGAAGCACTATAATATCTAAGTAAGCTAAAGATATGATACGATTCAAAACCAAACACCACAAGTAATGGATATTATCGTAACTCGCAACGTAGCCATTGTCATCACATTCGATTTTTTAAACTCTTAGCCTTTGACATTGACGCCTTCTATTTATTTCAATGCTTTCAGATTTTTTTATTTTATTAAGTGTTCAGTGTGTTCACAAAGATTTATTAAAATACCAATACCAACCAACCATACCAATTTATTGAAATACCAACTTAATATAACTTAGTAATAACCATGTAATAACAATATAACTGCATAATTATGACATGTAGTCACTATGGGTGAAATGTATTTGTGTGTACGTACTTATACAGTGCCTGAAATAAAAATGTTTTTTTTTTTTTTGTATCACATGAGAAAAAAAAATGCTAAATCATTTTTTCTACTGAGCGTGCTGCTTCCCGGGGGTCAACTTCATGATGCCGCGAACAGAGCGTCATTTGATGTGTGGACTGCATGCACGCCGCCACCGCGTCCAGCTGGAAAGAATGGTAAGAGTTTTTTACTAAGAATTTGATCAATTTCATTCCTATACTCATCAGACTATATCTTTTTTTTAAATCAATTGAACCACATAAAATGTAATTGACTTTATTATCAGAATCCTGCAGCTAATGTAGTACCTACTTTCAAAAACTATAACAGTGTGACTTATTTATAATACAATAAAAGATCAGTGTCTTATCCAATCCAAATAAATCAAATGGGCCAACATTATTCATACATTTTGAGTAAATTGTAACTCGTTATTTGCAACATTTCTTAACTCCATGCCTGTTCTTGTCCCAATTTTTTGGGTGTAATAAGTTTATTAAAAATTGTGTGAAATAATGAAAATTTACCTCAGACCGCCACGATTGACTAACAGCCAAGATTGATATGATTAATAAGAGACGGTGTTCTTTAATTGTCTACAGTTCCTTAGCAGCTGCTGGGTCCAATAGGCTCATCTGCCGAGAGATAGAATTGTATCAGAATAATAAAATTCACAGGTGTATTTTGATTTTTTCTGATCCCTATGTTGTCCTTCTGCTAGGAAAGGTTTCCCCATACTTCTTCAGATTTACTAATGTTGTGCCCTCTCCGTATAGTAGGTATGTAAGTATATCTTTTAATGTTTATAGCTTCATGCCAAAAACTTTGGTATGGTGAACCTGATGTAAAGGATGTGGTAAGGGATTCCCTCTTGGCGTCTTATTATTTAAATTAGTACCATTGACAGGGTCAAACTGATCATCATATTATTAAGATGACTCACTAACTCCTCTCCCATCAGCATTGAGCTACAACAAATTACACTTAAATTAAAATTGACATACTATGCTTAGTTAGATGAAGAAAATATTTTACATAAAGTTCTAATAACAGAAAATATATCAGACAATTATAACCACACTGATGAGATTAATGACTGGCAAATAAATAAATAAAAAACAGCTTGATTTATTATAATTAATATGGCTGGTCCAAATGCTAGGAAATGACAACCTTATTGTTTCTATATAAATAGAACAGGGAATTCTGTTTGTAAAAAACTATCATTATATCACACAAATACTTACAAAACTGAAACATATAAATCAAAAGTGGCTGCAACCAGTTTCTTTTTTTCTGCCAACTCAGGCATATTCTAATATCAAAGGCACTGCACTCAGTTATCTGAAAAACAAGTTTGTTTTAAAAATTATTCACATTAATAGCTTTTAAATACTTAATTATAATATCAGTCTTACCAGACAGACGGGCATAATAAGCATGGTTTTTATGTTTCATTTTTCCGAATATAGGTAGTCATTAAAATCACTATTATTATTCTGATAGATATCTGAAAAAAGCCATGTATAAATTAGTACCTATTCTATAAACTATGTTGACAGGCTTGTTTTACATTTAAATGTAGTAAAAAAGTGGCCAATAATATTTGCCATTTTTATGGAAGTGCCAGTCAGCCTAATTAAATTTGCCACTCATACATAGCCAGTCTGCCCAAATAAAAGCAATGCTGGCAAGGAAAACTCAAGTGGATTGGATTTAAATGAACTATTTTTACAAGATTAGCACATAGTTAATGATAACTTACGAACCTTCGTGAACTTTTCATGACTATTCCTGTGGTAACTTTCTCGGCCTAAGACAACGAGGGACCAACTTTGAGCCAATACTTCTCATTGATGTATCTTTTACATAGTGCTTCTGGCACAACACACATTGTGCATCAGTTGTTGTACATCTTGCACGGTCAGAAGGTCTCACTACGGATGCAAACTTTTAAAAATCACTGGGAAGAACTTTTAAAAATCACTTTGCTAAAGTCAGCAACAAAACCGAAATAAATAATGCCGCCAAAATTTGACAGTAACATTTATGAAAAATTGTCTATGGTTTTTCCTAAACAGAGGATTACAATTTTTTAGATTTTTAACGTTCTAAGGAACGAACCTATAATGGTTCATTATTAAATTTTAAGACAGGTTAACGAATTTTTAACAACACAAATTATCTGACAGACTCACATTAACAGTACTGAAAGATGTCAAATCCAATATTCTTATAATGTTAGTTCCGTAACTCGCCACATTTATGCTCTTTTCTGGCTGTTGATGTAGTTGTTTTTTTATTTTATTGCCATTTCATTTACATTCCAAGCAACTAATCTGAGTGTAACAAATAACCGGTGTTAGCAAAAAGTGACAAATTTCAACGGAATTCATAAGATTATTTATTCTACGTTCCATTGAGATTACAGTAGTCACTTTTTCTGTCCGCAACGCTTTTAGTCCTATATATTCAATGTACTCTGTGGTCCGCACGACACGAGCCACTTGTGTTGCCAACACAGGTGGCTCGCACCGCGCGTTGTAAAGTTCAAGTAATGAATGATTGAATTCAGTACCTTCGTTAGTGACAATTTTAGTAATGTTAAGAATTATGTAATACTACGATATACAAATAAATACAAAAACAAAAGGAAACTTAAGCGTCAAAGTATTCGTCCGCATCGCTGTCATCAGGAAACATGCCCAGAAGACATGCAGCATTGCCACGTTGGATGGCAATCCTAATTCTTTGGCCAAAGAACGACCCAGCCCTCTGATCACGTGAAGTGTCGACCAGCCCCGGCGAGAAATTTCCTTAAAGACGAGACGTGCACTCGAGCCCCATGACCCGAACGTTTTGACCTCAAACGGCTCAAAACTGTGGTTACCCATAAGGTTACAGTATTTACGCCGCTTGAGGGTCTCAGCAACCGACGCAGCGGCGCCAGCACAGCCCGCCATGCTAGGAACATGGGATGGCGCAAGGGTGTCAACACAGGTTGCGTCCCACATCAGAGGTCTTCCCACCTTCCAAGGCAATAACGTCATGCCGTCTGGTCTCTTCCCATCGTCACGTATCAAGCCGTTTGGTTCTAATACCGCTGGTACGCCGGCGGTGACAAGGGCTCGACGAATAATATCGTTGATGCTGGCATGGCGTGCTATGCGACCTGCGCTCTTGCAGCAGGACAGGCCATGGTGCCCGAGACTGTCGACAGTTTCACCGAGTGACACCGATGCGGAGCAACACAAGATGCACCCAAGTGGAGATACGTAGCGAGCCGAAACTATGAGTCATCCATCATAGTGCCTATGATGAATGACGGGAGTGCCTGAAGCCACAAGCCTGACTCCCATTCTCCCACAGCCAGCAGACGGGCACGCTCAACAGTATTAGGTGACGTATTTGGTAAATACGTCACCTAGGGTATTCCGTATAATACTGCAGAGCGGCACGTCCCACCGTCTCTGGGAGGACGGGTTGTCAGGTAAAACCGTATTGGGACAAGCCATTTTCCAAACGTTCAAAGTATCGGTCAAACACAGTAGGTACCTTCTTCAAAATCGACCAGTGAGAAAGATAAAATATTTCTGGTTTATCCGTACTGTCGACCGAGGAGAGGAAGACCACCCAGGCGAATGGGAAGTGTGGCTTGCTGCCACGCTCGGTCGTCCAGGGCCACATTTAGGATTGAAGTTAGTGTATTTCTTATAATTTGGTCTACTTTTTCTAAAAGTTGTGAATGCTTCCGTTGAATGAATACTAATTTTAAAAAGTCGTTCCGAAACATCATTGAAAATTTTAATTTTCTCCTCAATAAACGTTGGAAAGGATTCGTTGAAAATTGGACACCCTAAGAGGTGAAGAGAGTTTATTTCCGTAATTTATTTTCAAAACATCCATTACTAAACTTCATCATCTGTCCGTGGTGGAAATTGTGTGTCTATGGGACATTCCGCTACAAACAAAAGTAGATGAATTCGTACGTAATTACTTCTGACCTAAAATTAATTACCCGTAAAGCATTTGTTTTTCAATATTTTATCTTTTAGAGAGTTAGAACAAAAAATCTCCATTGTAGGGAAAACCATAAACAATTTCTTATGAATGTTATTGTCAAATTTTGGCGGTTCTCGACTCGAAGTATACAAAACTTTTTAGTTTCCCGCAATTACACTTTTATTATCGGTTTTTAGTAAAGTTAACGTTGATTAATTTCCGATCTTACCTTCCAAGTGATATAAAAGTGTTATTTTGCATTAGTAGTACAAGATGTAGGTACAACAACTGATGCACAATGTGTGTTGTGCCAGAAGCACTATGTAAAAGATACATCAATGAGAAGTATTGGCTCAAAGTTGGTCCCTCGTTGTCTTAGGCCGAGAAAGTTACCACAGGAATAGTCATGAAAAGTTCACGAAGGTTCGTAAGTTATCATTAACTATGTGCTAATCTTGTAAAAATAGTTCATTTAAATCCAATCCACTTGAGTTTTCCTTGCCAGCATTGCTTTTATTTGGGCAGACTGGCTATGTATGAGTGGCAAATTTAATTAGGCTGACTGGCACTTCCATAAAAATGGCAAATATTATTGGCCACTTTTTTACTACATTTAAATGTAAAACAAGCCTGTCAACATAGTTTATAGAATAGGTACTAATTTATACATGGCTTTTTTCAGATATCTATCAGAATAATAATAGTGATTTTAATGACTACCTACCTATATTCGGAAAAATGAAACATAAAAACCATGCTTATTATGCCCGTCTGTCTGGTAAGACTGATATTATAATTAAGTATTTAAAAGCTATTAATGTGAATAATTTTTAAAACAAACTTGTTTTTCAGATAACTGAGTGCAGTGCCTTTGATATTAGAATATGCCTGAGTTGGCAGAAAAAAAGAAACTGGTTGCAGCCACTTTTGATTTATATGTTTCAGTTTTGTAAGTATTTGTGTGATATAATGATAGTTTTTTTACAAACAGAACTCCCTGTTCTATTTATATAGAAACAATAAGGTTGTCATTTCCTAGCATTTGGACCAGCCATATTAATTATAATAAATCAAGCTGTTTTTTATTTATTTATTTGCCAGTCATTAATCTCATCAGTGTGGTTATAATTGTCTGATATATTTTCTGTTATTAGAACTTTATGTAAAATATTTTCTTCATCTAACTAAGCATAGTATGTCAATTTTAATTTAAGTGTAATTTGTTGTAGCTCAATGCTGATGGGAGAGGAGTTAGTGAGTCATCTTAATAATATGATGATCAGTTTGACCCTGTCAATGGTACTAATTTAAATAATAAGACGCCAAGAGGGAATCCCTTACCACATCCTTTACATCAGGTTCACCATACCAAAGTTTTTGGCATGAAGCTATAAACATTAAAAGATATACTTACATACCTACTATACGGAGAGGGCACAACATTAGTAAATCTGAAGAAGTATGGGGAAACCTTTCCTAGCAGAAGGACAACATAGGGATCAGAAAAAATCAAAATACACCTGTGAATTTTATTATTCTGATACAATTCTATCTCTCGGCAGATGAGCCTATTGGACCCAGCAGCTGCTAAGGAACTGTAGACAATTAAAGAACACCGTCTCTTATTAATCATATCAATCTTGGCTGTTAGTCAATCGTGGCGGTCTGAGGTAAATTTTCATTATTTCACACAATTTTTAATAAACTTATTACACCCAAAAAATTGGGACAAGAACAGGCATGGAGTTAAGAAATGTTGCAAATAACGAGTTACAATTTACTCAAAATGTATGAATAATGTTGGCCCATTTGATTTATTTGGATTGGATAAGACACTGATCTTTTATTGTATTATAAATAAGTCACACTGTTATAGTTTTTGAAAGTAGGTAATACATTAGCTGCAGGATTCTGATAATAAAGTCAATTACATTTTATGTGGTTCAATTGATTTAAAAAAAGATATAGTCTGATGAGTATAGGAATGAAATTGATCAAATTCTTAGTAAAAAACTCTTACCATTCTTTCCAGCTGGACGCGGTGGCGGCGTGCATGCAGTCCACACATCAAATGACGCTCTGTTCGCGGCATCATGAAGTTGACCCCCGGGAAGCAGCACGCTCAGTAGAAAAAATGATTTAGCATTTTTTTTTTCTCATGTGATACAAAAAAAAAAAACATTTTTATTTCAGGCACTGTATAAGTACGTACACACAAATACATTTCACCATTGATATATATGTTACACTAGATAAGCAATTACCGTGCCAAGACGTTGCTACTGGACATAAGGCCACAGCCATATGCGTAGCTAACGTCAGTTCAGTGCTCTGTTTGGCGCCAACCGAATTGAACCGAGAGACACGCGCCAAAAAATATCGCCAAAATGGGTAAATGCGTAGTGAAAGACCGCGATTCAAGATCACAAAAACATAATAAATTAACCGGAATTACTTTCCACACGAAAGTTTATTGTTTCTGTGTTTATATCAACGAAAAACGCATTTAAAATAAATAAAATGTAGAATTTTGTAAATTAGGTGCAGTGTTACCATTAAAAACTTAATTCCAGTTTCCCACCTTTGGGGGAGTTTTTCTTTTATAAAAGTATATTTTTTAAGTTTTTAATTTATGGAATAAGTGATTTTTTTAATAATAACAACGTTGCAGGGTGCCTAAAGATGCAGCACGCCGTGATAAATGGGTGGACAATATCATTTTTACGAATATAACAGAACAAGTCGTTGGATATATTTCCGGCTATGTTGTTGACAGAGTTGGTCAAGATCTTTCTTTTTTTTTAGGGTGGGAAATCATCAAATAACTTCTCCCGCTCTTGGTGTCAGACTTTTACTGACTAAAACCCACCCGTGTTCCCTCAGTTGCCTGTGTGCCAGGGGTGACGGTATCTCTTTCGAACAACCCACACCCCTGGCAGGCATCGGCTCTTGCGGACCCCACCAGTTCGGCGCACCACGACACATGGCACGCCGTGACCACTCCAGGAACCAAGTAACATAAGGGTCCCAGACGACCCCATGTCTGGCACCCTTGGTCCCCCTGCGACGGGTCAGCGCAGTGGCCCGGCCGCCTACCACTTTTCGGCCGCAGGGGATAGGGAGAGCGGCCAACGCTATACCGACACTCCTCTTCCCCTGCGGCCCCACCGCGTCCACTATCAAACGGTGGCGGCCCCCACGGAAGGGAAGAGCGATACTCAGAAGTACCGGCATTTCTCCTCCGCCGCAGCCTGTAACCCTCAGCCGCGATGCCTTCCATTCGACATCGCGGCCCGCCTCAGTTGCGGCGTACCTCACCGCAACCTACTTTTTGGCCGCTACGTCGTCGTCGTCGGCTTGGAAGCAAAAGCACTAACGAGCGGCCCCACCTTGGGGTTCCTCTTCGCTTCACCGTGGGAGCGAACCATAGCTACTGAGCCCCCCTGCAATGACAATGCGGGAACCCACTGGGGGGGTGGTCAAGACCTTAAATGTGAAATATGCATCAAAGCTTTATTAGCTACAGAACTCAAGTGGTTTCACAAACTAATAAATATAAAAGATAATGGAGGATTATGTTACCCATCGGAATATGTACGAGTTGCGAAAGCATTGTAAGACATGCCATAACACTTTCCGACACCAAGTCTTTGTCTCCTAAATTTGGCCTCTTGATATTAGCTACAAAAACTTTAGAAAAATTCAAAGGAAACAAAATATTAAAAGAATTTGCGATACACCCGGGAGATCATTTATCATCAATACAAGTTGATCATTCCCTTTTTATTAATAAATGCCATCATTTATAAATACTTTAAAAGTAAGATTATATCATGAAAGCAAAATATTCACTCAAACTTACAAAACGGCGTCTAAAAGGCAATTGTATACAAAATTAATGTCACATAGCGGAGTATGATTTCCTTACTAATAAATAAACAATATTCAAAAAGCAAATGTCTTCATTATTTTCATTAGTTAGAAACTTCTAATACACATCCAATAAGAAATACATAATAAATCAATAAATTTCAAAAATAATTTAACTTAACGTTTAACGTTTTTTTTATGGCTAAAAAGATGGGTATAATTTCGCAAGGGTAGGCAACCCCATTCCGCCATTGCATGTTTATATTGCGGTCTTTGTCTAATCTAAGCGACGGTATTATTCTTGTGACTTGTGTAAGTGAGACAGATATATGTTTACTTTTAAATGTTTAGTGGTTTCAAAGCTACGTCGTCGCGTTTAAATAGTGGTTACACTTTTTTGACGCATTTTATTGAGGTTTGCTTCTCTAGTTATTTAACTCAATGCATTTCACCCATAGTGACTACATGTCATAATTATGCAGTTATATTGTTATTACATGGTTATTACTAAGTTATATTAAGTTGGTATTTCAATAAATTGGTATGGTTGGTTGGTATTGGTATTTTAATAAATCTTTGTGAACACACTGAACACTTAATAAAATAAAAAAATCTGAAAGCATTGAAATAAATAGAAGGCGTCAATGTCAAAGGCTAAGAGTTTAAAAAATCGAATGTGATGACAATGGCTACGTTGCGAGTTACGATAATATCCATTACTTGTGGTGTTTGGTTTTGAATCGTATCATATCTTTAGCTTACTTAGATATTATAGTGCTTCCGTAATAGGTTCTAGCATTGAGTGAGCACTGTTAGCACGTTCACGAGCGTTCCGTATTGTTGCCAAAAATTACCGTTCTTAGCAGTCATAATCGTGATATCTATCTCGGAACGCCAATTATTGATGAGCGCTCGCAGCACTATTTTTTAATTCGGAATGTGGCCAATGACGTCACTATCACTTCACCCGATTCTAGAATCGCGTGAAGTGAGTGCGGCTAGCCGCGCGTGGTTTCTCACCGTGATGTTGCCATGGCAACATCACCGTGAGATACCGCCGCGAAGCGAAGGTGCGCGCGCCGCATGCTTCACGAATGTCAGTAAATATAATTTGATGTAGTATTGATGATGATGATTTGATGAATATCCTTTGATTATTGACAACGAGTAGTTAAGTAGGTAGGTATCAAGGGGGGAACAGACGGTTTAAGTAAAATAAAATCGAATCGTCTGAATGGACTGGCCTGAATTCTTATCCATCAAGATGTTGCTTCAATGAAGAAGCACCTACTAGGTAAACCTATCTTCAACAGCAGTGGTGTAAGCACGCGGGTAGGTACTCGGGAACTGAGGTCTGCTATGCCAACAGTGCACTGGCCCAGAGTAGGCGAGAGGCATTCGGGATATCGTTAATACTAAAAAGATACTGAGCGGCCTCGCGCGTCCAAAGTTTATTACATTTTTCTCAAAGTCATAAAAAACCATGATCCAATATTATGAATGGTCAGAAGTTGTTATTATACGTTGTTATTGTATTTTCCTAATGTTTTTAGTGCGCATGTGTGACACGTTATCATTTAAATGACTTGGTAAGTACCTATAAATGTTTGTCGTAAATAAAACAACTGTTTAATGCAAAATGGAGGCACTAAACTGACTTTATAATTATGAGCAAAAAACGGTTGGATTTAGACATAAAAAAATCTGAAAGCATTGAAATAAATAGAAGGCGTCAATGTCAAAGGCTAAGAGTTTAAAAAATCGAATGTGATGACAATGGCTACGTTCCGAGTTACGATAATATCCATTACTTGTGGTGTTTGGTTTTGAATCGTATCATATCTTTAGCTTACTTAGATATTATAGTGCTTCCGTAATAGGTTCTAGCATTGAGTGAGCACTGTTAGCACGTTCACGAGCGTTCCGTATTGTTGCCAAAAATTACCGTTCTTAGCAGTCATAATCGTGATATCTATCTCGGAACGCCAATTATTGATGAGCGCTCGCAGCACTATTTTTTAATTCGGAATGTGGCCAATGACGTCACTATCACTTCACCCGATTCTAGAATCGCGTGAAGTGAGTGCGGCTAGCCGCGCGTGGTTTCTCACGGTGATGTTGCCATGGCAACATCACCGTGAGATACCGCCGCGAAGCGAAGGTGCGCGCGCCGCATGCTTCACGAATGTCAGTAAATATAATTTGATGTAGTATTGATGATGATGATTTGATGAATATCCTTTGATTATTGACAACGAGTAGTTAAGTAGGTAGGTATCAAGGGGGGACCAGACGGTTTAAGTAAAATAAAATCGAATCGTCTGAATGGACTGGCCTGAATTCTTATCCATCAAGATGTTGCTTCAATGAAGAACGCTGAAGAAGCACCTACTAGGTAAACCTATCTTCAACAGCAGTGGTGTAGGCACGCGGGTAGGTACTCGGGAACTGAGGTCTGCTATGCCAACAGTGCACCGGCCCAGAGTAGGCGAGAGGCATTCGGGATAACGTTAATACTAAAAAGATACTGAGCGGCCTCGCGCGTCCAAAGTTTATTAAATTTTTCTCCAAGTCATAAAAAAAACATGATCTAATATTATGAATGGTTAGAAGTTGTTATTATACGTTGATATTGTGTTTTCCTAATGTGCTTAGTGCGCATACGTGACACTGTACAGGTTAAATGAGTAGGTAAGTACCTAGTTAATAAATTTAAACTTTAATTATTGCAAACAAAATGGAGGCACTAAACCGACTTGAAATGTGCAAAAACCGGTTGGATTTAGACATTAAAATAGGTTTCTACAAGCATTGAAACAAATAGGACCTCTAAATTATTGTCTGAACTCGAATACGAACAGAATAAAAAGAAAAAACTTCCTATTACATTGATGTGAGCGCCTAGCGCGCATGCGCGGGGTGATCACTGCACCCGATTCATAACACTATTTCGGCGCAGTGAAGTGAGCACCTACGCGAGTGTCATTTGAACTGTTGAACTTTTACATAGGTAGCATCAAAATGATGATGATTTGATGAATATCTATTCTTTTATTATTGACAACGGCTAGATAAGTAAGTATCTATCTACAATAAAATGTTAGTAGGTACCTACCTACATATTGGACGTTGGTTTGGTATTGCATTTTTTTTCAGTGCCTTACGCGGAAACGCGGCGTGATCTTAATCACTCCACCATATTCTCGAAGCCATAGCAAGTACCTACTACGGGATGCGCTAGGGTCAGTTGAGTTTTGTAGGTATTACTACGATGATAATGATAGGTATGTACACTAAAATATTGGAATAATAATCCGCACATCTTTTTACTTAAATCACTGATTTATTCATAAATCGTTTAGATGGGTTCCCACATAGTTTGTGTGAGATTTAATGCTATGGTCCGTCAGCCAGGCACACTACCACTCGATGAATTGACACGCTCGGTTATATCGTCTCTTTGAATAAGTTTAGGTTTTGATACCAACGCTGAAGAACGTTGCGCAGTCTTTAGATACTGGACTCGATCGACAATCGCTTCTCCAAAACACACCGCGACTAGGCCATGGGATTGCGTTTGTTAAACTATAATCCATTTACAATGGGTTCATAAAAACTAAAAATATCGATTCGCATTAGTATTAGTAGACGCTATCTTCAAGATGTGTTTGTTTTATTCTATTTATATTTATTGTTCGTGCGTGACGCGCTCTTGCACCTCAGGACCTCAGGCAATATAAGGACTACCTACTCTAGGAAAAAATAGAACGAAACAACATTGAGTTTCTGACTGAATTTCTGTTTTGCTATTTGATTTGAAAAACCCCCCCAAATTAGTAATAAATGATGCACTAATAATAAATACTAGCTTTGAAATCCTAATAAAATGATCATACAATCATAATCGAGATTTAATCTCGATTATGATTGTAAATGTAATGCTTGGTCAATCCCTAGCATCAGCGGGATGACACTGACAGTTCACTCCACGCTCACTCGGTTCACTTCACTCGGTGAGATGGTTACAGAATAGCACGGCAGATGACTAACGGGAGGATGAAGTTTGCATACCAACAAAATCGTAGACAAAAACGTTCAAAATTCAAATAACTGTAAAAAAATCCAACATGGCCGCTCTAAATACAAACAGAAAAACCGTTTGCAAATCCACCTCTCTCTTTGCCGTGCCGAAATAACACATAATTATATACATTTCTGGTTCAAGTTCAAGTGTCCATTACGTAAGGCGCTGGATTTCACCGTAGGTACTTTCGTAACTATTACGGCCGGTACTTGGCCGTACATAAGGACCGGCTGGCCGATAAAGGGGGTTATATTAAGGCTGTGGTTTTGGAGTGGTTTATGATCCATGGTGTGAGGTGGTATGGGCCATTCTTCTGCCATAGTTAGCCGTGACATAATATAACATCACGCATGGACTCAAGGAAGTGGCAGGCAGAGATAATACTACCCACATTTCGCCTGTTGTTGCAATAAGTTCCATGTATTAGGTAAAGACAGCAGCTGAAAATATTAGTAGATTTTTTCAGTCAAAACATTGCCAAGATTAAATTCCCCCGCCCGCTTTTCTTCCCACTCACTGCTGACGTCTGACGTTGACAGGTGCTCAGATAAGAAAATCGGAATATAGGTTGTACTCTTTTCTCAAAATTTATATTTTCATGTGACACTAGGAAATCTTTTTGCATCGTAGTTTTTGAGTGTGCTTCAATAATACGTATGTCTACTTTATGTACGTTGATGATGTTATACAACTTCCTGTAACTGTTGTTTACATAGCAATTAGTGGTATACTCAATTGGTAGGGCCGACATCAAAAATGTGAAAAATAAACACGTTTTTACAAAAAAAAACAATTAAAAAAATACTTTGTGCTTAATTCTAAGTATTTTTTGCTTGTGACTGTCCCTACTGTCAAAGCAAGTTTCGACTGTACCTACCTCCTAAATTACTGAGTAGGTCAATGACCCGCAATTTAAAACGAATATGAAGTCATAATATTTTAAGCCCGTAAACGTTGATTTATTAATAGTGATGCCAAAATGCAGGTATTTCTGCAGTCATGCATTGTTGGGTTTCAGTTCCAAGGTGAGGTATCTGTGTCAGTCTAGATTACTAACACGCAAAATAAACACAGTTTACAGAAGAAAATTAAACCCTCATTTCAGAACCAACCAAGCCAACCATAGGAAAATTAAGAAAACAAAGAAAAGAAATTTTACATTTGCCGAAACGTTGCCAAATTGGCAACGTATATCGGCAAATGTCTTGTCATTGGAAAGCATTATCTCATACTCTTTAGTGCGTGATTGGGTAAGAATTCACTGATGAGGGTTTGTTTACACTTTAGTTTGATACTTTTGGAATGGACTACATTTACAGTTATACCTGTTTGAATGGTACGCTAGAACGAAATTCTTGTGGTTGTATTCTGTTCGTCAATGAACTTTTGAATACAGTCGCACAACCCAAGTTTTCGATTGCCCATTGAACAATTCCATCGCCGCTGCCATGCTTCCACGCTGTTTGAAGTTCGCGGTAGACGTAAATACTTAGACCACAAAGTATTTCCGTCTTCCGAGCTAGAACTGAGCTAGTTGTATAGATATACAACTAGCTCAGTGTCAGTTGTATCATCGTAACGTAGGTAGTTCTTTGTAATTACTGGATCGCGACTTCGATCTCCAGAAAAATTGAGATTGGAATAATATAGGCTATTCTCAACAGTGGATACCTACTAATCCCCCGTAATTCACCACGCGGGCCCAGTGCGGGTTGGCAGATGTCACATGTCTTCGAATTTTTGGTTCTAAGACATGTCGGTTTCCTCACGATGTTTTCCTTCACCGTTTTGAGAACAGTGGTGATGAAATTATTTACACAAAGTAAATTGCCTGTCAGGGTCAACCTACGACCTAAAACTGGTTATTCGTGGCTGTTACCATTGAGCCACCACTGCTTTGTTGTTTGAATAACATTATTTTAATGTAATTGAAAAATCATAGATGAAAATTGAGGTTATAAAATTAACCTGAATTCTCAAATGAAAAAAACATCTATAATGTGATTTAAAATTAGAATTACATATTCAAATAATAATCAAATCAAAGCACTCAATTTGTAAGGTAGCACTACAAATTGGCATATCTACAGATATGTTTTATCAATTTGTTTACATTTCCCTCAAACACTTTTAGAACAGATCATAGGTACGGATGACTGAGCTTTGCACGGTTTATTTTTTGGCTTGACATTTTCTAAAAATAAAACCTAGCTAGATCGATTTATCGCCCCCGAAACCCTCTGCATACTAAATTTCACGAAAATTTTTGGAGCCGTTTTCGAGATTCAGATTATACAGAAAAAGTTTTTATTTAGAGCGTAAACTTTAACCATGAATTCAGCATACCATTCTAGACCCCAGCGAAGTTTGTGCACTGAATAAAAACCTTTCCTGTATATATACAAGAATTGCTCGTTTAAAGGTATATATGGAATAACATAATTTTAGATCTACGATGTCACATGCCAGCAGGTAACGCTTCCGCAAGTCTTTCCTGCCGGCTTATAACGGATTTCTCTTACATCATATAGAGTAAGGCTGTGACTATAACTTATGGGTATAAATATATCTATGTTGGAATAGCTGAATCTTGAAGATAAAGGCTTTATTAATAAGTATCGTTCCTCGTTTAGCAAGCCCCACTGCTGACCATTGAGCTCGATTCTCAGGTCGGGTAATGTTATTCGGTTCTTTCATCGCGAAGTTGTCAGTAACAGCCCGGGGTCTGGATTCCTACTCGGTCGATGGTAATAGGGTCGCCCCCCTTATTACATGGGACTTAAACATAACTGGTGAAATTTGCGTGTACCCACTTCATATAGTACCAGTAATATAGTAATTTCATTTGCACACTTTCACCCTTACTTTAATTTATCACTGAATTTAAACATAAGGAGTTGGTTATGTAAGCGACTGTCTAACCATACATTTTTGACGTTTAAACATCTCATCCCATGGAGGCCGGCAAAAACTACGGAACACCTTTTTTTTTTTTGGGCATCTCGCAGTTGGCCTTGAGAGGCCGTGACTGCTCAACCGGGCTTTCCTGGGGCTGCCATTAAGAATTAACTTAACGCCTCCAGCCAGGGCTTAAAAACTACTTAAATACTAGGCAACTGCACGCTGAGGGCACCCCCTGTGGGGTACGGGCCTCGGCTCAGGGCGTCACTGTTAGGGGGACAGCAAGTGGGGACAGGCTGGATCAAAATATTGGCATTATTATTATTAATAGGGGAATTTAACTCTACTGGCTCAGCTGCGGCGCGGGCTGGCGCTTCAACGAGCAAGGGTCGGTCGGGGGCTACGGAACACCAACTGGTGCTATCCTTATATACTCCTTTTGCCTCGTATTCGTCCATACATCTGTGGCCCCAGTGTGAGTTTCTTTTAACCTTCTCGATCTAATGCATCGAGCGCGTTTGGCGTTACGGTTGGTCCTTCACCAATCCAGGGCCAATCGGAGCGCCGAGCGCGCTCCATGCGATAGATCGAGCTGGTTATATAAAACTCACACTAGGGCCTCTGGTCATACCCGCACGCATTATGCAAGTACTACGCAACTTACCTTTCTGAAGACCATCACCAATAGAGAACTGTATGTCCTCCTAGGGCAAGGGGGGCCAGGGTTTCCACCAAGTCATCTGCCTTGTTAGGCGTCGTACATTCACCCTCTCCACATGACCAATTCATATACATAAAGGAGCTAATTAGCGACTACTTTTGAATAAGTAATTAAACTTTTTTTAAAAAGAAAAACAACCGACTTCCAAAAAAACATTACAAAGTGAAAAATAATTAATTTCGGAAGGCGGAGACAATTTTTTTTCACTTCGTCGTTATTTTTCGGAAGTCGGTTGTTTTGTTTTTGGGAAAAAAAAATGTCTTTGTTAGTTACAGTACCTACCCCACACCAATTCAAAATTTCAATATCCTTGGGGTATTCTCAAAGTCAATCAAATCAAAACAATGCATATTTATGCGATAGCAGCAATCGCGGTTGATTTGCTGTAATTTTTTTAAGAGTTCCGTTGTCTGTCTCCGAAACTCATCATCACATCTATATGAAATTTAAATAGAACCATTTCGGAATAAACTCCTTTCGAATAAAAATAGAATTTTGCAAATCCGTTTATATATGACTGAGTTATGTCCGAAAATACTTTTTTTTTTAAATACCGAATTGATAACCTCCTCCTTTTTGAAATCGGTTAAAGAAGGCGGTACAGGTGACCTATACACCTCTGCCCAACCTTTCAGGATTACAAGCATGCTCTTATTTTATATTGTATGTCAAATCGCTGACCAAGCAAACGGATGACATGACCTCAATTTCTTTTAAACGTGATTTTTTATCGAAGTTGCTAAGAATGCGAACGGTGTAATTTAGCAGTATTACTTAATTGTCACATACAATAATAGTAGATCAAACGTTGTGTTTATTTTGACGTATTTATTATTGTTCTAGCGAACAGAAGATATTCCTGTCGATATTATAGTATATTTAGACTAGAGTGGCATTGATAGGGCTAAGTAGAAAGTGAAACCCTGACTGAGAAAACATTTTTCTTTTGTAAATAAGTGTAACAGTGTAATTAATGTAACCATCGCTCAAAATTTGTAGACATTTACCCCCTTATTCATAAACGATGATTAAAGTTAAGTAATGATTAGCGTCTGTTTAACCATACAGTTTTGACGTTTAAACATCATATAACTTTAATCATCGTTTATGAATAAGGGGGTTAAACGTCAAAAATGTATGGTTAGGCAGTCGCTAGCATCAGCAGCGTTTATAAATAAACTCCTGAGGGTTTAAGTTCAGTGTTAAGTTGTGTTAAAAGCGTGTGAGTGAAATTTTTTGAATCATTTGTTTAGACTTGTTAGAATTGTGACAGCATTTACCATTTTCAAGGCAGTTACAAAGAATTACACGTAAGTACCTTGCTGAAAGGTTTAGTAACAATAACAATACTTCTATTCACGTAAATCTGACATTACACGGTCGGAAGAGAGTGAAAATCTGAGGGTTGAAATCTCTAAAAATATTTTTTTTTTACGCCCAGGGATGTGCTCTGTTGGATTCTTAATGCTTAGCTCACCACCGAGAGTTGTAAATTCAGTGCAAGAATTGTCTTGTAAAAATCGTCCGTGCGTAGGTACCACGGTAGGGGCCACGGTATGTCTTTCGAACAACCCGTACGTACCCCTGGCAGGAATCGGCCCTTGCGGACTTCACCAGTTGGTGCTGAACATCTCTTTGACACGGGCGTAGAACACAACGCGACGTCGACCCGGGGCCGTACTCTTCGGGAATACAATGAGACATGTTTATGAATTTTGAAATAATGCTGCACTAGTTAATTTTATTTCACCTTGTTGTAGGTAGTTATGTCTTGATGGCCAATTGGTTCAAAGTCTCGCCTCAGATACACGAGGTCGTGAGTTTTAATCCGGAAAAGTCAATCAAATCAAATTTTTAATTGCTAGGTATAGGTACATTTTTGTTGAAGGTGAGATTTTATAACCTAAGTGTTAAATTGTATTTTTCCGGCAAGCATGTGTGCCTTTTACATTCAAATATACAGGGTGTCCCGAAACTCAACGTCAAGCGGGTACGGGGCAATAAGCTAGGTTGTACCAGTTCTAGCAAAAATAAAAAATAAAATCCATGTTACTTGGTTATGTGATAATAGGTATTCTTTTGAAAATGTTGAAAATCAACACCCTAGATCAGATATTTAGGTACTGTGATCACAAATTTCTAAATTGTTCAGTGTTTTTTTTTTTTATGTAATCCTAAATAACTATGCTATTGATTGCAGTCACAAAACCAATAATTAATATTGTGTCTAGTACAAAAAAATAAAGTTTAATTAATTCATGGTTAAAAACGTTTTATCACGAAACGTTGATGCCTTGTCTTTAAAAAAAAATGTACTATATTTTTTATTTTTGTTAGAATTGGTACAATCTAGCTTATTGCCCCGTACCCGCTTGACGTTGAGTTTCGGGACACCCTGTATATGTTTGTACTAGTTCTCTGAGTCTATCTTCGACACTACTGACATCGGTGAAGGAAAATCGCTGTGAGGTAACCGGGACTACTTAAGTCTGAAAATGTCACCCCATCTTGAACATGCGTAGTGATCAGTGGTCGTGCCTTCTCTGCTTGAGAAGACACTTTTGCCTTGAAATGCAATAATAGACTGGTATTATATAATTATTTATTTATTTATTTAAAAGGTACACCAACGACTTATTCACTAGACACATTAACATAAGGAAAATCACATTTGGATAGAGTTATGGTGAATTTGTCACTTACAGGCGTACACAGCACTTACATAAAATATAGCTTCTTAAATATTTCACAAGATTTTTTACTCGAAATGAGGATAGAGAAATTAATTAGAAACAAAGGACAAAACATTTAATAAAAAATAAAATCATAATCGAAATAAGAATAAAAAAATATTTATAGTCTATTGTCAGACAGTACGGGGCCGACGTTCAATCTTACCAAAACGTATTTGGGTTATGGAGATCAAATAGGCAGTCACTCCATGTAAAATACTGGTATTCAGCTGCATCCGGTTAGACTGGAAGCTGATATGATAGACAATTATAACGAAAAAAAAAAAATATTCATACTCTGTGTTTTTTAAACATTTTTCACCGTGACAGTCGCGGCATGGCACTCGCGACAGCCGTGAACGAAAATGTCTTATTTTTTTTAAATAAAACTAATATTTTTGCGAACCATAATGACACTTAGGTACAGCACCGCACTATGTTTTGAACTCAAATCAAATCAAATCAAAATCAAAAGTTATTTATTCAAACTAGGCTGAGAGTCAGCTCTTTTTGAACGTCAAAATTACATAAGACAGTCCCCCAAAACGCCCGCCCTTCACCACTTCCTAGTGTTATAGCTGGGAACTCATTTTCGATCTCTGCCCGGAGTTATCCTTCTGTATACAAACTTGCATTAATTCAGAAGAAATGGTTGAATTACAAACTGTACGTAAGTAATTGTTATACTGTAACAATTCAGCTCGACTTACGTTTCCGAAAGTATCTTACTAGGACAATGTCAGTGTTGTTTATGATTGTATCTGATTGCAAACAATGGCTTATTTATTCAGTCATATACTTGAATTTTCGCCATTTTTATATACACTAACTTTTGCCAGCGGCTTCGCTCGCGCGGAACTTTCATCTCTTATTTAACTCCCTCAGCGGTTGCATTTCGAAAAATCCTTCCTTGTTCCTTGTCTAAATTATAAAGGAAACCTCTGAGCAAAATTTAAGCTCTCTAGGTCCAAGGGTTTGGGCTGGGCGTTGATGAGTCAGTCAGTCAGTCAGTCAGGACTTTTCTTTTTATTTATGTAGTTAAGGGGGTTAATAACGGCAATTAATCAGGGACTCTCGGATCTGTGTTAAATCCAGTAGGTAATTAATTACGCAGTACCCGCCTAATTATCTAAATCTTAATCTTATCACTGATTTTGTTTTACGTAGGCACTTTGGTAGATATTTCTCCCGTATCGGTAAAAACTGACGAAGATAAGCTCACTACATACATGGTTGCAGGGATCTCTACACGCATAATGAAACCATAAATTCAGCACATGATCCAGCAAATTTATTAGTTGGTAACAGTAATAGTTCAGTCGGTTATCAAAACAAAAATCACCTGTTTCATAAAAAAAACGCAATACCTACGCGGTCAAAATGTATGGAAGAACTATTTTTTTTTAAATAACCGACGAAATATTTCAAAGTCATAGTTATTTATTTGCAGTAAATGCGGTACAAAAGATGGTAGGTAAATAAATTGTTAATGGGATGAAACATTTCGCCATAAATTGGCATGCAGATATTAAAGTAGCAAGATGCTAGTTTCAATAAGCAAATCTCTACACAAATGTACACAATATTATTAATTAATTAAATTATTTAAAGTCAATTTAAAGCTTCATAAACACAAGAGTTGGCGGTCAGAATCATGTACTGAATCCACGGTAGAGGGTGATCCAACAGGGTGAAGGGTGATCCAATAGGGTGGAGGGTGATCCAACAGGGTGGAGGGACACACAACCTTTTGTTTTGCACTAATGTCCCACCAGCCTGTTTATACTAATCTACCTTTTAAAAGAACGGTTATATTCTGCTACACCAATTGTCTTAGAACGCGCATCTCTGACGACACCTCGCCGTCTTCGCCCATACCAATTCCTATCACTTGCCATCATAATTATTTGCAATAGCCGCCAATTCCTATCACACCCCGGCCACTGCCAGTCGGAACACGTAATCTATGCACATCAACCTACGGTTACTTACATAACTATTATATAAACAGTTCAAATATTTGGATGTACTAAGTTGACCACGCGACATCGCCCGCCTTTTATTGCGTAGCTAATTAAATGTTTGTATAGCATTTCTTAATCGTTTTTTTATGAAACAAAAATTATTTTCCCACTTTGTTGTTATCCTACATTTAATTATTATTCTATTGATATTATTATATCTGTGTAATGCAATTTGTTGTCGATTTACCATCAAAAGGTTGCTTGTTTATGAGATTTTTAAACGTCAAAAATGTATGGTTAAACAGTCGCTAATCATGACTTAACTTTAAGCAACGTTTATAAATAATGAGGCTAGTATCCAAGCTGCAAATAAAAAGATCCTAGTTGAGGATAATTAAAAAAAAAAATATTAAAAAACTAAAAAACACGCTTTAAAAACCAAACTAACAAAGGAGAAAATAATTTAATTCAATTAAAAAGAGTGGGGTGCTTTTCGAGATATTTTTATAATCACTTAATGTCAAGCAACCCACGCTTTTTAATTGAATTAAATTATTTTCTCCTTTTTTTTGTTTGGTTTTTATAGCGTTTTTTTAGTTTTTTAAACTATTATTTATTTTCTATTATTTAGTTCTGCTAACTACAAAAACGTGATTTTTTAAAATATTTTTTTTTCCTTTTATTTTCATTTTTCTCATTTTTTTTTTAATTATTGAATTGTCATCGGTCCTCGATAAGTTTACAAAGTTTTAATGAAATCTGACCGTTTATAGTGGGCCAAAATCGCGCCCTAAGGAGTCGATTACAAACATACAAGTGAAGCTATTATAAAGCGTGTAAAAAAAATAGGGATTTATTATGTATTTATATGTTAATTTAGAGTTGGCAATACATTCTATGTAGGTACCTATATTACTTGAGTATTAATAACATTTTCTTTTTGTTCCAGAAAAATGCAATAAAAAATCCGCCGAAGCAAAAAGAAATTAAACAAATCCAAGATGGCTGCCCCCCAGCTGATTTCTGTCAGTGACGCCATCAACGAGAGTCTATTGAAAAATGACAAGGAAATCAATTATTGTGCCCAGTGCATCGACAGTGTCGACGAGAATATGAACAATAAATATGAAAATATGACCGAAATACAGAAGTTTTATAATGGGAAGAATGTTCTGATAACTGGTGCTACAGGTAAGACTATCCTTCTGTATTTTAAATAAGCTGTTTTTTTTAAAGCCTGTCAGTTTCGACTACTCTCAACCGTACGTGTTTCTGCACGGGCTACGGACTCAACCTTAGCGTGAGTAAAATGGTAGACATAGAACCAAGCACATGCCAAACGCATCTTTGCGTTTGTCAAAAACACCATTTGTCTACGTATCACTTTGTATGAGAGACGCCACACTTACGTGGCGTTAGCGGGAGTATTTCGTTACAAGATTCCATTTGTCTACGAACTTAGCGTGACATCACGTGTCCTTTCCGCAGGTAATGTCATTCCCATACATTTTGGTGTTAGCGTTTGGCGTGAACGCTAACAGAAATGTTGTTTGCCTGCTGATCATTTGCGTAGTCTTTTATAAACTATATCCAGGTCGATTTTCATTCTAATCCGATACAGCAGAATTCAAATATTTTATATAGAGCGACTGTATAATCTGACTAAGTACCAAAATGTATGCCAAACTTACTTACCCAATTGACCTCCTCAGGTTTCCTCGGCAAGATCCTGGTGGAGAAGCTCCTTCGATGCTGTCCAGGCGTGGAGAACCTGTACCTTCTGGTACGGCAGAAGAGAGGGAAGGACATCTACACCAGGGTGGAGGAAATCTTTGATGATCCCGTAAGTAAAGTCTTTTGGAATACTTGTAAATAAGACGTAGGTAGTGTTTGAAGAATTTGAGGAGATAACAGCGTAAATATGAGGAAGCTGTACCTAATTACTAGTAAAATTAAATGTATGCTTTGATGAATTTATGATATTTATATTTCATCAGATGAGACATTAAAAAATTACCATTTATTTTTTATGTAAAAGAATGAATAATCCAGTAACCAATTTTTCACCACCATTAAACAGGTTGTCTGGTTGTTGTAATTTGCTATGCCCCCAACAATAAATAGTTTCTGCCGGAAGAATGTCGGTTGTCCCGACCGTCCCAAAGCTTGCTCGTTGAAGCAGCCCGCGCCGCAGCTGAGCCAGTAGAGTTAAATTCCCCTACTAATAATAATAATGCCAATACTTTGATCCAGCCTGTCCCCACTAGTTGTCCCCCTATCAGTGACGCCCTGAGCCGAGGCCCGTACCCCACAGGGGGTGCTCTCAGCGTGCAGTCGCCTAGTATTTTTCAGTAGTTTTTAAACCCTGGCTGGAGGCGTTAAGTTAATTCTTAATGGCGGCCCCAGGAAAGCCCGGTTTAGTAGTCACGGCCTCTCAAGGTCAACTACGAGATGCCAGACAAAAAAAAAGAATGTCGGTTGTCCAATTGATGTCAACTGACATTTTCAGGTTTTGGTTTTATGAACAGCTTTTTCAGGAATCTCTGATGAATTGATGATGTTCGATTCAACAGATTTAAAGCGTATCACGGTTGTGAATGGTCAAATGTGGTTGTGTATGGTATTGAGTTCTGTTTACGTTTTTTTTTTTATTATTTATTTCTGCTTGAGTTTACTTACTTTGTTTTGTTGATATATTGGCGTGTGCTAGCTGTTATAATGTGTTTAGTAATGTTAATTACTTTCCTACCTACTGTTGTATTGAATCAAGTTCTTCTAAAGAACTTACCAGACAGCTGTGCTGCTGTTAACAGACAACAGTGTTGCGACGCTTCTTCTTCCCAGTTAAAGCACTAGGAAGTGGTGAAGGGCGGGCGTTTTGGGGGACTAACTTACGTAATTTTGACGTTCAAAAAGTGCAGACTGTCAGCTCAGTTTGAATACATTATTTTTGTTTTTATTTTTGTAGTCTCGTATGAGCCTACAGTACTTATTTTACGGTTCAAAATATAATTTATTTCTCAAAGATTTACATAATCACATAATGAGAAATAAAGTTTTAAAAATAACAATGTAGGTAATAATTAAGATAGTCCAGAGCGCTCGTCGTGCAGTTAGTAGTAGTAAATTAGTTATTTTAAAAAATCTACATTACCCTATTATAAAACACCGTGCACACTTTATAGTACTAGACAATAATAATATTATATTTTATTTATTTATTTATGTTGGAGCCGTTGAGGATGTGTTTCTTTAACATTTTTTAAAAATATAGATTAGTTTTAGCTTCTTTAATGTTTTTTGGTAGTGAATTGTATAGTTGTACTCCTTCATATTTCATATTTCTCTTTCCGTGATTTGTTCTAGGTCTGTGTAATAGTACTAGGTCGTTTGACCGACGTGATGATCGTTTTTGCACTTCATTATTCCTTTTATATGTAATTTCTGTGTGTACTTATTTCTTTTGTTAGGATTTTTCTTATTAATACCTACTACTTATTTTAATTTCAACAAAAGTAATTGTAAAGGTCAAGTTGAACGCATAAAAATGGCAGCCATGACAGTTATAGCCAAGACCTTGCCATTTAACGGGCAGACGAACCGAGGCGATAAAGATGGGTTCCTTTTTAGGCAAACCAGAGATAATTATTGTCAAAAGTTATGACAAAGTTCACCTTCAGTAGAACGGAAGTCGTAATTAAATGCTTTTTTTGGAGAAATTATGGGTCTTCAATATATTATTGAGTAATTTATTTTGAAGGTAGCTTCCTGTTTTTTTACTTCTTTCGTGGAAAAAGATGAGTATGGTGGGTATGTCCCATAATTAAAATGCAGGCTTTACAAGCACCAGGATGCGGGTTCGATACCTTGCAAGTAGCAATGTAGAGGTTTTGCAATTCAATACAACTTTTAATTTAGCAGACATTACCAACTCACGATAAAATAATTCATCGTGATGAAACATAGTCTGTATACAGGATGTTGTCATTTCTCGTATACCTTGCAGCACGTGCTATAGTGTGTCCTATTTGCAACACACTGGTGGCGAAGTACGAAAATGATTTCTGATAATGGTTAATAATTTTCTTTCTTTAAGTTTTAACTGTTTGATGTCTAAGAAAATTGTATTAAAGTATTCGGTACCTAATGGAGTAGCAATGAAGGCCATTCACTTTGAGAGTTTTGAGAAAAGTGACATTTAGTTACGAATTCTGGTAAATTAAAAAAAAAAAACATAAGAATTGGGTATTTTGGGATCCTATGAGTTTTGGCCTAGGCTTTGTGCTTAATTGTTGCAAATGGGTCACACTATCACGTCCCGGAAGAAATACGTTAAATTACAAGTCATCCTGTAAGCCACCTACATATATATGTCTGTATGCTTATACTCCATTTGAAATAAGATTTAAGATTAGACATTTAACTAAAACTTTTTTACAGTCCGATCAACCGATTTTGACTTCTATATTTGGCATACATAAAGTTTATAACCTGAATTAACACAGGATAATTTTTATCCCGATAGTTACGTTTCCGTGGAATAATTTTCGACCTCCCCGCGGGCGAAGCTATACTCCATTTGAAATAAGATTAGATATTTAACTAAAACTTTTTTACAGTCCGATCAACCGATTTTGACTTGTATTGCGTTGGTGGCATGACAAATGACAGCTGCAGTAAACAGTTGGTATTGTAAATACTTTTTTGCTTTTAATGCCATCCTTATGCCTACGGTATAGAAGACAGAATCGGTTGAACGGACTGTAAAAAAGGTTTGTTTAAATGTCTAACCTTATTTCAAAAGGAGTATAGATATCTATTTAGCTTTAAGGGCACAATAGGTAACATAAAGCATACACATTTAGGTACACGAAATGGTTATAATTGTAGCCTTCAGCGTCTTAAGTTACAAACAAACATACATCTCGGTCAAGGGATATTGCTAAAGGAATTGGCACTGCCAATATTTGAACTAACCAATGAGCAGGACCTTAATATTTTGGCAAACATTGTCTTATCTTGGCCAGTAACCATCCGTTATAAGCAACCATGACAAAGTACCTACTGCTATTATTTAAGTAACCATTTATGCACACACATATATACAGACAAGAAGAAAGGAACAGAAAAATACGTACATAGGTAATGCTTATTTCTACAGAAATCTCTTCCAGCACACCTGCGATAGGAGAGAAGATAACAGAGATGTAGACAACACGTGTAATAACAGTAGAAGGGAAAACATAAATTTACAAATTAAACTCTAATTTAAATATACATACATTATATGACAATATACATACATTCTAACATACATACACACTTCTAAAATAAATATCACTAAAATATGTAAATATATAATTATAATGTAATTTACTTAATAAATACATAAGCAATTATGACAAAGTGGAGAGATAGTGTTATTTTGTTATGTTCCCATGGAACCTCACTCAAGTGAACGCATGCAATATTCCTATTATGCACTTAATTGATTGAGGATCAGCATCATCTGCCCAGAATTTTCCCAACTATATTGGGGTCAGCTTCCAGTCTAACCGGATGCAACTGAATACCAGTAGTTTACATGGAGGGACTGCCTATCTGACCTTCACAACCCATTTACTGCGTAATACGACAGTTTACGATACCCCTTGGTAATAAAGACTGGTTGTCAGAGTTAATTAATTGACTCATTTGAGTGAGGATATGATTCAAATAAGACTAATTTCTTTTTTAACCGACTTCAAAAAAGAGGAGGTTATCAATTCGGTATGATTTTTTTTATGTATGTTCGAGCATAACTCTGTCATATAGGTATAGGCTTTTTTTGTTCGAAAGGGGTTTATTTCGAAATGGTCCCATTTAAAATTCATATGATGATGATTTTCGGAGACAGGCAACGGAACTCTTCAAAAAATGACAGCGATTGCTGCTATCGCATAAATATGCATTGTTTTGATTTGAGTTTGAGAATTATTTAATTTGAAAAGACGTATAGTAGGAAGGCTTCCCACAAGGTGGACCGATGACCTTGTGAAGGCCGCGGGAATCCGCTGGATGTGGAAGCACAAGGCCGGTCGAAGCCGGCCGCCGGCCGGCGGTCTTGTGCTTCCCACATCCAGCGGTTAGCGCCTATGTCCAGCCGTGGACGTCTTTCGGCTGAAATGATGATGATGATGATGAAGAATGAGTTTGAGAATACACCAAGGATGATGAAATTTCGAATTGGTGTGGGGTAGGTACACACGGCAAGCTATAAATTTCCAGTTTACGCTGATCTCGCACTGTACGGAAATCCTATACAATGCGAGATCAGCTTATACTGGAAATGTATAGCTTGATGTGTAGCCGTGTGTAGGTACTGTAACTAAAAAGTGAAAATATAAACTTTTTCCAAGAAAAACCAATCAACTTTCGAAAAACACTACCTACAAAGTGAAAAATGACTTTAATTTCGGAAGTCGGTGACAAAAATCTAAAATACATATCCAAAGACACCGACTTCCGACATTAAAGTTATTTTTCATTTTGTAGTGTTTTTTTCGGAAGTCGGTTGTTTTTTTTGGAAAAAATCTATTTTTTTGACGATGTAAATACTTGTATTATGAACTGTACCCAAATCGAAATAAAGTAGGAAATGCAAAAACTGGCTCAGAGCTTTAGGCTTGGAACTAAAGTTAGATCGCGTTTTGTAATATGATGGAATATGATTAGCGCTAAACGCATTTAGTGATTTTTAGTGCAAGCGACGCCAAGTGTCGGTATCGCCTAATAGGGTATTTTCCATTTTATTACACACTATTTTAATTTGAAGATTGAGACGATATATTTTACAGAAAAATAAAAATAAATTTATTTATATCCATTTTCTCAATTAAAAACTATTAAAATCAAATTTATTTTTGGTTGTTTTGAATTTACCGCCAAAACGCAAGGAGCGTTTTATCACGTGACATCGTGACGTCTGCTTTGTGTAAACGGCAATGGTACAAATACTTAGTTTGGCGCAGTTTTAGAAGTATTTGTGCACAGAGGCACCGCACACCAGTAATATCACTTTCTATCCATTAAAAATCTTGTTAATTATAAACTCGACATTCACTTGTTTACTTAATAACTACTTTAGTTTACACTAAGTTGACGTCACGTGTAGTCACGTGATAAAAAGTCAACGCAAGGAGCGTTTTGGCGGTAAATTCAAAACAACGAAAAAAATTTTTAGTTAAAAATCAATTTACTTTTGTTACATATTTCGTCCCAATCTTCAAACTAGAAGAGTTTATTATAAATGGGAAAATACCCTTTTGTTAAAATGCAGTGCGCAGGAGTCGGCATCAATGCTCTTTCGTTCCCTTCTCTGTATAAGAATACTTATTTTTCCCTGCCGTGGTTTGTACCACATGTTGTTCATGTTCACAGGTCGGTAATATCCTTGTATTATTTCCAGGTCTTCAGCCGGCTAAAGGAAGAGGTGCCGAAGTTCCGGCACAAAGTGGTCGTGGTGCCAGCAGACTGCGAGGCCGCTGGACTCGGGCTTACCCTTACTGATAGGCAAATGCTTACTGAGAAGGTAAGACTAAGTTTCATGCTTTGGTTCAACTATCTTAATCAATTCACTAAGCCTACGTGTTTGTTAGTAGGTATTACTTGATCTGAAAGACTGAAAGAATACCGTTCATTTGGAGACAGTTCTTCAATCAATCGATCAATCTTTTCAAGATTTCTAGCAGTGTAGACTAATGCAATTCCCCCCCCCCCCCCTTCAAATTGCAGGTGAACATAATCTTCCACTCGGCTGCGACAGTCAAGTTTGATGAGCACCTCCGAGCGGCGCTGGCAACCAACGTCAGAGCACCACTCCATCTACTCCGGCTGGCTAGGGATATGAAGAAATTGGATGTAAGTACCTACAAGACCATATATTATTTACATTAAAGAAT
Organism: Antitype chi; assembly: GCA_947359405.1. Classification (NCBI taxonomy): domain Eukaryota; kingdom Metazoa; phylum Arthropoda; class Insecta; order Lepidoptera; family Noctuidae; genus Antitype; species Antitype chi. The sequence goes on from OX375836.1 coordinate 7,963,580, forward strand.
ACTGTTCTGACAGGGGTGCGGGTTGTTCGAAAGAGACACCGTGGCCCCTGGCACACAGGCAACTGAGGGAACACGGGTGGGTTTTAGTCAGTAAAAGTCTGAGCTCCACCCAGAGCGGGAGAAGTTATTTGATGATTTACCAACCAAAAAAAAAGAATACTGTTTTGTAGGTATGAGGAACAGGGTGTTTGTTTTTTATGTTTTTTTTTTTTAAAAAAAACGTTGCCCCACTCTAGGAATTTCTCCTGTATTGTGGGTGCGTTTACAAACATTTAAACTTACATACACAAACAGCTTGACCCGGAACATCTACTTGTAGGTCATACAAATATTTGTTCCGTGCGGGAATCGAACCCACGACACGCAGCGCAGCAGTCAATCGCTTAACCACTGCGCGAACCGTGCCGTCAAAACTAAACCGTGAACTAAACTAAGCCGTGTGAACTTCAGTCATCCTCCATACAAAAGGGAGGATCCTCCGACCAGACGGGTGTTGTGTCTGGTGTGCAAAAGCCTGATGACTGTTAGGACCTTGTATACGGGTCAAATTAAATTAGCTGGCAATACTTTACCCACGTGTTGGGGTCGATATCGAAAACTAAAGAAAAAAAAAGAAGTTTTTTCATCATTCCCACTTTGTTCAAAATTTTTAATGACTCTGGCGCAAACGAGTGTTATGCTTTGGTTTTTGGTAATTCGTAAAAATATCAGTTCCAAGAAAGATTACAAAAATAATAGTTTAAAAAACTAAAAAACACGCTTTAAAAACCAAACTAAAAAAGGAGAAAATAATTTAATTGAATTAAAAAGCGTGGGGTGCTTTTTGAGGTATTGTCAAGCACCCCACGCTTTTTAATTTAATTAAATAATTATTTTCTCCTTTTTCAGTTTGGTTTTTAAAGCGTGTTTTTTAGTTTTTTAAACTATTATTTATTTTCTATTTTTTAGTTCTGCTAACTACAAAAACGTGATTTTTTTTGTTTTTTTTTTCTCATTTTTTTATATTATTGAATTGTCATCGGTCCTCGACAAGTTTACAAAGTTTCAATGAAATCTGACCGTTTAAAGTGGGTCAAAATCGCGCTCAAAGGAGTCGGTTACATACAAACATACAATAGTGAAGCTAATATAAAGCGTATAAAAACAGCCGAGTTATTACTAATCAAAAATAGCATAATTCGCCTATATTATTCCCACTGCTGGGACACAAACCTCTTCTCCATGACAGAGAGTGGGCGATAATCCACCACGTGGGCCCAGTGCAGGATTGCGGATGTCACATGTCTTCGAATTTTTGTTTCTAGGACATGCCGGTTTCCTCACGATGTCTTACTTAACCGTTCGAGAGCAGTGGTGATGAAATAATTTACATAAAGTGCTTGCTTGGGTCCGAATCCACGACCTACAACACGTAAGTCTCGGCCGTTACCACTGCGCTACCACTGCTCTGCCCAGGAAGAATCCTATAACCTGCTACACTTGTGTATAGTAAGTTTCCGAAATAATTTAACCAAAATCAAACCTTATTCCCAGGTACTAATGCACATATCAACGGCATACTCGAACTCCCATCTCTCTGAAATCGAGGAGAGGTTCTACCCCTGTGATGCTGACTGTGAACAGCTGCACCAGATGATTGACAAGCTCTCGGATAACCAGATCAATAAAATGTTACCGAAGTAAGTAATTTTTAGATAATACTACTGCTATAGTAAAAGAAGTGGAAGTACGCTGTCTTCATACAAACGCACCGCGCGCGGCTTGTATGTGTGCGCCATAGTATGTATGCGTCGCCGCACGCACACTCAAACAAAATCTCGACCCGTTTCTCAGTGCGCCAGTCGGGGGCTAACGCCGCACAAGGTTCGCGCGTTACGGCTTTTCTACAAATAACTTTAATTTCAGAAGACGGTGACAAAAAATTAAAATACATAATATATCCAAAGATACTGACTTCCTAAATTAAAGTTATTTTTCACTTTGTAGTGTCTTTTCGGAAGTCGATTTTTTTTTCTTCAGATTAAATACAAATAAAAATGTTTTTTTCTGAATGGCCATGGTTCTACCATGAACCATTTCAAGGTTATCCATTAATTACCGGACACCCTGGAGATACATACCAAACTAAAAAAGCGTGTTAAGGGCCTAAGTCCCGTTTGATAGCGTAACACGGTCACTTTATGAACCGTACTGCTCATTATCGGCTTGTCTTGATGATTTGAAAAATATATGATTTTGCTATAGATTCATATAGATCATTTTGCCGAAGGTACTTTTTTTGTATGTTTAATACTTTTGCTGTAAAAATATATTTTCCAACACGCAATATTTTGGCTTCTATTCCATACTCCTACTAAACGGCTTCGTTATTTGGAAAAAAAAAATACACTGAAAAATAGATAGTTAGAGGTACCACAGAATCGCTAGAGCACAATTGTAAATTAATCAACATTTGCCAAGGAATATCCCCATTTTGAGATAAAGGCTCAGAGGTGCACTGCGCGGGCGCGGGCGGCAGTCGTGCTTTAGCATTCAGACGGGAGATGAGGATACTATGGGCCTTAAGATCACCGGATTGCATATTAAATTTATTATTACAATACTCATTTTGTACATTTTCAGGATACTAGGACCCTGGCCAAACACCTACACATTCACAAAAGCTTTAGCGGAGAAGGAACTGCGAGTGAGCGCGGGAGGCATGCCTATAGGTATATTCAGGCCAGCTATAGGTAAGTCAATCTATCTTATATATAAAAATGAATCCCTATTTCCCTTGGTCATGACATCACACGTGAACGGCTGGAGCAATTTTTCTAATTCTTTTTGTTGTTGTTTGTTATTGTCAGGAGAAGGTTCAAATGAAAGAAAAAATAAAAAAAAAGTTACGAATTCAATATTCATAGTTAAGACAGGACAACGTCTGTCGGGTCAGCTAGTCTTCTTATAAATGCTTGTCCCGTGTTATTTGTGGTCGGCGCATTATGGTCATCGTCACTCACTCCCTCTCACAATCTATCACTCTTTCCCTTCGTTACATAGGTAAGTCAATGCATGCACAAATTATGAAAACCACAAAAAGTGAAAAAGTTTTTATTTACAGAAAAAAAAATTATACAAGGAGTTGTACCTCTTTGTTTTTTTTCGGGTTTTGGCTTCGCACGGTTTGTGCATTTAGCCAGTGTCAAGTAATTTTTCTTTTCGATCAAGTAAATGGCCCGATATCGGACACGAAGTTACAAAACAGTCATAGTCGTCTTTAGTCAGTCAAGTCAAAGTTATTGTAAAGCGGTAGTAACTTTACAACAACCTAATATGAGTTTTTGGGGGGAACACGAAAAGTCCACGCTAGTCACTTATTTTCACCTTCACTACACTTGTGCACTCACACGTAACTAAATTGAATAATTCACTACCAAAATTATACAATTTAATTCTCTATTTCACTAAATTTCATGAAAATTTAAATTCGTGCGACATGTTCCAACCCGATCCCGCCAAAAACTGGAGTTGTAGGTACCTACCTCTGCCAAACTGCAAAGAAATTTATTGGCAGACGTACTTAGATAATTATTTTTTGTACTTGTATACATCATATTACTTTTTATCCATAGATAGGCTAAACTATTCATGCATACAGGCAAAGGTCATATTTTTTCAAATATTATCTCCAGTGAGACTTTGACAAAACACGGGTTCATCTCTGTAAAATGGTGCTTTTTATATTTTACTTTTAAAATAAGTTTTTGTTATAAATACAATTGCTTTATCAACTGGAAGTTTATTAAAAATTGTTGGAACTAAAAAAAAACTACATTTTCGATCACAAACAAATCTTTTCACATTATTGTTCCTTTGAGATCTAAGAGGAGTTTGTACTTGAAGTACCATTGAAAAGCCTGGTTTGATTAAGCCCGACTTTTGTAAGCAGCCTTATAAATGGCCAGTCACGTTTAAAAGTTTTGCTATGCTATTCTCTATGAGACAATGTCTTGGCTGTACTATACGACGAGCTCATCGTCGAGACAGCCTTGATTCAAACGGTTTTCACTGACGCAGTTATGGTCGTCGACGAACTTCAGCCTGTAACCTCCCGTCGCTGATTCGTACGAATTAGGCCTTGCAAAAAATTTCTTTGAGGCGGGGATTTCTTGAAAACGCTCAAAAAGGTGGTTTTTTATACCAGTGTATCTCTATAACCGTAAATAATTTTGAAGGCAAAAAAATTATGATATTTTCAAGTCTTTTTTGCAACAGTCAAGTGATGGAGCTCAAAACATAATTTAACATCTTTAATGCATCAAAAAAATCATCCAAGTCACCTCTTAATTTTCTTTAAAACCAGTTTATCCCTTCAATACCAATTATAATTATAATTAAAAATATACCATAAAATTCCGAATGCTAAACTGCATCCAGTGATGGATTTTTTATTATGAAATAGTTAATATCTAATTTTATACGATTTTATTTGCATTTTTACGACAATGCTTGCTCATTTATTATTCGAATTTATTACAACAGATTTTAACCCGTATCGGATTGCAATAAGAACTATTATCGCTCATAACGACAATATTTAAAGTTACCAGGGCCTTAAATCATAATCGATCAATCTTGACTGAGGGTTATTTGAGTTGAGTAGTTCTAACTCACGGCTGTCACAGCCTTGAGCGCTAGTGTAGCTACCCGCAGCTTCTGTTGATTCGATGCTGCGGCAGCACTAGCGCAAGATCCTTCGCGATCAAGATCCTTAGAGAATCACACTGCAGCTTACGTCAGACTTTCAGTGTCATGGTCTGCGAACAAGATGTATGTGAAAAGCGCTTTAGTTTATTATCAAACTCAAGTTTAATCTATCAAACTATTTTACAGTAATATCGACAGCGAAGGAACCTTTGAAGGGATGGCTGGACAACATGTACGGACCCACCGGAGTCACCGTTGGTAGTGGTAAGTTGTTTATACATTCTAAATCTCTTACGTTACTCTTTTTGAGTTACTGTTTGCCTGCATTATCCCACTATTGGGCAAAGGCCTCTCCCCATGCCTTCCAGCTGTTTCGATCTTTGGCAAATGTGGACCACTGGTCGCTTGTTCCAGTTCGTACCGCCTTCTTTTTTAGTAAACATTGTTTTATAGAAGCGTTCTTCAGTAAAGACAGGGAATTGTAGAATTACCTAACAAACGTAGGGCATGGCGGTCTCAAGCTTAGTGGAGCATAAAATATTGAGCAATTGAAGAGGTTACCGTCTCACAGTGCACAGCTATGGGCCAATAATGATTAGTTATAAAGAATTAAAAAAAAAACAAGCAAACTGACGCAATAATTTGAAAACTTCACGGAAATTGATATAGGTACTACAGTCGCGTCGCGCTCTCGCGTCGCGCCGGTCTGCGAGAGCCTTAATTCGTTCTCGCAAATCGAAATTTCGAGTTCTTCATTGACATTGATATTGACATTGCCAATAAAGAAAGCGAAATTCGAAGCGTGGAGTCCCTTGGCCAATGATCAGCTTTTCCAAATTAAAAAAAAAAAACATCTGATGAACCACATGATCGTCATTTTTTTTTTCTCACCAAACATCATGCTTCTTCCAGCCACCGGCATCCTACGGACGGTGCAATGTGACGAGATGGTGTCTGCAGACATAGTACCAGTGGACTCGGTAGTCAACTGCCTGATGGTGGCCGCCTGTAATGTTCACAACGCTTATAAAGACAGGTACGTACCTACATAAGTATTCCGACCAGAGCTGACGTAAAGGCGTCACACACACGGCGTAGAATAGTGATGGTATTAGTTTATTAAGAGGAACCTAGCCGCGCGGGCTCGAACTCACTGGTGGGCCTGGCTAAAAATCACGTAGTCTCATCACGTTTCGTGTCCGACAGATAGTATCAGTGATGAGCAGTTAGACGCTAGTCTACAAGCACAATGTTATTGAGTGAGATGCAGGATCATTTATAGTAAAAAAATCGCGAAAAAATTACGAAAAGTCTTCTGGAAGATCGGGTTTTATGAAAAAACCAATGCCTAAATCAATGACCAATAAAGTTTATTGAACTTTTCGATAATTCAACTTTGTCGGTCCCGACTTGGTTTTGGAGATTTTACACTTCTTTTATTACTTAAACACGACCAAAGTTAAGTAAAATTAGCAAGAAAAACGAATCTTTGTTGGCAGACTACAGAAAAATACATCGCAACAAATATCTAGAAACACAAAAAGAGAAGTGGCGCCATCTACAATACCACAGGCGAACCACGCAAGACTCACGTCACACAAATCCTGCATCGCGCAATCAGAGTTTACCGCGCGACTCGCATAGGTACAACATCCCGACTTCAACCGTCGGGCAGTTTCCCACCAGACACAACACCCGTCTGGTCGGAGGATTCTCCCGTTTCAATAGGGTATGAGTGAACTTTACACCCTGTTCCTCATACCTCTATAACTTCGTCACGCATAGGCAACCACTGAAAAACCTCTTTCTCCCTTAGCCACATACATCGTTTTCCCTGCTAATGTTTTCTTTGGGCAGGAATCAAGCTCATCCCTTCATATTTGCCCTTAGAACCTAGACCAAGTAATATTCTATTAGCGACTAGTTTTTGCCAGCGGCTTCGCCCGCGTGTACGTCGAAAATTATGCCACGGGAACGTACTACGGGTATAAAAAATAACCTATGTGTTAATCCAGGTTATAGACTATCTGTGTGCTAAATTACATCCAAATACGTTCAACCGTTTTTGCGTGATTGAGTAAAAAACATCCAATCATAGAAATTTTCACATTCATATTATCATATAGTAGGTTATCGAGGATGGAAAAGTCAGTTGGATTGATATAAGCTACTGAAAAGCTTTTGTCAATCATGTTGAAAGATAAAGATAAAGATGCATTTATTCGTAAAAACATGTGTAAAATGATACATAAATGATGGAAATTCGTTTAAAATTGCTGGTTGCTGGTTGCTGGTGGTTGGTGCTGTATACGAAACGCTTTGAAAGCGATTGCCACTCGTCTAGTGCTTCTGCACCCTAATTGCGTAACGTACGATTAATCATAATCTGTTTCATTTTGACAGTTGAACAATATTCATTGCGTTATTAAAGTTGTTGAGCAGACACATTTTTCGAACATATGAAGCAATGGTTTAGCACTCTGTTTCAAGACGAAACAGATTATGATTAATCGTGAGTTACGCAATTAGGGTGCCGGTCTACCGCGATGTCACCTATATCATTCAATGGAACCTCCTCAATGGATCTTTTAGCTACAAACTTATTAATTTTAAGGAGTTACTAATCCCATGCCTTTATTTTCAGTTCACCACCGCTAGAACCTCCGATCTTCAACTACGTCAGTTCAGTGGAGAACAGGATAACATGGGGCGACTTCATGTTGAAGAACATGCAGTGGATACATTATTACCCCTTCTCTGAAGCTGTGTGGTGAGTGGGATATTATTGCTCATATCTTCACATTTGTGGCTATAGAACCTTATTGTTGGGATACACCGGTTGTGTGTTCAAAGACAAAGTTGGTATGTACAGTCGCCAGCACATCAAGCTACCCCAAACTGTCAAATTTTCCCAATTGAACATGAACCTTATGCTTATGTTATAAAGTTGAAAATTTATCAAAGAAATTGACAGATTGGGGTAGTTTTTATGTGCTGGCGACTGTAGCTAATACTAAGACGTCGTACTACTTAGTACCTACTTTCCATAGAAATAAGAAGGGACACCACTGATAGTATTCACCGTTAGGCAAAGAAGACATTGTGAGCAAATCTTGACTTTAAATTAATTTTTTTTTTTATAATTTGTTTTTCTCAATTTTTTTTATTATTGAATTGTCATCGGTCCTCGACAAGTTTACAAAGTTTCAATGAAATCTGACCGTTTAAAGTGGGTCAAAATCGCGCTCAAAGGAGTCGGTTACATACAAACAAACAAACACACAAACTAACAAACAAACAAACACACAAACAGACATACAAGTGAAGCTAATATAAAGCGTGTAAAAACATCTTTATTTTTTTACTTTTACTCTATGCTTCGAAAGCAAGTTGTTCGGCCGCGGTTTTTACCGAGAAATTTTAATAGCTGTTTTCAACTATTAAAATTTCTCGGTATTTAAGGTACGAATCACCCATTTGCAGTGAGCAAACGTAGAACAGTAATCAATCAAAATTGTGGCATGAATTAACTCATTCGTCTTTTGTTTTTAAATTAATAATATTACTCCTTTTTTCACTTTTCTTTGAACTTATAGTTTAATGTTTCGCCCTGCAGTACTAATTACTATCACATGTAAATTAGCTAGAACAGGCCACCCCAATTCCCAACCCGTACTCGGCCCGCGCGGTAGATTACAGCGGTAATGTGTGTGTGTGTGTAAATTAGCTTGCTACATAATCACCGTCTCCCTGTTCCAGGTTCATATCACTAAGACTGACGAAATCAGCGCTAATGAACACAATCTACATGTTATTCTTGCATTTACTACCAGCTGCACTAGTCGATGGCTTAGCCATCTGCTTAGGAAAAAAGCCAAAGTAAGTACGGCAAAATATATTTTTCTGGTTAACCTTTCTCTAGGTAGGTTAGACTTTTGGTCTAATGGATACAGATGCGGCTTAGTCTTCACTTAGTCACTTAAAGTAACAAGAAATCTAATAACCCCAGTTTTTTTTTGAGGATGGGAAATCATCAAATGACTTGTCCCGCTCTGGGCGGAGCGGGAGGGCGTGTCAGACTTTTGCTGACTAAAACCCACCCGTGTTCCCTCAGTTGCCTGTGTGCCAGGGGCCACGGTAACTCTTTCGAACAAATCCGCGACCCTGGCAGGCATCGGACCCCTTCAATTTTTGCTGACATCTCTTTGAGGCGCGCGTGGAACACAACGCGCCGTCGACCCGGGCTTGGTCTTTACCGGACAGCGAGCTATCCATTACTCGCCGTCCGCAAGCCCGCGCCTACGGTGGCCGGGAGTCCGATATGGAATCCCTAGGCCTGCCAAGAAATAGGTGACGAGATGATGGTGATGATAAAGACGCTCAGCACGAGAACAGCGGTTCGACGTGCCACTGAAAAATATTTGAAGGAAACTCCGAGGCCAGCAGTGGGACAGCATTTATGCATGGGCGCATTTCTATTTTTTTTTAAGTTCTACTAACCATAATTTTCTTACTTCTAGGATGCTAAAGGTATACCGTAAGATCCACAAGTTCTCCTCAGTCCTGTCATACTTCTGTACGCGGGAAATCAAATTCAGCAACAGTCGGACGAGAGAGCTTTGGGAAAATACTTCAGAAGCCGATAAACAGGTATGGATTTGCTCTCTAGCAAGAGACAAAGCCACTGTGCGGCCTATACCTGTCTCTTTTCTGCAAACCTGTAAAAGACGCGAAAAGATACACCTACTGGCCGCATATTCGCATTGTCTCTCTCATACTATTCCGTCTATCTTGGTCTAAATTAACTGCACAACTGAATACGGAACGCTCAAATCATTCTTTGTCTATGGTTTATGTCAATCGAATACATTTTTGACTTTTCAATCACCGAATAGATAGAATGACACCTTGTCTAGGCCCTCAGGATGAAGATGTCGCCTCCCTCCCTAATGTTTGGTCCACATTAGCAGAGAACAGTGTGTGCAAAAGAGAGGAGGCCTTTGAGTGATTGTCTATATATGGGAAAGCAAAACTGGCTAGACACATTCGTGTATCCGATCGTTCACTGCATAGGATGTTAACTGCCTCATTGGTCTCGTGGTCAACGCTAGTTCCTTCTCCGATTTTTTCTTGCAGTGTAGTGTAGTCTAGTTTAATGCTATAGTTCGACTTTAAATTGTATTCAGTAACTTGACAGTTCAAAGAAAAATAATGTTACCATAATAAGACTAATAGTGTTGGGGTAGTGAACGATTTTGGGTAGGTAAAGAACGAATGATAAAAGTGGTTTAATTTTAAATTAAACCATTTTTAAACTCAACCCAATAGAATTAGTTTGGGCACAGGTAAAGGGGCAAGTCGCATAAAAGAATAAATATTTTAAGATGAAAGAAGTTAAAAAAATATTTGAAGAAGGGCTTAGTAACGTGACCCCTTCGTCATGGAGTGCTTGCGTATCTCACGTATTAAAAGTAGAAGATGATATGTGTCGTATGGACCATGTTATTGATGACATCACTGATACCTTTATAATAAAAATTTGCTTGTAAGTGCATTATTTCAAGTTCATTCAACTTCGTTCATTCTTACACCACCTCACTATCTTTTTTATCAACATCTGGCAATCTTTCAAGTGTCAGTTACTGAATACAATTAAAATTCGAACTATAGTGGGACTGTTACAGAATGATGTTATTATTATTACCTGCAAAAATTGACCTTGACCTTGATTAAGGACTTGAGATTTTCTCTAGCTGGTTTTGCGTTTACCTACGTTTCAAAGACTGAAATTTTTTCGTTATGTTTATAACGATTTTTTTAATAATAATACATACGTTCACAGGGGTTTTTCGCCTGCTTTACCCTAAGTCTTAATTGTATCATTTTTGACGTTTGCCTACCTACTTACGTATTTTAACTCTATCCAACGTTTATATAAAAAAAAAAATGCGACAATATACTGAACGCCATTTACATTCTCTGTTTAGAATGGGTCCCCAAAATAATCATTCAAGACAAGAATTTGACAATAGATCACTAGAGCAACGAGGCAGTTATTTATTCCACTTTATTATTTCAGTTATACCCGTTTACCATGAGCGACATGAACTGGGAGGAGTACTTCCAGGACTACTTGGCTGGCATCAGGAGGTTCCTCTTCAAGGAGAGCGATGACACGCTGCCAGCAGCCAGGATTAAGTGGAAAAGGTATACTTACTAAGTCTTTTTTTTTTCTAAAGAAGTAAAATAAAAATATTATGGATCAGAGGTAAGTAGGCATAGACTTCGATACCTACGATGCTTGGTATGAATATTCGTTTCTTAATTAGGTACAAGGTTAAATAAAATGAACACACACACAGACTGATTATATCCTACTAATATTATAAATGTGATGGTTTGGATATTTATATGTTTGGTTGTTTCTTACTCAATCAAGCAGACGGATTTGTATGAAAGGTCATGGCCCCTATCTGACCTGCACCCTAATTGCGTAACACGCGATTAACCATAATCGGTTTCATTTTGACAGTTCAACAATATTCATTGCGTTATTTACGTTGTTGAGCAGACACATTTTTCGAACATATGAAGCAATGGTTTAGCCATCTGTTTCAAAACGAAACAGATTATGACTACTCATGAGTTACGCAATTAGGGTGCCGGTTGGTAAAAGTTTTTGTACAAAAAACAAATCAATTTTAAATTATGGTCATAAAACCCACTTTTTATTTTATATAAACATTTTATTGAAAATCCATGGGAAAACACGTAAAAAAATAGAAAAGATTTGAAGATTTCTTTTTATCTTGGGCTAGACATCAAAACAACATAGATGCACCTGCGGCCTTTTTAACCAACTTCAAAAAGGAGGAGGTTATCAATTCGTCGGAACCTTTTTTTTTTAGACTACGTGACCATACCCTTAGATTTAGATCATCTATTCATATAATAAAATTGTAACAGGCCGATGTCTGTACATTAAAGATATTGAAGAAAAAATTGTATGGGGGGTCTTTATTAGAGCAACAGAAGCCAAAACAACGGTTTTTAGAATTCTTGTCTGTCTGTATGTTTGTTACCGCATCACGCAAAAACCACTGCATGGAATTGAATGCAGTTTTCAATGATGTATTCCGAGAGGTCTAACTTAAAAAATAGGCTATATATTAGGTCTTTACCTATGAAATTGCCGTTTTGCAGTACTGGCCATTTCAAATCAAAATATTTTTTGTTTGGGTAAGAATTCTAATTTCAAATTAATTTTATTTTAAAAACATGGATTTTTTTTTCCAAAAGTAGTCATTTGTTTATTGATTAGTGTTACATTTTCATCGCATTTCAATCTTTTTCGTCATCATGGATACGTTAAAAATTCGAGTAATTATGGAATATGAGTACCGTCGTGGCAGCAACGCGGCACAAGCGGCACGCAACATCAACGACGTTTACGGAGCTAACACTACAAACCAACGCACCACCTGTTATTGGTTTGCTCGCTTCCGTTCTGGAAATTTCGACCTGAAAAATGAACCTCGCGGTCGTCCGAAGACTTGGTCGACAATGACGAATTAAAGGCGATTGTGGAAGCTGATGATACACAATCTACGGCTGAATTAGCAGCAGCTTTCGACGTTAGCGTCAAAACAATATTGGTCCATTTGCGTCAAATTGGCAAGGTAAAAAAGCTTGACAAATGGGTGCCCCACGAACTCAATGATCGTCAGCGCGAAGTACGCGTCGAGACGTGCCTTGCACTGCTCAACAGACACACAAATGAAGGAATTTTGAACCGCATTGTTACCTGCGATGAAAAATGGATTCTGTTTGATAACCGCAAGCGCTCAGCAAGTTGGTTGGATCCTGGTTCAGCACCTAAACAATGCCCTAAACGAAAACTTACCCCTAGAAAAGTGATGGTCACTGTTTGGTGGTCTAGCGCCGGTGTGATTCATCACAGCTTCTTACCAAACGGGGTGAGCATTACTGCAGATGTGTACTGTGAAGAACTGAACACAATGATGGAGAAGCTGGCACATCTCCAACCAGCATTGGTCAATCGCTCGTCTCCGCTGCTCCTGCACGACAACGCGCGACCTCATACTGCACAGCAGACGGTCTCCAAGTTGCAAGAACTGGGGTTGGAAGCTCTCCGTCATCCGCCCTACTCACCAGACCTTGCGCCTACAGACTACTACTTTTTCCAGAATTTGGATAACTTCTTGGCGGGAAAAAAAATCAATACCCGAGAGGCAGTACAAAATGCCTTTGAAGAATTTGTTGCCTCCCGTCCAGCTGATTTCTTTAAGAAGGGCATCAATAAACTGCCACTGCGATGGCAAAGATGCATTGATTGCATGGGTGATTACTTCGATTAATACAAATAAAAAATACATGAAAAAAATTCGTTTAAATTTTTTCATACAAAACGGCAATTTCATAGGTAAAGACCTATTATTATCAAAAAAAATGATTTTTGATTTTGATGATTTTTGATGATGACTTGATTCTAAAGTCCACGCGTATGAAGTCACGGGCAAAAGCTAGTGTCTAATAAAACTAAAATAATAATAATGCCAATATTTATTTATCAAATGTACTTAATAATTAAAACTACGATATACAAAATAAATACAAAAAACAAAATGACACTTAGGCGTCGAAGTATTCCTCCGCATCGCTGTCATCAGGAAACGTGCCCATAATAATTAATTTTATTTTCATAGTCCCTGATATCCTAGTTTTACAAGCTACCCTACGTTTTCTTTACGGTGTGGATATGGTTTTTGCACTTCACTTTCTAGGTAATCACCTATAAAATATTATACAACACATTATTATGCACTCATATAAAAATACTTCATTTCTGTACACCGTGGGTATGGTTTCCATACTTTTATGGGCCATGACCTTTAGCACCAAGATCGTCGATATAGGTATAACCTGGATTAACACATATGATACTTTTTATCCCGGTAGTACGTTTCCGTGGGATAATTTTTGACCTCCGCGCGGGCGTAATCGCTGCAAAAACTAGTGTTTAATAAATAAAGTTCTAAGCAAAAATTTTTGTTCCAGATTATACTATCTGCATCAGATAGCAAGGTTTATTTTCTTCATCCTGGCGGTCTACGTTTTATGGCAGATCTTATCTTTATTATGGTGATTTTAATTATAACTTGTACAGTAATCGTAAGAAAAGGTGATTTTAAAATTAACTGACCTAGGAATGTAAAAAACATCACTCTGTATATGAGACCGCGTAGCTTTTTTTGGAGACTAATTCAACAAGTGGATCGTCTTAGATTCCGCACTTAAATTGTTTTTTTTTTTAATTTTTATTTATGTGCGGACGCCAGCACATCAAGCTATCAGAAACTGTCAAATTTTCCCAATTAAACATGAATCTTATCCCTTTGTTATAAAGATTAAAATCTATCAAAGAAATTTGACAGATTGGTATAACTTGATGTGCTGTCAAAGCTGTTGGTCCCGGCTGTCATTTGTGGATCTTTGACAGTCGTTACGGGTTGTCAGAAGCCCGAAAGTCTGACAACCAGTCTTACCAAGAGGTATCGTATTACCCAGCAACTGGGTTGTGGAGGTCAGATAGGCAGTCGCTCCATGTACAATACTGGTATTCAGCTGCATCCGGTTAGACTGGAAGCTGACCCCAACATAGTTGGGAAAATGCTAGGCAGATGACGATACAGGTGTCAAAGAGGCATACCTATTTTGTTTTTAATCTATGCACTATGGTGTTGGTTTCAAAATCACTCAATGCCTATGGGAAGGGATAAAAGTATTGTTTTTTCTATAATTCGGGGTTTAGTAGAAAACGTGCCAAGGGGATTTTGCTGAAGAATTATATCTAGTTATTGCATAACGTGGTCTCATTAAAAAAAAAACACACAAGATTTCATTGTTTTTGAAAAACCAAAATTGTTGTGAAATAAATAAATGTGTACCTAGCTTTGATAATTACGTTAGGTACAGCAAAACAAATGTTACCAAAACCTAATTATTGTAATAAGTATTTTAATTAGATAACGAATATGTTGTAAATGTTTATTTCAAATAAGTGTAGGTAGTTCTAAGTAATTATTATGGACAGTAGTAACAAAAACATTTTAGGTGCTCCTTTCGGGGTCAGCCGCAATTAGAGAAACCTGACAGTCTTCCTCGTATGTTTAAGCTTGTTTTAACATCGTGTAAGTACAGAGGCCCGTTTAACAAGCTACCCCAATCTGTCAAATTTCTTTGATAGATTTTCAACTTTATTCCATAAGCATAAGGTTCATGTTCAATTGGGAAAATTTGACAGTTAGGGATAGCTTGATGTGTGGCGTCTGTACCTTGTGTACTATCGAGGAAACTTACATCTGACCAATTTGAAAACAAAATCCCGTGCACACAATGACCATATCTGTTAGCAAACGTTACTCTAACAGCTGAGTGCTGCAAGCAATAATAATCCTTACGGTGTATAATGTTACTTTCCTCGATAGTACTTAGCTACCTACATCAAATCCTGAAAAGATAAAACCTGGACCCTAATTGCGTAACGCGCTATCAATCAAAATCTAGACGATTTTGAAGGATATTTATGGCTTATCCATTACTTCATACCTATGTTCGAAAAAAAATTTGCTCAGCATTGTAAATAACGCAATGAATGTTGTTGAAATGTCAAAATGGAAGATATTCCTACTGTTATTGTGATACGCAATTATCCCGCTGATGGCCTCGACAAGTGGCTATGACTTTCAAATTGTATCATATTCCTACGATGACTTTCAACATGATTGACTTAATTAAGGTTTTCGGTACCTAGCAGTTCAATACATTTTTGACTTTTATATTCATCGTTATCGGAGATGGAATGTCACTTTGTCTAGGCCCTATGCTTTTTTTGAGAAGTCGTTTGTGAATAGGGAATCTAAATAAATAATAGTTTAAAAAACTAAAAAATACGCTTTAAAAACCAAACTAAAAAGGAGAAAATAATTTAATTCAATTAAAAAGCGTGGGGTGCTTTTGGAGGTATTTTTTATAATCAATTAATGTCAAGCACCCCACGCTTTTTAATTGAATTAAATTATTTTCTCCTTTTTAGTTTGGTTTTTAAAGCGTATTTTTTAGATTTTAAACTATTATTTATTTTCTATTTTTTAGTTCTGCTAACTACAAAACGTGTTTTTTTTTTCTCATTTTTTTTTTAAATTATTAAATTGTCATCGGTCCTCGACAAGTTTACAAAGTTTCAATGAAATCTGACCGTTTAAAGTGGGTCAAAATCGCGCTCAAAGGAGTCGGTTACATACTGACATACAAGTGAAGCTAATTTAAAGCGTATAAATAGGCTTTTTTCTGACTTAAAAACTACTTGAAGGTACGATGTTAAAACTGGCGACAAAGTAAAAAGGATGAAATTTAATTATATATACAGTCCTGTATTTTATAAGTAAAACTTATTGTAATGATTATTATCCAAAAATAAATACTTTAAATAATACCTGCTGTTTATTTTAATTTGTTTACTGGCTTCAGTCCGCGTGAAATTGCTTGGCCCCCGTCGCATCGCATCGCCTACCCGTGCTCTTCGTTTTCGCTCAACATTATTTCAGGCATTTTTACTTTTTGCTCAGCTCTTAAAGGTCCTAGCGTGATGCAAACTACCCTAGGTCTTCCTCAAGAATTGGCCTCTCAAATACAATAAGAATTTTTCAAATCAGACTGTAGTTACAACTTTTAAGGTGAATTTCGTCGGTATATCTTCCATACAAACTTCGGGAGTGTATTACTCCACTGTTCGATAATTTACATCATAAATTAAACATGGTTTTGTCTCATTATTAATATTGTCTGTATGGAAGCAGAATAATAAAATAAAAAGCCATTAAAAAGTTAGATATGAGCCAACAAAGATTTGTTTTTCTTGCTAATTTAACCTAACTTAGGGCAAGAAGTGTAAAATCTCGAAAGTACAGTCAAGTTTATTGGTCATTCATTTATGCAGTTGTTTTTTTTCATAAAACCCGATCTTCCGAAAGACTTTACATAATTTTTTACGCGCCCTTTTTACTATAACTGATCCTGCTCACTCAATAATGTTGTGCATGTAGACTAGCGTTTAACTGCTCATCACGTGTAGGTACTTCCTCTGTCGGACAGGATGCCTGGTGAGCCAGCGTGCTTTTTAGCCAGGCCCACCAGTGAGTTTGAGTCCTCGACTAAACAAACTGTTCCGTTTTTTAATTTTTTATTACTAACTGGGCCTGCTCTTGACTTTGATCACGCCTGATGGAAAGCGATTGATGAGGTCTATGATGGATCGAGCGTGCCCAGAAAATGCCTGTTCACTCTTGTTTTGAAGGTAGACGTGTTAAATGTGGAAGGGAACACAGACGCAGGCAGAGAGTTCCGCATAATAAATGTGGAGGCGTAGCGCTGAGCGGTCGGGATATCAACCAAGTGCGGATGGTACCCTGTAAAAGATTATTTTTGGTAGCTATTTATTTATGCATCGGCTACTAATATCATAAATGCGAAAGTAACGCTGTCTCGTCTGTTACGCTTACACGCTTAAACCGCAGAACCGATCGACATACAATTTGGCAGAGATTTAGTCTGGAATATGGAGGACTTAGGCTACTTTTTTACGCGATAACTGACATCCACGCGGGCGGAGCCACGGGCAAAAGTAGTATTATTGTACATGCGAGTCTGTCGGGTCAGATCATACAGGTATACCTTGAACTGGGTTAGGACTAGCCATTGGATACTTTTCGCTTCGCAGACAAAAACTAGACTTAGTTATTTATAATATGGTGTAAGGCCCCTCGCCCACGGCGACTTTTTGTAGTTCTAAGCAAAAATTTTTGTTCCAGATTATACTATCTGCATCAGATAGCAAGGTTTATTTTCTTCATCCTGGCGGTCTACGTTTTATGGCAGATCTTATCTTTATTATGGTGATTTTAATTATAACTTGTACAGTAATCGTAAGAAAAGGTGATTTTAAAATTAACTGACCTAGGAATGTAAAAAACATCACTCTGTATATGAGACCGCGTAGCTTTTTTTGGAGACTAATTCAACAAGTGGATCGTCTTAGATTCCGCACTTAAATTGTTTTTTTTTTTAATTTTTATTTATGTGCGGACGCCAGCACATCAAGCTATCAGAAACTGTCAAATTTTCCCAATTAAACATGAATCTTATCCCTTTGTTATAAAGATTAAAATCTATCAAAGAAATTTGACAGATTGGTATAACTTGATGTGCTGTCAAAGCTGTTGGTCCCGGCTGTCATTTGTGGATCTTTGACAGTCGTTACGGGTTGTCAGAAGCCCGAAAGTCTGACAACCAGTCTTACCAAGAGGTATCGTATTACCCAGCAACTGGGTTGTGGAGGTCAGATAGGCAGTCGCTCCATGTACAATACTGGTATTCAGCTGCATCCGGTTAGACTGGAAGCTGACCCCAACATAGTTGGGAAAATGCTAGGCAGATGACGATACAGGTGTCAAAGAGGCATACCTATTTTGTTTTTAATCTATGCACTATGGTGTTGGTTTCAAAATCACTCAATGCCTATGGGAAGGGATAAAAGTATTGTTTTTTCTATAATTCGGGGTTTAGTAGAAAACGTGCCAAGGGGATTTTGCTGAAGAATTATATCTAGTTATTGCATAACGTGGTCTCATTAAAAAAAAAACACACAAGATTTCATTGTTTTTGAAAAACCAAAATTGTTGTGAAATAAATAAATGTGTACCTAGCTTTGATAATTACGTTAGGTACAGCAAAACAAATGTTACCAAAACCTAATTATTGTAATAAGTATTTTAATTAGATAACGAATATGTTGTAAATGTTTATTTCAAATAAGTGTAGGTAGTTCTAAGTAATTATTATGGACAGTAGTAACAAAAACATTTTAGGTGCTCCTTTCGAGGTCAGCCGCAATTAGGGAAACCTGACAGTCTTCCTCCTATGTTTAAGCTTGTTTTAACATCGGGTAAGTACAGAGGCCAGTACATCAAGCTACACCAATCTGTCAAATTTCTTTGATAGATTTTCAACTTTATTCCATAAGCATAAGGTTCATGTTCAATTGGGAAAATTTGACAGTTAGGGATAGCTTGATGTGTGGCGTCTGTACCTTGTGTACTATCGAGGAAACTTACATCTGACCAATTTGAAAACAAAATCCCGTGCACACAATGACCATATCTGTTAGCAAGCGTTACTCTAACGGCTGAGTGCTGCAATCAATAATAGTCCTTACGGTGTATAGATGTTAGTTTCCTCGATAGTACCTACCTACATCAAATCCTGAAAAAAAAAAACCTGGACCCTAATTGCGTAACACGGTATCAATCACAATCTAGACGATTTTCAAGGATATTTATTGCTTATCCATTGCTTCATACCTATGTTCGAAAAAAAAAAATGCTCAGCATTGTAAATAACGCAATGAATGTTGCTGAAATGTCAAAATGGAAGATATTCCTACTGTTATTGTGATACGCAATTATCCCGCTGATGGCCTCGACAAGTGGCTATCACTTTCAAATTGTATCATATTCCTACGATGACTTTCAACATGATTGACTTAATTAAGGTTTTCGGTAGCAGTTCAATACATTTTTGACTTTTATATTCATCGTTATCGGAGATGGAATGTCACTTTGTCTAGGCCCTATGCTTTTTTTGAGAAGTCGTTTGTGAATAGGGAATCTAAATAAATAATAGTTTAAAAAACTAAAAAATACGCTTTAAAAACCAAACTAAAAAGGAGAAAATAATTTAATTCAATTAAAAAGCGTGGGGTGCTTTTGGAGGTATTTTTTATAATCAATTAATGTCAAGCACCCCACACTTTTTAATTGAATTAAATTATTTTCTCCTTTTTAGTTTGGTTTTTAAAGCGTATTTTTTAGTTTTTTAAACTATTATTTATTTTCTATTTTTTAGTTCTGCTAACTACAAAACGTGTTATTTTTTCTGTTTTTTTTTTTTAAATTATTAAATTGTCATCGGTCCTCGACAAGTTTACAAAGTTTCAATGAAATCTGACCGTTTAAAGTGGGTCAAAATCGCGCTCAAAGGAGTCGGTTACATACTGACATACAAGTGAAGCTAATTTAAAGCATATAAATAGGCTTTTTTCTGACTTAAAAACTACTTGAAGGTACGATGTTAAAACTGGCGACAAAGTAAAAAGGATAAAATTTAATTATGTATGCAGTCCTGTATTTTATAAGTAAAACTTATTGTAATGATTATTATCCAAAAATAAATACTTTAAATAATACCTGCTGTTTATTTTAATTTGTTTACTGGCTTCAGTCCGCGTGAAATTGCTTGGCCCCCGTCGCATCGCATCGCCTACCCGTGCTCTTCGTTTTCGCTCAATATTATTTCCGGCATTTTTACTTTTTGCTCAGCTCCTAAGGGTCCTAGCGTGATGCAAACTACCCTATGGTCTTCCTCAAGAATTGGGCTCTCAAATACAATAAGAATTTTTCAAATCAGACTGTAGTTACAACTTTTAAGGTGAATTTCGTCGGTATATCTTCCATACAAACTTCGGGAGTGTATTACTCCACTGTTCGATAATTTACATCATAAATTAAACATGGTTTTGTCTCATTATTAATATTGTCTGTATGGAAGCAGAATAATAAAATAAAAAGCCATTAAAAAGTTAGATATGAGCCAACAAAGATTTGTTTTTCTTGCTAATTTAACCTAACTTAGGGCAAGAAGTGTAAAATCTCGAAAGTACAGTCAAGTTTATTGGTCATTCATTTATGCAGTTGTTTTTTTTCATAAAACCCGATCTTCCGAAAGACTTTACATAATTTTTTACGCGCCCTTTTTACTATAACTGATCCTGCTCACTCAATAATGTTGTGCATGTAGACTAGCGTTTAACTGCTCATCACGTGTAGGTACTTCCTCTGTCGGACAGGATGCCTGGTGAGCCAGCGTGCTTTTTAGCCAGGCCCACCAGTGAGTTTGAGTCCTCGACTAAACAAACTGTTCCGTTTTTTTATTTTTTATTACTAACTGGGCCTGCTCTTGACTTTGATCACGCCTGATGGAAAGCGATTGATGAGGTCTATGATGGATCGAGCGTGCCCAGAAAATGCCTGTTCACTCTTGTTTTGAAGGTAGACGTGTTAAATGTGGAAGGGAACACAGACGCAGGCAGAGAGTTCCGCATAATAAATGTGGAGGCGTAGCGCTGAGCGGTCGGGATATCAACCAAGTGCGGATGGTACCCTGTAAAAGATTATTTTTGGTAGCTATTTATTTATGCATCGGCTACTAATATCATAAATGCGAAAGTAACGCTGTCTCGTCTGTTACGCTTACACGCTTAAACCGCAGAACCGATCGACATACAATTTGGCAGAGATTTAGTCTGGAATATGGAGGACTTAGGCTACTTTTTTACGCGATAACTGACATCCACGCGGGCGGAGCCACGGGCAAAAGTAGTATTATTGTACATGCGAGTCTGTCGGGTCAGATCATACAGGTATACCTTGAACTGGGTTAGGACTAGCCATTGGATACTTTTCGCTTCGCAGACAAAAACTAGACTTAGTTATTTATAATATGGTGTAAGGCCCCTCGCCCACGGCGACTTTTTGTAGCGACGCTGTAGCGTATTTTGTAAACACGCTTCTGCATCGCTACTATCGCGCGTTTGCAACGTGCGACAGAAACGATGCAAACGCGCGGCTGTATTGATACAGCCGAAAGAGGCCCAATGAGATCGCGACTACATAGCGATAGCAGCGATACATAATCTGGGCGAAGGTACACAGCCGGCGACAGCATCGGGGCTGTATCGATACATATGGGCAACAGCATCGCTACAAAAAGTCGCCGTGGGCGAGGTCTCGACTGGTCGCCAGCTCTCGACTTGGTCGATGGCGACTGTGTGTTACTATAGTTTAAATAAGTGTTTACGCACTTGGTCGTCGGTCGCCCGGGCGACTCGACGACTCGCCGCGTAGTGGCGACGCACAAGCGACTGCCTGTCGCCGGCGACCAGTCGACAGTGCGTAATGGGTCTAAGGGTTCGTTTAGGCGGTTAAAGAAAAGCAGTAATATTTAAAGAAAAAATCTTTATTCAAACAAAATAGCTGCACTTTACATTGGGATAGTTTACACTACACTGAGATTCATTGCAAGTCTTTTATTAAATAAATACACATAGGCATGGTTTTATCAATTCATCGCTGATGACCGATCGGCTGTTCGGATGCATATTTACCTCAAGTTAACAGTATGGAAGCGGATGTATGTTTTAAATATTTTAAAAAAAACCTAGGATGTCAGGAACACCGAGAATACATAACTAGTCGAGAATACATAAATTAAGTATAAAAGACCCCGGGATTCTTGGATAGCATAACTACTATTTAGATGCAGATTTATTTAAAAATATTTTTTTACCTGCGATGCAAAAATGTGTAGGTAAGTAGGTGCGGATTTATACGATGCAAAAGCGCATTCTATATTAGCCAAAATTTCAACTTAAGGCGAATATGCTTCCAAATATCCGATCTCTACTGATGACACTTCGCTACCGATTCTATAAATATCTTCACGCCTGTATTTCTCGAATAGCAGACCAGAGGTGTTATAACTCATACTTTTGACAGTTATGTAATGCTAGTTAACCCATTTCAATTCCATTTCATTCGCTAACGCTCTGTCGTACGTATCGGTTCGGTGTCAACGTCTGAGTAATTTGTGCGCTAACTACCCCCTACTCTAACCAAAATGACGAAATGTGATAATTGCAATAAAGGCATAACCAGCAGATCGCCAGGACTGGAATGCAGGTCATGTGCTAAGACTGTTCATGCTAATAAAGCCTGCTCTGGTCTTACTGCGAAACAGCTGTCTGCGCTTCGTAATGCGGACAGCCTGGACTGGATATGTGAGGAATGCAACCACAACTCGCCTAACAGGAAATCATCCTTCTTTGTTCCGGATGAGGAAGACGACGAAGAAGAAGTCGCTATCTCCAGTCAAAACCTAGGCAACTGCAACATTGATAGTGTAAAATTTCTGAAAGATATTACAGCTGAACTAAAAAAGGTCCTAAAGAAGGAATTGCAACCAATAGAAGTATCAGTAAGCCTCTGCAGCAAAAAAGTAGACGAACTGACAAAAACTGTGGAAACTCAAAATAAGCACATACAGGAGTTGGAGAAGAAGTACACCCACCTTAGCAACGAAAAAACTCATCTTGAACTAGAAATCAGCTCACTAAAACAATATGTGCGTAATATAGAACAACAGCGTATAGATAACGTGTTGGAAGTGATAGGAATCCCTAAAGCTCAAAATGAAAACCTTGACTCGATATCTGTCAAGCTGGCTGAAACTCTCAACGTGGATAAATCACAGATACTAAATATTAAACGTGTAGAAGATCGAAATGAACGTGAGGGAAACATCCAGGTGGAGTTGAAACAAGCAGAACAGGCACAGTCATGGGTACGTGCATCCAGAAAGGAAGAAGTTTTGCTGGAACAAATTGTTTCTGAT
This sequence comes from Antitype chi, assembly GCA_947359405.1. Taxonomy (NCBI): domain Eukaryota; kingdom Metazoa; phylum Arthropoda; class Insecta; order Lepidoptera; family Noctuidae; genus Antitype; species Antitype chi. The sequence goes on from OX375836.1 coordinate 7,986,854, forward strand.
GCCCCTGTAGAGATTTCTAAGTCTAAAGTTATTCTGCGACGCGCCCTAACAAAAGCAAATAAATCGCTACTATGGCTGGCAAAACAAAAATTACGTCCGACATATAAATATGTCTGGTTCCAGGATGGAAAGGTTCTGCTACGTAAAGAAGACAAAGACAAGCCTACAGTTGTAAGGAGCGAAATGGACGTCGATCGGCTTGCGACTACAACGCAAGCAGGACATCAAAATACTTATCGGTAATAGTTTTAAAATAAGTTATCCCGGATCTCTCTCCCGATCACCAAGAGTTATTCGACTGTGCTAACATTAATGATTTTAGTAAGCTTGTACCTTTTATTAGTAAAATTAATCTGAATATTGTTCACATAAATATTAGATCTATAGTTAAAAATTTTGGTAGTGTAATACACTTAATCAGCACATCCAATATGACTATAGATGTCTTGATCCTAACAGAAGTTAATGTAAACGAAAACACTGTTCATATGTATAACATCGATGGCTATGAAATGCACAGTAAGTTGCGTATATACAGAAAAGGCGGTGGAATAATAATTTATGTCAGAGATGGCTACGTATTCACACCAATGAATCACTCGTTAATACACTGTGAATGTATTATTGGTCAAATCACTACACCTCACAACTACCACGCATATATCTGTGCAATTTATAGACCACCAAGCGAAAGTAAACATCTATTCGTAAAAGAAATAAGCGGTATCTTATCCGATTCCTATATTAAATCATACGACACTTATTTGTTGGGAGACATTAACATAGACCTAAAGACATACGACAACATTAGAGAATATTACGTAAGTAGCATGTCCGAGTGTGGTTTAACGAGCGCGATAACTGATTACACAAGAATTGAAATACGCGGAAAAAACACTACACGTAGCTGTATAGATCACATATTTGTAAGAACGCGCTCGTTAGATCTGTACTCGGCCGCACTAGGAACTGTAATGGCCGATCACCGCATGTTAATATTGTCGTGCGTAGGATCTGACCCAACACGAATACAGGCTGATATAAAAACGATACAACAAATTGATAATGTTAAAATTAAAACTTTACTTAAAAACTTAACATGGAGTGAAATAGATGGCATAGAGTGTCCAAACACAATTTACGATTATATACAAAGCCAATTTCATAAATGCTACGAAGAATCAAAATATATCAGAAAAATTAATAAAAATAGTAAAAGAAACATACAGCCTTGGATAAATAGTAAAATAAATAAGATGTGTAAAAAAAAGGATCAACTATTTTTGAAATGGAAAAATGATTCAACGAATAAAATACTGCGATTGGAATATAATAAGGTAAGAAATAGAACTCATAAAATCATCGAAAAATCGAGAAATAAACATTTTTTAGAAGAAATAAATAATTATAAAACGAATCCTAGAAAGCTATGGCAAATTCTAAATAAGTTGTCGGGTCGCAATAAAAAGTCGGTGGATGAAGCCATCCTGAGTGCCTTCAAAAATAATAATATAGAAATAAAATCAATAGCTGATAATTTTGCGACAGAATTTAGAAAGAGTGTTAAGAAGATCTTGCCCCAGTGTAATCGTCGTTTGCTGGACGAATCTGATTATACGTTTCCCCTTAACACATCATTGTGCTTCAGGAAAGCTACAAATAACAGTGTCAGTAAGCTAATTAGAAACCTTCATACAAATAAAGCCCCTGGAGTTGATAACATTAGGTGTATTGATATAAAATCTATCTGTGACAAGATGACAGGCGTTATTGCCAAATTGATTAATTCTAGTGTCAAACAAGGAAAGTACCCGGACGTACTAAAAACTGGTATAGTGCGCCCAATACATAAAAAAGGAAGTCTGGCCAACTATGAAAACTATAGACCGATCACTGTTCTACCCGTTATCGACAAAATAGTAGAAAAGTATATCTGTAATCAGATTCAAGACTTCTACGCTAAAAATGACGTGTTGTCCAGCACACAATACGGTTTTCAACCCAATAAGTCCACCTCACAGCTGTTATCTAAGTTCACGGATGAGGTCAATGAATCTCTCAATGATAAAAATAATGTAATTTTACTATTTATCGACTTCAGCAAGGCGTTCGATACGCTTAGACATGACACTCTGCTGACAAAATTAAATAATTCTGGAGTTCGAGGGCCAATACTTAAATGGTGTGAGGACTACCTTAATAATCGTAAATACAATGTCAAAATATGCAATGAAGTCAGTGACGCCATTGAAGTCACCGAAGGAACAGCCCAAGGTTCAGTACTTGGACCCCTACACTATCTGACATATGTTAACGACATGGAACATGTGGTCAATCACTGTTCTGTTTATCAATATGCAGATGACACGTGTCTTGTAGCTTCCCACAGAGACGTAAAAGTAGCAGCTCAATGGTTACAGGAAGATTTTACTCAAGTATCCAAATGGGCACATGATGCTGGCCTGGTTCTCAACGCAAGTAAAACCAAAATCGTTCATGTCCACTCTAGTCACCTAAAGCAGATTACTTCTTTTAAGATAATCGCACACGGTCACAATTGTCTTCACTCCACTATGTCAGGCACATGTCGATGTGAGGCAATTGATCAAGTAACGCACCACACCTATCTTGGATTAGTCGTGGACAATCGCTTTAGCTGGACTTTTCACGTGGACTCAGTCTGTGACAAGTTGCGGGCTATACTGGCAAAGTTCTACATTTTAAAACCTAAAGTTCCATTCAAATTGCTTCTCAACATGTACATTGCATTAGCAGAATCAATTTTAACATACGGACTTACGAGCTACGGGCGAACATTTAAAACATATACTGAAAAAATTTCCAATCTACAAGTAAGACTACTAAAACTCATCGTACCCAGAAAAATAAAACATAAATATAAAGATAACGTTATCGAACTATTTAAATATTGTAAAATTTTGCCAGTACAGACCAGACTCAAAATGGCCCTACTAATTGAGCAATTTAATAACAAAAGCACTCAAATACCTGTTACACATAAAATAATCACAAGAAGTATAACCCAAAATAAATTAACAGTACCTCAAGTTAGAAATTATTATGGCAGGCGAACAGTAAAATTTTTAATTCCCACCATAATGAATGAAATACCAAAGTCTATTAAAACCGAAATAAACATGAAAAATTATAAGCAAAAATACAAAAAATATTATTATAACATTTATAACTAACACATAACTTAGTCTAATAAATAATAAAAAAAATAAAATAAAAAAAATCCTAAACAAAAATTAAAAGCAACCTGTATAGGAATTTTGAGATTGACTGGAATCGTTCTTCATAAACATTGCATGTGACTCACGTAGGTAGGGTACTTACTAATAGATGTTTACGGCTATCGTAGTTTTTACGTACAAATTATTTTGAATGTACCTACATTGTTTACATAATAGTGAATCAACACATTAGTGATTAAGCAATGTTATCGAACTAGTGAATGTGAGTATCAATACAAACCATCTCTGGTTTAATGATACAAATAAACGAACTTGTTAAGACAATATATCTACGAATAAATAAATAATAATAAATAAATAATTCACACAAAATTCCCATTTTCCTGGCAACTTTTTTTTTTCATATATCTTACGCCTTTAAATCCCGAAAGGTTTACACCCACATTCGGCCGGTTATGTTTAAGTCCCATGAAAAGGGCGAGCCTATTGTCATGAACGGACACAAATCCAGACTCCGGGCCGCTACTGAGAAATCCCAGATGGAAAACCCAACGTTTTTCTAACCTACGTTTGTTTCACTTTTTTTCCGTAAAAAACTGATTCGGACTAATACTCAAATATGTATGTTATTAAGTTCTTTTTTTCCTTCCTACTATCAAAAGTAATAAATCTATAAAATAGATAGCGAAGCGTTATCGTAATGAACTGATAAACAAGTTCTTCTAAACGGTATTACAAATTAATTACATCTCTTAATGTTACCGTTTCGTTTTAAAACTACAGACAAGAGAAAAGCTTGAAAAACAACACGCTGAAAAATCAGTCAAATGTTTACATAACAATTGCAGGCAGATTACAATGAATACATCGATTCAATATCGAAATTTTAATAAAGCTACGGTTACCGCTGCCTCTCTGTGGATGTGACCATCTATTTCATACCGAGACCGCTCCATGCCTTGCAAAGCATCGGTCTCGGGTAACATTCGTAGATCTATGACTGTAATTTTAGAACTTTGAGTAACCGTGGAGGTCCCGGCTCTTCTCCATAGGAAGCGACAAATTGGAGCTGTGCACCTAGCTTCTGAAGTTTCATAAGTGCCCATGTAGGTTTATGTGAGATAAAATATTTTGATTTTGACTGTTGCAAGCCGGAAGCCTAAAATACTGACAACCAGTCTTTTTAAGAGGTATCGGGTTATCTAGTTATGGAACCATGTACACAGTGAAATACTGGTATTTAGCTGCATCTGGTTACACTAGCAATTGACCCAAACATAGTTGGTGAATAGCTACGCAGATGATGCAATAAAAAATAGAGGGTCGCGCGCATGCGTATGCACAGGCATAAAAAAAAATACGACCTATCTTGTGAATGCTCAACCATTACTCTAGCACTAAAACTCTCGTAGCTATTAGCGGTTGAAATCTTTAAAAAAAATTGTCGGTCAGTTTCATTCAGTTCTATACTCCATTTGAAATAAGATTAGACATTTAACGAAACCTTTTTTACAGTCCGATCAACCGATTTTGACTTCTATTGCGTTGGTGGCATGACAGATAGCAGCTGCAGTAAATAGTTGGTATTGTAACTACTTTTTTGCTTTTAATGCCATCCTTATGCCTACGGTATAGAAGTCAGAATCGGTTGAACGGACTGTAAGAAAGGTTTGTTTAAATGTCTAATCTTATTTCAAATGGAGTATACGTCAAACATGGTGTATGCTGCCAATAGAGGTATGCAAGGATATCAGTCATATAACTTTATCTCTCTCTGTAACCTTTAATAGATTTATATTAAGGGCCATCGCTTCATAATAAAAAATATCTTCAAAAACTTGCCTTCAATTGTCATCAAACATAAAAACATAATACATTAAAAAGTTCAGTACAAAATTCATAAAGAAAAAAAAAATTATATCAGTAAATTCTGCAATACAAAAAGTTGCCTAAAGAATGGTGTAAAAATTATTTACTAACATTAAAAAGTCTTACAATTGGATGGAATATTGTAATAAAGTCGAAATATTATAAGACTCGGAAACTGTTAAGTATACAATTTGGATACAAGATACCGTGCAGAGGTCAGATAGGCAGTCGCTCCATGTAAAATACTGGTATTCAGCTGCATCCGGTTAGACTGGAAGCTGACCCGAACATAGTTGGGAGATAGTAAAGCAGATGATGGATACAAGGTTCATTTTTGGTTAAAAAAAAAACACGCTTTAAAAACCAAACTAAAAAAGAGAAAATAATTTAATTCTGTTAAAAAGCGTGGTGTTTTTTGAGGTATTTTAATAATCAATTAATATCAAGCACCCCACGCTTTTTGTATTTTTTTAATATTTTCTATTTTATAGTTCTGCTAACTACAAAAGCGTGATTTTTCTTTTTTTTTAATTATTGAATTGTCATCGGTCCTCGATAAGTCTACAAAGTTTAAATGAAATCTGACCGTTTGAAGTGAGTCAAAATCAAGTCCAAAAAAAGGAGTCGGTTACAAACAAACAAACATACAGGTGAAGCTAATAAAAGCGTGTTAATTAATGAAATGAGTACATGCTCAATCCAATTGGTTGAATGAAATAACTACGAATTATTTATTGAGTAAATTCTTTAAAGTTATATCTTGTATCCAAATTGTATATCCATTAATGTTTCGGAATGTATAATTCAGATTAAAACTATTAAAAAAACATATATACTTACTTACTAACACTTTTACAAACCTACATTACATCGTTTACATAAAAAAAATGCTTGATCGTGATTTCATATTATGGAAATTATTATTTTTGAATTTTCTATTACATTTCACAAAAATAAATCAATTATAAAAATATACATAATCACCAATTTATACAAATAAGAACTCATACAAACTAAAATAGTAAAATCTATTACAAAGATGCGATTTTTTGTGTATGTTATTTTTTAATTAAAGCAAACTTACACTGTATTCGCAATTGCTTACAAAAATATGCTTCTTAAAAAACTTAAGTTAAAGTGCAGAAAAGCAGGGATATATAAATGGTATAATTGTGTATGCACACTCTTATGTAAAGTATATTAGGGTGGAATTACACCTACACGATCGACGTCGCATCGATCTCAGTATTATCGATAGTTCCTGCTTGTACTGCTATACGGGCAAATATCATGGCCGGTCTGAACATACGCTCTCCGAACTTTCGCGTATGTCGTCTCACTCACACTCGCCTCATATCACTGATTGGTTAATATCATTTTTTATTGCGCTGCTAAATAAAGTTAGGGCCGGGGATTCATCGGCCGTTTTGTACTTGGCCGTATTAACTTTGGATTGTTTTTTTTTTTTACATGGTTCTCACATATAGAAGCAACAAGAATATTGTTCCCAAGTTTTTGTAATACTTAACATGATTAAAAAGAGTGTCCATGGAGTTTCTTGCCCGTTCTTCTCCATAGAGATCTACGTTTTGGAATGGGCAACTAGCTTCAACTTTCCAACTGGTCGACTTTTTGACAATTCAAAAGTACCTTTAAATGGTCTAATTGAAATAAATGCTTTGAGTTTGAGTTTGATCGATCTCATTGAAAATAGCTCAGCAGTTGCCAATGCCATGCACTCTCATAGCAAGTTAGTATTCGATAAGTGTCAAACTCAGGTGTCAATCGATTTTGAACCATGTACAGTGTAATTATTACCATCAAGTTGATCTGGCCAGCAAAAGCTTATAGTACGGCACTAGTATGAGGCCTGCACAGTATGATGAAAATAATGACGGGCTGTGTACGATTGATTAATCGATGATTCAACGTCGATTATCACCGTTCTTGTCGATCGTGTAGGTGTAATAGCGCCTTTACAGTAGCTAAGCAATGCTATAGATATTACAGAGATAATGAAAATCTTGGTAGATATTTATTGCTGGCATTTGGTATGAAATTGTGACATGTACTTGTTGCATATCGATTTTTTTTTTGTTAATGTGACATTCGATAACCTAAATTATTTTTTATGCCTTCTGACAGGACGTATGCCCAATATTACTTTATCCATCTGTGTAATGTTACCTAATGTTTACAAAATTAATTTAAATTCGTCCCCTTAATAACACAAAAACGTAGGTAACTCGAATTTCTTTGTCTAATCAACCCATTGACAACTCAAAAGTGCCTGTAATTGGTTTATTTGAAAAAAAAAAAAAAATATGCTTTGACTTTATATTCTTTGTATATCGAGATACGTTTTTGTGTTATAAGGGGACAAATTATTGAAAGGTGGAATTTTTTAACTGCAAAACGCAGGAAGAAAATACATTTTTAAAGGGGAACATTTTTAAATTTTTAAGGGGTTAATTTTTAACTGGAAAATGCAGGAAGAAAATACATTTTACGGGTAAAAAAAACATTTTAGCTGCGAGATACAGCTTTTTATAGCATCGCATAGTACTATCACAATCCTAATTACGATCAGTATAAAAATATTATAAAGTTACACACACGACATTTATTTGCAGGTACTAAATTCTATCATCATTATATTACCTATATTTAAGGTATAAAGTTTACTTATAATACATAAGTCGGTTCACTGGGTAGAAAACTGCGTTATTCCGAGTGTCAAAACATTAAAATGGCTCCTAAAAGAAAATAGGCCTGAATAATTATAAGAATTCATAAGTTTATGTTGAGATTCAAAAATGCATTTTGTGATTTTCAATTAAATTTCATAATTTCATGAAAATGAAATGAATTTCGGTTTTCCTTGAATATCGGTGGCCGCCACATAACGGCCACTGACGGCTCTCATGAAAATGATAGCAGCAAGGTTTGACTTTACGGTGTCATAAATAACGTTCCAGTGGTGTCATTCGACGGTAAATTACGGACGCTACGTAATGGCCAACGCTCTTTAAGGAAAACGTTGCTTTATCTCATTGTTGTTTTTTTTTTTGTAAATATTCATACAATATTAAATTATTTGTCAATTTAATACTTGAGTGTATATTGCCAAGCCATAGATAGCAAACTGACTAATACTCTATAAAAGATGATACCTATATCATTGACATAATAAATGGACTACTGATATTTTTCGAATACAATTAATTTACTGGGTATTATTGTGCATTTGTTAGTCTTAAATGGACATCACTTTTACTAGACTACATTGTGCTAATCATTTTCATACAAGTTATTTATATTTTCTATCATTATTGATTTTGATTGATATGAGGCAAATCTAGCGTGTTTTTCATTGATATAATTTTATATAATATTATACTTTTATTTGTATAAACAGTGCTTCATTGGTAGTCTTATAAAAATTATTTATCACTCAAGATTTTACAGTTTTTTTTTTTGTACGAAATTCAATAAACAGAGTTATATGATATCAATTTGTTTTAAATGGAATACATACTTTGGCACGTTAAAAAACATTTTTACAGTGAGTGTTTTACACTGTTTTATGGGTCAACGCTAAATGTTGTTGCGATTGATTCGATATCACTAGATATTCATGATAGCATTCGTCGTGGTAACCATCGTTTTTGTCTTCGTTAAAACGATCGATCTATCACGATTAATCGATCCGATCAACCTATATCAGTGTGTACCCTTTTGATTTATTTTACGACCAAAGATTAAGTTAGTATAATAAACAGATATGTCAGCAGGTATAAGATATGTTGTCTGTTAGTTCTTGTGGCTGATCCGTAAACTAACGGGTCGGGCCGCAGTCCGGGGTAGTTAATGTCCGGCATTGGCGACTCTGGAAATATTGATTAATAGTTTATTAGAACTTCACCTCTTCCATTGATATACTAAAAACCCAAGATACACAGTCTCGAACAAAGCAACACTCAAAACTGTCCCAAATTATACGTCAGTTATGATAAAACTCATTTTTTAGCAAATTAAATCTTACACGCATGGCTTAAAGTGGTTTTTACAAAGCAATGTCTAAAAATAATAGTTTAAAAAACTAAAAAACACGCTTTAAAAACCAAAATAAAAAAGGAGAAAATAATTGAATTCAGTTAAAAAGCGTGGGGTGCTTTTTGAGGTATTTTTATAATCACTTAATGTCAAGCACCCCACGCTTTTTAATTGAATTAAATTATTTTCTCCTTTTTTAGTTTGGTTTTTAAAGCGTGTTTTTTAGTTTTTTAAACTATTATTTATTTTCTATTTTTTAGTTCTGCTAACTACAAAAACGTGTTTTTTTTCTTTTTTTTTCATTTTTCTCAATTTCTTTTTTAATTATTGAATAGTCATCGGTCCTCGATAAGTTTACAAAGTTTCAATGAAATCTGACCGTTTAAAGTGGGTCAAAATAGCGTCCAAAGGAGTCGGTTACAAACAAACAAACATACAAGTGAAGCTAATATAAAGCGTGTAAAAAGACTGCCTGAAATATGACTGACGATACTATTTGACACCTGCGCACATTGCGCTCTATTTATGCGGTCGTTTTTGAGACGCTGATTGTGTTTCTTGGGTTTTTTGTATATCAATTACTTCTTCTGAGTTTCTTTCTCCTCGGAGTAGTCAGAGTTCAGAGCTTCTTTTAACCATCTCGATCTAACGCATGTCGCGTTCGGCGCTCCGATTGGCCCTGGATTGGTGAAGGACCAATCGCAGCGTCGATCGCGGTCGTTGCGTTAGATCGAGATGGTTAATACAAACTTACACTAGGGTCACGGATAGGATACATCAAACTCATCTAGTTATAAAACATAATTAATGTTAAAGTGTTAGTACAAACCTACACACACAAATTAAGTCATTTATCACACAATAATGCAAAGTTTATTATATGTTGGGGTAAGTTCGTCGCTGTTATAAGACCGTACAAATCAAATTTAACATTAAGATGGATGCTTTAAGGTAACCAGTGAAATTCAAATTATCTTTGGTTGTTTGCAATTTACATAGGGGTAATTGCGTTTACGCAATTAGGGTGCAGATTGACTATTCTGTAAAAATCACATTGTGAAAGCATAGGTGAAGTGAGCTCTCATTGTATCAGAGGGGCAATTCTCGTAATTTTAAGAAACGTTCACAGTCTGATCTCAGTCTCAATCTGTCAAAAGCACCTCAAGTTTCCATACATTTTTGAAACACACACACACATTTTTTTACATTTCGTTGTCGCCGAGATGACACTGCGACTAGATTTTGAACGTTTTAATTACGAGAATTGGTCATCTGATGCTAGAAATTGACACTATTGATAGCAGCTGAGCACGAGAGCCGTAGACAAGCGTTTTGTCGACGGAAGAGTAGACAAAATGACGTTTCCGTGTAGACTGTTCACAGTTTTGAACCGAGAAATACAGACAAGCGATTTCTATTCTACGGTGGAGTAGAAATAGAGAGTCACTCCAAGCTCACTTCACCTTAGTTTACACGGTGAGATTTTCACAGAATAGCACTACAGCACCCTAATTTACGCAATTACGCACGATTAATCATAATCTGTTTCGTTTCAGATTGCTAATCCATTGTTTCATAATTATGTTCGAAAAATGTGTCTGCTCAACAACGTAAATAACGCAATGAATATTGTTGAACTGTCAAAATGAAACTGATTATGATTAATCATGTGTTACGCAATTAGGGCGCTGGTCAGTGTCAGAATTGTCAAAGAAAATTACAATTTCGCGGGTTATCCTGGTGCTTTAAGAAAATTTGATCAATGAAAACCAATTTGCAGAAACACACACACGCGTGCACACTAGATTTTAATTTTTATATCGAACGAAGAGAATGAATAGTTACAAACTTAATACAAAAATAACATTATCGTATTACGTCTATGAAGCCAAACAAGAAAAGCTATGTTCTTCCAAACATGCAAAAAAAAAATGCTAGGAATAAATATAGGTAGGTACCTAGTTGTTTCTAAGGCCGTGTCCTAACCAAAACGGTTGTACGCGCGAACACGCGACCGTCACCATTTTGTTCGGCGAAACGGAAAGCATGGTCGATAGAGGGCGCCGTTTGGTTTTCCGAACAAAAAAGTGAAATTTATAGCGACAATCGCGTATTCGCGCGAAAGGTAACGGTAATTTTGGTTAGGAGACAGGGTGAGGCCGGGTCCTATAAAGGCGATCGTCGTGCTCATGTCACTTTTTGTTCGGTGAACCTGAACACACACACGCACCGACATAGGGCATTTTCCGGTTTTCCCAACAAAAAGTGACATATGCACGCGAAGACCACGTATTTGCGCGGTGATCGCTTTTAAATAGGCCGCGGTGTAAGCCACCATTCCCACTGTGTTGTGTTTCTGTTTTCTTTCGTTGGACGTCTGTCGTTTTTAGCCTTTCAATGAATAAATAGGAAAAAAAATGGAAACGTCGCGGAACGCCTGGCCGATGTGAAACATCTATACTACTTTGTTTAGAAAATATGTATAAAATTATAGTTTAACTAGCTGCCCGTCCCGGCTTTGCACGGGTGGGATCCCTATTTTTTTCGTTCGGCCGTTTTTTCTCCGACTTACTTTGCAAATCCGACTACCACGAAAAAGTCTTTTTATTTTCCGGGTTAATTTACAGGTTTAATTTTTCGGGTTAATATATAGGATTACGGGTAATTAATGGATAACATTGAAACGGTTCATGGTAGAACTAATAATAGCCACTCAGGAAAAGCATTTTTTATTTCAATTTTTTCGGTAAAAACATTTTTCAGCAAAAAAAACCAACCGACTTCCGAAAACTTTAATTTCAGAAGGCGGTGAAAAAAATATTAAAATACATATCCAAAGACACCGACTTCCAAAATTAAAGTAATTTTTCACTTTGTAGTGTTTTTTCGGAAGTCGGTTTGTTTTGCTTTTTGGCTGAAAAAATACAAAAAAAATACTGAATGGCCATTAGTTCTACCATGAACCATTTCAAGGTTATCCATTAATTACGGGTCACCCTGTATAGCCTAAATAATTTTCAAAATCGGTTAAGTAGATCCAGAGATTACCTACCCCCTACAACCTCACAAACTTTACCTCTTTATAATATTAGTATATATAAAGGAAATAAATATGGCATACATAATCAAAAACATAATTTTCGTTTGGAGGTTGGCTGTAGCATTGGCTGTTGGCAGCCTGTCTCCACCGCATTAGATGTTTCAGATCAAAAATTAACAAGCTTTAAAAATCTCACTAGCAAATTATAACGCTTAGCAGTTAATCGTTCGTGACTAGAGTGCTACAAGGATCTTTTGGTGCCTGAGTGACATTGACAGGTTGGTAAACATTCTAAACTGTCACAGAAATTGTATTGAAAAAACTAAAGATGGCGTCGTTAGTTCTGAGAGGCAATTCTCGTAATTTTAAGAAGGTTCACAGTCTGATCTCAGTCTCAATCTATGAACAACACGCATTGTCCTCTGTATAAACTCTATTCATCTGTATTTATCGTTTTTATGTGATTGTTCACCGTTAGGCAGGACAGTTAAAAATATTTATTTTTTGTTGGTGGTTGTACCTATTGTATTAGTTTTTGGGTAACGTCTCTAAGTGGGAAAATTATGACTACATTGTTGCATTGGGTTTCCCACCTGTAAAAACAATTGTATGTGTTAATAGTAAATAAATAAACAATACCTCGAGTTTCCATACATTTTTAATATATTATTTATTTATTTATTTTTATTAAAACTTAATGCACATACAAAAAATACTGTACAAAGGCGGATTTATGCCTGAGGCATTTTCTACCAGTCAACCTTGGGGTGATGCAGAGAGAAAACATGGCAGGTGCAACATGGTGGATAGGTTACTCGAAAAATAATATATTATATACTAATACATAGATACATACATACATATATAACGAAAATAAACTTTGTCTTGAGAAATAACGATAGGTAGAAGAGAACACGAATCCAGCAATTCAGCGCTGGGATTTTTCTGCCAACTTTTTATTGACATTTATTGATTTACATTAACAATTTTTGACATTTGATTGTCGCCGAGATGAGACTGCGACTAGATTTCGAATGTCTTTAATTACGAGAATTGACCTTCTGATCTTGGCCACACGCCCCAAAAAGATCCTTCTACCGTTGCTTATAAACAGCTCTTTAAATACGGTCGTGAATCTCGTGATAACACAGTGAGAACAGTTTCTTCAATAAAACATAATTATAAGCTAAAACTCACCTCCTTGCAGCATAAACGACGTAAACAGCAAACATGGACATAAGGGTGGCTTCAGACGGCGCGATGTTAGCTGCGCCGGCGAAACGCGCGGTACCACACGCCGGTGGGCACACCGGGATTATAGATTCTAGAGACAAGACGTATGTTGTAGCATGCGACGAGCAGCCATGCATGCGGAATATGGATAGAAAATGGTACAGAGTGAGATCATCAAATTAAAGATGTTGGTTTGTTACTCTGACATCGCTAACGCTCTGTTGTCATTACTCTGTATGATAAGAGGCATCCTTGGTAAGAAAACCATATAGCATATTATTATATACAGGTTGAAATTGAAAACATGCGACAAACCGAAATGGGAGATTGTACTCATCATTATGAACAACTTTTACTAAGGGACCAAAGATGTAATCGCGAAAAAAAAAACATCTGTTCCCTACATTTATGTTCGCATGACTCGTCAAAATGTAGGGAACAGCTGTTTTTTTTTTGCGATTGCATCTTTGGTCCCTTAGTAAAAGTTGTTCATAATGATGAGTACAATCTCCCATTACGGTTTGTCGCATGTTTTCAATTTCAACCTGTATAGGGTCAAATTAAAATACCTGGCAATAGTTTACCCACGTGTTGGGTATAGATCAAACAGCAAATAAAAAAATTTTTTTTCGTCATTCAATTTATTTCAAAACTATAAATGACACTGGCATGTACAGTCGCCAGCACATCAAGCTACCCCAAACTGTCAAATTTTCTCAATTGAACATGAACCTTATGCTTATGTGATAATGTTGAAAATCTATCAAAGAAATTTGACAGATTGGGGTAGCTTCATCTGCTGGCGTCTGTACATTAAGACAACCTAACGACTGGATATGTTATGGTTTTTGAAATTTGTTAAAAAAAATCGAAGTCCCACAATAAATTACAAAAACAGCTGATCGATTACGGGCCTGTAGAGGTATGAGGCACAGGGTGTAAAGTTCACTCATACTCTATAGAAAAGGGAGGATCCTCCGACCAGACGGGTGTTGTGTCTGGTGGGCTAACTGCCCAACGGTTGTTTTTTTTTTTAATCGCATCTCACAGTTGAACTAGAGAGCCTTAAGAAAACTTAAAAGCCTCCAGCTAGGGGCGTAAAACTACTTAGATTACTAAGCGACTGCACGCTGAGGGCACTACCTATGGGTTACGAGCCTCGGCTCAGGGCGTCTTTGATAGGGGGGCAGCAAGTTGGGACAGGCTGGATCATATCATTGTTATTATTAAACGGGGAGTTTTAATCTACAAGCTCAGCTGCGGCGCGGGCTGGCACTTCATCGAGCAAGGGTCGGGAGGGATCCCGACTGTTGATGTCGGGACGTCGTATACAGGTTGAAATTGAAAACATGCGACAAACCGAAATGGGAGATTGTACTCATCATTATGAACAACTTTTACTAAGGGACCAAAGATGCAATCGCGAAAAAAAAACATCTGTTCCCTACATTTATGTTCGCATGACTCGTCAAAATGTAGGGAACAGCTGTTTTTTTTTTTGCGATTGCATCTTTGGTCCCTTAGTAAAAGTTGTTCATAATGATGAGTACAATCTCCCATTACGGTTTGTCGCATGTTTTCAATTTCAACCTGTATACAAGGTATAACAGAATAGACGCAAGACCTGAAAGTAGTTTGTTCCTAATTGACTGCTGAATCGATTTCAGTAACTTTTAATATAAGTTTTTTTATTATGTATTTTGCCATACTTACCACTGATTGAGCAAAAGAAAATTCAATCTTATCACAGAAGAAATAAGACTCAATTTAAAATGCATAATGTAATGCTTGGGTCGACATGTTTTTCTTAATAATATCAGTTAGCTTTTAAAAAAAAAATGTTTTGGTCATCGTACTAAGCTTTTAACTCAATACTCTAATTGGGGTGTATGAGGTCTTGCGTTAATTATGTTACTCGTTGTATACCAGTCTCGCGGTAAACTCTAATGGCGCGATGCAGGATTTTTGTGACGTCAGGTCATCGATGTGTAGTTCGCATGTGGCGTTGTAGATGCCGCCACAGTGTTATTCGTTTTGGTTATGGTATTACGGGTCAATAATTGTAATCTCACTCTGTATTATAAAGTAGGACGCACGTCTGTGGTAACATTTTGAATTTGAGCTGGGGCCTTAGTCTGCTATTTTTATAAATTCGTCATTCCAACACGATCCCATTGTCATTCATTTGTCATTTTACTAAAAGTTCGTAATCTGCTAAATTCATAATGGTCGATCATTGGTCGGTCAATGGTCTCGTAAGAGAATTGTGTCATAATGGCATTTTCGTATTGCCAATAATATAAAACTCGTTAGTAGAAATGTTTTTCGAAAAACTACTACTAAATTTGAACATTTATTCATGCCAGATTTCATTTATATATATTTTTACAAATTATTTATTAGTGTTTTATGCAATCTAAAGTAGTAGGAAGTTCGTAAATTAAGTCAGTAATTAATTTGTCATGATGTACGAGATTACCAATAAATGCCATTTCTTTCAATGGAGTGTCAGTGGCTGACCATTGGAAAGTCATAATGACGCCATTTTATTAGTAGATTACCAAACTTGTCAAAATCAACAATTATGAAATCAATGATAGACCATTCTGACACTATTGTAATAGCAGACTTGAGGCCCTGGCTTAATGCAGTAAGTACGTAGTTTCAATAGAATAAGAGATCAACTGATACTGGTTTTGTTACCACTCACCTGCGGCTTACTTAACTCTAACTAAACGCAAAGTTTTAAATGTAAAACATAGAATTTAAACATTGCAAGACGCAATTATTGCAAAACATTAAAATATATTGAAGTCAAATCCAAAAAAAAATACCAAATACAGAAATATGTACTTGTCAAAAACAAAGGAAGCATATTATTTTAAATAACGAATGTGATTAGGTATATGGTATACAAAAAAAATCCCATACCCCGTTACTGCAACTCAAAAAAAAAACATCAAATCTGTGCCTATACCAATAAAATTCACAGTGCTACTCACCAACTAAGTCCACCTGTCCCTCGTCAGTTCCCAGCTTATTCTGAGCCTTACATTTGAAGATACCGTACTGCCGCTTCTCAATTGTGATGATCCTGATGGTCGTGTCTGTGAACTCGTCTGCAGTCGCGAAGTGAGAGATTCTGGGGAAGAGATAAATCCATACTAAATCCAAATGTGAAAGAGACCGCCTGGAACTTTTTCATGGCATCTTCCTTTCATGCATTCATTAATTCTTCTTCTTTCCATAAATTCATTCATTCTTCTTCCCTTCATGCATTCATTCATTCTTCATCTCTTCTTGCATTCATTTATTTATTTATTTGTTTGTTACCTTTTCACCCCTGAATGGCTGAACAGGTTTCGATTAAATTTGGCTGGTAGGTATGTCATGATCTGGGTAAGGACTTAGGGTATTTTTTACTTCAGTAGTACGTTGCCGTGGGATGATTTCCGATCGCCACCTGGGCGAAGCCGTGGCCAAAGCTAATAATATAACGTGGCCAAAGCTATAAAATGCAGACATTATGATGTCATAATGTCTTATAGTGAAAATCTCGGGAATGAATATTTGTCCAAATTTATTTCATTGCGTTTTGGAACGAAGTTCCTTATCGCGCGTTGTGAAAGGGGGCTAGACGGAAAAAAATCATACGAAAAGTTGTAACGACACTTTTTGCTATAGTAAGCTATTGTAAGCCGTGCGGCGTGCGCATGTTTCTCTGTCTGTCTCTCTCTCTCTTATAGAAAGCAAGCTTTTTTTTTAAACTTTTATTTTTATTTTTTATTTTAACTTCGTTCCATCCGGGTGTCCCTTGACACCTCTCAAGTTTTTTTTTGGAAGAAAATCTCGCAACGCACATCCTGATCTCACTAATATGTTCATTCGATACTCATAACGCCATCTATGAACGTAAACGAGAACCTCGTAAACAATCGCATCTGTCATCCGCATATTCGGCATATTTTTCTTCCTCCTGAAAAGTTACTTCTTTTACACTTACGAGATTTTCACTCTAAGGCATCGATATGTAGATATTTACAAATACTTAGGCTATATTTTTCGAAATGAACGCTCCATGGAACAACTTGTGGTCCAGGGGCAAGTAGAAGGCAGGAGGTCACGCGGTAGATCACCTACACGTTGGACAGACCTTATTAAAGCTGCAACACAAACGTCCATAGTCCAAAGCTCCCGAGACGCTGAAGACCGCAACAAGTGGAGGCGCATCGCGAGGGCTACGTCATCCAAAGAAAATGCATCATCGTCAACCACGATCATTCTGTCAAGAATGCACGACTGAGGAGGATGATGATGATGGGACTCCCTTTTCCGCACGTAGACTCCCATTCGGTCCGTTGTGCGTGGGGATTCTGGCTAACAAAGCCAGCCTAGCTCCGCCCAAAAGCACAGAAGCTTCCTGGGAGCTTCACAGGCTTCGCGGAGCGACCTCACTGTTCCGAGGATTTCTTCACGTTAAGAAGCCACGGCCTCGCATTCCAGGATGACGTGGGCGGCTGATTCCTCGGCGTCAAGGCAGCCTCTGCAAAGCGGGCTGTCTGTGGCGCCTATATTATGAAGATGTTTGTTAAGGGGGTTATGGCCCGTAATTGTTCCTATGATTATTCTAAGGTTATTTCTATTCAGGCTGAGAAGCTTTTTGGTTAATCGCGGGTGTACAGTCGGTAAAGCCAATTTTGACTGTCTACAGTCTGTAGCCCGTGACCATCGGTTGTTATGAAGTTCGGTTGATCTTTGGCGAATCCACGCACGAAATTGTGAGAAAGGCGACTGAGGAGGAGGACGTAGATATTTCTGCCTACCCCTTCGGGGGATACAATTATCATTTACCCAGCCTCTAAATTATGTCGAGATCACTTTCCAGTTTAACCGAATGCAGCAGAATACGAGTATTTTACATGGAGCGACTGCCCATCTGACCTTCACAACCCAGTTACTGGGTAATACGATACTCCATCGCGGAATACAATTGTTATAATTTGTTCAAGTAAGTACTAACCTGTAATGTTGGTTGTTGGATAGTTGTACCTCGTCCTTGAGCCAAGTTATAGCGGGCGGTGGGTATGCTTCCACGTGGCATTCCAGATCCATGTCGTATTGTAGGGCCTGAAATAAGGAAATGCAGAAAAATTAGTTAAGCTCATAAAACGAAATTTTTTTTAGGATCTTCAACGCACAATTTTCTTTTTAAACTAGATGGCGGCGGCATTTCCTAGCTGACCTCAGTCAGCTAAAGTCATCCAAAAAATGTTTGTTCCGGCATTTCTTCAGAGTAAATACACCCTGAGAAGAAATGCCGAAAAAAACTTTTAATAATCATAACATCTAAAAGAGGTATCATTATGGGCTACGTGACGTCACGTTAATTTAAATACGGCGCTCTCTAAAGGACATAAGTCACGAACTCATTTAAAAAAAATCTATACAGTGAGATTTTTTTAAATGCGAAAGTAACTGTATGTCTGTCTATTACGCTTTCACGTCTAAACCCTTGAACCGATCGTCATGAAATTTGGCAGAGATATAGCCTGGGATATGGAGAAGGACATCGGCTACTTTTTTACGCGATAACCGAAAAAAGCCAAAAAAGCAAAAGCTAAAAATTATAATAAAATGTACATTCTTAATTTAAAAAAGTAAAAACCCGACTACTGAAAAATCACGCTCTAAAAAATATGAAACAAGAAAATATTCACATTCGAAAGCCGTGGTCGTTTGCCACCTTAACAATAAATTCTAACAGTAGTAAGTAGATCAAGAACAATAACATGGTTTAAAAAGAGTGTCCGTGGAGTTTCTTGCCCGTTCTTCTCCATAGGTACCTACTATGCTTTAGAATGGGCAACTAGCTTCATCTTTCCGACTCTTTGACAATTCAAAAGTGCCTGCAACCGTTTTATTTGAAATAAATGCTTTGATTTTTTTTTTTACACTGTCCTCATAACTTTTAAAACTGTAATTTGAAAACATTGTAAAAGCCAATCATTTTTAAAAGAGTTCCGTGAAGCTTCTTGTCTGCTCTCCTCCATAGGAAACGACCATTGAGGGTTTTCATGAATATCCAAGCCACTAGTTGGCGCCACTTTGACAAGAGGTCTTCCAGTTCGAAAATGAACTTAAAATATTTGATGTCATTCGTTTTATTCTTTCGTTCACCGTGCAGTCCGTAGGAGATTTGAAACTTTTGACAGGTGCCCGGACCTGACGTCTCAGTGCTGCCACCTAGTGAACGTCATTTCAGAAAACCCTCATTGGAACCGTGTACCTAGCTTCGGTCGTTTCATAAGTAGTGCCCATGTAAGTTTTATCTTCTTTACACAGTATAAAACAAAGCCGCTTTTCGTGTCTGTACGCTTAAATCTTTTAAACTACGCAAAGGATTTTAATGCGGTTTTCATCAATAGATAGAGTGATAGTATTATACATTATTAACCTTCGTCTTGAAAGGAAGGTTTACATCATGTGTACATCTGTACGTCATTAAACTCCTCCTCAACGACGGGGCCGATGTTGATGAACTTTTTTGTGAGTTTTTGAGTGAGTACCTGGATGGTTTAAATTCACAATTGGACCCGATAGGCGGCGCTACGATCGAGTTCTAAGAAACAGTCGGCACGGTCAGCTAATGTGAATTAAAATATTTTGATTTGATTTTTAGAGCGAAACTTTTGAGTAGTCGGGTTTTATTGAGTCGACAATTCTTACCTTTTTTTATTATTTTATTTTTTAGTTCCGGGGTGGAAAATCCTCATGAAAACAATTCTTACCTGAGCCAACCTCGGTCTGGGTACAGTCACAACGGGTGCAAATTCCACCTCTAAGTTAATATTCCTTCTAGCTCCTTTACCGACGCCATTTTCGGCTACACAGTAGTAAGTACCACGATCTTCTTTGTGTACTGTCGCGATTTTTAGAATGTTGCCCCTGTTATGAGAAAATGAAGGATGTATTATTAATCTTTACATACTTAGTATAAATCAAAGTAGCTTGTCGTGTCTGTACGCTTATATCTTTTAAACTACGCAAAGGATTTTTTTTTGTTGGGCATCTCGCAGTTGGCCTTGAGAGGCCGTGACTGCTCAACCGGGCTTTCCTGGGGCTGCCATTAAGAATTTACTCTTAACGCCTCCAGCCAGGGCTTACAAACTAAAAATTTATAAACTAAGCGACTACACGCTGAGGGCAGGCACCCTCTGTGGGGTACGGACCTCGGCTCAGGGCGTCACTGATAGGGGGACAGCTATCGTTGGGGACAGGCTGGATCAAAATATTGGCATTATTATTATTGATCGGGGAATTTAAAGCTACTGGCTCAGCTGCGGCGCGGGCTGGCGCTTCAACGAGCAAGGGTCGGTCGGGGGCAAAGAATTTTAATGCGGTTTTCATTTATAGACAGAGTGATTTAAGAGGAAGGTTTAAATGTACAATACACCAAACTCCGCGCGGGCGAAGCCGCTGTCAGAAGCTTATCTTATCTTAATATATATAAATTACGCGTCACGTTGTTAGTCCGCGATGGACTCCTAAACTACTAAACCGATTTTAATCAAATTTGCACACCGTGTGCAGTTTGATCTAACTTGAAAGATAGGATAGCTTACATCTCAATTTATAGTCGCAATATTCTTCTAATGCAAATTATTTGTTTATTAGTTGACAGTCACAATTATCTGTTAGCTCCAAACGATTCTAACAGATGGCGGTATGTGTTCACTGGATTGAGTAAGTATTCAATAGATGGCGCTGTGTTAAAAGTACCAACGTTTCACATAAGCTACAATTTAATGGCATAACCAGCACGTGTTGAATGCGAATTTAATATTCATAGTTAAGACAGGACAACGTCTGTCGGGACCGCTAGTTATCTATAATGTATACAAGACGGCTTCATGGAATGGTCAAGATGAATGAGATAGCGCTTATACGACTTGTATAGCTCTATCTCGTTCCTATACCAAAGTAAGATTACAATAGTACTGCTATATGAAGTGGTTATGGCTTTAGCGGTAAAGAAAATAAAGAAAAAGTATTTATTGGACTCGCACAGGAATATCACAAACTTAACTACACTACAATACAATTATTAAACTAATCAAAAATAAACTTAAACACTGCTACGCTACTTAATAAAATTAAAATTAAATTTAATCAACAAAAAAAATTATTTAAAAGTTAAACAAAAAAAAAGTCCTGTACGAAGCCAAAGGGCCACTATCTCAGCATGATGCTACGACATTTAAAAAGTGTCGCAGCGCAGGTATTCTGATAGAGCCCGCCCGTTGTATCACTCTATGTTAATGTCTACTTTTAAATCTGTAATTTGTTATGGTGTACCAGTGATAGGAATAGGTAGTGCCTATTTGCCTAAACTTCGAAGAACAGAGACAAGAAACGGAGACTTCCTTAGGACTAAATTTTTTCCGAGACATCTGTCCCGAAATTTCGAGACAACACATAAATACATTTTAAAAAAATGTTATTTGGAATAAGTAATTCGTCTATATTTACCTAAAGTTTGCGACTAGATATATCATAATAAAATAATAACATACACAGTCGTTACAACCATAAAATTTTCTGAATTTTTTTTTGGAGAACATTTTGTTAATGACTTGTTGATCGTAATACACAATGAATCACAATGTTTGAATAAGAAGCAGTACACGTTTCGAAGTAAATATCTTCTTTCTAGCTCACTCTCGGCTACGTTTAATGAGATTTCTAAAGTTCAAGTGTAAAAAAGGCATTATATGTAACACATACTATGATTATTACTTATTCCAAATAACACATTTTTTAAAATGTATTTAAGTGTTGTCTCGAAATTTCGAGACAGATGTGCCGGAAATAATTTAGTCCTAAGGAACTCTCCGTTTCTTGTCTCTGTTCTTCGAAGTTTAGGCTAATAGGCACTACCTATTCCTATCACTGTTTATAACTAATAATATTAAGAGGAAAGATTTGATTATTGGTTTGCATTGAATAGGCTTCGAAACTACTGAACCGATTTGAAAAATTATTTCACTGTTGGGAAGCTACACTATCCCCGGATGACATAGTCTATATTTTATCCCCGTATTCCCACGGGAACGCGAACTACGCGGGTGAAACCGCGGAGCGCTGCTAGTGTATAATAAAGAGGATTCTATTCATCTTCTATCTTGTAGGGACCTTATTCTGACAACCAGTCTTACCTTAAACTAAATTGAATAGCATTTGTAAACATTGTTGGAGCTGCTGATGACTGTAAAAGCTAGATACATTTGCATTGTATAAATTCAAACTTTTAGTATTGTATAATTGCATAGCATGTGTGAGCACTATGTCCTTACTATATAGCTAACATGTACAGGGTACGTCTTTCATTGACTTGAATGTGCCCTGGCAGCTGAGAGTATGTCATGCTCACTCAAATGTCTCGCTGGTGGTGGCGTGTGTGTTGGATCATTAAGTTCCCTTCAAAATGGTTGAGCTGAATGGTGCTGATCCATACGTCATGTTCGTGAACGGGCGCCGCCAGTAGGGACTGGTCATCTCTTAGCTCCCACGGCTTATTTTAATTTCTGAATTGTTATTTTATTTTTGTTTTAATTACGGACGCTTTTAATGTACACGTCTTTTTACATCGTTCTCACATTGATAATTTCAACATAATGATGTAACCAACTGTTTGTAACAATATCATGATTTTAAAAGAGTGTCCATGGAGTTTCTTGCCCGTTCTTCTCCATAGGTACCTACGCTTTGGAATGGGCAACTAGCTTCATCTTTCTACCTCACCGACCTTGACAATTCAAAAGTGCCTGTAATTGGTTTATTTGAAATAAATGCTTTGAGTTTGAGTTTACCAAGGGGTATCGTGTTACTCAGATAGGCAATAGATCCATGTAAAATACTAGTATTCAGCTGAACCAGGTAAGATTGGAAGCCAACCCCAACATGGTTGGGAAAAATCTAGGCAAATGTGTTAGAATAAAAAGAGTATGTTCTATTTTCTTATCGATCCTTTTTGTTCTATGTAAATTTATTATTCTACATAATCTTTTGAATGTTCCATCATCTGACAGAAACAAAATTACCATATAGCTTGTCAACGTGTGTAAAACAAAATATAAGTTTTATCTTCACTTTTATTTTTATTTATCATTTTTTATCATCTCCTGCATTCTACATTATTGTAAGCACTCTTCAGTGGGACTTGTGTGACCCTACTAACAAAATGATTACCTGTAGATAGATCCACCGGTCGGCAAGATGGCGTTATTTTCACGACGCCAAGAGATCTTCGGCATCGGAAACCCGCCAGCGTAACACTCCATCTGGACACCTGAAGATGAAAGAAAGAATACCGTTTATTTGGACACAGTTCGTGAAACACAAAATACAATAACAAAAAAATAATAGTTTAAAAAACTAAAAAACACGCTTTAAAAACCTAACTAAAAAAGGAGAAAATAATTTAATTCAATTAAAAAGCGTGGGGTGCTTTTTGAGGTATTTTTATAATCAATTAATGACAAGCACCCGACGCTTTTTAATTGAATTAAATTATTTTCTCCTTTTTTTGTTTGGTTTTTAAAGCGTGTTTTTTACTTTTTTAAACTATTATTTATTTTCTATTTTTTAGTTCTGCTAACTCTTTTTTTAAATTATTGAATTGTCATCGGTCCTCGACAAGTTTACAAAGTTTCAATGAAATCTGACCGTTTAAAGTGGGTCAAAATCGCGCTCAAAGGAGTCGGTTACATACAAACAAACAAACCAACAAACATACAAGTGAAGCTAATATAAAGCGTGTAAAATAAACCAATACGTACATCATTACAAATAATTCTGGTCTCATATGCCCAGTATCTACGGGTCCGTTTAAACCTAAACATTAACCCTCTTGTTTATAATTATAAACGTTGCTTAAAGTTAAGAGATGTTTAAACTTCAATAATGTATGGTTAATCAGTCGCTAATCATTACTTAATTTAAAGCAAAGTTTATAAAAAACGGCTACCAGAACCAAGGAAGGCCGCAGGCGCGCAAATTACCCACGGAGAGTTACATACTGACATAGTGACATACAAGTGAAGCTAATATAAAGCGTGTAAAAAGGTGAAAATAAATAACTAGGTACAACAGTGTGTGCGTCACGGCTGCGCCTCAAAGGAAGGAGGGAAAGACAGAATATCGTCTATACATCTTTTACATACAAATAAATGGAATTGAAATGTCTGTTCCTTATGTCAAAATAACAGCATTTTACTAAATGCATACCGTGTCGTTGCGCTTACAAAAATCGTTCTATGGCAAAACATAGTGCACATTTTTTTAAATACTAACTGTAACCATACCTATGTTTAACAAAATAAATGATTGATTGATTGATTCTTTTTAGATTTTTGGTTACAATTTTGATCCTTATTTCAATACACGCAAGCTGTAAAATCGTTTTGTGACAACTTCAATGTTTACGAAGTTATTATAAAACTGTTTTTACAGCGCGTATGGTGTTCAAACGGTGCTCAGACCAGTGGCCCTAGTGTGAGTTTTATTTAACCATCTCGATCAAACGCTTCGATCGCGTTCGGCGCTCCGATTGGTTCGTCACCAATACAGTTTGATCGAGATGGTTAAATGAAACTCACAGTAAGGCCTCTGGTCGCTCACCGAGTCGCAAACGTTCCGCCCTGGAGTTTGTCAAAGAGCTATGGACCGCAGCATTCTGGGTGTAAAAAGACAGGACAACATTTGGAACACCACACTGCGTTCCAAAACGAGTATACACGTAGGTAAGAAGTCTGCCAGAGGAGTAGTTGCGTAATACACTAGGGGGCCAAAGTATTCCGTAAGCAGTTTTTTAGCAATTATTGACCCCCCCCCCTCCCCCTCGTCGGCAAAAGTAAGCAAAGCTCTTACTCCCCCCTCCCATGCTCACGTAAACATTGGTAGCAGACACCTAACGTGTCTGCTCACTTTCTTGTGATTTTGGTATATTGTCATCGTTTTCTTCGAGCCATTCATAGACAAGTAGGGGGTTGCCATATGTGTTCAAACCAAAATCGACTAAATTTTGTAGAAAATCCAAAAGTTATTAAATAAATTCTGCTGACGTAATCACCATCCATACCCCCCATCCCCCATGTCATCAAAAATAAGCAAAGCAAAGACCCCCCCCGCCCCCCTGTAGTGCTTACGTAATACTTGAATGGCCCCCTATCAGTAGTAATCGCTTTCATTTTGACAGTTCCAAAACATTCATGGCGTTACGTTGCTAAGCAGATAAATTTTTCAGACACATGAAAGAATGTATTAGCAACATTGACATACAAAAAACCCAAGATGGTGCAGTCTCGAATAAAAGTAACACTCAAAACCGTCCCTAATAATACGTCAGTTTTTTTTTTGTAAATTCAACCTTACACACATGACTTAAAGTGTATTTTTATAAAGCGATGTACAAAAAGACTGCCTGAAAGATGACTGACGATACTATTGGACAACTGCGCACATTGCGCACTATTTATGCGGACGTTTTTGAGACGCGTATACCAATGATCTGCAATAATAACCTTCAAAATTAATCAGATTCTTATTAATAGTGTGGTACGCAATTAGGTTCCTTGTAGTGCCGGGCGTAAAGAATAGCACTGTAACGGCACTACAGAAAAATACTTCGCAACAATATCTAAAAATACAAAAAGAGAAGTGGCGCCATCTACAATGCCACAGGCGAACTACGCAAGACGCACGTCATAGAAATCGTAGATCGCGCAGTTAAAGTTTACCGCGTGATTTGCATAGGTACAACATCCCGACATCAACCGTCGGGCAGTTACCCACCAGACACAACACCTGTGTGGTCGGAGGATCCTCCCTTTTCAATAGAGTATGAGTGGATTTTACACCCTGTTCCCCCACACCTCTATAACACCATCCCTTTTCTTTCTGTGGGTGTCGTAGAGGGCGACTAAGGGATTTACTAGAGAATGGGCAGCAGCGTTCTCTATGCATTGGGGTAATGGCTGATCTTTGCGTTATGCTCGTGAACGGGTGCTGCTTGTGGTGACTGGTCGTCTTGCTGACCATGATTCTGTTATTGTTGTTATGATTCTGTTGTTTTGTTGTTGTTATAATTACCTACCAGTTTATTTATTCCACGTCGATGGTCCTAGGTTATTTGTGGCCTCGAGTTGTAACTCGGGTAGTAACAGCTACGTGAATATTGCATTGCATGTGTAAGCTATCACGCCCTTAATACCAAGAGGCTCTTTTTTTGGTATTATGCTTTATTTACATTTTTGTTCTTTGTGCTCGAGTTAAGTTTTTATTTGATTTGTTGGTATATTGGCATGGCTGGCTGACATATGTATGACTAATTATTTAATTAATGTTTTGTCTCTTTAATGTTTATATTACTTTGTCTATGTTTGTATAGAATCATGTCTATGCGACTAAACAGACAGCTGTGCTGCTGGGGAATTTGTTCCGCTACTTCTTCTTCCCAGCTAAAGCACTAGGAAGTGGTGACGGGTGGGCGTTTTTGGGGGTCTGTCTTATGTATTTTGACGTTCGAAAAGTGCTGATTCTAAGCCTAATTTGAAAAAAAAATACTTGAGATATTTGTTACTCAATCACGCAGACGGCTCAATAGATTTGGATGGAAATTGGCACACATAATTATAGTTTATAACCTGAATTAACACATAGGATAATTTTTATCCCGATAGTTACGTTTCCGTGGAATAGTTTTCGACCTCCACGCGGGCGAAGCTATACTCCATTTGAAATAAGATTAGACATTTTACTAAACCTTTTTTCAGTCCGATCAACCGATTTTGACTTCTATTGCGTTGGTGGCATGACAAATGGCAGCTGCAGTAAACAGTTGGTATTGTAACTACTTTTTTGCTGTTAATGCCATCCTTATGCCTACGGTATAGAAGTCAGAATCAGTTGAGCGGACTGTAAAAAAGGTTTGTTTAAATGTCTAATCTTATTTCAAATGGAGTATAGTAAATTATACTTTAAACCAAAACACACTGTTCTACTTACTCTCTCCCTCGCTAGCTACTAGAGACCGCGTTGAGTTGTCGGAAATGATCGGAGGTCGTCGAACTTGTAGCTCCACTTCAGCTGTTATTTTGTTACTGATAGACATGAGAACTTGACACTGGTACCAGCCGGCGTCGTTCTCTTGAATGTCCTTGATCTGTTGGAAGAGAGTTTAGAACAAGTTTAGTATGGTCTCATTATTTCACATTACCAAATCCATTGTGTAGTTAGGAAGATGTGGCCGGTCTCATAGACAGACATGACATGCGATGTATGTAGTCGCCAGTGAGATAGCGTACTATTTTAAATTCATGATTATTTATCCTATTATTCCTACTAATATTATAAATGTCAAATATCTCTAAAATAGTGGTAATAATAAACGTTTTCTCAAATTGGACAAAATCGAGATAAATAAATAATAGTTTAAAAAACTAAAAAAACACGCTTTAAAAACCAAACTAAAAAGGAGAAAATAATTTAATTGAATACAAAAGCGTGGGGTGCTTGACATTAATTGATTATAAAAATACATCAAAAAGCACCCCACGTTTTTAAAGCGTGTTTATATTTTTTAGTTCTGCTAACTACAAAAGCGTGATTTTTTCAGTATTTTTTCCTTTATTTTTTTCTATTTTTTTTAAATTATTGAATTGTCATCGGTCCTCGATAAGTTTACAAAGTTTAAATGAAATCTGACCGTTTAAAGTGGGTCAAAATCGCGCCCTAAGGAGTCGGTTACAAACATACAAGTGAAGCTAATATAAAGCGTGTAAAATATTTTTTGTGTTACTAAGGGGACGGTATGTACCTATGTATAGATAAGAATGAGGTATATTGCAATGAGTTACTACATGCCTTTACAAAATGTCTATACGCTTTACTTAGTTTGTAGGTTTTATTTTTAATAGCATGGTTAGTAAAGATTATTTTTATGTGTATTTCATGGAAAATGTTGGCTACACATTTAAAAACTGTATTTTTATTGTATTTCTTACTACAAAATATAATGTCTCACTGTTTGTTTTCTATTTATTATAGTTAGTTTATTACAAAGGAAAATAAATCACAATAGTAAAAAAAAACAACAACTTTATGTTAGTTTAATCTGAAATAGTCCTAAGCTATGGATATAAGTCATCATCGTCATCAGTTCAGCTGAAAGACGTCCACTGCTGGACAAAGGCCTCCCCCAAGCTCCGCCACTTTGACCGGTTCTATGCTTTCCGCATTCAGCGGATTCCTGCGGCCTTCACAAGGTCATCGTTCCACCTTGTGGGAGGCCTTCCAACTTTACGTCTTCCGGTACACGATCGCCACGCCTTTCGGCCACATCGGCCATCTGTTCTGCGAGTAATGTGTCCTGCCCATTGGCATTTATGCTTGGCAATTCTTCGGGCTATGTCGGTTACCTTGGTTCTCCTGCGGATTACCAATAATCTGCCTAGTCTTCCCAACTACGCAAGAGTCGGCTTCCAGTCTAACCGGGTGCAGCTGAATACGGGTATTTTACATGGAGCGACTGCATATCTGACTTCCATAACCCAGTTCCTGGGTAACGCGACTGGCTGTCAGACAAACAGTACCTACCTACCGTGATTAACAATACTTACCGAAAGTGTGTATGTAGCCGTAGCATCGTCGAATCTCAAAGAGAACCGAGAGTCCTTGATGATCAGACCAGCATTGCTGGACAGAGGGATCGATTCCACTGTCTTGTAACGATCGTATTTGACCTGCAATGAAAAATAGGAATGAGTTAAATTTAATTAAAGCCGTACTACTTAATATTATAAATGTGAAAGTTTGTATGTTCGGATATTTAGAAAGAAAGACAGAAAAGTATTTATTAGACTCGCACAGGAATATCACAAACTTAAGGTGAACCTAGTCCACATTTTTTGCAGACAAACTTCACTCCACTGTCTGACATGGCACATCCAAAGTAAAATATGATATAATTTTGTCTCATTATTAATATTGTCTGTACGGAAACAGAATACTAACATATAAAAACCCATTAAAAAGTTAGGAGCCAACAAAGATTAGTTTTTCTTGCTAATTGTACTTAACTTTGGGTCTGTGTAAGTAATAAAAGAAGTGTAAAATCTCCAAAACCAAGTCGGTACCGACAAAGTTCAATTATCGAAAAGTTCAATAAACTTTATTGGTTCTTCTAAAATAATTTTCTGAATAAAATTATAAATGATCCTGCATCTCACTCAATAACGTTGTGCGTGTAGACTAGCGTCTAACTGCTCATCACTGATACTATCTCTGTTGGGCACGAAGCCTGGTGAGACAGCGTAATTTTTAGCCCGGCCCACCAGTGAGTTCGAGCCCGCGACTAGGTTCCCCTTAACTACACAATATGCTTAACAAAAAATTAAAAATAATATAAAAAGTAAAATAAAAAACAAAGCTCTGTACGAGGCCAAAGGGCCCCCCTATCTCATCATGATGCTGCGACATTTAAAAAGATGATTTAGATGTATGCTATTCAATCACGCAAAAACGGCTGAACGGATTTCGATCAAACTTGGCACACAGATAGGCTATATAACCTGGATTAACACAGGATACTTTTATCCCGGTAGTGCGTTCCTGTGGGGTATTTTTCGACGTCCACGCGGGCGAAGCCGCCGCCAGCAAAAACTATTATAATATAACTAGCTGACCCGACAGACGTTGTCCTGTCTTAAGGGCCGTTTGGTAGCGTAACACGGTCACTTTATGAACCGTACTGCTCATTAACGGCTTGTCTCGAAGATTTGAAAAATATATGATTTTGCTATAGATTCATATAGATCATTTTGCCGAGGGTACTTTTTTTGTTTGGTTAATACTTTTGCTGTAAAAAAATATTTTCCAACACGCAATATTTTGGCTGCTATTTCATACTCCTACTAAACGGCTTCGTTATTTGGAAAAAAAAATACACTGAAAAATAGATAGTTAGAGGTACCACAGAATCGCTAGAGCACAATTGTAAATTAATCAACATTTGCCAAGGAATATTCCCATTTTGAGATAAAGGCTCAGAGGTGCCCTGCGCGGGCGCGGGCGGCAGTCGTGCTTTAGCATTCAGACGGGAGATGAGGATACTATGGGCCTTAACTATGAATATTGAATTCGGTTTTGTATAATATTAGAAAAGTTAATATGGTCGTTAAGTTTTCTTAAACTTTCTAATGTTACGCGCAACTTTCTTAATTTTTTCTGTCATAAGAACCTTCTCCTGACATTAACAAAACTCAACAAAAAAAGAATTAGCAAAATTGGTCCAGCCGTACACGTGTGATGCCGTGACCAAGGGAAATAGGGATTTATTTTTATATATAAGACATAATATAGATAATGATAATATAAATACCTACGAAAGTAACTTTGTCTGTCTGTTAACTTTTCACCCCAAATCCACTGAAACGAGCGTTATAAAATCTTGCCAGATGTTTCATGCTGGACAAGTAGGTATATTAAGAAAAAAATATAGCAGGAATAGCTTTCATTTATCAGTTCATTAATATTCATTGCGTAATCTACGTCGCTGAGCAGAGAAACTTTTCGAACATATGAAGCAATGGATTAGCAGCAATATGATTCTGATTCTGATTGATACCGTAGTGTGTTACGCAAAAATTGCAGGGTGCGCCGTATCAATCGTAAATGATATTTTCATTAATATGCAATATACTAGAGCGTAGAGCCACTATCGTTATGTATTTTAATGCCCATTTAGAGATGATGATTTAATTTTATTGTTCCATACTTAAACTCTTTAGAATAGAAATCATAACGTATAAAGATTTTACGCGGCGATAACTCGAAAAATCGTTAAATAAACATTGCAAAAGTGTTATAATAATTATTTAAACACAATGCCTAAATAGAGACAAGAGCGAAGATATTTATTTATAGACATCCTTGAACCAATGAAGAGCAATTTAGTGTCTGTATGTACTTTATAAAGTCATACAATTTGTATGCACTTGGGTTCCGTATTTCTTTTAGTCGTTGTCCACACGGAAATAATAAAATCGCTACGGGATTTTTTTGTGCACTTGATTTTCAACTCTCAGTGTTTAACCGAGCATTGAGAATCCAACAGAGTGGACCGCGAGTGAGTCTCAGCGCGTCAAAAAAACACAGTGTTCGATTTTCAACTCTCGGTCCTAAGCAGGACGTTGAAGATCCAGAGCGCGGGGGGAATTTAGGGGAAGAAAACAATGCTTGGTATCCCTTCGGGGACTAGATACCATGTGGAGTGTCCAGTGTCTATACTTTGGACACTTCAATCGCAGTTCTGAGGACCTTATACACGCCACTGATGCAGTGATTGGCGTGGCCTAGGCCCAATTCGTCATCATCTGCCTAGAATATTCCCAACTACGTTAGGGTCGGCTTCCAGTCTAACCGGATGCAGCTGAATACCAGTATTTTACATGGAGCGACTGCCTATCTGACCTCCAGATCCCAGTAACTGGGTAATACGATACCCCTTGGTAAAACTGGTTGTCAGACTTTCGGGCTTCTGACGACCCGTAACGACTGTCAAAGATCCACAAATGACAGCCTTGAGCAACGGTATAACGTGCTTTCCGAGGCACGGAGGTGTATGTAAAGCTGGTCACCCATCCACGGACAAACCGCGGCAAGCGTAGCTTAACCTAATATTACTTAGCCACAAGCCCCAATTCATTTATCAAAATTCATGTATCATCGACTCAAAAAAAAATAGAGGTTTATCCGGTTATCTCCCCTTTTTTTAGTTTTATTCTTTAGGAAAAAGTTAAATAATTAACTTGTTTCTTGTTATGAATAAGTTTTCCAGGCTAAATATTGGTTATTTGGTGTAAGTGGACTGCGTTTCTTCATAAGGATCACTAAAAACGACCTAGGTACAAATATTATTACTGTAGTAGTACATACATTATTTTAAATCAGTGTTTAAATAAAGAAGCTTTTAGTTCGAAGAGAACCATCTTCAGAGATAGTCATTTGTGTGCAGTTTTCAGTTTTTCGGTGTAAACAAAATCAGATAGTTTTGAACATTTCTTGTTCCTGTCAGAATATTAAGGTAAGTCTTTTTATTAAAGAATCTACGTTTTTAACAACATTAAAATGTGACTGCCTCATGGGTCTAGTGGTTGCAAGCGCTATTGCAGCAGATAAGGTCTTGGGTTCAATTCGTTCAAGCAATGTTTTAATGAGTTTTTCCATAAGGGGAATATAGTCGCTGGCTCGAACTCGCTGGTGGGCCTGACTAAAAAACACCCTGTCTCACCAGGCTTCGTGTCCGACAGAGGTAGTATCAGTGACGAGCAGTTAGAGACTAGTCTACACGCACAACGTTATTGAGTGAGATGCAGGATCATTTATAGTAAAACAGGCTCGTAAAAAATTAAGAAAGTCCTTCGGAAGATCGGGTTTAGAAAAAAATCACTGCATAAATCAATGACCAATAAAGTTTATTAAACTTTGTCGGTACCGACTTGGTTTTGGAGATTTTACACTTCTTTTATTACTTAAACACGCCCAAAGTTAGGTTAAATTAGCAAGAAAAACTAATCTTTTTTGGCTCATAACTTTTTAATGGCTTTTTATTTTAGTATTCTGTTTCGGTACAGACAATATTAATAATGAGACAAAACGATATCATATTTTACTTTGGATGTGCCATGGCAGACAGCGGAGTAAAACACTCTCGAAGTTTGTATGCAAAAAATGTGGACTAGGCTCACCTTAAAGTGAGTTTAAGGCGTTCTGTCAGTCTTTTTACTTGATCGGTCTGTGGGTGTCACACACAAGCCGAGCATACAACGTCCTGCGTGTGCAATATAACAACGCCTTCAGGATACTATTACGGTTGCCGGCCGGTTGTAGTGCGTCGGGCATATTTGCGGAAGTACATACGGATGGCTTTCATGCCATTATGCGAAAGAAAGCAGCATACTTACTACAACGTTTACGTAACAGTCGGAATGGCATCCTGAAAATGAAATTATTCACTACTTTAAGTACTGCGCCGTTGAGATATATACGAAGGTACCCGGCGAGGCCGTTGTTTAGGCGCTGCTCACTCTTCTTTGAGTTATATTTAAGGCCGTGCACAATAACGTTGTGCGTGTAGATTAGCGTCTAACTGCTCATCACCGATACTATCTCTGTTGAACACGAAGCCTGGTGAGACAGCGTGATTTTTAGCCAGGCCCACCAGTGAATTCGAGCCCGCGACTAGGTTCCCCTAAACGTCTACTGTACATCGAGCGAACCTGCGGGCAAGCATATTGCCCCTCAACGCCAACGGCATGCGTTCGCGGTCAATGTCGTCATCATCCCCTCAGTTACCGGTGACAACGCGGCCCAGGTACTTAAAATTATTCACTACTTTGAGTACTGCGCCGTGGAGATATACTGAAGGTACACGGCGAGGCCGTTTAGGCGGTCTGAACACCAAGAGCTCGCTCTTCTTTGAGTTATATTTAAGGCCGTGCAACTCCGCATACATCTCGCAAGTCGACAGTAACTCTTTCAACCCACTCATCAATGGACTGAGCAGCACCATGTCATCCTCATAGCTAATGTTATTAACACAGGTGCCATCAATGTGGCACTTTGCCCAACCTGGAAATCGAACGCAGGACATGATCAGTAGTGCTTGCAACCAATAGACCATTGAGGCAGTTATAATTGAGAAATATAATAACTTACCCAAATTACGGGGAAGTCCTGAGCATAATGCACGGAGCAGTCCAAGTCGACCTGACCACCGATGTCCCTGATCTGTACCTGGGTGATGTGCGATATTGTCGGGGTCCTTTGTGCTGATACTGGAAATGTAAATAAAGTCAATTTATTTATGTACTTAATAGTGATATACCAACTAATCGGGAAAGCCGACTGGTCGCCGACTAATCGGACCATTTTTTACACGTATTAATATGCTTAAAAATTTAAAAGACGTTGACTGAAATGAAATTGAAATCTTGCTGTTATAATTTTTATTATAACTAGAATCAGTTTTACAGTTTACTTTCAGTGCAATGTACAATAGGACAGGAAGAAACGCCGGCTCGCACTTAAACAATGATAGAATAAATGCAACAAATAAAAACATGTCCTGACAATTCCCGGCACCTAGGAGCCGAAAGCGTAGTCACGAATATTACCGATGTCACTCGAAAGCAATGATCGGCCGATTAGGCGGCCATTTTGCAATCGACTAGTCGGCCAAAGTCATAGTCGGCCCATCTCTAGTACTTAATAATTTGAAAGAAAAGTTTTTTAAATACTCATAATTAGCCAATAAGGTTCCCACTGCTGGGACACAGGCCTCCTCTCTGTGAGAGGAAGTGGGCCGTGAATCTACCACGCGGGCCCAGTGTGGATTGGTAGATGTCACATGTCTTCGAATTTTTCGTTCTAGGACATGCCAGTTTCCTCATCATGTTTTCCTTCACCGTTTCGAAAGCAGTGGTGATGAAATAATTTTCACAAAGTAAGGCGCCTGTCTGGGTTCGAACATACGGCCCACAACTCGTAAGTCGCGGCCGTTACCACTGAGCCACCACTGCTCTCATTAAATACACAAACTGATAAAGCCACCTTCATAAGTAGGTAGAACAGTTAAGTACGTACTTAGAAACAAAATATTATTTCATTATTTTTCCACTCAAGTAACATGATCATTATTACATTACCTACCCGAAAGATAACAGGTACATTAACAATACAAAACAAAACGATAACCACTGCACTATCAAGACTTACATTAGGTAGGTGACCTGCAAATCGCTGCAGTCAAACTCAAACTCAAAGCATTTATTTCAAATAAACCAATTACTGGCACTTTTGAATTGTCAAGGTCGGTGAGATAGAAAGATGAAGCTAGTTGCCCATTCCAAAGCGTAGGTACCTATGGAGAAGAACGGGCAAGAAACTCCATGGACACTCTTTTAAAATCATGATTTTGTTACAATCAGTTGGTTACATCATTATGTTGAAATTATCAATGTGAGAACGATGTAAAAAGACGTGCACATTATAAGCGTCCGTAATTAAAACAAAACAAAAATAAAATAACAATTTAGAAATTAAAATAAGCCGTGGGAGCTAAGAGATGACCAGTCCCTACTGGCGGCGCCCGTTCACGAACATGACGTATGGATCAGCACCATTCAGCTCAACCATTTTGAAGGGAACTTAATGATCCAACACACACGCCACCACCAGCGAGACATTTGAGTGAGCATGACATACTCTCAGCTGCCAGGGCACATTCAAGTCAATGAAAGACGTACCCTGTAAATGTTAGCTATATAGTAAGGACATAGTGCTCACACATATGCTATGCAATTATACAATACTAAAAGTTTGAATTTATACAATGCAAATGTATCTAGTTTTACAGTCTTCAGCAGCTCCAACAATGTTTACAAATGCTATTCAATTTAGTTTAAGGTACCTTGTGGAGCAGGACAAGCAACGTTTAGCCAAGCATTTTTGTCAGCGATGTAATCCCCCAACTTATAATAAGCATGGCTGCATAGTGTGCGTTTTATACAAGATTTAAATTTCGTTTCATTCAGTTGGAGTATGTGGGGAGGTATTTTATTGTAACATTTTAAACAGTACCCCATGAAGGATGAATCTACTTTAGCCAGTCTGAAGCCTGGTTGAACTAATTGGTCCCTATTTCTAGTCCTAATGGTGTGTCTTTCACCTCTTTTACTGAAAAGATTTAGATTTTTCCTGACGTAAATGATGTTTTCATAGATATATTGACAAGGTACCGTCATGATATTAATAACTTTGAACAGTTCTTTCAGAGAATCCCGCCTACGGAGGCCATATATTGCTCTAATGGCTCTTTTCTGCAGAATAAAAATAGACTCGATATCTGCAGCCCGTCCCCATAGTAAAATCCCGTAAGACATGATACTATGAAAGTAACTGAAATAGACTAGCCTCGCGATTTCCACATTTGTGAATTGGCGGATTTTTCTTACAGCATAAGCTGCTGAACTTAGCCGTCCTGCAAGAGCTGTTAAATGAGGACTCCACTGTAGCCTTGAGTCGAGCGTGATCCCTAGGAAAACAGTTTTATCGACGAATTCTAGTTTCTCTTTATTCAATACTATGTCACAGTCAGTACTTTTAACATTTGGTAAAGCAAATCTTATGCATTTAGTTTTTTTGCCATTTAATACTAAATTATTAGCCGTCAGTGTCGTGTGATTACTATACTCTATGGTTGTGTGTATGGACAGTCGAGCCTATCCACTATAACCACCATCATTAATAACATCATACTGAAGAATGTTAGCCGAGGTCTGCATCAGGGTTGGAAAAAATCATGATTTTTTGTAAAAATCGAATAGTGTGATTTTTTGAAAAAATCCTAATTAATCACGATTTTTTTGATTTTATTATTTAATTAACTATATTTTTGCGGAAAACGGAACGCGCCCTCAAGGGATTGCGCGGACACAGCGCGGGGATTTCCCTTTTGTCTGACATGTGAATGCCAAGCAAAAGTTAAATCCCCGTGTTGTGTTTTGTACATTTCGCTTGCCATTACGGTCTTACTTTCATTCTAACAAGCATTCATTCGTTAAGTTTTGTCTGACATAGGTTGGACTCCTATGTCAGACAAAACTGAACGAACTTAAAAAATATATTGATATTTTATATTCGATGTAAAACATCTGGTCCCACTGGTCCCAGCATCGATGTTCATCGATATATCGCTTGAAAACATCGATATTTTTTCAATATCGACCCCTTCCACAAAACTTTAATATTAGATTTCTGTAAAAGAAAGTGAAATTAATCATTTTTGATTAAATCATTGATTTTTATTGAAAACATCATTTGATTTAAATCGTGATTTAAATCATGATTTAAATCAAAATGATTTATTCATGCCAACCCTGGTCTGCATTAACATTTAACAGTTTTGTTTAAATCTACGAGACTTATTGTAATTAACCAGGCTTTTGAGCCTGGAATATTAATATTAATATTTAATATTAATGGATTGTCATGGCAATCATTTCATTTGGTTCAAATCATCATCTGCCTAGCCTTTTCCCAACTATATTGGAGTCAGC
This sequence comes from Antitype chi, assembly GCA_947359405.1. Lineage (NCBI taxonomy): Eukaryota > Metazoa > Arthropoda > Insecta > Lepidoptera > Noctuidae > Antitype > Antitype chi. The sequence continues at coordinate 8,024,446 of OX375836.1, forward strand.
TTCCAGTCTACCCGGATGCAGCTGAATACCGGTATTACATGGAGCGACTGCCTATCTGACCTCCTATCTCATTTGGTTTAAATATGTTTTTATATTTTATTATATCTAGTAAATACTAGATAACATATAAAATAATCTACATAAATAATTTTATTTATGTGAATGTGAGAACATTGTAGGCTGTAGAATTGTAGACCATTTTCTATTTAATTAAGTACGTGGTTGACACAATGTCCTCCCATACTTATTAGATTAAAACTGTAATTTTAAACCATTGTAATAGCCAATTATTTTTAAAAGAGTAACTGTAGAGTTTCTTATGCCGAGGCTACACTAACGGGTAATGCCGTTGATTATCGCTATGATGGACTTTAATCGTAGGTGTAGCCACAACTTATCATGATAATTTACAATACAATGGCATTCACATTGCCATTTGAAGTTATGCCATAACTCGGTGGGCATTGACGTTGACCGTTCAAGTGTAGCCACTAAATTTATCGGAATCTTTACCGCATTGCTTATCCTGATGATGGGCAATGACGTTGACCGTTAGTGTGGGCCCTAGCATTACTGGCTCTTCTCCATAGGAAACAAGCGATTGGAACTGTGCACCTACCTTCGGACGTTTCATAAGTGCCCATGTAGGTCTATGTGAAATAAAATGTTTTGATTTGATTTGAATCGCTGGGCTGTTGCTTAGTATTTTTAATTAATAGGCTTATTAAATGCCGACTTGATGATTGACTGAATGTTGATTTAATTTAACGTGGAGACTGTCTGACAAGTTCGTTCGCTATTTCATTACGTGTTCATATCCCACATTCTATATTGTAAAAAAATATATTACAAAGGGATTAGGCTAGGTACAAAAATATGGACCCTGTAAGGGCACAGCAAAAGGATAAAATTGGAATGATAAAAAACAAAAAGTTGATGTAAATATTGGTGATGTTAATGTGTAAGTATTAATTAACTATTGTATTGAGCATTAATCTGACAAGTTAAGTCAAATAATTTTGTATTAAATCAATTCATTACTTCAAGGCCCTGTGAATAATTGGATCTAATTTAATCAATTTACTAAACATTCATCTCAATAAGTTTCATTAAAAAATGTTAAGTATGGTGATGAATTTCTAAGCAAACTCATTGCTCAAAAACAAAAAGGGAGGTTATTTATTTTAATATTTCACGGACGTAAATGTAATGACGAAAACAAAACGAACAAAATAAACTTCATAATCTCATACGAAGTTTACCGAAAAATAAATAAGTATTTAAAAAATATGTCAAGTAAAATAGAACAGGTCGGTACTAGCTGCTGAAAACAAAAGCTAGCTACTACATAATAAACACCGCTGTTCATTGTTAACTCATAAAAATCATTCGGAAATAATGATCAACGATCATAGGGTGTGTCAATCAACAATCGCACAAACAGTCGAAAACGTCCCAAGCAAAAAGGCGTGGACTAGTTAAAATACGTAAAACTACGCCATTTTAGTTTGCTGAAATACTTAATTAGGCTATAATTTAACTGTTTTTACTCACCAATCGTTGTAAAACACAGCAATACTGTTAAATAAACGTAATTCACAGACTCCATTGTCGGAACACGCGTCATTTCACTCTAACAACAGAAAACTTTGTATTTTTTAATTCCGTTTGAATGGTTTGTTTGAATGTGAATGAACGAGTTCAGCGAAATTTTTCGTAATGCCACGTAAAAATTACAAACTAAATTATACCATCTAATCAATGAAATATAAATTGTAAATCATGTTAAAGATATTCTTTATTTTTTATTACTAATGCTATTTTTTGATATAACGTTACTTTTACTGATATAATTACATTTCATTCGTAATTACTTTGTATAGCTGGTCACACTCAATCACTACACTAGCTCATTCTCATTCATTGATGAAGGAATGATGTTGTCATGGCCACGCTTTGCAGTGTTGGTAAAACGCACGGAAGAGGTAAAACGTCTCTGTCCAGAATAGTACAACTACTCGATAATAGATGTCATCCGGGTGACAATAAAGTAGTTTATCGATATGACTACTAGATGGCAGTTTCTACAATTTGGAAAATGCAGCTGATCAAATTGGAACGGCCGGCCAGCCTAGCTTATATATCGGCACACCACCACATTAATTCAATTATTCAAACAACAATAAACGAAAAGTAAGCTACTACCTACGTATCAAATTATATTGGCGCAGTGGTTCAGCTATTCGCTTTTGCGTTACGGTACGCAGGTTCAATCTCGATGTCGCGTCGATGTCTTTTATGTCTACCTACTGATAAATATTTATCTACCTACAGAATAGGAGTTGTTCCGAGCCAGACTGTCCACCCACACCCACGACCCACGATAACAAAAGTGCTGGAATTCAGGACAGATTTATAAAACATGATACTTAAACTCGTTATCAAGTAATCCATTTTTGTCGTAGATCTTCCTCACTGCGGCTATTAGTTAGTTTTTTGAAAATATTAATAGATTTATGAAATATCTACCTACTTAAGCCCTTGCTAAGTCAAGAGACAAGATTACCTAAACAGGTATAAAACTCAGACGTGATGTTTATCGATATATAAACATGTTCAAATAAAAAATAAATAAATTTGATGAGATTTTATTTTGGGGTTATCATATTAACAGATTAAAAAAAACAGTTTTCTTTATGTTTACTTCACGGACGTGAGTATAGACATCAAAATAAAATTATAAAACAAAATAAAACAGTTTTTCAACTGGTGCGAGGGTGTTAAACGGAAAAAATATTCAGTCTGTTGGCAACAAATAATTTCACTGCATAGCTGTTTATTCACTTAGGTACTAAAAGAAAGATAAAACTTAGCTTATCTCTCATACATATAATTGTATTATAAAGTCACGTACCTACTTATAATTATAATAACATACCTAACGATCTTTAAACCTGCCATTGAGATAATATTGGACATGCCATAGACGATTTAAATAATGGATGGATTATGTTTTTTTTTCTAAGCTGTGTGTGGATTGTGGATTGGCTTCCTGTTAAGCTGGATGCAGCTGAATACCTACCAGTATTTTACATGGAACGACTGCATTATCCTTTTACACGCTTTATATTAGCTTCACTTGTATGTTTGTTTGTATGTAACCGACTCCTTAGAGCGCGATTTTGACCCACTTTAAACGGTCAGATTTCATTGAAACTTTGTAAACTTATCGAGGACCGATGACAATTTAATAATAGAAAAAAAAACACGTTTTTGTAGTTAGCAGAACTAAAATATAGAAAATAAATAATGGTTTCAAAATTATTTTCTCCTTTTTTAGTTTGGTTTTTAAAGCGTGTTTTTTAGTTTTTTTTTAACCGACTCCAAAAAGGAGGAGGTTATCAACTCGGTATGTTTATACATTTTTTTATGTATGTTCGAGCATAACTTCGTCGTATATGGACGGATTTGCAAAAAAATTCTTTGAAAGGGGTTTATTTATTCCGAAATAGTCCGATTTAATAGGTTAAGTACCGCTGGCCCAGTTAAGTGGCCATTACAATAGAAAATTAATTGTGTCTCATTAACCTGTAGGTAGTTGACAGGATTTCATAATAGATCTGATGATGAGTTTCGGAGACATACAAAGCAACTTTAAAAAAATACAGCAAATCAATCCGCGTTTGCTGCTATCGCATAAATAAATATGCACTGTTTTGATTTGATTGACTTTGAGGATACCCCAAGGATGATGAAATTTCGAATTGGTGTTGGGTAGGTATTATAACTAAAGAGTAAAAATAAAAACTTTTTCCAAAAAAAACAAAAACAACTGACTTCCGAAAAATCACTACACAGGGGTTAGTCACCAACTCTACACGAGAGACTGGACACGCCTGTGTCCAGTTAGTGAAACTCAAAATGAGTATCACTTATTATTTCGTCATCTGGACACTCCAAGAGTTTTACGCGTGTCCACAAAGGGCAAATTAAATTAAATCACTTTTATGTTTTCGCCAACTGGCCCACTATACACCTCTGCCGAACCCTTCAGGAAATACTAACCGAGATTTTATGTTCTCTTGTTGTTGTTGTTGTTGTTGAAGAAAAACAAAATCCAGTCCGCGGTAAAACGGCTAGTTTTAGATAACACGTAAGCATGGTAAACAGAGCTATAATAATGATAAACTCTATCACTGCATATTAGTTTGTAGGGTTACTGTCAGATGTGTAGAAAATAGGACAATGCACATTTGTGTTTGGGGCTTGTTGTTACGTAATATCAGTCGCACGGGTCGATCGATCAGGTTAAGGTACGCTTGCAGCGGTTGGTCCGTGGATGGGTGACCATCTTTACATACAAAGACCCTTCTGTGCCTCGGAAGGCACGATAAGCCGATGCTCCCGGCTGTCATTCGTAGATCTTTGACAGTCGTTACGGGTCGATAGAAGCCCGAAAGGCTGACAACCAGTCTCACCAAGGGGTATGGTGTTATCCAGTCACGGGATTGTATAGAGGTCAGATAGACAGTCGCTCCATGTAAAATACTGGATTCAGCTAAGTTACATACCTAATATAATTTAATAAGTTGTATGTAGTACTAGTAAGTATCAATTATATTAGTACCAACTAGTTCGTATGTGGCGATGTAGATGCCACTACAGGCTCAAATTGAGCCCAAATGGTCCCTATTCTGTGTAAGTTAGTGTATCCGTAATTTAAGGCGAACCTAGTCGCGGGCTCGAACTGACTGGTGGGCCTGGCTAAAAATTACGCAGTCTCACCAGGCTTCGTGTCCGACAGGGATAGTATCAGTGATGAGCAGTTAGACGCTAGTCTACACGCACAACGTTATTGAGTGAGATGCAGGATCATTTTTAGAAAAGTCCTTTGGAAGATCGGGTTTTATGAAAAAGCCAATGCATAAATCAATGACCAATAAAGTTTATTGAACTTTTCAATAATTGAACTTTGTCGGTACCGATTTGGTTTTAGAGATTTTACACTTCTTTTAATACTTAAACACGCCCAAAGTTAAGTACAATTAGCAAGAAAAACTAATCTTTGTTGGCTCCTAACTTTTTAATGGATTTTTATTTTCGTATTCTGTTGCCGTAGGTACAGACAATATTATTAATGAGGCAAAACGATATCATATTTTAGGTACTTTGGATGTGCCATGTCAGACAGTGGAGTAAAACACTTCCGAAGTTTGTATGCAAAAAATTTGGACTAGGTTCACCTTAAGGCAAAATACTTCGGTGTATTCGTAATTTACAGAGCAGTGGTGGTCCAGTGGTAACGGCCTCGACTTACGAGTTGCAGGTCGTCGGTTCGAACCCAGACAGGCGCATTACTTTGTGTAAATTATTTCATCACCACTGCTCTTACAACGGTGAAGGAAAACATCGTGACGAAACCGACATGTCCTAGAATCAAAATAAATAATAGTTTAAAAAACTAAAAAACACACTTTAAAAACCAAACTAAAAAAGGAGAAAATAATTTAATTCAATTAAAAAGCGTGGGGTGCTTTTTGAGGTATTTTTATAATCAATTAATGTCAAGCACCCCACGCTTTTTAATTGAATTAAATTATTTTCTCCTTTTTTAGTATGGTTTTTAAAGCGTGTTTTTTAGTTTTTTAAACTATTATTTATTTTCTATTTTTTAGTTCTGCTAACTACAAAAACGTGTTTTTTTTTCTCAATTTTTTTTTAAATTATTGAATTGTCATCGGTCCTCGACAAGTTTACAAAGTTTCAATGAAATCTGACCGTTTAAAGTGGGTCAAAATCGCGCTCAAAGGAGTCGGTTACATACAAACATACAAACAAACTAACAAACAAACAAACATACAAGTGAAGCTAATGCTTCACTTGTATGTTTGTACACGCTTTATATTAATAAAGCGTGTAAAAATTCGAAGTCATGTGACAGTCATCTACTAACTCTAACTGGGCCCACATGGTGGATTACGGCCCACTCACTCATACAAAGAGGAGGCCTGTGTCCCAGCGGTGGGAACATTATAGGCTGATTATGTTATCCGTAATTTAAGGCATAATACTACTCTGCAAAAAAAATGTTAAGGTTTGGCCTGATCTTCATGGTACAGCATGGTTACCCTACTTGTTTATCACCTCATGGGTATCGCCAAAGCGTAAAAATACTAAACTAGATACGACATTCTTGTACATATTTACAAAAACTACAACTAGACAATACTAGACAACACCCAAATTGCTTAACACACTATCGATCAGAATCTGAATCATTTTGAAGAATATTCCTAGTCCATTGCTTCATACCTATGTTTGAAAAAAGTGTCTGTTTCAACAACGTAAATAACGCAATGAATGTTGTTGGACTGTCAAAATGGACCATTCCTATTGTTAGTTTGGTACGTAATTACCAGAGATCGGATATTCGGATGCATATTTACCTAAAGACCATTTTTGCTATGAAAGTTTGGAAGCGGCTTTTTAAATTATTTGTAACATTTATTAAAAACCCCGGGATTCTTGATTGCATAACTATTCAGATGTGTATAGTGTTTAACCCGATACGAATAAGTGTATGTACTGGAGGAGGGGTGGTTTGTATTAGTTAAAACAAAAAATAAACAAACTACTTACCTAAATTAAGAATTTTTCGATACAAAAGCGCATTCCATGTTAGCCAACATCTCAACTTTAGGTAAATATACATCCGAATATCCGGTAATCATTACATTATCTCTGGTAATGACCCTTCAAGTCTTTTTATCCAGTAAGGAGATGTTTCAAAATGGGCCAAGTCTATGCACAGTAACTCAAAAAAAAAGAAAAATCCGTAGAATTCGGGAAAAATACAGATAATTCAATTAAATTTATACTGTTGTGGTAGTGAATTGATATTTATCAATTATTTTTATCGACTTTCAACATGGCGTCTCACCGATTTAGTTACCCTGTGCTTAAAAACAATGACAGTAAACCACGGATATCGACAGTAAACCATAGATCATAAAAATAATAGTTTAAAAAACTAAAAAACACGCTTTAAAAACCAAACTAAAAAAGGAGAAAATAATTTAATTAGATTAAAAAGCGTGGGGTGTACATACAAGCATACAAACAAACAAACATACAAGTGAAGCTAATATAAAGCGTGTAAAAAGGAGAAAATAATTTAATTCAATTAAAAAGCGTGGGGTGCTTGACATTAATTGATTATAAAAATACCTCAAAAAGCACCCCACGCTTTTTAATTGAATTACAATTAATTTCTCCTTTTTTAGTTTTGTTTTTAAAGCGTGTTTTTTAGTTTTTTAAACTATTATTTTTTATACTAATGTTTGGTTATCACACTTACTTATTATTGTTTATAACATAAGTAGGTATTAAAGTATTTACTGGTCTTAGTTACTCTGATATCAGCTGTCGACCAAACAATATGTCAGTCATATTAATTTAATCATATTTTTATTGTAAAACGGGAAAGTAGGTACCTCAGCTATGTAAGATTAATTTAACCCATTATCATTTTTAACCGACTTCAAAAAGAAGGAGATTATCAGTTTTTAGATCTGATGATGTGTTTCGGAGACAGACAACGGAACTCTTCAAAAAATAACAGCAAATCAACCGAAATTGCTGCTATCGCATAAATATGCAAAGTGTTGACCCCAAGGATCATGAAATTTCGAATTGGTGTGGGGTAGATACTATAACTAAAAAGTGAAAAATAAAAGCTTTTAAAAAAAAAACATTCCGGAAAAACACTACAAAGTGAAAAATAACTTTAATTTCGGAAGGCGATTTTGGATATGTATTTTAATTTTTTGTCACCGCCTGGTGGTGTCGCTTCTGCATAATATTTTATAGTATTTTATCATTTTATACTAATGTTTGGTTATCAGTTTATTACACTTACATAATATTGTTTATAACATAAGTATTAAAGTATCTACTGGTCTTAGTTACTCTGATATCAGCTGTCGACCGAACAATATGTAAGTCATATTAATTTAATCATATTTTCATTGTAAAACGGGAAAGTACCTCGGCTATGTAAGATTAACTTTACCCATTAACATTTTTAACCGACTTCAAAAAGAAGGAGATTGTCAAATCGACATGTTTATATATGTTACCGGCCAAACCCGATTTCAGGCCAAACTAGTTTTTCCTAGGCCAAACTGGTTTATTAAGCCGGGGCACGCCGATTAAATGGGTTAGGTTAGGTTAGGTTAGAACTGTGACCAAAATGTTACTGTACCTGTGAAAATGTTACTTCCAAAGGCTGTTAACGAAATGGCTAATTAAGCTAGAAACCAGTTTGGCCTAGGACAAACTAGTTTGGCCTGAAATCGGGTTTGGCCGGTAACTTATACAAGGTGTAACAGAATGGACGCAAGACTCGAAAGTAGTTTGTTCCTAATTGACTACTGAATCGAATTCAATAACTTTTAATACAAGTCTTTTTTTTATTATGTATTTTGCCATACCTACCTCTGATTGAGCCAAAGAAAATTCAATCTTAATTCAGAAGAAATAAGACTCAATTTTAAATGTATAAAGTAATGCTTAGGGTCGACACGTTTTTCTTAATAACATCAGTTAGCTTTTAAAAAAAAATTGTTTTGGTCATCGTATTATGCTTTTAACTCAATACTCTAATTGGGGTGTATGAGGTTTTGCGTTAATTATGTTACTCGTTGTATATATTTTTAAATGTATATTCGGGCATAACTCCTTCACATACAGGAAAAGTTTTTATCCAGTGCGCAAACTGTAACCATGAATTCAGCATACCATTCTAGACCCCCCCAGCGAAGAAATTTTTCGTCGGTTTTACAAAAAAAATCAGCTGTTTCATAGAAAAAAGTGCAATACCTACGCGGTGAAAATGTATGGAACAGCTGTTTTTTTTGTATAACCGACGAAAAATTTCTGCACTGGGGCATCTAAGTAGTTATAATATGCTGATTTCATGGTTACAGTTTGCGCACTGGATAAAAACTTTTCCTGTATAGACAGATTTGCAAAATAATGGTTTTGTTCATTATTCCGAAATTATACCATTTAAATTTCATATTAGATCTGATGATGAGTTTCGGAGACAGACAACGGAACTCTTCAAAAATGTCAGAAAATCAACCGCGATTGCTGGTATACAAATATGCATTGTTTTGACCCCAAGGATGATGACATTTCGAATTGGTGTGGGACAGGTACTATAACTATTAAGTGAAAAATAAAAACATTTTACAAAAAACAACCGACTTCTAAATAGGTACATATCCAATGTCACCGACTTCCGAAATTAAAGTTATTTTTAACTTTGTAGTGTTTTTCCGGAATGTGGTTGTATTGTTGCATTTTTTGAAGGTAGGGTACCTACAATAATTATTAAGTAACTACCTATTTTTTAAATGTCATCTCTTGACATTTCTCTGGACCCTGGGGTCCCTTTGGAAGGCACACGAGGGCCCGAAGCCAACTCACAGAGGCTCGATAGACGTTTTTAATTAAATGAGGCACCAACCAAATATTATCCCTGTCAGCATTATGCAAGTGCACTCAAGGGCGATCCCCGGTTTGTGTAGGACTATTGCAGGAACCAAAGGGAACTGTTCATCCACGAGTATGGCAAGACTATAGTCCCTGCCTGACCAATAGTTCCATATAAATCACAAGGATAAAATGGCAGGTGGTAACTTGCACATTCAATAATGGGGCCCTGAAAATGGTAGCTAGCACATAGTGTCGTAGCGGCAAAGAGGCAACATGTCCTGAGGAGTGGAGAAGTATTCCACGGCTATCAGGACAATCCTGAAAGTACGGTGAAGCTCACTACCAGCATCTTACTGGATTACTTCCTCCAAGCACTTTTGCTCTTACGAATTTTCACTCAAACTGGCCAGTAAGGGCAAGAAGGAGGTGGGACCTCTGTTCCTCGTCATTGTTCACTCCAGCCGGCCAATAAAGGCAAACCAGGGGTGAGGAACCGAGGGAGGAGATACTGTGGCCCTGGCACAGGCAACTGAGGGGAACATGGGTGAGTTTTAGTAACTAGAAGTCTGGTCCAGAGCGGGAGAAGTCATACTATGATCTCACATCAAAAAAAACAAAAAAAATAGGCTTGAGGAACTAGACTTCTACCGGAAGATAAGTTCCGTGGGGTTACTATAGCCCAGCAGCTCGCCACGAGCTGCTTTGCGGGTTTTTGTATCTCCCTTAGTCTGGCTTCTCACCCTAGATTCGTTTCGAAAAGTAACTGAAGCGCGCAGGAGCCCGGTGCTCAGGAGCGCGCAAGCCTTACCACGACGTCAACGTAGAGATACGGCGGTGCGGCGTACTTCGATCCCCGTTAACCAGCTTCTGACTGCGATTTCGTTGCAGCCCCGGATCTAGGGGGGAGGGCAAACCGGGGCACCCGTCCTGGGCGGCAGTTTCAGAGAGCGCCAAAATCATAATATAGTATGATTATAAATAAAAAACTTGTTCCACAAAGCACCTAGCATGAAGAAGCCTGGTTGGTTCACCGTCGACTAGCAAGAAAAAGGCGCCACACAAGCCTAACACACCTGCCCGAAGGCTGAAGGCGTCCCATAGGGTGGGTCATGGCGATCAGGATGATCCGGGGATACCGCACGATCTCAGGCGAGGCGGCGGGCCTCCTTGCCAGATTACCGCCATGGAATCTGGAGGCAAAGGTCCTCGCGCATATCTGGGAGTGGCGCGAGGAGGCCAAACGCCGGGGCGTTACTCCGCTGCCGCGAGAAATCCAGGTGCAGCGGACAGAGCTCCGGCGGGATCTCATGGCGACATGGAGAGCGCGATTGTCGCAACCCAGTGCTGGGCACGCCACGATAGCGGCGGTAAGTCCCCTCTTTTAGGTGTGGCTTGAGAGGCGGCATGGCGTCCTCACCTTACGCCTGACGCAGGTCCTCACCGGACACGGTTGTTTCGGGAGGTTCCTGTTTCGTATAAGGCGGGAGGAAACGCCCGGGTGCTTCCATTGCGAAGATCGCCCTGAGGACACGGTGGAGCATACGGTGGCGGTCTGCCCGGCTTGGGCGGAGCACCGCCGTGTCCTCGTGGAAGCGATCGGCGGCGGCGATCTCTCGCGTCCGGCCCTGGTGCAGGCCATGGTACGGAGCGAGAGTGAATGGTTAGCCGTCACCTCCTTCTGCGAAGCAGTAATGCTCGCAAAGAGGGAGGCGGCGCACGTGAGGGAGAGGCAGTATATGCGCCCTCACGGCCGTAGTCGCCGCGGGAGAAGCCCTGGGCGTCGGGAATCCCAGGCTGATTCCCGGCCACCGTAGGCGCGGGCTTGCGGACGGCGAGTAATGGGTAGCTCGCTGTCCGGTAAGGACCAAGCCCGGGTCGACGGCGCGTTGTGTTCCACGCGCACCTCAAAGAGATGTCAGCACCAAAGGGTGGGGTCCGCAAGGGCCGATGCCTGCCAGGGGTGCGGGTTGTTCGAAAGAGATACCGCGGCCCCTGGCACACAGGCAACTGAGGGAACACGGGTGGGTTTTAGTCAGTAAAAGTCTGACACGCCCTCCCGCTCCACCCAGAGCGGGAGAAGTTATTTGATGATTTCCCACCCAAAAAAAAAAAGCCTAACACACCTAATAAATTTATCTCTAACGTCCCTCGACTCCCGGCCATCGGATCGCATCGTCTAACTGCTCTATCACTTAGTTTTCGCTTCTTTCTATTTTTCAACTTGCTCAACTCTTAAATGTCATAGCGTGATGTTAAATAGCTTATAACCTTGCTCAAAAATTGAGCTACCTAATGCAAAAAGAAGTTTTCAATTCCGACTGATAGTTTATTTATTTAACCATTTATGCACACACATATAAAGACAAGAAGAAAGGAAGTTCTAGATATTAGAGCATTTTTTTTTTTCTAAAAACTTTACCCCACACTAGGAATTACTCCTGTATTGTGGGTGCGATTACAAACATTTAAACTCACATACACAAACAGCCAGACCCGAAACAACGACTTGTAGGTCATACAAATATTTGTTCCGTGCGGGAATCTAACCCGCGACACGCAGAGCAGCAGTCAATCGCTTAAGGGCGTGCGATTCTCCATACAAATGTATTCCTCTTTTTTCTTCCTGAATAATGCCTCTAGAGCAATATTTGTTTTTTTTTCATAAAATCAAGGTTTGCTGTAAACACGTCCCTGTAATTTTCTTTTTTTCAGCAACTAATTAGTAAAGAAAATATGACCCTCTAAAAATTAAAAAAAACCCTATTTTTATCACCGTGATTAGAGGACTACCAAACAAATTAGAAAAGTTTTTACCATTAAAAAAATTATAGGAACCTAAACATACTCTTTCTTAAAATGTTAATTAAAAAAAATATTGAATCGGCTCAGTTGTCGAGGGCAAAACGTCGATCTCGTCAAAAAATGTGTGATAATTTCGCTCTGAGCCGCAGCTGTCCCTATCACACACTACGTGGACAGACTTACTGACACCGCGACGGCAATAGTTTCTTCAAATACCTATTTTCTACATTTCTCGCAGGCCCTGTCCCCTCTTAACCACTGCGCCAACCGTGCCGTCAAACAAACTCTTCAGTATTGTTATGTTAGGTAGTGCTATAATACATTATTCGAAAGTAAGCATTTAATAAAATTTACTATTATTTGTTAGCATATAAAGATAAACTCATAAACATGTTATTATTGTAATCAGGGAAAGCTCAAAGGTTATGTTATCAGCTGTTCAGAATAACACCTAATTACGCACTGTCTTATCATACACGTATTATTATATAATGCTCTTTGATAAACCGCTTAAAGCTATGGCCACACTTACGTATATCGCGGCGGAAATTTTTTCGCGCACTTCATTCCGATCCAGCCCGTCCTTAAATTTGCTGCCCTCTTCCAGCCGTTTAGTCCACTATCGGCCCCTCGACCCTAAAAAAAGATTGGTTTATTTGTTTCCTTTCAAACCTTCAGACCATGTTAACTTTAAATAGTGTCGTTATGAGCAATAATAGTTCTTTGTGCAATCCGATACGGGTTAAAATCTGTTGTAATAAATTCGAATTATAAATGAGCAAGCGTATGTCGTAAAAATGCAAATAAAATCGTATAATATTAGATATTAACTATTTAATAATCAATCACTGGATGCAGTTTAGCATTTGAAATTTTATGGTATATTTTTAATTATAATTATAATTGTTATTGAAGGGATAAACTGCTTTTAAAGATAATTAAGAGTTGACTTTTTTTTTTTTTTTTTTTGATGCCAACTTTGACACCCCGTTGTTTTTGCGTCGGAGGTTAAAAACACACTGTTTGATTTTCGGCGCGCTTTGATTCTCTGTTTGAATCTCAATGCTCGGTTTTACACCGAAGGTTGAAACTATAGTGCACGGAAAATCCTAATGAAAGGTAATGTAGCGTCTGAAAATAATAACAGAAATAAATAATAGTTTAAAAAACTAAAAAACACGCTTTTTAATTGAATTAAATTATTTTCTACTTTTTAGTTTGGTTGTTAAAGCGTGTTTTTTTTCTTTTTTAACTATTATTTATTTTCTATTTTTTAGTTCTGCTAACAACAAAAGCGTGATAATTTCAGTTCTTTTTTTTTCCTTTATTTTTTTCTATTTTTCTCCATTATTTTTTTAAATTATTGAATTGTCATCAGTCCTCAATAAGTTTACAAAGTTTCAATGAAATCTGACCGTTTAAAGTGGGTCAAAATAGCGTCCAAAGGAGTCGGTTACAAAAAAACATACAAGTGATGCTAATATAAAGCGTGTAAAAAGAACCAAGCTTGGTTCTGATTTTTTATTAGTTATAAAAATTAAATGTTATGTTATGTTATAATGTTATAATGTTATCTTTAATTAATTACAATGTAAAGAAATCTGCCGTGCTGTATCTACCGCTTTAAGTTTATCTAAATACATAATGTTATCATTTAATAACTCGAATGATAAAAAGATTAAGTTCAATGTTGCGGTCATTTTCATTCGTTCAGTGGCAGTAAAGTTGGTTGCACGTCTTACTAGTTACAGGATTTGATACCTGAGTCGCGTAAGTAAACATATTTAGCAAAACTCATGTAAATCAATTCAATAAATCCTACTAATATTATAAACGCGAAAGTTTGTAAGTATGGATGGATGGATGGATGTTTGTTACTCTTTCACGCAAAAACGGCTGAACGGATTTGGATGAAATTTGGCACACAGATAGATTATAACCTAGATTAACACATAGGATACTTTTTATCCCAGTAGTACGTTCCCGCGGGATAATTTCCGAACTCCACGCGGGCGAAGCCGCGGGCGGAAGATAATAAATTATAAAAATGTTACATATCAAAAAAAGTTCGCTTGTCTTCCTATATTTCGATACGATTCGCGTCCTACATTTTGAGAAATATGAAAAGCCAAATTTTAAAGTCGAGTGTATTTTTTTAGGGTATTCTTTTTTAATTTTTAGTTACCTATTTCAGTGGTTAACTTTCATTATAAAAAGTATTAATTATTTGTATTTTGAACAATATTGTATTTATTTCATACTTGCTACTTATACATGGCCCCTGCCCCTGCTTCACACGTTTTTTTTTCTAAATTTCATGACCATCGGTTCGGTGGCTTAGGCATGAAAGCGTAACAGACCAACAGACAGAGATACTTTCGCATTTATAATATTAAGTTATTAGCAATTTGTTTTCAAACGTTGTCCCCACTAGGAATTTTTCCTGTATTGTGGGTGCGTTACCAAACATTTTAACTCACATACAGAAACAGCCTCCAGTTGGAGAATATGTTTTTCCAAATTCAGTGCGCGATAAAATCCCACTGCGATATTTTTATAGCTGTGTGAACGTGGTCTAACAAGTCACTATATGCGCCAATTTGAACACCTTCAAACAAGAGTTGACACTAGCGAATTACGTCCTGCATCCCGTTCAGCCATATTTTTCAAAAATAATGAATGTATGAATGATTTGCAATAATATAGGTAGGTAGCTAACTGTATGGGTTTCACTATATTCGGCATTTCTACCGGGAAAATATTTGGATTTTACATCTTGGTTATACTTATGGGGAACCTAGTCGCGGGCTCGAACTCACTGGTGGGCCTGGCTGAAAATCACGCTGTCTCACCAGGCTTCGTTTCCGACAGAGATAGTATCAGTGATGAGCAGTTAGACGCTAGTCTACACGCACAACGTTATTGAGTGAGATGCAGGATCATTTATAGTTAAAAATTCGCGACAAAATTAAAAAAAGTCCTTTGGAAGATCGGGTTTTATGAAAAAGCCAATGCATAAATCAATGACCAATAAAGTTTATTGAACTTTTCGATAATTGAACTTTGTCGGTACTGACTCGGTTTTGGAGATTTTACACTTCTTTTATTACTTAAACACTCCCAAAGTTAAGTTAAATTAGCAAAAAAAACTAATCTTTGTTGGCTCTTAACTTTTTAATGGGTTTTTATTTTAGCATTCTGTTTCCGTACAGAAAATATTAATGATGAGACAAAGCGATATCATATTTTACTTTAGATGTGCCATGTCAGACAGTGGAGTAAAACTCTCCCGAACTTTGTATGGAAAAAATGTGGACTAAATAATTATTTTGTTACAGTAAACACTTAAGATGGAGGCAGTAGTATTTGACGGCAGCAAGCTTTCCCTGAGCTTCCAGAAGAACTATCCGCTGCCCAAGATCATCAATGACGATGACGTCATCGTGAAGGTTCACTACTCCGGAATCTGCGGTACTGATCTGCATATCATTCAGGTAAATAGATTGTATCGTCACCGGCCGAGTTTTTTCCTTATGTGTACTAGTGGTCGAAATTCGACTTCATAGCTTAGACGTGGTGTTGGAGCGCCTGCGCAATTGTTTTAGCAATAAGTCATTTATCCGTGCTAAACTCTCACCTTTTGTTAAGTGTCATACATTAACTGTCATTGTTCTCATTATAAAATCAAAACTCATACACGTAACTTGTGCCCGCTGCATTTTTATTCTAAACCTCGCTAATTTCCGTACACGTGGCAATAGCCAAGTTTGCCTACATCAATTTAAGACGTCACTTATGCAAAAAAGTGTCTTTTGCATGGCTCCAAAAATCTATAATAAACTACCTTAAAGCTGGAAGCAGTTAACTGATGTACAATTCAAAAATACAAGTTATTAATTATCTGGCAGATAAAGCTTAATAGAACTTGAGTTTCTAAATGAGAGATTATGATTAACTAGCTTCCGCTCGCGGCTTCGCCCGCATGAAAGTCGGAAATTATCCCGCGGTAACGTACTACCGGGATAAAAGTATTCTATGTGTTAATCTAGGTTATAATATACCTGTGTGCCAAATTTCATCCAATTCCATTCAGTAGTTTTTGCGTGAAAGAGTAACAAACATCCATCCATCCATTCATACTTACAAACTTTCGCGTTTAAAATATTAGTAATAAATCATTTTCACCATTTTTTTTATTCTTTGTTTTTAATGTTCTTTTATTATTATTAAACTTTTAAATAGTTTGACTAGGAGTGCCATTACAAATTTTATTATTGTATTAATATTTGCATGCCATTGTTTATGGCAAACGTGATGATCTGTTTTATGTTTACTATTAACATCTCTTGCATGCTGACAATTTGTGTTGTATGTCTTGTACTCATGTTTGGGAAAATAAATTATTTTCTTATCTTATCTTAAATTTTAATCAAAAATATTAGCTTTCTTTACTCCTTAGTTAAAGAATTAGCATTGCCATTCAACGTGGCAACGCTGCCAGTTTTCTTGGTACGTTTCCTGATGACAGCGCTGCGGACGAATACTTCGATGCCTAAGTGTCCTTTTCTTTTTGTGTTTATTTGTTTAGTTCGTTAGTTTATTTTTTTTATCCTTATCTATTGTTAAAATTTATTTAAAAGATATTATATTTATTATTCCTTCTCCATACAAACTTTAACCGCCAAATGTTCCATTCCAATCCTCCATTCGTGTAATTTTCGTAAAAAAAGATACAAAGTTTTTCATGACATCATCACCTGCTTAGACTTTACCCAATTAAGTTGGGGTCGGCTTCGGAAAGTTTTTCACGTATTAAAAAATAATAGAAGATTAAAGTCGCCATCAATGAGGGTGTTCCTGAATATTCAATCCAGCAGTTGGCGCCACTTTGACAAGAGGTCTTCGAGTTCGACAATGAACTTAAAATATGTAATGTCATTCTTTTCGTTCTTTCGTTCACCATTCAGTCCGTTTGACACTTTTGACAGTTGCCCGGACTTGACGTCTCGGTGCTGCCACCTAGTGAATGTCATTTCAGAACACCCTCATTCGCGGGTGGGGTAAAGTTTTAAGGTGTTTTTATCTGGGACTTCACCGTAGCAGCTTACTTTGCCTATGTATGTATACAATCAAGTGTATCCGACTAAACAGACAGCTGTGCTGCTGGGGAGTTTGTTGTGCCACTTCTTCTTCCCAGCTAAAGCACTAGGAATTGGTGACGGGTGGGCGTTTTTGGGGGACTGTCTCATGTATTTTGACGTTCGAAAAGTGCTGATTCTCAGCCAACTTTGAATAAATGACTTGATTTTAATTTTGATTTTATATTATGTTTTCTTCAAGGGCGAGTTTCCAGCCATCAAAACCCGCCCCATTGCCCTTGGACACGAGTCTTCAGGTGTGATCCACGCAGTCGGCAAGAAATCCATCTTCAAAGTCGGACAGAAAGTCGTCGTTGACCCTAACCAGTAAGTCTAGTCTATTATCTACCTTTACATCTTAGGTTATGCCAACCTTTAGTTCTTTATCATCACTCTCCTGCCTCGTTCCCAATTCATTTGAGATCGGCCTATTGTCATCTTTTTCTTCCACATTTCTCCATAAGTCGTCACCTCAGTAGTCACCGCCTTTCTAGCCATATCATCATCACCTCTAGTTCTTCATATGCCTCAACTTCCCAACTATGTTGAGGTATGCTTTTAGTCTACCTCCACGGTGGGTTTCCGCATTGTAGAGGCCGGGCTCAGTAACCGTGGCTTGGACACTCATGGTGAAGCAAACTGGAACCTGAGGACGGGTCGCTCTTCAGGGCTTTTGCAGAAAAACCGACGACGTACCAGCCAATAATTAGTTTGCGGTGCCAAAGGCTTGGCTAAGGACAAACTTTTTAACCGACCTAGACGCGTCAATGGTTGTATGTATTAAAATCTGTCTAGCCGTTACGATGCTTCGAGGGCATTAAGAAAACAAACAAATAAATATAGATGCACCTGAAAAACATCATCATTAGCCCAGCCTTTTCCAAACACTGTGTCGCAAAGAAACATAACCGATGGCTATCAATGGCGTTGGTAATACCAGCACAAAACTTTACACAGAACATCAGTCCGTGTGTCGTCACGAAACTCTGATAAAAACATTTCGCTCGCATACCCTTCTAAACTGTTCTCTCACTATCTTTTATTACCCCAGGGCCTGCAACCTCTGTGAATTCTGTCGTGAAGGCAACTACCAGTACTGCCGAACATCTGGTATCAACAACACTATCGGCCTCTGGCATGACGGCGGGTGGGCGCAGTATATGAGGGCCCCACAGAACCAGGTCTTCGCGTTACCTGATGGGATTACCACTGAACAAGGTAAAGATTCTATTGAAAACTGCGTCCAGCGTTTTCGTCAAATTATGCGCGAAATTAGAAAATGCAAAATTTTAATGCATAGTTAATTAAGTATTGCACTAATCAATTAAATAAAAATGTTGTTTTTTTTTAGTGGTTTATTAGCACTTTAGAGTCTGCTTAGGACTCTTTTCAAAAATGGGTGTAATAACAAACATAACATCCTATAATTTTCCCACTGCTGGGACACAGGCCTTCTCTCCGTGAGAGGGAGTTGGCTGAAACCCACCATCCGAGCTCAGTGCGGGTTGGTTCCTTCTCTGGATGAGAAGTGGCCTCAGTCCGATAGCTGGGATATTATAGGCAAAAAAAAACCGTTTTATAATTTTTTGTTTTTTAGTTATTTCGGTGGTTAAATTTTTTTGTTAAAAAGTTTTTATTTTAGAATTTTTTGTTGCTATAATCGACTAATTAATGTAATACACAACTCAGCATTAAAATCTGTGAGTGAACAATAAATCACCCCTATTTTCCCACCCTTAGGGTAGGATATTTTTTCCAAATTTATATGGTACCAAAGTCAAAGTAAAAGCATTTATTTCAAATAGGCACTTTGGACCGTCAACATTTACATCAGGGATGTTGCGAATATTCGCATCCGCATCCGTAAATGCGGAGCTTCCGCATAGATTTGGACATCTGCATCCGCATCCGCATCCGCAATAATCAATGCGGATTTTCATGCGGATGCGAATGTAATACAAGTTGCGACAAGTAAGAAATTGGGCGGGACCGGGGAATGGCCCGTGCCGTTCGCACGAGTCAATGACCAACGCATGGGAGCGAAAAAAATGGTGAGAAAAGCTCCGACGCGTTTGTTTTGGTGCATCGTGTTTCTTGTAAATAAATCTACTAATGGATTACTTCTGGTATAGATAGATATTTTTAGTGTTATTGTGATACAGTGATCATTGTGTGTAAACAATTGTATATTGGGAAATCTTTATATTAGTTTTAGCTCAGCTTGTTAAATTAAAATCGCGGACAAAAAGTAATTTATTAGTATAGACTAGTTAATTTTGATTAATAAAAATGTTAGTAATTACTTTATCATTGTTTTAAGTCTTCATTCATACACTATATTTACATGAGATCTTAAATATCCGCATCCGCATCCGTATCCACGGATGTGAGCCTTCAAAAATCCGCATCCGCATTCACATCCGCGGATGTGAAAAAATCGGCATCCGCAACATCCCTGATTTACATTAAAATAGATTTGATTCTAGTCGCCCCTTCCAAAATGTAGTTTCGTATGGAGAAGAATGGGCAAGAAACTCCACCGTTACTCTTTTAAAATGTTTTAAGTACAATATTTAACATAGTACATTCATTTATGAAACATGTGTGAAAACGATGAACCCAGAATAAAATTACCATACCAAAATAGGTCAACAGAAACAAATTGAAGCAATACAGATAAATTTTATCTGTGATAGATACATCACACCAATTTCGAGGTATACCCTATCCAACAAAAAAAAGAATGGTCAAAATCGGACTACTCTGTAAAAAGTTATGCTTGGCCATACATTAAAAAAACTAAAAAACACGCTTTAAAAACCAAACTAAAAAAGGAGAAAATAATTTAATTCAATTAAAAAGCGTGGGGTGCTTTTTGAGGTATTTTTATAATCAATTAATGTCAAGCACCCCACGCTTTTTAATTGAATTAAATTATTTTCTCCTTTTTTAGTTTGGTTTTTAAAGCGTGTTTTTTAGTTTTTTAAACTATTATTTATTTTCTATTTTTTAGTTCTGCTAACTACAAAAAAGTTTTTTTTTTCTCAATTTTTTTTTAAATTATTGAATTGTCATCGGTCCTCAACAAGTTTACAAAGTTTCAATGAAATCTGACCGTTTAAAGTGGGTCAAAATCGCGCTCAAAGGAGTCGGTTACATACAAACAAACAAACATACAAGTGAAGCTAATATAAAGCGTGTAAAAAGAAATATACGAGTCGATTTGAGAACCTCCTCTGTTTTTTCGTCGGTTAAAAAACCGCTTTTAACACTAATTAATTATAATAATTTAACAAAATTCTATTACTTAATAATGAGCATGTCTTATTTCTAGCTGGTCTCTGTGAGCCCTACTCCTGCGTCTCCCACGGTTTCAACCGCGCCTCCCCTCTCAAAGTTGGACAGAAGATTCTTATCCTAGGCGCTGGTATCATCGGTAAGTTAGTATGCTCATTAAGACTTTTCTAAGTAAGAATGTTACAGAGTTTTTGTCTATGATAGCTGACTGGTTCACAAGCAATCTGGAATGTTAATGACCACTTGAAAGAGATCCGAACCCGCTGTGCCTCTCGAATTTTTTTTTTTTTTTTTGGGCCTTGGCTTCGCACGGTTTGTGCATTTAGCCAGTGTCAAGTAATTTTTCTTTTCGATCAAGTAAATGGCCCGATATCGGGCACGAAGTTACAAAAAAGTCATAGTCGTCTTTAGTCAGTCAAGTCAAAGTTATTGTAAAGCGGTAGCAACTTTACAACAACCTAACATGAGTTTTTGGGGGAACACGAAAAGTCCACGTTAGTCACTTATTTTCACCTTCACTACACTTGTGCACACACATGTAACTAAATTGAATAATTCACTACCAAAATTATACAATTTAATTCGCTATTTCACTAAATTTCATGAAAATGAAAATTCGTGCGACATGTTCCAACCCGATCCCGCCAAAAACTCCTCTCGAATTTTGTGCTATTACCAGAGACCCAGAGACATATACAGAGTGTCCAGTAAATAGTACGACATAGTGCAGGGTGTGATAACTTGGGTCAATATCTACCAAAAAAACATAATATATGTTCCGCAAAATGTTACGGATTTACAGTCTGTTATAGTGTTAAGCGATAAGAAAATTGTTCAGTGAAAATTAAAAAAAAATATAGTGTTTCTTGAAAACACTCCTGTTTTTTATACAAAAAAGACTTATCAATGAGTAGAGTAACTATTCACGAATAATTTGATGTAAAAAAATACTAAAAAAGGATTTTTGGAGGAAAATAAACTTTGTATGACTGTAAATCCGTAACATTTTGCGGAACATATATTATGTTTTTTTTATAGGTATTGACCCAAGCTATCACCCCCTACACTATCTCGTACTATTAACTGGACACCCTGTATAAATCGTGTGGCAGATGTCAACCCACCCTGTATAAATCGTGTAGCAGATGTCAACCTACACACAATTATGGTCATCTTTTGACGCGATAGGGCGTATCTTTTGATATACGCTAAATCTATGGTCACTACGATGTCATCACTTGTTACCACATTGGTATACTACGTCACCACTGAGTCACTGATACCGATTGTAAAGTAGGTCCGGATTAATTAAGGAACGGAATGGCTTACCTGGTAGATTTCGTATGCTAGTTGCTTGATTGTGAACGGTCTGTGTTTAGGAGTATATGAAATGTAAAAAGTTAGTTGTAATCCGCATTTGTGCTTTGCTAAATGTTACTCAGTTTCATCGAACTGAGTAATATTTAGAAAAACACAAATCAACAGAAGCGAACATCGACAGCGACATCTACAGAAGGCGTAGATAACAGCTATGTGATGGGTCTTCTTACATTCCGTTGGTGCTCACGTGATGAACTCATCTTCCAGGTAACCTTTGGATCACCACCCTTCACCACCACGGACATAGGGAGGTGACCGTCTCGGAGTTGAACCCCATCAGGCTGGAAATCGTCAAGAGATTGGGTAAGATTTAATTAGTGTAATTCTGATATGAACAACATAATATCTACTTGCGATCCTTTGACAGACGCCATTTTAACACGTAAATAAATAATAGTTTAAAAAACTAAAAAACACGCTTTAAAAACCAAACTAAAAAAGGAGAAAATAATTTAATTCAATTAAAAAGCGTGGGGTGCTTTTTGAGGTACCTATTTTTATAATCAATTAATGTCAAGCACCCCACGCTTTTTAATTGAATTAAATTATTTTCTCCTTTTTTAGTTTGGTTTTTAAAGCGTGTTTTTTAGTTTTTTTAAACTATTATTTATTTTCAATTTTTTAGTTCTGCTAACTACAAAACGTGTTTTTTTTTTCTCATTTTTTTTTTTGAATTATTAAATTGTCATCGGTCCTCGACAAGTTTACAAAGTTTCAAATTCAAATTTGAAATCTTCTCAGGTCAGTCTTTCTCGGTCAGATTTCAACTCTGAATTCAATTCAAAGTTGAAATCTGACCGTTTAAAGTGGGTCAAAATCGCGCTCAAAGATTCCGTTACATACATACATACATACAACCCGAGCTAATATAAAGCATGTAAAAAGGAAATTCACCGCTTTAACGCGTATAAATAATAAATAAAAAAAATGAAAACCTACATATTTTGTACGAATTCGTGTAACTTCCTTCTACGTTTTAAGGACTTGAATAAAGTGTGGCCCAGCACGGACAAATACAAAATATTATTTATTATAATGTATAATATAATTCAAAGGGTCAAAGGCCTGATTCAGAAGGCACTACTCCTCGATACGGCTCGCATCGTGAGGAGGTTCCTGTCTCTGGAGCCCTAACCACCCGTAGCTTGGACCCTGCTCCCGATACCGGCGGATCTCTATTTTATATATTTTTAAATGTTTTTTTGAAATCTTTGTTTTATAAAAATATTTAAAAATGTATTATAATAAGAAGCAAAGTGAATAAAGGAATAAAATATAATTATAAATTAACGTATAATATTTGAATTTCATTATGGCCTACGTTGTTTCAGATACCGGCTTCAGATTAGTTACACCTGACGTATTGGCTAAGGAGGTTAAGGAGGACATTACCTACGACGTCATCATTGACTGCACAGGTAACATTTTAGTTTAGTTTATTCTCTTTTGGATACACGGCGGATAAAAAATCTCCCTTTACCTGCTTATGGTGGCATCTACATCACCACATACGAACTACGCATCACACTGACGTCATGCAGAATACTGCATCGCGCAAGCAAAGTTACCGCGCAACTAGAATTTATACATACTACGCTGCTAGCCGACCCTGGTCGGGCAATAGCCCACCAGTCACGACACTAGTCGGAGAATCATCCCTTTCAACTTTACACCTAGTCCCTTATACCTCTATATATGCCTTCACACATGAGTGATGATATTTTAATGTTCATGTCAGCCCAGTACCACATTGTTGTGTGGCCGAGTTTTTCTTCGATTTCGACTGAAAAAGTAAACGAATTTCAATCGGTTTCTTGCAAAGCCGAAATCTTTCATAAGGATTTTTTCTCAAATTTTAAAATCAAAATCAAAAGTCATTTATTCAAACTATGCTGAGAGTCAGCACTTTTTGAACGTCAAAATTAATAAGACAGACAAAACGCCCGCCCTTCACCACTTCCTAGTGCTTTAGCTGGGAAGAAGAAGTCCCAACAAATTCCCCAGTAACACAGCTGTCTGTTAAGTTAGAAGAACTTGATTCTATACAATAATAGGTAAGTAATTAACATTACTAAACACAAAACATAAAATTAAATTATTTCCCATAATATGTCAGCTAGCACACGTTAATAAACCAACAAAACATAGTAACTAAACTCAAGCAGATAATAAAAAAATAAAATAAACCCCCCCCCCCCCCGCCCCCCGCTTACATATGCAATGCTGCATTATGTTCATTTAGATATAACTTGAAGTATTAAATGTTATTTGCAGGAGTGGGCAAGGTGATGGAGATCAGCTTCAACTACTTGCGGGAGGGCGGCAAGTACGTGCTCTTCGGCTGCTGTCCACCTACACACACAACCACGTAAGGATACTTAACTCATTTCCACCTAGTCTTTTTCTTAGTACTAGTTCTTTTTAACTGACTTTTTTACTGTAAGTTCGGGCATAACTCAGTCATATATAAACGGATTTGCAATAGTATATTTTATAACGAGGGACTAAACGAAGCCATAATATACCCGAGGTGGTTTGACTCCCGAGCGTGCGAGGGAGTCAATGAAACCGAGGGTATATTAAGTTGGCGTTTAGTCTCGAGGTGCAAACTGTACTTTTCACTTCGAGTGCGAGAAAAATAGTAAATTTAGTACAAAAACATGTACTTACCTAATAAATATTACTTAACAAAAAACAGTACAAAGTGAAAAATAACTTTAATTTCGGAAGTCGGTGTCTTTGGAGCTGAATTTGAATTTGTTGTCACCGCCTTCCGAAATTAAAGTGATTTTTCACTTTGTAGTGTTTTTTTGGAAGTCGGTTTTTTTTTTTTTGGAAAAAGTTTTTTTTTACTTTTTAGTGGTTCACATGTGCTTACCCCTTCACAGCGTACCGGCGTGATGTTATGTTATGAGCTGGTGTAAACAATAGACAGACATGAGATTTCAGCAATCCCAGTCCATTTGCTATCATTTATTGAGGAGTTCCGTTCCCTATCTCCAAAGTTCTTCATCAGATCTTCACCAAATTGAAATGAGACCACTCCGAGAAAGTACTCTTCCAAAAAATACCTAAATCGCTTCGCGTGCCTATAAAATTTGAAGAGTTCTCTCTATTTCTCCAGGATCCCATCATCAGATCCTGACTTGATGATCATGGGACCACCTGGGAAGTATACCCTTTCAAACAAAAAAAAATCCAAATCGGTCCAGCCATCTTCGAGTAATTGGGGAACATACATAAAAAAAAATTAAAAAAGGTTCCGACGAATTGAGAACCTCCTACTTTTTGAAGTCGGTTAGTAAAATAAAAATCACAATATCTATTAGGTATGTCTTTTGCTCTTTGCTTGACGTCAAACTCTTCACCAAGGAACATAATATATAGGAACATAATATTTGTCACTGGACATTCTTAATAAATTTATTTAAAGCCGAACAAATTTACACTCGACAAAAATTCTGAAATTTTCGCGGTCTTTTTTTTCTTCTAAACCAGTAACAGATTAACAATTTAAAACACGTGGCGCCACCTTGGCAAAAACCATGGAACTAAAACTCTCAACATTTTCGCAATGAAGATAGTCCACACTCCACAGATAATACTGGCTGTTTGAGTTTGTTTATGTCACATGAAGGAAATTAAAAAAAGAATTACTTTTTACTCCCTAGGGACTAAAGTGGTCACTTTAGTCCCGCTTCGTAGGGCTATAATGATGTCTTTTTAGAGCATGAGAAGTGAAAAATTCTTTTTTTGTTTGAAAGAGGTTTATTCTGAAATGGTCCTATTTAAATTTCATATGGATTTGATGATGCGTTTCGGAGACAAACAACGGAACTCTTCAAAAAATAACAGCAAATCAACCGCGATTGCTGCTATCTTTTTGGAGTCGGTTAAAAATAGGGCCCCGGACTCTTCTATTCTCTACTAACTAATATTTCTTCTGTTCCAGCATCAACCCGTTCGACATTTACAACAAAGAGCTGACAATCATCGGCGTCAAGATCAATCCGTTCAGCTTCCCCAGCGCTATCAGCTGGCTCAAGGCTATGGGCAGCAGGTAAAGATTCCTAGTCTTCTTCGATTTCATCATTCCCACGTTCCCATGGACGTAATACAATTATGGCGGGTTTTTTTTTTCAAGCATTCGATCTTCAACGCACTGCCCTTAGCATAAAGAGTTGAAAATCAAACAACACTGAGTTTTTTCGAGGCTTCGGGAGACTGGGACTCAATTAACTGGAACCGCGGTCTCAGTCTCCGGATCCATTTAATTATTAACACGCTTTTATTAGCTTCACCTGTATGTTTGTTTGTAACCGACTCCTTTTTTGGACTTGATTTTGACCCACTTCAAACGGTCAGATTTCAGTTAAACTTTGTAGGCTTGTCGAGGACCGATGACAATTCAATAATTTAAACAAAAAAAGAAAAAAACTGAAAAATCACGCTTTTGTAGTTAGCAGAACTAAAAAATTGAAAATAAATAATAGTTTAAAAGTACGCTTTAAAAACCAAACTAAAAAAGTAGAAAATAATTTTAATTCTATTAAAAAGCGTGGGCTGCTTGATATAAATTGAATAAAAAAATACCTCAAAAAGCACCCCACGCTTTTTAATAGAATTAAATAATTTTCTACTTTTTTAGTTTGGTTTTTAAAGCATGTTGTTTAGTTTTTTTTAGCAATTTTTTTTTCGTCCGGGGACTGCACCCATTTTTTTCGACACTCTGGGATCTCTATTGCCCGTATGGCTATTTATATCTAAAGCAAGTATTCATCAACATTGTAGCTTATCAAATCCTACCTAATGGCAATGACTATTGAGTCGCAATTATAAACCTACTGCAGGCATAACACAAGACCCGTAGAGCAGCGTTTTGTCGACGCAAGATATAGACTAAACTTACGTTTCCGTGTAGACAGCTGACAGTTTTTAATCGAGAAAGGTAGACAAGTGATTTCTATTCTACGGTAGAGTAGAAATAGGAAGCGTCATGCTAAGCCTGCTGGTCGTGGATCGAGAGGTTAATCTATAGATACTTCTATTACATTATAAAGAGGTGAAATATGTGAGTTTATATTTAGGGGGTAATGTTCAGAACAACTGAACCGATTCTAAAAATTGATTCACTAATAGAAAGCTACAACATTGCCGAGTGTCTTAGGGTATATGGTGAAACAAGAGACTTAAAATAAGCTAGTATTAACTGTTACGAATGATTGTTACCTAGTAGTTTTATATTGGTTTATATCGTTTATAATAATAATTAGATGAAGATAGTTAATAAGGATCATGTGAGCCTTGCGTGGCCAGGGGCGGGCCGTCATTAACTCGGCCAATCAATTTAAAGAAGACGTTATTAAATGATGGTCTTTTTTAAGGTATTTGGACTACCACAAGCTGGGAGTGAAGACCTACAGACTGTCAGAGTATGAGACAGCTATAGAAGATCTGAAGAAGGGTACTGTTGCCAAGGCCGTGTTCAAGATTAATCAGGATTGAGCGATGTATAAGTTATAAGCTGTTTATTAAAGGTTTTGTTTTGTTGCTGTTTATTCGTTTGGTTTTATTTGCATGAAGCCTCGCCTAACCGGTAGGCCATAGTCACCAGATACTCATAATTATGTGTTAAATTCCATACAAAAACCAATATCACTACCAATATGTAGAAAATATGAATCAATTCAAATCAAAATATTTTATTTCACATAAACCTGCATGGACACTTATGAAACGTCAGAAGCTAGGTGCACGGTTCCAATTTGTCATTTCCTATGGAGGAGAGCCGGCAAGAAACTCCACGGTTACTCTTTTAAAAATAATTGACTTTTACAATGTTTTCAAATTACAGTGATAATAGGTAAGGGAGGACAGTGCAGGCCTGTCAATAAGTACCAGGTACTTAGAGGAATGAAAATATACAGAATAGAAAATCGTCTACAAATCTAGTCTGTAAGGCCTACAACGTTCTCTCATTCCCAATATGTAAAAGAATCTACCTATATAAAATGAACCTATTTGAACTAAGTGACATGATTTCCATGACAATCACTAATAAATAGTCGAAATTAAAACTGATGTTTAATGTCAAATAATGACGAATATTGCCTGATTTCAGGGCGATCCCTGAAAAGACAGAGGTTTGCAGCAAGCACAGAGGTTCTGAGTTCGATAACTCAGAGCCTCTGTGCTTGCAAACCTTTTACACGATGTCACGAAGCGACGCACGCACACGCTGTGAATGTGTGCGTGACGACGAGTAGCGTCAGCACATAACACACACACGCACATACACACAATCCTGACTTTGCCATTGTCTCGGACGGTACCGAGAGCACCTGCTTCTAGTATATATAGTAGTCTATGGCTCTTCGCATAGATCTGCGCATCTGCCGGGCTTTTTCTCATCTATGTTCGGATCTTCTTCCAGTCTTGCTGGGTCCAGCTGACTACCTATTAGTATTTTACATGCAGCGATTGCCAATCTGGCCTCCACGACACAGTTATTGGGTACCACGATACCCATGGTGCGGGTTCTTCGAAAGTAAGCGCGTTGTGTTCCACGCGCGCCTCAAAGAGATGTCAGCACCAACTGGTGGGGTCCGCAAGGGCCGATGCCTGCTAGAGGTGCGGGTAGTTCGAAAGAGATACCGTGGCCTCTGGCACACAGGCAACTGATGGAACACGGGTGGGTTTTAGATCGAAAGAGATACCGTGGCCTCTGGCACACAGGCAACTGATGGAACACGGGTGGGTTTTAGTTTGAAAGAGATACCGTGGCCCCTGGAACACAGGCAACTGATGGAACACGGGTGGGTTTTAGTTCGAAAGAGATACCGTGGCCCCTGGCACACAGGCAACTGAAGGAACACGGGTGGGTTCCACCCAGAGCGCGAGAAGTTATTGGATGATTTCGCGGGATCAAAAAAAAAATCGCGATAACCAACGGTAATCTTTATTACTATTTAAAACAAGCAGAGAGCAGTGGTTGCCTATTGGTATCGGCCCCGACTTATGAGTTGTGGGTCGTGTGTTCGAGCCCAGGCGCCGGCTTACTTTGTGAAAATAAGCAATTTCATCATCACTGCCCTCAAAACGGTGAAAGAAAACATCGCGAGGAAACGTACATGTCCATAGAACCGAAAAATTCGAAGATATGTGACATCTACCAACCTGCACTGGGCCCGCATGGTGGATTACGGCCCACTCCCTCTCACAGAGAGGAGGCTTGTGACCCAGCAGTGGGAACTTTATAGCCCAATTATGATGATGATGATTTAAAACAAAGTCCCCTATCTATCTGTCTGTTCGCGATAAACTCAAAAACGACTAAACGGATTTTCATGCGGTTCAATAGACAGAGTGATTTATATCTGAGGAAGGTTTTTGTTTTTGGGTGGGAAATCATCAAATAACTTCTCCCGCTCTGGGTGGAGCAGGAGGGCGTGTCAGACTTTTACTGACTAAAACCCACCCGTGTTCCCTCAGTTGCCTGTGTGCCAGGGGCCGCGGTATCTCTTTCGAACAACCCGCGCCCCTGGCAGAATATGAGGAAGATTTAGGTGCATAATTTGTTAAGGTTTTGTGTATATTGGTTAACGCGGGCGAAGCCGCTGGCAAAATGTAGCCTAAACTAAAATTATAAAGAGTAAAGATTTGATTTTTGGTGTGCTTGTTTGTTGTGCTTACATGCTAAAACGGCTGTACAATTTTGGATTAAATTAGGACATGGGTAGAAATATGTATGGATTTCCTTAGGAAACTTTTAACTCGATATTCTTACGGGATCAAGAATGGGTCTGGGTAAAACCGCGGGGCGCAGCTATAGTAAGAAATAATCCTAAAATAGTCATAACTGTAGAAAGATTATTCAATGTTACGCCTCTGCTTACTCTTCTAAGAATTAAGTCGTGATAGTTTTGACCGCAAAACTAGCTCCGTTATGTGCTATGACATAAATTCATTAATCATTTATTAAAATTGTTATAATGATATTACATTGATGGACCGATATGGTAATGTATAATGATTTGATCAATTTATCATTTTGAAGTGAGTTTTAAACCGCGATGTTGCTTTATGCATTTTTTTCTTTAGACAATAGTCTGTGAGGTTTATGTCGACGTAATAAAATCGCGGTGGGATTTTTTGCGTATTGGGTCTTCAACGAACTGCTTTTTCGAGATTTGAAAATCGAACACAATGCATCCCAGTGGATCCCAAATATCAGGCGCGGTCGCAGCCAAAGTCTTTGGGGGGGGGGGTCACAGACAAAGACTACCTACATATTATTAAGAATTGGGGGGGGGGCCTACATATTAGTTAGAAAATGTATTATATTTTCGAAAAAAATATATTTAAAGCTTTACTTTTACGGCTTTGGTCAAGACCCCTAGGAGCCCCCCCCCCCCCTCGGACCACGCCTGCCAAATATGTACTCATATTGAGCCAGTGTCCAATATGGCCGGCAACACGGCCATACTGGGGGCGCTGGTTCAATATGACTGGAATATCCTTACTTTTGACGCAATGGTTAAGCGATTGGCTGCTGCGTTGCGTGTTGCGGGTTCGATTTCCACACGGAACAAATATTTGTATCACCTACAAGTAGTTGTTTCGGGTCTGGCTGTTTGTGTATGTGAGTTTAAATGTTTGTAAACGCACCCACAATACAGGAGAAATTCCTAGTGTGCGACAAAGTTTAAAAAAAAAACAATAATAAATATAATCGCGAGAGTTTGTATGGATGTATGAATGTTTGTAACTCTTTCAAGCAAAAACGGCAAAACGGATTTGGATGAAATTTGGCACACAGATAGATTATAACCTAGATTAACACATAGGATACTTTTTATCACGGTAATACGTTCCCGCGGGATAATTTCCGACTTCCACGCGGGCGAAGCCGCGGGCGCGGAAGCTAGTTCAAAATAATAACAAACATATGGGTCTATCGATCAGATAAAGCTACGCTGGCCGCGGTAGTTCCGTGGATGCGGGTGATCATGCGGGGGGTCATCTCCTCCGTGCAGTCATTCGTGGATCTTTAACAGTCGTTACGGGTCGTCAGAACCCCGAAAGTCTGACAACCAGTCTTACCAAGGGGTATCGTGTTATCCAGTAACTGGGTTGTGGAGGTCAGATAGGCAGTCGCTCCATGTAAAGTACTGGTATTCAGATCCGGTTAGACTGGAAGCCGACCCCAACATTGCTGGGAAAAGGCTAGGCAGATGATGAATCAGCTAATTTGTGAAGAATTAAACATATCAAACTGAATTACGATAGTTTTTTATTCCATTTCCTTATAATTTTCTCCACAGGAGTACCCCCCAAAAAACAATCTGCAATTCAAAGAAAAACACACGGCAACAATTCCTCTTGTTGTGTCTGTCACTACAAAGGCCACCATTTTAAAAAGCTAATGACCCATCCTCCCACGTCATGCACACAATGGGCCACACTCCACACAAACCATTGTCTGTCCCCCAATGACCCAGTAACCAACATTCTTCCCGGTCGTCGGCTCGATTATTAAACAATACACGTTTATCGATAAAAGTTAAGAGAAAGTTTGTGACATTCATCTCAGAAATTGCTCAACATATTTCGATAGTGTTTCTTGAATGAGTCAGTTTGTTTTTCGCTTTCTGAGTTCAATATAACATGGATTGGTAAAGAAGTGTTTACGTTTTGAAGCTTCTTTGTAATTTTATACCTTAGGTACTACTTCGCGTGTTGCCAGTGATGACCTATGGCACTGAAACGTGGTCGTTCTCAATGGGCCTTCTTATTAGGAGGTTAAAATTCACCCAAGTGGCAATGGAGAGGGCTATGCTTGTAGTTTCTCAACGTGATCTAATCAGGAATTAAGAGATCCGCAGGAAAACCAAGGTAACCGGCATAGCCCGAAGAATTGCCAAACTAATTGCTTGCTTAATTTTATTATTTTGCTGTATATTGTGTGCCTCTTTTAGTATGTGCTAAATAAATGTATTTTCTTTCTTCTTTCTTTCTTTCAGTGGGCAGGGCACATTGACTGCTTAAAAAGTGAACTTTAATTAAAAAAGATGGAAACAAGACACTTTTTTTAAAAGGATGACTATTAGACTGAATACTTTATGCAATCTCATGCAGTCGGAGGCATGTTTTTAAATTTAACAATAAAGTTTATTGACGTTAATGAGACCTATTTATGATACCCTTTATTTTGATACCCCACTCAATAGGTTTTGAGAAAAAAACATTTTTTTTAAGACTGAATATGGCGCTAAAAATCGGGCATTTTTTTTTCATTTTTGATATTCCCAGTGTCACTCTCACAATTAAGACGAATCTAACGGCACCTGTCAAGCTGAAATTTATCAAGCCGTTTAGGCTACAGAGCGTGCCAAAGAAATATACATACTTACATACATACACTCGAAAAACATAACACTCCTTCTGGCTCCTTCTAACCACAAATCCTAAACCGATATCCGAATCCAGACCCGACCGACGTTAGCAGTCGCGATCTTATACATATGCATTGTCTGAATTCGGAATTCGCCAACATGTAAGTAAGCAAAGTCGATCAATGATTGTAGGCACAAACGAGGCTTTCTGTGGACTTTTGAGATGGTTCTGGTTCCGGCTGTCATTCGGAGATTTATGACAATCCCCTCGGGATATCGTGTAGTCACTCCATGCTTCATAAAATGCAGATTGAATAGGAGTTTTAACGTTAGTCCAATAACATAAGAAGCTGTTTCTTATGTTATTGGATTGTAGACGAACTAGTGGTCCACCTGATTGTGAGTTGGTCTGTAGTACCAAAGGCATTGTAGGTGTATTACCATCTCAGAGAGAATGCTGAAACAATTCATACACATTCTTAAGGGGAACCTAGTCGCGGGCTCGAACTCACTGGTGGGCCTGGCTAAAAATCACGCTGTCTCACCAGGCTTCGTGTCCGACAGAGATAGTATCAGTGATGAGCAGTTAGACGCTAGTCCTACACGCACAACGTTTTTAAGTGAGATGCAGGATCATTTATAGTAAAAAAAGTCATGTGGAAGATCGCGTTTTATGAAAAATCCAATGCATAAATCAATGACCAATAAAGTATATTGAAGTTTTCGATAACTGAACTGTCGGTACCGACTTGGTTTTTGAGATTTTACACTTCATTTATTACTTAAACACGCCCAAAGTTAAGTAAAATTAGCAAGAAAAACTAATCCTTGTTGGCTCCTAACTTTTTAATGGATTTTTATTTTAGTATTCTGTTTCCGTACAGACAATATTAATAATGAAACAAAGCGATATCATATTTTACTTTGGATGTGCCAGGTCAGACAGTGGAGTAAAACACTCCCGAAGTTTGTATGCAAAAAATGTGGACTAGGTTCACCTTAAGGAGACATAACTATCGACGTCAGAATTTCATCATTTGCCTAGCCTCTTCCCAACTATGTTGGGGTCAGCTTCCAGTCTAACTAGATGCAGCTGAATACCAGTATTTCACATGGAGCGACTGCTTATCTGACCTCCACAACTCAGTAACTGGGTAACACGACACCCCTTGGCAAGACTGGTTACTTTCGGGTTACTGACGACCCGTAACGACTGTCAAAGATTCACGAATGACAGCCGGGACCAACGGCTTAACGTGCTTTCCGAGGCACGGAGGGGTCTTGGTATGTCAAGATGGTCACCCATCCACGGACCAACCGCAGCAAGCGTAGCTTAACCTGATCGATCGAACCCTGCGGCTTTATTACTTAGCCACAAGCAGGTGCTTGTGGCTAATGGAGGACCATTTAATGACGTCAGAATTTATGAATGTCAATAATAAAAATATGTTTTTAAGGTGCCCTACTTTCGAATCAGGATGAATCACACAACAAGTGACATTTAGTATTGAGTTAACTGTATCGAAGATCGATGCTGGTAAGCTGTTTTGCAACGGACAGACGTGAAAAACAATGTTCTATATTCATTAACAACTGTCCCGTAATCCGCCACGCGGGCCCAGTGCGGGTTGGTAGATGTCACATGTCTTCGAATTTCTAGTTCTAGGACATGCCGGTTTCCTCACGATGTTTTCCTTCACCGTTTTGAGAGCAGTGGTGATGAAATAATTTATAAAAAGTGAAGCGCCTGTCTGGGTTCGAACTTACAACCTAGAACTCTTAAGTCGAAGCCGTTACCACTGAGCCAAGCAACCACTGCACTCTAAATATGTATTGTTGTGTATGTAGGGGATTGTTTTAATATAGATACTTCGTTTATTCCACGCTTCTTGCCATGCAAATTTCTTTCGGGAACAAAAAACCTACGCCAAAATATTTTAAGACTTTTTTTGTAGTTTTGGCTTCGCACGGTTTGTGCATTCAGCCAGTGTCAAGTAATTTTTCTTTTCGATCAAGTAAATAGCCCGATATCGGGCACGAAGTTACAAAACAGTCATAGTCGTCTTTAGTCAGTCAAGTCAAAGTTATTGTAAAGCGGTAGTAACTTTACAACAACCTAATATGAGTCTTTGGGGGGAACACGAAAAGTCCACGTTAGTCACTTATTTTCACCTTCACTACACTTGTGCACTCACATGTAACTAAATTGAATAATTCACTACCAAAATTATACAATTATTTAATTCGCTATTTCACTACATGAAATTGAAAATTCGTGCGACATGTTCCAACCCGTTCCCGCCAAAAACTCCCATTTTAAGGCTTACTCTAAATCAGCATGACATGACAGTTCAAATGAGGAATTTTATCGCCAGCCTGTGCAACTTATGCTCGTCTTTTGCAAACAACCTTTACAGTACCTACGACGCATTGGATTGGGCAACTTCGTCTTTCTGACTGACCGACTCCTTGACAATTCAAAAGTGCCTGAAATTCATTATCATCATCATCATTTCCACCGAAAGACGTCCACTGCTGGACATAGACCGCCAGTTCGACCGGTTCTGTGTTTTTTTTTTTGGGAATTTAAAATAATCGCCACGCTTGACAGGCGGGTTGGTGATCGCAGTATGGTGGTAAAATGCATAGAGAACGCTGCTGTCCATTCTCTAGTAAATCCC
The DNA here is from genome assembly GCA_947359405.1 of Antitype chi. NCBI lineage: Eukaryota > Metazoa > Arthropoda > Insecta > Lepidoptera > Noctuidae > Antitype > Antitype chi. The sequence continues at coordinate 8,059,639 of OX375836.1, forward strand.
TTAGTTGAGTTCTACGACACCCACGGGAAGAAATGGGATGATGCTATTCTTTGTGTCTACCATAGAGCCTGTTATTGATTTATTTGAAATAGCATTATACAAATTAGCTCCTGTCCACGTGTAGTCGTTGTGGTGTCGTTGTGCTACGTGTATCAGGCAACAAAAAAGATGAATCATACAACACTCCAGTGACATTTTAGCAAAATATTCAGATAACCGTTGTAAAGATACCGCATCTCATGAAATACAATGCCGGTGGACGGTAAGGGGTGCACAACATTTTTGTGAAACCTTAAACAGTAGACGGTCAATACTGACAATAGTTGACGACTTTTTCCATAGTTTCTGCACACGACTATAATTCAACAATTTCTAAGAAAACTTCACTGGAATTGGTCTACTAGACTCGCGTGGATCTGCGAGAGCCTTAAGATGGCGGGTTGTCAGACAAGACTTCATCGAACAATATCAGGACAATACTTTTAAAACCTGTTTGCTGATTTGGGCTTGTAAATATTAGGAACCATTATGGAACTTTAAGTAATAACAGCCGTACGGGTCTATCAGTTAGCTTAAGCTAAGCTTGCCGCGGTTGGTCCGGGGTAGAGGTGTGTCATTGACGGTTGTTAGGTTACTGTAATTATATTAATCATCAATGGTCAACAGATGAAAAAGCTGTTAAATTATTAACAGGTTTTGAATGTTCAATCGGTAGCTTTTAGCGTCAATTTATGTCAACGTTTTCAATCATTGACAATTTAGTTGCAAATAGTTAATTTGATAAGAATTAAAAAAATATAACGACATTCCCTTCGTACTCTTTCGAGGCTTAGGACTGGCTGGGTATAAATAGTATCCAGGCGTACTTAAAAGATCATTTCATTTTATATATGTTACCAGACAAACCCGATTTCAGGCCAAACTAGTTTGTCCTAGGCCAAACTGGTTTATTAAGCCGGGGCACGCCGATTAAATGGGTTAGGTTAGGTTAGGTTAGAACTGTGACCAATAGCGCGCGAGCCGAGCGAGCGAAGCGAGCGGCGCCGCGGCAGCGGCCGGCGAGCGTTACTTCCAAAGGCTGTTAACGAAATGGCTAATTAAGCTAGAAACCAGTTTGGCCTAGGACAAACTAGTTTGGCCTGAAATTGGGTTTGGCCGGTAACATATACGTTCCGATCAAATAATATTTACATTTACAATACATACTGTTGATTCTCAGAAATTAATAAAATTATAGTGAAATAATCCGTTGAGCCTTTGACGTAAATTAACAGCTTTAGCAGCATTTTATTTTCATTTGGTTTTCTTTGGAACTGAAAAAAATAATGACTATTGAACTAATGCGTCTTGTGCGTTGACGTAAATTAACAGCTAATATATTTTTAACCTGTTTTGTCATTGATGATTAACAGGTATCTCAATGACGAATGAAAATTTGTTAAAAAAAGAACAGTGGCACTCCGGGAGTGCTGACAGAAGTGAAAACTTAAACAATTACGTGTATATTTTTTAAATCGTCGATACAGGACTTCACATTGGGTCCTGATTGCTCTCGGTAAAAAATGATAAATGAACGATCGACTGCAGCCATTAAAGGTAACAGCACAAATTTTTACGATAAAAATACAAAGGAAAAAAAAGGGATTAAGAGAAAGAGAATTTCCTAATGAAAGAGAGAGACTTTTCCAAAAGACATCAACGCGTGACTCATCCGTGTGCTCAAGCGTTCGGTGTCGATGACACGAGTTCTATGATTAGTAGAAAGTTTTCACTTCAAAAACAGTTTATTGATTCAACGACCACCTCTAGTCTGGGGGTGGGTGACCATCTTTACATACCAAGACCCCTCTGTGCCTCGGAAAACACGTTAAACCGTTGGTCCCGGCTGTCTTTCGTGGATCTGTGAAAGTCGTTACGGGTCGTTAGAAGCTGAAAGTCTGACAACCATTCTTATCAAGGGCTATCGTGTTACCCAGTGATTGGGTTGTGGGGGTCAGATAGGCAGTCGCTCCCATACGTACTGGAAGCCGACCCCATAGTTGGGAAAATGCTAGGCAGATGCTGATAGATACCTACTAGCTACTACACTATCGTAATTCCATTCATTTTTGTAGGGCTTCGATGGGACCGTAATAAAACCCATTATTACAATACATCAAAATAATGACATCAAACAAAAAATATAATTCATGCCAAATGTGACTAACCCCTGCCAATGATTCACATACATTCTTTGCATGACAAATGTAATACAATCATGATATTATATCAATGCAATTCACAAATACATAAATTAAATTAAAGAGAGAGAACAGCGTAAGGATTACCGTCCTTACGTGCCAGTTGCTTTATGCGTGCCAGTTCCATATAGATAGAGTTTGCTTAAATAACTTAAGTTACGCTGATGACATGGTGCTGCTGAGCCCTACTATCAGTGGAATCAGAAAATTGCTCTCCATCTGTGAAGGATATGCCAAACAGCATGGGCTAAAATACAATCCTACAAAAAGTGAGCTGTTGGTGTTCCGAGGTAGGAATAAAAATCCAACAATTGTTCCTCCTGTAGAGCTGGATGGTACAATTTTGCGGAGAGTTGCTCACTTTAAATATTTAGGCCACATTGTTACTGAAGAGTTAAAAGACGACTTGGATATAGAAAGGGAGCGCAGGGCACTGGCTGTGAGGGGGAATATGATTTGCAGAAGGTTTCACGGTTGTTCAGTTCCCGTTAAATTAACTTTTTTTAAGGCTTACTGCCAAATATTTTACACCTGCAGTCTTTGGGATAACCATACCTTAAAAGCAGCCAATGCTCTGCGCATTCAATACAACAATGCCTTCAGGGCGCTGTTGAGACTTCCACCTTACTGTAGTGCGTCAGGTATGTTTGCTGACGCGCATACTGACGACTACTTTGCGATCATGCGGAAGAAAGTTGCCTCAGTAGTATCCCGAGTGAGGGGAAGCAGCAACAGCATTCTGAGGGTGTTTGCAGACAGGCTGGATGGGCCTACAATGGGCAGGTTTACCAAGCTACATGTAGGCAACATAGCTTGTTAAACCTTCCAGATATTGTGAATTTTTTATCATTATTATTTTTCGGTTTTTTGTTTTTAGTGTTCTAACATGTTGCTAACATAGTTTTTAAGATGTAATACTAACACCCTATGGGCCCTGATGCCTGAGAATAAAAGATTTTTTATTTTTTATTTTTTTATACAATAATGTCTGGAATTTTTGATTCACATACAAATAAATCAATTTCGTGCGAGTGGCTTATAGAAAAAAAAAAACAATGGCACTACGGGAGTGCCGACAGAAGTGAAAACTTGTGATCAGCAAAAATATTTTACATTTTTACACGCTTTATATTAGCTTCACTTGTAACTAACTATGTATGTAAGAAAATCTTGAAATCTTAATTTGACCCACTTCCCGGTCTTCGATTAGGATGGAATTTTGCACACGCTCTGAGTTCTGATGACAGTACATGACTAGCTAAGAAACGTCATTACAAATCCAATATGGCAGCCTCCCCAAGATGGCGGACTGGCTGTTTGAAATCCACCCCCATGTTAAGGGTATCAAATGAAAGGGTTTGCTGTCAGGAATATGAAAAAAATATATTTAAAAAATGAAAAAAAAGGAAAAAAAATCACGTTTTTGTAGTTAGCAGAACTAAAAAATAGAAAATAAATAATAGTTTAAGAAAACTAAAAAACACGCTTTAAAAACCAAACTAAAAAAGAAGAAAATAATTTAATTCAATTAAAAAGCGTGGGGTGCTTTTTGAGGTATTTTTATAATCACTTAATGCTTACTAAATACTTTTTTAAGCACCCCACGCTTTTTAAGTAATTCAATTAAATTATTTTCTCCTTTTTTAGTTTGGTTTTTGAAGCGTGTTTTTTTAGTTTTTTAAACTATTATTTATTTTGTAATAAAAACTAAGTAACTTGTGAATTGTATCGTCGAGGTACACTCTCCTGCACAAGTATCCGGTCATGCGCCTTTGCGATCTCAGATATCCTGCTCTTCATTGTTACTACAAGGACCGCGGGAAACCGTGTTCTCGAGCAGCACAGGAGTGACGAAATATTTCACCTTGTTACACGAAAGCGGCTATTTAGTTCTCTGTGGCAACAGTACTTTCTGATTCCATGTTTAACAACCTACGTTTCAATGTAAGGCAAACCTGGAAACCTGGAATGCTAGAAATAAATATTTTTTAATCTGTTGGTTTTGCGTTCGGTGACGACGACGCGAGTTCCATGATTTTTTTGAGTCAAAAGTTTTCAACGCGCCCAAAGAAGTTTTCACACAAGTTTTTTACTCGCTCCGCTACACAGCATTGGTGGAAACGGTCATATAGTTAGCTTAGCTTTCACATCCTGGCAGCATAGCTCCATAGCAAATCTCTGGTGGAAAAGCAGGCTTAGGAAACCCTTAAATGGGCCCACTCTTGACCTCGATCACGTCTGGGGCCTTAGTCTGCTACTTTTATAAATTCGTCATTCCAACACGATCCCATTGTCATTCATTTGTCATTTTGCTGAAAGTTCGTAATCTGCTAAATTCATAATGGTCGATCGTTGGTCGGTCAATGGTCTCGTAATAGAATTGTGTCATAATGGCATTTTCGTATTGCCATTATTATACTAAAACTCGTTAGTAGAAAATGTTTTTCGAAAAACTTCACATTTATTCATGCCAGATTTCATTTATATATATTTTTATTTATTAGTGTTATAAGCAATCTAAAGTAGTAGGAAGTTCGTAAATTAAGTCAGTCATTCATTTGTCATGATGTACGAGATTACCAATAAATGCCATTTCTTTCAATGGAGTGTCAGTGGTTGACCATTGGAAAGTCATAATGACGTAGACATGGGCGAAGTAGCTCACTGAAAAGAAAAAGAGCGATTAGCTCTTTCACTCTAAAGAGCTATATCACTCTTCTAGCTCACTAGCTCTTCTATAGCTCAGTGACACAGACGCCGAGACGCCGACTGTTAGCTCAATTGACTCACGCCGGACGCGCGTCGAAGGCGACGGGTCGGCTCGCTCAATAGTGAGTAGCTCTTTGGAAGTTTGGACTCTTTATTACTCACTAGCTCTTCTATAGCTCAGTGATTCAGACGCCGACTGTTAGCTCAATTGACTCACGCCGCACGCGCGTCGAAGGCGACGGGTCGGCTCGCTCAATAGTGAGTAGCTCTTTGGAAGTTTGCGACTCTTTATTACTCACTAGCTCTTCTATAGCTCAGTGATTCAGACGCCGACTGTTAGGCTATTTGACTCACGCTGCACGCGTGTCGAAGGAAACGGCTCGGCCCGCTCAATAGTCAATGGTGTCGATTCTGTTGTACACCGAACTAAACTAACTAAACTATCACTAAAATTCCTTACTTTTGGCTATGAGAATCTTAAAGCTATTCTGCAAAATAAAATCTCTAAACTTAAAAATTATTTTGACACAACTAAAATCGAATTTGACAATCTTGACTCCTGCAGGCTTAGCATGACGCTTTCTATTTCTACTCTACTGTAGAATAGATAGAAATCGCTTGTCTACATTTCTCGGTGAAAACTGACAACTGTCTACACGGAAACGTAATTTTTGTCTAGTCTTCCGTCGACAAAACGCTTCTCTACGGTTGTCGTGCCAAGCCTGCAGGTGGTATTTTTTTTTCTTTTGGCGTCGCAACGTGGTACTTGTGTGGCCCACGCAATGATTTTTTTAAGAGCTGTATGAAGCGTGCGCAGGGGGGCAGCCTCGACGTTTTTTATATGGAATTTTTCACTTTTTGTTTGGAAAATAAAAAAAATATTACATACATGTTGAGATTATGGGGTTTACGAGTTTATTAAAGGGGGTCGAAATTATCATCATTTTTTCGATAGGACACACCGTTTTCGAGATATAAGCAAACGAAAAGAAAAAAAAAAATCAGTACTGTTTTTGCAACTGAAGTCGAAGTGTTGATGTGAATTTTAGTTCATGACCACTAGTTTTATTCCACACTTTTTTAATCGCGATTAAAAATAGTCAGTTTTAGTTAGAAAAACTAATATAGTCAAAATTTTTGGTGAAAAACGGCAAACACAGAATAGCAAAATTACTATTATTATCTTAGTGCTGTCAAACTAAAATATAGTTAAGTTGTGTCACTTTAGTGAATTTCAGAATAGGAAATCGTCGTTTGACAGGAATAAACTAAATTTTGGTGATTTTTAGTTTAGTTTAGAGAATTTTGTGACAACAGAATGGGCACCATTGTCAATAGCTCTTTGGAAGTTTGGAGTTCAGTTAAATAAGTTTTTGTTTTTTTATATAATGTTATGACTTTACGTAAATAACACGGAAAAAAATTAACAATGCAGAAAATACTTTGGCACATTAGGTATAAAAAGTACCTTTTATAATGTGCCAAAGTATTTTCTTCTTTAAAGCTATGGTCATAAAGATAGATTTACAGTGATTTATGTCGTATGATAGTCTATAAAGACGTATTGTATCGAAGAGCTATTGTTGGAAGAACGATCGGCCGCTGAGTTCGGTCAGTTATCGGTGTACTGAGAGTCTGAGAGCTAACTGAGCTAGTGAGCTGCTTAGCGAACGAGTGAGTGAGCGAGAGCGACGTCCATCAAAAAGAGCTAGCTCTTTTCTATCACTCGCTCACGAGCTACCCATGTCTATAATGACGGCATTTTATTAGTGGATTACCAACCTTGTCAAAATCAACAATTATGAAATCAATGATAGACCATTCTGACACTATTGTAATAGCAGACTTGAGGCCCTGATGGAAAGCAATTGATGAGGTCTATGATGGATCGAGCGTGCCTAGAAAATACCTGTTCATTCATGTTCAAGGCACTGGTACTCCCACGCATCGACGAAACTCAGCAAGCTGCTTGATGCCGGACTCCGGTGGGAGGGTGGTCGCAAACCAGGCGGGCGTTAGACCTACCTATGAATACATGAATGATAAACTGTGACTGGAATTGCAATAAAATGTAAATACTTAATTAATTGAGATTACTCCTACATTTGCCAATTACATTCACACATATAAAATAAACAATAAAATACATTTAATTTAATTAAGAATGATTCATGTTCTAAATGCTATTATTAATTTTATTTTATTTTAATTATCCATACATATGTTGCTGTGCCCTTACAGGGTCCATAACTGTGTCCTAGCTTTAAGCCTATTTGTAACAACTTAATTCACATTATGGTATGCAAATAAATGAAATTAATGAAACAATTGGCCAGTCATCAAGGTATTGGGTGTGACTGGTGGAACAAATTGCGCTACATGAGGAGGCTTCTTCATGCATCATATACACTTTTGCCTATCCCTTCACGGAAAATAAGCGTGATGATATGAGAAGCATGGATTAGTAAGGCCACTTTACTTGGAAGCAGACCCAACCGTTACAAAACGATTCCAATAGGGTCCAATAAGGAGCTTCTTCCACACAATGGATTGATTACCATCTCTGACACGGTGACATTTAACGATAGCGTGATAACCGTAATATGTATGGTAACTGTGTTTGTTAAGTATGTATGTTAGTAGTGTGAGGAATTATTATTATTTATTGTTAAGATGAATCTTGTCGATTTTTTTTTCCATAAACACTTCGGGAGTGAACAACTTCTCTGTTCGACAATGTAAAGGCCAGCACATCAAGCTATCCCAGTAGATTTTCAACGAAATCACAAAAGCATAAGGTTCATTTCCAATTGGAAAAAATTGACAGTTTGGGGCAGCTTGATGTGCTGGCGTCTGTACATAAAATATTAAACATGGTATGGTTTTGTCTCATTATTAATATTGTATGTACGGAAACAGAATACTAAAATAAATAATCCATTAAAAAGTTAGGAGCCAACAAAGATTCGTTTTTTGCTAATTTAACCTAGCTTTGGGTGTTTTTAAGTAATAAAAGAAGTGTAAAATCTCCAAAACTAAGTCTACCGTACAAACTGTGCGTAGGTATCAGTAAAAAAAATCAAAACATACTACTTACTAAAAATAATTGATGTCATCATATAAAAATCTTTCGTTGTCATAGGTCGAAAAAAGATGATCATGCATACATAATTATTATCATATAAAAACGTTCCTTTGTCAATTTTTTTTAGATGAATTAACTAGACATTAATATTAATAAAAAAACAAATTCCCTATAACCTAATTTGACTAAAACGAATAAATTAAAACAAAGCGTCGAAAAACTCATCCGCATCGCTGTCGACAGGAAGATGACTACTTACTTAATAAAAATAGTTTTGCTTAAATTCATATTTATAGGTTGACAGTCGTAAGCCTGTTTAACTTGTCAATCACTCTGCCCCCGATAATTGAAAAGACGTATCTAACAAAAACTAAAAACGGAGAAATAAATGTTTTAATGAATGAAACGGGAAATCGTTTGCTGTCTTCAAGTTAATTAAAATATTTACATACTAAAAGTTGAAAATAATGCCCACTATAATAGGCTTTAACTTGATTTGATAATAATATGAATTAATTAAATTATTATAATAAAAATAATAAAAAAACATTTTCATCTTAGCATAAAAATTTAAGAAAAATATTACATATTTAATTGAATAGACGTAAATGGCTAGATGCGTCCTTTAAATTTCAAACGCTTTTGGTTGTACTTTTCTTCTAAGTATTTAGTTTATCTATTTAGTATATGCTTTTAATAGAAATGGGCGCATATACGTACTTCCGCCTTTTTTCTTAAGAATTAAAAACTATGGAGAAAACCCTTGGCTTAGATAAAATGTTTATAATTTTTTTTAATAATCCATTTATCTAAAGAATATCTATAATATATATCTCAAATAGTACAATAAGTTCGTGGTTATCTTAATAAGCCATGGCCTAATTTATTATTAGTAAATAAAACACAATTATTATAGTCAAGTACGTGCGTACGTACGTGTGTTGTTGTTGTTGTAGTATTTAAGTCTTTTGACCCACAACAAAAATTGCTAGCCATGTCACAGTAAATTATAATGAAAATCAGAACAATGTACCTTATATGTCTTATTTAAATACATTAACACGTCTTAAAAAATATACTTACATTCTTAGAGTAATTAAATAAACCCACTACTAAGAGTTTTTAAAAGTAGTTAACAAACAACATTATGATATTTATGTAACTAAAATATCAAAGTGAAAAACATAATAAAAAGAATATTATAATATTTGAAAACATCGGTTTGCATCGACATTTTAACTGCCTCTAGATTCTTTTAAAATCTTACTTTAAGAGCGTTTATTCTGAAAATGGGCAACGTCGCAAATAGCTGTCAAATATTTCACTGTTTTATTAATTTGGGAAGATTACTATTTGGAAATACTTATGAAATAACGCTAAGTAGTGACCTAAAATATTGATTATGAAATGCAATACTTAATTAATATCTTAACACCGAATAAGTATTCAGTTTTAGATGTAAAAAAAGAACTTGGAAACTTTCCAAATGCCCATTTTACACCTAAAACGGTTACAACATCAAAATTCAGTGTTATAATTGCTAATCATTATTCATATTTTAGGTCACTAGTTAGCGATATGTCATATTTCCATATTTAAACATATATTAACAAATTTATAAAAACAGGTAAATATTTGACAGCTATTTGTGACGTTGCTATCTTTCAGAATAAACGCTCTCACAGACAATTATCAATCTTTGGAAAAATCTTAAAAAATAAGTACAATAATAAATTTTTTGGTAAAATATTGTCTAACCTAAAATCTAAACAGCATTAACTAGTTGGTATTAGTTTTTAATTCATTCTTAGCTACGCTCTCGCAATGAAGTATCGTAATGTTTGCATTTTCAGAATCCAGCTGATTTTCGGGCACAAAATCTTCTCGTTCAAGTGACTCTGTTACGCGAATGTAATTTTTTTTGTAAGTTCTCTATGAAATCAATATCTGATCAGAGTTGATAACACTGATTTTGTTGTTTTTTCTTTGTGGGGGAACGTAGTCTTTATCAAGAACTGAATCATCAGAGTCAAATTCACTTTCTGAACTGCTGCTGCTGCTGCTGATAGTAGCTGCATGTGCTGTATTATCACAGCCTTTATCAGGGAGAATACTGTCAGTTGTATAGATGTGGTTAATTTCTTCACCATGGCTTATTTGGTAAGGGTGTTGATCGTTAATTAAGGGATACAGCGAAATTCGCTCTGCATTTTCTACTGCATTACTATTTGTACTTTCCGTACTTGTGGAAGCTAAAGCTTTAGTAATTAACTCAAAGCATCGACCTTTTTTCATGTTGGTTTTATCTGTAACAACCAATTAATAGTATTAGAATGCACTAAAAAAAGCGTTATAATTATAATGCACGTTAAATGTTTGCAAACGATATAACGTACATCAAACTTTACTTTTATTATGCGAAATTTAAATAAGATAACAAAAAAACACAAATAATTCAATAAGAATCACTGAATAAAAGCTTACTTCAGTTATTATCACTAATGCATTATAAATGTTATTCAAAGAAATGATATAAGTACCTAATAAAAATGTTTATTAATGAAATAAATCCGAAAGAATTACTTACTTTAATTTTTTATTTTAACTTTATACATAATTATAATATACTAAATGTAGGCACTTACAATAATTATTAGGACGTGCATAACGTAGGTAGTTGTAAGACATTGAATATTTTTTTTATATTAAAACAAGTATTAACCAATTTATTATATTATTTGGTACACTACGGTTGAATAAAATTGCACATAGTTCTGAATATGTAATTATAGCCAACAAATTTTGCAAATAAGAAATACTTACTTTGTTACGACGACTCACGTAGCGAAAAATTGCGCGACCGCGATACGTCTGTGCTGCTACAGCTTAATTGGGCGCAACTGACATGAAACTGATCAGGGCCTCAAGTCTGCTATTACAATAGTGTCAGAATGGTCTATCATTGATTTCATAATGGTTGATTTTGACAAGTTTGGTAATCTACTAATAAAATGGCGTCATTATGACTTTCCAGTGGTCAGCCACTGACACTCCATTGAAAGAAATGGCATTTATTGGTAATCTCGTGCATCATGACAAATGAATGACTGACTTAATTTACGAACTTCCTACTACTTTAGATTGCATAAAACACTAATAAATAATACGTAAAAATATATATAAATGAAATCTGGCATGAATAAATGTTCAAATTTGTAGTCGTTTTTCGAAAAACATTTCTACTAACGAGTTTTATAATAATGGCAATACGAAAACGCCATTATGACGCAATTCTATTACGAGACCATTGACTGACCAATGATCGACCATTATGAATTTAGCAGATTACGAACTTTTAGCAAAATGACAATGGGATCGTGTTGGAATGACGAATTTATAAAAATAGCAGACTAAGGCCCCAGGCGCCGTACTAAACATACACCGCACAATCCCCGCTTGATTCAGAATTCCAGGAAAAAAGGACGTTTCTGCACACTTGCGCCTTTTTTATTAAGTATCTTAATGTATTTTTTTATTCAATGTAAAGTATATGGTAAATGCGCCTATGCTAAAACAATTTTACGAAGTAAATAGGGCGCAAGTGGTCAGATGTGGTCTTTTTTCTTAATGTGAAAGCAGTTTTTAATTAGCGCGTTGGACGCAAATACTTATTTGCGTCTTATTAACTTCCTCTTAGAAATAGGGACAAATATGCGCCTTTTATATTACTGAACTAAAAAAAAAACTACAAAGTATAAGGACATTATCTACATAAATGCGACTTTTCAATTAAGTTTTAGATAAATTCGTCTTTTCATCTTCAATCGGTTGTAAAAAAATGTACAGAAGCGCCCTATTTCGTTCTGCTAAAACCGCACTGGAGGAAGTTAGCAAAATATTAAAAATACAGGCAGATGCGCCTTTTTTTTCTGATTCCGGCAATGTATATAACTCAAATCTGGAAAAAATGTTAGATGCGTCTTTTTTACTATCGGGGGCAGCACTGTCGATAACTTATGTTAAGGACTCGTTCTGATTTGCTGAAACAAATGAAGTAAGTACTGAAGTAAATGAGTAGACTACTTCGTTAAGCGAAAAGATACTCGTATACTTTATTAATTTCTTGTTACTGACACATTTTGCGCATCTCTACAACAGAGTGCACCCCAGTGCAAGTGTTTCGAAAAAACACACTCTTCGATTTTCGAAGATCCATTGCACAAAAAAACGCGCGAAATATTTTTCAGCCATTCGAATGTGGACCTATTCTATTGGAACTCCTTAGCTCAAGGTCAAAGTTTTACCACCAACATGCGGTTAACTGCACCTACGTTTCTTGTATATCATGATTTGGCAGGTCACCGTAGCAACCTTTGACCAAGTGAATAATTGGGAAATCAGAAATGCAAACAGTTTTTCCTTGTTGTTTCGTGTTGTGTCGTATATCTAGGCTAGGTCACAAAATGTCGGTTTGCCCTGATATTACAGTTTCAATGAGCCGTCACCTTGCGCTACTTAGGACCTACAATGGCACATTTAATTAGTATGTAATTGTAACCATCACGCTCTTTAAAGTTTAAAGAGGTAGGCTGAAAACGAGGTGTGTTTAAAAATAAACAAAGTAATATTTTTTAAATTCCAGATACAACGGCACAAGGATTTTTCGAGGCGCGGCGGAAATCGGTACTAACTCCGCCATCTTGTTTTTTATATACATTTCATAAATTCCAAATGAATGATGATATATGTAACTTTCTTAAACAGTGAAAAGAGTCGATGGCAAACCGACTTCCGAAATTATGGTTATTTTTCACTTTAAGTCGGTTGTTTTTTTGTTTATGTAATGTTTTTTTTAAACTTTTTACGGTTTAAGACATTTATTCTCAAAAGATTTACAAAATCACTTATAGAGAACATATAATATATCTAGGTAAGAATAAAAATAGGTACATTAGGCCGATTGGCGTAGTGGGTTGACAAATTACGTTAAAATATATCATGGTTAAAAAGTAGTAGTAAGTAATAGATTAGTAATTTATTGTGGGTAGTTACAACAAAAAAATAATGTAAACAAAACAAAGTGCGTGACGTCGCTCGTTATGTTCGCTGTGTAGCGGCTTAGTGTGCGTGAGTGACAAGATATTTTTACTTAGGCCCGTGACACAGCGATAGCATTGCGAAAATGGTTTTAGTGTAATGTTAAAATATTGCTATTATTTAAAATGTAATCAGTTAGTTTAATGTAGATTATTATATAGTGCTTGCATGTAAGTATGTGCGTACCTATGTATATAGGTATATAATAATATGTATGTGTATATTGCGTTTACACGGTAATGTGTATCAGGTATGTTTATTACATTAATATTGCACGGAACATCGTGCAATATTAATGTACTACTTGTATTACATTCTTTTTAATTAAGGTACCTACACCAATAACACACTAGTAGGGTACAGGTTGGTAAATCTCACATGTCTTCGATTTTTTGGTTCTATCTAGTACATGCCGGTTTCCTCACGATGTTTTCCTTCACCGTTTTGAGAGCAGTGGTGATGAAATATTTTCAAAAAGTAAAGGGTCTGTCTGGGTTCCTACCTACTTAGGACCTACAACTCGTAAGTCACGTCTGTTACCACTGCTCTATCTGCGATATCTATATTATCGGCCATCACCGGCAAGAAGGGATATATCCTACTGTTATCCAGCTGCCTGATATTGAATTTCAACGTCAAACACCTTAACAACCAGGGGTGCGGGTTGTCCCAGAGATGCGGGTTGTTCGAAAGAGATACCGCAGCCCCTGGCATACAGGCAACTGAGGGAACACGGGTGGGTTTTAGTCAGTAAAAGTCTAACACGCCCTTCTGCTCCAGAGCGGGAGAAGTTATTTGATGATGTCCTACCCAAAAAAAAACACCTAAACAAAAGAGTTAAAACGAAATAGAAGTTGAATCATGAAATAACATGAGGCGAGCCCTCTGCTCTAGTTAGCTCAAAATTATTAATGAGTATTTTAAAAATCACCTCATTTGGCCTCGAATTGCTAAGTGTGTGTTTAGTATAGATAGCAAGATATTACGTTTCAGCATTGAAATATATTATTCCAGCAGTTTTTCGTTTGGTCTTGCCCAATGTAACCTTTAGATGCTTTAGCAGCGCTTAATATTGACAAGATAAATGCAAGGTAATTGCCTGTTGTTTTATTAGTCACGTACCATCCAGTGACGCAGCGACACGCTAGTGACATAACCAAATAATAGGTCTTTACCTATGAAATTGCCGTTTTGTATGAAAAAATTTAAACGAATTTTTTTCATGTATTTTTTATTTGTATTAATCGAAGTAATCACCCATGCAATCAATGCATCTTTGCCATCGCAGTGGCAGTTTATTGATGCCCTTCTTAAAGAAATCAGCTGGACGGGAGGCAACAAATTCTTCAAAGGCATTTTGTACTGCCTCTCGGGTATTGAATTTTTTTCCCGCCAAGAAGTTATCCAAATTCTGGAAAAAGTAGTAGTCTGTAGGCGCAAGGTCTGGTGAGTAGGGCGGATGATGGAGAGCTTCCAACCCCAGTTCTTGCAACTTGGAGACCGTCTGCTGTGCAGTATGAGGTCGCGCGTTGTCGTGCAGGAGCAGCGGAGACGAGCGATTGACTAATGCTGGTTGGAGATGTGCCAGCTTCTCCATCATTGTGTTCAGTTCTTCACAGTACACATCTGCAGTAATGCTCACCCCGTTTGGTAAGAAGCTGTGATGAATCACACCGGCGCTAGACCACCAAACAGTGACCATCACTTTTCTAGGGGTAAGTTTTCGTTTAGGGCATTGTTTAGGTGCTGAACCAGGATCCAACCAACTTGCTGAGCGCTTGCGGTTATCAAACAGAATCCATTTTTCATCGCAGGTAACAATGCGGTTCAAAATTCCTTCATTTGTGTGTCTGTTGAGCAGTGCAAGGCACGTCTCGACGCGTACTTCGCGCTGACGATCATTGAGTTCGTGGGGCACCCATTTGTCAAGCTTTTTTACCTTGCCAATTTGACGCAAATGGACCAATATTGTTTTGACGCTAACGTCGAAAGCTGCTGCTAATTCAGCCGTAGATTGTGTATCATCAGCTTCCACAATCGCCTTTAATTCGTCATTGTCGACCAAAGTCTTCGGACGACCGCGAGGTTCATTTTTCAGGTCGAAATTTCCAGAACGGAAGCGAGCAAACCAATAACAGGTGGTGCGTTGGTTTGTAGTGTTAGCTCCGTAAACGTCGTTGATGTTGCGTGCCGCTTGTGCCGCGTTGCTGCCACGACGGTACTCATATTCCATAATTACTCGATTTTTTAACGTATCCATGATGACGAAAAAGATTGAAATGCGATGAAAATGTAACACTAATCAATAAACAAATGACTACTTTTGGAAAAAAAAATCCATGTTTTTAAAATAAAATTAATTTGAAATTAGAATTCTTACCCAAACAAAAATTATTTTGATTTGAAATGGCCAGTACTGCAAAACGGCAATTTCATAGGTAAAGACCTAATATTATACAACATAATTTTTAGTAAATGCGAAACCTGAACATAGTTTGTTCAGAATAAGTAACTGAATCGATTGTAATAATATTTATACCATGTTAATTTTTTTCCTAAAAAAGTTTGCAAGTGTGATGGAAAATGTTGTCACCAGATAATTACAATACAGTCACCGTACGGTTTTTTTTTTTTTTTTGAGGGTGGGACATCATCAAATAACTTCTCCCGCTCTGGGTGGAGAAGGAGGGCGTGTCAGATTTTTACTGACTAAACCCCACCCGTGTTCCCTAGTTGCCTGTGTGCCAGGGGCGACGGTATCTCTTTCGAACAACCCGCACCCCTGGCAGGCATCGGCCCTTGCGGACCCCACCAGTTCGGCGCACCAGGACACATGGCACGACGTGACCACCCCAGGAACCAAGTAGCACAAAGGCCCCAGACTAACTTGGCACCCTTGGCACCCTTGGTCCCCCTGCGACGGGTTAGCGCAGTGGCCCCGCAGCCTACCACTTCTCGGCCGCAGGGGATAGCGAGAGCGGCCAACGCTATACCGACACTCCTCTTCCCCTGCGGCCCCACCGCGTCCGCCATCAAACGGTGGCGGCCCCGTCAAGGCCACGAAAGGGAAGAGCGCTACTCAGAAGTATCGGCACTCCTCCTTTGCCGCAGGCTGTAACCCTCAGCCCCGATGCCTCCCGTTCGACATCGCGGCCCGCCTCAGTTGCGGTGCACCTCACCGCAACCTACTTTTTGGCCACTACGTCGTCGGCTTGGAGTCACCGTAAGGTTAGGTACCTACTGCCTAATTATTATCAATGAGCACAATAAGATGCTGGAAGCGCGGTTGGCGCGGGCTGCCGCGTGATGACCTTATTAACCGACTTCAAAAAGGAGGAGGTTATCAATTCGTCGGAACCTTTTTTTTTTTTTTTTTTTTTTTATGTATGTTCCCCGATTACTCGAAGATGGCTGGACCGATTTGAATTTAGTTTTTTTTTTTGAAAGGGTATACTTCCCAGGTGGTCCCATGATCATCAAGTCAGGATCTGATCATGGGATCCTGGAGAAATGGAGAGAACTCTTCAAATTTTATAGGCACACAAAGCGATTTAGGTATTTTTTGGAAGAGTACTTTCTCAGAGTGGTTCCATTTCAATTTGGTGAAGATCTGATGAAGAACTTCGGAGATATGCAACGGAACTCCTCAATAAATGATAGCAAATGGACTGGGATTGCTGAAATCTCATCTCTGTCTATTGCTTACACCAGTTCATAACATAACATCACGCCAGTATGCTGTGAAGGTGTAAGCACATGTGAACCACTAAAAAGTGAAAAATAAAAACTTTTTCCAAAAAAAAAACAACCGACTTCCAAAAAAACACTACAAAGTGAAAAATAACTTTAATTTCGGAAGGCGGTGACAAAAAATTCAAATACAGCTCCAAAGACACCGACTTCCGAAATTAAAGTTATTTTTCACTTTGTAGTGTTTTTTTGGAAGTCGGTTGTTTTTTTTTTGGAAAAAGTTTTTTTTATGTAGACGACTAGGTAACATAACAAGCTTATAACTTTGTTTTTTTTTCATGATACAGTTTTGAAAAATTTTGTACATAGATTTCTTACATAAAAATACTAGACGCGTGTTTCAAGTTTCGCTTAAACTAAAACTAGGGTTGTATAAAGAAGAAACTAACTCACTGACTGACATATCAAAGCACAGCAGAAACTATTGGGACCAGGAACGTGAAATTTTGCATACGGCTTGCTTTTATAATGTAGCGGAGCACTAAGAAAAGGTTTCTTGAAATTCGACCTTTAAGGGTATAGAGGTATGAGGGACAGGGTGTAAAGTCCACTCATACTCTATAGAAAAGGGAGGATCCTCCGACCAGACGGTTGTTGTGTCTGGTGAGCAACTGCCCGACGGTTGATGTCGGGATGTTGTACCTATGCGAGTCGCGCGGTATACTCTGATTGCGCGATGCAGGATTTTGTGTGACGTGAGTCTTGCGTAGTTCGCCTGTGGCATTGTAGATGGCGCCACTTCACTTAATTTTGTTTTAGATATTGTTGCGAAGTATTTTTCTGTAATGCCGCTACAAGGGGATGAAAAGGGGGTATTTCGTTTGTATGAAAAATCATATTCCTTTCCCGTTAACAAACTTGAAACTTGGAATCAATACTTATTTAAGAAAATCATGAAGTTGATATTATTTTATTTTTTAAATTACCCCGAAAAGAAGCAATGAGGGGTGTTTAAGTGTATAGGGGAAATAAATCTACGCAGACCAAGTCAGGGGCGAAGTGCTAATATTAAGTAGGCCTAAACACTTATGACCGTAATAAGAACTACTTCTCAAACTCCATTCCACCAGCTCACAGTCACATTTAAAAACAAAAACTAATAAATATTCATAACCAATTGTCTTTTGCTAACCGTACGCCATACATCTGTGCATAATATGTCCTTTGCAAAATTATTATAGGTCAAAGTTACGCGCAGAAGATAATATGCTAATGTACAATAAATAACGGAACTGGGTCAAATATATGGCGGTGTTTCGTCTGGTTACAACTAGTTATGAAGTGCACTGAAATATTTGATAAGAATGGTCCCTGTGAGCAACTTTGTTCTGTCTGTCGTGTCATGAGGATATTTATGGCAGCTGTCAATTGTCTTTTTGACAGTTATAAGAGTGACAGGAGAGTGGCGGTCGCTTATTTGCAACCCGGAACTTGTCGATGGATCTTAATCGTGTTTAGATCGGATTATATAAAAAAGTACTCTGTGGATCGGATTCGGCTTGAAGGACAAAAAATTGTTGGTAACTCAGGGTGGGAGGGAAATTACAGTCAAATGTTGTGACGAGATAACAACAGATTTACTTATTTCAATGGCATGAGATTTTGCAGCGAATTAAATTAATAAGACTTTGATAAACGATTTGGCTTCTCGAAAAAATAAATACAATTTGGAGACATTGCAAATCATTACAGCTGATGAAAAAAACAACCTTCGTTTTTAGGCAGCATTCACGTTTACCGGATGCTCCATTGAGCTCATTAGCTGTGACCAATATAACCACTGTGTGGAGCCCTTAGACAACTAGACGGGGCGTCGTGGCAGACCACGTAGAAGACGGCGGGATGAATCGAGGTAATTACGAAACTCACAAACAGTAGCAACGGCTTGGCATTCATTTTGACAGTTCAACAACATTCATTGCATTATTTACGCTGTTGAGCAGACACATTTTTGGAACATAGCATAGCATAGCATTTTTGGATTAGCAATATCCTTCAAAACGAATCAGATTATTTGGGGCGCTGGACAAAACAAATGGTCCACATTGGCACACGATCACAAGCACTGGACGTCATGAAGATAGGCATTTGCCCACCAGTGGGATGATACAGGCAGGCTAACAGCAGCGTTGCCAGGTGTCTTTTCAGGCAAAGCGGGATTTTTATAATTTTCGAGTGAAAAAGCGGGATTGTTTCTTCGAAAGCGGGACATAATAAAATAACGTAAATAATCAGTCGTGTTTTTACTAACCGTCTTTATTATTAAATATATTTTTAAGTTTCAAATTAAGTTTATCATGATGATAGGAGGTCGTAAAAAATATTTTAACAAAAATACGCTGCTTTATCATACTCATAACCGCACCGTCGAGCAATCTCGAAAAGCGGGACTGACTCTGTCCCCCGCGGGACATTCAATTTCGGGCTAAAAATCGGGACGTCTGGCAACGCTGGCTAACAGTAACATCTCTTCTACAATAAGTATCAAACTAGTTTGAAGAGCAAACGAGCAACGAAAAACTTTTCCATTCATACTCCAATGTATGGAAAATAGCTTGCACATAAGTCATTAGAATTGACACACAAAATAACGGAATAATGTTTATAATAATCAGGAAAACTACTGGTTAATTAGTATTTGAATGTTATCCTAAATAACTTTGTAGATAATGAAGATTTGTAACTTGATTTTTCCATTGGATCTATGGTTTTTAATTCATAACTGTATTTTGCCAATGGCTGCGCCCGCGTGAAATCTTAAATTATCTCACAGAAACATATTGCCGGGATAAAAAGTATGGAGGTATCCTATGTTTGTGTGTACTGTAAAGGTTGTATGCTCATCATAGAACGTACGTTACTGGCAGCCAATGATTGAGCTATCTATGATCGAACAGCCAGAAAGTTTAAGTTTGACATAGGTTTTTGTTCCGGCAGATGAATTCCATTATTAAATTAGGCGCGACCCTGTAATGTGCTATTTTCTTTAAATATACGTGAATATTTTATTTATAGCTAGATCCCCCCGATCCCACAGTACCTACCTGGGCGCCAAAATTCATCCAGCTCCGTTCAGCCATTTTGGCGTGACCGGTACAGTAAGACGCGGCGTGGCCCGCTATATGGGACATTACAATAGATAATTAATTGTGTCCCATTAGCCCGTAGTTGACCAGTTAAGTAACATACAACCAAGCATACACAATTTCACATTATTTTATAATATTAGAGTAGAATGGATTTTTTTTGGTTACCTAAGTTTTTAATAAGACTGTCAGTTAAATCTGCAGGAACATTTTTTCCATCTGTAAGTAAAAACGATCATCATCGTTTCATAAGTGCCCATGCAGGCATAAGTGAAATAAAATATTTTGATTTTTGTTTTTTTTTTTTGATTGATCGTCGTAGAATGGCCACAGGTCTTTTCTGACCTAAAACGATTTTTTGGCATTCGAATGACGTTGACAGGAGGATCATGTAAACATTTGTAGAATTGTTTTGTAAATGTAAAGAATGAAAAACGTTTTTATAAAAATTTCGAAAGCGATCTACAATTGCCAAAAAATATCGTAGGTATACATAAAAATGGAAATAGATATAAACATACAGACGAATTGAGAACCTGAAGTCGGTTAAAAAACAAGATGGCTGCATTAGCTCCGATTTCAGCCACACGCCAAAACATCCTTTTACTCGATTGTATTCGATGTTCTTGGGTCGCCTAAAAATTTTGAATGCATGCGCAGAGAATGTTGTGTTCGATTTTGGCCACCGCAGAGGTAAATAGCGCTTTATTTTGTTTCCGCTGGATGCGGGAAACATAGAACCGGTCGAATTGGCGGTGCTTGGGGGAGGCCTATGTCCAGCAGTGGACGTCTTTCGGATGAAATGATAATGAATGGTGAAAATGTCATCAACTTTATAATACTCCACTAGATTATAGTACTGAGTCTCAATAGTTAAGCCTGCGAAACGAGATAATTATCTTGAAATAAAATTTCAGTGAGAAAATGCAGCTGACATCACTAGTCTAAAAAATCCAGCGTAAAATCTAGTTTTCAATATAAATGAAAACATGAACGCGTGAAATGCGCCCACTACGATTACTGTAGTACTTGCTGAGGACGACATTGAACGGGCGGCGGCCATACGAGATTTGTTTTGAGGTGATAGATCTTGAGATACTGTGACGAGATAAATGGAGTATTTTGTTTATATTCTTGTTTTCAAAATGTTAGCCAAAGGTGTCTCGTACAGCTTTTCACTCTTCCTTCTGTGTTGCCTTCTCTGGCCAATTTTCTATTATCTCTATTCTCTCTATGTCATCACGCCAGGCCTCCCTCGGTGACATATTCATAATTATGAAAGATAGGCTTTGTTTTCCTTGTCGGGTAAATGTTCAATTAATATTTTCTATTAAAACTCCTAGCGATTCGTTTTCGACGATGTATGATCTTCTAAATACATATAATATACATATTGTGATTGATGAATTGTGTATGTAAATAAACATAATTATCTTTTAACGATAGCAATAGTCCTAGTCTTGGAACACATATGAAGACCTTGATAATATCTGCATAAAGATAAAAGCACGAAATAATTCTTTAAACTATATATAAAACGGATTTTAAAATTGAACCACACCTCTCTTTTACGGCTCGTTTGATACTACACATTTCGGTTATTAAAACTCCTGGTAATGTTTAAGTAAAACAAATATTCTTGTAACCTAATTATGTAGGTAAGGCAGGTACTCTATTTGGAAAAGTGGGGTAACACAAACTCTGACAAAATAAATCTTGTCAAAGACGTCTTCAAAGTTCACTTCAATATCATTGCAAGTCTAGATCTGTATTCATTGATCTATCAAATAGTACAAAATAACAATGGTGATTCCAGTCTTAAATGTCCTTACATTGAAAGAAATACAAAGGATGCATCCGCTGATCGATCTAGTGACACACATTATCGTGTATGTCACACATGGCATTGTAATCGAAGCCTCAGCCAATGCATGTTTAAAAAAAATAAAAACGGACCAGTAATGTCTCATTTAGTTTTCGGCCGCCATAATGTGTGGACGCCTCAGATTTTGAATTTCGAATTCATAATTTAACTTTAAGGATTTCAAATAATATTCTTTTGTGACAGTAACTTTATAAAAAAGTTAAAGCTTTGAAAGTTACGGGTGAAACTTAGAAACGAAAAAATGCTGAAATATATTTTTTCTTTGTTTTTTGTAATTAGTACAGTCAGTTGCGATTATTTCCTGAATAGAGTTAATCACTTAGAATATTACAAAAACAGGACGAGGCCTTCTAAGGCTTTTTCAAGTTTTTCTTCGAATTATTTCAATCAGAACTTAGTGTCAAAACCAGGGAAGGCAGAAAAAGTGCAGTGTGGTACCAGGACAGTGGATTTTAACCCGAGGAGGACTGGGAAGATCGTAGGTGGTACTGAAACGCCGTATGGGGCCTTTCCGTGGCAAGTGAGTATTCATTTTCAGAATTTAGAAATATTAACTCTAAAAAAAATTTTTAATACACCCATTTT
The DNA here is from genome assembly GCA_947359405.1 of Antitype chi. Classification (NCBI taxonomy): domain Eukaryota; kingdom Metazoa; phylum Arthropoda; class Insecta; order Lepidoptera; family Noctuidae; genus Antitype; species Antitype chi. The sequence continues at coordinate 8,082,076 of OX375836.1, forward strand.
TTTCTGGATAATAATTCATTAGTAATTCTGGGCCGAAAAGTACTAAACTCTTATCCTTTTTTGCCCGACTGCCAAGGAAGGGTTATGTTTTTTTTTAATGTTTCAAATATGGAACAGGAATTTTGGCGGTTGGAACAACGTTGTCAATGAATGCGAGAAGACTTTTGTGTTCATAATCAGTGAGAATGTCGGCTTCTAGACTTTTTTAACATTCATTAATGTTTTGATCTGCTTCTATTCACAAAAAGTGGGTAAAAATCAGCATTAACCTTGACATCCCGATGGTTCATTACCCACTTTTTGGGAATAGAAGCAGATCCACAACCGGCCAAGTGCGAGTCGGACTCGCGCACGAAGGTTTCCGTACCATTAACTATCTATAAAAACAGCAAAAAAATCATGTCTGTTGTATCGGAGCCCATCTTAAATATTTTTAAAGTGAATATATTACTAAATAGTCGGTGAATGTTTCAAGCGTCTACCTGTTGCCGTTATCAATATCGAGCAAAAACGAGCAAAAAAATCACGTTTGTTGTATGGGAGCCCCCTTTAATATTTATATTATTCTGTTTTTAAAATTTCAACTGTCTAACTTTCACGTTCATGAGATACAGCCTGGTGACAGACGGGCAGACAGACAGACGGACGGACAGTGGAGTCTTAGTAATAGGGTCCCGTTTTACCCTTTGAGTATGGAACCCCAAAAATCAGCATTAACCTTGACATCCCGATGGCTCATTGATTAAACGACTGCATTGTTGGTGCAGTAGTGGCACAGTTGCAACGGCTTACGAGTTGCAGGTCATGTATTCGAAGCCAGACAGGCGCTTTAATTTGCGTAAATTATTTAATCACCACTGCTCTCAAAACGGTGAAGGAAAACATTGTAGTGGATCGTGGTGGATTACGGCCCACTCTCTCTCTTTACCGAGAGGTGGCCTGTGTCTTAACAGTAGACGGAAACATTATAGGCTGGTTATTATTGAATGCTTTCCTATATAGCCTAGTTCCTTTTAATTGTTTTTTTTTTGAGCTTTCATCTTATTTGCCGATAAGAATTATTGATCGCTGTGATTAACTCAAGACAACGTTTGTGTTCTTTCACCAGAATTAGCTTACTACTGACAGGTCATATGAGTTACCATTCATTTCCATTTTCATTTATTGTTGAATGTTAATTACTTACCTATTATTGTATAGAATCAAGTTCTTCTAACTTAACAGACAACAGTGCTGCTGGGGAGTTTGTTGCGCCACTTCTTCCCAAGAAGTGGTGAAAGGCGGGCGTTTTCGGGGACTGTTATTTTGTCGTTCAAAAAGCTCTGACTCTCAGCCTACTTTGAATAAATGACTTTTGATTTTGATTGATTACATGATCATTTTATTTTGAGCGTGTTAAGGACTTATTCGGAGATAAGTTGCTGTTAAAAAACTGTGTGTTACTGTGAAATAGGCTTTTAGAATCAATTACAGTTGAAGCAGAAAAACTGCGCTCCCGATCCAGGCATTCTGCTTTATTAGCTTATAATATTTCCACTGCAGGGACACGGCTGCCTCCTCTTGGCCGCCTCTTAAATCTACGGTAAGAACGTACGATATCTTAAAAGTGTTTGATTTCCCCGATTATGTATGAAATAATATGTGCCGAAAAATCTTTTTTTTTATAATTTTATTTAAATTATTAAACTATATAACAACTAAAACTCATTCGAAAGTGCAGTCCATCGATTAATAAATATTCGATGAATCGTTCAGTCGAAGTAGCGTTTGGCGCGATAAAAGGTTGTTTCGCAATAAATTCCATTCGAACAATCGTTCAGTTGACTTTCCATTAATCGAACATAATTATGATACTCGAAGTTAAGTTACGGACCCCTTATTAGTCGATGCATTTACTCTCCCGAAACGGGCGAATCGAAACTTTTAAATAATATTTAATTTCTGTAGTTGATTCGCACGAAGTTCATTAATTTATGGGTGAATCGACAATTCCATAAATACGTATTAGGCAATTAGCACGTTTTGCGTTTTTCGAAGTAGCTTCTTTGAAGAAGTTTTTCGAAGAAGGTCATAGAGCACAGGTAAAGGGAAAATTCCGAAAAATAAAAAAAAGTTGATAATTAAGGTAAATTTAGGTACTTACAAGTTTTCGCGAAAATCTTTGCCCATATATTTTTATCGTATTGACTCAGGACCTTGATTTTTATATAACTAATAGGGACTACAGACTTCAGTATCTGGTATAAATTTCAACTTGCTAGGTTCACCCTTTCATGAGAAAATCGGTGGTGACACACGGACTGACAGACGGACAAGAGAGTGATCTTATAAGGGTTCCTTTTTTACCTTTTGAGGTGCGGAACCCTAAAAACAATACAATTATGGGTAGAACATGTGAGTGGGGGTTCCGATAAGTAACGCCCGTTATATTAAAAACAGACAAAATATTGATTGATTTGACATCCCCTACGCCCATTTCAAGTATCTAATTCATATTTTTCCTTAAATACTTACGGCCCAAATCGTGTAACATAAGAGTTGCAAGTGCATTTAATGTTCCTTGTAATGCATTGTAGTTTTTTGTAAAGGTTTTTAATATTCGGAAAAAACAATTGCACTTAGTAAAACAAAATATTAGGTCTTTACCTATGAAATTGCCGTTTTGCAGTACTGGCCATTTCAAATCAAAATAATTTTTGTTTGGGTAAGAATTCTAATTTCAAATTAATTTTATTTTAAAAACATGGATTTTTTTTTCCAAAAGTAGTCATTTGTTTATTGATTAGTGTTACATTTTTATCGCATTTCAATCTTTTTCGTCATCATGGATACGTTAAAAATTCGAGTAATTATGGAATATGAGTACCGTCGTGGCAGCAACGCGGCACAAGCGGCACGCAACATCAACGACGTTTACGGAGCTAACACTACAAACCAACGCACCACCTGTTATTGGTTTGCTCGCTTCCGTTCTGGAAATTTCGACCTGAAAAATGAACCTCGCGGTCGTCCGAAGACTTTGGTCGACAATGACGAATTAAAGGCGATTGTGGAAGCTGATGATACACAATCTACGGCTGAATTAGCAGCAGCTTTCGACGTTAGCGTCAAAACAATATTGGTCCATTTGCGTCAAATTGGCAAGGTAAAAAAGCTTGACAAATGGGTGCCCCACGAACTCAATGATCGTCAGCGCGAAGTACGCGTCGAGACGTGCCTTGCACTGCTCAACAGACACACAAATGAAGGAATTTTGAACCGCATTGTTACCTGCGATGAAAAATGGATTCTGTTTGATAACCGCAAGCGCTCAGCAAGTTGGTTGGATCCTGGTTCAGCACCTAAACAATGCCCTAAACGAAAACTTACCCCTAGAAAAGTGATGGTCACTGTTTGGTGGTCTAGCGCCGGTGTGATTCATCACAGCTTCTTACTAAACGGGGTGAGCATTACTGCAGATGTGTACTGTGAAGAACTGAACACAATGATGGAGAAGCTGGCACATCTCCAACCAGCATTGGTCAATCGCTCGTCTCCGCTGCTCCTGCACGACAACGCGCGACCTCATACTGCACAGCAGACGGTCTCCAAGTTGCAAGAACTGGGGTTGGAAGCTCTCCGTCATCCGCCCTACTCACCAGACCTTGCGCCTACAGACTACTACTTTTTCCAGAATTTGGATAACTTCTTGGCGGGAAAAAAATTCAATACCCGAGAGGCAGTACAAAATGCCTTTGAAGAATTTGTTGCCTCCCGTCCAGCTGATTTCTTTAAGAAGGGCATCAATAAACTGCCACTGCAATGGCAAAGATGCATTGATTGCATGGGTGATTACTTCGATTAATACAAATAAAAAATACATGAAAAAAATTCGTTTAAATTTTTTCATACAAAACGGCAATTTCATAGGTAAAGACCTATTATGTAGATATGCTTTGTTACGTAGGTATTTATAGTAGGTACAAGCTTAAGAGCGTTTATTCTGAAAATAGGCAACGTCGCAAATAGCTATCAAATATTTCACTATTTTGATTAATTTGGCGATATTACTGTATGGAAATATGAAATATCGCTAACTAGTGACCTAAAATATTGATTATGAAATGCAATAAGTAATTAATATCTTAACACCGAATATTTAGTTTTAGATGTAAAAAAAGAACTTGGAAACTTTCCAAATGCCCTTTTTACACCTAAAACGGTTACAACATCAAATTTAGTGTTATAATATTGCAAATCATTATTCATATTTTAGGTCACTAGTTAGCGATATTTCATACTTCCATACAGTAATATTAACAAATTAATAAAAACAGGTAAATATTTGACAGCTATTTGCGACGTTGCCAACTTTCAGAATAAACGCTCTTAAGCCTACATAATCTATAAATACTACCTACATAAATATCTACAGTCAGTAACAATACTAATTAAACAAAGTTCTATAAGACTTTCGTATCACCTGCACACGTGGAGAACCTAGGCTGCATCAGCGAACGGTATTCGCGTTGCTGAATTTTAGGCCAAACAAATTTAAAAAACAACATAAGATAAAATATTTTCGTGTTTTTTTCCCATCTACACGCTAAGAACAAGAAGAAAAAAACTTGAGAAAATTAAAACGTGTAAGGTAATTAAAGCCAAAATCAATCATAATAAAATCCAAATTATAAAACGGACACATGACTCACACAAAACAACCCATTTTATAATAATTATCCGCAGAAATCGTTACAAAACCAAAAAGTGTACAAAGATGACATATTACATAACTACCATCTTTGTTTCGTTCCCGCGCAAACGGGCCGCCAAATGTCAAGTTGACAGACTTTGTTACGTTCGAAAACGAATGGCGCGTAATTATGGCGACTTTCACTTTTTGTAATGAGGTTTTCATGGTGTTTATGTTTTGAATGTGTAATTTGTCAATGGAGGTGGGCCTTTGAGTTTGAAAGAAATTGAGAGTGACGATTTGTGAATTGACGATGATTGTCATCAGTTTTATAGTGTTAAGGTCGACTTTCACTGGTTTCTAGTCGTAATAGATGTGTATGAATAGGATTTCAAAATTTCCTTTTCTCTCTGGGGCGCAGGCTCCGGACCACCTCCAACACCATTCTGAGTGTGTTTGCGAACAGGTTTGATTCTCAGTACATTAATACCACATATAGGATTAATGTAATGACAAACAAACAAATGACTCAGAGGCAGGCGTATTATTAATCAATTTAATTTTACGAGTTTAGTTTAATTTTATAAATTTTAATTTTAATTTTATTTATATTATTGTTTTTTATGATTTTAAATTTATTTTTATTGTTAATGTTATTCAAATAATTATGTTCTAAAATGGATTGAAATAAATTATTTTGAATTTGAATTTGTTAACTATATTGGTATCGGCCTAGAATGCCAGTATGGCATATAGGGCGACTGTTTATCTGAACTCCGCAATCCAGTAACTGAATATCATGAAACCCTTGATAAGGCTGGCTGTCAGACTTTTAGGCTTCAGATTATCCGTAACGTTGTCTTGTTATTATGCGGTGTTATTTGCGGTGGTAGGGGGTACTTTAATTTAAATATTTCTACACCGGCAACGGTAGTATATGTGAAGCTTTTTAATAATACTATGATCGTAATGTACCATATACTCGGAAATAAATATACTATACTATACTTTAATATACGCCCGCGCGCCCGCCTGGTTCGCGACCACCCTCCCACCGGAGTCGAGCGACAAGCAGCTTGCCAGCAAGCAGCCAGTGCCTTGAACAAGAGTAAACAGACATTTTCTGGGCACGCTCGATCCATCATAGACCTCATCAATCGCTTTCCATCAGGCGCGATCGAGGTCAAGAGCAGGCCCATTTAGTAATAAAAATAAATAAAAATATCTCTGATAACTTAAACCTTCTTCATTGGATACTTTTCCATTCCAGGTGGAGATCCAGATGCTGGACGTGGACAAGCTGACCTTCGAGCACCACTGCGGGGGCGCTGTCATCGCGGAGAGGCTGGTCCTGTCAGCCGCGCACTGCTTTGACAAAGTTTGTTGCCTTATTGTAAAGCCTTAGTGAATAATTTAAAGCCAGTTTTACGGAGAAATAGAGTGAGGTTTTAGATAGCCTGAGAAATAATTAATTTATGATTATTTCGTGTTGTTTTGTTAGAGGATTCAGAGAGCATGCAGGTTTAAAAAATGTAAACTAATAACATTGTTTTTTTTTATACCAATGGCTGGCTTGAGTTTAGTCCAAAGGCACGACTTTTAGAATTCTACCTAAAGAGGATTTTTTCTGATGCTGTCTCCGAAAAAACCTTTTCAACAATTTTTTTAATACTAATACTAATCATAATAAAACAAAAGAAAAGCAAAAAATATACCGTTTAGTCTAACTCAGCTCCGAAATTAATTAAATGTAAATTACTCACAATTTTGAGTCGGCGCTAAGCAATTAACGCTGCAGATCAATTAATCTGGCAGTATTTTGCTTGGCGCCATTTTTGTTGCATGGCGCCAACTCACAATTAAAAATGTACAAAAACTAAATAATATATTTTTTTTCGTTTTCAGTTCCTTTATTCGTTCCATTAAAAAATAATTTTCAAAATAGGACTATACTCAGTAAAGAATTATGCGGTCATACATAAAAAAAAAATACGTTGTCTACTTGAGAAGCTCTTTCTATCTTTCCGTCGGTTAATAACGTTTTATTTACATGCTCAAGACAAATTCCCAAAGAATGACAAAACAATTTGAACCAATCATATTTTTTTTTTATTCTAGCAACCCTTAAACCTGGAACACATTCGAATTGTAGTGGGAGAGCATCGTCTGAAGGTGCAAGATAAGCATGAGCATCGGTTCCTGGCTGAGAAGGTGGTGCGACACCCGGACTTCAGGAAAAGTAAGTCATAGTTTTTGTATGGGACATTAGGGAATCAATCAAAATTGAATGTAGAATCCCTTAACTTTTATCTTACTTATACAGGAAAAGTTTTTATTCAGTGCGCAAACTGTAACCATGAGTTCAGAAATTTTTCATCGGTTTTACAAAAAAAAAAAAATCTGCTGTTCCATACACCTTGACCGCGTAGGTATTGCACTTTTCTATGAAACAGCTTTAATTTATTATTCCATCGTACTTTTGTATATTGCGCTACCTATGTGTTTTGTGTGCACAAAAGAAAAAATGTACAGAGGCCAGCACATCAAGCTACCCCAATCTGTCAAATTTCTTTGATAGAGTTTCAACTTTATTACAAAAGCATAAGGTTCATGTTCGATTGAGAAAATTTGACAGTTTGGGATATCTTGATGTTTTGGCGTCTGTACGTATGCATCTATCTAATCAAATCTATGCACCCTGGATTGACTCACTGCAGGGCAAAGGCGTGTAGTCTTGTGTAGTTCGTGAACGATGAACGAATAGGAACTGTTTCTTTGCACTGTACTAAAAGAAACGTTTCCGAATGCCGACTTGTAATCGGTCTATTAGTTCTAATAGCTCCTCGTACATTTACAAAGAGCCATACTGTATGTCCGAATGAGAACGAGAATTACAGCGACTGATTTGACTGATACGATTTCAATGAGACTTTTTTGCTCTGTGATCTATGGAAGTACTGACTAAGAGCGAAGACCGAATAGAGCCAATAAAACTAATAGAATGAACTAGTTCACTGACCGAAATGAGCTAGTACGGAGTGATCTTAAAAATGACCGAGCAGGCACAAGACTACAAAGGCGAGAGGCCTTAAATCATAACATGTCATTTATAATGTGCTTCTAAATAATGATTATTTCTTACCTTTCATTCAGAGATCCTACTATTAAAATTCCAGACGGCCCTCACAGTAACGACATAGCAGTAATCCTGGTCTCCCGGTCCGGCAGTGGCGTGCAGTTCAACTCTCACGTGCGTCCTATATGCTTGCCTGATGATGGCGTCACGGCTGGGAAGTGGTGCTCCGTCAGTGGCTGGGGCTTCCAGGCAGGTACACACTGTTCCACACTACTTATTCATTAAAAAAAAACTCAACCGATAGCGTAAGGTTCGGCTTCCAGTCTAACCAGACAGATAAACATTAGGCACGCCACGATTGCGGCGGTAAGTCCCCTCTTTGAGGAGTGGCTTGAGAGGCGGCATGGCGTCCTCACCTTCCGCCTGACGCAGGTCCTCACCGGACACGGTTGTTTCGGGAAGTCCCTGTTTCAGATAAGGCAGGAGGAAACGCCCGGGTGTTTCCACTGCGAAGATCGCCCTGAGGACATGTTGTAGCATACGGTAGACGTCTGCCCGGCTTGGGCGGAGCACCGCCCCGTGTCCTCGTGGACGCGATCGGCGGCGGCAATCTCTCGCGTCCGGCTCTGGGGGCCTACTCTCTAACTCCGTCAACGAACATACGGGCCCGTCCGAAAGTATTTAGAAACTTCTTAGTGAATCCTACAGTCAATTAAATAACTTTTTTGAACGGGCAAAAACATATCGGGAGTAGGGACATGTGTCAAATCGTGTTGTCATTCATTCTTAGTTCGGGCTCGAAACTAATCTTCTGTTTGTAAGTGATACGGAGTTGGAAACGCCCGTTACTGCGACCGAAACGACGGACTTTGTGCTTTGGGAGTAGGCTCCCTGGTCCAGGCCATGGTACGGAGCGAGAGTGCATGGGCAGCCGTCACCTCCTTCTGCGAAGCAGTAATGCTTGCGAAGAGGGAGGCGGCGCACGTGTTGTTTACGTTGCGTAGTTTCTTACTAATTATTGAAGGCGACGTATTTAGAAAAAATCCGTTATCGTATAGGTAATTATTAAGAAGCAATCTTCACTCTTCAACCCCTCTATTCTTCCAGAGAACACAGAGAACTTCGCACCAACTCTGAGGGCAGCTGCAGTACCAGTCTTAGACCTCTCTACTTGTAGGAAAAGCCAGATCCTGGGTGGAAGACAACAGGCTATATTGGACTCTATGATCTGTGCAGGTGGGTTTAAAATGGATAGAGTTTTCTCAAAAAGATGAAGTTGGATTTTATTGCAATTATGTTTTTTGTTGAATTTTGGTTCCTACATGAAAATAGGTGTTGTAGTAACGCAAATGATTGCTATTAAGAACTACAAGGCGTAATTTATTTTGTTTAGATTCTAAAACTAAAAGGAAAATATGTGATGTAATTTTATAATCACAGTGAGATAATTGCAGATTTATATTGTAATATAATTGTATGTGGTATAAGATAATAACAACTTGTAATTGTTTCACTATTGGACGAATGCCTCTTTTTAATACCGGGAATTGTACGAGCATTGATTGCTGCCCTTGCTCGATTAGGTAATTACCAGATTTTTCATGAGAATGCAGCTGAATACCAGTATTTAACATGGAGTGACTGCTCTGAACTATGGCGCGGTCGTAGCCAAAGTCTTTGGGGGGGGGGGGGGGGGGTTACAGACAAAGACTACTCACATATTAGTAAGCAAATTCATTATATTTTCGAAAAAAATCTATTTTTTAGCTTTACGTTTACGGTTATGGGGGGGGGGGGGGTGTCATGACCCCTAGAACCCACCCCCCACGGACCGCGCCTGTCTGAACTCCACATCCCAGTTACTTGGTTAGACAATACACCTTGGTAAAACTGGTTTTCAGACTTGATTGGAACGAAACGTCATTACGTACTTAATTTATAGTTTAGTTAATGGTCCCATTGGTACTTACCAAGTTTAAAATTAGACCTTTTAATCCTTCGAACTACCACAGAAAGCTAAAAGTTCCATAATATTTCCACAGGTATCCTATCAGGCGGTGTGGACGCCTGTCGAGGGGACTCAGGAGGTCCCCTGGCCTGCATGGGCTCCAGCAGGTGGCAGCTCCACGGAGTGGTCTCCTGGGGGTCAGGGTGCGCCAGGAGAGCCAGACCTGGGGTCTACACCAGGGTCGCTTCCTACGTGGACTGGATTAGAAGGACAGCTGCTAGTTTGGGGCATAAGATTGGGTATTAGATTTAGGTGTAACTAAAGTATTTGTGATGAGCAGAGGTCGGAATTACGTAGATTTATTTATGTACTTGCATCGAAATGTTGATATTAATATAGATCTTCCCGGGATTTCTAATAGATAATCCCGTGTGACCAACAATATTACAAATAAATAATAATAAAAACCGCAGAGATAGAAATTTGGCAACGTCGCGCGTGCTGTGGTTTAAGTAAATAACTTTTTATTTAATAGATCACGGGATTTTTCTGCTCTTCAAAATTAATCCCGGGATTTGGGGCATATCCACTTTATTCTTTCGTTGTATGAAATCAGTGTAAGTACATATATAACTCTACCTAATTCCGCATTGATATACAAAAAACCCAAGATATACTATCAGCGTCTCAAAAATGTCGGCATAAATCGGGCGCAAGATGCGCAGGCGTCAAATAGTATCATCAGTCATCTTTCAGTCAGTTTTTTTGGACACTGCTTTGTAAAAAAACACTCTAAATCATGCGTGTAAGGTTATCTTCTCGTCCCACATACCGCAGTGTCTCAAGACGAAAGTCTTCGACCAGTGTGTGTTGCCAGTGATGACATATGGAACCGAAACGTGGTCGCTCACAATGGGCCTCATAAGAAGGTTTAAAGTCACCCAAAGGGCAATGGAGAGGGCTATGCTTGGAGTTTCCCTGCGTGATCGAATCAGGAATGACGAGATCCGCAGGAGAACCAAGGTAACCGACATAGCCCGAAGAATTGCCAAACTTAAGTGGCAGTGGGCAGGGCACATTGCACGCAGAACAGATGGCCGATGGGGTCGAAAAGTTCTGGAGTGGCGACCGCGCACCGGAAGACGTAAAGTTGGAAGACCTCCCACAAGGTGGACCGATGACCTTGTGAGGGCCGCAGGAGTCCGCTGGATGCGGGAAGCACAGAACCGGTCGAAGTGGCGGAGCTTGGGGGAGGCCTATGTCCAGCAGTGGACGTCTTTCGGCTGAAATGATGATGATGATGATGAAGGTTGAATTTGCAAAAAAATATAGTTTATAACTATAACCACTGGCGTATAATTGGGGACAGTATTGAGTGTTAGTTTTGTTGGAGACTGTGCATCTTGGGTTTTTTGTATACCAATGATTGACACTGACAGCTCTTGAGCGCAGTTTAGATGAGCGTTTAGTTTCATAGGTGAAATCCGCCCTTAGTTGACAGCGTTTATTTCGAAATTTAAAACAGTCGGAACAAAATGTCAAAATACTCGTAGGTACACATGGCTACACCTCAAGCTATTCATTTCCAGTTTACGCTGATTTCGCACTGTACGGAAATCCTATACAATGCGAGATCAGTTTATACTGGAAATGTATAGCTTGGTGTGTGACCGTGTGTACAAAACCTGGTTCAAAGGCTCAAGATTGCATTAATGTTAGACAAATTTTAGAACTAAAGACGGTAATGGTTTAATAGTCATAAAGATTCCATTGCATTTTTGAAGTGAAACTTCTTTACGCACGCTTGACTTGGGGAGTAAGCTGGCGAACGCGTGACGTAAGCGTTACGAAAAGTGTGATCGGGCAAGGCGAACGGAAGTTGAGTGGGGGATATAAACAAGAGACAGCAGTGCGCGCGCACATTTTCTTTCTCTCTTCCTCTCATAGCCAAATACGTTCCGTATATCTAAGCACACTGCAGGCCTATTGTCTGTATCACAGTGTAGGAGCAAGAGAGAGCAGTGCGCGCGCACATTTTCTTTCTCTCTTTCTCTTATAGCTAGTAAATGAAATATGTATAAATTTCAGTCAGTAGTTCGTTTGCTGAAGTTTCACTTCAGTCGTGTGGTCATAAGCACACTCGTTTTTTTATTTGTATGCGTCACTTGATTTGTAAAAAAACTACATATCTATGTGTCAAGATTTTCCTGATCACTAATCACAGTTACCTATCTATAGTTACCGTCATTTAAATCAAATAAAATCAAATCATTTATTTCTTTTCAAACATGGGTATAGTACATAGATGTACATAGTTTAACGCCAAAGGTTAGTGAGTTATCTTGTAATTAAGTAATAATTAACTTTAGTTCCTAAGGAATTGTGAGGTCAATCTAATAAAATTAAATTATTGCAAGAAATTGTTTTTTTTATTTACTAATTACGTGGATTTTATGATCTGTGAGGTTAAGCTGCTCTTTCTGCGGTCAATCTGTAAATGGATGGCCATTTCTGGATGGAGGACGCACGGGCTTGCGAAAGATCGAAGGCGTGGATGGCAGGCCTTTGCCCAGGAGCCCAGCGTAGGCTTGTACAAAAGAAAAATAAGGCCCGCTTGCACAAGAAATAACTAAATAGCATTAACCGCTAAAATAATTCAAAACATCGTTCAGTTTCTGTTAATGAGGGTGTTCATGAATATTCAAGCCCCCAGTTGACGCCACTTTGTCAATAGGTCTTCCAGTTTGACGATGAACTTAAAATATTTTCTGTCTTTCGTTTCATTCTTTCGTTCACCATTCAGTCCGTAGGCGCTTTGACACTTGACAGGTGCGCAGACCTGACGTCTCAGAGCTGCCACCTAGTGAACGTCATTTAAAGATGGTAGAGACAGAAAGATGTTTAAAATTGGTTTGTTGCTATTAGTGAATGAAGGGAGTGGGCCGTAATCCACCAAGCGGACCACAGAACAGATAAACGCGGACCCAATGCGGGTTGGTTTAAGTCACATGGTTTCGAATATTTAGTTCTAGGACATGCCGGTTTCCTCACGATGATTTCTTCACCGTTTTGAAAGCAGTGCTGTTTAAATAATTTGCACAAAGGTTTTTTCAGTCGGGGGTTGTTTTTTTTTATTATTAGCCTTCAACGTCCCACTGCTGGCCTTCCTACTCTGTCTCCACCTCTCTCTCTCCACGTCTATCAATGCCGTGAAACTCTGTTATTGGCTTAAGAGATATTTGTTTTTCATAACTCATGTGAATAAATTATAAGCTGTTGAGTTTCCTAATAAATAAATAAAGTGTAGCGGCACTACAGAAAAATACTTCGCAACAAATACCTAATAACACGAAAAGAAAAGTGGCGCCATCTACAATGCCACAGGTGGACTACGCAAGACTCACGTCACGTCACGTCGGGCAGTTGCCCACCAGACACAACACCCGTCTGGCGGAGGATCCTCCCTTTACAATGAGTAAGAGTGGACTTTAGACTCTGTTCCTCATACCTGTTTACTGGTGACTTCACTTCAGCGTGACGTCATCATCATCATCATCAGTCCTCCATAAAAGTAGTCCAGCTGATCCCGCAATCTCCGTCTGGCCCTGCTGCGATGTCGATTACCATTAAACGGGACCCACTGGCTCATATATTTGGCCCATTGATTGCCTGACATACGGCAGATGTGTCTAGCCAAATTCCATTCAAACGTGACAGCTTCCCGAGTGACATCAGTTATTTTAGTGATGGAAATGATGGAAACGTAGACAGAGAATGCTTCTCTGTCTACGGATGGAAAGGATTGTTGTAATCTGAATACTAGGGCTGCGACACTTGTTTAAATGTCGCAGCATCATGCTGAGATAGGGGCTTTTTGGCCTCGTCTTTGTTTTTTATTTTGTTAAGCATATTGTGTAGTTAAGTTTGTGATATTCTTGTGCGAGTCTAATAAATACTTTTTCTTTCTTTCTTCTTTTTCTAATCTTAACCCGGTTCACACGTTAATAACCCAGAATACTCAATCTTTACCTATGTTCGAGAGACTCATGAAAGAGCATGACTTCTTATTGTGATTTTGATATAGCAGTAATAATCTGTAGTCGTCATTTATTTTCTTTGCTTTTATATTTAGTATGTATGTATATATCTATTAAAGTAAGTTGTACCTATATTATGCACCAATTACAACCCCATTTTTATGTCCACGCAATCACTGTCCATTCCAAGGTTGCCTGGAAGAGATCGCAGAAAGCGATAAGGCCGCCCATTGTTTGTTTTAGTTTTTAAATGTTTTATTTTTGTTTTGTATTTTCTGGTGTACAATAAAGCATATATAAATAAATAAATATTCCGTTCCATATGGTGTAGGTAAGCATAGCATAATCAGCCTTTAATGTTCCCACTGCTGGTACACAGGAGTCCTCTCTTCGAGAGGGAGTGGGCCGTAATCTAACACGTGGGTCCAAAAAATCGAAGACTTAATTATGACATCTGTTGTAGATGTCACATGTCTTCGAATTTTTGGTTCCAAGACGTTTCCCCACGTTGTTTTCCTTCACTGTTTTGAGAGCAGTGGTGATGAAATTCAAATTAAAGCGCCTAACGCACTTTACACTTTTTGTTGGTTTATTTTTATTTTTATTATTTTGCTGTATTGTGTGCCTTTTTAGTCTGTGCTAAATACATGTATTTTCTTTCTTTTTTTCTAGGTTTGAACCCAAGACCTACAGCTCGTAAGTCGAGGCTGATACCACTGGGCTATCACTAGTCCGTTCCATATCTTTCTGGAAAACCTCCAGCGTGTATCTCTGCTGAATTATCAAAGACCATGTTTGAGAACCATACGTGAGAATACGTTGAATACACACGTTTTCTTTTTGGGTGGGAATATCATCAATTAGCTTTTCCCGTTCTGGGTGCAGCGCGAGGGCGTGTTAGACTTTTACTGACTAAAACTTACCCGTGTTCCTTCAGTTGCCTGTGTACCAGGGGCCACGGTATCTCTTTCAAACAACCCGCACCCCTGGCAGGCATTGGCCCTTGCGGACCCCACCAGTTGGTGCTGACATCTCTTTAAAGCGCGCGTGGAACACAACGCGCCGTCGACCCGGACAGCGAGCTAGCTACTCTTTCCGCGGTTGGAATGGTCATGTTTCGGAAAACAAGTTAAGCCGTTGGTCTAGGCTGTCATTCGTGGATTTTTGACCGTCGTTACGGGTCGTCAGTAACCCGAAAGTTACCAGTCTCGCCAAGGGGTATCGTGTAACCCAGTAACAGGGTTGTGGAGACCAGATAGGCAGCCGCTACGTGTAAAATACTGGTATTCAGCTGCATACTGTTAAACTGGAAGCCGACCCGAACATGTAGTTAGGAAATGGCGAGGCAGATGCTGAGAATATCATATCCACCTATCTTCCCAGTCATAACAATATGCTTCACTTATCTATATTATGCTAATTGTGAAATCCTCTGCAACCAAAAAAATATTGTTTATCTGATTTATGTAATGGGTGTCCTACTGACATACTTGGAACTAATATTGCAGCAATGAGTTGATATGATATTATTTTATTAAATACTATGATTTAAGCCGCGGGAATCCGCTGGATGTTGGAAGCACAAGACCGGTCAAAGTGGAGGAGCCTGGGGGAGGCCTATGTCCAGCAGTGGACGTCTTTCAGCTGAAATTATGATGACAATGATTTTAGCATTATAATAACAACATAAAAAAACGACGTAAAAATACGATCACGTTTCTAACTTTCGCAAGATCCTCAAGTAGCTTCCTATTCGACTACGCAGAAACTCTCGGATATTGTGTTTGCTATTTAACATTCTTCACAACCCTAAAACCCCATCCTATCTGCGGGATCGCTTCTCGTACGCCCGTCCTTTTGATGCGCCTTGCAGGTCGCATCTTAGAAATCTCCTCAAGTCCCCTCCCCACTCAACCGACTTCTACTCCTATTCCTTCACTGTGCACGCGGTACGGTTATGGAATTCACTTCCGCCTGACATTAGGGACTGCCAAGCTGTAGCAGTATACAAAAGAAAAGTGAAAGAACACTATCTCTCCACTTTGTCATAATTGCTTATGTATTTATTAATTAAATTACATTATAATTATATATATTTTAGTGATATTTATTTCAGAAGTATGTATTATATATTTAAATTAGAGTTTAATTTCTAAGTTTATGTTTTCCCTTCTACTGTTATTACACGCGTTGTCTACATCTCTGTTATCTTCTCTCCTATCGCAGGTGTGCTGGAAGAGATTTCTGTAGAAATAAATAAGCATTACTTATGTACGTATTTTTCTGTTCCTTTCTTCTTGTCTGTTTATATGTGTGTGCTTATATGGCTAAATAAATAAACTGCTTAGTAATCGCAAGCGCCACTGCCGACCATGACGATTTTGGACAAAGTGATATTAAGTTTGTGTATCTAGAATTTTGTTAGTAGCAGCCTGAAGGCAGTATTTGTGTTGCTGGTTGATGGCAATATTACATAAGACTTAAACATGAGTTACAAAATATGAGTTGGTGGTACATCTATAGGACTCCGGACTCTTCGGCGAAATAAGGCGTGATGTTATGTTAATTACAACGTAAATATATCTTCTTCTTTTTCCCTAACTTATTATAAATAGTTAAACTTCCATGTAACAAGGCTAGGTCTACTGCTAGATCCACTCTCTGGTCTACTAGGTAAAGAGAAATTACTAAAGGAAAAACTACACAATCTGTGTGGTGCTTTTGTCAAAAGACCATTTCAGATACCAATCTACACGACGTCTTCATATGATCTGACCAATATCATGTCAGGACTTTAAAAACTTTTCAAAAATAAAAGTCAACCGACTTCTGGAAATGTATTACTTGCTATACTTTGGATATGTATTTTAATTTTTTGTCACCGCTTGGGGATAAAACAATGCATATTTATGCAATAGCAGTAATCGCGGTTGATTTGCTGTAATTTTTTGAAGAGTTCCGTTGTCTGTCTCCGAAACGCATCATCAGATCTATGAAATTTTTATGGGACCATTTCGAAATAAACCCCTTTCGAACAAAAAAAAAAGGTTTTGCAAATCCGTCTATACATATATGGCGGAGTTATGCCCGAACATACATTAAAAAATAAATAAATATAAGCATGTCGAATTGATAACCTCCTTCTTTTTGAAGTCGGTTAAAAATAGACTGAACAGCCGACCTCATCTAATTTAAAAAATATGACTGACGTATATAAGTGTTTGTACAACCCTACTTACTTACAGAAATAAAATCAATTATTATCATTTAAAGTACCATGACATGTGCTCAATCAGGGATCGACCCTAGGACCCATGCTCAGCAGTTCTTGTTTCACTTGAAACCTCGAGATGAACTTGGCAGCATAATAGCAAGAACATAGACACCTCTGCCTACACCATTGGTAAATATAGGCGTAATTTTATTTTACGTTACATGTCTTGGTTATTACTGAAACTCATCATCATCTGCCTAGACTTTTCCCAACTTGGGGTTGGCTTTCAGTCTAACCGGATGTAGCGAAATAGCAGTACATGGACTGACTGCTTAGCTGACCTCCATAACCGAGTAAATGACCCCTCCTCTGGTAAGACTGGCTGTCAGAATTTCGGGCTTCTGACGACCCGTAACGACTGTCAAAGATCTACAAATGACAGCCGGGATTTTGCTTTCCGAGGCACGGAGGGGTCTTGATATATAAAAATGGTCACCCATCCACGGACCAACCGCAGCCAGCGTAGCTTAACCAGATCGATTGACCCGTTAATTACCGAGACTACTATCAATATAATATTGGTTTACCATAACGATTACAAACATCTGTCTGTATCTATAAAACCAGTGAATGTTTTTTAATGACACGATTATCGATTAATTGTTCGATTTGTACATAGATAGATAGATAGATAGATAAAACCTTTATTTAGTACACACAAAAGACATACACTACACACAAAAAGAAACAATTAAATGATAACAAATAACACGAATTAAAATAATAAAAAAATAAATAAAAAACAAGGTGCCCATTACATCTACAAAAAGAAAAACATACTTAGGTGCTTGAAATATGGTGACACTATTACATCATTCCATTCAAATTACAAGGTGCGGTGTGCGTCTCAAGGTTGCACCAAATGGGAGTCCAGCTCAGCATGTGTCAGGCAAATATACCTGACGCTGATATTCTGCTGGATCCCTGCAGTGACATACGGACGTACAGTAGACCAGATAAATTGGTGTTAAGACAATGTGTTATGTGCGGAGTGAAATTATGTAAGTTTACCCACAACTTACGAGTAAATTATGGGTCATACAGCAAAGTGTACTATTAGGAAAAGTTCTTGTTCTTTGATTGTGTTGTCTGTGTTTTATTGCTTGATTGTATAAAAAGTTAGGTAATGTATTAATGAATAATCTTAAAAAAATATAATTATAGTGGCGTAGGTGTAGGTATATAAAATAAACTATTTGGGTAGACTAGATAATAATAATAATTCATTGATGTTTAATAATAATCTAGGTACGTCCAAGTTAAACTGATGACATTAGTTTTGCGGTCAATGAAACATAAACAAGCAGATTACGTTTTATCCGTGTAACAATCACGCCTATATGCTACGAAGAGATAAGCAGGATACAATTATCTACACCCATGTAGGTATCGCAAGTTAATTTACGAGGCGAGATTGTTGCCTTCAATCTGGTGCATTCCTGGCTGCTGGTTGCTACTGGAAAAGGTGGGAATATCCTACTGGCCGAACTCAATAATACTGGCTGATAAGAAAATTTAAACCTCCGATAAGCTGTCGCAGACGAATGCCCGCGAAAGATTAGCAACCTAACAATTTGGCCAACCAAGTCGTAGAACCAATAGGCGTTGAGACGTTTGAGCGAGACATTTGAGTGAATATGACGTACTCCCAGTACGTCATGCTCACTCAAATGTCTCGCTGGTGGTGGCGCGTGCGTCTGCACTCGCTCAGAGTCTACTGTGATAGCTACGCTCGCTCTTGACAAATGTAAATGCACTCGGCTCAGTGATGTCCAAGATGAGCTCGCTTTGCTCGCTCTATATAAGGCGGTGATTTCTTGCAAACGCTTAAAAAGGTAGTTTTTTAAACCAGTGTATCCTTTAACCGTAAATAATTTTGAAAGCAAAAAAAAAAATATATGATATTTTCAAGTCTTTGTTGCATAGAGTGATAGAACTCAAAACATAATGAAACATACACACACACATAACACACAAACAAACAACACACACATACAACACACACACACACACACACATTAAACATATTTTAATGCATCAAAAAATTCATCAAAGTCACCTCTTAATTATCTTTAAAACTAGTATATTCCCTTCAATAACAATTATAATTATAATTAAAAATATACCATAAAATTTCAAATGCCAAACTGCATCCAGTGATGGATTATTATTTATTATTAAATAGTTAATATCTGATTTTATACGATTTAATTTGCATTTTTATGACAATGCTTGCTCATTTATTATTCGAATTTATTACAACAGATTTTAACCCGTATTGGATTGCAATAAGAACTATTATCACTTATAACGACATTATTTAATGTTACCAGGGCTTTAAGTGATTGGTCTTCTTGTGAGTAAGCGCATTCTGCTCGTTCATGACAAAAGTGGGCTCGCTTCGCTCGCGCTTCTATTTTGTAAGCGCACTCCACTCGGCTCGAAACAAGTTTTCACAGTTCTAACCTAACCTGCCTAACTGAGGAAAGTATAAGCTATATATTAAATCGTGTTTTGAGCTAGTTGATGACGTTATAATAGCTTCCTGCCACTGATATTTACTTAGCTAGTGTAGGTACGAATAGATGTTTACACCAGCTAAAAAATAAAAACGACAAAAAAAAATCACCCTCTTTCAAAAAACACTACAAAGTGAAAAATAACTTTAATTTCGGAATTCATTGGCAAAAAAGCGAAAATACAAAGACACCGAAATTATTTTTAATTTTTATTGTAAGTATTGATTTTTTGGAAGTCAGTAGTTTTTATTTTTGTAATCACAATCTTTAAGTGATAAAGTAAAGCAAACCCACAGCACAACTTTTAAGCCGTCCGTCCTCGATACAGCATTACGTCAATGCCACCTCTGACTTCTGGTATCTTGGTATCGACTCGCACGTTTCATTTAGCTACTTCTGTCCAACATATACACGTGCTAAAAAAAAAAAACATATGCATGTGTGACGGGGTCGTGTAGATATCAAAAGGCCTAGGCCAGTGAGAATCGTTTTGAATCACAATCCAGAAAATCCTTGAGCAGACGATTTTTCGAACAAGCCAAAATCGGTTGGCTATTTTTACTATTGCTTTTACTTTTAATTGTTTTTTTTGTCGTTGACTATTTTATTATTAATCTAAGTATGGCGATGTCAAGTATCGAATAAATATATTGAAAGAAATACAATATGCGTATTTCCTATTGGTTTTCCTTATCATAAGTCAATCCGATACATTTTTTAGTTTATATCGTCATTATCAGAGATAAAATGTTGCTTCGTCTAGACAGGAAAGGTGACAGAAGACTCAGGA
Source organism: Antitype chi (assembly GCA_947359405.1). NCBI lineage: Eukaryota > Metazoa > Arthropoda > Insecta > Lepidoptera > Noctuidae > Antitype > Antitype chi. The sequence goes on from OX375836.1 coordinate 8,102,392, forward strand.
AAGGTGAAAACTCATTCAAGAATTGTTATTTTCTTTGGGATTTTTTTCTAGCGATTACATTCACGTAAATAGTTGAACCCCAACGCCTCCACCACAAACGTACAGCGCAGACAAGAAAATGCTAGAGCAGTTTTTCATTGGTAAATTGAAAATGAGCTAAATCAGAATTAAAATAGAGTTCAAAATTGTGGTTCATGTGGATATGCAGAATAAGAGAATTAGCTGGCGGTCTTATCGTGAAATCTTAGGTGAAGTTACCTGCTCACAATAAATCTCTACCGAATATTATCGGCTGGTGTATTTGCGTATAAGTGTATAGTCCTCCAGACCATATTTCGGCCATGGCAGCCAATCTCAACAGAGAGTAGCCTTTGGCACGAGAGATATTATAGTGCACAAGTGTGTGCGTAGACACAGGTGCACTTGCTCTTCCCTCACTCTCATAGTCTGATGGGACGGCAATCTGACGCGAGGGGAGAGAGATCAGGCGCAGGACCAACGGTTTAACGTGCTTTCCGAGGTTCGGTGGTATCACACCACCAACTTCTAAACGTATCACACCGCCAACTTCCAAACGTATCACACCGCCAACTTCCAAACGTCTCACACCGCCAACTTCCAAACGTATCACACCGCCAACTTCCAAACGTATCACACCGCCAACTTCCAAACGTATCACACTGCCAACTTCCAAACGTATCACACCGCCAACTTCCAAACGTATCACACCGCCAACTTCCAAACGTATCACACTGCCAACTTCCAAACGTATCACACCGCCAACTTCCAAACGTATCACACCGCCAACTTCCAAACGTATCACACCGCCAACTTCCAAACGTATCACACCGCCAACTTCCAAACGTATCACACCGCCAACTTCCAAAAGTATCACACCGCCAACTTCCAAACGTATCACACCGCCAACTTCCAAACGTATCACACCACCACCTTCAAAACGTATCACACCACCTTCCAAACGTATCACACCGCCAACTTCCAAACGTATCACACCGCCAACTTCCAAACGTATCACACCGCCAACTTCCAAACGTATCACACCGCCAACTTCCAAACGTATCACACCGCCAACTTCCAAACGTATCACACCGCCAAACGTATCATCTGCCTATTTCCAAACGTATCACACCGCCAACTTCCAAACGTATCACACCGCCAAACGTATCATCTGCCTATTTCCAAACGTATCACACCGCCAACTTCCAAACGCCCGGAGTTTGTTGTTACTAAGAAGCGTATAAGTGTAAAATCTGCCCATAATTTTCCCACTGATGGGACACAGGAGCGACAGACCATTGATGGCGACTTCTGGCCACTGTGTCTTGGAAATCAGGTGGTACAGCTATAGCTATACATTTCCAGTATAAGCTGATCTCGCATTGTATGGGATTTCCTTAAAGTGCGAGATCAGCGTAAACTGCAAATATATAGCTTGATGGGTAGCCGTGTGTACATACACCTAGGCTCGCTTACACGAAAAATCACAAAGTGCTAAACATATTGAAAATATAACCTATAACTCAGTCATCTTCAAACGATTGATAGAAATATTTAGATGTTTTAAATTCGTTTAGCGGTAAACGTTTTTAGTGATTTGTGGTGCAAGCTTTAGCATAACATGCATAACCAGCCAATAATGTTCCCACTGCTGGGATACAGGCCTCCTCTTTGTGAGAGGGAGAGAGCTGTAATCTACCATGCGTGGGCGCAGTGCAGGTTGGTAGAGTTTGCGTATGCTTGCGCATATTTTCACTCAAAGTTTGGCTGCTTCGTCTACACTGACCCTAATTCACTCTAACTGATTTTTATGTTTGTATCAATTTGGGTTGCACATTATTGCTGATAAGTTATCTAGACAACTGGGTGGCGTAAAATCGCTGTTTTTTTGCAGCCAAAAAATATATTTTTATTTACATACATTACATAAACTCACCCATAATCGAGTCTAATACCTTTAAACGAGCAATTCTTGTATAAATGAATATATATTTAGTCTGCCTCTCGGAAGCGGCTCGAACGATTTTCATGAAATTTAGTATACAGGGGGTTTCGGGGGCTATAAATCGATCTGGCTAGGTTTCATTTTTAGAAAACGAAAAAAATATAAATACCGAGCTCAGCTCGGTCATCCAGATATTACATTATATTTTGAATGTGTGAATGTTTGTTTATTACGCTTTTACAACAAAACGGTTAAACGAATTTAGATGGAATTTGACACAAGGGTACACCATGATCTGGATTTGGATAAAGGATTCAGCTATTCCCACGAGATCGAGACTTGTGCTTGGGCTTGTGCTTGTGTGACTTGTGCTTGTGCTTTGTGATGCTGAGATGGTAACCCTTTCGGTATGGGCACGCTCAGCACAATTTTACTGCAATTTTATTGTTATGTTTATGGTTCTCTTTCTTTTTTTATATGTTTGTTGCTGTTGTGTTGTGTCTGTGTCGAATAAATGTTTTCTATTCTATTCTTTCTAGTGTCCGACCGAAACAGGATTTTCAGCCGAAACCGAAACCGAAACCGAACCTTCGGTCTTGGTCCCAGTTTCGGCCGAAACCGAAACCGAAACTTATTTGAATTTTTAAAGCATGTTAAATCTATTGTATTTTTACGCATTTATAGAAGAAAATAAAACATATTTGTCAAACTTTTTCAAAAATCAACATTAATTACTTATGTTTACAATAGTCTTAATAATTAGATAACTTGTGTTGTTATTTTCTACTGAGATCTAGTATTTCATTTAGTATTTAAAGAATTATCTTACCATTATAATTAATTATCAGTGATAATTAATATTTACCAGTCTCAAAAAAGATGACTATTTTGTACGACAATCAAGTACTTTTTCACTTCTCATGCTCTAAAAGTACGCCAATATAGCCCTACGAAGCGGGACTAAAGTGACCACTTTAGTCTCTAGGGAGTGAAAAGTAATTAGGTTTTTTAATTTCCTTGATGTGACATAGACAAACTCAAACAGCCAGTAAATATACTATTATTTGTGGAGTGTGAACCATCTTCATTGCGAAAATGTTGAGAGTTTTAGTTCCATAGTTTTTCCGCAAAGAAGGTGGTGCCAAGTGTTTTAAATTGTTAATCTGTGACTGGTTTAGAAGAAAAACTGACCGCGAAAATTTCAGAATTTTTGTCGAGTGTAAATTTGTTCGGTTTTAAATAAATTTATTAAGAATGTCCAGTGACAGTGAAGAGTTTGACGTCGAGCAAAGAGCAAAAGACATAATAGATATTGTGTTTTTTTTTATTAAGTAAAATTTATTAAATGTTTTTCTACTAATTTGACTATTTTTGTCGCACTTAAAGTGAAAAGTATAGTTTGCACCTTGAGACCAACGCTAACTTAATATACCCTCGGTTTCATTGACTCCCTCACACGCTCGGGAGTCAAACCACCTCTGGTATATTATGGCTTCGTCTGTCCCTCGATATAAAATATACTATTACCTAATAATGTTTGCGCGAGAAAAACCTCAAATCATCACGATCGCGCCGGCTAGCGAACTCAACTGGCAATCACGTTCACTCACTCACTTGAAGTTAGCCGAATGATGCGCGACAATTCACGAACACCTAGTTTCGGCGGGACCGAAGGTTCGGCCAATTATTGGCCGAAACCGAAACTGTGGCCGAAACTAGATTTTTTGGCCGAAACTAGCCGAAACCGAAACCGAAACCGAAACTTCGGTCAGTCCTTAATTCTTTCTATTCTAAACCGCGGGGTGCAGCTATATAACTACTATATACTATGCAGGCTAGATTGAACACATGACTTTATAACTCGTCTGGTGGTTTTGAGTATTTTGTAAATGGCTGACTAAAACCTACCCGTGTTTCCTCAGTTGCTTGTGTGCCAGGGGCCACGGTATCTCTTTCAAACAACCCGCACCCCTGGCAGGCATCGGCCCTGGCAGGCCTCTTCAGTTGGTGCTGACATCTCTTTGAGGCGCGCGTGGAACACAACGCACCGTCAACCCGGGCTTGGTCCTTACCGGACAGCGAGCTACCCATTACTAGGCACCCTTTGGGTTGGGAACCCTAAAAAGTGACTCGCCCATTATACGGAAAGAAAGACTTACTGTTATTAGACGATTCGTGAAGACCTAATAAAAAGGTAGCTCGGGCAAAATGGAGCTCATAATGAGCTATTTGTTCTGATTTACCGGAAAATATACGAGATAATAGTACCTACTGACTGTGGTTAAGCTTATGGATAGTTGTACTGAGGTATGAATGAGCTTTTTTACAATGAAAATTGTAGGGTAGTTCCCTACAATTATTTTTTTACCCCTGGCAGGGGGACCAACGACTTGACGTGCTTTCCGGAGCACGGAGAGGTGTCGGTATGTGAAGATGGTCGCGGCATGCGTAGCTTAGCGAAAAATAATAATGATAATCATTTCTTATTGAGCACTAGCTGTGCCCACGACTTCGTCCGCGTGGAATTTAACAAAAAAGTATAAATGAATGAAAATAAATAAAATTTCTAAAATAAAAGTAGCCTAAGTTACTCTTTATTACATCAGCTATGTGCCAGTGAAAATCCTGTCAAAATCGTTCCAGCCGTTTCAGAGATTAGCCGGAATAAACAGACAGACAAAAAATTTAAAAAAAATGTTTTGGTTTATGTACTGTGTATACATCCATATGCATTTAGTAAAAAGCGGTTATTTTAATATTACAAACAGGCACTACAATTTTATTTATCTGTATGTATGTATGTTTAGATATGAATGTATGAAGTGCGCAATCACGTGCAAAACTACGTGCTAGGCAGTTATTTTTTTCCTTATTATAAATTCTTTTAATTAGTGTCTTTGCCCGAATGTTTGATAACACTGCCCGAATGTTTGATAACACGATTTTGTGTTCTTAGTAATAAAATTACAACATCAACTGTTTTATTTTAAGATTTACTGCTTCAATAATACCATGATCAGGATCAATTGGACCACAGATTATAATGCCAGCAGTTTTATTAACTGGCCTAACTGAATGCCTAGACCAATTGTTATTTTATCGGCAACTAGTTGCTGTTGCCCGCGGCTTCACCTGTGTGGAGGTTGAAAATTATCCCAAGGGAACGTACTACCGGGATGAAACTATTATATGTGTTAATCCAGGTTATAAACTATCTGTGTATCAAATTTCATGCAAATCCGTTCAGCCATTTTTGCGTGATTGAGTAACAAACATCCAAACATCTTCACAAACTTTCACATTTATAATATCAATAGGTTAACGATGAAAAAAAGTAAAAAAACTTTTAAAACACTACAAAGTGAAAAATAACTTTAATTTCGGAAGTCGGTGACTTTGTATATGTATTTAAATTTTTTGTTACCGCCTTCCGAAATTAAAGTTATTTTTCCCTTTTTAGTTATAGTAGGTCTACTCCACACCAATTCGAAATTTCATCATCCTTGGGGTCAAAACGATGCATATTTATGCGATAGCAGCAATCACGGTTGATTTGCTGTATTTTTTGAAGAGTTCCGTTGTCTGTCCCCGAAACGCATCATCAGATCTATATGAAATTTAAATGGGACCATTTCGGAATAAACCCCTTTTGAATTTTGAAAATCCGTCTATATATGACGGAGTTATGCCCGAACTTCCTACCACTCCTAACCGTTAAAGAGTTGTACCTTCGTTCATCAGCTCAGCATCATGAGATGATGATGACCATTCGCAAATGTCTGAATAGCTTTAGAAAAACATTGTTAATACCTACAACATTTGAGGGTGGCCCTCGATTTCCCTAGGATTCCATCATCAGATCCTGTCTTGGTGCAAATGAACCTCAGTCTCAAAATTCTTTTTTGAATAAAAAAAGAATTTTGAGAATCGGTCCACAAATGGGGAGAAATCGGTGAACATAGATTAAAAAAATACATACAGTCGAACATAGAACCTCTTCCTTTTGAAGTCGGTTAAAAATAACTGAATGGGACCGTTAAGGTGGAAGCGCCAGGGTAGCCCGCGAAATTCAAATTTTGTTACGTTTTTTGCAATTTGCAGGTCAGTATCAGGTTGTATGGTGATCTAAATATGATTCGCGATCGTATCAAATAAGGCTTTTCAGAATCATAATCATTAGAATCAGCAATACAACTCCATAAGTTAGAATTGCCCTCAAATGTCATAATTTCATGAAATAGTCATTCTTTAGAGTAATATGAACTCATAGAGATGTATTGCTGATTCTAATGATTATGATTCTGTAAAGCCATATTTGATACGGTCGCGAATCATATTTAGATCACCATACAACCTGACAGTGACCTGGAAATTGCAAAAAACGTAACAAAATTTGAATTTCGCGGGCTACCTTGGCGCTTCCACCTTAAAAGATATTTTTAATAGTTTACAGCACCCTTATTGCGTAGCACGCTATCAAATAGAATCTGAATAATTTTCAAGAATATAGGAGTTTAAGTAAGTGTAGCGAAGTTCTTTGGCCTCCAAAGCGTAGCATTGTCTACGAAAGCGTAGCGAAGTTGGTAGTCTCCATAGCGTAGCGAAGCTTACGAAAGTATAGCAAAATTCATAGCCTCCAATGCGTAGCGTTGTCTACGAAAGCGTAGCGAAGTTCGTAGCTTGCAGAGCGTAGCGTTGTCTACGAAAAAGTAGCCAAGCTCGTAGTCTCAAAGCGTAGTGTAGACTACGGAAGCATAGCGAAGTTTGTAGCCTCAAAGGCATAATTATACATATAGTCTATGCAGCATCGTGAAAGAAAAGCGCAGCTCACTTATCTAACATGCCCCTCTATTTATAGAAGGAAAGATAAAGAAATGTTTTTAAAAGAGCTTCTTTAAACAAAATAAACTGATAGCATTTCGTTCATTTTTTTTTTGACTTATCAGTCACATGTAAGCTGCCTGATCTCTTGGAATAACATTTACTTTGCAATGATTAATCTACGTACAGTAGGTATGGGTAATATCGCTTTTACACTATACAAATCGTATCTATGTATCGATTTAGAATATCGGATATCGTATCTATATATTTCAATACCTATATATTGGCTGAATCTGTGTGGAATAGTCTTGTGTAGTTCGTGAACGATGAACGAATAGGAACTGTTTCTTTGCACTGTACTAAAAGAAACGTTTCCGAATGCCGACTTGTAATCGGTCTATTCGTTCTAATAGCTCCTCGTACATTTACAAAGAGCCATACTGTATATCCGAATGAGAACGAGAATGACAGCGACTGATTTGGCTGATACGATTTCAATGAGACTTTTTTGTTCTGTGATCTATGGAAGTACTGACTGAGAGCGAAGACCGAATAGAGCCAATATAACTAATAGAATGAACTAGTTCACTGACCGAAATGAGCTAGTACGGAGTGATCTTAAAAATGACCGAGCAGGCACAAGACTAGTGTGGAAATCGGAAACAAAAGTGGTACAGTGATTTTTAGGTTTCCGTTTTGTTCGATTCATGTACCTACATCATTGTATTTTATGTGTAACTGTATACTCGAAATCAGTGAATGTATTTTTTGGTAGTGTTGATATTATGGCACTGAAATGAAATTAGTAATACAGTCGTTTCGGTTTTTTAGATTTATATTTTTATCAATTATTTTATCAGTGAATTGAAATTTCCTTCATACTTTTCTCAGACTGCATTACTAATAAGTGAATAAAGAAATTCGAATATCCGAATGCGATACGATATAGGTATAGTGTGTTGTTCTGCGACTCATCGCGCTATATTCTCTAGAGGTACGCGGATACCTGATATATAGATTCAGTCCCGATATTATTACTCTCTTCTATGGATTCAAACGTCCTATATATAGGTATTGTATATTGTGCCGATACATAGATATTGTATCTATATACGATTTGTACCGCCCACTCCTAACGTATAGTTAAGTAGACAGCACGTCAATGGTAACACAACTGTTTTAAGCTGGCCTCTTATTCTATTGAAACTCCACACTAAGCTAGGCCAGCTCAAGGTCTAAGTGTTACCGACGCCAACGTGCGTTCGACACTGGAAGGTGGCGGTGTGATACCCCCGTACGAAAAACATGCTAAGCTGTTGGTCCAGCTCCTCATCTCTCTCCTCTCTCCTGTCGTGTCGGATTGCTGTCCCATCGTACTATGAGAGTTAGGGAAGGGAGAGTGTGTCTGTGTCTGAGCACATACTAGTGCACTATAGTATTTCCCTCGTCGAAAACTGGTCACCGTTAAGTTTGACCAATATGGCCGAAATGCGTTCTAGAGGACTATACATAACAAAAACCTGCAGTATCAGTTTTACAAGTCGTAGGTCTTGGGTTTGCTTGAAGGGTTCGTAGTTAGGCATCAACAGCGGGTCGATCATTCGTTTAGCTACGCTTGCCGAAGTCAGTCTGTGGATAGGTGACCATCCATTACGTATTGAGTTTAAGATCACTCCGTGCTTGAGAAAGCGCATGACAGGCATGGTCCCGGCTGTAATTCGAAGATGTTTAACAGTCATTACGGGTAGCTAGAAGTCTGGAAATAACTGAGACTGGTAGTTAACCAGTCTTACCAAGGCGGCATCGTGTTAAGGATTCTACAAACTGGCGCAACGCGATAGCGCGACCCGACCTTCGCGTCATGCTTTTTTTATATTACTAAATGGGCCTGCTCTTGACCTCGATCACGCCTGATGGAATGCGATTGATGAGGTCTATGATGGATCGAGTGTGCCCAGAAGATGTCTGTTTACTCTTGTTTTGAAGGTAGACGGGTTAAATGTGGATGGGAACACAGACGCAGGCAGAGAGTTCCACACTTTGGCTGTGCGCATAATAAATGTGGAGGAGTAGCGCTGAGTACGACTGATCGGGATATCAACCAAGTGCGGATGGTACCCTGCAGTGCGTCTGGGAGTCCAGTAGTAAAAGGGCGATGGTGGGATCAGGTCGTGGAGCTCCTGCGCATATTCTCCAAAGTACAGTCTGTAGAAGACCGACACACAAACAACATTACGCCGATGAGCCAAGCTATGAAGCTTAGCCACCAACGTTTCGTCGCCTATGAGCCTTTTTGCTCTGCGTTCCACCGAGTCAAGGGCAGCAAGCTGGTATTTTGCTGAGCCATCCCATAAGTGGCTGCATTACTCCATACAAGAACGCACTTAAGCTTTATACAGGCTCAAAAAGCTGTCCAGATGTGAAGTATCGCTAGTTTGCACGAGCCTTTAGTCAGTAACTGGGTTGCGGATCAGACAGGCAGTCATTCCATATAAAGTACTTGTATTCAGGTGCATCAGGTTACACTGGAAGCCGACCACAACAAAGTTATAGAAAGGCAAATGATGAGGTCATGGTTCGCCTATGATAATATTTACACATTGAAAAGATCTAGAATAATTTTGTTATCATTTCTCCAGTTTGAATGTAATATTGTTTTGATAAAATATATGACATGTTGTACTCCACGTATGTGCTTGCGTAGGTACTTAGTGTATTATATATATTTATTTATTTATTCAGATATCAAAGATCCATTGGGTTAGTAACAATAGTCTTAACCTATGTTAGTACTTAACAGACAGTGTGCAGGTGACAATAGTGACCTCACCAAAGGGCTGTCATGTCTCCCGTCTATAGCGCGTAGAATGCTGTAGGGGCTGCCACGGAGTCTGTTTAGCAGCGAGGCTGCTCTCTCTCGCCGCCGCCGTACAGCATTGAAGCCGTTAGTACGTGCCTCAGCGAACATAGATGACGCGCTACATCATGTAGTGGTAAATTTAAAGACGTCGGTATTTTCTCTAGTATTAATAGAATATCATTCATGGATACTTTTATCGATGAGGTAACTTTAGTTCGTACATTCGCGTTCCTAGCCATTTCCCAGCTATGTGTTTTTTTTTCAACAATGCAATCGTGGCGTGCCCAGCACTGGGTTGCGACAATCGCATTCTCCATGTCGCCATGAGATCCCGCCGGAGCTCTACCCGCTGTGCCGCGATTTCTTGCGGCGGCGGAGTTGCGCTCCGGCGTTTTGCCTCCCCACGCCACTCCCAAGTGTGCGTGAGGACCTTTGCTTCCAGATCCCATGGCGGCAATCCGGCAAAGAGGCCCGCCTCCTCACCGGAGATCGTGCGGTATCCCCGGACCATCCGGATGGCCATGACCCTACTATGTTGGGGTCGGGTCCCTTTATAACCGTAAGCAGCTGAATACCACTGAGGTTGAAAATTATCTCACAGGAACGTACAATCGGGATAAAAAGTATCCTATGTGCTATTCCAGGTTACAAACTATCTGTGTGCTTCTTTCTCGCCGGCTGGTCGACACTTCACGTGACCAGAGGGCTGGGTAATTTTTTGGCCAAAGAATTAACATTGCCATTCAACGTGGCAATGCTGCCAGTCTTCTGGGCACGTTTCCTGATGACAGCGATGCGGACGAATACTCCGACGCCTAAGTGTCCTTTTGTTTTTATTTGTTTAGTTAGTTAGTTTATATTTTTTATTCTTATTCAATAAAGTGGGTAATCTGTGTGCCAAATTTCATCCAAATCTATTCAGCTTTTTTTGCATGATTGACTAACAAACATCCAAACTTCTAAACATTTAAATATCCAAACATCTAAACATACCAACTTTCACATTTAATATATTAGTAGGATGAAGCGAATGTCTTTCTAAGCCAAACTTAAGTGGCAGTGCCCACTGCTCGGAGAACAGATAGCTGATGGGGCTGAAAGGTTCTGAAGTGGCGACCGCGTACTGGCAGACGTAGAGCTGGAAAGCCTCCCACAAGGTGGACCGATGAACTTGTGAAGGCCGCAGGAATCCGCTGGATGCGGGAGGCACAGAACCGGTCGAAATGGCGGAGTTTGGGGGAGGCCTATGTCCAGCAGTCGACGTCTTTTGGCTGAAATAATGATGACGATGACTGTTTATCTGACCTCAACAACCCTGTTACTAGGTAATACGATACCCTCATCATGATGTCGTCATCAACACAATAAATATTAGCTAAAAAAAAAGTAAATTCAAAAACCCCTACTTAGGTATGCTGTCGGGTTTTTTGATTCTTTAAAGAAGTATCCTTTTTTATTTTAAACGAATATATAAGAACCTTATCACCGCTTTATTCAAAGATTTGGAAATTTTGGTGAGAATGTTTGCTAACAACTTTAAACCTGTTATAGATCCTAAACGGTCTTTCAAAATTAAAAATGTTTTCAAACCCTAAAAATTATTTTTAAAGACATATTCAAGGATTCTACTTACATCTTTCTCTTTCACAATACGGCGTCTGCTTGTCGCCATATTGAACTTTGATTACTGTCATGTCTTCAGTGACAAATTGAAAAGGACCTCATTCTCAGTAGCAATGCTTGCGACCACTATAACAACGAGGCAAACTAAAACCTTCCATAACACAGAGGGTCCAACACAAATGACAACGTAAAAGTTATGTTATTAAGAGTGATTTCTGAATCGAGAATACAATTGAACTATGTTTAATATTTTGGTAAAAAATTCGACAAGCAGAATGTGTATCATCCTTAAGACAAAACTCACTACAAAGTGAAAAATAACTTTAATTTCGGAAGTCAGTGACTTTGGATATCCAAAGTCACTCGGTCAGTCAGTCAAGTCAGTCGGTGATTGGTGACATAAAAATTTAAATACATATGTATTTAAATTTTTATATCACCAATCACCGACTTCCGAAATTATAGTTATTTTTCACTTTGTAGTGTTTTTTTGGAAGTCGGTTGTTTTTTTTTTTCTTCACTATTTGGTTATAGTACCTACCCCACACCAATTCGAAATGTCATCATCCTTGGGGTAAAAACAATGCATATTTATGCGATAACAGCAATCGCGGTTGATTTGCTGACATTTTTTGAAGCGTTCCGTTGTCTGTCTCCGAAACGCATCATCAGATTTATATGAAATCATCATCATCATTTTGGACTTTTGCAAATCCGTCTATATTTGACGGAGTTATGCTCGAACATCCTACCACTCCTAACCGTTAAAGAGTTGTACCTTCCTTCATCAGCTCAGCGTCATGAGATGATGATGACCATACGCAAATGTCTCAATAGCTTTAGAAAAACCTTGTTAATACGTATAACATTTGAGGGTTGCCCTCGATTTCCCTAGGATTCCATCATCAGATCCTCACTTGATGTCAACGGACCCACCTCAGGAGTATATTCTTTTGATTAAAAAAATAATTTTTAGAATCGGTTCACCCAGTCGACAGTACTGAGCTAACAAACATTAAAAAAAATAAAAAAATAAGTCGAATTGAGAACCTCCTCTTTTTTTTGAAGCCGGTTAAAAATAATATATGCGAAACTACAATTTCCATAGTAGTAATTGTAACCCAGTTTAGTAGTTGTGCTATTCTCTTCTACATTTCATCACCACTCCTATCAAACCGGTGAAAAAAACATCATTATCAAACCGGCTTATCCTAGAATCAAAAATTCGAAGCGTGACAACCACCAACCCGCACTGGGTCCTCGTGGTTGATTGTGGCCCACTCACAGAGATGAGGCACCCCGCACTGGGCCCGCCCGCGTGGTGGATTATGGCCCACTCCTTCGCACAGGGTTTGTATCCCAGCAATGGGAACATGATTACCTATGACTGATTATGATGAGTATTTCCAATTCAAAATTCATTCGTAACGTAACGCAAATTAAGTTTGAAGTTTCGCTTGCGAACACCGGCCCGTATTAGCTATTAGATACCTACAATAGCACGCTCGTGAAGTACCTAATCTAGGCCTACATCAGTCGCACAGGTGACCGTTAGGCCTACGACGCAGTCCACAGACAGACACACAAGCACATTTATAGCAAAAATAATTACATAATAATATTAACTATTATCAATACATTGCATTAAGTTTTGTACTCCAGATAACGTATTAAACAACTCGATGCGGTCGGGTCGAAACGTGCCGTGGTATAATTACTCCAGAGTCAAAACATAAATGTGGTTGGGACAGTTATAATAAAATTATAAAAAGTATTTTAGTGGTTGGGATAATTATTTTAATTATTAGTGTAGATTGAGTGGAAGTTTTAGTGGACAATGAACGTTATTTGTGTTTACTTGGATTTTAGTTTTACTGGAAAAGTGTAAGTATTTTTTTTTTTTAATTACAGTTGAGCAACAGAAGGTCCTTGGTAGGATTGTTATGGTCCTAAGGTCGAAAATACAACGAGATGATCATCTTTATATTTAAATAGTATAAAACGTCGTGTTTCTCGTCTGTCTGTATGACTACGTTGTTCTTCTAAACTACGCAACGGTTTTTATACGTTCTTCACAATTATTTAGAGAATATATTCTGAAAGGTTTATGTATTATTTCAATACATTAACGACTTGAAAATATACAAAAAAAAATTGAAGAGTCGCTAGTTCTGCAATAAATTTTAACACTTAAAATACTATAGTGCATAATAGCCCCGAGCACCCTTAACAAACATCTTTTTAACATAGACGCCACGGACAGCCCGCTTTGCAGGGGCTGCCTGGACGCCGAGGAATCAGCCGCCCACGTCATCCTGGAATGCCAGGCCGTGGCTTTTCAACGGGAAGAAATCCTCGGAACAGTGAGGTCGCTCCGCGAAGCCTGGGAAGCCCCCCGGAAGCTTCTGTGCTTTTGGGTGGAGCTAGGCTGGCTCTGTTAGCCAGAATCCCCACGCACAACGGATCGAATGGGAGTCTACGTGCGGAAAAGGGAGTCCCATAATCATTATTATTATAGTCCCAAGCACCACGTACCACCTGTTGAAAATCTCGCTCCTAGACATGAGTTGCTTTGGGCTACCTGGAAGTCTGACTAAATAAACTTCGAACTCAGGTAGGCCGAAGCAAAGAAAACCTGCTCAGGTGGAGATTCACTGATGACTCCGCCCTGGAGTGTTAATATGGTGCTGTCCCACAAACAATGAGGCATTTACTATCATTTCTTTTTCTTTTTCTTTTGGGTGGGAAATCATCAAATAACTTCTCCCGCTCTGGGTCGAGCGGGGGGCGTGTCAGACTTTTACTGACTAAAACCCACCCGTGTTCCCACAGTTGCCTCGGTGCCAGGGGCCGCGGTATCTCTTTCGAACAACCCGCACCCCTGGGGCATTTAATATCTTGTCCAGCGTGTCCTGTTGTCTACGTGCACGCTACAGGAGCTGATGGACGCTGCTGAAAGTGCCATGCTCGTAGCCAAATTCTGGGCTGACTGTATTTAGATTGCTATCGACGTGCTAAAAAGAAGAATGCCTCTGTGAATTATAATAGTCTTTTGGACGATGTGGAGTGCACTAGCAAGAAAGAGGTCGAGAGTTTGCAAATATCATGAAGAAACCGGCATTTCTTAGTATAAAACATTCGAACACAATGTGACATCCGCACCAACCCGCACTGGGTCGCATGGTGGATGACGGCCCACCCCCTCTCACAGAGAAGAGTACGGAGTCCCAACACTGGGAACATTATGGGCGGATTATAAAAAAAAAACTACCTTACTGCTACAAATAAACAATGTTAGTGCTATTTCTTGAACTTGGACTATTAATATAACATTATCTATTGTTTTTATTTGTGTTATTAAATAAATCAACGTTGACACTTTTAACTGTATCTATTCTATTACCTACTGTAAAAATAACTCGTTTATTAGTCAACTCGCACGAAGTTTATTTATTTAGGGGCGAATTAACATTTCCAGAAATGCATAATAGGCAAGTGATGATGATTTTAATGATTATAATTATTATAAAACGCCCCTACAATACAGTAGAAATTAATAGAAAAGTTAAAAAAAAAAAATAGTTTAAAAATATGTTTTTCGCAGGCTATAATATTGAGCTACTTTTTACATTCCAGAAATCCTAAAATAAGTCCGCCGTAACTAAGCTAGGATATCTCGAACAAATCATCAAATAACTTCTCTCGCTCTAGGTGAAGCAGGACTTTTACTGACTAAAAACCTACCCGTGTTCCTTCAGTTGCCTGTGTGGCAGGGGCCAAGGTATCTCTTTCAAAGAACCTGCACCCCTGGCAGGCATCGGCCTTTGCGGTCTCCACCAGTTGGTGCTGACATCTCTTTGAGGCGCGTGGAACACAACGCGCCGTCGACCTGGGCTTGGTCCTTACCGGACAGCGAGCTACCCATTACTCGCCGTCCGCAAGCCCGCGCCTGTGGTGGCCGGGAATCAGCCTTAGATTCCCGACGCCCAGGGCGTCTCCTGTGCGACTAGGGCCGTGAGGTCGCATATACTGCTTGTCCCTCACGTGCGCCGCCTCCCTCTTTGCGAACACTACTGCTTCGAGCAAAAGGGGTTAGGTAAAAACTGTGACCAATCGCGTACCTATTGCTTTGCTTCATCCAAGTACTTGACCATGTAGTATTTTTTGAACCCCAAAATAGGAATTATTTGAGGCTCACATATTACTTAGAGTGTTCAATAATGTTTTAGGTCCACAAAATGGATTAATTAGTTAAATAAGGTATATTTAATTGGGGCAAAAAACAATTTTACGTGCGTCACCAACGTCTGGATTTCACCTTGTATGAGGAAAAGCCACGTCAATAATAATGAGCCGATCTTATTTCCTTTTTTTTTTGCATTTATACCTTATATTTATTTATTACAGGCCACTAAAAATTGAGAAGTAATTTTATTGAACGTAAAGTTGTTTAAACCCGAGCTATTAAATCTACTGCGTTGTTCACCTTTTAATACAGATGTTCAGTGTGTTTATAATTATATACATACATACATAGATCAGCTTATAACATTTCCACTGCTGGGACACAGGGCCGTAGTAGGATGTCACATGTCTTCGAATTTCTTGGGTTTTTTTTTTGGTGGGAAATCATAAATTAACTTCTCTCTCTCTGGATGGAGCAGGAGGGCGTGTCCGACTTTTACTGACTAAAACCCACCCGTGTACCCTCAGTTGCCTGTGTGCCAGGGGCCGCGGTATCTCTTTCGAACAACCCGCACTCCTGGCAGGCATCGGCCATTGCGGACCCCATCAGTTGATGCTGACATCTCTTTGACGCGCGCGTGGAACACAACGCGCCGTCGACCCGGGCTTGGTCCTTACCGGACAGCGAGCTACCCATTACTCGCCATCCGCTAGCCCGCGCCTACGGTGGCCGGGAATCAGCCTGGAATTCCCGACACCCAGGGCGTCTCCTACGGCGGCTAGGGCCGGAGGGCGCATTTACTGCCTCTCCCTCACGTGCGCCGCCTCCCTCTTCGCGAGCATTACTGCTTCGCAGAAGTTGGTTTTTTTTTTGGGTGGGGAATCATCAAATAACTTCTCCCGCTCTGGGTGGAGCAGGAGGGCGTGTCAGACTTTTACTGACTAAAACCCACCCGTGTTCCCTCAGTTGCCTGTGTGCCAGGGGCCGCGGTATCTCGCAGAAGGTAGTTACAATTAAATCTACTAAATCAGGCCATAGCACCACGCCTTTTTTGCCCGAATGGTTCTGCAGAGGGATTCTATACCCACATTTCGCCATGTAATAGGGGACGACGGATGAGTGAACTTTACACCGTGTTCCTCATACCTCCATAAGGCAGCAGTGTACCTATGGTACGTACGCCCACACCTCGCCAGTTATGTTTTAGTTCCATGTAATACGGGGAGTACAGACCTATTACCTGCTACTGACAAATTTCAGTTAGAAAAACTCAATAAAACTTTGCCCGACTTGGGGATTGAACCTAGGAACTCGTGCTCAGCAGTAGGTAGCGCTTGCGATCACTAAACCAACGACGCAGTAAAAAATTAGGACACTTAGGAATAAAATACATTTGTACAGTCATTCAGTCATTGAATTAACAAAACAATACGTAGGTACCTCAAGTGAAAAGTGATTTATAAATCCAAGGTACAGGAAACAAAATATGTTTAATTTGTTATTATTATTTTTTTTTTTTTTCGGTTGTGGCTTCGCACGGTTTGTGCATTTAGCCAGTGTCAAGTAATTTTTCTTTTCGATCTAGTAAATGGCCCGATACCGGGCACGAAGTTACAAAACAGTCATAGTCGTCTTTAGTCAGTCAAGTCAAAGTTATTGTAAAGCGGTAGTAACTTTACAACAACCTAATATGAGTTTTTGGGGGGAACACGAAAAGTCCACGTTAGTCACTTATTTTCACCTTCACTACACTTGTGCACTCACATGTAACTAAATTGAATAATTCACTACCAAAATTATACAATTTAATTCGCTATTTCACTAAATTTCATGAAAATGAAAATTCGTGCGACATGTTCCAACCGTATCCCGCCAAAAACTCCTTTGTTATTATTATTATCATCTGGAATGTTTACTTCACATTTTGATAATTTATTTATCAAAGATACATTGTAAACTAATATTATAAAGTGGTTGTTTGTGAGTTTGTGAGGTTGTAGGGGGTAATCTCTGGATCTACTGAACCGATTTTGAAAATTCTTTTACTAATAGAAAGCCACGTTATTTGGGAGTGTCACATGCTATATATTAATCCGAAAAATATAAAGACTTTTCTGTGGTAGTCGGATTTACAAAGTAAGTCGGAGAAAAAACGGTCGAACGAAAACGTTTGTTACGAACGCTGCCTTAACAATGAGTGATATACAGGGTGATTGGAAGATGGGTGCAAAGCTTTAAGGTGAAGATAGTATAGACAATTTAGAACCATTTAAGCCATGGTTGTCTTAGACGAAGTCTTACCAATTTTTTTTTTTTTTTATTAAGTTTTAAAAGACGTATTGTACAAATTTTTTATTTTTTCTGAGCTTTAAATGTCTGTAAAAAAAATGTCTAATGACACAGAAGCCTAAAACATGTTTTGCTTGATTGCTTACACATTACTTTAATTAAATAAATAAAAAATGAATTCATTTATCATTCAATTTGGCCATAATTATGCAGTTTACATTAAACTTTGAGAATTTCCGAAAAAAAACTTAAAAATTTGGTTAAAAATATTTGGTAAGACTTCGTCTAAGACAACCATGGCTTAAATGGTTCTAAATTGTCTGTACTATCTTCGCCTTAAAGCTTTGCACCCATCTTCCAATCACCCTGTATAATTGAGTTTTAGAGAATAGTTGTAGATCTTGATAATACCTACAAAAACGTAAAGCGACAGCAATTATGTCTAACTTTTATGTTTAAGTCACAAAAAGTAGATTTTATATTTAACAAAAAAAAAAAATCGTTAGGTCATGTTTATTGGTCATATTATCAACAATAATTATGAATTCTTATCAAAATAAGTAAATTTATCGTCTCAAGTGTTTAAAACAAAAGACTTTTCTCTTTTACTGCATATAATTTGGACGAATGGTTAAAGAGATAATACGACATAGGTATGGAACCGCGACAGTGTTATCTATTGAGTGATATAAAAATATTTACCGCCCAACGAAGTGGGCACGGGTCAGCTAGTTAGATACATAAACTCATGATTTCTTCCCATGGGCTGAAAGTAAAGAACATTATCTACTGTAATCCTTACAAACTGATCCAGGATATTCCTTGGTAACGCAGCCTGCGAAATTGTTATTGTTTTACGTTTTTCGTTTATACTTTAGGACATTGTCATTCAATGGCGTTGCCATCATCATCTACGTATTGGGGTCGGATTCCAGTCTAACCGAATGCAGCTGAATACCAGTATCTTACATGGAGCGACAGCCTATCTAACCTCTTTAGAGGTATGAGGAACAGGGTGTAATGTTCACTCATACTCTATTGAAAAAGGAGGATCCTCCGACCAGACGGGTGTTGTGTCTGGTGGGCAACTGCCCGTCGTTTTTTTTTTTTTTTGTTGGGCATCTTGCAGTTGGCCTTGAGAGGCCGTGTCTGCTCAACCGGGCTTTCCTGGGGCTGCCATTAAGAAACTAATCAACGCCTCCAGCCAGGGCTTACAAACTAAATTTTACATACTAAGCGACTGTCTCAGCGTGCAGTCGCTTAGTATGTAAAATTTATGCACCCCCTGTGGGGTACGGACCTCGGCTCAAGGCGTCACTGATAGGGGGACAGCTATCGTTGGGGACAGGCTGGATCAAATTGGCATGATTATTATTAGACGGGGAATTTAAAGCTACTGGCTCAGCTGCGGCGCGGGCTGGCGCTTCAACGAGCAAGGGTCGGTCGGGGGCCCGACGTTTGATGTCGGGATGTTATATATATGTCAGTTTCGTGGTAAACTCTGACTGCGCGATGTAGAATTTCTGTGACGTCCAGACGCGTAGTTCGCATGTGGCATTGTAGATGGCGCCACATCACTTTTTGTGTCTCAAGATATTTGTTTCGAAGTGTTTTTCTGTAGGGCCGCTACACCTCCACAACCCAGTTACTGGGTAACACGATACCCTTTGGTAAGACTGTTTGTCAGACTTTACGGCTTCTCACGACCCGGAACTATTGTCAAAGATCCACAAATGACAGCCGGGACCAAAGGCTTAACGTGCATTCCGAGGTACGGAGTGGTCTTGGTATGTAAAGATGGTCACCCATCCACGGACCAACCGCGGCAAGCGTAGCTTAACCTGATCGATCGACCCGGCTGTTATTACTTAGCCAAGAGCCCCCCAGCTTACAGAGTTGTATTGATGATTTTAATGATTATTATTATGTAAATACATACGTGTTACGTAAAAGGCGGCTAAGGGACTTACCTTTTTTTTTTTTTTTTGGTGGGAAATCATCAAATAACTTCTCCCGCTCTGGGTGGAGCGGGAGGGCGTGTCAGACTTTTACTGACTAAAACCCACCCGTGTTCCCTCAGTTGCCTGTGTGCCAGGGGCCGCGGTATCTCTTTCGAACAACCCGCACCCCTGGCAGGCATCGGCCCTTGCGGACCCCACCCTTTGGTGCTGACATCTCTTTGAGGCGCGCGTGGAACACAACGCGCCGTCGACCCGGGCTTGGTCCTTACTGGACAGCGAGCTACCCATTACTCGCCGTCCGCAAGCCCGCGCCTACGGTGGCCGGGAATCAGCCTGGGAAGGGACTTACCCTTGGCACATGAGTAGACAAAAGGAACTTGGGTCTCCGCAAAGGGGTTTGCCCTATGTCAAGCAGTGGACGTATTTCGGCTGAAATGATGATATGTGTTTCAGTCACGAATCTTGTTTGAATCCATATCTGCAAATTGCAAAAGAATTTAAGAAAATTTGAATTTTCCGGGCTACGGATCCACCATAAAAACATTATTTAACCCGTCGCATGTCTAATTAGCAGACACAATAGAAATTCTATTGTTATCGGAACACATGGTGTACACTTGACACGCGAGGGCCACACAATATCATGTAATATGGAGCAACTTCAACTAGGCAATACGCCCCCCCGCCATCTCCGCTCCGGCCGGTTTCTCCCGCAAAAACGAGACGTAGATACACGTACAAACGAGATAGAAAGAAAATTGACGAAAATTTCCAAACCGATTGGATATTCGGCAACTAATGAAATATATGGAGTAATCAGAAGCAATATTCCCAACACATATCCGCAATAATTGCTCAAAAAATTTCCCGTATACAGGTGTTCTTACACGGGAACGTTTTTGAGCAATTATTGCTTGGCAACACTAATGGATCAATTAAGTGGAGCAATCTGGAGCAACAACAATAAAATGCGGAAATTGTTTCGGGAATATTGCTTCTGATTGCTCCATATATTTCACATTTCTCAATGTCGCGGCGGGGGCGGCGTATTGCCTAGTCTTTTTTAAGTTGCTCCATATTGCATGATATTGTGTGGCCGTATCTCTGGCAACAGGTTGCTACATGTTGCTATTGCCCTAAATTGCTGGATTTAGTCGTGGCGTCATAGGTGACGAGAATTGACCACGATGGAGTAATTTAGTTGCTCGCGTAAGCGTGAGCCACCTTTATATTTTTCAATCTACCGCCAGCCATAAATTGTTTAAAAATGAATTGTGGGTACATTTAGAATATTTAAACAAAGAATTGATTCATTTGTGTTAAAACTAGTGTTGTGAATTGACTATACTTATTTGATTTACGGTAAAATAGTAAAAGGTAATAATAGAATAGTGATGTGAGTTTATTATTTAGGAGTTCGTTTGTTGTTTTTTAATTAGATAGTGTTGTTATTGTGAGTTTAGAAAGTTACAACCCATGCAATAAATTAGGTAAGTAAACTTTAAAATTTTCTTACTAACTGTTATTGTGATTATTACAGTGGAATTATTACACAAATAATTAATTAGCTGAATTGATTGAGCTAAGTGCAAATTCAGAAAATAAAATATCTTCCTCTTTAAAATCCACTTCGTAAATTAATTCACAAATTAAATTATTAATAGTCGTTGATTTTTAAAGTACGTGCACATAACATAAATTCAATGGGTATTATAAAATAAAATGATAAACTATGCAAAAATGCTTAAGTAATTTATTGGTTTATGATCTACCTACCTATAAGTTTACAAGCGATTCACCCCTGCTTTGCTTTCGCACAGTTATTAATTACCACTTGACATATCATCCGTAAAGGGTGAAGGAAAACATCGTGAGGTAACTAACCGGAATGTCCTAGAACCAAAAATTCGAAGACATGTGACATCTACCAACCGGCCGCGGCTTTCCCCCGCGTGGAGGTCGAAGATTATCCCACAGGAACGTATTACCGGGATTAAAAGTATTCTATGTGTTAATCCAGGTTACGAACTATCTGTTTGCCAAATTTCATCCAAATCCGTACAGCCGTTTTTACGTGATTGAGTAACAAACATCCAAACATCTTCGCAAACTCTTACATTTATTATATTAGTAGTACGAGTATACTTACTCAGTGTAGTTTTTTATAGTCTTCTCATGCTGATCCATATCTAAAACTGGAATAACCTTGACCCCTGTCATACAGGATATCTAAGTTCAGGTGTCGAGACCTTATTGATGTAACGTGTACTAATGTTTGGAAATAAAATTACTAATACTATCTAATAGGTAAAAGAAAGAAAGAAAGAAAGAAAAAGTATTTATTGTGACTCGCTCAGGAAGATCACTTATGTACTATACTAAACACACAATCGTACAAAAATTATACAAAAACAAACATGGAAGTAAAAAAAAAAATAGAAAGTCCTGCACGAGGCCAAAAGGCTCCTACCTCAGCATGATGCTGCGACATTTAAAAAGTGTCGCAGCGCTGGTATTCTGATAGGGCCCGAGCGATGTGATGTCACGGGCAGTTTTTGTATAAATAAACTAGCTGACCCGACAGACGATGTCCTGTCTTAACTATGAATATTGAATTCGTAAATTTCTTTATTTTTTCTTTCATAAGAACCTTCTCCTGACAATAACAAACACAACAAAAAAATTATTAGCAAAATATTGGTCCAGCCGTTTACGTGTGATGCCGTGACCAAGGGAAATAGGTATTCATTTTTATATATGTATATAGATAATCATTATTAAAGATAGATGTAATATATACCAGGTATGTAGGTACTTTATTATTATAATAATTGTATAATACACATACCTAAACTTTCCGGAATCAAATCTCTAAATTACAGTGTTAGACCACATCAAAACCCGTTGCGTAGTTTCAAAGAAATCAGCAGTCATAGGTACAGACAGGCACAAAAAAGGACTTTGTTTTAAACTTTAAACTATTTATACGGATAGGTATGTCGTCCACAAAAAAGTAGATACATTTAATGACGTTAATTAAATTGAATTATAATCCATACCTAGCTACAATTAAAGTTTATTTTGCCGAACCCGGTAATTTTTTACTTACTGTGAAGAAGAATTATGGTATTGATGATACAAATAATAATTTAACATTACGTCAATTCCACGTAGGTACTGGCAAGCAGATTGCACCTTAATTAAGACACACACACACACATCAACTTCATCACAGCTTTTTCCCAACCTCATCCCCATTCCCTCAATTCCTAGTGTAGGGCAAAGTTTTTATAAAAAAAAAAACAAGACTTGGCTGTGAAACAATTTCAATTCAATTAGCGCCAGAAGTTAGGTGCGCTCTTAACGAATATAACACTTTATTAAGATTTATCTTAATATCGACACTACAATTATTTAAAATTTATTCGACTTGATAAATAATGTGTTAGTTATTGCTAATTTTTTAGCTTAAAATAATGCAGCTTAGTTTAAATTCTGACATTATCATTTAGTTTGGCAAAGATCTAGGTATTATAAATTATAAAATAGTGGTCATTAATTGCTGAGTGCAAAAAAATACAAAAAGATAGTTGTTAGGTAATTTATCTTATTTTTATGTTTTATACCTGCTCAGACTTCTTGAAGTTAATATGTAGGACATATTTTAGATTTCTGTTTCATGTTTTATTATATTTTTTTTATACTCAAGGGACATCTTGCAGGGTTACTTTTTTATTTGTCCAGCTGTATTTGTAAACTAGCTTATGCTAGCGGCTGCACGCACGTGTAGATCGGATTTTTAACCGACGAAAAACGGAGGAGGTTCTCAAGTCGACCCGTATATATTTTTTTAATGTATGACCACGCATAACTTTTTACAGAGTAGTCCGTTTTTGATAATTCTTTTTTTACTAGAAAGGGTATACCCCGAAGTTGGAATTTATAGATATGGGATAAATTTGGAAAAAAAATCTAACCCTAAGGGTAGGAAAATCTGGGATGATTGATTGTTCACTCACAGATTTTAATGCCGAGTTGTGTAATAAAATATCAAAAATTAAGCATGTAGTAATTAGTAAATTATAGCCACAATAAAATACAAAATAAAAACTTTTTAACAAAAAAAATTAACCACCGAGAAAACCTGAAAAGCAGAAAATATTTATTTTTTTGAGTTCGGAAGTCGGTGATTTTTGATTTCTGTATTATAATTTTATGTCACCGCCTTCCGAACTTCGGTATTACGGTTAAACAAAAAAAAAGGCTTATAACTTTTCGCTTTTCCGTTTTTTTCGGCGGTTTAATTTTTTTGTTAAAAGTTTTTATATCTCACGGGAATGTACTAGCGAGATAAAAAGTATCCACAAACTATCTGTTTGCCAAATTTCATCGGATCGGAATCGAAACGGGCGAATTGTCACTTTATAAAATATAATATTTTTTATAGTTACGCGACTCACACGAAGTTAATTTATTCGTAGGTGAATCGGCAATTCCAGAAATATGTATTAGACAAAAAACGTGCCGTTTTGAATAAAAAGTTAACGAAAAAGTACACTAACGTTTATTACATAAAATACAAAACTTGCCAGTTCGTGCGAATTGACTAATCAACCGGACGAAGTCACGTGCAGAGTCTAGAATATAATAAAAATAACTGGATCCAAATTTAAGTACTTAAATAGTTCCTAAACTAGTTTTGAACGATGATCGCATGTTATTTAATTATGTCAAGCAATTTCAAGCACCCATTAAGTCTAAATTGTTTGCTTTCATGTCTGGGAGCAACTTAAAAACTGATGCACGTATTAAATAAAATCAATATTCAAGTTTTTCTGCAATATTTGATTTACATAATTCCTTATTCGTTGGGCCTTATCAGAAGGCTTAAAGTCACCCAAAGGGCAATGGAGAGGGCTATGCTTGGAGTTTCCCTACGTGATTGAATCAGGAATGAAGTGATCCGCAGGAGAACCAAGGCAACTGACATAGTCCGAAGAATTGCCAATGCTCGCAGAACAGATGGCCGATGGGGCTGAAAGGTTTTGGAGTGGCGACCGCGTACTGGAAGACTTAAAGTTGGAAGGCCTCCCACATGGTGGACCGATGACCTTGTGAGGGCCGCAGGAGTCCGCTGGATATGGGAAGCACAAGACCGGTCGAAGTGGAGGAGCCTGGGAGAGGCCTATGTCCAGCAGTATAATACGGAATTAGTGAATGTGTGTCTTTAAGCTGCAATAAACTACATCTTTTCCTAATTACGTTGGGTTCAGCTTTCAGTCTAACCAGATGCAGCTCTGACTACCAGTATTGTATATGGTGTGACTGCCACAACCTAGTTACTCTTTGGTAAGACTGGTTGTCAGGTTTTCGGGCTTCTGACGACCTGTAAGGATTGTCAAAGATCTACAAATGACCGGGACAAACGGTTTAACGGAGAGGTCTCCGTGTGTAAAGAATGGTCACCCATCCACGAATCGACCTCGTCAAGCGTAGCTTGACCTTCGATCTTATTATTTAGCCACAAGCCCCTCATTGCGTATACCCATCTAATTTAACTTTAATTCCTTTAATTCTTACCTTTGTAGCGGCACTACAGAAAAATACTTCGCAACAAATATCTAAAAACACAAAAAGAGAAGTGGCGCCATCTACAATGCCACAGGCGAACTACGCAAGACTCACGTCACACAAAATCCTGCATCGCACAGTCAGAGTTTACCGCGCGATTCGTATAGGTACAACATTCCGACATCAACCACCGGGCAGTTGCCCACCAGACACAACACCCGTCTGGTCAGAGGATCCTCCCTTTTCCATAGACGATGAGTGGACTTCACACCCTGTTCCTCATTACCTATATACCTTAATATTACTTTATTGGATGAAAAATCTCATTTAAAGGAAACGTACCACATTACTGAGGACAGCAAGCATGCATTTATATTAAGCATTATCATCAAAAAAAGGCCCAAAGAAAATTTGATTACCTACCTACTATTTCTTTACTCTAGACTTCGAAAAATCTAAGAACGAATGAAACCAAATTGTCCAAAGCACAGACTGCACCATAAAGCTGGGCATCCCATACAAGGTACGAAGTCCGTTCCTGGCTAGAGTATTGCAGCCACTTATGAAATGGCTCAGCTAATTACCAGCTTGCTGCACTTAGCTCAGTGGAACGCAAAGAGCTTAAAGGCGACGAGACATTGGTGGCTAAGCTTCACAGCCTGGCTCATCGGGGAACGTGACTTGCCTACTGTTCTCCTACAGACGACTGTACTTAAGGAAGTGTGCGCAGGATCTCTACGACCTGATTCCCCTTTTAATACCGGATTATAAGACAGGGTACCTTCCGCCCTTGGATGACATCACGACCAGTCATACTCAGCGCTTCTCCTCCACATTCATTATGCGCACTTGTAGCTGCCAGCGTCTGTGTTCCCTTCTACATTTTTTGACCCGTCAGCCTTCAACGCAAGAGTCCACAGGCATTTTCTGGGTAGGCCCGTTCAGCAAAAAAAAAAGTGAACTGTACAAAAGATGAAAACAAGATTATTTTATAATGAGAGGTTGACTATTAAATTTAATATTATATTCAATCTCATAAATCCGGAGGCATGTTCTTTATTGCCTCCCTCTGCATGAGATTGCTTACCTATTAAGTTTAATAGTCAACCTAATGAAATAAATTTTCTTGGTTCCATCTTTTTTTAAAGTTCTCTTATAACGCAGTCAGGATTGAAAAAAATATATATATTTTACATTTTCAAATAAAAAATGTAAATTATAGTTTACGTTAATAAGATCTGTTCAGTTGTATGATATTATAAGAACTTTATCACCGCTTTAATCAAAGTTTTGAAAATTTAAGTGAAAATAATGGTTGCTTGGTTAGCAATCATCTCTGATCTGACGGCACGGTTGGCGCAGTGGTTAAGCGAATGACTGCTGCGCTGCCTGTCGCGCGTTCGATTCCCGCACGTAACAAATATTTTTATGACACCACTATGAGTATATAAATGGTCATCCAAAATGAAAAATGGTTACAGAAACCTAATTTTCAAAGACCGATTCAATGATATCCCACATTTGACATAGTTTGTTGATTTTCTTTTTTTTTCTTGTTCACAAAATGGCCGTCATGTGGTGGTCGCCCATATTGAATTTTGTTTACTGTCATATCTTTAGTGACACTCGCAAGATTATGACAAATATATAAAATAATTTTATTCAATATTAATTATTTCAAAGCAAAGACATTCATTCATGCGATTTCCTTTACTAGAGGGGCTATTCTCGTAATTTTAAGAACGTTTACAGTCTAATCTCAGTCTCTATCTGTCAAAAATACTTCAAGTTTCCATACAATTTAGACAATTTTTTGTCAAAAATGCTTACAATTTCCATACAATTTTGTTGTACGTCAATGGACTGCGACAATTTATACTTCATTTAATATATAAGCTTTAGAAAAAAGAGGCTCGTAGAAGCAGGAGTGCAAAACATTTTATTTCAAAGTTAAGTTATAACTTTTTAGGTAGATTTAAGACTACTGAGATAAACGAAGTAAAAGTAATTTTATTTAAATAATGTTCTATTTATAATAACATCTTCATCACACTTAACAAACCTACAGTTAAAGTAGTTAAGATTAAAGGAAATAAAATATATTTTTTTACAATACTTAATTTTAAATAACAACTTTTGACCCACGATACGTTGGTAAAACTTCGTCGTCATCAGCTAATTTAGTTACTCGGTATTGTTCACTCCTGCTTCTTTTTGGTTTTTACTTAGAATTGACACTTTAATTTTAAATTGAAATGAATTATTTAAATACATGAAAGCCTCATAATTTCATAACATAAATAGTTACACATGATTACTATAAAGTGTGACAGCTAATATTTAAATAAATTATAATAAATTTGGCATTAATCGTAACTGCAACACGTTTAATGTAATTTTGTTACAAAGTGTACATTAAAAAGAACCTTTTTGAACTTCTGTCTAATGCTATTATAAATGGAGTATACAAATAGTACGAATTTGATTTTGTGATCAGGCATTGTGTACCCTGACAAGGGTTGCCACCTTTTTTTCGAACAAATATACCTAGTATTTCTCCCATAGAAGATGCCAAAATAAAGTACTTTCAGGAACTTCAGAAAAAAAGTACCTGCATTTACATTATTTTTAACCACATGTACCTAATGTATTTTTCCATACATATTTGTTATTGCTCTTCGCTTTGGCCATCAATTTCTAAAACACATTTAAAAATCGGGTGGCATATAATTTATTATATCGATAAATTGTTGACAGTTGACGTTTTGTTGCCACGAATGAATAATGATACGACGTACAAAAAATATAGTATTTTTTGTACTGGATTATTTTTCTATAACATATAGTATTATTAGACAAATCAGGTTGGTTAATCAATTTAGGTTTCAACTAGATATTGATTGCATAAATCTGTATATACAGGGTGTAAGGGAAAATGAAGACCGGTGATAGGGCTAGTAATTTTGGATACAGTACCATCAAAAAATGTTGTTTTTTTTACATGTATTTATAATTTTGGATACAGTACCATCAAAAAATGTTGTTTTGTTGTGTTTTTGTACACTATGCTATCAGCACAGTTAAATGAACCATTATTTAAGATTAAACACATTTAAAAACGACCCCAAGTCCAGGCGGTGATTTTAGGTTTAGGCATCCTGTGTAAAGCGCCACGAAAATAAAATAAGTAGTAACATTACGGAAGCGTCAAACGTTTTAAACTGATACAAAATAACCAATTTAAGGCGAAAGGTTATTGTTCTCCGTTTGCATTTAGGTTGTATATAACACACGTTCTGGCTTCGGAAGCGTTCCCCGTACACTTTGTATTACTATAAGGCCCGGCGCCCATTATCGGCATCGGCAAGGAAAAGGATCCTTCGGCATCCTACATGCAAGCGCACACTATCGGCAATTATGCTTTGGCATGCTGCAACGTTCTTAGGGATGACGAAGCGTCCTTAAGGATGCCGCACCGTCCTGTAGCTTGCACGGCAAACTATCCCCCGAGTGTTGCCTCGGCGCCGGCGGCGTACCGAAGGTTGCCGAAGGTTGCCGAAGGATGCCGAAGCATCCCGAAGCATTGTCAAGGCTGCCGATACACCAGCCTCAAGCATACCGAAGCGGTATTTTTGTTATTACGACCACATATCACGGAAATTTCTACTTTATTGCCATTATGTTATAGTATATTGCTATTTGCCACCTAAAATTCTCAGTCGTACCGATGCCGATAATGGGCGCCGGGCCTAAGTCTAAAGGATCAAAGTAAATAAAATGCATTATTATGTTAATATTCAAATCACACGTTTATTCTCATTATCATGATTTCTCATAAACTTTTTACTTAAATTACATATAATACTTATTACTATAACATTGTACCTAATTGCTACGTAAATTAAACCACCAGAGAATCTAACATTTAAAAGAAAATAACGGCCACTGTTGAAATCTTAGTACGATATTTTAAAGAATAGTTATTAAATCAGACTGACTTACAATAGGTCCTTCACTTGATACTGTACGACTTGCTCTCTTGGTGGTCCGTGCTCGAATGAATCCAGGGCTCCGATGATCTCGACCTTGTTAGTCAGCGCTGAAATCAACGGCCAAAGAAAAAAAACTATCTTTGACATTTGACAGGCAAAGGAAATGTGGCTGTTCAGCCAATATGATTTTAACAAAAGTAAAAATGTTGTAAATTGAATGTACTTCTTGTACAGAAGTGATAAGTAAAATACAATCTTAATTCTTTAGCAGTGTCTTGTAGGTAAATATAGTACGATACAATACAAGGTGTAACAGAATAGACGCAAGACCCGAAAGTAGTTTGTTCCTAATTGACTACTGAATCGATTTCAGTAACTTTTAATATAAGTATTTTTTTTTAATTATGTATTTTACCCTACCTACCTACCACTGATTTAGCGAAAGAGAATTCAATCTTATTCCACAAGAAATAAGACTTAATTTTAAATGCATAAAGTAATGCTTGGGTCGACACGTTTTTCTTAATAATATCAGTTAGCTTTAAAAAAAAATAGTTTTGGTCATGTATTATGCTTTTAACTCAATACTCTAATTGGGGTGTATGAGGTCTTGCGTTAATTATGTTACTCGTTGTATATAAGTACGGGTGGCAACCCTAACTACGACTTGAAGGGTTTCGAGCTCTGACGCAACGATGACGCACAACCAAGACACTGACACCGTACACTGACCCTTTTGAAACATTTTCTCCTTTTTTGCAATTACAGGGAGATGCACCTTTTTCTCCAAGGGAGACACTTTTATACTTTTGTTTGTTTTTTAGTATACCAGGCTAAAAATAAGTGGGATATTTTTAACTTAGTTCTTGAACAGGTATGACTGACCTTTCAGAAAACGTTTTTTTATGAATAAACTTCGTCGTTTTCATCATTACGCGAAGTCAGGAAACATAAATGTTTTTTTTTTTTCTGTAAGTATTTATTGATAAATGACAAATGATTTTATTTCTGTAAGTGGGTTTGTACAAACACTTTTACATGTCAATCATATTTTTTAAACTAGATGAGGCCGGCGTTTCCTATCTGACTACTCTGAGAAGAAAGGCCGAAACAAACTCAGAGGTCACAGTCTCTTTTAAAGTCCAGACATAATCTTGGTCAGATCATGTGAAGACCATGTAGATTGGTGTCTGAAATGGTCTTTTGAAGAAAGAACCACAAAGATTGAGTGGACCTGTCCAGTACTTTTTTTTTTAAACTTTGCCCCTCACTAGGAATTTCTCCTGTATTGTGGGTGCGTTTACAAACATTTAAAACTCACATACACAAACAGCCAGACGCGGAACAACTACTTGTAGGTCATACAAATTTTTTTTCCGTGCCGGAATCGAACGCGCCACACGGAGCGCAGACATTGCACGCATTTGTTACTAATCATGCAATTCAATTCAAAATTATATAGGTACAGACGCCAGCACATCAAGCTACCCCAAACTGTCAAATTTTCCCAATTGAACATGAACCTTATGCTTTTGTAATAAAGTTGAAAAACTATCAAAGAAATTTCATAGATTGGGGTAGCTTGATGTGCTGGCCTCTGTACAATAAGTTTAATTAATGCAATATTAGTTTAGGAAGATAGATAAGTTTAATTAGCTAAGAAAATTATTATTCCCACATTTGTTTAAAACCCTAGTGACACTCATGACGTCTAGTCTAAGCTGACAGCTTCCTCATAATTATCAGATGTACCTTTTCAGTGTTATTTTTGCATTTCATAAACAGGTTACAAACATTAGCTATTACTGGCTTTGCAAGCGGCTTCGTTCACAAAACCTTAACAAATTATGCACCTAAACCTTCCTCATTAATGGGCACGCCACGATAGCAGCGGTAAGTCCCCTCTTTGAGGAGTGGCTTGAGAGGCGGCACGGCGTCCTCACCTTCCCCCCGACGCAGGTCCTCACCTGACACGGTGGTTTCGGGAGGTTCCTGTTTCGAATAAAGCGGGAGGAATCGCCCGGGTGTTTCCACTGCGAAGATCGCCCTGAGGATACGGTGGAGCATACGGTGGAGGTCTGCCCGGCTTGGGCGGAGCACGTCGCCATGTCCTCGTGGAGGCGATCGGCGGCAGGCCATAGTACGAAGCGAGAGTGCATGGGTAGCCGTCACCTCCTTCTGCGACGCAGTAATGCTCGCGAAGAGGGAGGTGGCACATGTGAGGGAGGGGCAGTATATGCGCCCTCACGGCCGTAGTCGCCGCGGGAGAAGCCCTGGGCGTCGGGAATCCCAGGCTGATTCCCGGCCACCGTAGGCGCGGGCTTGCGCACGGCGAGTAATGGGTAGCTCGCTGTCCGGTAGGTAAGGACCACGCCTGGATCGACAGCGCGTTGTGTTCCACGCGCGCTTCAAAGAGATGTCAGCATCAACTGATGGGGCCCGCAAGGGCCGATGCCTGGGTGCGGGTTGTTTGAAAGAGATACCGCGGCCCCTGGCACACAGGCAACTGACGGGAACATGGGTGGGTTTTAGTCAGTAAAAGTCTGACACGCCCTCCTGCTCCACCCAAAGCGGGAAAAGTTATTTGATGAATTCCCACCCAAAAAAAAAAAACTTTCTCATTAATCACTCTGTCTATTGGTGAAAACCGCGTAAACATCTGTTCAAATGTTTAGTTCATCACAAACAGACAGACAGATACACGCGACGGGGGACTTTGTGTTATAATATACAGGGTGATTGGAAGATGGGTGCAAAGCTTTAAGGCAAAGATAGTACAGACAATTTAGAACCATTTAAGCCATGGTTGTCTTAGACGAAGTCTTACCAAATATTTTTAACCAAATTTTTAAGTTTTTTTTCGGAAATTCTCAAAATTTTATGTAAACTGCATAATTATGGCCAAATTGAATGATAAATGAATTCATTTTTTATTTATTTAATTAAAGTAATGTGTAAGCAATCAAGCAAAACATGTTTTAGGCTTCTGTGTCATTAGACATTTTTTTACAGACATTTAAAGCTCAGAAAAAATAAAATAATTGTACAATACGTCTATTAAACCTTATTAAAAAAAAAAAAAAAATGGTAATACTTCGTCTAAGACAACCATGGCTTAAATGGTTCTAAATTGTCTATACTATCTTCACCTTAAAGCTTTGCACCCATCTTCCAATCACCCTGTATATAGTGATTGACAAAAAAATGATAGCTGGTAGTCTTATCTATTTACTTTGAGCGCCTGTAAAAACTGTGTCACCTACAAATAGCTGAATCACTGCAAAAGCACGAACTCAATCACGTTTTTTGCGGCAGTGTTTCCTAATTCAGTTCCTAGTTATTTATTACATTAATGAAGATTAATATAAATAATTATTCTTCCCATAGTATCGGTAGGAATTTAAAGAAAAATGCTCGCACCGTGGTAATAGTATCTGCCAATGTGCAGAGTGAAAGAAAAATAGATTTATTTGTAACAGAAACACGTGCATACAAAAAGAAAACCGGCCAAGTGCGGTTCCGTACCATTATCTATAAAAATGGCAAAAAAATCGTTTGTTTTATGGGAGCTCCCCCATAAATATTTGTTTTATTTTAATATAATAATTATTTATTTTTAAAGTGAATATATAACTAATACCTGTTGCCGTTATCAATATCGAGCAAAAAAAACACGTTTGTTGTATGGGAGCACCCCTAAATATTTATTTGATTCTGTTTTTTTAGTATTTGTTGTTATAGCTGCAACAGAAATACATCATCTGTGAAAATTTCAACTGTCTAACTATCACGGTTCATGAGATACAGCGTGGTGACAGACGGACAGACAGATGGACAGCGAAGTCTTAGTAATAGGGTCCCGTTATGCCCTTTGAAAGAACAAAGATTTGTACTTGGGAAATAGGTACCATATGAAATAGTTGACAGCTGCATCCCGTGACTGTGACAAGGAGGTTTCCACTCAGCATGTTGCTGTGCTATGGGTCCCGATGATTTTCAGTGGTCACCCGAAAACGACGTACGAAAATCAAGTCAGTGTGTGCGTGTGCATGTGTGTGTATGGAGTGTACTTAAGATACTGCAACTTGCAGCCTGCAGCCCCGACCGACCCTTGCTCGTTGAAGCGCCAGCCCGCGCCAGCTGTGCGCAGCTGAGCCTAAATTCCCCGACTAATAATAATAATGCCAATCTTTTGATCCAGCCTGTCCCTAGCTGTCCCCCTATCAGTAACGCCCTGTGCCGAGGCCCGTACCCCACAGGGGGTGCCCTCAGCGTGCAGTCGCTTATTTTGTAATTTATTTTAGTTTGTAAGCCCTGGCTGGAGGCGTTAATTTAACCCTTAATGGCAGCCCCAGGAAAGCCCGGTTAAGCAGTCACGGCCTCTCAAGGCCAACTGCGAGATGCCCGACAAAAAAAAACAGCCTGCAGCTTCGTCCATGTAAAATTTCTTATTTTTCCGACCCACCCCTTTACGTTTTATCGCCTGCCCGCGCTACTTCTTTTTCGCTTTTGCGCAACTCCAAAGGGTTCTAGCGTGATGTTAAAAAGCCTGTAGCTTTTTTTAAGAATTAGGCTATCAAATGAGTAAAGCGTGTATGTGTACTTTGAGCGACGAATTTGATATAATCAAATGCGAATTCAATATTCATAGTTAAGACAGGACAACGTCTGTCGGGTCAGCTAGTTATTATATAATAAATAATAGTTTAAAAACTAAAAAACACGCTTTAAAAACCAAACTAAAAAACGAGAAAATAATTTACTTCAATTAAAAAACGTGGGATGCTTTTTGAGGTATCTTTATAATCACTTAATGTCAAGCACTATTTTCTATTTTTTAGTTCTGCTAACTACAAAAACGTGTTTTTTTTCCTTCTTTTTTCACTTTTCTCAAAACAATTTTTAATTATTGAATTGTCATCGGTCCTCGATAAGTTTACAAAGTTTCAATGAAATCTGACAGTTTAAAGTGGGTCAAAATCGCGCTCTAAGAAGTCGGTTACATACAAACACACAAACAAACATACAAGTGAAGCTAATATAAAGCGTGTAAAAATATTCGCTTTCGGAACACCTTCTCCATTTAAACCTTAACTGTGCCAAATCTCATACTCCACCTTCCACGTAATTTTCGTAAAAACTGGTACAAAATTTTAGCTTCACGTTTTGAGGCCCATAGTACCCTCATCTCCCGTTTGTATGCTAAAGCACGACTGCCGCCCGCGCCCACGCAGGGCACCTCTGAGCCTTTATCTCAAAATGGGGATATTCCTTGGCAAATACTGATTAATTTACAATTGTGCTTCGGCGATTCTGTGGTACCTCTAACTATCTATTTTTCAGTGTATTTTTTTTTCCAAATAACGAAGCCATTTAGTAGGAGTATGGAATAGAAGCTAAAATATTGCGTTTTGGAAAATATTTTTTTACAGCAGTATTAACTGTACAAAAAAAGTACTTCGGGCAAAATTATCTATATGAATCTATAGCAAAATCATATATTTTTCAAATCTTCAAGACAAGCCGTTAATGAGCAGTAGGGTTCATAAAGTGACCGTGTTACGCTACCAAACAGGATATTAAGGGCCTACCCCTTAATATACAGGATCAGGTTAAATTGGCTGGAAATACATTAGGTACCCACGTGTTGGGTATCGATTTTGAGAAATACCTAATGGACCAAAAAAAACAAAAAATCTTCGTTTGATGGGCTGAGGTAATCGGTCAGCTGTTTTTGTAATTTTTCATCAGTTTTCCATATCGATACCCACATATCGATAAACGTAAGTTAAGTATTGCCAGCTAATTGAATTTACATAACCACTAGTCACATTTAAAATAAACCAGAACATATCAGGTTCCAATAAAATAAATATGTGTTGTGCATAACATTTGCACAGCCGGTCTTTACAGACAGTACAAAAATTTGTATTCAAAATTCTTTTAGTTATTACTTATTACGTATTCAAGATTTCAAGATACTTAGCTGTTAGTATTATTATGTAGTTTAAAAAAAATTACTGGTTCTGGTTACGTGTGATTTTGGGCAAACCTCTGCTCAGGTGTTTGGCTGATTAAGTCTCTGATAAGTTTTGTTGTCAAATCTCATGTTACAACGCTGTATGGTTACTTGGGCGCGTTGCCAAAATCGGAATCAATGCCGCCATCTTGTTTTTAAATACATTTCAAGTGAAATTTCAATTTTGTTCCGTGTAGTGCTGGACGTAAAAGAATAGCATCATCCCATTTCTTCCCGTGGGTGTCGTAGAAGGCGACTAAGGGACTTACTAGACAATGGGCAGCAGCGTTCTCTATGCATATTACCACCAGACTGCGATCGCCAACCCGCCTGCCAAGCGAGGCGATTATGGCAAAATCCCCCTTTTGGGGGAGGCCTATGTCCAGCAGTGGACATCATCGGCTGAAATGATGATGATGATGAAATTTCACAAGACAATGGGAAAGGTCGGGCAAAGCTAATTGGAGACGGCGTGATCATAGCTAGATCGCTAGACCACTGCTCTCAAAACGCTGAAGGAAAATACCGTGAAGAAACCGATATGTCCTAGAACCAACACTTCGAAGACATGTGACATTACCAACCCGCACTGGGCCTCGTGGTGGATTACGGCCCACTCCCTCTCGCCGAGAGGAGGCCTGTCTCTCAGCAGTGGGAACGATATAGGCTGATTATCCCTGCTTGGGTTAAAACCCACGATCTACGTAATTTAATTTCAACTTGTCTACTATTGCAGAGCAACAGTGGTAACAGCTGTGACTTACGACTTATAGGCTACAGCTCGTGAGTCGCGGCTGTTACCCCTGGGGGCCGATTCTACTAATTTGCAACGTTACACGTTAAATTGTGTTTCCACAACAGTTCGATTTCGATCGCCGTTCGATAGTTACATAAAAAGTCATTCTACTATTTTATAAGCAAAATGGAAACTAAACTTAAAACGAATTGCAACTGAACTGTAGCGGGAACACAGCGGGTAACCCGCGTTACCAACATGCCAAAATAATATGTTTTATTAATACCACAAAGAAAAAAGTTGAATCTAAAAATGTTACTAAACACGAATATGTGGCACTAAAAGTATTTTCTATAATTAAAAGACATAATGATCATAATTTTATCATTAACTTTGTCCTATAGTAAACGTCACGCTCATGTTCGATTTTGTTAGTAGAATAGGTTTTGACATTGTTTCAATCGATCGTTGGCGTAACTAAAACGTAACCGCAGCTGTGTCGCAGCTGGACCGTTGTTCATTTTAGTAGAATGCGAAAACGCTTAAAAGTGGTGATTCGGTTGCGGTTCTATTGCGTTTTTTTAACAAATTTCTTAGTAGAATCGGCCCCCTGGGCCACCTCTGCTCTGCAATAATTATACAGTTACACTAGTCAACAAGCTACAGTATGTGTTATTTTTGTTCTTAAGATATCCACACCCTGTGTGCGGAGTTTTGATAGTTCATTTTATTTTACCCTGTATTTTAAAATGTTTTAGTGTTCGTAATTCAAAACAAATAATTTTGTTTTTTTTGTTTTTTTTTACAGGAATCCCACGCTCAGCGCGGAGAATAGTGTGGAAGCTTTTAATTGCAAACAGAATACATGAAAAATAATATAAAACATAATAATACCAACTACTGAATAAGAGAGATTATTTTAAAATTTATATTTACATTTTAATAATTATTATTTTGCTATAATTATTTTAGTTATTAAAATTTATTTTTATTATAAATTAAGAAGAAAAGTGGGGCGTCATCATGATGTACACATTTAACCGTAAGTACTTTTTATTTAAATTATTATTTTCAACATAGGTTTGAAATTTAGGTTTTGATCGGAATTGACCTTACTTCACTAGGAAGACTGGTATCTACCTACGAGTACCTACTGACTGCCCCAGAGAGGAGAGTACCGTCATGTTTTTGACTGTGTTTAATACATGGTGTAATTAAATTTAAAATTTAAAAAAACCCCGACCCAATCAAAAACCCCTAAAAGGTAAAAATAATACATTTATTGGCCTTTTAAGTTAAAGAAGAAGTTGTAGGTAATATTTTGATCAAACCCATTGTCACGTCGCGTCGGGGAACGGTCAATGAAAACGCCAAACAGACGGGGCCCAGCAATAACGAATGAAACTATGAAATGGTAGAAAGGATATAATTTTCATTAGGGGACGGCTAATGAAAATGTAAAGGATATTTCTCATTACACCGTGCCGGGCCGAGCCGTGTCCGGGCCGGGGCCGGAGCGGAGCACGTTTATATTACACGGGTTATAAGACGTGGAGGGGACGAGGCGTGTCCGTGCAACAACCGTGGTGTAGACGAGCGTCGTCCGGGCCCGGACAATATAAACTGTTTCATATAAAATGTATGTAACGATTCAAATCCGTGCTCCGTCCGGGCCACGGACACGGCACGGTCCGGGCACGGCCCGCACCCTAATTGCGTAACACGCGATTAATCATAATCGGTTTCATTTTGACAGTTTAACAATATTCATTGCGTAATTTACGTTGCTGAGCAGACACATTTTTCGAACATAAGAAGCAATGGTTTAGCCATTTGTTTCAAAACGAAACAAATTATGATGAATCGTGAGTTACGCAATTAGGGTCTGATGAGAATCATCCCTAATTCTTCTGTTTTGGCCCACAAACAAATCCACTTCGTGCGAGGGTCCTACAGAAAATAATATACTTATTGGTAAAAGTGTCGATTCGCCCGATTCGTAAATTCATGCAAATTGACTAACAAGCCAAACTGATATCTCGATTTTAATGTAAGCTTATCATGTCAATAAAAAAATCGAATTCGACCTCGGTAATCCCAAATGACGTATTTAAGAGTTGTGGAATATTTGTTTATAGCATGAAAGATTACTTTTAAATTGCACCGATACAATAACAACTTTTATTGCACAAACCGGTCAGCAATTCTGCCAAGCGTTGGTAGACCGAATTCGATTGAACCCTCTTAGGGATAAAAAAGTGTGAACAAAGAGTTCAACCTATATTGGTCATGGTAGGTCGTGCAATCCAAATGATATTGACCCCTATTACAATATATATTTTGTATAAAAAAGGATCAAATTATAATGGTCGTTTAAGTCCATATTAAGTTGAGCCAAGCGGTTATTGATTTGTCAGGGAATTAACGTTAGATTTAGAATGGATTTTTTTTGCAACTATCATGTTTTTTGCTAAGTTTGGTAGGTAAGCTCATCTACCAGCCAGTTTGACTTGATCCCTTCTATAAAATAAACAGTTTGAAATTACGTATCAATTTATAAAGGAGGAAGAGCCTAGGTATTTTGAATGGAAAAGTTTCTCATGTATTTTACGAATTTGGTTGTTTTTTGTCAAAGTCAAAGTCAAAGCATTTATTTCAAATAGGCACTTAAAAGGCACTTTTGAACGTCAACATTTACATTAAAATAGAATTGATTCTAGTCGCCCCTTCCAAAATGTAGTTTCGTATGGAGAAGAATGGGCAAGAAACTCCACCGTTACTCTTTTAAAATGTTTCAAGTACAATATTTACATTCATTATATATGATTATGTGTGAAAACGATGCACCCAGAATAAAATTACCAAACCAAAATGGGTAAAAAGAATCAAATTGAAGCAATACAGATAAATCAATTCTGTGATAGATACACGGTGTTCACACATTTACAAACATTGTAAAAGTAAGTACAGGTATGATTTTCCTACAATATTAACAAGTAATGAGTCAGTGTGTGAGTTAAAGTAATCACTGAGTGTAAATCAATGTCATAAAAATAATTAATTATACAATTCAATTAGCAACCAGTTTGATTTTGTCTAGACAAAATCTAGAGTCTAGACTCTAGATTGTCCTATGGAGCAGGACCAGCATGTTTCCAAGCATTCTTATCTTGGATATAATCCTCTAATTTGTAATACGCTAGTTTACAAAGTTTACTTTTAATGTGAGCTTTAAATTTCCTTTCATTTAATTGCAACATTGTCTTAACATAACATCATGCGTGTGTTCCCGGAAAGGTTGGGCAGAGCATTTTGCCAGTTATATACTTCGGTGGCGGCATCTACAACGCCACATGCAAACTACGCATCAAAGACTTGACGTCACACAAATCCTGCATCGCGCAAGCAAAGTTTACCGCGCAACTCGTATATGAACAACATCCCGTCATCAACCGTCAGGCAGTTGCCCACCAGACATAACACCCGTCTGGTCGAAGGATCCTCCTATTTCCATAGAGTATGAGTGGACTTTACACCCTGTTCCTCATACCTCTATATTTCATTCCTATGTAATAAGCGGCGAGGGTTTGCCGTTAACTCTGCATAAATCCAGACTCAAGGCTGCTACTAGAAGCAGTGATGCTCGCGAAGAGGGAGGCGGCGCACGTGAGGGAGAGGCAGTATCACGGCTCGCACAGCCCTAGCTGCCGTAGGAGCCGCCCTGGGCGTTGGGAATCCCAGGCTGATTCCCGGCCACCGTAGGCGCGGGCTTGCGGACGGCGAGTAACGGGTAGCTCGCTGTCCGGTAAGGACCAAGCTCGGGTCAACGGCACGTTGTGTTCCATGCGCGCCTCAAAGAGATATCAGCATGGTGGTGGGGTCAACTGGTGGGGTCCGCAAGGGCTGATACTGAATATGTTGTGGGTTATACATTTACTCACTCTGTAACTCAAATTTTGTGTATTATTGTAATGTGTGACTGTTTATTTTCCCTAATAAATAAAATTAAAAAAAAACCCACCCGTGTTCCTTCAGTTGCCTGTGTGTTAGGGGCCACGGTATCTCTTTCGAACAACCCGCACCCCTGGCAAGCATCGGCCGTTGTGGACCCCACCAGTTGCTGCTAACATCTCTATGCGGCGCGCGTGGAACACAGCGCGCCTTCGACCCGGACTTGGTCTTCACCGGACAGCGAGCTACCCATTACTCGCCGTCCGCAAGCCGGTGGCCGGGATCCATAACGCTTTCAGCTTAGAATCCCACGAACGTAATAAAATCGCGGCGAGATTTTTTCGTTCATTGGATCTTCAACGCACTGCTTAAACGCCAAGAGTTGAAAATCGAACAACGTGTTTTTTTGACGCGCTGAGACTTACTCACGCTGTACCTGCTGTTGATGTTGAATTCTCAATACTCGGTTCAACACTGAGGGTTGAAAATCAAGTGCGTTTGGATCTCGACTCATCCGGAAATGCGCCCAGAAGACTTTAATTGCAAAAACAATTATGCCACCAAGGTTACTTTTATATCCGGTACAAAGTCTTTAAGAGATAGTTGGAAAGCAAATAATTGCACACGGAAAGCACAGAAAGTTAATATACAGGGTGTCCGGTAATTAATGGATAACCTTGGAATGGTTTATTCAGAAATAACATTTTTATTTGTATTTAATCTGTAATTTATTTTTTATTT
The DNA here is from genome assembly GCA_947359405.1 of Antitype chi. Lineage (NCBI taxonomy): Eukaryota > Metazoa > Arthropoda > Insecta > Lepidoptera > Noctuidae > Antitype > Antitype chi. The sequence goes on from OX375836.1 coordinate 8,143,108, forward strand.
TAAATCAATCGACTTCCAAAAAAACACCATAAAGTGAAAAATAACTTTAATTTGGGAAGTCGGTGTCTTTGGATAGGTATGTATTTAAATTTTTGTCACCGCCTTCCGAAATTAAAGTTATTTTTCACTTTGTAGAATTTTTCGGAAGTCGGTTGTTTTTTTTAATATTTTTTTACAGATTAAATACAAATAAAAATTGTTTTTTTCTGAATGGCCATTAGTTTTACCATGAACCATTTCAAGATTATCCATTAAATACCGGACACCCTGTATAAATATTTAATAAACCCAATACGGAACTGGAGAATAATTGGCATATTTTACGTGTCAGAGTGTGTCATGACCTATAGGTATTTCCCCTTACCTATATTTTTATCTAGCGACCCAACTCTGCTTAACATAGTTGTACGACTTAAAAAAAAGAAATTTCTTTATTATACAGGGTCAAAGCTGACAAAGGTCCTCTCACACGGGCAATTTTTTGAACAATTATTGCTCGACAACACTAATGGATCAATTAAGGCCCATAGTATCCTCATCTCCCGTTTGTATGCTAAAGCACGACTGCCGCCCGCGCCCGCGCAGGGCACCTCTGAGCCTTTATCTCAAAATGGGGATATTCCTTTTATTAATTTACAATTGTGCTTCGGCGATTCTGTGGTACCTCTAACTATCTTTTTTTCAGTGTATTTTTTTTCCAAATAATGAAGCCGTTTAGTAGGAGTATGGAATAGAAGCTAAAATATTGCGTGCTGGAAAATATTTTTTTACAGCAAAAGTATTAACCATACAAAAAAAGTACTTCGGGCAAAATGATCTATATGATTCTATAGCAAAATCAAATATTTTTCAAATCTTCAAGACAAGCCGTTAATGAGCAGTAGGGTTCATAAAGTGACCGTGTTACGCTACCAAACGGGACGTAGGCCCTTAAGTGGAGCAATCTGGAGCAACAACAATACAATGCGGAAATTGTTTTGGGAATATTGCTTCTGATTGCTCCATATTTTATTTTATTTTATTTGGGAAAACAAATAATCGTACATTGTATATCTAGATACACAGGTTTGGAAAATTTTAGTCAATTTTCTTTCTATCTCGTTTGTACGTATAACTTGGTCTCGTTTTTGCGAGAGGAACCGGCCGGCGGCGGAAGCGGTGAGGGGGCGTAATTCCTAGTTTTTTTAAGTTTCTCCATATTGCATGGTATTGTGTGGCCGTATCTCTGGTAACAGGTTGCTACATGTTGCAATTGCCCCAAATTTCTGTATTTAGTTTTTTTTTTTTTGGGTGGGACATCATCAAATAACTTCTCCCGCTCTGGGTGGAGCGGGAGGCCGGGTCAGACTTTTACTGACTAAAACCCACCCGTGTTCCCTCAGTTGCCTGTGTGCCAGGGGCCGCGGTATCTCTTTCGAACAACCCGCACCCCTGGCAGGCATCGGCCCTTGCGGACCCCACCCTTTGGTGCTGACTGTATTTAGTCGTGACGTCATCGTTGACGAGAATTTACCAGGCCTCCCCCAAGCTCCGCCACTTCAACCGGTTCTGATATCGAAAGTTCGAAACCCAACACGTGGGTGATTTTTATGGGTATTGCCAGCTAATTGAATTTGACCCTATATACTATGTTTAGAAACACCATATCTCAAGTTATACTGTTAAGTCTATTCTCTAAGAACAGAGTAAAAAAGTCTATTCCTAAGAACATTTTGCTTAACTTCCTAGGTCTTTTAAAACTGGTCAAATCTTGTTTTGAACATAAATAAGCACTAAGTATTACAAGTCCTATTAATAAACTTTGTGACTAATAATAAATAATCTCGGTTGTATCTGGTTATTTTACTGAGATTAAGGATTTCCCATACAGAGGAGTGGAATTTTACTGGGTTTAAGGGTTAGTGACTTTCGATTGTGCATGTCATTATAAAATTACAAACTTGACGGTTATTATGATCAGAGATCGGATAATCGGATGCTTTATAAATTATTTGTAATATTTATTAAAGGCATGTATTTAATACGGCAACTAAGTAAAATGAATATAGGTTTTAAAAAAAAATAGAGTGGGTACCATATATAATGGGTTGGCAGCTAATAAGGAGTATCGTAATAAGTAATAGGTAGCATATTAATATATCAGTAATAAGCTCCGTTTTAATTTAAACTAGCATCAAGTTTTTCTTTTGGGAACAGAATTAATATCTAAGCGGAAACTTAATGGCGAAAATAAAATAGAAAATGGGCATTCATAAATAATATATTATTATTGTATTATTAAGGCAGGTTTAGATTTTCTATATAATCTAGTCGTTTCTGGCACTCGCCGGCCGCTGCCGCGGCACCGCTCGCTACGCTCGCTCGGCTCGTGCGTAGGAAGTCACAGTTTTAACCTAACCTAACCATTAAAAAAAAATAATAACCTACTCTAACTAGACTGGTAATTTATTATCTTTGCCACCCTACTAACATTATTAGTCGCCAAGTCATTATTTATAGCTCCTCGCCTAATATTTTATTTGACTGGTATAGTTTATTTGCTACCTAAACGCAGCTGCTAGTTTTTAGTTTTTATAACACCTTTAATTTTGAACCTTACATAATATAATAGTCGCGAAAATATTTAATCGCTGGCAAGTTATTTTATTTGTTGCAAACATTTAGTCGACTTTTAAGTTATTAGTCACTCGGAAAATAATAAGCTTTTATTAAAAACCCCGGGATTCTTGATTGCATAACTATAATTCAGATGTGTATTAATTTAAAATTAATGTTTAACCCGATACAAATATGTGTATTTACTGGAGGAGGGGTGGTTTGTATTAGTTAAACAAAAAATAAACAAATTACTTACCTAAATTAAAACGTTTTCGATACAAAAGCGCATTCCATGTTAGCCAACATCTCAACTTTAGGTGAATATGCATCCGAATATCCGATCTCTGATTATGATGAATTGGTCGATATTGGCCATAGTTGAGTGGAAAAAAGAAAGGTAGGCCTTTATAGGGTTTATAGATTTTGCATTTAATTAGGGGAATTTGCTTTTGGCTTTCAAGAAAAGAAAGTTAGGTTTTTCATGATACCTACAGATAGAAATTTGAGACATCGCAATGATTTGACATTTGACGTAACTTAAAATTCAAAATGGCGGATGTTCTACGTCTTGAATAGTCGTTATTTTGAAATAGCATGATATCTATTTATTTTTACGATGTACATTAGTTTATTGTTCTTGTTATTAACTAATTAAGTCCAACCCAATGTTTTTCTACCATTAAAAACTTCGTTGAGACGTACATGTATGAAGATTACCTTTTAATTAGCAACACAGTTAAACATATTAAATGTTATGTAAGAGAAGTTAACAAATAAATTAACTTATTTATAGTAGTTAACGTGGTACAGGGTCCGGAATGCAACGTTTTACGTCGTTTTTATGAAAAGGACAATGAGGAACTGAAAATAAATTGGCCTAATCATCACTCTGAGCAGTGTTGGCCCAGTGGGACTTATCGGCCCCAACATAAGGCTTCTTCAAACATTCTTCATACTTCATTTTCGTAGAAATTGTTCTACAAGAGTCGCGTCGCGTTCTGGCATCGCGCCTCTACGAAGCGGGGCCTGCGAGGAATTTGAAAAAGGTATTTGAAGAAACTATTGCCGTCGCGCTGTCAGTAAGTCTGCCCCCGTAGTGTGTGATACCGTAATTATCACAAAAAATTTGACGAGATCGACAATTCGTATTCTCCTTTTTTCTCCTCGAAAACTGAGCCGATTCAATTATTTTTTACATTAAAATTTTAAGAAAATTAAATTAAATGAAATTTATCTGGTAGTCCTCTATTCACGGCGGTAAAAATAAGGCATTTTTTTTTAAATTTTAGAGGGTCATATTTCCTTTACTAATTAGGTGCTGAAAAAAAGAAAAAGACAGGGACGTGTTTACAGCAAACCTTGATTTTGTGAAAAAAATATATATTGCTCTAGAGGCATAATTCAGGAAGAAAAAATCGCACGCCCTGTTCCCTCTTAACGAGTTGTTTGTCGTGCGTTCGAAATTCGAACCCGCCTGTATGGGTTCGAATTTCGAACGCACGACAAACAACTCGACTGTTCTCAAAACGGTGAAGGAAAAAATCGTGTGGAAACCGGCATGTCCTAAAACCAAAAATCTCAAGGCATGTAACATCTACCAACCCTTACTGGGCCAGCGTGGTGGATTAGGGTCCACCCTCTCACAGACAGGAGGCCTGTGTCCCAGCAGTGGGTACGTTACTGGCAGATTATACATGATGATTGTGCATCACCGTCGTGCCGTAATCTTGATTTACATAAATCGCGCCACATTTTCTTTCTTCCATACATCTCGATTATAAGCAGAGATCGGATATTCGGATGCATATTTACCCAAACATAGTTTTTAGCTATGAAAGTATGGAAGCGGCTTTATAATTTTTTTGTAGAATTTATTAAAAACCCCGTCATTCTTGGATTGCATAACTATTCAGATGTGTATTAATTTAAAATTAATGTTTAACCCGATACAAATATGTGTATGTACTGGAGGAGGGGTGGTTTGTATTAGTTAAAACAAAAAATAAACAAATTACTTACCTAAATTAAGACTTTTTCGATACTAAAGCGCATTCCATGTTAGCCAACATCTCAACTTTAGGTGAATATGCATCCGAATATCCGATCTCTGATTATAAGCCATCTCAGTAGCCAGCCTTAGTAAAGAACATAGGTCTTTATAAGGTATCTCTTAACTATGTTGGGGTTGGCTTGCAGTCTAACCGGTTGCAGTTGAATCCAAGTATTTTACACGAAATCACTCCGATATTGACAGACTTGTTACTAGGCAGCAACTCAAAAGCAACCTTATCGCAACGAAAACAAAGATCACTTTGATTTTGACAGTGACGTAAAATCAGAGGTAAAGAACCTTGACTGTCAAAAATTTACAAATGGCAGCCGAAAGGGACGTACTTTCCGAGGCACGGAGGTTATTATATTATTTATTTATTTATTTATTTAATAACTATGGATGACTTACAGCTAAAGAAAACAGATTAAAAAATAGTATGTGAGACTGACAGCCAATTAAAAGTCTTCACTTCTAAAAACAGATTGAAAAAAAAAGAGTGTAAACAGCACAACACAGCCACCGAAAAGGAACAGCAAAAAAACAGTATAACATTGAAGCTTAAACTAAATTCGCATTTATGGACAGTAAATAAGTTCTAACTATAATAGATGTGCCTGCCAGGGGTGCGGGTTGTTCGAAAGAGATACCGCGGCTCCTGGCACACAGGCAACTGAGGGAACACGGGTGGGTTTTAGTCAGTAAAAGTCTGACACGCCCTCCCACTCCACCCAGAGCGGGAGAAGTTATTTGATGATTTCACACCCAAAAAAAAAAAAACCATAATAGATGTTCCTTGTGAGTACGTAGGTACTAATGAGCAAAGAGGTCGTGAGTTCAAACCTTCCGGCGCACTATCACTGTGAATCTACTCCTTGTTAGAGCATAATTAATGTCACTTAGAAAAGATAATGTGGTTAGCAAGAATTCTAGTAAAGTAGGTAAAACGCAAACAATAGTCATTCAAAAGTCGCCAGAAGGTAAGGCTGCTTATCCACCAGAGATATGCTATTCAGCTGTGCTGCTAAGATGTTAAAGCTAAGCTACGAAACTATGTGACCGTTTCCACTAATGCTAAGCTGTGTAGCGGAGCGAGTAACATGTGCTATGAAGATGCGCCGCCGCGAGGTAGCTGTGCGAGGAAGATGCGCAGCTCGAGCTATGCTATGCGATGCATCGACAGTATCGGGAAAGCACGGTGAACCTACCATACGGTACTCTGCTCTGCACATACATAGCTACATAACTCGCGCATCCGTAGCTCCCATCCACAGCACGCATCCTTCCATATAAAAAACAGAGCTTAGTTAAACCCGTTTCCACCAGTCTTAAGCTTCTTAATTATATCTCTTGGGTACATTACCAGACGACAGCAACGCGGAGAAGTTTTTCGACGTCATATTTTAATTTGTTACTAGTTTTACTTAAGATACGACTATATTATTTAGGCATATGTTGGTACATTTTATTTTAAGTATTATAAAAATAAAATCACCCAAATGTGAACATCCAACTACAGGTTGAAATTGAAAACATGCGACAAACCGTAATGGGAGATTGTACTCATCATTATGAACAACTTTTACTAAGGGACCAAAGATGCAATCGCAAAAAAAAAAAACAGCTGTTCCCTACATTTTGACGAGTCATGCGAACATAAATGTAGGGAACAGATGTTTTTTTTTTCGCGATTGCATCTTTGGTCCCTTAGTAAAAGTTGTTCATAATGATGAGTACAATCTCCCATTTCGGTTTGTCGCATGTTTTCAATTTCAACCTGTATAGTGTTATTTGACAGCGGTTCGCTTACTTTTTCAACAACCAGTCTTACCAAGGACTGTCGTGTAGAGTGGAGGTCAGATAGGCAGTCGCTCCATATAAAATACTGGTATTCAGGTGCATCCAGTTAAGCTGGAAAGTGACAACAACACAGCTAGGAAAACGATAATAGCCTGCTGCTAGAAAAAGACCTCTATTCAATAGGAAATACGATGCTCAATCATTAAGGGCGCTTTCACATTTTATCTTGATTTTGAGCGTTTGACTCGAGATTTGATGAGTGATTATGGTTTAGATATAGGCACAAAATAAAAATAAAAATATGTCCGGGAAAATTTCATTATTTGTCAAGGGAGCGCTCTAAACAAATTTTTGGATTTGTTTACATAAGTCAGTAAAAACCTTGTCTCGGCAAAGGATGTTTCGTAAAATGTTACTTTCGGGCATCTTTTGATGCTCTGTTACATGGAACATATAATAGTTTAGTAATTTATAAAAATGTCTGTGGTAGCTTGTTATTTGGAATGCTCAAATCAATTTTTTTTGTTTCATACAATAATAACCCAAAAATAATTCCGTAAAAAAGAGAATTAATGATAATTTTTCGTCTGAAATCATATTTTTTACCTATGTATGTTTAATCGAAATTCAAATAAAAAGTATTTAATAACTAAGGTTACTAAGTCAACTTGCTTGAAAAAAAGAAACAGTCTATTTAAAAGTAAAATAATATTTTTAAACAATTTTTGAATGCAACGCTATGAATCAGAATAAACCTCGGGACGCGCGGGCTTTAGCTTTAAGTCCGCGCTAGTTTGTTCCTGGGCGTCCGAATCATAATGGTTAGCATATCAGGGGGCCGATTCTACTAATTTGCAACGTTACACGTTAAATTGTGTTTCCACAACAGTTCGATTTCGATCGCCGTTCGATAGTAACATAAAAAGTCATTCTACTATTTTATAAGCAAAATGGAAACTAAACTTAAAACGAATTGCAACTGAACTGTAGCGGGAACACAGCGGGTAGCCCGCGTTACCAACATGCCAAAATAATATGTTTTATTAATACCACAAAGAAAAAAGTTGAATCTAAAAATGTTACTAAACACGAATATGTGGCACTAAAAGTATTTTCTATAATTAAAAGACATAATGATCATAATTTTATCATTAACTTTGTCCTATAGTAAACGTCACGCTCATGTTCGATTTTGTTAGTAGAATAGGTTTTGACATTGTTTCAATCGATCGTTGGCGTAACTAAAACGTAACCGCAGCTGTGTCGCAGCTGGACCGTTGTTCATTTTAGTAGAATGCGAAAACGCTTAAAAGTGGTGATTCGGTTGCGGTTCTATTGCGTTTTTTTAACAAATTTGTTAGTAGAATCGGCCCCCTGAGTAGCATACTTCACTATACACGCACGCACGATCAGCTACCACGCGCCTTTAAATTTACCTAAAACTAAATACTTCAATTTGTAATAGCCCTCTTAATTACGCGCGTACTTTTAATAATGATGTACTTACTTATACTCCATAGGTTTAGGTAGTTAAATAAAGGTAAACAAATCGTAAAAAGGGGGTTTTATAGTTGACACTTTCTGGTTTAAAAATACGGTGTAACAAAATTAAATTTATTTTCGATTTGTACGATAGTTTCCTCTTTTGTTAATGTATATTAAACTTTATAATTTACTAGCTGACCCGACAGACGTTGTCCTTTTTTTTTTTTTTTGTTTACGGGGGGAAATCCTCATGGATGTCCTCCGCCCTGGGGAGGGCGGAGGGGTCTGTCAGACTCTTACTGACTAAAACCACCCCGGTGTTCCGCCTCACACTTGCACCGGAGATCACGGGAACAAAAGTGACTTCCGCGATCCCCGGCTAGTGCCGGCCCGCCTGTGCGGGCCACCTCGCGTTAGGGGGGGAGTGAGGTGTTAAACTCCCCCTTACATCAAATAGAGGCGCGCGTGGAACACTACGCGCCGCCATCTCGGGTCCTAAGAAGTAGGGGGCGACGGATTTCCCCAGATCCGTCGCCCCTGGACCCATTTAGGGGGGCCGGAAGAGGGCGTTGTCCGCCCTCCGCCGACGCCCGGTGCGTCTGCTGCGGATCGGGTTAGCGGAAGAAATCTCCCGCTCCCTCTCCGCAGCCTCCTTCTGCGAAAGTACGATTTCGCAGAAGGATACCACCGCGTCCCAGGACTCCTCGCTGCCGACCATCGAGTCGACAACGGCCGGCAGCGACAGGTCACTGCCTACTCCTGAGATGAGGGCACGGCGCGGCTCCTCCCAAGCAGCACACTCTGCAAGCGTGTGCCACGCCGTATCCTCCCGACAGTCGACGCAGTGGTGACACCGAGCGTCCGGCTCCCTGTTTATGCGACACAGGTACTTCCCGAAGCAACCATGCCCCGAGAGCACCTGTGTCACCCGAAACGACAGGGAGCCGTGCCTCCTCCCGAGCCAGCGCTCGAGTACCGGCCGGACCGCCCCGATGGTGGCGGGGCCGGCGGTAGGGCGTGAAAGCCTGTCCCGCCATTCCGCCACCAGGGCTGCGCGAAGCTGTGACCGACGCAACTCCAAATGTCGCGGCGTCAGCCACTCGCCCCGCGCCCTCGAGTCCTCGCGCCACTGATACAATGACGCGAGTACCTTCGCCTCGAGGTCCCACGGCGGGGATCCGGCCAGTATGCAAGCCGCCTCGTAGGAGATCGTGCGATATCCCCTAATGACTCTGACGGCCATCGCTCGCTGTGGCCTTCGCAGGACAGCGATGCTGCCGGCCGTCAGGTCAGCCGCCCAGATCGGGGCCCCATACAGGGCCATCGATCGCACGATCCCCACGTAGAGCCGCCTACAGGCGGCGCTCGGGCCCCCCAGATTGGGAAGCAGCGTTGACAGCGCCCCAGCCGCGCCCAACAACTTGGGCGCGAGCCGCTGGAAGTGGGGGCCGAAATCCCACCGGCTGTCGAGCACCAATCCAAGATATTTCATGGTAAACTCGACAGCGATTCGAGACCCCCCGACCACGATGTGTGATCCCAGCGGCGGCGCCCGCCGGGGGCCATGAAAGACCATGGCCTCCGACTTGTTGAGGGCCACCTTCAGGCCTAGGCGGACAGACGTTGTCCTGCCTTAACTATTAATATTGTATTCGAATAGGTATAATTAATGTGCAACTTTCTTGATTTTTTCTTTCATAAGAACCTTCTCCTGATAGTAACAAACACAACAAAAAAAGAATTAGCAAAATTGGTCCATCCGTTCACGTGTGATGCCGTGAACAAGGGAAATAGGGATGATTTTTTATAGATATAGATTTATTAAACTACTCGTACTTTTCCTAGATGTATCTAACTACTTGATCACAATTTTTTAGTTAGATTTCTAGTAGTAATCTGTCTATTGTAAAGAGCCCAAAAAGGCAGGTTCCCTAAACGTTTTAGGAAATACAACGAATTAGATAACGTTGCTAAATTGAAAAGTACAACTGGGATGTAGTATGGCAACTGAAGTGGCAGGTATGACGTTTAGTCGATTAACCAGTTAAAAGGCGTCTGCCTTTGACAGCGCTCTCGACATTTAAGATTTTGCTAGTGCGTTTCGATTTTGTTAAATTGTCATATAGCTATCTGAATAATTTAAGATACAACGAAACGATTTATTATTAATGTGACAGATAGTTTGGCAACTGAAGTGGCAGGTATGACGTTTAGTCGGTTAACCGGTTTAAAGGCTGCCTTTGACAGCGCTCTCGACATTTACGACTTTGCTAGTGCGTTTCCATTTTGTTAAATTGTCATATAGCTAGCAAAATAATTTATGATAGAACGGAACGATTTGTTATTAGATAATGTGACACATAGTTCACCAGATTCTGATTCAAATTCAGAATAGAGCTTATTATTTGATGACTATCTATATCTATATCTATACATATAATAAAATTGTAGAAAAGTGGTGTCTGTACAATCGAAATATATAAAAAAAAGTAGCAGGGGTTGTTATTATATCGATGCTGAACCCGAGATTGTAATTAATTTTTTTTTTGTCTGTTTGTCGGTTTGTCTGTTTGGCTGTGTGTTTGTGCACGCTAATATCGGAAACGGCTTATTCGATTTAGATGCGGTTTTCACTAATATATTGTAGTAAGCTTCACTTAACATTTAGTGTTTATTTCATGTCAATCGGTTCATAAATAAAAAAGTTATGTCAATTTAAAGAATCACGGCGAACATTTGTTAATCATTCATCCCCGATGGCCATACGTCAAATATCGTATCGCATTACTGTAAAGTAAATTTTTTTGCTACCCAAACGACTGTATATTATTATGTAATTCAAAATATGCTGCCCAAAAAGTCACTATTCCACGCGGACGAAGTCGCGGGCACAGCTAGTAAATAATATGATTTTAACATTTGAAATAAAAGGTTTCGTATCTATGAGTCACGTGTTTTTTTTGTTTACCTTTATTTAACCACCTAATCTATGGTGGTAACTTAAAATACATACAATATAATGATAATCTGCTGTTTCATAGAAAAGTGCAACGCGGTCAAAATGAATGGAACAGCATTTTTTTTTATTAGCCGACATAAACGAACCAAAAATTTCTTCGCTTGCGCCTAGCGGGGCCTAGAATCATGTACTGAATCCATCGTAATATGTTGAAAGTCGATGTCTCTGCGACCCTGTATTAGACATGGGTAGCTCGTGAGCGAGTGATAGAAAAGAGCTAGCTCTTTTTGATGGACGTCGCTCTCGCTCACTCACTCGTTCGCTAAGTAGCTCACTAGCTCAGTTAGCTCTTAGACTCTCAGTACTTCAGCGAGACACCGATGACCGACCGAAGTCAGCGGCCGAACGGCTCATTCGGTTCGCTTCGGAATATTTCGGATCGCATAGTTCGTTCTTCCAACAATACCTCTTCGATACAATACGTCATTGTCCACTATCATACGACATAAATCACTGTAAATCTATCTTTATGACCATAGCTTTAAAGTAGAAAATACTTTGGCATTGCATTGTTTAATTTTTTTGCGTATTATTTACGTAAAGTCATAACAATAAATAAACAAACGGAAAAGCTTATTTAACTTAACTCCAAACTTCCAAAGAGCTATTCACAATGACTACTGAGCGGGCCGAGCCGTTTTCAACGACACGCGTGCACCGTGAGTCAAATGAACTAACAGTCAGCGTCTGAATCACTGAGCTATAGAAGAGCTAGTGAATAATAAAGAGTCCAAACTTCCAAAGAGCTACTCACTATTGAGCGAGCCGATCCGTCTCCTTCGACGCGCGTGCGGCGTGAGTCAATTGAGCTAACAGTCGGCGTCTCGGCGTCTGTGTCACTGAGCTATAGAAGAGCTAGTGAGCTAGAAGAGTGATATAGCTCTTTAGAGTGAAAGAGCTAATCGCTCTTTTTCTTTTCAGTGAGCTACTTCGCCCATGTCTACCCTGTATAAAAAGACCTATAGACTTATAGACCCTGTCGGGCACAGCAAACCAGTACTTAGGCTTAGCATGACGCTTTCTATTTCTACTCTATCGTGGAATAGAAATCGCTTGTCTACATTTCTCGGTACAAAACTGAAAACTGTCAACACAGAAACGTCATTTTTGTCTACTCTTCCGTCGACAAAACGCTTCTCTACGGTTCTCATGCTAAGCCTGTTGTAGGAGAGAGTAGGTAAGCTTCTAAACATACCTATCAGTCTACAATTCCATTAAATTTTCCATTCCATGAATACACTGGCTAAAAGGCCGTTCCTCTAAATTAATTGGACCATGACAATATAGAAAACGCCACAAGAGCATATTTATTACATGTATTACTACATTTCGTCACGGTCTTCAAGTCTTAAGTAAATTTCCACCGCCTTCTCGATGTAAATACGGAATTAAACCTTGAGGTGTGGACACAATTGTGTAAATAGGTACATACAGGAAAAGTTTTTATTCAGTGCGTAAACTTTAACCATGAATTTAACATACCATTCTAGACCCCCCACCAAAGAACTTTTTCGTCGGCTTTACAAAGAAAAATCAGCTGTTTCATAGAAAGTGCAATACCTACGCGGTCAAAATGTATGGCACAGCTGTTTTTTTTTTGTATAACTGGCGAAATATTTCTGTGCTGGGGGTCTAGTAGAATGATATGCTGAATTCATGGTTACAGTTTGAGCACTGGATAAAAACTTTTCCTGTAAGTATACAAGTTGTTACTGAATAAAAGCAAGTCCTGAAAGTAGTTTGTTTATAATTGAATATTGAATCGATTTCAGTAACTTTTAATTTGGGTGAATTAAAAAAAAATTGTATTTTTGATTTTGCCATACCTACCAACGGCCGATTGAGTCAATGAAAATTCAGTAGGTAGGTATTATTTTACGGCAATAAGGCTCAATTTTAAATGCATAAAGTAGGTCAACACGATTTTAAGAACAATAAAAGTTGTTGGAGAGCGAGAGGAAAGATGTTACACATTTAAAAAAGTTTCCAGTCTAACCTAGGCGGATTAAACTCTTTTCTTGTATTGGCACGAAATAGATGAGAACAAAAAAATCAATCGTCCATTTAATAATTACAACGATACTTTGCTAGACAATGGTGCTGTGTTCATTAATTTATTAGTCATTTAGCCTCTCTATATTGTAAACAATTACGTAACTAGAGATAAACCTATTTCCAATGTCACTATACTCCATTTGAAATAAGATTAGACATTTAACTAAACCTTTTTTACAGTCCGCGATCAACCGATTTTGTCTTCTATTGCGTTAGTGGTATAACAAATGGCAGCTGCAGTAAACAGTTGGTATTGTAAGTACTTTTTTGCTTTTAATGCCATCCTTATGCCAACGGTATATAAGTCATAATCGGTTGAACTGACTGTAAAAAAGGTTTGTTTAAATGTCTAATCTTATTTCAAATGGAGTATAATTATATCGACGAATAGATTATAATTAGTATTAAAACGACTACCATCTTATTTATAAACGCTGCTTAAACTTAAGGTGAACCTAGTCCACATTTTTTGCATACAAACTTCGGGAGTGTTTTACTCCACTGTCTGACATGGCACATCCAAAGTAAAATATGATGTCGTTTTGTCTCATTATTAATATTGTCTGTACGGAAACAGAATACTAAAATAAAAACCCATTAAAAAGTTAGGAGCCAACAAAGATTCGTTTTTCTTGCTAATTTTACTTAACTTGGGGCGTGTTTAAGTAATAAAAGAAGTGTAAAATCTCCAAAATCAAGTCAGTACCGACAAAGTTCAATTATCGAAAAGTTCAATAAACTTTATTGGTCATTGATTTATGCAATGGCTTTTTCATAAAACCCGATCTTCCAAAGGACTTTTCTTAATTTTTTCGCGTATTTTTTACTATAAATGATCCTGCATCTCACTCAATAACGTTGTGCGTGTAGACTGGCGTCTAACTACTCATGACTAATACTATCTCAGTTGGACATGAAGCCTGGTGAGACAGCGTGATTTTTAGCCAGGCCCACCAGTGAGTTCGAGCCCGCGACTAGGTTCGCCTTAAGAGATGTTTAAACGTCAAAAATGTATGGTTAAACAGTCGCAAATCATTACTTACTTAACTTTATGGAAGGTTGATAAATAAGGAGATTCAGGTTTGCCTTGACATGTACTAGGGTAAAACACTAAGATATGTTAAGGCACACATTGTACTAATTATTATGAACACACCCTAACTTTAACTATAAATAAGGTTTGGAAATCCCAGTAATTATACTAACATTACAGAGATCATTGTTTACTTCAGCTGATGGATATTTCCATCATTTTTATACAGGTATCAGTGGAAGGCACACAGTTCTTCTTTCCGTAGGCCATCATCAGTTTTTCCTAGCTTTTCCTCAAATATGTTGGGGTCAGCGTCCAGTCTAACTGGATACAGATGAATACCTCCACAACCCGGTCACTGGGTGCGGACGGCGAGTAAAGCGGACGGCGAATATAGCGGTAGGCGAATAATGGGTAGCTCGCTGTCCGGTAAGGACCAAGCCCGGGTCGACGGCGCGTTGTGTTCCACGCGCGCCTCAGAGAGATGTCAGCACCACCCGTGATCCCTTAGTTGCCTGTGTGCCAGGGGCCGCGGTATCTCTTTCGAACAACCCGCACTCCTGGCAAACATAACATGGTCAGATCTTGTGATGACCATGTACCTAAATTGGTGTCTGGAATGGTATTTTGAGGAAAGAACCTGTCTAGTCTGGGCACTCATTTCAGAAATCATGCAGAACTAACAACTCTTAACTTAATACTTTAAAAGGCGCTGGGCTATGTGGAGAAGACGGGGGAATGAGGGATTTTTACCTCCCTATCAGCCACCATGTGCACTTGGAAAGGGATGCCCTAAACTCTCAAAAGACCCATCCAAAACCCCATGGAAGTAGGTAGGTTCTTGAATATCGTCACATGCGGACACACAGTTAATGTACCCAATTATGATAAAAGTCTAATTAGTACAAACGTGACGCAAACACCAGTACATCCTCTGTTAATGAGTACGAAGCTCTGATGCACAAGTAATCATCATTAAAATATTAGAAGAAATTAATTGAGGTACCTAATATCCTCAATATATATATAAAAAAAACTTGTTTAATGCATTCAAGACTCAATAATAGCTGGATATTTCATCCCAAATAATACCTACCTAAAAACTAAATGCATTGGTTGGCATGTTTAAAACAGTGCTTAAAACAGTTTTATTTATCACACGTTTAAAAACACAGATTAAAACAAGTTTTAAGCATTGTATAAAACAATAAGTAAAGAACAAGCTTTAAAACGACTATTCATGGCGAATGAATGGATATAAAATGAAAATAAATTAATATTTAGGAGTCTAAATAGCTTGACTTAAAACCAGTTGAGTCTATGCTATTGCTATGTTATATTTTTGAACTTTTATTGGCATTGTAATACAAAAAAAAACACTATTTTTGTGATGAGTAATTTTTTCAATCAAACAAAGATCTAAGCACCAGGATTTACAGGGGACAAGATATCACCTATTTTTGAAACATGCATTAGAATATTACCTATTCCAAATTTGAATTTCAAATCAATCAAAATTATAACAATTTTAATTAGTAAACAACACTAGTTATTCGCAACATAAAATGTTAATCCATTGATTGTTTTTTATAAATTAATTTACTATGGCGAATTTAAAAAGATCTAGTCTAGAAATGAAACATTATAGGTCGAATTAATTTGAAATAATGCCCTAAACTAAAAAGAACAATAGAAACACTTGTTTAAAACATTTTGAACTGTTTGTTTTATTAAAATTTAAAAAAAAAAAACTTTTTTTTTCCAACCCTGGTGTATCATATTCATAAGTGATGCAGTGACGATTGTAACGATTTTTTATTGTGATTGCCTAGTTGGTGTAGCGGTTGCAAGAGCATGAGGTTCTGGCTTCGATGCCTAGGTCAGGCAAAGTGATTTATTTCATTTATTTTATTTTAACCATTTATGCACACACATATAAACAGACAAGAAGAAAGGAACAGAAAAATACGTACATAGGTAATGCTTATTTCTACAGAAATCTCTTCCAGCACACCTGCGATAGGAGAGAAGATCACAGAGATGTAGACAATAGAAAATCATAAAATTACAAATTAAATTCTAATTTAAAAATATACACACATAATATGGGAATATACATACATACTAATATACATACATACTTCTAAAATAAATATCACTAAAATATTTATAATTATAATGTAATTTATTTAATAAATACATAAGCAATTATGACAAAGTGGAGAGATAGTGTTCTTTCACTCTTCTTTAGAATACTGCTACAGTTTGGCAGTCCCTAATGTCAGGCGGAAGAGATATTGAGGTTTTGTATTTGGAATTTTTCAGTCGGCTCGGATTCAAAACGTATCAATGTTCGTTAATTATGACGTGCGTCACCAAGCGTATCAGTGCTCGTCATTTGTTCTGTGGATGGGTTGGACCATAAATTACACATCGCCACCAATCCGTACCTTGGAAAGCACGTTAGGCCGTCGGTCTCGGCTGTCATTCATAGTTTTTTGACAGTCGTTACGGGTCGGCAGAAGCACGGAAGTCTGCCAACCAGACTAACCAAGGAGTATCGTGTTACCCAGTAACTGGGTTGTGGAGGTCAGATAGGCAGTCGCTCCGTGTAAAATACTGGTATTAAGAGGGAACAGGGCGTGCGATTCTCCATACAAATGTATTCCCTTTTTTTCTTCCTGAATAATGCCTCTAGAGCAATATTTTTTTCCCATAAAATCGAGGCCTGCTGTAAACACGTCCCTATCATTTTCTTTTTTTCAGCAACTAATTATTAAAGAAAATATGACCCTTTAAAAATTACAAAAAATTACCAATTTTTACCGCCGTGATTAAAGGACTACCAGACAAATTAGAAAAAAAAATTACAAAAAAAAATTATAGGAACCTAAATATACTCTTTCTTAAAATATTAATGTAAAAAATAATTATATCGGCTCAGTTTTCGAGGAGAAAAAAGGGGATTACGAAACGTCGATTTCGTCAAAAAATTTGTGATAATTCGGTCTGAGCTGCAGCTGTCCCTATCGCACACTACGGGGGCAGACTTAATGACAGCGCGACGGCAATAGTTTCTTCAAATACCTATTTTTCAAATGTATCCGGTTAGACTGTAAGCTGATCTCAAGCTAGCAGACGATGTAGAAACTAATAACAGTGACTCATGCATTCCCAGCAATTCGTTTTTTCCTGGGTCGGACTCTGACGTCATTAGGCATTTAATAAACAAACATGTCGGTAGTTTTCCATTAAACTATAATAATATAAATTATCAACATTTCAAATAAAGTAAAAACCGCAGTTACCTTCTGGATTCCCGACCTATGTCCTTCCCTCTCGCACTTCAGAATTTTCAAATATAAGAAGGAGATGGATATATCTGCGTCATAATCGATATAGATTTGTATAGTTTTTATCGTTATTTGAAGGATAGCTTAAAGGTTGCAAATCTTTTTAGGTTAAAACAACTTATAATAAAGTTGTATGAAGTAGCTAAGAAAACACAAATGAATATCTAATGTTAATACCTAAGGACAAAAGAAATACTTGAGAATATTTCCATTTAATAAATCCGTAAGTACAGAGGCCACCGTATCAAGCTACCACACTTCGTCAAATTTCTTTGATAGGTTTTCAACTTTATTACAAAACCATAAGGTTCATGTGCAATTGAGAAAATTTTACAGTTTTTTTGCATAATAAAACTTATTTGTAAAAACAACAAAAAAGTTTAAATCAAGAAGATTAATTAAAAGCAGTCTAATGAAGTTGGTTGCATCAAATCTGAGATTGAACTAAAATATCTATCTCCAGTGGGGCAGAGAGTTTTTTTTTTTTTGGGTGGGAAATCATCAAATAACTTCTCCCGCTCTGGGTGGAGCTGGGAGGGCGTGTCAGACTTTTACTGACTAAAACCCACCCGTGTTCCCTCAGTTGCCTGTGTGCCAGGGGCCGCGGTATCTCTTTCGAACAACCCGCACCCCTGGCAGGCATCGGCCCTTGCGGACCCCACCAGTTGGTGCTGACATCTCTTTGAGGTGCGCGTGGAACACAACGCGCCGTCGACCCGGGCTTGGTCCTTACCGGACAGCGAGCTACCCATTACTCGCCGTCCGTAAGCCCGCGCCTACGGTGGCCGGGAATCAGCCTGGGATTCCCGACGCCCAGGACGTCTCCCGCGGCGACTACGGCCGTGAGGGCGCATATACTGCCTCTCCCTCACGTGCGCCGCCTCCCTCTTCGCGAGCATTACAGCTTCACAGAGGGGCAAAGGGTTAAGTAATTATGTAACACTATAACAGTAGGAATGAGTTTTTGGCGGGATCGCGTTGGAATTGGAACATGTCGCACGAATTTTAATTTTCATGAAATTTAGTGAAATAGCGAACTAAATTGTATAATTTTGGTAGTGAATTATTCAATTTAGTTACATGTGAGTGCACAAGTGTAGTGAAGGTGAAAATAAGTGACTAACGTGGACTTTTCGTGTTTCCCCCAAAAACTCATATTAGGTTGTTGTAAAGTTACTATACCGCTTTACAATAACTTTGATTTGACTAACTAAAGTCGATTATGACTGTTTCGTAACTTCGTGCCCGATATCGGACCATTTACTTGAATGAAATGAAAAATTACTTGACAGTGGCTAAATGCACAAACCTTGCGAAGCCAAAACGATAACGAACGATTGTTGACCGTCCCTTACTCGTTGAAGCGCCAGCCCGCGCCGCAGCTGAGCCAGTAGAGTTAAATTCCCCGAATAATAATAACAATGCAAATATTTTGATCCAGCCTGTCCCCACTTGCTGTCCCCCTACCAGTGACGCCTTGAGCCGAAGCCAGTACCCCGCAGGGGTGCCCTCAGCGTGCAATCGCCTAGTAATTTAAGTAGTTTTTAAGCCCTGGCTGGGGGCGTTACGTTTTCAGTCAGTCCCAAGACAGCCCGGTTAAGCAGTCACGGCCTCTCAAGGCCAACTGCGAGATGCCCGACAGAAAAAAAAAACGAACCATTGTAAAGGGCCGATGCCTGCCAGGAGTGCGGGTTGTTCGAAAGAGATACCGTCGCCTCTGGCATACTAGCAACTGAGGGAACACGGGTGGGTTTTAGTCAGTAAAAGTCTGACACGCCCTCCTGCTCCACCCAGAGCGGAAGAAGTTATTTGATGATTTCCCACCTTAAAAAAAAAAACAACATTAACCTTATACTTATGTATTAAGGGCGTTTATTCTGAAAGTTGGCAACGTCGCAAATAGCTGTCAAATATTTACCTGTTTTTATTAATTTGTTAATATTGCCGAATGGAAGTATGAAATATCGCTAACTAGTGACCTAAAATTTGAATAATGATTTGCAATTATAACACTCAATTTGATGTTGTAACCGTTGTAGGTGTAAAAAAGGCATTTGGAAAGTTTCCAATTTCTTTTTTAGGTACATCTAAAACTACATATTCGGTGTTAAGATATTAATTATTGCATTTCATCAATATTTTAGGTCACTAGTTAGCAATGTTTTATATTTCCATACAGTAATATCGCCAAATTAATCAAAACAGTGCAATATTTGACAGCTATTTGCAACGTTGCCCAATTTCAGAATAAACGCTCTTAAAGTTGAAAATCTATCAAAGAAATTTGACATATTGGGGTAGCTTGATGTGCTGGCGTCTGTTCATATCTGAAGAAATGTAGTTGTTCTATTAATCGGCATGGTATGGCTAGCTGACATAATAGCAAATGATTTAATTTATATGTATAGAATCAAGTTTATATCTGAGAGGCAATTCTCGTAATTTTAAGAACGTTCACAGTCTGATCTCAGTCTCAATCTGGCAAAAATATCTCGAGTTTCCACACATTTTTGACAAGTTTTTGACATTTGCTTGTCGCCGAGATGACATTGCGATTAGATTTTGAACGTTTTTAATTACGAGAATTGGCTTTCTGAACAGACAGCTGCGCTACTGGACAGTTCGTTGACACTTTTTCTTCCCAGCTAAAGCACTAGGAAGTGGTGAAGGGCGGGCGTTTTGAGGGACTGTCTCATGTAATTTCGACATTCGAAAAGTGACGATTATCAGCCTAATTTGAATTAATGACTTTTGATTTTGATTTGACTTGAATCCTGCATACCTCATCGAGGAAAACAGGTGTAAGTGTTTACTGAGGTAAGTATAAATATTAGTCAATATCACACTTACTTAGAGTGAGTACTTAAATAAAGTTAAAGAGCGCAAGTCATTTTATGAATCATACATTTTGAGCATATTACGACTATCCCGATCAGGTAATGCAAAACCGACCGGCTTTTTCGGATTTCGTATGATAAAACCCGGTTTTCGGTTAAAAACTGCCGCGTCTACCTATCTGAAAGCGATAATGTCAACAACTACCGAACGGATTTTCATACCGTTTTCACTACTGGACGGAGTGATTTACGAAAAAGATTTAAGTGTACAATTCATTAAAGGTTTTGTGTAAATTAGTTGAAATATGACAATTATTGTTGAAGATGTCGGAAAAAATCATGCCGACTGGGAGCTTCATACTGGCGTCCGCCGCGTAAACATTGGATGTTTGGCACATAAGTAGGTAGTTTATAACCTGCAGTAACACTAACTTTAAATTCTGGTGGTAGGTACATTCTCGTGGGATATTTTTCGTCATCCACGCAGGCGAAGCCGCGCAAAGGCTCGATATATTTGACACAAATAAGTATGTTCAGATAGATAACTTTACAAAATGTTTTGAACAGCTGATTGTTTTTTAGCGATTTGTGGAGGCGATCGGCGGCGGCGATATCTCGCGTCCGGCCTTAATCCAGGCCATGGTACGGAGCGAGAGTGCATGAGTAGCCGTCACCTCCTTCTGCAAAGCTGTAATGCTCGTAAAGAGGGAGGCGGCGCACGTGAGGGAGAGGCAGTATATGCGCGCTCACGGCCTTAGTAGCCGCAGGAGACGCCCTGGGCGTTGGGAATCCCAGGGTGATGCCCGGCCAACGGAGACGCGGGCTTGCGGACGGCGAGTAATGGGTAGCTCGCTGTCCAGTAAGTACCACGCCCGGATCGAAGCGCAACGGTGCGTTGTGTTCCACGCGCGCCTTAACGAGATGTCAGCACCAACTGGTGGGGTCCGCTAGGGCCGATGCCTGCCAGGGGTGCGGGTTGTTCGAAAGAGATAATGCGGCAGCTGGCACACAGGCAACTTAGGGAACACGGGTGGGTTTTAGTCAGTAAAAGTCTGACACGCCCTCCTGCTCCACACAGAGCGGGAGAAGTTATTGAATGATTTACCAAACACAAAAAAAAGAAAAAACGTGAGTAGGTAGGTACTCATTACATACATACAAGTATGAAATTCATATGAAATCCCGTCTTATCTCAAGGCAATGGAAATCCTTCGCAGAGAACCTTGTTTTCTATTCAAGAACGGAACAAATAACAACAAAAAGTCATACAAAAATGTAAAACAATGATTTCGACCGTGACAGGACTCGAACCTGCAGTCTTCGGATTCGAAGTCCGACGCCTTATCCATTAGGCCACACGGTCCATATATTTCAGGCTATAATAGACTGTGGCTATAGACTTGACCTAGTTTCAGTCTGAATCAATCGATACCTAGGGCGTCAGGTCGCGGGCGAAGTTAAGCGGCCATTACAGTCGTGACGAGCGACGGGCCGCAGCGCGTCGCATTGCAAAAAAATGCTAAACTCTATTGCATGAAGTTGTACCAGCCCGGAGTCTGGATTAGTACACGTTAGCCCCCTATTAAATGGGACTTAAACATAACTGGCGAAATGTGGGTCTATACAAGAGCTAGTTAAATAAGCTGGCAGTACTTTCAAATAAAATCTAATCAAAATATTTTATTTCACATAAACCTGCATGGGCACTTATGAAACGTCAGAAGCTATGTGCACGGTTCCAATTTGTGGCTTTCTATGGAGAAGAGCCGGCAAGAAACTCCACGGTTACTCTTTTGAAAATAATTGGCTTTTACAATGTTTTCAAATTACAGTGATAATAGGTATGGGAGGACAGTGCAGGCCTGTCAATAAGTACCAGGTACTTAGAGGAATGAAAATACAGAATAGAAAAACGTCTACAAATCTAGTCTCTAAGGCCTACAACGTTCTCTCATTCACAATATGTAAAAGAATCTACATATATAAAATGAACCTATTTAAACCAAGTGACATGATTTCCATGACAAATAATAATGAATAGTCGATATTAGAATTGATGTATAATGTCAAATAATGACGAGAATATGTCAGACATTGTAAATAATAAATGTGAATATTGTAATTTGGGAGCAGATAATAGACTTTCACATAGTTATGCTGTTAATGAGGTACCAGGGAATCCATAAGTGCAGAAGGAATTAATGCCAAACTTCGTACTCACATGTTAAGTATCGATATCGAAAACGAATGGAACAAAAAAACTAAATTAGGCAAAGGATATTGTACACACTTTTTTTTTCGATATTATGGTATTTCCAAATTCACACGTACATGCAAATTTTACTTTTAACCAAATTTAGACGTAAGTATGGATGAATAGACATTTTTGTATATGACGCTGAACGTAAATTATTAAATAATTGCGTAAGGATTTCTCAGCGTTTAAGTACCTAAAAATTTGCACATTCACTAAAGGAGCTATTTTGAACATTTGACTTTTTAAATACTTCTTGTGGGTAAGACCGAGCTCAAAACTAGTCCTATAGTAGGTACTGTATACCGCGTGTTTCAGAAATGTGTGGTCATATTTAAGAGTGCGGTACAGACTAGCAAACTGAACTGTTTTTTCCATGGGACCAACATCGTTATAACGAAAATATTATCAGTCGTCCCATACAAAACTGCAATACCTGCTCGACCAAAATAACAGCTAATATTTTTTTCACACACTTATGATCAGAGATCGGATATTCGGATGCATATTTAGGTACCTAAAGATAATTTTTAGCTATGAAAGTATGGAAGCGGCTTTATAAATTATTTGTAATATTTATTAAAAACCCCGGGATTCTTGGATTGCATAACTATTCAGATGTGTATTAATTTAAAATTAATGTTTAACCCGATACAAATATGTAAATGTACAGGAGGAGGGTGGTTTGTATTATTTAAAACAAAAAATAAACAAATTACTTACCTAATTTAAGACTTATTCGATACAAAAGCGCATTCCATGTTAGCCAACATCTCAACTTTAGTTGAATATGCTTCCGAATATCCGATCTCTGCTTATGAAACACGCTGCATAGAGAAAGCACACAACGAAGTGCGTGTCCGACCACGCAAAAAAAGGGTTCCGTAGTTGGGATGAATGTACCCTAAGAACAAACTTATTATTGTAGTTGAAAAATATATTCTCCTATACATTCCAACTGCAAATGTAAGTTGGTCGAATATTACTATTTTTACACAATCTAGCATTATTTTTTAAAGACCTATCCAAATCCCACACCATGGGTTAGACGACAGAAAAATAAAAATCCCCACTTTACGTGTAGCGGGTAACCAATTTTTTTAAAAATCATTTTATTTCACCTAATACTTTGCCGTACTAACTAATATGTATATTCATGTCAAACTACAGCTTTCTGGAACTAAGAGTCTCTGAGCTAAGCTGCAAACAAACGGACGGATAGACGCACATTTTTTTAGTGTTACTACGGAACCCTAAAAAGATGTGCGTCAGTCTCTTAAAAAAGTTGGTAAAAAAAGCCCTCTTTCTGTGGCAGTCGGGTAAATACTTAAGCTAATTAGCTGATAATCTCAAGGAAGAAACCACCATAAATTATTATATTTCAATTACAATAACAAATCTGTAGGTACATACTTGGTATTAAAAAAAACCCCTAAAAACGAAAAACCTAAATCTACATCGGGATTAAAAATAAAAAGTAACAACAAACACGATGGTGTGGGCACCTAAACTGGTTTTCAATTAGGTAATTCTGATTCAGTTAAATTATTTGTTAAACTGACCACAAGTTCGTCCGCCTGAAATTTCTTGCTCCCCCAACCCACCGCGTCGCATCGCAACGCTCTATTACTTCGTTTTCGTTTAGCATTCTTTCTGAGTTTTTTTCGTTTTGCTCAGCTCCTAAGGGTATTTCAAATGGAGCGACTGGTTATCTGAGCTTCACAACCCAGTTGCTGGGTATCACGATACCACTTGTACGTGATAACCAGAGGTCGGAATTAGGTAGAGTTATTTATGTACTTACACTGATTTCATACAACGAAAGAATAAAGTGGATATGTCCCAAATCCCGGGATTAATTTTGAAGAGCAGAAAAATCCCGTGATCTATTAAATAAAAAGTTATTACACAATTTAAACCACTGCACGCGCGACGTTGCCATTTTTCTATCTTTGCGGTTTTTATTATTATTTATTTGTAATATTGTTGGTCACACGGGATTGTCTATTAAAAATCCCATGAAGATCCATATTAATATCAACATTTCAATGCAAGTACATAAATAACTACTTATTTCCGATCTCTGGTGATAACTAAACTACTAACAGAAGAAAAGCCGAAACAAACTTGGAGGTCACAGTCTAGTTTAAAGTCCACACATAGTCTTGGTCAGGGGGCCGATTCTACTAACAAATTTGTTAAAAAAACGCAATAGAACCGCAACCGAATCACCACTTTTAAGCGTTTTCGCATTCTACTAAAATGAACAACGGTCCAGCTGCGACACAGCTGCGGTTACGTTTTAGTTACGCCAACGATCGATTGAAACAATGTCAAAACCTATTCTACTAACAAAATCGAACATGAGCGTGACGTTTACTATAGGACAAAGTTAATGATAAAATTATGATCATTATGTCTTTTAATTATAGAAAATACTTTTAGTGCCACATATTCGTGTTTAGTAACATTTTTAGATTCAACTTTTTTCTTTGTGGTATTAATAAAACATATTATTTTGGCATGTTGGTAATGCGGGTTACCCGCTGTGTTCCCGCTACAGTTCAGTTGCAATTCGTTTTAAGTTTAGTTTCCATTTTGCTTATAAAATAGTAGAATGACTTTTTATGTAACTATCGAACGGCGATCGAAATCGAACTGTTGTGGAAACACAATTTAACGTGTAACGTTGCAAATTAGTAGAATCGGCCCCCAGATCGTGTGAAGACCACTAAAATGGTATTTTGAGGAAAGAACCACACAGATAAATAAGTGTTTGTAATAATTACCTAAATATAACTTTATCTAAAATCTAAATGTAAAAATTGTAAGTAAATATTTAATATAAATAGCTGACCAATTATAATTATTATAATTTATATTAGAAAATTCTGGTTACTTATTTCTATTGGTGACCGTATTTTAAATTATTTTTTGCAAACATTCTTTTAAATAGTATAAAAAAATCACTTTTTGTTGTTTGAAGAATGTAACTAGCTCTGTTTCGTGAAAACCCCAGCTTTTATAAAAACTATTCATAAAAAATAACTTATTGAAAAAACATAATTCCCAGCACTTCTAAGTTAACAATGCAGATTTTATTTTATTTTAGTAATAATTATAATTAAAGTATTTAATGCATATTATAATTCAATGCTGTCAAGTAGGTACCTACCTAATAAAACGATAAAAAACGAAGTATTGTTATGTATTTTTAACTAGCTAAAGATCATCTACAGATCATCAGACAGGCGCAAATTATTTCATCACCACTGCTCTCAAATGGTGAAGGAAAACATCGTCGGAAACCGGCATGTGCTAGAACAAAGCAATTTTTATTGTTGATCCCATCGTAACAGCGGTTCACAATTATGGGTTCAGCGACCCCTGTTCAGGTTCTTAATAGGGTATTACGCCTATTTTTGAAAAGTGTCTTAATTGGATTCTAAAATGCTAATTAAAACCACCAAAAAAAAACACGGCATTAATTTATCGCAACCAACTTAAAACATGATATCACACCTAGCATTAGTAGAACAATGGCCGCAGCATTTATTAAGCTATCACTGACTTTGACATTGACCGTGACCTGGTGAACGGTCACAACCTACGCTAGCTTAATAATAGCCGCGCGGATTGCCTCAACGGGGTTAAACTGCGCTTTCTACGCGGTGGGTAACGGATGGGTAACCCTTTTTTTACACGCTTTATATTAGCTTCACTTGTATGTTTGTATGTAACCGACTCCTTAGAGCGCGATTTTGACCCACTTTAAACAGTCAGATTTCATTGAAACTTTGTAAACTTATCGAGGACCGATGACAATTCAATAATTAAAAAAAAAATGAGAAAATGAAAAAAAAAGAAAAAAAACACGTTTTTGTAGTTAGCAGAACTAAAAAACAGAAAATAAATAATAGTTTAAAAAACTAAAAAACACGCTTTATAAACCAAACTAAAAAAGGAGAAAATAATTTAGTTCAATTAAAAAGCGTGGGGTGCTTGACATTAATTGATTATAAAAATACCTCAAAAAGCACCCCACGCTTTTTAATTGAACTAAATTATTTTCTCCTTTTTTAGTTTGGTTTTTAAAGCGTGTTTTTTAAACTATTTTTTTTTAAAAAAACGAGAAAAATAACCTCATACCCGGCTTTCATTTGAATTTCAGGTTTATTAGTCGATTCGCACGAATTCTCTCGCCTAAAACGGGCAAATCCGCAGTTAATATTTTTTTTATGTATTTCAGAAGGCGATTCGCATAAAATAAATTTATTTGCGGGCGAATTGACAAGTTCAGAAATAAGGCATGGCACGTTTTGAATTAGATGGCAATACTAGATTTTTCCAGCGGCTTCGCCCGCGTGGAGGTCAAAAATTATCCCGCGGGAACCTACTACCGGGATAAATAGTGTCCTATGTGTTAATCTAGGTTATAATCTATCTGTGTGCCAAATTTCATCCAAATACATTCAGTAGTTTTTGCGTGAAAGAGTTACAAACATCCATACATACAAACTTTCGCGTTTATAATTTTAAGCAAGGATAGTAGGAAGTAGGATTTATAATTAATTGATTGCATTTCTGCAGTTGTCGATTCGCCCACAATTAAATTAAAGTGCGAATCGATTATTAAGCCGAATTTCTAAGCCAAAACTAAAATCAGTTTAAGTATTCAAAGTAAGCTTATTGAATGTAAAACTGCATGGAAAATGGTGGTGGTACCACGTGGCCCCCAGTTTTCACCATTTTCCTGGTGTCTGTGAGTGTCTTTTAAACATAAACAAGCGACCCGATGAAATATAAAATAGAATTTCAATGTCTTTGCCCTGATATGTAATCCAACCAAGAATGAATGACCGAACAATGAACGGAAATTGCTTTAGTAGCCATACCCATGACTGTTACACTACGATATGATACGTAATACTTTCATGTCTTTAAGGCCCATAGTATCCTCATCTCCCGTCTGAATGCTAAAGCACGACTGCCGCCCGCGCCCGCGCAGGGCACCTCTGAGCCTTTATCTCAAAATGGGGATATTCCTTTGATTAATTTACAATTGTGCTTCGGCGATTCTGTGGTACCTCTAACTATCTATTTTTCAGTGTATTTTTTTTTTTCAAATAACGAAGCCGTTTAGTAGGAGTATGGAATAGAAGCCAAAATATTGCGTGTTGGAAAATATTTTTTTACAGCAAAAGTATTAACCATACAAAAAAAGTACTTCGGGCAAAATGATCTATATGAATCTATAGCAAAATCATATATTTTTCAAATCTTCAAGACAAGCCGTTAATGAGCAGTAGGGTTCATAAAGTGACCCTGTTACGCTACCGAATGGGACGTAGGCCCTTAATGACCTAATATGCGCCATCTAGTTTTTAAAATATTGACGTATAAAAGTGTCATAAATGATCTACTTCTTCTGCTGCTGGGGAGTTTGTTGCGCCACTTTTTCTTTCCATCTTTGCGGGACTGTCTTCTTGTAATTTTGATGTTCAAAAGTGCTGAATCTCAGCCTAGTTTGAATAAATGACTTTTGATTTTGGTTTTGTTTTTCTCTTTGACTTTCTCCAATCTTACCAAGGCCCGGGAAAAGTATAAAGTTTGGACCAAGGGCATAAGTCTAAATAATACTCTCCGGTTTTGTAAAGGACATAATTATAGTAACCGGAACCGCAGCGGCCTTCGTTTAGTTAAACCCTTGAAATATTTGATACAGATAACAACTTTCCTTTTACGCGCTCTGGAAATACATAATTCCTATTTACACGCTTTATATTAGCTTCACTTGTATGTTTGTATGTAACCGACTCCTTAGAGCGCGATTTTGACCCACTTTAAACAGTCAGATTTCATTGAAACTTTGTAAACTTATCGAGGACCGATGACAATTCAATAATTTAAAAAAAAAAAAAACGAAAAATGATAAAAAAGGAAAAAGAAAATAATAAAAAACAACACCTTTTTGTAGTTAGCAGAACTATAAAATAGAAAAAAAAATAGTTTAAAAAACTAAAAAACACGCTTTAAAAACCAAACTCAAAAAGGAGAAAATAATTTAATTCAATTAAAATGCTTGACATTAATTGATTATAAAAATACCTCAAAATAATTTTTAAAGCGTTTTTTTGTTTTTAAATTATTATTTTTAATAAATCTTTTTATCTTATAACTATAGCTTTTACTTGTGGCTTCGCTCACATGGAGGTCGGAAATTCTTTTCGATTTCTTTTTGATTTCTTCTTTTCTTTTTGCCTTCTTCTTGTCTTTTTATCTCCTCGTTTATTAGACAGACTCATTGAGTCTGATAACAATAAAAAAGTAGCTGTGTTAATTAGGTACTTGACAAGAGTTTTGGGCGGGATTGGGTTGGAACATGTCGCACGAATTTTAATTTTCATGAAATTTAGTGAATTATTGAATTAAATTGTATAATTTTGTTAGTGAATTATTCAATGTGACTAACGTGGACTTTTCACGTTCCCCTCAAAAACTCATATTAGGTTGTTGTAAAGTTGCTACCGCTTTACAATAACTTTGACTTGACTGGACTTGACTGACTAAAGACGACTATGACTGTTTTGTAACTTCGTGCCCGATATCGGACCATTTACTTGATCGAAAAGAAAAATTACTTGACATTGGCTAAATGCACAAACCGTGCGAAGCCAAAACCCAAAAAAAAAAACAAATTACTTGGCACTTGTCAGTTTATATGTGGGTGCATAAATGGTTAAATAAATAGTAGACACTTCTCTACCTGGATAAAAAGTATGCTTTATGTTAATCTAGGCGATAAACTATCTCGGTGCCAAATTCCATGCAAATCCGTTCACAGGTTTTTGCGTGAAAGAGCAACAAACATCCATCTATAATATCTATCCATTCATCCAGAAATTTCTACATTTATAACATTACAGTAGGAAGTAAGATAGTAGGACACAACATGTAGGTACTCAAAAAAAACAGGTCAAGTGCGAGTCCGGTGAGGTTCCGTACCTACTCACTATACCGCCAAGCCATAATAAAAAACAACCGACTTCCAAAAACAACGTGAAAAATGACTTTAATTTCGGAAGTCGGTGTCTTTAGGAGCTGTATTTAATTTTTTTGTCACCGCCTTCCGAAATTAAAGTTATTTTTCACTTTGTAGTGTTTTTTTGGAAGTCGGTTGTTTTTTTTTGGAAAAAGTTTTTTTTTTCTCTTTTTAGTGGTTCACATGTGCTTACCCCTTCACAGCATACCGGCGTGATGTTATGTTATGAACTGGTGTAAGCTTTAGACAGACATGAGATTTCAGCAATCCCATTCCATTTGCTACCATTTATAGAGGAGTTCCGTTGCCTATCTCCAAAGTTCTTCATCAGATCTTCACCAAATTGAAATGAGACCATTCCGAGAAAGTACTCTTCCGAAAAATACCTAAATCGCTTCGTGTGCCTATAAAATTAGAAGAGTTCTGTCTATTTATCCAAGATCCCATCATCAGATCCTGACTTGATGATCATGGGACCACCTGGGAAAAATACCCTGTCAAACAAAAAAAAAATCCAAATCGGTCCAGCCATCTTCGAGTGATCGGGGAACATACCTACATAAAAAAAAAGTTTCTGATGAATTGATAACCTCCTCCTTTTTGAAGTCTGTTAAAAAGATATATTTATGCCTAGTCTCGTCGTGGGTAAAAAAAAAAACAAAACTCGAACCAATAAGAAAATGCATAATAGGTATCTAAATGTTCAGTCATATCAGCATGAAATACCCCGTAAATATCTAGTACCTATAAATTTAATTAGTGGGCTATTATTACATTAGCCAAGCGAATAGTCCTCTCTTATTTCCAAAATAAGTACCTACCTATTCATCTAACATATCTGTTTATAATGCCGTGTCAGCACCGCACGCAGAATCACGCACGATTCATTGTTTATTTTTTATTAAGGCATTGGATATAAATCATCAGTCTATCGACCTCAATATACCGTAAAACTGTGACGTCACAAGTCTATTATTTTTGTGGGCATGCCCATCGTGCCCACAACGCTGCCCTGCTATTAAAAATGAAGCACTTGCAAAAAAGCGGTTTCGAGAAAAACACGGAAATCTAAAAGTAAAGTTTTCCAAGTACAGTGAATCTCGTTATCAAAAAAACATTTTTATTTTTCCCGTAAAGGTTTGCTCCTAAGACCATTTCTGCAAGAAAAGTGAAAAACCCAAGTGTCGATTACTGCAGATAAAATTAGCAGTGCAGAACGGTGGTTCCGCGCTTGGTAGTTATAGTTCTGACGCCCGTCACTGGGATAAACCCCACGTTAAAAGGGGCTGACTCCGCCCTGGGCTAAGAATACCGCAATGGAAAAATCCAATGCTCGGGCATTAAACCCAGATACCAGTACTCGGCAGTCAAGTTTGAAAATGAGGGAGAAATTACCTTACATCTGTCCCTCATTTTCAAACTTGACTCAGTCAAAGAGCTGCGACAGAAACAATAATACAGACTCGATCAGACGAGACTGGATTCGGAAACCGGTGGTTGTAGCGTTGCTTAGGACCGGCCTATCCTATGTCCAGCAATGGACTACGATAAGCTTAGTTGATAGATATGGAAAGGAAGTTCAAGAGTGTACTTATGAAAATTTTAATTGATAAATGTTACTACTCTATAAAAGACTATTTGGATGACAGTTCTATAATTCCTCCTTCAGATAAGCATTGTTTGACACTCCTGTATTAATTTGAGTAACTGACATTATCCTATTTTTATTTTTTGACATTTCTGTTAATTTGAGTAACTGACGATATCCTATTTTAATTTTTTGACATTTCTGTTTTATCTTAAAAAAAATATTTTTGACATCTGTTAAATATTTTATCAATTTCGTGCTTTTTTGACATTATAGTCTTTATTTAAAATTTTTCTAATAAAATTGTCAGGGGCATATTTTATATGAATTTATTCAACACTAGCCTACTGTCTATAATTTTATTTGATGTTATAAAATGAATACATACTTGACATTGATACTAACATTAATTTGTACGCCTAATGGCAAAGCATATAGAACTAACAAAACTGTAACATCTCACATACTTGTGTATATTTAACCTATGTTTACAAGTAAATAATCTGAATCTGAAGTAAGTTAGTGTAAGTTATCTTCAGTTTAGGTACAGAATGTTATGGTGATCACCACATTTTAAAGAGATTTTTTCTGAGAGACAAATATATAAGTAACTAGCTGATCTGTTGATGTTGTCCTGTCTTTACTAGGAATATTGAATTCGCATTTTATATACATACTAGCTTTTTCCAGCGGCTTCGCCCGCGCGTATCTTTCATCCCCTATTTAACTCCCTTAGGGGTTGAATTTCAAAAAATCCTTCCTTATTCCTTGTCTACATTATAAAGGGAACCTCTGTGCACAATTTCAGCTTTCTAGATCCAAGAGTTTGGGCTGAGCGTTGATGAGTCAGTCAGTCAGAACTTTTCTTTTTATTTATATAGATTATCTCCATGCAGGGTTTCCGGTAATTAATGGATAACCTTGAAATGGTTCATGGTAGAACTAATGGCCATTCAGAAAAAAACATTTTTATTTGTATTTAATCGGTAAATAAAAAATAAAAAAAAATACAACCGACTTTCGAATGAACACTACAAAGTGAAAAATAACTTTAATTTCAGATG
This sequence comes from Antitype chi, assembly GCA_947359405.1. Lineage (NCBI taxonomy): Eukaryota > Metazoa > Arthropoda > Insecta > Lepidoptera > Noctuidae > Antitype > Antitype chi. The sequence continues at coordinate 8,175,286 of OX375836.1, forward strand.
GCGGTGACAAAAAATTAAAATACATATCCAAAGACACCGACTTCCTAAATTAAAGTTATTTTTCTCTTTGTAGTGTTTTTTCGGAAGTCGGTTGTTTTTTTTTTGGGTTTTTTTTACAGATTTTTTTTTTATAATAAATGTTTTTTTCTGAATGGCCATTAGTTCTACCATGAACCATTTCAAGGTTATCCATTAATTACCGGACACCCTGTATATTTAAGATGTGGTTGTTAGTTGCATTATTTAGTGGAAGTTTAGTGCAATAAGAGAAAATTAAGTGTCCGCACTAATAAACCTTATGTGTAATAGGTACTATTTGTTCTGTTCCCACGGTTTGAAAACGGTTTTATGGGGCATAGTTTTTAAATTAAGATTTTTATTATAAACTTGTTTTCGATAAATCTTTTTCTTTTTTTTTAAACATTGCTCCACACTAGGAATTTCTCCTGTATTGTGGGTGCGTTTACAAACATTTAAAGTCACATACACAAAGAGCCAGACCCGGAACTTGTAGGTCGTACAAATATTTGTTCCGTGCGGGAATCGAACCCGCGACACGCAGCGCAGTAGCGAATCGCTTAACCACTGCGCCAACTGTGCTGAATAAATAAATAATAATAATAATTCGGTTAGACTGAAAGCTGACCCCAACATAGTTGGGACAACGCTAGGAGGATGATGATATCGCTTATTTGTTGCAATCATCAAATCAACTCAGCCTGTTGCAGTCCATTGCTGGATTAAGGCCTCTCCCAGGCACCACAACACCTTGTCTTCCACCACCCCCATCCAATCTGTCCCACCTTCTTAAAGTCGTCGGTCCATCTAACTAGGGGCGTACCACACTAAGCTTGCCGATACGCGATCTCGAAATGCTGAGATGGTAACCCTTTCGGTATGGGCACGCTCAGCACAATTTTACTGCAATTTTATTGTTATGTTTGTTGTTCTCTTTCTTTTTATATATGTTTGTTGCTGCTGTGTTGTGTCTGTGTCGAATAAATGTTTTCTATTCTATTCTATTCTATCTCCACTCCAGGACACGTCTGCTCCAGCGACCATATTGATGTTCTGTGGCCTGGACGGGGCCGCCACCGTTTGATGGCGAACGCGGTGGGGTCGCAGGGGAAGAGGAGTGTCGGTATAGCGTTGGCCGCTCTCCCTATCCCTGCAGGGGTCCCCTGCTCCCTATCGTCGCAGGGGGACCAAGGGTGCCAGACACGGGGTCGTCTGGGGCCCTTATGCCACTTGGTTCCTGGGGTGGTCACAGCGTGCCACGTGTCCTGGTGCGCCGAACTGGTGGGGTCCGCAAGGGCCGATGCCTGCCAGGGGTGCGGGTTGTTCGAGAGAGATACCGTCGCCCCTGGCACACAGGCAACTGAGGGAACACGGGTGGGTTTTAGTCAGTAAAAGTCTGACACGCCCTCCTGCTCCACCCAGAGCGGGAGAAGTTATTTGATGATTTCCCAGCCACAAAAAAAAACCATACCTATTGATATTATTTGTTTACACTTTATAAATATTTTCTGAACAAATTGATAACACAATTACGAAGCTATCACCGAGCGTACCCAATTAGTTGGTACCTACTCGTATACGTTTAATACGCTAAGTCATCAATGAGTCACTCCGGTCTCAATACCCAACTACTGTTACGTAAAGGAAAATGGTGTAGTGTCAAGAATGCGTGACATTGACATTTTGTAATCATTTTACATTTGCGAAAAAAAAACTGTTTCGTTTTTTTTACGGATTCCGGACTCATTTTTCCAAAAAAAAAAAATAGGTAAGGGTTTAATGACTTTTACTTTTTTTTAAGTTTCAGTTAACTTAAAAAAAAGAACTCGGTTTTCCTTTTTTTTTTTCAACAAAAATATAGGGAAACGTGCATGTATAAATTTAAATAGGTAGGTACCGACTAAAATAATTGTTTATTGAGTTTTGCCTGTTTGAAATTAAATAGATGATTTGCTTTTGACTTTCTTTGAATATCAGTTTTTTTTTCCTTAAATATATATTTTTAACAACAAAACTGTTGTAGTTAAATTACACTAGTTATGTTCTAAAAACCAGTGTTTATTTGTACACCTACCTGAATTTAAAATATTCCAAAATCAAATAAAATATGTCAACGTTTATTTTCAAAGATAGCTTTGATTTTTTCCTTTTCCTTTGTTTTGCAAAAACTGCAAGACTTTAACCGTATATATTACGCGGTAAAAAATTGCATTATTAGGTAGTGCATTAGGCATGCAATAATAATGCATTTTTGTACCGCATACTACGCAATTTATACATGGCCTACGACCTCCTATTCATTTGATTTGTACCAGAAGCATATTAAGACAAAAGAGTATTTATAAATGTATATAAAAAAAAAAACTGGTTTAGATACGTCATCGCTCCGTAGCGGCGAGCTTGCGAAATTTATATAAGCGTGAGTTCCACCGCAGATCTTGTTAGACACAAGTATACTGCAGCCCATGGTGCATCGTGCATGCCGACCTTTATTTCAAAGCGCGCGCGATTTCAAATAACGAAAACCGAACTGCATTCGAATTTTAGAATTTCAAAATTCAAAATTCGTAATAGTGATCGAATCGAATGCTAGAGATGTGACTCTGATTTATTATTTTTTAATTATTTTGTGATTTATTTAAAAATCATTTTACTAAAACTTGTTTATTGATCGAGTTAAATCGGTTTATAAATTTGTAAACCTGAACTTGTTTATTGATTTAGTGACATTGAGAACAAGCTGACGTTACAAATTCGAACTATTATTTACGGAATTAAACTCTAGTGCTATTAAATACAAATTAAAAGTCAATCAGTTACCAGAAACATCGGTTAATTGATATACTTGTTGTGTGAAGACGTGTTTTTTGTTTGAAAAATGAAGGATCTAGTGCAAATATGGAACAATGTGACGAACAGGAAGTATTCGACGGTTAACACAAGTGAATTGAAAGATTTACCGAACAATCGTCACAGGAGATCGGAAATCGATAATTTTGAGGCGAATTTTGCCGAGTGTGAAGTACTGAACCATAAATTTAACGATGATGTGGAATTCAATAATAGGAAGAATGCGATTATTAATCGTTTGTTTGAAAGAAGACAGCAGGGGCAGGTAGCCAGGCAGCCGAAATGTAAGTTTTTTTTTTTCTATACCTACTTTTCGTCTTTTTTGATTAAGTACTAATTTAACCAGTATTTTTTAACTCAAAAGTTGTGTCGTATGTCTATGTATATTACTGTGTGTATAAAGATAATTCAATTAATATTTAATATATATTTTTGTTGTCGTCAAACAAATTAAAATACCTAGGAGATCTTAAAAATAATTAAACTCCTTGTGCAAAATTATAATAAAATTCTAAAAATAAATCTAACTAGCTACAAAAAATTGCTACAATTACCTGTTGCAATTAATGTTTTACTTAAATAAATTATTTAATTCCATGGGAAAATATTATAATTTACATTTACGCTTTTTTTTTTGCCGGCGCAATTTTTTTTCTTTCTTAAAAAGCACTGATATTATCGAAATAAAAAGTTGAGCATATGCGGGTTAGTTAGTCTAGCTTCATAAGATATAAAAAAAATACGAGTATCTTGCCCGTTTTTCATCATATGAATGTTCTATGGAGAAAAACGGGCAAGAAACTTTGAAATTTTCTTTGAAATGGGCAACTAGCTTCATCTTTCTGAATGTCCGACTCCTTGACAATCCAAAAATCGGTTTAATTTAAACATAATGCTCTGAGTTTTAGTTTGACAAAAGAGACCAAATAGATTTTTATTTAAAAATTCTTTAATGACCACGTTTAGTTTGACCTTTGGTTTTGTATAGTGTCGCGAATAATTTAATCTAATTGAGTACGCAAATCATGGTTGTGTGACATTTGAAAATAGAACTCACACCTGTTTTTCTTTTCTTTCTTTAAAATACATATTATATTAAAGTCGCTAAACTACGCATCAGATTTTGATATAGTTTTCAAAATCATTCATTAAAAATATAACGGAAGGTTTATGTCTATAATATTTTAATATATAACTTTTATTAAAGAAATCTCGTTTTTTTGGTAAGCCATTTTTGATGACTGTTGTTTCTAGAAGTTAAACGTTAGTTAGGCGACTGTCATTTATTTTTATTTTAATAACACAATGCATAAGTAAGATTACCTTACGTTACAGTTAAATAAAAAATACTCTTGAATAACAGATTATAAAGCTTTTTATAGCCGTACAAAAAATATACTAAGATTATAGTGGGTTACGGGGTTTTTCCGCGCGGCGGTGATACTAACGCGTTTTAAAAGAAATGGTCTGCTTTTAGTTACAGTTATTTACTCATTAGTATTGAGTGATCAATCGCTAAGATTCTATTTCTTATACTTCTATTCTATATACAGGGTGGCCATTTAGTCACCGGCATCCATCAAGTGTGTGTCTATGACATCCAACTCAACCCGCACTGGGCCCGCGTGGTGGAATACGGCCCAATCCCTCTTGCGAAGTGGAGGCCTATGTCCCAGCAGTGGGAACATTTTATTCTGATCCTACACGTCATTTTAAACAACTTTCGCTTCTAATACACTTTAAATCCAAATTACATAAATGGCTTATTGGTATAAATAGGTTTAAATATTTATATGCCAGTCCTTGGCGAAACATGTAAAATTGTAATTATAATAATAAGACCTGTCTAATGTACCGTGTTTTAAAGCAAATAAATATTTATATTCTACAAAAATCTGATCCAATTCGTGAAAAAATAAAAATCTGTGCAACAGTAAGCTGACTATTTCGATGCATCTTTTTTATAAAATTTAAACAAAAAAACAGCATTTCAATTAAATATTTCGCTTTCTACGTTCTAGGAATAAAAGCAAACGTGCGTTCTTAAAGATCTGAAGAGATGCATATTAAACAATGTGTGTACCCTACGTGGAAATATGTGAGCACGCACTGCACAGCAGCAAGTGATAGGTGAAATGTGACATTATTACTGACAGACATAACATTCTAAATCAGGCAAGACTTGATAAATTGGCTTACATGTCCAACCATATTGAGAAATTTGGGCAGTTATGCCCGAAATGATTTTCTACAATACCCCAAAAAAAGACACCCTGTTTTTGAAAAATATATAATTATAAAAAAAAAAAACACATAAACCCACATGGGCACTTATGAGATGTCAAAAGCTAGGTGCACAGATCCATTGATCGTTTTCTATGGAGAAGAACCTACAAGAAATTCCACGGTTAACATACCCTTTAAAAATAATAGTGGTACCTATTACTGTTTACAAATTCCAGTGTTTGTATAATGGGAGAGACATAGTACCTACACACGACGACATACATTATATCAAGCTTTACATTTCCAGTTTTAGCTGACTTCGCATTGTATAGGCTTTTCGTACAATGAGAAGTCAGCTTTATATTGGACATGTAGGTATAATATTTTGATATGTCATCCTGCGTATTTAATGACAGCCCTATACTGTCTAGTGTAGGCCTGTCAACAAATAGGTACTATGTGTCTTTGTTATTTTAATGGCATGAGGAAACAATAGGAGCAGATAAATTTACTAATGCCCATAATAATTAAATACTAATTTATTCAACTAGATGATTATTTTATTCGTTTTAAGTCATATTAGTGCATAATAAAACAAAATAAGGTTCTTATTCATATAAACATACAAAGATAAAATACTCGTTATTATGTTACATCATAAGGATTACAGATATAAATGTAGAAACTTTACATAAGGTGACACAATGGGCAGACTTATCACTAAACGAGATCTGTTAAGTAAGGGGAAAAAAGAAACTTTGAATTGCGCGAGTTACCCTAAAACATCTAATAAGGTAACCGGTAAAATTTAAATTTTCATATGCTTTTATTTATTTTTTATTTTTATTTATTTAACCATTTATGCACACACATATAAACAGACAAGAAGAAAGGAACAGAAAAATACGTACAAAGGTAATGCTTATTTTCTACAGAAATCTCTTCCAGCACACCTGCGATAGGAGAGAAGATAACAGAGATGTAGACAACGCGTGTAATAACAATAGAAGGAAAATCATAAAATTACAAATTAAACTCTAATTTAAAAATATACATACACACATAATATGAGAATATACATACATACTAATATACATACATACTTCTAAAATAAATATCACTAAAATATATATATGTAATTATAATGTAATTTAATTAATAAATACAATTATGACAAAGTGGAGAGATAGTGTTCTTTCACTCTTCTTTTGAATACTGCTACAGTTTGGCAGTCCCTAATGTCAGGCGGAAGTGAATTCCACAACCGTACCGCGTGCACAGTGAAGGAATAGGAGTAGAAGTCGGTTGAGTGGGGAGGGGACTTGAGGAGATTTCTAAGATGCGACCTGCAAGGTGCATCAAAAGGACAGGCGTAGGAGAAGCGATCCCGCAGATAGGATGGGGTTTTAGGGTTGTGAAGAATGTTAAATAGCTTTTTGGAATTTGCAGGTTAGTTCAGTTTGTATGTTGATTAAAGTATGATTAAGCGACTAGAATCAATTCTATTTTAATGTAAATGTGAAGTGCCTTTTAAGTGCCTATCTATAAATCTTCTATACATCTATACATACAGATAAATAAAATTGGAGTGTCTGTTTGTAACATTAAAATAACCACTTTTTACTAAATGCATATGGGGATGTATACACGGTACATATACCAAAATAATATTTTTTTCACATAGCTGGTGTAATGTGGAAGTAACGCTACTTTTATTTTAGAAATTGTATTTATGTTTATTAACATATATACTTTTTTGGTAAAGTCGCGGGCACAACTAGTCTACAATAAAGACAAATAACATTAAAGTAGTTTAACTACATCGTCTCATATAATATTTATAACTATACTGCGACATTTAACCGGGTGAAACTGAGGACGTCAGACGCGTCTAGTTCTTTTTTTGAATACCAGCCTATTATTGTCCCAATGCCAGTGCAGGCAAATTCTCATAAGAAGTGGGCATGAGCTTGCCAGAATTTGAACACGCTCGTGCGTGAGCCTGCGATGCGTGACTTTTTTTTTTGGGAATGACTTCTCGCGGGTCAACTTATGAGGTTGTCGGCCGTTTATCCGGACTTGCCTGTGGCTACCATAATAAATTAAGACTTAAAAATTTAAAACGAAAACGAGACTACACGTTAAGGGCCGCCCTGTGCTGTGGGGTACGGACCTCGGCTTATGGCGTCGCTGGAAGAAAGCAGCAAGGGGCAGGCTAGATCGGATATTATTTAGGGTCGAATTTAATGTTACAAGTATTATTTTTATATCTAAGCCCACGATATTATTTTCATAAACTTATTCAATAAACTATTGAACGAATTGATTTTAATTACTGGTTGGACAGTTTTTGCTAATTGGACCAATCAAAGCATTTGAATTTTTTGGCACACCTATTTGGGCATAAAAATTTGAAGCATAGTTACTTACACCACTCTGTAAGTAGGTAAGAAACTGTTAATTGTAACTGATGGATACTGTTCGGGAAATGCCTACTTTCTTTTGAATACATTAGTTTTTTTATCATTTAAATATGAGCTATGAGACCACTTAAACAAATCCAATTAAATTCTGGCTTTCTTTGGTTTTGATTCAAATAAGTGAGCAAGTATGGGATAAGTTTTGTTTTAGGTACCAACCTTCTTTGAACTAAAATACTCAACACATATTATAAGATAACATCACAATTGTTTCCCTTTGGGGAAACAATTGTGATGTTGCCCTTGCGATTGCAGTTGTGATGAACCCTTTGGGGTTGGCCAGAAATGTTTAAAGTCGGGGGCGAACCTGTTGCTATAAATTGGGCACAAATCCGGACTCCGGGGGCAACCCGACGGAAAAAACCCAACACCATTTTACCTGATGGGAAACTAACCCAAAATCTAAAAAGCATATAAGGGGGCGTCCATTAATTACGTGAGGCGTTTAGGGGTGGGAGGGGGTCAAGTCGAATCTCACCAAATCTCACGTGGGGGAGAGGGGGGGTCTTGGTAATTATCACGTAATTTATATTTTTTCCCGCAAAGAAACAATGTAACATTACGAGATAACCGGGTTAAATTATGTGAAACATGTTTTTCCACCCATATGGCAAAATCTTACAAAATAATATTTATCGCAGTTATGCGAACGCCACAAAGTAGCACTGTACTCCCTCGATGGTTAAACCGCCACCGCCCAGCCAAGTCAGCCAAATGCAACGCAAATAAGCACAGATTAACGTTTTTACACTAAAACCACGTATTTGAAATATCTCACGTGAGATTATGGGGAGGGGGGAGGGTCGAGCCAAATCTCACGACATCTCACAAAAGCGGGGGTGGGGGTCGAAAAATCGCCAAAATTTACTCACGTAATTAATGGACGCCCCCTAAGGAACGTAACAGGTTCTCTAGTTTCTCACTGCCCCCAATGGGAAGATGGCGTGAGTTAATAGTAACTAATGCGGGCTTGCGGACGGCGAGTAATGGGTAGCTCGCTGTCCGGTAAGGACTAAGCCCGGGTCGACGGCGCGTTGTGTTCCACGCGCGCCTCAAAGAGATGTCAGCACCAACTGGTGGGGTCCGCAAGGGCCGATGCCTGCTAGGGGTGCGTGTTGTTTAAAAGATATACCGCGGCCCCTGGCACACAGGCAACTGAGGGAACACGGGTGGGTTTTAGTCAGTAAAAGTCTGACACGCCTTCGTGCTCCACCCAGAGCGGGAGAAGTTATTTAACGATTTACGACACTCAAAAAAAAGAAAATGTACCAAATACAAAAAACAACCAGTATGCACGGTTCTATATTTATTTTTAGTACGCACGCACCTAAAGGGATAAGGAACAGGAAATCCAAGCAATGGTGTATAAAACACGTTAATAAATATTCAAATGTCTTTAATTTTATACAATTTGAACGGCATTAAACGTTGTTTAAGTTGTTTATTTTTGTTTCGCGACTTTGTTTAAGTATTATACCTATATTGAAATTCTCATATCATTTTTATTTGTGATAGTGACATACGTCAATGTTGACTTTGTTGTTTATTTATCAAACTACCCGTTTAGTAAATATCATCAAAATCTTTGACAGAATTTGGACCAAACAAATACACATCAGTTTTTTGAAAGTCTGGTCAGTTCTTATTAAAATGCCACTCATCATTAGCAGTGATTTAATACGAATTGACCAGACTTTGTGTAAAGTAAAAACATTAGTTCAATTTTCGCCTAATATCTAGTAAGAAAAATCCCAAGTTTTGTTAATGTGCATTGTTAACTATGCTGCTTCAAATTCAAAACATGCCAATTGCGTAATAGTCGATTCGTCGACAGATAAATTAGTTTTGTGCGGATCGCATTCTTACAACAAATAATATATTGTTTAAAAGTGTCGATTCGCCCGTTACAGGCGAATCAACTCGTGCGAATTGACTAATAATAATAAGCCTGCTGACAAAATTGTGTATTTTATTTTTGGGAAATTTCACTTCAAATATATTAAAAAACAAGATGGCGGGTGAGGCGTTAGTCCCAAAGTGGGCCACGCGCCAAAACCATCTTGCAGCACTATTGATAGTTGTTGTGATGGTTTTTGATGACTGTTAATGAAAACGTACAGACAGACACAACATTCCATTAACCATAGTAATACATCATATTGTCAAACCAGTTTTGCGAAACAACTTCAAAACATTACTTGATCAGCTTAATTTAACTAATATACATCAGAATGATCCCATAATCCTACGATATACTTACGTCGTTTAGAATAATTAGCAAAATACTTTAGAGCGAAATATGCAAATTTTTAATTATTTTTCGAGATAAACAAGTTTCATTTGGGAACTAAAATAGATTATGGCAACTTTTGACGGTTACTACGCTGTATGGAAGATATCAGTAGTAAAAATATTTAGCAACTTTAAACTCAATTTAGTTTTTTATCCGAATACGGCGGAGCAACAAGGAGAGTTATGGTTTTGACTGGAAGGTATGTTTATTTTTTCCCTCATAACTTCTTAACTACCTATCGTAATTTCACAAATGAGTTATAATTGTTGTATCATTGAAAGCGTCTTGATCGTACGCTGGTTATAGCCGTGGTCGTATCGTATGCCAGGTGGCAAACGAAACGACCACGGATCCTAAAAAAACAATATATTCTTACAGTAGTCAACGGTCATACGCTTTAAAGCAAAGTACCCTATATGTTTTGGGTCGAAAACCTATATGGTAGTTCCCGTTGACCTAGAATCACGAAATTTGGCAAAAAACAAGGTCTTATAGCACAAATAAAGGAAAAAAATTAAGGTAAATTTTGGGTACTTACAAGTTTTCGGGAAAATCTAAAATTGCCTATATCGTTTTTATTATGGCGGTATAATGGGTAGGTACGGAACCCTCGGCGCACGAGTTTGATTCGCACTTGACTGGTTTTTTTAGTTCGTCACTCTGTCTTTTAGAGGGCGCATTATTTAAGTTAATGTGACGTCTCATATATAGCTCAGAGCTTCACCAGAGGAAAATCAGGACGCTTCTAACGAGAACTCATTTGCCAAACTATGATAACTAGTTTAGAAGTTATGAGGTATCAGATATTCAGATGAACATACATATACCATACATACCCACAAAAGTACATACATACCGTTCATAATAATAACCCTCTTTTTTGCTTGGCCGTAGTCAGGTAATTAGTGCTATTATATAATCTTAGCTCTGATTTTAGCACAGATTGTGAATTCTTGTCTACTTTAAACATGATTTAAAACATTAATTTTAATTGATACTTTAAGTAAAAAATGGTAGGTAGCTAATCGCGTATTTTAAGTAGATATTAAAGGTACTTATTGTTTGATTGGTGACAGCTAAATAAAGACCGACAAAGGCAAGTTTTTGTCGACTTAATTAGTAAATATTAGTTTAATTTTAATTTATTTTATTAAAATATTAGGTATAAGTACTTTGTCTTAACGAATTACCGGTTAGGTAACTGGTTTTGATTTACAGTAAGTATTTACTCAAAATAGTACTAGCGTGATGATGCGCATGATTTCACACACCCAAACATTTGCACGCATGATCACATCACATTCATAAACATTACGAGGTGTTATTGATTTGTTATTTAATTTACTGTTCATTAATATGTCAGCCAATCAGCACCCTTATTGCATAACTCACGATTGATCATAATTTGTTTCGTTTTGAAGCAGATGGCTAAACCATTGTTTCATATGTTCGAAAAATGTGTCTGCTCAACAACGTGAATAACGCAATGAATATTGTTGAACTGTCAAAATGAAACCTGATGATTATAAAAATATTTGATGATTTCCGACCCAAAAAAAAAAAAGGTTTACCTTAAGAAATTTATGAAACCGAAACTATGTATAGTGAGTGATTCTATACCAGCTGTTATCTTTAGTGCTTAAGGATAGCAATAGGATTTCTGTTACACCCTGTGTAGCCCACTCCCTATCACCAAGAAGAGGCCTAGTATCCCAGCAGTGGGATTATTATAGGCTGTTAGGTATACACCCATTTCTAATAAAGTCAACAATAAGTACTGACGTAGGTCTAGTAGGTAGCTATCAGCAGCTGGCGCGTCATCAGATAATTGCAGTTATGTGGTTTTATAGGTACTGTTTACATTTTATCACGGCGTACGATAAATTTAATTGTATCTTTTATATCGAGGGACTAAACGAAGCCATAATATACCAGCACCCTAATTGCGTAACTTACGATTAATCTTAATCTGTTTCGTTTTGAAACGGATGGCTAAACCATTGCTTCATATGTTCGAAAAATGTGTCTGCTCAGCAACGTAAATAACGCAATGAATATTGTTGAACTGTCAAAATGAAACCGATTATGATTAATCGCGTGTTACGCAATTAGGGTGCAGAGGTGGTTTGACTCCCGAGCGTGCGAGGGAGTCAATGAAACCGAGGGTATATTAAGTTGGCGTTTAGTCTCGAGGTGCAAACTGTACTTTTGACTTTGAGTGCGAGAAAAATTGTCAATTTAGTACAAAAACATTTAATAAATATTACTTAATAAAATAAAAATCACAATATCTATTATGTCTTTTGCTCTTTGCTCGACGTCAAACTCTTCACCAAGGAACATAATTAAATACCACAATTGTCACTTCACTGGACATTCTTAATAAATTTATTTAAAACCGAACAAATTTAAGAATTAAAATCATTAATACACCCTCTAATATAACTTAATTTAATGTTCATTAATTTTTTAAATATAATAATAATTATGTTCTTTTTTGTCGGATGTAGAATAAATAATCTCGTGGAAACAAGCCCCGACCTCTACGTGGTATTAGCGGTATGTTAACCGGTGCGGTGCACTCTCTTTGTCACTGCATGTCGCTGGCGGAATTAAAGATCGTGGAATTTCAAAAGATCCTAAATTTTCCTTAGTTCGTGCGAGCGTGGCTATTTTCGAAAATAATACATTCAAAATAATATGTGGGCGTCCAAATATTTATCCCACGGAAACGTACAGCTACTAGGTTAAAACGGTTACTATGTGTGTTAATTCAGATTATAAACTGTCACTGTGCGAAATTTTATCCAAATCCTTTCAGCCGTTTTTGTGTGTAATTGAGTAATAAATATCCAAACATCTAAATATACAAACTTTCACATTAATTTAATATTAGTAGGATAAAGAAAAGTGATTGACGGCCACTGCAGTTTTACTACTCCCTAGTCTTAATAAATTGTTCATTCTAACATAAAAAAGAAAAGTATTGGAATCGGTGGCTCGTATAAGTCGAAATTATGTTGCTAATGTTGAAATTGCATAACATTTACTGAAAAAAAAATGCGAAATCCCCCTGAGTGTGATTCTTTCCCAATACTGATGACATAATTATCTAATTTCCGTCATACCGTATGCTAAGCATTTCAATTAGCCCTAATGTCATAGACATTTAAGTCCAATGACGTATCATTACAATGGCATATTAATACTTTTTATAATTTCATCGCCGTCCTCCTGTCTACGTCAGTCGGAAACCATGTGACAATTTTATTATTAATATTTATTACTTTTAAATGATACCCAAAAATATTAAGCACCTATTCTTTTTGGTACCGTTATAATTTATCAGTTTGATTAGACAAAGTAAGCCTACTTCCCATGCGTCATTTCTACAGCCGGTGATTCCCCGACATTAACCGGATGAGCATAATAGGTTAGTAACAATGTTCGTTTTCCCCAACCTGATTTAATAAGAATCCATTGCATATTAAACAGTTTCAAGAGTGAGTGACTAACAGGGACCGCACACGACCTAGCCTAATAGAAACATTAATCATCATCTGCCTTGCCTTTGCCTAACTATGTTGGTGGTCGGCTTCCAGTCTAACTGGATGAAGCGGAAATACCAGTATTTTACATGAATCAACTGACTGGTAAAAGGATTGGACTGGATTCAGAATTATATCCATATGCAGACTTTTTAGATTATATATAAATATACATAAATTTAATATTAATATTATCATTTTTAAATTTTTAATATTTTCTCTTTTTCATAATATTGATATTAAATCCTAAATTGGGAATTAAACGATTAATATTTCTATAAATTATATCTAAGTCATTTAAATAAGTTACTTTTACGTAACATAACATTACGCCTGAATGACCTAATAAAGGGTTGGGCATAGGTGTACCTAATTCTAGACAATTTTCAAACTGTCAGCATGTTTTTATTGACAGTGACATGCATATTATTCTTGATGACGTTCTTGCTTTCCGCGTGGAAATCGTTCAAGACAGCTGGAAAATTTCCTTATGTGATACCTAAGAATTACATTTAATTGATGATACTTATTTTGTTTACTGTACGGCTTAGTGAGTAGGAGAAGATTAAATAAACGATGGATAGGCTGTTTGACAGATTCAAAATCAAAATCAAAAATCATTTATTCAAATTAGGCTGAGAATCAGCACTTTTTGAACGTCAGAATTACCAATACCCCGCCATTTACGGCTTATTAGTCGACTCGCACAAATCAACTCTCCCGAATCAGGCGAATCGTCACTTTTTAATAATATAATTATTATTTTAGGCGACTTGCATGCTTTTTCCTTAACTTTCCGTTGTTTCCTTAACGTTTTATTCAAAACGTGCCAGTTGCGTGCCACAAATAAATCAACTTCGTGCGAATCGCATAGAGAAAATATTGTATTATTTAAAAGTGACGATTCGACCGATTTGGGCGAATTTTTCGTGCGAGTTGACTAATGAGCCGCTGCAACTGTAGATTTTTACACGCTTTATATTAGCTTCACTTGTATGTTTGTTTGTATGTAACCGACTCCTTTGAGCGCGATTTTGACCCACTTTGAACGGTCAGATTTCATTGAAACTTTGTAAACTTGTCGAGGACCGATGACAATTCAATAATTTTAAAAAAAAGTTGAGAAAAAAAAACACGTTTTTGTAGTTAGCAGAACTACAAAATAGAAAATAAATAATAGTTAAAAAAAAACTAAAAAACACGCTTTAAAAACCAAACTAAAAAAGGAGAAAATAATTTAATTCAATTAAAAAGCGTGGGGTGCTTTTTGAGGTATTTTTATAATCAATTAATGTCAAGCACCCCACGCTTTTTAATTGAATTAAATTATTTTCTCCTTTTTTAGTTTGGTTTTTAAAGCGTGTTTTTTAGTTTTTTAAACTATTATTTATTATCAAAGATGTCGCATTATTCAGTAATACTAGAACTGGCATTCCACTTTAACCATATACGCCGATTCATATTTGCATGGAAAAAAGGTGACATTGTTTATTCAAGTATCTAGTGAGTTGTAGTCAGCAGAGGCATAAACACGTGGAAAATGTTATTCTTGCAAAACTGGTTAGGTTTAGTCGTTAAGAAGAGGTATTAAAAGGTAACTCTCGTACGTACCTATGTACAGTCGCGAGCATAAATATATACAATCATCACAATGACTCTCCAATTGAATCAAGTGCTAGGAATAATCAATGTGCAAGTCACTGGTCTGTTCTATGAATTCTAGCTTTACATTCAAACACTCACTGCTAGGATACAGGCCTCCTCTCAGCGAGAGGGAGTGAGCCATATTCCACTACGAGGGCCCAGTGCGGGTTGGTAGATGTCACATGTCTTCGAATTTTAGGTTCCCGGACATGTCGGTAATTTTGCTGACCAACCCCGCAGTGGTCGCCCAACTGTTTTGTGTCTGTATTAGATTGCTGGCAGCCCGTGACCCAACAATCAACGCTACTAAAATAAAAGCAGAAGTTCGGGCCGCCTCTGGACTTGAAGTTAGCACTCAGACCATTCGGAATTGCTTGCACCAGGCTGGATTACGAGCACGGAGGTCTTGGCCAGCTCCTCTGAATTCCCGGCAATGACAAGGACGGAGATTGCAGTGGGCTAGGCTTCGGCAAAATGAAGAAGAAAACATTTGGCAAAACTGTCTCTTCGTTGACGAATCGCGAATCAGTACTCATTCAGATTACCGACGTGTCCGTGTCTGGAGAAGACCAGGAGACCGTGAAAGGCAATGAACTGCCACTGGAACAGTTCAGCAAGGCGGGAAATCCTCATGATGTTTTCATTCACCGTTTTGAGAACAGTGGTGATACTGGTGATGAAATATTTTACATAAAATGAAGCAATGGTCTGGGTTTGAACCTATGACCTACGACTCGTAGTCATGAATTTACTTTTATACCTAGACGACCTATTCTGACTGGTACTATACCCCACCTATGCAGAAATTTCGAAAATGCGAAAGGCGAAATATGGATTCACTTTTCACCAGTTATGGTTAATTCCCATGTAAAATAGAAGCCTATCGCAGTCTACTGCTGGTAGTGTTGCCCAAATGCAAGAACAAGACGAGACTTAGCCAGTCTTGGTCTTGGTCTTGCGCCAATACACCTGGTCTTGGTCTTGGTCTTGGTCTTGCGCTCCCAGTCTTGGTCTTGGTCTTGGTCTTGCAGCAAGAGTCTTGCAAGTCTTGCAATTACCTATTAGTCTATTACTATTTATTAAAGTTTACTTTAAATCTTAGAAAAACGTATTAGAATTGGAACATTGTGAGCTTGAATTAACATAGCCATAGTAAAGATCAAGCAGATTAATAAATAACTGAAGATTTGATAAGAAATTCGAAAAATCAACTGACCTATATGTCGTTTTCCATGGAAGTAACTGTTTCTTAATAAACATTTATGATTTATAAGCTTACATTTGCTAAAACATGTAAAAAAACAAATTAATTACAATAACTTGACTGTATTTTAAAGAACAATACTTATCTGTCTAGAAAGAGATTGAACCCTCAACTTATAAGAAATTTAATAAAAGAGTTTTACGATTTATCATTTATTTGAATAAAAAATAAAATACAACACAAATCAACAGCTTTATCATTAGGTTATGATACTTTATATCAATTTTTTTGACCAAGAATTAATACAAAGTAACCATCTGGCTTAACAGGAAGAAATATTTCTGATTCCTTTTTGTGGAAAGATATTAGATGTTTCCTTAAGCCTGAAGTGTTTCTGTTTTTCATTTTTATTTCAATCTTTTTATGTTGGCACAATTTACAGAAGGCAGTTTAGGATGCATGAATTATTTCGAAAAACTCCTCAAATTTGCTTTTGGGTCTTTTAGATCTGTGACTCAAACTCTCGTTACTCGGACTAGAATAATTTGAATCTTCGTCACTCATATTAAATTGTACACGTGATACGTTTTTAGAAAACAACGAGAATTAGTAAAAACAATTATTAAGTTAGACTCGAAGCACAGCTCAATTGGAAATGACTGGAATTAAAATAATTCCTTTATTTATAGTACGTTTCCTTGCTTTCTACCGCGCCGCCTCGCCACGTGCCGGCTCTATGAAAAGGATGCCGCCGCAAATCAAACAATGCCGCGTGCGGCGTACAAACACACACTAAATATTACCTACTTGTACAGACGCGACGCGTGAATAAAATAGAATTAGTGCCAATCACTATTCTTTACATATAAGTGAATGTTTTGGCGTACATCTATACTAATATTATAAAGCTGAAGAGTTCGTTTGTATGTTTGATGACAGAAGTTTTAAAATAAATAAATAAGTCCTGAACGTCACTATACCTCCAAAGTTACTATTCCTCGTGGACGAAGTCGCGGGCACAGCTAGTAAATACTTACTCTCATCATCTCTCTCAGAGATATTCGGGCTGGTAAGTAATACAAAACTCTTATCGCAGGCTTTTTATTTTATTTTATTAGTTTTGTAGAATTTTTTTACACGTTTCAAGTATATTTAAAAGTGGCTACAATATTTATTAAACGGGTGATATTTGAACACTTTTTTGCTATTTTTTCTTGTAAAAACTTAAGAAATATAATGACTAAATGTACAATAATAGTACCTAAGTAATTAGTTTAAAACCATATGAGTAATCAATATTATAATATATACTTACTAGAATGAATTAATATGACATCTACTACCTATCCTTACCATTTTATCCTAATCATAATACTACTTGCGTGATCAGTATAATGTATTCATTTTCATTCTAAGCACTCTGAAACTTATTTATTCTTTGGAACACCTGTAGGTACTCTTAAAAAAATTCGAAATTATTTTGCATGAGTATACCTACGCCCTATGGCGGCAATCAAATAGTGTCACAAATGTTATGATTTCGGCGTGGCGGCAACGATTGTTTTAGATTTCAAAAGAAGCCGCCGGCGCGTGTATCATAACCATGTACTTCCGAAAAGCGGCAAATTTCTTTGAGAAGTAAGTACAAAACCTTTGATGCCGCATTATCAAAGTGCCGATGGTTAAAACATAACTATGCATGCACTCAGTTTGATTTTAATAGATATTTTTTTATTCGCTATGTTTATGGTATTAGTCGTAATGCGCATGCATAGGTCCAGTTTTTCATATTCTTTGATACAGTTTTTTGCGTCTCATAGAATTCCTAAGCGTACCTACCTATACACCGAACTGTTACACCTAACTACTCAGTGAAATAGCGCTAAGTCCTAGCTGCAAGACGCAAGAGTCTTGCAGGCTATGTCTTGTTCTTGCTCAAGTCTTGCACGGTCAGTCTTGGTCTTGGTCTTGCTAAAAATACGCGGTCTTGTTCTTGGTCTTGGTCTTGCAAAAACGCAAGAACAAGACCAAGACTGCAAGACCAAGACTGAATTTGGGCAACACTAACTGCTGGACATAGGCGTCTCTCAGGCTGCGCCAAACTCCTGTCCTCCGCCTTTCACAGCCAGTCCGTCCCAGCAATCTTTTTAAGGCTGTTTTGTTGGTCCGTCTATCTGGGCATAAATCTGGACTCATTTGAAATTTTTCAACTTTATAGGTAACTAGATTTTGCCAGCGGGCCCGCGTGTAAGTCGAAAATTATCCCGCGGGAACGTACTACCGGGATAAAAAGTATCGTATGTGTTAATCTAGGTTATAATAAGCTATATGTGTGCCAAACTTTATCTAAATTCGCTCGGCCGTTTTTGCGTGATTGAGTTACGAACATTCAAACATACAAACTTTAACATTTATAATATTAGTAGGATACTGCCCGATCAGCAGGCTTAGTATGACGCTTTTTATGTCTACTCTACTGTAGAATAGAAATCGCTTGTCTACATTTCTCGGTGAAAAACTTTCAACTGTCTATACGGAAACGTAATTTTTGTCTACTTTTTCGACGACAAAACACTTGTCTATGGTTCTCGTGCTACGTCTGCAGGAAATAAAACTGGGACCACACTCATTAGTCACTTGTGGTCACCAGACCAGTCATGCAATCGTAATTACCAGCCAATATGCCAATAGGCCTCTTAATGACAACAATGAATGTTCAATGGGCTGATTAGCATAATCGTGACAAACGTTTGGCAGACTGATGGTAATCCCATTGTCTTAGTCGCAGACAGGGGGACGCTATACTGGCTATACTTGTGACGTAATCTAATTGCTTTTTGAATTAAACGAAATTAAAAAGTATATCGGAGTCTTACATGTCAAATTTAAAAAAAAATAGATGGAGTCAAAATTTTCTATTACCCCTGAGAAGAACTGGCAAAACAAACTCAAGGGTCAAAGTTTCTATGTCTGGGATTTATAATCTTGGTCAAATTAACGACAGGTTCACATTATACGATGATTGATTTGACACTTGCCATATAAATGTTTATAAATAGAGAATGACGTAACAGTCTGAAATTATTCATTTTGACAGTTCAACGGCATTCATTGTGTTGAACATACATACTTATTTACAAAGCACTATCCTTCAAAATGATTCATATTTTATTTTATTTATTAGGGAAACTTTGATTGAAAAACTATTACGTAATTAACGTTCAAAATTTATTTACCAGCGACAACGGCGGGTCGACGTAAGGTATTTATTAAAAAAGGTTATTTTTATGTTACATTCAATCATTTCGAAATAAACAAAGTAATGTATATATCTTAATTTATGTTTTACAAAAAATCCTACTTTAGCTATATGTTATCAATATAAAAAATCTATAATTACTTACCTAATATTATCTAGGTCCAAAGTCAACTCTTATGTAATACCTAATAAATTATTTAATAACTAAATAAATATTAACTTTTTATTACCAAGTGTATTTTAGTAGCTAAATTAATATTAAATGCTTTTAGTGCAAACTATTAATTTTAATTATCATGTGATTTGATACAGCATTTTTATTACTTAGCAGAATTTATTTTACTTCAAGGCTCATTAGGTACCTACGTAATAAGTTAGGTTAGGTTAGAATTGCGACCAACCGCGCGCGAGCCGAGCGAGCGCTATTTCCATGCTAGTGGCAGTTACTTGACTATTTAGTAATAGCGCAAGGATGAGCCTTGTCGGCGAAGTATCCTGTCGGCGAAGAGTCCCGTCGAAGTAAAGTCTTGTCGGTGTTCAGTCTGTCGGCGTAGTATCTGTCGGCGTTTAGTCGTACATTCCAGACAAAGTCTTGTTGGTTTTTCTGCCTGAAACGTCTCAGTTGGATCCCGGAGTATGGATTGGTGACATACCTGGCGAAATGTGGGTGTACCTACTATTTGTACACCTCTGCCCAATCACTTGGGGAACAAGGCGTGATATTATGTTATGTTATTAACACAATACGGAAATCTAATATTAGTTTTATTACTTAGTTTCAAAACTAGGAAAAACGAAAACAATGTTGCTATACAAGAAAATGTATAATTATCATGTAGTTATAAAAATACAAGTTTCGCACATAATTATTGTTTACTTAGTTATTTTTGCACAATTATTATTCACTGTTAGATGTAGGTAATCAACTAGCTTAGACTGTTCTCAATTATGTTGAAGTCAGCTTCCAGTCTAACCAGATTGAGCTGAATACCAGTACCTTACATGGAGCGAGTGCTTGACTGATCTCTACAACCCAGTTACTGGGTACCACGATAACCCTTTGTAAGACTGTTTGTCAGATTTTCGAACTTATGCCTCCGCGTAACAGCTGTCAGCTAGCGGTTTAACGTTGGTGGGGTCCGCAAGGGCCGATGCCTGCCAGGGGTGCGGGTTGTTCGAAAGAGATACCGCGGCCCCTGGCACACAGGCAACTGAGGGAACACGGGTGGGTTTTAGTCAGTAAAAGTATGCTGAATAAATTCTCCTGCTCCACCCACAGCTGGGCTCTTAAGATAAAACGTAGGTAACAAGAAATCAAAGCAAGAGTGAACAGGCATCTTCTGGGCACGCTCGTTCCATCATAGACCTCATCCATCGCTTTCTATCAGGCGTGGTCGAGGCCAAGATCAGGCCCGTTCAGATTTTTTTTTTTAAATTTTAGCGATGCCTAATTTTGGATAAACATCTGAACATTTTTGATTCTCTTATTTTATGATTAGGTTGGATCATAATTCTCCTGCCTTGATCCGAGTTTGCAAATAGCGTAGCTTAGGTGACGCCCCTTTTCGGTCCCCTTGCATTTAAGCCTATAATAACTGTGACTTGTTTCGTAATCTATATAATATTTTAAATTTTTGTGTAAATGGCTGGATGTAGTCGTGACGTCATCGTTGACGAGAATTGACCAGGATGGAGCAACTTTAGTTGCTCGTGTAAGCGCACCTTTAAAGTAGGATTTGTAGGATAGCAGGATTCGATAACCATCGAGAGTCTTATTCAAAACTTTCCTGACGACGTAAATTAAATTGATTTACGGAAAAATCCACTCTCAGTTTCATTTTGACATTTAAACATAATGTCATCAAACGGGTTGAGACCTACAATGTTAGGCCAATAAAATATTAATATCATCTTATCATTTTATAACAAGTCTCTTAAAATAGGTGTATATAAATATAAGGACAACCTCCTTGGATTACAATATTAATGTAATAAAAATACATGACATAAAATCTCACCTGATTTACCGGGAGGGTTTAAATTTTTTATTTTTTTGGGGATGGAAAATCATCAAATAACTTCTCCCGCTCCGGGTGCAGCAGGAGGGTGTGTCAATGTACCGGGAGGGTTAAGTAGAGCTGTACTTAAAATGTACCGACATTACGCCAGTCATGTTTGAGTCCATATAATAGGGGGTGAATATATTGCCATGAACCGGGCACAATCTAGATTTCCAGATCCAAATCTGGATTTCCAGGTCAGGCCTAGTGTTATTGCGTTTTATCAGCAGGAATTTGCAGTTCAGAGGCTGGATTTGCTCCCGTTTGAGGTCAATAGGCTCGTTTCCTTTTAACATAGGACAACCTACCTGGCGAAATATGGACGTACATATGAAAGAAAAAACGTTTGCGGTAAACATGACGTATAAAAGAAAAGAAACACAAAAAAAAATAAGAAAAGGTTGAGGGAAACATGTGCCACATCCACGCAAAACGGCTATCGCTCAGCATTATGCTGCGACCCTATGCAAGACAGAGCCCCAGCGCTGGTTTTCAGCGATAGCCGGCTTTGACGTAATGATATCGCCCGGTGCATCAAACAATTATTAGGAAACTGTACTGGTACAGCGAACTTATAGAAAAATAATATAATTTAATGTAAATTTGATGGATTAGAACTGAACTAAACTAATTAAAAACTATAATATAAATAAATAATAATACATAAAATAATAACTATACATGACTGATTTTGATTAACATTATTCTTACTTTTACCATTCAATTTTTTTTTTATTTTATCTTTTCTACTGACTTTTATTTTTAGCTAATTTAAATTTAATATAATATTATTAACACTAACATTAACTTTATCTAAATAACTATGACTATTAATACGTATTTTATAAGTTCACATATGAATAAGAATATTTAACATAAGAACGGTAATTTTTTTTTTTCTTTAAATTTTTAGTGTAAATTAATACCACGTTGCTGTACCTTAACAGGGTCCATAACTGTACTTTAGCTTTAAGCCTTATGTAATATCTATTATACACATTATGGTATGCAAATAAATGAAATGAAATTATGAAATGAATATAAACAAAAAAAAATATAACAAAGAAAAAGGAAATATATATACCCCAAACTGTCAAATTTTCCCAATTGAATAGGACTCTTATACTATTGTGATAAAGTTAAAAATCTATCAAAGAAATTTGACAGATTGGGGTAGCGTGATGTGCTGGCGTAGGTATGTACACCTCTGTCTGAGCCTTTGGGAAGTATAGGTGTGATGTTCGGTCATGATAATTATCATATGACCTACTTATATGCTAAATAAATTGATGTACGGTTTTAAGATCGTTTTTATTTTTGCACAACAATAAACGATAACAATGTGATAATATAACTAGCAGTTGTTAATCTAAACCATCCAGTGATCTCTCTCCGCCATTATCTTCGAACACACACAAAAAATTTCATCAAAATCAATCCAGCCGTTTAGGAGGTGTTCAGTGACATATACACGTAGGTGACATACACCTACAGAAGAATTTTATATTTATGATAGACAAATTGCGATACAATAACATTTTTTTCTTCCTTACAAAAAATATGTAGAAAAAAAAAAACGAAAAGGCCGCTTGGCATATAGGTATGTTTTTTTTTTTACCGCACATAACGTAACATACATATTTGCCTACCAGTTATTTTTTTCAAAATTAGTTGTTTTGATACACAATCAATCATTGTCTAATATGAATTTGATTGATTTCTGACAACTTCAATAACATCGTAAAAAGATCAATATAAAAAAAAAACTACTTATTTTTCTACGAACTTAGCCCTACCTATAGTAGTAGGTACAGTCGACCGCACAACAACAACACTAGCACTATTTAAAATGCTGCAAAATTCATTCAAAAACAATTTGTTTTTACTTTTATATCTTTATAGTTGTAATTCAGAAAACCGTGACACTAAATTGATTAAAACACGCGAAAACATCTTTCGGCGTGACTTATTTATCATAAATTAAATATTGACAGGACACGTGATCTTTTTAACGTCAAATACCGCAAAGACGCCATTTTGAATCGACTTAAAATTTTCGAATTAAATTTTCGTAGCTCATCAAAGGAATGTGATCAACGGATAAATTGTTAATCAAGATATTTTAATAGGTTTTAAGTTATTTACTACCGTATATTATCGTGTCGTATTACTATAACGACTTTCAACAGGATTGACATAAGCTTTTCGGTACCTTATGTCAGTTCCTTACATTTTTGAAGTTTTCGTCAACATTCTATCGCTGATAGAATGATGCCCTCGGGGGCCTACTGCCTGAAAGAAAGAAAGAAGAAAGAAAAAAACGTTTATTTGCGGTAAACATGACGCAAAAAGAAAAGGAACACAAAAAAATAAATAAGAAAAGGTTGAGGAAACATGCGTCACATCCACGCAAAACGGCTATCACTCAGCATTATGCTGTGACCCTATGCAAGACTGAGCCCCAGCGCCTGCACATTTACTTACGACTTAATAATCAGTCAATCTGCCCTAACTATGTTGGGTTCGGCTTCTAGTCTAACGGGATGCATTTAATTACCTACCAGTGTTTTATATGGGGCGTCTGCCTGTCTGACCTCTACAACCCAATTACCGGCAACATGATACCTCTTGGTAAGACTTACCTGGCGAAATGTGGGTGTACCTACTACAGCTACACCTCTGCCCATTCCCTTGGCGAAACAAGGCGTGATGTTATGATGTAAAACGATTGAATAAATCGCGATCTCTCTGAGATAATTTGACATAAGCTTGATTGACAGATTAGGCACTATGACCTAGCATAATATTCAATCTGTCTTTAAATTTTTTGCTGGTGTGTGAACTAGTAATAGACATAGCAACAGTTATTCATAGATTAGAGTAACGGGTTATGGATTCTGAAAGTTGTTTTTGTTAATAAAGTAACGATGATTTAATTAAAAAAAGCTAAATACAATAAAAGCTGTTTAGCCATGTGTGTTCGGGTGTACAATAAAATTCCAAATGACTTAAAAACTTTAGATCTTAGATTGTTCAAAAAAAAACTATATGAATGGTTAAAAACGAATAACTTTTACACCATTAAAGAATTTACTGACGGGAAACATTTTTAAATGTAACCAACAATATTTGCATGCTATTATTTAAGCTAAACATGTATGCTCTATAATGTACTTAAACCAACTTTATATACCATGTTTTATGCAAATAAATATTATTTCTATTTCTATAAGGCATTATAAGCAGTGATAGGAATAGGTAGTGCCTATTAGCCTAAACTTCGAAGAACAGAGACAAGAAACGGAGACTTCCTTAGGACTAAATTATTTCCGGCACATCTGTCTCGAAATTTCGAGACAACACTTAAATACATTTAAAAAAATGTGTTATTTGGAATAAGTAATTCGTCTATATTTATCTAAAGTTTGTCTATAAATGTGATAGTTTGTATGGATGTCCATTACTCAATCCCACTGAAAATGCTGATTTTGGTAGTGATATAGATTAAGGTGTGGAATAGCACATATACTACTTCCTATTAAAAAAAAGTATAGTTCCCATGGGATACAAAAACAATAGAAAAAAAAAATCTGAAAATTTTATGGTTGTAACGACTGTGTATGTTATTATTTTATTATGATATATCTAGTCGCAAACTTTAGGTAAATATAGACGAATTACTTATTCCAAATAACATTTTTTTAAATGTATTTATGTGTTGTCTCGAAATTTCGGGACAGATGTCTCGGAAAAAACGTAGTCCTAAGGAAGTCTCCGTTTCTTGTCTCTGTTCTTCGAAGTTTAGGGAAATAGGCACTACCTATTCCTATCACTGATTATAAGGCAGCTCATCTTTGGGTCGGATTTTTCATCAAAGTCTAGACTAAACTGTGAAAGGTCTGGATTTACCGTATTCTTTGTGGGGCATGATTTTTCATGATTATTGGTTGGTGAAATTGATATCTCACCTTTTAGAAAGTATACAGGATGGCAGGGACATCGATGTGCAACCTGACCATGGACGCACTAGATGATTCAGAAAAATATTAGGTGTATCTATATTTTTATTACCTGTTGTTGAAAAAAGTATTTTCTTTTCCAGAATTTTTGGCATAGGTTTACTTGCACTTTTCTATAAACTTTTATTAAGAACTTAAAATTTATTTTTAATTTTAGATTTTAGTTCTTGCCCAGACTATTTTACTCTAACAAACATATTCTTTTTTTTATATAATTATGTATGATTAAAGAAATTCCATAGAACCTTGATAGACACAATGTTATAATTACTGTGTTTCTTACGTAATAATAAATGCTCGTTAACATTAGATACCTGTACGTATGACAGAATATTCCGTCAAACGTTGATGTAGTGGAAATACACAGTAATTATAATTACGTACTTGAGGACTTGTCTTGATTCATACTATTTAAGTTCTTGAAAGATTTTAAATAGAGTTTTATCAAATTGTTTAAAATTATTATTGTCTACAATGAGCTTATATTCAAAAACCGCACTGCATGGGCCCTCTTGGTGGATTACTGCCCAGTCCCTCTCACAGAGTCCTCTCTCTCTGCTTCTGTTCCAGAAGTGGGACCAAAATAGGCAGATTATACTACAATAAGCTACAATATGGCCGACGGTCATCCATACTATTATACGTGAAGCAAAAACTTTGTTCCCCTTTTAAAAATTAAGAGGACGGAGGATTAATTTCTTAATCCTCCGTCCTCTTATTTTTTTTTTTAATTTTTTTTTTTAACTTTAATTGTGCCTTTCGGCACAATTAAAGTTTATACCAAGAAAGAGTAAAAGCAAAAGCTAGTTTGTTATGCTTATGAAAGTAATTCTATATGTATGTTACCTTTTCACGCCTAAACCACTGAATGGATTTCAGTCAAATTTGTCATAGACATTGATGGCATCCTGGGGAAGGATATAGGCTCTTTTTTGTCGCGGTAGCTCACCTCACGCACATCCACTCGGGCAAAGCCGCGAGCAGAAGCCAATGTAACATAAAATGGGATCATTGACCATGTGTTTGATTTTGAGTGCCATGGTCAGGGTCGTTTTAAATATTTTGTGTGTGCTTGGTTTATTGCTTCTAAACTTTAGCTTGAAAAACGAAAATACTTGTATGTAGGTAGAGTATTAATTTATAAATTCAATTTCTTCTTATCGTTTTTTTTTTCCCGAGTTGTTTATTGTTGTTGTGTATTGTTGTTTATTTGTGTCCGGTTGTTGGCAATAGGCTCGCCCCATATTATATGGGACTTAAACATAACTGATGAAATGAGGTTGGAAAATAGGTACGGTGGGCTGCATCAATTGGGTACCCCAGTTGTATTAAAATTTTAATACAACTGGGGTACATTTATTCATCTGTTCTCAAAACAAAGCTAATAATATGTACAGGTATATAAAAAATAAAATAATCATAATGCATCAAAAAATAAGTCCGCATCGTTGTCATCGGGAAGAGTGCCCAAAAGGCTGGCAGCATTGCCATGTTGTATGGCAATGCTGATTCTTTGGCCGAAATATGGGCCAGCCCTTGCGTCACGTGAAGAGTCAACCAACCGCTTGGAAATTTCTCGGAAAACTAAGTGAGCACTCGGACCCCATGGCCCTAGAGTTAGATACTGGGGTACCCAATTGATGCAGCCCACCGAAACTCGGTTGCTCTGTACAACCCTTCGAGGTTTCAAAAAAAATCGGTGAAGTTAATTACTTTGGTCCTTGGAACCATCCTTGGAAAAATCCATATCTATACAGTTTGAAAACAAAATCCCGTGAACACGATGACCACATCTGTTAACCGCCCCCTACCGCCTAGCGGCCGTGCGCTGCAACCAAAAATAGGCCTTAAGGTGTACAGATATGGATGTCTACACTCACTTTAGGGGCAAAGACCTTTAAATAAAAAATAAAAACAAAACAAGCCAAGTCTTCGTTTTATAAATCATAAATCTTTATGACATAATGTCATATATACCGTGGGATTTCCAAACTCACCTCAGCATTTGCTTTTTTACTCATTTTGATTAATAATATTAATAACACATACAATGACGTAGGTTATTTGTAATTAATTTCTGAATAATGGATCCTGTATGGAATAAAATAGTTAATTAATGGGTAGGTAGACCACCTGTCATGATCACCTATGATCAAGTCTATTAATCAAAAGGTAGATAAAGATATGATTCCGAACTCCGCTGCACGCAGCAGTGCTACCACTGTGGTGCTGCGCAGCAGTGCTGCCTGTCGCGCTGATGCCGATCAAGGCGGCAGTGTTGCGCTGTCTGTGCTTCTGAATCAGAGATATTCATCTTTTTGTTTGCAATTTACTTGTCGACATTCATGTAGGTACTATCGCTGCGGCAGCAGACGCGTCACTACTTGTCTGTCGTGGCGGCGGGCGACACTACCGCGCAGCAGTGCTGCCGCTGCATTGCTGCCGCGACATTGCTGCGTAGCTCGGAATATAATCCTTACTCCTTACTTTATAATATTATAAATGAGAAAGTAACTCTGCCTGTCTGTTGCGCTTTCACGTAAAACTACTGAACCGATTTAAATGAAATTTGGTACACAGATACTTAGTCTAGAGCCTGAAAAAGGACATAGGCTACTTTTTAATGCGACAAAAGGGTTGTAAGGGGTTGAAAGGGGGGATGATACGTTGTATAGAAGTATCGTAATTTTTAGAGCTAGCAGCTTGAAACTTATTTTCTAGGCTGTTGATTCGATATAGATAAATATGACATTCAAAGTTTGTAAAAGTTTTACCCTCAAGAGTGGAAAATAACAATAGGGGGAATAGGGGATGAAAGTTTGTATAGAAATATATAAGGTTTATGTGAATGTTTTATAAGTTTGCGACAAGAGACAAAGACCCAAAGACACTATTCCACGCAGACGTAGTCGCGGGCACAGCTAGTCTCATATAAACTTATAGAGAATATATGGGGATCAGTAATGCTGCGGCAACACTGCTGCGTGTAGCGGAGCTCGGAATCATACCTTAAATCATAAAGGATGCCTAGTTGGTGTAGTGATCGCAAGTGGCACTGCTGAGCATGAGGTCCTGGATTATATGGTCTTTATATGGTCCTGGATAACAGACAGCCGTGCTGCTGGGGAATTTGTTGCGCTACTTCTTCTTCCCAGCTAAAGCACTAGGAAGTGGTGAAGGGCGGGCGTTTTGGGGGGACTGTCTTATGTAATTTTATTTTAACGTTCAAAAAGAGCTGACTCTCAGCCTAGTTTGAATAAATTGCTTTTGATTTTGATTCGATTCCCGGGTCGGGCAAAGTATTTTCACAATGGTAATTTCTCAGTAGCACGCCTGAAGTCTAGATTTGTGCCCGGTTGATAGGAATAGGGTCGCCCTTATTACATGGGACTTAAAAATAACTACCGAAATATGGGTGTACCTACTGTAGTTACATCACTGCCTAACCTTTGGGGTTTACAGGAGTGATGTTTGGTTTGTAATAAAATCTTTTAGATACATATGTTACCGGCCAAACCCGATTTCAGGCCAAACTAGTTTGTCCTAGGCCAAACTGGTTTATTAAGCCGGGGCACCCCGATTAAATGGGTTAGGTTAGATTAGAACTGTGACCAAAAGGGCGCGAGCCGAGTGTTACCGGTCAAACCCAATATCAGGCCAAACTAGTTTGTCCTAGGCCAAACAGACTTAATCCTACGTGTGATATGTCGCAGCCAACTAGCTTAATTAGCCGTTTCGTTAACAGCCTTTGGAAGTAACGCTCGCCGGCCGCTCTGGCGTGGCACCGCTCGCTGCGCTCGCTCGGCTCGCGCCCTTTTGGTCACAGTTCTAACCTAACCTAACCCATTTAATCGGGGTGCCCCGGCTTAATAAACCAGTTTGGCCTAGGACAAACTAGTTTGGCCTGAAATCGGGTTTGGCCGGTAACACATTTAACAACACAATACACTATACGACACATGTATTTTAACGTGTCTTCTAGTCAAAGATAATGTGTCGTGCCTTGAGATGCGTTACCGGCGCTCAATATTGGCAAGATAAATGCAAGGTAATTGCCTGAAGTGTTATTTATTAGTCACGTACCATCCAGTGACGCGGCGTAACGCTAGTGACGTAACTAAATATATATGTTTATCTCTTTCTAACAACAGGAATCGGTATAGGTCTTTCCTGTTCTTCGCGTACTGTATGATTGTATGTACTAGTAGCTACATTAATGGTCTACGCTGTTTTTGAGTGCTCTAATGTTCGTGTATGACGCGTCTATTTATAATACGTCATTGTTTCTGGTGTGAACTTTTCTGTTTGTTTAAGTCACTTAAAAAAAACTTAACTTATGGGTTTATGGTACTGTTATTATATTTTTAATTATTCTAATGGTGTAATTAATAGCACATTGCTATGCGAATTTTTATATGTTGTTTGTATAAAATTTAAAGACCGGTTAAATATGTGTAAACAAGTTTTGGCAAAGGGATGTTGTTAATAGCTAGTTCTTAAATTAGAATAATTGTATTCATGGTTTTCGTAATTAGTTATCTCAAGGATTATTATGTCGAAATAAATAATAGTTTAAAAAACTAAAAAACACGCTTTAAAAACCAAACTAAAAAAGGAGAAAATAATTTAATTCAATTAAAAAGCGTGGGGTGCTTGACATTAATTGATTTTAAAAATACCTCAAAAAGCACCCCACGCTTTTTAATTGAATTAAATTATTTTCTCCTTTTTTAGTTTGGTTTTTAAAACGTGTTTTTTAGTTTATTAAACTATTATTTATTTTCTATTTTTTAGTTCTGCTAACTACAAAAACGTGTCTTTTTTTTTCAATATTTTTTTTTAATTATTGAATTGTTATCGGTCCTCGACAAGTTTACAAAGTTTCAATGAAATCTGACCGTTTAAAGTGGGTCAAAATCGCGCTCAAAGGAGTCGGTTACATACAAACATACAAACAAACAAACAAGTGAAGCTAATATAAAGCGTGTAAAAAGTGTCTACTATTATCAGTTTTAAGTAGATAAGTGATAAGAAAGGGCTCGTGGCTCAATAATAACTGCACCACGAGTCGATGTAAGGTTAAGCTATGCTAGCCGAGGTCGGTCCGTGGATGGGAGACCAGTCATAACATCTCGAGACTCCTCCGGGCCTTGGAAAGCACGTAATTCCGTTGTCATACGTAAATTTTTGACAATTGTTACGGGTCGTTTGAAGCCTGAAAGTCTGACAACCAGTCTTACCAAAGGGTAACGTTTTACCCAGTACCTTGGTTGTTGAGGTCAGATAAGCAGTACAAATTGGTATAATTAATGTGCAACTTTCTTGATTTTTTCGTTCAAAGGAACCTTCTCCTGACCATAACAAACACAACAAAAAAATAATTAGCAACATTGCTTCAGCCGTTCACGTGTGATGCCGTGACCAAGGGAAATAGGGATTCATTTTTACACGCTTTATATTACTCGTAGCTTCACTTGTATGTTTGTATGTAACCGACTCCTTAGAGCGCGATTTTGACCCACTTTAAACGGTCAGATTTCATTGAAACTTGGTAAACTTGTCGAAGACCGAAGACAATTCAATAATTTAAAAAAAAACTGAGAAAAAAAAACAAAAAAAAAACACGTTTTTGTAGTTAGCAGAACTAAAAAATAGAAAATAAATAATAACTTAAAAAACTAAAAAACACGCTTTAAAAACCAAACTAAAAAAGGAGAAAATAATTTAATTCAATTTAAAAAGCGTGGGGTGCTTGACATTAATTGATTATAAAAATACCTCAAAAAGCACCCCACGCTTTTTAATTGAATTAAATTATTTTCTCCTTTTTTAGTTTGGTTTATAAAGCGTGTTTTTAAACTATTATTTATTATTAATAAGTAGCTGACCTAACAGACGTTGTCCTGTCTTAACTATGAATATTGAATTCGCAAGTTTCTTTATTTTTTCTTTCATAAGAACCTTCTCCTGACCATAACAAACACAACAAAAAAAGAATTAGCAAAATTGCTTCAGCCGTTCACGTGTGATGCCGTGACCCAGGGAAATAGGGATTAATTTTTATATAATAAGAATAGCAGGATATCGAATCTATTAAAAAAGCTACGAACTATCATATCCTTAATATTTATTGGTTATAAGTAGTAGCTAGAATTCTAGCAAAAAGTCATAAAAAACGATATTGTTTGCCATCGGATAACACGTTTTTTGGCGCGCAATAATTGCAATGACGCACGAAAATCGATCGAACAAAGATAATTGTACTTCTTTTTTTTTAAACGGTCGAACGTGTTTTTAGTTCCGGCGAAAATAATAAAATCTTTCTGTTTCTTCACGTGAAATAACTATGCACTCAATACTCTTATGATAAGTCGAGCTAGACTATTTTAAGGACTGATTTTTCAATAGTCAGATTACTATTATCAGAGGAATCAATAATGCGGTTGACAGCTTTGTATAGAAAAAATTGTCAAACTGTCAGATTTATTCTTCCGATAAAAGTTATTTGACTATTGAAAAATCAGCCTTAAGTCACTTACATTAACTGATAAGTAAATTGACTACAAACTTAGTTTGTCCTTACATTCAAATAACAACTGTCATTCTTGACAGCTGTTGTCTTTTTCAGACAGCTGTATGAAATGACTGTATCCAAAAACGTAGGTAAAAGAAAATTGAGGTAGAGCCCAACAAATTAAGTTTGGTAAGAAAATTTTCTAGATAGACGAGGAGATGGCCGATGGAGTAAAGCTGTGACCGAATGGTGGCCAAGGTTAAGCCAAAGAAACCAGAGCAGGGCCGTGCAAAAACGCGTTGGGGACTCTAATATGGCAAATTGACTTAGGGACGGAACTGCAGGGCATTGATGTGCACTTGTGCAGCAACATAGCAAACTATGCTCCCCTATTCTGCCCTATGTGCCCCAAAACATGACACCAAGGTGACTGAAATACTGTCGTGCCAGAGACACCAAGAAGAAGAAGACGTAGGGTATCAATTTGTTTAGCAAATAATAGCACTCATCATATAAAACTATGTTCTAGAGTTAAACCACGTACACATTCGCACAGACGTAAGGATTTTATTATACACTGGATTTACAAATCTCGGCGTTGAATCGAGCATTGATAATCCAACAGAGTGCACCCCGTCGGAAAATCACACTGTAGAAGCGAAATACGAAGAATAACAATAGGAACAATTATGGGCCATAACCCCCTTAACAAACATCTTTTCAACATAAGCGCCACAGACAGCCCCCTTTGCAGGGGCTGCCTTGACGGCGAAGAATCAGCCGTCCACGTCATCTTGGAATGCGAGGCCGTGGCTTATCAACGTGAAGAAATCCTCAGAACAATGAGGTCGGTCCGCGAAGCCTGTGAAGCTCCCAGGAAGCTTCTGTGCTTTTGGGCGGAGCTAGGCTGGCTCTGTTAGCCAGAATCCCCACGCACAACGGATCGAATGGGAGTCTACGTGCGGAAAAACTCAGCGCTAAGCAGTGCTTTGAAGATCCATTGCTCGAAAAAAACCCGTGGCGTTTTTATTCTGACCGTGCGGAGGTGGACTTAGGTATGAAAAGGAAAATAAAAAGTTGCTTCAATGACTTGCAATTTTTTCTTATAATAATAATTGTTATGAACATTGCTAAAAATCCAATCAAAAACAAAGGCAATCGGTTTTTTCCGTACAAAGATTACACCATGCAGAAAGCAATTAAGGTTTTTTTTGTAAAGCCATTAAATATGTGCGAATTTAATTTAATTCTTGAACTGTAATTATCAATTATTATTAAAAGCCTACTAGGCATCAAAAAAAGGTGGCTAAATGTGTGTTGTGTTTGTTTACTTTGGGTCCCGTACCTTTTCAAGGCATAATCAGCCTATTCCCACTGCTGGGACGCAGGCCTCCTCTCTGTGAGAGGGAAGCGGGCCGTAATCTACCACGCGGGCCCAGTGCAGCTTGTAGATGTCACATGTCTTCTATTTTTATTTTGGTTCTAGGACATGCCGGTTTCCTCACGATCTTTTCGTTCACCGTTTTGAGAGCAGTGGTGATTAATGATTTACACAAAGTAAAGCGCATGTCTGGGTTCGAACTTACGACCTACAACTTGTAAGTCGCGGCCGTTACCACTGCTCAAGAGCTAATAATCGCAACATTTTGTAATTAAGGGCCTGCGTCCCGTTTGGTAGCGTAACACGGTCACTTTATGAACCGTACTGCTCATTAACGGCTTGTCTTGAAGATTTGAAAAATATATGATTTTGCTATATATTCATTTTGCCCGAAGTACTTTTTTTGTATGGTTAATACTTTTGCTGTAAAAAAATATTTTCCAACACGCAATATTTTGGCTTCTATTCCATACTCCTACTAAACGGCTTCGTTATTTGGAAAAAAAAATACACTGAAAAATAGATAGTTAGAGGTACCACAGAATCGCCGAAGCACAATTGTAAATTAATCAAAGGAATATCCCCATTTTGAGATATAGGCTCAGAGGTGCCCTGCGCGGGCGCGGGCGGCAGTCGTGCTTTAGCATACAAACGGGAGATGAGGATACTATGGGCCTTAAGTATGTAGAAGCGCTTTAAACTTGGAAAGCACGTAGTCCCGGCTATATAATTCGTGGATCTTTGACAGTAGTTACGGATCGTCAGAAGCCCGAAAGTCTGAGATACAAGTCTTACTTACCAAGGGGTATCGTATTAACCAGTAGCTAGATTATGGAGCTCAACTATGCAGTCGCTTCATGAAAAATACTGATAATCAGCTGCTTTCGTTTAGAATGAAAGCCACCCCATCTTAATTAAGAAAAGAATATGCAAATGATGAAGATGCTTTAAATTCTCTTCGTAGCAAATTCATGGTCAGCGGGAAGTAATTTAAACGTTCAAATAAAATCAAATCATTTATTTGCATAACACAGGTTCAGAGGATGTTACAAAAGGTTCATAAGGTACCGACGCCAGCATCAAGCTACCCCAAACTGTCAAATTTTCCCAATTGAACATGAACCCTATGCTTATGTAATAAAGTTGAAAATCTATCAAAGAAATTTTACAGATTGGGGTAGCATGATGTGCTGGCTTCTGTACACTGTATTATAAGTTATAATAACCGTAATATGAGGTGTGCAAATATATTAGGACCATTGAATGAGTGACTCATTCACAATTGAATGGTGAATGAGTCTAAGAAGTTGTAGTTTCTGATGTTCTTCAAAATTATTGGATGTGAACGAATAACAATTTTGATCGTTTCATTCTGCCGTTAGGTACATTCACTTTACGCCAGCACATCAAGCTACCCCAATCTGTCAAATTTCTTTGATCGATTTCCAACTATATCACATAAGCGTAAGGTTCATATTCAATTGGGGTAAATTTGACATTTTGGGGTAGTTTGATGTGCAGGCTGGTAACTACGGAACTCTAAAAACCGGAAAAATATTCCACGATACTTAATTCGCAAATTGCATAGAAGCTGCTTAAAAGTTGTTTAAACTATTTTTATTTTGTTTTTAAACACTATTTTATTATCACGAACCCGGATATTATATATTATATTAGTAAAAACTGTTTTAAACATGTCTAAGTATCATAAAATAGGATTAACATTTTATTGAACATATACATACCTATATTACGCCATACTTTTTTATATTTCACCTTATAGCTCATATATATTTAGGTAAATCTAAGTGGTTTTTTAAATCATGATCACCAAACGGACTGGTGATTGCAGCTTGTTTATACTTGCACCATTTTTAAGCGAACTTTCGGGTGCACGTAATAATATAACTCGGGATTTTTTCGTGCATTGGATGTTCAACGCAATTTGGTATTTTACTATATACGAGAAAAAATCTAAAAATACATTATTGAGATAGCTTAGGCAAAATGCAATCGGAAAATGTTAGTTTTAGTTCATAAAACAACAAAATAAATTTTAAAATACAATTTAAAGATTTCAGTTTTTTTTTTATCTGTGTTTGAACACCATGAAATAGTAGTCGCCATGTTATTTCGTCATTCGGCATGTCAACTGAGCAACTTCGTAACCAAAGTAATTTTTATTTAAATAATATTTTGCATTCAGGAACAGCAAACCAACGCTAAGTAGTAAAATAACTATTTTTTTTAATTATAAACAATTGTCATACAAAATATTAGCGCATTTGTTTTTAGCAAACTGACGTCATACCCACAGAGCAATATGGCGTCTACTGCGTCCAGCGTTTTTGTCAAATTACGCGCGAAATTTGAAAATGTAAAATTTAAATGCATTTTTATGGCACTAATCGATGAAATAAAAATGTTGTGTTTTTTTTAGTGGTTTATTAGCACTCTAGAATCTAACTAAGACACTTTAAAAAAATGAATGTAATACCCTATTCTAAGCGCCGAGAGTTGAAGCGGTGAAGGAAAACATCGTGAGGAAATTGGCATTCATACAGAAAAAGTTTTTATTCAGTGCGCAAACTTTAACCATGAATTCAGCATACCATTCTAGACCCTTAGCAAAGAAATTTTTCGTCGGTTTTACAAAAAGAAAAATCAACTGTTTTATAGAAAAGTGCAATACATACGCGGTCAAAATGTATCTATAGAACAGTTGTTTTTTTTTTGTATAAGTAAATAGGTCTAGATTGATATGCTGAATTCAAGGTTAGTTTGAGCACTCAATAAAAACTTTTCCTGTATGTAAAATGACACGAAATATCTGAAGGGTTCATTGTACTCATCATTAAAACAACTTTTACTATGGGGCCAAACCTGAAATCGCGAAAAAAGAAATTAAGTGTTCCCTACGTTTATGTTTGCATAACTCGTCAAAATGTAGGGATCAGCTGATTTTTTTATGTATGATTCAGATACACCTATATACTGTAACCTTATGGGTAACTACAGTTTAGAGCCGTTTGGGGTCGAAACGGTCGGGTCATGGGGCCCGAGTGCACGTCTCTCGCCGGCTGGTCGACACTTCACGTGGCCAGAGGGCTGGGTCGTTCTTTGGCCAAAGAATTAGCATTGCCATTCAACGTGGCAATGCTGCCAGTCTTCTGGGCAAGTTTCCTAATGACAGCGATGCGGAGGAATACTTCGACGCCTAAGTGTCCTTTTGTTTTTGTATTTATTTTGTTTAACGTAGTATTAATTATTAAGTACTTATCAAAATAAAAAAGATACACCTTATATGTCCTAGGACCAAAAATTCGAAGACATCTGCCAACCCGCACTGGGCCCACTTGGTAGATTGTGTGCCCACTCCCTCTTACTGGGAAGAGGCCTGTGTCCCAGCAGTGGGAATATTATATGTTTATTCTTTAGGGTGTGATTTTAGCCGGCAAAGTTGCTATAAGCTAGTCCGTTTTAAAGAGTTGATGATGCTCAAATCTTAAAGAAAAGTAATTAAAATATTTCGCGCTAATCAAAGCGTAAAATTGATTGTAATTTAATTAACTATAGCTTAATGTTTTTGCTACAGACACAAAAAGTGTTGTTGTTATTGTAGATATAAACTATAAATGGTGGGTGAAGAATTGTGTTAATCATAGTTCGTTACAGAGGAAGATTAATTTATATTTTTATCTACTAACATCCGCCTACGGCTTCGCCCGTCTATTATGTCGATAAAACGTATATCCTATGTTCTTCCACAAGGTTTAAAGTATCAACATACCAAATTTCATCTAAATCGGTCCAACCGTTTCGAAGATTAGCCGGAACAAACTGACAGTCAGACACACAGACAAAAAATTAAAACAGATGTTTTTTTATGAGTACTGTATACATGGTTACATTTTGATCGTTTTAATCTTTTAAAAGGGTCATTGTACTCAAAATTATCAACAACTTTTATATTGGGATCAACCCTGAAATCGTGAAATAAAAATGAGCCGATACATACATACACTCGCAAACACACACAATTACAACAACATACACACACCTACAAAATATACACAATACAATACCTATTTTTTTATTTATTTGTACCTATACAAAATAAAATATTTTGATTATAATTGTTGACATTTTGTCAAGTCTCCATTCGGCGTGAGATATTGTGACGACAATATTTTGTCACGTGTCTAGTCACGGGAGGCTTCCAGGGTTATCATTATCAATCAAGAGTCTTTGCACTTGAACTGTAAAAAACTATATCATCATCTGCCTCGCCTTTTCCCAGCCATATTGGGGTCGGCTTCCAGTCTAACCGATTACAGCTGAATACCTACCATTATTTTACATGGAGAGACTGCCTATCTAACCTCCACAACCCAGTTACTGGATAATACGATACTTCTTGGTAAAACTGGTTGTCAGACTTTTAGGCTTTTTTTTAAAAAAAAAAAAATCGGTTGTGGATTCGCACGGTTTGTGCATTTAGCCAGTGTCAAGTAATTTTTCTTTTCGATCAAGTAAATGGCCCGATATCGGGCACGAAGTTACAAAACAGTCATAGTCGTTTAGTCAGTCAAGTCAAAGTTATTGTAAAGCGGTAGTAACTTTACAACAACCTAATATGAGTTTTTGGGCACGAAAAGTCCACGATAGTCACTTATTTCCACCTTCACTACACTTGTGCACTCACACGTAACTAA
Organism: Antitype chi; assembly: GCA_947359405.1. NCBI lineage: Eukaryota > Metazoa > Arthropoda > Insecta > Lepidoptera > Noctuidae > Antitype > Antitype chi. The sequence goes on from OX375836.1 coordinate 8,213,497, forward strand.
ATTGAATAATTCACTACCAAAATTATACAATTTAATTCGCTATTTCGCTAAATTTCATGAAAATAAAAATTCGTGCGACATGTTCCAACCGTATCCCGCCAAAAACTCATCGACTTTTAGGCTTCCGACCGACGGCCCGTAACAACTGTCAAAAATCTACGAATGACAGCTGGGACCAGAGGGAAGTATATGAAAAAGAATACAACGTGTAATGGAAAGGGTATATACATACCAAGGGCACGGTTTTTTAATACATTGATACCAGAAACCGAACTTTTCAAATTGAAATAAACACATCAGTCGGAAGAGATATACAGGGTGATTGGAAGATGAGTGCAAAGCTTTAAGGTGAAGATAGTATAGACAATTTAGAACCATTTAAGCCATGGTTGTCTTAGACGAAGTCTTACCAATTTTTTTTTTTTTTTTAATAAGGTTTAAAAGACGTATTGTACAAATTTTTTATTTTTTCTGAGCTTTAAATGTCTGTAAAAAAAATGTCTAATGACACAGAAGCCTAAAACATGTTTTGCTTGATTGCTTACACATTACTTTAATTAAATAAATAAAAAATGAATTCATTTATCATTCGATTTGGCCATAATTATGCAGTTTACATTAAATTTTGAGAATTTCCGAAAAAAAACTTAAAAATTTAGTTAAAAATATTTGGTAAGACTTCGTCTAAGACAACCATGGCTTAAAGGGTTCTAAATTGTCTGTACTATCTTCGCCTTAAAGCTTTGCACCCATCTTCCAATCACCCTGTATGTTATTGGCAAGTAACGTAGAAAGTTATTGACCTACGTAGTGCGGTGACACGTTTGTTATGATTTGAATTTAAGAAACATATGAAACCGAAAATTTGATTTCAATTCTTAGAGTATTTTATTTTGAGCTGAAACTATGTATAGTGATTCTATACCAGCTGTTATCTTTAGTGCCTAAGGATAGCAATAGACTTTCTGTTACACCCTGTATAATTATTTATAATTATTTTGTAAAAACTATAATATCAATCAAATAAATATCAATCGTTTAACATTACTAACAAAGACGGCCTTCCCGTAATTCTGTAAGCGTATTTATTTACTGAAATTCGAATCAGTGATTAACTAATTTATTTTCTGTTTATCAACAATAAATATTGAAAATAAATGTTTGCGGTTACGTTTTATTAATTGATTTTAAATTATCACCTGCTATTAATAATGGTTAATGACAATTATGACTTAAGGAGAATCTAGTCACGGGCTTGAACTCACTGGTGGGCCTGGCTAAAAATCACGCTGTGTCACTTGGCATCGTGTCTGACAGAGGTAGTATAAGTGATAAGCAGTTAAACGCTAGTCTACACGCACAACGTTATTGAGTAATAAGGGACTTACTAGAGAATGGGCAACAGAGTTCTCTATGCATTTTACCACAATACTGCGATCGCCAACCCGCCTGCCAAGCGTGGCGATTATGGCAAGCCCCCCCAAATTGGGGGAGGTCTATGTCCAGCAGTGGACGTCTTCCGCTTGAGATGATGATGATGATGACACATGCGATAGGAGAGAAGATAACAGAGATGCAGACAAAGCGTGTAATAATTAATAGTAGAAAGGAAAACACAATATTACAAATTATACTGTTATTGAAATATACACATATACCTAATATGAGAATATACATACAAACAAGACAAAGTGGAGAGATAGATGTTTATATTATTCTAACGTAAATAGTCTTAAAACAATCATTATTATTGCATTATATCGATAGTTAAAATGTAATTTAAATAAAAAATACATAAGCAATAATGACAAAGTGGAAAGATAGATGTTTATATTATTCTAACGTAATTATTAGTCTTAAAACAATCATTATTATTGCATTATCTCGGTTATCACTACTATTACACATAATCAAAACACATAGTCATAATCAAAACGCTGAAAGAAACTGAGCCTAACATTCTTCCAACTTTTGTGGCAAAGAAACTTAACCGTCTCCCTCCGGTAACATATGACTACGTGGATGTAAGCAGCCTGCTACAAAACATTCTTATTCTTATTCTTCTTATTACTACACTAATATACGGAACATCATTCCATTCTGTATCTGGGGAAGGGCGTTGTTAGCTGCGCTGCAGTTTATACTTTTGCAGCTATCATCGTTTTACTTGATGTTTTACTAGTCATGTGTTATTGTTCCGAAATAAACTTTTTATTATTTATTTAGCTGAGGTCCTTGGTTAGATCCCCAAGTCGGGCAAAGTGTTATTGGATTTTCTTTTAACCATCTCTCATTAGCAGCCCAAAGTTTGGTTTGGTGCTTGTGATGGCAATAGGGTCGTCCCTGTTACATGGGACTTAAACATAACTGGCGAAATGTGGCTTTACTAAGTATAGCTACACTTCACTCCAACACTTCGGAGATTACAGGCGTGATGTTATGGATCTGCTGTGTACACAGATCGGATATTCCGATGCTTATTTAACGAAAGATAATTTTTAGCTATGAAAGTATGGAAGCGGCTTTATAAATTATTTGTAATATTTATTAAAAACCCCAGGATTCTTGGATTGCATAACTATTCAGATGTGTATTAATTTAAAATTAATGTTTAATCTGATACAAATATGTGTATGTACTGGAGGAGGGGTGGTTTGTATTAGTTAAAACCAAAAATAAACTAATTACTTCCCTAAATTAAGACTTTTTCGATACAAAAGCGCATTCTATGTTAGCCAACATCTCAACTTTAGGTGAATATGCATCTGAATATCCGATCTCTGGTTATGTATCTCAATAAATTGTAAAATAAAAGAAATCTCTGCTCTTGACCTCATGACAATAAATATCTTCAGTTCTATAACAGGGCATGGCGTCTTGTGTATTTTCATTGTTCCGCTTTTAGTTATTAATCAAGCTGTGTGTAACATCTTGAACTCGTGATAGCCTATCGACTGAGGCAACAATGCAACATCCGCATATCTGCTGTATTTTCGAAATACAAAATAAAGTATGAATGTAGTTTAATTCTTGAAAGAAAAACAGAAAGTATTTTTATTATGGATTTGCACAGGAATACCACAAACTGAACTATATTATGAGAAGAAGATTTTACTCTGAGATACCAAATGGAAAAACTTATTCATACAAAAATCATTAAAGAAAACTGTAGGAACTTAACGACGATGCGTGTAAAATAAAATTAATCAATTTCCCAAATAAGAAATGATGTAATAACCGTGCACAAAATAAAATAAACTAACCGTGCACAAAAAATATTCTAACACTTACATAAACCTAATAAAACGGCCACAAAAAGTGGTATCCAGCTAAGGTGAACAGGATATTAGAACTTGAGACTTGTATAAAAATATAATATGCAGAAATACCGTTTCCATACAATGCAATGCAATCTTATTCAAAGCAGCTCATTGGCTAAAAAAATAGTTCGCGGTAAAAAGCAGACACCCTGCCCAATCACCCCACTACCATCTTGCTGACTGACTAATATTTTTATAACGGCGCATTTTCACTAAGTCATGAGCATTTTTACCACAGCTTAGGCAGTTTAACAATGGCACGAGCATTTTACAACGGAATAAGTTATACAATTATACAATTTCATAAGCATTTTTACTAAGTCTTGAGTATTTTTACCACAACTTATGCGTTTTACCTCAGCATGTCCATTTTTACAACAGCATGTGCATTTCCACAAAGGCATGAGCATTTTGACAACGGAACGAGCCTTTTTACTAAGTTAAAAAGAAGGATTTTTATCACAGAATAAGCAATTTTACCACAGCATAACTATTGTACAGTGGCATAAGCATTTTTACAATGGCATGAGCATTTTTACAACGGCATTGGTGATCTTCAACGGTCTAAGTTGCCAACCATGTGCCAAAAGAACAGCAGAAATAAAATGCGGTTAAACTCGTGCAGACCTATGAAACCACGCTAGTTATGACATGAGTACCTATAAAAGTGAGGTTATAAAAATAACCTCAATTTTAAAACTTGTTCAAGGTGATTTGAAACTAGATTTTCGGGTTTAAGTATTAAGATAATCAAATAAAAGCACTCAATTTGCACGTGATACTGGAATTTGCACGTTTTCTGATCCATGTGTTTACATTATAATCAGACACTTCTTCTTCTTCGTCGTCGTGTCGATGATTCTAATTAAGCTCAAAGAAGCTTCGACCAGAATTTTGCCATTTCGACAGCATTATCGTTGGCCTCGCACAGGTTTTTCATAGTGCAGGTGTTATTGCAAAGAGAGCACGACAAGAGGTGGAGCATAGTTTGCGATGTGACTCCACAGTCGCACTGCATCTCATTGGAGTACCCCCAGCTGACCAGGTTGTACCGGCAGCAGCCCACCTGGCTTCTTAGTCGATTACGAGATTTCCAGGTGAGCCATGGCAGTTGGTGGCCCGCTGGAAGCTTTTCTGCAAGCTCAATATAGTCAGCCGGAATAATCAGACAATTTGAGAACAGTATTTAAAAACTCCTGAGCCTAATAAAATCGTGGCGAAATTTCATGGCGCACTGGATCTCCACCGTTCTGCTCAGCGCCGAGAATTTAAAATCGAACACTGCGTTTTTTCGACGTGCTGATACTCGCTCTGCACTCGGTTGATTTCTCAATGCTCGGTACAACCAAATCAAATCGAAAGTCATTTATTCAAAATTAGGCTAAGAATCAGCACTTTTTGGACGTCAAAATACATAAGACAGTCCCCCAAAAACGCCCCATCCTTCACCACTTCCTAGTGCTTTAGCTGGGAAGAAGAAGTGGCGCAACAAACTCCCCAGCAGCGCAGCTGTCTGTTTAGTCGGAGAGACTTGATTCTATACATACATAGGCAAAGTAATAAACATTACATATGTCAGCCAGCCATGCCAATATACCAACAAATAAAATGAAAACTTAAATCGAGCACAAAGAATAAAAACTTTAAAAAAATGTAAATAAAGCATAATACCAAAATAAAAGCCGCCTGGTATAAAGGGCGTGACAGCTTACATATGCAATGCTGGATTATGTTCACATAGCTGTTACTACCAGAGTCACAACTCGAGGCCCGGGGTTCAACACCGATTCTTGAAAATCCAGTTTACAACAAAATCTCGTTGCGATATTATACGTCCGCGTGAACGGCGACGTATTGGTCCTTCTGCCCAAATCTTTATACTTCCTACACACATTATTTTTATCACAGAATTTTCTCGACGCAATGTTTTGTCGACGAAATAAAACGAGTCTGTTCTATATTTAGCCCAATTAATGTATGTTTGATAATTCTTAGAATTACTTGGAATCCATTATGTGTTTTATTATTCAGCTTTATAGGTAGGTAGTGGCGTAATTGATATTTTAAAGATTTTTCCAAATAAATTTATATATTTTAAAGTTATGCTCTGCTGAAATGTCAAAGACCAGATTTGAGCATCATATGTCAGAATGAGCGAGCAGCAGCTGGTCAGTTTAGCTCGAGGTTTGCCAGTGAGCCAATCCTGGGGGTTCGACTTTTAGACCGTATGGAACATAACGGTGCTCGTGCTAAGCCTGCTGCTGTACTAGTTGAAAAACAATCAGCATATTGATAATACAAGAATGTCGATGTTTTAAGGAAAAATAGATTAAAATATGTGGATAAATGAAAAAGTAGAACCCAGAAAGAAAGTCTGACAACCAGTGTTACCAAGGGGTTTCGTGTTACCCAGTAACTGGGTTGTGGAAGTCAGATAGGCAGTCGTTCCATGTAAAATACTGACATTCAGCTGCATCCGGATGATGATGAAAAGAAAAACTAGAAACGACTTGGAATAAATTAATCTGTTCCCAAACAGTTATTATAATAAAATAACGGTGGGTATATTTCCATTAATTTAGCAACATGTAGTTTGAAAAACATCTAGTTTTTTGGCTTTGGATAATCCCCAGACTAAGATTCAAAACAATGATTTACTGAATCTATTTTCGTGCATCCGCATTTAATAAAATGACTTGCAGCTCTGTTTTTGTGTAGTTAATTAACGTATTTAGACAAAAATCTAATTAATACAGAAATTGTTGAAGTATCTATAGTATATTAAATTATTATGATTTATAGTATTTTTCAATGCTTCAGAAAGCATAACCGTTGGTACCTAGCCTTTCAACTATGTTGGGATTGCCTCTTAAGGCCCATAGTATCCTCATCTCCCGTCTGTATGCTAAAGCACGACTGCCGCCCGCGCCCACGCAGGGCACCTCTGAGCCTTTATCTCAAAATGGGGATATTCCTTTGATTAATTTACAATTGTGCTTCGGCGATTCTGTGGTACCTCTAACTATCTATTTTTCAGTGTATTTTTTTTTCCAAATAACGAAGCCGTTTTGTAGGAGTATGGAATAGAAGCCAAAATATTGCGTGTTGGAAAATATTTTTTTACAGCAAAAGTATTAACCATACAAAAAAAGTACTTCGGGCAAAATGATCTATATGAATCTATAGCAAAATCATATATTTTTCAAATCTTCAAGACAAGCCGTTAATGAGCAGTACGGTTCATAAAGTGACCGTGTTACGCTACCAATCGGGACGTAGGCCCTTAAGGTTCAACAAGTCAACATTTTTTCCATAAAAACTTCGGAAGTGAATTATTCCACTGTTCTACAATGTACATCGAAAATTAACCATGGTATGGTTTTTTCTCGTTATTAATTTTGTCTGAACGGAAACAGAATACTAAATTAAAAAGCCATTAAAAAGTTAGGAGCCAACAAAGATTAGTTTTTCTTGCTAATTTAACCTAATTTTGGGCGTGTTTAAGTAATAAAAGATGTGTAAAATCTCCAAAACCAAGTCGGTACCGACAAAGTTCAATTATCGTAAAGTTCCATAAACTTTATTGGTCATTGATTTATGCAGTGGTTTTTTCATAAAACGCAAACTTCCAAAGGCCTTTTCTTCATTTTTTCGCGAATTTTTTACTATAAATGATCCTGCATCTTAATCAATAACATTTTGTGTGTAGACTAGCGTCTAACTGTCCATCACTGGTACTATCTCTGTCAGACACGAAGCCTGGTGAGACAGCGTGATTTGTAGCCAGGACCACCAGTGATTTCGAGCCCGCGACTAGGTTCCCCTTAATCCAACCAGATGCAGCTCAGTACTAGTACTTTACATGGAGTGACTGGCTACCTAACCTCCACAAACCCATTGGGCATTACGGTACCCTTTAGTTCTTACTAAACCTGAAAGCCGTGTAGCGGCACCACAGAAAATACTTCGCAACAATATCTAAAAACACAATAGAGAAGTGCCGCCATCTACAATGCCACAGACGAACTACGCAAGACTCACGTCACAGAAATCCTAGATCGCGCAGTCAAAGTTTAACGCGCGACTCGCATAGGTACAACATCCCGACATCAACCGCCGGACAGTTGACACAACACCCGTCTGGTCGGAGGATCCTCCCTTTACCAATAGAGTATGAGTGAACTTTACACCCTGTTCCTCATACCTCTATAGCACGAAAATTGGACAGCGAGTCTTGGTTGTCCGACTTTCGGGCTTCTGACGACCCGTAACGACTGTCAAAGAAGATCCACGCATGACGGCTGGGGCCAAAGGCTTAACGTGCTTTCGGAGGCACGGAAGGGTCTTGGTATATAAAGATCCACCATCCGTAGACCAACCCTGGCAAGCGTACCTTAGCGCACGGCCGGCTACACCGGCCGACCCGTACGGCTGTCATTAATTAGCCACTTTAGGGGTGCAGTGGTAATATAATTAATAAGAAAATAGCAATAGACCACGTTTTAATAACCGACTACAAAAAGAAGAGTTATCAATTTGACATGTTTATATATATTTCTTTTAAATGTATGTTCGGGCGTAACTCCTTCATTGATAGACAGACGGATTTGCAAAATTCTTTTTTGTTCGAGAAAGGTTTATTCCGAAAAGGTCCCATTTAAGTTTCATATAGATCTGATGATGGGTTTCGGAGACAGACAACGGAACTCTTCAAAAAGCTTTTTATAAGCGTGTCTAATCTTATCTATAAAATTCTCTAATGAAGTGCTACGGAGTGAGCACAATATCGCTAACAATTTCAAAATCCGGGTTGCTACAAAAAATCCTTACTTAGTGTGAGATTCACACACTTTAGCAATATTAGTTGATTGATTGAATGATTGACTGATTCATTAATCTATACGCAATTGTTTTGCAAAAAGCCATTGACCAGTGGAATTGTACTAAGCCAAAATCAATGCCAATCAAACGGTTTTTACTGATTTTTTTGTATCGATCATAACATATCTATTTTTAGATCTTTCAGCCAATAACACTTCTTATGCTTCATATTATATAATCATACGGGGAAATAAGATGGTAATAATTAGCATTATATTATATTTATAAATATAAAAAGATGACTATTGCATTCCGTTTGGTGCCGGACGTAAATAATAGCACCATCCCATCTCTTCCCGTGGGTGTCGTAGAAGGCGACTAAGGGACTAGAGAATGGGCAGCAGCGTTCTCTATGCATTTTACCACAATACTGCGATCGCCAACCCGCCTGCCAAGCGTGGCGATTATGGCAAGCCCCCCCAAATTGGGGGAGGCCTATGTGCAGCAGTGGACGTCTTCCGGCTGAAATGATGATGATCATGATGAATGCTTTTGTAACTTGCAACTACCACTTTGGTCTAACTCTAGTGTCTCCGAGTTTGTTTCGGCATTTCTCCTCAGGGTTTTTTAACACTTTTACACGTCATTAAGCATGTAAATCTATAGATAAAAACATTTCATTTCACACAATTTCGATTTGACCGCCATGAAAACGCCATTATTATGTACCTATTGTGTGAGCCCACTCATGGTGAGGGCAAATGTACTGATCTAAATTATTGTCGTGCCCTATTGTATTGGACATACAAGTCTGCTACCTATACTGGGAATATAAGCGTATTGTTATAAATATTAATATCAGTTTTGTGAGTGAAAATATTTATTAATGGATTAGAAAAAGCTATGCAAGTCTAAATTCAGTGTAGCAAAAAGGTATCGCAAAAATAGTGCAAAAAATTAAAAAGAAGTTATAAAAAAGACTCGTAAACTTTTTGTTTCAACTGTTAGTACCGTTAAGCGGTTTATTTATAGTTGTAAGTACCTAATGAGGTCATTAGTGCTTTAGTTTTTGCTACTTATTAATTCCGGAAGCTTTTTTTTAAATCAAGAATAGAAAGATTTTTTTAGTCCAGTTTTTGACATCTGACCTACATTAGAAGCATGTTACAAATATATCTCCATCTTACTGTTAATTTTTTGATTATTGATATGACAAATAGGTACACCTACATATAAAAAACTTGATTAAATCGATTTTTAGGACAACCATTTTTGTTGTCATGTGTAATTTTACGCAAGCAGATCGGCTGCATAGCCCTTCATGTGTGATTTTAAGCAAGCAAATTGGCTGGAATGTGTGATTTTAGGCAAGTAATTTGCCGCATTGACCACTCATGTGTGATTTTAGGCAAGCAAATTGGCCGCATACACCCTCATGTGTGATTTAAGGCAACCAAATCAGCTGCATAGCACCCTCAGGTGCGATTTAAGCAAGCAAATTGACCGCATTTACCCTTCATCTGTGATTTTAGGCAAGCAGATCGACCGCACAGCCCGCTAATGAGAGCAAAACTACGTAATTAAATAAACCGCATCTACATCAGATAAGCCGGTTCAAAGAACACACAACATGTTTTTAATATTCATGAAATTCCGCTTACATTTTTGCGAATAACCTTGTAAACGGCACCTGTTTTAAATGTTAGTTCTCTTCCTGATCAATTTACTTTATCGGATGCTAATTAGCAGTTTGATGATTAATCTATCATTCATTAAACACATTGGCTTACCTTGAAGAAGAGGATTCATTACATTTTAAAATTGCAAGATTATTATGAACATTACATTAAGTCAACAAATAACTAATAAGTACTCAATCATTCTGCCTAACCATTTCTCAAGTTGGAGTCGGCTTAAGGCTTCTCAAACAGGTGCAACGCGACTCTCGTAGAACTATTTCTATGAAAGCTTCATGGACATTGTTCTTTAAGGGGAATCTAGTCGCGGGCTTGAACTCACTGGTGGGACTGGCTAAAAAACATGCTGTCGCACCAGGCATCATGTCTAACAGAGATAGTATCAGTGATGAGCAGTTAGACGCTAGTCTACACGCACGACGTTATTCAGTGAGATGCAGGATAATTTATAGTAAGAAAGCGACGTAAAAAATTAAGAAAAGTCCTTCGGAAGATCGGGTTTTATGAAAAAACCACTGCATAAATCAATAACCATTAAAGTTTATTGAACTTTTCGATATTTAAGCTCTGTCGGTGCCTACTTGGTTTTGGAGATTTTACACTTCTTTTATTTCTTAAACACTCCCAAAGTTAAGTAAAATAAGCAAGAAAAACGAATCTTTGTTGGCTCCTAACTTTTTAATGGCTTTTTATTTTAGTATTCTGTTTCCGTACAGACAATAATTATATTAATAATGAGACAAAACCATACCATGTTTAATTTTTGATGTACATTGTCGAACAGTGGAGTAATACACTTCCGAAGTTTGTATGAAAAAAATGTCGACTAGATTCGGAAGAAGCTTAGCTTAAAGTCTAACCGGATGCAGTTGAATACCAGTATTTACATGGAGCGACTGCCTATCTGACCTCCACAACCCAGTTACTGGGTAACACGATACCCGTTGGTAAGACTGGTTGTCAGATTATCTGGCTTCTAAATACCCGTAACGACTGTCAGAGATCCACAAATGACGCCCGGGACCAACGGGTAACTTATAAATTTATAATACACATGATCACCTACAGTAAAAATGAGAATGAAACCTTTCTGAAAATTATTAGTTGATGTTAATTTAAAAAAAAATGTTTGAGCAATTATTGAAGAAAATGCGGACATTCAGGAGAAATAAAGAAGCAATTTATGATTAATAAAATGTACATAACATATTATCATCACGCCTGTAATCCTCCCTTTGAGCTCCTCAAGTTCTGAGTTGAGCTGTATGATTACTGATAAATGCGTGCACTGATTGGACAGGTCCACTCAATCTGTGTGGTTCTTTCCTCAAAAGACCATTTCAGACACCAATCCACATGGTCTTCACATGATCTGACCAAGATTATGTCTGGACTTTAAAAAAGACTGTGACCTCTGAGTTTGTTTCGGCCTTTCTTCTCAGAGTAGTCAGATAGGTCCTCCTCATCTAGTTTAAAAAAAAAATATGATTGACGTGTAAAAGTGTTTGTACAAACCTACTTACAGAAATAAAATCATTTATCATTTATCCACAAAGGGATAGGCAGAAACGTACCAATAGTACCGCCAACATTTGCCAAATAAATTAAAACACTTCTACACAGCTAGTAAGGTTTATTATAACATAGAAATATAACCGTTAAAAGTCATACACCTTCCTTTTAGAATGACCGCAGTCGGTATTTTAATAAAAAAACAAGACAAAAGCAGTACATTGATCCCTGAAAAATATATTAATAACAAAGTTAAAGAGTTTGTTTGTTTGTTTGAACGCGCTTATCTCTGGAACTACCCGTCAGCTTTGAAAAAATCTTTTTGGATTTCATGGCCCAATTTTTGAGTAAGGCTAATAGTGTATTATGATACGTGTGACTTAAGTAGGTAAAACGTTTTCCTGTGTACCTACTTATTAAGACACAGAAAAGTGTGAGTTAAGTGAAGGTTTAGGTCCCATCTGCCAGGGGTGTGGGTTGTTCGAAAGAGATACCGTGGCTCCTGGCACACAGGCAACTGAAGGAACACGGGTGGGTTTTAGTCAGTAGGTAAAAGTCTGACTGCTCCACCCAGAGCGGGAGATGTTATTTGATGATTTCCCACTTTCAAAAGTCCCATAGTGCTATAAAAGCTTCTTAACATCACGCTAAGTCTCCTATAAGTGGAGCAACAACGAAAAAATAATAGTTTAAAAAACTAAAAAACACGCTTTAAAAACCAAACCCAACCTTTATTTTATAGTTCTGCTGACTACAAAAACGTTTTTTTTTTATTATATTTTTTTCCTTTTATTTTAATTTTTCTCAATTTTTTTTTATTAATTATTGAATTGTCATCGGTCCTCGATAAGTTTACAAAGTTTCAATGAAATCTGACCGTTTAAAGTGGGTCGAAATCGCGCTTTAAGGAGTCGGTTACAAACAAACATACAAACAAACAAACATACAAGTGAAGCTAATATAAAGCGTGTAAAAAAGTCACAAAGAACGCTGGGCGAAAATGACGTAAGAGTGCGGGCAACTTATGCGATGCGAATAGGTGGGGTATATTATATGGGTCGGGGACACACTAAAACCTCACCCAAAGTCACGGGCACAAGCTATAGTAATAAATAACATTCCGAGTTACATTACGGTTATAGAATAGTCAAATTTTTATTCATAAAAACAAACTAACAAAAGATTTGTTTGCATCACCATGACTCTGCATTTACTATTAGAAATTGATTGATCGTTAATCCTATGTAATAACACAGTCATTATCTTATTCTCCAGTGATTTATTTATTAAAAATGTATGCACAAACAATACTGACATTTTCTGCCGGTCAAGCCTAGGGTGATTTGCCAGGAGTGCAGGTTATTCGAAAGAGATACCGCGGCCCATGGCACACAGGCAACTGACGGAACACGGGTGGGTTTTAGTCAGTAAAAGTCTGACTGCTCTACCCAGAGCGGGAGAAGTTATTTGATGATTTCCCACCCTTTAAGGAGATGCAGAGACATAACATGGTAGATGCAACATACGGGATAGATAGCTCGGAAACAACTGTAGAATACAATCATAAATACTAATACATAAATACATCATCATATTCAGCCTATACTGTTCCCACTCCTGGGAAACAGGCCTCCTCTCTGTGAGAGGGAATGGGCCGTAATCCACCACGCGGGTACGTGTCGGTAGATGTCACATGTCTTTGAATTTTTAGTTCTAAGACATGCCGGTTTCCTCACGATGTTTTCCTTCACCGTTTTGAGAGCAGTGGTGATGAAATAATTTACACTAAGAAATGCGCCTGACTGGGTTCGAACCTACAACTCGTAAGCTGCGGCCGTTACCACTGGGCTACTGCTCTTTCTCTCATTCACATCGATACGTACATATATAATAATTATATGTATAAACAAAATATACTTTGTCAGGAGAAATAACGAACGGTGTAGGAGAAAACGAATCCCGCAAAAATTTAATATAGTAGAGCATTGCTCGAAGTACCAAGCTGTAGAGATATTTATTAAGTTGCCTTCATCCTGATTTATAACACCCACCTGTTTAAAACAAAATTAAAAGCCTTTTTATTAGAAAAAAAAAATATTAGAAAAAAGAAAAATATTTGAAAAATTATGTCACACAATAATAAATGATCTAGTTTTTATTTTGACATTATTTAATTTATCTTTGACATTATATTATTAAAACTGTTTGACATTATATTGAAAACTGCACCCTAATTGCGTAACACGCGATTAATCATAATCGGTTTCATTTTGACAGTTCAACAATATTCATTGCGTTATTTACGTTGTTGAGCAGACACATTTTTCGAACATATGAAGCAATGGTTCAGCCATCTGTTTCAAAGCGAAACAGATTTTGATTAATCGAGAGTTACGCAATTAGGGTGCGGGTTGACATTATATTTTAAACCTTTTTGACATTACATTTTAAACGTTTTTGACATTATATTTAAAACTGTTTCTTATTAGATTTGACGGCACGTTTGGCGCTGTGGTTAAGCGATTGACTGCTGCGCTGCGTGTCGCGAGTTCGATTCCCGCACGGGACAAATATTTGTATGACCTACAAGTACTTGTTCCCGGTCTGGGTGTTTGTGTGTGTGATTTTAAATGTTTGTAAACGCACCCACAATACAGGAGAAATTCCTAGTGTGGGGCAACGTTTTAAAAAAAAAAAAAAGATATATTAAATATTTTTTAACACTCTACTTGAACTTCATTTGGAGGTTAATTAATATTTCATAGATGTTCTCAGTATTTGTAAGTAAATTGCATGTGTTTATATGTTCAACACAGTGTAAATTGTTTTACGAATAAATGAAATTAATCACCCTTTTCGACCTATTTCTGACGGATTTGTTCACGTGCCTTCACTGTTGCCGTCCTGTCATCTTTCGCCTTTTCCACCGGTTACTATATTAGTAACGAAATGTTTTTGCGGCGAAAAGTTAAAGTAGATAATTCCTTACTGGTCCTAAGGAAAGCATAGCTAGACTCTGGATTAGTTGTCTTGTCAATCATGTCTTAATAAAGTTGAGATGATGCTGAAAACTATGTTGGGGTCGGTTTCCAGTCTGACCGGATGCGGCTGACTGCGGCTGCGTATCTGACCGCCACGACCCAGCGTCTTTGATTTCTCAAGTAATAAAAGGATGTGACTTTGGTATAATTTATTATGACAATAATAAGAGTTTTTGTTTCAATAAAAAACTGGTATTTTTAAGGCTAATTCTAGTGAGACTTGCTGAATCATTAGGAATGTCATAAAAAGAATGAGGTAATCTATAGGATTAAAGATTCAAAGTCCAATTTATTGGAAGCTAGACTAGATTCTGATGGCATTTAAAGACCAACGGTTTAAAGTTCAATATAACTTCGTCGAATGCCTCGTTGGTGTAGTGGTCGCAAGCGCTGCTATTGAACATGAGGTCCTGAGTTCGATGCCCAGGTCGGGAAAATTGTTGTTGAGTTTTTCTATACAACATGTATCGGAAAGGTATATACCTACATACCAAGGGCACGGCTTTTTTTATTGATATCAAACGATATTGGACGGCTTTTTTAATCCTATCTCTACATGTTCAGAAGTTATGTGAATTTTTAATACATTGATATCAGAAACCGAACTTTTCAAATTGAAATAAACACATCACTCGGAAGAGATTTATCGTGTTAGAGGCGTAACGTGGTAATTGACCTACGTAGTGCGGTGACATGTCTGTTATGATTTGAATTTAAGAAACATTAGAAACCGATAATTTGTTATTGTAGCGGCACTACAGGAAATAGTTCGCAACAATATCTAAAAATACAAAAAGAGAAGTGGCGCCATCTACAATGCCACAGGCGAACTACGCAAGACTCACGTCACAGAAATCCTGCATCGCGCAATCAGAGTTTACCGCGCGACTCGCATAGGTACAACACCGACATCATCCGCGGCGGCAGTTGCCCACCAGACACAACACCTGTCTGGTCGGAGTATCCTCCCTTTACCATAGAGTATGAGTGGACTTTACACCCTGTTCCTTATACCTCTATAGTATCAAATCTTAGAGTATTTTATTATGAGCTGAAACTATGTATACTGATTCTATACCAGCTGTTATCTTTAGTGCTTAAGGATAGCAATAGGGTTTCTGTTGCACCCTGTAGAGATATTCTCAGTGGCAGCTCTGAGTCTGGATTTGTTCCTGGATGCTGGTAAAAGGCTCGCCCCCTATTACATGGGACTTAGACATAACTGGCAAATGATTAGGTAGATACACGTCTGCCCAACCCATCAGGAAAACAGCCGTGAGCCGTTAAAATATTAACCTTTTGACCGCCACAGTCATGTATAGATGACAAACCAAAATGTGCCCAGTACGCCACGGTCACTACATGACAGGCGCGAATCAATCTTGGTCGGGTTGAATCATTTAGTTGCGTAATAAAAACAGTGAGATAGGTAATCAATAAAATTAAAAATTCAAAGTCCATTTTTTTAGCTTTAGCTAGACTAGAACTAATTGTACCTATTTAAAAATCAACATATCTCAATAAAAAATATTATTGAATTGTTGATATAATCGTTTACAACATAGCTTCGGAACAAAAAATGCATAGAACCGACACGAAATCAATTAATAACTTATTTTATTAATGTTATCGATATCTTATTTTATTAAGTATGTGCTAAAAATTAAAGAATTTAGGTATTTAAAATCTGACTTAAGTTTATTTCTTTTAGTTTTTAAATAGATTTGTTTACAGAAAATATTTAAACTTGTTTTTATAAGACACAATAGTTCTATTGTGTCTACTTTGTGGACAGTGAACAGGTTAAATAACTGAAATCTAATTTAAAATTCAATAACAGTTTTTCTGATTTGCAGGGTTGCCCTAAGGGTGCCAACGGAATTATTTAAATACTAAGCCTAAGCTGCTTGTCTGTCTGTCAGCGGGCTGTATCTCATAAACCATAACAGCTAGCTAGTTGAAATTTTTACAGAGTATGCATTTCTATTACCGCTATAAAACAATTAATGAAATAAAAATTTAACGGGTTCTCACGTATATAGAGGTATGAGGAACAGGGTGTAAAGTTCACTCGTACTCTATAGAAAAGGGATGATTCTTCGACCAGACGGGTGTTGTGTCTGGTGGGCAACTGCCCGACGGTTGATGTCGGGATGTTGTACCTATGCAAATCGCGCGGTAAACTTTAACTGCGCGATCTAGGATTTCTATAACGTGCGTCTTGCGTAGTTCACCTGTGGCATTGTAGATGGCGCCACTTCTCTTTTTGTATTTTTAAATATTGTTGCGAAGTATTTTTCTGTACTGCCGCTACACGTATATTTAAGTACCGCCTCTCGTTAATGCTATTTTAATTTATAAGCAATAATCTTGTGCTATTTGATTAGACGAACGTTTTATCCAAAATGTCAAGTAAAAACGTGTTATATTTTAAATCATGACCGTTAAAATTAAAAAAAATTGGCTTCCTTATTAGGTTGAATAAATTTTTTAAGTATTGAGACAAGAATCCACCAACCACCAACCCGCACTGGGCCCGCGTAGTAGATTACGGCGAACTCCCTCTCACAGAGAGAGGGCCTGTGTCCCAGCAGTGGGAACTTTATGGGATGACTATGTATGTATGTTATGTACTTATCACATTCCGGGAAAAACCGCCTCTCGACGTTATCTCGGTATATATAATTATGTGACAGTACGGCTAAGGGCGGTGAACTTTATTTCATGTAGGTAATTGTGCAAACCGTCGTAAGCCGTTGCTTGCCCATAACACTCCTCGGAAGCACATGATCTAGGGTCACATCAAAAAAAAAAAAAACAATATCAAAAGTCATTTTATTCAAACTAGGCTGAGAGTCAGCTCTTTTTCAACGTCAAAATGACAAAACACAGTCCCCCAAAACGCCCGGCCTTCACCACTTCCTAGTGCTTTAGCTGGGAAAAAGAAGTGGCGCAATAAACTCCCCAGAAGCACAGCTGTCTGTTAAGTTAAAAGAACTTGATTCTATACAATTGTAGGTAATTAACATTGCGAAACACAAAAACGATTAAATTTGCCTTAATTATGTCAGCTAGCACACGCCAATATAATCATGAGTGTCATATCATGAAATTTTCAAATAGGTAGTCAAGTGTCCCGGTACGTGTTAAAAAATAACAAGCCCTACTAATATTATAAATGCGAAAGTAAATCTGTCTGTCTGTTACGCTTTCACGTCTAAACCGCTGAACCGTGCGTCATGAAATTAGGCAGAGATATAGCCTGAGATGCTAGTTCTATACTAAGAAGACAAACGTTTGGCTAAGTTTTTGAGCTTGAGCTAATCCACACACAAATTCAAACAGTTCGATCCGCCCGATCGTTTGCGAAATTTATCCGATTGGAATCCGAACTCAAGATCAGAGTTCAAACCAAAATGGGAATGTTCTAAACTCACAAACAAACAAATATCTTACTGCTAACTGCAAAAACCCGGCAGACGGGAAGCGTGCAAATGCGTCTATTGTGGGGAACAAATTTGCAAATTTTAGATGCTTATTGTAGCCCGGGAAATGCAAAACTTAAAAAAAAAAAAAACAGTTAAGACGCCGACAGCAAAAAGCCAGCGTGAAATCATCGGACAACTGCCTCTAACCACAAGTGCGAGGCTTACTGAAAAAAACCAATAACCCTGCGCAACCTGTGGAGAGGACCCTAGGGCCCTTTGTAACCACTAGGACTAACGTCACAGTACTGTTATATACTACCTTTTTGTAGGCACAATTACATATTCTTTGTTAACATAACCTGTTTTAAAATCTTCTCATAATATTATAAATCTGAAAGTTTGTATATTTAGATATTTGGATATTTAGATGTTTGGATGTTTGTTACTCCGTTACGCAAAAACGACCAAACGGATTTGAATGAAACTTGGCACACAGATAGTTTATTACCTGGATTAACATAAAGAATACTTTTTATCCCGGTAGTAGGTACGTTCCCGTCGGATTATTTCCGATCACCACGCGAAGCCGCTTGCACAAGGTAGTAGGTATTAAATATAATATTTATTACATTACATTGACTAATTCGGAGTTCCAAATCCAATCCAAATAGCGGATGGCCTAATTTCGTGATATTTTTGTCAACTAATCACACATAATAATCATTTGTTTTGTAAACAATGCTGACCGCGACACAATTTTAAACTGTCGTGATTGATACGTTTAGCCAACTTCGGATAAACGGGGTTAGGAGTTAGTCATGTGTGTTAAAAAGTATTCTATGTGTTAATCTAGGTTATAATCTGTGTACCAAATTTCATCCAAATCCGCTCAGCCGTTTTTGCGTAATTGAGTATTTATAATATTAGTAGGATTCTTATTAAAATTAAAGAGCAGGCGCATTTTGAGATTTAAAATAGGTTAGGGGATTATTTTTGTTTATCTAGATCGAGACTACTTTTTATCCTATTTTTTGTAAGTCGGGCTTTATTAATCAATAGTATGACGTGGGTAGAGAACTATTTTATTAAACCTACCACAATGCTGCTGGGTGGAGGTCATTCAAAGCTTAGAATGCAATCCATTGGTATTTGCGGAAATATAAGTGACAGATGAACTTAGTTTGTTGTTTGAAAATCAAAATAACGTCATATCGAGTTCTGGAGAATAATAATCTGAACTAAAGTACCTACATACCTACTTGGCGCGTGTATTCTTTTCTTAGAATTGGAAAAACCGTTAAGAATAATCGGAGTTGCTATTGTCATGCTTGCGGCCATTGTTATCAATTGTATATTTTGTGAAATTAATTTCAACTGCCTAGCGTTAAGGGTTCCAAAAGGTACATATTTCTGTCAGACAAACGGGCAGGCAGACAGACTTACAGACAAATGGCGGAGACAAATTAGCTGAGTCCCGTTTTCACACGTGTAATTTTTTACACGTGTTTATTTCAATGTTTCTGTCTAAAGAAAGACATCAAAGCCCATTAGATTTATCAAAGAATATTCTGTAACGACTGCTAATTGTCTAGTTTTACTGTCTGGGCAGAGCTAAGCCAAGCACATCACGACAATATTGCTGGGCGTATTTGAGCATGGCGTATACACGAGCGGCACGTTGCCGTAGACGCGTCGGCGGCGGACGTCAACAACATACCTCCGACGCGTCGTCGTCAAGCGTCGGCGCCACGACGCAGCCGCCGACGCGTCGGAAGCTGCAATTGCCGTTGTCGCGTGTCGCTCGTGTATATGAACACAGATAGTTAATATTCTTCATTAGAGTAGTTATTATCGTTATTTCCAGAAGCTAAGATTTTGCCACTAAAAGGTATTCAGGTCATCCTTGAAAGTTATCAAGTTAATTAATGAAGCTAGTTATTATTTGTATACGTTTATGTTAATAATGTTTATCTATCCAATAGTAGTATTGTCCTCAATTTGATATTAATTATATTAATGTATTATCGGTAAACATGGTGTCGTATAGTTTTGAGCACACGTTATTGTGCAAATAGGTAATTAGATAAATCCATCTTATTAAATACTCTGTCATTGATAGATATTTGTTAGACGTTACGGATAGTCAGAAGCCTGAAAGTCTGACTACCAGTCTTATTACAAGGGTTGTTGTGTTACCCAGTAACGGGTTGTAGAGGTCAGTCGCTCCATGGAAAATACTGGTGGAAACCAAACCCAACGTAGTTGAGAAAAGGCAACATCTATACATATAATAAAATTGTAACAGGCCGATGTCTGTACATTAAAGATATTGAAGAAAAAATAGTATGGGGGATCTTTATTAGAGCAACAGAAGCCAAAACAACGGTTTTTAGAATTTTTGTCTGTTTGTATGTTTGTTACCGCATCACGCAAAAACCACTGCATGGAATTGAATGCAATTTTCAATGATGTATTCCGAGAGGTCTAACTTAAAAAATAGGCTATACAGGGTGATTGGAAGATGGGTGCAAAGCTTTAAGGCGAAGATAGTACAGACAATTTAGAACCATTTAAGCCATGGTTGTCTTAGACGAAGTCTTACCAAATATTTTTAACCAAATTTTTAAGTTTTTTTTCGGAAATTCTCAAAATTTAATGTAAATTGCATAATTATGGCCAAATTGAATGATAAATGAAATCATTTTTTATTTATTTAATTAAAGTAATGTGTAAGCAATCAAGCAAAACATGTTTTAGGCTTCTGTGTCATTAGACATTTTTTTTACAGACATTTAAAGCTCAGAAAAAATAAAAAAATTGTACAATACGTCTTTTAAACCTTATTAAAAAAAAAAAATTGGTAAGACTTCGTCGAAGACAACCTTGGCTTAAATGGTTCTAAATTGTCTATACTATCTTCACCTTAAAGCTTTGCACCCATCTTCCAATCACGCTGTATATTATAAAAAAAAATGATTATCTACTTGATTCTAAAGTCCACGCGTATGAAGTCGCGGGCAAAATCTAGTAAATAATAAATTTTTGGTAAAATGTTTAAGGCAATCTTTTTTTTCTTTGGTTGAGCCGGATTTCTTTTTTTATTTTAAATGATGCCTCACGACTCTCACGGATACCAAAACAATGACGTGAAGGAATATAATTACATGTCATTTTTTATTAATATTTTAATAGGATCATCTATCAAAATTATGTACCTAATGCGTAGGTGCGTACGTATGTACTTTTTAAACACAAAAACTGACAAGAATTAATTGATACCAAGAACAAAATAATATTTTTTCGCTAAACGTTTATTATTAAAGTTCAAAATGTATGGCGAATTAGATCGATAACCGGTTTATCGATTTTTTGTTGAATTTTTATCATTTAATAAAGAGCGAATGTCAAGGCTACGTGCGTTATGAATTTGGACTAGGAAAAAATTTATTATGATAAGGTAATAAATTATCTTTTTTTTTTTTGTCACGTGAAAAAACCTCCTATCACGATTATTACATTTTTGTCTCGATAACGTTTACACATAATAGGGTATTTTACTCTATATGAGAAAAAATATATTATTGAGATAACTTAGGAAAAATGCAGCGGGAAAAGTAAGTTTTAGTTCATGAAATAACAAAATAATTTTTAAATTCTATTTAAAGATTAAAAGACAAACCGATTAAAAGAACTGAATCTTTTAATCGGTTTTTGAACACCATGAAATAGTAGCCGCCATGTTATTACGTCATACGGCGTGCCAATTAAACAACTTTGTACTTTTATGATTTTCGTAACCAAAGTAATTTTTATTTAAATAATATTTTCCATTCAGGAACAGCAAACCAACGTTAAGTAGAATATTTTTATTGTTATCCATTATCAGTGCATTTGTATAAATAGAAAACTGACGTCATACCCACACAGCAATATGGCGTCCACTGCGTCCAGCGTTTTCGTCAAATTACGCGCCAAATTTGTAAATGTAATTTTTTTATGCATTTTTACGGCACTAATCGATTAAATAAAAATGTTGTTTTTTTAATGGTTTATTAGCACTTTAGAATCGAATTAGGACACTTATCAAAAATTGGTGTAATACCATTTTGAGGGTCTACTCTGTAATACTCGGTTCCTATAAACAAATACGTATCGTTTTACTTACCAATGGTAGCATTTTTATAGCCATTTAAATAGATTCATAAACTACTACTAGCTACTTCTACAAGGGAGAGTCTACTATATAAATCTATGAGGTCCTTACTTCATTATTGGGAAAGATACAAGGTTCTTAATTTAAACAATAACGGTCAGTAAATTATAGGAATCGGCCATTAGTCCATCAAAAAAGAGACGGGCCCATCCAAAAGTAGTTGATCAGTCAAAACAAGTGTCAAATTCAAAATTTCGAACAGGATAATATAATAAAAATCGGGAGTACGGACAACCGTCAAAATGTGTTGTTATTCATTCAAGTCGACCTCCGAATTACTCTTATGTCTGTAAGTGATACGGAGTTGGAATCGCCCGTAAAGTCAGCCGAAACTACGGATTTTGTGCTTAGGACCCCCTGGTATACACGCACGCCAGTTGCGAGTACTACCCTCCTGAAGGTGACACTGTAGATATTCTGTAAAAATCTCACCGTGAAAAATTAGGTAAAGTGTTAGGTCAATCGCTAGGGTCAGATAGAATGTCGTCTCACTTCAAAGTCACTTAAGTTTACACAGTGAGATTTTTTACAGAATAGACTTCTCGTGTAATTCTCTAACATCACTTCGAAATTCGAACGCTGTCTCGTTGTGAATCCGCGATGATTTACTTTAAAAACAAATGAGTTCGCTTTCGAATTGTGTGCGCTCACTTGAGTGAGGTGCCAAGTGAACTTTACAGAATAGCGATGGATATAATATCGAACAACATCTGGGTATTTCCTCAAGCTAGATTTGCATCTAATTCCGTGCATCTAACGGTGTTATCTATCATAAGATTGGGGAAAAACATGGAATTAAACGAATGAATGGAATGAAGTGAATGGTTTCTAATTCTCTTATAATGTGAAGGTCATGGCCAATGGAAACTCCTTGTTTTGAAGCTATTTCGAAGAAATCGTTTAACAAATTCAAACTGCTACTATAAACTATAATTCTTACTTCCGTTTGCCAAAATCAATTTATTACTAAATTTATTTGCATTTCAAGATGTATCCGCTTTTATAATGTTCTAAATAAGTCATTTACAAAAATAGTGTGTTCAAGGTCTCTTCACCAAATAGGTGTTCATCAGAAGATTGAATTCACGCAATAATTTAATGTATGTAAAATAATTACTTCCTACTGTGTCTTGAAAACACGAGAAATGGTAATCAATTCTTCAAGGACATATTTCACTGACCTATACACTATATACATTCTGGATAAGGGCAACAAAATTATGATGAGGGCCATGATTCAGCCTATCAGAGTCTTCAGCTGGATTTAATCATCTCCCAAATTCCGTATCCAGTCTGTCTCAGCCATCATTTTAAAGTCATCGGTCGATCTAGCTCGGGAGTGCGTCTCACACTACGCTTGCCATTTCGCGGTTTCCACTCCAAAACTCGTCTGCTCCAGTGGCTATCGGTCCTGCGACAAACATAGCCAACCAATGCTATTTCAGCTTGCCAACTCGGTAAGGATAATAAAACCATAATGTTCCCACTGCTGGCGTGCATACCTCCTCGCTCGCTGTGAGAGGATCGAGCCGCCCAGTGCAGGTTGGTTACTCTGCAAACTACGAGTATGTTGGTAACTCCATTTCTTTTCCGGATTGTCTTCGGATCTTATCCTTCGAAACTGTAATACCTTGCCATCAGTTATGCATAAACTCAATGAACCTTCTCAATACATTTCCTGTTCACCTTATTAGTAAACTGCTAATTTTATTCGCCAAATCGTTCAAGTTCAAATAAGGTTATTAACAAAACCTTGGGTTAACCCAGATTAGTCGGAAGTATTTTCTATTCATTGGTTGTTTAGACATCAAAGGTTAATTTTGCCTAATCCGTTGAGCTGATTCCTCATGTAGTATCTACCTACTTTCAATAACCGGATTAGCATCGGTTGGGATAAATCTATTCTTTTCTTCTTCTTTTTATTTTTATTCTAATCTGTTCTTTGGCCAAAGAATTAGCATTGCCATTCAACGTGGCAATGCTGCCAGTCTTCTGGGCACGTTTCCTGAAGACAGCGATGCGGAGGAATACTTCGACGCCTAAGTGTATTTTAGTTTTTTGTATTTATTTTGTATATCGTAGTTTTAATTACTAAGTAATTTACTTTAGACGTAACAATTGTAATTATTAAATTCTTTTCTTATATTGTCACGAACACGGAGACACCTCGGCGGCAGCTAGAGACGATATCGACAGCAAAAATATTTCATCACCTCAGCTCTCAAAAGTGAAGAACCAAAAAATCGAAGACATGTGACTAACCCGCACTGGTCTGCGTGGTGGATTATGTGCCCACTCCCTCTTACCCAGAGGAGGCCTATAGATATAATATCCCAGCAGTGAGGAACCACAAGTCAGCAAGGAGGTGGTGGGCTGACTGTCCAGGGTGCGTTCCACGTACATTTTAGTATCGTCACTCGTCTTAGAGACTATTTTAATGCGCCTCTATAATCCAGTTTAATTTGCGTCATTTTACCATCCGGGTCAAACATTCGATGGGCCGGCTTGTGCGAAAAAAATAACAAACTTGCACGACTCTTTATCCACGATTATAGCTATTAGAGGTTACCGCCCCAGTTGATTGATTTACTAGTTTATGGTCATGTTTCCGAGGTCAAATCTTATAAAAGTGACAGTTATTGATGTTTAAAAGATGGTAATATTAAAAAGGCGGTCCTTAAATCCATTAAAAACTAACAAACTCTGTCAAAACATCCTGTATTGTTTATAGACCACCTTCTATGTTATTCTGTAAAGTTCACTGCTCACCTCACTTAAATGAGCGCACACAATTCGAAAGCGAACTCATTTGTTTTAAAAGTAAATCATCGCGGATTCACAACGAGACACCGTTCGAATTTCGAAGTCATGTTTAAAACGAATTCCAAATTATGAACGAGGAAGGCTTATTAATTACTTATAAACACACACTTAAAAATCTAATGTTTTTATTAGTTTTGACAATGTCAATGTCAAATGAGTAATGTCAGGAAGTTTATTTGCATTTTGACACCGGATGCAATAATCAATTTATTTATGGAGCTCATGTCGAAATGTCAACGAACTATCAAAATTATTACACTCGAATTAATTTCGAATTTGTTAACCTGTCTAGATGATCTAGCAACTCAGTTTTCGGTTAATTTTTTTCGAAAAATAATGACAAAAACTGACACGTACCTAATATCTTCAAAATATCAATTACATGTTTTGGTTTTTGCAAGATTCTTAAAAACGCGAATCATTTCACGATATGATATTTGAAACCAATTAATGTAGTACCTAATGACAAGTATTAATAAAAACTGTATTAATTTTATCTAAGCATATCAAAATAATAAAATCTGTCTAAGTTTCTAATGACAGTTGACACATTACTCTCACCTGTCAAATAAATGAAAGTTAACAGCTAACACGACAGTTTTCAACTGAGACAAAAATAATTAACACCATGTCCAAATAAATACTTTGAATCAATTTATTACGGCTCCAATTTTTTTGCACCTTTGACTCCTAATCTACTGTGTTTAAAATAGGGGCATTGGGTCATAGTGTCTCGTATTTAATCACTGGCTGTTATCTTGTATCATAGGATTCTTCTTATTTCTGTTAAGTACCGTCAAACGAGGTTTTTTCTTTTTTTTTTGGTTGGGAAATCATCAAATAACTTCTCCCGCTCTGGGTGGAGCGGGAGGGCGTGTCAGACTTTTACTGACTAAAACCCACCCGTGTTCCCTCAGTTGCCTGTGTGCCAGGGCCCGCGGTATCTCTTTCGAACAACCCGCACCCCTGGCAGAACTGTCAAACGAGGTTCAGGGGTGAATCGGAACGAAACTTTAAAAGGGATTTTAACATTGAAATAATACAGTTTGTTGCCAAAAAGGACTCTATTGTAACTAACTATTAAATGCCAATGTTAGTTATGAAGTCTTCAAATATCATATTCGTTCTTCATCATCGGCTGAGTCTTTTCCTAACTATGTGGATGAAGTTGAAAATCAGTATACGATACAAAAGAAATAATTTCACGCAAAATGCAGGTTTCGACAGGTTTTCGGTGGCTACAGCCAAAGCGTTCCGTTACACACTACAATATAATGACATTTGTTAGAGATAGTTCTATATTTTATATACAGGAAAAGTTTTTATCCAGTGCGCAAACTGTAACCATGAATTCAGCATATCATTCTAGACACCCCAGAGCAGAAATTTTTCGTCAATTAGGTACACAAAAAAAAATAACAGCTGTTCCATACATTTTGATCGCGTAGGTATTGCACTTTACTATGAAACAGCTGTTTTTTTTGTTGTAAGATCTGATGTCAATGACTTGCAACTCTACTTACCCGGAAAGTAAATAAGTCAACGTGTTAATGATACGAACAACTCATATTTTATCTTCCTCAATATTTAAATTATTTCCTATGTATTTAAAACTAGGCCGGTTTACCCTGAACTTGAAAGTGATGTTGCAATGAAAAAGACGCTTTAACTATGACGCAATATGATAAAATTTTCTTTGCATAGTTATTTTTTGAACAATTTGAGACAACCTTCAAGGGAAAACGAACTTTATCATTGTACACTAAAGGTAGCTTTGACCTTTTTTTTGTTTATTATTGACAAAAGTGGTTGAACAGATTACTTGTAAACATCACTTCGAAATTCGAACGCTGTCTCAATGTGAATTCACGATGATTTATTTTAAAAACAAATGTGTTCGCATTCGAATTAAGGTAACTTTTATCAATTTTTTGTTTATTGTTGACAAAAGTGGTTTGGAGTAGACAAGTAGACATCACTTCGAAATTCGAACGCTGTCTAGTTGTGAAACCGCGATGATTAACTTTAAAAACAAATGAGTTCGCTTTTTAATTGTGCGCTAACTTGAGTGAGGTGAGCAGTGAACCTTGCAGAATGTGCTATTCTGTGTTTACATAAAATAAAAGAGCAGAATTATGTCTAAGCAACCATGAACTTGTGAGCAAGGTCTAACCTTCACGCTACATTTATGAAGGGACTGACAGAGATGATCATTGTCATTAAAACTTGTCATATTCTATTCACATTTAACAGGTCCGTGACTAACTGACAGAACATGATGACGACAAAAACATGATCACGTTAAAATGGTTTTCTCATCATTTTTCCCAGGAAAATTGACCATTATATTCAAGATGCAGGTTCCAATTTCCAATAGAATTTCTATTGTATCTGCTAGTTAGACGCGCAACGGGTTAATTACGTGAGGCAATTTTGACGATTTTCGACCACCGCTCTGGTGAGATATCGGGAGATTTGGCTCGACCCTCCCCTT
Organism: Antitype chi; assembly: GCA_947359405.1. Taxonomy (NCBI): domain Eukaryota; kingdom Metazoa; phylum Arthropoda; class Insecta; order Lepidoptera; family Noctuidae; genus Antitype; species Antitype chi. The sequence goes on from OX375836.1 coordinate 8,240,846, forward strand.
CTCCCTATAATCTCACGTGAGATATTGCAAAATGCGTATTTTTAGTGTCAAAACATTAATCTGCGCTTATTTCCGTTGGGATTACTTTTGGCTGGCTCGGCTGGCCGGTGGCGGTGTAACAATCAAGGAGCTAATGTGCTACTTTGTGGCGTTCGCATAACCGCGATAAATATAATGTCGTAGGCATTAATCCATATTGGCTGATAAACATGTTTTACTTAATTTAACCCCGTTTCCTCGCAATATTTTACATTGTTTCTTTGCGGAAAATAATATAAATTACGTGATAATTACCGAGACTCTCTCCCGCGTGAGATTGGTTGAGAACTTGAGATTCGAGTCGACTCAACCCCTCCCCCCCCCCTAAACGCCTCACGTAATTAATAGACTCCTCCTAACTGCCTCGTTGGTCTAGTAGTTGCAAGCGTAATTGTGGAGCTCTTGGATTTGATTCCCGGGTCGGGCAAACTAGTGTGTTTCCATCTGGAATTTGTGTTCGGTTGGTGGCTCGCCACCCGTTACATGGAACTTACACATAACTGGCGAAATGTGGATGTACCTCTGCCAAGAATTTCGGAGGATACAGGCGTGATGTTACGATATTTTACTCAATAACTGTATTAAGGGGAACCTAGTCGCGGGCTCGAACTCACTGGTGGGCCTGGCTAAAAAACACGCTGTCTCACCAGGCTTCGTGTCCGACAGAGATAGTATCAGTGATGCGCAGTTAGACGCTAGTGTACACGCATAACGTTATTGAGTGAGATGCAGGGTCATGTAAAGTAAAAAAATCGCAAAAAAATAAAGAAAAGTCCTTTGGAAGATCGGGTTTTATGAAAAAGCCAATGCATAAATCAATGACCAATAAAGTTTATTGAACTTTTCGATAATTGAACTTTGTGGTACTTACCGGTTTTGGAGATTTTACACTTCTTTTATTACTTAAACACGCCCAAAGTTAAGTAAAATCAGCAAGAAAAACGAATCTTTGTTGGCTCCTAACTTTTTAATGGGTTTTTATTTTAGTATTCTGTTTCCGTACAGACAATATTAATAATGAGACAAAAAGATATCATATTTTACTTTGGATGTGCCATGTCAGACAGTGGAGTAAAGCACTCCCGAAGTTTGTATGCAAAAAACGTGGACTAGGTTCACCTTAAGACAAATCGTATTCTAGACTAAAATGGTGGTATCAATAAATGAGGCTAATGCATTATACCTATACCTAAAGGAAACGTACATACCATAGATTGATACATAATAACCTATAATATAAAGCTAAAATAATAATACGGTATAAGAATCAATTTCAGTTTAATAAGAGGAAATATAACTTATCATTGAATGTAGGTAATGACAATTTGTGGGAATTGTACAGAAATTGCTGGTGAGAAGTAGATTCTGTACCAAATTAACTCTTGGTAGATACCTAATTAATTTTATCGTGAAACCATGCCGATATTGTACCTAGGTACTATTACATAGACGAACAAACACTTAAGTCAAAACTTATTCTAATATTCAAACTAAAACTTTCTGGCTGTTTGATCAATAGTCATCATCGTCTGCCAGTACACGTAAGGTTTCATGCTGAGCATACAACCTTTACAGTACCTACCTTCTCGATAATTCTGTCCAACCATTGCTCGACTCTTCACGTGACCAGAGGACTGACCTCATTTTAGCCAATACAGAGACATATTAAAGCAATGTTTGGGAAACTTCGTCGAGTCTTCTCGTCGCGTATTCCACAGAGCCTAAAGACGAAAGTCATCAATCAGTGCGCCCTACCTTATGACTTACGGAACCGAAACGTGGGCACTCACGGTACGGCTGGTACATAAGTTCAAGGTTGCTCAGCGAGCTATGGAACGAGCTATGATCGGAGTATCCCTGAGGTATGGAATCCGCAGTAAGGTGATCCGGCAGAGACCCAAAAATGTCGACATAGCTCACAGAATTAGCAAGCGGAAGTGGCAATGGGCCGGCCACATTAGCCGTAGAACCGATGAACTTTGGGGTAGACGTGTTCTTGAGTGATGACCACGAATCGGCAAACGTAATATAGGACGCCCCCGCCGTGGGACCTCGAGGCGAAGGTACTCGCGTCATTGTATCAGTGGCGCGAGGACTCGAGGGCGCGGGGCGAGTGGCTGACGCCGCGACATTTGGAGTTGCGTCGGTCACAGCTTCGCGCAGCCCTGGTGGCGGAATGGCGGGACAGGCTTTCACGCCCTACCGCCGGCCCCGCCACCATCGGGGCGGTCCGGCCGGTACTTGAGCGCTGGCTCGGGAGGAGGCACGGCTCCCTAACGTTTCGGGTGACACAGGTGCTCTCGGGGCATGGTTGCTTCGGGAAGTACCTGTGTCGCATAAACAGGGAGCCGGACGCTCGGTGTCACCATTGCGTCGACTGTCGGGAGGACACGGCGTGGCACACGCTAGCAGAGTGTGCTGCTTGGGAGGAGCCGCGCCGTGCCCTCATCTCAGGAGTAGGCAGTGACCTGTCGCTGCCGGCCGTTGTCGACTCGATGGTCGGCAGCGAGGAGTCCTGGGACGCGGTGGTATCCTTCTGCGAATCAGTCATTTCGCAGAAGGAGGCTGCGGAGAGGGAGCGGGAGATTGCTTCCGCTAACCCGATCCGCAGCAGACGCACCGGGCGTCGGCGGAGGGCGGATAACGCCCTCTTCCAGCCCCCCTAAATGGGTCCAGGGGTGACGGATCTGGGGAAATCCGTCGCCCCCTACTACTTCTTAGGACCCGAGATGGCGGCGCGTAGTGTTCCACGCGCGCCTCTGTATGATGTAAGGGGGGAGTTAAACACCTCACTCCCCCTTTAACGCGAGGTGGCCCGCAGAGGCGGGCCAGCACTAGCCGGGGATCGCGGAAGTCACTTTTGTTCCCGTGATCTCCGGTGCAAGTGAGAGGCGGAACACCGGGGTGGTTTTAGTCAGTAAGAGTCTGACAGACCCCTCCGCCCTCCCCAGGGCGGAGGACATCCATGAGGATTTCCCCCCGTAATCAAAAAAAAAAAAAAAGGTGGGTCGACGATCTTCGCAGGTTAGTTGGTAGCAGCTGGATGAGAGTTGCCGAGAATCGAGCTGAATGGCGTGCAATTGGAGAGGCCTATGTCCAGCAGTGGACTGCTGTAGGCTGATGATGATTATTAGTGTTCGATATCGATAACCAACACGTGGATAAAGTATTGTAGCGTATACAACGTGGATTTTGGCTGTCGTTACGGGTAGTCAGAACCCTGAATGTCTGACAATCAGTCTTACCCTAGGTGTACAAAGTTATCCAGGCACTGGGTTGTGGAAGTTTGATAGGCAGTCGCTTCATGTGAAATACTGATATTTAGTTGCATCTGGTAAGACTGGAAGCTGACCTCGGTACAGTTGGGAAAAGGGTTGGCAGATGGTGATTGTTTTTTTTTTGCAAACGTACATTAGTTACATTATATGTTTGTAATGTTACATACAGTTTGAATCAATACTTTTTACATAAAATAGTGGCTGTGCCCCGCTGTTCGGACTTTCTGTTCGGCTACTTAGGGTCATAGCGTAATCTATATAAATAAAAATGAATCCCTATTTCCCTTGGTCACGGCATTACACGTGAACGGCTGGACCAATTTTTCCAATTCTTCTTTTGTTGTATTTGTTATTGTCAGGAGATGATTCTAATGAAAGAAAAAAATAAGAAAGTTGCGTGTAATTTATAGGTATTCCATAGTTAAGACAGGACAACGTCTGCCGGTTCAGCTAGTGTTAAATAAAATAGCCTATAATCCTTCTCAAGAACCAGGGGCAAAAATATTTTTTCATATTCGACATATGGTTCAAACAAACTCAGCTTTATTATATTCTTACTGGTTTTGTCTGCGGCTCCGCCCTCGTTGATGTCGGTTAACACGTAAGAAAGTAGCTTATGTTCTTCTCCATATCCCAGGCTATATCTTTGCCAAATTTTATGACCATCGGTTCAGCGGTTTAGGCGTGAAAGCGTGACAGACAGACAGAGTTACTTTCGCATTTATAATATTAAGTAGGGATTACCACTACTATAGATTTATCGTAGATTAACAAGTGACCTCAGCCATTTTACGTATAATCTTAGCGAATCGAACGATCTTTTCGCATACCGATTCTTTTTGTATCAATTCAATGGAAGTTTTTAAATTAATATATAATTGATATATAAGTATATATAGCGAAGGTCGTTGACTTTGGACGACTTATGAATCTTAGGCGTAGAAATCATTAAGACGAATGGATAAATAAAAATGTTAATAAGGCCCTCGATTTCTAAGAACTATTCAATTTTTATCTTTTGTCTAACTCAGTATAACAAGGAAATTAGCAAAATGGAATGCAAATTCAGATTCAACCCACGCTTGCCCCTGCACCATTACTTTTAAAAACCCATATCTGCTATTACCGAGCTTCGCTCGGTTTTCAAAAAAATTCAACCTAGCTAGATCGATCGCTGTTTATATAAACAGGAAGCGTAAATCAATGTTTCATGTATAAACGTTTAGTAACAGCTAAATACCACAGACTGAGTCATTGACTCATCATAGAACAACGTTCCATATATTCCATATTACCGACCTGGAAATCGGACACCGGACCCCACGCCCAGTAGTCGCGCTTGCGACCACGATACATAACGTAATGTCCCTTATACGCCGTATAACACGTACAGTGGGCTTCATCAATTGGGTACCCCAGTTGTATTAAAATTTTAATACAATTGTACATCTACAGCTAAGAAAAGAATTTCCCAAAATTATACCTTCTAGCGATGAAAAAGGGTGTAAATTTGATGATCAAAACAATGGAATATATCATACAAATGAAGAAACTATGAATAGGAAGTAAAGATATAAACGCAAACAGCTAGCAAAGCCGAAAACATTTTTTTCGCCGTTACTGGCGTTCTGTATTTTCTCCCGAACCCCTATGGGAAGAAAACGTGAGTTTATGTAAGTGAGACGGGAATAAGTAGATCAATGTGAAATTCCTCAGACTGTCTGTCTTCCCACTCACTGGCGAACGGTGTAAGGAACGGCTTATCCTGTGTCGAGATGGTGCTTCCTTAAGGTGCGCTTACACGAGCAACTAAAGCTGCTCCATCTTGGGCAATTCTCGTCAAATATGACGTCACGACTACATCCAGCAATTTAGGGTAATTCCAATATGGAGCAACTTAAAAAAAACTAGGCAATACGCCGCCGCCGGCCGGTTCCTCTCGCAAAAACGAGACATAGTTAAACGTACAAACGAGATAGAAAGAAAATTTTCTAAAAATTTCCAATTACCGATTGGATATTTGGCAACTTATGAAATATATATGGAGCAATCAGAAGCAATGTTGCCGAAACACATCGGTAATTTATTGTTGTTGCTCCAGATTGCTCCACTTACTTGATCCAGATTGATCCTTTAGTGTTGCCGAGCAATAATTGCTCAAAAAATTGCCTTTACCAACCCCATTTGTTCCACTTGCTGAAAATCTCGCAAATGGACATGAATTACTTTGGCTTTCGTGGAAGTCTTCAAATATAGATACACCGGACTCAGGTAGGCCGAAGTAATGACACAGATGACTCCGCCCTGGAGTTTAAATATGGTGCTGTCCCACAAACAATGGGGCACTTAATATCTTGTCCAGCATGTCCTGTTGTCCTTGTTAATATTGTAGGAAAATCGTACCTATACTTACTTTTACAATGTTTATAAATGTGTGAACACCATGTATCTATCACAGAATTAATTTATCTGTATTGCTTCAATTTGATTCTGTTTACCTATTTTGGTATGGTAATTTTATTCTGGGTGCATCGTTTTCACACATAATCATATAGTGAATGTACTATGTTAAATATTGTACTTGAAACATTTTAAAGGAGTAACGGTGGAGTTTCTTGCCCATTCTTCTCCATACGAAACTACATTTTGGAAGGGGCGACTAGAATCAATTCTATTTTAATGTAAATGTTGACGTTCAAAAGTGCCTTTTAAGGGCCTATTTGAAATAAGTGCTTTGTCTTTGACTTCGTCTGCACGCTACAGGAGCTGATGAAAGCTGCTGAAAGTACCAAGCTCGTAGCCAAATTCAAAACTAGTATCTACATACCTTATATAATGTTGAAGGTGAAGAGATCACAATAAGATATAACACAATGAAATAATGAGTCTTTAACTGACTTAGTTCAGGGCAAAGGCCTCCTCAAGTACTGAATTATGTAATTAAGCTAGATAAACCCGTATAATTATAGAGTAGAGAGGAGGTCCTCGTGATGATGATGGTCGTCCGGGGCAGTTCTACCTCCATAACGACCGAAATAGTTCTGTCGCAGCAGCGCCAGGCACATGAGAGTGACCAAAAACAAATGACAATCGTAGCATAAATTTAGTAAAAGAGAAAATAATCATAATCGCCAGGTTTCAAGATGTAGTGACAAAAAAAAAACACTACAAAGTAAAAAATAACTTTACTTTCGGAAGTCGGTGACTTTGGATATTTATTTTAATTTTAATGTCACCGACTTCCGAAATCAAAGTAATTTTTCACTTTGTAGTGTTTTTTTGGAAGTCGGTTGTTTTGTTTTTGGTTCTTTTTATTTTTCACTTTTTAGTTATAGTACCTACCCCACACCAATTCGAAATGTCATCATCCTTGGGGTAAAAACAATGCATATTTATGCGATAGCAGCAATCGCGGATGGTTTGCTGTCATTTTTTGAAGAGTTCCGTTGTCGATCTCCGAAACGCATCATCAGATCTATATTCATGGGATCTCACGGAAAGCACCAGCTTTAAAATAAAAAAAATAATCATCAAAATCGGTAAACCCGGTCGAAGGTTCTGAGCCAACAAACACAAAATACAGTCGAATTGAGAACCTCCTCCTTTTTTTGAAATCGGTTAAAAACAAATGACAATCGTAGCATAAATTGAGTAAAAGACAAAATAATAATAATCGCTAGTCTTCAAGATGTCGTGACAAAAATTGAAAAGAATTTATTAATAATCATTTTACGATCAGGCAACAAAGGCCCATAGATAAAATACACAAAATAATCTTAAACAATAATAAAAAACTAACACATATTAAGAACCAGCTAAACACGTAAAGTTGTCGGCGTCGTGTTTCGCTGCGAGGTGTCGCGTAAGCGTCCTCGAAAACGTCGATAAACGACACCTTTCGGCCAAAAGTGCACGTGCACGTGCTTTCTGAGGCACGGAGGGCTCTCGGTGGGTCAAGATGATCACCCATCCACAGACCAACCTCGGCAACCTGATCTGTCGACCCATGAGCTCCTCTAAATAACCTTAACGGCCGAAATATGAGTGTGCTTAGCCTCCACCTCCGGCGAATAATAGTGTGATATTATGTTGAATACCCGGATATAAAGATTAAAGCAGTTTTATAGTCGATTATTATTATTCAGACCATTAACGAATTCTGGTAACTAGATAATATGCTAATGTCTAAAAGCTAAAATTATATTTGAATATGATACAGGCTTGTTTTGAATTGAGCCAATAATAGCCCAGGTTTTTGCTAAGTATCTAATAAATAGTGCGAGTAGGGCACACGTTTTTGATAACAGCACAGGCCTATTAAATTAGTTTCGAATGAAAACGTGTTGCGAATAGGCCTATCTACATAATATAAGTATAAAAAAACTGCCTAAAATCATCTACATAGATAAGAAAATACGTTGATGACAAGATTCTAAGAGACTATAAACAAATCAAGTGCCTAGCCTTATCCCAGCTATCTTGGGATCGGCTTCAAGTCTAACTGGAAGTTGCCGAATTTCACATGGAGCGACTGCCTATCTGACCTTCACAAGTTGTGAAGGTCAGATAGGCAGTCGCCAACCCTCCCGGATTGCCCGGGAGACTCCGTTAATAATGGTTAATCTCCCGACCGGGACCCGTGGTGCAACTATTTCTCCAGTTTTTCGAAAATTATATGCATTCGTCGCTCGCATGTCGCGCGCCCTGTTCGTCTCGTTGTCGACGATGTAGATTCGGCGGTGTCTGTGTCTTTCTCGCATTCCCGCGGCTTGCCGACCGTCGAGCGTGTGTGGCGCGTTTGTCTCTTGTTCTCAGTCTCAAAATCAACACGTACTCGTTTTTTTCATGTAAAAACGTTTATCATATTTTGGTAAAAAACCGTCAAATATTATATGCTGCTCGAAAGCACAATAAATATAAATTTAAAAACTAATAAATGATTGAGACTTTCTTTCAACTCCCCCCGCCCCCTAACCGATTTTTTATAACTCTCCCGGGTTGGTCGTTTTGAGAGTTGGCCACCCTATCCACAACCCAGTTACTGGGTGATACGATACCTTGGTAAGACTGTTTGCCTGACTTCTAGGCTTCTGATGACCCGTAACGACTGTCAAAGATCCACGAATGACAGCCGGGACCAACGGCTTAGCGTGTTTTCCGAGGCACGGAAGGGTTTAGGTCACCCATCTACGGACCGACCGCGGCAAGCCTAGAGAACTTGAAGAAACAAACAATGACAAATATTAAACCTACACTAATAAAGAGATCTACACAGAGGGTCCGATGCCGTAAGAAGCGATGTCTTCGCTGTGAAAAGAAAAAAGAAACTAAAAATAAAAACTCCTTGTATAGGATTTCCGTACAGTGCGAGATATAAACTGGAATTAATGTTTATCTTGATTGTGTAGTCGTGTGTACTATAATAAAAAGTGTAAAATAAAAACTTAAAAAAAAAACAACCGACTTCCGGAAGAACACTAGGTACAAAGTGAAAAATAACTTTCATTTCGCGGTGGCAAAAAGTTTGAATACAAGTCACCGACTTCCGAAATTAAAGTTGTTTTTTTTTTATTTATAGTGTTTTTCCAGAAGTCGGTTGTTTTTTTTGCATTTTATTTATCCTACTTCGTATTCAAGGTTTCATAGCCTTACTAGAACGATCAGCCCCGCCACCTCGCTGACTGGCAAATATCTTACCACGGCATGAGTTATCCTCTTAAATATTTTTTATCACCCATAATTCGCGCGCTTTACTTGTTGTTACCAAGCGTACAAAGACGCTGTTATTGTGCGTATAAGCGCAGGAGCTCTCGATACCATCGTGTGTGTTATGTTTTGACGCAACTCGTCTTCACACACACATTCACAGAGTGTTTAAACACTTGGTTACCAAAACAAAATTGCGCGTTGAGAAACACAGGAAATCTCAATGAAAACACAATAATATTGTAGCATCTCTTTCAAAGCAACGTCACCTTAACCTACAAATTGCTGACTTCACATAATTTGATAATAGATACATTATAACAACGTGACATATTGACATTAACACATAATAGTGCCTTCTAATAATTGTATTATTATGTAACTATTGTACGTGTAAGATACTAGGAACGTGTCATTGAGTTCAGATGACATAGCCTTTTTCTCAAAGGGGGTAACCCTACCCCCACCCAGGCATGTAGTAATAACATAAGATCGCTCCAGGTATTCCCCGAAGGAACCTTACCCAACCTAATGTATATACAGGGTGTCCCAAAAGATTACGTAGCTGGGAAGGGGGGTGATAGGGGTGGTCACAAGAGTCACCAGAAAAATAAATGGAAAAAAAAAACAAAAACTTAAAACCAGAAACACTAGATCGATTGGAAAACAAGTTGATGCTAAATTCGAACTTGATCTTTTAAAATTCAAAAATAATGTAATTATTATTATGTTAAAATGTTAAAACATGAGTCGAGATTGAAAATAAATAGATAGGTTTGAAATCTTCTATATATTAAACTGATTTTGATTTTGTGAAAGCGATTTCAAGTTTTACGGGTATTCAGAAGCCCAAAACACTGACAGCCAGCACCCTAATTGCGTAACACGTGATCAATCATAATATGTTTCATTTTGAAAGTTCAATAATATTCATTGCGTTATTTACGTTTTTGAGCAGACACATTTTGCGAACATAAGAAGCAATGGATTAGCAATCTGTTTCAAAATGATTCAAATTATGATTGATCATGCGTTACCCAATTAGGGTGCAGGGTCCAATTCAGAGTTCTGAGAGACTGGGTTGTTACTAACTGGTCAATAAATAATTGGGTTATCGAGGTGAGACAGGCAGTCACTCCATGTCAGAAATCAGAAATCATTTATTTGCCAATAATGTAGGTATACAGATATGATGGTTATTTTGAACAGAGATATTGAGATTGATTGGGTTGAGATTGTAATACAAAACATAAACAGACAAATATAATAATGACAAAAGTATTTCTTTCCCTATGCAACATAACTATCATTAACAAAAAAAAACACTTAATATTCAAAAACACTCGGAAATATTAGTATTCAGCTGTATTCGGTTAGACTGAAATCCGACACCAAGATAGTTCGGAAAAAACAGATGTTAATTGTTGAGTTTTTCTAACAATATTTTTCTTTGTTTCAGGTCTTTTCATTCTACTGATGCTGGGATTCTTTGCACTATCAGCTGGGTGTTTTATTCTGTTCATGAAGCCATACGATTTCTTTTTCAAGCAGGTTTGTTTTATATCATTTTATTGACGTGAAAACTTTTTTAGGCGCGCTAAGCACTTTTTGGGTGAGCAAAGATCATGGAACTCACGTCATCGTCACTGAACGCTTGAGCACACGGATGAGTGGCGCGTTGATGTCTTTTGGAAAAGTCCCTTTCTCTCATTAGGAAATTCTAATTATTTTTTCTCTTTCATTGCCTTTGTATTTTGATGTTAAAAATCTGTGCTGTTTCCTTTAATGGCTGAAGTCGATCGCTCGTTTATAATTTTTTATCGAGACCAATCCAAGGATCCAAGGATCCAGTGTGAAATCCTGTATTGACGATAAAAAAAATACACGTAATTGTTCATGTTTTCACTTCTGTCGGCACTCCCGGAGTCCCACTGTTTTTGTTTTCACTGAGTTTTTAAGTTTCATTAAGTTCTGGGGTTCACTTAGTTTTTTTGGACGACAGATATATTTCAACCCAACAAGCTTTCAGGCTGGGTGATTTTATATATACATACATAAAACAAACAATAACAATATTATATTACATTCATGTCTTCTTCTCAGGGGGTGAGTAGAAACTACGGTACTACGCAGCCCGTTGCCGCTGCTATTTTATAGCCACTAAGTTTTCGTTCTTAGTAACACTAAGTTTCTAAAAATCATTAATAATTTTGAAGATCACTGTAATTTTATGAGATTCAAGATTAATGATTTAAAATCACTGAATTATTAAAAATTCACAAAAACAAAAATGGATAAAATTTCTAATGATTTTGATTTAATTTTCAGAAAGCGATGTTAACCGATGGCGGCGAAATCTTCGAAATGTGGAGGAAACCAGAAGTGGAGCTCTACACCAAAGTATTTCTGTTCAACGTCACAAATGCTGAAGAGTACATGGCTGGCATCGATGACAAAATCAAGGTCAAAGAGGTCGGACCATATGTTTACAGGTAAGTCCTCACGTGGTTTAAAAGTAAAAAATAAGAAAAAATTGTTAGGTATGTCATTCAAGGAGTAGGTAATAATGTGATTCTCTAAAAATCATTTTTAAATTCGAACGCTGTCTCGTTGTGAATCCATGATGATTTAATTTAAAAACAAATGAGTTCACTTTTGAAATGTGTGGGCTCACTTGAGTGAGATGAGCAGTGTTACAGAATAGCACTATCGAAGGATCCTTTTGTCAAGCAGTCCAGACAGTAAAAAAAACTCTTTTACATAATAAGAAATTGCTTCTTGGCAGCAAGGATTATTAATATTTTATTCTTCTTCTTAGTTTAGATTTTTTTTTTAATTATTGGGTATAGTCATCCTCAATAATTAAAAAAAACAATACATTTCTAGGGGCAATTAAAAAAATGATCCTTAACTACATAATTATTCATCTTATAACTATTTATTGTCATACCTTTAATTATTTCCTATTCAGAGAACTAATTACGTCAGTAACATAAAAAAATACGTAATTAATTTAATTATTGTCTTCAAACGGTAACCTCTAATATACAAGATGTAACTTAAATAGCGCACAACCTGTTAAGGGGTTATTGTGCTCATCATTATCAACAACTTTTACTATGGGATCAAACCTGAAATCGCGAAAAAAAATCAGCTGTTCCATACACTTGTATTCGCATAAATCGTCAAAATGTAGGGAACAGCTGATTTTTTTTTACGATTTCAGGTTTGGTCCCATAGTAAAACTTGTTGATAATGATGAGTACAATGACCCCTTAAGAGGTTGTGCGTTATTTAAGTTACACCTTGTATAAGTAAAATGTTTGCATAACTACCCTCAATTATTAACAAACTGCATTCGCTGCGAGTTCATAATATATCAATTAGATAGAGACAGAATTATAACAAAAGTAGATTGACAAATTCATCGCACTGACCACTACCTAACTGGCCTAGTTGGTAAGAGCTCGCGGTAATCAAAGGATAACCTACGATTCTAAGGTTCGAATCTCGGCCGGGCAAATTAACACTTTTTGTATTATTCTTAAGGATGTAAATGTTTGAATTGCAAAGTTGTAGCAAAGTTTTTAATACAACTGGGGTACCCAATTGATGCAGCCCACTGTAGTAATGAAAAAGGCTACACAAATACCTAACTACTAAATGAAACCTCCTTAATGAACATCTAGCACAACCTGAGGACCTCAACAAGTTACAATCACTTACAAAATATTTCGTATTTTCTACAACGACTTGCAACAGGATTGACATTATGCTTTTCGGTAGCTTATGTCAGTTTTAAATACATTTGTGACTTTTCTATCACGCTTTTCGCGTATTGAATGTCACTCTGTTGGCCCTAGACAGTCAGCCACAGTGAATTCTTGCAAAGCCTTTTCTGGGATAACAAAATAAGCCAATAATGTTCCCACTGCTGGGATGCAGGACTCCTCTGTATGAGAGGGAGTGGGCTGTAATCCACCACACGGGCCCAGTGCGGGTTGGTAGATGTCACAAGTCTTAGAATTTTTGGTCCAAGGACATGCCGATATCCTCACGATATTTTCCTTCACCATGAAATAATTAACACAAAGTGAAGTGCCTACTGAGTCGCGGCCGTTATTACGGCCATCACTGCTGTCATTTTCAGGGATGATAAAAAAAAAGTTTATTTGCACCTTCAAAATTAACATAAAGAAACAGATGTACAATAAAATAGGGTGAATGGTAGTTACTGGCAACTAAGACATTCATTCATTCATTCATGTTAGAGTTGCTACTAATACCTAAGCTAAGACAACATAATATCTTGTGATCGTGATTAGGCCTTTTTCTAGAGTACCTCTCTAAAATTCTAGTGCTAGCACATGCCACACATGTGGAGTCCTGAGCTTGATCGCCAGTCCGGGTAAAATATTACTGAGATTTTTCAAAAGAAAGATTTTACTCGGAATAGACTTGGACCATATTATAAGTACCGGTAAACCGGGGTTACTTTAATCAATATTCAACTTTAAAGGTTCATATTTCTTAAATTTGTGGTTATATAAAAATACAAAAAATATCCTATAATCGTTTTTTTTTTATAACTCTCGATTCCTATAATAATACGTGAAAAAATATTGCTTTATTTTGAGAAAAAAATTGACTGATCAAAGTTATACTTTGGATGAAGGGTTACTTTGATACCGCTTATTTTATTGCGTAATTATATAGTAACCTCAACTATAATGCCAAAAATCAAATACTGCCAACAGGAAAAATAATCAAACATTTTTAATTATAATAAATTGTTAGTGAATTCCCAGCGTATCGTCAGAAAAGGATTTGACAGTTTTTCAGTGTTGCTAACCTAGAAAAAAAAACTACTATGTTGCGTTTCGTATTACGCAATGAGTGATGGTATAATGATATGGAAGTTATGATCAAAGTCATCCCGCGAATCAAAGTAACCCCGGTTTACGGGACTTAAAGAAGGTCCTATTTAAGTGAACGATGAAGATGTGAGAGTAACAAACTCCTCTTACATATAATTTTTCTTTTACAGAGAACTACTGGAACATCAAGTGGTGAAATTCAACGACAATGCGACGTTGTCTGCGATTCCTAAGCACCCTCTGTCGTGGGTCGAGGAGTTGTCTGAAGGAAACCAGGAGAATGATACCCTCTACCTACCCCACATCGCTTTGTTGGTAAGTTTTAGAAACTATACAGGATGTAAGGGTAAACACCGTTGTCACTGAAACCATGAGTAGTTGACTTAAACAATAAACGAGCGAGTTTTAGAACTGAGGACGCTATGACGCAGCGTTGCGTGCGCTCGCTAGCGAGACTGACAGCTGACTGATCAGGGTCGCGAGATGTGCGTTGGAGTCGGGCCACGCGGCGTATTCCCGGCGCTTCGCACCCCCTCCGGTATTGAGACGCAAGTTTGTTGTCCTCGCGCGTAGGGTGAAATGTGCTTGTGCAAAAAAAGCAGATTTTCTTTAAAAAAATAAAGGTTGTTTTTTTTTTCATTGATGTTACGTTCTATATACGAAACCAAACCACTGGTTTCAAGGATAGTGGTGTTTACCCTTACAGCCTGTATATTTTTATGACAAACGTGCCGGTCAGCTGACCCGAAAGTCAGACAAATAATTTTATTAAAGGTATCGTGTACTCAGTAACTGGGTTGTGAAGGTCAAATAGGTAGTCAAGTAGTAAATACTAGGTATTCAGTTGCATCAGGTCAGACTGGAAGCCGACTCCAACATATCTGGGTAAGAAAAGGCTAGTCAGATGATAGAGCAAGTGACATGACTAATAGTCAGATAACACCAGCCTATGGACTTCTGCAATACCATAGGCGTCGCAGGTTGCAAGCTTTAAGACTATAGAGATATGAGGAACAGGGTATATTGTTCACTCAAACTCCATGGAAAAGTGAGGATTCTCCGACTAATAGCAGCCCATAGGATTTGTGAGTGATTGAAGGCTATAAGGTTCGCCCCCTGTTATATGGGACTTAAACATTACGTGCGAAATGAAGTTGTTCTGTAGGTAGGTAAACAAACCTTTGCCTATTATTACTTCAGGGAATAAGACGAGATGTGATGTTAAAGTGAACCTAGTCCACATTTTTTGCATACAAACTTCGGGAGTGTTTTACTCTACTGTCTGACATGGCACATCCAAAGTAAAATATGATATCGTTTTGTCTCATGATTAGTATTGTCGGTGTGGAAACAGAATACTAAAATAAAAACCTATTACAAAGTTAGGAACCACCAAAGATTCGTTTATCTTGCTAATTTGACTTAACTTTGGGCGTATTTAAGTAATAAAAGAAGTGTAAAATCTCCAAAACCAAGTCGGTACCGACAAATTTCAATTATCGAAAAGTTCAATAAACTTTATTGGTCATTGATTTATGCATTGGCTTTTTCATAAAACCCGATCTTCCAAAAGGCTTTTCTTAATTTTTTCGCGAAATTTTTACTACAAATGATCCTGCATCTCACTCAATACGTTGTGCGTGTAGACTAGCGTCTAACTGCTCATCGCTGATATTATCTCTGTCGGATATGAAGCCTGATGAGATAGCGTGATTTTTAGCCAGGCCCACCAGTGAGTTCGAGCCCGCAACTAGGTTCCCCTTAATTTAAGTTTTTATGTCCTGTCTTAAAAGTTTAGAAAATAAAACTAGGATATAATTACCAATTAGCGTGTTGGACCGTAATTGAGACCATAGAATTAATGATAGGACCAATAAAGCCAATTAACTTTTGACATTAATACAATAATATTGAACAAACTACTGGTCTATTAGAGTCTAGTTACAAAATGATGGATGACTTTATATAATGTTATCATCACTTTAGAATGATCTATCTATTAATAGAACTGTCAAGCTGTCTTCAATGTGTGTCTTCACGTGGAATCTATTTGTAAAATAGTTTACGGAGTTTCCGGCGGGATCGCGTTGGAACATGTCGCACGAATTTTAATTTTCATGAAATTTTGTGAAATAGCGAATTAAATTGTATACCTAATTTTGGTAGTGAATTATTAAATTTAGTTACATGAAGTGTAGTGAAGGTGAAACTAAGTGGCTAACGTGGACTTTTCGTGTTCCCCCCAAAAACTCCTACTAGGTTATTGTAAAGTTACTACCACTTTACAATAACTTTGATTTGACTAACTAAAGACGACTATGACTGTTTTGTAACTTCGTGCCCGATATCGGGCCATTTACTTGATCGAAAAGAAAAATTACTTGACACTGGCTTAATGCACAAACCGTGCGAAGCCAAAACCCAAAAACTAAAAAAAAAAAAATTGTTTACTATACTTAGTTCATCTTTCTATACTTTATTTGAAAATCGGATTCCAATTACATTTTACTAGAAAAAAAAAACAAATAATATGTATGCTATGCCCTTTTCAGGCATTTATTAGACATGATCCTATGCAGCCCGGAGTCTAGATTTGTGTCCAGTTCATAGCAATAGGATCGCCTCCGTTTATATGGGACTTAAGAGCAAACCGACATGACCAAGATCAAAAAATTCGAAGACATTAATATGACATCTACAAGCCCGCACTAGGCCCGCGTGGTGTGTAACGGCCAACTCCTCTTACAGAGGAGGCCTGTGTCCGTGAAGCGGGAACGTTATAAGCTGACTATACCTAGACTATCAAGTAGTTTGTTCAGGCGGTGATTTCTTGAAAACGCTCAAAAAGGTGGTTTATTAAACCAGTTTATCTCTTTAACGGTAAATAATTTTGAAAGAAAAAAAATATGTGATATTTTCAAGTCTTTTTTGCATAAGGTGATGGAACTCAAAACATAATTAAACATACTTTTATGCATCAAAAAAAATCATAAAAGTCACCTTATATTGATTATAATTAAAAACATACCATAAAATTCCAAATGCCAAACTGCATCCATTTATTATTAAATAGTGAATATCTAATTTTATACGATTTTATTTAAATTTTTTACGACAATGCTTGCTCATTTATTATTCGAATTTATTACAACAGATTTTATCCCGTATTGGATTGCAATAAGAACTATTATCGCTTATAACGACAATATTTAAAGTTACCAGGGCGAAATGAAATGAAAGGTTTATTTATGTAAGTAGATCTTCTAAGACACTTTTGCACGTCAATATTTTAAAAACTAGATGGCGCCGGCATTTCCTAGCCGACTGTTCGCTGAGAAGAAAAGCCGAAACAAACTCAGAGGTCATGGTCTCTTTTGAAGTCCAAACATTATGTTATTTGAATTTTATGTGAGTCTAACAATGCAGGGCAATGTCTGGAAACAGCCATTGCAGGTTTGAGCTGCACCCTAATTGCGTAACTCACGATTCATCATAATTTGTTTCGTTTTGAAACAGATGGCTAAACCATTGCTTCATATGTTCGAAAAATGTGTCTGTTCAACAACGTAAATAACGCAATGAATATTGTTGAACTGTCAAAATGAAACCGATTATGATTAATCGCGTGTTACGCAATTAGGGTGCTGATCTGTCCCAACAGATGTATGTATCAGTCACCGTGTAGCTCAACCCTATTTTAGGGAGCTCAACGACCCGTCACAAGACGCTACCAGATCTGCAGGACATTTGCGTAGGCCATATACAAAATACTCAAAACCACCAGACGAGGTATAAAGTCATGTGTTCAATCTAGCCTGCATGGTAGTTAGCTACCAAACTTCCAAAATCCTTTCTAAACCACGTAGTATGGCGTCTAGATTTATTCCAGGCTTTTGAATGATTACTTCATCAAGCTGCGGTAAAAGGTTACTTGAACCTATCGTAATATAAACTTCATGCTAATTTTCCATCAGTCAACATAAGGATTGATTGACGTCACAACAATATACAGTGATGCGTAAGTCGCATGTAGATAATGCAGATGCCGCTGCACTTCATGGTCCAATGGCACGGCAACCCGACACAATTGGGGAGAGATCAAGCGCAAAACCAACGGCTTAACGTGCTTTCCAAGGCACACAATAGTCTTCTAAATACCGGCCCACTACTGAAAAATTTCTAATTAAAATTCTGGCGGTCGGGCAGTGTTATTGACACTGCCTGACCTTGATATCGAAAACAAAATACCATGCTCAGCAGTCACATAAATCGAAATAGAAGAAGATGAAGTTTGATTGCCCTCATTCAATTTGGTCATTAATTTGTATTCGTTCTAAACCGGCGAATAACAACTAACCCGTTTTACCGATGGATGGATGGATATACATTTATAAATATTTAATTAGCTATTTAGATACCTAATTACTAGATTAACCGTCTGGATTTTAAAACTGGTTTGGATATTCGCTGTGAAATTTAATAGAGACTTATGTCTTTTACAATATTTAACTCAAATAAGGTCCTCGTAATTTTAAATGTACTCGTCGTATTGTCGTTATGAGCGATAATAGTTTTTACTGTAATCCGATACGGGTTAAAATCTGTTGTAATAAATTCTAATAATAAATGAGCAAGCATTGTCGTAAAATGCAAATAAAATCGTATAAAATTAGATATTAACTATTTAATAATAAATAACCCATCACTGGATGCAGTTTGGCATTTGGAATTTTATGGTATATTTTTAAATGGATAAACTGGTTTTAAAGATAATTAAGAGGTGACTTTGATGATTGTTTTGATGGATTAAAGTATGTTTAATTATGTTTTGATTTAGATTAGTGCCCGATTGTTGACAAAAGGCTCATCCCCTATTACATGTGACTTATTAACTGGCGAAATCTGGGTGTAATTTGTATCGGTACGCCTCTGCCTAGCACTTAGGGGATACAAGGCGTTGTTATGTATTAATATAATTAATATTGTGGGTCTCCGGTGTTCCTTGCCAACTCCAAATTCAAAATTAAAATCAAAAGTCATTTATTCAAACTAGGCTGAGAGCACTTTTTGAACGTCAAAATTACATAAGACAGTCCCTTAAAACGCCCGCGCCGTTTGCCACTTCCTAGTGCTTTAGCTGGGAAGAAAAAGTGGCCCAACAAACTCCCCAGCAGCACAGCTGTCTGTTAAGTTAGAAGAACTTAATTCTATACAAATTGGAAGAATATATATCTTTCCCTACGCTAAATCGGAAGGACGTGTGTATAAGCTTGAGAAAATACTTGAAGAATGTCAACACTTCCACACCAGGTGTGTTGCTCAATCCAAAGGATGGGCCACATTGCAACACCAAGGCTTGCACGGTGGTAGGCATTTGCGTGTGTCGAAATGTTGCCACGAGTTGCAAATGTGCATACATAAATGCAATCTGATTATTATCATAGATTGGCGGTAAATAGTCACTTCGCGATGTTTCTACTTCCTTCGCAGGAAGTTCGGTTTGTCTCAAAATAAATTAGAAGCACAATATAAGCACAAAAATGCTCAAAATAGACAATAATTATAATTGGCTAAGTCTGTGACCTACGGACATAAGTTTGAACCCAGACAGGCGCCTTTCAGCATTTCAGCCGAAAGACGTCCACTGCTGGACATACGCCTCCCCAAAAGGGGGATTTTGCCATAATCCCCACGCTTGGCAGGCGGGTTGGCGATCGCAGTGGTGGTAAAATGCATACAGAACGCTGCTGCCTATTATCTAGTAAGTCCCTTAGTCGCCTTCTACGATACCCACGGGAAGAAATGGGATGGTGCTATTCTTTTACGTCCGGCACCACACGGAACAGGCGCCTTACTTTGAGCTAATTATTTTATCACCACTGCTCTCAAAACGGTGAAGGAAAACATCGTGAGGAAACCGGCATGTCCTAGAACCAAAAATTCGAGGACATGAGACATGGGTGTGACAGTGCCGCAATTCCACCACGCGGATCTAGTGCACCCGTGCACTAGATCCTCGTGGTGGATTACGGCTTCAGTCCCAGCAGTGGGGTTATTCGTCGAATACGTTGTTTTTATGCAATAAGTTTTGCTACGATAAAAATAACAAGAGATTATTACTTTTGATTAAAATGTCCGGGATTGTCGATCTGATAGCCGTCTGTTTGTTTGAACACGATAATTTCTAAAAGTTTTCTGATTGTTAGTTAATTTTTACCAAGTCAGATAAATAACCTGAAGTTACTTTAATCCTAAAGTGGTTAAATTTTGCTGATTTGTCAAGGCTTATAGAATTTCGTAAAAAAGACAGTTAGAAATCCTAGGGCTATTAGTAAAATTCTGACATTATATTCAATCCGCTCCGTGTGGTGCAGGACGTAAAAGAATAGCACCATCCCATTTCTTCCCGTGGGCGTCGTAGAAGGCGACTAAGGGACTTACTAGAGAATGGGCAGCAGCGTTCTCTGTGCATTTTACCACCATACTGCGATCGCCAACCCGCTTGCCAAGCGTGGCGATTATGGCAAAACCCCCCTTTTGGGGGAGGCCTATGTCCACCAGTGGACGTCTTTCGGCTGATATGATGATGATGATGATATTCAATCCTACCTTTCCATCCTTTCTTTCAATAATTCCTTCTAAGAGTTGACCCTAGCATACCTTTATAAAAAGGCTTTTGCAAATATTGCAAGCACGAATACGAATCTTGTCAAGCGCATCCCAATATTTACTTGTAGGTATACAAATTGCATAAAACAATATTTACATAAGCAGTCAATACTGTTTAAATGTTAGGCATTTACATAGTTATTTAGTAAAGTCATAAGCTTAAACAAATATTCATACTTACCTATGTTTACTATTAATTTCGTAATCAGGAATGCTAAAGAGTTATAGCAATACAAGTTCCTCTAAGAATCTTGTGGTGCCATCTACATCGTCACATGCGAACTACGCATCATACTGACTTCACACAAGATCCTGAATCGCGCAAGCAGAGTTTACCGGTGCCGCGGCAGCGGCCGGCCAGCGTTACTTCCAAAGGCCGTTAACGAAACGGCTAATTAAGCTAGTTGGCTGCGACATATCACGCGTAGGATTAAGTCTGTTTGGCCTAGGACAAACTAGTTTGGCCTGAAATTGGGTTTGGCCGGTAACACTCGGCTCGCGCCCTTTTGGTCACAGTTCTAACCTAACCTAACCCATTTAATCGGGGTGCCCCGGCTTAATAAACCAGTTTGGCCTAGGACAAACTAGTTTGGCCTGAAATCGGGTATGCATGGCCGGTAACATATACAACGTCCCGATATTAAAAGTCGTGCAGTAGCCCATTAGACGCAACACTCGTCATTCCATACAGGATGAGTGGACCCTGTTTCTTATACCTCTATACTGGTTACCCAAACATGGTCTTCGAGCAGATAGTTCACCGTGACGTCATCACCACTATTATTCGCCACTCTTATCGTCTTCTAGCTAGCTTTTTTCCACCTATGTTAGAATCGGCTATCATTCTAACCGGCTGCAGCTGAATAGCAGTACATATTTTGCAAGGAATGACTGCCTATCTGACCTTCACAACTGCCACCACGATACACGATGTTGTTGTTTTATGTAACTGGCGAAATTCGTGTAAGTACCTTAACTCACCTCAAAGAGATGTCAGCACCAACTGGTGGGGTCCGCAAGGGCCGATGCCTGCCAGGGGTGCGGGTTATTCGAAAGAGATACCGCGGCCCCTGGCACATAGGCAACTGAGGGAACACGGGTGGGTTTTAGTCAGTAAACACCCAAAAAAAAAATAAGCTTTAAGCCAATTGTAACCTTTCAACATTATGGAATGTAAATAGAGCATGTAATTATGTCTCACTGATAGTGGCGCGTGTGTTGGATCATTCAGTTCCCTACAAAATGGTTGAGCTGGATAGTGCTGATCCACGTGTCAAGTTCGTGAACAGGCGCTGTCGGTTGAGACTGGTCATCTCCTAACTTGCAGGGCTTATATTTAGGTTTTATTATTTTTTTATTTTACATTGTTCTCACATATAGAAGCAACAAGAATAATGTTCCCAAGATTTTGCAATATCCAACTTGATTTAAAAGAGTATCCATGGAGTTTCTTGCCCGTTCTTCTCCATTGAGATCTACGTTTTGTAATGGGCAACTAGTTTCTACTTTCCAACTGATCGACTTTTTTACAATTCAAAAGTGCCTGTAAATGGTTTAATTGAAATAAAGGGCTTGAATTTGAGTTTGAGTTTGAATAAACATATGAATATGATACTCCTTGAGAAATTCCACTATCATGTTTATAAGCCCTGAATAAACCAACACCATTTTTCTCAACAGAGCATTGCCAACGTGGTCTCTCAAAAGGACATGTTCACTCGTTTCGGACTGAACAACCTGATCACCTTGACGAACACCATGCCCCTCGCCAAGATGACGGCTAAGGAGTTCATGATGGGGTACAAGTCGGAGCTGATGACCCTGGGCAACACCTTCCTACCGGGCTGGATCTATTTCGATAAGCTTGGCTTGATTGATCGGGTAAGTCTCTTTTCTGATAACTACAAGTCTATTTTCGCGATCATCACTTGTCTCCAGAGAAATTATATATTTACACGTCAAGTGTACCGAAAACAATAGAATTTCTATTGTGTCTGCTAATTAGATACGCGATGGGTTATCGCATTTTTGGCACTCCAGTTACAAACTTGCTTAGATTTACTTTAAAAAAAAAACACTGGGTGATAACGCATAGCCTAAAGCGCTAGGTCTAGGAAAATGTATTTAGCACAAGGAAGAATTAAGGAGTGGTTTATGAAAATTATTCCCCTCATGGGGAATGAAAGGTCATCGTTTTTGCTGATCCCATGAGACACACTTTTGTAGTCATATAAACCAAAACTCACAGACATTATTCGATTTTAAAAGAAATCTGCTTTTGGACAATAATTACTACTAATAAAGAAAACTGACTTTAAATTTATTAAGCTAGAAAAGTAACTAACTTAGTGAATTCAATGCTGATAACCAAAGCTAAAATTAGCACAATTATTGGCAAACATTTCTACGAGTCTTGCTGTCAGTCTCCCAAAAGGAACTTTGATAAACAAGTAACTGCTTCAAACCAGCTAGAATATATGTATGCTGTTGCATCTCCCTGATTAATCTCATTATAGCTAAGAATGTTTTTGAAAGCAGAATACAGCTCTTGCATCTTCCTGGTTGCCAGTTTTTAATCTCTTGGTCATAACAACATCAAGATCCAAATATAACACCCAAACCTCTCAATAACTTATGCCAAAAATAACCTCACTCTTCTCTCCCAGATGTATGACTTTGAAGGTGACTTCGAGACGGTCTTCACGGGCACCGATGACGTCAGGAACTCAGGTCTGATCGACACCTACCGCGGGTCCACCGACCTGCCACAGTGGGACGGCAAACATTGCTCCAACGTGCAGTACGCTTCTGACGGTACCAAGTTCAGGGGAGGAGTGACGAAGAACGAAAGCATTCTGTTCTATAGGAAGAGCTTGTGCAGAGCTGCTCCTTTGGTAAGCACTTATTTTAAATGTATATTCCGCTCACTCTTCTGTTTCTTCTGTCACTGTGAAAGCAGAACTCAAGACATTTTTCCGCTTGATTTTTGACATCTTTGACCAAGATTTTTTTTATGAAAAATTGTTGACTCAAGACATTTTTCCGATAGCTTATTAGCATCTTTGACCAAGGAAAAAATCGAATGGTTTTTTTTTTATTCAAGTCATTTTTCCGGTAGATTTTTTGCAAGACCATGAGGCTGTTTTGTTACGCGTACGCGCCATTTTCGTTTTCATAGAGTGAAAGTCTGTTTAAAGACAGGTTTGACTCAGGATAGCGGCGCGAAATCCACTCAGAATAGCAATAAATACCTAATCAGCCAAGAATCATAATAACTAATTCGAACAGTGTTAAATGCGCAGAAAATAAAACCCTGAAAATAAGACTCAAGCTAAGATGCAACTGAGGGAACACGGGTGGGTTTTACTCCACCCAGAGCGAGAGAAGTTATTTGATTATTTCCCACCCAAAAAAAAAAAGCTATAGAGGCAATCGTAGCCCCATCGGAGACCTACTCACAATACTAGCTGTGTCTAAGAGTACTGGATTAATGCTTGGTTCCTATATATACAGGGAATTCCGTAAATAATGGATCAAACGTAACGGGTAGCTCACCTCATTTCCAACAACTAATTTGAACAGTAAAAAAAAACCGGTAAGGTAACCAAGATATTTTGTTTTGATTTTTACCATTTTCTCTACCAGCATTCAGTGTTTTTTAATGCTGTTGCTGCAAATGATAACATTTTTAGGTGAGATTTTTGTCAAACATTTCTGAATAGCTTACTAATGTTACATGATACCATTTTTTTACATAACATTGAAATGAGGTAAGCTACCTACCCTTTACGTTTGATCCATTATTTACGGGACAGCCTGTTTATACAAAAACGGATTATTTTGCTTACCAACGGAAGCAATTTCAATTTTAATTTCAATATAAACAAATAGGTATTACCTAATTTTACCTGTGATAGCTACATCCAAATAGGGAGAGTTTACTACGCGAAGGTATTAAGTCTTTGCTTTATTATTGGTAAAGATACCAAATTCTTAATTGAAACTTACAACTGTCCGTAAATTATAAGTCATAATTTGTCAATAAATATGTATACAATTAAACCTTTTTTTAACAATACCTTTGTTAAACAGATCCCTGTGGATGAAGGCGAGAGGAGTGGTTTGAAAGGCTACAAGTACACCTTCCCTGAGAACATGATGGATAACGGCAAATATATCAAGGAGAATGAGTGCTTCTGTAGACATGGTGAGTGCATGGCAAAATAATAGTAATCTTAATCAGAACATAATGTTCCCACAGCTGGGACTCAGGCTTCGTCTCTGTGTGAGGGAGAGCGGTGTAATGCACCACGTGGGCACAGTGCATGAAGTACCTACCTCACACCAATTCGAAATTTCATCATCCTTGCGGTCAAAACAATGCATATTTATGCTATAGCAGCAATCGTGGTTGATTTGCTGTAATTTTTTTAAGAGTTTCTTTGTTTTTCTCCAAAACGCATCTTCAAATCTATATGAAATTTAAATGGGACTATTTCTAAATAAACCCCTTTCGTACAAAAAAAGAATTTTGCAAATCCGTCTATTTTAGACGAAGTTATGCCCGAACATACATAAAAAAAAAAAAAAAAAAATATAAGCATGTCGAATGGATAATCGCTTTCTTTTTGAAGAACTCGAAGAAATTAATTTTCGCACAGTCACGAAGCCTGTGTCCCAGCAGTTGGATCATTATACGCAGATTATGATGTAGTAGCGGGCAACCCTTTGGAATCTTAAGCATGAGGGCACGTCTAAAGAAACACCAAATAACGCTTTGTCTTTCCTGGCAATAGTAGCCAATACCACTGCTAGTGTGACTAGACCAACGAAGAAGCATTCTATCATAGCCGTTACGTTATATTTTTTACGTCTCCAAGCCCTCGAAATAATTCCACCCTCTTTATTACAGGTAAATGTCTACCAGTAGGCATGATCGACGTCACAGACTGCTACTACGGCTTCCCCATCGCACTCTCGTACCCTCACTTTTGGAAGGGAGATGATGTGCTCTTCAGCAAGGTTGAGGGTCTTACCCCTAACAAGGAACAGCATGAGACTGCGTAAGTATTTACTTCTTCTTCGTCACGTGATGATAGACAGACTACTCAGAATAAACATTAGAAGAAGAAACAAAGATGTTTTGGCAAATGCCACAAGTGATTTTTTTTTAAATAGGTACCATTTATTATTTCATATCGATGTTTAGGTAGCAACATCCAGGTATACCAAAATGGCGGTAATATATTTGTTTTCAAACTAGTGCAGTTACTGTTGGATATTGTTAGTTTTAGCTATCTATATTATAGTATTAATCAAACTGAAGAGTTTGTTTGTTTGAACTCGCTAATCTCGGGAACTACCAGTCGGATTAGATAAAAAATATTTTTTGCATTTGTTATACAAATTCTTGTGGAAAGGAACATCTCGTTACCTAATTATTTGTTATTTAACATCACGTTACCTAACTATTTGTTCTTCCTTACAGTTTCTGGATCGAGCCCTATTCAGGTGTACCTCTGGATGTCAGCTCCAAGTTCCAGATCAACTTGGCTTTAGGAGATATCTCCTCAATCAAGAATGCTGAACGCTTCTCCAATATGTACCTCCCGCTGCTCTGGTTCGATATCGTAAGTACAATACTTTTATCTTAATATGTCGTGTAAGTAAATTGCTATTTCAGCAGCAATTTGACTGACTTAAATTTTGAATTTGTTTTGAAAGACGATTACTATCCCAAGTTTTTGCATATTTAGGGTTATTTACGTATGGACTGAGTGATTAAAGGAAAGACGTAGTTCTGGTAGGACCGTATATTCACGACTGGTGCTTATTTGACGGATCGCAGCCGTCGCTATATACATACATACATCATACCTTAGCATACGTCACGCGATCATATTTCCTGTCATACTTTGTGTCCCTACACATATATTCCAAGAGTTAGATAGCACATAAAAGTGGTCTGATGTTTTTCAAGAAAATTATTATGTTCTTAATTTTCGAGTTCTTCTAACTTAACAGACAGCTGTGCTACGCCACTTCTTCTTCCCAGCTAAAGCATTAGGAAATTGTCAAAATTGTGATGTTCAAAAAGCACTGATTTTAGCCTAGTTAGAATAAATGACTTTTAATTTTATGGAATTCTAAAATAGCGAATCAACAACTATCAAGATTTCATGTAATATTGGATGTAATGTTATTCTGCCTGCTGCTACACTATAATATTGGGACCTATTCCAAAAGCATAATTACCTTCTAAATGCTAATTACACATTTTTTTTGTCCACAGAGAATGTACACTCTCCCGCCTTCTTTGAAACAACGCTTCAACCTCTATCTGAACATCCTCCCCATCGTAGAACAAGGAGCCATGTACCTACTCTTCGTCACCGGAGCCATCTTTATTCTGTCCACCGTCTACATCCTCACGTTCAAAGTCATGTTCACGAAACAAAAGACTTTTGACCACTGGAAGGAAAAGGATATCTACGCTCCTTGTGAAATACCTCTGCATGATACTGACACCGAATCTGACAATAAGCATTCAGTACTTAAAATCCATTCAGAAAAACTTAAAGATCTAAGTGCTAAGTTAAGTGATAGAATGTATGATACTGTGGGAAGTGTAAAGGATAAAGTTGTAGAAGAATTGAATCACGTTAAGAATGTTTTTGAAAGGAGAGGGTCAAAGAATGTCAGCCATGAAGTTGGTCATGATTTGAAAAATGATACTGAATATTCAGCTATTAAGCAAAGTGATTCTGAAGATGATTATAAGTATTTGGAAATTCTTGATGATGGATCTGATTTAGTTACAACGAAATATGAAACTGAAAGGTCAGAGAAATTAAAAGATTTAGATTCGGATAACAGAAGATAAATGGACCAACTTGAAAACTTAAGAGTTTAAGATTCAAGATAAGTTACTTCAATTAATTGAAGTACTGAAGATCTTTATACCAACTAAGATAGGGTATAAAGATTAGATCTTGCCATGATTTACGACTGATAATTTTTAGATGCATATAATCGGAACATATTTTCTTTCCATCTCAACTGATTTTCCGCTTAGCTCAGAATTTACTACTTAAGAAATGTTTATTTGAAATAATAATGCATATTTTTCTTTTACTTTTACTTAATGAATTATGAATGTAAAAGGGTAGGGTCGAGTTAAAGCTTTGTTTGGCGATATTATTGTAGTTTTATTTCTGGAACTGGATTGTTTAAATTGTAGGACTAAAGTAGGTATTAACTTGTCAAGTCCACATATTAATTTTAATATAGGACTTACTTAAGTACGTGGGATTCTGTTATGTCATGATAATATTCTGGCATGATAATATTTTTGTTTTTCATTTTGCTGATTGTCATGTCATAAATATTCTTTCAAACACCTTAATTGACTGAGATTTTGATGTTCTTAGCCAAATGAAAAACTAAATTTTGTTTGACTTATGGTACCATTAGGAAGAGTGAGTGCTCTTTGCTCAGTAATAATAATTATAAACAATCGAATGCATTTCTGATATTATTTTAATGGTATGTTGTTATTTAATTTACCTTATTTTATTATTCGTTTTTAATTTGAAATAATCGCTTAAATCAATTTTCTACTTAAATGAATCCGTCTAAAATATCTCGCCATTGTATTTGGCAAAAAAACTGTGGAAAGAAATTTTAGAAACGTGAACTTTTTCCGCTTTGCTCACTTTCCGGAAAGTTCGTTATTTTTCCGCTCAACTCAATAATTTTTGTTTATATTATGGCAAATGTTTATTTAAGCCAGTGAAATTAAATTCGAAATTTATTTCAGTTCTTATAAAGACTAAAAATTATGAAAATTAATTTACATTCCATATATAATTTTTCTTTCTGCTTGAAATATGACATTATATTGTAAGAAGAAGAAACAGGGATAGTGCTCTCTATGTAAACAAGTTCTTTTTTAGGTATAAAAATAATAATTGTGCTTTGAAAAACTATTATCTAAGAGGCTTTTTTGCAAAACTTAGGCCTCAAACAGTTTACCAATTAAATGTTTGAGGTCTAAGTTAACGATCTGAGGCCACGTTTTCAAATTTCTATGTGAAAAAGTTCTTTTGTAAGGTATAAAAATAATAATTGTGCTTTGAAAACCTATTTTCTAGGAGGCTTTTTTGCAAAACTTAGGCCTCAAACAGTTTACCAATTAAATGTTTGAGGTCTAAGTCTAAGTTAACGATCTTAGGCCACGTTTTCGAATTTACAGTATCACCAGCATTTCTTTTAGATTTAAGCTCATATTTAGTTTTCTTCCAATTCTTGTACAAAAGTTAACCGATTGCTCAAGTACATTCCACTATATTCTTATACAAAACCATATCTACCTTTTATTCCTTATAGACAATCTAACTTAGAGTAGAAATAAGAATTAGAGAATAAGTAAATGTGTGTGCCCGTTTCATCATTTTAAAATTGTAGAAGCTATAACAATATTCTATTGTTTACCTTTGCTCTATATAAAATCAAGTATATGGACTTTCTTTTGCCTCAGACCATAACGTTCTGAGGCCAAAGTAAGTAACAAATTATTATCCACTTCCACAATAATTATCATAATTATTTATATTTTTACCAAGTGATGGAACAGGGCAATGCCTAAGCCTAAGCCAGGGCTAGATTAAAGTGGTCTTAAAGTTATGTTGTGTAAGTAAATTAAGTTTATTAAACCTTAGTAAGGTCATGTATTGGTAAGAATTATTGGTACAAGTTAGGCCTTAGCATTTAAGGCCAAATGCCGTATAGGTCTCTGGGCCGAGGTCTGTAGAATTACCAACTCATGTTGTGATATTTAAAAATAATTATTGTATTTATAATTGATTAATCGAGTTTATTATTATGCTATTGGTATTTTTGAAGAATAACAAAATAATAAATATTAAGCAATAAAATTCTGTGTTATTTTTTATTAAAAAGTAACTTAGTTGCTTAATTGTTGTTCAGCAAAAAATAAAAAAAATAATTCTAAATTGTAAGTAATAATTATAACTATTATTTTCAATAATTATAAGTAGAAAAAGTATTCTCTCTAGGTTTGGTACTTGGTCTACTGTTTTGTAAATAGTTATCTATTAATTATTGAAAATAAATGAATTTTCTTTTTGAAAAATAACTGTCTTTTTATTTCCACAAAATAACAAAGAACTTTGGAATACCTGATTTCAACGGAAAAAAAATTACCTACCAGAGTTTATATTGAACTGAAATGAATAAAAAAAACTGAAAGTATATCGCAAAAGTGAATTAAAGACCGGTCTCCTACTCGTAATATGATTTCTTATTAATTTATTATTTATTACTAGGGTTCGGATAATCGGATGCATATTTACCTAAAGTTAATATTTAGTTATAAAAGTATGGAAGTGGCTTCTTAAAATATATTTTTTGGAAAAAATCCCGGGATGCCAGGAACACCGGGAATGCTTAACTAATCAGGTGTATAATATGGAAGCGACTTCTAAATTATTAGGATTGCATAACTATTTATTTATTTATATTAATTTAAAATTAACCCCAGTGCAATTGCGTGTATGGAGGGTGTAAGTCAGTCTGTAAGAGAAGGGGTGGAGTGTGTTAGTGAACACATTTTTTTTTTACAATAAGTAAATCAAGATTTTTCGTTACAAAAGCGCGTTCCATACTAGCCAACATCTCAACTTTAGGTGAATATGCATCCAAATATCCGATCTCTGGTTTATTACACACAAATTAAAAATTAAGTACAGCTAATTATATTTTTTTCTTTCTGAGGGGTAATTACACACTTTCAGTAACTTTCACTTTCATTTTGACAGTTCCACAACATTCATGGCGTTGTTTACGTTACTAAGCAGACAATTTTTTTCGAACATAATAAAAATAGCCTTCAAAATAATTCATATTCCGATGAATAGTGTGTTATGAAATTAGGGTGCTGGTCGTGAGTACTTCAATAGGGTACTATTACTCCCAATAGGGTATTTTAATCTATAAGAGAAACAATTAAAAATATGTTATAGAGATAGCTTAGGCAAAAAGCAGTCGGAAAATGGTAGTTTTAGTTCATGACATAACGAAATAATTAAATTAAATTCAAAGATTTCAGTTTTTTAATCTGTTTTTGATCACTATGAAATAGTAGCCGCCATGTTACTACACCATACCGCTGTATAAACTAATCAACTAAACAACTTTGTACTTTTATTATTTTCATAACCAAAATAATTTTTATTGAAATAATATAAATCTTACATTCACGAACAGCAAACCAACGATACGTAGAATAATCACTAATTTTTTTTAATTATAAATAATGATCATACACAGCGAACTGACGTCATATCCACAAAGCAATATGGCATTCACTGTGTCCAGCGTTTTCGTCAAATGACGCGCGAAATATGGAAATTTAAAATTTAAATGCATTTTCATGGCACTAGTCGATTCAATCAAAATGTTGTATTTTTGTGGTTTATTAGCATTTTAGAATCTAACTAAGACACTTTTCAAAAATTGGTGTAATACCCTATTTTCGATCTCTTGATCAGGTCTCTGATCGTGACCACCACCCTAATTGCGTAACACGCGATTAATCATTATCGGTTTCATTATGACAGTTCAACAATATTCATGCGTTATTTACGTTATTGAGCAGATACATTTTTCGAACATATGAAGCAATGGTTTAGCCATCTGGTTCAAAACGAAACAAATTATGATGATTCGTGAGTTACGCAATTAGGGTGCAGTAAAGGAGATGGTATCACAATTGACCCAGAAATCGATGCGAACAAACTGTATGCCGATCGATGCCAATTGCCGAATTCATATTTCTGAAAATGTTAATTCGCCCACAAATATTTTTCACTTTTACATAATTATATTATGTAAAAGTGACAGTCGCCCGATTCGTTCGAATTATTTCGTGAAAATGATCTAAAAAGTCGTAATTATAAAGTAAACATATAATTTTACGACAGATTAAATTGTAGTATTTCAAACACCAGAAGAACTATTTCATACACTTTAATAGCAAAGCAAAATATAATAACATAGGTATCTTAGAAGAAATTACTATGTAAATCAAAGTACTGCACCAGTTTGATGCAGACCCACCAGAAGATGAAAGCGTGGAAGATAACTTGGATGGTTTGGTCTAGAATCATCATTCTGAAAAGAAAAAGAAAAATGTTTAGTTTTCAGTAGAGAAAACGCTGCGATTGATTGAACTGAAATTCAGTTGCGTCTATTATAGCCTGACCAATACCGCAGTACCGCGCCTTAAGGTGCGCTTGCACGAGCAACTAAAGTTGCTCCATCTTGGTCAATTCTCGTCAACTATGAGGGGTACGGACCTCGGCTTAAGGCATCGCTGGTGGAGGGCAGCAAGGGATGGGCTGAATCGGAATGAACCCGATGATTAATGTCGAACCGTTTTATAAAAGCTACTTGCGCGGTAAACTCTGCTTGCGCGATGCAGGATTTTGCGTGACGTCAGATTGATGCGTAGTTCGGATGTGGCGATGTAGATGTCGCTACAAAGCTATTCTTTTTGGCTCTGTCATAGTCTGTTGCAAAATTTTACTCAGAAACATCACAATACCTTTTACAGTGCGCTCGAGCTTTCGGAATATCCTCATCCTTTTCCTTCAGCAGATACTTCCTGCCTCCCAAGCAGCATTTAGTGAAGTACTCAATCTGGTCCATCTTCTCAACGTCATAGTAGAACTGTTTCTTGTCACTATTTTTGAGTGCGGAGCGCACTGCAATGAAGTTTGTGTTGTCGAAGGTCCATTGCTGAGTAGTGTAGTATCTGAGCGCGAGGTCCGCTATGTAGATGCGGCGTTGGACTTTTACTAGCCTGTGGTGTGCAAGTGTCTCATAGGTTGTGATACATTGAAATTGTTTTAAGGGAAAATTTCACAGCAAACAAAAAACAACCAAAATGAAAAGCACATAAAAATTTCACTTTGGACCAATTTCACCAATGAAACTAAACGCAATAAGGACGTCTAAATGCACGCCGGCGTTGTGGAGCTGTCACTGTCATTATTGTTATGGAATACTGACACTGACAGATCTTTAACGCGGTTAAGAGGCGCTGATTGCGATTAGTTTCATTGGTGTATTATGGACTATGCATGTTAATCAAAACTCTTTAATTAATTAAACATACATTTTATAGGAGTGAGGAAACAAATTGGTAAATTAGTAAGTGCGATTTCTGCTTGAGTAAAGCACAAAAATAATTTACTATAGGTACATGATTTTGGGCTAAAACAGAGATGTAGTCAAAGCAGTATCGTGTCAAGTGACGCCACATTGTGGCCGCGACAATAACGCCCGTTTGAACTACAGTTGAAAAGTCATATTTTACTACAGGTTGTTGCTCAAAAATGTTATAAAAATTAATCAATTTTCTACTGTAGTAGAAAATTGATTCATTTTACGAACGAACATTATTAACATGAACGTTACTCTTCGCACGTCAAGTGTACACCATGTGTACAGATAACAATAATAATAGAATTTCGATTGTGTCTGCTAATTAGACACGCGACGGATTCAAATTATTAATTTATTATTAAATATATTATTTAAATTATTAAAAACGTTTTCGAGCAACAAACCGTAGTAAAATATGACTTTTAGTACCTACTTTTCTTGCTGTTATATTAACGTGCTTCATTGATTAAGAGAAAAATAAGGTCCTAATGAATGTGCTTTTCATTTCGGTTGTTTTTTTTTAATTCTCATAATTAGATTGCAAATAAAAAGCTTATGTAATTAGAATAGGATTGGGACTTGGATTTCGCCAATTAATAAAATAAAATTAAAATTAAAGCTTCTTACATTGGTTTCTTGCCAAACAACCAGAGCAAGGAATCGACCAATATGGCTGGCAGCAAATGTTGGATTAAAACCTAAAAAAAATATTTAATTTTAATTTTATTGCCATCATCATCTCTGTGCCGGACCCTAATCTATTTGTGACGGCGAGTTGTTGGTCAAGTGTTGTGTTGTTGTTGGCTAAATCATCCAGCTCGGTAGACACAACTTTTAGAAGGAAGCCGACAGAAGGATCCAGTTGGATTGGGCATTGTTTGGGAAAATTCGTCAAGTATTCTCGTACCCGATCCCGCAGTATCTGAAGACTAAGGTCTCCAACCAGTGCGTCCTTCCCGTAATGACCAGAAATCGGATATTCGGATGCATATTCACCTAAAGTTGAGATGTTGGCTAACATGGAATGCGCTTTTGTATCGAAAAAGTCTTAATTTAGGTAAGTAATTGGTTTATTTATTGTTTTAACTAATACAAACCACGCCTCCTCCAGTACATACACATATTTGTATCGCGTTAAACATTAATTTTCCAAGAATACCGGGGTTTTTAATAAATATTACAAATAATTTATAAAGCCGCTTCCATACTTTCATAGCTAAATATTTTCTTTAGGTAAATGTGCATCCGAATATCCGATCTCTGGTAATAACATACGGTGGTGCCGAAACGTGGACACTGACAGTTGGGCTGGTCCACAAATTCTAGGTCACTCAGCGCGCTATGGAGCGGGCTATGCTCGGAGTTTCTTTGGAGGATAAAATCAGAAATGAAATTATCCGGGAAAGAACCGGAGTTGCCGACATAGCTTGCAGAGTAGGCAAACTAAAGTGGCAGTAGGCTGGCCATGTCTGTCGAAGGACCGATGGCCGGTGGAGCTGACGAGTAGTGACGAGTCCTGGAGTGGAGACTGCGTGTCGGCAATCGTAGCGTGGGAGGCCACCAGCTAGATGGAGTGAGGACCTAAAGGAACTGGCTGGGACAGTCTAGATGCGGAAAGCAGAAACAGGGTGTTATTGCCCAACATGAGAGAGGCCTATGTCCAGCAGGGGACTGCGATAGGCTGAGTCAAATCAAATCATTTTTAACCGACATCAAAAAGGAGGAGGTTCTCAACTCGTCGGAACCTTTTTTTATGTATGTTCCCCGATTACTCCAAGATGGCTGGACCGATTTGGTTTTTTTTTTGAAAGGGTATACTTCCCAGGTGGTCCCATGATCATCTGAAATGAATCTGAAAAGAGCTGTTCGACTGCAGCCAGCACTGAAAATGTTAGAATCCCTTTTTCTGAAACGTGAGTTTAGGGGAGCCTAATTTCAAAAAGCTGTGGGTTTGTTTTACCAAATACCGTCACTTCGTAGATGTATATTGACGGAAATGTTGATGAATTGTTAGTGTCACCTACCTTGATATAATGATACTTGGCATTAGTAGTGATAGTCCCTCCCATGTGCCACAGCATGTTATCAAGAGGGATCTCTTTGCCAACATGTTTGGACATCTCAATCAGGTCTACCATCAATATGTTGTTAAGGTCTCCTGAGCAGCAGTTGTAGATTGGTACGTTGTCTGTTGGTTCTATTCTGTAAGTAAAACAAAAGAATTAATATACACTCTTTTTTTTCAATCAGTTTTTAGAAGTGAAGACTTTTAATTGGCTGTCAGTCTCACAAACTATTTTTTAATCTGTTTGTTTTAGCTGTAAGTCATCCTCAGTTAATAAATAAATAAATATTATAACACGCCTGTCCAATGGTGTCTTTCGAGAACAGGCGTGATATTATGAGTGAGTGCCCAAAAGGTAGGTAGGTCTGCAACAAAAGTCGGTTGACACTTCAGATTTTTTAATTCTTAGTGATTCGAAAAATATTAATAAAAAAACTTTATTTTCCGAAAGCGTTGACTTTGGATATGTATTTGAGTTTTTTGTCACCGCCTTCCGAAATTAAAGTTATTTATCACTTTTTAGTATATTTTTCCGATAGTCGGTTGTTTTTTTTTTGGGAAAAGTTTTTATTTTTAACTTTTTAGCTATAGTACCTACCCCACACCAATTCTAAATTTCCAAACTGCATCCAATCATGGATTATTTATTATTAAATAGTTAATATCTAATTTTATACGATTTTATTTGCATTTTTACGACAATACTTGCTCATTTATTATTCGAATTTATTACAAAACATTTTAACCCGTATCGGATTGCAATAAGAACTATTATCGCTCATAACGACAATATATAGAGTTATATTATTTTATAAAAAAAGGTGGTGCAGTTGCACTTCTACAAATCCTTGCTGTGATATTAAATTCAGGCGCCTTAATGATGAAGAGAAATAGTTTTGTTTTTACAAAAACCCCTAAATTAGACGATACTAGGAGTCCCTGTTACTAGGCTATTTAAAAATTTGTACTGTGTTTGTAACTTCCTTTGCAGTCCTGCCGATCGAACACTGCACGCGTAGCATGACCACCATAGAAACGGTTTTTTGTCAATGAAAGATTAGACAAAATTACGGATTGTAGATACATTTCTACCGAGTTAAGTATGGTCATGTTAAAACTAAACAGAAGAAATGTTTTATTTATTTATTTATTTATTCACAAAACACATACACTATCATCACAGGCTTACCTAATACAATAGTGCAGTTATAAATGGTTAAAGTTTTAGTAACAATAGCTTAAAAAGGTTAGATACAATTCTATTATTACAAAAAACCAAGAGCAATTTTACAAAATGCGGCCCGTGTGAATTCACTCAGAGTACAATTGAAGCAGTCAATATGTTGTGACACCATATTGAGTGTGTGTAGGGCGCGCGTCAACGGCGCGTGCTGCAGCAGGTTGGTGCGAGCGGGCGGTACCCACAGCAGGGGCGGCCGCCTCCGTCGCCCCACGTACCCATCAGGTACACACAACCCAACCGTGCGTAAAACGCCAGGATTGAGTATTTTACCACGCACAATCTTAAATAAGTACGTGGCGAGAGCTACTTCCCTTCTTATTTCCAGTTTATTATAGCCTACCATGCCCAGCACAAACAGAGTAGGATACAACAGTGGATACCCTGGATACACACCATACTGCTTAAAGTACAGGAATCTCACAAATTTATTCTGGATACGTTCTAACATTATTTTGTACTTGGTTTCATGTGGCGACCAGACGACAGCATTGCATTCCAAATGACTTTTTACAAGCGCTTCGTACAAAGATCTCAGAGCACTGATGTTCGTGAACTGGTTTCCTAACCGTAAGACCAACCCTAAATTGCGGTAGGCTTTTTTACACATATCCGTGGTATGCTTACGGAAATTTAAATCAGTTGTAAAGCGATGTTTATATTCTTCAGTCGACAAAAGTCCACGATGTCAAGCATGACGATCATTATTTTTCTATTTTTGACACTTGGGGGTAGAAAATCTAAGTTCAATTAATCCCATTAGATGACTATTCAATTAAACAATCTTATGCCGTTGCGTTACTATTTTTTTCAATCAAACACTGTATCGTACTAATTAATGCAAATAGTTAATATAGTATTGAAAATAATTGACGGTGCCTATGTCAATTTTATAAGTAAATACCAAAATAACTGTACAAAATAATAGTTTAAAAAACTAAAAAACACGCTTTAAAAAAACAACTAAAAAAGGAGAAAATAATTTAATTCAATTAAAAAGCATGGGGTGCTTTTTGAGGTATTTTTATAATCAATTAATGTCAAGCACCCCACGCTTTTTAATTGAATTAAATTATTTTCTCCTTTTTTAGTTGTTTTTTTAAAGCGTGTTTTTTAGTTTTTTAAACTATTATTTATTTTGTAATTTTTAAGTCCTGCTAACTACAAAAGCGTGTTTTTTTTTGTTTTTTTCAAAAATTTTTTTTTTAATTATTGAATTGTCATCGGTCCTCGACAAGTTTACAAAGTTTCAATGAAATCTGACCGTTTAAAGTGGGTCAAAATCGCGCTCAAAAGAGTCGGTTACATACAAACAAACAAACCAACAAACAAACAAACATACAAGTGAAGCTAATATAAAGCGTGTAAAAATAGCACACAAACTTGTAAATACCAACGATCTAGTGCTTAGTTGAAACGCAAAACCGCTATCAACGCTCCGTTGCCAGCCCGCGTGTTTTTTTTTTCAAATAGTTTTAAGTTAAAAAAAAAAAGTAAATGATGATGTTGTAAATGATATAATGCATTGGCATTATATCATTTACAACATCATCATTTACTTTTTTTACTTTTTTTTTTAGATTGCGTTTATTGAAACGCAATCTTCTTTCTTTCTTTATCTGATTGTAATATTGCATAATGTAGCTGTTTGTTGTTTTTTTTTTTATAAAATAAAACACTTACTTCTTAGTCCCTCTGATCCATGAACCAGCTATAATATTCTTAACGCACATGTCCACAGGAATGAAGTCGCTGATGATGTCTGGTTTTGTGTGAAAGGACCTCATTATACCTTTCAAAATAGAATTATAACATTAGGTACTGCACCCTAATTGCGTAACTCACGATTAATCATAATCTGTTTCGTTTTGAAACAGAGTGCTAAACCATTGCTTCATATGTTCGAAAAATGTGTCTACTCGACAACGTTAATAACGCAATGAATATTGTTGAACTGTCAAAATGAAACGGATTATGATTAATCTTATGTTACGCAATTAGGGTGCTGGTCGGTGAAGATGTACCCGAGATCCCGAGCAGATTGGAGAAGTGGCAACAAAAGCTGGAGAATATTGGCTTGAAAATCAGCAGAACCAAAACGATGTGTACAGGAAAAGTTTTTATCCAGTGCGCAAACTGTAACCATGAATTCAGCATATCATTCTAGACCCCCAGCGCATCGAATCGAATGTATGGAACAGCTGTTTTTTTTTGTATAACCGACGAAAAATTTCTGCGCTGGGGGTCTAGAATGATATGCTGAATTCATGGTTACAGTTTGCTCACTGAATAAAAACTTTTCCTGTTTATGTTATAACTAACTAGGTCTCGTATGTTCTGCGATTTCGGCGGTGTCTCCAGTTTTGGAGCCATTGCACTTGATGGCGCGCTTCTCCTAGTCTGCTCCGACTTTCGGTATCTCGATTCACTATCGCAAAGCGATGGCAAAGTAGACTGGACGGTTATGCACAGAATTAACACTAGGTGGATGATATGGCTGCAGGTCACGGGAACAATCTGCGACTCCCACATTCCCCTTAAACATAAGGGATATACATATAAAACCATGGTAAGACCTACCATCTTGTATGAGTCAGAATGTTGGGCTACAAGAGGACCAATGAATAAAAGGCAGTTGCTAAGATGAGAATATTAAGGGGAACCTAATCGCGGGCTCGAACTCACTGGTGGGCCAAGCTAAAAATCACGCTGCCTCACCAGGGGCCCAAGTCTGCTATTTTTATAAATTCGTCATTCCAACACGATCCCATTGTCATTCATTTGTCATTTTGCTAAAAGTTCGTAATCTGCTAAATTCATAATGGTCGATCATTGGTCGGTCAATGGTCTCGTAATAGAATTGTGTCATAATGGCATTTTCGTATTGCCATTATCATAGAACTCGTTAGTAGAAATGTTTTTCGAAAAACTACTACTAAATTTGAACATTTATTCATGCCAGATTTCATTTATATATAT
The DNA here is from genome assembly GCA_947359405.1 of Antitype chi. Taxonomy (NCBI): domain Eukaryota; kingdom Metazoa; phylum Arthropoda; class Insecta; order Lepidoptera; family Noctuidae; genus Antitype; species Antitype chi. The sequence continues at coordinate 8,279,948 of OX375836.1, forward strand.
TTTTACATGTTATTTATTAGTGTTACAAGCAATCTAAAGTAGTAGGAAGTTCGTAAATTGAGTCAGTCATTCATTTGTCATGATGTACGAGATTACCAATAAATGCCATTTCTTTCAATGGAGTGTCAGTGGCTAACCATTGGAAAGTCATAATGACGCCATTTTATTAGTAGATTACCAAACTTGTCAAAATCAACAATTATGAAATCAATGATAGACCATTCTGACACTATTGTAATAGCAGACTTGAGGCCCAGGCTTCGTGTCCGACAGAGATAGTAGCAGTGATGAGCAGTTAGACGCTAGTCTGCACGCACAACGTTATTGAGTGAGATGCAGGATCATTTATAGTAAAAAAATCGCGAAAAATTAAGAAAAGTCCTTTGGAAGATCGGGTTTTATGAAAAAGCCAATGCATAAAAATCAATGACCAATAAAGTTTATTGAACTTTACGATAATTGAACTTTGTCGGTACCGACTTGGTTTCGGAGATTTTAGATTTCTTTTATTACTTAAACACGCCCAAAGTTAAGTAAAATTAGCAAGAAAAACGAATCTTTGTTGGCTTCTAACTTTTTAATGGGTTTTTATTTTAGTATTCTGTTTCCGTACAGACAATATTAATAATGAGACAAGACGATGTCATATTTTACTTTGGATGTGCCATGTCAGACAGTGGAGTAAAACACTCCCGAAGTTTGTATGCAAAAAACGTGGACTAGGTTCACCTTAAACGGGGTGTGTGGTGTTACACGAATGGATAGAATAAGAAATGAGTACATAATAGGAAGCCTGAAAGTAGTACCGATGACTGAAAAGTTGTGTGGAATTCGGTTGTCATGGTATGGGCATGTGATACGGAGCAATAAGAAGGTTCATCCGTTCGGGAGCTACGATATCTCAGACAGACACACACACACACAGACACGTCAAACTTATAATACCCCGTCGTTTTTGCGTCGGGGGTTAATAAATGATTATAAATATGAGCTGTCTTTTGAATGCTCAACCATTATACTGTAGTACTAAAACTCTCGTAGTTTTTATTTTTTGGGTTTTGGCTTCGCACGGTTTGTGCATTTAGCCAGTGTCAAGTAAATTTTCTTTTCGATCAAGTAAATGGCCCGATATCGGGCACGAAGTTACAAAAGAGTCATAGTCGACTTTAGTTAGTCAAATCAAAGTTATTGTAAAGCGGTAGTAACTTTACAACAACCTAATAGGAGTTTTTGGGGGGAACACGAAAAGTCCACGTTAGTCACTTATTTTCATCTTCACTACACTTGTGCACTCACACGTAACTAAATTGAATAATTCACTACCAAAATTATACAATTTAATTCGCTATTTCACAAAATTTCATGAAAATGAAAATTCGTGCGACATGTTCCAACGCGATCCCGCCAAAAACTCCCTCTCGTAGTTATTAGCGGTTGAAATCCCACATGTTTTTGTCGGTCAGAAATATTAAACTTACTACCAGTACCTACTTACTTCGAGCGAAAATATGTTTTCACGTCAATAATTACAATGACACTACATAATATCAGTATATCAGACTCTAAGGGCTGATTTTACCAAAGTCAGACATATTTTATTCGTAGAATAAAATTTACGTCTGACAAGTTTGCTATGGAAAATCTGTTAAAAATTCAAAATTTATTCTCAGGATAAGACTTATTCTAGGTATAAAAGTTTCGTGTAATTCGCCCTAAATCATAATTATTCTAAGTTTTCAAATAAATATCACGTTAAAAATTAAGTTACTTTAAAATTGCTCATTAGTCTTTTATGCTAGATTGCAATCAATTATTAAGAACTTGTTTCTTATTACTAAAGGATTTAAATTAAAAACCTGATCTCAAATTTCTACATTTATCTATCCTTAATTTATAATTAATAATGGCGTTCATAATAAACAGTATTCTATCGAAGTCAAAATAGAAAAAGGTTTAAAATGTGATTAGTAAAAGCGTAAAAATTCGTGAAAAAAATTACCGAATAAAGATTTTGTATCGAAAGCTCTAATAAAAATGCAAAAAGAATCTCTCCGGCGGGGAATCGAACCCCGGTCTCCCGCGTGACAGGCGGGGATACTTACCACTATACTACCGAAGACTTAACCTGTAGATTGAAATACACATTTATTTGATGTGGTAATGACACCGTACTTTTTTTAATAATAATTTGATTATTTTTGTTTTTAATTTATACTGTAACAAAAGCAATGGGCTGACATAAAAACGTTAAAAATACGATTCGCAAACCCTTATCCAAACTTACGCCTGAGACAATTAACACACGCCTTAATTTGAAAACAGCGCCATCTAGGTCTGTTATACAGCCACTGAACGAGTCGTAGAAATATTACTTTGTAGCTTTTCAATAAAATGGTTTTCATAAAAGCTAAAATCATTTTTAACTTACCTATTATCCTTTAATAACGTCAGATTTAAACTCTCCCAAAAAAAAATACACTTCCAAAAAGTAACAACATATTGAGATCAGCGCCATCTAACGCACATAAATGCACTTACATTTACCAACTTGCCTGAGTTCGCAAGATGACGTCACGCCGATATTCAAATGGTGCATTGTAATTTAAAATACGAATGAAATATTTCAATGAAGTATATTTTGCATACGTTTTTTTAATACGATAAAAATATTTGAGTACACTGGATAAACTTCTTCAGCAGTAGGTACTAAATAAACTGTTTATAAAGTATTAAAAATAAAAAAAATGGGGTCCATCCTTAGATTATGTCACGCGTTAAGGGGTCAACGAAATATGACATTGTGTGACAAGGGACAGCGGGGGTCAAAAGCTTTATGACGTCACATGTTTAAATCTAAAAACGAAAACTCGAAATTTAGGTAGGTATATGCAGGTAATCCAAAAACTTAAAAATGTTACAAACTCGATCAATATTTACAAGAGTTATGTAGGTTTAAGTCGTCAGCGGGTGCTGTGTTTTAATTTAATACATGTTTATTGGAATATCGGATGTTTTCATAAAATTAGTTACTTCTAAATATAAAATTGAAAAATATGTGACGTCACACAAGGGGGGCGGGGGTTTCACAAGTGTGACCACCTGTGACAAGGACGGGGGCAGGGTCAAAAAATCATAAAATTTCTGTGACGTAATTTATGGATGGCCCCATACAATCATAACTTAGCTTCATCATCATCATCATTTCAGCCGAAAGACGGCCACTGCTGGACATAGGCCTCCCCCAATTTGGGGGGGTTTGCCATAATCGCCACGCTTGCTCATTCTCTAGTAAGTCGCTGAGTCGCCTCCTACGACACCCACGGGAAGAGATGGGATGGGATAACTTAGCTTAGAAATATTTATTTTAGGTGGGTATGATCAGGCCGGATCGAGGTAATGACATTGTGCCTAAGGTGGAAGAGGCAGGGTAGGCCGTGAAATACAAATTTTCTAACGTTTTTTGTAATTTGCAGGACAGTTTGTATGTTGATTACGGTGAACCTAGTCCACATTTTTTGCATACAAACTTCGAGAGTGTGTTACTCCACTGTCTGACATGGCACATCCAAAGTAAAATATGATATCGTTTTGTCTCATTATTAATATTGTCTGTACGGAAACAGAATATTAAAATAAAAACCCATTAAAAAGTTAGAAGCCAACAAAGATTCGTTTTTCTTGCTAATTTTACTTAACTTTGGGCGTATTTAATTAATAAAAGAAGTGTAAAATCTCCAAAACCAAGTCGGTACTGACAAAGTTCAATTATCGAAAAGTTGAATAAACTTTATTGGTCATTGATTTATGCATTGGCTTTTTCATAAAACCCGATCTTCCAAAGGACTTTTCTTAATTTTTTCGCGATTTTTTTACTATAAATGATCCTGCATCTTACTCAATAACGTTGTGCGTGTAGACTAGCGTCTAACTGCTCATCACTGATACTATCTCTGTCGGACACGAAGCCTGGTGAAACAGCGTGATTTTTAGCCAGGCCCACCAGTGAGTTCGAGCCCGCGACTAGGTTCCCCTTAAAATATGATTCGCGACCGGAACACGTATCAATGTAAACAATCATCATAAATAGAACCCTCTAACTTCATTGGAATGACTATTTCATGAAAAAGTCAAAAGACATTATATATAAGTAGGTGCAGACGCCAGCATTTCAAGCTACCCTAATCTGTCAAATTTATTTGATAGATTTTCAACTTTATAACATAGAGATAAGGTTCATGTTCAATTGAGAAAATTTGACAGTTTGGGGTAGTTTGATGTGCTGTAAGCTACCTACTTACGTGGTCTCTCGTCAAATCCAACGCACGACGGACAGTTTTTAAATTGCCGCCAATTTGTAAAAAGAAATGACGTAATGAATTCATTACACATCTTCAGATTCCCAAAGAGTTCTTAATTCGAAATTTAAATATTTTTTTCATCTGCTGCTCTTCTTACTGGCCTATTCTAAAATCTTTCAGTGTGACCACCGTACCTATATGCGTTACGGTCGAGAACCATTGTGAGATTGACCCGCAAATTGGATAAAAAGGAAGCATTAAAGCATATTATTTGATTTTCGATGGCTATCTTACTGTATAACATAAAACCTCAATAGAAAATGGTTTTATGAAGACTTACCTTTGCCACAAGCCACAAATATTCCTACTGGGCCGTTGAAATTTTCAACCCAACCTGGCATTGGCTCATTGACGCTGCATATCACTGAAACATTAAACATAAATACATATCAAAATCACAGTTGTTATAGTAAATGCATATGAAAGTAGGTATATAAGTGCGATATTTATAAACAAAATACCACAAGAACAGGTAAGTATTTACTTGTCATTGCGTTATTTTAATTCCGGTAACTGGTAATTTAATTGTATTAATTTTACATTTTACTGACATAGATTTTATATTCTGTGATTACTATTCGTCTCGACTTTTACAATATTTGGAAATATAATATGAGCACCAAGTAATAAGTATTAAGTCTATGTCAAAAAAAGTTGTCAAATTAGCAACCATTTTGATTTTGCCTAGGTCCCACCCTAAGCAATAGGGGTGGTCTACTTACCTATGGAAGGTCTGACGATAATGACTGGCAGCTGTCCTCTGTACTCATTCACCACATGCTCTGCTAGCTGCTTCGTGAAGGTGTATGTGTTTGGCATCTCTCCTAGGTACCTACGGAAAAAAAACTAATTTAAAATAATTAAAACATTTAAAAAGTTGCATAGCCTTCAAGCAGGCGCGCGGCGTCGAATCGACCGCAATCGAAACATTTTCTTTCATTTATAATATCGTTATTTCTTGTCGCATGTATTTCCCATCCCTATTAGCCTGTCATTGTTTCACTGTGCTCGAAATAAACAATTTACCTCCCTTCCCCGCGCTCTCCGGAGTGCATAGATCGCATTTGTTTTAGTTGTGGTTGTGGCGCAGGCGTCGAAAGCACGCCACGCGCCTATTGTCGAAAAGATTAGAAAAGTAGACCTAGGTTGATGATAAGCAATTTGGATTTTAATATTTGATCTCATGGAGCCAACTGATTTTGTCATTTTGATTTTATTATATTTTAAAAAGCTAGTTAGATGTAGGTTTGTAAGAAAATGTATAATGCCAAATTACGTAGGTACTAGTCGAAAGAAAATTTCTGTTTATTATTTAGTGTTATAATTTTGTTTTTATCCATGTTTAAGATTTTTATTTCGACAAATTGTGTCCTTACTTAATGATAGTATGTCTGAATTAAAAAAAAAACATGATTATTGAATAATTCGTTTTTTAAATCCCTGAAATATACCATAGGCCGTTTAGGTTACGCGCGACCGCTGCCGTTATAAATAACCGCGCGCCCGCTTGAAGGTGAAAAGGAGGATGCGCTAAAACCTTCCGTGAAAATCAAATTTTCTTAGGTTTTTTTTGCAATTTCGCTGGTCAATGTCAGGTTCTATGTTGATTAAAATATGATTCGCCACCACAAAAAAATGGGTTTTATTGAGGACTAGCTTTCGACAGCGGATTCGCCGGCGTGGAGCTCAAAAATTATCTTATTTTATTATACTATAGAGGTATGAGGAACAGGGTGTAAAGTTCACTCATACTCTATTGATAAAGGGAGGATCCTCCGACCAGACGGGGTATTGTGTCTGGTGGGCAACTGCCCGACGGTTGATGTCGGGATGTTGTACCTATGCCAATCGCGCGGTAAACTTTAACTGCGCGATCTAGGATTCCTATGACGTGCGTCTTTTGCGTAATTCGCCTGTGGCGTTACAGATGGCGACACTTCTCTTTTTGTATTTCTACATATTTTTGCGAAGTGTTTTTTCTGTAGTGTCGCTACATCACTCCCCCCCGGAGACCGGAGGTCGATAGTGGGCGAAGTCCGTGCATATTATAATGCTTGCCAGTGCCAGTTGTGGTTCCAGTGAGTCGGAACCGGTGTCGCATAGTTCGCGGTGAGTCGGAACTGTCTGCGGTGGTGCGAACCCCAGTGGGTCGGGGCCGGCGCTGCTCCGGTGCGTCGTGGTACAGCGCCGCGATGCGGCTGACTGCTGTTGTCGACCGGGAGATTGAGCTCTCGACCGGCCGAAGAGCAGTAGTGCCGTGGTCGCTTGTTGAGGCTGAGGGTGCTGACCAGGAATGCGGTTCACTGCATGCTGGTGGCCAGGATACCCGTTGAGGCCGTGGTTGCTGGCTGGCTGTGTGGCTCGCTGCTCGAAAGCTCGAGGAAGTGGTCTTGATGATGATGACGTCACGTTGCTCGAAGGCTGCGCTGACGTCCATTTCGGGGTCACCAGTATAGAGGTATGAGGAACAGGGTGTAAAGTTCACTCATACTCTATTGAAAAGGGAGGATCCTCCGACCAGACGGGTGTTGTGTCTGGTGGGCAACTGCCCGACGGTTGATGTCGGGATGTTGTACCTATGCCAATCGCGCGGTAAACTTTAACTGCGCGATCTAGGATTCCTATGACGTGCGTCTTTTGCGTAATTCGCCTGTGGCGTTATAGATGGCGACACTTCTCTTTTTGTATTTCTACATATTTTTGCGAAGTGTTTTTTCTGTAGTGTCGCTACAATACCTTCAAATCGCATTGCTTCGGGACCTGTATAATTAGGCTGTAATGTTCCGAATGCTTACATTCCGGCCTCGTCTCTGTGAGGGAGAGTAGGCCTTAAAGATATGCATAACTTCCCGACGTCAACCGTCGGGCAGTTGCCTACCAGACACAACACAACACCCGCCTGGTCGGAGGATCATCCCTTTTCCATGGAGGATGAGTGAAGTTTACACCCTGTTCTTCATACCTCTATACTGGTGACCCCGAGAAAGAAAGTCAGGGCGTTACGTCATCATCATCAACAAGACCACTTCCTCAAACTTACAAGCAGCGAGACAGATAGCCAGCCAGCTTCAAATGGGTGTCCCTGACCACCAGCAAGCAGCGGAAGCACATTCCTGGTCAGCGCACTCAGCCTCAACAAGCGACCACGGCACTACTGCTCTTCGGCCGGTCGAGAGCTCAATCTCCCGGTCGACAACAGCAGTCAGCCACATCGCGGCGTTGTACCACGACGCACCGAAGCAGCGCCGGCTCCGACTCACTGGGGTTCGCACCACCGCAGACAGTTCCGACTCACCGCGAGCTATGCGACACGCGGTTCCGACCCACTGGAACCACAGCTGGCAGGGAGGATCCTCCCTTTTCTATGGAGGATGAGGGAACTTTACACCCTATTCCTCATGCCTCTATACATACATTTTGACCGCGTAGTTATTTCACTTTCCTATGAAATAGCTGATTTTTTTTTTGTATAACCGACGAAAAAATTTTACACCCTATCGTAGAAATTTTTCGTCGGTTATTCATGGTTACAGTTTGCGCACTGGTTAAAAATTTATCCTGTATACATCTGCCCAACCGCCTGGTAGTATAGGCCTGATGTTGTGTCGTGTGTTAGCACAGATAACATACGTTACCTATGTAGCAATATCATTTAATGTAAACAATAAGTCAATTTATACAAGAGAAAATAAAAATTACTTGGGAGTAAGCACCCTCAAGGTATGTTCATCAGCCTTCTCGCAGACCTCCAGCGTCTCCCTCCAGTCAGCCAGCGGAGGGTACAGGACCTCCTCAATTGGATCTCTATTCGTGTTGGAGTACGATGTGGAAACATGGACCAAGGCCTGCAAAGAGAAACATCAAATTGGCTTCATCTTCTTCTTCTTATGGAAGTGACCAAACTACTCGACGCTCGTCACCACCTCGGTGTCGAGTTGGGTCGTCCGATCCAAAACGAGGCGAATATTGTCTGATCGGCTCAACGGCAAGCTGATTCCGCGTCGATGATAGGAGTTACTCCCTTTATCGGCAAGACCTATTTGCAAGGCATATTGGGAATATTTTTTCCAAGACATTTACTATTATGTATACGCCATTTACAATAGCATTAGACAGAAGTTAAAAATAATAGTTTAAAAAACACGCTTTAAAAACCAAACTAAAAAAGGAGAAAATAATTTAATTCAATTAAAAAGCACCCCACGCTTTTTAATTGATTCGTGTTTTTTAGTTTTTTAAACTATTATTTATTTTCAATTTTTTAGTTCTGCTAACTACAAAAACGTGTTTTTGTTTTCCTTTCTTTTTCATTTTTCTCATTTTTTTTTTTAAATTATTGAATAGTCATCGGTCCTCGATAAGTTTACAAAGTTTCAATGAAATCTGACCGTTTAAAGTGGGTCAAAATAGCGTCCAAAGGAGTCGGTTACAAACAAACATACAAGTGAAGCTAATATAAAGCGTGTAATCAAAAGGTTCTTTATAATGTACATTTCGTAACAAAATTACATTAAACGTGTTGCAGTTACGATTAATGCCAAATTTATTTAAATATTAGCTGTGACACTTTATTGTAATCATGTGTAAGTATTTAACTTATGAAATTATGTGGCTTTCATTTATATAAAATTGTTTCATTTCAATTTAAAATTAAAGTGTCGATGTTAAAAACCTAAAAGAAGCAGGAGTGTACAATACCGAGTAACTAAATTAGCTGATGACGACGAAGTTTTACCAACGTATTGTGGGTCGTAAATAGTTATTTTTATTAAAGTATTGTAAAAAAATGTGTTTTATTTCCTTTAATCTTATTTAGATTTAAATCATCATTTGTGTGATTGTTTGTTTCATTCATTCGCTTTGTTGTAGGTTTGTAATGTGTGATGAAGATATTATTATATACATTATTTAAAATAAAATTACTTTTACTTCATTTATCTCAGTATTTAAGATTGTCTTAAATCTACATAAAAAAGTTAGAACGTAACTTTGAAATAAAATATTTTGCACTCCTGCTTTTACGAGCCTCTTTTTTCTGAAGCCTCTTTTTTTTCTAATAAATGGAGTTATAGATATACATATTTCATGGTAAAAATATTCCCAATATGCCAATGCCCGGTGGTTGCATTTGTGCTGGACGCCTGTTAGGGGAAAATACTCTCCGTATTTCCATCTTATATAATACTAGGTTTTGCTAGCCGCTTCTCCCGCATGGAGGTCGGTGTATTATACATATAAACCTTCCTCTTGAATCACTCTGTCTATTGATGAAAACCGCATTAAAATCCGTTGCGTAGTTTAAAAGATGTAAGCCTACAAACACGAAAAGCGACTTTGTTTTATACTGTAAAGATTTGACATTTGATTGGACCGGTCTCACCGCACAAGGAAGCGACTAGCTATCAACGATTGTCTCGCTCAAGAAACGTACTATACATCCAATGTAAGTGATGTAATGTAAGGCCCGGCGCCCACTATCGGTGGGCATCGGTGCGGCTCGGTACAGCTCGAGCGCTTTACGCCGGCTTCGAGCGGCTTAGGGCGCCTTAGAGCTCCGTCGGGCGACTTCGGGCGGCCTCGGCAGCCGTAAGCATGGCTAAGGATGCCGAGGCGGTCTTCGGGTAGCTCGGGTGGCATTTTCGGATCAGACACGTCGCAGAACAGTCATTTCGATCACCGCACGCGCCTTCATTATCGTATCGTACAAGTAGACGCAAAATTAAGTTGTAAAAATATGTTTGTATTTAATTTTATAAGGTATCAAATATTTTCAAACAGTTGTTATACAAGTAGTCGTTAATAGATAACTGATATTTAACTATATCATGTCATTCAACCGAAAAAAAAATATTGCTTTTTTTCCAGCTCCAATAAATAGTGTGACTAGTTGATACTAATATTTACTATTACTAATAAGATAATACGCTAATATAATGTATTGACATAGTTTGATAGATCGATAGAACTAAAACTAAAAAATTGGAAAAGCGCTCATCCAAGCTGACAATAAGCTGAATTAAAAATGTTTTTGATTAAAGCTGAATAAATAATTAAACCTAAATGAAAAAAAAATACATTATTATTTACCTTAAGCACACAGATAATCTTTCTTCAACAGATATACATGAACGGAAAGTAGATGGTTTTTTCACTATGTAAGGACGGAGCAGAGCAACCAAGCCTTCAAAGTTTTCATAATCCATCCTATAGTAGTCGTAAAATTTGCGAACGTCATATCGTAAGTCATTAAACAAGTTATGAAATTCACCGAAAGTACATCTTTCCTTCCAAAGCTTATTCACCCAAAATCTTCTTCTTTGTCTTAGGGCTCCAAGTTTCTCTTCTTCTTCAGCAAGATGAACAATGAGAACTAAGTCCCAATCCACCATTATAAATACACACACATAACTGTTTTCACGGAACGTTACGAGTGACTGCTCTGCGATGTTTCTGCAGCCAGAACTATTCTTAGGCTACCCAAAATCAGCTACGGCGTCCTTAGGCGTGTTTACGACTGCCGAGGCAGCTCTCAGGCGCCCAAAGCCGCCCGAAGTCGCCCGACGCAGCTCTAAAGCGCCCAAAGCCGCCCGAAGCCGGCGTAAAACGCTCGAGCTCTACCGAGCCGCACCGATGCCCACCGATAGTAGGCGCCGGGCCTAAGTGTAAGCCAGGGGTGCGGGTTGTTCGAAAGAGATACCGCGGCCCCTGGCACACAGGCAACTGAGGGAACACGGGTGGGTTTTAGTCAGTAAAAGTCTGACACGCCCTCCCGCTCCACCCAGACCGGGAGAAGTTATTTGACTGTTACCCAAAAAAAAAAAACACTGTGAAATAGACACACAAATGTTACTAGTTTATCGCTGACTGCTCGCAACGCCAGCGAGTACTCTTTTGTTGTTTGTTGCAGCGACTAGAGCTATCAAAGAGAGTGCTCGCTTGGCGGGCAGAACACTCGCTGAGATGCTCACGCTTGGTAAAGACGCCTACTAGAACCTCTCTGGTATTGAGTACTCGCTCGTTGTCACCACGTGCTCGCTACTGGTTGCTCGCCGACTGTTTATAGTTGCTAGCTGTACTCATTTCTGCGAGGGTGGACGGACAGGTGTCTAACACGGGGTTCTTCATAGGACTTTTTATTTAATTACCTGGAAAAATCTCGACAATATCTAAAGTGGCGTAAAATTGCCACAGTTTCTTGTATGGATAAAGAACTCGAACTTAATTCACTTACAGATAACTCTCTGACATCTTTGGCCAGCTCCATAACTTCCATGGTTCCTCGTAAGTTCATCTGTGCTGCGAATTTTAACGTGTCATCGAACCTGAAAGTAATTAATATGTTTTAGGATCCATAATCCATAAACAGCCTCTAATGTTCCCACTGCTGGGACATAGGCGTCTTCGAGAGAGAGAGTGGGCTGTAATCCAACATGTGGACCAAGTGCGGGATGGATGACGTCACTTGTCTTCGAATTTTTGGTTCTAGAACACGCTGGTTTCCACACGATGTTTTCCTTCACCGTTTAGAGAGCAGTAGTGATGCAATAGGGTATTTTCCAATTTATTAAAAAAACTATTCTAAATTAAAGATTGGGACAAAATATGTAACAGAAAAATAAAAGTAAATTGATTTATATCCATTTTCACAATTAAAAACGATGTAAATCAAATACATTTTTCGTTGTTTTGAATTTACCGCCAAAACGCTCCTTACGATGACGTTTTTTATCACGTGACCACACGTGACGTCAACTTTGTGTAAACTAAAGCAGTTAGTAAGTAAACAAGTGAATGTCGAGTTTATAATTAACAAGATTTTTAATGGATAGAAAGTGATAATACTGGTGTGCGGTGCCTCTGTGCACAAATACTTCTAAAACTGCGCCAAACTAAGTATTTGTACTGGTGCTGTTTACACAATGCTGACGTCACGATGTCACGTGATAAAAAGTCATCGTAAAGAGCGTTTTGGCGGTAAATTCAAAACAACGAAAAATACATTTGATTTTAATCGTTTTTAATTGAGAAAATTTACATAAATAAATTTGTTTTTATTTTTCTGTTAAATATATCGTCCCAATCTTCAAATTAAAATAGTTTTTATTAAATTGGAAAATACCTTAATAATTACTTATAGTAAAGCGCCTGCCTGGGGTCAAACCTACGGCCTATAACTCGTAAGTCAGGGCCAATACTACTAGGCCACCGCTGCTCTTAGGATGGACCGCCTAAAAACCCCAGCTTTCAGCTTTCAGTAGTATGATAAAACGTTCTATGCTTGGCATCAGACTAAGACCAAGTTCCAAACGTCGAGATGCGAAGACGTACGAAGGTCTTCGACATCGGAAAGCGTAATATGGAGCTTAAGTGGAGTTGGGCAGGAGACCTGGTAAGGTGCAGTGATGACAGGTGGAGTAAGGCTTTGACAGAGTGGCGTCCAAGGACTGAAAGAAGATGTCGGTCGTCCAGTGGCGAAATGGGTGGACGACATTGTTGCCATCGCGGGCAAAACCTGGATGAGGCCAGCACAGAAGCATGTGGATTGGCAAAAGAAAACAGAGGCCTATATCCAGCAGTGGGTGAAGTCGGGCTTTGAATAGTTTTGATGATGATTCCAATAAGAAAATCAGCCTCAAACACAAACTAAATTGATGAAATGTGGGTTTACAACTGGTAGATATCAACCAATTTAAAACTTCCCGCCCCTCCACTGCTTGCTGCATACACATTTCAAAGCTTGTATAGAAGTTTTAGAAGAGACAATTATTGTATTTTTTTATTCCAGACGCACTGCAGGGTACCATCCGCACCTGGCCCATCCCGACCAGTCGTACTCAGTGCTACTCCTCCACATTTATTATGCGCACAGCCAAACTGTGGAACTCTTATCCTGCTTCTGTGTTCCCTTCCACATTTAACCCGTCCACTTTAAAAAAAAAGTGAACAGGCATTTTCTGGGCACGCTCGATCCATCATAGACCTCATCAATCGCTTTCCATCAGGCGTGATCGAGGTCAAGAGCTGGTCCATTTAGTAATAAAAAAAATGTGGTTTAAAACATCTCTACCTAACCTTTCAAGGAAAAATAAATAATAGTTTAAAAAACTAAAAAACACGCTTTAAAAACCAAACTAAAAAAGGAGAAAATAATTTAATTCAATTAAAAAGCGTGGGGTGCTTTTTGAGGTATTTTTATAATCAATTAATGTCAAGCACCCCACGCTTTTTAAACTATTACTACTACTACTACTATTACTTTTTTTTTAAACTATTATTTATTTTCTATTTTTTAGTTCTGCTAACTACAAAAACGTTTTTTTTTCTATTTTTTTTTTATTATTGAATTGTCATCGGTCCTCGACAAGTTTACAAAGTTTCAATGAAATCTGACCGTTTAAAGTGGGTCAAAATCGCGCTCAAAGGAGTCGGTTACATACAAACATACAAACAAACAAACAAACCAACAAACATACAAGTGAAGCTAATATAAAGCGTGTAAAAAGGAGTGATGTAATACCTACCCACCCCGAGGAACATAGTCGTTATATTATGGAATGTCAATGTCTTCTTTGGGACTATTGGACAGTATTCCTCATCAGATAGTGAAGTTAATTGTAATTCTACCAGATCTTACCTGACACTGGCAGCGACATGGAAGATGATGTTAACTCGATTCACGAGAAGAGCTCGGTCTTCTTGTGACAGCCCTGAAAATTGGATAAAAACAAAAATACTAATTAAGTATCAGGAAATAAAGGAAACTAGCAATTGCCTGCGGCTCCGCCCGCATGGATGTCGGTTATCGCGTAAAATTGTAGCCTATGTTATTCTCCTTATTCCAGGCTATATTTCTACCAAATTTAATCACGATTGGTTAAGCGGTTTCTTTTCGCTGGGAAATCATCAAATAATTTCTCCCGCTCTGGGTGGAGCAGAAGGGCGTGTCAGACTTTTACTGATTAAAACCCACCCGTGTTCCCTCAGTTGCCTGTGTGCCAGGGGCCGCGGTATCTCTTTCGAACAACCCGCACCCCTGGCAGGCATCGGCCCTTGCGGACCCCACCAGTTGGTGCTGACCTTTCTTTTTTTTTTCACGCCGTCGACCCAGGCTTGGTCCTTACCGGACAGCAGCGAACCATTACTCGCCGCTCTCAAGCCCGCGCCTACGGTGGCCGGGAATCAGCCTGGGATTCCCGACGCCCAAGCTGTCTCCTACGATTGGTTTGGTGGTTTAGGTGTGAAAGCGTAACAGACAGACAGACAGCCAAAGTTACTTTCATATTTATAATATTAGTACGGAAGTAGGGATGATCATTCTTTAGGTGAAGCAACGATCCATGAATCAATACCAGCTTTAAAAATATATGTAAGCAGGTACGAATTTAAAACAATATGTTAATGTTGAAAATAATTAAATATTTATGTTAGTTAACAAGGGTCAATTAATCGTATCCAAGTTTGAAGGTTCAGTGAAAATCCGACGTAAATGCATGCAGTCATTTGTTTTTTTTTTCAACTTCCTTATATCAAAATGTAGTCCAATTGATTTTTGTCTTGCGACTACAAAAATGACTACCAGTAGTGTAGTTGAAGCTGCAGAGAAGGAGAATCTCTCGATTCTCCTTCTCTGCAGGCTTAGCACGAGCACCGATTTGTCGACGGAAGATTAGACATGACTAAATGATGTACAATAGGAGAAGATAACTATGTTTTTCTATTAATTATCACAGTTATGCGTTCTAAACGAATCATGATTTTGTAGATAATCGTATTTACTTTGTGGCTGTCGAGTAGAAACTTGGTTATCAGTGTGATTTTGACAGTTTGGGAAGAAATATTCTAAATTTTTAGGGACCTAGACAAAGATAGTTAGAAACGAAAGACAAAATGAAAGATTGTAGAAGGATATCTACGGTGCGATGTCAAAAATGGAGAAATGAAATGTCACTTTGTATTGAAAAAGCACTGTCTATTCTTCGTAGAAATAGAAAACGTCATGCTAAGCCTGCTGGTATCTTTACAAACTACCTTTTTTTTCCGGCAGAAGTCCTCACGGATACCCTCCGTCTAAGAAAAACGGAGGATTATGACCAGAGATCGGATATTCGGATGCATATTTACCTAAAGATAATTTTTAGCTATGAAAGTATGGAAGCGGCTTTATAAATTATTTGTAATATTTATTAAAACCCCGGGATTCTTGGATTGCATAACTATTCAGATGTGTATTAATTTAGAATTAATTTTTAACCCGATACAAATATGTGTAGGTACTGGAGGAGGGGTAGTTTGTATTAGTTAAAACAAAAAATAAACAAATTACTTACCTAAATTAAGACTTTTTCGATACACAAAAAAACAACCGACTTCCAAAAAAACACTAGAAAGTGAAAAATAACTTTAATTTCGGAAGTCGGTGTCTTTGGAGCTGTATTTAAATTTTTTGGCACCGCCTTCCGAAATTAAAGTTATTTTTCACTTTGTAGTGTTTTTTTGGAAGTCGGTTGTTTTTTTTTGGAAAAAGTTTTTTTCTCACTTTTTAGTGGTTCACATGTGCTTACCCCTTCACAGCATAGCGGCGTGATGTTATGTTATGAACTGGTGTAAGCAATAGACAGACATAAGATTTCAGCAATCCCAGTCCATTTGCTATCATTTATTGAGGAGTTCCGTTGCCTATCTCCGAAGTTCTTCATCAGATCTTCACTAAATTGAAATAAGACCACTCCGAGAAAGTACTCTTCCAAAAAATACCGAAATTGCTTCGTGTGCCCATAAAATTTGAAGAGTTCTCTCTATTTCTCCAGGATCCCATCATCAGATCCTGACTTGTTGATCATGGGACCACTTGGGAAGTATACCCTTTCAAACAAATAAAAAATCCAAATCGGTCCAGCCATCGAGTAATCGGGGAACATACTTAAAAAAAAGGTTCCGACGAAATGAGAACCTCCTCCTTTTTGAAGTCGGTTAAAAAGCGCATTCCATGTTAGCCAACATCTCAACTTTAGGTGAATATGCATCCGAATATCCGATCTCTGATTATGACGGACTTGTACCGACTATGTTCACACTGTTCCTTCCAGCACAGATTACCAGATAAATCACTCCATACAAAATGTTCAATACCTACTGCTATTATAATAGCCTATACTTTAAAGTCGCAAGACGCTGCGAACGAAAATGTACCTAACCTTACAAGCGTAAAGTGAGTTTTACTTTGTAGCTTGTCCGCCGAGTGGTTATTGTGAATTGCCAGCGCCTGAATTACTCGTAGCCACGTCAATCACACACGAAATCTGCTTATGTCGTGTTTATAATATCGACAAATTGTCTTGGAACATACAGAATATGACATTTCGATTCCTTACTGTTTGTTGCATTGGTTTCTAAAAAAAACTTAAAAAAAGACATCCGACTTCCAGAAAAACAGTACAAAGTGAAAAATAACTTTAATTTCGGAAGTGGGTGACTTTGGTTATGTATTTTCATTTTTTGTCACCGCCTTCCGAAATTAAAGTTATTTTTCACTTTGTAGTGTTTTTCCGAAAGTCGGTATTTTTTTTTTTGTAAGTTCTTTATTTTTCACTTTTTAGTTGTACACATCAATTCGAAATTTCATCATCCTTGGGGTCAAAATAATGCATTATGTGATAGCAATAATCGCGGTTGATTTGCTGTGATTTTTTTAAGAGTTCCGTTTCTGTCTCCGAAACTCATCATCAGATCTAATTTAGAATTTTGCAAATCCGTCTATTTATGACGGAGCTATGCCCAAACATACATAAACCAAAAAAATATAAACATGTCGAATTGATAACCTCCTTCTTTTTGAAGTCAGTTAAAAAACACGATATTGACGTAGATTGAACGTAGTAAGATTCCGCGGGGAATCATTATAACCATACAGAATTGGAGCCCTGGGCAGCCTCTTTCGATAAAGATGTCAGTAGGTAATAGTAATACACTTTATTAAAACCAATTGCCAAAAATTTCCTCAGCTCACTATGGAAATGATTAAAGCCGGTATTTTTAATGGCCCCCAAATTAAACAACTTACGAAAGATACTCAATTTAGAAATTCAATGACTGAGTTCTAACTCAGTCAGGTCAAGGAGGGACCTACGGGCGGCGAAATTGGGGCCGTCTCGTCGTTCGAACAGTCAGGCCCAAAGAGATGTCAGCAGCCTTAATGCGAGGACCTGCGGTCGTGGGATTGACTGCAATTGGTGGTGGGGCCAGCTAAGGACCGGGCTGATATCACTCGGGGGTACGGCGAATATACTACTCGTACAAGACCTCCTAGGCGCCCAAGTAATGCTACTTAGTCAGTCAGACATCATATTCGCATCCCAGAAACCCTGATAGCGCTCTTCCATGATGCGTAAGTCCTGATGCATACGCTCTCCCTGCTCTTCGCTCATGTCTCCTAAATTTTCGGGAAACCTGTCCAGGTGACTATGGAGGAAGTGGAGTTTTATGCTCATATTGCACCCCATATTTTTTAAATGTAGCAGAAGGTCTTCTACAAGTTCAATATAATTTTCGTCTGTGATGCAGAATTTTCTCAGAAATAAAAAATCTGAAAATTATATTGAACTTGTAGAAGACCTTCTGCTACATTTAAAAAATATGGGATGCAATATGAGCATAAAACTCCACTTCCTCCATAGTCACCTGGACAGGTTTCCCGAAAATTTAGGAGACATGAGCGAAGAGCAGGGAGAGCGTATGCATCAGGACTTACGCATCATGGAAGAACGCTATCAGGGTTTCTGGGATACGAATATGATGTCTGACTGACTAAGTAGCATTAGTTGGGCGCCTAGGAGGTCTTGTACGAGTAGTATATTCGCCGTACCCCCGAGTGATATCAGCTCGGTCCCTAGCTGGCCCCACCACCAAATGCAGTCAATCCCACGACCGCAGGTCCTCGCATTAAGGCTGCTGACATCTCTTTGGGCCTGACTGTTCGAACGACGAGACGGCCCCAATTTCGCCGCCAGTAGGTCCCTCCTTGATTGTTATTTATTTATTTTATTTTAAAGAAGGCTTATAGACTAACAAATCAATGATACAAATAAAGTAATATAATATAAAGAAAAATGTTGATAAAAAAATAATAGTTTAAAAAAATTAAAAAACACGCTTTAAAAACCAAACTAAAAAAGGAGAAAATAATTTAATTCAATTAAAAAGCGTGGGGTGCTTTTTGAGGTATTTTTATAATCAATTAATGTCAAGCACCCCACGCTTTTTAATTGAATTAAATTATTTTCTCCTTTTTTAGTTTGGTTTTTAAAGCGTGTTTTTTAGTTTTTTAAACTATTATTTATTTTTTCTATTTTTTAGTTCTGCTAACTACAAAAACGTGTTTTTTTTCTCAATTTTTTTTTTAAATTATTGAATTGTCATCGGTCCTCGACAAGTTTACAAAGTTTCAATGAAATCTGACCGTTTAAAGTGGGTCAAAATCGCGCTCAAAGGAGTCGGTTACATACAAACAAATAAACAAACCAACAAACAAACAAACATACAAGTGAAGCTAATATAAAGCGTGTAAAAAGTACATACAAGTTAATATAATTAGTTAATATGAGATAACTTAATTATCCATGAAAAAGGACTGTGACAAAAACCGTCTTAAGGTCACCACACTGGTGCAAAACAAGTTAACATTAAGGTCCATAGGAAGCCTATTGACACTAAGTGCACTTCTTATTAAGAAAACATTCCGCCTATAATTAGTCATGGTTATTCATCGCACACATGAGGCCAACACCGCAGCAAGAGGCGACAGACACTGGTGATTATGGCCGGTGGCTCGTTTGCGCTTAGGTACCCTGAATTGCAGTATCGCCAATTCGCCAGTCGTAAAGGCCCAAATTTAAGGGTTATAAAGAGAAAACGCTTACCAAGTCCAGCTTCCAGAACATCTCCTGATACAACGAAGACCTTCGAGTCGAAGGCGCTAGGTCTCTCTGTTTTCAGTCTCTCGAAACACTACAATAATAAATATTATCGATTAGCATCGCACTGTTTTGGAACCAATTATTTAACGGATTGCCGGCTACAAATTGAGAGCAGAGAAGTAGTTGCGTACTCCACTATCAATAGGAATCACTTCTATCTATTTATTTATTGTCTCATAAAAAGGGTTACAATATTGAGGTGTGACACTGGATCCCGCACTCGGATACCCTGTGTCGCAGGATCCAGTTTATTTCGACAGATTACGAGTATATGATGTTACTAGCTGTGCCCGCGACTTCGTCCGCGTGGAATAGTGACTTTTTGGGCAGCATATTTTGAATTACATAATAATATACCGTCGTTTGGGTAGCAAAAAATTTACTTTACAGTAATGCTTCTCTGTATACGATATTTGACGTAGGGTCATCGGGGATGAAAGCATACAGGCTCCTAGGATTGCTAACCCGTGACAGAGCCACATACAACTGACCGTGCGAGAAACAGCTGATACTCAGATCTACACCCACAACTTTCAGCGTCTGACCTTGGGCTTTATTAATTGTCATCGCAAAACATAGGCTGACTGGAAACTGGACTCGTTTAAAACTAAATGGAAAATTGTTTGGAATGAGAGGAATCCGAGGAATGAAAACACTTTCACCTTTTCCACACCCTGTTAAAATCTCTGCTTCTATCAGATTTCTTTGTAAATTGGTCACTTTTAACCTGGTGCCATTGCAAAGTTTTGGGGGGCTTAAATTTCTAAGAAGCATTATGGGTACGCCTACTTTTAATTTTATTTTATGTGCTGGTAGTCCAGGAGCATTGAGGGATTCTAAAAATTCTACTGGGTAGCTTGTAGATTCTCCTTCTTCCATGACTCTGTTAATGGACATATACTCAACATAATCCCCCAGAACATAGCTCAAAATTTCAGCGTTTATTGTTGCTGCTTGGTCGTTTCGTGGCGTCAAAATAGCTCTTTCGCAAAGCCAGGAATTTTCGCAAGTTGGTATTTGCGTTGCGTTTCCATACACAGATGATATGAGGCTCGCATTGATGAAACTATGTTGCATAGGTTTTCATTAAGAACAACTTTTCCTTGTTCCTGCGGATACACACCGTTACCAATCTCAAGTAGCAAATCTGAAAATTCTTGAGCATTTTCGTTGCCTCCAATTTGCGCACGCATATTTATTGTCAAATGCAAAGGGATAATGTAATGCCACAGTCGAGAACTCTTTAGGCAGGCTCTAACCACGGACGCGCAGGCGCGAGGCGTGTACGTACTCTGATAGATCTGATAGAATATCTTAACAAATGTTCGCCGCGATTCTTTAAATTGACATAACTTTTTTATTTATGAACCGATTAACATGAAATAAACATTAAATGCTAAGTGAAGCTTACTACAATATATTAGTGAAAACCGCATCTAAATCGAATAAGCCGTTTCTGATATTAGCGTGCACAAACACACAGACAAACAGACAAACCGACAAACAGACAAAAAAAAAAATAATTACAATCTCGGGTTCGGCATCGATATAATAACAACCCCTGCTACTTTTTTTATATATTTCGATTGTACAGACACCACTTTTCTACAATTTTATTATATGTATAGATGAAAGATAAGTAAACAAAAGCAACGGTTTAAATAATTAAGTAATTCTCTAAAACGAAGACTAAATAATACACTAAAACGAATACTAAATAATTCACTAAAACTAATGAGAGGTAATCAAAAGTATGTGTGCATGTGATGAGTGTACGTACGACAATGTGATGAGTGTTAGTGTGTATGAGGAAGGTGTGTGTGTGTGTGTGATGAGTGTATGTATGATGTGAGTATGTATGAATACTTTAACAGTTGAAAAATAAAAGGTTTTCCGTTTCAGTATAGTTAAGCCCAAGTAGCCAATCCTGAACTTGATTTTTGCACCCAAACTTCGTCAAGGAGTAGATGTTGAGCTTTTTGTAAACTTTTCATAAAGCCATAATGCCAAACTAAAGCTTGCAGAAAGATCTGTTCCATTTGGGTTTTCTACATGAGCGCTGATCCGTTACCATTGTGACCACTGAAGTTTTACGGAATTTAAGTAGCACTGATAAAATTTAAAGTTGGCGCACCGTAAGCACTATAATTTCTCGATGTAATATATTTCAGTGGGTATCGGATTCCTAATCTATGAGCTCTTTGTAAATCATTGACAGTAGTTTGGAGTAGTCAGAGTCCCGAAAGTCTGACAATTAGTCTTACCAAGCGGTTTAGTAAACCCAGTAACTGGATTTTGGAAGTCAAACAAGCAGTCGCTCCTTGTAAAATACTGTATTCAGCTAAATCCAGTTAGACTGGCTGCGAAAAGGCTAGGCAGATGACCTATGTTGTTGTTTTAATTTTTTTGAGGGTGGAAAATCATCAAATAACTTCTCCCGCTCTGGGTGGAGCAGGAGGGCAGGTCAGACTTTTACTGACTAAAACCCACCGGTGTTCCCTCAGTTACCTGTGTGCTAGGGGCCACGGTATCTCTTTCGAACAACCCGCACCCCTGGCAGGACCTATGTTGGTTCTGTAGAAATGATGACGTATAGTTTCTGGCATGCAACCTTTTTTAGTAAGTAATTAGATATTGGCATAAAATTATGATGATATTCGAATTTAGAATTCAGAAAAAAGAATTAGCGGTCGGTTTTGCCATAGAGTACATTCATTTTTTAAACTGAGAACTTTAGCTGACAAGCGCGTGTGAAAATGTTTTTTTTTTATAATTAAGAGTATTGATCCGACTCACACCTTTAATGCGTTACACACTATCAATCTGACTCAAAATAATTTCGAAGTATATTGATAATACAATTGCTTCGTTTATTCAAACAACCGACTTCCGGAAAAACACTACCTACAAAGTGAAAAATAATTTTACTTTCGGAAGTCGTGACTTTGGATATGTATTTTAAGTTTTTGTCACCGCCTTCGGAAATTAAAGTTATTTTTCAATTTGTAGTGTTTTTCCGGAAGTGGTAGTTTTTTTTTTCACTTTTTAGTTATAGTACCTACCAATTCGAAATTTCATCATCCTTGGGGTAAACACAAAGCATATTTTTGCGATAGCAGCAATCGCGGTTGGTTTGCTGTCATTTTTTGAAGAGTTCCGTTGTCTGTCTCCAAAACGCATCATTAGATCTATATGAAATTTAAATGGGACCATTTCGAAATAAACCCCTTTCGAACAAAAAAGAATTTTGCAAATTCGTTTTTATATGACGGAGTTATAAATAAATAAATAAATCAATTATTTTCAAGTAACATAGACTCATAATAATAGGACAAGAACACACGGTCACATTAACATCAATCAAAATTACATATAATTAAATTGGATAAATTGAAAAAAAAAAACAAATAAGAATAAAATAAGCATTACAAATTAAAATTGCATATTTCAAACTACGCTACGCGTGCAACGTGTCGCATCGAACAGTGAGTCACGATAGCACAATCGAGCCTTTCCGCGAGCGCAAACATACACCCGCTGAACATACATAAAAAAAAAACAATATAAACATGTCGAATTATATAACCTCCTTCGTTGTTCATTGTTAATAAAGCAAAGAATGTTGTTAAACTGTCAAAATGAAATCCATACCTACTGTTAGTGTGTGACGCAATTACCCCGAAGTAAAGGGACGAGGTGTCTTCAGTACTTACAGGTGCAGCATAAAGTTGAGCCAGTCTGTCTTCAGACTTGACTCCCTTCTTGTTCCTCATCAGCAGGTATATTCTGTCCAAACCGGTGCAGGAGTACAGCAGCTTCTCTATCAAGATTTTGCCTATGAAACCTGGAAATTATTATACGTAGTAAATTTTAAAGGTGGTAGAACTGAAACGAGTGACTTACTTAGGAAGGATGCACTAAAGCAGTCCGCAAAATTCAAATTTTCTTAAATTTCTTGAAATGTCAGTGTCAGATTGTATTTTGATTTAAATGTGATTCTCGGCCGTAGAAAATCATAATCATAAAACGCTTTTTCCAAAAAAAAAAACCATTTCCAATAAAACACTACAAGATGGTGGAGGCTTGTAAATGGCTGTTCGTAAATTACCTTACTATTACTTTTATACTGATAGCTGTAAGCCATCCAAACACAATAAAATAAAATAAACAATAACTTTAATTTCGGAAGACGGTGACAAAACATTCAAATACGTCATAACCAGGGATCGGATATTCGGATGCATATTCACCTAAAGTTGAGATGTTGGCTAGCATGGAATGCATTTTTGTATCGAAAAAGTCTTAATTTAGGCAAGGAAATTGTTTATTTTTTGTTTTTACTAATACAAACCACCCCTCCTCCATTACATATTTGTATCGGGTTAAACGTTAATTTTAAATTAATACACATCTGAATAGTTACAAATCGACTACAAATGGTGTTCCGACTACAAATGGTGTTATTTGCTGATGACACATCACTGATTTTTAAAGTTAAGAGACATGCACAGGAGCTTGACGATGTAAATAACGCTATAGTTAAGGTCCATAATTGGTTTACTGTAAATAATTTGGTATTAAATGGAAAGAAAACTAAATGCATAAAATTCACGTTACCGAGTGTTAGAAGTAGTGAATGTCACGTTGTATTGAATAAGGAGATACTAGAATTCGTCGAACAGACGGTTTTCCTGGGAATCACGCTTGACTCAAGGCTACAGTGGGGTCCTCACTTAACATCACTTGCAGGACGGCTAAGTTCTGCCGCTTACGCTGTTTGGAAGATCCGTCAATTAACAGACGTGGATACCGCGAGACTGGTCTATTTTAGTTACTTTCATAGCATCATGTCTTACGGTATTTTGCTATGGGGACGTGCTGCGGATATTGAGTCGATCTTCATTCTGCAAAAGAGGGCTGTCAGGGCCATCTACAACCTACGCAGACGCGAATCTCTTAGGGAACTGTTCAAAACAATTAACATCATGACGGTACCTTGTCAATATATCTTTGAAAACATTATGTACGTTCGTAAAAATCTACATCTGTTTAGTAAGATAAGTGACAGGCACAATTTTAATACTAGAAATAGGAACAAATTAGATCAACCACATTTCAGATTGTCTAAAGTACACACTTCTTTTATGGGGTACTGTGTAAAATGTTATAATAAAATACCAGCCGATATTCTTGAACTAAATGAAAAGAAATTTAAATTATGCATTAAACGCACACTATGTAGACAAGCATATTATAAGTTAGATGATTACATTGTTGATAAAAATGCTTGGCTTAATGCTGGTCCGACTCCACAGGCACCTGGGCTTGCTATTTAAAATTTTCATATTTGGAAGAGATGCTTCCCTTTTTTGTTTTCTGACATTATGAACATTTCTGTTCCTATTATTTTTATTTTCTGACATTACGAATAAGTTTTTATTTTGACTGAATTAAGTATTATTTATAAAAAATTCAAAAGATATTAAATATTTTTCTTTCTTTTTGGAAATCAAATTTGATTAATTTCTCAAATACATTGCAAACTATATTTTTGTATAATTTAGAAGCATTTTGTTTAAACTTTGTAAATGTGAGTACCATGCATCCGTATAATAATTATATTGTTTTGATGTACGTTGACTTGAAAAAGCGTGGCAGTTGAGAGTATGTCATGCTCACTTAAATGTCTCGCTGATGGTGGCGCGTGTGTTGGATCATTCGGTTCCCTACAAAATGGTTGAGCTGGATGGTGCTGATCCACGCGTCAAGTTCGTGAACGGGCACCGTCGGTTGAGACTGGTCATCTCCTAACTTCCATGGCTGATTTTAAATTTTATATTTAGAATTGTTTTTTTTTTTACATTGTCTCACATATAGAAGCAACAAGAATAATGTTCCCAAGTTTTTGTAATACATAACATGATTAAAAAGAGTGTCCATGGAGTTTCTTGCCCGTTCTTCTCCATAGAGATCTACGTTTTGGAATGGGCAACTAGCTTCAACTTTCCAACTGGTCGACTTTTTGACAATTCAAAAGTGCCTGTAAATGGTTTAATTGAAATAAATGCTTTGAGTTTTGAGTTTGATTATTGTTATAGCTGAGTCAAACTAGCTTCAAAAGTTATGCAATCCAAGAATCCCGGGGTTTTTAATAAATACTTTCATAGCTAAAATGATCTTTAGGTAAAAATGCATCCGAATATCCGGTCTCTGGTCATAACCAAAGGCACCGACAAAAACACCGGATAAACAACCGAAACAGAGAAACACCGGATTTTTTTTTGTTTTTCACTTTTTAGCATACCTGTTCAGGTCATTCACCGAACAATAATAAACATGTCAGCGTAATTGCGACACCGTGCTCTATGCCTTGAATATTTTATGTATTAATTACCTAAGTAAAATAGTCAGTACGCTCTCGGAAAGCATATCGGACGCGGCTCAATCTCATCTCATTTTACCTCATTAGTTTTAATCGTTATCCCATTTGTATCACTGAAATATACATAGCTATCTTTATAATCCTTAATCTTAGTTTATCTTAAGCTCACCCCAACCCCGAACAATACCTCATTCAGCCGTGCTATTCTGTAACCATCTCACCGGGTGAAGTGAGCCGAGTGAGCGTGGAGTGAACTGTCAGTATCATCCCACTGATGCTAGGGATTGGCCAAGCATTACATTTACAATCATAATCGAGATTAAATCTCTATTAAGATTGTAGGTATGGTAATTCTATTCATCATTAACCGACTTCAAAAAGGAGGAGGTTATCAATTCGTCGGAACCTTTTTTTTTTTTGTTTTTTTTTTTTTTTATGTATGTTCCCCGATTACTCGAAGATGGCTGGACCGATTTGGATTTTGTTTTTTTTGTTTGAAAGGGTATACTTCCCAGGTGGTCCCATGATCATCAAGTCAGGATCTGATGATGGGATCCTGGAGAAATAGAGAGAACTCTTCAAATTTTATAAGCACACGAAGCGATTTAGGTATTTTTTGGAAGAGTACTTTCTCGTAGTGGTCTCATTTCAATTTGGTGAAGATCTGATGAAGAACTTTGGAGATAGGCAACGGAACTCCTCAATAAATGATAGCAAATGGACTGGGATTGCTGAAATCTCATGTCTGTCTATTGCTTACACCAGTTCATAACATAACATCACGCCGGTATGCTGTGAAGGGATAAGCACATGTGAACCACTAAAAAGTGAAAACTTAAAACTTTTTCCAAAAAAAAACAACCGACTTCCAAAAAAACACTACAAAGTGAAAAATAACTTTAATTTCGGAAGGCGGTGACAAAAAATTCAAATACAGCTCCAAAGACACCGACTTCCGAAATTAAAGTTATTTTTCACTTTGTAGTGTTTTTTTGGAAGTCGGTTGTTTTTTTTTTGGAAAAGGTTTTTAGTTTTGCTACTTTATTTGAAAAACCTCCCAAAATGTAATGAATGACGCACACTTAAACACTTCTTTGAAATCGTAATAAAATAATCCATAGAATTAGCATACAATCATAATCGAGATTTAACTCTCGATTATGATTGTAAATGGAATGCTTGGTCAATCCCTAGCATCAGTGGGATGACACTGACAGCTCACTCCACGCTCACTTCACGCGGTGAGATGGTTACAGAATCGACATGCAGATTTGATTTCGATCAATTCGTGATAAATATATCACAAATATTTTCATGAATTCAATTCAATTCATAATAGTAATAATACCCGTAGAACATATTTTATATTTACATGTTAAAGAAGTCTTTAATGTCATAAAAGTTATGTCCATTCAGCCATTTAAATAATTTGCTTTTAAATGAATTCACATTATTTAGTAATTTTAGTTCGTTTGTTATTTTATTGTATATACGTACACTCATCAGCATGAGTAGTCTTAGTTTAAAATAATACCCATGACTTGAATTGCACCCTGTATAAGCAATTTTTATATTTCATAATGCATTAGAAATCAGGTTTTATAGTCTTTGTTTGTAACCGACTCCTTTGGGCGCGATTTTGACCCACTTTAAACGGTCAGATTTCATTTAAACTTTATAAACTTATCGAGGACCGATGACAATTCAATATTTTTTTTTTAATACAGAAAAATATAAAAAAATAAAGGCAATTTTTTTTTAACCCTTTTGTAGTTAGCAGAACTAAAAAATAGAAAATAAATAATAGTTTAAAAAACTAAAAAACACGCTTTAAAAACCAAACTAAAAAAGGAGAAAATAATTTAATTTTTATTATTTTCCGACTATGTTGGGGTCGGCTTCCAGTCTAACCGGATGCAGCTGAATACCAGTATTTTACATGGAGCGACTGCCTATCTGACCTCCACAACCCAGTTTCAAAATACCCCTTGGTAAGACTGGTTGTCAGACTAAGTTTTAAATTAATAACGGTCAAATTTCGACAACTGCGCGGCCACTATTATAATCTTCTTCTAATATATAAAATTCTCGTGTCGCGGTGTTTGTTCCCAAACTCCTCCGAAACGGCTGAAGCGATTTTGATAAAATTTCGTGTGCTTATCGGGTAGGTCTGAGAATCGGCCAACATCTATTTTTCATACCCCTAAATGTTAAGGGTAGTCCACCCCAATTTTTTTTATACAGGTTGTATTCATAGTTAAGACAGAACAACGTCTGTCGGGTCAGCTAGTAAAATATATTATTCTTACCTGAACCTCCCGTGATGAATATGGTTTTTCCCTTATAATACTCCGGTATAGTTGGTACTTCCGATACATCTCGTTCTTCCAGGAAACCCATGATTTTATCTCAATATTCTCTCTAGTTTATAATTTATTAAGCTGTAAAAAAACATTCATAATATCAAACCTCATTTATTTACACGTGTATAACACGCGATGGTATTTAATTAACTCAAAACATCTTCTCTAGATTTTGTTTACCTTTAAATAGTAGATACATGTCTAAGTAAGCACAATATATACAAGATTTTTTGAGTTAAAGCCTGACTGAAACCGTTGTACCGCGACTTAGGTATGCGCGGTGAGGCCGGGTATAGCGACTCTGTGAGTGGTGACGAATGAGCGGCTTGCGCTGACGAATGAGCAGCTTGCACTGACGAATCAGCAGCTTGCACTGACGAATGAGCAGCTTGCTCTGACGAATGAGCAGGTTGCACTGACGAATGAGCAGCTTGCACTGACGAATGAGCAGCTTGCACTGACGAATGAGCAGCTCGCTCTGACGAATGAGCAGCTTGCTCTGACGAATGAGCAGCTTGCACTGACGAATGAGCAGCTTGCACTGACGAATGAGCAGCTTGCTCTGACGAATGAGTAGCTTGCACTGACGAATGAGCAGCTTGCACTGACGAATGAGCGGCTTGCACTGACGAATGAGCAGCTTGGACTGACGAATGAGCGGCTTCCACTGACGAATGAGCGGCTTGCACTGACGAATGAGCGGCTTGCACTGACGAATCAGGGGCCTGCACAGCTCCCCCCTCGCGCTGTGCGGCTTAGGTATGCTAAGCCGCGATATAGCGGTATTGGTCAGACTATAATGAAATAAAATCGAGTCCAGTTTTCCAGGATAAACATGTGGTAGGTGGACTTAGCGATCACTGTGCCGACACTCGTGACAGCCAATGGCTTAAAAGCCAAGAGCCTCACACAACACCTCAGGAGGATTTTGGTAGCTGGATTGGCCTTGATTCAGAAAGTAGTACTTCTGGACACGGCTCGTATTGTAAGGAGGTTCCGCTTCCTCTCTCTGGAGCTCTGACAGCCGGTAGCTTGGATCCTATTCCCGGTACCAGTGTGCTCCTTTTTTATTAATTCTAATATTTAAAAAATACGTTCTGTGTATCCCTATGTATACCTAAACAATTTATTTTTATTTTTATGAAATAAATAATAAAAATAAATAAATTACCTACTTAACTTTTTTTAACTGACAAATAAATGAATAATGATATGGTAACGAATAAAAAATCCGATGACCTCTTAAAAAAACGAACTCTCTAGATCCAAAAACAAAATCCGATCACTTTAAACTACAAAGCTTTACGCACAATTGAAGTCACTAACGAATTCTACGTAAAATGGTTAATTACTGTAATAAAAAATACATTTTAAATTGCAAATGAGGGAAAAGAAAGCATTGTGTTTTAGGTTCAAGAGTCGCGATTCATTTTAATTTATTTCTGTTTAAAATGGACTGTTGTCAGTTAAGGTGAAGCACACACATACAGCGGTATGAGAAACTATCTGCTGCTCCCGAATTCGTGCGCGTCAAATTTCTAGCTAATCGACCCACTCCGTCACATCGAATCATCTGCCCATGCGAGAACTCGTATTTGTGACTTTACGATTTCTCAATTCGGACCAGTAATTCCTGAGATTGGCGCGTTTGACCAAACAAACTCTTCCAGCTTTATAATATTATTATAATTATAATATTTAGTATTAGTACAAAGTATAGATGTATTGCCATATTTAAGGGTGCGGTACTGACCATCAAACTGACTACTTTATCGGGGTCACAAACATCGTAATGGTGGAATAAATTGACTGAAATATACAAGGTTTATGCCATCTCGCAGGTCAACCGGACTTGCCTGTGGTAACTTTAATAAATTAATGTTACCAGCCAGGGCTTAAAAACTTAAGACTAGAGCAAATGCTCGCTAAGGGCACCCCCTATGGGGTACGGACCTCGGCTTAGGGCATCACTAGCAGCAAGAGATAGACTGGATCAGACTGAAAACTCACATAAAAAACTTTTTCCAAAAAAACACTACAAAGTGAAAAATAACTTTAATTTCGGAAGTCGGTGTCTTTGGAGCTGTATTATTTTAATTTTTTGTCACCACCTTCCGAAATTAAAGTAATTTTTCACTTTGTAGTGTTTTTTTGGAAGTCGGTTGTTTTTTTTTTTGGAAAAAGTTTTTTTTTTTCACTTTTTAGTGGTGGTTCACATGTGCTTACCCCTTCACAGCGTACCGGCGTGATGTTATGTTATGAACTAGTGTAAACAATAGACAGACATGAGATTTTAGCGATCCCAGTCCATTTGCTATCATTTATTGAGGAGTTCCGTTGCCTATCTCCGAAGTTCTTCATCAGATCTTCACCAAATTAGACCACTCCGAGAAAGTTCTCTTCCAAAAAATACCCCAATCGCTTCAAGTGTGCCTATAAAATTTGAAGAGTTCTCTCTATTTCTCCAGAATCCCATCATCAGATCCTGATTTGATGATCATGGGACCATCTGGTGTGTATACCCTTTCAAACAGAAAAACAAAAATCCAAATCGGTCCAGCCATCATCGAGTAATCGGGGAACATACATAAAAAAAAGGTTCCGACGAATTGTGAACCTCCTCCTTTTTGAAGTCAGTTAAAAACATCATCGTATTTTTATTTAATTATGGGATCCAACAATACTTTGCACTCGCCTAAACTATTGTTTTTCGTACCTCAATTTCCTTCGAACTATTCATGTCCCTGACCCGGACATACAAATCACTCTCCGGTGTTGATTTTAGAATCGCTTCGAGCACAGTGCTCATGTCTCCTTAAATATTTATCAACGTGTTAATCAAAGGCACAGTGTTTCCGTTTGTATATTGATAACTAGGAGTTGAGTCAATTATATTGGTGTCCATTAACATTCAAGGCCACTGTTGTTTACGATGACAAGTAATACACGTGTGACGTTCGTTCACTCCCAATAAATTTGAAATAGATTTCTTACCATTGTCGTGATTTCATTGATTTAGTCTCTTAACCCTTCAGTTTTAATAGGTACAGTCCCGGACTTTAATTGATAAGCCACTTTTAAACTTTCCAATTTAGCAGTTTTATACATTCACGAGATTACACGATTAAACACGAACTTAAACCGCAAGCTCGTAAACAAGATGACAAATTACTTATAATCGGAAATAGTCTTATCCAGGTTGAAGGTTGACTAATAAATTGTCAATGATAAATCAATACACTGTTGCATAAGTTTATCCAATCTATTTGATACTGACCTCCTTTGAATTAGACCTAATTAAATACTCGTTACTTCTGAAAACCTATCCGAAGACAGTGACAGTTGAAACGTCAGAGACGATAATTTCGAATTTTATGAATCGTAGCTATTTATGTTTTTATAAAACAGTTATCATAATTGTCATGAACGGTATCTTGGACGCTACGCGTTCGGATAAAATCGTGGGTACGAGTTTTTCCGATGTCGAAATGACTAATCATAACGTTACACTATCACTACGCTAAAACAATTGTCGCTAGGTTACGGTTGCTAGCCCTGCAATTGGTTGACTTTGGGTCGTCATTCTGGACTTCGTACGAGTATAACCGACTAAACCCGATTTGCATTACACGGCTAAAATAGGAACTGTGGCAAGTGGCTTAGCAATTAAAGTCCGTGACTGTACCTACATAATATGTGACGTTTCAAATTACCGGTACGTGAGCGGTTAAATTGTTTCGACCTTATACAAGGTCTCAATGAGAGTGATATGAAGATTCGAATGACGTTATTGCGACGCACGCTATATCCCCAGAAAAATTCAGATTGGAATATGCTATTCGCAACAGTGGATTTCGATATCAAAACTTTCGTCCAGCGCGGCACGAATTTTATTCGCGTGTTGCGCGACCATATAGCCGCTGCCGCTGCCCGTAAACGCTTGAGTTCCAAACCACTCATAGTCAATGAATTGCTGGCATACCTAGTCCATGCTATCGACTACGTGGACGAGGTGAGCATCCTGCAGATATGCCGTTCCAATTTCAAGGAGGGCGAGATCCGCAGCGGAAACAATTACTGTTCCAGTCTCTTGCAAAGCTAGACCAGATGCCGTCTCGCCGCAGAGATGGAACCAAGAAGAGTATTCAAGATATCACCGATATATGTTGAAGAAGACGGACCCGGAAGACGTGCCGGATTTTGTGGCGAAGGAGCTGAATAAACTGCTCGCCTCATATTCAATCACGTCGACGTTAAACGGCTGCTATATGACATCACTACCTTGAAAGCGGAGATGATCAAGATGCAGTCCATAATGGAGGTTTCAGAAAAGAACAATATTGAACTACGTTCAGAAATATTATTATTGCACAACGTTGGTTCGATAATTGGGTCACCAGAGGCCACAAAGGTAAACTCGCGTCGAGGGGCGTAAAATGCATCTATCGGCAGTTTTGAATCGGCAAACACAAATGCGTCACCAGCTGCTGATAACGCTAAGAAAGCGTTGCTCGCCGTCGCCGTCACCCGCACAACACCGGCTGCGGTAACGTCACACGTGGTTACGTCGACCCCTCGTGCCTACGCAGCTATTGTCGCAACCGGTAAATCTGATAAAGTAAAAAAAAAAAAAAGTAAAAATCGTTTATCGCATTAAAAATTACAGTATTGAGAAATCATTGGTCCCAAACTAGGCGCAGCCTGTATCTTGGGCACCATTATACATATAAAACATTTTGATTGTTTATTAAATAAAAGTTGAAGTTGGCGACAGTTTAAACTAGTAGTTAGCCTCTCGAGACTGCAGAGCCAAAATTATAAAAATTAAAGATATAAAAATAAACTAAAACTTAATTTAGGTAAGAAAACCATTATATAAATAAAATTAAATTAAAAATACGTCGCAAGATGCGTCGCAACTTCAGCGAAAAACCGGAAGAAGGGATAATCTGAAAAAGGGTACTCAACCTGCTGCTGTGCCCTGCTGTACCTACAACACAAGCTG
The DNA here is from genome assembly GCA_947359405.1 of Antitype chi. Classification (NCBI taxonomy): domain Eukaryota; kingdom Metazoa; phylum Arthropoda; class Insecta; order Lepidoptera; family Noctuidae; genus Antitype; species Antitype chi. The sequence goes on from OX375836.1 coordinate 8,313,028, forward strand.
TACATTTCGCGATCACTCGACATCATGTGGAGGCTTGTAAATGGCTTTTCGTAAATTATATTACTATTCCTTTTGTACTGATAGCTGTAAGCCACCCAAACACAATAAAATCAAAAATAAAAATAAAATAAAATCATTCCACGAAGATTGAGGAAGTAGTGCTGTACTTGAAAGTGACACACGGCAACGACATAAACTTTGAGTCATTCGTGGTACGAGTTCCAACCCAGCATCTACAGAGCTGCTTGAAAGAGGACTTTTTGCCGAAAGGTGTCGTATATCGACGTTTCCGAGGACGTTTACTCGACACCTCGCAGCGATACACGACGCCGACCACTTTACGTGTATAGTTATAGTTTTAATAAGGTTCTAAATATGTATTAGTTTATTATTATTTTTAACCGACTTCAAAAAGAAGGAGGGTATCAATTCGTCGGAAACTTTTTTTTTTTTATGTATGTTCCCCGATTACTCGAAGATGGCTGGACCGATTTGGATTTTGTTTTTTTTGTTTGAAAGGGTATACTTCCCAGGTGGTCCCATGATCATCAAGTCAGGATCTGATGATGGGAACCTGGAGAAATAGAGAGAACTCTTCAAATTTTATAGGCACACGAAGCGATTTAGCTATTTTTTGGAAGAGTACTTTCTCGGAGTGGTCTCATTTCAATTTGGTGAAGATCTGATGAAGAACTTTGGAGATAGGCAACGGAACTCCTCAATAAATGATAGCAAATGGACTGGGATTGCTGAAATCTCATGTCTGTCTATTGCTTACACCAGTTCATAACATAACATCACGCCGATATGCTGTGAAGGGGTAAGCACATGTGAACCACTAAAAAGTGAAAAAAAAAACTTTTTCCAAAAAAAAAACAACCAACTTCCAAAAAAACACTACAAAGTGAAAAATAACTTTAATTTCGGAAGGCGGTGACAAAAAAATCAAATACAGCTCCAAAGACACCGACTTCCGAAATTAAAGTTATTTGTAGTGTTTTTTTGGAAGTCGGTTGTTTTTTTTTTGGAAAAAGGTTTTTTTAGACTATTTTGTGTATTTTATCTATAGGCCTTAGTTGCCTGATACTAAAATGACTATTGTTATTATTATAGCGGTTTTCGACTCTATGTGTTTTCGAACTGGCGTACCACTCGTAAAGATTTTTGAAATAGCGTACGTCGCAATTAACGTTATACGAATCTGCATATCACTCCCGTTAAGACCTAGTATTATGTCGAAACAATTTTATCACAAATTATGTAGGTACCTACTAAAACTAAAGAGTTAATAAGAGAGACTAAATCAATGAAATCATGACAATGGTGAGAAATCTCGTTCAAATTTATTGGGAGTGTACAACCGTTACTCGTGTATTACTTGTCATCGTAAAAAACAGTGGCTTTGAATGTTATTGGACACCGATAAAATTGCAAAATAATTTAAGTAGGTACAACTGATTGAACACATGACATCTACAGAACCTGCACTGGGCCGGCAAGGTAGTTTATGGCCCACTCCCTCTCATAGAGGGGAAGTTTTTTTTGTTTTTTGAGGCTAGGATATTATCAAATAACTTCTCCCGCTATGGGTGGAGCAGGAGGGCGTGTCAGATTTTTACTGACTAAAACCCACCCGTGTTCCCCCAGTTGCCTGTGTGCCAGGGGCCACGGTATCACTTTCGAACAACCCACACCCCTGGCAGGGATCGGCCCTTGCAGACCCCACCAGTTGGTGCTGACATTTCTTTGAGGCGCGCGTGGAATACAACGCGCCGTCGACCCAGGCTTGGTCCTTACTGGACAGCGAGCTACCCATTACTCGCCGTCCGCAAGCCCGCGCCTACGGTGGCCGGGAATCAGCCTGGGATTCCCGACGCCCAGGGCGTCACCTGCGGAGGCTAGGGCACGGACTGTCTCTCCCTCACATGCGCCACCTCCCTCTTCGCGAGCATCACTGCTTCGCAGAAGGAAGCGATGGCTACCTATGCACTCTCGCTCCGTATCATGGCCTGGACCAGGGCCGGACGCGAGAGATCGCCGCCGCCAATCGCCTCCATAAGGACACGGCGGTGCTCCGCCTAAGCCGGGCAGACCTCCACCGTATGCTCCACCGTATCCTCAGGGCGATTTTACGCCGCTAAATCTGAGGTGATGCCTAGAGTCAACACGATTTTCTTAATAATAACAGTTAGTTTAAAAAAAAAAGTTTTGGTCATTGTACTCGTACTTATAACTGAATATTCTAATTGGGGTGTATGAGGAATTGCGTTAATTATGTTACATGTTGTATAATTGTGTTCTTTATATTCAAGGTTTTAATTATATTCCAAGTAGGTCCCGTGAATCGTCATAGACGACGCCGACGTCATGACATGTGCCATCTTGCGACAACGCTGACCATGCCATAAACTTATAACACCGTGAGCGCTGTCAAAAATGACAGTTCTGCTGTTTTTTTTTAACCCTCAATAATAAAATAAAATATTTTTTATGTTGATGATTCATTTTAATGCTTAATTGCTTTAAATATGAGTATACCAAGTCTAGTTTACAATATTTTTTTATACTTTAGGCCAAAACAATCAAAGAAATCACAAAAGTTCGTTTTACTTTATTGAAATGACATGGTAAGAATTACCTTTTGAATGTCGTCTACTATAAGGGGCAAGTCCTCATTAGCTAATGACCTCATTGAGATAATCACCTCATATGACCAAATACGTACTTAAATTCCTAGAACCTATACTGCGTTTGAAATAAGATTAGACATTTAAACAAACCTTTTTTACAGTCCGTTCACCGATTTTTACTTATAATCCGTAGGCATAAGGATGGCATTAAAAGCAAAAAAAAGGTTACAATACCACCTGTTTACTGCAGATTCCATGTTGATACTACCAACGCAATAGAAGTCAAAATCAGTTAAACGGACTGTAAACAAGGTTTATTTAATTGTCTAATCTTATTTTAAACGGAGTATAGTTATAGTGAATTTCATAGATGACGTCAAGACATGCGCCATCTAGGGATAACGCTGACCACCTTATAATCATGTCACCGTGAGTGCTGTCACAAATGACAGTTGTGCTGTTTTTGATTTGAGTTGCATCATATCTTTAAACTAACTTGGATTGATTAGAAATTGTGGTTCTGGCTAGTCGTCTGGTTTATTAAGCACCCCGATTAAATGGGTTACGTTAGGTTAGAAATGTGACCAAATGGGCGCGAACCGAGTGTTACTTACCGGCTAAACCCAATTTCAGGCCAAACTAGTTTGTCCTAGGCCAAACAGACTTAATCCTACGCGTGATATGTCGCAGCCAACTAGCTTAATTAGCTGTTTCGTTAACAGCCTTTGGAAGTAACGCTCGCCGGCCGCTGCCGCGGCACCGCTCGCTGCGCTCGCTCGGCTCGCGCCCTTTTGGTCACAGTTCTAACCTAACCTAACCCATTTAATCGGGGTGCCCCGGCTTAATAAACCAGTTTGGCCTAGGACAAACTAGTTTGGCCTGAAATCGGATTTGGCCGGTAACATATACAAGTTTAATAGGAGCCATTCAAGTATTGCGTAAGCAGCTTTTTGCATTTGGAATAATTGTCATCCTTTTCTTCGAGCCATTCCGCCGGGTTGCCGTATGTGTTCAAACCAAAATCGACGAAATTTTGTAGAAAATCCAAAAGTTAAAAAATAAATTCTGCTTACGTAATCACCATCCAGACCCCCATCCCACATGTCATCAAAAATAAGCAAATCAAAGAGCCCCCCTGTAGTGCTTATGTAATCTTGAATGGCCCCTATACGTTTTGACGTTGAGCGAGCGTTCCGAATTGTTGTCAAAAATGAAAGCTGCAAGCTGTCTAAATAGGTACGCGAATTACTGATGTGAGCGTTGTAAGCGATTATGGCTTAACTCGGAACATAGGCCAGATATACTGACTAAAATGGTTGGTTGGAAAAGTTGTAATGATTTTGGAGGTTAAAGAGTTTCAGTTCCTCATAACCTCCTTCTAAAACTATGATAAATACCAAGTTTATCTACTGTGGTTTATTGTCGCCAACATGTACTGAGCATGCATGGTGAAGAATGATTATTCTTTCTAGATCGAACAAGAGACGACTTGACTTAGCAGCGAGTGTATAATTCGAATAGTTTTGTTGCTGGGCTATGAGCGAGTGTACGAGTCTGACCAGTAGAATGACTATCCAGTTTAAATAGCTACTGCCCGCAGCTCCGCCTGCGTCCGGGGGGAAATTCCTAAATTCCTTTCTTAGCTGAGGACTCCTACTCATAATCTACCGCTGTGCCAAATTTCATCTTCGTAGGGCCAGTAGTTTTTGAGATTTCGTGATTAATCAGTGAGTGAATGAATGTATGAATGCTTCCGCTTTTATATACAAGCTGAATTTTTAGTCACCATTTCATTTTTTCAGGGTGATAGTACCCGTGAAATTGAACAACTTTGTCCAATGAACATGGGTCGAAATATGAAAAAAAATATCGAACCTCCCATACAAAATCGATCAGCTGACTATTGATTTTGCATGGGAGGTCCGACTTTTGCAGCAGCAAGTTCGTCATGCTCCCGTAGATGTCACTGCTTGCGGTAGTATTGGGGATCGGGTTGCCTCCTTCCCTCAAATAAGGCGAGAGGGGAAATGGCTGATCTTTGCGTTATGCTCGCGAACGGGTGCTGCTTGTGCTGACTGCTCGTCTTGCTGACCATGATTATGTTATTGGTACTAATAATTACACCTGCACCCAACTCTTTTACCCCATAGGTACACCTCCACCCAACTCTTTTACCCTATAGGTACAACTCTACTCAACTCTTTTACCCTATAGGTACAACTCTACTCAACTCTTTTACCTTATAGGTACAACTCTACCCAACTATTTTACCCTATAGGTACAACTCTACCCAACTCTTTTACCCTATAGGTACAACTCTACTCAACTCTTTTACCCTATAGGTACAACTCTACCCAACTCTTTTACCCTATAGGTACACCTTCACCAACTCTTTTACCCTATAGGTGCAACTCTACTTAACTTTTTTTCCCTATAGGTACAACTCTACCCAACTCTTTTACCCTATAGGTACAACTCTTCCCAACTCTTTTACCCTATAGGTACAACTCTACTCAACTCTTTTACCCTATAGGTACATCTCTACCCAACTCTTTTACCCTATTGGTACATCTCTACCCAACTCTTTTACCCTATAGGTACATCTCTACCCAACTCTTTTACCCTATAGGTAAAACTCCACCCAACTCTTTTACCTTATATGAACATTTCCACTACAACCAACTCCACCTCCACCCAACTCTTTTTGGGAAACAAGGCGTGATGTTATGCTATGTCTAGGTACTAGGTAAATAAAACAGCAAACTCACTTATAACCTTATTTATTTAAACCTTATACATAAACAGAATTTTATCGAAAAACTGGAAATTAGAATACACTGGCAGTGGACGAAATAATGTTCTGCATAAAATCCAGGTTTAGTAACCACCAGAATAAGTAGCTGTAGAAGATGATGCGTACCACCGTATCAACGATCAGCATTCTAGAAAAAAAAAACGGTATTAAATCACTTCAAATTAGGCTGAGAATCATCTCTTCTTGAACGTCATTTTGACATAATACGGCACTTCTTGAACGTCAAAATGACATAATACAGCACTTCTTGAATGTCACAATGACATAAGGCAGTCCCACAACACGCCCGCCCTTCACCACTTCCTAGTGCTTTAACTGGGAAGAATAAGTGGCGCAACAAAATCCCCAGCAGTACAACTGTTGAGTTAGAAGAATTTGATTCTAACCCAGCTTGATTCACACTGCTGGGACACAGGCCTCCGCTATGTGAGAGGGAGCGGGGGCCGTTATCAACCAAGCGGGTCCAGTGCAGGTTGGTAGATGCCACATGTCTTCGAAATTTTGGTTCTAGGATATGCCGGTTTCCTCACCATGGTTCCCTTCACCGTTTTGAGAGCAGTGGTGATGAAATAATTTACACAAAGCGCCTGTCTGGATTCAAACTACAACTCGTAAATGGCGACTGGTACCACTACTGTCTCAGATTGACTGATTGCTAAATATATCTATAGAAGTACACGGTATAAAGCAATATATTGCAATTCAATGAAAGGAAATTTAAAACTCATATTAAAAGTAAACTTTGTAAACAATTGTATTACAAATTAGAGGATTATATCCAGGATAAGAATGCTTGGACATGCTGGTCCTACTCCATGGGACAATCTATAGTCTAGACAAAATCAAACTGGTTGCTAATTGAATTGTATAATAAAATATATTTATGACATTGATTTACACTCAGTGACTACTTTAAGTCACACACTGACAATGTTGTTAATATGTGAGCACCATGTATCTGTCATAAAATTAATTTATCTGTATTGCTTCAATTTCATTCTTTTTGCCTATTTTGTTAGTGTAACTTTATTCTGGGTGCATCGTTTTCACACATAATTTTATAACGAATGTACTATGTTAAATATTGTACTTAAAACATTTTAAAAGAGTAATGGTGGAGTTTCTTGCCCATTCTCCTCCATACGAAACTACATTTTGTAAGGGGCGACTAGAATCAATTCTATTTTATAATGTAAGTGTAAAACGGCCTGAGTAACATTTCATAAAAAAAAATGTTATTCGGCCTATCGTCGTATAAAAACTGTTTTTTGTAGAAGCAAAATGGCCTAACATTGATTTTTCGAGCCAACGAGATATGGCGCATTAAAAGTTAGTTGGTCGTTTTTGCACTGGCTACACTAAACAGTCGAACAAATAAACAACATCATGCTTCCTGGCGGAACCACCTTTGCTGTAACAAATATGAGTTACATGAACAATTCTATGGAATGTCTATAAAATTCTAGTCCTATTAAAACAAAGTCTATATCTCGCCTCAGCCTCATGAGATCCCCTACTGGCTGGCTGACCTCTGGTACACAGGGGCGATGCCGTCTAAGCAGAGCTTCAGCAAGGTCGTAACGAAACTCACGATGCGTCACAGGCAGTTTATTGCGTCGTTTCAGCGAACTTACATACATAACAAGAGCATTGTGTGTTCAAAAGTGCCTTTTAAGTGCCTATTTGAAATAAATGCGTTGACTTTGACTTTGAAAGTTCACTCATACTCTATGGAAAAGGGAGGATCCTCCGACCAGAGGGGTGTTGTGTCTGGTGGGCAACTGCCCAACGGTTGATGTCGGGACGTTGTTTATAAATACCAGTCGTGCGGTAAACTCTGATTGCGCGATGCAGGATTAGTGGGTGACGTCAGGTCTCTGATGGGTAGTTCGCCTGTGGCATTGTAGATGCCGCCACATATCTACTAAATCTCACCTTTTATAATGAAGCTTAGCCTTGGGAAGATCTTCATCTTTTTCCTTTAGTAAAAACTTTCTTCCTCCAATTACTGCGTTGTAAAAGTACTGGTATTTATCAACATTCTCCATCTCATAGTAGAATTGTTTCCGGTCATCCTCAAAGATTCGTGAACGGAGTAAGACTAAGTTTTTATTATCGAAGGTCCATTGCGTTGTAATGTAGTACTGAAGGGCGAGATTCGCTATGTAGATGCGGCGTTGTATTTTGACCAGCCTGCAAACAGCAAAAATATTTATTTATTTATTTAAAACTTCGCGCACAGAAATGTACAGAGGCGGACTTAATGGCAAAGGCATTTTCTACCAGTCGAGCTTTGGATGCGGAGACAAACAGTGGTAGGTGCAATTACGTACATAAGTCGTGTTTTAAATATTTATTCAAATATACGTAAAATAATAATAATACAACCTGCCATCTAACAACTACCATCTGCTGCAAAAGGCAGTGATTCTTAACACATGCAAGCTAGTTAGAAAATTTGTTCAGTGTGAGTCGGACACCTTGCACCAACACTCCCACGCAAATATAATTTCGTCTACTTCTAATATTACTCCCACACTTAGCCTCACTGCTGGGCACTTGGCTTAGGGCCATGCCATCAGTTCTACTCGGCTAGGCCGAGGAAAACAGATATAAAACAAAAATAATTATAATACAGGGTGATTGGAAGATGGGTGCAAAGCTTTAAGGTGAAGATAGTATAGACAATTTAGAACCATTTAAGCCATGGTTGTCTTAGACGAAGTCTTACCAATTTTTTTTTAATAAGGTTTAAAAGACGTATTGTACAATTTTTTTATTTTTTCTGAGCTTTAAATGTCTGTAAAAAAAATGTCTAATGACACAGAAGCCTAAAACATGTTTTGCTTGATTGCTTACACATTACTTTAATGAAATAAATAAAAAATGAATTCAGTTATCATTCAATTTGGCCATAATTATGCAGTTTACATTAAATTTTGAGAATTTCCGAAAAAAAACTTAAAAATTTGGTTAAAAATATTTGGTAAGACTTCGTCTAAGACAACCATGGCTTAAATGGTTCTAAATTGTCTGTACTATCTTCGCCTTAAAGCTTTGCACCCATCTTCCAATCACCCTGTATAAGCATCATGAGGGTCTTGTAGCTAAGTAGTAACAGTCGCACAGGTCGATCAATCAGGTTAAGCTACACTTGCCGCGGTTGGTCCGTGGATGGGTGACCATCTTTACATACCAAGACCCTTTCGTGCCTCGGTAAGCACGTTAAGCTGTTGGTGGGGTACTTTGGTTTGGCATTTGCATAATGCGTACAGGGATAATCGTCGGTTGGTGCCTCATTTCATTGAAAGCGTCTTAAGGACTTTGCGAGTTGACTTCGGCCCCTCGTAGGTACCTACGACTTCCAAAAATTCCAAGATTGAGGTATATTGATAGATATTGAGGCATCAATCCAAGGAAGTAAACAATATTTTGATATGTGTACTGACAGCTTCAAAAAGATGAAGACAAGAATTCATTAGTTTGATAGTCTACAATAAAATTCGTACTTATTATTACTTATTATTATAGAGATCCGCCGGTATCGGGAGCCAAGCTACCAGTGGTTAGGGCTCCAGAGACAAGAACCTCCTCACGATGCGAGCCGTATCGAGGAGTACTGCCTTCTGAATCAGGCCTTTGACCCAACCGCCTAACGAGAGCCTCGAGAGATGTTGATCGAGGCTTCCGGCCATCAGTCCATTGGCTGATACGACAATCGGCACAATGACAGCCGAGTTCACATTCCACATGTCAATAACCTCGTGTGCTAAGTCGAGATATTTAATATGTTTCTCTTTCTCAGCTTTCATGAGGTTCCCGTCATGTGGAATGGTAACATCAATTATCATTGCGCGGCGCGCTAACCGGTCTATCACCACTATATCAGGCTTATAGGCTACAATAGTCCTGTCAGTAATGATAGACCGGTCCCAGTATAACGTGAAATGGTCATTTTCGAGAACTGGGTCGGGCACATACTTGTAATACGGTACCTCAGAATCCACAAGTTTATATTGCAAGCCCCAAAGTACCCAAAGTATAATAAATACTATTGACTCTTCACGCGAGCAGAGGGCTGGCCTATTTTGCTTAGCCAAGGAATCAGCGTCGTCTTTTCTTGTTAACAGCGATGCTGACGAATTTTTTGATGCCCTATGATCCTTACCCCTCTTTTTTATACACATGTGAGTGCATATTATTATTATTTTAAGTCTGTTAGCTTATATACCGACCGACTTGCCGACGTGGCAGCGCCAACAGCATCCATAGCATGATAGCTTGTCGGCTGAACTGTGGTTACATCAATCATTGATGCGTCATTTGTCATGGAATGGCGCAGTAGTGATTGTTGAGTTAACTTTATAATATGTTTTGTTCTATTACTAACACTAGTCTATATGAACATTGTTACTAACAAAATGGATACCATGGTCTGAAATAAAGTATTTATTATTATTATGTTATAGGTTTAGGTAAATATTATGTAGTTTGAAAATATATAAATGTGAAATAGAGAAATAAAAACATGCGGGGCAGTCTTTGGGGACTGCCGATAGAAGTGAAAACGAATGCGAATTTTTCACGCTTTCAAAACAATTGAAGTTTTCACTTCAATTATTTTTAAAGCGTTCGGTGACGATGACGCGTTATCCATGATTTTTGTTCGCCCAAAATGTGCTCAACGCGCCTTAAGAAGTTTTCACTTCTAAAATTGTCTATAGTAGGTAAATCGATTATCAAAATCGTGCAATGCCCAAACTTAAAACAAAAAATTCTTACATAGGTTTTCGGCCTAGCACCCACAGAAGTGTGTCCACCAACATTGCAGGCAGTAGATGCAGCAATATGACCTGTAAACAAAAGGATTACGTTAAGCTAATCATGTTGTCATTCATTCGTATTTCGAGCCCCAAAATAATCTTATGTCCTTATTGTGATGGAAAGTAGGATACACCCGTAACTAAGGCAAGAACAACGAATTTCCTGCTTAGTAAGTAGACCCCCTAGTAGAAATTATCCGGAAAACAACCTGAGTTACCGACATAGCTTGCAGAGTAAGTAAACTGAAGTGGCAGTGGGCTGGCCATGTCTGTCGAAGGACCAATGGCTGGTGGAGCAGATGAGTCCTGAAGTGGAAATCGCGTATCGGCAAGCATAGTGGGACGCCCCCCAGCTAGATGGATCGACGGCCTCAAAAAGGTGGCTTGTACAGACTGGATGCGAAAGGCGGAAAACAGGGTGTTGTAGCGCAGCTTAGGAGAGGTCTATGTCCAGCAGTGGACTGCGATAGGCTGTGTTGATTGAGTAGACTCCTTGGTTTCCGTCCATTGCTTCGCAAGTCGCTTCGCAGTAACTTGTGGCATACTCTAAACCACTTCATTTGTTTTTTCGCAGTTACTGTGTCGCATGTAGCTCGTAGCCACGGGGTTAGTCGGGGCGGCCTTTGGGCCTGATAGCCCAAAGGCCGCCCCGTTGTCTCAGTGTAATATTTCCCTTACCTTAATAAAATGCACAGTCTTCCAAGTGGTAAGGTCTCCTCCAACATGCCACAGGGTATCATTGAGGGGCACAGCGGGAGCTATATGTCTTCCTATGGTGACCATCTCGCCCATGGTTATGTTGTTTAACTTGCCAGCACAACAGTTGTAGATAGGGACGTCGTCTGTTGAGGATAGTCTGTTGAAGATGAGAAAAGGCGCAACGTATTTTATAAAAACCTTGACAGAACCTTATTACAAATCTGAAGGCCAATTCTCGTAATTAAAATCATTCAAAATCTAATCACAGTCTCAGCTCAGCATGATATGCTGAATTCATGGTTACAGTTTGCGCACTGAATAAAAACTTTTCCTGTATATACTATATACACAAATAACATTTACAGGGAGTTTTTGGCGGGATTGCGTTGGAACATGTCGCACGAATTTTCATTTTCATTAAATTCTGTGAAATAGCGAATTAAATTGTCTAATTTTGGTAGTGAATTATTCAATTTAGTTACGTGTGAGTGCACAAGTGTAGTGAAGGTGAAAATAAGTGGCTAACGTGGACTTTTCGTGTTCCCCCCAAATACTCCTACGTCAAAGTTATTGTAAAGCGGTAGTAACTTTACAACAACCTATGTTGTAAATTTACTACCGCTTTACAATAACTTTGATTTGACTAACTAAAGACGACTATGACTGTTTTGTAACTTCGTGCCCGATATCGGGCCATTTACTTGATCGAAAATTAAAATTACTTGACACTGGCTAAATGCACAAACCGTGCGAAGCCAAAACCCAAAAAAGAAAAACATTTACAGGTCTGACTTTCAATTTAACGTATTCGTTTCATAGCGTGAAAGTGAAACATCCCGTAGGTAAATTTGTGAAACCGTTTGTTCTACCAATTTGCACTAATTTTGCCAGTTCACTAACACTTATTGAGCTAACAGTAGGAATGGCATTCATTATGACAGTTCAATAACACTTATTGAACTAACAGTAGGAATGGTATTTATGTTGACAGTTCAATAACACTTATTGAGCTAACAGTAGGAATGGCATTCATTTTGACAGTTCAATAACACTTATTGAGCTAACAGTAGAAATGGCATTCATTTTGACAGTTCAATAACACTTATTAAGCTAACAGTAGGAATGGCATTCTTTTGACAGTTCAATAACACTTATTGAGCTAACAGTAGGAATGGCATTCTTTTGACAGTTCAATAACACTTATTGAGCTAACAGTAGGAATGGCATTTCATTTTGACAGTTCAATAACACTTATTGAGCTAACAGTAGAAATGGCATTCATTTTGACAGTTCAATAACACTTATTGAGCTAACAGTAGGAATGGCATTCATTTTGACAGTTCAATAACACTTATTGAGCTAACAGTAGGAATGGCATTTCATTTTGACAGTTCAATAACACTTATTGAGCTAACAGTAGAAATGGCATTCATTTTGACAGTTCATTAACACTTATTGAGCTAACAGTAGAAATGGCATTCATTTTGACAGTTCAATAACACTTATTGAGCTAACAGTAGGAATGGCATTCTTTTGACAGTTCAATAACACTTATTGAACTAACAGTATGAATGATATTTATTTTGACAGTTCAATAACACGTATTGAGTAACACACAGACAATAATTAAGTAATATAAATAAATAAATTACACTCTGCCAAATAAATGGAGTTGATTTTTTTGGCTTCTTGCGTACATTCCTAAGGTCAAGGCGAATTTCCTACGTACGATAGGTGGTGCTGTCCCACAAACAATGGGGTATTTAATATCTTGTCCAGCGTGTCCTACTGTCTGCACGCTACAGGAGTTGATGGACGCTGCTGAAAGTGCCAAGCTCGTAGCCAAATTCTGGACTGATCGTATTTAGATTGCTATCGATACGCTTAGAAGAAGAAGAAGAAGATAGGTATATCGCATCACCGGTGGCCGAGAATGCGAAACGCACAAAGGTCTGCTTCACGATCCTACATAGTTTAAGTAGGTGTGGGCACTGTAGTTGGGTACTCGAACGAAAAGATAATTTCAATTTAAAATACCTAACTTTTGTAAACTGGCGAGTAATTAAGAATTTAATCTTAACGCCTCCAGCCAGGGCTTACAAACTAAATTTATAAACTAAGCGACTGCACGCTGAGAGCACCCCATGTGGGGTACGGACCTCGGCTCAGGGCGTCACTGATAGGGGGACAGCTATCGTTGGGGATAGGCTGGATCAAAATATTGGCATTATTATTATTGATCGGGGAATTTAAAGCTACTGGCTCAGCTGCGGCGCGGGCTGGCGCTTCAACGAGCAAGGGTCGGTCGGGACCTAGACTGTCCGAGCTCGACTGTCCAATATAGACTGTCGCCGCACTCGGTCTCTCCGCCAGTCCGAGCTGCATCCCCTCCACCAACGATCATGTCCAAGCGGTAGGGGTAACGCTTGCGTTTCCGATAATTCGTTTATCGTTTACGGATCAAATAGTTAGATGGCGCTGCCCGCTATACTTTGGCCCCATCAATCCACGGCAGGTATATATAAATAAATAAAATAAATACTAACTCTTTAGTTCCTCGTAGCCAAGATGCCACTATGAAGCTCTTGATAGATACATCTACAGGCATATAGTCTGCTATCAGATCTGGATCCGTGTATAAACTGCGCATGATACCTGAAATCAATTATTATTATTATTTTCTTTAATGGATTGTGGTTAAGAAATAATAGCCGCACAGGGCGTTCGATCAGGTTAAGCTACGCTTGCCACAGTTGGTCCGTGAATGGGTGACCATCTTCATATGCCAAGACCCTTCCGTGCCTCGGAAAGCACGTTAAGCTGTTGGTCCCGGCTGTCATTCGTGGATCTTTGACAGTCGTTACGGGTCGTCAGAAGCACGAAATTTTGACATCCAGTCTTACATATTACCCAGTAACTGGGTTGTGGAGCTGCATGTAAAATATTGGTATTTAGCTGTATCCGCTAGGCTAGCAAAATGCTAGACAGATAATGATACTCGTACGTTAATGGACTGAATGAACTCAAAACAAATGGATGGAACAAACCTTTTGCACAAGCCACCAGCAAGCCAGCTGGACCGTTGAAGTTCTCTATCCACCCTGGAACTGGCTCTTCTACGCTTGATATCACTGAAAATAATGAAGGAATTGCATTAGTCACGTTAAGTTAATAGGTTTTTTTTTTTTGGGTGGGAAATCATCAAATAACTTCGTGTCAGACTTTTACTGACTAAAACCCACCCGTGTTCCCTCAGTTGCCTGTGTGCCAGGGGCCGCGGTATCTCTTTCGAACAACCCGCACCAAGTTAATAGGGTGCCGTTTTACTCTTTGGGTACGGAAACCTAAAAACGTATGTTTAAATAACCATACCATAACCATAATCGGCCTATTATGTTCCCACTGCTGGGACACAGGCCTCCTCTCGGTGAGAGGGAGTGGGCCGTAATCTACCACGCTGGCCCAGTGCGGGTTGGTAGATGTCACGTTTCCTCACGATGTTTTCCTTCACCGTTTTTGAGAGCAGTGGTGATGAAATAGTTTACACAAAGTAAAGCCATCTTGCCTGGGTTCGACCCACCACTCGAAAGTCGAGGCCGATACCACTAGACGGTGGTCTAGGAGCAGTGGTGACTGCTCTTCCTTCTTACTATTTTTTATTAATGACTACAAAAAGGAGGAGGTTATCAATTCGTCGGAATAATTTTTTTATGTATGTTCCCCGATTACTCGAAGATGGTTGGACCGATTTGGTTTTTTTTTTTGTTTGAAAGAGCATACTTCCCAGGTGGTCCCATGATCATCAAGTCAGGATCTGATGATGGGATTCTGGAGAAATAGAGAGAACTCTTCAAATTTTATAGGCACACTTGAAGCGATTGGGGTATTTTTTGGAAGAGAACTTTCTCGGAGTGGTCCAATTTGGTGAAGATCTGATGAAGAACTTCGGAGATAGGCAACGGAACTCCTCAATAAATGATAGCAAATGGACTGGGATTTCTAAAATCTCATGTATGTCTATTGTTTACACTAGTTCATAACATAACATCACGCCGGTACGCTGTGAAGGGGTAAGCACATGTGAACCACTAAAAATTGAAAAATAAAAACTTTGTAAAAAAACCAACCGACTTCCAAAAAAACACTACAAAGTGAAAAATAACTTTAATTTCGGAAGGCGGTGGCAAAAAATTTAAATACAGTTCCAAAGACACCGCCTTCCGAAATTAATGTTATTTTTCACTTTGTAGTGTTTTTTTGGAAGTCGGTTGTTTTTTTTTAAATAACTATGTCATAAAGAAGCAGGTTTTCAATGAATGTTACCTATGGAAGGTCTGATGATAACTATGGGCAGTATTCCTTTATACTCGGCCACTACGTTCTCAGCCAGTTGCTTCGAAAATGTGTATGTATTCGGCAACTCTCCTAGATACCTGAAATGTATTATGTAAATTAATTTACCGACACACAAGCCCAAGAAATCAAGAAGAATTTCAATAATTTTGCACTCTAAGGCACTTTTTCAACCGCTGGCAAAGAAGCAACCAGCTTTAACGATTTTCTCGCTCAAGAAACGTACAAAACATTGTAGATCCCGTGTAAGTAAAAGAGATATAATAGGTCTTTACCTATGAAATTGCCGTTTTGTATGAAAAAATTTAAACGAATTTTTTTCATGTATTTTTTATTTGTATTAATCGAAGTAATCACCCATGCAATCAATGCATCTTTGCCATCGCAGTGGCAGTTTATTGATGCCCTTCTTAAAGAAATCAGCTGGACGGGAGGCAACAAATTCTTCAAAGGCATTTTGTACTGCCTCTCGGGTATTGAATTTTTTTCCCGCCAAGAAGTTATCCAAATTCTGGAAAAAGTAGTAGTCTGTAGGCGCAAGGTCTGGTGAGTAGGGCGGATGACGGAGAGCTTCCAACCCCAGTTCTTGCAACTTGGAGACCGTCTGCTGTGCAGTATGAGGTCACGCGTTGTCGTGCAGGAGCAGCGGAGACGAGCGATTGACCAATGCTGGTTGGAGATGTGCCAGCTTCTCCATCATTGTGTTCAGTTCTTCACAGTACACATCTGCAGTAATGCTCACCCCGTTTGGTAAGAAGCTGTGATGAATCACACCGGCGCTAGACCACCAAACAGTGACCATCACTTTTCTAGGGGTAAGTTTTCGTTTAGGGCATTGTTTAGGTGCTGAACCAGGATCCAACCAACTTGCTGAGCGCTTGCGGTTATCAAACAGAATCCATTTTTCATCGCAGGTAACAATGCGGTTCAAAATTCCTTCATTTGTGTGTCTGTTGAGCAGTGCAAGGCACGTCTCGACGCGTACTTCGCGCTGACGATCATTGAGTTCGTGGGGCACCCATTTGTCAAGCTTTTTTACCTTGCCAATTTGACGCAAATGGACCAATATTGTTTTGACGCTAACGTCGAAAGCTGCTGCTAATTCAGCCGTAGATTGTGTATCATCAGCTTCCACAATCGCCTTTAATTCGTCATTGTCGACCAAAGTCTTCGGACGACCGCGAGGTTCATTTTTCAGGTCGAAATTTCCAGAACGGAAGCGAGCAAACCAATAACAGGTGGTGCGTTGGTTTGTAGTGTTAGCTCCGTAAACGTCGTTGATGTTGCGTGCCGCTTGTGCCGCGTTGCTGCCACGACGGTACTCATATTCCATAATTACTCGAATTTTTAACGTATCCATGATGACGAAAAAGATTGAAATGCGATGAAAATGTAACACTAATCAATAAACAAATGACTACTTTTGGAAAAAAAAATCCATGTTTTTAAAATAAAATTAATTTGAAATTAGAATTCTTACCCAAACAAAAATTATTTTGATTTGAAATGGCCAGTACTGCAAAACGGCAATTTCATAGGTAAAGACCTAATATTATAATATTAATAGTTGACCGCTGACTGTTGACCACCGGTTGACACCCCCAGAGATTACTCTTTTTTCGCAGCAGCAAAAGCTATCAAAAAGAGTACCCGCTCAGCGACTGTCGCTTGGTATACGCATACCAGTGAGTAATGGCTTGTTGCCGCCGGTCACTCGCTGCTCGTTGCTCACCACCTCGTTTTTAACTGACTTCAAAAAAAGGAGGCGGTTCTGAATTTGTTTTGTTTTTTTTTTTTTAATGTAGGTAACCTTAGAACTCCATCATTTATAAACCGATTCGAAAAAATCTTCTTTGAAGACCAAAGAAGATTTTTTCGAAAAAAAAAAATCCAAATCCAAAAAAACCCAAATCAAAATCAAAAAATCAAAAACCGCGCAAAATCTGCGACCGCTCGGTAAGACACCGAGCGGTCGCAGACAAATTTGGTCTAATTCTGATTATTGGTTTTTTAATTTGCTTCAAAAATACGTATATTTTCCACTGAGATGTAAGTGATGTTACAATAATAATCTGTCACTGTTATTTACATATCTAGTGAAGGTAAACGAATGTCTTTGGGGTAGGTACCTAACCAAAAAGTGAAAAAAAAACTACCGACTTCCGAAAAAAAATCACTATAAACTGAAAAATACCTTTAATTTCGGAAGTCGGTGCAAGATATCTCCTTTTCTATATTTCTCTATGCAGGGTGCCCAGTAATTAATGGATAACCTTGAAATGATTAATGGTAGAACCCATGACCATGTGGCCAGGTGGCCATTCAGAAAAACACATTTTTATTTGTATTTAATCTATAAAAAAATATTTTTAAAAAATATAAACGACTTCCGAAAAATAACTTTAATATCAGAAGGCGGTGGCAAAAAATTAAAATACATATCCAAAGACACAAACAAAAAAAACAACCGACTCCGAAAACACACTACAATGTGTTTTCGGAGTCGGTTGTTTTTTTTCTTTAATTTTTTTTTACAGAAAATAAAAAAACTTTTTTCTGAATGGCCATTAGTTCTACCATGCACCATTTCAAGGTTATCCATTAAATGCCGGATACCCTGTATCACACAGTCCATCCAACGTGCCTTTAGTTCATACTTAAAACTTGCGCTAACTAGCTATTAATCACCTAGACATGAGCACTTAAACTTCGTTAGTATTATAGAGGTTCTGGTTTTAAGAAGCAATTATTACTTACTTAGGAGTCAGCACCTTCAAAGCATGAGGATCAATACTCTCGCAGACCTGCAAGGTGTCTCTCCAGTCAGCATGAGGGGGATACAGGACCTCCTCTATAGGATCTCTGTTCGTGTTGGAGTAAGATGTTGAGACGTGGATGAAGACCTGAGATTAGAAGACCTTAAGAATAAGAGGCAGGTATTTTGAAGCTACGTATGGTATTCCGAAATACCGCTCACCGAAAGGACGGTTTTCCGATAACACTCTACTCCGACGGTTAGTTGAACGGAAAAATAATTGGCCGATGAAACGTTTCGCCGAAAATATTATTTATCGACGGTTGGTAGTCCGAATGAATCCTTCGCCGATGTAACGGTTCACCGAAAACACTCTTCAACGACGATTGGTTAAACGAATGAATCTTTCGCCGATAGCATTCAGTTTACGCTACCTATTATACTAAATGACGCATAATGCACTCAAATGGTTAAATAGTTAGGTTAGGTTAGGTTAAAACTGTGACCACCTACGCACGAGCCGAGCGAGCGAAGCGAGCGGTGCCGCGACAGCGGCCGGCGAGTGCCAGAAACGACTAGATTGTATAGAAAAAAATATGGAAAAAAGTGATTATTTTTAGGAGGATGCTATCGGCGAAAGATTCATTCGTTTAACCAATCGTCGTTGAAGAGTGTTTTCGGTGAACCGTTTCATCGCCGAAGGATTCATTCGGACTACCAACCGTCGATAAATAATATTTTCGGCGAAACGTTTCATCGGCCAATTATTTTTTCGTTCAACTAACCGTCGGAGTAGAGTGTTATCGGAAAACCGTCCTTTCGGTGAGCGGTATTTCGGAATACCATACGTAGCTCGGTATTTTGTGTCAATTCCAATATCCAGTAATGGTTCCTTAATTTTACCAATCGTAGGGAGATGACGATTGGTAATGTTGTGGCGGCATCTACAACGCCGCATGCGAACTACGCAAAAATCGTACAGCGTCCTTCGCGTTCAATATAACAATGCATTCAGGATATTGATGGGGTTGCCCCACTTCTGTAGTGCCTCAGGGATGTTTGCTGAAGCTCGAGTCGACTGTTTTTATACAACGATGAGAAAACGATGCGCCTCCCTGGTGCGCCGCGTGCGGGCCAGCCCCAACCTTATTTTGCGCTGTATGGCAAACAGACTAGATTGTTTATATGTGGGTCGCTGCTGCAAGCTTTCCAACTCGGTTGTACGCGTGTGGCAGTGATTCACATGTATTCATGGTTTTAGGTTAAGTGATTAGAATAGGAATACTAACATAGGGGTAAGGAATATTGTTACTAACACATTTGAGTCATGTTACTTGTTGAATAAAGATATTATTATTATATTTCCTTTATTCAATTATATACACATATAAATTTTATTTTTAAATATTAGTATACAAATATAAAAACATTTAAAAATATAAAAAATAGTAGCCCACCGGTATCGGGAACAAGGTCCAAGCTACCGGCGGTCAGGGCTCCAGAGAGAGGAACCTCCTAACAATGCGAGCCGTGTCCCGTGTTATTGTTATTATTATTACACTGACGACACGCAAAATCCTACATCGCGCAAGCAGTGGCTACCGTGCAACAAGCATATATGTATGTCGCAGCCATCTGGTTAAATTAGCCAGCTAATTGAACACCTAAGCAGCTGAAGAACAACTAGCAAAGTCATTGAGCGCAATTAACGTTTAACCAGATGGCTGAATGTCGTGTAGTCATTTAGTTAAATTGAATATTGATGAATTTGTGATGTTTGGTCAGGGTGATTATGAGTTCACAAATTAAGTACCTACGACTACTTTTGACTAATACCTACCACTAAGTAACTAGTAATAGTGAATTGTTTTTAAATAAATAAATAATTTCACTTAAAATCGCACACAAGAACGGAAAATAACATTCACGGTTTGCACTATTGACGCCATATTTGTTTTGGTGACTACTAGCGCCGCAGTGGAAAAAAACTGAACTAAAATTGAATCACTTGGCTGAGTCTTTGTCAGAGCTGACTTTCAATACGCCAAATTGTTAAACGTTGAATGATTCTAGTTCAATGAACTATCAGCCTAGGCATCGAATTGGATGCTGGCTTTTAATGAATGGCCTAGGCATCCAATTGGCTGGCTAATTTAACCAGATGGCTGCGATATGTATACGACTTCCCGACATCAATCGTAAAACAGTTACCCACCAGACACAACACCCGTCTGGTCGGAGGATCCTCCCTTTTCTATAGAGGATAAGTTATCCTTGCATTCAATTGCTCACATCTCGATAATGTTAAGGGGGCGTCCATTAATTACGTGAGTAAATTTTGGCAATTTTTCGACCCCCACCCCCGCCCTTGTGAGATGTCGTGAGATTTGGCTCGACCCTCCCCCCCTCCCCATAATCTCACGTGAGATATTTCAAATACGTGGTTTTAGTGTAAAAACGTTAATCTGTGCTTATTTGCGTTGGATTTATGCGCTGCATTTGGCTGGCTTGGCTGGCTGGTGGTGGTTATACCATCGAGGGGCTACTGTGCTACTTTGTGGCGTTCGCATAACTGCGATAAATATTATTTTGTAGGATTTTGCCATCTGGGTGGAAAAACATGTTTCACATAATTTAACCCGGTTATCTCGTAATGTTACATTGTTTATTTGCGGGAAAAAATATAAATTACGTGATATTTACCAAGACCCCCCCTCTCCCCCACGTGAGATTGGGTGAGATTCGTCTCGACCCCCTCCCACCCCTAAACGCCTCACGTAATTAATGGACGCCCCCTAACGAAAAGATTCTGAAGTTAGAAAAATATGTTGTGTGATAACTTGTGTATTTTAGCTGTATTGCCCCCTTATAAATGAATTGTTTAAAACAATCATTGATCATCATAACAGGAGCTTAACCTCAAACTTACTATCTTATGCGTAAAATTAAATGAGGATCGTAACTTACATTTAAATTCCTGATGTCTGTAGCGAGTTCCACCATCTCTTTAGTGCCCCTAAGGTTCATTCGCACAGCATATTCTAGAGGATCGTCAAATCTGAAAAAAGTGGGTAGGTATTTTTTTTTATTTGAGAGTCATAAGCAGAGATCGGATATTCGGATGCATATTCACCTAAAGTTGAGATGTTGGCTAACATGGAATGCGATTTTGTATCGAAAAAGTCTTAATTTAGGTAAGTAATTTGTTTATTTTTTGTTTTAACTAATACAAACCACCCCTCCTCCAGTACATACACATATTTGTATCGGGTTAAACATTAATTTTAAATTAATACGCATCTGAATAGTTATGCAATCCAATAATCCCGGGGTTTTTAATAAATATTACAAATAATTTATAAAGCCGCTTCCATACTTTCATAGCTTAAAATTATCTTTAATATGCATCCGAATATCCGATCTCTGGTCACAAGACATAGAGGTAGCTAAATTATTTCAAAACGAAATACATTGTGTTGAAATTATTAGATTGATGTTAAGGCCCATAGTATCCTCATCTCCCGTTTGTATGCTTAAGCACGACTGCCGCCCGCGCCCGCGCAGGGCACCTCTGAGCCTTTATCTCAAAATGGGGATATTTCTTTGATTAATTTACAATTGTGCTTCGGCGATTCTGTGGTACCTCTAACTATCTATTTTTCAGAGTATTTTTTTTCCAAATAACGAAGCCGTTTAGTAGGAGTATGGAATAGAAGCCAAAATATTGCGTGTTGGAAAATATTTTTTTACAGCAAAAGTATTAACCATACAAAAAAGTACTTCCGGCAAAATGATCTATATGAATCTATAACAAAATCATATATTTTTCAAATCTTCAAGACAAGCCGTTAATGAGCAGTACGGTTCATAAAGTGACCGTGTTACGCTACCAAACGGGACGTAGGCCCTTAAGTAAAATAATTATAAAGGATTAGCTTTAGCCACCGGCTTCGCACGCTGGAAGTTCATAAAATTATCCCCCCGGGATGAAAAGCATCCAATGTGTTAATCCAAGTTTTAAACTATCTGTGTGCCAAATTTCACCCAAATCCATTCAGCTGCTTTTGCGTGATTGAGTATCAAACATCCAAACATACAAACTTTCACATTTATAATATTAGTATTTTGCAATTTGTAGGTCAGTAACAGGTGGTATATTGAGGGTCGAGAGTTAATTTTATTTTCCAGTCAAGTTTTAGTTTTCTCTCGACCCCCAAAGTAGTATATTATATCGCACCTTTAGAAGTATAGAGACCTAATGCGAAATTAGCGGCAACCAAAATAGGTCTCTATAATTCTAATAATTCTAAATAATTTTGCTTGCGGCTAATTTCGCATTAGGTCTCTATACTTCTAAAGGTGCGATATATTATATATTATAGTACCTTACTGTATATTTTTATTTTATTTTAGGTACTTACCGTACTAGGGGCCAAAAGTGGACGAGGTATGCATGTTCTTTGTATGAAAATCCAATCTCAACCCCTGGAGGTCGAGTGTGAACTATGTTTAAGGGGGCCAAAAGTGGACGAGGTATGCATGTTCTTTGTATGAAAATCCAATCTCAACCCCTGGAGGTCGAGTGTGAACTATGTTTAAGGGTTGAGAGGCAACAAATGAACAATTGCAGAGGTATTTTCATAGCGAATAGCGTAGAGTCATCTAAACTCCTATTTTCCTTGAGAATGTCTATATTAAAAGTAAGTATATATTTTAGTTGATATGTATGCTTGTAGGTGTATTATAAGTTTATAACCTATTCATGTACCAATCTTATTTATTATTAATTATGACATAATTTGTATAGTTTTTTTTCAATAATTGTTTCTCTCAACCTAAGCACCTGCCATCTAATCTCTTAACCACCCTCGGTTGACTGGTAGAGAATGCCTAACACACTATGTAACTAGCATATATCCTGAAGATTATCATATATTTTTCTGATTTTGTTTACTGCAGTGGATCATCATTTTTTAGGCATTATAAAACTTGCATTTAGCTCCTCTAAGCCCCTTAAGTCCGCCTTTGTACCTTTTTGTGTGCGAGAAGTTTAAATAAATAATTCAACGAGCAAATCTTTTTTTAGGGGTCGCGGGTTCGATAGTGGACTAAACGTTACAACGTGACACTGGCCTGCAAATTGCTTTATATTATCAGCGAATTGGTTTTAATTTTTGGAGTGAATCATGACGATGACCACAGATAGGAAGAAAGTAATACTTACCTAACACTAGCGGCTACGTGGAATACGATGTTCACACGATTCACAATCAGAGCTCGGTCTTCTTCAGATAGTCCTGAAAACATTTACAGGAATAAAAAGATACGTCTCAGGTTGCACAAGTTGGGAGATAATTGTCTCTCAATTGATTGTTGTAGTATCAAGATGAGTACAGATCGCGACACGTAAGTTGAACCAAAATGTCGTATTTTGTTTCAACTTACGTGCCGCGATCTGTAATTTATTTCCAAACTTCAGAAAGAAAGAAAGAAATTGTATTTGCTCGAACATGTGTTTACCATACAGAATTAAAATATTACATGCATGCAAAATCTTAAAATAAAGAGTGACTCACGACATGTCTGCCATTTCTCATGGCGTGCAAATATCTAAGGTACAATTATTATTATTTATTATTTTTATATCAATGATTTATAACTTTTACATTTATCAGTTAAACAAAATTATATAGTATTCAATCATTTACATTATCCAAGTATTAATTTTCCATCCATTAAGTATTACAGATTATAATTATTATATTCAGTACACGTTACATCACATTCTTTTCCCGTGCGAGGCAACGAGTGCATGCGCTCCTTACCCTAAGTTGTTTGTTTTGATTTTGGTTCAACTTACGTGCCGCAATCTATAAAAGGGCAACACGTGGGCAGAGTCAAGTAAGGGAAGTGACTGCAAGACAAAGCAGTCTTGTGAGGCCAACAAACGAATGCAAACTTTCACTTCTCCTACGCGAAACTGTCGGTTTGCCCGAACTTAAATAGTATATTTTATATCAAGGGACTAAACGAAGCCATAATATATCAGAGGTGGTTTGACTCCCGAGCGTGCGAGGGAGTCAATGAAACCGAGGGTATATTCAATTGGCGTTTAGTCTCGAGGTGCAAACTGTACTTTTCACTTTGAGTGCGAGAAAAATAGTCAATTTAACATTTAATAAATACTACTTAATAAAATAAAAATCACAATATCTATTGCGTCTTTTGCTCTTTGCTCGACGTCAAACTCTTCACCAAGGAACATATATACCACAATTACTGTCACTGGACATTCTTAATAAATTTATTTAAAACCGTACCTATAAAACCGAACAAATTTACACTCCACAAAAATTCTGAAATTTTCGCGGTCAGTTTTTTCTTCTAAACCAGTCACCGATTAACAATTTAAATCACATGGCGCCACCTTGGCAAAAACCATGGAACTAAAACTCTCAACATTTTCGCAATTAAGGTGGTCCACACTCCACAGATAATAGTATATTTACTGGCTGTTTGAGTTTTTATATATCACATGTAGGAAATTAAAAAAACGAATTACTTTTACTCCCTAGAGACTAAAGTGGTTACTTTAGTCCCGCTTCGTAGGGCTATATTGGCGTACTTTTAGAGCATGAGAAGTGAAAAAATAGTTTGTGAACGTTATTAGTATTGTACTGTGTTAATTATTCTCAAAATTAAATACGTTTATTGATTTGCTGTATCATCGTGTTTGATTGAAAACCTGCACTATGGATTCCGTACCACCGAATCGAGATGATGACGGTGCTATCACTCAGCCATCGCTGAGATCGTCAACTATATATTTCTTACTACTTTATAGGAATCAATATTTTATTCGCTCCCATTCGGCTTTTCTACTATTCCAGAAACAATTGAATGCAATTTATGTATGACCTGCACCTTTACTGCGTAACAAACTATCAATCAGAATCTGATTAACTTTGATATTTCCAATACTATGCTTCATATGTTCGAAAAAGCCTGCTCAAAAAGGTAAATAATGCAATTAATTTTGTTGAACTGTGAAAATGAAGCCATCCCTACTGTTAGTCTGATTCTTCGGTACAACGCTCTCACCGTGCCGAAACAGATGTATCGAGGCATGAGAAACAGAGTAAAGTCGACCAAAAGGGTGTCGTATATATGCTAGTTGCGCGGTAAACTCTGCTTGCGCGATGTAGGATTTTTGTGACGTCAAGGTGATGCGCAGTTCGCCTATGGTGGTGTAGGTGCCGCCACAAATCTATGTCAGTCAATCATGATCAATGACCATGGCAGGATGACCAGTCTTCAAATCTTATCATCATTAATACTGCTGCTTGACATTAGACATACCTAAATTTAACTTAAATTCTACTTTGAAACAAACTTACCTAAACCAATTTCGAGTACATCTCCTGCGATGACAAACACTTTTGATTGGAAGTTAGGTCTCTCCTTGCGAAGTCTGTCAAAGCACTGAAAATAAGAAAATACTAGAAATTTATGGAACTCCGAGTGCCTCGTTTGTCTAGTGATTGCAAGCACTATTGCTGAGGACACAAACCATCCTATTCCCGGACACATAAACCATCCTATAGTACTATTTGCTGACGACAGCATAGTAGTAGTTAAATGTGACGTCATAAGACATATGTCATAAGTCATTTATATCATAACAAAATAAATTATGCTGAAAATTACAATAATGAGAGATAAAATTATAATAAAATAAAATATAAAAACATTGAGTACATTCATATTTAAAACTAATTACGCGTTTAAAATATAACACCAACAAATCATTGATCAAAAAAAAAAAAAGTAAAATTCATTATAAAGCATAAAAATTAAATATACATAACAAAATGATTCTCAAATAATTTAATTGTGGTTATCGTTTATCATCTATGAACTCATCGATACTGTAATAGCCCTTCCTCAATAAATAATTATATTTTTAATTTGTTCTTGAATAAGTTAAATTTGTTCATACTTTTAAATTCTATTGGCAACTTGTTGTATAAAAAGATGGATTGAACTCTTTGGACGGATTGACTTATGAAAATGAAATAAATCAGACATTAAATACAATTATATCATGGCTCGACAAAAATAATCTTATTATTAATAATTGAGACTCAAATTATGATCCCTGACATTAATTATTTAGGGACTCAAATAGAGTCAACTACTGTCAGCAAATTCGTTGACATCATAATTGATAATAATTTGACCTGCAGGCTTAGCATGACGCTTTCTATTTCTACGAAGAATAGACAGTGCTTTTTCAATACAAGGGGTGCGGGTTGTTCGAAAGAGATACCGCGGCCCCTGGCACACAGGCAACTGAGGGAACACGGGTGGGTTTTAGTCAGTAAAAGTCTGACACGCCCTCCCGCTCCACCCAGAGCGGGAGAAGTTATTTGATGATTACCCACCCAAAAAAAAAGAAACAGTGAAATAGATACACAAAAAAACAGACTAGAGATTGCTGTTGTTATCATCTATCTAGCTTATCTTCACCTTTGAGATCTGCTCCCAGTTGTAACTGGATGCAGTCGAACATTAGTATTTTATATAGCACGACTGCCTCTGACCTCCACAACCCAGATGCTGGGTATACCCCTTAGTAAGACTAGTTGTCAGACTTTCGGGCTTCTGACGACCCGAAACGACTGACAAAGATCTACAAATGACAGAACCAGCGGTTTAGCAGGCATGGAGGGATCTCAGTATGTAAAGATGATCACCTATCTACGGGCTAGATGCGGCCAATGTAGCTTAACCTGATCGATCGAGGCGCAACGTCACCTCAAAATGACTTGCTAGAGGTCACTAATCATTATGCTGGATAACTAGACTATCATCACGACAATCTTTCGACATATCGTGATTCATTTGTTATCGACTCACAAACCTTTCGTAACATAATACAAAAGCAAACAATAGACCGAATTTGACATTTGACATCTACTACGAAACAATATATGAATATTTATATAATTTTAAACAAATTTATGTAAGTACATAGACATTAAAAAAAAGTCATTCCCCTACTTTTAAAATTTATATTGGATACATTACAAAGTGGTTTTTGGAAAATTGGTGTCCTTTGACTAAATATCTGTAGGTAGGTATGACCAGGGCTATTCTGTAATGGTTACTTGGACTTTCACTAAAGAGACCGCATACGATTTGAAAGCAAATTCATTTGTTTTTCAAGTTAAAATCTATCTTCATGAAAGTACGATTCTGGTTGCACCATGCGATGGTATTAGCGGTACTCAGTTTCAGCAGTTATTTATGATAAAAGTCGGATAGTTGCCACAGTTTTTGGTATCACTCTCTCAGTATAAAAAAGTAAAATACTTTATTTGTAAAACTGGCCGATACTTTGTTTTTTTTTATATAAGCTTCACTTGTATGTTTGTATGTTTCTAACCGACTACTTAGGCCGCGATTCTGACCCACTTTAAACGGTCAGATTTCATTTAAACTTTGTAAATTAATCGAGGACCGATGACAATTCAATAATTTAAAAAAAAAATTGAGAAAAATAGAATAAAGGAAAAAAATACTGAAAAAATCACGCTTCTGTAGTTAGCAGAACTAAAAAATAGAAAATAAATAATAGTATAAAAAACTCGCTTTAAAAACCAAACTAAAAAAGTAGAAAAT
Source organism: Antitype chi (assembly GCA_947359405.1). Taxonomy (NCBI): domain Eukaryota; kingdom Metazoa; phylum Arthropoda; class Insecta; order Lepidoptera; family Noctuidae; genus Antitype; species Antitype chi. Next base: position 8,340,787 of record OX375836.1, read on the forward strand.
AATTAAATTCAATTAAAAAGCGTGGGGTGCTTGACATTAATTGATTATAAAAATACCTCAAAAAGCACCCCACGCTTTTTAATTGAATTAAATTATTTTCTCCTTTTTTAGTTTGGTTTTTAAAGCGTGTTTTTTTAGTTTTTAAAACTATTATTTATTTATCTACAAATTTTTGAAAAGTATACAACATTAACTTTAATACTTCCAGAGCATTCGCGATTTTTGCGGACCTCTATACTTTGGGACATCTATCCCAGATAGGGGGATAGTTGCCTAGGATAGTTGCCCCGCCGAGAAACAGGCCATCTATCCCGCAAAAACTTTGATTGGATTTTGCCTTCTCATGCAATCGCTCAGAGACATGCGACACGGTCAACTTAGTGGTAGATGGAGAGTCTTTCGATAGATTAATAAAATAGCATGCGATTCATCCGTGAAACTAGAGTAATTACAATCGGGGCAACTATTCCCTTTGGGCAACTATCCTAGTTTTACCCTGGTAGTTAGGTACTACTAGAGGCACGCTATTCTTCTTTGGCTTCCATTCTCGCAGCTGTCACGTTATTCATTTACTCCCATTTCCTTCCTTTCAGTATCAGCGTGATAATCTATTCATCTGTTTTCCAGTCCGTCAACCTCTATAAATATTTATTAATATTCTATAAAAAACGAATTGTCGGCCTTAAGGGGAACCTAGTCGCGGGCTCGAACTCACTGGTGGGCCTGGCTAAAAATCACGCTGTCTCACCTGGCTTTGTGTCCGACAGAGATAGCATCAGTGATGAGCAGGTAGACGCTAGTCTACACGCACAACGTTATTGAGTGAGATGCAGGATCATTTATAGTAAAAAAATCGCGAAAAATTAAGAAAAATCTTTTGGAAGATTGGGTTTTATGAAAAAGCTAATGCATAAATTAATGACCAATAAAGTTTATTGTCCCGCTTAGTGGCAAACGACATCGCGGCAGGCCCAGACGGAGATGGCGGGATGAGCTGGACTCCTTTAATAAAGATTGGTCCTTGTCAGCTTTGGACAGAGAGAGGTGGAAAGAGAGTAGGGAGGCCTTTGCCCAGCAGTGGGACGTTAGAAGCTAAAAAAAAAAGAAAAAGTTTATTGAACTTTTCGATAATTTAACTTTGTCGGTACTGACTTGGTTTTGGAGATTTTACACGTCTTTTATTAATTAAACACGCCCAAAGTTAAGTAAAATTAGCAAGAAAAACTAATTTTTGTTGGCTCCTAACTTTTTAATGGGTTTTTATTTTAGTATTCTGTTTCCGTACAGACAATATTAATAATGATACAAAACGATATCATATTTTACTTTGGATGTGCCATGTCAGACAGTGGAGTAAAACACTCCCGAAGTTTGTATGCAAAAAATGTGGACTAGGTTCACCTTAATTCTACTGTCTCACATACGAGGTCAGTAACCTGCCTGACCCACAGCGTTCACTTCCTTACTGACTATATGGCATTAGCATTTTTGTTAGCAGGTAACTGGGTGGTGGAGGCCTGATAAGCAACCGCTTCATGTGAAATACTGTTAACCAGCTGCATCGGTTAGACTAGGTCCGTGCTTCAGAAAGCACGTAAATCCATAGGTCCTGTCATATGTAAATGATAAATGATTTTACTTCCTTAAGTAGGTTTATACAAACACTTCTACACGTAAATCATATTTTTTTAAACTAGATGAGGTCGGCGTTTCCTATCTGACTACTCTGAGAAGAAAGGCCGTCACAAACTCAGAGGTCACAGTCTCTTTTAAAGTCCAGACATAATCTTGGTTAGATCATATGAAGACCATGTGGATTGGTGTCTGAAATGGTCTTTTGAGGAAAGAACCACACAGATTAAGTGGACCTGTCCAATCAGTGCACGCATTTATCAGTAATCATGCAGCTCAACTCAGAACTTGATGAGCTCAAAGATTTGACGAACAATACAAAAGAAAAGACATTTGGGTAGGCCGCATAAATTACTCAAACTGCCAGAGATGAAACACAAAACAAAAAAAAAATGTAGATCTTTGACAGTCGTTACGGGTCATCAGAAGCCCGAAAGTCTGACAACCAGTCTAACCAAGGGGTAAAATCTGGGTTGTAGAGGTCAGATAAGCTGCCGCTTCATGTGAAATACTAGTATCTAGCTGCATCGGTTAGACTGGAAGCCAACCCTAACATAGTTGGGAAAATGTTCGGCAGATGATGATGCCTTGAGCTATTTTCATTATAGTTTACTACTAAATTTTGCCAGTGCCTTCATCTGCGTGGAGGTGGAAAATTATCCCGCGGGAACGTACTATCAGGATAAAAAGTATCCAATGTGTTAATCCAGGTTATATACCATCTGTGTGCACCATTTTTGCGTGATAAAAACATTCACATCTATAAATATAATAAAATTGTAACAGGCCGATGACTGTACATTAAAGATATTGAAGAAAAAATAGTATGGGGGGTCTTTATTAGAGCAACAGAAGCCAAAACAACGGTTTTTAGAATTTGTGTCTGTTACAGACAGACAAAAATTCTAAAAACCGTTGTGTTTGTTACCGCATCACGCAAAACCCACTGAGAGTCCGAGAGGTCTAACTTAAAAAATTGGCTATATATTATCAAAAAAAAATGATTATCTACTTGATTCTAAAGTCCACGCGTATGAAGTCGCGGGCAAAAGCTAGTTTATACATAAAATACTTACAGCAGAAGAGAACAATTGAGCTAATCTATCTTCTGATTTCACTCCCTTCTTGTTCCTCAGAAGTAGGTAGATCCTGTCAAGATCTGGGCAGGAGTAAAGCAGCTTCTCTATCAGAACTTTGCCCATAAACCCTGGAAAAAATGGAGATCGAAACTTAAAGTTTACCAAAAATCCAATAGAGGAATTCCAATGTAATAGGTATTTATTTGCTAGTTGTAGGGTAAATTCGGACAGAACGGAAACAATCTGGAGCAATTTACTGGTACTATTAAAAATAGGATCGTAACTAATACGATCATATTTAGTAGTCTATGTTTTTTTACACGCTTTATATTAGCTTCACTTGTATGTTTGTTTGTTTGTAACCAACTCCTTTGGACGCTATTTTGACCCACTTTAAACGGTCAGATTTCATTGAAATTTTGTAAACCTATCGAGGACTGATGACTATTCAATAATTTAAAAAAAATTGAGAAAAATGAAAAAAAAGGAAAAAAAAACACGTTTTTGTAGTTAGCAGAACTAAAAAATAGAAAATAAATAATAGTTTAAAAAACTAAAAAACACGCTTTAAAAACCAAACTAAAAAAGGAGAAAATAATTTAATTCAGTTAAAAAGCGTGGGGTGCTTGACATTAAGTGATTATAAAAATACCTCAATAAGCGCCCCACGCTTTTTAATTGAATTAAATTATTTTCTCCTTTTTTAGTTTTACAAAAATAATTGGCTTTTACAATGTTTTCAAATTACAGTGATAATAGGTATGGGAGGACAGTGCAGGCCAGTCAATAAGTACCAGGTACTTAGAGGAATGAAAATACAGAATAGAAAAACGTCTACAAATCTAGTCTCTAAGGCCTACAACGTTCTCTCATTCACAATATGTAAAAGAATCTACCTATATAAAATTAATCTATTTGAACCAAGTGACATGATTTCGATGACAGTCACTAATAATAGATAGTAGTAAAATGGATGTATAATGTCAAATAATGACGAGAATATGTCAGACATTGTAAAAAATAAAAAGAATAAAAATTAACATTGCAATTTGGGAGCAGTTAATAGACTTTCACACAGTTTTGCTGTTAATGAGGTACCAGGGGAGCCACATGTGCAGAAGGAACTAATGCCAAACTTCCCTGTCTTCAACGTAGTCTTTTATCTTATAATATGCTTTTTTAATAAGGACACGTTTGATGTGAGTTTTAAACTTTCCATCGCCAAGTTCTTCATTAAAACATGGAGGTGCCAAATAATACTACGTTTTCTGCATGTTTTCGCGAAACATTTGAGTCTAAACTGACTGAAGTCACTGACTGACTTAATTATTACTGAGAAATAATCGTGTTATGTACTTTGTTGTGAACCAATATTTCACTATTACTTGTTGGAAGGTATTAAATTAGTAAAAAGTAATGGTAGTTGCTAGTTGTTCTTCAGCTATTTAATTGGATGCCATTAACTGGCTAATTTAACCAGATGGCTGCAACATATACACCTGCTAGTACATACAATCATACAGTACGTAAAGAACAGGAAAGACCCATACCGATTCCTGTTGTTAGAAAGCGATAAACATATACATTTTTTTTTTAAACGTTGCGCTACACTAGGAATTTCTTCCTGTATCGTGGGTGCGTTTACAAACATAGAAACTCACAAACACAAACACCCAGACCCGGAACAATTACTTGCAGATCATACAAATACTTGTTCCGTGCGGGGATCGAACCCGCGACACGCTGCGCAGCGGTCGATCGCTCAGCCGTTACGCCCACCATGTCGTCAGTTACGTCACTAGCGTTGTGCCGCGTCACTGAATGGTACGTGAATAATAATACTACAGGCAATTAACTTGCATTTATCTTGCCAATATTGACCGCCGGTAGCGCATTTAAAGGTAATATATCATTGCTAATAGCCCTGAATTTGGAAGTTAGCGGTGTGATACCTCCGTGCTTTGGAAAGCACGTTAAGTTGGTGGTCCTACGCTTGATCTGTCTCCAGTCCTGTGAGATTGCTTGCCGTGCCATCGGACTATGAGAGTGTGAGAAGAGAGAGTCACTTGTACACTATAATATCTGCCGCTCCGAAGGCTAATCTACGTTGAGATTGGCTGCCATAGCCGAATACGTTCTGGAGGACTATACAGTGCCCAGGCAAAAACATCAAAAACCATCATGCTGTTCGCAAGTTATTCATTGACGGAAATCAATGTCTGCATAGTTATTATTGTCTCCTTGATGATAATTACCTACTAAAGATGGGCCGACTATGACTTTGGCCGACTAGTCGGCTGAATAATGGCCGACTAGCCGATTGTACTTTGGGTTGAGTTTGGGTGACGTCGGCGATGTTTAAAATGGCAAACGTACTTATTGCCAATTGTTATAGTTTCTTCTTTTTCGTTAGAATTATTAATTAATTTGACTTTAATTAAGTTCTAGATCTAAGTCTAATTAATTAATGGACCAAACGAAGGGTTCTTATTCCTTCCTATCCTACTCTAGATTGCACTAATAGTAAACTGTGAAACTGATTCTATAATAAAAAAATAATATAATCATCATCGTAATAAAAAATAATAACAGTACCTTTAATACTCCATTTGAAATAAGATTAGACATTTAACGAAACCTTTTTTACAGTCCGATCAACCGATTTTGACTTCTATTGCGTTGGTGGCATGACAAATGGCAGCTGCAGTAAACAGTTGGTATTGTAACTACTTTTTTGCTTTTAATGCCATCCTTATGCCTACGGTATAGAAGTCAGAATGAGTTGAACGGACTGTAAAAAAGGTTTGTTTAAATGTCTAATCTTATTTCAAATGGAGTAGGTATAGGTAAATTATACAATTTCATTTCAATCACTATCTTAAAAAAAAATATAAGCATATTAATACGAGTCCGACTAGTTGGCGGTATTAGCCGACTAGTCACCGACTAGTCGTCGACTTACAAAATATGGCCGACTAGTCGGTACATCACTATTGCGTGCATAACAATATTTACGCAACGTGTAACATAATTAACCCAATACCTCATATAAATACAATGAACAAAACTTTTTTTAAAGCAATGTGTTAAGTATTATAAAGAAAAACGTGTTGACTGTTAAAGCCTTGAAATAAGATTGAATTTTCTTTGACTCAATCGGCGGTAGGTATGGCAAAATGCACAATTTTTTAAAAAAATACCCGTAATAAAAGTTTCAGTACCTAGTCAATTAGGAACAAACCACTTTTAGGTCTTGCGTTTATTCTGTTACAACTTGTATAATTATTCATTGTAAGTTTCTTGAACAGTACTTTTAACCAACAAAATATGGGGTTAAAGTGTTCAGACAAATGTTCACGTTGACAATGACGTCAATAATATATTTGATTTGTAGAACTTACCAGAACCGCCAGTAATGAAAATTGTTTTTCCTGTATAAAACTCTGGTATATTTGGCACGCCACTTAAGTCTCGATCTTCCAAGAAACCCATTTTGCCACTAATTTAGTTAAAAACTAAAATGAATAAAAATTTTCAATGGAACACTACACTAAATAAAACAAAATTGGGTTCCAATTTTAAACACTGCCAGCGTCAGCTGTCAATCCCGGACTGTTTAAAAATCGAAAATGATTAAATTCCTCATTTAAATTGTTGATTTTAAATTTGTTTCAGCCACATTTTTATCAACCAATCACTAGAAAGACAATAATGTTATGCGCCTGAGTTGAAACGTCGACTTCAGTAAAATGATACCTTGATGACGACTGTAGTTTCGTTAAGGCGAATTAATTGATTTGTAATACTAGGTACGATTGCGACTCCGCCTGCTTGTCATCTTATAACGATTCACCGACTTCAAAAAAGCAGGTTTTTTATTCGTCCTGTACCTACATAATGTACCTATGACTGTTGTGGATTTTCGCAATTTACTCAAAAACAACTGATTTTTTTTTTGGATGTCATTTCTGTTTGGACCCTTTTAATGCGAAAAATATAAAGCCGGTATCCGTAGCAGATCTTTAAAAATCACGGAATACAATTTAATAATAAGATGTTCGAAAATCGCCGGATATTTTTATTTTTGTTTCTTTTTTTAAATTTGATTCAAAGAATTTCGAAGATCTTCTTGATCAGCTTAATACAATCTAGTATAGCGTACTATTACTTAGAATCTAAATAATTTTGAAGGATATTGCTAATCCATTGCTTCATATCTTCTCAAAAATTGTCTGCTCAGCAAAGTAAATAACGCAATGAATGTTGTTGAACTGTCAAAATGAAAGCCATTCCTACTGTTAGTATATGTTCGAAAAATGTGTCTGCTCAGCAACGTAAATAACGCAATGAATATTGTTGAACTGTCAAAATGAATCTGATTATGATTAATCGCGTGTTACGCAATTAGGGTGCTGATCTGTGGAGTAAATCCCCCTTCCCGTGTCTGTCTGTTTGTCTGTCTGTCTATTCGCGGTAAACTCAAAAAGTACTGAACAGATTTTCAGTCGCTGGCAAAGGCTTACGTAGCTGTGTAAGTATTAATAATCCCATCCCAAAAACATAATATTTGTACACTTTACACAAAACAAGCAACACTACTGTTTAAGGCGGTGTTTTCTTGAAAACGCTCAAAAAGATGGTTTTTTAAACCAGTGTATCTCTTTAACCGTAAATAATTTTGAGAGCAAACAAATAAATGATAATTTCAAGTCTTTTTTGCATAGAGTGATCGAACTCAAAACATACTTTAATGCATCAAAAAAATCATCAAAGTCACCTCTTAATTATCTTTAAAACCAGTTGATCCCTTCAATAACAATTATAATTTGTAAAAAATATACCATAAAATATGCCAAACTGCATCCAGTGATGGATTATTTATTATTAAATAGTTAATATCTAATTTTATTTTCATTTTTACGACAATGCTTGCTCATTTATTATTCGAATTTATTACAACAGTTTTTAACCCGTATCGGATTGCAATAAGAACTATTATCGCTCATAACGACAGTATTTAAAGTTACCAGGGCCTTAAATAAATTACGTAAACGCGTCACTCATCAAGTCATCACTTTCTGAAGTAAACAACACAAATTAAAATACAATACTTACATGCTGAGTGCTCACCCTTAAATGTTAATCAGCACTTTGTCAAAGTGCGAACTACGTTATTCATTAGCTATATTTACAAATGTGTGGAATTAGATTTGTCATCAATGACAATATAAGGTCAAAAAGAACACCTTCAAAAGATTTTCAAGCCTCGTATTTTAGAGGTTGTGGCGGTCATTCCTAGGTCTTTGACACTTTGACTGTTGAAATGGGACAGAAACCCGAAAATTTGACAATCAGTCTTACAGAAGTGTGTCGGGTTACCCAGTAACTGGGTTGTGAAGTCGCTTCGTTTAAAATACTGGTATTCAGATGCATCGTTGCTGTGGCAACGGTTGCAACTTCCGAGTTGCAGGTCGTAGCTTCTTTACTTTGTCTGAATTATTTCATCACCACTGCTCTCAAAACGGTGAAAGAAAACATTGTGAGGAACCATGTCTCAGAATCAAAAATTCGAACCACCAACCAACCCGTACTGAGCCCGTGTGGTAGATTACGGCCCAGTTCCTCACACAAAGAGGATGCCTGTGTCCCAGCAGTGGGAACTATGATTAGATGCATCTGGTTAGACTGGAAAACGACCCCAACACAGGTGGGAGGAGACTAGGCAGACGACGTTGAGTAGAGTCGGTATGTCGGTAAATCCGGTTCTTTTCCGGATAGTAACAGACTATCCGGAAAAGAACCGGATTTACCGACATAGCTTGCCGAGTAAGCAAGCTGACGTGGCAGTGGGCTGCCATATCTGACGAAGGACCGATGGCCGGTGGAACAGAACAAAAAAAAAATATTTAAAAGAGTCTCCATGGAGTTTCTCGTCTGTTCTTCTCCCTATGAACCAACTACGCTTTGGATAGGCAACTAGTTTCATGTTCTTGATCTTTCTGACTCTTTGACAATTCAAAAGCGTCTGAAATTGTTTTAATTACAATTATGCCCCGGTAAAGCACGGCCAGGCTGAGCCACGGCCCGGCAACAAGCGTTCCGTCAAGCCCCGCCGGGCCGTCCCATGGCCCGGCCCGACTTCCCGCAGTTTTTACACGCTTTATATTAGCTTCACTTGTATGTTTGTTTGTTTGTTAGTTTATTTGTTTGATTGTTTGTATGTTGTAACCGGCTCCTTTGAGCGCGATTTTGATCCACTTTAAACGGTCAGATTTCATTGAAACTTTGTAAACTTGTTGAGGACCGATGACAATTCAATAATTTAAAAAAAAATAGAAAAAAAACACGTTTTTGTAGTTAACAGAACTAAAAAATAGAAAATAAATAATAGTTTAAAAAACTGGAAAACACGCTTTAAAAACCAAACTAAAAAAGGAGAAAATAATTTAATTCAATTAAAAAGCGTGGGGTGCTTGAAATTAATTGATTACCTATAAAAATACCTCAAAAAGCACCCCACGCTTTTTAATTGAATTAAATTATTTTCTCCTTTTTTAGTTTGGTTTGTAAAGCGTGTTTTTTAGTTTTTTAAACTATTATTTTTTGCATAAGGTTTTATAGTGTCTTTGATCATTTTACTCTATGGCCAGATAGATATTCTCGTCCAACTCCATACCAAAAATATTGTCTGGCACCTAAAAAAAGAAAAAAAAATTGAAATTACGTTTCGACCTCGTTTGTGTTCGTGTTTGTGTTTTGTAAGGCATATTCATGTTATGCCCTCTAGTTTTTTAGTGTTTTTTTGTTATTTTTTGTGCATATTCGACGATAAGTGAATAGATATCCATTTAAAAGTAGTTATTACATCGTTTTAGATAATATTTGCAACAAATAGGTATGTGCATTTTGATTGTTTTGAGTGTTTCACAGTGATTTTTTTTTTTACAAAACGTTGCCCCACACTAGGAATTTCTCCTGTATTGTGGGTGCGTTTACAAACATTTAAACTCACACATACAAACAGCCAGACCTGGGACAACTACTTGTAGGTCATAAAAATATTTGTTCCGGGCGGGAATCGAACGCAGCGCAGCAGTCAATCGCTTAACCACTGCGCTAACCGTACCGTCGAATTGACGGTATCTTTAAGGTTTGTAAAGCTCTTAAACTAACCCTTTACTGCATGATTTTTTATATACGTTAGGAAAAAATATATGTGGTAAGAAACACTAAATAAATGGACACGTGTTTCAGGATTTTTATTTTTATTGAATATTTTAGAAAATTTTACAGTTTTTCACTTTGGATCACATTTGGTACATTGAGCAGAAAATTAACTTTTACACGTATTCTCTTTGGATCACATTTGGTACATTGAGCAGAAAATGAACAAAATGAAAATAAGCAAAAAAAAGCAAAAGCCTAGCTAAGCATTACCTATGTACGTATTTTTCTGTTCCTTTCTTCTTGTTTGCTTAAATGTGTTTGCATAAATGGTTAAATAAAATAAATAAATCAACTTAATATGAAGAAAAATTATGTTGTATGAAATAGTTCGAAATAATTTCTTTTATCGTTGAGGCAAAGGTTGACTTTGCATTTTCGGCACTCCACATGAGATCTACCATTGCATTCGGGGACCTTACAACGTTGTCCAGTAGACCAGACAGGCAAATGTTCTACCTTATCTAAACGAACGTCCTGAGATGGCATTACTGCTATGGGCCCTCTCATTTTTTTTTGTTGAATATATTATTTTCCATGACACTGGAAGATATTTGATAATTGTATGAATACTTCCGTAAAATCGACGTGGATCCATGTCCCAAGTTTCCTGTAAATAGATGTTCGATTAAATTAGCATAAAACCACGTAAATAACAAAATAAGAGGGTACATCACAAAATAAGCTAAACAACTTTACATTATAAAGTATCATATATAGGATATCTCAGAAATAACCACAGTTAACCTCCAAAACTTATTTATTATTCTCTTAACTTATTTTTATCAAAACTTATATCCTAAAATTAATCACAACAATAACAAATTTATTGTGTTATTTAAAACTAAACTTATTGCGGTGTCTAAAACTAAACTTATTGCGAACCAAAACTTATTTGATCTTACGACCGTTCACTGCCAACCCCCATCGAAAAGTCCTCGATGCGTACCTACCAAACCGTTCCAACCGTCACCACCCGTGTGCCCAGTGCAATAAATGAAGTCTCCCAGTTTTATTTAAAGACGTATTTCCGCCGTCAGTATGGCCAGTATAAAACTTTAAACCGTGGATCGATTTGATTAGTAAATTTTAAATCGTGTAGTTTCAGTCATATTAATGAAACCTTACACATATTAGTGCATGTTGGCACAAATAAGGTAGGTACAAAGGAAGAATAATATTTCTGCATGTTGTGCCTGTTCCGTTCAGTTAAAACCACTTAAACGTAATTATTACTTGATAAAACAATAAAAGCTTACCTTAGTCCCAATATTTAGATTACTTTCTTTCCTGGAGTATTTATTTGCAAGCACTAACATTGAGATTTGTATTTTTTACACAATTTCGAAAATGATAATCTCGCTCCGCACCGGTTTGTACCTGTTCACTGACTTTGATGAAGGATATAGTTCAAAAAACTGGCTCAAAGATGGCGGTGTTATACATAAACGAAGCTCGTTTGGGACAAATAAGATACAGTATGCATAAAATAAGAAAATCAGTTTGTAACTTAAAAATATTTAAGATAATATGGTTTGGTTCATTTATGAACCACGATGCGGTAAAGGGTAATAACCCTATTTTTCAATCGAGGTATATTTCATACGATAACTATTTTTATAGATTCTTTGAATGTTCGAGTGCACAAAACGGTCGTTGACCTCCGCGTGATATGAAGTTTGAGTTTCAATATTATGAAAATGTTAAGGGCCTAAGTCCCGTTTGGTAGCATAACACGGTCACTTTATGAACCGTACTGCTCATTAACGGCTTGTCTTGAAGATTTGAAAAATATATGATTTTGCTATAGATTCATACAGATCATTTTTCCGAAGGTACTTTTTTTGTATGGTTAATACTTTTGCTGTAAAAAAATATTTTCCAACACGCAATATTTTGGCTTCTATTCCATACTCCTACTAAACGGCTTCGTTATTTGGAAAAAAAAAATACACTGAAAAATAGATAGTTAGAGGTACCACAGAATCGCTAGAGCACAATTGTAAATTAATCAACATTTGCCAAGAAATATCCCCGTTTTGAGATAAAGGCTCAGAGGTGCCGTGCGCGGGCGCGGGCGGCAGTCGTGCTTTAGTATTCAGACGGGAGATGAGGATACTCTGGGCCTTAAGTAGGATTCCCATAAAATAACTGCTGTTAGATTACTTTTCTATTCAACAAGAAACAAGCAAAATTTCGTGCAAATTAACATAGTTATTTTATCAGAAATGACCATAACATGGGAACAAACAAAACAACCACTTGTCCGTTTTCAACATTTGTTTTCGAATACAAAATGACGTAATTTAAGTACGCCTTAGAATATATATTATGGCCTGATGATTAAAAAATCCATAACAATTTACTTCAGGTAGCTACAAGCAATAGAAACTTGAGTGGACCTTTTTTTTGTGAGCGAAGTTTAAACATTTCAACTATCAGATAACGCCGCGAGGCTCTACGGGTATTGACGTCATTAGTTAGCGGTATGTGAGCGGTAAGTTTATGTTTGAAAGCGGTGATGAATGCTCATACCTTCTCTGAAAGAGAAGATACCTTTGTCCTACGGTAATACAGTCGCGGTCGGATAATACTTATCATCATCACTTTTGGGCATAGGGCTCCCCCAAGCTCTACCACTTTGACCGGTTCTGTGCTGCCCGCATCCAGCGGATTCCTGCGGCCTTCACAAGGTCATCGGTCCACCTTGTGGGAGGCCTTCCAACTCTACGTCTTCCGGTACGCGGTCGCCACTCCAGAGCCTTTCATCCCCATCGGCCATCTTTTCTGTGAGCAATGTACCGTGCCTACTGCCACTTAAGTTTGGCAATGCTTCGGACTATGTCGGTTGCCTTGGTTCTCAATGCGGATCTTATCACTCCTGATTCGATCGTGTAGGGAAACTCCAATCTTAGTCCTCTCTATTGCCCTTTAGATGACCACGTTTCAGTGCCACAGGTCATCACTGGCAACACGCACTGGTCAAAGACGTCTTGATAATACTAATACAACCTTGCAATACCCATGACCTTTTACAGACAGACATTAACAATGAAACACCTGGCCTTTGATTTAATTACTGCAATAATTATAGAAGCAGCTAATTATTGCGTGATTGAGACGTATGATTTGTGGGTTTTATGATCTATGTATTTGTGATTCGCATTTATCATAAAATTTTGTCATATATAATGTTACCGGCCAAACCCGATTTCAGGCCAAACTAGTTTGTCCTAGGCCAAACTCGTTTATTAAGCCGGGGCACGCCGATTAAATGGGTTAGGTTAGGTTAGGTTAGCGCCCCCCCGGTGGGTTCCCGCATTGTCGTTGCGGGGGGGCTCAGTAGCCGTGGTTTTCCGCACCCACGGTGAAGCGAAGAGGAACCCGAGGAGGGGCCGCTCGTCAGGGCTTTGTCCGCTAAGCCGACGACGTAGCGGCCAACCAGTTGCGGTGCCGCGGGGCGGCATAGCAACTGGTGCTGGGGGTAGTGGGCCGCGGCGGGAGAGGAGTGGTGTATGGAGATCGCCACTTTCCTCACCTTCTGCGGTCTGGACGGAGCTGCCATCGTCAGATGGCGGACGCGGTGGGGCCGCAGGGGAGGAGGAGTGTTGGTATTGCGTAGGCTACTCTCCCTATCCCCTGCGGCCGAAAAGTGGTAGGCGGCGGAGCCACTATCCCGACCCGCCGCAGGGGGACCAAGGGTGCCATACACGGGGTCGTTTGGCACCCATGCGCTGTCTGGTGCCCGGGGTGGTCCGGCGTGCTGTGTGTTCTGGTGCGCCGGTGATGGGGGTCATTCCCCTTAGAGGAGGGTCCGGTGACGGACAGCCGCGGCGGGTTCGCGGATGGCTTTCGCGTTCCCGTGTTCCCGCCATAAGCGGCACTGGAGGACACCGTGGAGTTTTAGTGGGTTAGAGTCCCACATAACTGCGCTATCTCCCCGTGGTAGCGCAGTATGCATGAGCATTTCTCCACGATAAAAAAAAAAAAAAAAAAAAAAGGTTAGGTTAGCGCGGAAGTCACTTTTGTTCCCGTGATCTCCGGTGCAAGTGTGAGGCGGAACACCGGGGTGGTTTTAGTCAGTAAGAGTCTGACAGACCTCTCCGCCCTCCCCAGGGCGGAGGACATCCATGAGGATTTCCCCCCGTCATCAAAAAAAAAAAAAAAAGATTAGGTTAGAACTGTGACCAAAAGCGCGCGAGCCGAGCGAGCATTACTTCCAAAGGCTGTTAACGAAATGGCTAGTTAAACTAGTTGGCTGCGACATATCACGCGTAGGATAAGTCTGTTTGGCCTAGGACAAACTAGTTTGGCCTGAAATTGGGTTTGGCCGGTAACATATATACTGAATTATAATAAAAGTAAGTACCTATATAGAGTGTGAAATTAATGGAGGGAGGCCTTTGGTCAACAGTGGGATAATAAAAAAAAACATTACAACTGTATTCCCCTAGGGGCCATTCAAGTATTACGTAGGCATTACAGGGGGGCGGGGAGGTCTTTGCTTTGCTTATTTTTGATGACATGGGGGATGGAGGGTCTGGATGGTGATTACGTCAGCAGAATTTATTTATTAACTTTTGGATTTTCTACAAAATTTAGTCGATTTTGGTTTGAACACATATGGCAACCCTCTTGTCTATGAATGGCTCGAAGAAAACGATGACAATATACCAAAATCACAAGAAAGTGAGCAGACACGTTAGGTGTCTGCTACCAATGTTTACGAGAGCATGGGAGGGGGGAGTAAGAGCTTTGCTTACTTTTGCTGACGAGGGGTCAATAATTGCTAAAAAACTGCTTACGTAATACTTGAATGGCCCCCTAAGGGCCGTCCAGAGGTCTACCTATAGTACTGTGGCAACGTTAAATGTCCCAGGTACCAGGGTCTATTAATAAAACACTCTATTACTTCACGGCCATCGGTTCTTCGACAGATATGACCAGTCAGTTTGCTTAGTATGCAAGCTATTTCGGTAACTCCGGTTCTTTTGCAGATAATTTCATTTTCGATTTTATCCTTCAAAGAAACTCCGAGCATAGGTGCTCGCTCCGTAGCGCGCTGAGCGACCTTGAATTTATGGACTAACCCAACATAAGTCAGTACTGGCAGGACGAACTATTCTTCAGACATTGCGGGATTAGTGACGAGAAGACTTACGTACATGACCTATCGTTTGAATGTTTAACCATTATTCTAGCACTGAAACTGTCAAAGTTATAAGCGGTTGATTTCTTACATCTTTTCAGAAATATTGAGCTTACTTCCAGTATACCGAGCGATAAGGCGGTTTCACGTCAAAGGCAAAAATCAGTAGCTTAGTCAGTCTTGGGCACAAAGGGTGATGTGTGTTACAGGATTTAAATTTATATCTCTACTATCTTTTGCCCTAAATGTGAAAAAGCATGTAAATGATAAATGATTGAAGAACGTTTTTTGAGGAAAGAACCATGCTTATTAAATAGACCTGTCCAGTCAGTGCACGCATTTGTCAGTAATTATGCAGGTCAACACAAAACATAAAAATAAATAATAGTTTAAAAAACTAAAAAACACGCTTTAAAAACCAAACTAAAAAAGGAGAAAATAATTTAATTCAATTAAAAAGCGTGGGGTGCTTTTTGAGGTATTTTTATAATCACTTACTGTCGAGCACCCCACGCTTTTTAATTGAATTAAATTATTTTCTCCTTTTTTAGTTTGGTTTATAAAGCGTGTTTTTTAGTTTTTTTAAACTATTATTTATTTTCAATTTTTTAGTTCTGCTAACTACAAAAACATGTTTTTTTTTCTGATTTTTTTTTTAATATTGAATTGTCATCGGTCCTTGACAAGTTTACAAAGTTTCAATGAAATCTGGCCGTCTAAAGTGGGTCAAAATCGCGCTCAAAGGAGTCGGTTACATACAAACAAACAAATAAACTAACAAACAAACATACAAGTGAAGCTAATATAAAGCGTGTAAAAAGTACAACGACGCGACGAACAATATCAAAGAAAGGTAATTTTGGTAGGCCGTAAAAGGTACTCAAACTGCCAGATCATCATTAAAACTAACTGAGAAAGATATATAAAAAAATATGACCCACACAATCACAATCATGAAAATAAAAATATTATACTTCTCAAAGTAACTATTTATGTCATAGTGCAGGGGTCTTCAAACTACGGTCTGCGAGCCAAATCGGGCCCGCCATCGCTAGAGCCATCAATCCAGCCCGCGACAACTTAACACTTGTGTCATCAATCTGGCCCACGACAGCCAATGTCTTATTGTTGTTATTATTGCTGTGATAAGTTGAAGAAGAAAACACAGAATGAATTATGACGTGCGTCATCGTTTCTGTCGTTAAGTCTTAACGACAGAAACGATGACGCAGAAAACTTTACTTAAGTATCTAAGCTTAAGCATAATTAATAACTAACAAATAATTGCAATGAATCTCACTAGTCATAGTAAAACAAAAAACACTAATGAGATTTATGTAATTGTGATTTTCCACCGAAAATAGTTTGTAGTTGGGGATCAATTTTAGTTATACCAATTATTAAAAGAGATTTAAGATGCTCATCAGTTAATTTAGATCTATAAACATTGTTTGTGTACTTCATCTTGGAAAACGTTGTCTCACACAAATAAGTAGTTAGTACCAAAAACAGAAAATAACCCACGAGCAAATTTATATGCAAATTATCAAATTGTACCAGTGGAAGACTTATAAAATTCCAACAAAGATGAATTTTGATATTTATTCTTAATCATGTCACTGCACTGTAAATCAATCATTTCCATTTGGACTTCCGGAGCCAGTTTCAATGTCAGAATCAAAAGTATTTTGGAAAAGCCTAATTTCATTCGCAATGACATCAAAGTCTGAGAAACGAGTATCAAAATGTATCTTTGAAGCACTCAAAGTTTCGATTGTAAAATCTATGGGAAATTCAGACTCTGTAGTGTGGCTAAAGATTTCACATGTTTTAAAATGTGTGAAACATTTTTTACGTAATTGCGATTGAAATAGAATTATTTTCTGCCTGAAGGATTTGATTTTGGAGTATAAATCAGGGAGAAGCTGATTTTCTCCTTGCAATCTCAAATTTAATTCGTTCATATGATTTGTCCAATCGACATAGAATGCTAATTTAGCCGTTCACATAGAATATATAGAATTATTTTTCTAAATCGGCAAAATGGCGATGCTTCTCATTAAAAACCAAACTAAAAAAGGAGAAAATAATTTAATTCAATTAAAAAGCGTGGGGTGCTTTTTGAGGTATTTTTATAATCACTTACTGTCAAGCACCCCACGCTTTTTAATTGAATTAAATTATTTTCTCCTTTTTTAGTTTGGTTTATAAAGCGTGTTTTTTAGTTTTTTAAACTATTATTTATTTTCTATTTTTTAGTTCTGCTAACTACAAAAACATGTTTTTTTTTCTCATTTTTTTATTATTATTATTCATTTGTCATCAGTCCTCGACAAGTTTACAAAGTTTCAATGAAATCTGACCGTTTAAAGTATGTCAAAATCGCGCTCAAAGGAGTCGGTTACATACAAACAAACAAACAAACTAACAAACAAACATACAAGTGAAGCTAATATAAAGCCTGTAAAAAAAATCGATCTCGCGTACGGCATTGTGAAATGGTAAGTAATTTTTTCGTCACCATAAATACGATATTGAAATTTTCACAGACGCCTCCTTAACAGGTTGGGGTGTAGCCTGTGGTTCTCAAAAATCCGGTGGGCATTGGAACGCCACAGAGCGTAATAATCATATAAACTATCTATAATTGTTGGCAATTTATTTTGGCCTCAGATCATTCGCAAAAGATAGAAGAAACCGCGAAATTCTTTTACGCGTTGATAATACTACCGCTATTTCGTACGTCAACAGAATGGGGGGAGTTCAATACCAGCATTTAAACGAGGTAGCCAACAAAATTTGGAAGTGGTGTGAAGAAAGAAATATTTACATTTTCGCATCATATATTTGTTCTTCATCAAATGTAGAAGCTGATACCGAATCTAGGAAACTTAATATCGATAGATACGGAGTGGGAATTAAGATCTAGAGATTTTAAACAAATAACTTATAAATTCGGTAAGCCTAACATAGATTTATTTGCTTCTCGCATAAACACGAAGTGTTCTGTTTACGTATCATGGAAACAAGATCCTTTCGCTTACAATATCGATGCTTTCAGGTTAGATTGGTCACAATTTTTCTGTTACGCTTTTCCACCGTTTTCTTTAATTTCAATAAAGGTTATTTAAACCTTTCGATATTTGAGCTTTGTCGGTACTTGCTTGGTTTTGGAGATTTTACACTTCTTTAAATTAGCAAAAAAAACTAACTTTTTAATGGCTTTTTATTTTAGTATTCTGTTCTCGCACAGACAATATTAATAATGGGACAAAACCTTACCATGTTTAATTTTTGATGTACATTGTCGAACAGTGGAGTAATACACTCCCGCAGTTTGTATGGTGGTTTTGCCATTCACCTAGCTTACAAATATACATGCAGCTAGCACCCTCTGAATTAATTCCCACAAAAAAAATATTGGAAAACCCAGTTTCCTGCTATTATTAAAATTTGTTAAGTAGTCAGACAAAGAGTTACAGGAAAACATCAACAAAATTGAGACTTCTGGCTAAACAAGGGGCAAACCAAAATGAAAGTACAGTTACTAAATAAGGCACTGACTGTCATTGTTATTGACATATAGGTATGTACATTGTCATAAAATCAGAAACAAAAGTTATTTATTTCTGTAAGTTATTATTAAATAGTTAATATCAAATTTTATACTACGATATACAAAAAAAATACAAAAACAAAAGGACAATTAGGCGTCGAAGTATTCCTCCGCATCGCTGTCATCAGGAAACGTGCCCAGCAGACTGGCAGTATTGCCACGTTGAATGGCAATGCTAATTCTTTGGCCAAAGAACGACCCAGCCCTCTGGTCACGTAAAGTATCGACCAGCCGGCGAGAAATTTCCTTAAAGAGGAGACGTGCACTCGGGCCCCATGACCCGAGCGTTTCGACCCCAAATGGCTCAAAACTGTAGTTTTCAATCAGAAATGAAGTTATACGGCATAAATCGAGACCCCGGAATGCTACTGAGAAATATTAGACAGAGCCACCTAATTACACTTTACCTGATCTGGTAATGTCTGTCTGTGTGGTCTGGTTATGTTTGTTGTTCTCTTTCTTTTTATATATGTTTGTTGCTGCTGTGTTGTGTCTGTGTCGAATAAATGTTTTCTATTCTATTCTATTCTTTCTAATCGAACCTAGAACCTCGTGCTCAGCAGTAGACTTTGCAAACCACTAGGTCAACCGCAGCATTCGGAAAACAAAAAAACAGAATTTTACGCCAACGCAGTCATGGGCTTAGCTCAAATGTTACACGTAGTGCCAAAGTAGTTACTGTAATTACCTACCTATAGTTAATGCAATCGAAAATAGTTCGACATATATTACACTTTTATGATACTCTGAGTACAGGACAACACACAAGGAAAAAGGATAACACAAAGTCACCACCGAATTAAATTAATAAAATAATACTCTTACTGTTTAAAATGTTCTATTCGAATAACTCGATTGATAGTTCGTAACAATTGTACTCGATTAAAACTAAATTAGCCGAGTACGATCATAAAACGAACAGTGTCAATCGATAGTGAACTTTCAATACCAAGACTTAAAAGCCGAAAAAGTTTCCATTTCACTCACTCGGTCGGTTGTAGTAGGGATAGTCTTCACAGGTGGGGTTTCTTGGATGGTTCCCATCTCCAATGTCTCCCGCGAAGACCATGGCCCAGCTTTCATTTTGCGTCGCATGTTCCAATGTCTGCGTCTGCGAATGGTGTTAGCGTTGCTGAGTTTTGAGCCAACGAAAAAGGAAACTAGTTTTCAAACAATGATTGCCATCGACATGCTTAGAGAAGATAGTATCAAGTAAAAACTTTTTGGCGGTGACAAAAAATTAAAATACATAGGTAGGTATCCAAAGTCACCGACGTCCGAAATTAAAGTTATTTTTCACTTTGTAGTGTTTTTTGGAAGTCGGTTGTTTTTTTTTAACAAAGTTTTTATTTTTCTCTTTTTAGTGGTTCCCATGTGCTTACCCCTTCACAGCGTACCGGCGTGATGTTATATTATGAACTGGTGTAAATCATAGGCAGACATGAGATTTTAGCAATCCCAGTCCATTTGCTATCATTTATTGAGGGGTTCCGTTGCCTATCTCCGAAGTTCTTCATCAGATCTTCACCAAATCGAAATGGGACCACTCTGAGAAAGTACTCTTCCAATAAATGAAAACTCCTAAAAAAGCCGTATACAAACTAAAATTACATCGTCCACGTAAACAAAAATGTTCGGATCGTAAGTCTCAGCGTAATCGGTGTACATACATTTAAAAAAAAATACCAATCGAATTGAAACCACCTTCTTTTTGAAGTCGGTTAAAAAACCGCGTCTACTGACCGAAAGATTCCATGTTGCTTGCGCTTGACCTTGACCGTGTCTATCTACAAATCTTGGGCTTGCTCCAGGTTTTTGAGAGACGACTGTTCCACTGTACCAATTCACGTTGACGTTGACGTTATAATTAAAAACAATCGAGTCAGAAAATATTCAATCGAATATTTTTTTTATGAAACAATTATATACGCGCATCACTAAACAGTCATTCTAACCACATCAATATTGTATGTTTAATTATAGTTCAATCATATTTTTAGTCAATTTCCATTCCAGTTGAATAGTGATGAAGTGAGTGACAATGTTATATAGAATTATTTTTGTGTTTATATTAGGATTCGTTTTAGTAAAATCTGCTGAACAGGGTAAGTACCTACAATCTTCAATTATTTGAATACTTCTAGCAAGTTGGTTGAAACATCAACCATTTATAATTTGCGATGTATTTAACATAAAATTCTTATTTTCCTTGATGGGTGGGTGGGGCTGTCAAAGCTACTAAAATAATTGCTGAAATATTTAATTTTCGTGATTCCTGTTGTGTTGTACGAGCAAGACTTTTAAGAGCATCTTAAAGTTAAGTTAGTTGAAGAATTTGTAGGTAAGGCAGCCAATAGTTTAAGGCTAATTTGGGTGGACTTTACTACACATATTGCCAGCTGTCAAAGAACGTCGATGGCAACGCATATGCAACGCAATAGCACTGTCGAAATTTACGGCGAATTTATAGAGCATCGCCACTTATATGGTGCATTACACTACGGTGCCTATATCCTTGTGGAAAGCAATGATTATGTTACTCCGTTCAGAAATACCTATTATTCTCACTTCTGTATTATTCCCATGGCCCACTATTTACAAATCTCCTTCCACATTTGTATGGAACAGCCTGGATGACTAAAACCAACAACAAACAATACAGGGGGTCTACTAATACTGTACTGAATTCATGGTACAAGTTTTCGTCGTTTCGTTACGATGTATTCTACGGTCTATAACTCCGCAGAGTCAACAAAATATGGTACAAATTTGCTTAAACGTCTCTCACTAGTACCTAGTTCACTGTTTCGCATTACTAACTGTACTGTCCCGCAGTGCTTTTTTATATGACGAGTTTAAGCATCTAGATAATTTGAGAACACTAGTGTAGTTCTGCTACTCTTGGTAATAGGTAAAACGGGCTGTTGTTCGCAACTCCACGTCAAAGCGCGTATTTTGCGTACGGGTGGGAGAATCAGTTATTCGATCCATCCCAGCTCCTCAAGAAAGGCCAGCAATGTCTTGATGTTGCTGACAATCTCACGTAGGGTACCTGGGTTACCGAAGTATTTTTCCCTGTAGGTAATTAGCGACCACCGGCAGTTTAACGGCACATGAGCCGCTGTCTCGTCGTCCTCCATGCAGACCCTGCACAGCTAACTGTCAGTTACTCCTATGACAAAGAGATGTTTTTAAATGATCCATGGCCAGTTACAGCTGCTGTAACTGTACGCAGCTGTGGTTTAGTTAAACGGAGAACCTGTTTCCACCACCAGTTTAGCTTATTGTCCAAAGTAACCCCGAGATACTTGACTTCGTTGGCCAACTGAAGTTCTGTATTGAACAGTTTCGGTAGGCGAAAAGGGCCTAATGCTCGTTTTTGGGTGAACAATTGAACATGACTAGTTCAGTTTTGGTGGGGTTCACTTATAGTTCAAATTCCCTGAACCATCTCTCTACGATACGTAGTGCTTGCTGAGTGAGGTTACAGATCGGCCCCGCTACCTTCCCCGAAACAAGGATTGCGAGGTTGTCCGCATAACCTATTGTAAAGTAATGGATGGCGTTGAGTTTGGTGATAAGGTAATTTATCACCAGATTCCATAGAATGCCCTGCCTGGGGGCAGGCTCTGGCTAACATGGCCAGCTGCTGCTCATCCTCAAGGCGACCCATTTGTTTGCTAAGCATGTTAGTAATCCAGTCCGTTAGTACCTGTTCTACCCCATGTCTGGAGAGGGCGCTACCGGTGCTGGAGAAGTTGGTTTTTTCGAAGGGTCCTTCGATGTCTATGACAGTGTCCAGGCAAGTGCCTTTTTGTGTATCACTTCTTCTATCTGGCTGACCACATGATGAATAGCAGATTCGGTCGACTTACCTGAGCTGTATGCGTGTTGGTTCCCGTGTAGCGGTATGGTTTTGAGAGCGCCATCTCTCAGCTCCGTATCACATAGCCTTTCCAATGTTTACAATAAAAAAGAGGCTGATTGGTCTGTGGGATTTGACGTTAGTATGTCAAATCCCACCCAATCCTGGCTTTGGGATCAAAATAACTTTCACTTCCCTCCATCCCTTTGGAACGTTTCTAAAGGCCAGGCACGCTCTCATTAGAGGCGCTAGTCTAATTGCGACAGAAGCTCCCCCCTATTGCATTGCGTTCATGGGCGACCAGGTGGTATGGAAGAGGTTCACTATGGGCTGCCCCCAGGGATCGGTTCTTGGACCTTTTCTCTGGAACCTCCTGCTAGACGACATCCTGAAGCTGCCGTGGCCGGAGGGCGTTGGCGCGGTGGCTTACGCGGACATTACGGTCGTGATCAAGGCGCCAGGTCAGGCGGCGATCGAGCGGAATGCTCAATCACCGCTGGAGGCGGTGTCCGCCTGGGGGACACGGAACCGCCTCAAATTCTCTGCTGCGAAGTCGCAGACGCTCACCCTGAAGGGAAAATTTAAGCGTCCCCCAACAATTCGAATGACGGTGCCTCGATCGCGCACGTAACACAGGTGAAGCTGCTGGGCGTTGTAATAGATGATGCGGGCTCCTACGCACCATATGCTGTTTGGCCAGCCAACGGGCTGTGAACGCCTTCGGGAAGATGTCGAGAGTATATCGGCATCTTCCTGGGGCATAAGGTATCGCGCCCTAAAGGTCCTGTTTGCAGGGACCTATGTGGCAATATTGACCTAAGCTGCGGCCGTATGGTGGCGGAGTACACACAGATACGTTGTGAAGAGTACGCTACTCCATACGCAACGCCCAGCACTCATACTACTGACAAAGGCATACAGGTCGGTCAGCACCGCGGCGTTACGTGTGCTTGGCTTCCGGCTGACCTAGAGGTATGCCACGCGGGACGAGTCGCGCAGGAGTGTTCCAGAGTGGTCAGTAGGGAGCGCAAGGCGGCAATCGGGAAGGTGAGGGCGGAGGTCGTTGCTCAGTGGCAGGAGCGATAGCAATCTTCCGGTGATGGGAGATAGGTTTACACCTTCTTTCCAGACGTCACGGATCGTTTGGCAATGGGCCACAAATGGCACAGTAGGCGCAAAGATCTGGAGTCCACGGAGCAATAACTTGAGGACTAGCATGCCGGGGAAACAAACGGGGCCGCTCGAGCGCGAAGCACTGGTTGTGTGACGTAGATGCCCCCTATAGGGTGAATTGAAACTGACAGACGGACATTAAAAGAATGTAGGAGTTTTCAAAGCACACTCTGGTAGTGTCGCAGTCATGCCACTCCCAGGGTGTATCTTCAACGTGTCCGTATGCCGCAAAGCAGCAAGAAACACAGCAAAGGAAGACGGGGTTATGGTCCCAATCAGCGCCAACGTCTTCAGTTTGTTTTGGAACTTTTTCTGTTTGTTCTTGACTGTGATTATCGCCACAGCCGGACCGGCGCCTGCAGTGGTTCCTGCGGCGTTAGCTGCAGGGTGACCAGGGACAAGAGAGGTGCGAGCACTTCTCTTGAGGGTTTCATCGGCTTTCGCCTCCACTCCGTTGTTTTGGGTTTTAAATGACCTTAAGGCATACATGTTAAATAGTACAAATTGTTCATCTCTCTGGCTTTTCTGTTTTACCAACCTACGTTACAGTATTATCACATAAACCTTCCGGAATAAATGAAACCGAATAAAAAGCTTTTGTGTAGTTTAAATGATCTAACCGCTTCTCGCTTTAGAAGAAGCGAATTTGATTTATACTAAGCACCCTTATAGGAAATGCAATGCACTAGTAGAGATTGGCAACTCGAGATCTCGCGTGTTAAGTCTGGTGTCGAGATTAGCCATTCGAGATCTCGCTCAGCCATCACTCCATCAGGCGAGATCTCCTTTTCGAGATTTCGCCTACTTATTGAAAAAATGCTTTAATTCTGACACTTGATTCAAATGAAAACGAAAACTACCTACTTTGAGAGATCTTGTTATATTTTGTACCTAAATAAAAAACATTAGCCAAATCTCGAAACAAAAATATTTATTTAAGTAATAAATCTTCTGCAGTACGCACATACATAACAGGAAAAGTCAGCTTAATCCCGCTGTAAATCCATTAAATATTAAATTGAAAATGGTTTTTCAAGAAGCATAGTGTGATATGTATAAGTTTCGAAATATTTAGATTATGGAGATTTAGAGGAACGCGATTTTCTTACCACGCCATTAAATCTCGAAAAAAAGCTCGAAATGTCGCAAAATCGAGATTGCATTCCCTGTAAGTATAGATATTTTATATAAGATAGAGTGCTATAAAGAACTTTTGATGCCTGATCGATGTTCACGGGGAGTTTGTTGTGAACATTTGTGAATTTAAAGTTTTCATTGTCACAGTTTACTTGATAAAACAAGATTGCGGTGTAAGTTCCGATTTTAGCCTCACGCCAAACTATAACCTTTTATCGTTGTAGATAAAAGCAATTTTTGTTTCATAACAGGTCCACCGGAAATTACATTTAAAATCAATCAGATTAAAACGTCCACGGAAGATAAACGTGACGTTACAAAACTTAGTTGTGATCACAATGCTAATGTTATGCTACAACACACGTACACAGTTCGCGAAGGAGAAGAGTTCAAAATAATTACGAAATATAACTCCTTTATAAATCATTTCATGTAAGTATTATGACAAACACTCAACTTTCTCACCAATTAGGATATTTTACTCTGAATGAGAAAAAATCTAAAAATATATTATTGAGATAGCTTAGGAAAAATGCAGTCGGTAAATGTTCGTTTTAATTCAATTTAAAGATTTCAGTTTTTTTAATCTGTTTTTGAACACCATGAAATAGTAGCCGCCATGGTATTTCGTCATACGGCATGTCAACTGAGCAACTTTGTACTTTTATTATTTTCGTAACCAAAGTAATTTTTATTTAAATAATATTTTGCATTCTGGAACAGCAAACCAACGATAAGTAGAAAAATAAAGATTTTTTTAATTATAAACAATTGTCATACAAAATATCAGCGCATTTGTTTTTAGCAAACTGACGTCATACCCTCTTGTATATAAATAGTAGTCTATGGTCATACCCACAGAGCAATATGGCGTCTACTGCGTCCAGCGTTTTCGTCAAATTACGCGTGAAATTTGAAAATGCAATATTTAAATGCATTTTTATGGCACTAATCGATTAAATAAAAATTTCGTGTTTTTTTTTTGTGCTATAATCTAATTAAGAGACTTTTCAAAAAAAATTGTAATACCCTATTATACTGTACCAAGGAGCTCTAGAATTTTAATATTCAGGTTCCTAACTAACAAAACAACTGAATAATGTAACGAAATCTGTTGTAAGTTTTGTCAACATTAATTAAGTAAATATTTTACAAGATGTTATAATGATATAAATCTTTTACAGCTGTAGTGAGTACAATAATGGCAAAGAGTTTAATACGATCGGAACAGGCGGTGGATCTAAAAATGTGACCACTGTAAGTAATTATACTATTTATTAATTGCGCAATGCGCTGCCTATCCCTTCCGGGAATATAGATTTAATGTGTAGGTGACCCGTTGAGATGGATTGAATCTGAAACTATTAGAGATAGAAAAAAATAAGTCATAATTGCTTGTATTTTTTATAATTACATTGTAATTATATGTATTTTAGTGATATATATAATATACCTACATATTTTAGAAGTAAGTATGTATCGTATATTGTCATATTGTATGTTTATATTTAAATTACAGAATTGTTTTTAATTCACGTTGCCTATATCTCTTTTTTATCTTCTCTCCTATCGCAGGTATGCTGGAAGAGATTTCCTTAAAAATATCACCTATGTTTATTTGACCATTATTTATTTAACTATTTATGCACACACATATAAACAGACAAGAAGAAACGAACAGAAAAATACGTACATAGGTACGTACATGCTTATTTCTACAGAAATCTCTTCCAGCACACCTGCGATAGGAGAGAAGATAACAGAGATGTAGACAACGCGTGTAATAACAGTAGAAGGGAAATCATAAAATTACAAATTAAACTCTAATTTAAAAATATACACACATAATATGAGAATATACATACATACTAATATACATACATACTTCTAAAATAAATATAACTAAAATCGTTCGTATGTTTACGTTTCTTTCTTCTTGTGTATTTATATGTGTGTACATAAATGGTTAAATAAATAAAATGCATAGATCCTATGTCGTTGACGATTTCCTTAGCCGCGCAGACAGAGAAATAGAAAGAGCGAGGCCATTGCCATGCGGTGTGATTGCTGTTAGTTTTTATTAATTATTTATTCAGTCTTATGACTGTCAGCACCCAGTGTCCCTGAACTAGACAGTCAATAATATCTAAGACAGCAATAAAACAACCATTCGTATTTTTGCGGAAAATAAATAGGTTCGATTTCTAAGTTATGTGTGTATAAGGTTTTAGAAACTCTTTGAATGCTGTTTTTCTTGTCGGTAGTACCTACGTGGTTCCTTAAAATTAACTCGGATTCAGATTTTGTCGATGCTTACCCATCTCATCGGATTGCCCTGGTTAATAATATCTATAAGATTAATTTTATGCCCTGTATCAGTTTAAGGTAGACAAAACAATGGGTACTCTATGGAACTGTACGGTGTTGGCCCATCATGATAGCTCAACAATACTTCCCGTGGTCCTATACAAAGACGAAAAATATTCAGCGGCCTATTGCTTTATGAAAATTCACGTGAGACAAACAAGTATGTAAGCTAATTATCGTTTCCACTAATACGTATTATGAATATGACTGATGTTTGGTACTCACAGCCTGATTGGAGGATGTGAGTGCAATCGCGGCAACAGTTAGGAGATTAAAGTTTTAAAATAACCTATATTGCCGGTCTAAATCACAACAAGTAACCCCACAGAGTCGCCTCAGACGATCCTCGTGAACAACATGGTGCTGGAAGCAGATCGCACAGACCTGTCGGAGAAGGACGTCGACTTCACTGCCGAGTACCAATACGTAGTTGGCGATATAGTCAACGTCACTTGCATCAACTTGGAATTAGCGGCGCTGCTCAAGATGGAATATGCGATGGCAGGCACAATTAGCGGTGAGTTATGACCAGAGATCGGATATTCGGATGAATATTCACCTAAAGTTGAGATGTTGGCTAATGTGGAACGGGTTTTTGTATCGAAAAAACTTAATTTAATGTAAAAACAAAATTGTTTTAACTAACACACACCACCCCTTCTCTTACAGACTTACACATATTTGTATAGGGTACATTTTAAATAAATATGCATCTAAATAGTTATGCAATTCAAAAATAGGTAAAATCCTTCCGAGATTCCTAAATCTCGGAAGGATTTTACCTATTTTTGAATTCCGAAATTAAATAGATGAATGTCGGAGTCAATTGGTATACCGAGACATGGCCAGTTGTAAAATCTCTGAAGAGATGCCAAATCCACTAATGATGTATCCAAGTGCTGAGATGACATCGTGTAAGCCAACGGAATAAAAATACGGCCATACTTTTTTTTTAAAACATGTAATATAAAAATAGTGGCCCAGAGACATCAGGAACAGGGCCCAAGCTCCCGGTGGCGGTGGTCAGGGCTCTAGAGAGAGGAACCTCACTATGCGTGTCGTGTCCAGGAGTACTGCTTTCTGAATTAAGCCCGTTACCCAGCCGCGCAATGACACTCTCCTCAGGTGATAGTCGACACTCTCTGCTATTAGGCTATTTACTATAACAAATATCGGTACAATGATTGCAGAGTCCACGTCCCACATGTCGACAACCACCTGTGCTAAGTCGAGATATTTGATTTTGTACCTTGCTCAGCTTTTACGAGATTCTCGTCATGTCAGTGATATCAAAAATCATTACACGGTGCTCTCGTCGATCAGTCACCACAATATCAGACTTATTGGCTACAATAGTCCTGTCAGTGATGATAGATCGAGCCCTTGTATGTGTATGTAGCGTGATTCTTCTCGAGAACTGGGTCGGAGACCTGTAGGTGCTCACATTTTTATTATTGTAAATATTATCTTGTCAAGTTTTTGTTTGCATCGACGTCCTTCTAACTATGTTTGAACTGAAAATCCCGCATTTCAGTAGCTTTGGTGGTATATTGAACAAGAAGAACCTTTCGTTGTGGATTGTGGAAGCCTATGGCAGGCTGAGCTATTGTTCCGTCTTTAACATATCTGTGATAGGAGTAATCTAAATATTTCGAATTATTTCAGATAATTCTACCATGAAAGATCTAGAATCAGACAGATCGATCAGTCTTGTTGTAACACTACATTCTGGACACAACAATGGTTATATGATATGTACTCATATAGAAGCAGATGACTATACTAAAGTTATGTTGAGATTAATTATGATGACAGAATTCAGTAAGTTTATTTCGTTTTTACACCCTTTATATTAGCTTCACTTGTATGTTTGTTTGTTTGTATGTAACCGACTCCTTTGAGCGCGATTTTGACCCACTTTAAACGGTCAGATTTCATTGAAACTTTGTAAACTTGTCGAGGACCGATGTCAATTCAATAATTTAAAAAAAAATGAGAAAAAGAAACATGTTTTGTAGTTAGCAAAGCTAAAAAATTGAAAATAAATAATAGTTTAAAAAACTAAAAACACTCTTTAAAAACCAAACTAAAAAAGGAGAAAATAATTTAATTCAATTAAAAAGCGTGGGGTGCTTTTTGAAGTATTTTTATAATCAATTAATTTCAAGCACCCCACGCTTTTTAATTGAATTAAATTATTTTCTCCTTTTTTAGTTTGGTTTTTAAAGCGTGTTTTTAGTTTTTTAAACTATTTTTATTTTATTAGGTACATACAGTCACAAACAACTATATTCTAAGTGATGCTTGTTAGCCTTGGCTAGGCCCGATTTTAGCCATCGTTCTCACTTTAATACCCTCATTAGTCCCCCAAGATACAAGCCCTGCTTAGTTTGGGGGTCAACGACTAACCAAAATTGTGATGTACTAACTTACCTGTTAGCTGGATGCGGGAAGCACAGAACCGGTCGAAGTGGCGGAGCTTGGGGGAGGCCTATGTCCAGCAGTGGACGTCCTTCGGCTGAAATGAAATGAAAATGAAATGAAAACTTACCTGTTTTAACTTTTTGTTATATTACTGTCTGTCAACCATGACCTTTTCCTTTTTGAAAATATAAGATTTTGTATTATGTATTAATGTCCGTTTGGATTAAAGTTGACACACAGATAGTTTGATAGATAGACCTAGATAGGGTGCTTTTTATTCCGGTGGTACGTTCCTGTGGGATGGTTATTGAAACCACGCGGGCGGACCGGCTGGCGAAAGCTTTTATATAAATATTTTACTCATACAGGATGCTGTATCAGAAAGAAACTGATCCACTTTCTCCATGAGACCAACATCGTAACCGTGAAAAAATATCTACTGTCCCTAACTTCAATGCATTCGTATATGGTCACAAGTATGTGGGACAGCCATGGGACGGCTGATAATGTTTACGCGATTATAATGATCATATATTTAATAATGATTTTGTTTTTATAGATCATATTATAAGCATCAACATTAATGGGATGACTCTACGACCAAAATCCAAGGTTCCTGAAAACAATCATTATGTAATTGAATACAAATATCTACCTTTCCAACCCATAATAGTGGTGTGTGAAGTACAGCGAACAGACGCGATATTGAATGTGGTGGACAGATACGGTTTAAGTGATAAAGAACGCAGTTACAAAAAGACAGGTAATTAGAATACGAATAGTTGTCGGCAAATCTTTTACCGTTTAAATGTTCTGTCGACGAAATTCTCTTCAGTTATCATTCATCCGTCCTGTTCAGCTCCCAGTTTGGTTGAAATTTTTCTGACTGTCTGACTTATGACGATTTCTTTAGAAAAAAAATAAAATACGAAGAGCTTGGAGATGATGTAGACATGGAGAGGGAGCAAAGGGCTTTATCAGTCTGGGCGAATTTACTAGCCCGCAGGTTCGCTCGCTGTACCGACGCGGTGAAAGTAACTTTATTCAAAGTGTATTGCACATCTCTGTACTCAGCAAGCCTGTGGTTCAGTTATACCCAAAATGCTTACAATTCTCTGCGCATCCAGTTTAACAATGCCTACAGGGCGCTGTTACGTCTGCCGCGCTTCTGCAGTGCGTCAACAAAGTTGCTGAGTCGCGCACAGACGGCTTTGGTGCCATCTGGCGCAAAAAGTCAGCCTCACTGCTAAGCAGATTGCGTGGGAGCAGTAACAGAATCCAGAAATTAATAGGCAATAAGATAGACAGCCCACTGGTGTGGAGCCTCACACAGAGGACTAAGTCTCTCTTAGTTATTAGGTACTAACATAACATAGTTTTTAAGTTCATACTAACAATTTAAATGTAAATCTAAATGTAATGGATCAACGGTAGTCTGAATAAATATTTTATTTTATTTATTTATTTTTTATTTATTTATTTATTAACACCAACAAGTACAACATCTAACAGTTTCCCAAAACGATGTTATACAGACTTATTAAAACTATTTATATCAATAAAATACACTAACATAAAATATAACAATAAAAATAAAACAAAAAATTAAATAAAAATTACATTTCAAATAATGCCTTCTTCAATGCACCTTTGCGCTCCTGATGCAAATTTCGGCAGGTCATCGAAAATATCTTCCGTCGGCATATTATTAATAATACGAGCGGCCCTTGACAAAGGGGCAAACTTTAACAAATTTGTCCTAGCCCATGGTATATCTAACAAAGCGGGGCGGCGACGCGCCCCCACATACCCGTCCGGGACACGCAGCCGCAGCGCCTCCAGCACATCCGGGTGGTGCACCAGCCCGCGCAGCACCCTCGCCACGTGCTTCACTAATGCGATGTCCCTCCTAACTGCCAGCCTAGTGTACCCGACCATGCCCAACACAAACAGACTCGGATACATCAACGGATAGAATGGGTAAACCCCATATTGTTTTAAATATAAATACCTGGTGAATTTATTTTGTATTTTTTCAACCATTAGACTATATTTGGCTTCATGCGGATTCCATATGATGGCGCTTGTCTCGAGACGACTACGAACTAAAGCATTATAAAGTATTTTTACCACTGCTATACTTTTAAAATCCGTACATTGTCTTAATATAAAACCCAAACTCCTAAAGGATTTGCTACACAAACCTATAATATGGTTGCGAAACGTCAACTCTGCTACCATATGAACCCCAAGATCCCGCATATGCGTGACTCGCGGCATTACTGAGCCATCCATCTCATACTGATTTTGCAGCGGGCCGCGCGCGCGACTGTACGTCATCACGCAACATTTATTCACATTGAAGACCAGTTTGTTTTCCTGACTCCACTGTACCACCTTATCGAGATCCCGCTGAAGTTGCTCACAGTCCGAGGTGCTCGCTACCGAGGTAAATACTTTAAGATCATCTGCAAATAGCAAACACCTCGCACTGCTCACGACCCCAGGGAGATCATTAACCATAATTATGAATTCCAGTGGACCCAAATTAGTGCCTTGGCTTACCCCAGAAAACGTATAAAATGGTTTAGATTTATGCCCGGCGTACTCCACGTACTGCCGGCGCTCACTTAGGTAACTCGCAAAGAACTTTAGTAAATGCGGTGTAAAACCTAACGCAGCAAATTTTGTTAATAGAATGTCATTGTCCACCATATCAAAAGCCTTCCGAAAGTCGAAGTACGCAACGTCCACCTGCCCTCCAGCATCCACTACTGGCGCCAAATACGACACAAATGATAGCAAGTTACTAACCGTACCCCGACCGACTCGAAAGCCATGTTGAGCATTATGCAGCAGTGGGCTCACTTGCGTGTAAATATATTTGTGTAACACTGATTCAAAAACCTTCGCGAACGCCGACAGTACGGCCACTGGTCGATAACCACCGACGTCCGACCCTGAACCTCCCTTTGGTACCGGGATAACTCGCGTCATTTTCCATTGATCTGGGTAGCGTCCTTCTTGTAAGCACAGATTGTAAATGTGTAGCAGTGGTTTCAAAAAGACTGAGCTACAGTCCCTGACAATGAAAGGTGGTATTCCATCCGGACCCACCGACTGTTTGGGCTTGAGCCGCTGGAGTGCCGCGCGTAATTCCTTCTGACTCACGCGGTCAATGTGCACGCGCGTCGCGCTCGCTCCACCACCGGCCGCGCGCTCCGCCGCGGCTGAGTCTAACGTCGGCCGTGTCCCACTGTATACCGAGTGGAAGTAGGAAGCAAAACACTCAGCAGCCTCCTCCTCCCTCAACACTACGCCATCCTTTGTGATTTGGGGCTTATTACGTCTGGATTGCTTTGCTCGAACAAAGTTCCAGAATGATTTGGGATCATCCTTAAAATTAAGTTGTAATTTATTTTGGTAAGCTTGATACGCTGAAGTGATTTTACGTTTAACTATTGACCGGTACTGAGTAAACACTTCGTAATCACTCAGGGATGACGTTACTTTAAATAATTTATGATGTCTCCACTTTCGTTTGATATCCCTTATTAAATCTGACGTGTACCACTCTGGGTAAACTCTGGACTTGTTACTTTTACCTACTAACATTTTTTTTCTAGGAGCACACATATCAATAGTGTTATTCACAAGATTATAAAAATAAGCCAAAGCAGTACTTGAATTTTGAATCTCACATAACGAATCCCAATTAATTAATTGAAAGTTATAATATAAATAAGGCAAATTAGCTTTTGGATAACAATCACTAGTATTGTCACGTGGTGGAGTCAGCAGCGGCGGCGGCGCCTCCTTGCGCTGATCACTGGTGCTCATACTAACGATCAGCGGTGGGTGCTGCACGTCTATATCAACTAATGGTTCGTCGGCTAAATGTACCTTTAAGTTATGCGGTAATAATGTTGTCAATACTAAATCCAACGTACGATTATTAATATTAAGTATTTCATTTACCTGCCGAAATCCGCAAAAGGCATTGACATATTCAAAATAACTATTGGTCTCCAACGTCGCTGAAGGCAAATTAAAGTCCCCAATCACTAAAACTTTCTCATACTTTACACATATGTCCTCTAAAATATGAAACAAGTGCATAAATTCCTCAGCATTACATTTTGGCGGAATGTAAACAACACAACACAGAAGCAAACTATTATTGCGCAGGCGTACCGTTCCACACACCAACTCGAATAAGGCCGCGTCTATATCAACGATTGGAAGTCGCGTCAGTTGGAACCGCGCTGTAGCTGCTAACAATACTCCTCCCTGCTTACGCCCGTCCGCTCGATCACATCTTAGTACATTAAATCCTGCCGGAAATAGTTCACCATCGTGTATAGATGTGTTAAGTCCCGTTTCAGTTATAGCCACAATATCATACATTGAGGTCAATAAATTATTGCAAAAAATATTCGTCTTAGTTCTTAGGCCCCGCACATTTTGATAAAACAATTGTATGCAATTATTTGCGGTTTTCAGACGTTTCCGAGGGCTTACGGTAGTTCCGAAACCACACCCATTCACTAAATTGGGTATTCAAAGGCCAACTGTCAGCGTTGTTCAGTACAGCAAACTTAGACTCGGGCACACCCACCATGAATGACGAGTAGTCTCTTTTCGTTTTTGGAATAACTTTCTCCACCTTAATATCTTTAGAGCCACAAACTTTAGTAACATGTTCCATTATTGCGTCCTCAGATGTATCAATATGAAGAGACCACACGTGTAAAAACTTCTTTTTCTCAATCGCTTGAAATCCCAAAATTTGTGTGTTCCCGCCTTTACCGACTGCCTTGAGATCAGTCTTAGATTTTTTCTTCTTGTTTGCAACCACTTTCCATTCTTCCACATTTGTTACAACCTCCGTCTCTTTATCAACTTGATGCCGCTCATGCAGCGTAGACGCATCCTTATATTTGGCTCGCTCCTCAGCTCGCCGCGCGCGTTCCGATAAATTGTCCACCGTCGACACCGCCACCTCTGATACTATGTTCATCTCTTTCGGACGCACGCCAGTGGAGTTCTCTGTCTTGCTCTTTGCAGTTTGTGTTGTGAGAATAAAGGTCTCAACTTTTGCGCAAAGTTCTTCAATTACCTTCTTTTGTTCAAAAATGGTCGTTGAACATTTTTGAATTAGACATTGTTGTTCCTCAATTTTTTTGCTTTGAGCTTCAATTGTTGACGACTGAGCTGTTACTTTCGTTGTTAACGATACTATCTTCTTCAATAAATCGGCAAAAGCCGATTCCACGTTAAATTTGGACATTTTTACCAAAAATTTTGAATTTATAACACAGAAACACTTTACGCGTGACGCGTTCCGGGTTTTTTTATATTATAATTAATTAATAATCCTACACAACCATTAAGAGCCATCTACTACTCTGGGATTAGTCAGGATGCGATTGCCTCCACTCTCCAAACCGCAGTCAACGTGCTTGGCGCGTGGTTTAGAAAGTGAAGGATCGAAGTAAATCCGGATAAAAGTCAAGTAGTTCTCTTCTCGAAACCGCGGTGACATAGACCTGACCCCCCCCCGTTCCATCGCCATGTTTGGCAAGCTGATCCCTTGGGAGAATCGAGCAAAATACCTCAAGTTGTCACTTAAATGCAAGTTGCGGCTGTACATGGCGTGCATAAGGACCATCATGACGTATGCATGTGCAGTCTTTGCACACACGAAATGCCGATTCATCCATAGGATGCAGACCCTCCAGAACCGATTCCTCCGGCAAGCCACGCGCCCTTTGGTTCGTTTGGAACGAGATCCTCCATCTCGACCTGAAAATCCCCACTGTCATTCAGTTCATGAAACGCAACTCGAGCGTTTCTTAATAGCTAGACTAAAACTTCATCAAAACCACTTAAAAATATTGTGATTAGATTGAAGGGGCTAAAAGGATTTTTTTTAACCAATAATTCGGTACATCAGATCAACTGTAATACTAAGTTTAATATCATACAACTAAATGCATAATATTGAAGTTTGTTAGCTTTTTAACATTTTACTGATTTCTCAAAAAATAAAAACATGGAAAAGTGAGGTTTTGTTCTTCACCTCCTAATTTCTTTTTTCTGTTTTATGTTTGGCATCTCGTAATTGACTTTGAGCGGCCGTGACTACTCAACCGGACTTTCCAGAAAACTTCAACTACAGCCAGGGGCGTAATACTACTTAAACTAGGCGACTGCACGCTGAGGGCAGCCCCTGTGGGGTACGGGCCCCGGCTCAGGGTGTCACTGATAGGGGAACAGCAAATGGGGACAGGCTGGATCAAAACATTTCCATTATGATTAACAATCGGGGAATTTAACCCTACTGGTTCAGCTACGGCGCTGGCTGCCACTTCAACGAGCAAGGGACGGTCGGGGGTCTGATCGTTAACTCGGGGTCTCCGTGGGGCACGAGGACCTCGGCGGCGAGGTCGGAATGACGGTTGTTTGTGTGTGCGAGCTGTACTGGTGGCCTTATTGCGTTCTCAGAGGAGAGTAAAATGGGGTCGTCTGGGTCTGAGAGATTAAAATTTTGTTCTTTTATAGTGAGCTTTTAAAATAAATCAAGGGAGACTGATTCTTATAGGTGGAAACGTGTGTTTTTGTTCGAGATTTTCGATTTCAAGAATAGATTATTGGAAAAATAAGAGGTTTTAATAAGGTTTTTCTTATTGGCTGGCCCCAATTATTTCAACATTTTTTGCCCATAGACAAAAAAAAACGAGATTTTTTTTTAAGTGGAAATCTGAGGTTTTTTTCTCCACCTCAGTTATTATCCACTAATATCCACGTCTTAAAACACATTGCAAAGGAATTCAATGTCACACTCCTAAAAATTATGACACAATTACACAAACCGTAACTATAGCTCTTAACCGCCATAATTTGCGCGGTTAATGTTATAGCTATTCTGTGACGCATAAAATATGTAACTGCAACATGTATTTCGCTTAACAGGAGATTTGACATCTTACAAGACATTGGTTAACGTTAAAGTTAGTTAGTGCAACTCACTCGAATAGTTCAGTCGACGCGAATGTGGTAGAAATATCTGCTTATTCTGTAAAAATGATGTATGAGTGTGGTATAGCTTTACATATTTAACGACTGGGTGAGAGTATAACTGTTGTTTTTTTTTTATTACAGTTCTAATACCAGAAAAGAAGGCTATGATTTCATTTTATCTTGGACCTACGGATAACAAGAAATTACAGTGTTGGTCTGATTACACTAATGGTTTAGTTGCTGAACAAGTTGAAATGCATTTTACTGCAGGCAATTTCTTTTTTGGTAAGTAGATTGTGGAAGTCTCAGCAGTTACACCGACCTTACAATAGTGTCCTTTAACAGTTATATTACTTCTGAAGATCTGACAGCAGTAACCCAATGTGAACCATATAGAAACAAGACTAAAGATCATTGTGATTTTGACAGATCAGCAGCAACCCAACAACCTTCGACAGAGGAAAAAAAAGATCACTATAATTTTGACAGGGATACAAAATCAGGAGTATAAAAACAATAGTTTAAAAAACTAAAAAACACGCTTTAAAAACCAAACTAAATGAAGATTTGGCAAAGGGAAAACTCTTGAGTCATCAAACTAAATGTCTGAATTATTTTGTAATTTTTAGTGCGTGCTAAAAGCGTGTTTTTTAGTTTTTTAAACTATTATTTTTATTTAATACTTTTTAGTCTTCATATTATTCAAACTTAATTTACTACTTACTAATTTTAAATATTACTAGGTATTTAACGATATTTATTATTAACAAACTTAACAAAATTATGGATTTAGGTCACGTGATTATTTTTTTCGTATTCCTGACAGCAAACCCTTTCATTTGATACCCATATCATGGGGGTGGATTACAAACAGCCAGTCCGCCATCTTGGGGAAGCCGCCATATTGGATTTGTAATGACGTTTCTTAGCTAGTCATATATTGTCATCAGAACTCAGAGCGTGTGCAAAATTTCATCCTAATCGAAGACCGGGAAGTGGGTCAAATTAAGATTCCAAGATTTTCTTACATACATAGTTAGTTACAAGTGAAGCTAATAAAAGCGTGTTAAGCGCGAGCGATCACATCAATCCGATCCAGTTTGCCCCTAGCTGCCCTCTACCAGTGATGCCCTAAGCCGAGGTCCGTACCCCACAGAGGGTGCCCGTAGCGAGCAGTCGCTCTAGTTTTAAGTTTTTGAAGCCCTGGCTCGTAATCTTAGATCACTTAGATCGTAGAGACCCTTGCTCGAGCCAGCCCGCGCCGCTGAACCTGTAGCTTTAAATTCGTCCGTAAATAATAACAACTCGAATCTAGACCGGAAAAATAGAAAATAAATAATAGTTTAAAAAACTAAAAAACACGCTTTAAAAACAAAACTAAAAAAGGAGAAAATAATTTAATTCAATTAAAAAGCGTGGGGTGCTTGACATTAATTGATTATAAAAATACCTCAAAAAGCACCCCACGCTTTTTAATTGAATTAAATTATTTTCTGCTTTTTTAGTTTTGTTTTTAAAGCGTGTTTTTTAGTTTTTTAGACTATTATTTATTTTCTATTTTTTAATTCTGCTAACTACAAAAACGTGTTTTTTTTCTCAATTTTCCACGATAGCGGCAAGTCCCCTCTTTGAGGAGTGGCTTGAGAGGCGGCATGGCGTCCTCACCTTCCACCAGACGCAGGTCCTCACCGGACTCGATTGTTTCGGGAGGTTCCTGTTTCGCATAAGGCGGGAGGAAACGCCCGGGTGTTTCCATTGCAAAGATCGCCCTGAGGACACTGTGGAGCATACGGTGGAGGTCTGCCCGGCTTGGGCGGAGCACCGCCGTGTCCTCGTGGAGGCGATCGGCGGCGGCGATCTCTCGCGTCCGGCCCTGGTTCAGGCCATGGTACGGAGCGAGAGTGCATGGTTAGCCGTCACCTCCTTCTGCGAAGCAGTAATGCTCGCAAAGAGGGAGGCGGCGCACGTGAGGGAGAGGCAGTATATGCGCCCTCACGGCCGTAGTCACCGCGGGAGACGCCCTGGGCGTCGGGAGTCCCAGGCTGATTCCCGGCCACCGGAGGTGCGGGCTTGCGGACGGCGAGTAATGGGTAGCTCGCTGTCCGGTAAGGACCAAGCCCGGGTCGACGGAGCGTTGTGTTCCACGAACGCCTCAAAGAGATGTCAGCACCAACTGGTGGGGTCCGCAAGGGCCGATGCCTGCCAGGGGTGGGGGTTGTTCGAAAGAGATACCGCGGCCCCTGGCACCGAAGCAACTAAGGGAACACGGGTGGGTTTTAGTCAGTAAAAGTCTGACACGCCCTTCCGCTCCACCCAGAGCGGGATAAGTTTTATGATGATTTTTCAGCCAAAAAAAAATTAAATAGAGTCGACCAATGCTCGATGAGCACTTGGACCCAACTGTCCTACTGTTTCTATGGCTCAAACATATAGCATAAAATAAGATATATATTCTACTATTTCTATATTTGAGCCGTTTGACGTTTTCTGCACCTCCAGCAGTCGCCCCAGCACAGTCCGCTGTGCTTGGAAGACAGGGTGGTGCGGGAGTGTACACACAGATTGCATTGCACATGCATAAGTAATCACCATAAAAAAAAACTTAAATTGTAGGTACAATACCATGTCAGTTTCTAACAAAGGCTACATATTGTTATATTCAAAAATAAAAGAAAAGCTCGCGACAACCTATTCAACGTCTATTTGTACGTCATCCATGTTCACATAGCCGCCCATATCTTTTCAGATCAATATTCATTGAACATGGAATTGCCATCAAACGGTACAGTGATGCAACTTTATAATAGCGAGAAAAAGCTCCAGGTGATTTTCTATGAGTTTGAAGATAACGAGACATTGCAGTTGAAATGTGGCCCTCTTCGCTTTCCTATGCTGCCAGGACCAGTTTTATACCTACAATTTGATGATTCTGGTAAGTTATTACAATACTTGGGCGTACTCATACTCACAAAATACTGTCTATCAAAAAAGTATAAAATTAAACTATACCTGGGGCAATATTCACAGATCGTACTTAGGCTTTGCTCAGCAAAATTTGCGTTTCAAACACATATGAACACCCTTTTTTTTATCTGATAAGGTTTATATTCGAATAAAGGCTTGTTTTCATTCACAATATTTAAACATTATTCACTTAGAGTAAGATTACTATATTTCACAAGAAACTGTAAATATTGGTTGTGCCACCTTCCTAGGCTATTTCTTAGTGGTTCATAAGTTAAACCAGCTTGAGTAAACTGCCCAGCAACCCTAAATGGGTCCAGGGGCGACTGATCTGGGGAAATCCGTCGCCCTCTACTTCTTAGGACCCGAGATGGCGGCGCGTAGTGTTCCATGCGCGCATCCTTATGATGTAAGGGGGGAGTCTAACACTTCACTCCCACCCAAACTCGAGGTGGCCCGCAGAAGCGGGCCGGCTATTGCCCACGGAAGTCGCATTAGATCCCGTGATCCCCGGAGCAAGTGTGAGACGGAACACCGGGGTGGTTTTAGTCAGTAAGAGTCTGACAGACCCCTTCGCCCTCCCCAGGGCGGAGGACATCCATGAGGATTTCCCCCCGTAAAAAAAAATACTTGGGTAAACTGTAGCTAACCCTGGCTGCGGAGGCTCTCCACCACATAAAAGGGTCTTCGCTTTTTTGGAGCTGGTTTTCTATAAGCGACCTCCGTTATTATAGCTCCGTAAAAACTGAGGAGGCGGATGCAAGTTTCCATTATAGACAAGTTGCAACCCTTCCTCCCAGTATTACTATCTCGCTCTTCTGCACTTCCTCGCTCCGCTCAAACCAATAAGCATATTTTAGTCTCAAATCAATATGAGGCAGTTTTTCCTTGTTCGGCTCAAACTTGGGAGTTTATTCTCTATTGTGAGGCGGTTTGTTACTATATCTTCAAATCTTCTTCCAGTTTCAGATAGATGCAATACAGATGGTTGCAGTATTTCTAAAACATTAAACGTAACTAATCAAGCCATGGAAACAGTATGTTATTTAAAAAAGGAACTAACCGCTCCTACGAAATACAAAAAACAAGTGTTTAGAGAGATAAGAGTGATCCTCCGCAAGGGAATTCGGACTACTACTACCACTACTACCACCACCACCA
This sequence comes from Antitype chi, assembly GCA_947359405.1. Classification (NCBI taxonomy): domain Eukaryota; kingdom Metazoa; phylum Arthropoda; class Insecta; order Lepidoptera; family Noctuidae; genus Antitype; species Antitype chi. Next base: position 8,381,601 of record OX375836.1, read on the forward strand.
CCACCACCCCCACCACTCCTACTACGGGATACCGAACAGATGGCAAGTATTCAAACTTTAATACTATCGTACTTTTAGTCTAGGGCCCGCACAGAATACGTCATCATCATCATCTGCCCAACTATTTTCCCAACTGTGTTCGGGTCGGTTTCTATTTTAATCGAATGCAGCTGAATACCCGTATTTTACATAGAGCGACTGACCAACCTCCACCAGTTACTGGGGAATACGACACCCCTTACTCCCCTAAGAATACTTACTATACTTTGCTTTTATGATTTATGATCATCATCATAATAACCATAATTGGCTGCCCTGTTCCTCTCATTGCTTTGTGCCATGCTTACCTGATCTTTGCGAGCGTCAACCAGGTATTTCCCGCGATCTTCATAGATCAATGGCGCAGCCGCTTTATTAACCGCGATTAACAAAACAAGCAAGCGAACAAAATGGATGCTATCTTATGTGGTTTAATTGTTTTTAATTTATGCAGTAGTCCTCACGTCGGTGGTGATCTGTTGACGTGGAGCTGGTTTAGCGTAGTACCTACAGAGTTTCAATAGAATGCGAAGTTAGGTTATACTGCGGCGGTTTTCAAACGGCGTGGACTTGAACTGCGTCTATATATTTTTTTGTTTTGCACTTAAATAAATCAATCCATGTTTTGTTTTTCAGGTCAATGGTCTACTAACATTCTTGGATACTGTTTGTCAGCTGTGGGCGGTGCATTCTTTACAGTATTAGTGATAATATTATATTCGTCAGTAAAGAATCGTTGCTGCTGTAGAAAATCGAGTTCGCAAGAATTGCCAGCAATACCACCGACGAGACCTGACGTAAGTTATTAGTAATAATACAATAAAATAATTTCTTTAAAATGCTACTGTATACTTTTAAGAAACTGTTAACTAATGGTCGGTTTTTATTTTCAGCCAAGTACGGTGTTCTACCAGAACCTCTTATCCGTGTTTCGCCCTATAAATGAGCGAGAGGCTGCGGAGTCGGAGAACCAGTACGAGGAGATACAATAGTCAAGTGATGGCCGTCACACTGCTTAAAGACTCAACACCAACTCAACTCAAAGCAAACCATTGACACGTGAGCTGTATATCGCGACACGTAGAGCAACATCTCTGGTGTCATCAACAACGCGTCGACAACTTAGTAGTTGTCGTTGTACAGAGACATTTCCAAAAGCATGTGATAGTTCACATGCTTTTGGAAATGTCTCTGTACATGACTTGCTATAGGTAAGGTTCTCATTCGAATGGTTTACTTTGAGTCGAGTTGGTGATGAGTTGTTTGAGTGCAACGGCCATTCGTCAAACATAATGTAGGTACACACAATAATACGTTATTGGTATGTTTGACTACTTGAATTATTGTATAATCATCTCCCACGGCTTCTACTTCAAAAATCGCGTTGCGGTGAGAAACAAAAGTGGGCGACGAGGCGATTCTCTGCAGTCTGGGTCGGGTCTGGTCAGAAGAGAGAGAAATAAGGACTATTTTAAGTAATTGTATTCGAATTGTGAATCATTGAAATAGATGAATAACGCAGTGAATAGTATAAAATATGCACAATTAATCAAATTATAGGTTTGCTGTAAAAATTGTTTCGTGGGTAAATTAATTAATTAAATTAGTAGTAAGGTAATGATTATATTTTAACGAAGATTAGATTTTAGAACGAAGATTAAGTTAATCTAATTTGTGTCATTTCAAGGTATACATAAAGACAGGGTAAAAAGTTAAATAAAAAAATTTAAAAACCCCCGACCCATACAAAAACTCTAAAAAGTAAAAAAATATATAAATTATTGGCCTTTTAAGTTGTAGGTAATATTTTGATCAAGGCATTGTCAAGTCGGAGGCGACATCTTCTGCTAGACAGGCAGGGGTATCATTAGATGTGATTAGGAAAACTGCTGGCTGGTCAGATAGCTCTCTTACATTTGCCAGATTTTATGATGTACCAGTGAATGTTAATGTCCCACATGACAGCTTTATTAATGCTGTCTTTAATGCCAACTTAAGGATGTAATGTTTATTTCTTTCCTTTCAAAGATTATTATAGGTTCAATGAACATTTTTTATTTTTTATTAGTGTTATAGTTTAGTTATATGGCTAAAGGTCGGTTGATGAAAGATGTTTCATTATAACATTTATTGTTACTAATTGTATCTGATTAAGAGACAAGACGGATAGTAATAGTACTGATGTTATGTTGTTGTTACTGCTGGTATTTTCATGGCAATTTATTGTCATGAAAATACCAGTAGTCAATTGAAATTTTGTTTGGCTTTAATGATGCCCTGTTTATGTAAACCACAATGGATCATTTTGTCTTATTCTGAAATGTTGAATATCTTAAGATTATTGATGTTACATACATAAGTATACACTTACTAGTGTAGCAACAATACAGAAAAAACACTTCGCAACAATATGAAGAAATACAAAAAGAGAAGTGGCGCCATCTATAACGCCACAGGCGATTACGCAAAGATGCACGTCATAGGAATCCTAGATCGCGCAGTTAAAGTTTACCGCGCGATTGGCATAGGTACAACATCCCGACATCAACCGTCGGGCAGTTGCCCACCAGACACAACACCCGTCTGGTCGGAGGATCCTCCCTTTATCAATAGGTATGAGCGAACTTTACACCCTGTTCCTCATGCCTCTACACTAGCATACTATAGTTTGATTATGTTGGCCTCAAATAAAATTTGATTCATTTATGACTTGATATGTATCTCTTCAAAATAGTGGCCCATGTCGACTTTTACTCTAAACAGCTACTCTGTAATCAATTATATTTCAGTTCATCATGAAATGAAATTGATTAATCAGACGAACTTACCTTAAGTGAAGTCCGATTACAATTTCATGAAGGATGAACTGAAATATAATTACCCACCCAGCCCATCCTTTTTAGGATCAGTCCCTTGTCGAATGGGCCAACAGAGCAACGCTATCTCTAAAGAGTGTCAAATCAGTGTTGCCAATCCATAGAGTCTGTCTATTGAAAGCTGAGAGTGAAAAAGAGCGGCAAATTTAAAAAAAATAGGTCGTGTATCCCCAGATCAACTAGGATAAAACGTATTTGATACTTGAATATTTTTTAAAGTACAGAATATTTATTTTTGTTTATTACAGAATAATAGAAAATCATAATGCAAAAAAATGGTGTAGATAAGCGTTTATGATCTTTTTAACCAACTTCAAAAAGAAGAAGGTTATCAATTCGACATGTTTATATATTTATATTTTTTATGTATGTTCAGGCATAACTCCGTCATATAGATAGATTTGAAAAATCTTTTTTTGTTCGAAAGGGGTTTATTCCGAAATGGTCCCATTCAAATTTCATAGAAATCTGATGATAAGTTTCGGAGACAGACAACGGAACTCTTCAAAAAATGACGGCAAATCAAACGCAATTGCTGCTATCGCATAAATATGCATTGGTTTGACCCCAAAGATGATGAAATTTCGAATTGGTGTGGGGTAGGTACTATAAATAAAAAGTGCTAAACAAAAACTTTTTATGGTTGTTACAAGTCGCATAGAAATTAAAATTACACAATAATATAATGTAGGTCATATTTTGTTAATATTTATATATTTTTGTTCATATTTTGCTATCTAAATTGGAAACAGTAGGCTTGTGTGGGCGTTTTTTTCCTGGAGTGTGCCATACTTCATTATTTAATGAAACTTCTTTTTTCACACGCCACAGAGTGCTCATACTAACACCTGAAACTAAAGAAGATACAATAATGGAAATCTTTCTTGTCTGTCTGCACATCATAACTTAACTTGTGCAACTAGATCAACAAACCATCATCCAAAAGATGTCTTACACTGTGCCTTTGCCCAAAATGTATAACATACAACATTCATACAATCAGAAATTGGTAAAAACATACACTTTATGAATACTGACCAGTCATAGAAGAGATTTTTTGAAGGTATTGTGTTTCAGATTTTAATAAATCAATTTCTTGCAAGGTTTTCAATTTATCTATTGAAGTACGATTGCGCTGCAAAAGACACATGATGAATTTTACAAACATTTTATTGATGCCACGCGATTTCTCATCGCTTTATTCAATTATGATTACACATTTAAAACTGTTATATTGGTAGACCAGGTGTAATAAATATAAATCCTGTTTACATAGTATCAAAACCAATTGAATAGCTTACCAGTAATTTCCGAAATTATTGTAAACAATTGTACTTTTTCTTGAAACGCCGCCTCGCGATCTCTTTTCACTCGGTTATAATTATTTATCATAGTATATAGCAACTTTTTTGCACTGCTTCTTAAAGTTTTAGGCATTGTTTTACTTGTAATACGCCACAATATACACAAATTGTTTTCGTAAGAGGTTATATGAACAACAACAGTGACATTTGCAACAGTGTTGTCAATTTCTGAAAACATGAAAAAATCACTGTCAGCTTTCATTAGACAGACTCTAGAGAAAAAGTTTTTATTTTCTCTAAAACTGCGATGCCAAATACTAGCGAATTGGGAACTACTCTGTAATCAATTATATTTCAGTTCATCCTTCATGAAATTATAATCGGACTTCACTTAAGGTAAGTTCGTCTGATTAATCAATTATAAGCCCTTAGTCACTTTTAAGTTTAGTAATGTTGCTTACCTGCGTTTTAGCGTGGTAAACATATCAAACGAGGCTTATTTTTTTATCTCGGCATCCATAAACAGTTGAAATAAACTGCTTAGACAGAAAGATAGACATTTTTTTTTCTGATTATGGTGGCATCAAAAAACGAAAATCGTCCATAAATATGTGAGTAGCGGCATTATATAGCTTGTGGACGGCAGTTAAAGTGAGCCGTCATTCTCTGATGCTAGAAATTGACACGATTGACAGCTCAATGCAAGCTCACTTCACTTTAGTTTACACGGTGAGTTTTTTACAGAATAGCACCACAGACATATATGTGTTCCATAATTAGGCTGTAAGTCCGTAACCATACGATCTTAAAGGACCGGCTGACTGCATACCAAACTGCCATATATTAAATAAAAAAAGCAACTACTTAATTGTCAGTGCCAAGTCATAATTGTGACAATTCATACTGGATTTTCTAAACAAATATACCATTATTTTTATTTTATTTTTTCTTGATTAATTTTGTTCGCATAACCGTACGTCCACCACCAAAATGGCTAAGAAAAAGGAGGATAAAAATAAAAAAGGTGATAAAAAGAAAAAGGATAAAAAGAAAAAAGTAAGTACACAAAAACAACGTAGTCCAGCATGTAATAGTCCACTGCTAGACTGAAATTTGTCCTCACGTTCCCACTAATGGGACATAGGCTTCTTCTCTATGAGAGATAGTGAGCGTGACCCACCCATCACACGGGCACAGTGCGAGTTGGTGTATGTCACATGCCGGTTTCTTCAGGATGTTTTCCTTCACCGTTTCAAGACCATAGTGCACAATGTAATGGGCCTGCATGGGTTCCAATACTTCCAACCATGACATGCGACAAATTAGTCGGGGACATTACCACTGCCATCACTGCAATCATCTTATTAGTAAATAACGAGTCTTTAAATAGAGAATCGTAGCGTAGGACGCCCCGCAGATAAATGGACCGACGACCTGAAGCGGCTGTGACATACTGGATACTGAAAGTGGAGGAAATGGTGTTGTGGCGCAGCTTGGCAGAGGCCTATGTCCAGCAGTGGACTGCGATAGGCTAAATTGGCTGATTGATTGAAATAGAGTCTTTTTGTATGGTTAAAAATATGGCCCGATCTACAACGCCTGACGTCACTCAAATCCTACATCGCGCAATCAGAGTTTACCGCGCAACTGGTATATAAATACAACATCCCGACTTCAACGGTCGGCCCCCGACTGACCCTTGCTCGTTGAAGCGCCAGCCCGCGCCGCAGCTGAGCCAGTAGCTTTAAATTCCCCGACTAATAATAATAATGCCAATCTTTTGATCCAGCCTATCCCCAATGATAGCTGTCCCCCTATCAGTGACGCCCTGAGCCGAGGCCCGTACCCCACAGGGGGTGCTCTCAGCGTGCAGTCGCTTAGTTTGTAAGCCCTGGCTGGAGGCGTTAAGTTAACTCTTAATGGCAGCCCCAGGAAAGCCCGGCTAAGCAGTCACGGCCTCTCAAGGTCAACTGCGAGATACCCGACAAAAAAAAAATCAACGGTCGGGATCCATCTCCGATCCCGAAGACCCCATTACTCTCCTCCAAGAAAGCAAGAAAGCACCAGTACAGTTCACAAACACAGACAACCCTCATTCCAACTTCGCCGCCGAGGTCCTCGTGCCGCGCGAAGTCCCCGAATTAACAATGACACCCCCCCCATCGACCTTTGCTCGATGAAGCGCCAGCAGCACCAGCGCCGCAGCCTGAGCCTGTAGATTTAAACTCACCGTTTAATAATAATAACGATATGATCCAGCCTGTCCCAACTTGCTGCCCCCCTATGAGTGACGCCCTAAGCCGAGGCCCGTACCCCACAGGGGGTGCCCCTCAGCGTGCAGTCGCTTAGTAATTTAAGTAGTTTAACGCCGGCATTTTTCTTTCTTCAATCTGTGCATCTGTCCATTACCAACCGCGCGGACATTACCACGCGGTCTTGACAGATCTTGTGCACGGGATGGAGCGCGCGTTAATGTAGATTGTAGTAATTGTAGACGATAAACACTATTTAGTTTGATCTTGTACCTACCGCGCGGTAAGCAGTTCCGGGCGGTACCGCACGGTTATATGAATTTAGCCTTTGTCCTCTAGAGGGCTTGTAATAAGAGTCGCATGGGTCGATCGATCAGGTTAAGCTACGCTTGCCGCGGTTGGTCCGTGGATGGGTGACCATCTTTACATACCAAGACCACTCCGTGCCTCGGAAAGCACGTTAAGCCGTTGGTCTCGGCTGCCATTTGTGAATCTTTGACAGTCGTTACGGGTCGTCAGAAGCCCGAAAGTCTGAAAACCAGTCTTACCAAGGGGTAACGTGTTACCCAGTAACTGGTTTTTGGAGGTCAGATAGGCAGTCGTTCCATGTAAAATAGTGGTATTCAGTTGCATCTGGTTAGACTGGAAGCTGACCCCAACATAGTTGGGAACAGGGCTAGGCAGATTTATTGACTTATGTCCTGTAGAGGGCGCCATATTCATTTTAATTTAATGTGACGTCACATACTCACATACCCACATACCGGTCAAAATAATAACCCTCTCTTTTGTTTCACTGTAGTCGGGTAAAAGTGTTTAATAATTGATTTCTTTTGTTTTCAGGACTCGGAACCAACAGGTATATTATGACATATTTAAAATGGCATTTAACCTTTAATGAGGAAGGAAAATTGTGGTTTTATTTGGATATCACTTCTGCAGATTGCTGTTTTTGGAACGAACAGGTAGAAATCCTCACGTGAGGAAGCGTTACGTCCCCTCGATGCGATAAAGGGCCCTTTAGATGGAGAGAGTTTCTCGAGCGTTTCTTGGCGAGAAATCGTACGCTAATATCGCAAGCAATAATCGCCATAAGACTATCGTATCATAATGTTTACATACAGGCAAGAACTAAATTCTCGCCTACGATTATACGAGAGATTATATCTCGGCTAGGTGGAGCGACGATCTTCGCAGGGTGACTGGTAGCAACTAGATGACAGTTGCCAAAAATCGAGCTGAATGACTTGCAATTGGAGAGGCCTATGTCCAGCAATGGACTGCTTAGGCTGATGATCATGATGGGGATTTGTAACGGACAACGGAGTCCCACTGCTGTTGATACAGAACTTATCTCTATGCAAGGGAATGGCCTGTAATCCATCATACGGGAACAGTACGGGTTGGTGAATGTGACAATGGTATATGGTATGCGCTTATGGTACTCGTGTGTTGCAACTGAAAATCAGCGTCAGGTGGTACATCCTGTATTGTCATCTGACATTATGCTGAGCTGAGGCCCTTATGGCATTATTATCATTGTTTTTTTCTTTTGTAGCTTTAAGGCTTTTTAACCAACTTCAAAAAGAAGGAGGTTATCAATTCGACATGTTTACATATTTTTTTTTATGTATTTTCGGGCATTTCGGGATTTGCAAGTTTTTTTTTTTTTTCGTAAGGGGTTTATTCCGAAATGGTCCCATTTTAATTTCATATACCTAGATCTGATGATGAGTTTCGGAGACAGACAACGGAACTCTTCAAAAAATGACAGCAAATCAACCGCGATTGCTGCTATCGCATAAATATCAGCAGATAAATATCAACGACTTCTGACATTAAAGTTATTTGTCACTTTGTAGTGTTTTTTCGGCAGACTGTTGTTTTTTTTTGGAAAAAAAAATATTTTTCATATAGATAGATAAAACCTTTATTTAGTGCACACAAAAGACATAACACTACACACAAAAATACAATTAAATGATAACAAATAACACGAATTGAAGTAAAAAACAAGGTGCCCATTACATCTACAAAAAGAAAAACATACTTAGGTGCTTGAAATATAGTGATACTATTACATCATTCCATTTAAATTACAAGGTGCGGTGTGCGTCTCAAGGTTGCACCAAATGGGAGTCCAGCTCAGCATGTGTCAGGCAAATATACCTGACGCTGATATTCTGCTGGATCCCTTTTTTTTTTTTTTTTGAGGATGGGAAATTATCAAATAACTTCTCCCGCTCTGGGTGGAGCAGGAGGGCGTGTCAGACTTTTACTGACTAAAACCCACCCGTGTTCCCTCAGTTGCCTGTGTGCCAGGGGCGACGGTATCTCTTTCGAACAACCCGCACCGTGGAGTATTATTCCTCATTGCAATAATATACTGGTATTGTTATAAAAGGCATGTTCTACTAATGCTTATTATTTCAGAGTCCCTCCAAGAAGAGATGTTGTTAACCACGACAGACCTGGAGCCTGAACCAGAGGAGGTCCAGTTCACTGACACGTCTTACACCAGCGCCTCCTTCGAGTCTTTACCTCCTCCTCCTCCTGAAGGTGACCTCAGTATACACATCATCTATTCATATAAAAACTAGCTGTGGCTGTGGCTTTGCCCGCGTGGTGTTCGTAATATATCCCGCGGGAATTTGCGACCGGGATAAAAAGTATTAGGTATATCTGTTCATCCAGGTTATAAACAGCTATCTGTGTGCCAAATGGTTATAAACATCAACCTTTCACATTTATAATATTACTAGCTTCCGCCCGTGGCTTCGCCCGCGTGTAAGTCGGAAATTATCCCGCAGGAACGTATTACCGTGGAAAAAAAGTATCATAGTGTTAAATCTAGGTTATAATCAGAGATCGGATATTCGGATGCATATTCTCCTAAAGTTTTTGCTTTCGCTTTTGTTTCGAAAAAGTCTTAATTTAGGTAAGTAATTTGTTTATTTTTTGTTTTAACTAATACAAACCACCCCTCCTCCAGTACATATACATATTTGTATTGGGTTAAACATTAATTTTAAATTAATACACATCTGAATAGTTATGCAATCAAGAATCCCGGGGTTTTTAATAAATATTACAAATAATTTATAAAGCCGCTTCCATACTTTCATAGCTAAAAATTATCTTTAGGTAAATATGCATCCGAATATCCGATCTCTGGTTATAATCTATCTGTGAGCCAAATTTCATTCAAATCCATTCAGTAGTTTTTGCGTGAAAGAGTAACACAGTTTCAGGTTACATAAAAACTTTCAGGTTTGTAATATTAGTAAGGATATAGCTACTACCTTTTGCGAGCGGTTTCGCCTGCATGGAAGTCGAAAACTATCAGGAACGTAGTATTACCAGAATAAAAATGATCCTATGTGTTAAATCCAATAACACCACTCCGCCCACCACTGAGAAGAACGATACTAGATGCAAATTCTCCTTAGGCGAGATTATGCAAGGTCATAAATAATTGCAGCGACCAAATCGATCTTCACTTTGATGGTTTTGAAAAGTTGAAAGCCACTTTTCATAAGTATTTTCCCGATTTGTTTTAGTCATCAATATTATAATAAGTTAGTCCAAAGTGATGTATGATATTTTCAAAGTTTTAAGTACTAAGCATTATTAACTTAACTTAGTTATAAGTGATGTAACACAACTACATTAATTAGCATGTAAATTTTAGTTTGTAAGCCCTGGCTGGAGGCGTTAAGATTAACTTCTAAATGGCAGCCCCAGGAAAGCCCGGTTGAGCAGTCACGGCCTCTCAAGGCCGACTGCGAGATGCCCAACAAAAAAAAAAACTACATTAATTTATCTTACATGTTATCTTTAGCATAATACCAGTGTAAACAATTGTTGGTGAACCTAATAAATAAATAAATAACATGTTTAAAATATATTTCTTTATATTATTGGTGATGATGACGATGATCTTGAGATGAGACGGTGAAGGCCGCAGGAATCCACTGGATGCTGGAAGCACAGAATCGGTCGAAATGGCGGAGCTTGGGAGGCCTATGTCCAGCTGTGGACGTCTTTCGGCTGTAATGATGATGATGATATTGTAGCAGTATCACACTGACGTCACGTAAAATCCTGCATCGCGCAAGCAGAGTTTATCGCGCAACTAGTCCCGACATCAATCGTAGGGCAGTTACCACCAGACAGTAACTACACCCGTTTGGTCGGAGGATCCTCCCTTTACTATTGAGGATGAATGAACTTCACACCCTTTTCCTCATACCTCAATCGTATTATTGGTACCTATACAAGACGAAATATCAAATTATAAGAATAAAATAAAAACAAAAATCAAAAGTCATTTATTCAAATTAGGCTGAGAATCAGCACTTTTCGAACGTCAAAATACATAAGACAGTCCCCCAAAAACGCCCACCCGTCACCACTTCCTAATGCTTTAGCTGGGAAGGAAAAGTGGCGCAAACTCCCCAGCAGCACAGCTGTCTGTTTAGTCGGATAGACTTGATTCTATACATACATAGGCAAAGTAATTAAATAATTAGTCATACATATGTCAGCCAGCCATGCCAAGATACCAACAAATAAAATGAAAACTTAACTCGGGTACAAAGAATAAAAATAAAATAAAAATGTAAATAAAGCATAATACCAAAATAAAAGCCTCCTGGTATAAAGGGCGTGATAGCTTATATATGCAAAGTCAAAGTCAAAGTCAAAGCATTTATTTCAAATAGGCACTTAAAAGGCACTTTTGAACGTCAACATTTACATTAAAATAGAATTGATTCTAGTCGCCCCTTCCAAAATGTAGTTTCGTATGGAGAAGAATGGGCAAGAAACTCCACCATTACTCTTTTAAAATGCAATGCTGGATTATGCTCACATAGCTGTTACTGCCCGAGTTACAACTCGAGGCCACAATTAATAACATAGGATCATTGACGTAAAATAAATAAACAGGTAACAATAACAAAATCATCGTTGGCAAGACGACCAGTCACTACAAACAGCACCCGTTCACGAGCATAACGAAAATATCAGCCATTACCCCCCTCGCCATATTTGAGGGAATGAGGTAACCCGACCCCCGACGCTACCGCAAGCAGTGACATCTACGGGAGCATGACGAACTTGCTGCCAGTTGCTCAAGCAAGAATAGAATGATCAATTGTCGAGGTCGCTAGCTAAACCACATAAAGCAATACAACTCATCATAAAAATATTGTTATGAGTAGATCATGTCAATAACTAATGCTATAATATATAATAATAAAATAAAAAAATACTTAGTCAATAAAAAATAAAAATTATATGAACCCATTTAACCGGTAACTAGATTCTTGTCATTTAAATTTTGTTGATGGAATAGTAAGACTTTAAACATAGGATGGATTTTCCTTGAGCTAGAATACCAAATTCTTTAAAAAAGTCGCTCAAGGCAACTCTGGCACCTAGCTGGTAAATTGCACGAACAGCACGTTTTTGAAGGACAAAAATATTTTGAATATCAGCGGCTTTGCCCCACAGCAGAATACCGTAGGACGTAACGCTGTGAAAATAACTAAAGTAGACTAACCGAACTGTATCGACGTCAGTGTATTGTCTTACTTTTCTGACGGCGTAGGCGGCTGAACTGAGCCTTCCCGCAGTGCTTGATATGTGTGATCCCCACTGAAGTTTGGCATCTACTGTTATGCCCAGAAAAACTGCCGAGTCTATGGTTTCAAGCACCTCTATACATTTCAGTAGAAAACAAACTCTAATTTTTTTTTAAATTATATTTGATGTTTGACCCCATGGCAAAATTTGTTTATAGGTAATGATGAGAATTATGACCCCTTTTCAGGTTTTCAGTTATGTATTTACATACACATACAGAATGCTTCCCCATGACGTCAGATTTATCAATAATACGTTGCCATGAAAACCGACAGGACTAGTCGTGACTGACTGTGAATTGTGATTGAGTAACAAATAACAATCAAATAAAAAGAATTGAACAGTATTTCATTATAAATTGCTTTTCAATCGGCAGAGGGGTAAGTAAGAATTTTATGTTTATATTATGCAGGAAAGACTTGCTTAAACAAACTTGTTTTCCGTTGTAGAAATAATTTATAGGTCAATTGGAAATTGGGGTCGTATATTTTTTTTTTTGCTCGATTTTTGTGAACATCCAACTTAAGTTTTAGAAAGATTAACAAAGGTTATAAAGACGACTAATCACGCGCCAAAAAGTATGAAACAAGAAAATATTCTCATCTGAAGCCAGTCCTATGTCACTTTGCCCTAAAGTTTATGTTCGCTTGCTAATGTTAGAAAGTATTGTTTTGTTACGGTAGGTGGCATACGACGAATCATTCCACTTTGCCCCACCGAGCCGCCCAACTGGTGGGGCAAAGTGGAATGCCTCAAAATTTTGCAGTGGAATCTGCCCCACTGAATCGATTTGGTGGAGCAGATTCCACTACTCTAAAATTTTGTGGGATTATGCCCCACTAGGGTTGGCACCTTAGAATCAAAGCAGGCTTAACATGACGCTTTCTATGTCTAAATTAAATTTAAAAAGATGGAAATTATAAAAATAAAAAATAAATAAAAAAACATTTATTTCAGGCTAAACCCATATTACAAATCAAAAAAAAAAAAAAAAAACCTGCCACAGAAAACAATAAAATGTCACTAACAGAAAATTAAATAAAATTAAATCACAGAATTGGAATAAAATAATATGTCACAGAATTGAAATTTTAATATAATGTCAAATTGAACGTTCACAGAGTTAAAGTCAAAAAATATATATATGTCCAAAGTCAAAAATAAAAAAAATAAGTAGTAGAAAAACTTACGATCACTAACAAGCACGATAGGAAATAATGTAAGTATATAAGGTACAATAAGCACTGTGCACTTTTATAAAAGTCACCATTCAGCCGAGTGCGTACAGAATAGGTTTCGGTGGTAAATGGGTCAAATGAGAACTCTTTACAAAGAATATTAAAGTCCTTAATTGCTCGCACCATGTATTAGCTAGCTGTGCGTTTTCCGAATTAGCTTGTAACGAATTTCCGATACGAGAGAAGAATAAAATTATTCTCCGAAACACGGCCCTGTCTCGAACTCTTGAGACATATTGGTGATGATTCTAATGTGCACCAAGTAAACATAATTTAGGCTATTGTTATCTTTTTCCTTCACGGAAATAAATTACAGCTGTCAAATTTAGTACGACGACGCGAACTAAATTCATCGTGCTTACAATCACGCGCTATCGTGACGTAATTTAGTTTGACAGTTCTAATGCGTCACTTATCTTTTTCATTCGCGGTCTGTCAGTAAGAGATAGGAATACTCTTATACTCCATTTGAAATAAGATTAGACATTTAACGAAACCTTTTTTACAGTCCGATCAAACGATTTTGACTTCTATTGCGTTGGTGGCATGACAAATGGCAGCTGCAGTAAACAGTTGGGATTGTAACTACTTTTTTGCTTTTAATGCCATCCTTATGCCTACGTTATAGAAGTCAGAATCAGTTGAACGGACTGTAAAAAAGTTTTGTTTAAATGTCTAATCTTATTTCAAATGGAGTATAGTTTAGTTTAGGTCGTAAACAAAAGAATTGGTACCACTATCTGAACCTTATTGTTAACTCTTGTTCAACCTCAATATCTCCAAGCTTTTTGATACATATACGCATAGTTCACAGCTAATTTGCTGATAGTGTGTAACCAAATAATCCCTAGTAATATCGCTACTATCCCTAATAATATATAGATCTATACTATCTATACTTATATGTACATATTTATTTTTTAATATCTATACAGGTTGAAATTGAAAACATGCGACAAACCGTAATGGGAGATTGTACTCATCATTATGGAACAACTTTTACTAAGGGACCAAAGATGCAATCGCAAAACAAAAAACAGCTGTTCCCTACATTTTGACGAGTCATGCGAACATAAATGTAGGGAACAGATGTTTTTTTTTTCGCGATTGCATCTTTGGTCCCTTAGTAAAAGTTGTTCATAATGATGAGTACAATGTCCCATTTCGGTTTGTCGCATGTTTTCAATTTCAACCTGTATATACCTTAATATATAAAGCTGAAGAGTTTGTTTGTTTGTTTGGTTGAACGCACTAGTCTCAGAAACTATTGGTTCGAATTGAAATATTCTTTTAGTGTTGGATAGCCCATTTATCGAGGAAAGCTATAGGCTATATAAAATCTAAGACCCTTAGGAGCCGATCAAAGAGAAAAAAATCACAAATACGAAGTATACGCACGGGCAGGCGATTTGAAGCGACGGGGTGGGTCGGGGAGCAAGAAATTTGTACAGTATAAATGTGAAATTTTTTGAGTTTGTTACTCTTTCACGCAAAAACTTCAGATCGGAATTGGATGAAATTTGGCACACTGATAGTATATAGCCTGAATGAACACATAGGATACTTTTTATAATAGTACTACGTTCCCGTGAGATAATTTCCGACTTCCACGCGGGCGAAGCCGCTGGCAAGAGTAAGTACCTCTGTCTGTCTGTCTGTTACGCTTTCACGCCTAAATCGCTGAACCGATCTTCATGAAATTTGGCAAAGATATAGCCTGGAATATGGAGAATGACATAGGTTACTTTTTTATGCGATAACCGACATCCTTCCCGCGAGCAGAGCCGTGGGCAAATCCTAGCAAATAATAATAATAAGCTTTTTTTACAGAGGTCAAAGTCAAAAAGAAGAGAAGGAGGAAACTTGGGGTGAGTAACAATAATTATTTCATACAACAATAAAGTACGTATCAATAATACAAATTTCAAATAAAATGTTGGGCCCAAAATTCAGCTGCGCGATCTCTGCTAACTGTCGCAGACATAAGATCATCAAGTGCACAGATGACAGGGCATGGAGCATAAGATGGAAAGCCATGTCTGTGGGACCTATAAATGTTCCCTCTGCTGGGACACAGACATCCCCGACCGACCCTTGCTCTTTGAAGCGCCGGCCCGCGCCGCAGCTGAGCCAGTAGCTTTAAATTCCCCGATCAATAATAATGCCAATATTTTGATCCAGCCTGTCCCCAATAATCATAGCTGTCCCCCTATCAGTGACGCCCTGAGCCGAGGTCCTTACCCCACAGGGGGTGCCCTCAGCGTGCAGTCGCTTAGTTTATAAATTTTAGTTTGTAAGCCCTGGCTGGAGGCGTTAAGAGTAAATTCTTAATGGCAGCCCCAGGAAAGCCCGGTTGAGCAATCACGGCCTCTCAAGGCCAACTGCGAGATGGCCAAAAAAAAAAAAAGACAGACATCCTCTTCGAGAGGTAGCGGGCTGTAATCCTCCACGCGGGCCCAGAGTGGGTTGGAAGATGACGCATATCTTCGTTTTGTAGATTCTAGGACAGCCGGTTTCCACACGATGTTTTCCTTCACCGTTTTGAGAGCAGTGGTGATGACCCACGACCTACAACTCGTAACACGGGGCCGATACCACTGCGCCACCACTGCTCTTATTGCATCTGGCATTATTTATATATGTCACCGTATGATTGTGAACACCGTTAGTTTATAATCTATCTCGCGAGATTAAAAACTGTCGATAAATTGTGAACTGCACCATATTGCTTACCGACCGAATAGGTTAGGTTAGGTTAGAACTGCGACCAACCGCGCACGAGCAGAGCGAGCGGAGCGAACGGTGCCGCGGTAGCGGCCGGCGAGCGCTAATTCTAAGTTAGTGGTAGTTACTTGACTATTTAGTAATAGCGCAAGGTACTATCCGTTAGGATACCAATTCACAATTTGACTGACAGATTATAAACTATCGAAAAAAATTGCGTTAAATTGTAAATGGTTTTTGCAGTTCACAATTTATCGACAGTTTACTAATGGTGTCCACAAACTGCGAAGATCGCCCTGAGGACACGGTGGAGCATACGGTGGAGGTCTTCCCGGCTTGGGCGGAGCACCGCCGTGTCCTCGTGGAGGCGATCGGCGGCGGCGATCTCTAGCGTCCGGCCCTGGTCCAGGCCATGGTGCGGAGAGAGAGTGCAGGGGTAGCCGTCACCTCCATCTGCGAAGCTGTAATGCTCGCAAAGAGGGAGGCGGCGCACGTGAGGGAGAGGCAGTATATGCGCCCTCACGGCCGTAGTCGCCGCGAGAGACGCCCTGGGCATCGGGAATCCCAGGCTGATTCCCGGCCACCGTAGGCACGGGCTTGCGGACAGCGAGTAATGGGTAGCTCGCTGTCCGGTAAGAACCAAGCTCAGGTCGACGGCGTATTGTGTTCCACGCGCGCCTCAAAGAGATGTCAGCACCAACTAGTGGGGTCAGCAAGGGCCGACGCCTGCCAGGGGTGCGGGTTGTTCGAAAGAGATACCGCGGCCCCTAGCACACAGGCAACTGAGGGAACACGGATGGGTTTTAGTCAGTAAAAGTCTGACACGCCCTCCTGCTCCACTCAGAGCAGGAGAAGCTATTTGAAGACTCCCACCCAAAAAAAAAAACCGCGTCCACAATCTTACGGTGACATATACAGGTACTTTATTATACACCAAAAAATCCATACCAATAAAAAAACAATATTATGATTATTAGTCACACACAATCCATACAATGATATTTCTTCTACCGGTAACTAATTCTCAAACATTTATTTCTTTCTTAGGAACAAGATTCTTCTCTAATTTCCGCGAAACTCAGCAGCGAGGTATTCCGGTGGTCAGAGGAATCTCTGAAGCCTCCCTATGGTTTGTATTCTTACTTCTTAACCTCATTTTCATTATCATCCCAGTTTTAGGTATTAACTGTGCACTGAACACGGTGCGGCAGAGCGGCGTTTATCACACGATATACCCGCATTACGCCGACAAAATTGCTGGTACCATTTCAACATCCATTATTTATAACATCTGTGATCGGACTACCCGACTAAGCGAATCAAAGTCAAAGTCAAACTGTCCATTTCAAATGGGCCCAACAAGTAGTTTCAAATAGGCAACAAGCACTTTTGGACGTCAAAATTTTCTAAATAATATAAATTATTATAGTCCCCTCCGGAACAAGGCTAGAAGTCCATCCATGCAGGCGCGCTCATTGCCTCTCCTCTCATTTTGTGACGCATCGCCACAAAATCCTATCGCCGCCGCGGCGGTGAGCGGCGCGGCGTCGTGAAAGCTATCTTAGAGTTCAGAAAATCTTTTTTTGATATTGAGACCCATCACTGTCAAACTTCGCGAGATAATTAGTATGACCTTGTATAACTCAGGTAAAGATACAGTTCTTGGTACCCACAAATTTTTAAACGAAAACCTTTTTTATCACAGCTGACCTATTACTAGTCCAGAAAGAGGTAGAACCGGAAAAAAAGAAGAAGGGGAAGAAGGCAAAGAAGAAAGTAGTAGAGGAAGAGATACCGGATTTCGATAAGGTAAACCATGAAACTATTCCTTAGCCACCGTGCCCTTTAGCGATTTTTTATCAGGCAGAAGATTTTAAAGTCTCAGTGTAATGCCGTTCATTGAGAATCCAACATAGAACATCCCAGCGCGTCATAAAACACTCACGTCTGTTGGATTTGCAACTCTCGGCTCTAAGGGCTTGGTTCAAAATCCAATTCGTGGTAAAATATCGCCCGTGAGTTACGAGGGTTGTAGCTGGGACCAAACAATCACAATACAAATATGGACAGTATAGAAACAATCACAATACAAATATGGACAGTATAGAAACAATCACAATACAAATATGGACAGTATAGAAACTAAGGCCTGTTTGTTGATATACGTTCCGCGTCTGTGTAAGTGTGCCGTTTCAAGATTTTCTTCGTAGTTTTCCTTACTGGATAGGCTCAACTGGAGATTAGTAATAAAGGAAGAAGTGGACTGTATTAAAATAGGTGTAATACCTTAATTTACTATAAATGAAATACCCATAGTGTAGCGCTTCTGTGAGCAGTTTGGAGTGTGCACAGCGGCCGTCGCGTCAGGGTCCGGTACCCCGATACTTCACGCGTTCCGCCGTCAATCATGCGCATATACAGTGGTGGTTTTAAAATTAAGAACGCTAATTTAAAAAGAGAAGATTTTTCAAACTAACAAGTATAAACTAACATGTTTGTTTTGTATTTCTCTCGGTATCGCATAACTTTTCCATACTAGCAGTACATATATTGATACACATGATTGGCTAAAAAATAAATAGATAAACTTTATACATTCGATCAGAACCTAATATTACTACTTACTGGCTGGTCACATAATTAAGAACGCTGTACAAATAGAACACACTCTGTAGCTCTGTAGTTTTAGGTCACTATTTGTATAATTTTGGTGCTATTTAGTGTTGTAAAAGTCTTAAAAGTGATTGATTCATATGAAAACAATGAGGAAAAATAAAAGTTGTGATAAATCTACAAGGGAAGTAATAATCAAACTTTGCGAGAAGAATATTGGTCGTATAAAAAGATAGCCAACAATCTGCAATGCTCAAAAACGATGGTTTTCCACGCTGTTAAGCATTTTGCTACGTATCAAACTGCTTCAAAAGTTCCGCGTGTACCTAAACAGAGAAATTCATCTCGTTGAGATGATCGAAATATCGTTCGTTTGGCAAAACAAAATCATTTTCAAGGGTCTAATGAGCTGAGAAAAGAATATGTTGGTGAAAACAAACCCTTCAGCAATCTCGGCACGCACTATTCGAAGGCGTTTGGTAGAAGAAAATTTGCACGGAAATATAGCAAGGAAGGTGCCCATGTTGAAACGGTGCTGTAGGTATGGCAGGTGTGTGTGAAGGGTGAATAGGCGGTATGAAGAAATAAGTCCGAGTAGGTATAGATGAAGATACAAATAACAGTTTATTGCACAGACACAGGTTACAGTTCACAACACACGAGAGTTACACTTAGAAGAAGGAGTGATAGAAATGTATGGATAGCAGAAAACAGAAGGAAAGCACAGTGACAGTAAAGCTATGTTAAAACATAGCTTTACTGTCCCCCACCACCGCCGCCACCGCCGCGCCGCCGCGCTACCGCCTTACCATTTTTAGCATTACCTAAAGGTAATGCTAAAAATGGTAAGGCGGTAGCCACAAGCAAGCACAGTCTGGTCGGAGGATCCTCCCTTTTCAATAGAGTATGAGTGAACTTTATACCCTGTACCTCATACCTCTATAGTGCCATAGGCAAGTCTGGCTTGCATTTGCAAGAAGGTATGAAAACTAGACAGTTAGTCAGTGCAAAAATGTTCTTTTTTCTAACGAGACAAAAATAAACAGGGTATGTTCTGATGGAAAACGATATGAACGACGTACTCCGAATAAAGCTTTCGACCCTAAGTACACAAAAAAGACATTAAAGCATGGTGGGTAATGTGGAAAATTGAGGGTGCTTTTCTGGACATGGTTCTGGACCTGTTAAGCTGATAGAAGGAGACATGGATCAATTCCAATACAAGAATATACTGAAAGAATCAATGTTACCTTATGCTGATAAGACGTGCTTCCGGGTATTTGGACATTCCAGCACGACAATGATCCAAAGCATACTGCACGCAGTGTTAAGGAATTTGTCACATCGCAATCTGTTTCTGTCTTAGATTGGTCAACTAACAGCCCAGACCTAAACCCAATAGAGCATCTTTGGTGCGAAGTCAAGAAAAAGGTTTCAAATCGACAGTATGGCAATAGAGAGCTGGACGACGTTTTCTTTGAAGAATGGAACTCTATCTCTCTTGAGAAATATCAAAAATTTATAGAATCAATGCCTCGCCGGTGTAAAGCAGTATTTATAGACCGTGGACATACTACTAACTTTTAATTTTAGTTTAAAATATATTAAATTGCTTTTTTTCTTTACGCACTTCACATTAATGTGATTCATTTAGTTTGTTTCTCATAAAACAACTCTCGAGCAGTTTCATAAATCGTTCTTAATTATTTGTCCAGCTTCATTGCTATTTGAATTTGTTACTATGGAGAATAAATAAAAAGAAAAGTCCTGACTGACTCATCAACGCCCAGCCCAAACCCTTGGACCTAGAAAACTGAAATTTCACACAGATGTTCCCTTTATATTGTAGACAAGGAATAAGGAAGGATTTTTCGAGATTCAACCCCTATGGGAGTTAAATAGGGGATGAAAGTTCCGCGCGGGCGAATCCGCTGGCAAAAGCTAACAGAGAATAAAGACAATATGTAAAAAAAACCACCAAGTGTGAGTCGGCCTCGCGCACGAAGGGTTCCGTACCATTATCTATACGAGCAAAAAAATATGTTAGTTCTATGGGAGCCCCCTTAAATATTAATTTTCTTCTGTTTTTTTAGTATTTGTTAGCGGCAACAGAAATACATCATCTGTGAAAATTTCAACTATCTAACTATCACGGTTCATGAGATACAGCCTGGTGACAGACGGACAGACAGCGGAGTCTTAGTAATAGGATCTCGTTTTACCCTTTGGGTACGGAACCCTAAAAATAGTTAACAATTTTATTCTATATTCCTAATCCCGTTTGCTGCGTATGTGGCTATTTCATAACATAACTATACTCCATTTGAAATAAGATTAGACATTTAACTAAACATTTTTTACAGTCCGATCAACCGATTTTCACTTCTATTGCGTTGGTGGCATGACAAATGGCAGCTGCAGTAAACAGTTGGTATTGTAACTACTTTTTTGCTTTTAATGCCATCCTTATACCTACGGTATAGAAGTCAGAATCGGTTGAACGGACTGTAAAAAAGGTTTGTTTAAATGTCTAATCTTATTCCAAATGGAGTATAGTAACTTCCAAGAAGGAATACATAACTACACATGACATGATAAAGATAAAAAATCTGGAACTTCAAATCGTTCTTAATTATATTATAATTATGACCACAACTGTTTACGTGGTGCGCCGACACCTACTGTCCAAATTTATACCGAGAGACAACTTTGCGCTAGTAAAACACAGATGTGAATGAAAAATGAAATCAAATCAAATGTGAAAATAAATCACTATCAGCTATTGTAGCAAAAGATTGAACTGCGTCTGTTATTTATTTCACGGTTGGCAATATTATAAAAATGACTTAACCGCTAATGTGACCATCTTATTAGCACGATGAAGGTACTGACACCACTGTTCCCAGATACGCAAGGTGTGCAACGTATTATATCATTTTTTTATTTAAAAAAAACGATGTATTAGTATCATCTGTATGCCATGCAATCACAGGGTAGTGTGTTTATATCATTTTCACTTCTCATGCTCTAAAAAGACATCAATATAGCCCTACGAAGCGGGACTAAAGTGACCAATTTAGTCCCTAGGGAGTAAAAAGTAATTCGTTTTTTAATTTCGTTCAAGTGACATAGACAAACTCAAACAGCCAGTAAATATACTATTATGTGTGGAGGTTCATTGCGAAAATGTTGAGAGTTTTAGTTCCATGGTTTTTGCCAAGGTGGCGCCATGTGTTTTAAATTGTTAATCTGTTACTGGTTTAGAAGAAAAAAAAGACCGCGAAAATTTCAGAATTTTTGTCGGGTGTAAATTTGTTCGGCTTTAAATAAATTTATTAAGAATGTCCAGTGACAAATATTATGTTCCTATATATTATGTTCCTTGGTGAAGAGTTTGACGTCAAGCAAAGAGCAAAAGACATACCTAATAGATATTGTGATTTTTATTTTATTAACCGACTTCAAAAAGGAGGAGGTTCTTAATTCGTCGGAACCTTTTTTAATTTTTTTATGTATGTTCCCCGATTACTCGAAGATGGCTGGACCGATTTGGATTTTTTTTTGTTTGAAACGGTATACTTCCCAGGTGGTCCCATGATCATCAAGTCAGGATCTGATGATGGGATCCTGGAGAAATAGAGAGAACTCTTCAAATTATATAGGCACGCGAAGCGATTTAGGTATTTTTTGGAAGAGTACTTTCTCGGAGTGGTCTCATTTCAATTTGGTGAAGATCTGATGAAGAACTTTGGAGATAGGCAACGGAACTCCTCAATAAATGATAGCAAATGGACTGGGATTGCTGAAATCTCATGTCTGTCTATTGTTTACACCAGTTCATAACATAACATCACGCCGGTACGCTGTGAAGGGGTAAGCACATGTGAACCACTAAAAAGTGAAAAAAAAACTTTTCCAAAAAAAAACAACCGACTTCCAAAAAAACACTACAAAGTGAAAAATAACTTTAATTTTGGAAGGCGGTGACAACAAATTCAAATTCAGCTCCATAGACACCGACTTCCGTAATTAAAGTCATTTTTCACTTTGTAGTGTTTTTTTAGTAATATTTATTAGGTAAGTACATGTTTTTGTACTAAATTGACTATTTTTCTCGCACTCGAAGTGTACAGTTTGCACCTCGAGACTAAACGCCAACTTAATATACCCTCGGTTTCATTGACTCCCTCGCACGCTCGGGAGTCAAACCACCTCGGGTATATTATGGCTTCGTTTAGTCCCTCGTTATAAAATATACTATTTCATTCATGGGAACAGTTTGTCTCTTCCCTAACCTTTAAACGAGCAAAACATATGAAGCTTGAGCACATATTGGCACGAAACGTTGGCCCCAACATTCGTCCAACATACATTTACGCTGATCTCGCACTGTACCGAAATCCTATACAATGCGAGATCAGCTTATACTGGAAATGAATAGGTTGATGCGTAGCCGTGTGTACAATTTAAAAATCGATTCATCCGTAACCACAAATTACCCGATTTTATTTTTGTTGTTTCTCCATTCCCCTTGCCAGCCATAAAAATGTTGTTTTATTACTTTTTACAATGACAATAATGCTGAAAAGTGCAATAAAACCTACCCTTTTACATTTCTTGGCATTTTAATTCAGTCTTATGACTGAAAATCACGAATATTTTGTGTTCTCCATAAAAGTAACGTTCCGGGTTTCACTCTTTTTTATATATTTCCTTGATAAAGTTGTTAACTGAGGATATAAAGTAAATATAGAATTCAATAAAAAAATAAGTCATAGGAATCGTTAAAGGGGTTGACAAATGAGTTTGGTGAAAAAATAAATGTGATATAGGGAAAAAAATTGTGTAGTGCTGTGGAAAATTGTGGTTAAGCTCACGAAATGAATGACCTTGTAAGTGTTTGAATTATTACCATTATTTTATGGACGTAATATAAAAAGTACATGTTATTTTTGAACGAAAACTGACGAAAGTCATTTTGTTAAGTGATATAAAAACCTATTCTGGCAAATGAATTCAGAATAAGATGTTTATGTTTTTTTTAAATATGTCTCGAGTTGAACAGCTTTCAATAGGAGAAGCTTAATGTCCAACATATCTAATATAGGCTGATGATGATTTATAAAAAGATTTTATTTTATTTAAACTAGTGAGAATATTCAAATATTATTAGCGACGATTTCTGTGAAATTTTTGAAAATACATATAAATTGTGTTTTCTCGAATCCTAAGTATTTTCATCTAGGTCTTGTGCAAATGGGTTACACTATCACGTCCTCCAAGAAATACGTCAAATAACAAGTCACCCTGTATACAGGGTCAAATTAAATTAGCTGACAATACTTTACCCACATGCTGTGTTTCGGTATCGAAATCTAAATATAAAAAAGGTTTTTAATTATTCTAACTTTGTTCAAAACTTTATATATGACGCCGACATTTACATTATATGTGGTGCGGGTTGTTCGAAAGGTGCGGGTTGTTCAAAAGATACCGCGGCCCCTGGCACACAGGCAACTGAGGGAACAAGGGTGGGTTTTAGTCAGTAAAAGTCTGACATAGGTCCTGCTCCACCCAGAGCGGGAGAATTTATTTAATGATATCCCACGTAATATTTATGTTCCACGATAAATTACTAAAACAGCTGATCGATTACGGGCATTGACCCATCGAGTGATGTTATTTTTTTTGTTTCATGCGTTTTTGATATCGATAACCAACACGTAATTAAAGTATTGCTAGCTAATTTAATTTGACCCTGTATACAGGGTTTTTTTTGCGTGGGTGGAGCAGGAGAGCGTGTCAGACTTTTACTGACTAAAACCCACCCATGTTCCCTCAGTTGCCTGTGTGCCAGGGCCCGCGGTATCTCTTTCGAACAACCCGCACCCCTGGCAGACCCTGTATACAGGGTGACTTGTAATTTGACGTAAAGTAAAAGTTAAAAAGTCTCTTCTTTGACATTCGATTATTGTCATAGCCAAAAGCATGGAAGAAGATGGCCAAGAAAGAACGAGACTTGTGGTTGCAACAGAAGATAGAAGACTGGAGGGCAGAAAAAGAGGCTGAAAAGTTAGTTTAAATCCTATCCTACCGACCTATCCATTGACCTAAAGCCATAGAATTTATAATGGGTAATGTTTAACTGATCCTTTACACACTTATTTATAATGGGTAATGTTTAACTGATCCTTTACACACTTATTTATAATGGGTAATGTTTAACTGATCCTTTACACACTTATTTATAATGGGTAATGTTTAACTGATCCTTTACACACTTATTTATAATGGGTAATGTTTAACTGATCCTTTACACACTTATTTATAATGGGTAATGTTTAACTGATCCTTTACACACTTATTTGCCTTTTATTGATTGACGTTTTTAGAAATGAATGCACCTCCTTCAGAGTGATGAAGAACAGGATGTAAAGTTTACTCAACCTTGACGATTTTGTTTTTTCTGTGATTGACCTCCCGCAGATCTATCTATGAGGTTGTCAGTTGCTTAACCGGACTTGCTTTAAGTTACTATAATAAATTAAGGATACTAGCCAAGGCTTATTATTTTTTTAAAGAGCGAACTTCTCGCTTTGTCGAGTCCGTACCCAACAGGCATCCCCCCCTGTGGGTTACGGACCTCGGCTTGTGGTATCGCTGGTAGATTGGGAGCGGACTGAATGACGATTGTTTTTTTTTTGTCGGGCATCTCGCAGTTGACCTTGAGAGGCCGTAACTGCCTAACCGGTCTTTCCTGGGGCTGCCATTAAGAATAAACGTAACGCCTCCAGCCAGGGCTTAAAACTACTTAAATACTAGGCGACTGCACGCTGAGGGCACCCTCTGCGGGGTACGGGCCTCGACTCAGAGTGTCACTGTTAGGGGGACAGCAAGTGGGGACAGGCTGGATCAAAATATTGGCATTATTATTATTAATAGGGGAATTTAAAGCTACTGGTTCAACTGCGGCGCGGGCTGGCGCTTCAACGAGCAAGGGTCGGTCGGGGGTCTCGACGTTATTTATGCGCCGTTACTCGGGGTCTTCGCGGGGCTCGAGGACCTCGGCGGCGAGGTCAGAATGATGAATGACGATTGAGGTCGGGACGTTGTATTTATGCTTGTTGCGCGGTAATCGTCAGTGTGATGCGTAGTGCGCTGGTGGCGGTGTAAATGACGCTATACATCTATTGATATACCTACACCTTTTAAAATGTTTGAGTCTCTCTATACTCAATCTTTATTACATTCCATATGTTTTACATTTGACGGCACGGTTGGCGCAGTGGTTAAGCGATTGACTGCTGCGCTGTGTGTCGCGGGTTCGATTCCCGCACGGAACAAATATTTGTATGACCTACAAGTAGTTGTTTCGGGTCTGGCTGTTTGTGTATGTGAGTTTAAATGTTTGTAAACGCCCCCACAATACAGGAGAAATTCCTAGTGTGGGGCAACGTTTAAAAAAAAAAAAAAACATAGATGGTGTAAATTGTACAGTGAGATCAATATGGACCCACCCTGTCGGGCACAGCAAAAATTAGGAAAGAGGAAGTGGGCTACGTACAAATTCAAGCAATTACCTAGTTACTGGGTTTGGAGGTCAGATAGGCAGTCGCTCCATGTAAAATACTGGTATTCAGCTGCATCCGGTCAGACTGGAAGCCGACCCCAACATAGCTAATGATAATCCTGTCTTCAGGCAAGTCAAGCTGGCGGGGGCGAAGGAGAAGCGTGCCCAGTTGGCACGAGAAAGAAACGAGCTCATGGCCAAGGAGGTACGCGAACAGGAGACAAGGAAGGACCTTCTGCAGAAAGCTGTGAACCTGTTTGGAAGTACGTATACTTTTAGGCCCATAGTATCTGTGCAGCCATCTATCGGCCAGTCGCGACAACACCAATGTAATTTCGATTCGGTGTTTGTGGCATTAGTTTGCATCGGGACCAATAGATGGCACTTTTGTTTTTGATCAAAAATTAGATCGCGGTGTTAAGATTCTCCGCCAATACTATATAGCATTCGTGTAATATGGTTCTTATTGTAGATTTTAATTTAATAAGGTGACCGGGTACTCCGGGTAGAATCGTTAATTAAAACAGTGGATAGTAGTACCTTGTTTTATTTTTGAAGTCAGCCCGAGAAACTTAGGGAACCCTTCAGCAGGTAGTGTCATTGTGATTTGTGGAATTGTGGCCCTCACAAAGTTCGAGGATTCGCATGACCTACCATCTACCAGGTATCAACTTGTGAAGAGATACCTTCTCGCAAGGTGAGCGAGAAACCCCCAAAACCCTCACGAAGCCCGAGGGTTTAACAGTATCCTCATCTCCCGTCTGAATGCTAAAGCACGACTGCCGCCCGCGCCCGCGCAGGGCACCTCTGAGCCTTTATCTCAAAATGGGGATATTCCTTGGCAAATGTTGATATTTACAATTGTGCTTCGGCGATTCTGTGGTACCTCTAACTATCTATTTTTCAGTGTATTTTTTTTCCAAATAACGAAGCCGTTTAGTAGGAGTATGGAATAGAAGCCAAAATATTGCGTGTTGCAAAATATTTTTTTACAGCAAAAGTATTAACCATACAAAAAAAGTACCCTCGGTAAAATGATCTATATGAATCTATAGCAAAATCGTATATTTTTGAAATCTTCAAGACAAGCCGTACGGTTCATAAAGTGACCGTGTTATGCTACCAAACGGGACTTAGGCCCTTAATAGGTCAAGAGAATTTGTAATTGGTTTTCTGGTGATTATAGTTTCCTTTTTTTGTCTGTTTTTAATAGCTGTAAGTCCTCCATGTTCTTAAATAAATAAAAAAAAGCAAGACCAGATAAATGTTTTGAAAAGTACGATGGGCAAGCGACTATGGACTCCGTCTCCATTTTTTTTTTACACGCTTTATATTAGCTTCACTTGTATGTTTGTTTGTTTGTATGTTTGTAACCGTCTCCATAGGCGGTGATTTTGACCCACTTTAAACGGTCAGATTTCATTTAAACTTTGTAAACTTATCGAGGACCGATGACAATTCAATAATTTAAAAAATCACGCTTTTGTAGTTAGCAAACTAAAAAATAGCAATAATAGTAATAGCAAATAAAATAAAAAACACGCTTTAAAACCAAACTAAAAAAGGAGAAATTAATTTAATTTTTTAAACTTTTTTAAACAAAAATCATAGCGGTGCAGCAACGCAACGCACCGACAACACACCAAGAACAGGTTCACATGACAAGCGCTTAACGCGCGTTTTGATAACGCGCTTTCACAACTAAGTACATACATTTTAGTTAGGCCGTACACATGCTAACGGGCCTTTTAATAAACCGCGCGTTGAACGCTGCGCTAGCGCTCGACTGTTGTCAGCGCGCATCACCGCGCTTTGAGATTATTGGGTTTCTATGTTACCGTTCAGTTGAGCGCGCGCTTTTGATGTGGATAGACGTATTTTAGGGTTCGCTCAGTTCATCCAGAAATCGTCCGAAATGGAAACGAAAGCACACTCCATTATTGCCTGCACCAACGCATGCCAGCAATGCATCGGAGTTAGAGTTATTCTGCGATTAACAAAAAACTTTTTCCAAAAAAAAACAACCGACTTCCAAAAAAACACTACAAAGTGAAAAATAACTTTAATTTCGGAAGTCGGTGTCTTTGGAGCTGTATTTGAATTTTTTGTCACCGCCTTCCGAAATTAAAGTTATTTTTCACTTTGTAGTGTTTTTTTGGAAGTCGGTTGTTTTTTTTTGGAAAAAGTTTTTATTTTTCACTTTTTAGTGGTTCACATGTGCTTACCCCTTCACAGCATACCGGCGTGATGTTATGTTATGAACTGGTGTAAGCAATAGATAGACATGAGATTTCAGCAATCCCAGTCCATTTGCTATCATTTATTGAGGAGTTCCGTTGCCTATCTCCAAAGTTCTTCATCAGATCTTCACCAAATTGAAATGAGACCACTACGAGAAAGTACTCTTCCAAAAAATACCTAAATCGCTTCGTGTGCCTATAAAATTTGAAGAGTTCTCTCTATTTCTCCAGGATCCCATCATTAGATCCTGACTTGATGATCATGGGACCATCTGGAAAGTATACCCTTTCAAACAAAAAAAACAAAATCCAAATCGGTCCAGCCATCTTCGAGTAATCGGGGAACATACATAAAAAAAATAAAAAAAAAAAAAAAAAAAAAAAAGGTCCCGACGAATTGATAACCTCCTCCTTTTTGAAGTCGGTTAAAAATGTTCTTTTTTCTTTAAATTTTCTTTCCTACACAAGTATTGATTTATAGATTAGTGTGTTGATTTAATAAAAAAACTTACCTCAATGTAATTATGAGTTTTTCTTCTGGTGGAATACATAAGGACTTAACTTAAGATACAAAGTCAGTCTGTATGAAAAAATTGGCTGGACCCAATATCTCCGTCTTCTGTCGCGTCGTTTTTGCCGTCGGTATAAAATCACCGTTAAAACTGTTTCTACGTCCATCTTCCACAAATGTAGATTCTGTAGAAACTGAACCACGGTGGCCGCGCCAACGCGCGTTCAACACGTGACAAGCGCGCACCATGTGAACGCGCGTTGAGCGCTTGTCATCTGAACGTACCCTAAGTATTTTAATGATTTTTTCTTTTAGGTTTCGAAAAGCAAACGCTGAATTATGAGCTCAAAAAAACTCAAGAGGCTGAGGTATGCAGTATTTTTACTATTTTATTAGGAAAAATGAAAGTATAGTCAAAATGTACATACCATCGATATACAAAAAAAAACCAAGATGGCCTCTTGAAAAAAGTAACATTCAAAACTGTCCCCCATTAATCGTCAGTAGTTATAGTTACCGTGGTACCGTGTGGTGCCGGACGTAAAAGATTAGCACCATCCTATTTCTTCCCGTGGGTGTCGTAGAAGGCGACTAAGGGACTTACTAAAGAATGGCAGCAGCGTTCTCTATGCATTTTACAACCTTACTGCGATCGCCAACCCACCTGCCAAGCGTGGCGATTATGGCAAAACCCCCCTTTTGGGGGAGGCCCATGTCCAGCAGTGGACGTATTTCGGCTGAAATGATGATGATGATGAGTTATACCTAGTTATGATATAACATATTTTTTTGCAAATTCAACCTTACACGCATGTACTAAAAGTGGTTTTTAAAAAGCAATTTAACTTTTTGACGTGTGTGCATTTGTGCAATGCCGCGACCGACGCGATACTATTTGACATGTGTGCGCTTATTTTATGCGGACGCTTTGGAGACGCTGAGTGTGTATCTTGGGTTTTTTGTATTTCAATTGCTAATACTGATGAAATATTATAAAAGAACTGAAAAGAACCAAGGCAACTGACATAGCCCAAAGGATTGCCAAACTTAAGTAGCAGTTCTACCATGAACCATTTCAAGGTTATCCATTAGATACCGGACACCCTGTATATAGCTAGATAGCTATACGCAATCTCATCAGCGGTGAAACAGGTGCCTTGTCATAAAGATTACAAAGATCACTGTGGTTTCTTCAACATCTGAGGTAAACTAGCTGTGACAAGACAGTACAAATATTTATCTCAGCCTTTGGTTATTCCTACAGTGGCAGCAATATCTTCGCTGTGATGGTCTTCCGGATCCCAGGATCGTGACTGAGCTGAATACGTTCCTCCATGTTTGGAAGGAGAATAGTGTTGTTGACGATAATGAACTGGATAGGAAGTTCATTCAAGTTCTACCGGTATGTAGCTTTTATTTTAATTGTATTTATTTATATTAAATTTATTATTTATTTCCAAAACACTTACGGCCTTATTCATAAAAGTTATCAGACATCTAAACAGTTGCTAAAGTGTGGTTTCTCTATGAAAAACCAGACTTTAGCAAGTTTTTAGAGGTTCGAAAACTTTTTATGAATAAGGCCGTTAAAGTATTACATACGTGATGCCACACAACGAAAACCTCTCAGGGTTTATCTGTGTGATGGCGAGCCACTCATTTCAATTTAAAAAAAAAAAATTGTACACGAGAGTTTGAAAAACAATATGAAATTAAATATAAGACAATATTGAAACAAAGAAAAATTTATAACAAGCAATATTAACTACATTACAAAATGCAGACAGTAATTCATATTTTTTAGTGTACGAGCAAACACGTACATACAGGGTGGCCCAAAAGTCGTGGATCAAACGCAACTAGGGGTTAGATGGGGTCATCAGCCGCAAAAAGTTGTTCTACGGGAGGTCCTTAAGGTCAACCCCTGCAGAGTATAATTTATTTTGTGTTTTTATGAGAAATTTGACTTTTTTTTAACTAATTCTTATTAAAATTCGAAAAAATCTACATCCTGTATCTTTTTTATAATTTTCACTAGATTGGTACTGATGAGTCCTTGCGTTAGACATGCTATTTATGGTATATTAGTTCCAGTTTATTTTTAAATAAGCCTAACCGAGTTTTATGGTTGGGTTAACTTTGGCTTTGCTACGAATAATCGTCCTTGAAAGATATCAAAGCCACGTATAGCCATGTGTAATACCTTTTCAGAATCCCTATTAAATGCGCCAAAACTTGTAATACAGGGTCACTTTTCGGTAGAGTATTTTTTTTTCACAGTGGGGTCCGAAGTAAATAAAAAGTTATGATTTGAGAAATTTTTTTTCGTAAATCTTAATATTATCTTCAACACACCCAATAAACAACCATAAATAGCATGTCTAACGCAAGGACTCATCAGTACCAATCTAGTGAAAATTATAAAAAAGATATAAGATGTAGATTTTTACGAATTTTAATAAGAATTAGTTAAAAAAAGTCTAATTTCTCATATAAACACAAAATAAATTATACTCTGCAGGGGTTGACCTTAGGGACCTCCCGTAGAACAACTTTTTGCAGCTGATGACCCCATTTAACCCCTAGTTGCGTTTGATCCACGACTTTTGGGCCACCCTGTATACAGGATAAGGTTTTTAACCAGTGCACAAACTGAATTCAACATATCATTCTAGACTCCCCAGCGCAGAAATTTTTCGTCGGATAGACAAAAAAAATCAGCAATACCTACACGGTCAAAATGTATGGAAAAGTGGTTTTTTTTTTGTATAACCAACGATAACTTTCTGCGCTGGGGGTCTAGAATGATATGCTGAATTCATGTTTACATTTTGAGCACTGGTTAAAAACTTATCCTGTATTATGATTAAATTAAATTTTATTGGAAAACATCAATCGGTTTCTTGCTAATCTTCAACTATACTTATCCAACGACTCTGGTTAGTCGCTGAATACAATTAAAAGTCGAACTTTAGCTTAAATGGTGAAATGTTGTTGCTAAAGATGCATCTCTGCCTTAACTTCCGGTGAATACAAGCGTGATGTTACGTGTTATTTTATTTAATAATACTTAGTAAATATGTTCTTACAGATCCTGGATATGCTGGAGTATTTTCACACAAACAACAGACAGTTCACCAAAAGACAGACCGAGAATTATGATGAGGTAACCATAGACTAACTCAATGATATACTTATAACCTTTACATTTGTGTTACCGGCGCTTAATATTGGCAAGATACATGCAAGGTAATTGCCTGTCGTGTTATTAGTCACGTACCATCCAGTGACCCGGCACACCGCTTGTGACGTAACTAAATATTTATGCTTATCTCTTTCTAACAACAGGACTCGTTATGAGTCTTTCCTGTTCTTTGCGCACTGTATGATTGTAGGCTAACTACATTAATGGTTTACGCTGTTTTTGAGTGTTCTAGTGTTCGTGTATGATGACATCTATTTATAATACGTCATTGGACTAACCATAGAGAAACGGAGAGTGCTACAAGAATCTTTTGGCGATATGAGGGGCGTTGTTGGTAACCAATGGGGAAGGCAACTGTCAAAATGGCGCTGTTGTAGCTAGTTTCCAACACAAGCTAATATTGCAAAGCGTGAGGTGGTTTTATTATTTTTTTGCGAAAATTACACGTTGTTCTGTTGCTAAATACTCCGAAATTGGATTCCACCATTTCCCGAAATGTACTTAAATTAGAAGATTGAGGCTTAAAGCTATTCGTATTAAAAAAATTAATAAATAGAGTTAGAAATGATGTAGGATTTTTTCTGAAGAAAGTGATTACGAAGTTATACCTTTATTATCCATACCAAATCCTTCTTGATCTAAAATATTAAAATCACGGAAAATAACGAAATGGTCAAATAAAATCAAACTTATGAATAAACACGAAATAGAATCAATGAAGGAAATGTCAAAATTGTAGGTCATAAGGACCTAGCCATGATCACGCCATCTCCAATTAGCTTTGCTCGACCTTCCCTACTGTGTGAAATTCTATTGAAAAAACAAGATGGTGGCGTTTAAGCCAGCGCTTATCGGCAGACGGCGGGGCAGGGTATTTAAAATTTGCCTACGTAAATAAAAAAATACAAGGCTCGTACAGTAATAAAGTCGCCTCTTCTACACAATGACATTAGGCGCTGCTATATTGCACGCCACGGTTCAGCTACGCACTTACTATGAAAGTGTAGACGGAATTATCCACTGTGATCCACGCCACGCAAGAATGCGTCGCTGGCAAACAGCAAGAGCGCAAGTACCCTTGTAAATCTTACACAGCAATAAAATTCTGCCTCTAGATCAATTTTTTTTTTTTGGGTGGGAAATCATCAAATTACTTCTCCCGCTCTGGGTGGAGCGGGAGGGCGTGTCAGACTTTTACTGACTAAAACCCACCCGTGTTCCCTCAGTTGCCTGTGTGCCAGGGGCCGCGGTATCTCTTTCGAATAACCCGCACCCCTGGCAGGCATCGGCCCATGCGGACCCCACCATTTGGTGCTGACATTTCTTTGAGACGCGCATGGAACACAACGCGCCGTCGACCCGGGCTTGGTCCTTACCGGACAGTGAGCTACCCATTAGTCGCCGTCCGCAAGCTTGGCCTCTAGATCAATGACGTATTATAAATAGGCACGTCATACACGAACATTACAGCACTCAAAAACAGCGTAAACCATGAATGTAGCTACTAGTACATACAAGCATACAGTGCGCGAAGAACTATAAAGCCCCATACCGATTCCTGTTGTAAAAAAGAGATAAACATATATATTTAGTTACATCACTAGCGTGTCACCGCGTCACTGGATGGTACGTGACTAATAACATGACAGGCAATTACCTTGCACTTATCATGCCAATATTGAACGCCAGTTACGCATCTAAAAGTATTTATCATTGCTTTAGATCATAACTGTTGAATGTAAGTGTAATACTGCCTATCATGATATTTTCTGGTTTTTAGATCCGATTAGCCCTCAGAGCTCAACTTGCCTTAGCTATACAAATGGCTTCGTACACTCTTCTCCGAAATCTGGAGAAGAATCTGGTCTCCGAGTCCACAAAGGTATCCACTTACCAGCGAGAGTTCAAAGGCTTAAGGCTTAACATCTGGGTCGCTATCAAGTGGCCTACCAGAAAACCTAAACCAGTGGAACCCGACCCGTGAGTAGACTATGAACCTGTCGCTCCGTGTAGAATACTAGTGTTTTGCTGCATCAGGTTAGACTGGAAATCGACCCCAAGATCTAGTTGGGATATGGCTAGGCAGTAGACATGGGCGAAGTAGCTCACTGAAAAGAAAAAGAGCGATTAGCTCTTTCACTCTAAAGAGCTATATCACTCTTCTAGCTCACTAGCTCTTCTATAGCTCAGTGACACAGACGCCGAGACGCCGACTGTTAGCTCAATTGACTCACGCCGCACGCGCGTCGAAGGAGACGGGTCGGCTCGCTCAATAGTGAGTAGCTCTTTGGAAGTTTGGACTCTTTATTACTCACTAGCTCTTCTATAGCTCAGTGATTCAGACGCCGATTGTTAGTTCATTTGACTCACGCTGCACGCGTGTCGAAGGAAACTGCTCGGCCCGCTCAATAGTCATTATCAATAGCTCTTTGGAAGTTTGGAGTTAATTAAATAAGTTTTTCTGTTTGTTTATTTAATGTTAAGACTTACGTAAATACGCAAAAAAATAAACAATGCTTTAAAGCTATGGCCATAAAGATAGATTTAAAGTGATTTACGTCGTATGATAGTCTACAATGACGTATTATATCGAAGAGCTATTGTTGGAAGAACGGACGATGCGATCCGAAATATTCCGAAGCGAACCGAATGAGCCGTTCGGCCGCTGACTTCGGTCGGTCATCGGTGTCTCGCTGAAGTACTGAGAGTCTAAGAGCTAACTGATGAGCTAGTGAGCTACTTAGCGAACGAGTGAGTGAGCGAGAGCGACGTCCATCAAAAAGAGCTAGCTCTTTTCTATCACTCGCTCACGAGCTACCCATGTCTACTAGGCAGGTGATCATCTGTCAGGGTTCAATCTCATGACTTGCCACCGGCATGCAATTTACAACGCAACTGATCCTAAATTATGGCACTTTGTTCTGGTTGCTTTATATGAATGGGTAGAAAACAAGATCATGGCCCATCTGATGAGAGTCAGGAACGCCTATGAATATCTATTATACCAGAAGAAACGAAGATTTGTTGCCATTTCAAAAATAAAACAGATAAAAACTTTTTCCAAAAAAAAAACAACCGACTTCCAAAAAACACTACAAAGTGAAAAATAACT
This sequence comes from Antitype chi, assembly GCA_947359405.1. NCBI lineage: Eukaryota > Metazoa > Arthropoda > Insecta > Lepidoptera > Noctuidae > Antitype > Antitype chi. The sequence continues at coordinate 8,416,934 of OX375836.1, forward strand.
TTAATTTCGGAAGTCGGTGTCTTTGGAGCTGTATTTGAATTTTTTGTCACCGCCTTCCGAAATTAAAGTTATTTTTCACTTTGTAGTGTTTTTTGGAAGTCGGTTGTTTTTTTTTTTGGAAAAAGTTTTTATTTTTCACTTTTTAATGGTTCACATGTGCTTACCCCTTCACAGCATACCGGCGTGATGTTATGTTATGAATGGTGTAAGCAATAGACAGACATGAGATTTCAGCAAACCCAGTCCATTTGCTATCATTTATTGAGGAGTTCCGTTGCCTATCTCCGAAGTTCTTCATCAGATCTTCACCAAATTGAAATGAGACCACTACGAGAAAGTACTCTTCTAAAAAATACCTAAATCGCTTCATGTGCCTATAAAATTTGAAGAGTTCTCTCTATTTCTCCAGGATCCCATCATCAGATCCTGACTTGATGATCATGGGACCACCTGGAAAGTATACCCTTTCAAACAAAAAAAACAAAATCCAAATCGGTCCAGCCATCTTCGAGTAATCGGGGAACATACATAAAAAAAAAAAAAAGGTTCCGACGAATTGATAACCTCCTCCTTTTTAAAGTCGGTTAAAAATATCTCTCTGCCTGTTATTACAACGGCTGTGAAAAGTTTTAGCCAACCAGGCATAGCTTTTTGAAATCGACACCGTCCCCAAAAGGTAACCCGGTCTACGCCCGTTGCATACTGGCAGTATACCTTTTCCCCATCTACTCACTATATACCACCAAACGAGCATCTTCCAGCACGCTTAGCACGAGCACCAACTTGTCGACGGAAGAATAGACATAACTACAGGTTGAAATTGAAAACATGCGACAAACCGTAATGGGAGATTGTACTCATCATTATGAACAACTTTTACTAAGGGACCAATGATGCAATCGCAAAAAAAAAAAACTGCTGTTCCCTACATTTTGACGAGTTATGCGAACATAAATGTAGGGAACAGCAGTTTTTTTTTTTTGCGATTGCATCATTGGTCCCTTAGTAAAAGTTGTTCATAATGATGAGTACAATCTCCCATTACGGTTTGTCGCATGTTTTCAATTTCAACCTGTATAAACTAAATTGTACAATAGGAGAAGATAGGTCTGTTCTTCTATTAATTATCACAGCCATGCGTTCAAAACGAATCATGATTTTCTAGATGACCGTATATACTTTATGGCCGTCGAGTAGAAAGTTTGCTGTCCGTGTGATTTTGACAGTTTGGGAAGAAAACTTTTTCTGAAATAGTCTACATAATATACAGACAAAGATCGTTAGAAACGAAAGACAAAATTACAGATTGTAGTAGGATTTCTACGGTGCGATGTCAAAAATGAAACGAAATATCACTTTGTATAGAAGGAGCTGTGTCTATTCTTCGTAGAAATAACGTACCCAGGATTTTGTAATATCTTGATTTAAAAGAGTGTCCTTGTAGTTTCTAGCCCGTTCTTCTGCATAGATATCTACGTTTTGGAATAGGCAACTAGCTTCAACTTTCCGAATAACTGATCGACTTTCTGACAGTTTAAAAGTGCCTCTAAATGGTTTAATTGAAATAAATATTTTGAGTTTCAGTTTGAATAAAATAAATATGGGCGTATCACTAAAAAAAATATTACACATATTATTTAAAACTGTCGATTACCCATTTAGGGCGAGTAAATTCGTGTGAACTGACATATAAGTTAATCCATCCACCAACTGGTGGAGACCGCAAGGGCCGATGACTGTCAGGGGTGCGGGTTGTTCGAAAGAGATACCGTGGCCCCTGGCACACAGGCAACTGAAGGCACACGGGTGGGTTTTAGTCAGTAAAAGTCTGACATCTCACTCCAGAGCAGAAGAACGTATTTGGTGATTACCATCCTCAAAAAAAAAGGGCCTCTTCTCTTTGAGAAAAAGTGGGCTGTAATCCACCACGCGAGCCTAGTGCGGGTTGGTAGATGTCATATTATGTCTTGGCCGTTTTCCTCACGATGTTTTCCTTCACCGTTTTGAGAGCAGTAGTGATGAAATTATTTTTAAAAAGTAAAGCACCTGCCTGGATGCGAACCCAGGACTTACAATTCGTAAGTCGAAGCTACCACTGCTCACTGGACCACCACTGCATTGCAATGGATCCTGTATTCCTCCTAAACTCGATAATTATTTTCAGGGAACCAGTGGAACTACGCTTCCCATCCATGAAAGTGACAGTGATCCTGCCTAAAATAATAGACGGGTCGTGTGTCTGCGTACGCGCAGCCCGGTCTATGATCGACCTGCTCAGCGAAAGGTCTAGATCTTACGCCTTGATGTTTGAAATGCCTAAACGATATGAAGGTAGGTATATATTTTTAAACTGTAATTAATACCTAGGGAATTTATAATGTTTTTGGTAACGGAAGAAGAGGTAAGATCTTAAGGTGAACCTAGTCCACATTTTTTGCATACAAACTTCGGGTGTGTTTTACTCCACTGTCTGACATGGCAGATCCAAAGTAAAATTGATATCGTGTCATTATTAATATTGTCTGTACGAAAACAGAATACTAAAATAAAAACCCATTAAAAAGTTAGGAGCCAACAAAGATTCGTTTTCTTGCTAATTTTACTTAATTTTGGGCGTGTTTAAGTCAAACTCAAACTCAAAGCATTTATTTCAATTAAACCATTTTCAGGCACTTTTGAATTGTCAGAAAGTTGAAGCTAGTTGCCCATTCCAAAACGTAGATCTCTATGGAGAAGAACGGGCAAGAAACTCCATGGACACTCTTTTTAATCATGTTAAGTTTTACAAAAACTTGGGAACATTATTCTTGTTGCTTCTATATGTGAGAACAATGTAAAAAAAAAAACAATTCTAAATATAAGATTTAAAATTAGCCATGGAAGTTAGGAGATGACCAGTCTCAACCGACGGCGCCCGTTCACGAACTTGACGCGTGGATCAGCACCATCCAGCTCAACCATTTTGTAGGGAACCGAATGATCCAACACACACGCCACCATCAGCAAGACATTTAAGTGAGCATGACATACTCTCAACTGCCACGCTTTTTCAAGTCAACGTACATCATAACAACATAATTATTATACGGATGCATTGTACTCACATTTACAAATTTTAAACAAAATGCTTCTAAATTATACAAAATTATAGTTTGCAATGTATTTGAAAAATTAATAAAATTTGATTTCCAAAAAGAAAGAAAAATATTTAATATCTTTTGAAATTTTAATAAATAATAGGTACTTGATTCAGTAAAAATAATAAAAGGAGTGTAAAATCTCCAACACCAAGTCGGTACCGACAAAGTTCAATTATAGAAAAGTTCTATCAACTTTATTGGTCATTGATTTATGCGTGTAGACTAGCGTCTAACTGCTCATCACTGATACTATCTCAGTCGGACACGAAACCTGGTGAGACAGCGTGATTTTTAGCCAGGCCCACCAGTGAGTTCGAGCCCGCGACTAGGTTCCCTTTAAAGAAGTCACACGATTAACTGTCAATAGATGAAAGGTTACAGAAGGACGATGAGGCAATAGTTTCTTTTTAATTAGGCGGCGCTCGGAACGGATATAGTTACCGGCACGTAAGTTGGCAAGAGATTTTGTAGTGGGGGAAGTTCGCGCAGGCACCATTTCATACATTTTTACATGCGCGAATTTCCCCCACTACAAAATCTCTTGCCAACTTACGTGCCGGTAACTATACCTGAGAGGCAATTCTCGTAATTTTAAGAACGTTCACAGTCTGATCTCAGTCTCAATCTGTCAAAAATACCTCTAGTTTCCATAAATTTTTGACAAGTTTTTGCCATTTGATTGTCGCTAAGATGAGACTGCGCCTAGATTGTGAACGTTCGTGTGCCTTGTTATTTTTAGGTTATATTTTTGTTCAAGTACTGATTATTCGTTTTTTATTGCGTCGTTTTAAAAGGTTGATTTTTTTTTGAGTTTCAATGGACCGTAGGGCTACGTATTTGATATTTATTTCGACTTGATACATTCATGCGCTCCTGAGAAAAAGGACCAACAGAAACAGAACAGAACATATACATACCTAGATATTCAGCCTATAACGTTCCCACTGCTGGGACAGGCCCCCTCTCCGTGAGTGGGCCGTAATCTACCACGTGGGCCCAGTGCGGGTTGGTAGATGTCACATGTCTTCGAGTTTTTAGTTCTAGGACATGCCGGTTTCCTCACGATGTTTTCCTTCACCGTTTGAGAGCAGTGGTGATGAAATTATTTACACAAAGTAATGCGCCTGGCTGGGTTTGAACGCACGACCTACAACTCGTGAGTCGCGGCTGTTACCACTGGGCCACCACTGCTCTCGAACCAACAGCGCCCCCTACTGTTAATTTCATAAAAGCGCCAAAAGATCCTTGTACAGTCCGTTCACAGTTGTTTTACCTTTGACAGCAGTGACAGTAGCAATCCAACAGCTACCTTATTCTAACGAGAATCTATGATCACTGTGATAATGACAAAGTTGTTAGTGGCAGCAACACAAAAGCAACCTTATTGAAACAAGAACAAAGATCACTTAGTGTTGGGGCTGTGACCTCGTCCCTTTGTGATGTGCTTAAGGATAGTGTGTGGAGATAAAGAATAATGCTTCTTTCGAATTATATTCCTTCTATATTTAACGATATAACTCAATGAAAGAAAAGTTACATAAGATGTCTGGACCGCGACGCGACAGTAATGTCGATCGCGCGTAATGTTTTGACAACACCCACTCTTAAGGTGCGCTTACACGAGCAACTAAAATTGCTTCATCCTGGGAAATTCTAATCAACTATGACGTCACGACTACATCCAGCAATTTAGGGCAATGGCAACATGTAGCAACCACACCCACACGATACGGCCACACAATATCATGCAATATTGAGCACGCCACGATAGCGGCGGTAAGTCCCCTCTTTGAGGAGTGGCTTGAGAGGCGGCATGGCGTCCTCACCTTCCGCCTGACGCAGGTCCTCACCGGACACGGTTGTTTCGGGAGGTTCCTGTTTCGTATAAGGCGGGAGGAAACGCCCGGGTGCTTCCATTGCGAAGATCGCCCTGAGGACACGGTGGAGCACACAGTGGCGGTCTGCCCGGCTTGGGCGGAGCACCGCCGTGTCCTCGTGGAGGCGATCGGCGGCGGCGATCTCTCGCGTCCGGCCCTGGTGCAGGCCATGGTACGGAGCGAGAGTGAATGGTTAGCCGTCACCTCCTTCTGCGAAGCAGTAATGCTCGCGAAGAGGGAGGCGGCGCACGTGAGGGAGAGGCAGTATATGCGCCCTCACGGCCGTAGTCGCCGCGGGAGAAGCCCTGGGCGTCGGGAATCCCAGGCTGATTCCCGGCCACCGTAGGCGCGGGCTTGCGGACGGCGAGTAATGGGTAGCTCGCTGTCCGGTAAGGACCAAGCCCGGGTCGACGGCGCGTTGTGTTCCACGCGCGCCTCAAAGAGATGTCAGCACCAAAGGGTGGGGTCCGCAAGGGCCGATGCCTGCCAGGGGTGCGGGTTGTTCGAAAGAGATACCGCGGCCCCTGGCACACAGGCAACTGAGGGACCACGGGTGGGTTTTAGTCAGTAAAAGTCTGACACGCCCTCCCGCTCCACCCAGAGCGGGAGAAGTTATTTGATGATTTCCCACCCAAAAAAAAAAAAAAACATGCAATATGGAGGAACTTAAATAACTAGGCAATAGGTACGCCGTCCCCCCCCCCCACCGCCTCCGCCGCCGGTCGGTTCCTCTCGCAAAAACGCGACGAAGTTACACGTACAAACGAGATAGAAAGAATATTGACTAAAATTATTCCAAACCGGTTGGGTATTCGGAAACTCATGTAATATATGGAACATTCAGAAGCAATGTTCCCGAAACATATCCGCAACTTATTGTAGTTGCTCCAGATTGCTCCATTAGTGTTGCCGAGCAATAATTGTTTAAAAAAAATCCCGTGTAAAAGCACCTTTAGCGGCTGCTGCGGTCGAAAACCAGAACACATTATACACGGTGAAATTTTAATGGTTGTTTTCCTGCAGCGAAATGGTTTTGTCTTGGTAATACAGGGTGATTGGAAGATGGGTGCACAGCTTTAAGGCGAAGATAGTACAGACAATTTAGAACCATTTAAGCCATGGTTGTCTTAGACGAAGTCTTACCGATAAAATAAACTCCCGTACGTGGTGATTTTTCACAATTGTTAAATTGTGAAAAATCACCACGTACGGGAGTTTATTTTGCTTTGAACATTTATGTCATTTATGGATCGCTGTTTCCTTTTTCGGCGGCGCGTGCGATTCTAGTAGTACCTTCAAGTTACCTCTAGTGTTACTATTGATTTTCACGTTTTCGAGTTTATGAATGTTTTTTTATAAAAAAAAATAAAAAAAAATCTCTGCTTCGAAATTACTCCTTAATGGCAACTTGTAGGTACTGTCGCGGGAAAACAACCATTCAAATTTCACGGTACTTCAGGAGTCAATCAGCCGCGCGGCGCCGGTCGGCCGGGCGGCGGCGCTGGCGCGCATGTGAGAGGCGCCCGCCGTGGCGGGATCAACTATCCCTCTCCTCCCGTGTTCCGCTCATGCGTGGTTGGGGAGATGCGTGTGCGCGCCAACACTTAGATTTCAATAGTGACGCAAAAATAGGGGGAAAATAAGTGTGAACGAACATCGATATGTGAATGTTACAGATCTCTTTACGTTTAACGTAAAGGAGTTTATAGACAGTCAAAAACTAAAGAAGCAGCAGGAAGACACAAGGACTAGGTTCTACAGGGAAACTCGTGAGAAGCTTCGGGAGCTGGAGGCCTTCCTCAAAGCAAACATGTGAGTCCTCTTGTGTAAGCATTCACTATTTCGTTATTTTAATGTTTAGTTTGGTAGTTACCAATTTTTAGGTTAGTATGTTTTTAACTGACTTCAATAAGAAGGAGGTTATCAATACATGTTTATATAAATAATATATGTATATAATTTTTTTACACGCTTTATATTAGCTTCACTTGTATGTTTGTTTGTATGTAACCGACTCCTTAGAGCGCGATTTTGACCCACTATAAACGGTCAGATTTCATTGAAACTTTGTAAACTTATCGAGGACCGATGACAATTTAATAATTTAAAAAAATATGAGAAAAATGAAAAAAAAGAATAATAAAAAAATCACGTTTTAGTAGTTAGCAGAACTTGAATTAAATTATTTTCTCCTTTTTTAGTTTGGTTTTTAAAGTGTGTTTTTTAGTTTTTTGAACTATAATTTATTTTATTGTAGAGCCCTTAGTTTTATTATTGTATCAGGGCGAATTTGTCCAAGGCTATTACCGCAGTACATAATTATGATACATTATACACAGAAGCTGTTGGTGTGCCTTGATAATTAAATAAATACCTACTCATTCGTTTATTTTAATTGCATTGACTTTTCATTTCATGTATTGAAGCTGAAAAGTTTGTTTGTTTGAACGCACTAATCTCTGGAACTACCGGTCAAATTTGATAAAATCGAAATCTACAGGAAAAGTTTTTATTCAGTGCGCAAACTGTAACCATGAATTCAGCATATCATTCTAGACCCCCAGTGCAGAAATTTTTAATCGGTTATACAAATAAAATCAGCTGTTCCATACATTTTGACCGCGTAGGTAACTTTTAGGTCACTTTTCTATGAAACAGCTGATTTTTTTTTGTATAACCGACGAATAATTTCTGCGCTGGAAGGTCTAGTCTAGAATGATATGCTGAATTCATGGTTACAGTTTGCGCACTGAATAAAAACTTTTCCTTTATAGCTACATGCAATAAAAATATTAATGTTTGCTTGTCTATTAGATTTATGAAGACTGACAAGGAGAAAGAGCAACTTGATAATCTAAATATGGCTGAACCACCTTTTATGCCATATCCGAGGGATCAGATTGCTTTTGAAAATGGTAAGTTGTGGAGAAGCGGTGATAGCGGTGACGGTGGTGATGTTCGACTACTTTTAAACTTGTAAACTTAGATAATGTGAGCTTGAAGTAAACTGTCAATAGTGTCGAATCGAAGGAATTAACTAATTTAATTAATTAATTTAATTTAATTAACTAATCCATTGCTTCATATCTTCGAAAAAATTGTCTTCTAAACAACGTAAATAACGCAATGAATGTTATTTTAATGGCATTGTCCGCCCTCCGATCTCGATCAACGCCTCCCTTTCCGCGGCCTCCTTCGCGAAATGACGATTTCACAGAAGGAGATCACTACACCAACCCACATGGGTTGGTGGTGGCCTGTTCACATTCAAAGTAAAACTGCTAACTTAAAAGAATTCTTTGTCCTCAGAACGTGGTTACCAAAACTATCTTAAGTCGTGTGTATGTAAGTCAAGAACTGGTGAACTTAATCTGAGGAAGTATAGGTGAGTGTACAAACCACAAAATAGATTTTAGTATATTATATCAAAACTTATTTATTCAAACTGGGCTGAGTTAGCACTTATTTAGATATTTTTTAATTAATTAGTATCTTAATTAGATTCTAGAGTGATAGTAAACCACAAAAAAACACAACATTTTTATTTAATAGATTGGTGCCATAAAAATGCATTTAAATTTCATATTTTAAAATTTCGCGCGTAATTTGACGAAAACGCTGGACGCTGTGGACGCCATATTGCTCTGCGGGTATGACGTCAGTTTGCTATATAGACAAATGCGCTGACATTTTATAAAATGATTGTTTATAATTAAAAAAATAGTTATTATTCTACTTATCGTTAGTTTGCTGTTCCTGAATGCAAAATATTATTTAAATAAAAATTACTTTGGTTGCGAAAATAATAAAAGTACAAAATTGCTCAGTAAACATGCCGTATGCCATAATAACATGGCGGCTACTATTTCATGGTGTTCAAAAACAGATTAAAAAAACTGAAATCTTTAAATTGAATTAAAACATAAACAAAACGAACATTTACCGACTGCATTTTTCCTAAGCTATCTCAATAATATATTTTTACATCTTTTCTCATATAGAGTAAAATACCATATTTAGAATAGAATATAATAGAACAGAATAATTATTTATTTGCATAGAAAGTAGGTACAAAAAAAAATCAGATGGTTTTATAATAAAGAAATCCTTATACATTCTACCTTAAATTAGGCACGCAAACATTTAGCACAAGTGCTTAATAGTCTACAATAATGTCAATATAAAAATTCTTATAAAATGGTCAATAAAATAAAATAAAGAATTAAAGATGTCAGGATTAATTAGGTAACTATAAAGTTTTATCATTTAGAAATTCACAAATGGAGTAATAACATTTATCAATTAATAAGACTGACAATTTCTTTTTAATTAAACAGTGGAATTGACTCGTTTTTTAATCCATCGGGTATTTTGTTAAAGATAAGGGCACATACTTATAACACTTTTTCATAATAATGCAGTGTTATGACCACTAACACGTAAGTAGCATGTTTGTATTCTGCCTTCTAATTGGTCGTGTTCTATTGTCAGACGATTTATTAAAAAGCAAGCAAGCTTATTGCATAACACAGTCCCGCAAATTGCCCGCCCTTCACCACTTTCTAGTGCTTTAGCTGGGAAGAAGTGGCGTAACAAACTCCCCAGCAGCACAGCTGCCTTTTAAGTTAGAAGAACTTGATTCTATACTTTACTCTTTTCGTAATACTCGACACTGATCATCTCTCTTTAGATATTATCCTTGCATTTTTGACCGACTTCAAAAAAGGAGGAGGTTCTCAACCCAGTTGTATTTTTAATGTTGTTTACTTCAGAACTCCTTTATACAGGAAAAGATTGTATCCAGTACCTACGCAAACTTTAACCATGAATTCAGCATACCATTCTAGACCCCCCAGCGCAGAAATTATTCGTCGGTTATACAAAAAAAAAACAGCTGTTCCATACATTTTGACAGCGTAGGTATTGCAGTTTTCTATGAAACAGCAGTTTTTTTTTTTTTGTAAAATCAACGAAAAATTTCTTCGCTGGGGGGTCTAGAATGGTATGCTGAATTCATGGTTAAAGTTTGCTCACTGAAAAAAACATTTCCTGTACCTATATCTTTTGAAAAAATCTTCATTCGTTTGAAAAGAGTATTATGTATATGTCGGAGACGGTCGCTAAACGAAGCGCGGCACGCAACCCGAGGAGTGGCGGCACTAACACTCGGGTAACGTCGTGCTACGACGGAGCCTAGCGAACGGAGGGGCGCCAGAGAAAGAACACTTGCCTTCCGACCGTTCTAGAGACCGGCACCTCCAGTCTAGGAACTGTCCTACGTTTCGTTTGGTTTTAACTAATTATTGTGACTATTGTGTTTGACTATTATTAAAAGTGATTATTGTGCATTGAGTGTTCCTTTTTGTTCGATCACCCAATACCCGCCCGCATAATGTCTGACGACGGTGCCAATAATGCTCCTGTGCCGACATCAGAAGTGAGATCTGATCGAGCAAATGAGAAAACACGTGATGAGAACCCCGAAACTTCACAATGGCGGATGATGCTCGAAATGCAAAACGAGCAAATGCGAGCACTTATAAAAACCTTGAACGTGCCGCGACCAAACAACCACGTAGCCCTGCCGGAGTTCAATCCAGAAAATAGAGAAGCAGACCCTCGATCATGGTGCGCGACCGCCGACCTGTGCCTTTCTGATAATCCACTAGAAGGATGCCCGCTAATCGTCGCGCTCAGTAAAGCCTTGAAAGGAGCTGCATCGACGTGGCTGTCACAAGTTACGTACCCCGGAATCACTTGGCCACAATTCAAAGAGCTTTTTTCAGCAAGGTTTGTGCCTACAGAGACAATAACGGCTACGCTTATTCATCTGAGTTCTAGTAAGCCTAACGAGGGAGAAAACTACGCAGCGTACGCCAGCCGATTGATGTCATCCCTGATGAATCGTTGGAAAAACGCAAGTACTGAACAAATTGCTGTGTCCGTTGTGCTGGCTCATTTAGCTCAAATTGATACGCGGTTACAACGACTTGCTTTCACCACTGAGGTTAATTCGCGCCACAACCTGCAACAGGAATTGCAAGCGTATTCCTATCTAAAACGTAAAGCACCACAAGACGCGAACAATACTTCAGATAACGCAAAGCAACCTAGGATGTCGACGCCACCGCTTAAATGCTTCATTTGCGGCAAGCCTGGCCACAAACAAGTCGATTGCCGTTATAAGGGAAAGGAATTTAAGAAAAGCCCTGTACCATCCATTGCACCTGCGCGTGCAAGTCAGCAGCCAACACCGAAAGGAAGTGTCATCTGCTTCAAGTGCGGGCAAGCCGGCCACATTGCCTCGCGCTGCGGCAGCGCCGCCCCTGCTGAGGCGACGAGCGCCGTGCCCCGTGCGGAGCGCCGTGTCGACTTATGCATGGTCGAGCCCCCTTCAGGATCACTAACGCATAAAGGTCAGCAGATAACATTTCACTTCGATTCAGGAGCCGAGTGCTCATTAGTTAAAGAGAGTTTTGCTAAAAAGTTGTCCGGTAAACGTTGTAATAATGTTATTTCACTAGTAGGAATTGGCAACAAGAATGTCAATAGCACTGAACAGATTTTATGTAGCGTAGAAATCCACGAATATCCCACCGAAATCTTATTCCATGTATTGCCCGACGTTTATTTACGTAGCGATGTAATGATTGGTCGCGAGATATTGCTTTCCGGTTTTGTTGTAAATATTAGTGCAAACGAGTTTACATTAACAAAGAGTAATGCTATATTTTCTTGTGCCACAATAAGTTCTCAGAATTTGGATCAGGTAGAGACTGACATTTCGTTGGAACGTAAACAATCACTTGTTAATTTATTAAAAACATTCTCAGAATATTTCATCTCCGGTTTCCCAAATACCCGCGTTAGCACTTATAAACTAAACATTCGTTTAATAGACCCAAACAAGACGGTACAAAGACGGCCTTATCGTTGCTCGCCGGTGGAACGAAACGTAATGCGAGAACGAGTGAATGAATTATTGGATGCTAAAATAATAAGACCTAGCAATTCACCTTTTGCGAGTCCGGCGTTATTTGTTGAGAAATCTGACGGTACAAAACGTATGTTTATCGATTATCGTGAATTAAACAAAAATACTGTCCCAGATAGATACCCGTTACCGTTGATTTCGGATCAGATTTCGCGTCTTAATGGAGCTAATTATTTTACAAAATTAGATTGCGCTAGTGGCTTTCATTTAATACCAGTTAGCGAGGAATCTATTGAGCGAACTGCGTTTGTGACACCCGAGGGACAGTACGAGTTTTTAACTATGCCTTTCGGGCTACGTAATGCTATCTCTGTTTTTCAGCGGGCAATAATTATTGCGTTAGGTGAATTAGCCTATACATACGTGATCGTGTACGTCGACGATTTGTTGATAATATCCGAGACCGAAGAACAGGGTTTAGAAAGGTTAAACGCGGTTTTAGAGGTTTTATCTAAGGCAGGCTTTTCGCTCAATCTTAAAAAGTGTTCATTTTTAAAAACGCATGTAAAGTTCCTTGGCTATGAAGTAGAGGCAGGTGAAATTCGACCAAATAAAAAGAAAACTGAGGCACTCACTGTTTTACCTCCTCCCGAATGGGTGACTTTGTGTTGCTTCAAAACGAAGAACGCAACCAGACTAAATTAGACCCCAAATATAAGGGACCATTCAGAGTTGTAGAATTGTTAGAGGGAGATCGCTACACATTGAGAGCATTAAGTTCTAAGCGTATTTACAAGTACGCACATGATAGATTAAGGAGAATGCCCGAGGGCCAAGTACCGTTTGAAGTAGAGGATTTGGAATTGAGAGATAGCGTGGAAACTTAGTTCGGATGGTCGGACCGTACCAGTAGCCATTTCGTAGCCGTAGTCCGGTAGAAGTCGGTGTCTGCTTGTAGCAGTCCGTGGATGCGCGGTGCGCGGGTGGCTCTGGCGGAGGTCGGGTCTGGTAGAGACCATAGAGTCATGTGGGACTCGGCGTTCTTGAGAAACGTAGTAAAACAAACAGGGGTTTGTTGAAGGGCCATGTTGGCCGTAGGCCACGAATGAGATTCCCGCTTTGTGTAATGATTAGTTGCATTAAGAGGTACTTGGTTGCTCTAGCATTTTAATTGACCTAAGTGTATGTTTGATCTAGTTTTGTTGTTTGTTTGATTTAGAACTTTAGACATAGATAATTATTTGTAAAGAAATAAAGGAAAGTCATTGGGATGAATTTCATTTCAATTTTCAAGTTGTTAGTTAAGCTTTTCGTCAGGAGTGACCGAACGACGAGTACTGTGTTATGTTTTCCTTACTGCAGGATTACCACACGAGGACGTGTGATAACGCAGGATGGCCGTGTCGGAGACGGTCGCTAAACGAAGCGCGGCACGCAACCCGAGGAGTGGCGGCACTAACACTCGGGTAACGTCGTGCTACGACGGAGCCTAGCGAACGGAGGGGCGCCAGAGAAAGAACACTTGCCTTCCGACCGTTCTAGAGACCGGCACCTCCAGTCTAGGAACTGTCCTACGTTTCGTTTGGTTTTAACTAATTATTGTGACTATTGTGTTTGACTATTATTAAAAGTGATTATTGTGCATTGAGTGTTCCTTTTTGTTCGATCACCCAATACCCGCCCGCATAATGTCTGACGACGGTGCCAATAATGCTCCTGTCCCGACATATACATAATAAGGAGTGGTCCCTTATTTTGTTCAAGTTCTGATTAGTTGAACTTTATGAGTTACCCTACTTGGTTGTTTCAGGATCTGCGGAGGGGTTCTAAACCTGGATCTGATCGTGACTCCGCCGCAACCAAAACGCATGCGGTTCGGTGTTACAATAACCACATGTAAGTGTGCCAATGGTTTACCTACGTTTTTTTTACTGTGGTACGCTTTTAACTTTGAACTCTCAATCAATCAACTCAGCCTATCGTAGTTCACTGCTGGACATGGGCATCTCCTAGACTGTGCCACAACACCCTGCCCTCCATCTTCCGCATCCAGTCTGTCCCAGGCACTTTCTTAAGGCGGTGATTTCTTGAAAACCCTAAAAAAGTGTTTTTTTTTAAACCAGTGTATCTCTTTAACCGTAAATAATTTTGAAAGCAAAAAAACATATGATATATTTCAAGTCTTTTTTGCATACAGTGATTAAACTCAAAACATAATTAAACATACTTTAATGCATCAAAAAAATCATCAAAGCTACCTCTTAATTTTCTTTAAAACCTTTTTTATATCCCTTCAATAACAATTATAATTTTAATTAAAAATATACCATAAAATTTCAAATGCCAAATTGCATCCAGTGATTGATTATTTTTTGTTAAATAGTTAATATCTAATTTTATACGATTTTATTTGCATTTTACTACAATGCTTGCTCATTTATTATTCGAATTTATTACAACAGATTTTAACCCGTATCGGTTTGCAGTAAGAACTATTATCGCTCATAACGACAATACGAAAATCATTTAAAATCACCAGGGCCTTAAGGTCATCGGTTCATCTAGCTGGGGTCCCACACTACGCTTGCCGATACGCGGTCTCCACTCCAGGACGCCTCTGCTCCACCGTACTTCGGGTCATCGATAGACATGGCCAGCCCATTGCCACTTCAGTTTGCTTATTTTGTAAGCTATGTCATGTCGGTACCTCCGATCTTTTCCAGATAATTTCATTTCTGATTTTATCCTTCAAAGAATCTCCGAGCATAGCCTTCTTCATAGCGCACTTAGCGACCTTGAATTTGTGGACCAGCCCAACTGCCAATGTCCACGTTTCGGCATCATATGTCATGATCTCTACTTAGTATCTATAAAATTTAACGAAGATATTAGAAATATTACTATTTAAAGTACTTACTTTTGAAATATTAACAACTTTTATTATCAACGAAGTCAAAAAAAAAACAAAAAAAAAACAATTTAAATTAAACAACGGTTTTATTTACAAGAACTATATTTTTATTTTATGCCAACTTTCAACCTTTACCATTTACATTCCTAAGAATGTAAAATCCTATACAATAATGATTATTTTATTATTTAAATTTTCATTGTGATGTACAAATCACGGCACGTAAGTTGAAACAAACTTTCGATTTTGTTTCAACTTACGTGCCGCAACCTTTTTTATTTTTGCTAAGGACTCCTTTACTAAGCCCCTGTCTGTCTGTCGCAAAGCTGTGACTTTTGAACCGTAATAATTAGGGCAAACTGATAAAACTTTCATAGAACACGCTTTTATTATGGTTTCAAGTATCATGGCAAATAATACGCAGTGACCAGTGTGACATGGCCCACGGTTTTCCAGTTTAGGTTTTTAAAAGTCCGTTCCAAAATATGGACGTTTAATTGGACTATTGAACTAACTTAATGGCTCATTTTAATTAATGGATATATAGCATGCGGGGAATCTTCGTAGCAGGCGTAGCGACCAATGAAATTCATGGTTCGGTAAAAGTGTGCGGAGACTCACACCCAATGAAATCAACCAATGAAAATGAGCCTTCTTAGTTACTGCAAAAAAATTATCCGTATGCCGCAATCGTTTCCTATCGACGAACGAAAATCATTCACAAATTTCTCCTGCAACTGGTTTCATTTGTCGATAGGACCCGTAGTAGAGGTACTACGGGTCCTATCGACAAATGAAACCAGTTGCCTGCCCGCAGGCGCTATAGCATGCGTTCTTGAAATATCCCGTACCCCGCATACGAGCCTTATCGACCAATAAAAATGAGCCTTAAAATATTAATTCCAAAGCAGATCAATTTATTATAAATCTTAAGCTAAGGACACATTCTCTGCTGGTTTGGTCTTTTGAGCAATAAGTGTCTTCTTTAATCTTTTCCAGAAGATGGGTCTCTCTGCTTCGTCTTTTGGCCATACAATGTAGGTTTTTGTTAACATCAGGTAGTGTAGTGTGTTTGGTCTAACACGGCGAGGGATATCTTCCAGAAGAATAAGGGTTAGGTCTTCTCTGCGAGTTTCTAGAAGCCTGAAATCAGAAGAATATGGTTATTGTGATAGTAGAGACTGCTTTGTTGGCTTATTGTATAGAGGAACAGGGTATAAAGTCTACTCATACTCTATACTAAAGGGAGGATCCTCCGACCAGACGGGTATTGTGTCTGGTGGGCAACTGCCCAACGGTTGATATCGGGATGTTGTATCTATGCGAGTCGCGCGGTAAACTCTGATTGCGCGATGCAGGATTTGTGTGTCTTGCGTAGTTCGCATGTGGCATTGTAGATGGCCCCACATCACTTTATGTATTTTTCAAGTCGTTCGCATGTGGCGCTGTAGATGGCTGCCACAAGTGGTTGGAAGCGCAACCGCTCAGTACAGTTATTTACCTAGATTCAGGGTAAACAGTGTTCTTGGGTTCTCAATAGCAGCCAGAAGACTGGATTTGTTCCAAGTTAATGGCAATTACATGCTTGTCCACTTTTACATCTGACTCTTATCTGGTGAAATGCAGGTGATCTATACAATACACATCTAACTACTACTTATTCAAGAAAACTTGCGTGATTTTACGTTACAACTCCTAGTGCAACCAATTGGAATTGAATGTGCGAGCCACTTCAATTCCACCGGTTGGTTGGAGGAACACCATGTGGTTTTAGTCAGAAGTAGTTAAACAGGAACAGATTGTTGATTATTGATTGAATTTTCATTAATTTATCATTAACTGCAGCTCAGTCTATCGCAGTCTACTGCTGGATTTAGGCATCTCCCAAGTTGTGTAACAACACTCGCTTCTCCGCGTTCCACATTCAGTCTATCCTAGCTGCCTTTGTAAAGCTGCCACTCCATCACCTCTGGAGGCATCCCATGCTATCCAATATGCAAAAATAAAGGATTACCACCAAAGGTGGTACGAGTTCAAAAGCTTACCTATGCTGTGCCAGGTGCATCTCAAACTGGCACCACTGACTGAGTAAGAACCTCTGCGACAGGATCAACATTATAGACCTGGAGCGATCCATGCAGGATACTATGTTCTCCAAGATTGAGAGACCTACCTGGAATGTTTAAGGACCAAGATTAAAAGAAAAGAAAAATGCCATTATACTGCTTATTATCATTAAACAGCTAAGGACACAGAAAGCTAATATTTTTATTCTTATAACAATGCACTAGAAATACATTAACTTTTAAATAAAAATGGTTGACTTTCGACCACTGGGCCACCACTAGTAACATTAATTACACAAACTCTATATAATAACTAGTGATGTGCCAGATCGTTAAAAATTTTGATCCGCAGATACGGATCCGGATACGGACACGAATTTTAACTTTCTTACTCAATCTGTGTCTTACTCAATTCTTAAAACGATAGCTGACGCCAGTTGACGCTTTGCGTGACAGAACATACGTATCGACTTGCGTTGCGCGAGTTTTTCTTTTGTTTTGTTTATAGTTTAGTGTGACACTGGGTAGCATAGATAACGTTTGTGCTTATTGTACGAGTAAAAAAAAATCTACAAAGAAGTTTATTAGTGCAATTTGGAATTATTAATAAGGTAAAAGATCCGTAAAATATCTGTCAAAAATGTAACGGAGAGGGATACGGATCTTTTTTTCTCCCGCGGATATCCACGGATACGGATACGGATATCCGGAATGTCACTAATAATAACATAAACATAGATGATTTTAAAAAACCACAGTTTAAAAACTAACATTGATTACATTGAAATGTATCATCACCTCACACACTGGTGTATCTGTAACCTATGTTTACAAACAAATACTCTGAAGTACTCCTGTACGAAGCTAAAAGCCAGTTGCTGCGACATTTAAAAATAAATTTTGCAACGCTGGTCTTGCTCTGAAACTCTCATTTAATTTAACTCATCAATAAAACTTGGAAATTTAAACTTACAAGAAAGTCTCTCTCGTGAAGACACGCGCTGATGCTGCACTCCTGTTCCATATGAGGCAGCAGGTGATCCAGCACCCACCCGCGATCTTCGTTGCAGTACGATACGAACACGTCATAGTTAAAGATCGTGTTGTCTGAAATTAAGGTAGAATGAGGATATTATTTGCGTAGTTTCAAAGGAAGTCACTATAGTTTGGTTACATTCTGAATTGCGCTATATTTGATTTGAGCGTGCTTCATCATGACAGGCGCCATCTTGCAATAACGCCGACCCTGCCCTAAATTAATATCACCGTTAGCGCTGTAAAAATTACAGTTTTGATATATGTTGAATCATTTAGTTCCACCTAACCAAAGAAGAAAAACTTTGTGGTGTATGATAAAGATGTTGTATATAGATTTTGACGTTTTGGCTCTCAGCTGGTATAATTATGATATTTAAATCATTGATGTAAGCGATTAAGGTATATTTTGGACCGTGCCCATAGGAAGACATATTATTATGTCAAATAAAAACTATCACTACGGAACCTCAACACCGGAGCTTGATCATTTGACTTTGACAGGTCTCCAAAAATGGCAGCACCATCTAGTGGGTTAAAATTCGAGTCAGGTCGAATCCCCGATATTATTAATAAATATTATCGACCCGTAATTCAGAAGCGAATAGCTAAGCTAATGCATCAATCGTGCCTAGTATTATGTCAGTCTGCAATTTTCCTTTATATACAATGTGTTTTTTTTATATCCCAATAACTCTAGGGTTATATTCTTTAAGGTGAACCTAGTCCACATTTTTTGCATTCAAACTTCGGGAGTGTTGTACTCCACTGTCTGACATGGCACATCCAAAGTAAAATATGATATCGTTTTGTCTCATTATTAATATTGTCTGTACGGAAACAAAATAGGTACTAAAATAAAAACCCATTAAAAAGTTAGGAGCCAACAAAGATTCGTTTTTCTTGCTAATTTTACTTAACTTTGGGCGTGTTTAAGTAATAATAGAAGTGTAAAATCTCCAAAACCAAGTCGGTGCCGACAAAGTTCAATTATTGAGAAGTTCAATAAACTTATTTGTCATAAAACTCGATCTTCCAAAGGACTTTTCGTAAGTTTTTCGCGATTTTTTTACTATAAATGATCCTACATCTCACTCAATTACGTTGTGCGTGTAGACTAGCGTCTAATTGCTCATCACTGATACTATCTCTGTCGGAGACGAAGCCTGGTGCGACAGCGTGATTTTTAGCCAGGCCCACCAGTGAGTTCGAGCCCGTGACTAAGTTCCCCATAAGTAAAAATGATAAAATTAGTAATTAATTTAGATCAACAATTGTCATCCGTACGACGATTCTTTAATTTGGCGACGTTGCCAAATAACACTAGCACTAGTCTTCTCGATGTGTGTATCTAAGTTTCATTGATAAATAGAAGTAATTCATCTTCATTCAAACCAATTAGGTATTCATAGTTAAAGCTAAAAAAATGCGACGTTGACGTATTTCACGTAAGAATGTTTTACATTAATCGTGACTTAGTCGAATTATTTTGTATGACATATAATTGATAAATAATTCAAATGCCAGTTGGTTCCTTAACATGGTATCATTCATACCCTAGAGTTATGGGATATAAAAAAACACCTTGTATAAAAAGCATTCAATAAACAAACAAAATATCGAAAACTTACGCTTACCGTCAACAGCATCTTTCTTATTAATCAAACTCAGCATCGCAGAGTTCCTCATAGTTATGAAGAAGTATCTAACGTGTCTTCTGAAAACGAAGATCATGGCTACAGGTAGCAACACACAAGGTATTACCAACAACGCTAGAAGCTTGTTCTTTCCACCATTCAATTGCTGTTCATATTTCACTTCCCTGGCAGCCCGGCTACAACTGTCTACATCCGTAATGTAAACAGTCTTACTTTCAGGTATCATTAGACAAACGTATTCATTCGGCGAATAGTCTACAAAACGAAATCGGCCGGATGGGCCGATGTCTTCGGAGCATTGTTCATCACAATCTTGCAGTTCTACTTTAGTTCTATTCAGTATAAATCCATTATAGAATCTGTAGCCATTATGGTGTAGCTGACCTGCCGGCATGCTAATTAGATTGTTATGGAGCAAACCGTCATTTTTAGCAGCCATTTTGTAAAAATCTTTTGCGTGACAGTTGCAGACCAAAAAATTGCCAGATATGGCCACATAGTCCACGTACATCAGGTCGACGATCATTTCTTCTGTGATGATGTTAATATTGTTATGTGCTAACGATAAAAATTGCAGATCTCGCATTAAGGAGTATGTTGGGTCGAACCAAGAATTTATCCTATTTTTGTTCAAATCTAGAACTTTTAGACTTTTCAGGGTCTTTACCGTTGAATCAAGTACACTGGTGATCTCATTGTTAGAAAGTTGTAATATTCTTAAGTTCGTAAAATTCTCAAATATTTCCATGGTTTGTAGGCCAATTTCTTGTGCGTATAGAATGATTAAGCTTTGTTCTAGTCCCTTCAAAGCGCCGTTGAGATTCAGAATCCCATTATTTCGTGAAACATCCAGTATTTGTATGGATGTCGTCATAAACATGTCCACTGTAAGATTATTTAACCCAGTATCGCATAGCGACAGACTCTTAAGACTTCTTCCAAGACTTTTAATCATACCGAGATTTCTTTGAGTCATTCTTGTATACGACATATCCAAGGAAACTAGTCTGTCCAAATCTTGAAATGCGTAGTAACTATCTGTGGCTAGATTTTTCGGGTTTCCGTTTTCATCAATAGCTTGATTCCTGCTGAAATCTAAGTGCACCAAGTTACTTAGGCCAGAGAAAGCCGTCGAGTCAATGAAATATATTTCGTTCTCCCCGATGTAAAGCGCATTTAACTTAGTCATTCCTCGAAATAAGTTTGGTCCTAGGACTTGTATTGAACATGCTCTAAGGTCCAGCTCTTTGAGATTAGGGAAGGCGACTGATGCGAAACCTGATGACCAGACGTTTGCAACTGAAAATAAAGAAATAATAACATTTATTACATACTAGATTCCGTCCTCGGCTTCGCCCGCGTGGAGTTCGGAAATTATCCCGCGGGAACGTACTACCGGGATAAAAAGTATCCTATGTATTAATCTAGGTTATAATCTATCTGTGTGCCAAATTTCATCCAAATCCGTTCAGCCGTTTTTGCGTGAAAGAATAACAAACATCCATCCATCCATACTTACAAACTTTCGCGTTTATAATATTAGTAAGGATAGGTAGTCAAAATTGAGGCGGAAAATTTTAAACGGTTCCTGATGGTCTACATCATAATCATCCAACAACTTGAGTGCTGGACACTTGTCGGTGCAGCAATGTTCGTTCCTCTCCATCTAATTAATTTACCAGCAGGCTTAGCATGGGAACCGTAGAGAAGCGTTTTGTCGACGGAAGAGTAGACAAAAATGACATTTCCGTGTAGGCAATTGACAGTTTTGTACCGAGAAATGTAGACAAGCGATTTCTATTCTACGGTTGAGTAGAAATAGAAAGCGTCATGCTAAGCTTGCTGGTTATAAAGAAGATAACCCATGGATTTTGTTCGGCGATTTGAGATAAAAAAAAAGTCGTCGGTTAGGACTGAATTAGATTTAATTTAACTACAACGTTGTAAAGAATTTGCGAATAAAGATTTGCAACAATCTTAAAATGAAATAATTTATGTTCCTCCGCCACTTCCTGTAAGATCCACCAGACACATACAACATTGATAACTAGCTATTTAGCTTCTGTAATCGGCGTTAAATGGATTACACAATATAAAACAAAGGTATCACAACAGAGCACATGGGAAGGGGCGCGGGAAAAGAAGATTACTAGTGTAGGTTCTATCAAACTTCATTGTCGTTTCGTTTTCCAATTGAACATGAACCATAAGCTTATGTAATAAAGATGAAACTTTAAGAGCAAGCAAGAATCTCACGCAGACAAAGTTGCGCGCAGTAGCTAGTTAAAAATAAAAGTTATTTACTTTGTCTCTGAGATGCATTACTCAAATTCATGGCAGTAGATCCTGTGGCGTTGAATGTCAACGTGTACTGTTCACCGGCTGTGCTCGTGCCCAAGAACGAGTTGCCATACATTGTGAGATACTCCAAAGTTGTGGCCAAGGGTCGGAGCTGGTGGTCCCGTAGTTGGAATATCTGAGAACAAGTTAAAAGAGAACAGGTCAAGACGTAGAAAAAGTGATAAGAATGGCGTGGCGACATGTAATAAGTAGACTAGACTCAAAACTGTTGATTTTGGGCATAACATAAATGCACCTATTAACGACCCCTCAAGATCTACACCTATCACCGCCAGTTTCTTAAAATCATCCTTTTTTAAGTGTTGTGTTAGAGAATTGTTGTTATTTTAGAAAATGCAGCTGTTTTAACATTGCATGTATCTATCACAAATTCACAAGCTTGCGTGTATAGATTAACAATACAAAGAGTAATTGAACAGTTCGTCGGACCCCCCCCAGTGGGCTCCCGCATTGTCGTTGCGGGGGGGCTCAATAGCCGTGGTCACCCTCCCACGGTGAAGCGAAGAGGAACCCCAAGGTGGGGCCGCTCGTCAGGGCTTTTGTCTCCAAGCCGACGACGTAGCGGCCAAAAAGTAGGTTGCGATGAGGTGCACCGCAACTGAGGCGGGCCGCGATGTCGAATGGGAGGCATCGCGGGTGAGGGTTACAGGCTGCGGCGGAGGAGGAGTGTCGGTACTTCTGAGTAGCGCTCTTCCCTTCCGTGGCCTGGACGGGGCCGCCACCATTTGATGGCGGACGCGGTGGGGCCGCAGGGGAAGAGGAGTGTCGGTATAGCGTTGGCCGCTCTGCCTATCCCCTGCGGCCCAAAAGTGGTAGGCGGCGGAGCCACTGCGCTGACCCGTCGCAGGGGGACCAAGGGTGCCAGACACGGGGTCGTCTGGGGCCCTTATGCTACTTGGTTCCTGGGGTGGTCACGGCGTGCCATGTGTCCTGGTGCGCCGAACTGGTGGGGTCCCCAAGGGCTGATGCCTGCCAGGGGTGCGGGTTGTTCGTCCCCTAACCGTGAACTGTGATTTGACGGTTACCTATACGTCAATTTTTCCATTGTTGTTACAATCAATATTATCAATAACTACTTCATAATAAGTAAAATTACCATTAAAATCGAATCTAATGTTGCTTACTGCAACAAGTTAATGAAAGATTAGTATTTAATGACGGCTTTAAACGTTAAAGTTCGTTTCTGCAACTGGCTGTAATTCTATAAAAACAGAAATCACCAAAAGGGTTAAATAGAGGTGTACCTATAGCGTACCATCCCCCCCCCCCCACCATCAACTCCATTTTTCCAGCTATGAGAGACTTAAAAAAAAAACAAGTACGTACCTACCTAATATAATAATCTCCATTAATTATCTTAATCTAAATGAGGCGTGCAATTAGGTAAGGAATGCCAATTAGCTTTTATAGTCTAGACTCGTTGAATACACTCCGTCCATTTTATGACGTCATTTTGACACAAATGTCAAAACAGACAATAATTTTTAAGGGTTTGAAGTGTTTGTACGCCCGAATTAAAAGAATGGAAACATTGTAGGATCTGTCTTGTCTGTCCATCTGTCACAACCAATTTTCTCCAAGAAAAATACACAGTCTTCCCATAGAAAACATCAATGCGTTTTCGACCCAAATTTACAGGACGATTGGATATTTTTGTGAAAAAAAAAACAACCGGCTTCCAAAAAAAAAACAATTTTTAATAGGA
The DNA here is from genome assembly GCA_947359405.1 of Antitype chi. NCBI lineage: Eukaryota > Metazoa > Arthropoda > Insecta > Lepidoptera > Noctuidae > Antitype > Antitype chi. The sequence goes on from OX375836.1 coordinate 8,440,621, forward strand.
TAGGTATGTCATAGCCAATTTTCTCTGAGAAAAAACATACAAAACTTCAATGCGTTCTCGACCCAAATGTACGGGACAACTGAATATTTTTCACAAAAAAAAAAACAACCGGCTTCCAAAATAAACTACAATGTGAATAAATAATAGTTTAAAAACTAAAAAACTAAACTAAAAAAGGAGAAAATAATTTAATTCAATTAAAAAGCGTGGGGTGCTTTTTGAGGTATTTTTATAATCAATTAATGTCAAGCACCCCACGCTTTTTAATTGAATTAAATTATTTTCTCCTTTTTTAGTTTGGTTTTTAAAGCGTGTTTTTTAGTTTTTTAAACTATTATTTATTTTCAATTTTTTAGTTCTGCTGTTCTACAAAACGTGTTTTTTTTTTCTCAATATTTTTTTAAATTATTAAATTGTCATCGGTCCTCGACAAGTTTACAAAGTTTCAATGAAATCTGACCGTTTAAAGTGGGTCAAAATCGCGCTCAAAGATTCCGTTACATACATACATACATACATACAACCCGAGCTAATATAAAGCGTGTAAAAATAACTTAAATTTTGGAAGTTGGTGGCAAAAAAGGAAAATTTAAACCCAAAAACCGACATCGGAAATTAAACTTATTTAGTTTCAATGGTTTAGTGTGTTTTTGGAAGAATATTGTTACGTTTTTGTGTGGTAGATACCTACCCCACACCAATTCGTATACCACTGCCAATACCAACTTGTTATTTAAATAAAATAACACAGGAAGTTATGATAACATCATCAATATACTTTTTTATGGTCGGAAATGATCAAATAACTTCTCCCGCTCTGAGTGGAGCAGGAGAGTGTGTCAGACTTTTACTGACTAAAACCCACCCGTGTTCCCCCAGTTACCTGTGTGCCAGGGACCACGATACCCGCAAACATATACGTATTATTCAAACTAAATCAAAAACTACCCAAGCAAAGTTAATGTTTATATGGGGACTACCTTTGAGGCGCATAAGCAATAAAAGAAGAATTTTCAAAATCAATCCACAGTTACCGAGGATATCGCGTAACAAAAACCGGCCAAGTGTGAGTTGGACTGGCACACGAAGGGTTCCGTACCACAAGCCTAAAGACGAAAAAAAGAGAAAAATGCGGTGCGCATGTACCTACTTCAAATCGTTCGTCGAGTCATACATATAGCCTGATATATTGATCACAGACACTTGAGATAAAAGATAATACACCGTTTGGATTCTAACGAAACAGATAAAAGGTACACAGATGATACTAATATAGATCTCGAATTGACAAGATAAAATTTGTCTTTTTTGCCACCTGAAATATTGAAAATGGTTTGATGTGGCGCAATTGAAGAGGATTTGTAAGTCATGGAAAATTATTCACTTTCATTCATTTATGGAAAAAAAGGTCTGGGGCCGTTTTTTTTTAATTGGCCTTTAGAATAATGAAATACAGAAAATAGAAAAAGAAAAAAAAAACAATATACAGCAGAGATCTATAACCCGGATTGACAAGATAATATTGTCTTTTTTGAGACGTGAAATACTGTAAATGGTTCGATGAAGTGCACGTGCACTTGAAGAGAATTTATTAGTCCTAGAAAATTATTCACTTTCATTCATTTATGGAAAAAAGGTCTGGGGCCGTTTTTTATTAAATTGGCCTTTATAAGAATGAAATATAGAAAAAAAAAGTGCGTGGAGTCCCTCCGCGCGGAAGAAGTGAAAACGACTCACTCTGTAGAAATGATGCGTATATACTAGAACAGATCCAGGGACTAGGTATTTAATGAGACTAGGTAGCACCTATTCCAACTTTTAAAATACTCGATCCATCTAGTCTTGTCGCCGTGTTTGCCTAAATCATTCGTGTATCAGTCATTTGAATTTGAACCTTAATTCAATAGACATAAAAGTAACGCAACGCGCACTCGTGTCCAAGAATACATTCTGTCCTTTTTTAACTACACTATGCCGCAGTCTTTTCATCTTTGTCTGTCAATACTCGACAGTAGTCGGGACTTCATCAACCAATTTACTAGGCAGATTTTACAAACTTACTAGGTATTTTAAATACTCGATGCGAAATTTATTTATTTATTTAATACTTCACGCACAGAAATGTACAGAGGCGGACTTAATGCCAAAGGCATTTTCTACCAGTCGACCTTTGGGTGATGCAGAGACAAACAGTGGTAGGTGCAATTACTCGTGTTTTGAATATTTATTAAAATATAAGTAAATATAGGTACCTACTAATATTATTATACTCATACATATGATATAAATACTTAATTAAATATAACCAAAAATAAACATACTTAAATACACTTAAATATAATAAAACAAATAAGACAAACAATGGGAAAACATTATCGTTGTGAAGATACTGCCAGCTTCTTTTGAATGTGCTCGCGAACTTCCACTTTAAAGGACAACCAGTTGGTTGCCATCCTGATTTCCAAGGGGAGCGCATTCCACAGAGATATAGACTAAGTGCAATGCAGTCGAGTACTCGAGTATCAAGTACGGACTCATGCGGATGTGATCCCGGCTCGCCGCCGCTGTTTTGATACCTACTCGGGGCTATTTGGCGTCGTAATCGGATATACGTATAGGACTTATTTTGAAATCGGTTTTCGTAACGAAGTTTTGCTAAGTGGAAAACTTTTGGTTTTGTTGTGATGCCAGGTGAGAATATATCACCACTAGAGTGGTGAAAAATGCTGAAAGATGTGTACCTATATTTGTGTGCTCTGGCACTCACCAAATTGAATGCAATGGCCACAAGTGTCCCTTGTGACAGATTATTTTCGTCCTTTGGATTATTTATTATTTGATACTTTTGGATTATTTGATATTAGGACCCGAAAAGTCCAACAATTAGTGTTTTTAAAACAAAATTCTTAATGCTGATTTTCTACGTATACATAATTAAATAAAAAAACAAAGATTGTAGATAGGTGATAAAAAAAATAACAAAAAATGATTAGTCTGAAAATTAATTGAAATCTTATAATACGCCAACAATCTTCAAAGTTGATAAATCTTTACGTTGACAGTCCTAAGCCTGTGTAAAGTACTTGCCGCCAGTTTGGCTTGCTTTCTATAAGTGAGAGAGAGAGAGAGACAGACAGAGAAACATGCGCACGCCGCACAGCTTACAATAGCTTACTATAGCAAAAAGTGTCGTGACAACTTTTCGTAAGAATTTTTTCCGTACACTACATACTATTAAATAACTCTATAAATTTTAAGTATAGACTTTAAAAGGTAAAATTGTTTATGATTTGATAAAAAGTAATCTCTGGAAACATTGATCGTATTACAAAAATTAATTCACTAAAAAAAAGCTAAACTATTCCCGAGTCAGAGTGGCATAGAATACTTTTTTTTCGTAAAAATGCACGGAATTTGTGGGAATCGCCATACTTATGCGGGTCGTCAGAAGCCTAAAGTCTGTCAACTAGCTTTACCAAAAGATATCGTGTTACTCAGTAACTGATACACAGATAGACAGTCGCTCCACTTTAAATACTGGTTATCAGCTACACTCGGTAAGACGGGAAGAGGACCCCAAAATTTTTAAAAATAGCTATACTCCATTTGCAATAGCATTAGACAGAAGTTAAAAAAGGTTCTTTTTAATGTACACTTCGTAACAAAATTACATTAAACGTGTTGCAGTTACGATTAAGCCAAAAAAATTACAGTGTCAATGCTAAAAACCTAAAAGAAGCAGGAGTGAACAACACCGAGTAACTAAATTAGCTGATGACGACGAAGTTTTACCAACGAATTGTGGGTCGTAAGTTGTTATTTAAAATAAAGTATTGTAAAAAAAAAAATATTTTACTTCCTTATAATCTTAATTAGATTTAAATCATCATGTGATTGTTTGTTTCATTCATTCGTTTTGTTGTAGGTTTGTAATGTGTGATGAAGATGTTATTGTAATTAGAACATTATTAAAATAAACATCACTTTTACTTCGTTTATCTCAGTATTTAGTACTGTCTTAAATCTACCTAAAAAAGTTAGAATTTAACTTTGAAATAAAATGTTTTGCACTCCTGCTTCTACGAGCCTCTTTTTTCTAAAGCTATAATAAATGGGGTATAGGTAGATGATGATGTTGAAATATTTATATAACTTACCGGTGGTACTCTGCTAAGTTTGCATCTGGCCAAGCTGAGGTACTTTACAAACTGGTTCGGTGACCTCTGCAAGTTCATCTTCTGGTGAAGAGTCTGCACCGGATTCGCGATCGACGAGAGATCTATTGAGTTCCCCGTTTCGTCTGGAACATACAAATTGATCGATAGAATCCCCTCTTTATGGCATTTCGAAGAGACATTCAAATTACATATAATATCTATACATAACACCGTGACATTTTAGTTGTCTTACAAAGGTGATCCAGTCAATGTATCTGACATTAAATACCTCTAGGCGCGATTAAAAAATTGTTACCATTAAAGTGCAAAGAAAAATAAATAATGTCTTAGATTTATGAAACATCCTGTTGTTTACGTATCAAACGGTAGAAGATATTTATAAGATTCCATCTCCATTACAAACCATCATTCATTCCATCTCCATAACAGGGTGTTTCAAACTACGTCATGCGTCTTAGTGAATGATATTATAATTTTATAAATTAAGTATTCATCCTACTTTCTACATAGAATACTTTATATATGAAAGTTTATATGTTTAGACGTTTGGATGTTTGTAACATTATTTGTTATATTAGTAGGATAGGATAATAGGATTATAAGCCTTCTCATCGCAACTAGTGATTTCAGCCAAGCAAATTTTTGATGGATTGAAATCACAGAAAATAAGACTTGAAAGTTGGAATATTCCAACCATGGCCAGTTTTCGACAACAAGCCCTTTCTCGAAAGTACAGATTGCGGCACGTAAGTTGAACCAAAATTTACTTACGTAACGCGATCTGTAATTTATTTACAAACTTCAGTAGGTACACGTTACATAAATGACTATGCTAGAAGGTCACCTCATTCTTTTTCTGTGCCAGACAACGAGTGCTCGCGGTCGTACTTTTGGTTATTTGTTCTGATTTTAATTCAACTTACGTGCCGCGACCTATACTGTAGTTAATAATGAGAAGAATGGTGCTTACCTGGGCTGGGAAGTAGTTTCCCTGTTTCGTCGACCCAGTTCTGAACATCCGTCATGTAGCCGGTCAGACATTTTGGACCCTTCCATGGTGGATGACCTGCTGACTCCCATGGTGGATGAGCTGATGAACAGAAGAGGCAGTAGCTTATGCTGGAACATGAAATAATCATCATTAACCAAATCAATAGATAGTAGTAAAAGAAGGAATTAATTAATCTACAGGTATTATTATTTATACATTGCTACTATTACGTGTTATAAATTATAGTCGCTTTTTGTGTGTAAATGTGATTGTGTTGTTCTTCTAAACTACGCACGACACGAACTCGTCACCACGCATTTTTGCGACACGATATTGCAACGAGCCACGATGCGACGTCGTATCGTGTGTCAGTATGTGTTTTGGTCCTTACTTCAACATCTCGATCGGTTTCTTGGACGCAAAGAATGTCCCAGTGAGTTTTGCTGTAGACATCAAAAAGAATTTCAGATTTGTCTTTCGAGAACCCCTCGTTAATCGAGACTACAAACGGAGCCGGTTTTATAAATGGACTTCAGATTTCCATCGTGGTGGGATCGCTTTGGGAGGCTACTTTCATAGAGAGAAGCTTCTTACAAAAAAAAACCACCGAGTTCCAAAAAACACTGCAAGGTGAAAAATAACCCTAATTTCGAATGTCGGTGTCTTTGGTTTTGTGTTTAATCAAATAAGCTAAGTGGAAAAAAATGTATTATTGAAGTTAACTCAAAAACCACTAATCAGAACTTGACCAAATTTTTATGGTCACGGTAAGTAAACTCTTTCAAACCAATGAAGATTTAACAAAATGGTGGCGTTCTGAGGTAACAAAAAAAGTGCAATCGAATTGAGAACCTCCTCCTATTTTTTAAATCGGTTAAAAACCCAATAAACACTAAACACTTTGCCTGACCTAGGAATCAAACTCAGAATCCCATGCTGAGTTGTTGCCCTTGCGACCACTAGAAAAACGAGGCAACTAAAGAATACCATTTTTTTTCACACCAAATCACCGATCTTATGTTTTACCGGTTGCATGATCAATGTCTATAACTATACAATCCTAGTTTTAGTATATCCGAAACCCGAAACATGTGTCTAGTATTTTTATGTAAAGAATCTATGTACAATTTTCAAAACTGTAACATGAAAAATCACAAAATAATATGCTTGCTATGTTACTTAGTTGTCTTCACAAACATGGTCACCATGCGGTGCCCCCGCGCCCCCCGCGCTTCCTTCGTCGTATTGTGCTCATAAGTAGGCAATAGGTACCTAAGTACCTACTCGTCGTACGTCTAACTAACCGTACAGCGATTGTATTGTAATTAACTGGTGATAACATTTTCCATCACACGTGCAAAACTGTTTTGGGAAAAATATAACATTGTGTAAAAATTATTGGAATCGATTCAGTTACTTATTCTGAACAAACTATGTTCAGGTTTCGCATATACTAAAATAATGTTGTATATCTCTACTTTACCGCAATTTCCATAACATCTATAAAAACACCAATAAAGATTATAAGTTTATTATTCTCTTCAAACAAATTTAGTGATTTGAATGGTTAAGGGCTGATTTTTCAACAGTCGGATAACCATTATCTGAAGAATAAATTTATTTAACAGTTTGACATAATTTCTAAACAAAAGCTGTCAAATTGCAATATTATTTTTTCTGATAAAAATTATGTGATTATTGAATAATCGGGGAACATACATAAAAAAAAACAAAAATAGGTTCCGACGAATTCATAACCTCCTCCTTTTTGAAGTCGGTTAAAAATCAGGCCTACAAAGAGAAAATATTTGATTTTTTGTATGTATGTTATATTGTTACGCTGTCACGCTAAAATGGCCGTCCGAATTTGGATGTAATTTGGCACATGAGTAGGCCATGACTTGATTAGGGCAAAAAATACTTTATATTCCGATATTTCCACGGGATCGAGACGTATGCGGGTCAAAACGCGGGTGCAGTTAGTCACATATTTTATGTAACAATGCGAAAGAGTGTCCATGGAGTTTTTTGCCCATTCTTCTCCATAGGTTCAGATCGCGACACGTAAGTTGAAACAAAATCTGCCATTTTGGTTCAACTTACGGGCCGCTATCTGTACCTTACAACACTTTGGAATGGTCTACTAGCTTCATCGTTTTGCCTGACCAACTCCTTGAAAATTCAAAAGTAAATTTATTATAAACTCAAAGCATTTGTTACAAGTAAATGGTTTAATTGTAATAAATGGTAATTTTAATGATATTGTTGTTTACAAAAGTAATCGGTCGGTGGCCGAATAAACAAATGAGTCGCTTTCTTATCTTGTGGCACTTCATTTTGTTAGGTACCTAGTACCCACTAGCCTAGATAGCACATTGATCGATTAGTACGTGAGAATGCGTCTTGTACTTACGCCCTATTTGCTGAACATTGGTTCCAGGGATTCATTCCCAGGTCAAGAAAAATGTTAGGGTTCGTCAATGTGGAAATTCTCAGTGAGGCAGTCGCTCCATGTAAAATATTAGGTATATGGTACATGTAGAAAAGTAATATGCATTTTTGCCGAATTTAAACACTATAATACTGCACCCACATACTACACACACGCACACACACACTACTTCCAATGTGAACGTTCTTAAAAATACGATAATTGCCCTCCGGTTTTCGAAAGCTTTTACACCCGACATATGATAAAAGCTTTTAGTTCCGTAAGTCGGTTTATTATACAAACAGGCCAATTATATTTTTTAAACTAGATGAGGTTGGCGTTTTCTATCTGACTAGGTACTCCGAGAAGAAAGGCCGGAACAAACTCAGAGGTCACAGTCTCTTTTAAAGTCCAGACATAATCTTGGTCAGATCATGTGATGACCATGTATATTGGTGTCTGAAATGGTCTTTTGAGGTGCACGCATTTGTCACTAATCCTGCAGCTCAACTCAGACCTTTAGGAGCTCAACGATTCGATGAATAATACCAAAGAAAGTGACGGAGCCCAAGAGAAGGGTGGTTTTTTTCTTTTTTTTAATACTTACATTATTGCCCTCAAAATCATGCTGTCTCATGGATTGGCACAAAATGTTCTCACTGCGTCATCGTCCAAAAAAAAACACTTTTACACACACATTGCCACAAAAACACTTCACAACCACCAAAAATACACGTAACTTTAGAGTACCTGTGTATAAAAACACACTTCAACTAAAATACACAGTTTTATAACATTTACGTATTAGTAAATTTATTATTGTGTCAGAATATATTTTTGCACGAGTTTTTCGAGCGATATTGTATCGTAATCTAACAAAAATGATAATATTGTATATCTGTATCTTATCGAGTGCGGTCAAAGACAAGGATTCGCCGCCATGTTGGATTTCCGCGTCAGTACGAATAATTATGACGTCACAAGTTGTCTGGTGATTAAGTTAGGTTTGCGAATGTGGGTTCGATTTCTGAGTTAGACAAAAAGAGTTATCTGTATTTTTAAGTGCGGGAATTCTTTGTAGCTGCCCGTTATTTAGAATAATTATTATTACCCGTAAACGTTTAATGCTAAAAATAATGTAATACATATTTAAATGCAACATTTTTGTAATAAAAAACTTATAAAAACACAACAGTCTTCCGGAAAAACACTACAAAGTGAAAAACAACTTAAATTTTGGAAGTTGGTGACTTTGGATATGTATTTAAATTTTTGCCACTGCCTTCCGTTATTAAAGTTATTTTTCACTTTGTAGTGTTTTTCCGGAAGTCGGTTGCCAATTCGAAATTTCATCACCCTTTCTTCAAAACAATACATACTTATGCGATAGCAGCAATCACGGTTGATTTGCTGTAATTTTTTGAAGAGTTCCGTTGTCTGACTCCGAAACTCATCATCAGATCTATATGAATGGGACCATTTCGGAATAAACCCCTTTCGAACAAAAGAATAATTTTGCAAATCCGTCTATAAATGACGGAGTTATGCCCGAACATACATAAAAAAAATATGTCGAATTGTTAACCTCCTTCATATTGCAGTCGGTTTAAAACATTGCATTTTTTAATCTTTACATATAAAGATTAAAAAATGCAATGTTTTATTTTAATATTTTTAAACGACTTCAAAAAGAAGGAGGTTATCAATTCGACATGTTTACCTATATTTTTTTTGTTTTTTGTAAGTCATTTGCAGTGTATTTTCATTATATACCTACTAATTTTACGTGTACCTTATGGATCCTGATATCTGAAATAAAATGTTTTTTTTTTAATGCTGAATATGTAGGTATGCTACATAACATCAAGCGTATACTTCCTGAAGGTGTACGCAGAAGTGTAATAGTACATACAGTTCGCCATAGATACATTATAAGTTTCATATGAGAGGGGGCGAGCCTATTATTATTATAAAGTTATTACTTCTGTGTGCTGGTGTGCTTTTTTCTTAACTTTATTGCATCTTTGCCCACAAGCAAATTAACTTCGTGCAAATCGCCTACAGAATTAAGTAATATACACCGTGAAATTTAAATGGTTGTTTTCCCGCAGCAGAACAACTTGCCTTAAGGTACTCCTTAAGAACTTGCTTTCGAAGCATAGAGTAAAAGTAAACAAATTAAGATGTATTTTTTTTTTATTAAAAAAATATTCATAAACTCGAAAACGTGAGAATCAATAGTAACACTAGAGGTAACTTGTAGGTATTACTCGAATCACACGCGCCGCTGACAAAGGAAACAGCGATCCATAAATGTTCAAAGCAAAATAAACTCTCGCACGTGGTGATTTTTCACAATGGTTAATCTGGCATGTTTTGTTTTTAATATTTTATTTGTTTATAAAACGATTGTATTACCAAGACAAAACCATTTCGCTGCGGGAAAACAAACATTAAAATTTTACCGTGTACTTATTTAATTATTTATTTTATTTATCCTCACACTGGAACGCCATACAGCAATTACACCAACGGAGCAAAAAATTACTTCATGTGCTGCATTCGTGCGCGGTGGACGACATCGAACGGGCGACGATGGATCACGCACGCTCACGCAGCGTCAAGACACACCACCATACTTCCATAACTCTATTCCATCTATATCGGGCACATTCTTTGCAGAGATTTGGGGAAGGATAGCCCGGCCGCTCTCCGTATCACCTGCGGCCGAAAAGTGGTATTATTTAAAAGTATCGATTCGCCCGTTCCGGGCCAGTAAATTCCTACGAAGTGACTAACACGCCACTCCTTTTGCCCTCAGTGCAACTCCCGAAAGACTTAAGAGCGGTGAAGTACCAGGTGCAGTACCGGGCCCCCCAGCCCCACGCGCCGGGAGTCACTAGGACCCCCGAGGAGATAGAACAGGAGATCAAGGCTATGGAGGCCCAGTATGAGAAGCTGGCTATGGTGTTTATTGAGTAAGTTATCGTTTCAAGATTTTCAAAGGAGTCTTCTAGACCAGCGGTTCCGAATTAGGAACTCACCAATTCCGTCAAGCGTGATCGAGGTCAAGAGCAGGACCATTTAGTAACAACAAAAAAAATAACTTTTCTGTAATGGCGAAAGAAAGTTGTATAACTAAGAGTCAAATTAAATTAGCTAGCAATACTTTACCCAAGTGTTGGGGATCGATATCGATAACTAATAATGAAGCAAAAAAAAAAAAGAAAAGAAAAATTTTCATCATTCGATTGACGAAGGTGGAACTTAAATATTTTTTACGAATTTCCCCAAAAACCTTATCATAACGTCGGACATACAGTTCCGCCGCCTCCTTCGGACAAAACGGGCGTAGTTTTATTTCGGATTTTTTAAGCCTATGCTGAATTTTCTCTTCTTTCTTTTATTTTGTTTCTTTTCTTTGTTTTTTTTTTCTTTATTTTCTTTCCCTTCTTTTAAACGATATTTTCTCGCAGCCTTCCTCAAGACGTGATGTGGAACGAACCACCAGTTGTCTGTCAGTGGCAGGACGCGCGCAAACTCTGGACTACTAACTTTGTCAACGATTACAAGTTTAATGAAGACAAGCTGACAATACAGTTCCGGACTGGAGTTCTTTGTGAGTAGGATTTACAGTTGGCATCTTTTCTTTGAATTTTCTAGTATTTTTTTTGGAATTTGGTTGTTTTTATACTATTTTTTTTTATTTTTCACTTTTTAGCTAAGGTACCTTACCCCACACAATTAAAAAAAAAATATTAATAAAATATGGGACTCCTTTTTTTTTATGTATGTTCCCCGATTACTCAAAGATGGCTGGACCGATTTGGATTTTGTTTTTTTTGTTTTATTTATTTTTATTTTATTTATTTATCTAAACACAGGTTATTGTTCTTAAAATTATACAAGGCACACTATTAGACCTCTGGGTCTGTCTTAGCATGCCATGGTCTGGAATTAATCAACGCGCTACTGTGAAATTAAGGTAAAATGGAGTGGTAATATTCTTTGAGCTTGTGTTTTATGTTTTTCCTGTTCATTGAGTCGCGAATATCTATAGGTATTTGGTTTAATAAGACGGGTATTGTGAAAGATGCAGTGCGCCTACCATAAAAATTGTTTTTACGTGGCACTTTAAGTGATTTTATCTTTGACTGGCGGGTATTCACATCATAATTCACTGGAATCTGTATCCCAGTGTTGTCAAAATGTTCAATGAGAAACAAGTACTCAGCGCGGGCTAGAACTGGTAATACATTGCAATGTTTAAATAGACCTGTATAGTTGTCGCGGTATTTATTTCTTACATACTTTGGTACCACCAGTTTCAGCAGACGTGTTTGCAGATTATGAATTTTATCCAGGTAGCTTTTAAAAGTGCGTCCATAGCTGGTGAGTCCATACGAGATTATAGATTCAGCAAGAGCTGTGTACATTTGTAGGAGGGTTTTGTACGGTATATTCCGTTTTATAATGGAAAATTTAGTGAGTATTCCACGCAACTTACCGCAGACGGATTCCACCTGAACACTCCAGTTGAAGCGATTATCAATTATAAGACCCAAGTAGGTATGATATGGAACTTGCTCAATAGACGAACATTGGCAATCTGTTACATTTACATGCAAACAATCATGGGTATGAGCTTTAATTTTAAAAGAGTGGGAGGTATTTATATGGCTTGAATGTACATGTATTAGTTTGGTTTTCTGTGGATTCATAACAAGTCCCATATCATGGGCCCACTTGGTCATACTAGTAAAATCCGCTTGCAAACATTCCGCGGCCATCATAAGATCTTTATTAGCCGATAGTATACAAGTGTCATCAGCATATTGGTAGAGGGAACAGTATTTTATAATATTTTCCAGGTCATTGACGTAGGCCAGATAATGGAGGGGACCCGTCACTGACCCTTGGGCTGTACCTTGTGTAACGTTGACAGGTCTGCTTAGGCTGGGGCCAACTTTGACGTGATAACTTGATATTCTGTACACCATTCTAGTAATTTTCCTCTTATCCCGGAATTTTCTAGAGTTTTCAATAGCATATTGTGTCCGAGTGTGTCAAACGCCTTGCTGAAATCAATGAACAATAGCACCACATGCTTCTTCTCGTCTAGATGGTTGTTAACTTCAAAGAAAGGTTTGAAAGGGTATACTTCCCAGGTAGTCCCATGATCATCAAGTCAGGATCTGATGATGGGATCCTGGAGAAATGGAGAGAACTCTTCAAATTTTATAGGCACACAAAGCGATTTAGGTATTTTTTGGAAGAGTACTTTCTCGGAGTTCAATTTGGTGAAGATCTGATGAAGAACTTCGGAGATAGGCAACGGAACTCCTCAATAAATGATAGCAAATGGACTGAGATTGCTGAAATCTCATCTCTGTCTATTGCTTACACCAGTTCATAACATAACATCACGCCAGTATGCTGTGAAGGGGTAAGCACATGTGAACCACTAAAAAGTGAAAAATAAAAACTTTTTCCAAAAAAACACTACAAAGTGAAAAATAACTTTAATTTCGGAAGGCGGTGACAAAAAATTCAAATACAGCTCCAAAGACACCGACTTCCGAAATTAAAGTTATTTTTCACTTTGTAGTGTTTTTTTGGAAGTCGGTTGTTTTTTTTTTTGGAAAAAGTTTTTAACAAATAAATAGCAGCGGAAGGGTTAATAGTATACTCGTTGAAGTGCCAGCCCACGCCGCAGCTGAGCCAGTAGAGTTCAATTCCCCGATTGTTAATAATAATGATGATTTGATCCAGCCTGTCCCCACTTGCTGTCCCCCTTCCAGTGACGACCTGAGCCGAGGCCCGTAACCCACAGGGGGTGCCCTCAGCGTGCAGTCGCCTAGTATAAGTAATTTTACGACCCTAGCTGGACGCTTTAAATTCTCTTAAGGCAACCACAGGAAAGTCCGGTTAAGTAGTCACGGCCTCTCAAGGTCAACCACGAAATGCCATTTATAAAAAAAAAGAACAACTATCGGGCAGACACAACATCCGTCTGGTCGGAGGATCCTCCCATTTCCATAGAGTATGAGTGAATTTTACACCTTGTTCCTTATACCTCTATAAACATGGGGAAAAATGTTCGAAACCTGAACGATGTCCTTTGTACACGATTCTTATTACACGCTTTATATTAGCTTCACTTGTATGTTTGTAACCGACTCCATAGCTGGCGCGATTTTGACCCAGTTTTAACGATCAGATTTCATTGAAACTTTGTAAACTTATCGAGGACCGATGACAATTAAATAATTTAAAAAAAATAGAAAAAAAACGAAAAAAAAATAATTAAAAAAATCACACTTTTCTAGTTAGCAGAACCAAAAAATAGAAAATAAATGATAGTTTAAAAAACTAAAAAACACGCTTTTAAAAACCAAACTAAAAAGGAGAAAATAATTTAATTCAATTAAAAAGCGTGGGGTGCTTGACATTAATTGATTATAAAAATACCTCAAAAAGCACCCCACGCTTTTTAATTGAATTAAATTATTTTCTCCTTTTTTAGTTTGGTTTTTAAAGCGTGTTTTTTAAACTATTTTTTGACTTACCATATATCGTCATATGCTTTCAGAAAACATGTTGATAATGTCGTATATTATGTTGCAGGGCCGATTGGTATAGCAGCGTTGAAATATAGCAACATGCCGTACCAAGCATGGGACATGAAACCAGATCCAGATGGGTAGGTTTTTACACAGGAAAAGTTTTTATTCAGTGCGCAAACTTTAACCATGAATTCAGCATACCATTCTAGACCCCCCAGCGAAGAAATTTTTCGTCGGTTTAAAAAAAACAGCTGTTTCATAGAAAAGTACAATACCTACGCGGTCAAAATGTATGGAACAGCTGTTTTTTTTTTTTGTATATTTATACAAAAAAAAAAACGACGAAAAATTTCTGCGCTGGGAGTTCTAGAATGATATGCTGAATTCATGGTTACAGTTTGCGCACTGGATAAAAACTTTTCCTGTACACAAAGTGTAATATAATTACCGCAAGAGCTCATACACCCTGATGCTCATACCCTGAATAGCGTATTGAGTTAATAGCATAATACTAAAACTTTTTTTTTCGTTTTTTTTTTCATTACTTTTCGGTATCGATAATGACGACGTGGGTAAAGTATTGCGAACTAATTTAATTTGACCCTGTATAAATGATAAATAATATTTTCTTCTGTAAAAGGGTTAAAAAAACACTTTGACACTTCCGGAAATAAAAACATCTTGTTTTAAAACTAGATGAGTTCGGTATTTTCTATTTGACTACTTTGAGAAGAAATACCGAAACAAACTCAGAGGTCACAGTCTCTTTTAAGTCCAGACATAATTTTGGTCAGGCCGAATGCGCACCATGCAGATTTATGTCTGGCACGGTCTTTTGAGGAAAGAACGACACAGATTTGAGTGGACCTGTCCAGTCAGTGCACGCATTAGTCAGAAATCGAGTAGCTCAACATAAGGAGCTCAACGATTCGACGAACAATACCAAAGTAGGGACGCGTGGAGGCAGATTTGCCTATTTGCCGAGTACAGGTGAATCCACTGGATGCGGTAAGGGTAGAACCGATGACTGTAACCATGCTTGAGAGAGGTATATGTCCACCAGTTAATGATAAATTATACATATATTACTAATTACCTTTTTTTTTGGGTGGGATATCATCAAATAACTTCTCCCGCTCTGGGTGGAGCGGGAGGGCGTGTCAGACTTTTACTGACTAAAACCCACCCATGTTCCCTCAGTTGCCTGTGTGCCAGGGGCCGCGGTATCTCTTTCGAACAACCCGCACCCCTGGCAGGCATCGGCCCTTGCGGACCCCACCATTTGATGCTGACATCTCTTTGAGACGCGCGTGGAACACAACGCGCCATCGACCCGGGCTTGGTCCTTACCGGACAGCGAGCTACCCATTACTCGCCGTCCGCAAGCCCGCGCCTACGGTGGCCGGGAATCAGCCTGGGATTCCCGACGCCCAGGGCGTCTCCCGCGGCGACTACGGCCGTGAGGGCGCATATACTGCCTCTCCCTCTCGTGCGCCGCCTCCCTCTTCGCGAGCATTACTGCTTCGCACAAGGAGGTGACGGCTAACCATTGACTCTCGCTCCGTACCATGGCCTGCACCAGGGATTATTAATTACCTTTAGATGCGTTATCAGCGCTCAATATTGGCAAAATAATCTCTTTCTAACAACAGGAATCGGTATGGATCTTTCCTGTTCTTCGCGCACTGTATGAAGTATGTACTAGTAGTAGCTACATTCATGGCTTACACTGTTTTTGAGTGCTCTAATGTTCGTGTTTGACGCGTCTATTTTTAATACGTCATTCCCAGCAGTGGACGTGTTTCGGCCTAACCATAATTATAAAGATTAGTCAGTCTAAACTTCATCTTCCTGCAGGAGAGGCGTGATGATCACCATCACAGGTCTCTGCGTGACGGTCACATGGATTTGTGTCAGCAACTACGTGAAGCTCATGTCTATCACTAATGCTTCTACCCCCGCGCTTAGTGAACACTTCAACAAGAAGTACAGCGTCAAGAAAATGGTTCAGGTTTGTGGTGGTTAAGGCCGAGACCTAAAGGCTAAATTACTTAAAATGCTTTGGCTTAGACATGGAAAACCAGTCAGTTTCCCAATTTACGTGGTGTCATTTATCTCCACCACGTTAAACTTTTCCGAAACATTCGTCTCTATATCATACACTTGTAGTTTGAAAATTGTGCGATAGTGACAGTTGAACGCTTGGCCAAAGTACATTCTAAGAAATGTTTCGAAATATGTAGCAAATAAAGGGTAAAATCATACGTTAAGCATATACACAATTTTTCTGTATCAAGTCGCATATATCTATGTATAGAACTGAGTCCCCTGTGTGTCGTACTTTAAGGATGCTTAACGCCCTTCTGACCACCTATCCTGAATATGATCTGTTTGCTGATAAATGAAGCAAAACTATGCGTGTATGTCTGATGTTTTGCGACAGTAAACTAGTATGCTAGGTTGTCCTCTATTATATGTTAGTGTTTGTAATATGTATGCTAACTATACTTGTTCCAATCTCTATGTTAATTAATGTAATTGGTGTTACCGTTTTAATTAACAATAAATTACATATTGCGTACATTGCTGACGGCATATCGGATGCATCACCCACGGTCATCAGTGATGAGACTGTACATCCCGCAGAAGTGTGGGGGTCGAGGCTTTTTAAATGCTAAACCCCTCCACAACCGCGAGTTTTGCAGTCTCAGGGAATATTTCCGTCACACTGACGTGGGGATGCATCGAGATATTGTGGTCGCAGTGGTCAAGGGCCTCACCCCGCTCTCCTTGGCGAAAGAAATCTGACGCAAACCTGCAGTACTGGATACTAACGATCGTAAGGAAGTGTGGCAAGGCAAAGAGCTTCACGGACGCTTTTTCCGGGCACTTCATGGGCCCGATGTAGACTTTTTGGCGTCTGTATCCTGGCTGCGTTTCGGCGACCTCTTCGGGGAAACTGAAAGGTATTCTGTGCGATTATGGATGAAGTTATCATGACGAACAACTATCGGAAATACATTGTCAAGGATGGTACGGTTGACATCTGTCCGGCATGCCACCGTCCCGGTGAATCAATGCGACATATCGTTTCCGGTTGTTCTCGTCTTGCTAACGGCGAGTATTTGCACAGACACAATCTAGTAGCTAGGATTATCCACCAGCAACTTGATTTGCAGTACAACCTTGTGGAGTCTGAAGTACCAAACTACAGGTATGTGCCCGACCCAGTGCTCGAGAATGGTCACGCCACATTGTACTGGGATCGATCTATCATCACTGACAGGACTATTGTAGCCAATAAGCCTGATATTGTGGTGATAGATCGACGAGAGCGTCGTGCAATGATTGTTGATATCGCTGTCCCTCATGACGAGAATTACGTGAAAGCTGAGCAAGATAAGAAAATCAAGTATCTTGACTTAGTTCACGAGGTGGTCGATATGTGGGACGTGGACTCAGCAATCATTGTACTGATAATCGTTACAGTAAATGGCCTAATAGCAAAGAGCCTCGACCAACACCTCAGGAGGCTCTCATTGCGCGGCTGGATCAAGGGCTTGATTCAGAAAGCAGTACTCCTAGACACAGCACGCATAGTCAGGAACTCAGGAGGTTCCTTTCTCTAGAGCCCTGATGACCACCGAAATCTTGGACCCTGCTCCTGATGCCGATTGGCCACAATTTTTTAAATTTTTAAATGTTTTTTTTTATGATTTTTGTAAAAATATTTAGAAATATACTTAATATGTATGAAAGAAATTATACGTTACGTTATTAAGAAGACCATCTGTGCTTAGACGTGTTTTAATACAAATAAGTGCAAATACACTGCTGTTGTTTCACCCTAAGATCATCATTATCATTCATCATTCTACTACCGTCATCCCAATTTATTTGTAGTCGGCGCAACATGTTTTTTTCTCCCACACTTCTCTATTAGTCGTCATCTCCGTAGTCACACCCTTTCTAACCATATCATCATTCACACAGTCCATCCATTGTTTTTTCGATCTCCCTCTACTCCTATAGCCATTAAGATAAGATAATAATATATTTGACTGCAAACAGGTGCCTTGCCATCCCAGTTACAAAGTTGCGAGGTTGTTGCGGAAGCCACTAACAATTGCAATACCTTTTATTTTGATAAATTGACAACACTAGTTCGCATTTGTTCTATGGAACATGACGTCATCGGACAAAACAAGACAAAGGGAATTGCTCAGTTTGTTTGGGTGATCTGGCTAAGCGTGGACAAGATTTTTATTAATAAAAGACTTGCATTTTTAAAACTATTTATCTATAAAAAGCAAAGAAATATTATTTATTTATTTATTAGGTTCACCAACAATTGTTTACACTGGTATTATGCTAAAGATAACATGTAAGATAAATTAATGTACTAGTGTAACAATCACTTATAGGTAAACTCCGCATGCATTATAAGGAAGTTGTACAAAATAAACTAAAGTAACTAAACTAAGCTAAAAATGCTTAATACTTAAAATTTAGAAAATACCATACATTACTTAAAACTAAATTATTATAGTATTAATAAAACTAATCGGGCAAATACTTATGAAAAGTGGCTTTCAACGTGGCGTTGGCGTGTGGCGTTTCAAGTGACGTTTGATTCAACGTGAGGAGCAGATTCAGTGCCCGAGGTAGTGCTAGGGCCGGGTCATCATGAGGAGCGGTATTGGGGTCCATGATAAGAAAAACAAATTTTCGAAGCAGCGAGTAAACAAAATAACATCCACAGTGCACGAAATAAAAATAAATAGTTTTTTCATTGTTGTTAGATGTAACATTCCTAACGTCAAGTGAAAATGTGAAATGACATCTGAGATGTCATTTAACTTGACGTTAAGGATATTCGATATGTATCAATACTCAAGTGGGTCGGTGCAACGAGATTTGATTAAGTTTCACATCGATGCAACAATATGCGATCCACTACTGTATATTGATAAAAAGTAGTGAGGATCGGATAACAAAATCGTATTACTGTACAATCTGTACTGTAAAATCGTAGTGGTCTGATCTATTTAAGTGTTTTAAAAAATCTGGAAAAATACTATTAAGGCGGGCCGTTATTTTACACTACTGACGGTTGAGTTTGGGTGACATCGGTAATGTTCGTGACTACTCTTTCGGCTCGTAGGTTCTCGGGCGGCGCCCGGAGACCAGGCGGAATTGTTAGGACATGTTTTTATTTACGTAGTTTTAAGTGCGAGCCAGCGTTTCTTCCCGTCTTATTCTAGATTGCACTGAAAGTAAACTGTAAAACTGATTCTATAAAAAAATCATTACAGTACAGATTTCAATTTCATTTCAATCATCGTCTTTTAAATTTTTAAGAATATTAAGACGAGTAAAAAATAGACCGACTTGTCGGCGGTTTTAGCCGACTAGTCGCCGACTAATCGCTGACGGCCGACTAGTCGGCTTTCCCTACTTTTCGGCAACTAGTCGGTACATCACTATTTTTTTTACTTAATTACAGCTTATGCGCGAGGCGTCTTGTGACTTCTTCCCAGACTTTGACGGCCACACCCACGTCGCGGGATCATCGCGTAAAGAATGGGTGATGGAGAGACACACCTACCATGCCATGGCTTTCATGTCAAGAGCTTACAACTTCCAATCAAGCCGGTAAGGAGTTAACAGAAAAACATCTCCCTTCTCAGTATTTTTACACGCTTTATATTAGCTTCACTTGTATGTTTGTTTGTATGTAACCGACTCCTTAGACCACGATTTTGACCCACTTTAAACGGTCAGATTTCATTGAAACTTTGTAAACTTATCGAGGACCGACGACAATTCAATGGTTAAAAGAAAAATTGAGAAAAATTAAAAAAAAAGGAAAAAAATTATTTAAAAAAATCACGTTTTTGTAGTTAGCAGAACTAAAAAATAGAAAATAAATAATAGTTTAAAAAACCAAGAAACACGCTTTAAAAACCAAACTAAAAAAGGAGAAAATAATTTAATTCAATTAAAAAGCGTGGGGTGCTTGACATTAATAATTGATTATAAAAATACCTCAAAAAGCACCCCACGCTTTTTAATTGAATTAAATTAATTTCTCCTTTTTTAGTTTGGTTTTTAAAGCGTGTTTTTTAGATTTTTTAATTAATATTTCTTTTTCCAGATGGAACCAGGGAGCAGGATATCGTACCATCATCATGCAGACACGAGAGGCGGTAGACTCGAAGAGAATGGTATTTTTAAGTCAATAAGTGGCAATCTTACCTAGGGCATCGGGGTATCGTGTTACCCACTAGGTAACTGTGGGTTATGGAGGCATTTATTTCAAATAAAGCAGTTTATGATGAAGCTAGTTGTCCATTCCAAAGAGTATTCGGTACCTATCGAGAAGAACGGACAAGAAACTCCACGTACCTACATTCTTTTAAATCAAAATATTTAAAAAAAAATCGTTACGTAATTTTGGTTGAAATTTATCAATGTGCGAACGATATAAAAAGACGTGCTCATTATATGCGTCCGTAGTTATAGTAATGGCTAGCTGTACCCACGACTTTGTTTGTGTGGATATTGCCAAGCCATAATGTGTCTCCTAGAGAAGGTGTAGGTACCACTCCATTGAAAAGAAAGAATCTTCCCATCTTGCCTGGTGGAAAACGCTACCTGAAGTTCCCTACTACAGCCATTTTGAATGCAGTCACTGCACAAAGTCTACAGATTTATTTTATGTTTAAACAGGATAAAACAATTACCAGTACACAAACTGTAACCATGAATTCAGCATATCATTCTAGACCCGCTGAAATTTTTCATCGGTTATACAAAAAAAATCTGCTGTTCCATACATTTTGACCGCGTAGTTACATTTTCCTATGAAACAGCAGATTTTTTTTTGTTTAACGGACGAAACATTTCTGCGCTGTGGGTTTAGAATGATATGCTGAATTCATGGTTACAGTTTGCGCACTAGTTAAAACTTTATCCTGTATACATAGATAAAAATACATATCTATTCCGTTGTGAGGAAACCGGCATGTCCTAGAACCAAAATTTCGAAGACATGTAAGAAAGAAAGAAAGAAAAAACGTTTATATGCGGTAAACATGACGCAAAAAAGGACAGGAACACAAAAAAAAATAAGAAAAAGTTGAGGGAAACATGCGTCACATCCACGCAAAACGGCTATCGCTCAGCATTATGCTGCGACCCTATGCAAGACAGAGCCCCAGCGCTGGTTCCCGGCGCGGGCCCGGTGCACACGGACACTGTACTGGTACAGCGAACTTATAGAAAAATAATATAATTTAATGTAAATGTGATATAATATACTAAACAGGAATATAAAAATATATAAAAAAAATAAAAAGGAAATAGACATACATGCTAGGAGAATATCATCCTCAATAAACATTTTACTCTTTATGTAGTGGCAACATTTCGAAGCGTCACATGTGACATCTACCAACCCGCACTGGGCACGCATAGTGTACTACAGCCATTAGTAAATTTAGTAATCTGTAACTACAGCTTACTCCCTGTCACCGATAGGAGGTCTGTGTCCCAGCTGTGGGAACGGTAAAGGCTGATCGTGCTTACGCTTATGTTTACCAATTCATACCCAAATGTTTTACCTTTTCAGGCTAAACTACAGTTGATGGCCTTAACTCCTGAAAGAGCAACAATACTGAAGTGTGTCGAGTCCACGCCAGAAATTTCCTATGACTCACAATTTGGGTTGCCAGTGAGTTAAAAATCTAGTTATAGTCTATTCGCGTTAAGTGAAAAACTTTGTCCCGGCTGTCATTTCTGGATCTTCGACAGTCGTTACGGGTCGTCAGAAGCCCGAAAGTCTGACAACCAGTCTTACCAAGGGGTATCGTGTTACCCAGTATCTGGGTTGTGGAGGTCAGACAGGCAGTCGCTCTACGTAAAATACTGGCATTTAACTGCATCCAGTTAGACTGGAAGCCGACCCTAACATAGTTGGTTATGGCTAGGCAGATAATGAAATATATAATTTCTCAAATTCTCTTCCTTACTTACTATACACCCGACTAGTTATGTATTCTCGGTGTTCCTGGCAAACTGGGATTTTTAAAGAAAAAAAAATTTTAGAACTCCTGCATGTTTCATAGCTAAAACCTCAGCTAAAACTTAACTTTAGGTAAATATGCATCCGAATATCCGATCTCTGATGATAATAGGTATGTAATGACTTTACCGAATATTACTTTCCAGTTTTTCCCCTGTCTCTTCACCTTCAACATGCTTTATGGGTCGGTGGACGCACGAAGAACGACCTTCGCCATGAAGTACAAACTCGTAGAAACTATATTCGAGTTGTTACAAGAAATTAAACCCTGTAGTTATTCTTAAAACGTACGTGTAATCGACCTCGTAATTGATTTACCACTGTGAACACAACGAAAAAAAAACATCGTAACAAAACCGGCGTGTCCTAGAACCAAAAATTTGAAGACATGTGACATCTACCAACCCGCACTGGGCCCGCGTGGTTGATAATGGCCCGCACAGAGATGGCTGGCTTCTCAGCAGTGGGAAGATTATATGCTGAATATAATGACTACTTTCACTTGCAAATCCTAAGGATTGAAAGGGGCTGCGGCTCGGGAGAAGCAAAAGCTTTTGAATGTAATTTCAGCAGTACTTACTATCCAAGGTTCTTGAAAATAAATATACAACATGTAACATAAATTAACGCAAGACCTCATACACCTTAATTGGAGCATTTAGTTAAAAGCAAAGTACAATAACCAGAACTTATTGTTTTTTTTAAAACCTAACTGTTATAGGTAATTCAGAAAATCATGTTGACTCATTACTGTTTTTAACCATCGAGCCAGTTTTTGAAATAAGAATCGAAATACAGCTCCTTTTACAAAACTGACAACATAGTCCAGTGCTAAATTGACATTTTTGTATTAAAAACTTTACCCAAATAGAAGAAAAGTTGGTAATGCAAAAACTGACTTGGAGTTTTATGCTTGAACTAAACTTAGACCGCATTATATGTAAAAGTTGCATTTAACTTGAGGGTGGTAACACAATTACGAGGTCGAGTATGCACTCGTCTGGCTGTTATATTATTATCATGTAAATACTTACCAATATACATAAAATCAGTTAGAAATATGTATGCGATTGTTTTATTTGTAACGCTTTAAAACCCTAAACGTCTTCCTCTCGTAACCACCATCGTCATCTTCCTTCCCTTGGTCCATGCTACTTGTTACTTACGTATTCTTCTTCCATTCTCCCCTGTCAATCGTTACGCTATCATTCACTCCCTTCTCTTTCATAATCATTCCTCACACAATCTATCCGGATTTTCTATCAATTTTACACCAGTGTAATGGGGATAAAAATTGAAACCTCGTCATAGGTGGCAGCACAGTTCAACGTCTACAAATCGCCATTGTTATGTTTGTGTTTACTTGTGTGTCGATCACAAATTAAACGTAAACTAAATAATAATGTATGGAGCGTGTATTAGAAGAAAAGCTCTCTCCGATGGTATTTTTTTTCATTTCAGGGCCCTAATTCACTATATGACCACTTAACGATTCTTAACTCCGAAACCAAGTCAATTCCTTAGATCACACACGACATCTACTAATAACGTATTCTTTATAACACATGAACGAAACCGCGCGAAATGAACGCGAAGTTGGCGTGGAACTGGAACTGGAACTGTCACAATTCCACACTTGACAACTGTTAGGAATCGTTGTAGTTTCGTTTATAGGAAGATTGTGTTGGGGTCAAATTCAGCAAAACTTGTATTGAAGAAAGTAAGAAACTATTTCACAAGGGATATTGTAGCTATATGTAAGAATTATTTGCATGCACCCACAAGAGCACAATATTTTGCGTTATATTGCTCGCTGCCGTATTTGGCGATTTTGTCACACCAAAAATAAAAGTTATTTTAAGAATTTTTGCTCAATGTTACTTAGTTTGAACACATTTTAAATGCATAGATAACGGAACGGTTATGTGATGGTTTTTTTTTTTATACCCTGTCTACGAGTATATACCTTGAAATGATACAACTTAAATTAACTTGATCATACACATCTAATCTTCGTTCACCTTACTACTAATTCGGCCAACCACGGACCAACTTTAAAATCTATAATTTGTTTTATTGTGCATATTTTACACTATTCACTACGTAATTAATCTATTTTGCTGATTTAACACTGAATAAAATTCGATTAAATTAACTAAAAGTACTCTCTCTCTTGACTAGTGACCAGACCTGACCCAGACTGCAGAAAATCGCCTCGTCGCCGTCGCCCGCGCCTGTTCCTCACCGCAACGAGAAGCCGTGGGAGATGATTATACAATAATTCAAGTAGTCAAACATACATAGACAGCAATAACGTATTATTGTGTGTGTACATATGTTTGATGAATGGCCGTTGCACTCAAACAACTCATCACCAACTCGACTCAAAGTAAACCATTCGAATAAGAACCTTACCTATATCAAGTCACGTACGTGACTATTCCAAAAGCATATGACAGTAGTTGTCGACGCGTCGTTGACGACACCAGAGATGTTGCTGTACGTGTCACGACATACAGCTTTTTTTTTTGGTTGGGTAATCATCAAATAACTTCTCCCGCTCTGGGTGGAGCAGGAGGGCGTGTCAGACGTTTACTGACTAAAACCCACCCGAATTCCCTCAGTTGCCTGTGTGCCAGGGGCCGCGGTATCTCTTTTGAACAACCCGCACCCCTGGCAGGCATCGGCCCTTGCAGACCCCACCTGTTGGTGCTGATATCTCTTTGAGGCGCGCGTGGAACACAACGCGCCGTCGACCCGGGCTTGGTCCTTACCGGACAGCGAGCTACCCATTACTCGCCGTCCGCCAGCCCGCGCCTACGGTGGCCGGGAATAAGCCTGGGATTCCCGACGCCCAGGGCGTCTCCCTCACGTGCGCCGCAACGATATACAGCTCACTTGTCAATGGTTTGCTTTGAGTTGAGTTGAGTTGGTGTTGAATCTTTAAAGAGTGCGATGACCATCACTTGACTACTCTATAGCCTCATAATGATAATCCAAGTCTAATTGCGCGGCTTTGCGCTCGTTGATGGGTCGAAATACGGATAACAGGTTTTCGTTAAACACTGTATCCGGCTGAAAGTAAAAACGGCCATTTAATCATCTGTTCTTTATTAAATAAAAGTATAAATAGTTCTAAAGAAGTAGGAACAAAAATATAGTTCTATATAAGAGGATAAAGTAACGTGCGCCCTCGGCGGTGGTACCTACTGGTAATTCTTGCGAACTAGATTTTCTACAGCAGTAACGATTCTTCACTAACAAATATAGTATTATCACCAACATTATAATAAGGACTGCGCTGCCCACAGCTGACAAACAGTACCCAAGAATGCTTATAGACGATTGACCTGACAAACAAAACGTGGATTGAAAAACTTGCAAGAAAACGTCTTTTCCGCAGCAGAACCGGCTGATGAATCAACAGAAACAGTTAACAAGAAACCAAATGAGCCGTGTTCATTCTGTAAAAGCCAGGCTATGACGCCATTGTTTGTTTAGCAAAATAAAGATCTGCGTGTAGGAAAGTGTTTTTTTTTTTTAAGGTGGGATATCATCAAATAACTTCTCCCGCTCTGGGTGGAGCAGGAGGGCGTGTCAGACTATTATAGAGTGTAGATTTTTTTCAAATCTGTGTAAGAAAGTGTAAATTTGAAAAAAACTTACCAGCGAACTCCTGCCACTTCCTCGCGCACCTATGGGCTCGGCGGCGTCGTGACTTAAGCGAATAAGCGTCTACAGCTATAGCCACATAGCCGATATATTTTTTTCTTATTTTGTCCGAGACGTCATGTTCCATACAACAAATGGAAACTACTGCCTATGTCCAGCAGTGGACGTCTTTCGGCTGAAATGATTAATTCTGATTAATGCGCGTCAACAGACAGTGACGTCACAACGGCCGTTATGCAAGGTATGCCTACCAACGTAATGACAGTAGTCACGCGTTGCACTTATTTCGAAGTCGGTGCTAAAATATTTTCAGTCCGCGACATTAAAAATTTCTTGCGTTTTTGCAACTTAAACGTCAGTGCCAGGGGGCCTACTCTCTAACTCCGTCAACGAAGATACGGGCCCTTCCGAAAGTAGTTCGAAACTTCTTAGTGAATCCTACAGCCAATTAACTAACTAATGTTTTTGGACGGGCAAAAACATATCGGGAGTAGGGACAGCTGTCAAATCGTGTTGTCATTCATTCTTAGTCCGGGCTCCAAACTAATCTTCTGTTCATAAGTGATACGGAGTTGAAAACGCCCGTTACTTCGACCGAAACGACGGCCTTCGTGCGTAGGGAGTACACCCCCTGGTTTCACAAAGGGCCAGTTTCTCGAACGATTAATTGGCGCCATATACAGGGTGGCAGAGACATCGACGCGCAACCTATAACCATGGATGTACCTACATGGTTAATCCGCTTTGTTGAAATTTTTCGTTGGCAATTTTTTAAAGAAATTGCTGTACCATATATTCTGACCTCGTAAGTGTTGCACTTTTCTATGAAACAGCAGCAAGCTTAGCATGACGCTTTCTATTTCTACGACGAATAGACAGCTCTTTCTATACAAAGTGACATCGTTTCTCCCATTGACATCGCACCGTAAAATCCTTCAACAATCTGTCATATTTTGTCTTTCGTGTTTAACGATCTTTGCTTATGTCATGTCCTTTTTATGTAGACTATTTCAGACTGTCTATCCCAAACTGTCAAAATCACAGTGACAACTGACAGTGCTCAATACTGAATAATTAACTTTATTGCTTTACCATATTATGTACTTAGGCATGAATTACACAGATCCGGCGTAAGGTGAAGGCGCGGCGCAGGCGCAGCGTACGCAGTACATTTTGTATTAAAACGTTTAAAAACGGCATCATTCCTGCATACAAAATGTACAGCGTACGCTGCGCCTGCGCCGCGCCTTCACCTTACGCCGTTTCTGTGTAATTCACGCCTTAGGTGGTAACTATAATTGAGATCATTATGGGCCCTGTAGGGCACAGCAAAAGGGTATGAGAGAGGAAGCCCAGTCGTCTAAGGTAGTGAAGATAATTTGATTTTACGGTATCTAACGGAAATTTCTATGGTAGGAGGTCTATAATCATGTTGAAGCTGAATTCAAGGTTATATAGTTTGCGCATCGATGTCGCTGCCCTGTATAATATGATACCTACGGTTATTGGCTGTTGATAAATCAATTAATCATCCACAGCAGTTCTGGTCAGTAACTGGTCCAAAGCGTCTCATACGCCAGTTACTACAAAGGCGTGTATACGCTTTGTGTAGTTAACATTTTGAACGCCAACGGCGGCTATACTCGACATGCGCAAGCGTGCCCTGTGCGCCAATGACGTCTATACTCAAGAATAAACAAGTCACAGAAAAATAAAAAATAAAAATATCGATATAATTTTGAAATCCCTATCTTTTACGTAGGTATTTACCTATATCGATTATATCGGGCTTGGCGTACAGGACACACAGGTGGCGTTATGTCGTAGCGTACAAAATGTTAAAAAACGGACGAGGAAGAAGTCACTTGTCCCTTCCACTCTTATTTGTAGGTACCAGGGAAATAAAACAAAAATTATTTCTATAAACAATTTATACTATTTTTTATTGTATCTGATAAAAAATAACTAAAAACTACTAATAGTAAAAAAAGAATACAACGCGACCTTTGCCTACCAAATTATGAAAAAAACTTTTATTTTTACAAAAAAAAAATTGAATCTCCTTTTTAACAAGTTTCACGATTTTTTTACTGTCATACTTTTTAAATTTTATTGGCAGTATGTTATATACAAATTTATATAATAATCTATCTCTTTATATTATTGCGCCTCACTTTTGCGTGCGTGTATCGATATCGATCAATTTTATCGATAGTCAGGATCGTAGCTTTTCGCCAAATTAAAAATGCGTCGACTTAATGTATCGACATTCTAGTATTCGTACGTGATTGATTAAAAATAGTATAGCCGTCGATTTTGATTAGAAAAATATATCTCTCGACATAGTTACATAGCCAATATATTACTTTATGCATATAATAAGAGCGCACACAAAAGTACAAAGCGATTACTGATTGCATTCATGTAATTTAAGACTCGTTTTTTGATAAAAAATATTTATTGAGTCTAGACTTTTTGGGCCAAAAAAAATACTTTACCCCCACTAAATGGCCTGGGCTACAGCTATGAGGCCACGAATTGCAACTACAAACAATTTTTTTCAATACATTTAACATTGTTTATGTGATGGGCTTATTCGAGGCCTAAGAACTATCCCCAGGCAAAACTACAAAAAAAATAGCATTAAACATATACATTATCTAACTCCAAAGTCACATTAAATCAAAACAAATATTCAAATGTGATTTTGAATTTAACATCCGAGGCCAGACTTTTTTATCACAAGCGTAATCACAAAAATAATATATAAAGATCGCTTTGAGTTAAAGAAATAGGCTCAATGTCACACGATCGTTTTAAAATAGGAATTCGAATTAAAAGTCAGGCCTCAGTTTGGCCTGGCGGCAGCGGAAAACGCGATTTTAAAATAAGAATGTGTAAGTTAGGCGCGTCTACCGCTTGCCGTCAAGCCACGATATAGAAAAAGGGTACATTCCATGGCCTGAAACTTTCCTATCTTAAAAATTACGGTAGTTTTATTACATATAATAATATTATTATTCGTTTATGGGGTACGATTTAAGGTTCTAAAGTATTGTCAAGTGGTAATAAATGCTTGACGTTTAAATTAAAAAATATATGAAAGAAATTAGGCTCAATCCAATAAATTAATAATTTACCCTCACCATTTAAATATCATTGTGTCCCTTTTGTTAATTAAAATTCCCGTCAAAATTATACTCAGTTGACGCCTAATTACTCTCATATTGAAACCGTGTTTTAATTCTAGAGAAGTTCAAAGTTAATTTGAATTACCCTTTCTCTAATTAATCATAATTTATAACAATAACTATTCTCCATGAATTTGTATGGATTCTAAAACATATGAGTTCCATAGTTGCTAAATTCAATGGATTTTAAGCCCCACTATATTAAATAAAAAGCAAGATTATTAATTGTTTTTTTTTTCGTTTAAATTAAAAGCTACTAAATCTACAAAGAATAAACTTTTTTATTTTTACTTAATATTTACAAGAATAAATGATTCAAATGATAAATGTGTTTACGTTCGGTTACCGAGGTGATGTTTTTACAAAAATTAATATTATCTACACAATTATTGCGTACACGAGTGCTCATTTTTTTTTACATTTAAATATTTTTTTAATAAAAATTGCGATTTTTAAGTTGGCAATACCGTAAGTCGTAATTCAGGAATATATCTCTTTTTAATATTCGCGAAGGGTGAGAAATACCCCGAGGTATTAAGTACCCCAAATTACCTGAATTTCACCCTAAATGGGACGAGTTAAATAAGTGATTAAAGCCCCAATGGGGTGGAATAATAATACCACAAGAGGGTAAGCAGTACACCAAGTGCTTTCAACATTAAATACTCCCATACCAATGGCAGAAAAGTGTTAAGATTTCAAAACTACCCTCCATATACAAAACCATTTTTTTTTTCAAACTGTATTTAATCATTGAGTCACTGTAAGCTTTGTTAAGAAAGGAATACTAATCGACTAATAGCTAAATATGCCTTACACACGTTTTGATAATAAACCATCTCACTCGACTAAATTATAAGCACAGTTTCAACATGGATTACGTTTTCACTCAAATTACTTTGCCGTTGGAGCGCTTTCGACATGATTTAGAGCTTTTTAGGTTAGAAAATACACAATATTATTATGAAAGAGACTAGGTTCTTAAATTCGGCAGCGTACTTTAAGGTTTTACATCAACTAGCTAGCCTTTTTCCAACCTTATTGAGGTCAGCTCCAGTGTAACCCGATGCAGCTGTATACCAGTATTTTACATAGAGCGACTGAGGGTTTTACAAGTGCCAAATATTAATTTTTAAGGAATTAAAGCTAAGAAATAAATTTAGTATATTTTTGTTTATAATAAATATCATAAGACATGCATAAATAAATTTAAATCACACAATTTGGGCAATGCTTGCTACTAATATTTAGGGAAAGTTAGTAATGTAATGACTTGTTTAATAAGTTAATTAATTGAGAAGTTTTTAGTACGATTTAGTTTTAGCGTGCCACTAAGAATTGCATTTAAATGTATTTTTTTGAGATTTTAATCTTCTAAAGGACACTGAATGAGATACAATAGAAGTCATATTGTTATTGGGTCTTAATTACCCTAGCTGGGTGTAAATACCCTAAGAAATTAGGGTATTTACGGTAACCAATGGGACCCTATTTACTAATACAGATAGTCCGTCTGTCAGCGGGCTGTATATCATGGTCCGTAATAGGTAGACGGTTGAACTTTTCACAGAATGTGTATTTCTGTTGCCGCTATAACAAATAATAAAAAACAAAGTTAATCAAAATTAAAGAGGTCTCCAAAAACACGTTTTTTTTTAAGGGTTAATTGTTAAGGTGTTTTTGGTACTAAAAACAACCCTTCGTGTGCGAGTCCAACTTGCACTTGGGCCGGCTTTTTTTCTTATGTAATTTAATCGTCAGCACAAACAACATACGCCCGCCAAATGACAATTTGTGCTATTCTTTTTTTATAAGTTTAAATTTAATAATTTTATCAACGTCTTTTTACATCGTTCTCACATTGATAATTTCAACATAATGATGTAACCAACTGTTTGTAAGAAAATCATGATTTTAAAAGAGTGTCCATGGAGTTTCTTGCCCTTTCTTCTCCATAGGTACCTACGCTTTGGAATGGGCAACTAGCTTCATCTTTCTATCTCACCGACCTTGACAATTCAAAAGTGCCTGTAATTGGTTTATTTGAAATAAATGCTTTGAGTTTGAGTTTGAGTTCAAGTTAATACTTTTACAGCTGCCTATGTTTTTGGAATTTAATGCAGAAATGAAATGTTTTCTAGATATTTATTTAGGGTTTTTGTATCTTACTTTTAAGCCGGAGCAGCGATCACAAGAAGTAGATTTTATGTTTATATTTAAAATAACATAACATCACGCCTACATTTCGCTAGTTATGTTTCTTTAGGATCGAGCAATTCTTAGCGGCACCACGATCGTTCATGATTTATTAGAAAATTATTAGGTTTTAATATTAAAACCCTTGAAATTAATGTCGGGAGGAGCAGTTTTCCAACTCAGAAAATTTTATATTTAAGTGGACGCGGCAGGGTAACCTTCGAAATTTAATATTTCTTACGTTTTTTTTTTGTTGCAATTTGCAGTGCTAGGTGTCATATAATCCCACTAGCTGTGCCCGCGACTTTGTCCGCGTGTAATTAACAAAAACGTATAAATTAATAAAAATAAATAAAATTTCTAAAATAAAAGTAGCCTAAGTTACTCCTTATTACATCAGCTATCTGCCAGTGAAAGTCCCGTCAAAAAAGTCGAGTCGTTTAAAAAATGTTAATTTGGTATACGTACCGTGTATACATCCATATACAAGATGTAACTTAAATAGCGCACAACCTGTTAAGGGGTTATTGTGCTCATCATTATCAACAACTTTTACTATGGGACCAAACCTGAAATCGCGAAACAAAATCAGCTGTTCCATACACTTGTATTCGCATAAATCGTCAAAATGTAGGGAACAGCTGATTTTTTTTTACGATTTCAGGTTTGGTCCCATAGTAAAACTTGTTGATAATGATGAGTACAATGACCCCTTAAGAGGTTGTGCGTTATTTAAGTTACACCTTGTATATGCATTTAGTAAAAAGGGTTTATTTTAATATTACAAACAGACTCTCCAATTTTATTTATCTGCATGTATGTATAAAAGATTGAATGACTTTTTCATGAAATAGTGATTAAACAGGATTATAGGAAACTTAAGAAGGTTGTATTGCTGATTTTAAGGTGAATGCGCAGTGGTAGACCGCGAAATTCAAATTTTCTTACGTTTTTGCAATTTTCAGGTCAGTATCAGGTTGTATCCTGATCAAAATGTGATTTGCGAATATAACAGGTACGTATTTACAGATTTATAATCATTAGAATCAATAATACATCTTTCTAAGTTAGATTTGTTCCATAAGAACAAATTTCTTATGGAAAAGTGCTTGTGGAAGAAATCTAACTTAGAAAGATGTATTATTGATTCTAATGATTATAAATCTGTAAATACGTACATGTTATAGTCGCAAATCATATTTTGATCAAGTAACAAGCTGACACTCACCTGAAAATTGCAAAAAACGTAACAAAATTTGAATTTCGCGCTCTACCACTGCGCATTCACCTTAAGGCATATTTGTTACGCGAATCATATTTTAATCAACATACAATATGACACTGAGCTGCAAATCGCCAAAAAACGTAAGATTTCTTTTTTCGCGGGTTACTTTAGCGCATCCTCCTTAATCTTTTGACCGCCACCGTCGGGTATAGCCGACAAATGAAAACGTGCCCAACACGCCACCACCGTCGGCTAATGCCGACGAGAAAACAACATTTTACGGTCAAATTAAATAACAGAATGATGTTACGAGTAATATTTTATTTAAATAAAAGGGGACAAAAAGCAATGATTAATTGGTTATCGATAAAATTTTTGGAATCCCTATTCTTTTTTTGCAGGAAATACTTAAAAAAAAGAATAGCGCCGAATTTGTGGCTTGGCGTGGGAGCGACGCCGTTGCGTTTACGCTCTGGCGGTCAAAAAGTTAAAGCAGGAATACATGCCAATCACTATCACAAAATAATGTATAACTTTCCAAATACAAGTATATGATTCGGGAATCATCGTCTGTCTTCGGAAACACGAACGCTCAATGTTTATCTAATATAGAGCTGTTACAACCATAGAAGTACTTGCCTATTTTGTGTAACCATGTTAACGACATTATAGATTAACAACTCTATGCAATTCCAAACATATTTTCAAAACTTTTCAGTGACAGATGACGATCTGAGACCGGTAGGTAACCCGGCAGAGAAAAAACGCGCAATTATAGGTGCACTATTACAAAGCACGGTAGTAAACAACTTGGAAGTATTACCTCTGTAGCGCGACGTTCGTGATAATTCGTAAACACGAAGATTCCCGAAGCGCACACTTTTTCTGGTTTGCCTTTAGTAGCTTGCATGACATTGTGTCATTACCCAATTAGAAGTTGTGATGGCGTAATGATATGCAAGAAACTTGCTATGTGTGAGTTATTGGATTTTGTGTATTCTTAGTTTTATAAATATGTAAGGGACGCTGTTGTCCGGCTGCGGACATTCTCCTTTATAAAAGATCTTTGTGCCCAGTGGCGAAGATCTCTATGTCAAAATTTTAGTAAATACGCAAAGCAACAAATTTTACTTTTGCTCGGTTTTCATTTGAACGAAAACAAGTTAATACTAATTTATATCTCATATTGCTTCGTTATTTTCATAAGAAACGATATTATGTCAGCTAATGTTACAAAAAAACAATAAAAACAGCTTTTTTAAAATAATAATTGTGTTATATTGATATATTTACACTGAAGATATTGGCGACATTCTGATTTTATTTATAATCAAGTCTTAAAAAAATTTGAAGTTTCAACTCCAATTGCAACCTATTTGGAGGGAAAGTGCCTTCGCACTCGGCTTAAAAAAAAATGCAATTTCATACATCGAACGCATTTTCATTCCACGTCATATCCTGTTAGTCAAAACAACGACCGTATTCGTCATAGAACTTTTTTCTTGTCTTTAGCCAATCGCAAGCTAGCTAATCTGTTAAAATATAATTGAGAACACTTTTTCAGTTGCATTTTAAAGCAATTTCGCTTAGGGTAATTTCGGTTACCCCGACGGCACCAACCTTTGACCAAACATTGGAAGCCAAAGCGAATATCAACACAAATGTTTGACAAGTTGCTCAGAGACATCCGCTTTCGACAGATCCGCGAATTCCGGTGCGGATTTCCCTCTCTGTAATATCTCTATGGTACTTCTAGAATCTAGTTGTTTCATGTGATACATTAGTTTGGTGGCTGATATAGGGTGTACTGGCCTGGCCACGTTTAGACTCGTGTTCTTGAGCGCTCTCGCTAGAGTTTTGAGGAACTTCGACCATTGTCTTTCGTTTGATGTCGCTTCTGGAGTGTTTACTAGTACTGATGCCTTCTCTAGGAGCGCGCAGACGCAGCTTAGTGTGAACTGGAAGAGAATAAGGTTAGTTATTTAGGCTATTTGGAATAGGGTATTTTCCAATTTGTTAAAAACTATTTTAATTGAAGATTGGGACGAAATATGTAACAGATAAATAAAAATAAATATATTTATATCCATTTTCTCAAATAAAAACGATTTTAATCAAATTTATTTTTCGTTGTTTTGAATTTACCGTCAAAACGCTCCCTGCGATGACTTTTTGATCACGTGACCACACGTGACGTCTACTTTGTGTCAGGACAATGCTTGCTCATTTATTATTCGAATTTATTACAACAGATTTAAACCCGTATCGGATTGAAATAAGAACTATTATCGCTCAAAACGACAATATTTAAAGTTACCAGGGCCTTAAAGAGTAACAAACATCCATCCATCGATCCATACATCCTCACAAACTTTCACATTTATAATATTAGTACGATAGGACAATAAATAAGGCCCAGACTCAGCACATCAAGCTACCGCTAACTGTCAAATTTTGCCAATTGAACATGAACCTTAAGCTTATGTGATAAAGATGAAAATCTATCAAAGAAATTAGACAGATTGGGGTAGCTTGATGTGCTGGCGTCTGTACATTTAAAACCACTTAAGATAGACATAAAATGAGTGAATACATGGTGGTGTGTATAATACATCCTTTTTTTTTACACGCTTTATATTAGCTTCACTTGTATGTTTGTTTGTTTGTAACCGACTCCTTTGGACGCTATTTTGACCCACTTTAAACGGTCAGATTTCATTTAAACTTTGTAAACTTATCGAGGACCGATGACTATTCAATAATTTAAAAAAAAATTGAGAAAAATGAAAAAAAAAGTCACGTTTTTGTAGTTAGCAGAACTAAAAAATAGAAAATAAATAATAGTTTAAAAAACACGCTTTAAAAACCAAACTAAAAAAGGAGAAAATAATTTAATTCAATTAAAAAGCGTGAGGTGCTTGACATTAAGTGATTATAAAAATACCTCAAAAAGCACCTCACGCTTTTTAATTGAATTAAATTATTTTCTCCTTTTTTAGTTTGGTTTTTAAAGCGTATTTTTTAGTTTTTTAAACTATTATTTTTCTGCCTGTCTTCTTCTTTGTATTATTGTAACTAAATTATTGTGTCTTTACTGTATCCTTAACCTATACTCCGTTTGCAATAAGATTAGACATTTAAATAATAATAATAATAATATGGCAACACTGATACGTCACACATGTCAATTTTTTTTCATATT
This sequence comes from Antitype chi, assembly GCA_947359405.1. NCBI lineage: Eukaryota > Metazoa > Arthropoda > Insecta > Lepidoptera > Noctuidae > Antitype > Antitype chi. Next base: position 8,476,359 of record OX375836.1, read on the forward strand.
TCCTATTTTCTGTTTCTATTAATTCCCGTGAACCCGAAGTACAAAAATCACAAGAAAACCTTCAGAATAAATCCAAAAATAAAATTTACAATAAAAAACATCAATAAAATGAAAAAACGAATAGTAAATACACAATACCCGAGATTGACGGCTGTCAAATTCAGCCTTCTGTGATAAAAAAACTTTTGGAAAATGAAAAACATACTATGTTGACAAGATCAGCTGCAGCTCGCCGTGCACGCCCACCATCCCCGGACTCGTCGCTCAGCTCCGCCCCGCCGCCGCCGGAACCCAGCCCCATCGAGAGTGCTGTGACACCGGCCGTGGCAGTTGCGTCGAGCTCGAGCGACGAATATTTTTCCCCGCCGACGTCGCCAACACCAGTACGTCGGCAGGGGAGAGGCCGGCCACCGAAGAGCTTAGGACTTAGGGGCCATCCGGCTCCAAGCAGGGTCCTCGCTGCCGGTGGTTGTGTGCAGCGCATGAGATGGACTCAGTCTATGAACGAGAACGTCATGCGCGCATATTACGGGTCTACAGAGGGGGGAACTAACCTCACTGCGTACCGCGAAAGGATGCTGTCTCTGTTCCAGGTACTAGAACCAACTGTCAACGTATCGACCCAACGACTGTCGGATCAGGTGCGGGTCATCCAACGCAATCACAGGTTGGACGATACCGCACTTGATAGGCTGCGCTCAGAAGTGCTGAGCAACCATATCATCTCTACTCCGACACAGACCGCGGGACATGCGTCAAATATTGATGCAATCTCGCCGCGGTCCAATCATGTTGAAGAAGATGATAGGGTTGCCACAGTAAGTAGCCAGTACAACGCCAGACTGAGGAGCGCACTGGAGGATGCGTTTCGCGAGTATCGATCCACTCCGACCGAACTTAGACCCCGATTACCACGGCTACCTATGCACAAGAAAAATAGGGCGCTGGTGTGTGCCTTGGACTCGCAGCTCAAGAATTTCTTCGAGAGCAGCGAGGATCTCGTTGATACACACTCGATCCTGTATTGCGCGGCTGTTGCGGCATGTCGTTTAGCGAACGTCAAGTTTCCAAGCTATGACGGAGCTTCTCGACCGAAACCAACCGCACCAGCCTGGCAATGCAGGATCGAGCGTCGTATCGATGGGGCCAGGGTACTCATCGGCAAACTATACTGCTTCAGGGAGGGCAATACACGACCACGAGTGATGCGCTTTGTGAGACGGGCTTTCTCGGGGACTGGAATTAGTCCTTCAGAATACATGTCCCATGTCACAGAGCGCATCGACTTCCTGAAGCAGAAAGTCTGTGCATGGGCGAGCCGTATTCGGCGGTATAAACGGCGGGTTGACCGGTACACGCAGAATCGCATGTTCCAGAGCGATGAGAGGTGGGTGTATAGAGCCTGGGAGCGACCCGAACAAAATGTGATGGACGTGTGCCGCCCGGATGATGCCACCACGAATGCATTCTGGCGCAGCCTCTGGTCGGTGCCCGTCTGTCACGCTGAGGCTGGTTGGATGCAGGATGTCGAACGAATGTGTGAAACTATACCAGAAATGGAACCGATTTTAATTACGCCATTAGATGTAGCCAGAGCAGTCCGTCCGTTACCCAATTGGAAATCACCGGGACCGGACGGACTGCATAACTTTTGGTTAAAATGGCTAAGTAGTTCACACACTCGCCTGGCGTCTCAATTCCAGTCATCCTTAGAGTCTGGGTCGCTACCGCAGTTCTTAACAACAGGCGTAACCCACCTGCTCCATAAGTCAGGTAGTCCCGCGGAACCCAAGAATTATAGACCGATCACATGTTTGTCGACGGTTTATAAACTTCTTACATCCATTTTGAGAACGAAAATTAATACGCACATTGAGTATAACTCGATTATGTCTCCCTCTCAAAATGGGTGTAGGAACGGGTCTCGCGGGACTAAGGAGCTACTCCTCATTGACATGGCCATAAGCCAACAGGTTCGTCGATCCCGCAAGGATCTGTCGACATGCTGGATAGATTATAAGAAGGCCTACGACTCGGTGCCACATACATGGCTCATGAAGGTGCTGGAGTTGTACAAGATTGATGCAACTCTACGCACCTTCCTTGAGTCGTGTATGGGGCAATGGAGGACAGTTCTTCGCTATCCGGGATGTCCACAGATCCAGGGGAATGATGAACCTATATGGATCAAACGGGGAATATTTCAGGGCGACAGCTTAAGTCCACTTTGGTTCTGCTTAGCCCTGAATCCTCTAAGCACACTGCTGGGGGATTCAGGTCTAGGCTATCGGCTGAGAAGAGGTGGTGAGGTTATATCTCACCTCCTATACATGGATGACCTTAAACTCTTTGCCCCCAACAAATTACAACTGATGGAGCTACTGAAGGTAACTGAAACTTTTAGTAGCGCCATTAGGATGGAATTTGGTGTGGACAAATGTGCAGTCATGCATGTAAAGCGAGGTGAGATTATGGAGTCCGAGGGAATTCAACTTTCGGATTCCATACAGCTCAGATCCCTCTCCTCATCCGAAAGCTATAAGTATTTGGGTATGTCGGAAGCGTTAGGCATCAACGCTGCTGACATGAAACAATCGTTGAAGGAGCGTTTCTTTGGTCGCCTGAAGAAGGTATTAATTAGTCTTCTTTCAGGCGGAAACAAGGTGCGCGCCTTCAACGGTTGGGTCATGCCGGTTTTGATGTACTCTTTCGGCATACTCAAATGGACTCAGACTGAACTGGACGCCCTGGATCGACGGGTCCGTACACTGCTGACTGCAAACCGGATGCATCACCCACGATCATCGGTGATGAGACTGTACATCCCGCGGAAGTGCGGGGGTCGAGGCTTTTTAAATACGAAGACTCTCCACAACCGCGAGGTGTGCAGTCTCAGGGAATATTTTTTAAAAGCCGAAATGGGTATGCATCGTGATGTAGTCGCAGTGGACAAGGGGCTCACCCCGTTGTCCATGGCTAAAGAGAACTGGCGCAAACCTGTAATACTAACTATCGATGACCGCAAGGAAGTATGGCGAAACAAGGAGCTTCACGGGCGCTTCTATCGGGCTCTTCATGAGCCTGGTGTAGATTTCATAGCGTCCGTATCCTGGCTACGTTTCGGTGATCTTTTCGGGGAAACTGAAGGTTTCGTCTGTGCAATTATGGACGAAGTTATCTTGACGAATAACTACCGGAGACATATTATGAAAGACGGGACGGTTGACGTGTGTCGGGCATGTCACCGTCCGGGTGAGTCTATCAGACATATTATCTCTGGTTGTTCTCGTCTGGCTAATGGCGAATACTTGCACAGGCATAACCAAGTAGCCAGGATTATTCACCAGCAACTTGCTTTGCAATATAAACTTGTGGATTCTGAGGTACCGTATTACAAGTATGTGCCCGACCCAGTTCTCGAAAATGACCATGTCACGTTGTACTGGGACCGGTCTATCATTACTGACAGGACTATTGTAGCCAATAAGCCTGATATAGTGGTGATAGACCGGTTAGCGCGCCGCACAATGATAATCGATGTTACCATTCCACATGACGGGAACCTCGTGAAAGCTGAGAAAGAGAAACAGATTAAATATCTCGACTTAGCACACGAGGTTGTTGACATGTGGAATGTGGACTCGGCTGTCATTGTGCCGATTGTCGTATCAGCCAATGGACTGATGGCCGAAAGCCTCGATCAACATCTCTCGAGGCTCTCGTTAGGCGGTTGGGTCAAAGGCCTGATTCAGAAGGCAGTACTCCTCGATACGGCTCGCATCGTGAGGAGGTTCCTGTCTCTGGAGCCCTAACCACCGGTAGCTTGGACCCTGCTCCCGATACCGGTGGACGACTATTTTTTATATTTTTAAATGTTTTTTGTTAGATTATTTTATAAAAATATTTAAAAATATATTATAATATGTAATTGATTGAATAAACGAAATAATAATAATAAATTTATTGAAATAAAAACTCAGTTTACAGAAACTTTGTGTTCGATAACAACTGCATTAGTATAATACTGTGTCGCAGTCATTAACGCCCACCTCCACAAAATTGAGACAGAAGCAAAAAAGACTAAAAACTAAATTAAAATATAAAAATGAAACATTAAACATTAGAACTTAAAATTAAGAAAACTAAACAATATTTTCACTGCGTAGTTTTATGTGAGATTGTGTGTCTGTATGGAAGGTTTGTGTGTTCTGTGGGTGGAGTATATGTGTGTGTGTGTGTGCGTGTGTGTGTGTGAGGATGTTTGTGGGAGATGTGTCCGATTGCGCATATTATACATATAAAGGGTAATTGGAAAGTGGATTTAAGTTTTTACATATGTTTCTATGTTTCTATGTAAATAAAGCTTTTTTACAGTCCGTTCAACTGATTTTGACCTCTATTGTGTTGGTAGCATGATAAATGGCATCTACAGTAAACAGTTGGTATTGTAACCACTTTTTTTTCTGTTAATGCCATCCTTATGCCTAAGGAATAGAAGTCAAAATCAGTTGAATGGACTGTAAAAAAGATTTGTTTAAATGTCTATCTTATTTCAAATGGAATATAGGTTATCTGTGGAAACGTCCTGGATTGTACATTTACCAACATCCAATCATTTTGTAATGTTAATAATATACAGGGTCAAATTAAATTAGCTCGCAATACTTTACCCACGTTTTGGGTATCGAATCGATCGATTTGTTTTCGAAGTTGGTTAAGCGGCTTGGGGTAGGAAATTATTGGTAGAAATCGTCACGTAAGAAAAAAGCATTTTGCCCCCTTCATGCGACTTTCTATCTCTTTCTATTATATACGAGTATGTGTGTACGTGCGAGTATTCAGAGGTGTACACACGGCTACACATCAAACTATACATTTCCAGTATAAGCTGATCTCGCATTGTCATTTCCGTACAGTGCGAGATCAGCGTAAACTGGAAATTTCTATGACACATTTCGCCGATTATATTTAAATCCCATGTAATAAGCTTGCCTAGTTTCAGACTCTGATCTGCTACTGATAAATTCCAGATGGAAAATCCAATAATACTTTGCCTAATCCGGAAATCGAACCCACGATCAGGCTAAGCAGTAGCGCTTGGGACCAGTAGACCAATGAGGCAGTAGGAATATTCAATACAATAAATTGTATACTTACAGATGTAGTAAGGGCGTGGGGCGTTCTCGCCGGGTCAAACGCTTCCGCTAACAGACTGCAAGACTCCAGGATCGGCGACCAACCCGACGTGGTTTGAATGTAGCTGTAAATGTAATAGAATTACTCAATAACCGCTTGATAAAATTCTCTTCTTTAAATTCTACAGCGCGTCTTTCGAAAGACAAAAAAAAATCACAAAGTGTCTTTGGATCTGTATTTTCGTTTTTGCCACAGAGTTCAAAAAAAAATCGTCTGTCTACCTTCATAACAAGAGTGAACAGTGGCTCTAGTGTGAGTTTGTTTTCGCATTGATCGCATTCGCCGCCCCGATTGGTCCTTCACCAATCCAGGGCCAATCGAAGCGCCGAATGCGCTTGATGCGTTAGATCGAGATGGTTAAAACAAACCCTCAGAAAACCACGGGAATCTTCTGGGCACGCTCGATCCATCATAGACCTCATCAATCGCTTTTCGTCAGGCGTGATCGAGGTCAAGAGCAGGCCCATTTAGTTTTTTTTTTTTTCAATTTGTGTTTTTTTAGAAGTTTTATTCTCTTTTTAGATATAGTAGGTTTTGTATACCAGTTAATAGGTCCTCTCGTGTGTAGGTGAAGGTCATGCGCTGTAAGATGGGAGGTGAGTCATTTCCTATGGAGAGACACCGCATAGACCTACGCATACCGTAGGGCTGAGTGCCTACTCCCTAAGCACGAAGTCCGTCGTTTCGGTCGAAGTAACGGGCGTTTCCAACTCCGTATCACTTACCGACAGAAGATTAGTTTGGAGCCCGAACTAAGAATGAATGACAACACGATTTGACAGCTGTCCCTACTCCCGATATGTTTTTGCCTGTGCGTTAATTGGCTGTAGGATTCATTAAGACGTTTCGAACTACTTTCGGACGGGCCTGTATGCCATGCCCCCCAGTGCTGGACACAACTTACTTCCTGTAGTGCGGCGCCAGCGCGGCCAGATGGCCGTCGTCCCGCCGCGCGGCCGCGGGCAGGGCGCGCAGCACTTTGGCCCAGAACGAGCGCTGGCGGCAGTGGGACGAGCACACGCGGCTTATGAACCGGGAGATCAGCGTCTGTGGGGACGTTACATGAATAGAATAGAATATAATATATTTATTGTAAAACATGAGTATACATCAAATAAATGTGCAAGGTTTTAAAATATCAGGTAGATCTGCATGTTTTGCCATTTATGGCGTACAAAGTAACATATTTTTGGTATGTTATACCTTAAAAGATTTAAGTCTACATAACAAACTATGAAATTAATAATTTAATCCTAATGCTAATTATAGAGGGCAAAAAGGTATTGTTTTTACAGATTTGAGGGTCAAATTATGAAAATGTCGTAATTAATAGGAATCCATAATTAATTGCGGTCATTTAAAAATTCCGATATGGTATAATAGCATTTAAAGTCAGCGTCCAAATTTTTCAGGGTGATAGTACCCGTGAAATTGAACAACAGCAAGGAACATGGGTCGAAATAAGAAAATTATGGAAGGTCCGATTTTTTTAAAGGTTATTAAGGCGGACGCGTACTTCTCAGACTCAATACGCATTTTACCTAGTATGTCCAACCTCTATAATAAATATGACAGTAACTCACCCGGCCCTTCCTAACTGACAGCATCTGTTGCACTCGATCGCTGTGCAACACGCCCGCGAACATCTTGTTCACTAACTCTTCTTTGTCCTCGTCTAGAAGATTCTTTGTAGGCACTGGCTTCTGGTTCACTGCTAGATTCACCACCTGAAGGAGAAAATAAATAATCAGAATCAGCATATAATATTCCCACTGCTGGGATACAATGCTCCAATCTGGGAAAGGGAGTGGGCCATAGTCCACCACGCGGGCCCAGTGCGGGTTGCCGGTCTTTGATCTAGTCCTGGACCTTGTGGGTGGCCTTCCAACTATACGTCTTCTGGCCCCATCGGCCATCTGTTCTGCGAGCAATATTGCCTATTGTCACATAAGTTTGGCAATTCTTCGGGCTACGTCGGTTACCTTGGTTCTTCGACGGATCTCTTCAATTCAGATTTTTAGTTTTTTTAAGATTGCTGCGTAGGTCTCGCGGTCGCAAGCGCAACTTAAACATGTTATTAGATTTTTCAATTAGGAATAGGGTATTTTACTCTATACGAGAAAAAATCTAAAAATATATTATTGAGATAGCTTAGGCAAAATGCAGTCGGAAAATGTTAGTTTTAGTTCATGAAACAAGAAAATAAATTTTAAAATACTATTTAAAGATTTCAGTTTTTTAAATCTGTGTTTGAACACCATGAAATAGTAGTCGCCATGTTATTTCGTCATACGGCATGTCAACTGAGCAACTTTGTACTTTTATTATTTCCGTAACCAAAGTAATTTTTATTTAAATAATATTTTGCATTCAGGAACAGCAAACCAACGCTAAGTAGTAAAATAACTCATTTTTTAAATTATAAACAATATTGTCATACAAAATATCACCGCATTTGTTTTTAGCAAACTGACGTCATACCCACAGAGCAATATGGCGTCTACTGCGTCCAGCGTTTTTGACAAATTACGCGCGAAATTGGAAAATGTAAAATTTTAATGCATTTTTATGGCACTAATCGATTATATAAAAATGTTGTGTTTTTTTTAGTTGTTTATTAGCACTCTAGAATCGAATTAAGACACTTCAAAAATGAGTGTAATACCCTATTGCATAGTAAAAGCCCGGAGTTTGGAAGTTGGTGATGTAAATACCCCCGTGCCTCGGTGCGCACGTGTGGCCTGCGCCTGGGAGAGTGTCAGTTCCTGTCGGCGTGCCAGCCATGAGGACTGTGACAGGGAGGGAACACTGAGTGCACTGTGTCTGCGCACACACGCCTGCACTGTAATATCTCCCGCGCCGAAGGCTAGTTTCCGTTGAGATTGGCCGCCATGGCCGAAATACGGTCTGGAGGACTATATCAAGATTTTGTACATTCAAGTAATTTTTTGAAGTCAGTACTTATTCAGATATTCATCATCATCATCATTTCAGCCGAAAGACGTCCACAGCTGGACATAGGCCTCCCCAAAAGGACGTGGTTTGCCATAATCGCCACGCTGGGCAGGTGAGTTGGCGATCGCAGTATAGTGGTAAAATGCATAGAGAACGCTGCTACCCATTCTCTAGTTCCCTTAGTCGCCTTCTACGACACCCACAGGAAGAAATGGGATGGTGCTATTCTTTACGTCCGGCAACACACGGAACAGTGTATTTACTATTATTCAGGAATTCAACTGCATCTCATTAGATTAGACGCCAACCAGGACATACTCTAGGCAGACGACATTATCTTACCTGTTCTATGTTATGTTCTATGTTAAGGGGTTTGGTTTCCGCACTTAGTCCTTCAAGTGGACCATTGTGCGTGAGCCATGGCGGCCTTCGGGTGTTATTCCAGCCAGCCCACCTCCCTCCAGACGTTGGCTATAACTCCTGGTCTGTTGAGAATATCCGTATAACATTTGGGTTCCCCGAGGGTTTCTGTTCTAATCTGGGCTACGCCTGTGCATTCGTAAAGTACATGCGCGACGGTTTCCTCGGCCTCCATGCAAGCCCTGCACAAGGGGCTGTCTGTTATGCCTATTGTGTAGAAGTGTTTGTTTAGTGGGCAGTGTCTTACCTGTCTTTTATCGATACTCTCGGATTTAGGACTGTCCTGTTTGGGCCTCCGCTGCACCGACTCAATGTTCTTCAGAAATAGATTGGACACGTCTTGTTGTTCATTCTCTGCTTCTTTTTGCGCTGCCTCTAGCTGCTTCTGTTTCTCTTCTCTTTCCTGAAGAGAGAAAAATTATGGTATTAATACACAATCCTCAAGAAGCTTTGTTTTCGGCCAAAGACCGGAGCTCCGGCCTAGCTGAAAATCAGAAGCTCGGCAATATCAGATGATGTTCGGTTAATTTCGGGGTGAATCGATTCAGCTCGTGATTTCACTGAGCTGAATTACTCAGACGCAATTTTCTTTTCAAGTTGTTGAAAACTAGATGAGGTCAGCGTTTCCTATCTGACTACTCTAAGAAGAAAGACGGAAGCAAACTCAAACGGACTTTGAGCAGAGAAACCCACAGATTGTGTGGACCTGTCCAGTCAGTGCACGCATTTGTCACTAATCATGCACCTCAACTCAGAACTTGAGGATACATAAAAAAAAGAAAAGTCATTTATTCAAACTAGGTTGAGAATCAGCACTTTTCGAACGTCAAAATTATATAAGACAGTCCCCCCAAAACGCTCGCCCTTCACCACTTCCAAGTGCTTTAGCTGGGAAGAAGAAGTAGCGCAACAAACTCACATTAGAAATACATTCAGTTTTAATATTCAAAAATAAATAAATGCTCCATTATCCCGGACATAAAGAATAACACTATCCCTTTTCTTCCCGTGTGTGTCGTAAAAAGCGACTAAAGGGAGTTACTAAAGAATAGGCAGCAGCGTTCTCTATGTATTTTACCTTACAAAGAAAGGACATTTGGGTAGACCGCATAAATTACTCAAATTGCCAGATCATGATTAAAACTCCATTGACCATTGTGAAAAAGTTTATGCCGTATCATTACGTGCGAGAGTTTAATTTGCTTTAAACATTTATACATCGCTGTTCCCTTTGTCGGCGGCGCGTGCAATTCGAGTAGTAGCTACAAGTTACCTCTAGTAGTGTTACTATTGATTCTCACGTTTTCCAGTTGATGATTTTTTAAAAATTATTTTAAAACAAAAACATCTTTATTTTATTACTTTTACTCTATGCTTCTAAAGTACTCCTTATGGCAAGTTGTTCTGCCGCGTTCAGTCTGTAGCTACATAATATATAACGTACCTTCAATATGAGTACGTTGGATATCGCCAGCGGGTCGTTGAGCTCCTCTAGCCTGAATAGTATCGGGTATAGCGCTTCTATGTGTAGTAGTAACTGTATGTAGCTACATAACACATAGTTATAACAACGTACCTTCAATATAAGCGCGTTGGATATCGCTAGCGGGTCGTTGAGCTCCTCTAGCCTGAATAGTATCGGGTATAGCGCTTCTATGTGTAGTAGTAACTGTATGTAGCTAAATAACATAATTATAGTTATTACAACGTACCTTCAATATAAGCGCGTTGGATATCGCCAGCGGGTCGTTGAGCTCCTCTAGCCTGAATAGTATCGGGTATAGCGCTTCTATGTGTAGTAGTAACTGTATGTAGCTAAATAACATAATTATAGTTATTACAACGTACCTTTAATATAAGCGCGTTGGATATCGCTAGCGGGTCGTTGAGCTCCTCTAGCCTCAATAGTATCAGGTATAGCGCCTCTATGTCTAGTAGTAACTGTTTCGTCCGTTTCATTTCTCTTGGAACCTGTAAAAATAAAAGAAGAATGTTAAATACATAATATCACTATATCATAATATTCCTGTCTTCCCTATAGACTGGCAGGAGCGGTAGTACTATAGAGGTATGGGAAACAGGGTGTAAAGTTCACTCATACTCGATGGAAAAGGGAGGATCCTCCGACCAGACGGGTGTTGTGTCTGGTGGGCAACTGCCCGACGGTTGATGTCGGGACGTTGTATATATGTCGTGGCCATATCGGAGATTTGCTCACTTCATGAAATGGTCCTATCGTAGATTTGCTCACATCATGAAATGGTCCTATCGTAGATTTGCTCACATCATGAAATGGTCCTATCGTAGATTTGCTCACATCATGAAATGGTCCTATCGTAGATTTGCTCACATCATGAAATGGTCCTATCGTAGATTTGCTCACATCATGAAATGGTCCTATCGTAGATTTGCTCACTTCATGAAATGGTCCTATCGTAGATTTGCTCACATCATGAAATGGTCCTATCGTAGATTTGCTCACATCATGAAATGGTCCTATCGTAGATTTGCTCACTTCATGAAATGGTCCTATCGTAGATTTGCTCACATCATGAAATGGTCCTATCGTAGATTTGCTCACATCATGAAATGGTCCTATCGTAGATTTGCTCACATCATGAAATGGTCCTATCGTAGATTTGCTCACATCATGAAATGGTCCTATCGTAGATTTGCTCACATCATGAAATGGTTCTATCGTAGATTTGCTCACATCATGAAATGGTCCTATCGTAGATTTGCTCACATCATGAAATGGTCCTATCGTAGATTTGCTCACATCATGAAATTGTCCTATCGTAGATTTGCTCACATCATGAAATGGTCCTATCGTAGATTTGCTCACATCATGAAATGGTCCTATCGTAGATTTGCTCACTTCATGAAATGGTCCTATCGTAGATTTGCTCACATCATGAAATGGTCCTATCGTAGATTTGCTCACATCATGAAATGGTCCTATCGTAGATTTGCTCACATCATGAAATGACTAACCTTTGCCAGCGGCTTCGCCCGCGTGGTGATCGGAAATTATGCCACGGGAACAAACTACCGCGATAAAAAATATCCTATGTGTTAATCCAGGTTATAAACTATCTGTGTGCCTACTTTAATCCGAATCCTTTCAGCCGTTTTTGTGTAATTGAGTAACTAACATCCAATCATAATATTAGTAGGAAGTTTGATTATTGTATTACCTCAGTAGGATGCGTGGTGCTGGCAACACTGGACGCCCGCGACATGCGCGAGGGAGCGGTCTCGTTGCCGACCACTTCCACATCGATTATCTTGCGAGGGGCCGTTACACTGCCACACTGAAATAAATAAACAGATCATTATTTTTTTGTTTTTCTTATGCTAGTGTCTTCGCCCGCGTGGAAGTCGAAAACTATCCCATGGGAACGTAGTACCGGGATAAAACTAAATCAATTTTTCGTTGTTTTGAATTTACCGCCAAAACGCTCCTTGCGATGACTTTTTATCACGTGACGACACGTGACGTCAACTTCGTGTAAACTAGTAGTTATTAAGTATACAAGTGAATGTCAAGTTTATAATTAACAAGATTTTTAATGGATAGAAAGTGATATTACTGGTGTGCGGTGCCTCTGTGCACAAATACTTCTAAAACTGCGCCAAACTACGTTACGTACGTGTGTCTGCGTTTACACAAAGCTGACGTCACAATGTCACGTGATAAAAAAGTCACCGTAACGAGCGTTTTGGCGCTAAATTCAAAACAACGAAAAAAAAATTATTTTAATCGTTTTAAATTGAGAAAATGGATATAAATCAATTTATTTTTATTTTTCTTTTAAATATATCGTCCCAATCTTTACATTAAAATAGATTTTATTAAATTGGAAAATACCCTATTAAATTAAATTAAATTAAATAATCATTTATTTCAGGAATTTATCCCATATAAATTACAATACACATTAACAAATAAATAATAAATCAAATTTAATACAAAATAATAAATTAAAGTTACTAAAATAAAAATAAAAAATTCAAGAAAATTAAAGAAAAATTAAAGTTAATAAAAAATAATAAATTACCTGTAGCTTGCCCAGCGAGTTCTCAAACTGCGTGGGCACGTATGTGCGCGGCGTGCCGCTGTCTTCACTCGTGGAGTTGTGTCTGTTGGAGTTGTGGCGCTCCCGGTGTGTGTGACTCTCTTGTTTTACACCTGGAAAGAGGATTAAAAGCATTATAAATAACTCCGCTATAAATGAATTAATGTTTGATGGCAAAAGTCTCACCTTCAATTTTTTTTTTATTGGCGATGGTAAAACATCAAATAAATTCTCCCGCTTTGGTTGGAGCAGGAGGGCGTGTCAGAATTTTACTGACTAAAACCCACCCGTGTTCCTTCTGTTGCCTGTGTGCCAGGGGCCACGGTATCTTATTAGAACAACCTGCACCCCTGGCAGACATCGGCCCTTGCGGACCCCACCAGTTGGTGCTGACATCTCTTTGAGGCGCGCGTGGAACACAACGCGCCGTCGACCCGGGCTTGGTCCTTACCGAACAGCGAGCTACCCATTACTCGCCGTCCGCAAGCCCGCGCCTACGGTGGCCGGGAATCAGCCTGGAATTCCCGACGCCCAGGGCGTCTCCAGGACTACTTCTAACTGTCAAAATATGTGTATACTATACTCCGTTTGTCTACCTATTTAGAGGAAAACAGACCATACAGACAGACGATAGAGACAGACAGGAGATTTGACGTATATTGTATAAAAGGGACAAGGAAACAGAGAATTGGGTTACTAGACAGGCGTGGGATCATCGTCGATCGCAACATCCCGAGGCCCTATTGTGAGTTTCTTTTAACCTTCTTGACTTTACGCATCGACCGGTCGATACATACTAGGGCCACTGGTGAGATGGTGATCAAAATACTTTTTTCACTTCTCATGCTCTAAAAAGACACCAATATAGCCCTACGAAGCGGGACTAAAGTAACCACTTTAGTCCCTAGGGAGTAAAAAGTAATTCGTTTTTTTAATTTCCTTCATGTGACATAGACAAACTCAAACAGCCAGTAAATATACTATTATCTGTGGAGTGTGGATCATCTTCATTGCAAAAATGTTGAGTTTTAGTTCCATGGTTTTTGCCAAGATGGCGCCATGTGTTTTAAATTGTTAATCTGTGACTGGTTTAGAAGAAAAAACTGACCGCGAAAATTTCAGAATTTTTGTCGAGTGTAAATTTGTTCGGCTTTAAACAAATTTATTAAGAATGTCCAGTGACATTCGTGGTATATTATGTTCCTTGGTGAAGAGTTTGACATCGAGCAAAGAGCAAAAGACACACCTAATAGATATTGTGATTTTTATTTTATAAAGTAATATTTATTAGGTAAGTACATGTTTTTGTACTAAATTGACTATTTTTGTCGCACTCAAAGTGAAAAGTACAGTTTGCACCTCGAGACTAAACGCCAACTTAATATACCCTCGGTTTCATTGACTCCCTCGCACACTCGGGAGTCAAACCACCTCTGGTATATTATGGCTTCGTTTAGTCCCTTGTTATAAAATATACTATTTTGACATTCAAAAATGCCTTTTAAGTGCCTATATGAAATAAGTGCTTTGAAACAAGTAGTTATACAAGTACATGGAGATATCATTGTGGTTTTATAAAGAAAATTCTCAATAGCGGTATGGAATCTCGATATCTGTCCAATTCATGGCAATAGACTCACCCTATTTTTTTTTAATTTAGAGATGGTATAACATAAGTATACAGTACTGTAAAGGTTGTATGCTCAGCATGAAACCTTACGTTTACTGGCAGACAATGATGGCTATTGATCGAACAGCCAGACAGTTTTAGTTTGAAAATTAGAATAGTTTTGACATAGGTTTTTGTTCAGCAGATAATTTTCATTATTATTTTGGGCGCAGGCTTGCCTTGTACTAATTATTTTAAAATACACGTGGAAACACGAATTTAAGCTACCACAAATATTTTATTTCGTAGTTTAGCTCCCTCACACACAACAGTACTATACACCTCTGCTTACACTTTGGGAGAAAATAACTCACCTCCGCTATAAAACGGATGATTCTGTTGGTTCGCCTTGTGTGCTTCTTTGACACCTTCCTTCTCTTTACTGGCTTGTCGCTCTAAGAACACCTGAAGAATACAAAAACAATAATATTACTAATCTGTCTTAAATTAATGTGACGATAATTAATCATTAATATTGAATGTATTGTAAAAATTAATGATAGAAAGCATGCCATTGAGCGTAATATATTTATAATAAATGTAACATATTGTTTTGCATGTCAAATTATGTCGGACTATGTATTAGGCACTCAATTACCTACTTTAAGACATACACTGTACCAATAATTATTGCAAATAAATGATTATTATTACTACCAAAATTTGGACAAAAGTACTCCATAACCAAGTCTTTAAAATATTTTTTTTTTAAACAACCAACTTCAGAAAAAACGCAGACACCGACTTCCGAAATTAAAGTTATTTTTCATTTTGTAGTGTTTATTCGTAAATTGGTTGTTTTTTTTTTAAGTTTTTAAATAAAGACTTGGTTATGGAGTATTTTGATCGGAATGGATGGAAAATGTCTTTGGATATGTATTTTAGTTATTTGTCGTCGACTTCCGAAATTAAAGTAATTTTTCACTTTGTAGTGTTTTTTCAGAAGTGTTTTTTTTTTCACTATTTAGTTTTGGTACCTACCCCACACCAGTTCGTATACCACTACTTGCTATGTAAACAACAATGAAAGGAAGCAGCAGAATGTCATCGAGGTACATAAACTGGATTAAAAACGTATTATCGAGGCCAACACAAAAACTACCAAAGCAAAGTTAATCAAATTTATACGGGATCACCCCTGAAGCATACCCTATCCATTAAGAAAATATTTTTCGATATCGATCCGCAACTGACGGAGAAATCGGTGAACATTCTTTAGAAAAAAAAACATACAGCCGTACATAGAACCTCCTCTTTTTTGAAGTCGGTTAAAAATGTGGAGGACTAGTTTTGGTCTGTAGCGTAGCTTTTTTCCCAACAATGTCGAGGTCGGCTTGTTGATCAGCATGGCTTTTCACAAGCATTCGACAGGCTGACGTATCGAAAATGGTACATTTCGATAACCGAATTTGGCTTGCCCTCAACAGATAACCGCTATCGGAAGAAAAGAATCGTAATAGGTCAAATATTTGATTGACACTGTCAACATTTTCGGGTTGAGGATTTGTGAACACAGCGTTTAGAGGACTCCTACAATAACATTGATTGATTGCTGAAGCGGCGAAGCGTACCGAATGGTTTTAAATAGCTATACTGATCAACGAGCTGACTTCACCTCCACAACCCAGTAACTGAGTGGCACAATATCTCGATGCTATGCTATGGATTCAGTACATGGTTCTGAATGTCCCAGCGTTGAAATTTTTCGTCGGTTATTTAAAAAAAAATGCTGTTTTATACATTTTGATTGCATAGGTTTCATGCTTTTCTACGAAACTACAGCAAATTGATTCAAAATTTAGTTTCTACACTCTAGAATGTTTGCGTAAAAGTGTGCGCGTCTATGTCCCTGAAACCTCTTCATGCCAATATGCTTGTTTTTAGAGTCCCATTTTTTTGTTCCCAATACCCGAGAGGCTTGGTGCCGCCCCGCCCCGGCCCAGCCCGGCCCGCCCCGCCCCGCCCCAGCCTCAGATACACCGGAGCAGGCGGCAGGGAGGCTCCGTGCGCTGATCATTGACTGGTCGCACGGTTTCTAGTATTTACATACATACACCGTTCCATCAGTAAATTACTTAAAACATTTTATACCTTGCATTTGTTGATTGTTTCTACCGATAAATAAAGATATTTGTAGTATATAGTCTGTATAGTCCCACTGGTGGTAATGTTGTTTGTCGGGTCATTGAGTTCTATTCGTGCATATTTGGGCAGGTTGACTGTATCTGATATTTTGGTGGAACTATGTTTGCAGACAATGTTTCTAATAAAATAAGGTCCAGTGCTCACCGTATAATAGAAGTCGTGTATGTACGGCGTGCCGGTGTTGAGCTGTAGCATCTGAATGTTGATAAGCCATTGCTTCTCTCTGAGGGTCATTAAGCCCGCGTAGTCGTCGGTATCGCTTCCGCTAGCGTCGTCACCATTTATTGAGTGCCTGAAAATTAATAACATTGTTTCAGGGAAAAATATTCCAAGACTAGCTGACCAGAGACGTTGTCCTGTCTTAACTATGAATATTGATATATGTTACGCATAACTTTCTTATGAACCTTCTCCTGACAATAACAAACACAAAATTCTTTTTTAGCATAATTGGTCCAGCCGTTCACGTGTGATGCCGTGATCAAGGGAAATAAGGATTCATTTTTATACAGGGTGTCCGGTATTTAATGGATAACCTTGAAATGGTTCATGGTAGAAGTAATGGCCATTCAGAAAAAAACATTTTTATTTGTAAATAATCGGTAAAAAAAAAAAAAAAAAATCAACTGACTTCCGAAAGAACACTACAAAGTGAAAAATAACTTTAATTTAGGAAGTCGGTGTCTATGGATATGTATTTTAATTTTTTGTCACCGTTTTTTTTTTCATTAATAAGTTGTAACTCTAATTTTGAAATCTTTATCTGTGTGGCCGTGACCGGTTTCGTCTCTTCAAAAGATGTGTCGTAATATTCCTCATAGTATAAATTCCGACAGTGAAAGTGCCGAAAATACGTGAGAATTACTTCTTGAAAAATTAAATTGTCATCAAAAACCCTAGTACAGTCAGCGTCAAAAATATCGGGATGAACAGGCTGCTCAAAATGATCTCAACAACAAAGAAAATTAAACTTTATCTCAATTGAATAAGTTCTCGTCAGACTGACAGTTGTCGTTTACTGTCTTCATTCTGAAACATTCCTTGTGTCATTGAGTAAATATTTAATTTTCATAGTTGTTTAGATCATTTTGAACAGTCTGTTCGTCCCGATATCTTTAACGCTGACTGTACTTGTCTTCCTTGCCTAGACCTAACTATGTTGGGGTCGGCGAAAAATTGTGATAGCGCCTTTAATAGTAATAAATAATAGTTTAAAAAACTAAAAAACACGCTTTAAAAACCAAACTAAAAAAGGAGAAAATAATTTAATTCAATTTTAAAAGCGTGGGGTGCTTTTGAGGTATTTTTATAATCAATTAATGTCAAGCACCCCACGCTTTTTAATTGAATTAAATTATTTTCTCTTTTTTTAGTTTGGTTTTTAAAGCGTGTTTTTTAATTTTTTAAACTATCATTTATTTTCTATTTTTTAGTTCTGCTAACTACAAAAACGTGTTTTTTTTTTCTCAATTTTTTTTAAATTATTGAATTGTCATTGGTCCTCGACAAGTTTACAAAGTTTCAATGAAATCTGACCGTTTAAAGTGGGTCAAAATCGCGCTCAAAGGAGTCGGTTACATACAAACAAACAAACATACAAGTGAAGCTAATATAAAGCGTGTAAAAACAACTCACCTGTTATTATATGTCCCATTCACCCTCTGATTATTAAACATCGGATGACTAAACTGACTATTAGTAAACACATTACTTCTATTATTTAACATCGGGTGATGGTTCGCGTTATGGAAGCTATTATTGAACTGCAACATAGGATGTGTATTCTGTATCAGCTGAACCAAATTCTGCGACGTCAACCCTTGATTCTGCTTCGAGTTGTTATAAACACGACTTTTTTGAACTTTCTGATCCTTTTGCTGCTGCTGCGCTGCTTTTTGTATCGGATTCTTGTTCTGTGGCGAGTTGTTGGGCTGGTTCATATGGTTGAGCTGGTTGCTGGGCGATTGTTTGATGTTGTTTACAGGTTGCGGTTGGTTCTTTATCAGCATTGGTTGGTTGATCATCATGTTTGGTTGCTGTTCTGATTTTGTTGGCATTGTGGGCTGGAAAAATAAATTACGTTTATAAGTAGAGATCTTGCACTTGTTAATAACATCACGCCTGTATTTTATGAAGGCACAATTAAAAGTGCTTAGCACACTAACATTTCCACAGTTACATTTAAGTTTACTGATTCATTTAAAACTCACGTTGACTGCCAGACTAAAAACCATGTTTAGCCCAGTGGGCCGCGACGGGCCCCTTGTGACCGCCAGTATATCGGGTCCAGGGGGCCGCGTCGGACACCATGTGTCCACATGCCCTCGATCACTTCAGAAGCCTTTAGACGGCCGACAGACAGCGTTTTGACTGTTGTTACTAAAGCAAGTGACCCGCGCGGCCCCACGGTTAAACTTGGCCACTTGGCACAAAAAAAAATCGAAAGGACTTTGAATTTATGGGCTTTTCATTCAACATGTTGTTCCCAAAAATGTTGTAGGTACAGACGACAGCAGGTCAATCTATCCCAAACTGTAAAATTTTCCCAATTGAACATGAACCCTATTTATATAGTAATAAAGCTGAAAATCTATCAAAGAAATTTGACCTATTGGGGTAGCTTGATGTGCTGGCGTCTATACATAAAGTAAGTATTTAGAATTTGTCAATTGACATTACTTTTTATAAGTAGACATTATTTTTTAGCTTTTATAGGCATTGGAAAGTCGTTAGAGTTATATTAGTTTTCGAGCGAAGCGTCTCGCTGGGGCTCGCGGGTGCGCGCGGCACAGCGCGGGGTATCTGACAGCGTGACCGCGCGGCTCCCGCAAAAGGAAAGACGGTGGGACGTTCTAGCAGGCCGCGACGGACACTGGTGTCTGCCATTTGATATCTCGGAAAATAATTAGTAAATTGCTGTTTCCTTAAGTCGCCCATTATTTTTGAGTCATTTCCTGACAATATATGCAAAAAAAACGACTCAACGATTTTTTGACGATTCTCGATTTATTGGTGCGGCCTCGGGGGAAAGTATGCTGTGAGACACATGGTGTCCGTCATTGCAGTCAACGTTTTAATTAATTTCTAATGCATTATTATATAAAAATACTAGCTTTCTGCTTTGCTTCTCAAAACAAAAAAAAATCAGCTGTTCCATACATTTTGACCGCGTATGTATTGCACTTTTCTATGAAACAGCAGATTTTTTTTTTGTATAACCGGCGAAAAATTTCTGCGCTGGGGGGTCTAGAATGATATGCTGAATTCATGGTTACAGTTTGTGCACTGAATAAAAACTTTTCCTGTATAAGCCAGAAATAAAATAAATTGGGTACTTACTCGAAAATTTGGGTTATACTGTGGCATATTAGAGTTAAAACTCTGCCTCTGCATATTAATACCGGGGGGCGGCGCTAACATCCGTGGAGGCTGACTCATCATATGCTGAAACTGATTCATGCCTGGAAACTGGTTACCGTTCGGAATCATCTGGTTCTGGCCCATCTGGTTATGATTGGGACCCATCTGGTTATGATTTTGACCCATCTGATTGTGATTCTGACCCATCTGGTTATTAGGTAAGTGATTGCTCATTTGGTTCATACTCTGACCTATAGAAGGCATGTTTTGACCCATTTGATTATGATTCTGACTCATCTGGTTGACATTTTGACCCATCTGAGGCATATTTTGACTCATTTGATTCACGTTTTGTCCCATCTGGTTCATATTCTGTCCCATCTGATTAACATTTTGACCCATCTGATTCATACTCTGCCCCAACTGCCCCATACTTTGCGTCATGTTTAAATTCTGTCCCATTTGGTTCACATTTTGACCCATCTGATGAACGCTCATGTTTTGGGTCATCTGACTCATCATATTACTCCCTGGTCCAATGGGATTATTCGGGAACTGGTTCCCAATTTGGTTGTTCATAAACGGGGTTCCTTGTCCCATTGGGTTGACGTGGTTCTGTAGTAGTTGGTTGTTTTGTCCCATTTGGTTCATCAGTTTGCTGAGTGGTTGGTTCATTTGGCCCATACTGTGTGTCATTGACTGTTGTGGCGCAAATGGTAGTGGTACCGGTGCCTGGAGACCCGGTGGCCTTTGGAGTATTACCGGGGGAAATCTTGGCTGGAAAATAAAACATGCTTTTGTTAGACTAACTGTAACAAATAAAGATTTTAAAGATATCACCACGCCTTGTTTTCTTTAAGGATGGGGCACAAGTGTACCTATAGTACAGTCAGCGTCAATAAAATTTGAAATTCTTCGGCTACCGTAGCACTTCCTCCGTAATTTCATCTTCACACACACATCTCATCCACACACTCACATCATACTTACACTCATCACACACACACACACACTCACATCTTACATACACTCATCTCATCACACACTCACATCATACATACACTCATCTCATCACACACACACGCTCACAACATACATACCCTCATCACACACACACACACACACACACACACACACACACAACATACAATCACTCATCACACACACACAACATACAATCACTCATCACACACACACAACATACAATCACTCATCACACACACACAACATACAATCACTCATCACACACACACAACATACAATCACTCATCACACACACACAACATACAATCACTCATCACACACACACACACACTCACAACATACAATCACTCATCACACACACACACACTCACAACATACAATCACTCATCACACACACATTCACATCATACATACACTCATAACACACACTCTTCACATACACACTAACACTCATCACATTGTCGTACATACACTCATCACATGCACACATACTTTTGGTTACCTTTTAGTCTTAGTTTTAGTGAATTATTTAAACCGTTGCTCTTGTTTACATCTGTCGAAAGAGACTGGATCCTGCAACACAGGGTATCCTAGTGCAGGACCCAATGTCGCTCCTCAATATTGTAACACTTTTTATATGAGCCAATTAACTAAACTATCTAAAATGTTAACTAACTGACCTGGAAGTAGTTCTGGTTGTAGGGCGGCTGCTGCACCTGCTTCTGGCGCAGTTGTCGCTCCAACTCCTCAACTGTGCACACATTCTTTAGTCCTGGTACCGGCTGCGGGGGAAAAGAACTGTTATTCACCTGAAGAAAAAAATAAATAGAAATAAAAAATCGCATAACATCACGACTGTAATCCCCGAAGGAAGGCAGAGGTGTACTTGTATAACTAGTGTTCCCGCGGCTTCGCTCGCGTTAATTTAGAATTTTAAATGAAGTGAAATGTTTATTTATGTAAGTAGATCTTACAAGACACTATTACACGTCAATATTTTGTAGGTCAATATTTTAAAAACTAGATGGCGCCGGCATTTCATAGCCGACTGTTCGCTGAGAAGAAAAGCCGACACAAACTCAGAGGTCATGGTCTCTTTTAAAGTCCAAACATTATATTATTTGAATTTTATGTGAGTCTAACAATGCAGGGCAATGTCTGGAACGGTCACTTGACAATCAATTCGGTTTTTTTTTTTTGGGTGGGAAATCATCAAAACACTTCTCCCGCTCTGGGTGGAGCAGGAGGGCGTGTCAGACTTTTACTGACTAAAACCCACCCGTGTTCCCTCAGTTGCCTGTGTGTCAGAAGAAAAGCCGACACAAACTCAGAGGTCATGGTCTCTTTTAAAGTCCAAACATTATATTATTTGAATTTTATGTGAGTCTAACAATGCAGGGCAATGTCTGGAACGGTCACTTGACAATCAATTCGGTTTTTTTTTTGGGTGGGAAATCATCAAAACACTTCTCCCGCTCTGGGTGGAGCAGGAGGGCGTGTCAGACTTTTACTGACTAAAACCCACCCGTGTTGGTTCGCTGTACCAGTACAGTTACCTAATAATTGTTTGATGCACCGGCCGACGTCATTACGTCAAAGCCGGCTGTCGCTGAAAACCAGCGCTGGGGCTCAAATATCCAGGGACCAAACGCGGCAAGCGTACCTTTACCAGATCGATTGATCCGTGAAATTCTCTCTCTTTCTCTCTGTCTCTCTCTCTCTCTCTCTCTCTCCCTCTCCCTCTCCCTCTTTTTCGTAATGTGCGTTTTGTTTGAGCAGAATAAACATTTTTCTTTCTTTTTTTCTTTTCTAGTTTTGAACCAGTCTATATGCATCTATTTATCGATACTCACAGTCGGTGCGGTAGGGAAGATCGGGTCGTGTCTCCACACACTAGAACCGAATGCTCTTGAGTGGGGCGCGTCTGTCTCGTCCAGTACCAGCTGGGAGAGTGATGCCTCTGTAACAAAAAAGTGTTATTAGTTTAGCTTTAATGAAGCAGTTTGTACGGGAGGGGACGTCCTAGAATAACATAATATAGTGACCTTATTGGTGATGTACCTCTGCATGGTCAGGAGCGTAGAACTCGCTACCAGTGGGCGTGTACAACCAACCAGATGAAACAAAGCAAAAGGTAAATAAAGCTTTATCCAAAAAAAAGCAACCGACTTCCAAAGTCACCGACTTCCGAAATTATAGTAATTTTTCACTTTATAGCGTTTTTCCGTAAGTTGGTTGTTTTTTTTTGGAAAAAGTTTTATTTACCTTTTGCTGTATTTTTCACTTTTTAGTTATAGTACCTACCTACCCCGCACCAATTCGATATTTCATCATGCATGCATATATAAGCGATATCTATAGATAGATACATATAGATACTAACATCTTTACACCGTAAGGGCTATTATTGCTTGCAGCGCTCATCCGCTGTACGGCTATAGTAACGCTTGGTAACAGATGTGGTCATTGTGTGCACGGGATTTTGTATTCAAATTGGTCAGATGTAAGTTTCGTCGATAGTACCTACCCCTAACCAATTCGTATACAACTATTTGGTATTTAATCAACAGTGACAGTAGTAGAATGTCATCAAGATGCACAAAGTGGATTAAAAACATATTTATATCGAAGCTAACGCAAAAACTACCCACGCAAAGTTTGTATGGGACCACCCCTGGGGCATACCCTACTCTAATCGATTAAAAAATAATTTTCGAAATAGATCCACAATTGCCGGAGATATCATTTAACAGACATACAAAAAAAAAACAAAAAAAAAAACAACATACAGACAAATTGTGAACCTTTTTGAAGTAGGTTAAAAAGGAAAGATTTTTATTTAAGTTCTTGTATTGAATGGCGATGCTGCTGTAATAAGCGCCTGCCTTTATCGTAACTTCCGAATATCATTTGACGCTACTTTCACGTAACAACTGAGATATTCCGGGGTATTTCCAACTATACACCGTAACATTTTAGTTGTCCTACAAAATGTGGTCCAATCAATGTATCCGACATAAAATACCTCTAGGCGCGATTTTTTTTACCATTAATAGGTGCAAAGAAAAATAAATTATGCTTTAGAATTATGAAAGAGCCTGTTAATAATCTTTACGTACCAAACGCAGTCAAAGGGATGCCACAGAGTGCCTCTGAGACTTAGGCATTGACAAATAATGAGGTCACGTTTCGCGCTGATCTTTATTACTGATTATTTATTTATACTGTAACTGTCCGTGACATCACATCGCTCGAGCCCTATCAGAATATCAGCGCTGAGACACTTTTTAAATGTCGCAGCATCATGTTGAGGTAGGAGCCTGTTGGCCTCGTGCAAGACTTTCTGTTTTATTTTTATTTTTTACTGCCAAGTAAATTGTTTTTTTTTTATAATTTTTGTACGATTGTGTGTTTAGTTTAGTATGTGATCTTCCTCTACGAGTCACAATAAATACTTTTTCTTTCTTTCTTTCTTTCAAACGGTATCAGATACCTATCCAGAACGCGAGTCGAGCAGATCATTCCATCTCCATTAACATCATTCATTCCATCTACATAACAGGGTGCTTCAAACACATAAATCTTTTTTTCTATTATTCGTATTTTTTTTTATAAATGTGTAGTGGTCATGGGAAACATGAAGTGGCATGCCGTTGTAAGACGATTAAGAGCATTTATTCTGAAAATGGGCAACGTCGCAAATAGCTGTCAAATATTTCACTGTTTTGATTAATTTGGCGATATTACTGTATGGAAATATGAAATATCGCTAACTAGTGACCTAAAATATTGATTATGATATGCAATAATTAATATCTTAACACCGAATATTTAGTTTTAGATGTAAAAAAAGAACTTGGAAACTTTCCAAATGCAATTTTTACACCTAAAACGGTTTTAACATCAAATTTAGTGATAAAATTCCAAATAATTATTCATATTTAGGTCAATAGTTAGCGATATTACATACTTCCATACAGTAATATTAGCAAATTAATAAAAACAGGTAAATATTTGACAGCTATTTGCAACGTTGCCAACTTTCAGAATAAACGCTCTTAAAATGCCATGGTGTATATATTTGTCTTACCAAGCTGCGTGTTAGCCAGGTCATCGATGCCGCTGCTGTTGTGTCTGCGGCTGCTCTCCAGCTGCTCCGCCAGCTGCTCATGTTCCACCTCCCAGTCGAACTCGTCAGCTGCAATATTATACTCCATTAGATACCATAACATCACGCCTGTAACCCCGAAGGGGTAGGCAGAGATACATCTCTGCCGCGTCTGCGCGTCTGCTCGGCGAAATGTGGGTGTACACACCCACATTTCGCCAGTTATTATATTAAAGTCCCAATAACTGTCCCGTTGACAACTGTGCATGGGGTCCCAGGTTCGATTCCCAGGTCGGGCATTTACAACAAGTAACATAATTAACGCAAGACCTCATACACCCCAATTAGAGTATTGAGTTAAAAGCATAATACGATGACCAAAACTATTTTTTTAAAGCTAACTGATATTATTAAAAAAAACGTGTCGACCATTGCTTTATGCATTTAAAATTGAGTCTTATTTCTTCTGGAATAAGATTGAATTTTCTTTGGCTCAATCAGTGGTAGGTATGGCAAAATACATAATTTTATAAAAAAATACTTATGTTAAAAGATACTGAAATCGATTCAGTAGTCAATTAGGAACAAACTACTTTCAGGTCTTGCGTCCATTCTGTTACACCTTGTATATGGGTATGTATCGTATGTATTTTGTACCAATCTTTTTAGTTTCCCGAAGTTTCCCGAATATAATAAAATAAAACATAGAACTATGCGAGAGAAGAGGGAGTGAATTTCTCTTCTATCTCTATCTTAGTCCGATGGGACGCCGACACGACGCCAACTTCAGATCAGATGCCAAACTTCGGAGAATTTCCGGTAAAAGTGTCGTGTAGCGAATAATCGATGACCTTGCAGACAGTCAGGGTAACCCCCGGTTATCGAAAACCTTTACAATTAAAATCTCATAAATAATATCTTATCAACTTATAAATTACAACATAATTAACAAATCATGTTAATTATGAATATATTAGAAATAATTAATTATTACCCATTAACAAATTGTTTCAAAAATACATTTGATAATTATTGTGTGACATTTAAGACGATGTCCTAATATGAGCGATAGTTGCGAGAGTTCACGATCGTTCCGCGCGCCAGACCATTTTTTGCGAAAACGAGAAGGCGCCCTCTGTCGGCGCGACGACGCGTTCGGGTTCGCCGAACGAAATGAACGCGATGATCGCTTGTATTAGGACACAATTATTTTAAAGCAGACAGAATCCAACTTAATCATAAATAAATTAGTATTTGAAGCTTGATGGTAGCATTTATTAGTTTTGTATGTCCCAGTCACCATTTTTATGGCATCTTATGAAGAAAACACGCTTATCAATAGGTATGAGTTTGTAATTAGACCCAAGTTTTGGGTATTTGTAGTAATTTCTAGTGGTAATATTTTTATACAATCTCAGAATTTTGAAAACAATAATGCCCGTTTTCATTAACACCCAAATTAATGCCTAAATAAAAGCGCACGGATTTTCAACTCTAGGCTCAGGGCAGAGAGTTGATAATCCATCCAAGAAGTGTTCGTGAAAACCGGCATTAGGTTTCTTGTGTACCTAGATGAGATAAGCTGAGAATGGTGTAAAATTATATGCGATTGGAGATGCCCATGCTAAGCGCGCGGATTGGGCTATGCTCGGAGTTTCTTTAAAGGATAAAATCAGAAATGAAATTATCCGGAAAAAAACCGGAGTCACCGACATAACTTGTAGAGTAAGCAAGCTGAAGTGGCAGTGGGCTGGCCATGTTTGTCGAAGGACCGATGGACGGTGGAGCAGACGAGTCCTGGAGTGGAGACCGCGTATCGGCAAACGTAGTGTGGGACGCCCCCCAGCTAGGTGGACCGACAACCTTAAAAAGGTGGCTGGGACAGACTGGATGCGGAAGGCGGAAGATAGAGTGTTGTGGCGCAGCCTGGGGCAGGCCTATGTCCAGCAGTGGACTGCGATAGGCTGAGTTGGTTGATTGACGGCACGGTTGGCGCAGTGGTTAGGCGATTGACTGCTGCACTGAGTGGCGCGGGTTCGATTCTGCGTTTCGGGAGGTTCCTGTTTCGCATAAGGCGGGAGGAAACACCCGGGTGTTTCCATTGCGAAGATCGCCCTGAGGACACGATGGAGCATACGGTGGAGGTCTGCCCGGCTTGGGCGGATCTCTCGCGTCCGGCCCTGGTCCAGGCCATGGTACGGAGCGAAAGTGCATGGTTAGCCGTCACCTCCTTCTGCGAAGCAGTAATGCTCGCGAAGAGGGAGGCGGCGCACGTGAGGGAGAGGCAGTATATGCGCCCTCACGGCCGTGGCAGCCGCAGGAGACGCCCTGGGCGTCGGGAATCCCAGGCTGATTCCCGGCCACCGTAGGCGCGGGCTTGCGGACGGCGAGTAATGGGTAGCTCGCTGTCCGGTAAGGGCCAAGCCCGGGTCGACGGCGCGTTGTGTTCCACGCGCGCCTCAAAGAGATGTCTGCACCAACTGGTGGGGTCCGCAAGGGCCGATGCCTGCCAGGGGTGCGGGTTGTTCGAAAGAGATACCGTGGCCACTGGCACACAGGCAACTGAGGTAACACGGGTGGGTTTTAGTCAGTAAAAGTCTGACACGCCCTCCTGCTCCACCCAGAGCGGCAGAAGTTATTTGATGATTTCCCACCCAAAAAAAAAACCCCTACGTCAATCGTGCCTAGTTATTGATAAACGTGTTTCCTAAATGAACAAGCCTCCTGACGTCTCCAGCGGTGACAAAGATACAATACTTACAACCTTGACCAAACGTCTCGTCGTTGAGAGCATCGTATTCATCCTCCGATGGCTCACCACCTCCTTCGTCGTCATTTAAGTTCTGAAACAAATAAACATTATTTTGAATTAGACAGATTTTGATTTGGACTAAGGTTTTGGCTTGGGACTTGAGGCTAGTAATATCAGCAGCATGGGTCGATTGATCAGGTTAAGCTACGCTTGCCGCGGTTGGTCCGTGGATGGTGTGTCCATCTTTAGATACCACGACCTCTCTGTGCCTCGGAAAGCACGTTAAGCCGTTGGTCCCGGCCGTCATTTGTGAATCTTTGACAGTCGTTACGGGTCGTCAGAAGCCCGAAAGTCTGACAACCAGTCTTACCAAGAGGTATCGGGTTATCCAATAACTGGGTTGTGGAGGTCAGATAGGCAGTCGTTCCATGTAAAATACTGGTATTCAGCTGAATCCGGTTAGACTGGAAGCCGACCCCAACATAGTTGGGACAAAGACAGATGATGACAGAATTTGACTAATAATTTGATTATAGTCTAGCTGGCCCTAGCCAGACTTTGTGTAAATTATTTCATCACCACTGCTCTCAAAACGGTGAAGGAATACATCGTGAGGAAACCGGCATGTTCTAGAACCAAATATTCGAAGACATGTGACATCTACCAACACGTACTGGGCCCGCGTGGATTATGGCCCACCCCATTATCTGAATATCGTGTACCAGATTTATTGATTTTCAATCAACAGCTTAGTGCCGAAGGTTGAAAATCCAATAGTGTGTTTTTTTTTGAAGCACTCAGTGGGATTCTAAATGCTCAGGTCAACAGAGTCGGAAATCCAGTGAGCTATAAAAACTCACCCTGTCTTTGCATACTTCACGCTACGGCCTTTAAACCGAAGTATGAAAAGACGCGATCGCTACATGAGCGAAGATAAACGAACTCAGCTACGTTCCCAGTGTGGCCTGCGCTTTAAGTCGCGGGCTCGAACTCACTGGTGGGCCTGACTAAAAAGCACTCTGTCTCACCAGGCATCGTGTCCGACAGAGGTAGTACCAGTGATGAGCAGTTAGACGCTAGTCTACACGCACAACGTTATTGAGTGAGATGCAGGATCGTTTATAGTAAAACAGGCGCGTAAGGAAATTAAAAAAAGTCCTTCGGAAAATCGGATTTTATGAAAAAACCACTGCATAAATCAATTGACCAATAAAGTTTATTGAACTTTCGTTAATTGAGCTTTGTGGGTACAGACTTGGTTATGGAGATTTCACACTTCTTTTATTACTTAAACACGACGGCCAATGTTAGGTTAAATTAGCGAGAAAAGCGAATCATTGTTTGCTCATAACTTTTTAATGGCTTTTTATTTTAAGTAGTATTCTATTTCCGCACAGTCAATATTAATAATTAGACAAAACCATCCTTTTTGATGTACATTGTCGAACAGTGGAGTAATACACTCCCGAAGTTTGTATGGACAAAATGTCGACTAGATTCACCTTAAAGTTTTTTTTTTTCAAGTTTACATGTTTGGAAACGAAATCGCGAACGCAGTATACCTTCATCAACTGTACAGAGAACAGAATTGTTTCATTGTAATAAAGAGATGAACAAAATGGGGCCAGTGTTGTCATAGCATGAGTCTTGAATAACAATGTCAAAGTGACCCAGATATCACAAAAACTGCATTTGTATCATACATGACAGAGACTGTTTGTGCTTGTTTAACTTTATTGGCTGTCATTTGATCTTTCACTAGCTTCAGACCGCGACTTCGCGCGCATGGTCGTCAGCTTTACAGTTCCGATTTAGATATGTGGTGCAATTCTCGTAATTTTAAGAACCATAACAATTTGAATGCCCCAATTCTCGTAATTAAAAACGTTTAAAATCCAGCCAGCAGTCTCATGTCGGCGACAATCAAATGTCAAAAATGTAAGGAGATTCAAGGAATTTTTGACAGATTGAGACTGAGAACAGACTGTGAACGTTATTAAAATTCCGTCCCACACTGCACACTTAGATATGATTAGAAGGTGGTAGGATGAAATCCGGAATCCTGTTTATTTCTGATGCATATAATAAGTGTACATTATTAAATTGTAAATCCAACAAACAATTAAAAATTCAATTTCAATCAATTCAATTGCATACCCTGTGGCAATCGGCAATAGTGTTGGTTTCTGACAGTGACCGTCTTTTTTAAATCGGGTCAGTACTTCCTGCGATTACCTCCTACATCCGAACTTACAAATTCAACCGCTTTTTATATGAGCATAGACTACAACACAACCTGTTGACATGTTCCGCAACATGGCCGCTCCATTTGTCCCCGAATATATTCGAGGCTTACAAGTTTATTTCAGACAAACAACAATATAAAGAACAAAAGTTAATTTATCATGTTGCCAGCAACATATTAGGTGCAACATAAAATCATGTTGCAGAAACAATGTCGAAGATTTTCGTTTCCCAATGAATAGGGGCATACCATGCATGGAAGTTCAGTATCTGAACAATCCAATTCAAGTAGCCATTTCGTAATAGTGCTTTTACATTTTGATCTGCACATAGGGTATACATTTAATTGTTGCTGGAAATCACAATTCCTTTTACAGTGGTTACATTAGCTTCTAAATCTCTGATCTGCATAGCCTTATCCCAACTATCTTGGGACTTCTAGTCTAACAAGACGCAGCTGAATAGCAGTATTTTACATATAACAACTGTCTATAAGGTTCTGGACTGGAGACGGATTGGCGTCAACATCAATGGCGAGTACATCACTCACCTTCGGTTTGCCAACGATATAGTAGTCAATGCTTGATGACCTCAGTAAAGCTTCCGAAAGAGTGGGTCTCAAAATGAACATGGACAAAACGAAGGTAATGTCGAATGCCCATGTGACACCCACTCTTATGAAGATCAGAGACTCTACACTCGAAGTTGTAGACGATTATGTTTACCTAGGGCAAACTGTCCAGTTAGGTAGATCCAACTTCGAGAAAGAATCGACAAAAACGTCGAATCCGACTCGGCTGAGCAGCATTCGGCAAGCTACGCAATATCTTCTCGTCCCACATTCCGCAGTGTCTCAAGACGAAAGTCTTTGACCAGTGCGTGTTGCCAGTGATGACATATGGTACTGAAACATGGTCGGTCACAATGGGCCTTATCAGAAGGCTAAAAGTCACCCAGAGGGCAATGGAGCGGGCTATGCTCAGAGTTTCCCTACGTGATCGGATCCCGAATGAAGAGATCCGCAGGAAAACCAAGGGAAACAACATAGCCCGAAGAAATGCGAAACTTAAGTGGCAGTGGGCAGGGCACATTGCACACAGAACAGATGGCCGATGGGGCCGAAAGGTTCTGGAGTGGCAGCCGCGTACCAGAAGACCCTTGGAGACCTTTGGATCTCGTTGTCCCATCCCATGATAAATAAATTTGAATTTAATCATTTATGCTCTAGAATGAATAGGGAGAGGCTGTGATAGGCTAGTTTGGTAATAAATTACTTACACACAAGCAGAAGTTACTTTGTATATTACTTACTTCACTAAAATGTATAGAACAAAAACTACTATTGTGTCAACAATGTTATCCAGCTCTTGTTTACAAAGTTTTTATCATGTCATTACTGTGCAATGGATTCTTGACAAGCACATAGTTTGTAACACTCATCACATATGGCAATTTAAAAAACTTGCTGAAGAAGGATGAATAGACCTTTGCTATAAGTTGAATTGCAACTGGAAAGGCAGATATGTAAGCTAAAGTAACCATGTATAAAATGCGATATACAAAGACAATTGCGTATTTCAAAACAAGTGTGAGTCAGTAATCACTAAAAATATACAGTCCAGAAAACAGTATTTCATAACGTTATAACACGTTTTAAGCACAATTTTTGGCGCGCTTTATAAGGACAGACGGGCAAAGGCGTAGTTTATGGCTTTAATCTAGACTATTACGCGTTTTTCTCGAAACTGTGAGCGGAAACAAACAAGTGACAAGAAGAAATTTGAAAATACATACATAATTATAAAATGTATAGCCCACAATAAGACGCTTTTCATGTTTATTATGCTTTACTGGAATATTTTAATGGAGTTAGCCACCCCAAATTGATACATAACACGTAAATATATGGTAGAAAGTGGTAATACTTGATTGTATAGTGAAATGCAGCATTCTAAGTGGCGTGCTGGCAGTCTCAAACTTTACAGTTTTAGGGTTATTATATATCAAATAAATTGTCTTCTTCGGTAGAATAACGTTTAGACTCACCGATAACGAAGTATCGAACCCGAAGAAAGAATCTGCCATTGGAATTTTTCATATATCATGGACACAAATGACATGACTTGTCACGGTACATATGTCGCAATGGCGAAGGCGGCCATGACATTTTAGGCCAGTGTCGCACCTACACTTACTAAAAACTAGTGAGGTGATACTTTATTTATTTTTCTTTAAAGTAAATCGTGCATTCTCATATATATCGTTCATTGCAGCCATGCAAAGGGCCATGATTTTCTTTACATTTATTTTAGTGCAAAAAAGGTTAAACTTTCTACGAACATCGGCTCACTTCGAGTCATCATAAGGCATGTGCAATGCGGCAACAAATCGTAAAAAATCGGACATGAATCTATGGAACCAAGATCCCGGATTGCAGATTGATCATCTAAAATCTTAGCTTGTGACGGGCCTAAACTTACACTTGTTGACGATCTATTACTTGTGTCACAATCAAAATCAAAATCAAAATATTTTATTTCACATAAGCCTGCATGGGCACTTATGAAACGTCAGAAGCTAGGTGCACGGTTCCAATTTGTCGTTTCCTATGGAGAAGAGCCGGCAAGAAACTCCACGGTTACTCTTTTAAAAATAATTGGCTTTTACAATGTTTTCAAATTACAGTGATAATAGGTATGGGAGGACAGTGCAGGCCAGTCAATAAGTACCAGGTACTTAGAGGAATTAAAATACAGAATAGAAAAACGTCTACAAATCGTCTACAATCTGAATCATCTTGGAGTATGTAACTTCTCTATTGCTTCATGTGTTCGAATTTGTCTGCTCAACAACGTAAATAACGCAATGAATGTTGGTGAACAATGAAAAGCCATTTCTATTATCTACTGTTAGTGTTTTGCGCAACTACCCCGCTGGCGACAGTGTACATTTAGTGCACGTTCGCACAGGCACACCTATGAGTATTACACATAAAAAACCGGACAAAATTGAAAATAGTGATGTTAATCCAACCGCACCCAAAATACATGTTTCTTTACCTACGATAACTGGTTTATCAAAAGGCAGACCCCCAACCCTCAACTCCCGCGCATGTGCCACAACGTCAGTTGGAACCCAGTCATCACAGCAGAGTACTTTGTAATATCAGTCATCGTACTGTACGCGTGTCTTTGTTCTCGGCGCTCTTATTTGTGTTTATTCAGTTATGTGTGCTAAAATGGCTTCGTGTAGCAAACAACAGGAGATTAACTATTCGGACATGGATATAGAAGGTTAGTACTATATACTAAGTATATTTTATTATGTTTCTCCCTAATTTTCTACTTGCATAGCCATCAATAAACAGCGGCACTTTTTGACTCGTTTTTTAAAGAAATTTTAAATACATTAGTGTTTTTGTTTATGTGTCGCGCCTTGTAGCCTCAAAATTTTTATGTGTGCATAAAATGTAGACTCTAAGGAAGTAGAAACATGAATAAAAAGTCCTCCCAACGAACCCCATATTTTGTTATAGTACTTCAAACTATATGGGGAAGATCATAATTTAACAAAGCTTATTTTTTTGTTTTATTTTGTCATAGATCCTTCACAGAAAGAGTGAAAAAAATCACCAGAATGGAGCTTTATACTATTATCAAAGAGTTCAAAGGAAGGAAGATTGAAGAAAATTTTTCGTTGTTGGAAGAAAGACTTGCGCAACTAACTTCATGTCCTCCCGAAGAAACAAGTGTTCTTACCCGTTCTTTGAAATATTTCAAGACCAGTTTCAAAGAAAGGTCGGCAGCCCGTACTACTGATAAGAGATTCATAGAAAACAATATGGGATGGCTTAATGTATCACTGGAACTACCTACTTGGACCCACAAAGCAGTCGACCAAAAAAAAGAATTCGGAGAATTGTGTGATCAAAGCAAGCGTCGAAAAACAAAAGATTTACGGGACCGGGTACCTGTTGAGGAATTAACGTACGCTGCAAGCGAGACTGAAGGTACTTCGGGAAATGTTGATGCGTCTAAGATTATGAAAGAAATAACGTCAACGCCTACCAGAGCTAAAAAGTTCCGAAAAGCAATACCGTCAGCTAAAAAAGTACCAATCGCCAGAAATACACACCACAAGAAGCATTAGCGTTATTTGTAGAAGGTAATTTTACAAGGGCAGTGGGAATTAATACAAGGTGGTCGAAAATAAATTTATCCTTGCTATTCGCTCTTACAAAAAACGAAAAAGGAGTGATGTTATCCCGACGAAGATAGTTTATAATATTTAGGTATTAGTTAATTATGATGAATGATTGACTTTTATTTCATAAAATAGTAAAATAATTTTGTCCGGTTTTGTATGTGAAATACTCCTATGTGAGACGTAAAGATATTGCAGCGGGATTTATTCGTTGGTTTTTAAAACGTTGCTCTGCGCAGAGGGTTGTAAACCGAATATACGTTTTTTCCGCGTGCTGGGATGAACTCTGTTGGATTCTCAATGCTTGGTTGAACACAGAAATCCAGTGCGCGTTAGAATTCCGTCACAATATTTTTCTTCCGTGCGGACGTGGTCACTCAGTGCAGAGAGTTGTAAACCGAACATACGTTTTTTCAACGTGCTGGGATGAACTCTGTCAGCAACGCCTTGGTGTTGCTGACAATCTTAGGTACCCTACGTGAGATTGTCAGCAACACCAAGGCGTTACTGGCCTTTTTCGACGAGCTGGGGTGGATCGAATAACCGATTCTCCCACCCGTACGCAAAATACGCGCTTTGACGTGGAGTTGCGGACAACAGCCCACAGCTTTCAGCTGTCATAATCGTGAATTCTAAATCGGACCCTTAGAATAATAAATAAAGCAATCGGAACGCAAATTAGTAACAAAACATGTCACTGTCAAGTGTCAATCTGTGATACATTTTCTGTCAAACAAACTGGAAAGTGTCGAAGCAGATTATTTAAAATTAATTTGTTGTGATGTGATTATCAAAGATAAAAAAATATCAACACGAGTCATGAAACCATAAAAAGTTATGTATTCAACTGTTTACACGAATTCCTACAGAAGCCGAAAAATAAAAGAGTGAAAATAATCTGCATTTTCGTCTTGATAAACTAAATTTCGCGAAACCGTCGCAGGAAAGTTTCAAGTATAAAAAAGTAAGTTTAATTTGTATTGAACTTTGGAACGAATTATCTCTTTTCAACACCAATAAATAACTGTTTAGTGCGATATGTGAGACTTCTTTTTACTTTATTATTGTAGCCTTGGACTTATTATTGTGTACATTATGGCTAAGAGAAATAAATTACAAGGATAAATTATTATAAATTATCGCTTTCCTGAAATGAGGTTTGAGTATTTTAAAATACCTATTCCATTTTTTTTTATTATAATTATAATTCCTCTGTGTAGACACGATGACATAATTGGTATACCTACTCTTACATTTTCTAAATGGCGCAAGTGTATGTGTGATCATCTGTGTACCACTGATCCACTGTTGACCATGACCATGTGATCCAAAATAATAAAAATGTAATCAATATATTTTCCAAACAAGCAGTGAACATTTAAACTGAATCTTATTAATATTGTCCCAACAATAATATCAGGGAGATCTATATTAAATACTATTATTTTTGTTCACAACTAATAATATCTGGGAGATCTACATTAGCTACCTGTGTCTAGAATATTGTTTAACACAATATGTATTCTCTAAATAAAGAAAAAGTATTTATTGTGACTCGCACAGGATGATCACATACTAAACACACAATCGTACAAAAATTATAAAAAACAAATGATTAAATTATTTAAAAAAAAAAACAAATAGGCAGAGTTTTACACTACAACTAGCTTCCGCCCGCAGCTTCACTGGCGTGGTAGGCTGATAAAAAGTAATGTATATCCTTCCCCAGGGTTTAAAGTATCCCCGTACCAAATTTCATCCAAATCGGTTCAGCCATTTCTGAGATAAGCCAGAACAAACAAAAAGACAAATATTTAAAGAAAAAAATATATAAGTACTGTACATAATTTCGTAATCATCTAAACCAGAAGATGGATGGAAAAACAACATTTTATTTGACCTAGGAATCTAACCCAGGACAGACTCATCAGTCACGCTTGCACTATGGTAATCAAAAAAATGTTTTTTTTTTTTTGTTAGAAACCAAATTCAACATAAAATATGGTGACTAGAACATGGTTTTAACAATTCAAATTCAAATGTAATAATGACTGTATGCATTATAATAAATAAATTACAAAATAAAAAAACCTGACTGCCTAAAAAGTGAATTTTAATTAAAAAAGATGGGAACAAGAAACTTGTTTTAAAAGGATGACTATTAGACTGAATACAGTTATTAGATTAGTTATTAAATTATATATTAACAGCAATCTCATGCAGTTGGAGGCATTATAGGTAGAATTTTTTGAAGACAATATGGTGCCAAAAATCTGCCATTTTTTTTTAAATTTGATTTTAATTATGTACATAATAATTTTTATGCATTTGAACTTTTTGTGTTAGGGTCAAAGCAAGGCACTAAGTAACAATTTTACATACCAAATTGACCTCTATGAATATAAATGTGAATGTGTGTATGTTATGTCCTTCAGGCTTACCTACTCGACACTCGAAATTAATTTGAATTGGAAATGTGGATAGTAATCTTGGCATTTGGCGCTCATAAGCTAGCGATCGGAATCATATTATTATGTGGTTTTTTGCCTGTTTGTTTGTTCTAGCCCAACTCTAAAACGGCTGGACCGATTTTGACGGGAATTTCACAGGCAGATAGCTGATGTTATAATGAGTAACATAGGCTGATGTACTTTCGGTAGCACGTTCCCTTGGTCTAATTCCGACATCAATGAAGCCGCGGGCAGCTACTAAGTTAGAAATAAGACAAAGGCGGAATTTGAGACGATTGGCGCGTTATGCAGGCAACGCGTTTGCCATGACTGACGATGAATTTAAGAATAGTTACAGAGTAGATAGGGAGGTTTTTGCTGCCGTCATGCTAAATGATAAATGATTTATTTCTGTAAGTAGGTTTGTACAAACACTTTTACACGTCAATCATATTTGCCAGTTTCTGACATCGCGCTTTACACTTTTTGTTGGTTTTTTTTATTTTTATTTTATATTCATTTGCTGTATTTTGTGTGCCTTTTTAATCTGTGCTATATAATTGTATTTTCTTTCTTTCTTTTTTTCTTTCTATTTTCGAGGAGATTATAAAGATAAATTTAATAGATAAACTAAAGCGCCCGCCTGGGTTCGAACTGACGACCTATACCGGTTTGTCGTTGTGTTGTGTTGTCGGTGTGTGTATCGTTTCAGGGACCCTTATAAACAAACATACAATTTTGGCTACCCGTATGACAAAAAGACGTGAGTTTCTGTATTTATGTTAACAATTTTACCTCTGTAATATAATTTAAAATTAATTTGTATAAATAATAGGTACTTAGACAAAAAGATAATAACAAAAAAACAAATTTTCTAAAAAGATTCCCACATTATTTGCTGGGAAAATGAATAATAATGAAATCTTATTGTCTTTAAACAAGATGATTAATATTTACTTGTAGTTATAACTTGTTATGCAAATATTTTAAGAAAAACAATAGCAAAAGCTTCGGCTACACTGAGGCGAAACGAGCGGGATCCGGGACGCAAATGCGCTCGTCTTTTGTAGGCTCTAAAGTGCGTATTACACTATCCAATTTGTAGTTCAAACTCTATTTAGGAAATTGGAAGCTAGTGATCACACTAGATTAAATTGAATTCTAAATCGGACAGACGACTCAGTCATGACGTAGAATTGCAATGGGTTGCAACAATTTAGGAAGTAGTGCTGTCGGGACCTTCCAATCTCACTAAATCGGATGCAACTGTTCTAACTTCGATTACCTATATCTTCCGATTTCCTAATTAGATTTCCTAGAAATTGGATAGTGTCTCTTTATCAGTTGCTAGTTCGCTACCGACAAGGCGCGGTGACGTCATGAAGGACAACAGCCGTCGCGTTGGTTGCCAAAACGTTCGTCGCCGCCGTCCGTCGCACCTGGACCAGTCGCACGCGGGCGGCGCGCGGCGTGCGAGCGAGACCGCGCCCGTGTATTACGAACACAGCATTCGGCCGCTGTCGGCGATGGACGGCTATACGTCGTGCTTCGGTCGGTGTGTGGTCAGATAGACCCCGGGAATGCCCTTTCATGATTATTAATTTAGGAAGTCACGCCACTACTCGCACCAGTAGAACACTAGATTTTAGGTTGCGCATTGGATTTTCAACGCACTGTTTAACACCGAGGATTGAAAATACAACGGAACTCCTTTTTGACACGATGTTAGATACTCAATGCTCGGCTCAATACCGAAATTTGAAAATCGAACGTGCCACAACAAATTGTCGCGTTACTTAAGTGGCCTGTGCATACGACAGCGGCTTAGGGCCTGCGCCCACTGGCGGCACGGCAAGGGATATGTGCCTACGCAACGAATAGGAATGTTACTTATATTTACGACAATACAATTTAAATGATGATGCTTTAAGGACGTCGCGTCGTGGCATGATATCGCGGTATCGTTGCCGTTGAAAATGTTCAGTTCTATTGTCATAGGTACTATTAAGTTATATTTCTATTCGTGGCTTAAAAATCCCTTGCCGTGCCGTGCCGCCAGTGGGCGCAGGCTCTTAGTACACGATCGGCACAAATGAATTTCGCTGCGCATCGCTCGCAGGTTTCGCCTCATTTTGACCAGAGCTTTAAACCACGCTAATTTATTTGTTTCTGGACACGACACGGTCAGTACCTATATTGTGTGTTAGAGTAGGAGTATCATGTTACTCAGTAACTGGATTGTGAATATCACATAGGTAGTCGGTCCGTGTAAAATACTGCATCCGGTTAGTCTGGAAGCTGACTCCAACAAATTTGGCATAAAGCTTGGCAGATTTATTGTTGTTTTTGGTGTTTGTTCATCCGAAAGCTTGGTTTTTTTACTATTTACTATCAGTATTTTGCCGGCGACTTGGCCCGCGTAGTTTTCTATCTTTTGCATTCAAACCTCCATCCCCTAAATAAGATAGGATTTTGGAAAAGGTTTTTTTTTGTTTTACTTAAATCATACATAAAAATTAAAAAAAACTAAAAAACACGCTTTAAAAACCAAACTAAATAAATAATAGTTTAAAAAACTAAAAAACACGCTTTAAAAACCAAACTATATATTTTATATTTTCTATTTTTTAGGTCTGCTAACTACAATGCATCATCAGATCTATATGAAAGCCGACCGACTAATCGGCCATTTTACAACCGACTAGTCGGCTATTCGGCCAAAGTCATAGTCGGCCCATCTCTAATGCATATTTATGCGATAGCAGCAATCGCGGTTGATTTGCTGTCATTTTTTTAAGAGCTCCGTTGTCTGTCTCCGAAACGCAGCATCAGATCTATATGAAATTTAAATGGGACCATTTCGGAATAAACCCCTTTCGAACAAAAAAAGAATTTTGCAAATCTGTCTATTTATGACAGAGTTATGCCCGAAAATAGATAAACAAAAAAAACATGTCGAATCGATAACCTCCTTCTTTTTGAAGTCGGTTAAAAACCTTTCGGAATAAATTCTCTAAATGATGGTGAGAACTTTATGATAATTCGTTGCGCAGTTTAGAAGAACAACGCGGTCACAGACAGACATGAAACGCTACTAATCTAAACTTTTAAAATAATAAAGAGAAATATTAGATTTTTTATAGGTTTATTAAGATTTCACTCAAAAACGGCTGAACGGATTTAGTTGAAATTTGGTACATGGGTAGATCATGACCTGGATTACGACATAGGATACTTTTTCTTCCAATATTCGCACGGGATCGAGACTTATGCGGGTGAAACGGCGGGGTGCAGATAAGATGTGTCACTAAAACTTTGTTTATTTTGTTTTCAGAAAGAAATGTTTTGCCAAACCCAAGTATTACATGGACTGCTAAAAGGGAAACAATGCCAGACGTTCTACGGCAAGAAATACTATAGTTTTGAGGGCATACCGTATGCCAGGCCTCCAGTTGGCAGATTAAGATTTAGAGTAAGTCATTTTTATTATTTCAATATAAGCCGTAAAATTTCTTAAAAAAAAAAGAAACAAAAGAACCGCCTTTGGAAGTCGGATGTTTTTTTTTGTTCTGTTGCAAAATAGCTTTAATTTCGGAAATTGGTGTCTTTGGTTTTGTGGGGAGGCTTGTGGCTAACTAATAACAGCCGCACGGGTCGATCGATCAGGTTAAGGGAAACCTAGTCGCGGGCTCGAACTCACTGGTGGGCCTGGCTAAAAATCACGCTGTCTCAACCGGCAACGAAGCCGGTTGAGACAGCGTGATTTTTCACTACTGATTTTGCACTAGCGTCTAACTGCTCATCACTGATACTGTATCAGTGATGAGCAGTTAGACGCTAGTCTACACGCACAATGTCATTGAGTGAGATGCAGGATCATTTATAGTAAAAAAATCGCGAAAAAATTAAGAAAAATCCTTTGGAAGATCGGGTTTTATGAAAAAGCCAATGCAATCAATAACAAATAAAGTTTATTGAAATTTTCGATAAATTAACTTTGTCGGTACTGACTTGGTTTTGGAAATTATACACGTCTTTTATTAATTAAACACGCTGAAAGTTACGTAAAATTAGCAAGAAAAACGAATCTTTGTTGGCTCCTAACTTTTTAATGGGTTTTTATTTTAGTATTCTGTTTCCGTACAGACAATATTAATAATGATACAAAATGATATCATATTTTACTTTGGATGTGCTATGTCAGACAGTGGAGTAAAACACTCGCGTAGTTTGTATGGAAAAAATGTGACTAGGTTCACCTTAAGCAACTAAAAATAATTATTTCGAAGAAGGCTGCTTCAGCTTTCATGCCACATTGCATGATATAAGCGGCCACACCGTTTATGCCTGGAGGCTTTTATGTGGATATTGAGTTCCGTGTATGTTTATTGTTTTGTTTTTATTATTTATTTCTGCTTGAGTTTAGTTACTATGTTTTGTTGGTCTATTGGCGTGTGCTGGCTGACATATGGCAAATAATTTTATGTTTTGCGTTTAGTTATGTTAATTACTAGTATTACTATTGTATAGAATCAAGTTCTTCTAACTTAACAGACAGCTGTGCAAGCCTAGCCATAGGAAGTGGTGAAGGGCGGGCGTTTTGGGGGACTGTCTTGATATGTAATTTTGACGTTCAAAAAGTGCTGACTCTCA
Source organism: Antitype chi (assembly GCA_947359405.1). NCBI lineage: Eukaryota > Metazoa > Arthropoda > Insecta > Lepidoptera > Noctuidae > Antitype > Antitype chi. The sequence goes on from OX375836.1 coordinate 8,517,577, forward strand.
GCCTACTTTAAATAAATGATTTTTGATTTTGACTTATACAGGTTGAAATTGAAAACATGCGACAAACCGAAATGGGAGATTGTACTCATCATTATGAACAACTTTTACTAAGGGACCAATGATGCAATCGCGAAAAAAAAAACATCTGTTCCCTACATTTATGTTCGCATAACTCGTCAAAATGTAGGGAACAGCTGTTTTTTTTTGCGATTGCATCTTTGGTCCCTTAGTAAAAGTTGTTCATAATGATGAGTACAATCTCCCATTACGGTTTGTCGCATGTTTTCAATTTCAACCTGTATATATTTTCAGGACCCACAAGCACCAGATTGCTGGAATGGCGTCCTTGACGCTACGAAGCCAGGCAACAAATGTTGCCAGCTCAACCCTTACACATCTTCTAGAATGGAAGGCTCAGAAGATTGCCTATACCTAAACGTATACACTCCATGTCTGCCAAGCCAAGGAATCAAAAAATTACCAGTTTTATTTTTCGTGCATGGAGGACGCTTCATTTTTGGCTACGGTGACTACTATAAACCAGATTACTTCTTAAACTATGACGTTGTCGTAGTCACAGTAAACTACAGATTGAATATACTAGGATTTTTATGCTTAAACATACCAGAAGTGCCCGGGAATGCAGGCTTAAAAGATACGGTTTTCGCTCTGCGATGGGTCAGAAATAACATTGCGAATTTTAATGGGGATCAGAATAATGTCACGGTTTTTGGTGAAAGCGCGGGCGCGGGCGCAGTTGCGTCCTATATGACATCTAAGATGGCTACTGGGCTGTTTCATAAAGTGATAGCGCAATCAGGAAATTCCATCGCTGATATTTATATGGTTGAAGAGGATCCCATCGCTAAAGCAAGGAAGGTGGCTAGGAATTTAGACCGTGACGACTTGATTAATGAAAGGGATCTGTACGAGTATTTTCTTGAAGTACCAATTCAGGAGCTTATAGTCGCTTTTAGCATGGCAGAAATAGCCCGACCGCCGTCTGTAATCCAAGCATTTTTTTTGCCAGTCGTCGAGAGAAAATTCCCTGGTGTCGAACAATTTTTAGACCAGTATCCCCGAATCGATATCTCTCAAAATCATTTCAACAACGTACCTGTTTTAACTGGCATGAATTCTCACGAAGGAGCACTGTTTTTGCAAAAGGACGGTCAAGGAAATATCGAATTTGAGGACGACTTTTATTATTTCATTCCACAATATCTACACATACCAAGAGATGATAGAAGAGTGTGTGATATTCAAACTAAGATAATGAAATTCTATTTTCATGGTCAGGGAGTTGCAGAGAACACGAAATTGGAATACGTGAACTTGGTTTCCGATACATTTTTTCAGTTTCCCTTGATGTTGCTACCTGAAATCTTGTCTAAACATAACAATAATGTGTTTGTATATAAGTTCCAGTATTATGGGAACTTGCATACAAGGATTATGCCGAATTTGGGGCTGAGAGGGGCAAGTCACGGGGATATGATACAGTACCAGTTCTACAGAGAGAATAAACATGATAAAGTATGCCCGATTGATATGAAGATTATAAACATGCTGGCTGATGCTTGGTGCAGTTTTGCTAGAACTGGGTGAGTTTTAAAAACAAATGTATTTATAAATAAATCCCTACTATTCCTACCAATATTAAAGTAGTTATAGTGGCATAACTACAGTAGTTGGAGATATGATATCCCGGTCTTTTTTGTAGATATTGATACGTTCTATAATACTGTAGAACGTTTTTTTGTTCTATCATCAATAGTTTCCGCAGCGCACGCGATGACAGATTTTTTATGACTATTTTTTTCACACCTCGGGTTATATTATTGCATTTTTATTAGGGATCCCTATTTTTTTTTAATGTAATATAGCCTATGTCACTCAGTGAAGATGCAGCTTTCTAATGGTGAAAGAATTTTTGAAATCGGTCCAGTAGTTTTTGTGTGAAAACATTACAAACATACACACAAATGTTTCCTCTTTATAATATTAGTTTAGATAAACCCCTACTATTCCTACCAATATTATAAATGCGAAACTTACTCTGTCTGTCTGTCTGTTACGCTTTAACGCCTAAACCGCTGAACCGATCGTCATGATATATCAGAGATATAGCCTGGGATATGGAGAAGGACATAGCCTACTTTTTACGCGATAACCTGTCTGTTATCGCGTAAAAAGTACACGCGGGTGGGGCCAAGGCCAAAAGCTAGTTATAAATAAATCAGCCCACCATAGCCGGGTCCATAATCGGTGTCCATAACCGGGTAGGCGAGTTCGCGATGCTTAAAAAAAATGTATAGAGAACGCTGCTGTCCATTCTCAAGTAGCCCTCCGTTTGTCCGGCACACTACGGACCAGTTCATAGTACTAGAAAGTAAAAACAAATATTTTTTTACGATATTATACAAGGTGTAACAGAATAACGCAAGACCTGAAAGAAGTTTATTCCTAATTGACTACTGAATCGATTTCAGTAACTTTTATAAAAGTATTATTTTTTAAATTATGTATTTTGCCATACCTACCACTGATTGAGCCAAAGGAAATACAATCTTATTTCAAAACAAATAAGACTCAATTTTAAATGTATAAAGAATGCTTGGGTCGACACGTTTTTCTTAATAATATCAGTTAGCTATAAAAAAAATAGTTTTGGTCATCGTATTATGCTTTTAACTCAATACTCTAATTGGGGTGTATGAGGTCTTGAGTTAATTATGTTACTCGTTGTATACAACATTATTTTTAGTGCATGCGAAATCAGAATGTAGTTTGTTCAGAATATGTAACTACATCGATTCCACTAATTTTTTACAGACTTCAAAAAGAAGGAGGTTATCAATTCGAAATGTATATATATATATTTTTATGTATTTTCGTGCATAATTCCGTCATTTATAGACGGATTTGCAAACTTTTTTTTTTTGTTCCAAAGTGGTTTATTTCGAAATGGTCCCATTTAAATTTCATATAGATCTGATGCTGCGTTTCGGAGACAGACAACGGAACTCTTCAAAAAATTACAGTAAATCAACCGCGATTGCTGCTGTCGCATAAATATGCATTAGAGATGGGCCGACTATGACTTTGGCCGAATAGCCGACTAGTCGGTTGTAAAATGGCCGATTAGTCGGTCGGCTTTCGGTTGAGTTCGGGTAACATGGGCAATGTTCAAAATGGCATACTTACTTATTGCCAATTGTTTGTAATAGAGTTTCTTCTTTTTTGTTAGAAGTATTAATTATTTTACTTTAGGTTGCACTGAAAGTAAACTGTGAAACTGACCCACCAAAAACATTTTTATGTAAAATGTTGCCAAGATGAGCCCATATGACTCGCACTGTCAAAAGTTATCAGATCTCATGTAGAGCTTCTAACTCAGAACTTCTAACTCAGAAGTCGTTTGTTATTTTTTTAAGTTTTTATTTTACACTTTTTCGTTATAGTACCTACCTACTCCACGCCAATTCGAATTTTCATCACCCGTCCCATTCTAATTCCATTAAAAAAAAAAACACCCCACGCTTTTTCATTGAATTAAATTATTTTCTACATTTTTAGTTTGGTTTTTAAAGCGTGTTTTTTTTATTTATGCTATGTTTATGCAATACACGAAGCCACTGGTAAAAGCTAGTTAGAAATAAACGCATGGCCGCGTTTCCTCTTAACCCATCGCGTGTATAATTATAATGTACTAGCTGACCCGGCAAACTTCGTACCGCCGATAAAAGATTTTTGAACTTTTTGTGAGACTAACAAACGTCAATAGTTTTTTTTATATTATAGATTTTCTTTATATTTTCTCACCGTTTTAACCTTCCCTGGACTGCCACAAATATTTCGAAACCAAAATTAGCCAAATCGGTCCAGCCGTTCTCGAATTTTAGCGAGACTAACAAAATTCAGACGTTTTTACGAATTGCAAAAATGCAAAAAGAAATTAATTTTGCGGGCTTTTGTGGCGCATCACACTAACATACTCTCGAGATAGTTGCTCTGTGGTCTCGAGTCTCGCAGAAATGCTGACAGTGGAAATAGCAACTTATTTAAACTTTTTTTTCAGACGGCCTACCTGGCAGGGCCAAGAAACGGAATGGTTGCCATACACGAAGGGCGGCAAACATGTCTTGATCATAGACGAAAATTTAGAATGTGTTCGGAACCCAGATTTAGACAGACTGAAGTTCTGGCTGAATATTACTGGGGAGACTTCAAAATTATAAATTAAATTACGTGCTTAAGTTAATTATTGTCGTTGTTAAAGAACAAATTTAAAAAGGGGAAAAAGTTAGTACTTTTCTAACTAAAATGAACTAAAAAATGTTGGCGACTTTTCCTAACAGTTTTAGTAAAAAATATATTTATTTACTTATTTATTTGTGTGAAAGAGACGGAATTAAATTTTGTAGTTATTCGAGTCGGCGAACTAAACCAAAATCTAATTATAAAAATAGAAATATAAGTACTTAGCTTAAACACCATGAACTGAGGCATAAATTACTTAAAAATAAGAAGAAAACTGTAAAACCCTGTGTGTAAATAATGAATTGGTTCCATAGACTGTGAAATACCGATACAATAGGCCTTGATGTGATACCAGTATCAGAATAGTACCTGTACTATTGATATTTCTAATCAGTGTCGGTATTGTACCAGTACAATCAAATATTTCCATATCTTGTGAGAAAACAGATATATGTAATAAGTAATAAGGATAGTAAAAATATATAATAATAACCATTGCTAAATAAAAAAACTTGAGGTGTCAAGGGACACCCGGATGGAACGAAGTTAAAAAAAAAAAAAAGACGAAATGAAAATATCTGGCTTGCTTTCTATAAGAGAGAGAGAGAGAGACAGACAGAGAAACATGCGCACGCCGCACGGCTTACAATAGCAAAAAGTGTCGTTACAGCTTTTCGTATGATTTTTTTCCGTCTAGCCCCCTTTCACAACGCGCGATAAGAAACTTCGTTCCAAAAACCCCAGATGCAGTCTCGAACAAAAGTATCACTTAAGACTGTCCCCAATTATACGTCAATTATGTTTTTATTATTTTGCAAATTCAACCTTAAACGCCACGCATGACTTGCAGTGGTTTTTACAAAGCAATGTCCAAAAAGACTGACTGTAAGATGACTGACGATACTATTTGACACCTGCGCACATTGCGCACTATTTATGCGGACGTTTTTGAGACGCTGATTGTGTATCTTGGGTTTTTTGTATATCAATGATAATAATAGTAAATAAATAAATAAATAAATAAAATAAATAAATAATGGAAAGCTGTCATCTTAAGCGATTGACAGACACAAAGCGATGTTGTAAATTCGTTCAGCGCCAAACGTGTTTGGTGGTTTGACACGAGACTTTATCGTGCACTAGATTTTGAACTGGTGTTCAACAGAGCATTGAGAATGCAACGGAATGCAACCCAGTGCGTCGAAACAAACTTCGACTTTCAACTCTTAGCGGTAAGCAGTGTGTTGAAGATCCCAGTGCTTGAAGAAATCCCACCGGGATATTTTCACAACCTTGCGAACGTGGACTTAGTTGCTATTTTTAATAATAGGTAACTAGAGATGGGCCGAGTATGACTTTGGCCGACTAGCCAGTCGGCTACAAAATGGCCGACTAGTCGGCCAAGCCGATCATTCGGGTGACATCGGCTATGTTCAAACTGGCAAACCTACTTATTGCCAATTGTTTGCTATACTGTTTCTTCTTAATTAATTTTACTTTCGGTATTTATTTTCTGGATCTAAGTCCAATTAATTAATGGACGAAACTAAGGGTTCCTATTCCTTACTATCCTAATTTCCTGATTGCACTGAAATTAAACTGTAAAACTGATTCTATAATAAAAAAAATAGAACACTAAAGATTTCAATTTCATTTCAATCAGTCTTTAATTTTTTTAAGCATATTAATACGAGTAAAAAATGGGCCGACTAGTCGGTGGTTTTCAGAAGGACCGAAGGTAGGAGCGCGTCCACTCGTTGCCTCTCACGGAAAAAAGAATATGGTAACCGTGTAACATAGTCATTGATGTAACGTGTAAGTTTGGCAATAAATTACAGATCGCGGCAGGTAAGTTGAAATAAAATCCGCCATTTTGGTTCAACTTACGTGCCGCGTTCTGTATCTAGGTATTCTTCGGTCAAGAATAATAATATGTATAACACACCACGCTTGTTTTCCTGGAAGGGTTGGGGAAAGGTGTACCGTGTAACTAGAGTATATCTTACAGTACAGTTTTTTTTTGGGTGGGAAATCATCAAATAACTTCTTCCGCTCTGGGTGGAGCGGGAGGGCGTGTCAGACTTTTACTGACTAAAACCCACCCGTGTTCCCTCAGTTGCCTGTGTGCCAGGGGCCGCGGTATCTCTTTCGAACAACCCGCACCCCTGGCAGGCATCGGTCCTTGCGGACCCCACCTATTGGTGCTGACATCTCTTTGAGGCGCGCGTGGAACACAACGCGCCGTCGACCCGGGCTTGGTCCTTACCGGACAGCGAGCTACCCATTACTCGCCGTCCGCAAGCCCGCGCCTACGGTGGCCGGGAATCAGCCTGGGATTCCCGACGCCCAGGGCTTCTCCCGCGGCGACTACGGCCGTGAGGGCGCATATACTGCCTCTCCCTCACGTGCGCCGCCTCCCTCTTCGCGAGCATTACTGCTTCGCAGAAGGTGACGGCTAACCATTCACTCTCGCTCCGTACCATGGCCTGCACCAGGGCCGGACGCGAGAGATCGCCGCCGCCGATCGCCTCCACGAGGACACGGCGGTGCTCCGCCCAAGCCGGGCAGATCTTACAGTACAGTAAGTCTCATATAATAGGAGCCGAGCCTATTGGCCATCAACTGGGCACAAAGTCATTCTCGACTATACTTGGCCCGACTTGGGAATAGAAGCCCGGCAGTAACGCAACGAGGCAGGATTTTTAAATTAATAATACTTTTTTATAAGAAAAATAATAAATTATGTTCCCATTATTTTTATTACGAGTTACATAGGTCATGTTATTATTCTAGTAATCCTTATTATTACTAAGTTATGAACAAAATTGTTGTGGTTCAAAGGAATGTTATTTTTTTTTTAAATAAAACGTACAAAGTAAAATTGTGATGTTTTATTTTTATTCAATCTCGGTAACTTTAGTGAATACAGGCATTATATTATTATAAAAAAGAAGTAAAAATAAAACCATGAGTAATTATATAACATATTTTATTTACGCATAATAATTATACAAAAATATAATTCTAATCTATTTATTATAATTAAAATGGAAATGATAAAGACTAACAATTATATTGGCACATAATATCTACACTATAGATATAGAATACAATTTAGAAACAAATAATTATTTATTATATAAATATAATTCCAGGGCCTGTGTGTGTGGCCTAACAGGACTAAGTCTGAATATTCAGGCCAAAAAGGATTTTTTTTAAAGATATCGTCGGCTTAATTACCAAACCGAACATAATGACAAAAAAATTACTAAATTATTAAATAGGCATAAAATTCGTTTTAGAAATAATTTCACATTCCTAAGTACATACAAATCCGAAATACTAGGACAAAAAGCATAAAATAATTTAATATTTAAAAAATCATATTGAAGCAATTTATTAGTAAGAATATATTCTTGCAGGAATCACATCATCACGCCTCTATGCCCGATGGAATTGGCATAAGTAGATAGTAAGGCCCATGCAATAAGGGCGAGCCTACAAAATCAGAAGCCGGGCGAAAGAATTAGCAAATTCTTAATGAACCAAAAAATCTTATAAATTCGAGAAAATATTAAATTGTCTGCCTATGTCCTGATAGTTCAAAAATTAAGCCATCGATATCCTTGAAAATATAAATAACAAGATGCGAAAAGGAACAGCAAATAATTTCGACTTAATTAAATGAAAATAAATTATAATGGCATACATTTCGAAAGGCCATGAGTAAAATTAGATTATTTTTGGGAATATCAACAATACAATATGAATGATAAAAATACAAAATATTATACAACTATCAAGGAAGACAATGATATTTGATTTTAAAGAGGAATTTTTCATAGTCATACTCTTATTTTACAAACCGTTTAAATTTCGCGCCCAATTTTCTTCGCTCATCATCTGCCTTGCTTTTTCCCACCTGAGTTGGTTCTTAGCAGATACAGCTGAATAGCAGTATTTTACATGGATCAACATGTCTATCTGAATTCCGCAAACCCGTTACTGGGTCACACGACCCGTAATGACTGTTAAAGAGAAGCTTCTGGGTTTATATGACAAGAGTAGACTTAAAGATCCTTTTGGTGTAGGATTCTGATTAAATACAATATCTTGAGCTCTTAAAACCTTGACCATATGTCCAGCAGTGGACTAAAATAGGCTGATTCTCATTGTAAAGCTAAATGGCTAAATATCTGCCTACACCAAAAAGGACCAGTATTAAGATAAAAATACAAATGCTGTGCAATAAGTACTATAAATTTGAAATAATTTTAAACATGAATCTATGAATAAAGAAACTGATTTTCATATACAATTCGAATGTTACTGAAATATTCTTAAAATTAAAGATGGAATGTAAATAAATACTGTAAAATTAGAAACTAGTTTAGTGACTAATATCTACAGACTAAGTTTTGATTTTGATGTGTGTTTTGGAGTGAATGATTTTGTTCGAGGCCGCAGAATGTGGCCGTGGCCTCAAATTGGGAAAAACCTTTTAATTTTCTTTTAATAAAAATACTAGTGTGTTCAGTCTTCAAAAACGCATACCTATGTCAGTATTTTCTATGGAAAAGTTTTTTTAATGAAATCATAGTATTACGGAATGTAAATAAATACCTACTGTGTTAAAAATGTCTTATTTAATTTAAAGGTTGGTTTCAAAACGAGGCCTCATCTCAAAGCCACATCCTTTAACATAACTAATAACTCGACCATTTTCTCATCCACTCCAAATTCAAAAAAATCAAAGCATCATGGCTTCGGGATACAAGATGTTTGCAAGTCAGTTCTACTCTATTCAATTTTTTTTTATGGCGAGCAAAGCCGATGTCGACTATTCTGCCAGTGTTTAAAGTGAATTAGAAAAATAAGTGTGCATATAAAAATAAAAGAAAAAACATCATCTGTAGGCACACGAAAGTAAAATTCTTCGAACACAATTCAGGTTACGAATCATATTTTAATCAAATTACAACGATGCTGACCTACAAATTGCAAAAAGCTGAAGAATTTTTGAATTCTAGAATGAATTTCGCGGTCTATTTTGGCGCTTCCTTAAAGTCACCTTAAGGTCAAACCCCTCATGAACGAGGCCTCAAGGGTTAAAATCCGAGCAAGCACCAATATCTCATGTCCTTTTTAATTTTATCTTGGACATTACCTAACATTAGTGACAGGAAAACATCGTTAAGAAAAGAAACTTGGACTCATTCTACTAATATTATAAATGTGAAAGTTTGTATATTTGTTACTCAATCACGCAAAAACGGTTGAACAGATTTTGATGAAATTTGGCAGACATCAACACAAAGGACACTTTGTACCCAAGTATTATGTTCCCGTAGGATAATTTTCAAAAGCGAGTAGTTAATATAAGTCTGAAATGGCTAACCCGTGTTGATTAATGCTTGTGCATTCTCTGTATGAGAAGCCTTTGCCCAGCAGTGGGACAGTAATATACTGGTAATTTTAAGTGGCCTTCCAACTGACGTAGGATGTGAAGACAGTTCAGTGATTAAGTCAGTGACAGAACTGACGAGCAAACTGCCGGTGTATTCCGTAAAAATCACATGGTTAAACCTACAGATCGTTCACAGTTATTTTACCTCTGACCGAAGCCAACAGCGACTTGATTGAAACGAGAATAAAGATCACTGTATTATTGACGGACTTATTAGTGGCAGCAGCCCAAAAGCGACCTTATTGTAACGAACAAAGATCGATTTGATTTTGACAGTGACACAAAATCAGAGGTAAAATAAGTGCGAACGGACTATTAGGTGCAGTGAGCTTGATCTGAGCTGTCATTCCACCTGATGACTCTATTAATAGCTCTCAATAATATCGCAATTTTCCTCAGTGAATTTTTAGAGAATGGACCGACTGATCTTGTATCCATAGCTTATCATAACCATGACTAACTTACTTCTTACCTCCGAGCGACTCGAAGAAATTCACAAACTTATTGACTCCAATGTTCTTAGGAAGATCATCCTCTGGTGGGTCATTCGCCCTTATAACGTCTTTCGGAGCCCCATTGGAACGGGACACCATCTTTATTTCATTTGATGGCCGAGCGTGAGGCGAGACTGGCTTCCGTTCACCGTTCAAAGCTTTCACCGGGACTAACTCCTCAATTTTCGCCGGTTCTGGTAATTCATTAATTTCAACTACGTTATCGACTTCGTGCCTCTCCGGAATGACTTCGTGCCTCTCCGGGATGACTTCGTTGTTCTCCGGGACGACATCGTTTGACTCGGTGACGACTACGTGATTCTCCGTGATGACTTCGTGATTCTCCGGTTCGACTTCGTTGTTTCCCGTAATGACTTCGTGGGATTCCGAAATGACTTCGTTGTTTTCTGTGATTATTTCGCTCGTTTCCGAAACGAATGTGTGGTGGGATTCGGTTACTTCGCTTGAGTGAGAGAAAACGCTGACGCTTTCAGTGAAAGTCTCTACAATTTTCGGTTCGGTATTTTTGATTGTAGTTTCTACAATATTAGTCCTTGGGTGTTCCCAGCTACGGTAGTATTTGCTGTACAGGTCGTCCCAGAATTCCATCTTTTCCTTATCCGGGTTGGTTCCTATGGACAGTTCTTGGCCCAGGTTTAGGTAGTAGTGGTTGTCCTTGGTTACTGGCAACCAGGTTACGGTTATGTAGTGGTTCTCGTCCGGTGACGGGTTTCTGTAATTGAGAAGAGGAGCAGTTGAGAATTTGTAACCAAGTAAATTAAAAAGTGAGGTAGGTGTTTACGAGTCAGTCTACCCTCATATTTGCAAAAGTATGACAGTAGGTTGTTAAATAGCAATTATTGCTGATCTAGGAGGTCGTTATTTAACATGACTATTAGAGCCCATGGTAACATATTATTAATTAACGTAACAATGGAATGATGCTTAAGACAATGAAAATACGGTTTATAATCAATGTAATAAAAAAGGCGCTTCATCTGTAAGACGTTTTCTCACTCTAGTCTTAATTTTTGCCTTAGCCAAGGTCAAAGTCTAGAACGTCAAATAAAAGTTGTGACATTGACTGTATTGCCAAGAATCACAAAAATATTAGCTACTAACATCCTATCGTTAAATATGTATAACAAGATCAACTCACCCACTCTTAGCAAAGTTAGTCCACAGCCTTAACATCCTCTCCCTCATCTTAACATCCAACGTCGTAGGCTCAACATCCTTCTGCAAGTCATTCTTGAACAGATACCCCAATTCATCCATATGCATAGCTTTTTTCAGACCAAAACTGTTCAGTAATTTCCTTGATATGTTCAACTCCCCAATGTAATCAAATTTGTAGTAGTATATTGGTTTCTTGGAGACATTGACCAGGTATTGGACATATCTGTGTGTATCTACGTTGATTAAACGGTCTGATAGTAGTTCGAAATACTCTTGAAGGCTTTCGACTCCTGTGTGACTGCCCTTAAAGTATAACTTCTTGATCTGTTCAGCAATAGCTAAAGATTCTTCGGAGTTCCTCTCTATGTTTAATTCTTCTGGGATGAAAACTTGCAAGTCATCCATTTTTCTTTCTAACGCAAACTCTAGGGAGGTTGATCCAATCATGACTGGAATATCTGCAACTCGGCCAGATGTTAGCAAGTCAATGAAAGATTCTGTGATAACCGCTTCGACTCCAAAGAACTCCTTTTCAACTACTACTCCAAAAGCGTTCAGCACATCAGGGAAGGATTCCATTGGGCTTAGCTTCTCATGAGCCTCGACTATGTCTCTTGCAGAAGTAGCGTTTAGGAAGTCCAATATCTCTTCCGGGTCATCTGACTCGCAACCAAGAATCTTCGCGAGACTTCTGGCAGATTCTATGGGATTTGTCTGGATGGACCAATGAGCTAGACCAGTACCAGACTGTATTATAGCTCTGTTGATCAAGTTCTTTGTCAGCGGACTAGCTGTGAGGACAGAAACTGACGCTCCACCAGCAGACTCTCCAAAAATAGTAATATTTCCGCTGTTACCCCCAAAATTATGGATGTTATTCTTAACCCACCTGATAGCTTGGACCATGTCTTTCAAACCAGCATTACCAGGAACCTCAGGGGTATTTAAACTCAAGAATCCAAGAGCTCCGCACCTATAGTTAAACGTAACAACAACCACATCTTTTTCGACCAAATAATCTGCGCCGTAGAAGTTAGAATTCCCTGATCCGAACTTAAAACCACCTCCGTGGATGAAGATCATTACTGGGAGGAATTCTCCGTCGATATTGGGAGTGTACACGTTTAGGAATAGGCAGTTCTCATCTCCGGTGTATTGTTTGTTGTTGAATTGATCGAATTGTGCAGATACGCTGCCTTCTGCTGTCGCGTCACGGATGCCGTCCCATGGTTCTGGGGGCTGGGGCGCCTGTAATTGGGAGAAGAAAAATATTAAATAATTGTTATTATTCGTGTAATTTAGGTATTATTTACGATGGTAAGAGAGGCTTAGTCCGAAAATAGTACCTAATATAAGAGAGGTTTGCAGCAACGCCCTAATTACCTAACATAGGACTGGAATCATACAATTTTGGTGAGTAGTCGGAACAGTGACGAGTCCCGGCATATCGAAGTAATGAGTTTACTTCAGTTATCTTTCAACAAGTAATGAGAATACTGTAATATAGGGACAATGCCTTATTTTTTCTGACCCATTGCACTGTTTTGCATCTATTTTATGCATAACATCATGATGAATTGTGACTTCTAAATCACCTAATACAACACCTACGGCCAAAAATCTTCCTACTACTTAATTTACAGCAGTTTTACCAAAAAGTTTCACATTTTTTCTTCCCCATTACAGTTACATAATCATGACTCGATGACGTCTCTGTAAGATGCTGCGGCTCTTATCGTGTTTACTCATAGATAGTTAAGATACAGATGTATCTTATCAAGTTATCACTGTGTAGCAACTGAATAATATTTGTTCACCTGCAATATGAAATAATATTTTGTAAGGTGGAAAATAGCAATAGATGGTATGACCAAGTGAATTGATTTTAGAGGTATTTAATTCTAAACTACACTTATTAAAATAATAAAGACACCGAGTCTATCTAATCTCTTCTGCCAATCCTGCAGCGAAAACACCTCATTATAGCCTTACATTTCTTATTCTTTGTCTTGGTATTTTTAGTGGCACACATAAAAAGAGTGTCCGTGGAGTTTCTTGCCCGTTGTTCTCCATAGAGATCTACGTTTTGGAATGGGCAACTAGCTTCAAATTTCCAACTGGTCGGCTTTTTGACATTCAAAAGTGCCTGTAAATGGTTTAATTGAAATAAATGCTTTGAGTTTGAGTTTGCACTATATGAGATGTGTTACTAGATGTATCTAGACAAATTATTTAGACGTTAAACGAGTAATCATAAATGCCGGTATATTACATTAACTAATGCAGTTGGCTTATGGCGTTTCTCTTCCTGTCTTCCAAGAGAGATACCATATATGTCTTACCGTGGCCGACTTGGATCGCTAAATAGACTTCGAACCCAAGTCGGCCGGAGCAAAGACAATCTCCAAAGTCGGGGGTTCACGGACGGCTCAGATCTCAAGTGCGTATGCGGCACCTCCCCACAGACAATGGCTCACCTACCATTCTTCGCCGCATGCCCTGTCACCTGTGCATTTGACGATCTTATGGCTGTGTCAATGAGCGGAGTTCGCGCAGCTGAATTTTGGGGACAAGATATTTGAATTTTTCTGCCATCGATACGCTAAGGAAAAGAGAGACATGTACAGACGCCAGCACATCAATCTGTCAAATTTTCCCAATTGAACATGAATCTTGAAGCTTTGTACTAAAGTTGAAAATCTTGCAAATTTTGACAGATTGGGGTAGCTTAATGTGCTGGCGTCTGTACCCAACCAAAGAGAGGGAACTCTTGCGACGATTTAACAGTAAAACGTCAAATAAATAGTAGAACGACGTTTACCTTGAACCTCAAGGATCCTAGGGGCGGCTTAGCATAAGGGATGCCCTGAAAGCTGTAGAAGGCCTTCCCTGAAGGACTGTTGACCACTCGCCCTTGCAGCTGGCCTTGCTCCACACTCACTACCGGTGTGTCTGTCATCCTGCCCCCTCTGTGGACAAAAAAAAACAAGTTTAAGTTAGGTTAAGGGTAGATTAGATGCTTATAAGAATATCACGGCTATATTGCCTGAAGAATTCTGGTGAAATATGAATGTCTATAACATAAAGCTGATCATAACATTAGTAAACAGTAGTTGCGTTTGTTTTTATTATTTTAATTTCAATATAATATTCTAATGAAATTTATTTTAGAAGTAAGTATATTTGTATGTATGTGAGTACATAATATGTACTCACATACATACAAATTTTATCCTATATGAGAATATATTATATTCTCATATAGGATAAAATTTTAACTAGTGCGTAAACTGTAGCCATGAATTCAGCATATGGTTCTAGACTCCATAAAGTAGAAATATTTCGTCGGTTTTATTTTTAACCGCGTAGGTATCGCACTTTTTTGTGAAACAACTGCTTTTTTATTTCTTTAAAAATAAGCATCACATTTGTACCGACTTTTCTGTTCGTTTCTTCTTGACTATTTTTATATGTGTGTAGGTACATATTATGGTTAAATAAATAAGTAAAACCACCTAATTTTAACTATTTTGTACAAAGTTAAGAACCACCAGACATTAAGCAGATATCGACAAGTTTGATTAGTGAATAAATGCAAATCGAAATCAATGAAGCCGTTTTTGAGATTATCGCACAAAACAAACAGATAACCAGATAACGAAATTAAGATATATCAGTACTAGTTTACGATAAAATCTACCTGTTAATTAATCTTGAATACTTTTAGTTAATTTATAGTTTGTAAAGAATGATGGAGGAGCATTGATGGCCCAGAGGTAACTTACGAGTTGTACGATTGTCATCGAAATCATGTCACTTGGTTCAAATAGATTCATTTTATATAGGTAGATTTTTTTACATATTGTGAATGAGAGAACGTTGTAGGCCTTAGAGACTAGATTTGCAGACGTTTTTCTATTCTGTATTTTCATTCCTCTAAGTACCTGGTACTTATTGACTGGCCTGCACTGTCCTCCCATACCTATTATCACTGTAATTTGAAAACATTGTAAAAGCCAATTATTTTTAAAAGAGTAACCGTGGAGTTTCTTGCCGGCTCTTCTCCATAGGAAACGACAAATTGGAACCGTGCACCTAGCTTCTGACGTTTCATAAGTGCCCATGCAGGCTTATGTGAAATAAAATATTTTGATTTTGTAGATCGCAGGTTCGAACCCAGACAGGAGCTTTACTTTGTGTAAATAATTTCATCACCACTGCTCTCAAAACGGTGAAGGAAAACATCGTGCGGAAACCGGAACGTTTTAGAATAAAAAATTCTAAGACATGGTAACATCTACCAACCCGCACTGGGCCCGCGTGATAGATTACAGCCCACTCCCTCTCACAGAGAGGAGGCCTTTGTCCCAGCAGTGGGAACATTATGGGTTGATTATGCTTCATTGTTTACAACACAGCTTTTGAGTATTTTAAAGGCACCAAAGGTATAGCATCTAACAGAATATCCTACCCTTACTAATATTATAAATGTTTGTGAGGATGGATGGATGTTCGTTACTCTTTCACGCAAAAACTACTGAACGGATTCGAATGAAATTTAGCACACAGATAGTTCATAACCTAGGACAACACATAGGCTACTTTTTATCCCGGTATTACATTCCCGCGGGATAATTTCCGACGTCTATCCGGGATAATCCGCTGGTAAAACCTTGCCAGTAATATACACGTAAGTTATTTTTACACGTGGTTGTCCTGTGAACTGTTAATCTTTGGATTAAATAATGTCACGTTATTAGTACCTATAGTATCTAAAAGATAAACAAAAATAGTACAAACAATTCATTACGATAACATAGTATCGGACATGACTTATTAAAATGAGTATAAAAGGCTTATTCTTAACCAGCTGCCGAAGCGCCCTGCTATGCTTACAGCCCTGCTTTGCAGGGCCAAGGGCAGCCAGATACCCGAATCCTAAATTGCGTAACACAGTATCCATCAGAATCTAAATAATTTTGAAGGATTGCTTCACATGATCGAAAAATTTGTAGCAGGCAATTTTTTTTTAGCAACGTAAGTTGTTGAACTGTCAATATGAAAGCTATTCCTACTGTTAGATTGTAACGCAAGTACCCTTCCGATCGGAGCAACCTCCGCTTTTCAATGGAGGCAATCCAAATACAGTAGGACTACAAGATTTTTCGTGCTTGTATCGATCTGTGGTTCTGCTAAAACTACTATTTCCCTAGCCCGGTGTGTTCGAGGCTTGATTTTCGGGCATCAAAAACATTGAGCACAACTTCGGAGTACAGTGATTTAATATTCCTTTTTTCAAATCAAAATCAAACCAAATCTTCTCCATTAAGTAGGCTAAATGTGTATTACGATTCCCCGCAAGGAAAATTTGGGTGCGACTCTCTTTGAGCCCTCCGCTGATCAACGTGCTGATAGGAAAGCTGTGTTGAGCGTATCCTAACTCTCGACAGTAAATTAGGATTCAAACAGCAGTAGAAAGTATAACTAGGGAACAACTGGTTACATTAAATTATCCGGAAAAGAAGCGGAGTAACCGAAATAGCTTGCAGAGTAAGCAAACTACATTAGCACTAGGATGACCATGTTTGTCGTAGGATCGATTCCCGGCGAACCAGACAAGTCCTGGTGAGGAGACCGCGTATCGGCAAGCGTAGCGTGGGACGTCCTTCAGCTAGAATCTAGCGAAAGTGGCTGGGGCAGAGTGGATGCGGAAGGCAGGGGACAGTGTTGTGGCGCAGCCTTGGAGAGGCCATGTCCAGCAGTGGACTGCGTTAGGCTGACTTGATTGATAGGTATAGGACGATTTCAAACACAATCTAAATTGTTTGTAAATAAATTGAATTGACTTAATATATTTCAACACAATACAATTGACAAATGAAATGTTAACTCATATCATTCCTTTAATTTTTATCGCTTTTCTATGATAAGTATACCTACATGAATGTTTTAACACAAAAGTAGGTAAACTCACCGAATTTCACAGAAAAATTTCGGAGTTATCCCACAGTACCACTTCAAACAAATGTAGCAGATAGACTAAGGATTTATCAGTTAAATACTGATATCGTATCGTATGGAATAGTATTTCGTAATAGTAATATAGTTTTGTATGAATGATCAGTGGGCTATGTACCTATTGATCGAAAGAAATTATCCTGCAGATTGTTATTCCGCTGCATCTGGTTAGACTTTAGAGGAAGCCTACTCCAATAATGAGAGTTGGGCAAAAGCTAGATAGATTGTGATGATGATGAAATTTATTTATTTAAAGGCCTTAAAACTATCCTTACAGGTACTCAACCTAATGCGATAGTCAAGTCACATACGCAAAATTAAAATTAAAGCACACATCAAAGATCATTATTTGTAACATAATATAAACAATAGTACTTTTGCGAATTCACTCCAGTAACATTTAAATATATCCAATTCGACCTGAATGTAATTTATAGTGCGAATTGCTTGGGTCAAGAGGGGTTTTAGCCAGCAAGTTGGTCCTGGCTGATGGTACGACCAGCAGGGGCGGGGGCCGTCGCCTCCACACATAACGGTCGGGTACGTACAAGTGCAACCGCTGTAACACTCCCGGGTTGTGCTCTATGCCTCGGAGCAGTTTCACCAAGTACGACACGATGCTCCAATGATGTAGTCAGTTATGAAGATAGCTGAGACAATGAGCGAGCAGATGTTTATCTTTCACAGCTTTTTTCCAAAACAGTCAATATCACAGCGATCTTTATTCTCGGTACCAAAAGTCACTATTGCGTTGCTGCAAAATCACAGTGATCTTTATTCTTGGTACAATAAGGTTGCAGCCGCTAACAAGTCTGTCAATACCATAGTGATCTTTATTCTCGGTACATTAAGGTTGCTGCCACTGACAAGTCTGTCAATATCTCAGTGATTTTTAGTCTCGGTATAATAAGGTTGCTGCTGCTTTGCTACTATCAGAGGTAAAATAACTGTGAAGGACTGTAGACGAGAAATTAGAGAAAAACTTGTAATAAGAAGGGGTTATTTTGGGCGGCATTGATATTTGAATCGATTGTGTAACTTTTCCTTTCAAGTTGACTTTAGTCTTTTTGTCTGTGGCACATCTAGGTTCAACCTTTGTGTCAATTTCGTCAAGGATTGAAAATTGATTTTATAAACCAAATCTTAAATTACCCACACTCTGAGGACCATAGTGGCCGCACTACTAGCAATACTAGCCGCACGGGTCGATCGATCAGGTTAAGCTACGCTTGCCGCGGTTGGTCCGTGGATGGGTGACCATCTTTACATACCGAGACCCCTTCGTACCTCGGAAAGCACGCTAAGCCGTTGGTCCCGGCTGTCATTTGTTGATCTTTGACAGTCATTACGTGTCGTCAGAAGCTCGAAAGTCTGACAATCAGTCTTACCAAGGGGTATCGTATTACCCAGTAACTGGGTTGTGGAGGTCAGATAGGCAGTCGCTCCATGTAAAATACTGGTATTCAGCTGCATCCGGTAAGACTGGAAGCCGACCCCAACATACTTGGGAAAAGACTGAGCAGATGATAACACTCTGAGCACCATAGTCCTCGACCGTTTAAAATTCATAGAAAATATCTTAAACATGGACAGGAATCTGTAATCTGTGCGATAAATACCGATAAGATCGCTTCAAGACAGTTGACCTAGTCATCGGAGCATGCCAAGAAAACATGACTAACATTTAGGAGACAGGTTTTTTTTAAATCTCACCGAAGTTCGGTTTTTGATTGTAGTATAATCTCCGGGGATAGTTCCAGAAGACGTAGCGTTGGAAAGCCTTCGACAAGGTACGAGCGATGACCTGGTGAAGGCCGTAGGAATACGCTGGATGCGAGAAGCAGAGAACTGATAGAAATGGCGATGCTTGGGGGAAGTCCATTAGTGGACGTCTATCGGCTGAAATGAGGATGATAATCTCCGGGGCAGGACTTATCTAAATCAAGCCATCATTTCTCATTTCGGGGACTCAAGAGTTTTCAATGAGTCAACTTCAGTTGCGATTCATCGCGTATTTAATTTTAAGATTTTGAGTTCAGGACTTTAAAAATTTCATCGTAATCGGGCCGTCCAGTCTTGAATCATACCGAAGACAGAACTCACATTTAATAACCACGCGGATGGCTTGCGCGTTTCCGTGTTCCCACCTCAAGCGGGACTGGAGGACACCGTGGAGTTTTAGTGGGTTACAGTCCCACATAACTGAGCTATCTACCCGTGGTAGCGCAGTAAGCATTTCTCCACGTTAAACAAAAAAAAATGCCCGGGTCAGAGACGTCAGCAACAACTGGTGGGGTCCGCAGGGGCCGATGCCTGCCAGGGGTGCGGGTTGTTCGAAAGAGATACCGTCGCCCCTGGCACACAGGCAACTGAGGGAGTACGGGTGGGGTTTAGTCAGTAAAAGTCTGACACGCCTTCTTGCTCCACCCAGAGCGGGAGAAGTTATTTGATGACTTCCCACCCTCAAAAAAATAACAAAAACCTCTATCTAATGATTAGATAGAAGTCAAATGAAATTCTTGTCCCGATCGCACTTTTACTTTCACAATGGTGCTGTTGACAACTCCAATGTTAGGTAGGACGAAAAACATAGCTATAGAAGGAAGCTGTGCCTACCTTGTGTTATTTTGAGGACAGGACTATAAGGGGAATCTAGTCGTGGGCTCGAACTCACTGGTGGGCCTGGCTAAAGAGCACGCTGTCTCACCAGGCATCGTGTCCGCCAGAGGTACCTAGTATCAGTGATGAGCAGTTAGACGCCAGACAACACGCACAACGTTGTTAAGTGAGATGCAGGATTATATAGTAAGACAGGCAAGTAAAAATTAAAAGTCCTTCGGAAGACCGGGTTTTATGAAAAACCACTGCATAAATCAATAACCAATAACATTTATTGAACCGGCACAGACTTGGTTTTGGAGATATTCTACTTCTTTTGAACACGCCCAAAGCTTTGGTTAAATTAGCAAGAAAAACTAATCTTTGTTGGCTCCTAACTTTTTAATGGCTTGTTATTTTAGTATTCTGTTTCCGTACAGACAATATTAATAATGAGACAAAACCACTCCATATTTCATTTTTGATGTACATTGTCGAACAATGGATTAATACACTCCCGAAGTTTGTATGGAAAAAATGTCGACAAGATTCACCTTATACGCGTTCGGAAACTGCTCAAAAGCTCTCTAGAGGTCGAATTCAATCTGTACTTTCTCGGCAAATTACTTGTTTCCTCTTTCAACCTCCAGTCATAAATATTTACATTTCTTGTAACATCTTCATTAAAAGAGTCCAGAAAACCAGACCAATTGTCGCTGTGTTCATATTTCCGAACGAAATTGGAGATTTTTTTGTTTACCGGCTTTTGTCCGAGTGCGAGGAGTTTCGATTCTCGCGTTAAAAGGTAGCGTAACGCGACCCTTTTTAGTATTATCAGTTCTTCTAGGGTTTTTGCCATAAAAATTACACTTTTACCATTAAACAAAAATCTACTGAAGTTACGTTAACACCACTGTATTCTAATTCGTATTTAAATCACGGCACTATCGCGACAATACTTTTCCAATGACAATAAAATCACATTTTCTTAAACGATACTGCTTCTAAACAAAGGCGACACGACATACAGCCAGTGTCACAAATGCGTGGAAACAAGACCAATTATCAGTGACACGACGTGATGGATAGTGCAAATTAGTTTTGAGGCTCCCACTGAATGGTTTACATAATAGATAAATAGGTACGAGTAGCTGTAATATATACGAGGAACGTAGTAAATAACATTATGTAAACTTTGCCAGAGGTGATGGGAATGTAATTCTAGATAAGTATTGATTTTCGATGTGGGAAGTAATTGAATGTCGATTTATTGATAAGGGGTTGAGCTAGTTCGTCTATTTTTTTCGGCGAAGTAGGTTACATAATAGAAAAGGACTTCTTTTAAACATGCTTTTAATAACTTGGTATGTTTCTATGTAACGGAATCTTTGAACGCTATTTTCACCCCCTTCAAAACGTCGGGCTGATTTGAAACTTTGTACACTTATCAAGGACCGATGATAATTCAATAATTTGATCCATAATGCAGGCCCAAAAAAATGTTACAGCAAAAATTTAAAAAACACGGTTTTGTAGTTAGCCGAACGAATAAATAGAAGATAAATAATAGTTTAAAAAACTAAAAAATCACACTTTAAAAACGAAACTAAAAATGTACAATATAATTTCAAAAAAGCGTGGGGTGCTTTGAGGTATTTTTATAATCAATTAATATCAAGCACCCCACGCTTTTTTAAATGATATTGTACATTTTTAGTTTGGTATTTATAGCGTGTTTTTTTAGGTTTTTAACTATTATTTTGTAAGGACATCCTTATGGATATCCTCCGTCTGGACAGCACAGAGGGTTGTCAGACTCCTACCGATTAAAGCCCCACGAGACCACCATAGTAACGGGTTTTGTCGACGGAAGAATAGACAAAATGATAGATTGTAGAAGCATGGCGAATGTTAAAACTGAAGAGAAGATTTAATGTTTTTACCGTAGTGCATCCACTTTAACTACATCATTAGCTACCTGCCGTTGCTATGGAAATAATAACTGTATCTTTGTCTTCATTGAAACGCGAGTCTACGGGTCTACGGGTCGCCCCGTGCTCGGACAGAAGAGATGTCAAGTTGGATAGAAAGAACTTTGTCTATTCTTTGTAGAATAGAAATAGAATTGGTAATTGAAAAGCCAGCGACCGGGACATTTGACATCACGTCATATGCGCCCGACACGTGGATATTTTTCATACCTTTTGCAAAGAAATGCATCATGAATTTTCAATGACATAATTCACATAATCCGCCTCAGAATGCTCTTAAACCGCATGGTTATTAAGCTTATCAGAGAATTCAGTACAGTGATATAAACCAGCTGTAGGTACGGTTGTATGCTTCAAGGTCGAGTATATATATTTATTATACGTACGACATCAAGATATACATTTCCAGTATTATCTGTCCTCTCATTGTACGGAAAGCATGTTGTTGTATATATTTTTCTGCTCCCCGCATCCAGCGGACTTCTGCGGCCCTCGCAAGATCATCGGTCCACCTTGTGCTCAGACCTTGTGGGAGGCCTTCCAACTTTACGTCTTCCGGTACGCAGTCGCCACACGATTACTTACAAATGCATGCACTGACTGCACAGGCCCACTCAAATCTGTGTGGTTCTTTCTTTAAAACACCATTGCAGGCATTAATGTACATGGTACTCCCAGGCTCCCAGGATCTTAGCAGCAGAATTTGTTTCGGTGTTTTTTTTTTTCATATGGAAACAGCGACCTCATCTAGTTTTTTAAACTTTATTGTCGTTTAAAAGTGTTTGTATAAACCTACTTACAGTAATAAAATCATTTATCTATTGAGGTATGTACACTGGAAGTACATTGCTTGATTTGTAGTCGTGTGTACAGGATCCTGACTGGTCGTTTAGCACTTTTTAGGACTACAAATCATGTGTATTATGCAATGTAGGCTTAGCGTACGCCATTCGAATGTTTGATGAGTTCGATCGCCATTAAGGAGTCTAAAATTTTGATGTTATTTTTTGCTTCCTGTTATTTAGGTACGCCTGTAGCAGCGAAAGCCAGAAAATAAGCACTAGTTACGAATAGCGAAGCTGTGGTCTAGCTGGTTGGTTGGCACCAATACAAATAGTTAATAACATTAAAGTTTAAATGTATTTTATTTTTATCTACGTTTCTGTTAGTAAGTAGTAAGATAAGCATGTACAATTTAAGTTTTATTCAATTACTACCTTTTTCCAGCGGCTTCGCCCGCATGGAAATCGGAAATGATCCCTCGGGAACCTACTACCGGGATAAAAGTATCCTATGTGTTAATCCAGGTCATAATCTGTGTGCCAAATTTCATCCAAATCCGTTCAGCCGTTATTGCGTGATTAAGTAACAAACATCCAAACTTTCACATCTATCTATAAATATTAATAAAAAGAAAAGTCCTGATTGACTCATCAACGCCCAGCCCAAACCCTTGGACCTAGAAAGCTGAAATTTTGCACAGAGGTTCCCTTTATAATGTAGGCAAGGAATAAGGAAGGATTTTTTGAAATTCAACCCCTAAGGGAATTAAATAGGGGATGAAAGTTCCGCGCAGGCGAAGCCGCTGGCAAAAGCTAGTTTATAATATTAGTAGGATATCTGCGCTGTTCACTTGCTTGAGGTATGCGTCCACAATTAGTCAGAGACGCGTGCGCAAGTTAAAAAGCATTTGTGTAACTGCCCTTATTAGTTTAGGTAGTACACCAAACAGTTTCAGCCACAATAGTTAGTTCACCAATTAGTTTAAGTTAGTACACCGATTAGTTTTAGCCACAACAGTTAGTACACAAATTAGTTTTAGCCACTATAGTTAGTGCACCAATTTGTTTTAGTTACAATAGTAAGTACACCAATTAGTTTTTAGTTACAAAAGTTAGTAAACCAAATCATTTTAGTCACAACAGTTAGTACACCAATTAGTTTTAGTCACAATAGTTAGTTTAGTCTATAACTAAACGTAACTCACCGAAGGTCATCTAAAAATTCGTTGACTGCTGTTATCATTGTTGTTGAAGCTGGAAAGACAGAGACAAACATATTTTAACTACTTTCTACTTCTACACATTCATTTCTACAACTAGGCATTTATAGTTGCACAAGGATCCTTTGGAGCGTGGCTAAAATTGGAACTAACGCCGCCATCTTGTTTTTTCGATACAATTTCAGGTCAGTGTCATTCAAGCGTCAAAAGATCCTTGTAGCTCTTTAGTTTCTACGGTTCTACAGTCTACCAACATTTATTTTATATATAAGAAAAACTGACTCGTTGGTCAAGTGGTCGACTGCTGAGAATGAGGTCCTGGGTTCGATCCCCAGGTCGGGCAAAGTGTTATTGTTTTTTTTTCTATTTAGAATTTATCATTAGCAGCCCGGAGTCTGGATTTGTACCCGGTTGATGGTAATCGCCCTATGGGATAAAACATGAGACATAAACGCACCTAACTGGCGAAATGTGGACGTACTATAAATACACATCTGCCCAACAGTTTGGAGAAACAATGCGTGATGTTAAGTTACCTAATTACTAGAACACCCCTCTATAATTAGGGTCTAAATTAAAGCAACTAAGCCATAATTAATATGCTTAAAAGTTTTAAAAACAATGATTGAAAATCTTTACTGTTATTATTTTATTTTAGAATCAGTCTAACAGTTTACTTTCAGTGCAATCTAGAAAAGGATAAGAAATTAGCATAGGAAGAAAAGCCGGCTCGCACGTAAACAATGATAGAATAAATGTAAAGTAAACAAAAAACACGTCCCGAAAATTCCGCCTGGTCGCCGGACGCCGCGCACGAGCCGAAAGCGTAGTCACGAACATTACCGATGTCACCCGAACTCAATGATCGGCTTGGCCGACTAGTCGGCCATTTTGCAGCCGACTAGTCGGCTAGTCGGCCAAAGTCATAGTCGGCTCATCTCTAATAATAAGCTTAAAGGCTACCCCTACATTATTAAGGTAATGCTGTGAGCCTGTGAGAGGTGTCTAGACGTGCATTTAGTGACGTAATAAAAACATGGATGACATCACACTGCGGCTAACCTAGATAAATAAACCTAGTTCTGCTCACAGAGGCTAGACTTCTTGCGGCGACTAAGACAGGTGCAGAAAGTTATTATTATTCAATTCTTTATTGCTTTCTATTGGCTTTCGATTAAAAGATCATGGTATCAATATGGGGGCCCGTTTGAGCATAGTACAGTGTATGTACTCTTTAGTCGGAAATTAAAAAAAATGAGTTCTTATTTGTGTGGTCTCAACGCATCAGATATCATTGACCGACTGACATGTAAGGCGCAAACCAGCGCAAACATATTTGTATGGACATGACAACTGCAGTTAAATATATGAAAGGAATATGCTTAGAGGGTGTAGTGAGAAATAAAGATCTTATGATATGTTAAGAAGAAAGATTGCATCGCGAGAATATTGTATCTGATTATAATTTATCGAAAACGCCCACATTATTTATAAATAACTTAATTTACATAAACTGTGTATAAACAAATGTGTGTGCTTATAATTTACATATCAAAGTAAGCAGGCGAAAGTTTGTCTGCGACCCCACTGACTTATTGTGACGGAGAAAAGCGCAAGAACTTAAAACGGTCTGGATTCTAACAAATGCCAACAAGCAATAACTTAGCGAGATGTATTACTTCTATATTATCATCATCTGCCAGTCTAACCGCATGCAGCTGACTCCCAAAATTTTACATGGACCGACTGCCTATCTGCTGCCTACCTGCTATAGAGGAGTGATGGCCCAGTGGTTTCGGCTTTGACTTACGAATTGTAGGTCGTGAATTTGAACCCAGACAGGCGCTTTACTCTGTGTAAATTATTCCATCATCATCATTATCTCTCAAAACGGTGAAGGAAAACATCATGAGGAAACCGGCATGTCCTAGAACCAAAAATTCTAAGACCAACCCGCACTGGGTCCTCGTGGTAGACTATAGCCCACTCCCTCTCAGTGAGAGGAAGTCTGAGTCCTGGGACTGAATGTTCTCACTGCCAGCAGACTCCACAACCCAGTTACTGATATTCCATCTTGAATAAAGAATATGAACAGGGTAGTTGATTAAAAAAACCCAAGTACTCAGGCATCGAATTAAGGCTTTGCAAAAATAATCTGTCTGGAAAAATGATCAGACACAAATCCAATTGATTTCATCCAAATTCATATACAATGCTAACTCTGAGCATCACCGGCTAACCGCGTGAGGTGGACAGACATCCCCTTGACAGCTTGAAGCCTTATAAACCAGTAATCTGCTTAGACTAGTCCATATTTAACTGACTACTTACTGAAGAAACGTTATAAATAAGGTCTTTGGAGGTCCTTCTCTCAAGCGATTCAAACTTACAAGAGTTGCAATGTGGCTACTTGGTACTGCACTATTGTTAATTGGTTGACTGAACACAAATATTTGATCATGTTAACACATGAACTCGAACACTTGTTTCAACAAAATAAATTGAATTGCCTTCTTGAACCCCGAATGAGACAAGCAGGGTCATTTTCATCTTCATATTCCCAAAATACAAGCCAAAAATGAAACAAAATACAAACTAAAACATGTGTCCGATGACGAATGCTCAGAAACCGCAATGCACTGAAATGAGTCATTAATTAATTACAAGAGAGCTCAAACAATAGTGTGACAGTATTGTATTCTTTCATATACGTCAGCTGTGAAAGAAAGTTGGATAAACAATTATATGTTATGGCTCCCGGCAAAGAAAATAAAATTATCGGCTTCGGGAGACTTACACCTAAAAGTGCATATAGGGTAAAATCGGTTGACTTAATGGCTAATAGGATTTACGTTTTGTTTATATGATATGGAACGAGACACGTCACACCGACTAGAAAAAAAAACCCAGAATAACAAAGATACATAAGACCCCTAAGCAGACCTGCACCCTAATTGCGTAACACGCGATTCATCATAATCGGTTTCATTTTGACAGTTCAACAATATTCATTGCGTTATTTACGTTGTTGAGCAGACACATTTTTCGAACATATGAAGCAATGGTTTAGCCATCTGTTTCAAAACGAAACAGATCATTATTAATCGTGAGTTACGCAATTAGGGTGCTGTTCGATAAAAAGATTGAACAATAGAAAAGAGATTATATATGGCATAACAATACCAAGGCTTGTACCATTTTGCAGTGGCAAAATGGATCATGTTGTCTGAATAAATAATTACTTATTATCTATTTATATGATAACACATATCGTGACCATAGAGTCCCAGTCCTTTGGAAGGCGTACGAGACACCGAAGCCAACTCGCAAAGGCCCCTTAGACATTTTAAAATGGAATGAGATTCTTAAACGGACAGGAGGATGTAGAATTGTAGATTTTTAGAAAAACTGTAGATACGTAACTGACATAGGTAGGTATTGCACTTTTCTTGCACGAGCGCGAGTGAGTCATTTCAATTTGAACCATATGAAGCATAAAAAAACAACAGCTATAAACCGGGGTAATACTGCACATACATACAATAACCGGCAAAAATCCCACATAGCTATATATCTTAGATAAACACTCAATAAGATAGTGGAGGAAGCGATAACGTCAAAGATTAGCATCTCCTGAGCCGTGAGAATTGAGCAGTTCTCGCTGCCCCACTTCAGAAAGTTGGCACGGAGATAAGAGAGTGACGTCAACTTTCTAGTCTATGGTTACCCATCTCAATATTGATCCTGGCAACAAAGTAACGCTCTGACCTGCAATTTTGGACCGAATGAGGAAATATTATGTATAGAAGTTGGCATACGAGCAAAGCTTTCAGATGAGAATATTTTCTTGTATCAAACTTTTTAGAGCGTGATTTATCTGTGGTTGGGTTTTAGTTTTTACCCGACTGCGCCAGAAGGAGGGTTATGTTTCTCGAGTGTATGAATGTAAGTAAGTATGTATGTATATTTCTTTGGCACGCTCTGTAGCCTAAACGGCTTGATCGGTTTCAGCTTGAGAGGCACCGTTAGATTCGTCTTAATTGTGAGAGTGACACTGGGTATTTCAATGTTGAAAAAAAAATGGCCGATTTTTGGCGCCATATTGTATTTTTTTTTTGCATTTTGGGTTTCGTTCGACTGAGTCTTTTTTAGAGCTACATACTAGCCAGCTGCAAGTATATTTGAAAGAATTGGTTTGGTAGACCCTTTATAACATTGGACTTTGAAGAATAATCAGGGTTGGCATGATTAAAACAAGTTGTTTAAAACACATGTATAAAATAGTGTTCAAAACAGTTTGAAAACCGTGTTTTTATCACACGTTTAAAAACACAGATTAAAACATTGTATAAAACAATACGAAAAAAAAAACAAGCTTTAAAACTGCTTTTCATAGCGAATGAATGGATATAAAATGAAAATAAATTAATATTTAGGAGCCTAATAGCTTGACATAAAACCAGTTGAGTCTATGCTATTGCTATGTTATATTTTTGAACTTTTATTGGCATTGTAACTAAATAAAACATTATTTTGTGATAAGTAATTTATTCAATCAAACAAAGATCTAAGTAGGTACCAGGATTTATATGGGACAAGATAACACCTATTTTTGAAATATGCATCAGAATATTCAAAATTTCAATTTCAAATCAATCAAAATTATAACAATTTTGATTAATAAACAACACTAGATAACATAAAATCAAAATTGTGTGTCAGTCAGGTCAGAGTAAGGCAATAATTATGACAAGATCAAGATAACCCACTGTCCCATTAGGAAAGTCCCTAATGTCGGCTGTCGAAAGAAAGTAATTCAATGGACTAGTGGTTATTCCTCTCATTTAAATATAAATATTGGTGTTTCCCCTATTCATAGAATAGAATTCATAGTTCATAGGTAATTCCCCGCCGGTACAGTCCCGCTAGGAAAGCCGCTATGTCACCCAATTAAAAAATCAACATTAGTTACAACTTACAGGGTGAATGTACAGCGTTCAGGGGGCCAATTCTACTAATTTGCAACGTTACACGTTCTATTGTGTTTCCACAACAGTTCGATTTCGATCGCCGTTCGATAGTTACATAAAAAGTCATTCTACTATTTCATAAGCAAAATGGAAACTAAACTTAAAACGAATTGCAACTGAACTGTAGCGGGAACACAGCGGATTACTCGCGTTACCAACATGCCAAAATAATATGTTTTATTAATACCACAAAGAAAAAAGTTGAATCTAAAAATGTTACTAAACACGAATATGTGGCACTAAAAGTATTTTCTATAATTAAAAGACATAATGATCATAATTTTATCATTAACTTTGTCCTATAGTAAACGTCACGCTCATGTTCGATTTTGTTAGTAGAATAGGTTTTGACATTGTTTCAATCGATCGTTGGCGTAACTAAAACGTAACCGCAGCTGTGTCGCAGCTGGACCGTTGTTCATTTTAGTAGAATGCGAAAACGCTTAAAAGTGGTGATTCGGTTGCGGTTCTATTGCGTTTTTTTAACAAATTTGTTAGTAGAATCGGCCCCCAGTATTGATTAGAGATACGCATCATAAAATCATTGTTTTTCCATTGATGGTTTTTTTGTAAATACGAGTATTTAATTTAGATACTATGGCGAATTTGAAAAGATCTAGTCTAAAAATGAAACAATGTCAATGTCGAATTAATTTGAAATAATGCCCTAAACTAAAAAAAAAACTAAAAAAAAACAGTTGTTTAAAACAATTTGAACTGTTTGTTTTTTATTAGATATTTTTTTTAACTGTTTTTTTCCAACCCTGAGAACAATTAGAACAGAAGTTAATATTAGGCTACCATTAATTTTCAAAGTCGCGGGAAATATTTGGACGAGGGTCGCATTGTCGCATAGACGCAGGCAGTGCAGGAAGACAGGAAAGAACACCTATACCCAACTGATTCTGGGCTGATGATGGTGACCTTCCAGATTTCGGAGACAATTCAAATGTATACTAACTGGTTATGAAAACCTCATAAGACAA
Organism: Antitype chi; assembly: GCA_947359405.1. NCBI lineage: Eukaryota > Metazoa > Arthropoda > Insecta > Lepidoptera > Noctuidae > Antitype > Antitype chi. The sequence goes on from OX375836.1 coordinate 8,547,605, forward strand.
AAAGTTAAAAAATCGATTGTAATCTTATCTCATAAAAATATGAACGATAAATGAAGTACATTGACTTCGTTATCACACTTTTCGAATAAAAGGAATTTAGATACCATCAACTATTGGTTAAATTTACATAACCAGCTATTACATCTTTGACCATATCACCATATTTGTATGTATAACTTTACAGTAATTAACTTTTTATACAAGGTGTAACAGAAGACGCAAGACCTGAAAGTAGTTTATTCCTAATTGACTATTGAATTGATTTCAGTAATTTTTACTATAAGTATTTTTTTTATTATGTATTTTAAATTCAATCTTATGCCAGACGAAATAAGGCAAAATTTTAAATGCATAAAGTAATGCATCGAACACACATTTTTCTTAATAATATCAGTTAGCTTTAAAAAAAATAGTTTTGGTCATCGTATTATGCTTTTAACTCAATACTCTAATTGGGGTGTATGAGGTTATGTTGCTCGTTGTATAAACTGGAGTTACCGACATTGCTTGCAGAGTTAGCAAACTGAAGTGGCAGTGGGCTGGCCATGTCTGTCGAAAGACCGATGGTCGGTGGAGCAGACGAGTCCTAAAGGTCTACTCCTTAAGCACGAAATCCGTAGTTTCGGCCGAAATTATGACCGTTTCCTACTACACCGAGAGGTCTTGGTATGTAGATATGGTAATCCATCCACGGACCAACCGCGGTAGACATAGCTTAACCTGACCGACCCGTTCAGCTGTTAATACTTAGCCACAAGCTGCGAGCCTGCTTGCCTGCGAACTTTGACTTAACCAAGCGTCATGAAAAAAAAATCATGAGTATCTAAATAATTTAAGTTGCTTTTAGGCAAGCGCATATAATACCATCGTTAACCGTATCATCCCTTACGGCTTACGGCTATTGGTGCGCAAATCGACAACTCCAGTAATTACTATTAGGCAAATGGCACGTTTTGAATAAAATGCTAAGGAAACAACAAAAACTTTTTCAAAAAAAAAAAAACCAACCGACTTCCAAAAAAACACTACAAAGTGAAAAATAACTTTAATTTCGGAAGTCGGTGACTTTGGATATGTATTTTATTTAATTTTCATGTCACCAGTCACCGACTTCCGAAATTAGTTATTTTTCACTTTGTAGTGTTTTTTTGGAAGTCGGTTGTTTTTTTTGATAATGTTTTCGTTTTTCACTTTTTAGTTATAGTACCTACCTACCCCATACCAATTCGAAATGTCATCATCCTTGGGGTAAAAAAAATGCATATTTATGGGATAGCAGCAATCGCGATTGATTTGCTGTAATTTTTTGAAGAGCTCCGTTGTCTGTCTTCGAAACGCATCATCAGATCTATGTGAAATTTTAATGGGACTACACAGGAAGCACCAGCTTTCAAATAAAAAAAGAATCATCGAAATCGGTTCACCCAGTCAAAAGTTCTGAGCCAACAAACATTAAAAAAAATACAGTCGAATTGAGAACCTCCTCCTTTTTTTGAAGTCGGTTAAAAAGTGGATGAAAAGGTACACGAACTTTATTGCATAAAATATTATTTCAAAGTGACGATTCGGGCGAGCCGAGTAATAAGCATCGCTTACTATCACCCGCGATCGATAGTGGTCAAACAGGAGCTTATCAAAAACTTTTTCCAAAAAAAAACAACCGACTTCCAAAAAAACACTACAAAGTGAAAAATAACTTTAATTTCGGAAGTCGGTGTCTTTGGAGCTGTATTTGAATTTTTTGTCACCGCCTTCCGAAATTAAAGTTATTTTTCACTTTGTAGTGTTTTTTTGGAAGTCGGTTGTTTTTTTTTGGAAAAAGTTTTTATTTTTCACTTTTTAGTGGTTCACATGTGCTTACCCCTTCACAGCATACCGGCGTGATGTTATGTTATGAACTGGTGTAAGCAATAGATAGACATGAGATTTCAGCAATCCCAGTCCATTTGCTATCATTTATTGAGGAGTTCCGTTGCCTATCTCCAAAGTTCTTCATCAGATCTTCACCAAATTGAAATGAGACCACTACGAGAAAGTACTCTTCCAAAAAATACCTAAATCGCTTCGTGTGCCTATAAAATTTGAAGAGTTCTCTCTATTTCTCCAGGATCCCATCATCAGATCCTGACTTGATGATCATGGGACCATCTGGAAAGTATACCCTTTCAAACAAAAAAAACAAAATCCAAATCGGTCCAGCCATCTTCGAGTAATCGGGGAACATACATAAAAAAAAAAAAAAAAAAAAAGGTCCCGACGAATTGATAACCTCCTCCTTTTTGAAGTCGGTTAAAAATAACAAAAATGTCCGACTCGAATCCTGCACACTTACATAAGCATAAGACTTTTACTTTTACCCGTACGCCACCGAATTCGCTGACCTTGCAGTAAGAAGCTGATGCAAGTGAAAGTTCAGTGACAAGTGCCGGTCGAAGTTAAAAACATGTTACATTACTAAATGTTGTAGGGTTGTCAAGGTGCCAGAAATGTGTAATTTTCTTGCCAGAATTTAAAAGCCCCAAAGAAACTTTGCAAGTGCTTCAACTTTTTGAATTGCTCCAGACTTCTTGGTGACAAAATCTAGTAGGGTTGAGAATTTAAAAGAATGCTGTTAGTTTCTATGTGCCATTAAATTGATTATAAAATTACCATTAGAAGAAATACACACAATACGAATAGTACTGCACTTTCTGGAACCCATAGCAATGGGTCATTTTTCACATTGTGACTCACTTAGAATTTCATTCATTCATTCATTCATTTCAAAGAGCAATGCATTAATTCTTTTTCGTGTCGCTGGCACGACTGTCAGATCTTGTTGGACCAAAACATCGCAACTTAAAAAAACAAACGATATAACTTTAGTGCCAACCCTACCTCCAATATTAAAGATACCGTTCAGAATATAAAATAAGCGTTACGTATTGACAAATCATCTACATTAATTTTATACGTGTAACGATCTGTCTGGCTGTCGATATTATGTAAATTCTATACATATAAAAGACTAGACACTATCGAATGGTTCCTTCTTAGTAAGTTTTATGGGTTTTGACTTCCAAGATTCTTTGGAAACACACTGAGCAATTGAAACACTTTTTATTGTTATTGACATCGATTATATACACTAAGTTCTAAATTAAATTACTAACTATACAAATAAGTACAAAAACAAAACTACATTTCGGCTTCGAAGTATTCGTCCGCAACGCTGTCATTAGGAAACGTGCCCAGAAGACTGGCAGCATTGCCACGTTCAATGGCAATGTTAATTCTTTGGCCAAGAACGACCCAGCCCTCTGATCACGTGAAATGTCGACCAGTCGGCGAGAAATTCCTTAAAGAGGACACGTGAAACGAATTACTTTCCTTCTGAAATTAGACAGTCTCAGACGTTATACCAGCGTAAATTCGCATAAGTCTGCATCTATTAGTCCCTCAACAGGAAGTTTAATAGCCCATCCTGCTGACGTCGTCATCAATCATACTCCATCTTCAAGGGGAATAGGGAGTTTGGTAGCCTATTCTTTGGACGGCTCTAAGTTACTTTGGACAACAACCGAATTTCGACTCGTCTACCATAATAATATATCATGCCTGTATTACCCGAAGAGGCGGAGGTACTTTTCGAGAACTTTAAAATCACGTAAATCAACGAAATCTGAAAAAAATCCTTATACTGCCTCTTAACCCCCTAATGGCCTAATGGGGGCGAGTTTATTGCTTTTAACCGGAAAATGATACCACCAGGTCGCCACAAAAAAAAACCTGGTGGAAGAACCTAATGACACTTGCGACAACTAAACTAACGACTAAACTCAATGACTTTGACTGACCTAGGAGTAGAACCCCCCGTGCCCGTATATATCGTGGCACGTAAGTTGAACCAAAATTAGAACAAACTACCGAAGGTAGGAGTGCACGCGTTGCGTCGCACTGAATAAGAATGAGGTCACCTTCTAGCATAGTCATTGATGTAACGTGTACTGAAGTTTGGAAATAAATTACATACCGCGGCACGTAAGTTGAAATAAAATCCGACATTTTGGTTCAACTTACGTGCCGCGATCTGTACTCAGCAGTAGTGCTTGCGATAACTAGACCAATAAATTAAGCAGTGAAATGACAATTTAAGAGCGATGAATACCTACATCACCTAGAGGAAACCAATAAATTCAACGCATCACAGTTTAGAAATCTAACCAACCATAATTTATAATCAAAACTTCACCATGACATCACCACTAAATTAAAAGACAGGAGCAGTCAAGTCTCGGTAAAAGTTCTGCCGTGCGTCGCCGTCGGTCGCCTTTCGAAGTAAAAGTCTTAGTAAATATTTATTTACTTTCTTGTGTAGATGCAGCGTCATTCGTATGTATGGGAGAATACCAGATAAAAACTATTCATGTCTTGTTGTAGCTATTTTGAAATGAGGAGTTCAGTGGACGTAGTAAGATTAAACTTGAAATAGCTTAGGTGCGGTGTATCCTGGATATCCTGGCTACTATTTTGTCACGGCACGGTATTCTCATATAGTGTCTGCTGATAAGAGAGAAATAGAACACTATTGACACGTAAATGATAATTGATTTTATTTCTATAAGTAGGTTTGTACAAACACTTTTGCACGTCAATCATATGTTTAAAACTAGAGACTACTCGAGAATAAACGCCAAAAAGTCAGAGGTCACAGGCTCTTTTAAAGTCCAGACCTAATCGAGATCAAAATTGGTGTCTGAAATTGTAATTTTTGAGGAAATAACTACACAGATTGAGTGGGTGCAGCCAGTTCACGCATATTTGTCAGTGTTCACCTCATCTCAGATCAACAATACTAAAGAAAGTACTAGGTATGTCTGGCAATGTTGATCTTATGAGTCTGTAATAACACTGGCTCTTGACCTTTAAGGTGACCCTTTAAGCAGAAGCAGCGTTGATCCTGACTGTAACGTTAGGTGACCTCCACCAAAAAATGTACTGAGAGAGTACCGATATAAAGTTTCAACTTGATCGACCAAGTGCAAGTTATCCCAAATAAGCTTGCCCATATAATTTAACATCTTAGTGACGTCACATACAAGCACCAGTTACAGAAACACACCACATGGTATTGATTCCCATAACCTTAGTGAGTATAAATGACTCACAGGACGCCACGGCTGACAAAATGTCGTTGACAGTGTGTATATGCGAATTTTAATGAGTCTTTATTAGCATTCCGATCCCGTCTGGTGTATGTTCGTGTATGTTCAAGTTCTACTCTCGTGGGTAGGTAGTTAAGTGGCGCCTAATAACGGCTAATGTGTATCTTCGACCGATTTTAAGACGAGCGAATCTTCAAACGCAATTCAGTCTGCTGTCTCCATTGATTGATATACAAAAAACCTAAGATACACAATCAGCGTCTCAAAAACGACCGCATAAATAGGGCGCAATGTGCGCAGGTGTCAAATAGTATCGTCAGTCATATTCCAATTAGACTTTTTGAACATTGCTTTGTAAAAACCACTACTCCATTTACAATAGCATTAGACAGAAGTTAAAAAAGATTCTTTTTAATGTACACTTCGTAATAAAAGTACATTAAACGTGTTGCAGTTACGATTAATGCCAAAAAAAATTAAGTGTCAATGCTAAAAACCTAAAAGAAGCAGGAGTGAACAACACCGAGTAACTAAATTAGCTGATGACGACGAAGTTTTACCAACGATTTGTGGGTCGTAAGTTGTTATTTAAAATAAAGTATTGTAAAAAAAAATATTTTACTTCCTTATAATCTTAATTAGATTTAAATCATCATGTGATTGTTTGTTTCATTCATTCGTTTTGTTGTATGTTTGTAATGTGTGATGAAGATGTTATTATAAATAGAACGTTATTTAAAATAAAAATTAATTTTACTTCGTTTATCTCAGTATTTAGTACTGTCTTAAATCTACCTAAAAAAGTTAGAACTTAACTTTGAAATAAAATGTTTTGCACTCCTGCTTCTACGAGCCTCTTTTTTCTAAAGCTATAATAAATGGGGAATAAGTCATTCGTAAGGTTGAATTTGCAAAGTAAAAGTGTTTTATCATAACTATAACCACTGACGTATAATTTGGGACAGTTTTGAGTGTTACTTTTGTTCCAGACTGTGCATCTTGGGTTTTTGTATATCAATGGCTGTCTCTATCACTTGAAAGTGTTTTGTAGCGACAGAAATACGTTAAAAAACGTTGTATTATTCGAAAATTTGGAGGTTAGGATATTAGCATTTAAATACAGCCCAAATCTTTAAGCTTATGAAGTGATTACCTTTAGAACGCACGCTTTGACGACAGTATATATTTTTAAGGACGGAAATGGCAGATGGTCGTACTCGTGTGAGCCGTTAAATTATGCCTTTGCGACTGCAGTATATTTTGGGTCTTATCCATCAAAGGTTTCAAGTGGTGATCATTTATTTAACACTTTCCGGGACACTACGCCTCCTAACGTACCTAATAACAATAAAACTTCTATTGTGACTAGATCAGTGTCCTTCAACCGATTAAAGGCTAATTTTCAAGTCAGTTATCTCTTGTTTGAAGAATAAATCTGACAGTTAGGCATATCCCCCCCAGTGGGTTCCCGCATTGTCGTTGCGGGGGGGCTCAGTAGCCGTGGTCCGCTCCCACGGTGAAGCGAAGAGGAACCCAAAGGTGGGGCCGCTCGTCAGGGCTTTGGTCTCCAAGCCGACGACGTAGCGGCCAAAAAGTAGGTTGCGGTGAGGTGCACCGCAACTGAGGCGGGCCGCGATGTCGAATGGGAGGCATCGCGGCTGAGGGTTACAGGCTGCGGCGGAGGAGGAGTGCCGGTACTTTTGAGTAGCGCTCTTCCCTTCCGTGGCCTGGACGGGGCCGCCACCGTTTGATGGCGGACGCGGTGGGGCCGCAGGGGAAGAGGAGTGTCGGTATAGCGTTGGCCGCTCTCCCTATCCCCTGCGGCCGAGAAGTGGTAGGCGGCGGGGCCACTGCGCTGACCCGTCGCAGGGGGCCAAGGGAGCCAAGGGTGCCAGGGTAGTCTGGGACCCTTGTGCTACTTGGTTCCTGGGGTGGTCACGGCGTGCCATGTGTCCTGGTGCGCCGGACTGGTGGGGTCCGCAAGGGCCGATGCCTGCCAGGGGTGCGGGTTGTTCGAAAGAGATACCGTCGCCCCTGGCACACAGGCAACTGAGGGATCACGGGTGGGTTTTAGTCAGTAAAAGTCTGACACGCCCTCCTGCTCCACCCAGAGCGGGAGAAGTCATTTGATGTGTAGGCTATACATACATATTACATACAACACAAATACATACCTACATATACACACAACAGTAATAAAATAATTTCATAATTAAATATCCACAACCGTGTGAACACTGCCTAATCAATTCACTTGTCTGTACACCGCCTTACTGCCTACCTACCGCTCGACCGCGCGACCCGGCCAGCGGAGCCCGACGCCCGCGCTGTGCCGCACGCCGTTGAATACCTACGTCACGACCGCGAGGCGAATTCGTGGAATACACGACGATCGGACCGCGCCGCCGCCGCGCGCCGCTGCTCCCGCGCATGGCCGCGCCCCTCAGACGCCCTCGCCAGTCCGCTACAAACATCTACGGCGAATGCATGCCTTTTCGCGTCTCGCGCCGCGCATTATTGTCATTAGTTTTTGTGTTCTTAATATGTTAATAAACATATAATATAAATGTTAAAGTAGTGTTTAATTTATAGGTCGTTAACCTACCCTAACACACTACAGTGGTGACCCCGAACAGTAAACACGTGCTAGTGCTACCTGAAACTTAAGTGCGGTGCGGAGTGTGTGGACTCAATAGTGAACAAAAACTTAACATTTCACAACAATATGAGTGATTCCGAACAGGTCAAGGAGGATACGAAACGGTCAGGATCACCGGCATCACACGACGTGTTTCGGGTCGGCGTGCGAATCCCTCCATTTTGGCCCGAAAAGCCCGCGATTTGGTTCGCCCAAATAGAAGGCCAGTTCGCGATATCGAATATTACGGCGGACACAACCAAGTTTTATTACGTCGTCAGTCATCTCGACCCGCGATATTCAACTGAGGTCGAAGATATCATCGTGAATCCACCAGCGACCGATAAATATGGCAAATTGAAGACGGAGCTTATAAAACGGCTCTCAGAATCCCGCGAGAAGAAAGTACACCAACTGCTGACACACGAAGAGCTGGGTGATAGGAAACCGTCGCAGTTTCTCAGACACCTGCAGCACCTCGCCGGTCCTAAAGTGCCTGAAGAATTTTTAAGAACAATATGGTCGAGCCGGCTGCCTAGTAACATACAGTCCATAATCGCGTCTCAAGTATCCGCGCGCCTCGATGAATTAGCCGATCTCGCCGACAGAATTCACGACGTCGTGCCGACAGGTCATCAAGTGGCGTCAACATCAGCAAATGTGGTGAGTGATATGGAAACTTTGTCTAAACATATGATCGAACTTACGAAACAAGTGCAGTTATTAACTCAAAAAGTCGACAATACTTCCCGCGCAGGCCGATCATCAAGGCGTAACGATCGATCAAAATCCCGCCAGAGCCGATCTCATTCAAGAAATAAGGAATATCCATCATGTTGGTACCACTATAAATTTGGTGCGAAGGCCACTAAATGTGTTCAGCCCTGCGATTACAAGCCGGAAAACTGCAAAAGCAGTCAGTAATAGCGGCTGACGACTGCTCTACCAGTAAAGGCCGCCTATTTATCTCTGATAAACGTACCGGCATACAGTTTCTTGTTGACACAGGTTCAGACGTGTGCGCCTACCCTAAATCGTTATTACGTAATCAGCTGCGATTTAATAATAAATGCAATTACGAACTTGTCGCTGCAAATGGTACTCCGATACCTACTTACGGTACATACCAACTTAATCTTAACCTTGGATTACGTCGTGAGTTTACTTGGAAGTTCATTATAGCAGATGTTTCAAAACCTATAATAGGCGTCGATTTTTTAAGTTTCTACAATTTATTAGTCGACTGCAGACGACAACAGCTGATCGACTCGATTACGAACCTGACCGTCGGTGCACCTTCATCTCACGACATAACACACGAACTGCTGTCTTTGAAAACATTTACTGGTAATACACCTTATCTCAACCTACTACGATGTTATCCGGAGATAACCAGGCCAGCTGGTTCAATTAGTGTACCAATACATAATACAAAACATCACATTAGGACAACATCCGGTCCTCCAGTAACATCACGACCGCGTCGTTTGGCACCGGACCGTTTGCAGATCGCGAAAAAAGAATTTGAGGAAATGTTACAAAATGGCACAGCTCGTCGTTCAGAAAGTCCATGGTCATCTCCACTACACCTGGTACCTAAAAAAGACGACGGCTGGAGGCCATGCGGTGATTATAGATCTTTAAATGCACGAACAATACCTGACCGGTACCCAGTGAGGCACATCCACGACTTCGCATACCAGCTGTCAGGATCCACCATCTTTTCAAAAATTGATCTCGTAAAAGCATTTAATCAAATACCTGTATTCGAAGACGACATTAAAAAGACAGCAATCACAACACCTTTCGGACTTTTTGAATTCACCGCAATGACCTTCGGTTTAAGAAATGCTGCACAGACCTTCCAAAGGTTTCTCGACGAAATTCTGCAAGGATTCGAATTTACGTTCGGATTCTTAGACGATATCCTTGTGTTCTCAAAAGGGGAGACAGAGCACATCGGACACCTACAAAAACTTTTTGAAAAATTAAAAATGTATGGCGTAGTAATCAACACCAATAAGTGCGTATTAGGTGTTAACGAAATAACGTTCTTGGGTTACCATGTATCTGCAGCTGGAATACGACCGTTGCCTGAAAAAGTAAAGGCGATCCAAGAATACCCCCTCCCCAAAAATGCTAAGGAGTTACGTAGATTTTTAGGCATGATAAATTTCTACAGAAAATTTCTTCCTGGCGCCGCTCAAATACAAGGCCCGCTCAATCAAGCTTTAAGTGGCCCAAAAATTAAAGGAAATACGCCCATCACTATAACGCCTGAAATTCAAGAAGCATTCGACGCATGCAAAAATAACTTGTTAGAAGCCACTCTCATCTCGCATCCGGATACACAAGCTGAGTTAGCACTTTTTACCGACGCTTCAGACGTAGCCATCGGAGCTGTCTTACAACAAAAAAATTATAATAATAATGACAGCTGGCAACCACTAGGATTCTTTTCCCGCAAGTTATCTCCTGCTCAGTCAAAATATAGCACCTACGACCGTGAATTGCTCGCCATTTATGAAGGAATAAAATACTTTAGGTATATGGTCGAAGCGAGAACATTTCAGGTGTTCACCGATCATAAACCCATCACATTCGCCTTCACTACAAAAAGAGACAATTGCTCACCTCGTCAACACCGCTATCTCGACTACATCTCTCAATTTACCACCAACCTCAATCATATCTCAGGAAATCACAACGTAGTAGCCGATGCATTTTCACGACTGGAAAGTATCGACACTACCATCGACTACAAAGCACTTCAAAACGAACAGGAAAATGACCGTGAGTTACAGAGTTTGATAAACAGCAAAACGGCGTTAAAGTTAGAAAGAATAAAATCTATGGACGGATACATATACTGTGACCAGTCTACTTCTCGTCCTAGGCCATTCATAACGCCAACTTTTCGAAAAGCAATCTTCAACAACCTACACAATCTCAGTCATCCAGGCCCCAACGCTACAGCTAAACTGATATCAGAACGATTTGTGTGGCCTAAGATTCGTCGAGACTGCAGAAAATGGGCTCAACAATGCACTGATTGCCAACGCAACAAAGTAACCCGCCATACCCACTCTCCTCTTTCATCATTCCCTGTTCCTTCCAACCGTTTTTCCCACGTCCACCTTGACATAATAGGCCCTATGCCACTTTCTTCTGGTTTCAGGTACTGCCTTACAGCTATAGATAGGTATACTCGATGGCCAGAAGCCTACCCTCTAGCAGACATCACAGCGGAGACCTGCGCTAGCACCTTCATTTCTGGTTGGGTCGCGCGCTTCGGGTGTCCAGAGAAGATTACAACTGACCGCGGGAAACAATTTGACTCTCAACTGTTCCAGTGCATCTCGTCAATTATAGGCGCCTACCATTGTCCTACGACAGCTTACCACCCACAGTGCAACGGTCTGGTAGAAAGAATGCACAGACAGCTCAAGGCCGCCATAATGTGCCATAACAACGCGCAATGGTCGGAGGTACTTCCTCTTGTACTCCTGGGAATGAGAAGCGCCTGGAAGGATGATCTCCAAACCTCTACAGCTGAGTTGGTGTACGGCGAGCCACTTAGATTACCTGGTGAGTTCTTAAAGCCATCAACCACCCATGTCACAATAGACGAAGCAGATTTCGCAGCACGACTACGAAGACACATATCTAAGCTATCTCCTGCATCAACATCCACCCATGGTGAGAAAATGTTTTATGTACCTAAAGAACTTACCACAGCCAACTACGTCTTCCTACGAAAAGGACCGTTAAAAAAGTCATTGGAGTCTCCTTACTCCGGTCCGCACAAAGTCATAGAAAGAGGAGCAAAGACATTTACAATAGACGTCCAAGGTAAACACATGATAGTAACCATTGATAGGCTTAAACCAGCGTACATGGCTAAGAACAACGATGGCTCGTCTCAGATAACACCACCACCTTTACCACAAGCAGCATCACCGTCGTCGCAAGCACCATCATCAGCTGAGAAAAAAACAAGAAGCGGAAGAACCGTAAGGTTTCCGCGCCACTATCGCCCGTGAACCGGTCTCAGCGGGGGAGTGATGTAGGCTATACATACATATTACATACAACACAAATACATACCTACATATACACACAACAGTAATAAAATAATTTCATAATTAAATATCCACAACCGTGTGAACACTGCCTAATCAATTCACTTGTCTGTACACCGCCTTACTGCCTACCTACCGCTCGACCGCGCGACCCGGCCAGCGGAGCCCGACGCCCGCGCTGTGCCGCACGCCGTTGAATACCTACGTCACGACCGCGAGGCGAATTCGTGGAATACACGACGATCGGACCGCGCCGCCGCCGCGCGCCGCTGCTCCCGCGCATGGCCGCGCCCCTCAGACGCCCTCGCCAGTCCGCTACAAACATCTACGGCGAATGCATGCCTTTTCGCGTCTCGCGCCGCGCATTATTGTCATTAGTTTTTGTGTTCTTAATATGTTAATAAACATATAATATAAATGTTAAAGTAGTGTTTAATTTATAGGTCGTTAACCTACCCTAACACACTACAGATGATTTCCCACCCTGAAAAAAAAAAAAAAAAAAAAAACAGTTAGGCATATTTTCTATACAAAAGCTGTCACACCGACATGGTACCTTCCTTAGATAAAAGATATCTGACTTTTTTAAATCAGCCCTAAATTAGATTAGGTTGGTAATCTGACACTCCGATTTTGACCCTATTCCTTCCTAACATTGTATATAAATTAGAAAAACCGGTCAAATACGAGTCGGACTCGCATACGAAGGGTTCTGTACCACAAGGCAAAAAACCCTTTATTTTTAATTTGTTGTTACAGCGGCAACAGAAATACACATTCTGTGAAAATTTCAACTGTGTACTTATTACGGATCTGAGATATAGCCTGCTGACAGACGGACGGACGGAGGCTTAGTAATAGGGTCCCGTTGGTTACCCTTCGAGTGCGGAATCCCAAAAAGCTACGTCTGTTTGTCCGTTAAGAACACGAGAACCAATCAATAATCTGACTTTTTACAAAAATGTTTATGTATTTAAAGTCCAAAGCGAAGCCGTGGGCAATTGGGCATAGCTAACGTAAACTTATACAAGTATTGATGCAAGTCTCAATCAAAGGCAATATAGATTAACCTGGTTCATTAGCCGATCTATGCAAGTAGTAACAATTTTAAATTTTATAGTCAGTAAGAACTTACATTAATCCAGCACGATCACAGAACGTGGTTGCGTGTTAAATTCTCGCCAAGTAGTTACAATAACGTCATTAATTTTAATTACTGAACGTAATTAGTAAAAAGTTTTTATTGATTTGCAGTTGCATCTCACGGAAGGCCATTTAATAAGTTTTATGGATGCTGCGTTCTGTGTCTATAGTAAAATACAGTTCAGAAGGGTATTGTGGCTAAGTAATAACAGCCGCATGGCTCGATCGATCAGGTTAAGCTACACTTGCCGCAGTTGCTCCGTGGATGCTTGACAATATTGACATACTCAAGACGCCGTTGGTCCCGGCTGTTATTTGTACATCTTTGACCGTCGTTACGGGTAGTCAGAAACCAGAAAGTCTGACAACCAGTATTACCAAGGGGTATCGTATTACCCAGTACTTAACTGGGTTGTGGAGGTCAGATAGGCAGTCACTCCATGTACAATACTGGTATTCAGGTGCAGCCGGTTAGACTGGAAGCCGACCCCAACATAGTTGGGAAAAGGCAGGGCAGATTGATTAAGATACAGTTCAGTGATTAATAATAATATACAAGTTGAATTTTTAGTCGCCGTTTACATTTTTCAGGGTGATAGTACCCGTGAAATTGCACAACTTTCTCCAAGGAACATGGGTCGAAATATGTAAAAACAAAATCGGACCTCCTATACAAAATCGATCAGCTGACTATTGATTTTGGATAGTAGGGCCGATTTTTTTCTTAATTTTTCGACCCATATTCCTTGGAGAAAGTTGTTCAAATTCACGGGTACTATCACCCTGAAAGTTTTAAACGGTGACTAAAAATTCACCTTGTTTACAGGCATCTTGTATTGTAATCGACAAAAACCGACATTATATCAGCGATAATAATTACCGAAAAGCTTAATGTTAGTCCTGTAGAAAGTCGTTGTAGACATACGAAACGCTTTGAAAGTGATTGCACTCAAAAATCTATCAAAAAATGATCTACACCAACAGTGGCAATGCCGTTAATTTTGACAGTTTTCATATCGTCATGTACGTTGCCAAGCAGACGATTTTTTCACCCTTAATGCCTATATCACACCTCCGCTGCGAAACAACAACTGCGAAACCGCTGCGTGAGTTTCGCTGTGCAACAGTACTTCACTTACGCGAAACTATAATAGCGAAACAGAGCGAAACCTAAAACTAGAACAGTTGAGAAATAAGACTCGAAAGAAAATGTCGTCGCTTTCGGAGTCAGAGGAGGAACTAATCTTACTGTGGTCAACTACTTTAAAAAGGCGTCGTACCTGGGTGCATGATATCAATAAAAAAAGAAAGAAGTTGGGAGAGAAATTTTTGTAGTCAGGGTGATTTAGTAAGTACAAAACAGGTCTATTTCTCACTGCTTGTATAAGTTTTTCAGTAAATTCCAAATCCATTGTTCCTATTTCGCTCATAAAAATTGTCGATTGCTACAGACGCGTCCGAGATACACGCGGAACCGCTCCAAAATGGCGGACAACGGGCGGAGATGTAGACGGCGCCTAAGCAAATGAGCGAAATCATGTTAGAAAGAGACAACATCATAGTCTGTTTTGTACGTTAGAGCAGGGAATTTCGCTATTGTTTCGCCGCCCAACAACTCACAACTCATAGCGAAACTATGGCGGTTTCGCCCTTTGAGTTTCGCAGCGGAGGTGTGCTACAGGCATAAGAAGCAATGGGTTAGGAATTTTCATCAAAATTTACCTGATTCTGATAGAAGTGTGTAGGCTAAAAGAGTGCAGACTTAGAATAGACATAGGTAGGCATGACAGGACCAGCAAACAGGCAGTCTAGAATACCAGCCTAGTTCTCAAGGCCGCTAACAATACCGATAAGGGAATGGATATAAATAACTGAAGCGACGTGGGTGAAGGGACCAGTTTTCATTCTTACAACTGGGACCGGGTCAGACCTGAATGGATGCGTCTGGCTAAGAACGGTTAAGATTCTAGCAATGCTTATTTGGAATATACACTTGTTGAATCAATTCTTAAATTCATTAATTTACTTACAGAGAATCAAAATCAAGTCATTTATTCAATTAGGCGAAAATCAGCACTTTTCGAACGTCAAAATTACATAAGACAGTCCCCCAAACCGCCCACCCTTCACCACTTCCTAGCTGGGAAGAAGAAATGGCGCAACAAACCCCCCAGCAGCACAGCTGTCTGTGTAATTAGATAGAAATGATTCTATACATTATGTAGGCAAAGTAATAACATTACGAGACAGAACATTAATTAAATAATTTGTCATATATGACAAATTATTTAATTAATGTTCACAGACCAACCGAGGCAAGCGTAGCTTAACCTGATGGATCGAACCGTGTGGCTATTATTATTTGGTCACAAGCCCCTCCTTTTCTTTCCTGACCAATTGTCACAAGGAATTCAACGAATACTCCTTTTTCATACTATTTTCATGTTATAGACAAGGATAGAACCATACTAGTGGTTTCAAATTAACATAAAGTTCATTTGCAATGCGTAATTAACTTTTACTGATTAGCACTACTTAAGCAAAGTGTGAATGTGCACTGGCGGTTCTCATTATCTTGCTGTTTAATTGTTTTCCGACGAGTGGACAGTCCATTATTGTACAGAATGTTGTTTTGTTGCCTCAGAAAAAAAAAAGATTAATAGATCGTTTTTTTTTTGTTTAAAAAGATAGTTTAACTCGAATACCTCGATCAATCTGCCTAGTCTTTACCCAACTATGTTGGGGTCGGCTTCCAGTCTGATTAGGTTCAGCTGAATACCAGTACCTATATTACATGGAGCTGCTGCCTATCTGAAGTACTGGGTAATACGAAACCGTTTAGTAAGGAAAGACTGGTGGCCAATCTTTCGGGCTTCTTACGACCAGTATCAACTGTCAAAGATCCACGAATGACAGCCGGGACAAGCGGTTTAAAGTAGGCGAATTTAACTAAGGAAATAAAGTGCTAGTATCTCTCTAGCTATCGATCCAGTAATACTTGCCAAGTTTCGAGCCCCATCTCCAACATTTTCTTAAAGCGAAGTGCCAATTTTTCAATTTTATTACGACACAATTTTACAGATTCATTCTCGACTAACAGTCTGGTCTTTTGATCTATGTATGTACACTCAGTTTGCCGACGACCAGTTTTCAATGCCAATATTGGTCTACATGGAAGTCCCATATCCAAACACAAGTGGGAAGGTGTAAATCCTGCTTTGTCAAGTGGGACTACCACGGCGGCAACAGGGAACGGCAGTAGGTTGTGGATGTGGAGCTGTGTCTCCTAACCTCTATCCTGTGACCCAAAAAGTACCCATCAAAGTGACTTCTGCGCTGCTACTGAGGACGCCGTAGAAGTGGCGAAGTTTTGGGCCGAGAAAACTTAATTAACTGCCGCGCCATCGACTCAAAGAAGAAGAAGAATCTTAATAATAAATCGGGATTTTTTCGCCCTGGGTGTTCAACTTTATTATGTCCGTGTTCAAATCCAACAGTGCATCTCAGCGCTTCGAAAATCGAACAGTGATTTTCAACTCTCAGCGCTTGTATTGTTAGGGTCTTCACGTGGCCAGAGGGCTGGTCTATTTTGAGGTAAAAGAATCAGCATTGCCATCCAAAGTGGCAACGCTGCCAGCCTTTTGGGCAATTTTTCCTCTGACAGCGATGCGGACAAATTTTTGACGCCCAATGAGCTTCCCTTTCTTTGTTCCTTTATATACTTGTACGCAAGTTCCACATCCTGTACAATAATATTTAAACATTGTCTTGAATGTACTGATAGAATTTATTACAAAGCAATGACCGCGACTTATCACGGCAACAAGCTAGAGTTCAACGGGAACAGCGGATGTTATATCATTAAAAACTCTTTGTCTTAAGAGAGCAGATGAGATTTGTATTCAGTAAAAGTATCACTGAGAAAATTGAGGGCAAAGTGAGTACACTCTAAAAACATAACCCTGTTTCAGGCGCAGTCGGATAAAAAGAGACCTATTTTCTTAATATAAGGCAAGTCCTTAGAAAACCTTGACTTAGTAAGTATTTAATTCGAAACCAAAAATGCGCAGCGAAGAACCGTCTTAATCATTATTGGGTAGCAGTGGAACGGTCAGACTGATATGTACCTACTGCACCAAGCCTTGGAAAATAATCGTATATCTACTGTACTGTTATTTATTAATAACCCTTGCCGTGAGGAAAAAGACAGACAGGGATAATAATAATACGGTAGGCATATTTTTAGTGGTTTTCCTGCTATTTATCATAGAACATAATTATATTATAATTATTTATAAATATAACTACAGGCAACATTTATTTATTGATTACCTTTTACCAGCTTCACCCGCGTGGCGGTCAAAAATTATCCCGCGGGAACGTAATACCGGGATAAAAAATATCCTACGTATTAATCCAGGGTATAAGCTACGTGTTAGCCAAATTTCATTCAAATTAGTTTAGCCGTTTTAGCGTGATTGAGTAACAAACATCCAAACATCTTCACAAACTTTCACATTATATAATATTACTAGCATTTGCCCGCGTCTCCGCCCGCGTGTATGTCGGTTATCGCGTAAAAAAGTAAGTTTTCGCGGTTTAGGCGTGAAAGCGTAACATACAGACAGTTACTTTCGCATTTATAATATAAGGGTATGTCCAGACCTGGCGAATGTGCCGCTCGCAAGCCACTTGCGAACTGCGCGCGTGCATTTCATGTTCGTACGCAACCCCTGCGCCGTCCGTGCGCCGCTGGCGCGCAGGCTACGCGCCGTACTCGAGGGGCGCAGGACGGCAGGAGGTGCGCGCGTGCCGCCCGCGGTTTGCATAGTGGCCGCTTAATTCATGGCCTTTCAACTCTAGTACTACATTCTGTCTTATTTTATAAAACGGAACCAGTCACCAACGTCTTCTGTTTTTCCTTTTAGTTTTTTTTTTTTCAGTAATAAAATAGCCGATGCTGCAGCAATGATGCTAACGACAGTCGTATGGTCCGACATCTTCGGAAGCAAATTCACAAATGAGGCTCATATTTAGTTTAAACGCGAATGAAGCTATGTGCACACGAGCTGCGCGCCCTCTGCACGCGCGCCCCACTCGAGCCTTGCCGGAGTTGCACTAGAGCGGCGCACCAAACGTAGGATGTAACCGCACGCGAGCAACTCGCGCGCAGTTCGCGAGCGGCGCATTCTTCAGGTCTGGACACACCCTTAGAAGGGATAATATAATAATATTTTTTAAATACCTAGTAATAAGGATGGTTAAAAGGACCTCTATGTCCAACAATATAACCTTCGGTTTCTGAAAGCGACATCAACTGATCTCATCATCGTTCTCCTACCCTCATCGCAACTTATTAGTGGTCGGCGCAACGTGTCTCTTTCTTCCACACTTCTCTATTAGTCGTCATCTCCGTAGTCACACTCTTTCTAACCATATCATCATTCACAGTCAGGTTGTATGTTGATTATAAAACTTTTATAAAAAAATAAAAAAATACTACGGAAGTCGGTGACTTTGGATATTATGTATTTTCATTTTTTGACACCGTCTTCCGAAAATTAAAGGTATAGTCGGGTCTTTATATGTATGACAGTGCATCCATCTTCGAACCCAGGTACACAATGAAGACCTTAAAACTAATTTATTGAATAGTCTATGGACAGAATACCGTCCTTACTTATCATATTATTTATCATACAATCGTCACTCTGGTCTTCCTCCGATTGTTTTACAAAAGGATCGTTTCATCATTGTTTATTTTTATACTACAGTTTTCCCTCGGACTTGCTTGAGGTTTCCAGGTTGAGCAGTGGAGGCCCAGTGGTAACGGCAAGTTATAGGCCATATGTTCAAAACCAATTAGGCGCTTTACTTAAGTTATTTCATCACCACTGCTCTTAAAAGAGCTGGAGATCGATCTATTTTGCACCAACGCACACAGTATTAGAAAGATTCTGAATAAGGAATATTTTGGGGATAGTCATAAAAAATTAGGAATTTAAACTATAATTTTTTGTGGTTATTCATATTTGATTTAACTAATTTGATGTTCGACTAATTAATTAATTAAGACTTATTATTTTATTTTTATTTTGTTTTCTTTTGATTTGTAAATCGCTGTAACTAACATAGTCAACGTAGTACTTGTAACTAGATGTATACAGGTTGAAATTGAAAACATGCGACAAACCGAAATGGGAGATTGTACTCATCATTATGAACAACTTTTACTAAGGGACCAAAGATGCAATCGCGAAAAAAAAAACATCTGTTCCCTACATTTATGTTCGCATGACTCGTCAAAATGTAGGGAACAGCTGTTTTTTTTTTGCGATTGCATCATTGGTCCCTTAGTAAAAGTTGTTCATAATGATGAGTACAGTCTCCCATTACGGTTTGTCGCATGTTTTCAATTTCACCCTGTATATGTGGAAGCTTGTAATTTAGCAAATTTTCTTGCCTACAAATGATTTTTAGTTTGTTATTAGTCTGTTCTATAAAAAAAAAAAAAAAACTGTGAGTACCTACTTAGGTACATTGTTTATTAAGCAATTTTTTTAGGCGATTGTAATGTTGAATATATAATTTTTAACACGTCTGTAAGCTTTCTGTAATAATAATAAAATAAAAAAACTGCACTTTAAACTGGAACCAAAAATTCAATGACATGTGACATACATCACCAATCCGCCCTGGGCCTGCGTGGTGGATTACGGCCCACTCCCTCTCGACGAAACCTGTGTCCCAGCAGTGGTAACTTTATGACTCCAGGTAGAATGGTCAGCTCACGTTGACCAGCACCAGAATTGCATAAAACACTTTTAATCAGGATCCGAAAGATCTTGATAATCCATAGGACATGCCAGTTTCCTCACGATGTTTTCCTTCACCGTTTTCATAGCAGTGGTGATGAAATAATTTACACACAGTAAAGTGCGTAATTGGGTTCGAACCAAGACTTACAAGTCGCAGCCATTACCACGGGGCCACCACCGTTCTCAAAAAGAGAAAATGGCTATGCGGTGGTAAAAATTACCTGTCAGCGAGGTGGCAGCGGGGTTAACTGTTCAGAAGGCCATGTCTCGTAATTAAAAACGTTCAAAATCTAGTCGCAGTCTCAACTCAGCGACAAGCAAATGTCAAAAATGTATGAAAAATCGAGGCATTTTTGACAGATTGACACTGAGATCAGACTGTGAACGTTCTTAAAATTACGAGAATTGCCTCTCTGGGTTACGGCGGGTTCGCATTAAAGTATCGCTACTCGTGAAGGCTATTTGAATACAGACCATCTGGGCTTTAATTCGCTGTCACTACTCACTTGGCAAGTACTGCAACCGAGTTTCAATTATAATATCTTTACCACCCACAGTGGCACGATCCTTATATTTGATAACTATGTCTCAAATTCAGTCCATTCAAAGCCAGTATCATATTTTGTTAAAAGCTGTTTATATAATTTACTAAAATTGTTATAATTGCTTTTAAATAACTTGCGCTGTTTCAAAACAGTCCTAATGGATAATGTTCTAGACTTCTAGTATTATTAAAATTACTTGAATATTGAAACTGTGAGTAGCTCGTGGCTAACTTATAATAGCCGCATCGGGTCTATCGATAAGGTTTTTTTTTTTTTTTGGATGGGAAATCATCAAATAACTTCTCCCGCTCTGGGTGGAGCGGGAGGGCGTGTCAGACTTTTACTGACTAAAACCCACCCGTGTTCCCTCAGTTGCCTGTGTGCCAGGGCCGCGGTATCTCTTTCGAACAACCCGCACCCCTGGCAGGCATCGGTCCTTGCGGACCCCACCTATTGGTGCTGACATCTCTTTGAGGCGCGCGTGGAACACAACGCGCCGTCGACCCGGGCTTGGTCCTTACCGGACAGCGAGCTACCCATAACTCGCCGTCCGCAAGCCCGCGCCTACGGTGGCCGGGAATCAGCCTGGGATTCCCGACGCCCAGGGCTTCTCCCGCGGCGACTACGGCCGTGAGGGCGCATATACTGCCTCTCCCTCACGTGTGCCGCCTCCCTTTTCGCGAGCATTACTGCTTCGCAGAAGGAGGAGACGGCTAACCATTCACTCTCGCTTCGTACCATGGCCTGCACCAGGGCCGGACGCGAGAGATCGCCGCCGCCGATCGCCTCCACGAGGACACAGCGGTGCTCCGCCCAAGCCGGGCAGACCGCCACCGTATGCTCCACCGTGTCCTCAGGGCGATCTTCGCAATGGAAGCACCCGGGCGTTTCCTCCCGGTCTATCGATAAGGTTAAGTTACACTTGCCGCAGTCGGTTCGTAGACGGGTTACCATATTTACATACCCCTTCGTACCTCGGAAAGCAGTCATTCGTGGAAATTCGTATCGATTGTATTGTATCGTATTACCCAGTTACTGGGTTGTGGGGATCAGATAGGCAGAAGTCTTCAAACTATGCCAATGATGACGAAGCAAGTTTGATAATGACAGTATAGCTCAAAAGGAAGCTACTTACATCTAGTCATCATCATACGTATCGATGTGTAATATTTTATCACCTATGACACAGTCACCGACAAGTCTTTAATGGATATAAGGCACAATGCGTAAATCACGTTCGATGAATAATTTTACTATAACGATAAAATTGTGAGTCAGCGAAGGTATTAATTCAAAATCCGATGATTTAATGTACACAATACTGTCTACTTCAAGTTAAGTTTTGTGAGTCATATCGTTTCAAATCTTTGGGTTTGTGCCCAATTAT
Source organism: Antitype chi (assembly GCA_947359405.1). Lineage (NCBI taxonomy): Eukaryota > Metazoa > Arthropoda > Insecta > Lepidoptera > Noctuidae > Antitype > Antitype chi. The sequence continues at coordinate 8,569,362 of OX375836.1, forward strand.
TGGCAGAAAGATCTCCAATTAGACTTATATCGGATGCAATGCGTGTGTTAAACATAAGTGCATATCCATTCGGGAAAAACAGAAGTGAAGAAATGTCTTTGAAATGTACATTTATGTAAGTAGATCTAAAAGACACTTTTTACACGTCAATATTTTTAAAACTAGATCGCGCCGGCATTTACTAACTGACTGTTCCTTGAGAAGAAATGCCGAAACAAGCGCAGAGGTCATGGTCTCTTTTAAAGTACTAACATTATATTTTGCAATGCATGGCCAAGTCTGGAAGGGCCTTTTGAAGAAAGAGCCATTGCAGGTTTGAACTGACCTGTCTTAACAGACGGCATGAAAATGAATTTTTCTTCCTGGCAAAAGGAATTAACGAAGCACAGGGGATCATTTCTGGAATAACCAACCTACAGCAACTTTGCTGAATAACGCCACAAGAGACGATCTATTGCATTCACTTCAAGTAAATTGAACACAGACATGTACACACACTGTCTTGAGATGCCAAATAATGGATATTACTAGAGTAACCCTAGAATAGCAAGCAGACACTGCTGCCAGACTGGCGTATTACCAAGTTTAAAGATTATTTTTCCTTAACTGTAACGGCAGACCCACATCGGTCAGTCCCAAGGCGGGGTCGACATCGATTCAAAAACGGACTCACATGCATTTTTGGTTTAGTCATACAGACATGAGTCATAATTCGCTTACTATGTATAGTGACGTCCTTTAATAGGCAGATGGCCCCGTGAAGGTCGCAGGTAGTTGATGGGTGCTAGGTGTTTTGCAATACACAAAATAATGTATGTCAATGCCACATCTGGTGCATCAGGGTAGCGGTTGTTAGACGTTCCTATGCTTGGATATGAGCCTCAGGTTGGTGATGGTTGTTGGTGAACTAAGAGAGGAGGATACACCTTTAGCAGAGAAGTATAGCAAAGTTACTGTCGTATTGGAGGGCAAAAGCCTCAAGTTATAGAGAGAAAAAATTTAAAGTATATCAACTTTGCCAGGTTTTTCCATGATAAGTCAGTGGTATTTTTAGTCAAGAATCATTTATTAAAATTCCACTGTGAATCATCATTTCTAAACGTCAAATACAGCCCCCAAACCGGCCAACCTTCACCACTCCCTATTGTTTTAGAACTTTTAGATAAGAATATGAAATTAGAAACGAAAGACACTGAAAAAGTCGCTTTGTCCAGCACAGGGGTTATTGCGTAATACACTATCAGTAGGAATCGCTTTCATATTGACAATTCCACAACATTCATTGCGTTGTTTACGTAACTGAGCAGACGAATTATACTAACATATGAAGCAATGGATTATGGATGAACAATAAACTCCAAAATTATTCAGATTCTAATTAAGAGTGTGTTACGCAATTAGGGTGCAGATTCAAAATTCACATCCTCGAATATACGCAAGATATTCAGTTCTTTCTCAATACCACATCAAAGTGGAAGTATATAGCCGTACAGATACATACAAAGTACATGAAAGCATGTATGTAAGCAGTCAAGTGTGGTATACGATGAAGCGTGAATGGTATTACTGTAACAGATATAAAAACTAGTGCGTTAGCGTTTCTGGGATTCGAATTTGTTAATATTTTATGTAGCATATCGAAATATTCAGCTGCTTTTTGCCCAAAGCCCAACAGTCCCAACGATAAGTTTATAGAGAAATGAGCAACAGGGTGTGAAGTTCACTCTTACTCTATCGAAAAGGGAGGATCTTCCGACCAGATGGGTGTTGTGTCTGGTGGGCAACTGACCGACGGTTGATGTCGGGACGTTGTATAAATACCAGTCGCACGGTAAACTCTGATTGCGTGATGCAGGATTTGTGTCTTTGATTTTTAGTTCAACATGTAGCGTTATAGATGCCGCCACAAATTTTATGGCTTTCGATTGTCTAAACACCGTATTTTGTCAATTTATCGATTAATCGTAATGGGTTCTTCATCTATAGGACTGACGAAACGTGCGTGCGCTGTATGTGTATACTCCTCCGCTTAGCCCATCGGGGAATAAAGGCGCCATGTTAAATTAGGTTTGTCGTTGTATTAAGTAATTTTATCGATATTGGATCGCAATTGACTTCATAACGCAGGAATTAAAAATCACAAGACTTGATTTTGAAATGTGAGTAAGTATTTTATATCAAAGTCGATCTGGTTACAAATCAAACAGTTCTTAAAATGCTTACTAATGATTAGATTTGTAAAATTTTAGCGTAAAGTTGGAAGGCCTCCCACAAGGTGGACCGATGACCTTATGAGGGCCGCAGGAGTCCGCTGGATGCGGGAAGCACAGAACCGGTCGAAGTGGCGGAGCTTGGGGGAGGCCTATGTCCAGCAGTGGACGTCTTTCGGCTGAAATGATGATGATGATGATGAACATCATCATCATCTGCCTAGCCTTGTCCCAACTATGTTGGGGTCGGCTTCCAGTCTAACCAGGTGCAGTTGAATACCAGTATTTTACATGGAGCGACTGCCTATTCTACCACACAACCCAGTTACTAGGTAATACGATATCCCTTGGTAAGACTGGTGTTTTTTTTTTCTATTACTAAGTTGGCCTGCTCTTGACCTCAATCACGCCTGATGGGAAGCGATTCATGAGGTATAAGAGGGATTGAGCGTGGTTGTCACTTTCGGGATTCTGACGACACGTAACGACTGTCAAAGATCCACGAATGACAGCAGGAAGTGCTTTTCGAGGCACGGAGGGGTCTTGGTATGTAAAGATGGTCCACGGACCAACTGCGGAGAGCGTAACTTACCCTGATCTAACGACCCATGCGGTTCTTATAACTTAGCAATAAGCTCCTTATTAGAGCACCGACGGTTTCCTTTAAAAGGCAAGAATGTATTTACCTATATCAAATTGAAAAAGAATAATTTAAAATGTGAACAGTCGTCAAGCTGCATCGCCATTCAGTTTTCTAAAACACTGAAATCTAGACAGACTGAAAAGTTAATTATTTACGACAATTACTCCTTTTTTTATTACATTTAAATCATTGAAGACAACTATGTTCAAAAATAAAGAGAAGCTATACAGACTAATAAAAATAAATATACCTTATTGACTACCATCTAAAAAAAACGGGTGTGCTCCTCCGCATACTCCTTGGGGGAGTTATTGCGTGATGTTACATTGAATTGGTCGTGGTAAGTAATTTTTAACCGAGTTCAAAAAGGTTCTCAATGCGTAGGTATGTTTTTTTTTTATATGTATGTTCCTTGATATATATATTTTATTGTATGAAGCGTCTGCCTATCTGACCTCTACAACACAGTTACTAGGTAATACGATACCCCTTGGTAAGACTGGTTGTCAGACTTTCAGGCCACTGATGACCGGAAACGACTATCAAAGATCCATGAATAACAGACGGAAAAAACGGCTTAGCGTGCTTTCCAAGGCACGGAAGGGTATCGGTATGTTAAGATGGTCACCCATCCACGGACCGACCGCGGCAAGCGTAGCCTAATCTATCGCCCCGTGGGGTCGTGTGGTAAATAGCAATAAAAGTATGATAGACTTATAAAAATTAATTAATATACCTAAATAACTACCAACTACACAAAGTAAGGGCTACTTTAATTTAAGCTAAGCTAAGTAAAGCTTTCGCTACGAGTAATCATACCTTTATTCATATTTTACCCGTGTCAGCCTGAACTATTAATAGTCTGACCTTTTAAAATATTGCGTGGGTGTTTAGGGCGAGCAAGGTAACTAAATTTGTTATGAAAGTATTCACGTTACAAGGAATTTTGTAAAGAGCTATTTTTGTTAGAGGTGAGAGTTCCCCAGGGAGCAGTGTTTGGTCCTACACTCTAATTAAGAAATATACTATCAATCAGAATCTGAATTTGAAACATTTTGAAGGATATTGCTAATTCATAGCTTTATAATATGTTCGAAAAAAATGAGTTTGGAAATGGTCTCATTTGATTGTATGCGATGGTATTTTGTCGATAATGAATAAAAAAAAAAAAACAACCGACTTCCAAAAAAACACTACAAAGTAAAAAATAACTTTAATTTCGGAAGTCGGTGTCTTTGGAGCTGTATTTGAATTTTTTGTCACCGCCTTCCGAAATTAAAGTTATTTTTTACTTTGTAGTGTTTTTTTGGAAGTCGGTTGTTTTTTTTTTTGGAAAAAGTTTTTATTTTTCACTTTTTAGTGGTTCACATGTGCTTACACCTTCACAGCATACTGGCGTGATGTTATGTTATGAACTGGTGTAAGCAATAGACAGAGATGAGATTTCAGCAATCCCAGTCCATTTGCTATCATTTATTGAGGAGTTCCGTTGCATATCTCCGAAGTTCTTCATCAGATCTTCACCAAATTGAAATGGAACCACTCTGAGAAAGTACTCTTCCAAAAAATACCTAAATCGCTTTGTGTGCCTATAAAATTTGAAGAGTTCTCTCCATTTCTCCAGGATCCCATCATCAGATCCTGACTTGATGATCATGGGACCACCTGGGAAGTATACCCTTTCAAACAAAAAAAACAAAATTCAAATCGGTCCAGCCATCTTCGAGTAATCGGGGAACATACATAAAAAAAAATAAAAAAATAAAAAAAAAAAAGGTTCCGACGAATTGATAACCTCCTCCTTTTTGAAGTCGGTTAATAAAATGAAACTTTTAACGGGTTGGTAATTTTTTACACGTTTCGCACAAATATTTCAGGGATTTCGTTTGTCTAACCAATAAGTTTAATTCTTTTCAATAACTTCTATAGTAATAAATAAATACGACATCAACAATAGTTTAAATTGTGTCTTCAAATAATTTGACAAAGCCGTGATTTCGCGCTAAGTAAAAAGGGGAATACGCTATCAGCTATAGTTTAAAGAGTCATCCCTTATAAATCCCAATTTACTTTGGGTCGGCCCAGTAAATCCGATTCCCCTATTTATCTCTATCAGCCGTCCTGTCGGAGTTTTCTTTTTTCTTTGCGATATCACCTTTCAGTTTAGACTATAGTGTCTTTGACAGCAAATAATGACATCCACCAACTTGGACCCGCGTGGTTTATATGAAACACTGCTGGGATACAGGTCTCCTCTCACACAGCGGAGACCTGTATTCTAACAGTTGGAACATTATAAGCGAATTATGTATGTACAATATCAGCTAATGGTAGACTGTACAAGGGTAATTATAGTTTTAAGATCGTACGTTGAAACCTACAAATATCTGGCAAATAAATGAATTTGAATATATAAAAGAAAAGAATTTCATCAGCCTTGGGGTCAAAACAATGCATATTTATGCGATAGCAGCAATCGCGGTTTGTTTGCTGTAATTTTTCAAAGAGTTCCGTTGTCTGTCTCCGAAACGCATCATCAGATCTATATGAGATTTAAATGGGACCATTTCGGAATAAAACCCTGTCGAACAAAATAGAAGAATTTTGCAAATCCGTCTATATTTGACGGAGTTTTATGCCCGAACATACATAAAAACAAAAAAAAAACATGTCGAATTGATAACCTCCTTCTTTTTGAAGTCGGTTAAAATGTAGACAAGTTAAAACAGAAGGGGACGCCCTAGGACGACATACAGTGACCTTGCTGGTAATGTTCTTCAGAAAGGCGCGTAGTACTCGTAACCGGTGCTGGTTTGAACGTAAACAAAGTATCCTTGTAACTATTATAGAGATGGGCCGACTATGACTTTGGCCGACTAGCCGACTAGTCGGCCAAGCCGATCATTGCGTTCGGTTGAGCTCGTAGGTGCCGGTTCGCGACGCCCGGCGAACAGGCGGAATCGTCAGGACATGTTTTATTTGCTTCGCATTTATTCTATCATTGTTTAAGTGCGAGCCGGCGTTTCTTCCTATCCTATTCTAGATTGCACTGAAAGTAAAATTTAAAACTGATTCTATAAAAAAAAAAGTCACAGTAAAGATTTTAATTTCATTTCAATTACCGTCTTTTAAATTTTTAAGCATATTAATACGAGTAAAAAATGGGCCTACTAGTCGGCGGTGTTAACCGACTAGTCGCCGACTAATCGCCGACTGAAAATATGGCCGACTAGTCGGTACATCACTAAACTATTGTAAAGATGGTAGCAGGTGGCATTCCGTAGTTTCTGCCTAGCCCCATGGGAAGATGGCGTGAGTTGATATATGGCATATATGACGATAGAAAACATGAGTCAACTTTACACGTTTTATTATACCGAAAGTGAAAAATAACTCAAATATCTCGCAAGGCCGTGACTTGTACAAGTGACAATGATAAAGTAATCTTAATATACTTATGTACTTTCGGAAACTTTACATTCTTAGGTACAAGTTATTATCTTAAAGCGAAAGTGGTTTTATCTGTCTGGAAAAAGAAAACCAGTTTTTCAGTTCTGTTAAACTACACATCCGATTGTTGCTTTTCGTTTACATTTATTTCTGTTTTGCCCAATGCCCCATGCTATGCCTTATTATTTTCTGCCTAACTGCCTCGTTGGTGTAGTGGTTACAAGCGCTTCTGCTGAGCATAAGATCCTGGATACGATTCCCAGGTTGAGCTGTTATTGTGGTTTTATATCTGGAATTACTCAGTAGCAGTTGAGAGTCTGGATTTGTTCGCGATTGACGGCAATAAGCTCGCCTCGTATTAAATGGGACTTAAACATAATTGGCGAAATGTGGGTGGCTATACAGGAAAAAACATTTACCAGGGGGCCGATTCTACTAATTTGCAACGTTACACGTTAAATTGTGTTTCCACAACAGTTCGATTTCGATCGCCGTTCGATAGTTACATAAAAAGTCATTCTACTATTTTATAAGCAAAATGGAAACTAAACTTAAAACGAATTGCAACTGAACTGTAGCGGGAACACAGCGGGTAACCCGCGTTACCAACATGCCAAAATAATATGTTTTATTTATACCACAAAGAAAAAAGTTGAATCTAAAAATGTTACTAAACACGAATATGTGGCACTAAAAGTATTTTCTATAATTAAAAGACATAATGATCATAATTTTATCATTAACTTTGTCCTATAGTAAACGTCACGCTCATGTTCGATTTTGTTAGTAGAATAGGTTTTGACATTGTTTCAATCGATCGTTGGAGTAACTAAAACGTAACCGCAGCTGTGTCGCAGCTAGACCGTTGTTCATTTTAGTAGAATGCGAAAACGCTTAAAAGTGGTGATTCGGTTGCGGTTCTATTGCGTTTTTTTAACAAATTTGTTAGTAGAATCGGCCCCCAGTGCGCGAACTGTAACCATTAATTCTGCATCTGCACCTATAGCGTAGACAATTTTCGTATGTTATTTATCGTGTAAGTACACCTCCGCCTAAACCTCAGGGATCACAGCGTGATGTGACATTTATGTTATGTTACTTAGGCCACCATTAGTTCTAAACCTATTTAAAATATCATCTTGTCTCTGTCATCGTCAAACAATTGACAGAAACAGAACGATGTTTTAATAAGTTCAGCGGTAAACGTTCGGCAGAGTTACATCCAAGCCTAAAGTAAGAGGTTAATACGTTTATCGGGAAACACACGCCGATAAAAGGGTCGTAAGAACACAAGTAAATACTATTAATATCTACAACAAACAGAGCTACTACAGTCTGTCACTCGATACTCGCACTCGATACCGCCACCTACGCGTCGCCGCAAAACCTTGGCGCTACCTTATTGTACAGAGCAGTGAATTTGGCGAACGAGAGGAGATTTTGCAACTTCTGGTGTAAGAGAAAGTGTTCCTTTGAAATCTCAAGACAATCTGCCTTTTGACAACTATGTTAGGGTCGGTTCCAGTAATAACGGGTAATACGATACCCCTTGGTAAGACTGACTGGTGGTCAGACTTTCGGGCTTCTGACGACCCGTAACGACTGTCAAAGATCCATGAATGACAGCTGAGACCCGTGCTTTCCGAGGCACGGAAGGGTCTTGGAATGTGAAGATGGTCACCGATTCACGGAGCCACCGTGGGAAGTGTAGCTTAACCTGGTCGATCTGCCCGAGCGGCAGTTATTACTTAGCCACGAGCGCCTCTTCTTCTTCTTCTCGGACCAAATTGTCACAAGGAATTCAACTACTATCACACAAATTGTCAGCATGCAAGAGATGTTAAAAGTAAATAATAAGAGTGTCCATGGAGTTTCTTGCCCGTTTTTCTCCATACGTACCAGCCACGCTTTGGAATGGGGAACTAGCTTCATCTTTACGACTCCTTGACAATTAAAAAATTGCTGTAATTGGTTTATCTTTATATATAAAAATCTTTATATATAAAAATGAATCCCTATTTCCCTTGGTCACGGCATCACACGTGAACGGCGGGACCAATTTTGCTAATTCTTTTTTTGTTGTGTTTGGTATTGTAAAGAGAAGGTTCTTATGAAAGAAACAAATAAAAAAAGATTCATAGTTAAGACAGGACAACGTCTGGCGGGTCAGCTAGTTTGAAATAAATGCTTTGAGTTTTGTTATCTTTTTTATGAAACTTCTATAGTGTCTCGATCAATGTTCGTCAACCTATTAAAGCCTGAAGGCTCTATGTCAAAATCTCAGTGTGTTTTTCAAAAGAAAACATGCTCATTTATGACTTATTTAAATAACAATTATATCTAATTATAATCATAGTTTCTGTACAAATAAAATGAAATGCTTTAACAATAATTAGAATAGCACGATAAGCGAATGAAATGAAGGTAGCGCGGTAACTAACGTCACTGTACCGGATTTTCAAGGACTTTTGTCTACTCTCATTTCAATTCGCCTCGCCTTTAGCCTTTTCCTTTCAGGAAAACCTTCAAGAGGTCACTATCAATTGCCTTGCCTTTTCACAACTTTGTTAAGGTCGGCTTCCCGGTTAACAAAATGCAGCTGAAAGCCTGAATTTTACATGGAGCGACTGCAATGTCTGACCTCCACAACCCAATGCGTAACAAGATAGCTCTTGGTAAGATTGGCAACGTTTAAGGCCCTGGTAACTTTAAATATTGTCGTTATGAGCGATAATAGTTCTTATTGCAATCCGATACGGGTTAAAATCTGTTGTAATAAATTCGAATAATAAATGAGCAAGCATTATCGTAAAAATGCAAATAAAATCGTATAAAATTAGATATTAACTATTTAATAATAAATAATCCATCACTGGATGCAGTTTGGCATTTGGAATTTTATGGTATATTTTTAATTATAATTATAATTGTTATTGAAGGGATAAACCTTTGATGATTTTTTTGATGCATTAAAGCATGTTTAATTATGTTTTGAGTTTCATCACTCTATGCAAAAAAGACTTGAAAATATCATATATTTTTTTGCTTTCAAAATTATTTACGGTAAGAGATACACTGGTTTAAAAAAAACACCTTTTTGAGTACTACAGCTTTATAATGTTCCTACGCTACTCGAACTCTAGCTCAGTGGATGTTACATGTCTTTAAATTTTAGTCAAACAAAAATGGTTGGTTTTCAAATCTGTGCATTTTTTTTTCATCTACAAACACAGAGTGATGCATTGAATAAGAATTTCTCGTTTCTTATCAATGTTACGGTCAAAGTCCTTGTAAGTGTCCACCGCGTTAAGTAGCTAGTTTATTTTGTTTTACATTACTTTAGTTATCTTGTGCTAACATTACTTTAAACTTTAGTAGCGTATAAAGAAGGATGCCAAGTTGGTTTTCTTGAGAAATTTGGGTGACAACAAGTTGGCGGGTCACCCGATGATAAGAGTGGTCAACGCTGCATAAGGATATATGTACTTAATACTAGATGCAGCATCATGCAGATGCAGTTTCGCCTAAGTTACGGACGTTTCCTACGCCGTATCACGTTCGGACATAGGATTACTTCGGGGCCTAAACTAAGAATGAATGACAACACGATTTGATAGTAATCCAAACTCCCGATGTGTTTTTGCCCGTCCGGGAGTGGGTTGATTCCGAAGAATGGAAACTACTTTCGGACGTGCTCGTATCTTCGTTGACAGACTTAGAGAGTAGACCACCTGGGCCAAGGCTGAAACGTCTTTTGTGCCTGGCAGGCATAACTGCCAACACTGGAAGTCGTAGCCTGACTATGGATACTTAAAAAAATTAAACAAAACATAAGCCCACGCATATTGTATTCCCCTAAGGTTTGGGCAAAGGTATGTATAAGTAGCTGATACACGCACATGTCGCCAGTTATTTTTAAGCCCCATGTAATATAGAGGCAATTTTAAACATGAAACATCACGCACGACAAAACCCCATGAGATAAGCAGAATACCAACATAACGCCGTAAATCCGTATTGATCGCAACATACTCCTTTGTTTTTCCACATTAATGCATCTTTTAGCACGTGCGCCGGTATGTACGCGCACATAACCTTTGTGGGACGTCGGTAATAAGGTCAGTGTCTGTCTAGGTCACAGGGCGTCTCCTGGCGCTAGTATTAATAGAAATATCTAGCAGCTGGAATCGATTTTCTGTTGTCCTTATCGCTTTTACAGACGTCGTAAGAAGTTCTGGGCTGGCATATTTTAGATTGTCATTGACAAGCTCAAAAGTCGCCCTGCCTTAAGAAAAACCGTGTTTTGTTTTAAGGGAATAACACGTAATCAGCAGAATTGATATCATGACATGTACTGTATGCCAAGAGATGAGACGCGGCAAGCCCAGGCAAAATTGTTAGAACTCTATGAAAAGAAAAAGTGGTCTAGAAAATCTGTTAGCCTTTAAATCTGGTAAGAATGATGGGCTGAATCCTTTGACCAATTAATTAGGTCCTTTCACTGAATATAATGTGGATTAATTATAATATGTCAGCCTGTTACCCTTGGCAGCTGCCAAAGTTATCACGAATAGCATAACAAACAGATGGGTGATCGCAGTTTGTTGTTAGGTACTATGCTCCATTTACAATAGCATTAGACAGAAGTTAAAAAAGGTTCTTTTTAATGTACACTTCCTAACAAAATTACTTACATTAAACGTGTTGCAGTTACGATTTATGCCAAAAAAATTAAAGTGTCAATGCTAAAAACTTAAAAGAAGCAGGAGTGAAAAACTTAGCCGATGACGACGAAGTTTTACCAACGTATTGTGGGTCGTCAGTTGTTATTTAAAATAAAGTATTGTAAAAATATATATTTTGTTTCCTTAAAATCTTAATTAGATTAAAATCATCATGTGATTGTTTGTTTCATTCATTCGTTTTGTTGTAGGAAGATGTTATTGTAAATAGAACATTATTTAAAATAAACGTTACTTTTACTTCGTTTATCTCAGTATTTAGTACTGTCTTAAATCTACCTATAAAAGTTAGAACTTAACTTTGAAATAACATGTTTTGCACTCCTGCTTCTACGAGCCTCTTTTTTCTAAAGCTATAATAAATGGGGTATAATAGTAGACTACACATCTTCTAACATTCCAAATCCAAGAACGTAAATAATTTCGCTTGCAGTCCAACGAATTTATTCATGGCGAAAATCATTTTTATTTCGTTTATCCACTACTTAAAATTCCTAAGCAGCTGCATCATTCACTCCAAACATATGGTATCGTATCTGAGCTTGGCTGTGCCGAAGTAAAAATGTAAAAAAACCTACAACGGGTGTCACACGCATATTTGTAACATGACGTCATCAACTATTTCTGGCTGAGTGTCTGATGCATTTTGTTTTGTTAATAACGTTATTTAAAAAAAAAAAAAATATATATTGATAAATCACGCAAAAGTATAAATATAGTGTATGTGAGTGTCCCATCGCAGGGCAATCGCCGTTTTTATTACTTTACAGAGAAGGAAGGGCATCGAAAATCATTGGAACCTTAGAATTTTTCGGGGTGCGTTTATGTAGCTCTACGCCGCGCCGCGCCGTGTGGACTACGATAATGACTGGTTAATATTTTTATAACGGCGCGCGGCGTAGATACGAGAGAATACCTCAATAACTTTCAACAATATTGGTAAAGAAAAACCAGTAGAAATGTGGCTTCTGAGATTGGATCCCCAAATGATGCTAGATCAAAGAGATCGAGATCAAAGATACCCAAGTTTGAAATTCAACATCATGTATATAGATGCAGTTGACGCTGGTGCACGCATGTCTAGAAGTAACCTTTTCACTTTAGTCTTTAATACTTCCAGCCTATGGTTAATTATAACATACATAAACTCACATCTTCATCTCATAGGGGTAGCGTTACTAGGCGTCCGGATAAAGCTGGACACAGTACCTAAGGCTTTTTGGTTGCGTCTATGGCCAAATTATATGGTGTCCGGCTTGTCCGGGTTTTGTTAGGCTTTTTTTTTACATTTGTTGTTGGTTTCCGCTCCGCCCGCCTAACCTTGTATCGCTAGCGCAAGCGAGCGGAGTAGCACTATCCATAATAAACAAGACTGATTCAGGAAATTTTGTTATTGCTAGGGCCACTCTAACGGTCAACGTCAATGCCCATCATCGCGATAAGCAGCGCGGTCAGCATCAAGAACTTTACCAATCTGGTCACTAAATGACTTTCTCGGCGTTTCGTATCGGGAAGCACAGATTACTTACTAGAGTAATCCTAAAATAGTACCGAATCGTATAGTGTGCGGGTGGATGTCTGACGATTTGATAATAAGCTATCCCTATTATCAACAAATTGGAAAAACCTTTCATATATTTTTAGATAAGGATACTTTTACGGTTCTGAAGCCTGAAATATACTCTATATAATGTATTACAGGAAAATTACGTGTATTTCCTTACATATCGGTAACGTAACCAAACCCAATATAGAGGTACATTTATGAGGAGTGTTTATCCTTGTATATTTTTTTTAAGGGTTTGCTATATTTAAATGGTGGATGGCACAGGATAAATCGTTGTGGGGATGCTAGATGGGAGGTCTATGTCCAGCAGTGGACGTATTTCGGCTGAATGATACGTAGGTAACGCTATGCGAAGTCTGTAAATTACTGTTTTCCCATGAATAAGCATGGCACCAAAACCTTAGTTAAAAACGGCTAAGTAGTTTCTAGTTCGTAAAAAGAAACAAGTTTTTAGTAAATATGGTTTTTCGTCAATATGACCCTTACTATTTATTCTTCAGAAGGGTTTAGCATTCTGTACAAGATTTTTGAACTATAGTATCTAATTGTTATCGTGGAGAAAGAAACGTGTATCCTAACGTATTTTTTGATTTATTTTTATTAAATCTATGTTGAGAGAGATGCACTCTTTTAGTTCCAGAGAGAGAGAACTATATCTGGGGGCTGGGCCGGACTGCCAGATGTAACGTAAAAAGACATTTATTTTCTAAAGCAGTTATCTCAGCAGGTAGGCTGAGTACCTACCTAATTAGTACCTATTCTTTTGTCCACATTCTTATCACTAAAAAGTTTAACGGCAATCATAATAAAAATCCCATTTAGAAATCTCAAAGATGACACTGGCATAAATGATCGAAACCATTAGTTAGCTCTGCGTTTTGATAAAAAAAAAAACAATAAACTATCCAATAAGATTCCAGTTTGATGACGGCATCTGTTTTCTCATTGGTTGAGCGAGCCAGGTGCATTTTATTAAAGAGGTTTACACACTTTTTGGCGGCCGGCGACCATCGTATTTTTTTTAAACGTTCCAAATTTAATTTTGATAAATAAGGATTGGATTTCAAATTTAAATGGATTAGAATTTAGAATGGCCGGAGATCGAGTTAAGTGCTGCGAAGTCCAGCAGTGAACTACTAGGTATAAGATTTTTTTAATGACAAGTATCGATTTACCGATAAGGATTTTGTAGGCTAAAGTGTTTTGCTCCAAATATATTTTGCAGGGTGATTTTTTATCGGTTTGGAATGAAAAATTAAACAAATTATGATCAACATAACGAGATTAAATAATTTAAGGAATGTTTTAAAATATCGAATTACCTACCTCAATTTTCATTGTTTCATTTGTGTAAAATTTAAATATCAAAAGTTTCAAATAATGATTAATATCCACCATTGTATCATATTAATATTGAGAATAAATCACATCATATATTATTTTGAGACATAAATAGACCTTTATTTGGATTTTCTTTGAAAATAAATTAAGATTCCGTGCAGCAGCATCTACCTATATCAGCCAAATTTTCGAAAGCAGGTACCTATGGTGATCAGAAAATTTAATATTATAAACTGGTTAGGTACCTACCTTCATTTTTTATTTTAAATCTACCCTCAATAAAACATTACAACAAATGTACCAACCTGCTTATTTTACCTGTATGTAACTGCCAAAAAATATTTTCCCCGTTTCGTTTTATTTTATTCCATTCCAAATAAAATAAAACACTAATAAAATGTATTTATGAATCGTGTTGGTACATTACAATATGCTTATTGTTTAAAGTTTAACAAGGCACATTAACTGATATAACCCGATTCGCTATGCAGTAAAAATAAAGTTTATAAAACAAAAGCAACCGAGAAAACCTGTTTGCAAAAATCTCACGATTTCGCGCTGCCGCCCGGTGCGTCGCGCGTCGGCTGATTTTTTTTTTATTTCTTTTTATACACACATATTGCTAGATAATGCACTTGGAAAACACAAAAGATGCTGACATTTTTATTAATTTTTAAACACTCACCTGTAATTTAAACTGGCACGAATCTAATCCGTATTTTAATTCAACAATTCGCTAAAAATGCAATTCACCAGCGCACACTCGTGACCCTAGCGGACATTAGCACTGACGGAGGTGCCAACGTGACAGATGACGGTAGACGGCGTTTTTGTTATTATGTTGGTTGTCTGGCGAGGCTTGTAGACGTGAAGGCTGTATTTCTGAAAAACCTATTTCATTGTAAGTAGTTTATAAGAAATTCGATGAAAACACATACATCATACATTTTAATACATTTTATGTGGGGTCGTTTTATCATGACAATGAGGAAGTCTAAAAACTTATGAAAATAAAATTCTGTATGAAATTATTGAACGCTACTCAAAGTTCAATGACCTCTTGAAATGAACGTAGCCATTATCTGCCAGCGTTCCAGACCTGCTAAAACGATATTTTTAACATTCGATTATGCCAGCAGACCAATGCCAGTTCCACAATATTTAATCGAATGAGATGAATGTGTCTTTATTCCAAGAAGAGTAATTATTAAACAGAATCAGTACGAAATTAGGAATGGCATTCATTTTTAACCGACTTCAAAAAGGAGGAGGTTCTCAATTCTTCGGAACCTTTTTTTTATTTACTTTTTTTAAGTATGTTCCCCGATTACTCGAATATGACTGGACCGATTTGGTTTTTTTGTTTGTTTGATAGGGTATACTTCCCAGGTGGTCCCAAGATCATCAAGTCAGGATCTGATGATGAGATCCTGGAGAAATAGAGAGAACTCTTCAAATTTTAAAGGTACACTTGAAGCGATTTGGGTATTTTTTGGAAGAGTACTTTCTCGGAGTGGTCCCATTTCAATTTGGTGAAGATCTGATGAAGAACTTCGGAACAACAATAAATGCTGGCAAATGGACTGGGATTGCTGAAATCAGATGTCTGTCTATTGTTTACACCAGTTCATAACATAACATCACGCCGGTACGCTGTGAAGGGGTAAGCACATGTGAACCACTAAAAAGTGAAAAATAAAAACATTTTCCAAAAAAAAACAACCGACTTCCAAAAAAACACTACAAAGTGAAAAATTACTTTAATTTCGGAAGGCGGTGACAAAAAATTTAAATACAGCTACAAAGACACCGACTTCCAAAATTAAAGTTATTTTTCACTTTGTAGTGTTTTTTTGGAAGTCGGTTGTTTTTTTTGACAGTTCAACAACATTCATTGCGTTATTTACGATGTTAAGTAGGCACATTTTTCAAGCTTAGAAACAATGGATTATTAAAAAATCCTTCAAAATGATTCAGATTCTGATTGACAGTATGATATGCAATTAGGGTACTGGACAATTAACTATTTTCTATTTCTTAATACAATTATTAAGTGAATGATTGCGTAAGAATTTAACCTGACTGAACAGGGTTCGTTTACATTTCAACCGCTAGCAGTATTTATATACAGGCACATCAAGCTTTTCCAAACTATAAAATTTTCCCAAGTAAACATGAACCGTTTTTTTTTTTGGGTGGGAAATCATCAAAGAACTTCTCCCGCTCTGGGTGGAGCGGGAGGGCGTGTCAGACTTTTACTGACTAAAACCCACCCGTGTTCCCTCAGTTGCCTGTGTGCCAGGGGCCGCGGTATCTCTTTCGAACAACCCGCACCCCTGGCAGGCATCGGTCCTTGCGGACCCCACATATTGGCGCTGACATCTCTTTGAGGCGCGCGTGGAACACAACGCGCCGTCGACCCGGGCTTGGTCCTTACCGGACAGCGAGCTACCCATTACTCGCCGTCTGCAAGCCCGCGCCTACGGTGGCCGGGAATCAGCCTGGGATTCCCGACGCCCAAGGCTTCTCCCGCGGCGACTACGGCCGTGAGGGCGCATATACTGCCTCTCCCTCACGTGCGCCGCCTCCCTCTTCGCGAGCATTACTGCTTCGCAGAAGGAGGTGACGGCTAACCATTCACTCTCGCTCCGTACCATGGCCTGCACCAGGGCCGGACGCGAGAGAACCGTAAGATTTTGTTATAAAGTTGAAAGACTATCAAAGAAATTTGATAGATTGGGGTAGATTGATATGCAGGCGTCTGTAGTAAATACCACAAATAACAGTAGCGACATCTGATTTGAGCTATTGGCAATGTATAACCAAATTGAGCGTATAATATTTAATTTTAACCTATCGTCGGAAGATTATATTATGTAACAATTTCAGAACTTTAAATTAGGTACTAACTAATTCAGTAGTTATCTAAAGAAGTCACTGCTTGAACCCTTCAGTTTTCTCCATAGACTTAAAAATATAACTTAGTTAACAGCCACAGAGGCGATGCGGATTTTACTAAACAAAAAGGGCTACTGTTATAATAACTCCTTGTTTGAAAAGCGCGGGAAACTTCTAACTTGGCGGACGCGTCCTTTTTGTTAAAAATTGGAAATAATATTAAAATCTTTAATAGGATCAGTAGTTAGTTTTAGTGGTATATTCTCTCTTTCTCTAATTAATTTTATTTCTTATAAGTACATTTTCTTCGGTAGGGTAAGTCTTTTATATTATTTAAGTACCTAGTTGGCGCCAAATGAACGACCCGCCTGACCCGGGGGACTTTGTTCCCCCGGCAGGCAATTACGTTACCATATTTTCTAATGAATCGGGTATGGATACCGATGGGTCGATTTCGGCTCGTAATCTAAAAAGAAACCGTGTTCATATGTGTAAGCAATGTAACAAACGCCGTCGTATTCGTAAACACCACGGTTCCGAGACTTCGGGTTGTGGTTGCACGGAGTCTTCACTAGTTTCTCCATCGGAGCCTAAAAGCTCTGAAAATTTCATTCTTTCAAGCGAAATTGCAGATGTTCCTACTCCATCCGTAATAGCTCCCACTCAAATTGGTAGAAAAACTTATGACAAAACTGACAGCGCGCCTTTTGTTGTACATGTACAAAAAACTGTAATTACTCCTGATGATGGAACGACCCTGCACCCAATTACATTTGGCAAATTCCTTAAACACAACGCTTTCCAAAATATCATTAACGGTAGCGTCAAAAAAATCGGACGCAATAAAATTTCTCTTTCTTTTTCCAACTTCCTGGACGCAAATTCCTTTATTACACATAATAATCTTGAAAAATACAATTATAAAGCTTTTATACCTACTTTTAATGTTACCAGAATGGGTTTAGTGCGTGGTGTTCCTGCGGAATGGTCTCCGGAGGAAGTTATTGAAAATATAACAGTACCAGTTGGTTGCGGTCCAATTTTGAAAGTCAGACGCCTCAATTTTAAAACCATTGTTGATGGTACAGCTACTTGGAAACCATCCCAATCCATAGTTGTTACTTTTGATGGGCAGGTTCTACCCAAAAGAATTTTTATGTGCTATAATGCATTACCTGTAGATTTGTATATTTTCCCTACCGTACAGTGTTTCAATTGCTGTCGGTTTGGTCACACTAAAATTCAATGCCGGTATAAACCTCGTTGCTATAAATGTGGCCAAGGCCACACTGGGGATAGTTGTGAAAGAGAACAAGAAAGTGCATCTTGCTGCCTTTGCTCTGGTTTTCACTATGCCACTAATAAGTCATGCCCAGAATTTTCTAGGCAAAAATTAATTAAAACATACATGGCACAAAGCTCTGTATCTTACGCTGAAGCAGCAAAATTATATCCCCCAGTAACTAAATCGTATGCTGATACACTTTTATCTTCTCCTTCCAAAAACTTTGCAGATACTCCATCTATTTCTTCATCTAATAGAATGCCTGCTTCAAATAGCTATAAAAAGACTGTCTTCCTCAAACCACGCTCCCCTCCTAAATCTGTACAAGGTTATAATAAAGAGGCTCATAATGCCATTATTAAAGATTATAATATTCCCCAACCATCAAATGGTTGTGCTTTTTCGAATAATCATAATAATGATACAAATGACACAAATTTTTCCATAAACGATTTTCTTTCCGCATTACACAATCTTCTCTCTCAGTTCAACATTTCACCGTCCAACGCTGCCCCTTCTTTCAATGTATCTCAATCCATTCATAATGGACAATACATCCAAAATAATCCAGTGGAACTGCCGCAGTCTAATAAACAAAAAGAGTGATGTTATACATCTTTTAAATAAATATGAGCCCTTTGCCTTTGCTTTAGCAGAGACTTGGCTCAAATCTAATCATATTTTTAAAATTAATGGTTATTTAACCATTAGAGAGGATAGATCTGATGGATATGGCGGAGTAGCTATACTCATCAAGAATTCTATCCCTTACTCTATTATTACATTACCTCCTCATAGTGAGGAAATTTCAATTGTAGCTATTAAAGTACATCATACTTGTCTTGTTTCTATTTACATTCCTCATCCTTCTTTTTCTGTTCTTCAAGAGATTAATAATCTCTTTTCTTTTCTTCCAAAGCCTTTCTTAATATTGGGGGACTTTAATTGCCATCACCAATCATGGGGTTGTTCAACTTCTCACTGTTACGGTGACGAATTACTAGATATAATTGACTTACATAACTTATGTATCTTGAATTCAGGAGCCGTCACACGTCGTTCAGATCCCAATCAGAACCTAAGTGCAATTGATCTTTCTATCTGTTCCCCTAACTTAGCCTCCTCATTAACTTGGCATACTCTTACCTCTACTTATGGTAGTGATCACTTTCCAATAGTTATTTCTTATCCGCTTTCCAAACCAATAGCACCAATAAGGAGATCAAACTTAAAATATAAAGTTCCTAATAGAAATGATGATGCCTGGGACAAATTTAGAAACATCGTTGACAGTAAGCTTTGCTCCTTGCCTGCCATTTCGGATGGCAATGAAAATAGTTGTGCTGAAGCTTTAGCACTCTTATTAATAGCAGCAGCAGATGAAGTTTTTCCTGTAAAAAATAACAATATTAGTGCAATTCCCTCGCCACCGTGGTGGGACTCAGAGTGCACAGAAATGATTAAAAAACGTAAAGAGGCTGAATACAATTATAATCTTGATATGTCTGATATTAATTTTGATATTGTTACTAACTTAATTAATGAAACTTACAAACTTTTTAAGAAAAAAAAGTTTGATTCTTGGCGTAACTTTTGCTTAACAATTTCACCGAATACTCACCCTACGATTGTCTGGCGGAATATTCGTAGATTTAGGTCTATTTATAACAATCCTTCTCCTATTCCAGATTCTTTAGCCAGTGAATTTTTAGATAAATATGCTCCGCCTTGGGTTCCTGAGACTATTAACCTTAACCTGTCCCACGTATCCAATAACCAAGACACACATACGACGCTACATCTTCCATTCAATCTCACTGAATTAAAGGGCGTTATTAATAAAACTAAGGATTCTGCACCAGGCATTGATGGTATCCCGTATTCCTTTTTTACTAATGCAAATGATGAATTCCTCAGATATTATCTCGAGCTTATTAATTCTATTTTAAATTCAGGAAACATCCCTGTTGAATGGAAACGTCAAAAGGTGTTGCCATTTCTTAAACCAAGTAAAACTCCATCTGAAGCTTCTTCATACCGTCCCATAGTTTTGTCTTCAATTCTGATGAAATTAGCGGAACACTTAATTAAAAATCGCCTAGAATGGTATGTTGAAAGTAAGGGTCTTTTGGCAGACTCACAATATGGCTTTAGAAAAGGTAAAAGTACAACTGACTGTTTAAGTATTTTAATATCTGATATTCGTTTATCCTTCTCTAATAACCAATCTACCGTTGCAGTTTTCCTTGACATTAATGCAGCTTATGATAACGTTGTATTATCAGTTTTACAAAGTAAATTAGAAGCCTTACAAGTTCCATTGAATTTGTCGAATTTCATTATTAACATCTTGACTGAACGTTCTGTTAGCATGTTAATAGGAGATCATGAGGAATCTCATCTTGTATGGAGAGGTCTCCCACAGGGCTCTGTGCTCAGTCCCCTTCTATACAATATTTACACTTTTGATTTAGACTCGTCCTTATCTAACCATGTTCAGGTTCTTCAATATGCCGACGATTTATTATTATATTCCTCTAGCCAATCGGTTGAGCGAGCTAGCTACGATATCAATTCTGCTTTATCTAATTTGGAGTCATGGTTACAATTAAACGGTTTGGATTTATCCACGTCTAAAAGCGCGGCAGTTTTATTCACCCGGAAGAGAAATATTCCTTCCGTAAATCTCTCTTATAAAGAAGTGCCTATTCCAGTTAAAGATAAATTCAGATATCTAGGTATTATACTTGACTGTAAATTAAGTAGTGTTCCTCATTGTGACTATATTGTTAACAAATGTGAAAATCACCTAAACATGCTTAGATGCCTCTCTGGTGTGTGGTGGGGCGCACATCCCTTTTCTTTGAAACTCATTTACAACGCAATCATCAGAAGCACTCTGGATTATGGAATGTTCGTTCTAGAACCTGGTAGTGTTATGGCTTTTAAAAAGTTGGATCGCATCCAGTCCAAAGCATTACGCATTATTTCTGGTGCCATGAAGTCTAGTCCCATTAATGCGCTCCAAGTTGAATGCGGGGATGCTCCTTTGTACCTTAGAAGACAATTCCTATCTGACAAATATTTGTTCCGAATTCTCCAATTCTCAACTCATCCTCTCATTCCTAAACTGGACTCTTTAGTGTCGCAGATTGAATCTTCTGACTATTGGTCCCAAAAACGAGCTCCCTGTTTAGTTTTAAGTTATAAAAAATTCCTTTCACTTTCTTCTCCAATTCATCGTTCCAATAAGCTTCCCCAGTTTAGCAGTAGTTATGAGAGTTTACATTTCAGGCCGATCATAAAATATAACTGTGTAAGTAAATCAGATCCCAATTGTAATCTAAGTTTTAATAGTTTTCTGGCTGAACACATAGAATACCATCATATATTTACAGATGCTGCCAAGCATTCTCGAATGAGTTGTGTTGGGATAGGTACTTTCCATTCTCAATACAACATCGTTCAAAAAATAAAACTGCCTCCGGAGACTTCTGTTTTTACGGGGGAATGTTTCGGCATTTTAAAAGCCATAGAATATGCTCGTGTTTTAAAGTTAAAAAAAACTATAATTTTTACGGATTCTCAAAGTGCTCTTCTAGCCATCAATAAATCTCCTTTCGAACACAAGACACAGTCACCTATAATATATTTAATAAGAGATTTTGCGTCCAGGTCCATATCTGAGGGTAATACACTACAATATGCGTGGGTTCCAGCCCACGCTGGAATCCATGGCAATGAAGTTGCTGATAAACTTGCCGGTGATGCGGTGCAGTGTGGGGACATAGTTCCATATACAAATTTTAGCTATGACCTCATGTCGTTACCAAAAACTTTTCTACGGGACACATGGAAGGTAGCTTGGGACATCGGAAGCAAATTGAAGGGCCGCTATTTTTCTTATATTCAACCCGACGTTCCGGTTAAACCGTGGTTCGGTAGCGCAAAGTTTAGCAAGTTGGAGACCTCCGTTATTATACGGATGAGACTAGGTCATGTTTGCTCTCCTGCCCATCTTGCCAAACTTCATATAATAAACGATCCCATTTGCTTGTGTGGCACAGATGAAGGCGACTTAGATCACATTTTTTTCTCCTGTCCCTTATATGACCGTTCTTCCTTTCTCAGTAACCTCTTATCTCTCCATATTCCTTTTCCTACCTCAATACTTTCTTTGCTTTGTACAAATAGCTTTCCTGTATATAAATGTATAGTCGCATTCATTACTTTAAATAATATTAAATTGTAATTTTTTGTCATTGTAATTTACTCATTATTTATTATGTTACTCTTGATATAATTATACTGATCCAATCCATTTAGCCGTCCTATTCCAAATCCTGTTAAAATGAATTTATTAATTTTGTTTCCCTACCTTTTAATTTGAATAAAAATAAACTAAACGTGACATTGGCTAAATGCACAAACCGTGCGAAGCCACAAACCAAAAAAAAAAAAAAAAAAACTCCTTGTGGAACATGTATTTTTTTAACCGATTTAGATGCTGTTAAAACGAGGGCCTATGGAGTTCCTTGTCCTTTCTTCCACAATGCGTGTTTTCATATTGGATTTCGTAAAACATATCGTATTACCTAGTAACTGCGTAGTGGAGGTCCAATAGGCAGTCGGACCATGTAAAATACGTTCGACAAAAAGCCAATTCAAACTTAGTTATGAAAAGTCTAGGCCAATGAAGAATCTTACATGAGTGTACTTTCTCTCTTCTTTTCTCAAAGGAATTTATCGAAAAGGGGAAATATAATTAAGTACTGTTTTTGAGTAAGTTGGTAGCAGTGTTAGCAGTGTGGTTGGCACTGTAGGCAGCATTGTCTACCTCGGCCAACAAAAGTCGACAGAATTATAAATGAGCAAATGTGTGTACCCGGCATTATAAAAACAATGCTTTAAATTATGACGAAATATTAAAAGAACTGGAATGCGTTAGCATTTTTGTTTTGATTTTTGAACACAAGCGGTTTATAACCGCCATTTTTCCAGTTGAAGATTTCAAACGAACGCGTCGTGATATTTTAAATTAGTACAGCTACAGTTTTATCTCTTCTGTTTAGCTTTAATAATTTTGTTGAAAGTGAAGTGTGTTAAATAACTTTAGAAAAACAATCACACATTTAGCCAGTGTTTTAGTTTTAGTGTAGTTTTTTTTTAATAACTAAAACGTAAAAAACTGTAGTTTGTAATCTACTAACGTAGCTTCATTCTGTTTTAGTAGATCTAGAGTCCGTAGGATTATTAGTTACTACTAGTTTAATTTTCCTGTAACTATCCCTTATGATGGATACTTTATCTGATCGCTTGATTAAACTGAGGGAAGAACGAATTGCTAGGGAAAAGGCTCGAATTGAGAAGGTAAGCCACTTATTGACCTTGTTATTTCAACATTTGCCCTATTTCAACATTTGCCCTATTTCAACATTTGCCCTATTTCAACATTTGCCCTATTTCTTGTGGAAGTCGCTTCCCCGACCGGTTTGTAGTACTTAGGTCTTATTGCTGAGAATAATATGTAACTTATGTATTCGCCCAGATGTTCGTTGTTCATTTATACCTATTTGTCATAATCAAAATATTCACTTAAAAATAGGTTTACAAACTTACTCTGATTCTTAAGAAATGTAGGTCAGATAGTTTATCTTAATGTCTGAGAGCTCAGACTAAGACATTTTATTCTGTGGATAGCAGTAAAAATAATAAATTAGCCTCCCATCTAATTCTTGTTCAGTCTTATTTGATTTTTAACAGACTTCAAAAAGGAGGAGGTTCTCAATTCGTCGGAACCTTTTTTTTTTAAACTTACATACCAACTCATTTAATTTTCCTAAAGTTAAAATGTTGTAACGCCGTGCTTCACTAATTTCAGCTAAGAGAATTGAATCTCAAAAAATATAGCAAGGAGGATCCATTTAAAAACTCAATGTCTAATCTATCCACAACCAGCAAGTCTGTGAAGTCAGAGGTTAATTTGAAAACGAACTATACCAGAGCTGTTAAAAATAATTTCCATGTCAACGGAACCACTAAGAGACCAATATTGGTACCAACACTCAAACCGCTGAATAAAGAATTGACGAAGCCAAAAACTAGTGCTAATTTAACTAAACCTGATGGAAAAAGCCTTATTTCCAATATTCCCAAAGCTTCTAATGTAACTAAAAAACTCGCTATTAAGCCTGCAAATGCTATTAACACTGACAAAAAACTTTATGCCACAACTACTGACAAGAAAATTCTGAATAATGACAAAAATGTTAAGCATGTCAGTCATTTGCCAAAATCTGAGAGAAAAGTCAACAGCAACACTGCTTCAAATGGTGAGAAAAAACAGAACTTTGCTTTAAGAAAGACTGATACTGTGTCAACTAATTTGAAGTTGCGACAAAGCCTTGCGGTAACTAATAATAAGCCCAAACACAAAGTTGCCAGAAAATCTTTGATCCCACAAAGTGCCTCAAAATCCACATCTCAATGCTCTGTCTTTGAACGCCTATACAAACCAAAACGAGTCCCAACCACACATATGAATGAGGTCGAAAAACTTCACAATGATCCTAATTACTTGAACAAAGTAATTCGCAATTCAGGAATTATTTTGAACAAGCGTCACACTGTTTTTGAAAACAATAAACCAAAAATAACAGTGCCTGTCCGTCGTTCTATTTCTGCAGTACATTTCAAACGCGTTGGCAAACAAGAACTCGGCAATTGCATTCACAAATGGTCTTCTATTGGTGATAAACTGAACAATGTCCACCTCAAACATGTGAATGAGGACGAAAATATCCAAGCAGATAAGGTAGTATCTGCAGTCAAGAGTGAGAGAAAGAAAGTCACGTTCATGACTCCGATGGGTAACTTTAATACACCGAGACCAGAAGAACTGCGAGCAAGATTGAAGTCCTGGCTTCAAAAGCGAGGGAAAGCCTTAGACTCGTACCACCATCTGCAATGTTTCGGTATCCATCATCTGCCGCACAGCATTAAATTTGATAACAAAGTGTTTGATGAAGAGAATAAAGAAAATATTGCCTTAGAATCTGACAGCGATGATGATTCTTACACGGAGAATATGAATGAAGAAGTACAGTCTATGGAGAAGTGGAGAACCGCTAGTTGTGTTAGCGACAGCGTTGATTTTAACGAGTCGCATGACAATGACATTACAATGACTTCTAGCGATGTTGTTGTTAATCTTGATGATGTGGTTGTTGGTGCTTTGAAAGATCTTACCGAATTGCTGAAAGAGGTAAGCATGTAGAGTTTTTTCAGATATTTGGAGAAACAAGTGATCTTAGTTTGTAACTAGAGCATTTTAATTATGTTAAAATATGTAGAACTGACCTGATAATTTTGATAAAAATGGATTTGTAAGTGCAGGTACCTTAAACGTTGTAGGTACTTGAAATGTAAACCTAGTTCTTACTAGGCTGTCATAAATTTTACGACCTGTCTAAATACCCACCATTTTACGCATCTATTCATTTAATGTGTATTTTTCTCACAACTGTGAAAGGGAAAATAGAGAACAACTGTAACAATCATATTGCCATAAACCACTTGCCCAGTGCCCATTGTACTAATAAGTCTTATTTCATTCATAGCTACTCCAAACCTAGTTTAGTTTTATAATATTTTTCTATAACGCCTTCCAGGGTTTCGATTGGGAACAATGCGCTCGCTGGCTGCGGGCTATCCGCGAGAGGTTCCCCTCGGCTCCCAACTCTGCTGAGTACTGGGAGTGTCGCGCCGCCCTGGAGGATAGGCGTGGGGACTTGCCGGCTTCTGTGCAATGCTGGGAGGAGGCTATTGCTAAGGGAACTGAGGTTGGTATCAGTAAAGGCCGTTTTTTATGGTGTGCCTAATTACATATTTTTCTTTCATGTGTCATTCCTTTCTGAGTCAGCTAAGTAATAACAGGACTAGGTGATCATCTTTACAAACCAAGACCCCTCTGTGCCTCAGGGAGAATGTTTAGCTGTTGGTCACTGTTATCATGCATGGATCTGAGACGGTCGTTATGGGTCGTCAGAATCCCGTAAGTCTCAAAACTAGTCTTACCAGTGGGTGTTGTACTACCCAGTAACTGGGTTGTGCAGTCTCAGATGCTTCTGGTCACACTAGAAACCGACCCCAACATCTCCAAAAAATCTCTTATCAAATAAAACTGATTTTGAGTAGCTAAATAAGCCATGAACTCCACACATTCATTGCAATATTCGTCTCTTTCCAGCATTCAGTAGCAGAAGCCAACCTGGACCAGCTGCTGGATAAATTCATGCAGCTAAAGATAAGTCCAACCAGCGGGAAGCAACGCCAGGCTGATCCCAAGCTAGTTGACGTCAAGAATGTGTTTAAAAGCACTATTATCAGATTTGCTGTTCAACAGGCTAAATTGTAAGTATATTTCTGTTTGTTTTATTTATTTACCTTTGTCAGCGGCTTCGCCCGCGTAGAGGTAAGAATTTATCCCACAGCAACGTACAATAACGAAGTAGCCTATGAAGTAGAATGCCTTTGATTGCAACAATGTAGGAAGTAGTACGGTCAAGATCTTCCAATCGCATTAAATTGGAATCTAACTGTTCTAACTTCGATTGGGTACATCTTTCGATTTGCGACAAATTGAATAACGTAATAAGTGCTTAAGAATAGATCATCTGCAGGTACGGAGAGGTCTCAGAATATTGGAAAACCTTCAAAGAAATGATTTGGAGGTCTTATAACAGAAACTATTGATCTAATCTGTCCGTTGGCCCATGGAGAAAAGTGAAGGTGGGCGAACGCTTTTATTTTTAGTCTTCATCAGCCTCTTAAAACAAGATTTAGACTTAGAGTTTAGATTTTTGTTATTGCTTTATAAATAAATAAATAAATTTATACCGTCCAGTGATATTTGAATTTCGAACGTTAATCCTAAATGGCGACAACGTTAAAGTTCTAAATACAAAAACTGATTTTTAATTCGAGTGACTTGTCAATTTTGCATTTAGAATTTCATCTCAGTCAGAAAAAGATTCGAAAAACAAACGAACGATTCAGGTAGAAAAACGTTGTAGATAGATTTTTGAAGTGTGAGTGAGATAGATAGTTACACCATTGGTAAGCAAGAGTGGGACAGATAGTTGTATAAATGAAAGTAATCATAATATGTAATCGAAACATTTATAATGTAAAAAGTACAAATTAAATGTTCAAATCGTTAATCTGAATCTGCACACAATAACGTTTTAAAGGATAATAAATTAATCATTATTTGGTTCTCGTTCAGAAAAAACATGATTTTTTTTACTTAGTATCATTAACGTATTTATACCATTTTAGAAAACTTTCTATAGTAATGTTTCATTTTTTTTATACCCTTATGAAGTTATGAGTGAAAATTCAAGAAAAGGTTTTTTATTTGACAGCCATATTCATTTAATGTTACGTTCAACTATACCTCATAACACTTATATCCACATACATACCGGTCAAATTCATACTCTCTTTTTGCTTCGCCGTAGTCGGACTGAAGCTTTTTTTTATAATATCCTATTGCTAGACTGGTCTGTGCCGCAGGAGATGCCCTGGGCGGCGGGAGTCCACAAGGACTCCCGGCCACTGTAAGTGCGGGCTTGCGGACGGCGAGCAATGGGTAGCTCGCCGCCCGGTAAGGACCAAGCCCGAGTCGACGGCGCATTGTGTTCCACGCGCGCCTCAAAGAGATGTCAGCAAAATTGAAGGGGTCCGCCAAGGCCGATGCCTGCCAGGGTCGCGGATTTGTTCGAAAATGTTACGGTGGCAACTGAAGGAACACGGGTTGGTTTTAGTCAGAAAAAGTCTCAGCGGGAGAAGTCATTTGACGATTTCCCATCTAAAAAAAAGGCAATGGCCTGTGGTACGTAAATTGCACGAATTAGTTTTTCAATGAGTTCTAATTTTAATTATTTATTTTTCAGACGCCATTCTACACAGTTCGAAGCTCCGAAGTACACAATAACCCCCGTCCGACGCAGTGGAAGGCTGAGTATCCACTGTAGCGCTCACAAGCGCACTCCCTTACAAGTCTGCACCTCCGTCCAACAGGCCGACGAATTGGTGTTGGGAGAAAAACCTGTATTTGTACCAAATAGAAGTCTGTATGGCACACCTTAATTTTTAAAGATAGTTTAAGGCTTTATATGTGTTACTCAGCCCGCGGTTTGGCTAAGCAAGTTCCTGTCACTGTTGCATATAGCCGTGCCAGAATCTTGGCGCCAAACTAGAAACTGACGCCGTCATCATCGTCATTTCAGCGGAAAGACGTCCACTGCTGGACATAGGACTCGAACGGTTCTTTTTGCTTCTCGCAACCATCGGAAACTCCAAGCATAAGGGCGCGTTTCCACTGAAGCGGAGCTGGGCGGAGCGGAGCGGAGGCCTGCAGGAATCGACCAATCACAATGGTTGAAATTCTCATGGCATCCACTCGTCTCGTCTGTGATTGGACGATTCCTGCACGTCTTTGGTCCGCTCCGCTCAGCTCCGCTTCAGTGGAAACGCACCCTTACCCTGGAGCAATGCCCCGTTTGGGTGACCTTCTAATGAAACTTTTTTTTTGTTTCTTTTTTGTCTTATCATGTTTAAATATCGATACAAATAACGTCTTCAGAGTCTGGCTAATTTAATTTGACCTTATACTAAACCTGCTCAGGTGGAGATTCACAGATGACTCCGCCCTGGAGTGTTAATGTGGTGCTGTCCCACAAACAATGAGGCATTTAATATCTTGTCCAGCGTGTCCTGTTGCACGCTGCAGGAGCTGTAGGACGCTGCTGAAAGTGCCAAGCTTGTAGAACAGAATATCATTTTATTTTGCAAATATGGGTAATACACAATAGTTGTAGCCGAGTTCTGGGCTGAGTGTATTTACATTGCTATCGACACGCTAAGAAATAGGTGTAACAGAATAGACGCAAGTCCTGAAAATAGTTTGTTCATAATAATTGACTACTGAATCGAATTCATTCATTTGAAATGTAGGTAATTTTTTCAAAAATTATAAAGAAATTTCAAGGCAGTAAGACACGATTTTAAATGCATAAAGTAATACTAGGGTCGTAGCTTTAAAAAAATTTGTTTTGGTTATTGTATTAAGCTTTTAACTCAATACTCTAATTGGGATGTATGAGATTTTGTGTTAGTTATGTTACATGTTGTATTAGTCACAGCATGAGCTAAGTAACGTTTATTAATATCCAAGAGTGTATAATAATTATGAAATTATCTACGTAGAGTTATTCTTGCTGGCCAAGCCTTGAATAGTTAGCAAATGGATTACTAATGTGCAAATATGTTAGGTAAACGATGAACTGCAAAGATACTGTTTGAATGACTCATCATCTGACTAACCTTTTCTGAATTATGTTGGGGTCTGCTTCCAGTCTAACCGGATGTAGCTGAATGTCAGTATTAATAAAAATAAAAAAACATGGGTGAAATAGCTCACTGAAAAGAAAAAGAGCAATTAGCTATTCCACTCTAAAGAACTATATCACTCCGCTAGCTCACTAGCTCTTCTATAGCTCAGTGATTCAGACGCCGACTGTTAGCTCATTTGACTCACGCCGCATGCGCGTCGAAGGAGACTGATCGGCTCGCTCAATAGTGAATAGGTCTTTGGAAGTTTGGACTCTTTATTACTCACTAGCTCTTCTATAGCTCAGTGAGTAAGACGCCGACTGTAAGCTCATTTTTCTTTTTAAGCGGAAACTTCTTTATGCGCGTTTGGCATTTTTTGAGATGGGAAAAACAATTGAACTCGCGACACCGTTACCGACACCTCTGTTTTTAGTAGAGGTATTTCAATAATTTAAGTCTCGGAAGATAGGTCTAGGTCCAGAACTACTATTCCAATTGGAATGATGAAAATCGGATAACCCGTTTAGAAGATATGACGAAAATTATGATTATGAATATCTGATGATTCAAAAAATACACACGTAATTGTTCAATTTTTTTGTTAAACATTTCGGTTCCTTTTTAAAATGTGCCAAAGTATTTTCTACGTAAAGTCAATAATCATAAAGATAAATTTACAGTGATTTATGTCATATCATAAGTTTGCAATGACGTATTTGTGCTGGAGAGCTATTGTTGGAAGAACGAATGATGTGATCTGAAGTATTCCAAAGAAGCCGAATGACCCGTTCGGCCGGTGAATTCGGTCGGTCGTCGGTGTCTCGCTGAAGTACTGAGCTAGTGAGTCTTGAGTGAGCTTACTGAGCTAGTGAGCTATTTAGCGAGCGAGTGAGTGAACGAGAGCGACGTCAATCGAAAAGAGCTATCTTTTCTATTACTCGCTCACGAACTACGCATGTCTACTGCCTATCCGCTTGCTACATACAACCCAGTTACCGGGTAATTCTATTCTTGCCTATATAAGTAAAATAATATTTTTATAAACAGGCTATTCTAATGCTGAGGCATTTTTTCTACTCCAATCTCGTAGCTTTAAAACAAATGATTAATCTAGACAAAATAATATTCCGTATGTTGATTATTCTCTAAGTTACTCTGTGGCTCTAAGATAAAAAAAAAATATAAAGCATTGTGACGTCTGAAAATCAACATCTGTTCCCTACATTTATGTTCGCATAACTCGTCAAAATGTAGGGAACAGCTGTTTTTTTTTTGCGATTGCATCATTGGTCCCTTAGTAAAAGTTGTTCATAATGATGAGTACAATCTCCCATTACGGTTTGTCGCATGTTTTCAATTTCAACCTGTATATCTAGTGGGAACGTACTGATATAGTCTGACCGATGTCGCTGTACCGCGCTTTAGGTATGGGCGCGGCGCGATGGGGGAGCAGTACAGGCCGCTCATTCGTCAGTGTAAGCCACTCATTGGTCAGTGCAAGCCGCTCATTCGTCAGTGCTAGCCACTCATTGGTCAGTGCAAGCCGCTCATTGGTCAGTGCAAGCCGCTCATTGGTCAGTGCAAGCCGCTCATTGGTCAGTGCAAACTGCTCATTGGTCAGGGCAAGCCGGTCATTCGTCCACTCCGTCCCGCGCCTCGCCGCGCATACCTAAGGCGCGGTACAGCAGTATCGGTCAGGTAAGGTAGTTTCGGTCCTAGTTCTAGATTCTCGTTACAAAATGCTTTATTTGTCGTTCAACTTGGGAATCAAAGCTGTTAGCTATTAATAGTTAGACCTTTTTTTTTTTTTTTTTTGACCTTTGTAGATAGTCTGCATTTTACTATCTACATAAGCCCTTTTAGACAATGAGTTTCAAACTCTGAAGTTCTGAAGTGGATCGCTGCGCGTACCCCACCCCTCCGCGGTCACATGCCACAGCCGTCATTTAAGTTTACAGCGGGCTGTACTTGCTATTTTTTCAGCCAACTTCATAGCTATTTTGCCTTTGGTTTGCTGCCTAATCAATACTATAGAGTATAGATGATCTGTTTTCTTTCTATGGAATTATGTTTAAATTTAGAATCTACACGTACACGTTATTCATGTATCTGACAATAAAATTGTACCAATCATGTTCTTGTTAGTTTTAAAGATATTAATAATTCTTTGTTTTAATAATTTTAAGTGTGTAAATAAATATATTTTCGCTTCTGGATAAGCAAATTGTATTCAATTTATTTTCTTATCACCAAAAATGTACGCTTAGAACGTTATGATAATCTTTCTTTTCTCTTGCTTTTGTTATTTCTAGTAAATAAAAGACTTATACTCTTATTTGTGTTATTTATACCCCACTTCTACACTATCTAAATACGACAGACATTTTGGCACTCAGTGTATTTCTGCTTATTTCTGTAATGCATTAAAAATTATTTGTTGTATCTATTAGATACAGTGATAATTATTTATTTGGGTTAATAACGCGAGTATCACGCAATTCGAAGCGCCAACTGTGCCGTCTTACGTGCTAAATGCTTTATAATAGGATCTTCTCCCTACAAATTTGTTAAATGTATGAAAACTGACTAAAAAAAAAGCTGGGTCTAAAACCTCCGCTTAAATTCTTGACTAATTTATCAGTTGAGAACTGCGTTCGTCGCGTTTGCTGCCTACCCCCGGTTTATTTTTTTTAGTTTTTGGCTTCGCACGGTTTGTGCATTTAGCCAGCGTCAAGTAATTTTTCTTTTCGATCAAGTAAATGGCCCGATATCGGGCACGAAGTTACAAAACAGTCATAGTCGTCTTTAGTCAGTCAAAAGTTATTGTAAAGCGGTAGTAACTTTACAACAACCTAATCTGAGTTTTTGGGGGGAACACGGAAAAGTTCACGTTAGTAACTTATTTTCACCTTCACTACACTTGTGCACTCACATGTAACTAAATTGAATAATTCACTACCAAAATTATACAATTTAATTCGCTATTTCACAAAATTTCATGAAAATTAAAATTCGTGCGACATGTTCCAACCCGATCCCGCCAAAAAACTTACCCCCGGTTGTCTAGAGCTTTCCTGAAACCCGCACAAAGTTTATGACAGCGCCATCTAGTAATAAACATCATAACGACATTACGTAAAACTACTGTCAGCGGACATCAACGATGACGCAAAAAAAAAATACAAATGCAGAGACATTCCTAAACAAAACATACTTTTGGCAAAATTCATAGCACAGGAAAATAGAAAAATGATGGCGATTTCATACCAAACCTAGATAAAAAGCCAAAAAGTATTTTGAAATGGCAGCACCAACCAAACAAGTTCTGATTCGTCGTGTCGTGAATCCACGAGTTTCATTCATTTTCGTTCGCCGTGCCGCTGTCTCGTGTCGGTGACAGATCGAGTGACAGGCGAAAGACAATTTTTCGAATTTCTGTGCCTTTGTGCGGCCCAATTTTGTTCTCGGTTTGTTGTGTTTGTTTAGATTATTAGATAAAAGCCTACATTGTTATCCTAGTTATAATTTTGGTGCTGTGCTTGTGCTCTAAGATTTCCAATAAGTCAGCTGTGCAACAGCTGATTCTGTTGTGAATTTCCAGTTTTGGTAAGTTATATTTGTAATTTATTTGTTTTTTATTGTAGTAAGAATTATCAATCCAATATTATGAGGATTTTCATCTATTTTTAATTAAAAGTAGCTTATTTCCAATCTTACAATAATAATTCTTTAAATGGTACGCACCGATTTTTTTATTGCACAAGTTTCTGCAAAAAGGTTCTTTCCGATTTCAAGTTCAATGAAAAGCCTGCTTACGTTCGGTGCGAGAAAAAAAAGGTTCGCGAAGCTAAGACAAGTATGGATTTTTTGTTCAACTTTTTGCAAGTTTTCACAAAGACGACCCACTGATCAAAAAAGTTTCTAATGTTATTAATTGACAGTGTCTGATCAGAAGGCGGGTTATGTTTTGCCGCTTATCTAATACCTATAAACAACCAATTCTTTTTTAGATATGTTTTATTCTGAATCTCGGAAACGGCTCCAACGATTTTCATGAAATTTACTATGCAGGCTTTCGGGGGCGATAAATCGATCTAGTTAGATTTCATGTTTAGAAAACGGCAAACAAAAAATTAAAAACCGAGCAACGCTCTGTCATCAAGATATTGGTGCTTAAAAGCTCGTTAGAATTTTGTTAATTATTAAATTAATTTGTTGTTTTCCTGTTACGAAATCTGTTTTAATAGTCACCTGATCAATATCAACTTAGCCAATTTAGTAGGTACCTACATAGGTTTATAACTCATTTTTTTTTTCAATGCCATGTGTCTATGACCCGTGCTCTCTTTCGTCGAGATATGTAAATAAACAGTTTCATTCATTCATGTGGCTTGCGGAGAGACTTGCCTACAGCTGCTTCTTATTGCACAACAAATTGAAAGATTTTTAGCAAACAGGTAAGTACTGTCGTAACTCGTTAACAACAACACTAATAATAAATCTGAAGAGTTTGTTTGAAGTCGCTGATCTCTGGAACTAGGTACCAGTCGGGCTCGAAAAATTAATTTTAGATTCGATAGCTCAATACTCAATACTTTAAGCTACATAATATCACGCTAGGACCCTTAGGAGCCAAGCAAAAATAAAAAAGGTCTGGAAGAAAGTTAAGCGAAACGAAGTAATAGCGTCGACAGTCGATGCGATGCGACGGCGTGGGTCGGGGAA
Source organism: Antitype chi (assembly GCA_947359405.1). Lineage (NCBI taxonomy): Eukaryota > Metazoa > Arthropoda > Insecta > Lepidoptera > Noctuidae > Antitype > Antitype chi. The sequence goes on from OX375836.1 coordinate 8,603,620, forward strand.
CAAGAAATTTCACGGGGACGAAGTTCGCGGGAAGAAGCTAGTTATTATGACGTCCTGGGCGGGCGTTGGGAATCCTAGGCTGATTCTCGGCCACCGTAGGGGCGGGCTTGCGGACGGCAAGTAATGGGTAGCTCGCCGTCCGGTAAGGACCAAGCCCGGGCCGATGCCTGCCAGTGGTGTGGGTTGTTCGAAAGAGATACCGTGGCACTCTACACCACTCTCATGTGACCAACTGAAGCAACTGAAGAAATACGGGTGGGTTTTAGTCAGTAAAAGTCTGACACTTCCTCCCGCTACGCCAGAGCGGGAGAAGTAATATTTGAAAATTTCCCACCCAAAAAAAAGTCGTTATTATAATAAGTACCTACCTACCCATCTACTTTGTGCTATGATCAAATACCATGATAAAAAAATTACATAAGGTCTGAAATCATCAAAGTACATCTAGCGATGTCGCTATTTGTACGATTTTGGACCTTATGTCGAATAAACTCCTTTTTTACCCGACTAGCGCAAAGTGAGTTGTATTGTTTCCCTCTTTTGACAATCGTGATTCCCCATTCGCATGACGTGTCCATCTATTGATAAATACATCCAGTAAACTATGCACGCATGACTAAATTATGATGAGTAGATTAGGTATGCAGAAAATCTACTCCATGGGATTATATCGCGCACTAGATTTTGAACTCTCGGTCAGAGCATTGAGAATCCAACAGAGTGGATCCCAGCGCTATTTTTACGTCTGTGCGAACGAGGACACTTAATCGACATTTTTTCCATACAAACTTCGGGAGTGTATTACTCCACTGTTCGACACTATACATCAAATATTAAACATGGTATGGTCTTGTCTCATTATTAATATTGTCTGTACGGAAACAGAATACTAAAATAAAAAGCCATTAAAAACTTAGGAGCCAACAAAGATTCGTTTTTCTTGCTAATTTAACCTAACTTTGGGCGTGTTAATAAAAGAAATGTAAAATCTCCAAAACCAAGTCGGTACCGACCAAGTTCAATATTATCGAAAAGTACAATAGGTAAACTTTATTTGTCATTGATTTATGCATTGGTTTTTTCATAAAACCCGATCTTCCGAAGGGTTTTACGCGCCTGTTTTACTATAAATGATCCTGCATCTCACTCAATAACGTTGTGCGTGTAGACTAGGGTCTACTCTAACTGCTCTTACTGCTCATCACTGATACTACCTCTGTCGGACACGATGCCTGGTGAGACAGCTGCCAATCGGAACGCTGCTCCGCCGCTCCGAACGCGGTCGATGCGTAAAGTCGAGCACTACAGCCCTCAGAAGAATTTCGTATTCGACAAGCAACCCATAGGTAATATAATTTCGTTTTCAACATATCCACTAGTCTGTCTGTGGGTATTTCTATTTTGCCACGACCGCAAGTCTTTTGTCTTTTGAAAATAATCTCACGATTGACCACAAATGCTTATCAATTAATCTATTATGTATCACATGATATGACACAATGATTGCGAGTCCATTGTTAGGTACTTTTTCGGGTTCCGTAGCCGATGGCAAAAACAAAGATACCGACTTCCGAAATTAGAGTTATTTTTTAGTTTACAGTTTAGGTTTTTGGTAGTCGGTTGTTTATTTTTTGTCTTGGAACCAATTAAAAAGTAGAACATGCGCGATAATTCGGAGAGACTATTTACAGACCGGCCACGATTCATCGGCCGTATTGCACTGCCGGTGCTGCTGGAGCAGTAGTGGCCCAGTGGTAAAGACTTCAGAGTTGCATGTCGTGAGTTCCATGCAGTTTACTTTGTATAAATTATTTCACCACCACTGCTCTCAAGACAGAAGGAAAACATCGTGAGGAAACGGGCATGTTCTAGAACTAATAAAAAACTTTTTCCAAAAAAAAAACAACCGACTTCCAAAAAAACACTACAAAGTGAAAAATAACTTTAATTTCGGAAGTCGGTGTCTTTGGAGCTGTATTTGAATTTTTTGTCACCGCCTTCCGAAATTAAAGTTATTTTTCACTTTGTAGTGTTTTTTTGGAAGTCGGTTGTTTTTTTTTTGGAAAAAGTTTTTATTTTTCACTTTTTAGTGGTGCACATGTGCTTACCCCTTCACAGCATACCGGCGTGATGTTATGTTATGAACTGGTGTAAGCAATAGACAGAGATGAGATTTCAGCAATCCCAGTCCATTTGCTATCATTTATTGAGGAGTTCCGTTGCCTATCTCCAAAGTTCTTCATCAAATCTTCACCAAATTGAAATGAGACCACTACGAGAAAGTATTCTTCCAAAAAATACCTAAATCGCTTTGTGTGCCTATAAAATTTGAAGAGTTCTCTCTATTTCTCCAGGATCCCATCATCAGATCCTGACTTGATGATCATGGGACCACCTGGGAAGTATACCCTTTCAAACAAAAAAAACAAAATCTAAATCGGTCCAGCCATCTTCGAGTAATCGGGGAACATACATAAAAAAAAATAAAAAATAAAAACAAAAAAAAAAAGGTTCCGACGAATTGATAACCTCCTCCTTTTTGAAGTCGGTTAAAAATCGACGACATGTGACACCCACCAACCCACACTGGGCCCGCGTAGTGGACTATGTCCCACTCCCTCTCACAGAGAGGAGGCCTGTGTCCCAGCTGTGGGAACATTATAGCCTGATTATGCTTGTACTGCCATATAGAAAGATGTAAGAGCTCTCATAAATCCCGGTCTACTAATACTGCTATTAATGGCACTGTAACTGCCATCTGAAATGGGGCCATTCAAGTATTACGTAAGTAGATTTTTTTTTTTTTGAACCTTATGTGACATAGTAGCATAATAATAGGGGTTTTTTTTTTGGGTGGGAAATCTTCAAATAACTTCTCCCGCTCTGGGTGGAGCGGGAGGGCGTGTCAGACTTTTACTGACTAAAACCCACCCGTGTTCCCTCAGTTGCCTGTGTGCCAGGGGCCGCGGTATCTCTTTCGAACAACCCGCACTCCCCTCCCATGCTCACGTAAACATTGGTAGCAGACACACAACGTGTCTGCTCACTTTCGTTTGAATTTGGAATATTGTCATCGTTTTCTACGAGCCATTCATAGACAAGTAGGGTTGCCATACCAACCTATGTGTTCAAACCAAAATCGACAAAATTTTGTAGCAAAAACAAAAGTTAAAAAATAAATTCTGCTGACGTAATCACCATCCAGACGTCCCCATCCCCCATGTCATCAAAAATAAGCAAAGCAAAGACCCCCCCGCCCCTCTGTAGTGCTTACGTAATACTTGAATGGCCCCAATGTAGCTAGCTATTGAGTCATTGGGCATCATTCCAACTGTGTACTAAAGTTTTTCCGTAAACAGAATATTTAAATTAACTTTTTCCTTGACTGACCTTTCAAGGTTTTGTAGGGAGGTTTTTTTACCTTATTTATTTATTTAAACTTCTCGCACTCAAAAAAGGTCGGTACAAAGGCGGACTTAATGCCTTAGGCATTCTCTACCAGTCAACCAAGAGTGGTGCAGAGATTAGATGGCAAGTGCTTTGGATGAGAGTAGGGTTGCCATCCGTCCGGGTTTCCCCGGATTTGTCCTAGTTTAGAAGGCATCCGGGGAGCGTCCGGGCGGGGCTTCATCTGTAGTCCGGGTTTATTTTAAGAATAAAAAAATTCTAACTGATTTATTATAACAATTTATTCTGTTTTGTTAGGTACAGTCACGGACTTTAATTGATAAGCCACTTGCCACAGTTCCTATTTTAGCCGTGTAATGCAAATCGGGTTTAGTCGGTTATACTCGTACATAGTCCAGAGTGACGACCCAAAGTCAACCAATTGCAGGGCTAGCAACCGTAACCTAGCGACAATTGTTTTAGCGTAGCGATAGTAACGTTATGATTAGTCATTTCGACATCGGAAAAATTCGTATCCACGATTTTATCCGAACGCGTAGCGTCCAAGATACCGTTCATGACAATTATGATAACTGTTGCTTAGAAACAAATAGCTACGGCTACGATTCACCAAAATTCGAAATTATCGTCTCTGACCGTTCAACTGTCACTGTCTTCGGATAGGTTTTCAGAAATAACGAGTATTTAATGAGCTCTAATTCAAAGGAGGTCGTATCAAATAGACTGGATAAACTTATTTATCATTGACAATTTATTAGTCAACCTTCAACCTCTATGGATAAGACTATTTCCGATTATAAGTAATTTGTCATCTTGTTTACGAGCATGCGGTTTAAGTTCGTGTTTAATCGTGTAATCTCGTGAATGTATAAAACTGCAGAATAGGAAAGTTTTAAAGTGGCTTATCAATTAAAGTCCGGGACTGTACCTACATTTAAATTGATGATAAAATATTACTAAATTTAATTAAGGTCTGAAAATAAATAAAAAGGTGATTTATGACATTTTCAACTGTTTTTTTATTACACTGACTGTTTAAAAAAAACAGTTGACAGTCCGGGTTCTGGGCTCTAAAATCCGGGGTTTTCACGCGTCTTGTCCTGGTTGCCAAATTTTAGAGATGGCAACCCTAGATGAGAGGAACAATGATGAAAAAAACCTATAAATACATTATATCATGATGAATTATAAATAATATTACATAAATAGGTTATTAACTAATAATACACATACATGCATACATATCTACTATAATATATACTGAAAATATATACTATATACAAATTCAAAGGGACAGAGATGTTGTGACGACTTTACGCTATTTGTTCATCATCTGCCTACCCTATTAGCTTCCAGTCTAACCGGATGCAGCTGCATAGTGCATACCACTATTTTACATGGAGCGACTGCGAATCTGACCTCCACAATCCCGTTACTGGGTAATAGGTACGATACCCCTTGGTAAGGCTGGTTGTCAGACTTTCGGGGTTCTGATGACCCGTAACGACGGCGAAAGATCCACGAATGGCAGACGGGGCCAACGGTTTAACGTGCTTTCCATGGCACTGAGGGGCCTTGGTATGTAAAAAACCGTGCAAGTGCGAGTCGTACTCGCGCACGAAGGGTTCCGTATCCATTATCTATAAAAATGGCAAAAAAATCAGGTTTGTTGCATGGGAGCCCCCCTTAAATATTAGTTTTATTTTAATTTAACTATTTATTTTTAAACTAAATATTCTGTGACTATTTCAAGCGTCTACCTGTTGCCGTTATCAATATAGAGCAAAAAGCAAAAACGAGCAAAAAAAATCACGTTTTTGTATGGGAGCCCCCTTAAATATTTATTTTATTCTGTTTTTTTGTACAAATTTGTTCATAAAGAGGCAACAGAAAATGACAAATACATAATCTGTGAAAATTTCAACTGTCTATCTATCACGGTTCATGAGATACAGCCTGGTGACAGACGGATAGACAGACAGACGGACAGCGGAGTCTTAGTAATAGGGTCCCATTTTACTCTTTGGTACGGAACGCTAAAAATGCCCACCCATCCACGGACCAACCCCGACAAGCGTAGCTTAACCTGATTGATTGACCCGCGTGACTGTTATTGTTTAACCACAAGACTTCGTAAATAGATTACGACGTTACAAACCTATGTCGGGCAAGATTTTGAATGACACTGACAATGACAGATCGAAAAGGTGCCATGCGCCCGTTATGTGGGAAAGGAATTAGATTGTAAATTGCTTACATATAAGGCCTATATTCGTACGGACGCGTAATAAAATCGCGGCGGATTTTTTTCTCGCTCTGGCTGGGTCTTCAAAAGTTGAAAATAGAACACTGCGTTTTTTTTTCGACGCACTGAGACTCACTCACGCTGCACTCTGTTGAATTCTAAATGCTCTGTTCAAGACCGAGAGTTGAAAATCCATTACGCGATAAAATCATGCCGTAATTTTATTATTACGTCCTTGTGAACGTACCTACGTCGCACTCTGGGCAGTCAACAGTCTGCCCTATTACCAACATGCTGACTGGCTAATATTTTTACCAAGGCATGAGCTTTCCCGTAATTCGTACGAGATTAGTTCTGCATAGCTATTCATAACCATTCGATACGCTTGCGTACCGAATCGGACATCAATCAATGTAATCGTAGGAGTTCTGTTGAAGCTGTTCACAAATCCATAACACGAAAATTTTGTTAGATTAAATCAGTTACTAAACGGCCGCTATTCTTCTTACAGCTGTTTGCTGTCGGGGCCAAGGCAAATCGGGTTATCAAAATGTGTCATTTTCGATTCGGTAGCCTGCTGAATGCGCGTGATCATAAGTTATGCAACAGGCTTAGCAGGAGCACCGTTTTGTCGACGGAAGAGTAGACACAAAGTTTTCTGTCACTGTGACAGCTGTCAGTGTGATTTTGACAGTTTGGGATAGAAAACTTTCTTTTCGATTAGTTTACGTAGAAAAGGACCTACACAAAGATCGTTAGAAATGACAGACAAAATGACAGATTGAAGAACGATTTCTACAGTGCGATGGCTAAAATCGAGAAACGAAGAGTCACATTGCCATAGTAAGATCTGTCAAACTCAAACTCAAAGCATTTATTTCAAATAAACCAATTACTGGCACTTTTGAATTGTCAAGGTCGGTGAGATAGAAAGATGAAGCTAGTTGCCCATTCCAAAGCGTAGGTACCTATGGAGAAGAACGGGCAAGAAACTCCATGGACACTCTTAAAATCATGATTTTGTTACAATCAGTTGGTTACATCATTATGTTGAAATTATCAATGTGAGAACGATGTAAAAAGACGTGCACATTATAAGCGTCCGTAATTAAAACAAAACAAAAATAAAATAACAATTTAGAAATTAAAATAAGCCGTGGGAGCTAAGAGATGACCAGTCCCTACTGGCGGCGCCCGTTCACGAACATGACGTATGGATCAGCACCATTCAGCTCAACCATTTTGAAGGGAATTTAATGATCCAACACACACGCCACCACCAGCGAGACATTTGAGTGAGCATGACATACTCTCAGCTGCCAGGGCACATTCAAGTCAATGAAAGACGTACCCTGTAAATGTTAGCTATATAATAAGGACATAGTGCTCACACATATGCTATGCAATTATACAATACTAAAAGTTTGAATTTATACAATGCAAATGTATCTAGTTTTACAGTCTTCAGCAGCTCCAACAATGTTTACAAATGCTATTCAATTTAGTTTAAGGTACCTTGTGGAGCAGGACAAGCAACGTTTAGCCAAGCATTTTTGTCAGCGATATAATCCCCCAACTTATAATAAGCATGGCTGCATAGTGTGCGTTTTATACAAGATTTAAATTTCGTTTCATTCAGTTGGAGTATGTGGGGAGGTATTTTATTGTAACATTTTAAACAGTACCCCATGAAGGATGAATCTACTTTAGCCAGTCTGAAGCCTGGTTGAACTAATTGGTCCCTATTTCTAGTCCTAATGGTGTGTCTTTCACCTCTTTTACTGAAAAGATTTAGATTTTTCCTGACGTACATGATGTTCTCATAGATATATTGACAAGGTACCGTCATGATATTAATAACTTTGAACAGTTCTCTCAGAGAATCCCGCCTACGGAGGCCATATATTGCTCTAATGGCTCTTTTCTGCAGAATAAAAATAGACTCGATATCTGCAGCCCGTCCCCATAGTAAAATCCCGTAAGACATGATACTATGAAAGTAACTGAAATAGACTAGCCTCGCGGTTTCTACATTTGTGAATTGGCGGATTTTTCTTACAGCATAAGCTGCTGAACTTAGCCGTCCTGCAAGAGCTGTTAAATGAGGACTCCACTGTAGCCTTGAGTCGAGCGTGAACCCTAGGAAAACAGTTTTATCGACGAATTCTAGTTTCTCTTTATTCAATACTATGTCACAGTCAGTACTTTTAACATTTGGTAAAGCAAATCTTATGCATTTAGTTTTTTTTGCCATTTAATACTAAATTATTAGCAGTGAACCAATTTTGTATCAGCAGTAGGGCGTTATTTACGTCGTCAAGATTTGGTGCACGTCTATTTATTTTAAAAATTAAGGATGTATCGTCAGCAAATAACACCATTTGTGGTTGTTTTTTTAATAAATGGAGTAGATCATTAATATATACTAAAAAGAGGAAAGGACCTAATATTGAGCCTTGTGGAACACCCATTTTTATTTTTAAACCAATTGAATTGACACCATTTATATGAACTTTTTGCTGTCTATCACATAAATAAGATTTCACTAGACTGAGCGCAAGTTTACCTAGTCCGTAATGCTCAAGTTTTAAGAGCAAGGTTTCGTGATTAACGCAATCAAATGCCTTGGAGAGGTCACAAAATATTCCAATGGCATCCTGGGCCTCCTCCCAAGCTGTAAATATGTGTTTTAACAAGGTAACACCGGCGTCAGTCGTACAACGTCCTTTGGTGAAACCATATTGCTGACCGTGTAAGATTTTGTTGGTGTTAAAATGATTAAGCATTTGATTAAGCATTATCTTTTCGAACACCTTGCTGAATACCGGCAGCACGGATACTGGTCTATAATTGTTGGCGTCTGTGTTAATTCTTCATAGAAATAGAGAGCGTTATGCTAAGCCTGCTGGTGGGTACGGGAGAAAGAGGAGCTGCACTTCCTACCATCAGCTCTGTATGGGTAGATGTAGGGTGTCTATCTTTTTTTACGAAAACACAAACAAGGAATTGAGAGTTCTTTACATCAACACAGAACCATAAAATTCTGTTCTGAATACAGTAGTCGAGAACAAAGCTTCATCATTTCAGCCGAAAAACGTCCACTGCTGGACATAGGCCTCCCCCAAAGAACAAAGCCTATCGGAAATTATTTTGCTCTTTATTATCACAATACTACTAACACATGAGTAAGTAAATCTTTGTCAACACCTTGGTTTTCTACGGGGAATACAGCACCCTGATTGCGTAAGACACAATCAATCTTAATCTGATTCATTTTGAAGGATATTTATTGCTAATCCATTGCGTCATATGTTCGTATAATGTGTCTGCTCAACAACTTATATAACGCAATGAATGTTGTTGAACTGTCAAAATAGGTAAGCTGTAACTGTATAATAATTAATTAACACAATCCAAATACCTACACAGTTTATATATAAGTAGTTTACGCATCGGGGGTTCCCGCGCACATTGAGGAAAATGGTGTATCAAAATATAAATTAAATTCATGCGAAACGCGGTCATTGCGATCCGGTGTATGTGTATCCTTTTCCGTGACAGTTAAGTAGGTATGCTAATTAAAAACTTAGCGTACTTGAATTAAGAAGCAATTTGCTGGTACTTACCCGAAAATAATGCCATTAACAGAAACAAATACGTTTTTAACCTTTTGACCGTCCAGTCCGCCAGAGCGTAAACGCATCGGGTCCCTCCCACGCCAGCCACAAATTCGGCGCTATTCTTTTTTGTAGGAAATACCTTCCAAAAAGAAAAAAACAGCTGTTCCATACATTTTGACCGCGTAGGTACTTATTGCACTTTTCTATGAAACAGCTGATTTTTTTTTGTAAAACCGACGAAAAATTTCTTCGCTGGGGGTCTAGAATGGTATGCTGAATTCATGGTTAAAGTTTGCGCACCGAATAAAAACTTTTCCTGTATATTGTTTATCTCTTTCTAACAACAGGTAGGTACAGGTCTTTCCTGTTCTTCGCGCACTGTATGATTGTATGTAGGTACTAGTAGGTAGCTACATTCATGGTTTACGCTGTTTTCGAGTGCCCTAATGTTATGATGTTATGTTTTGACGTGTCAAATCAAATCAAATCAAATCAAAATATTTTATTTCACATAAGCCTGCATGGGCACTTATGAAACGTCAGAAGCTAGGTGCACGGTTCCAATTTGTCGTGTCCATTCATAATACGTCATTAACATTCTCTGGCCCAGCGTTTGGGAAGCTTCGTCGAGTCTTATCGTCACGTATTCCGCAGAGCCTAAAGACTAGAATCCGGAATGAGGTGATCCGGCAGAGAACCACAGTTGTCGACATAGCTCACAGAATTAGCAAGCTGAAGTGGCAATGGGCCGGCCATATTAGTCGTAGAACCGATGACCGTTGGGCTTGGGGTAGACGTGTTCTTGAATGGAGATCGCGAATTGGCAAACGTAAGGTAGGACGCCCTCAGGCAGGTGGAGCGACGATCTTCGCAGGGTGACTGGTAGCAACTGGATGAGAGTTGCCGAGAATCGAGCTGAATGGCGTGCAATTGGAGAGGCCTATGTCCAGCAGTGGACTACTGTAGGCTGATGATGATTCTCTGGCCCAAACGTTTTGAATTAGATCTTTACCAAAATGTGACCTGAATGTTGCAAGATCCAACACTTGCGGTTGCGACATCATCACCGAAAGAAAAAAAAATGCATTGAGCCTCTTCGTTTTTAGGGTTCCGTACCCGAAGGATAATCATCGGGACCCTATTACTAAGCCTGCGCTGTCCGTCCTCCATTCGTCCGTCCGTAATAGGTAGACAGTTGAAATTTTCACAGAAATTGTGTATTTCTTTTGCCGCTTTAATCCTTACTAATATTATAAACGCGAAAGTTTGTATGTATGGATGTTTGTTACTCTTTCACGCAAAAACTACTGAATGGATTTGAATGAAATTTGGAACACAGATAGATTACAACCTGGATTAACAGATAGGATACTTTTTATCCCGGTAGTACGTTCCCGCGGGATAATTTCCGACTTCCACGCGGGCGGAAGCTAGTAAATAATAAAAATAACGTTAAAAATTAAAAGGACATTACATTACAAAAAACGTGTTTAATTCGGCGTTTTTTTTTGCCTTATGATCAGAGATCGGATATTCGGATGCATATTCACCTAAAGTTGAAAAAGTCTTAATTTAAGTAAGTAATTTTTTTATTTTTTGTTTTAACTAATACAAACCACCCGTCCTCCAGTACATACACATATTTGTATCGGGTTAAACATTAATTTTAAATTAATACACATCTGAATAGTTATGCAATCTAAGAACCCCGGGGTTTTTAATAAATATCACAAATAATTTATAAAGCCGCTTCCATACTTTCATAGCTAAAAATTTTCTTTAGGTAAATATGCATCCGAATATCCGATCTCTGCTTATGATACGGAACCCTGCGTGTACAAATCGACTCGCATATGGCCGGCTTTAAAAAAAAGTAGATTTAACTAAAGAACCCCGGAATATCCAGCCTGATTGGCAACGTCACCATTCGTTTGTACACACTCAATTAAGGATCATTTGCCTTAATTGTCCAGCTGTTCTCTTATTGGACATCGTTTTCATTTGAACTTATTCATTGAAGCTTGAACTTTTGTGTATGTACTCATGTACTTGTGGCTATGTAATAATAATAGCCGCAAGGGTCGATCGATCAGGTTAAGCTACGTTTGCCGCAGTTGGTCCGTGGATGGGCGACCATTTTTAACCGACTTCGAAAAGGAGGAGGTTCTCATTTCGTCGGAACCTTTTTTTTGTCTTTTTTTTTACATGTATGTTCCCCGGTTACTCGAAGATGGCTGGACCGATTTGGATTTTTTTTTAATTCGAAATGGTATACTTCCCAGGTGGTCCCATGATCATCAAGTCAGGATCCGATAGTGGGATCCTGAAGAAATAGAGAGAACTCTTCAAATTTTATAGGCACACTTGAAGCGATTTGGGTATTTTTTTGAAGAGTACTTTCTAGTAGTGGTCCCATTTCAATTTTGTGAAGATCGAATATTAGTATATACGGGCTGATTTTTTAGTCACCTTCCAAATTTTTCAGGGTGATAGTACCCGTTAAATTGAACAACTTTCTCCAAGGAACATGGGTCGAAATATGAAAAAAAGTAATCGGACCTCCCATACAAAATCGACCAGCTAACTATTGATTTTGCATGGGAGGTCGATTTTTTTTTTCATATTTCGGACCCATGTTCTTTGGAGAAAGTTGTTCAATTTAACGGGTACTATCACCCTGAAAAATTTGGAAGGGTATAAAAATCACTTACTGTATGTAGAAGTAAAGATAGAAATACCCTCACACGCTGTGAAAATTCTATCATGCATGCATTCTGCATGAGATATTCAGACATAGATAGACATACGGCCGGTCCCGACCGACCCTTGCTCGTTGAAGCGCCAGCCCGCGCCGCAGCTGAGCCAGTAGAGTTAAATTCCCCAATTAACAATAATAATGCCAATATTTTGATCCAGCCTGTCCCCACTTGCTGTTCCCCTAACATTGACGCCCTGAGCCGAGGCCCGTACTTCACACGGGGTGCCCTCAGCGTGCAGTCGCCTAGATCTAAGTAGTTTTTAAGCCCTGGCTGGAGACGTTAAGTGAATTCTTAATGGCAGCCCCAGGAAAACCCGGATAAGTAATAATGGCCTCTCAAGGTCACATACGGCGGGATGGTCAGCGGAGGTTTTAGTAATTGGGTCACATTGGCATTCGTTGGACACGGAATCCTAAAACATACAAAACTAGGTACTTTATAATTATAATAGTTACCCAAGTTATTGCTTGTCGGTCCAAAGGTTATTTACCAGTCCATGACTCATGGCATTTTACTTTGAACTTGAAACATTTACCTAGTACGCTTAGCAACAGTGTAGAAACACAAATGTTTATTAAATGTAAATAATGTATTGTATGTTTACACAATAACACAACCTATCTTTCCGAGGGGTATCGTTTTACCTGTTACCCAGTAACTGGGTTGTGGAGGTCAGATAAGCAGTCGCTCCATGTAAAATACTGGTATTCAGCTGCATCCGGTTAGACTGGAAGCCGACCTGACTATAAATGTTGCTTAACGTTAAGGCCCATAGTATCCTCATCTCCCGTTTGTATGCTAAAGCACGACTGCCGCCCGCGCCCGCGCAGGGCACCTCTGAGCCTTTATCTCAAAATGGGGATATTCCTTTGATTAATTTACAATTGTGCTTCGGCGATTCTGTGGTACCTCTAACTATCTATTTTTCAGTGTATTTTTTTTTCCAAATAACGAAGCCGTTTAGGAGGAGTATGGAATAGAAGCCAAAATATTGCGTGTTGGAAAATATTTTTTACAGCAAAAGTATTAACCATACAAAAAAAATACTTCGGGCAAAATGATCTATATGAATCTATAGCAAAATCATATATTTTTCAAATCTTCAAGACAAGCCGTTAATGAGCAGTACGGTTCATAAAGTGACCGTGTTACGCTACCAAACGGGACGTAGGCCCTTAAGAGACGTTTAAACGTCAAAAACATTTATTTCCTTAGTTTCAAGAGGTACTTCTCAAAGTACCGCTTATCTAGAATCTACAGATATTTTTCCTTACTTTCAATTACTAAGAATTGAAGCCGAAGCTTGAAGGCCGAATAACGGGGCCTTTTATATTATATTACGTAGGTCTGTGTATGTATTACATTTTCGATCATCGTACATCTTTTTTCTTTTTTTTTTAGTGTGGGAAATCATCAAATAACTTCTCCCGCTCTGGGTGGGGCAGGAGGGCGTGTCAGACTTTTACTGACTCCCTTGTTCCCTCAGTTGCCTGTGTGCCAGGGGCGACGGTATCTCTTTCGAACAACCCGCACCCCTGGCAGGCATCGGCCCTTGTGGACCCCACCAGTTCGGCGCACCAGGACACATGGCACCCCGTGACCACCCCAGGAACCAAGTAGCATAAGGGCCCCAGACGACCCCGTGTCTGGCACCCTTGGTCCCCCTGCGACGGGTCAGCGCAGTGGCCCCGCCGCCGCCTACAACTTTTCGGCCGCAGGGGATAGGGAGAGCGGCCAACGTTATACCGACACTCCTCTTCCCCTGCGGCCCCACCGCATCAGCCATCAAATGGTGGCGGCCCCGTCCAGGCTACGAAAGGGAAGAGCGCTACTCAGAAGTACCGGCACTGCTCCTCCGCCACAGCCTGTAACCCTCAGCCGCGATGCCTCCCATTCGACATCGCGGCCCGCCTTAGTTGCGATGCACCTCACCGCAACCTACTTTTTGGCCGCTTCGTCGTCGGCTTGGATGCAAAAGCCCTGACGAGCGGCCCCACCTTGGGGTTCCTCTTCGCTTCACCGTGGCAGGGTGACCACGGCTACTGACCCCCCCGCAACGACAATGCGGGAACCCACTGGGGGGGTACATCTTTAAGTAAATAGGTTGGGTAGTAATAAAGCTACGATTGTATTTCGTGTTCAGAATAGCGAAAGTAATACAACGTCTTTATCTCGTGCGCGAAAAATGCTGCCGCGATATTTTTTCATTTTTTTGTTTTGCTTTTTGCTTCTTTTTAGCTTTTTACCTATGTACGTATTTTTCTGTTCCTTTCTTCTTGTCTGGTTATATGTGTGTGCATAAATGGTTAAATAAATAAAACCGACTATCCGGCCACTTTCGTAGTCGGCGACTATTTGGCAAAGAGCGTCGACTTTCCGACTTCTTGCTTAGTATGTATTTCTCATTAAAATGTACCTATAGCAGGAATAACTCGTCGGTATTTCATATGGTTGTTTATACTCGTAGTATTTGCTGTTTTCCGTGCCCACCACGAGAGATTATAATTTGGCACTGGGTAAACCTGACTACGAGAATCATTGTCCAATTCGTAAAAAATAAACTATAGACGGACTTTTTTTTTGCATGAATAAATTTTATTTGAGCTCTAACAGTATTTATTGTCTTTGCTTTTCACACAAAACCACGCTCTGACCAGTGCAAAAGTAAAAATCAAGAAATAATGCGAAGTCAAGAAAACATGCGAAAACCTGCGAAGTAAACACAACCGCCTGCGAGCGTGTCGGACACGCTCGCAGGCAGTTGTGACTTGCACCAGTTGCACCCAAATCAGCTGTAAACGAAGCGTCACGGAAATTGCTGAAACGGTGATCAACTTGGGCGGCCGATTAGTCTGCCTCTTAACAACCGAATAATCGGCTAGTCGGCCAGTCATAGAGTCATAGTTGGCACTTCACGTTCATCCCCACTTCAGTGGACAGGCAGCTGAGTCAGAAACACTCAGGCCGAGACCTATAAACGTTACTTAGCAAGTGCAGTGGCTAAGACTTTTGTCAGTCAGTTTCGCTAGCTAATTTAATTTGACCCAGTAGATCTCTGCCTAACTTTTTGTTTAGACTCTGAGCTTTAAAAGTGACTCTGAGTTTGTATTCATGAGTTTTCTTATCGTCTATACATCTGGTTTGTTTTTCTTTAAAATATTAAAATTAAGGCCCATAGTATCCTCATCTCCCGTTTGTATGCTAAAGCACGACTGCCGCCCGCGCCCGCGCAGGGCACCTCTGAGCCTTTATCTCAAAATGGGGATATTCTTTTGATTAATTTACAATTGTGCTTCGGCGATTCTGTGGTACCTCTATCTATTTTTCAGTGTATTTTTTTTTCCAAATAACGAAGCCGTTTAGTAGGAGTATGGAATAGAAGCCAAAATATTACGTGTTGGAAAATATTTTTTTACAGCAAAAGTATTAACCATACAAAAAAAGTACATCGGGCAAAATGATCTATATGAATCTATAGCAAAATCATATATTTTTCAAATCTTCAAGACAAGCCGTTAATGAGCAGTACGGTTCATAAAGTGACCGTGTTACGCTACCAAACGGAACGTAGGCCCTTAAGTAAGTAAGTACATAGTTTTGTTTCCAAGGTGTCCTCGAAGACTTAGAATTAATTAAATAGTCATTGACACCGCGATACAGACAGATATTTGTCTTTTATTTTTCACACTTAGATAAAAAGAGAAAGTCGGTTTAATAGTAATTTAGGTGAATACATAACTGTTTATCATTAATTAGTCACTGTTTCATTGACCTATATTATTACACGCTTTATAATTAGCTTCACTTGTATACAGTACCTATGTTTGTAACCGACTCCTTAGGGCGCGATTTTTACTCACTTTAAACGGTCAGATTTCATTTAAACTTTGTAAACTTATCGAGGACCGATGACAATTCAATTTTTTTCTTTAAATAGAGAAAAAAATAAACGAAAAAGAAAAATGTAAAAATCACGCTTTTGTAGTTAGCAGAACTAAAAAATAGAAAATAAATAATAGTTTAAAAAACTAAAAAGGAGAAAATAATTTAATTAAATTAAAAAGCGTGGGGTGCTTGACATTAATTGATTATAAAAATACCTCAAAAAGCACCCCACGCTTTTTAATTGAATTAAATTATTTTCTCCTTTTTTAGTTTGGTTTTTAAAGCGTGTTTTTTAGTTTTTTAAACTATTATTTATTTATAATAAATGGTGTGTAATGTATTGTTTATTATGCAATTTTTATTTTGTACTAACTTTTGCCAGTGGCTTCGCTCGCATGGAGGTCGGAAATTATCCCACGGTAACTTACTACCGGGATAAAAAGTATCCTATATGTTAATCCAGGTTATAATCTATCTGTGTGCCAAATTTCATTCAAATCCTTTTGGCCGTTTTTGGGTGATTGAGTAATTCAATGGTTCAGGCTCAGAATGTCCCTTTCTCAAAATGTCCCTCCCTTTCCTACGACAGCTACGTGTTTATGTAAAACATTTGGTAAAAATAAGGTTTTAGTGTCAGAAACGAATCGCTGTAAATCTGACTTCACGCAGTCTTGTCTGCCCTACCCCTAGGGCGTAATTTAGAATCGCGTAGGCGCGGAGTGGCGAGGCGGCCCGCGAGTTGAGGAGCAGGTGGTGGTAAACGTTAAACCATGTGTGACGATAAGCCTGGGACCGCCGCACAGTGGGCTGGGATTACAAGGTTGGGTCTTAAGAGATCAAATGTATTTTTTTGGTATCTAGGCATAAATTTAAAACGTTTTTATTCTTTGACTTTTTTTAATTTAACGAGTACTTTCGGAGATATAGCCATATCAAATTTGTATGAAGAGTCATGTTATTTTAGTTAAGCAATTTATTCCAATTAAATTGAAATTGAAAATAATGTATTCTAAACGGCCTGAAAACCTCAATACCTACTTAGTTCTTTAAAAAAAAAAACAATGTTCGACATTTTCCACCACCATAGGTAGGTATGACGTAATTTGTTTTGAGACTTATTTCCGGGAATCAAGGGATAAGAGTGTAAATACGGATTGTCATCATTGCATAGGTACCTGGATACGAATGATGGAATGCATTCTGCATATAGCCTACAGATTAACGATACAGACATGGACAGTAAAGGGAGACAACAAGTGCATCATGGAAAGAAGAAAGAAAGACATACAAGACGCTTTTAAAAATAGAATGGGACTTCTGATTGATGTTGTTAAACAAGGGCACGGCTCCACGAATGACGGAAATACTGCTAGAAGATTTTTTGCAAATCCAAACATGACTGCTGAGATAACTGGTGTTAGTGAAGAATTAATAAGGCGATTTGCAATCATTTTAGAGGCAATTTCATCAGGTTACCACATTGACACAGCGAAATTTCACGAATATGCTCAAGTGACCATGCAACTGTATTTGGAATTATATAGCTGGTCTTATATGCCTTCAAGTGTTCACAAAGTTCTTATGCATGGTGCAGCTATTATTGAAAGTTTTGGTCTAATACCAATTGGACAGCTATCTGAAGAAGCTGCTGAAGCTAGAAATAAAGACTTTCGTAGGTACCGCCAACACCATTCCAGGAAATGCAGTAGAAAAACTACAAATGAAGACATTTTAAATATTTTATTGACCAGCTCTGATCCACTCATCTCAGCGAAACGTCACAAACTTCGCAGAAAACATAAAACTTTGTCAGTAGAAGCACAAAGTTTATTAGTAATTGAACAAGCGGAAACATTTGATGATGACGAATACGAAAATTTTGCATTCGTTAATGTGGATACCCTTGACAGTGATTAAATTAAAACAGTGCAGTGGCCAGTAGTGATTGTGATTTTTACTTATTTATTTATTTATTTTATTAGTCCTTAGTGGATTAGGCCTAAAGGGGAGACCACTACATAAAAAAAAAACGCGCCTAGTTCTTAACCTCTATGGTGGTGTGGAATAGAGAACAAAAATTGAAATTGCGACCAAATCGCAGAAAATCGCAACCCGAGAATAGGCGCTAAAATAGGACAAATATACGTACTATGCATACGTAGAGTCAATTCTTTGAGAAAATTTGAGAATTTCGAGATTTTCACATTTTTTTCTTTTGCTTCATACAAAAATTACTTTGGATATTTATAACTCCGAAAATACTAAGTTATCTGAACGACCCTCGTAGAAATAATTACTTATAATCGATAGATAAATCCAACACAATATTTAAAATTTCAGAAAAAGAAACTTTTTTTTTTAAAATGCCAAGTCCTTTACCGGCCCGTTTCAGCCCACTGTGCGCCGGAGCCCTGCAGTTATAAATATAGGTCAATGAAACAGTGACTAATTAAGCGGGAACAGGGCTTGCGATTTTCCATACAAATGTATTCCCGTTTTTCTTCCTGAATAATGCCTCTAGAGCAATATTTTTGTTTTCATAAAATTAAGGTCTGCTGTAAACACGTCCCTGTCATTTTCTTTTTTCAACAACTAATTACTAAAGAAAATATGACCCTCTAAAAATTTAAAAAAATGCCCGTTATTAGAGGAGACTACCAGACAATGAAATTTTTTTTACATAAAAATCAATGATAGGAACCTAAACATACTCTTTCTTAGAATGTTAATGTAAAAAATAATTGAATCGGCTTAGTTTTCGAGGATAAAAAAGGGGAATACGAAACGTCGATCTCGTCAAAATGTTTGTGATAATTTCGGTCTGAGCTGCAGCTGTCCTTATCACACACTACGGAGGCAGACTTACTGACAGCGCGACGGCAATAGTTTCTTCAAATACCAATTTTTCAAATTCCTCGCAGGCCCCGTCCCCTCTGAATGATAAACAGTTATGTAATTATAGATCACCTAAATTGCTATTAAACCGACTTTCTCTTTTTATCTTAGTGTGAAAAATGAAATACATATTTTAAGTAAGTAAGTAGTTTAAAATAATTTAATGCAAATAAACCTGCAAATTAGAGCCAATTGATTAACCAAAATAAAAGACAATATCTGTCTGTGTCGCGGTGTCAATGACTATTTAATGATTTCTAAGTCTTCGAGGACACCTTGGAAACAAAAGTACTTACTTACATAATTTAAATATTTTAAAGAAAAAAAAAACAGATGTTTAGTCGATAATAAAACTCATGAATACAAACTCAGAGGTCACTTTTAAATCTCAGAGTCTAAGCAAAAAGTTAGGCACAGATCTACTGGGTCAAATTAAATTAGCTAGCGAAACTGCAGACTGGTAGAAGTCTTAGCCACTGCACTTGCTAAGTAACGTTTATAGGTCTCGGCCTGAGTGTTTCTGACTCAGCTGCCTGTGAAAATGCAAGGTCAGCTAAAACTGAAAATTTATATGCTTGATATGTCTCTGTGTGTGCAATCATATTTTTATACCGCGTTTACATTCAGCCCATTGTTGCGGCAACGAGCAGGGACATGGGGAATAAACTGGGAAACGCGAGAATGTAAACCGCACCCTAATTGCGTAACACGCGATTAATCATAATCGGTTTCATTTTGTCAGTTCAACAATATTCATTGCGTTATTTACGTTGTTGAGCAGACACATTTTTCGAACATATGAAGCAATGGTTTAGCCTTTTGTTTCAATACGAAACAAATTATGATGAATCGTGAGTTACGCAATTAGGGTGCAGGTCATTTTTATTGCCTTTGACGTTGCCGTTCGCATTGCCCTGCTATCCCCCATTTGGCGGTTTTTCTTGCGAACATCAAAGCGTGGCATTGCCAGCGGCAACGTGTATTACTGAAGCTCTCTCATTCAGTCGGACCTCGGAAGCGAACGCGTGAACATGACTGACGTGTGGCAATTCATTTAATTAAGTACGGGCCGCCTTCATCATGCCTTTGGAATGGAGTAACGAAAAAATTCTGAACTTTCTGGAACTTTTTTCAAATGAACGAATTATATGGGACTCATCGCATAAAGTGCACAAACTGAAACACAAAGTTCACGATGCTTGGAAGCGGATTAGTGTGAACTTTGAGAACGCTAATATAGATGAGCTAACCTCAAAGACAAAATCACTGATGACCACATTCAGATCTTTATTAAAAAAGAAAAAGTCTCCGATTCGGTCGGGAGTTTGTTGCGCTACTTCGTCTTCCCAGCTAAAGCACTAGGCAGTGGTGAAGGGTGGGCGTTTTGGGGGACTGTCTGTAATTTTGACGTTCAAAAAGAGCTGACTCTCAGCCTAGTTTGAATAAATGACTTTGATTTTGTATCGAGATTAATAGCTTCGCATACTTCAGGCACAATTAATGAGATAGCTGGTGCGGAAACCTTGAATAGGTAATGCAGACTTCGATAAGTGTTTCCCGTTGATAAATATCGTAAAGTTATCGCCAAAAGCATTTTCGGTGGTATTCTGAGCTTAGTTTTTTTTTTTATCTTAGGTTCTATTTGGACAGCAAAAAATCGAAATCTATTTGCGACATCCTGGAAAAGTTTAAAAACTCTCCGGTTTCCTCGCAAGTCATACCCTTGTTTCTCCATGCTGTTTCTGAAAAAAAAAAAACATGAAACTGTTTAAATTTCTAATTTAACTTAAGTAAGTACGTCGTTTCGATAGACTAAATGAATAGAAACAAATCTTTTTATTACTTAATGTACCTAAATCTTCGATCAACAATAGCACCGACGGATTACCATTTGTTTCATGATTTGGACAATTTTCTACGTGATAAGAAAATGTCTTCCCAGGAGGCAGTACAAAATGCTTTCACACAGTTTGTCGAAACTAGGTCCTCAGAGTTCTATCGTAAAGGCATAAATGAACTTCCGTTTAGATGGCAGCAATGTCTAGATAATGAGGGTAAATATTTTGATTAAATAAATATCTTATTTCTTAGAAAAAAACTAGTTTCAATTTTTCAGTAGAAATCGGCAATTTCATACTTTAACCCTTATTGTTGTTCGAAAGAAATACCGTGGCCCCTGGCACACAGGCAATTGAAGGAAAACGGGTGGGTTTTAGTCAGTAAAAGTCTGACACGCCCTCCTGCTCCACCCAGAGCGGGAGACGTTATTTGATGATTTCCCACCCAAAAAAAAAACCCCTATTATTATGCCACTATGTCATATAAGGTTCAAAAGCTTTTAAAATCATTAAAAAAATACTTACATTGTTCTATTAAGATGAATTGTTAACATCCACAATCTACTGACGACGACGTCTCTTTTGAATTCTATTTTTTTTAAACATTTAAATAATTAATTATACATATAAGCAGAGATCGGATATTCGGATGCATATTTACCTAAATATAATTTTTAGCTATGAAAGTATAGAAGCGGCTTTATAAATTATTTGTAATATTTATTAAAAACCCCGGGATTCTTGGATTGCATAACTATTCAGATGTGTTTATAATATGTGTATGTACTGGAGGAGGGGTGGTTTGTATTAGTTAAAACAAAAAATAAACAAATTACTTACCTAAATTAAGATTTTTTCGATACAAAAGCGCATTCCATGTTAGCCAACATCTCAACTTTAGGTGAATATGCATCCGAATATCCGATCTCTGCTTATAAGGCAGAGCGGCGACGCTGCGTCAATTTCCACGTTATCCATTGCCCAGAGTCGAAATGAAAATACATATGAAGCAGCAATGTAAACACTCATTTCCGTTGACGTTGCCACAGCAATATTTGGGGACATAATTATGTACGGCAGGGCGAGTGGCAACGGAAATGGCTGAATGTAAACGCAGTATTAGGTTTAAGTTTAAATTATTTGTGGTTCGATTAAGGCGGTGATTTCTTGAAAACGCTCAAAAAGGTGGTTTTTTAAACAAGTGAATCTCTTTAACCGTAAATAATTTTTAAAGCAATAAAATATATGATATTCTCAAGTCTTTTTTGCATAGAGTGATTGATGGAACTAAAAGCATAATTAAACATACTTTAATGTATTCAAAAACCAGTTGATCCCTTCAATGATAATTATAATTAAAAATACACCATAAAATTCCAAATGCTAAACTGCATCCAGTGATGGATTGTTTATTATTAAATAGTTAATATCTAATTTTATACGATTTTATTTGCATTTTTACGACAATGCTTGCTCATTTATTATTCGAATTTCTTAAATTCATGTCAAAGAAACCGCTACTATAGACAATCTATCAGAACCATACAATAATTACCCATGGTTTTTCGCTACAGGTAAATGCCTTAGCGAATGTCGTCACCGTCAAGGTCCCCCTGTCACTTTTATACTTCCTAGATCATAGCTCTTCCGTGATACCAGTTCCGTTAGCTATTATTGTCTAGCTTTTACTGTTACTTCTTGAGTTAAATGCGTTTTTAAACAATAAAAAAAAACAGTGACACTCCGGGAGTGCCGACAGATGTGAAAACTTGAACAATGACGTGTGTATTTTTTTAATCGTCAGGTAATATTTTTTGTATCGTCAGATTAAACAACAATCAACGTTGTTCGTTCGTACGTTCGTGTTGTCAGTGGCGTCGGCAAAAGTGTCGCGAATTCAATTGATTTTTCCCATCTCAAAAAATGCCCATGGCGCCTGTAGAAGTTTTCCACTTCAAAAACAACTGACTTCCAAAAAAAACACTACAAAGTGAAAAATAACTTTAATTTCGGTAGTCGGTCTTTGGATCTGTAATTTAGTTTTTTTTTCACCGACTTCCAAAATAAAGTTTTTTTTTTCACTTCCCCCTTTCCCCTCCTTTTTAGAAGTCGGTTAAAAATAAAAGCTATTTCTACTATTAGTGTGTTACGCGGACTTGGTCAGACTTCCAGACTGAAACATGAGCTAGTATATTTTGAACCAGGAAAACAGCATGAAATGCAGTTGTCACGTATTGTCAATTAGTTTCAAAGTAATTATGTATCAAAACTTCCGCGTATTTAATCGATTCTTTAAATAAAACTTTAATTACTCCTACTTTGGTATTATGCAAAAAATGCAGGCTATTTTTGTACTGAGTCTAATTTCCAACTCTATTTTTTTTTTTTGTTTGGCCATTCAAGTATTACGTAAGCGGATTTTTTTTGCAATTATCAACCCTCCCCCCTCCCCCTCGTTAGAAAAAGTAAGCAAAGCTCTTACCCTCCCCTCCCCCATGCTCACGTAAACATTGGTACTTACATGAATTTTTCAATGTGTTCTGGTTTATTAATTGATTCATGAGCAGCAGTTAAATAAGGAATAGACTTGTAATAGAGGACTTTAAGGCATATCATATTTATTTAAGCAAATTTTATTGCGATGGTATTCAGTTATTATCATCTTTACATATTAACAAACAAAACAAACTTCTTTTAAAATTTTGGTATATTCATTCAAATTAACAGTCTTCAGTTCATGACACACGAATCCATGTCTCGTAAGTCTTTGATGACATTGGATGTTTGCTGCTCAATGTTGTGTGTCTGCTCACTTTCGTGTGATTTTGGAATATCGACATCGTTTTCTTCGAGCCATTCATAGACAAGTAGGGTTGCTACATCTGTTCAAACCAAATTCGACAAAATTTTCTAAAAAAGTTAAAAAAGTGAAAATCCAAAAAGTAAAGAATTAATACTTTACTGTTTTTAAGAATAAAGATTTTAAATCAAATGTACTTTCTGAGTTCGTCTTGGACATTACTGAGATCGGTGAATGAAAATATCGTTACGAAAACTGGATTTACATAAAATAAATAATAAAAAATACCACAAAATCGGAGTAGACGTAGACGACGAGAAATCGTGAGACGAATCACATTAGCCCCTACACAAGAAACTATGTACATGAGGACCACGACCACTCTGACAAAAGTGTTACGAAGAAGAAGAATAATAGAGCTGAGGAGTTTGTTCGTTTGTTTGTTTGAACGCGCTAATCTCTAGGACTGCCAGTTGTATTTGAAAAAAATCTCATTGCATTTTATAGCCGAATTCTTGTGAAATGTTAAAGGCTACTAAACATCACGCTAGGAGCCAGGGAGCAAAAAAAAACAAAAAAAATATTAATAATAAATAGATAAAAATAAATAAATAGAAAAATAATAAAAACTTTTTCCAAAAAAAAGTCGGTTGGTTTTTTTTTGGTAAAGTTTTTATTTTTCACTTTTTAGTTATAGTACCTACCCCACACCAATTCGAAATTTCATCATCCTTGGGGTCAAAACAATGCATATTATTTTATGCGATAGCAATCGCAGTTGATTATGGGACCATTTCGTCATAAACCCCTTTCGAACCAAAAAAGAAGTTACTCCTGAATATACATTAAAAAAAAAAAACATATATTGTATAAACATGTCGAATTGATAACCTCCTTCTTTTTGAAGTCGGTTAAAAATTAAAAATCAAGCACCAGCAATATGCCTCCTACAGCGATGCCCAACGTAGGGGCAATCCACGTTTGAGAAAGCAGTCTGATGTTATATCAACACGCGGCTGGTGGATACAAACACAGACACTGTTTACAAGAAACTCGAGAGTTTTTGCCATTATCTGTGCTTTTTTTCCATAAACAACGCCTTTCCTTCCAATATTGCTTGTTATAACTGGCATGAGATCTGTTGGTATACTTTTGGATCGTCGTTATCAATGATAGGTACATATATCAGTAGATTCATGAGTACGAGATGTCAATTGACAACGAAACGCAAGTGTGATGTTGTCGCGCTTAGACAGTCTAGCCTGACGTTCGAGCGAGTCGACGAGAGTGCTTCAACGGCGCGGTGCTGTCCTCTTGACCATCTGACGTCGGGCAACATTTGTTCAAATATAACCTACAAATCAATAATTATCTTCAGAGTTTTTCTTCTCGCCCGCAACACACATCTCCGCCCAGTAAAATGTTCAACAGTGAAGAATCCAGCTCCAAGCAGTCTCTTGTCCCGACACATTATATGTATGTCGCATCATTGGCTGAGATTCGAATCATCGGGTCTCCTTCGTGATACAACATATTTTACAGCTACGTGTGGGAACTAGAACGAAAAGATAATTAGAATTTAAAATAACTTTAATTACCAAGCGTACGAATCAAACACGTGCGTTGGAACTGAGCGTTTGGCAAGACTGTCCGAGCTCGACTGGCGCAAAACTCGGTCTCTTCGCCAGTCCTCGCTGCATCCCCTCCACCGACGATCGTGTCTAAGCGGTAGGGCCCGCGTTTCCGATCACATGATTATTCGTTTACGAATCAAATTGTTAGATTGTACTGTGTGGTGCCAAACATCCACGACACACACATTAATTCACGCCTTCTTATGGGCAGAAAATGGCCCGCCCCGATATTTGTACGTCTGTCCAACGTGGGCTAAATTCGTAAAATCTTCTGCATTTCTTTATATTGTATGTAATGGTTTTCCACATTATGCATCATCTTCCTGCCCTTGTCTCTTGTTTTCTTCTTTCATTCTCCCCTGTCAACCGTTATGCTATTCTTTCCTTCTCTTTCATATAATTCCTCACACAATCCATCCATCTTTTCTTTGGCCTTCCTCTCCCTCTCCATCCATCAACATTTATATTCAACACTCTTATATCCACATGCATTTCTTTCCTCCTCATCACATTTCTGTCACTTGCGCCACTTTTAAACTTCCCCTTACGTACTAATACTATACTTTTCCATTTTCATCACTCCACACGAAAATGGATAAAGTAAAATACATAATAATACACTGTATTTCATAACAATTGAGCACGTGCGGCTTTACGTGAACGTTGAACCCCATTTGTTATATATGTCGTCACAAACTCATCACTGATAGTATGCTTTGTGCACGGGTACTACCGAGTTATCTCGCAGTTTCGCTAATGTAGTGTTTATATTATTGTCATAGTAACACGTGTAGGAAAGTATGCCAAGATAACCTGATTTTAAGGCACCCCTGAAGAAGCTTCAGCCCTGCACCATAATTCCGTAACTCACAAAATTTTGGAGGACTTCGTAAGTTCGAATTTGTCTGCTCAAGTACGTAAGTATCGCAATTATGTTGCTCGGCACGAGCCGCGACGCCCGTCTGTTAACGGGCTGGGCTGTGCATATTAGGGGTAGGAATGCCATATTAGCCGTAGAATCAAAAGCCGTTGGGGTGGGTAGACGTGTTCTTGAGTAGGGACCTCGAATCAGCAAACACCATCAGACTAGGTGGAGCGACGATCTTCGCGGGGTGGCTGCTAGCAACTGGATTAGAGTTGCCAAGAATGGAGCTCAATGGCTTGCGAATCTTGCGATTAGAGAGGCCTGTGTCCAGCAGTGGACTACTTTAAGCTGATGATGAGGAGGATGCGCCAAAGTAGCTCGTGAAATTCACATTATCTTACGTTTTTTTACTATTTCATGAAATAAGTAGGCATTCAATGAGATTAAATGAAGTGAGAGAAGGTTGGATTGACTAAACAGACACGTATTCTAAGAAAGCGGTTTTTTTTTGAGGGTGTCAAATCATGAAATAACTTCTCCCGTTCTGAATGGAGCGGGTGGGCGTGTCAGACTTTTACTGATTAAAACCCACCCGTGTTCCTTCAGGTGCCTGTGTGCTAGGGGCCACGGAATCTCTTCCGAACAACCCGCACCTCGAACAAACGGTAATTTAACCATTTCTATTTAGCTCAGTTTTCTAACTGTCAGAGTTAATCACACTTCGTGCTTATAACCCACATTTGTTATCAGCGACAACGTTTTGCAATATAATAAGCCAAAGATTATTATTTGCATGTCCATACTACAAAGTAGATAGGTACAGAGGCGGCGAGTGAAAACAGACGTACTCTATATTCGCACTGCTGTAAAATTATTGCGGCGAGATTTTTTCGCTCGTTGTGTTGTGTGTAGCTAGCTAGCACCCTAATTGCATAACTCACGATTAATCATAATGTTTCGTTTTGAAACAGATGGCTAAACCATTGCTTCATATGTTCGAAAAATGTGTCTGCTCAGCAACGAAAATAACGCAATGAATATTGTTGAACTGTCAAAATGAAACCGATTATTGATTAATCGCGTGTTACGCAAGTAGGGTGCTGCTCAATCAATTTGCTTAGCCGTTTAACTATATTGGGATCGCCTTCCAGTCAAACCGTATGCAGCTAGACCAGTACCACACCAGGGCCAGTATTTTACATGGAGCGACTGCCTATCTGACCTCCAGAACCCAATTACAGATCGTGGCACGTAAGTTGAATTAAAATGACGGATTTTGGTTGAACTTACGTGCCGGGATCTGTAATTTATTTCCGAACTTCAGTACACGTTACATCAATGACTAAGCTAAAAGGTGACGTCATTCTTTTTCCGTGCGAGGCAACGAGTGCACACGCTCTTACCTGCGGTTGTTTGTCCTTATTTTGGTTCAACTTACGTGCCGTGATCTATACTGGGTAATACGATACCCATTGGTACGACTGGTTGTTAGACTTTCGAGTTCCTGACGACCCGTAACGTACTGTCAAAGATCCACGAATGACAGCCCGGACAAACGGCTTAACGTGCTTTCTGAGGCACGGAGGTGTTCCGTTATGTAAAGATGGTCACCCATCCACGGACCGACCGCGGCATGAGTAGCTTAACCTGATCGATCGACTCGTGCGGTTATTATTACGTAGCCACGAGTGCCTTCTGTTTGTACATGTATACCTATATATTCTGCGAGACACGATGTGATCGTTACTCAGTATAATTACTTTCTGCGGCGATAAATATTAATTGCTAATTGATAATTAATATTACAAGTTTAATTATCATGTCGTTTCGAATTATGTGGCACTTGATTTTATTAGTCGAGTGTGATGGAGACATACTGGCATTTACCTAAGTGTACCTCAAGTATTTATGCATTTCCACTTTTTTTGCTAACCATATATCAGTCAGACGCTTGCCTTTTTGTTCATTTTTAGGGTACCGTACCCAAAGTACATACAAATTTACAAACTATTTTCATGTCTTTATAATATTATGTATAGATTACCTCCAATGACTCTTTCTAACGTTGTACAGCATAGGCCTCATAGATATTAGGTCTTTACCTATGAAATTGCCGTTTTGCAGTACTGGCCATTTCAAATCAAAATAATTTTTGTTTGGGTAAGAATTCTAATTTCAAATTAATTTTATTTTAAAAACATGGATTTTTTTTTCCAAAAGTAGTCATTTGTTTATTGATTAGTGTTACATTTTCATCGCATTTCAATCTTTTTCGTCATCATGGATACGTTAAAAATTCGAGTAATTATGGAATATGAGTACCGTCGTGGCAGCAAAGCGGCACAAGCGGCACGCAACATCAACGACGTTTACGGAGCTAATACTACAAACCAACGCACCACCTGTTATTGGTTTGCTCGCTTCCGTTCTGGAAATTTCGACCTGAAAAATGAACCTCGCGGTCGTCCGAAGACTTTGGTCGACAATGACGAATTAAAGGCGATTGTGGAAGCTGATGATACACAATCTACGGCTGAATTAGCAGCAGCTTTCGACGTTAGCGTCAAAACAATATTGGTCCATTTGCGTCAAATTGGCAAGGTAAAAAAGCTTGACAAATGGGTGCCCCACGAACTCAATGATCGTCAGCGCGAAGTACGCGTCGAGACGTGCTTTGCACTGCTCAACAGACACACAAATGAAGGAATTTTGAACCGCATTGTTACCTGCGATGAAAAATGGATTCTGTTTGATAACCGCAAGCGCTCAGCAAGTTGGTTGGATCCTGGTTCAGCACCTAAACAATGCCCTAAACGAAAACTTACCCCTAGAAAAGTGATGGTCACTGTTTGGTGGTCTAGCGCCGGTGTGATTCATCACAGCTTCTTACTAAACGGGGTGAGCATTACTGCAGATGTGTACTGTGAAGAACTGAACACAATGATGGAGAAGCTGGCACATCTCCAACCAGCATTGGTCAATCGCTCGTCTCCGCTGCTCCTGCACGACAACGCGCGACCTCATACTGCACAGCAGACGGTCTCCAAGTTGCAAGAACTGGGGTTGGAAGCTCTCCGTCATCCGCCCTACTCACCAGACCTTGCGCCTACAGACTACTACTTTTTCCAGAATTTGGATAACTTCTTGGCGGGAAAAAAATTCAATACCCGAGAGGCAGTACAAAATGCCTTTGAAGAATTTGTTGCCTCCCGTCCAGCTGATTTCTTTAAGAAGGGCATCAATAAACTGCCACTGCGATGGCAAAGATGCATTGATTGCATGGGTGATTACTTCGATTAATACAAATAAAAAATACATGAAAAAAAATCGTTTAAATTTTTTCATACAAAACGGCAATTTCATAGGTAAAGACCTAATATTATAACACCATTTTCTCTCCCTTTAGCTTTTCTTTAAGGGCGCTTTCATATTTTTTCTTGAATTTGAGCGTTTGACTCGAGATTTGATGAGTGATTATGGTTTAGATATAGGCAAAAAATATAAATAAAAATATGTCCGGGAAAATTTCATTACTTGTCTAGGGAGCGCTCTAAACAAAATTTTCAATTTGTTTACATAAGTCAGTAAAAACCTTGTCTCGGCAAAGGATGTTTCGTAAAATGTTACTTTCGGGCATCTTTTGATGCTGTGTTACATGGAACATATAATAGTTTAGTAATTTATAAAAATGTCTGTGGTAGGACTGTAGCTAGTTATTTGGAATGCTCAAATAATTTTTTTATGTTTCATACAATAATAACCCAAAAATAATTCCGAGAATTAATGATAATTTTTCGTCTGAAATCATATTTTTTATCTATGTAAGATATGTTTAATCGAAATTCAAACAAAAAGTATTTAATAACTAAGGTTACTAAGTCAACTTGCTATAAAAAAAGAAACAGTCTATTTAAAAGTAAAATAATATTTTTAAACAATTTTTGAATGCAACGCTATGAATCAGTAATATATCTCGGGACGCGTGGGCTTTAGCTATAAGTCCGCGCCGGTTTGTTCCTGGGCGTCCGAATCATAATGGTTAGCATATCTGAGTAGCATACTTCAGTATAGTGAAGTATAGTGAAGATTTAATGGCGCCATTAAATTTACCTAAAACTAAATACATACTTCAATTTGTAATAGCCCTCAACGAAACAAAGTTTTGAGGGTCCCCAAGTATACAAGAAACATGTTATTTTTACTGAAGATTAGATATAATAAAATTGCATTCAATATCGTACGGTCGTGTACTGGTACGGAACCCTTCATATGCGAGTCCGACTCGCACTTGGACGCATTTTTGTCTTCCATTCGGTATCCATTCTTTTGGATAGGAAGGATTGTAGTTTAAAACGGTATTTTTCACAACTATAGTCCGGTGGCATGTAAACGTGGAATGAAATTAAAATTAACGCTCACTTGAGTGAAGTGATATCAGCTTATACCCATTTACTCCATAAAAGGTTAGGTTACTTTACAAATATTAATTTTAACATTGTTCCTATTAAAATTCCTATGGAAATCGGAATCATGGCTAGGTAAAGCAGCGGGGTATTTTTTCGCAACATTTATTTTTACTACAAAACCGCAGAAAACATTGTCATGTCCTTATGTAAAACACATTTTACCTCTCCAATATAGTTGTGGTTATTATTATCGTTTGTGGTTATTTACTGGTGGACTATTGTTTCAATGTGTAGGCTACCTAAACATGGAGTCAGAGACCCGAAAATCTGAACAACCTTAAAATCGTTGTGACTGTCGAGTTGATAACTTTTGGTTTCATACCCATCGAAATCTATAGTGATCGTGGTACCTACGCAATTTAATTATTTCTGTGACCGCTAGGTGCGCTGTACAAAATGCCATTCATAAAGTGGCAGGGACATCGACGCGCAGTCTGGTACCATGTTTTCACCACAAGATTCTAAGATCCCCTGGTCCCCAGCGCAGGAGGAAACAGTATCATGTACTGAATCTATAGTAAGACCTAAAGATACAGTTGCCGTAATAACATCTAGTTTTTTGTATGATCATATTTTAAATTTATTCCCACTTGTGGACCTTGTGGTAAACTTGGCAATGAAAACTTAAGACATCTAGATTGCTTCGCATTTATTAAAGATTATTAGCTGCGAACCATTTCTAGAGAACAGCTAGACTCGATGATAATCGTTGTAAGACATCTGTATCACATAAGCGAATATAATTAAAACCGATGGATGTATGGAAGGTCATTAATATAAACTAGAATTAACAAAGGGTCAAGCATTGAACCTTGAGGCACGCTCATCTTAACTAGAGACCCAGAGGACGTCGCTCCGTTAAGGCTTACGTTTTGCTGCCAGTTTATAGGAAAATAGATAGGAAAGAACATGATCAGCAGCTTGCCCACGAATTCCGTAGTGCTGTTTATAGATCAGAATATTGTGGTCCGCGCAGTCAAACGCTTTTCATAGAAAATGCCAATTGCATCCTGGGACCTCTTCTTATGTGAGTAAAATTCGTCCAGTTTTTCTACCGCGTCAGTCGTCGCCTTACTTGTCTTGAAACCAAACATAATTATGAGAACAATGACCTCTCGTCAGGTTTTCAGTTGTTTCAATAACACCTTGCACTCAAACTGTTTATTAATAAGTGTGTTTTATTTTATAATATTCTAGCGTTATTGCCATAATATGACGGACGGAGGGGATTAACAGTTTTTATAGAATGGATTTTGGGTTTCTAATTAAACGTGTATATAGGTAAGTTAAGTACCTATTAGGTTTGGTAATAGCTGTAGATACGGGTGGGCTGATCAGGTTAAGCTCTGGTCCGCGGATGGGTAACCATCTTTACATAGCCTTCCGTGCCTCGAAAAACACGTTAAGCCGTTGGTCTCGGCTGTCATTCGTAGATCTTTGACAGTCGTTACAGGTCCTCTGAACGCGAAACTTTGACAACCTGTCTTATCAAGGGTATCGTGTTACCCAGTACAGTGGTTGTGAAAGTCAGATAGGCGGTCGCTCCATGTACAATGCTGATATTCTGATGCATCCGGTTAGACTGGAAGCCAACCACAACATAGTTGGGAAGAGGCTACGCAGATGATGACGGTGGTTTACAGAAATAACTTTGAGAAAACCCATCATTAACATTTTTATCGTACAAGGACCTATCTATTCAAGTATAGTTTTATCGTTAGTGCAAATAACAGTGTTTTCAACATTTCATAAAGGGCGTCCTACTGATAATAAACAACAAATATTGAATATAGCTCTTGACGCAGCGATGGTGGGTTTATTTTTAGTCATTATTCCATGTTTGTCTTAGGTTAGTTTATTTGCTAGTATTGGCGTGGCTACAAATATTAGAGAAATTATTTTTTGATATGTTTAAGGCTTTTAATCAGCAGAAGTGCTTACAACGACTAAACCGACCAGTTAGGTAGAAAATAAACAGGATAACATTGACGTTTAAAATAGGTAGTTGTTTTATTAGCGCCCTTTTTCCGAGAGCATCGTAGAAAAGTTACGCTTGTGATAATCATTATGCTTGCTGTACGGCATGCATGTCAAACTCAAAATCACTGGTGGGCAAACACGTAGGGACCGTGGAATCAGTGGGCCGCAAAACTCAACCATAAATAAAGAAGAAAAAAAATCGTTTTCATAGTTGTAATAGAAAAATGTGTGACAATCTTTTCCCGGAAATTCGACATAATTTGTCGAGTGCACCGAGACTCAAATTTTTGTTTCGAATGGGTCTGACATTGAATTTCTATGACATTCACCCGAGGGATAAATGCTTAATACACTATCAGTATGATAAGATCGGAATCGCTTTCTTTTTGACAGTTCCACAACATTCATGGTGTTGTGTACATTGGTAAGCAGACAATTTTTTCGACCATAAGAAGAAATGGATTAGCGATAACCTGCAAAAAGTTTCAGATTCACATTTACACACGAGGGCCGCATCAAGAAGCTGTTCTTAAAATTGGATCGGGCCGCAGGTAAAGGCGTGACTCAAATTTTTGTTTCGAATGGGTCTGACATTGAATTTCTATGACATTCACCCGAGGGATAAATGCTTAATACACTATCAGTATGATAGGATCGGAATCGCTTTCTTTTTGACAGTTCCACAACATTCATGGTGTTGTGTACATTGGTAAGCAGACAATTTTTTCGACCATAAGAAGAAATGGATTAGCGATAACCTGCAAAAAGTTTCAGATTCACATTTACACACGAGGGCCGCATCAAGAAGCTGTTCTTAAAATTGGATCGGGCCGCAGGTAAAGGCGTGAAGGGTCGCATGTTTGACATGGCTGCTGTACGGTGTTTTCCCGGTATGGTGCAACGGCTCCAAGATCTTCTCCGGTTCTACTGAATTTCTGGAGTATCAATTGCAGCCTCATAATAGTAATAGCGGCCATATTGTTAATGCCTTTTGCCCAATAAAAGGTTATTGCTCTAGGTGCCTTCAGACGGGTCGTAGTCTCTCTGTAGGTTAGATTAATCTGTTTAACACAGTTTGGCTTTTATGGTGTCATTGAAAAGCAAATATGGATCAATCTAAATGTTTGAAGTGCTAGCAATAACAGCGCGTACAGCGCTGTCCGCGTTCAATATAACAATGCGTTTAAATTTCAATTGCTACTGGTGGGGCTGCCCCGTTTCTGCAGTGCGTTAGCGATGTTTGCAGATGCGCATGTAGATTGCTTTTACGCAACAATGCGTAAAAGGTGCGCTTCCCTAGTTCGCAGGGTGTGGTGCAGCTCCAATAGTGTCTTAAGCATGGTTGCGAGTCGCCTGGACTGTGTATACGTGGGTGACTGTTGTGCCGTCTGTCATGGGATGTCGCAACGGTGACCAACCGTTATTTCTTGTATTGTTTTCCTTGTTTTGTGTCTAGTCTGTGCTTGTGTTAGCATAGTCGTAAGTGTTACTAACAATCTTGTTGAATCTTGGTTACTCCAATAAAGAAATATTCTATTCTATTTATCTTACTTTTGGTTCAGTCTTATGTAGGTATTCTAAATGCCAACGCCTTATTGTGTCTTTAAGGTGAAAGCTCGTGATTGCCCGTGAAATTCAACTGTTCTTACATTTTTTACAATACCCTGGAGCTTCCACTTTGAGTATCATATAATTTATTTATTTATTCATATATAACAATTCGCATTGTGTCTGAAATATTTGTACATTAATTAACATAATAGATATAGCTAAAAATAATAAATTATAAATTTCAAACAGTAGTTTCACCAAAAAATCTTTCTCTATAATGTATAAAATCTAATAATATTGCATATATTTAACGTCATAAACTAATTAATAAATATTAAAACTATCTACTATCATTCGTCCGCAATTCAGATACAGAGTATTAAACATTTATTTAAGAGGAATGCTTTAAGTTTAGCTTTGAATAGAGTACCTATGTAAATCAATGATCGTAAGTCAGTAGGCAACCTATTAAATAATTCTACTGCTTGGTATTTAGAGCAATGTTCAGTAATGTTAAGTTTAGGTGCAATTTTATTTTTTATAACGTTTCTTCTAGTGTTCTCTCTAAGTTCGGTAAATTATGTCGGATCTTTCATGAGTAGGCACTTAAAATAGGAGACAAACCGCCTTTGTTCAGCGTTATGCGGAGTCTAGGATTGAGTCATCATTTGCCTAGCCCTTTCTCAACTATGTTGGGGGTTTCTTTTTGAGGGTGGGAAATCATTAAATATCTTCTCCCGCTCTGGGTGGAGCAGGAAGGCGTATCAGATTTTTACTGACTAAAACTCACCCATGTTCCCTCAGTTGCCTGTATGCCTGGGACTGCGGTAACTCTTTCGAACAACCCGCCCCCCTGGCAGGCATCAGCCCTTGCGGACCCCACCAGTTGGTGCTGACATCTTTTTGAGGCACGCGTGGAACACAACGCGCCGTCGACTCGGGCTTGGTCCTTACCGGACAGCGAGCTACCCATTACTCGCCGTCCGCAAGCCCGCGCCTACGGTGGCCGGGAATCAGCCTGGGATTCCCGAAGCCCAGGGCACTATGCTCGGGTCCACTTCCAATCTAACCGAATGCAGCTGAATAATACCAGTATTTTACATGGAGCGACTGCCTATCTGACCTCCACAACCCGGTTACCGTGTAATCCAATACCCCTTGGTAGGACTGGTAGTAACACTTTCGCGTTTCTGACGACCCGTAACGACTGTCAGAGATCTAAGAATGACAGCCGAGACCAACGGCTTAACTGTTCACTGTCCACAAAGTAGACACAATAGTTAAATAATCAGCCTGAACCATAAGTGGTTCATGGGACAGGGAATGGGTTAACGTGCTTTCTCAGGCACGGAGGGGTCTTGGTATGTAAAGGTGACACAACCGTGGCAAGCACAGCATTATCTGTTTGATCGACCCGTGTTGTTATTACTACTTAGCCGCAAGCGCAATTATTTCGCATTCCTCGGCGCCCTTAAGAAATTATTATATTATCCAATTTGTAGAAACTAATAAGGAAGTTGGAAGCTAGTGATCACACTGAACTAAATCTAATTATAAATCGGACAGATGACAATTTAATAAAAGTAATGTGGTCAGGTCCTTCCAATCTCACTGAATCGGATCCAACTGTTTTAACTTCGATTACATCTTCCGATTTTCTAACTAGAATTCCTAGAAATTGGATGGTTTATTACGCACTTCAGTCGTGAAGTAGAATTACATTGGGATGCAACAATTTAGGCAGTAGTGCGGTCGGGGCCTTCCAATGGCACTAAATCGGAATCGTAACTGTTCCAATTTCGATTACATCTTCCGATTTTCTAATTAGATTTCCTGCAAATTGAATATTATAAGTAATAGGCACTTTAATAAATCATTACGAAATACTTTGCAACTTTCATCATTGATAAAATACTCCCAGCTAATATTTGCCGTCGGCAAAACAAATATACCTTGCACTGATAATGGTAATGTTGTTTAAATAACAAACATAGTTGCTAATAAATAATTACTTTATGTATTTGTTTGATAAGTATCTAGTATATTATTAGGTAAGCTGTTGTTTTTGCTGAATGCTTAACTGGGTTGTGGAGGTCAGATAGGCAGTCGCTCCAGCCCCAGATCTACGATTTTTTCGAACCGGGGCAGAAACTTAATAGTGGCGCCAGCGGTGGTCTTCAGCGTTTGAGATAAATTAATAAGGTGTGGGCTTGTGTGGTGCCTTTTTCTTACAAGTCGACGGTGAGCCAACCAGGCTTCCGTATGCTAGGCGCTTTGTGAAGCAAGTTTTTTATTTTAAATCATACTATGTTATGATTTTGGTGCCCCCTGAAACTGGTGCCCGGCTTGGGCGGAGCACCGCCGTGTCCTCGTGGAGGCGATCGGCGGCGGCGACTAACTTCAGGGTATATACCCTTTCCAATAAAAAAAGAATTATCAAAATCGGACTATTTTGTTAAAAGTTATACGTGGTCATACATAAAAAAATATATATATACGCGTCGACTTGAGAACCTCCTCCGTTTATTTGTCGGTTAAAAATAAGGAAATCGCTATTTTTATCTTAAGAACTACTGAAAAGATGAAGTTATCACTGAATCTTACGTTTCGAGCGAGTCTGCACTCTACAGTTAGGTTGTCATGCATGCAAAAAAGTAATATAGTAAAGAATTTCTAGGTAATCTAATGTCATCTATTCTGAGACTTCCGCTTTTGATATCATCTCGATAAACCACGGCACCACGTGTTGTTGTAGACGTGATATTCTGTCAATTCCAGTAATGATCGGTTCCTCACAATAAAAACTTTAAAAAAAGAACCGGTAGAAAAAAAAATTAAGTAATACATATTATTCAAAGTCACCGACTTCCGAAATTAAAGTTATTTTTCAGTTTTTAGTGTTTTTTTTTTGAAGTCGGTTGTTTCTTTTTTGGAATAAGTTTTTATTTTTTACTTTTCATCATCATTGGGGTAAAAATATTAAAAAGCTGCCACAATACGAAAATCTTTGGCCCACCATTGATGTCGCAGATAAGGGCTTATTGTAATACCCACAATCCAACCGTCCCTGATAACAGTATCAGTACCTATATGTCTATACTAGTATCTGCCCGCGACTTCTTCCGCGTCATAGTTCTTGCTCCTCCGACCCACCACGTCGCATCGAATCGCTAACCCGTGCGAGTACTTCGTATTTGTGAGTTTTTTTTCTTTTTTCTCGCCTGCTAAGCATCCTAGCGTGATGTTATATTGCCTATAGCCTTTCTTTTTAAATGGTGATTAATCGTGAGTTACGTAATTAGAGTGCAGTAAGTAGTTAGTAAGATTAGCGCGTTCAACCAAACTCTTCAGCTGTGTAATGTTAGTATATTCGAATATACAGGAAAAGTTTTTATCCAGTGCGCAAACTGTAACCATGAATTCAGCATACCATTCTAGACCCCCCAGCGCAGAAATGTTTCGTCGGTTTTACAAAAAATAAATAATAGTTTAAAAAACTAAAAAACACGCTTTAAAAACCAAACTCAAAAAGGAGAAAATAATTTAATTCAATTAAAAAGCGTGGGGTGCTTTTTGAGGTATTTTTATAATCAATTAATGTCAAGCACCCCACGCTTTATTTTCTAATTTTTAGTTCTGCTAACTACAAAAACGTGTTTTTTTTTCTCATTTTTTTTTAAATTATTGAATTGTCATCGGTCCTCGACAAGTTTACAAAGTTTCAATGAAATCTGACCGTTTAAAGTGGGTCAAAATCGCGCTCAAAGGAGTCGGTTACATACAAACAAACATACAAGTGAAGCTAATATAAAGCGTGTAAAAATCAGCTGGTCCATACATTCTGGTATTGCACTTTTCTATGAAAAAGCTAATTTCGAAATTTCAAAAAATTTCGGCGCTGGGTGATCTAGAATGATATGCTAAATTCATGGTTACAGTTTGCGCACTGAATAAAAACTTTTCCTGTATTGTATGATGAATTGATGAGCTGCCTCATTGGTCCTGCATTCGTTTCCCGGGTCGGGCCAAGTGTTATTGGTTTTTCCATATAAACATACTCAGTAGCAGCCTGGAGACTGGATTTATACCCGGATGATGGCATTAGGGTCGCCCCCTATTACATGGGACTTAAACATAACTGGCGAAATGTGGGTGTACCTACTCTAAGTACTCCGCTGCCTAACCCTTCAGGGTATACAGGCGTGATGTTGCCGGCTGTCCCTGAAAACCAGCGCTTGGGCTCTGTCTTGCATAGGGTCGCAGCATAATGCTGAGTGATAGCCGTTTTGCGTGGATGTGACGCATGTTTCCCTCAAACTTTTCTTATTGATTTTTTTGTGTTTCTTTTCTTTTTGCGTCATGTTTACCGCAAATAAAGGTTTTTTCTTTCTTCTATGTTATGTTTTATGTTGATTCATGAACTCATGTTTCAACGTTTTCCACAATAACGGGCGCCACAGATAATGTCAATATTAAATGCCAGCAACAGATAACGAATGACAGATTTCGTAATCGTTACTTTTATGGGTGATAAGGATATTACAATGAATTGACGGTTTAGTCCCATCTCGGCATCCATTAATTTATTTATCACTAGCTGACCTGACAGACGTCCTGTCTTAACTTTGAATATTGAATTCGCATTGGTGTAATATTAGAAAAGTTAATATGGTTGTTAAGTTTTCTTAAATGTTCGCACAACTTTTTAATTTTTTTCTTTTATAACAACCTTCTCTTGACAATAACAAAAAACAAAAAAAGCAAGCAAAATTGGTCCAGCCCTTCACGTGTGACGCCCCGTCACCAAGGGAAATAGGGATTCATTAAAAAAAAAAAATGCTGTTATGTAATCGTCAATAACCCTTTATCAAATTGAAATAAAAAAAAAACAATACATATCTAACCAAGATTTTAAAGAAAATTAAGTTCTTGTTAGTTTAAAAAAAAAATAGTTTAAAAAAAAATGCCATTTATTTTTTTAATATATACCCAGAGGGGATTATTTTTTTTATTTTTCTGGTGACCCTTGTGACCACCTCTATCAACCACCTTCCCAGCTACATAACCTTTTGGTACACCCTGTATACGGGCTGATTTTTTAGTCACCGTCCAAATTTTTCAGGGTGATAGTACCCGTTAAATTGAACAACTTTCTCCAAGGAACATGGGTCGAAATATGAAAAAAAAAATCGGACCTCCCATACAAAATCGACCAGCTAACTATTGATTTTGCATGGGAGGTCGATTTTTTTTTTCAAAATTTTTTCAAAAAAATCAGCCCGTATAGTAGTTTTTTCCAGCGGCTTCGCCCGCGTGGATATCCGTAATTATCCCACGGGAACGTACTACCGGGATGAAAAGTATCCTATATGTTAATCCAGGTTATAAACTATCTTAATGAATGAATGAAATGGTGTGCCAAATTTCATCAAAATCCGTTCAGTCGTTTTTGCGTGATTGGTTAACAAACATCTAAACAGAAACTTTCAATATTCTAATATTATTAGGATACCATGAACATGAAACATTCCTTTTTCGGCACCCTGTCATTAATCATTGTTAGGTACACAGTCATTAAAAACATATTGAAGGATTCAAGGGCTTGTCTGTGAAAGTCCCAAGTCCCAACCAAATCTTAGTCCCCAATTTGACAGTTAAACAACACCTAACGTTATTTACGTTTTTGAGCAGACAAATTTTTCTAACAAATGAAGCGATGTATTAGCAATATCTTTCAAAATGATTTACATTGTGATTGATAGTGAGTTACGCAATCAGGGTGCAAATTTAAAGGCTCTCTCACATAGACGCGTTATAATCGGTCGATAATACCGGATGCGCTATTGCGATAATGCGTCCCGATTCGTTGCACACAACTGCGTTTTTATTGTCCGATAATTCTATTTCGTATTCGTGTTTTTGGCATGTTTTCGTCGGGTCTTCGTCGGTCATCTTCCATAGCTACTGTTAGTGATAAAAATTCTTAGTCTAATGATAAATATAAATATCCATATAATAGATTTTTAGAACACTCGTAATGTCGGTAAAACCAAATTTCGTCCTTGACGTACTACTAGGTACTGTAAAGGTTTGTTGCATAGCGAATGCAACCTTTATGTAAATACAGGCAGATAATGAAATGACTTTGTCACATTTGAACTGTCAAGAAGATGGATCTAGATTCTATCCTTCAGAGAGACTAGGATAGGTTTTGTATATATAGTATGGGATCTTATAGTACCTACTAACGATATCACAGTCGCAGCTGTGTGTGGGACCGCATGCGTCCCAATACAAATGTTCTAAGAACTCATATCGGAATATCGCGACGGAGGAACGCAAGCACCCTACTTCTATTGCGTCGTTATTACCGAAGCAGTGTGTAACTGCATAGCCGTCGTAATACATAAAGTACTTACTAAAACAGATATCGCAATAACGCATCCGGTATTATCAACCGATAATAACGCGCCTATGTGGGAGAGCCTTTAAGGCGAACCTAGTCTATGTTTTTTGCATACAAACTTCGGGAGTGTTTTACTCCACTGTCTGACATGGCACATCCAAAGTAAAATATGATATCGTTTAGTCTCATTATTCATATTGTCTGTACGGAAACAGAATACTAAAATGAAAACCCATTAAAAAGTTAGGAGCCAACAAGGATTCGTTTTTCTTGCTAATTGTACTTGACTTTGGGCGTGTTTAAGTAATAAACGAAGTGTAAAATCTCCAAAACCAAGTCGGTACCGACAAAGTTCCATAAACTTTATTGGTCATTGATTTATGCATTGGCTTTTTCATAAAACCCGATCTTCCAAACAACTTTTCAATTTTTTTTTCGCGAATTTTTTACTATAAATGATCCTGCATCTCACTCAACAACGTTGTGCGTGTAGACTAGCGTCTAACTGCTCATCACTGATACTATCTCTGTATGACACGATGCCTGGTGAGACAGCGTGATTTTTAGCCAGGCCCACCAGTGAGTTTGAGCCCGCGATTAGGTTTCCCCTTAAGATTGCCATCGACACGACATGCGACAGGAAGAAGGGCTGTGTGCCTGTTTGTTAACTATTGCAAAATATTACGACATAATAAATACTTTCCTGTTTTGCATGATCTATTAAAACGTGTGTTAGGTATATTATTACCTACTCACTATTTACCTCAATCGATTCATAAGAGAGGAAGATGACTAATTGAATAGCAATTTAAAGTAACAATACAGTACGGTTAATTACCTACATTCAATAATGAATGACTTACGGCACTTATACTGCAAGTAGGTAAGACACGTGTCTTACCGCCGGCGATTAAGGTGGAAGCTCTAAGGTAGCCCCCGACATTTAAATTTTAAAAATCATTCAATTTATTTACTTTTTAATAGAATAGTCATTCAATGGAATTAAATGAACTTTGAGGATGGTCTGAATCATTAAAATCATGAATAAATTATTGATGATTTTAATGATTATAATCGACATACAACCATAATCACAACTTCCTCAAAACGGTGAAGGAAAACATCGTGAGGAAACCGGTATGTCCTAGAACCAAAAATTTAATGACAATTGACATCCACCAAACCGCAATGGGCCCGCGTGGTGGACCAAAGCTAGGGTTACCAGATGACATGAATTTTCCTGACATGTCTGGAATTTCAGCTGTCTGTCAGGGAAACAGGGAAAATTGGAAATTGTCAGGAATAAAAAAAAAAGAGAAAAATATAAGAAATCCTACTAATATTATAAAGGCGAGGATGTTTGGATGTTTGTTACTCAATCACGCAAAAATGGCTGAACGGATTTGGATGAAATTTGGCCCAAAGATAGTTTATAACCTGGATTAACATATAGGATACTTTTGTCCCGGTAGTACGTTCCCACGGCCCCTTGCGGCGTCCCACACTCCACCACACCGCATCTCACACGCATATATTCAAGCTTACCCGCGAGTTTTTTAAAATAAGATACTTTTGCTGCCAAAATGTCAGGAAATTTATTGCTAAGGCAGGGATTTTTCCAGGAAAACTTATTTTCGGATCTGGTAACCCTAACCAAAGCCCACTCCCTCTCACCGAGAGTGAGGAGGCCTGTGTCCCAGCGGTGGGAACATTATCGGCTGATTATGCTAAACGGACACAAGCCCTCTGTTTGATAGCTCGCTCTAGACGCTGCGACAAGCGATTCGCTTGTTGCACTTTTCTGTCTGCGTTGTAGCCAGTTTCTTTAAGTCTGTTTAGTTTCCCTGTGCAACAATTTTTTCATTCAATGTTATACTGTGCAAGATATGGCAAGCTAAAAAACACTGTATAACGTTCAAATTAAGGTTTAAACATGCTAAAAAATTGTAACAAAGCTTAAAGTATCTCATATGTGGTTTTCAAAAGTTACAGTGTATTGGATTGGCAGGGCAGCGAGGAGAGCCTTGTGCAACTATTAAAATTCTTACGCACACATGCCTATAAAGTTTTGTACGTTCCTTGATCGAGAAAATCGTTGATAGCTAGCTACTCGCTGCCTTGTCTGCGCCGCGGTGGGATAGATGCCTAAGGAAAATAATAATAGTTTAATTAAGCCGCATTCTCAGATTATAAAAAATAATAGTTTAAAAAACTAAAAAACACGCTTTAAAAACCAAACTAAAAAAGGAGAAAATAATTTAATTCAATTAAAAAGCGTGGGGTGCTTTTTGAGGTATTTTTATAATCAATTAATGTCAAGCACCCCACGCTTTTTAATTGAATTAAATTATTTTCTCCTTTTTTAGTTTGGATTTTAAAGCGTGTTTTTTAGTTTTTAAACTATTATTTATTTTCTATTTTTTAGTTCTGCTAACTACAAAAACGTGTTTTTTTTTCTCAATTTTGTTTTTTTTATTATTGAATTGTCATCGGTCCTCGACAAGTTTAGAAAGTTTCCATGAAATCTGACCGTTTAAAGTGGGTCAAAATCGCGCTCAAAGGAGTCGGTTACATACAAACATACAAACAAACAAACAAACAGGGTCTGTCAGGGTCTGTCAGACTCTTACTGACTAAAACCACCCCGGTGTTCCGTCTCGCACTTGCACCGGAGATCACGGGAACAAAAGTGACTTCCGCGATAACCTAACCTAACCTATCCGGTCGGTAAGTAGTATGGTGCAGTTCACAATTTATCGACAGTTTATAATCTCGCGAGATAGATTATAAACTAACGGTGTTCCCAATCATACGGTGACATATACATATACGGAGACCCACACTGGGGTTGGCCTCTGCCAACTATACAAGAATACAAGCTTGATGTTTAACCTAGAACTGTTCAAATGGGGCATCGTGTTGGTTCATTAATGTAATCGTGGGCACCAATAATTAATCTTTTCGTTTTATCTATTAATTATCGTATAATATATATTTATTATTAATATTAATTTAT
The DNA here is from genome assembly GCA_947359405.1 of Antitype chi. Taxonomy (NCBI): domain Eukaryota; kingdom Metazoa; phylum Arthropoda; class Insecta; order Lepidoptera; family Noctuidae; genus Antitype; species Antitype chi. Next base: position 8,646,988 of record OX375836.1, read on the forward strand.
TTAATTATTTATTCATATCTATTAATATAATATTTAAATATTAATTATCTCATCATCTGCATGCATTTTCCCTACTATGTTGGGGTCGGCTTCCAGTCTTACCGGATGCAGCTGAATACCAGTATTTTACATGGAGCGACTGCCTATCTGACCTCCACAACCCAGTTACTGGGTAACACGATAGTCCTTGGTAAGACTGGTTGTCAGACTTTAGGGCTTATTACCCGATTCGATAATAATTACCTATTATAATAATTTTTATCGAATAGATGTGGTAGTCCAGTGGTTACGGCCGCGACTTACGAGATGTAGGTCATAGGTTCGAACCCCTAGACAGGCGCTTTATTACTAAATGTAAATTATTTCATCACCACTGCTCTCAAAACGGTGAACGAAAACATCGTGAGGAAATCGACATGTCCTTGAACCAAAAATTCGAAGACGTGTGACATCTACCAACCCGCACTGAGCCCGCGTGGTGGATTATGGCCCGCTCCCTCTCACAGACCTACCTGCGTCCCAGCAGTGGGAACGTTATACGCTGATTATGCTATGAATAGATAATTTTGAATAATATGATACAACAGTTATGTCTACCAGTTATCGCAAAACATCTACGAAGTTATTGACCCACATGTACAGCCAGTATTTCTTGAGCTGTGGTATCGAATTCAAGTAATAGATACATAGGTCAGGATATAATGTTTAGCCCATAACACGTTTATGCTCAATCAAATGATTATACTGGCATTTGAATAGATAAATTTTGTGTTATTTTGTTACTAGCTTATTTATGGTTTTGGTTGATATACCTGTATATTGATTAACGTACGATTGTCTATGTCTAAGTAGTATCAGCCGCATGTGTCGGTCGATTAAGTTAAGCTACGCATGCCGTGGTTGGTCCGTAGATGGGAGACCATGTTTAGAAACCAAGACTCCTTCGTGTCTCGGAAAGCACGCTAGGCCGTTTTTCCCGGCTATCATTCGTGGATCTTTGACAGTCGTTACGGGTCGTCATATACATCTATTATATCTAATACCTTTAAACGAGCAATTCTCGTATATGTACGAGTATATATACAACGTCTGAATCTCGGAAACGGCTCCAACGATTTTCATGAAATTTAGTACGCAGGGGGTTTCGGGGGCGATAAATCAATCTAGCTATACTCCATTTACAATAGCATTAGACAGAAGTTAAAAAAGCTTCTTTATAATGTACACTTCGTAACAAAATTAGATTAAACGTGTTGCAGTTACGATTACTGCCAAATTTATTATAATTTAATTAAATATTAGCTGTCACACTTTATTGTAATCATGTGTAACTATTTATCTTATGAAATGATGTGGCTTTCATTTATATAATTATTTCATTTCAATTTAAAATTAAAGTGTCAATGCTAAAAACCTAAAAGAAGCAGGAGTGAACAATACCGAGTGACTAAATTAGCTGATGACGACGAAGTTTTGCCAACGTATGAATTCAGAATACCACTCTAGAACCCCCAGCGAAGAAATTTTTCGTCGGTTTTACAGAAAAAAATCTGCTGTTTCATAGAAAAGTGCAATACCTACGCGGTCAAAATGTATCTAACAGCTGATTTTTTTTTTGTAAAACCGACGAAAAATGTCTTCGCTGGGGGTTCTAGAATGGTATGCTGAATTCATGGTTAAAGTTTGCCCACTGAATAAAAACTTTTCCTGTATATATGACTGAGTTATGCCCGAACATAGATACATAAAAATAATAATACATATACATGTCGAATTGATAACCTCCTTCTTTTTCAAGTCGGTTAAAAATGAATTAGAGCGTTAAAATAAAATGAACGAAACGAAATGTTTATGAACTTACTATTTTTCGTAGATAGGTACTGTAGCTGGTTTGGGTGATAAAATAGACCAATAAAATAACTACAATTCCCATTTAGGTTAACCACCGATTATGGGAACCACCCCGTCGATTAAGTCTACCGATGACGCCATGGGCTAGGCTCGCCGAAAATCAATGTTCAAATATAGCCGTTGACCTTTATGTAAGTAAGGCTTACGTTTTTTTTTGCGCGATTGATAAATTTAACATCAACCCTGAAGGGGTGTACATGCGTCCTCACGGCCCTAGTCGCCGTAGGAGATGCCCTGGGCGTCGGGAATCCCAGGCTGATTGCCGGCCACCGTAGGCGCGGGCTGGCGGATGGCGAGTAATGGGTAGCTCGCTGTCCGGTAAGGACCAATCCCGGGTCGACGGCGTGTTGTGTTCCACGCGCGCCTCAAAGACATGTCAGCCAGCACCAATTGGTGGGGTCCGCAAGGGCCGATGCCTGCCAGGGGTACGGGTTGTTCGAAAGAGATACCGTCGCCCCTGGCACACAGGCAACTGAAGGAACACGGGTGGGTTTTAGTCAGTCAAAGTCTGACACGCCCTCCTGCTCCACCCAGAGCGGGAGAAGTTATTTGATGATATCCCACCCTCAAAAAAAGGAGCTAATAATGTTTTAATTGATGAGATACAACCTGTCACTGACTTGCAAATTGCATAAAACGTTTTTTTTTGATGCGCTGAAATGCACTCTGTTGGTCTCTCAGAGTTGACAACCCAGTGGGCGATAAAATCTCGCCGCGATATCTTTACGTCCGATCGTGGTTTAAGTCTACATTCACACATTATTTATCGTCATCATATCAGCCGAAAGACGTCCACTGCTGGACATAGACCTCCGCCTGGCTCCTCCACTTCGACCGGCCTTCTGCTTCCCACATCCAGCAGATTCCCGCGGCCTTCACAAGGTCGTCGATCCACCTTGTGGGAGGCCTTCCCACTCTACGTCTTCCGGTACGCGGTCGCCACTCCAGAATCTTTCGGCCCCATCGGCCATCTGTTCTGCGAGCAATGTGCTCTGCTCACTGCCACTTAAGTTTGGCAATTGTTCGGGCTATGTCGGTTGCCTTGGTTCTCCTGCGGATCTCACACGGACGTAGTAAAATGGCAGCGGGATTTTTTTTGCGCGCCGGATTTTCAACCTTCGGTATTGAACCGAGCATTGAGTATCCAACAGAGTGCAGCGCGAGTGACACTCACCGCGTCGAAAAAAAAGTGTGTTCGATTTTCAACTCGTGGCGCTAAGCGCGCTTATCCATAGGTACCTACGCTTTGAAATGGGCAACTAGCTTCATCTTTCTAATTCACCGATCTTGACAATTCAAAAGTGCCTGTAATTGGTTTATTTGAAACTAGCAGCGCTCCGCGGTTAAACCCACGTGGTTCCCGTTCCCGTGAGAATACGGGGATAAAATATAGCCTATGTCACCCGGGGATAGTGTAGCTTTCCAACAGTGAAAGAATTTTGCAAATCGGTTCAGTAGTTTCGGAGCCTATTCAATGCAAACAAACAAACAATCAAATCTTTCCTCTTTATAATATTATTAGTATAGATAAATGCTTTGAGTTTGAGTTTAAGTTTGAAGCAGTGCGTTGAAGATCCAATAAAATCCCGCCGGGATATTTTAGTCCCTGCTTCGTGGTTTAAGTGATACATATTCAATACCTACATTGTCCATTATTTTTGTCGTCACATGACCGATCCAAGGTCTGTTCTATAGTTTCGGTAATTACGTGCTATTCATGGAAAATCATCGTGACATCGTGTAGTACAATCGTGACCTCTATTGGAAACACTTGTCCTATTGTGTTTTGTAAAATTATGGGACAAGCATTTTAAAGTGCGAGAAGGTTGGCAATATAGCGGTTGACAATAATTATACGACATTACTTTTATTATACAAGGTGTAACTTAAATAACGCACAACCTCTTAAGGGGTCATTGTACTCATCATTATCAACAACTTTTACTATGGGACCAAACCTGAAATCGTAAAAAAAAAATCAGCTGCACCCTAATTGCGTAACTCACGATTCATAATAATTTGTTTCGTTTTGAAACCGATGGCTAAACCATTGCTTCATATGTTCGAATAATGTATCTGCCCAACAACGAAAATAACGCAGTGAATATTGTTGAACTATCAAAATGAAACCGATTACGATTAATCGCGTGTTACGCTATTAGGGTGCTGTTCCCTACATTTTGACGATTTATGCGAATACAAGTGTATGGAACAGCTGATTTTGTTTCAACGTCGTCCTGTTAAGGGGTTATCCCCTTACCAGGTTGTGCGCTGTTTAAGTTACATCTTGTATATGCGAAACCTGAATAAAGTTTGTCCAGAATAAGTAACTGCAATAATTTTTACACCTTGTTAATTTTTTTAACCAAAAAAGTTTTGCAAGTGTGATGGAAAATGTTATCACCAGTTAATTACAATACAATCGCCGTACGATTAGGTACCTACTGCCTAATTATTATCAACTAGCTGACCCGTGCCCACTTCGTTGGGCGGTAAACATTTTAATATCACTCAATAGATTACGACACAGTTGCGGTTCCATACCTATGTCGTATTATCTCTTTAACCATTCGTCCAAATTAGATGAGTAAAAGGGAAAAGTCTTTTGTTTTAAATACTTGAGATGATAAATTTACTTATTTTGATAAAAAATCATAATTGTTGATAATATGACCAATGAACATGACCTAACGATTTCAATTATTATTTTAACATAAAAAACTACTTTTGGCGACTTAAATGTAAAGGTTAGACATAATGCTGTCGCTGACTTTTTTGTAGGCATTATCAAGCTCTACAACTTTCCTCTAGAACTCAATCATATATCTTCGTAAGAAACGTTTTCGTTCGACCGTTTTTTCTCCGACTTACTTTGCAAATCCGACTACCACGAAAAAGTCTTTTAAATTTTCGGGTTAATATATAGCATAAGACATTCACAAAAAACGTGCCATTCTATTGGTAAAAGAATTTTCAAAATACGTTCAGTAGATCCAGAGATTACCCCCTACAACCTCACAAAGTCACAAACTTTACCTCTTTATGATATTAGTATAGAGAACTTAATAATAACAGTTCGTTAATAATTCGTTATAATGAGATACTTAAGTTAGTTATAAGTAGATACTATTAATATTAGTTACCTTTAGTTAACTGAACCCCAAGACACAGACTAACGGCCTTATTCATAAAAAGTTATCCAACAACTAAACATTTGCTAAAGTCTGGTTTCTCTTTGAAAACCAGACGTCTTTAGCAACTGTTTACATGTTCGGTAACTTTTTATGAATAAGACCGTAACTGTCTAGTTTGGGGTTCACTGGCAAATAATTTAAGTAACTAGCTGTAGGCAATATTTATGCTACTCAATATGTCGTCTCAATTTAATGTTAACTTAAGGGGAACCTAGTCGCGGGCTCGAACTCACTGGTGGCACTGACTAAAAATCACGATGTCTCACCAGGCTTCGTGTCCGACAGAGATAGTATCATTGATGAGCAGTTAGACACTAGTCTACACGCACAACGTTATTGAGTGAGATGCAGGATCATTTATAGTAAAAAAATCGCGGATCGTGGAAGATCGGGTTTTATGAAAAAGCCAATGCATAAATCAATGACCAATAAAGTTTATTGAACTTCTCGATAATTGAACTTTGTCGGTACCGACTTGGTTTTGGAGATTTTACACTTCTTTTATTACTTAAATAAGCCCAAAGTTAAATAAAATTAGCAAGAAAAACTAATCTTTGTTGGCTCCTAACTTTTTAATGTGTTTTTATTTTAGTATTCTGTTTCCGTACAGACAATATTAATAATGAGACAAAACGATATCATATTTTACTTTGGATGTGCCATGTCAGACAGTGGAGTAAAACACTCCCGCAGTTTGTATGCAAAAAATGTGGACTAGGTTCACCTTAAGTATGCTTACTGTATTACCTAGACAATTAATATTTTTTCTATTTTCATTAGGCTGTTGGAGACATTGTATACCACTTGAACATAAAACAGCATATGCTAATATTCTGTTTTATGTTCAAGTGTCGTGATTTGTATTGCCTTAATCTACGTTTGAATGTGTTTACACTGTCACATTTTTTTTATATCTTCCGGTTGATTATTGAACAACCGTGCTCCTTCAACCAATATTGTTTTTTTTTGCCGTAATTAGTGCGAGCGTGCGCTGGTTTTAACTGGATTTTGTTTTTTTTTAAACGGTTTTATTTAGCTTGCCCTGTTTGTTGTTTGTTTTTTGTTTGGGTCAAATTTAGTGCTTGAAATTTTACTCCCTTCCTGTTGGCAGATTGATCTTATATTTAGTACACACCTTTAGTTTTGATAATATTTACTACAATTTAATAAATAAAAATAGAAACAAAAAAATCTAAATAAAACGAGAAATATTAACTAAATAAAAACTAAAAACTTGAAAATAAAAAAAAGTTTTTTTTTTTTAGTTAAACGGTTTTAACTAAAAGCTAAAAGTAATTCGGTAAAAATAAAATTGAAGGGCGCGTGAAACATATTTACTCAGCACCCTAATTGCGTAACTCACGATTCATAATAATTTGTTTCGTTTTGAAACCGATGGCTAAACCATTGCTTCATATGTTCGAAAAATGTGTCTTCCAACAACGTAAATAACGCAATGAATATTGTTGAACTATCAAAATGAAACCGATTATGATTAATCGCGTGTTACGCAATTAGGGTGCTGGTTACGCTACGCTCCACGATTTTATTTTATCGAAGTATTTTTTAGCTTTTAGTTAAAAACGTTTAACTTATAATTTTTTGCTTATTTTTTAGATTACCATTCTTTTTTAATATAGTATGTTTCTCCATTCTTTTTTAATATAGTACTATGTTTCTCTAAGTAACGTTAATAATACTTACCTTAAAATAAGCAAATACTTGGAGAATATGGGCATTCTGCCATTGCTAACCTCCGGGTCATTACACCCTCTGTAAATGGGACTGTCCTAATACAATCGAGATCCTTGGCGCCAGTAGCACTGGAGTAGATAGCCATCAGAGACTAATGCCCCTTTTTCACTGACAGCGTGCTATTGAGATTTCAACGCTCGATTCAGCGCCGACAGTTGAAAAACGTTGCGCTTTTAGTTAGGCATTCATTTAGGTATCGTATACAGTGAAAATGGGCACAGGGCGATAGGTGTAGCATTGACGCTACAATGCTTGTTTAACTACGTACTAGCACCCTAATTGCACTATTAATCAGAATCTGAATCATTTTGAATCTTATTGCTAATCCATAACTTCTTATGTTAGAAAAATTTGTCTGCTCAACAACGTAAATAACATTCCTACTGTTAGTGTGTTACGCAATTGGGGTAATACAGCTGGCGAAATTTGACACGTGTGATGTGTACCTATCAGTACAAATATAAACACTTTTTTATAAGTATGTCAGATCCAGGTACATAAGATTCTAATCAAACCTACTTATTGACATACTTTTAATCTCTTTAGGTGGTTCTCATCTTATGTGGCCAACAGATGTCAATCTGTTGTTCTTAACGGATACACATCGAGAACTATGATTACCCCCTCAGGGATTCCACAGGGATCGCTTTTGGGACCCTTGTTATTTAACATCTTCATCAATGACGTGTCTTCATGTTTCTGTAACTCAACAGTTCTTTTGTTTGCGGACGACATGAAGATTCTGAGTGAAATCAGAACTTTTGAAGATGCTGAACGTCTCCAACATGATCTGGACAGATTCCAAGAGTATTGTACGGCCAACCGCTTGGACCTAAATGTCTCGAAATGTTATACATGTACCTTCACTCGTAAACCTAAACCTATTCTTTACGAATACAAACTAGCCAACACTTCTATAGCCAGAGTTAATACGATTAGAGACTTAGGCGTCACTTTTGACTCGAAACTTCTTTTTGACACACGCATCGACAATATTGTTAAAAAAGCCTCAAAGGCACTAGGTTTCATTATGAGGATATCGGCCGACTTTAAAAATATCAAAACACTCAAAATTCTTTATTGTGCTTTTGTGCGCAGTCATCTCGAATACTGCTCTCCAGTATGGAATCCTATTTATAATACTTACGTCAATCGCATCGAAAGTATTCAAAAGAAATTCTTGAGGTACATTCAGTTTAAATCCAAAACCTGTTTGCCTAATTATTACAGCTGCTGCAAGAAGTTTCACATTCTTCCGCTAATTGAGCGGAGAAAAATTGCCGACATGGTGTTCTTGTTCAATTTGGCAAATGGTTCAACCAACTGTGCTGAATTGATGAGCAAAATTGGGCTGCGTGTTCCATCTTTCACCTTAAGGAATCATCAACCTCTGTTTGTTCCCTCTGTGCGGTGCATATATCGACAAAACTCTTATATGATAAGAGCCAGCAGGGCATACAACTCGATGTGTCAGAGTGTTGATGATCTTGACTTATTCTCCACCAGTGTTAACTTAAAAAAATACTGTGTAACAAATTCTTTGAAGATCACTAAAACCTGTTCAGTCTTTTGTCAATTTTATTGTCTTCGAGTGTTATTCTTACTTTTGCTTGCCGGTCTGCTGTTTCTTGTGCTTACCCTAATTTTGTCAGTGAAAACTTTTAATTGGCCTTCTTTCGCTAACGGTCAACTATCCGTATCCTAGCTGTAAGTTTTCCTAATATATAAAAATGAAATAAAATAAAATACATAGTGTCAGAATATACACACGTGGGCGCAGAATTGGGATACGGGTAAACGAGAAAAATAGCTCCTTTACCGTCTGCACAGTTTATTGTCACAGAGTCCATTACTTGTACTCCTGTACCTACTATAATACTGCTAGCTTAAAAGGAAACACAGTACAGTTCCTAGGCCAGTATGGGTCAGGTTTACGTCTAAACGATCACTGTCGCTCCATACGTCCGTATCGGACACCACACTCAATCTTAGACTCCGCACAACGCTAAACAAAGACGCTTTGAGTCTCATTTTAAGTGCAAACTCACAAAAGATCCGACTAGTACATTTTTTTTTTCATTACCTCATTTTTACTCTTTTATGAAGCTAAATCTCTGTTGCAAATCTACTCTATGTCCCGTTGTCGCCAGTCTGACCTACGCTGTCGCGTGCAAAATTTGACCTACTTGTTGTCTGGTAGGTATAACTTAGTCACCTTTGCCCATTGACCTTTGATTTTTTTCTGTCAGCGTTATTGGGTTTTTGCGTGCAAAAAATAATGGCAGATTGTGTGCATAAGTCTATAGCCTGCTCTTATATGTTGATGTTGTTTAATGGGGAAGGTTAGACAAAGGTTATTGTAGATGGCGCGGTCATAGCTAGGCCCCTACGGCCTACAGTAAATTTGACACTTCGTTCATTCATTCTGTTTTGTGTTGATTCTTATGTAAGTTTTTCTTCACTATTTCGTTGTTTTAATTATTTCAGTATATTTGAAAAGAAAAGTGTCAGAATTTTAAACCTCGTAATCACTTTGTTCTAAATGTTTCCCCTTATAAAGTCATAACCTCTCGAAGGCTGTTTAATTTTTTTTTAAATCTGCGAATAGCTTTAAGCCACAATCTCTAATTTTAGGTTCTTTCGCCGCTCCCAACATTTGGGAGTGGCGCGAGGAGGCCAAACGCCGCGCCGCCGGGGCGTTACATGCAGCTACATAAGCTGCATCTGGTCTGGTTAGACTGGAAGTCGATCCCAACATAGGAAAAGCCCATACAAACTTTCATCCCCTGATAATTTTCATAAATCCTTCCGTAGTGCTCACTTTCTTTTAGAACTCTTAAACAAAATGCTACCTACTCTTCTACTGTTATTACACGCGTTGTCTACATCTCTGTTATCTTCTCTCCTATCGCAGGTGTGCTGGAAGAGATTTCTGTAGAAATAAGCATTACCTATGTACGTATTTTTCTGTTCCTTTTTTCTTGTTTGTTTATATGTGTTTGCATAAATGGTTAAATATAAATAAAGAAATTAATAATATACAATTTCAGATTTTTTGTAAGTAGAAGATAATTATGTGAAGAATTTTCTGTTTGACGACACGTTTTATTTCGTTTCATATTCTTTAGTTCTACTGACAAGTATGAAATGGCCATACATCTTTCCAAGTATAGGATCACCGTCCCTGAAATTATGTAAATTCATGCAAATGCCTTGTTGTGTACGTTGAACCATCTTTTATTTACGGTTCATTTTACCTCTAATTGGAACAATGATTAGTTTGTCAATAGCAGCTCGAAGTATGAATTGGTAATGAAAATGCTCGCATCTATTTCTTGGGCCTAATTAGTGACTGTGTGTTGGGTTAAATTAAATACGTACCTATACGTAGCGAAAGTTCACACAAACAAAAAAAGTTGTTTCTTGAATATAAGACTAAACTAGAAAATATTTTGCGCAAAATAATAAAGATGTCGTTTTTGTCCAAATGTATTCAAACTGAGGAGAAATATAGAAAACTTTTCGATTTTTTTTGCGGTGCCATCGAATTCTCAAACAACTCTTAAGTCATCCTCAGGAAAATTTTATAACGTGTAGGCTCCAGGTTCAGTTCACGAAGTAAATAGGTTACAATTACCATGAGTCAGTCGATTCATCAACTAATTCCTAAACTAGATTTTTTTCTTTTTCTTCTTGTTAAAAGTCTCCATCGACGCTGCACGCAATGCAACTATGAAAATTGCAACCTCCGGTCAGCCCTGGGTAAAGCGATGTAGGCAGCTATGGTTGAGTACAACGTGAGGCGCCGTCCTTCTATTGCGAATTTCTGGTGTACGGTGAGGGCTCCACCCCGACCATTCAATAAACACTGGTTAACAAAATTGAAATGTCGCTGTGCCAAACGAACTCAACTACGAGTATTTATTAGGTGTTGTGAATAAACATACGCAGTAATTTTTTTTAGTGAAAACTTCTTTAGGCTCGTTGAGCATTTTTTGAGATGGGGAAAAAAAAATTGGAACTCGCGACACCGTTACCTACGTCTCTGTTTTTTAGTAGAGGTATTTCAATCATTTGAGTCTCAAAAGATAGGTTTAGGTCCAGAACTAATATTCCAATTGGAATTATGAAAATCGGATAACCCAATTAGAAGTTAATATATCTGACCAAAATTATGATTATGAATAATGTGAAATCCTGTATTGACGATTAAAAAAATACACACGTTCAAGTTTTCACTTCTGTCGGCACTCCCGGAGTGTTTTAATTACATATAAATTTTATTTGGTGAAGAAAAATGGATTACAAAGAAAATATTAAATAGTTCTCCAGAAATATGTGAATAATGTGGTTTTTAGTGAAAAGGTCTATGATTTTCTGGAATATTTGGCTTGCGGTTGGTCCCTTTTAATCGTCCAGCAGTAGTCAGCCAATATCCTTGAACTCCATCTACCCTGGTCACGCTTCTCCATCTTTGAAATGTCCTGCTGATGGAACCTTTCTCCATGCTCATCACTTACGAGCCCTAAATTCTCTGGGAAAACAATCCAAAAAGTCTTGAAAATGTATTTCAAGCGACATATTGTAAACCAAAATGGAAGCTCGTTGATCAATTCTTTACTTGACTCACTCTTATGGTTACCTACAAAATTTGCAACCACGTTCTTGAAGCATTGGCAAGCTGATTTTTTCTAAAACGTTAATTATTCTTCGAATTTCGGATTTTTTATTAATTCCCGTTGATTTTGACATGCATTGCTTATTTTGGGAAATTTCTCTTTTAAATACAAAAATCCATTTCTGCTGAGATCCATCGCCTTACAAAAAAATCATAAGGCCTAATTTGATATGAAGGATCGGAAGAAACACATCAGCGGGCTGTTAAATCCAAAACAATTTAAATTAATTACGAAAAAAAAATATAGCACGCTTTTTACAGCTGTACATGATATGCGTTTATCGCTGAGATACCGGTTTCCTTGTGATGACCTCATCATAAGGAAACTGGGGGGGTTGAAACAAAATGAGTGCGTTTTCGTAATGAGGGTAGGTAGTCAAAACAAGAGCACCCACCAGAGTTCGCGTGGTTGACCAGTGTATTTTCCACAAAAATTAAGCTCAATATTAATTTTTTCACAAAATTATGAGCGCGATTTTTGCCCGTGTCCGCTTAAAGTCTGTTGTTTTTGTGTTAACTTTACAGATGATAATGACATGCCCATTTAATTTGCCCTTGTATTTGCGCTCTGCTTACACCTATTCTCCATACAGGCGTGATGTTATTTAACATTGTTATTCTAAAAACCCTTTTCTTTTGTTACAGGTAATAAAACCAAAAATGCTGGTATTGATACTTAAATGATCTATGTACTTAATTACGAAGATCTACGAAGATTAACGAAGTCACTATAAGTGCCAAAAGTAGTTAAATTAATAGTTACCTAAGTGAACAAACATGGATCCTGGATATTTTGATATTGAGAGGAAACAGAATCCACGAGAAACAGCGAGTTTTGTATCGAAATTTTGTTATTGGTACGTATATTACAATAGTTTATTTCTATAAATTAAAATCAAAAGTCATCTATTCAAACTAGGCTTAGAGTCAGCACTTTTTACACGCTTTATATTAGCTTCACTTGTATGTTTGTTTGTTTGTATGTAAGTGTAACCGACTCCTTAGAGCGCGATTTTGACCCACTTTAAACGGTCAGATTTCATTGAAACTTTGTAAACTTATCGAGGACCGATGACAATTGAATAATAAAAAAAAAATTGAGGAAAATTAAAAAAAAAGTAAATAAAAAAAAACACGTTTTTGTAGTTAGCAAAACTAAAAAATAGAAAATAATTTAATTCAATTAAAAAGCGTGGGGTGCTTTTTGAGGTATTTTTATAATCACTTAATGTCAAGCACCCCACGCTTTATAATTGAATTAAATTATTTTCTCCTTTTTTAGTTTGGTTTTTAAAGCGTGTTTTTTAGTTTTTAAACTATTATTTTTGAACGTCAAAATTACATGAGACAGTCCCCCAAAAACGCCCGCCCTTCACCAATTCCTAGTGCTTTAGCTGGGAAGAAGAAGTGGCGCAACAAACTGTCCAGCAACACAGCTGTCTGTTAAGTTAGATTATACCATTATCTGCCTAGCCTTCTCAAAACTATATTGGAGTAAGCTTCCAGTTGAACCGGATGCATCTGAACACCAGTATTTCACATGGAGCGGCTGCCTATCCGATTTACTGGGTGCCTTGTCATTTGACGTATTCCTTCCAGCATCCTAATTGCGTAACACGCGATTAATCATAATCGGTTTCATTTTGACAGTTCAACAATATTCATTGCGTTATTAACGTTGTTGAGCGGACACATTTTTCGAGCATATGAAGCAATGGTTTAGCCATCTGTTTCAAAACGAAACAGATTATGATTAATCGTGAGTTACGAAATTAGGGTGTTTGGACATGATAGTGTGGCCTATTTGCAATAATTAAGCACCATAAAGCTTAGCTGAAAATTCATGGGATTCGAGAAAACACTACTTATTCAAATGTTTTTTTGAAAATTTCTCAAAATTCGTCACTTTTCACTCACAAACTGAATAAATAGCCTTCATTGCTATTGTCCTTATTACATGGAACCTACAACTTAACTGGCGACATATTATGGATTGGGTACTATATACTTCTGCCTACTCCTAAGGGGACAACAGGTGCGATATTATGTAAAACACAACTCTATTTTCAGGTACACACGGTCCGTATTCGCGAAAGGCAGGAAAGGTCAGCTCAGCATATCAGATGTATATAGGTCAGTATACTTATGTATTTTGTATTAGAATGTAAGGTCGAATTCTCGGTTGTAGTGTAGCGGCAGTAACACCGCCACGTGCGTAAATACTCATCACACTGACGTCACGCAAAATCGTGCATCGCGCAATCAGAGTTTACCGCGCAACTATCAAATATACCTGCCAAGAGTGCAGATTGTTCGAAGGAGATACCGTGGCCCCTGGTACACAGGCAACTGAAGAAACACGGGTGGGAATTATCCGTATCTGCGGATCAACATTTTTAATGATCCGGCACTAATTTTAACTTGATACTCTAAATCGTCTGTTTGGAGAATCCTCCCTTTTCTATAGAGTTTGAGTGTACTTTACACCCAGTTCCTCGTACCTCTAAAGCAAGTATGTACTTAAGGGGAACCTAGTCGCGGGCTCGAACTCACTGGTGGGTCTGGCTAAAAATCACGCTGTCTCACCAGGCTTCGTGTCCGACAGAGATAGTATCAGTGATGAGCAGTTAGACGCTAGTCTAGACACAACGTTATTGAGTGAGATGCAGGATCATTTATAGTAAAAAAATCGCGAAAAAATTAAGAAAAGTCCTTTGGAGGATCGGGTTTTATAAAAAACCCAATGCATAAATCAATGACCAATAAAGTTTATTGAACTTTTCGATAATTGAACTTTGTCGGTGCCGACTTGGTTTTGGAGATTTTACACTTCTTTTATTAATTAAACACGCCCAAAGTTAAGTACAATTAGCAAGAAAAACTAATCTTAGTTGGCTCCTAACTTTTTAATGGGTTTTGATTTCAGTATTCTGTTTCCGTACAGACAATATTAATAATGAGACAAAACGATATCATATTTTACTTTGGATGTGCCATGTCAGACAGTGGAGTAAAACACTCCCGAAGTTTGTATGTTAAAATCGTGGACTAGGTTCGCCTTAAATTAAATTAAATAATAAAGAGGCTATACACAGGCAATGTCCTCAATCCCCACTGACTTATTCGGGCAATATAGCAGAGGCATAAAATCGTGTCGTCACAGCATTATCGGTGACAGCGCAGAGGTCACTTTGCCTGCATGTTTTGGGGCACTAGATATTTATTGAGTAGTTAGTTTTGCATTTAAACATGACGTTGATTATTGAAAGTTTTATTATACATTTCCAGGTGTACACCGGGCCACAAAGCGACCCCACGTGGTGATGCATTGGGGGTGCAATGGAAGAAACAGCTGGAGAAAAAAGGTCAGTTGATTTAACATTTAAGTTTAAAAAATAAAAATAAAATTCTCTATTAAAATAAGGTCATAATTGGTTGGTCTTAACTTGGTCGGTTTTTTTTTAAAGTTCTCTTATAAGTACAGGGTGGCGGGAACATCGACGCGCAAACTATAAGTATAACTCACTGCGTTTCAGCGTAGAAATTGTTCATCGGTTATTTAAAAAAAAAACGTGCTGTTTCATGGAAAACTGCAATACGCGGTCAAAATTTATGGAACACCATTTTTCTTTTATAACAGCTGATAAAAAAATACGTGCTATAGTTCGACTTTAATTTTATTGTATTCAATAACTTGACCGTTGAACGGTTACCAGATATTGACAAAAAAAATATTGGTGGTGTAAGAATGAACGAAATTGAATGAACTTGAAATAATTTACTTGCATGCAATTTTGTTAACATAATTTGATAAACACAAAGCAAAGCTATTATTATGTACAGGTATATAAAAAAGAAAATAATCATAATGCATCAAAAAATAAGTCCGCATCGTTGTCAACGGGAAGAGTGCCCAAAAGGCTGGTAGCATTGCCACGTTGTATGGCAATGCTGATTCTTTGGCCGAAATATAGGCCAGCCCTTTGGTCACGTGAAGAGTCAACCAACCGCTTGGAAATATCTCGGAAAAGTAAGTGGGCACTCGGACCCCATGGCCCTAGAGTTTCAACCCCAAACGGCTCGAATATATAGGTTCCAGTAAGATTGGAATATTTGCGCCGTTTGAGGTTTTCCGCACCTGCAGCAGCCGCCCCAGCACAATTCGCCGTACTAGAAAGATGGGATGGCGCAAGGGTGTCGACACATGTTGCATCCCACACCAAAGGCCGACCTAACTTCCAAGGCATTATGGACATTCCGTCTGGTCTCTTCCCATCGTCGCGTGCCAAGCCATAGGGTTCTAAAACAGCTGGCACCCCGGCGGTGACAAGAGCACGACGGATGATGTCATTGATGCTGGCGTGCCGTGCTATTCGGCCTGCGCTCCTACTGCAGGATAAGCCATGGTGTCCGAGGCGGTCAACAACTTCACCGCATTGGCAGCGATGCAGAGCCACACAAGGAGCGCCAAGACGCAGGCAAGTAGCGAGCCGGAAGGTCGAGTCACTCAGCATGGTGCCTATGTTGGGTGACGGTAGTGCCTGCAGCCAGAGGCCCGACTCCCACTCACCCACAGCCAGAAGGCGAGCAAGCTCAGCAGTATTGGTGGACGTATTAATTAGTTTATTCCGTACCAACCTGCAGAGCGGCTCATCCCACTGTCTCTGGGAAGATGGGTTCACGGGCAGATCTGTATCCGGGCAAGCCATTTTCCAGGCATTCACCGCATCGGTCAAGCACGGCACTTCAGAGTCAACCAGGCAAGGGGCTAAAATTTTCCCAGCCAACTTTTCGGTGCTGTGGACAGAGGACAGGAAAGCCGGTAAGCTGATACTAGTAATTTTACGGACGCCGAGGCCTCCAAACCGGATGGGTAGTGTGGCTTGAAGCCACGCTCGGTCGTCCAAAGCCACATTTAAAATGGATGATAATGAGCTGCGAATAATTTGGTCAATTTTGTCCAAGAGCTGTGGATACTTCCATAAAGGGGAAGAACGTAGAAAATATATAAAATTTGGGCCAAAACAACAGTATCTAATCAGGGTGAATGCCGAGTGTAAATTTATTTTAGAGTCTTTCCGAAATATCGTTGAAATTTTTAATTTTATCGTCGATGAATTGAGAAAAACTGTCTTCCAAAATTGGGGAACCTAGGAGGTGCAGTGAACTTTTTTCTAGAATTTTGATATGTGGGGCTATTTCATTAAATTTTTCTAAGGTCAATTGTCTGTCGGTGACGTCAGAGAGATAAATTTCACATTTTGATGGGTTAAGGTCCAGGCCAATGGATTTAAATTGTTGTTTAAGGAGTTGTAGGTCTTTCAAAACGGTGTCTACATCACCTCCTAGCGTTCCATCATCTAGATACCAAACGTTAAATTTTGAATTTAGTTTCTGGATAATGGGATGAATAGCTAAGCTGAAAATGACAGGCCCGAGAGGGTCACCCTGTTGGCATCCTACTGCAGATTCTAAAACATTGTCCTTATATAATAATTTGGAAGGGTACCTGTAACATTGCCATATAAAACCATAAATTTCGGGTAGTTCTTTTTTGACTTCAGCCAACAAAGTGTCCCTGTTCACAGAGTTAAAGGCGTTTTTAACGTCAACCTTGAGGATGACCTCACCTTTGTGACAGTTTAAAAAGGTGGAAAGTGCATGTACGGCAGCCTCACAGCCCCCTCTCGAGCCAAAACCTAACTGCAGGGGCTGAAACTGAGTTGTAAGTTTTTCGCTGTACAACTTACAACATATTTTGGCTGCCGTACGTCTGTATGTGCACCCAACGGCGATGGGACGAATGCCACCGTCCTTCTTTCGGAGGGCACAAAGGTTGGCACCGTATAGGACATCGATGACGGCATCGTTCACACCGCCGGTGAGCATGAGGTTGATCAGGGCCGTAAGCTCCTTCAAAAGCGACTCACCAGCTTCCCCGGCGCCTGAACTCAAAAGATCCTTTAAATGTTGTGGAGTCAGGCCGTCTAGGCCGCCAGCGGAACCACTTCTGAAGGAGTTCACGGCTGCAATCAACTGGGTGGCCGAAACGTTCAAGAAGGTTGAATTTAGGTCTGGAGGGTCGGGGAAGGTGAGACCATCCGCAGGCGCCGGATGTTTGCTCTCCAGAGCTGTTAGTGTTTCTGGTGAGTAAGGCGCCACCACATCGCTGCTGAACAGTATCCTGGCCGCTCCCCTGATGTCACCTTCACTTAATTTGGATTCCACGTGTGAACATATGCCTTTATGAGACAGGTTATTGAATGCAGGTAATTTGGGATCTAAAATAAGGGCCGAATTATTGCAATTATCTTTGATTTGGTTTGTTAAAGTTCTTTTAGTTGTCGAATCTTTTTGAACGTGCAAAATCCTATAAGGGAAGGTGAGTAGTTGCTCCCAGGCACTTAGTGAGTTCTCTTGGGTCGCTAAACGGATACATTGTGCTAAACTTAATGCAACAGACCGTCTCGCGCCACGGGGAACTCTCTTTAAGACCGGGGTCGAATTTTTGAATTTGGCTAACGTTTTCCACAAATTTTGGCCTGAAGTTGTTAATGTTGGGCTCAGAGATGTTGGGTATGTGGCTGGGGGGTACAAAGGTACACTATGAGGTTTGTGAGCCTTGCCATAGTGTATCCGTAGCCCCCGTTCGCCTTTGAAGAAGCGTGGCTGGGAGCAATGGGGACATCTCACCTGCACAGCGAGCAATGTGGTAGGTTGACTAGCACTATTTCCGGCAACGCTACAGCCGGCATTTAACATAAATTAAATAATAAAAAGACTTACCTAAAAGAAAAACAATTTACACTAAACAAAATACACTTAAATAAGACTATTTACACAGATTTAAAATGTCAAATAAAACAAATATAGAAAAAATTGTCTGACACACATGACACTTTAGACGACGGACGTGGCCTTGACGGCTAGCGCAGACGTGTGGCCTAGGGTACTGCAGCGCCGCCGGCGTCGCGCGTCCAGGTCGCCAGCACCTTTTTTTCTTACTTCGTCAAATTTTCTGTACTAGGTCCCAATTACCATATTATGATTCGGACGCCCAGGAACAAACTGGCGCAGACTAACAGCTAAAGCCCGCGCGTCCCGAGATTTATTACTGATTCATAACGTTGCATTCAAAAATTGTTTAAAAATATTATTTTACATATTATTCCTGGTTCTTATAAAACTTGCTATATTCAATCGTTTCTGCAGAGATCTTATATTATCTCGTATATGTTAACAATAATTATGATTTTATAATTTTATTTTATAATTAATATTTTATTTCATTCAATGTGTAACCATGGCAATCTTTATTATGGCACTCAATTGCAATTTTGTTTATTTTCAATTTAAGAGCTTGTATTAAAAACATGATGTGCACTGTCAAAAATTGTATTTTGTTATATATTTTGTTTTTCAGTAGTCAGGTAATTTATTTATAGTTTGTTTTTATTATAAGAAAATGAAAAATCATTATGTACTTTTATTAATAAATTATTAATTATTCTTACATTCCACATCTTACAAACGATTTTTTTAAGTTGTATAACGAATGATAAAAATTAAACCATTTTTATCATTCGTTCTTTACGCAAAATCGTTTACTACCCAAACACTATTAGTTTTAGTATGGTAACATTATTTTTCTTTGAACTGTCAAGTTACGAATACAATTAAAAGCCGAACTATAGAATCATGAGGTCATCAGGGGGTCTAGAATCATGTGCTGAATTCTTGGTTACAGTTTGCGCGTCGATGTCTTCGCCTCCCCGTATTATGGTGATTGTGGTAACACTTTCAACTGCGGGTAGTTGCGTCACACACTAGCAGTACAAACTACAAATGATTGCATTTTGACAGTTTAATAACATTCATTGCGTTCTCTACGTTGAAGAGCAGACACATTTTTCAAACATAAAGCAATGGATTTGCACTATATTTCAAAGTGATTCAGAATCTAATTGATGGTGTGATACGCAAATATGGCGCTGGTTTTGTTACCTCTGCTATGCGGCCTACTGTACCATCAGAAATAACAGCGGATATATACTTCATTTGAAATAAGATTAGAAATTTAAACTTCTATTCTACCGATTTTGACTTCTATTCCGTAGGCATAAGAATGGCATTAAAAGAAAAAAAGTGGTTACAGTACCAGCTGTTTACTGCAGATACGATTTATCATGCTACCAACGTAATAGAGGTCAAAATCAGTTGAACGGACTGTAAAAAAGGTTTATTTAAATGTCTAATCTTATTTTAAATGGAGTATAGATATGTCCTAAACATACTAATGTCAAGAAGGGAATTTTAATATTTTGTATCTTTTAATTTTCAGAAAAAGGCAAAAAGCCGTCTCTGTTACGCGCAATAATCCGGGCTTATGGTCTAAAATTCATCATAGGAAATATTATATACGCCTTCGTAGATGCTGCTATTAGGTAAGTACCTTTTAACTACCTTTGCCGATTGTCTGCTCTTTGCTGTCGGAGGAAAGCCAAATCAGCTAACCGAAAACGTGTAATTTTCGACTCGACAGCCTATCGAATAGTTGTGCTCAACTATTCTTAACTAGCTGACCCGACAGACGTTGTCCTGTCTTAACTATGTAAATATGTTACGCGCAAGTTTCTGATTTTTTTCTTTCATAAGAATCGTCTCCTGACAATAGCAAACACAACAAAAAAAAAATAGCAAAATTGCTCGTGCCGTTCACGTGTGATGCCGTGACCAAGGGAAATAGGGGTTCATTTTCATATACAGGACCGGGGGTCTAGAATGATATGCTGAATTCATGGTGACAGTTTGCGTACTGAATAAAAACTTTTCCTGTATATAGATTAGTTCATGCATCTTCAATAAGGCTTTGGTCTTATATATCTAGCAGGGATAGATAATAATATGTAGGTTCTATATCTGGGTAGGACAAATAGTATTAAGTAATACTTTTTTTTACCTAATGGAAAAAAAAAACGTATTACGTACACAGAGACCTGTAGCAATAATAATTGAAGTCTGCCTTTGTGCAAAGTAAATGGTCGCGGAAATCCGCTGGATGTGGCAAGCTCAGGGCTTGCACATCGGTAGATGTGGCTACGGTTCGACTTCAAGAACGCCAATGTCCTGCAGTAGATGTCTTTTTAACCTACGAAAAGACGGAGGAGGTTCTCAAGTTGACGCGTGTATTTTTTTTTTATGTATGACCACGCTTAACTTTATACAGAGTAGTCCGGTTTTGATAATTCTTTTTTATTGGAAAGGGTATACCCCGAAGTCCCATATAAATTTGGAAAAAAAATCCAACCCTAAGGGTAGGAAAACAGGGGATGATTGATTGTTCACTCACAGATTTTTTAATGCTGAGTTGTGTATTACAAAAAGTAATCAAAAATGAAGCATGTAGTAATTAGTAGATTATAGACACATAAAATCATAAAATAAAACTTTTAACAAAAAAATTAAACCGCCGAAAAAACTGAAAAGCAAAAAATAATAAACCTTTTTTTAACCTTAATAAATAAGTTCGGAAGTCTTGGATATGTTTTTTTAATTTTAAGTCACCGCATTCCGAACTTAGTTATTAAGATTTAAAAAAAAAGGTTTTATTATTTTTTGCTTTTCAGTTTTTTCGGCGGTTTAATTTTTTTGTTTATAAGTTTTTGGCTTAAACGGTGATGATGATGATGATGATGAAAAAAATACAAAAATCTGGACTTCAAATGAATTACCTATCGGCGAAATTCGGGTGTAAAATACACCTCTGTTAACGTCTTCGCTTTACAGTGATGGCCCAGAGTTAACGGCCGCGATTTCCGAGTTGTAGGCTCGAACCCTGGCAAGCTCTTTACTTATGCCTTGATCACACGTACCGAGCAAACGGGCGAGACAGTGCTCTCGACCGAGTACTCGGTACGTATAAACATAGCGCCGAGAGCTCGGCCGAGCGCTCGGCCGAACGAAGCGGCGAGACAGTAGCTCGGCTCCCGTTCTATTTACTAGGCCGAGTGTCCACCCTCCCGCTTCCCCGCACTGTCTCGCTCGCTCACTCGGCAGGTCTGAACGTGCACTCGGTGCACTGTCTCGCCACTCGGCCACATGATTGTCGTCACGTCACTGCGCGCGCATTTTTTTGAGATATTTTTTGTTTAATTGTAGTCTCAATAGATGAACTGACTATGCTAATTTCAAAACATGTGTGAACAGCTACTCGCTTACATCACTGTCTCGACCGATAAATATTTTACTGTCTCGCCCGTCTATTCGGTACGTGTGATCAAGGCATTAGTCAACATAATTTCATCACCACTGCTCTCAAAACTGTGAAGGAAAACATCTTAAGGAAACCGGCATGTTCTAGAACCAAAAATTCGAATACATGTGACATCTACCAACCCGCACTGGGCCCGCGTGGCGGATTACGGGTGCCTCTCACAGAGGAGACGCCTTTGTCTCAACAGTGGGAACACTAAAGGCGTGATGATGTGTTATATTTTTTTCCACAGGCTATCAATACCACTATGCCTAGAAGGCCTGATCCACTACTTCTCGCCGTCTCACTCTGGCGTGAAGGCACATGAAGCGTATCTTTATGCACTAGGAGTTGTAGGGTAAGTTTACCAATATATCACATCACTAGGTTTTGCCTTCGCCCGCGTTAACCAATTTACACTTAAGCTTTCTCATAAATCTTTCTATTGGTGAAAACCGCATGAAAATCCGTTCAGTCGTTTTTGAGTTTATCGCGAACAGACTGACAGAGAGACGCGGCAGAGGACTTTTGTTTTATAATATTAATATGTAGTGATATTCCAGATAGCATCCAGAATTCTAGAATGTGAATTGTTTATGTCATGTGAATGTAAAATTTTCTGAAGCTCTGAATGGTTAACTATGGCTAATTCCAAAATGGGATACAATTCTGAATTCTGGGACAGAATTATACACAATTATTAGAAAAAGTAGGGACTGGGTTTATTATGGTGTATTTTGTCACGTGTACAAGAATAAAAGTGGCTAATACCTCCATGTATTCGAAGGGATTTCAGTATTTTATTTTTAAATGTTGGCCAAGACAGGGAACTGGTCTCGTGGCTAAGTATTAACCAGCTAAGATAAGCTATGCCTACAGCTAACAGTTAAGCTACGTTTGTCGCGGTCGGTCCGTGAATGGGTGACCCTCTTTATACAGGATGTAAGGGTAAACACCGTTGTCAGTTAAACCATGGGCAGTTGACTTAAATATAAAATAAACGAGCGAGTTAAAAAAAAAAATACGCGCCAGAAATGAGCGACGATACGACGCGGCGTTACGTGCGCTCGCTAGCGAGACTGACAGCTGACCACAGAACATATATACTCTAGGGAGAAGAATAACGACTTCGTACAAAAAAAGTAAAGACAGTTTTGCTGCTCGCCATCTAGTGGCACCCCAGAACAACTAAAGGACGCGAATAGAGCGGGAAATTTGAAATATTTTAAAGTAAATTACTGCGTAATCGAAACTGAATTTTTCTTTCTTGTTGTGCAATAGGAATGCTTAATTATCTCAAATTAGCATTAATGACGTACGTAATAATAATATGCTAATTTGACATAACTTTTCATTTCTATTGCACAGCCAGAAAGAAAAATGTAACTTCGTTCATTTCTTAATTCGCTCTACTAAACATTAGCAAAAAAAACTCAGGAATTATAGTAAATAACTTTATTTGTAAGTAACAGTAACCGGTGAACATCCACACTTATAATATTGTCGTCGAATTTCCGCGTTTATTACCGACGTCATAGTCACGTTTTATGAGCCACTTTTTCGAAATAGGTACAGAAACAGAGTCACTTTCTCAATAAACAGAAACAGAGTCACTTTCTCGAAACACACATTCAGAGTCACTATCTCAAAATATTTGGATCGCACTGAGTCGAAACAAACAAAAAAACTTACAAGTCAATAGGACTTTACGGCAAATTATAACAAACAACTCCGCCATCTTCTTGTTTGGTAACGTCATCAGTCAGTAGTGGTATGATTAGCGACCTAAAACTTCATAAAGCGTAATTTTTTAGTCTCGAGTCCCGAGTAGCGACCTAAAACTTCATAAAGCGTAATTTTTTAGGTCCCGATTTTATTTTTAACTCTAGCCACACTTGAAATAGCCCTTGTAGGTATGTCGTTGTTTCGACGTATAGAGTCGACACCCCCTGCAGCTGACTGACCGGAGTCGCGACCCGTGCGTCGGAGTCGGGCCACGCGGCGTGGTCCCCGCGCCCCGCGCCCCCTCCCGTATTGAGACGCAAGTTTGTTGCCCTCGCGCGTAGGGTGAAATGTTCTTGTGGAAAAAAACAGATTTTCTTTAAAAAAAAAAAAGTTGTTTTTCTTATTGATTTTATGTTCTATAAACGAAAGCAAACCACTGGTTTCAAGGATAACAGTGTTTACCCTTACAGTCTGTATATCAAGACCCCACCATGCCATGCAAGCAAGTTAAGAGGGGGCGGGGCCTGCGAGTAATTTAAAAAATAGGTATTTGAAGAAACTATTGCCGTCGCGCTGTCAGTATGTCTGTCCCCGTAGTGTGTGATAGGGACAGCTGCAGCTCAGACCGAAATTATCACAATAATTTTGACGAGATCAACGTTTCGTATTTCCCTTTTTTCTCCTCGAAAACAGAGCCGATTCAATAACTTTTTACATATTTTTTTTAAGAAAGAGTATGTTTAGGTTCCTATCATTTTTTTTTTATGTTACAAACTTTTCTAATTTGTCTGGTAGTCCTCTAAACACGGCAGTAAAAATAGGGCATTTTATTTGTCATTTTTAGAGGGTCATATTTTCTTTACTAATTAGTTGCTGAAAAAAATAAAATGACAGGAACGTGTTTACAGCAGACCTTGATTTTATGAAAAAAATAATATTACTCTGGAAGCATTATTCAGGAAGATAAAAGGGGATTACATTTGTACGGAGAATTTCACGCCCTGTTCCCTCTCAAGTCGATGGTCCCGGCTGTCATTCGCGAATCTTTGACAGTCGTTACGGGTTGTCAGAAGTCAGAAAGTATCACTGCCAGTCTTACCAAGGGGTTTCGTATTACCCAGCAACTGGGTTGTGGAGGTCAAATAGGCTGTCGCTCCATGTAAAATTCTGGTAATCAGTTGGATCTAGTTAGACTGGGAGCTGACCATAACAGGGAAAAGGCTAGGCAGATGATGATGTAAGATAATTACCTATGTCTTATTTTTTTTACAGTTTCATGGCGCTTAGTGCAAGTTTAGTCCATCCAATGTTGCTGTGGTTACTGAATATGGCAATGAAAGTACGAGTCGCTTGTGGATCACTTATATACAGAAAGGTAATTAATTTATATCTAATACTAATTTATATTCTTCCCACCCTCACGTTTGGTTCTCAAACATGGTCTTAGACAATTCAGTTGAGTTCCACAAAAAAATAAACGATCTTTGTATAGGTCCTTTTCTACGTAGACTATTTCAGAGGAAAGTTTTCTTCCCAAATTGTCAAAATCACACAGCAAACTTTCTACTCAACGGTCACTAAAGTATAAAATGCTTATCTACAAAATCAAATGACAAAACAAAGAATTCTGAGTCGAATTATGTAAAAGAGTTGACTCTACTTTGCTGCCGTCGTACTGTCTACACGGAACGTCATTTTTGTCTACTCTTCCGTCGACAGAACGGTGCTCGTGCTAAGCCTGCTGGTAGTATGTGCCGTTCGTTTGTAGTAATTATTAGGTGTTATTATGTTCCGTGTGGTCCCGGATGTAAAAGAATAGCACCATCCCATTTCTTCCCGTGGGTGTCGTAGAAGGCGCCTAAGGGACTTACTAGAGAATGGGCAGCAGCATTCTTTATGCATTTTACCACCATACTGCCATCGCTAACCGGCCTGCCAAGCGTGGCGATTATGGCAAAACCCACTTTTTGGGGCAGGTCTATGTCCAGCAGTGGACGTCTTTCGGCTGAAATGATGATGATGATGATGTAGTAATTAGATTCTTTTTTTCCAGCTCCTCCGCCTAGATTTAACTAAAGGAGGTAAGGCATCCGAAGGTCTTGCTGGCCACGTGGTCAACCTGCTGACCACGGACGCGCAGAGGTTCGACATGGCCAGTCTTTTCATGGTGGACCTCGTCAGGACCCCGATAGAGAGCACCCTGATCGTGTACCTGATGTATCGTCAGATTGGTGTAGCTACCCTGATTGGGGTCGCTTTTCTGATCATGTTTATTCCGTTGCAAGGTTAGTATTTCATTAATTTAGCACACATAATACAACAATATCTGCTATTTTTTTTGGTTTGACGTTTTCTAAAAATGAAACCTAGCTAGATCGATTTATCGCCCCCGAAACCCACAGCATACATTCATGAAAATCGTTGGAGCCGTTTCCGAGATTCAGATATGTATATACTTACAGGAAAAGTTTTTATTCAGTGATTTTTTTTTTGTATAATCGACGAAAAATGTCTGCGCTGGGTGGTCTAGAATGATATGCTGAATTCATGGTTACAGTTTGCGCACTGAATAAAAACTTTTCCTATATATACATATACACAAGAATTGCACGTTTAAAGATATTAGATGTAACATAATTAACGCAAGAATTCATACACCCCAATTAGAGAATTGAGTTAAAAGTATAGAGTTATGAGGAACAGGGTGTAAAGTTCACTCATACTCGACGGAAAAGGGCGGATCTTCCGACCAGACGGGTGTTGTGTCTGGTGGGCAACTGCCCGACGGTTGATGTCGGGACATTGTATACGTCACCGTATGATTGTGAACACCGTTAGTTTATAATCTATCTCGTGAGATTATAAACTGTCGATAAATTGTGAACTGCACCATACTGCTTAACGACCGAATAGGTTAGGTTAGGTTAGTATTGCGATTGGAGGACACGGCGTGGCACACGCTTGCAGAGTGTGCTGCTTAGGAGGAGCCGCGCCGTGCCCTCATCTCAGGAGTCGGCAGTGACCTGTCGCTGCCGGCCGTTGTCGACTCGATGGTCGGCAGCGAGGAGTCCTGGGACGTGGTGGTATCCTTCTGCGAATCAGTCATCTCGCAGAAGGAGGCTGCGGAGAGGGAGCGGGAGATTGCTTCCGCTAACCCGATTCGCAGCAGACGCACCGGGCGTCGGCGGAGGGCGGATAACGCCCTCTTCCGGCCCCCCTAAATGGGTCCAGGGGCGACGGATCTGGGGAAATCCGTCGCCCCCTACTTCTTAGGACCCGAGATGGCGGCGCGTAGTGTTCCACGCGCGCCTCTATGTGATGTAAGCGGGGAGTTTAACACCTCACTCCCCCCCTAACGCGAGGTGGCCCGCACAGGCGGGCCGGCACTAGCCGGGGATCGCGGAAGTCACTTTTGTTCCCGTGATCTCCGGTGCAAGTGTGAGGCGGAACACCGGGGTGGTTTTAGTCAGTAAGAGTCTGACAGACCCCTCCGCCCTCCCCAGGGCGGAGGACATCCATGAGGATTTCCCCCCGTCATCAAAAAAAAAAGGTTAGTATTGCGACCACTGCGCGCGAGCCGAGCGAGCGCAGCGAGCGGTGCCGCGGCAGCGGCCGGCGAGCGCTACTTCCAAGTTAGTGGCAGTTACTTGACTATTTAGTAATAGCGGAAGGTACTATGCGTCTTGATACCAGCATCCTAATTGCGTAACACGCGATTAATCGTAATCGGTTTCATTTTGACAGTTCAACAATGTACGAGCACACTCGACTTATTATGCTGACGCCCGCGATCACATGTATATACACGCTATACAATATTTCATGCGCATTACTGTATTAACTTGAGTTCAATAAAGCTGCTTGGTGAATACACACGTCGGTGTTTTCTTCCACAAATCACACAGAATTCCCGGCACACATCACACCTCTGCAGTAGGACTCCACATATCTTTGGTCCTTCGAGACTTTAAGTGAAGTGTGAGGGAAGGTGTCTTCATCAATAGCGAATCGGCTCGGCTGGCCTCCCACAAGCGGGTCTCACCAGTCAAGTTGAGAAAGCGCACATTTGGTGACGGACATCTACTCACGCGGAACTAACAGAACCAGTGGACACACAAGTCTACTACCTACATACTGTTCTATCAGTGACAGTGATTTCAACAGACAACTAGTTTCTTCTGCACATCTACTACAATGGAAGGGCTACTACAACGTCAAGAAATCATTGCTGAAGCTATACAGAAGATTTCAACAAACATCAGAAAAGATTCTGCAATTCGAAAAACTGCCGAGTACGCAAAAAAACGGCTAGTGTCTCTTGAAGAATTGTGGAATGAATTCGACAACAATCACACAAAACTTATAGTGCTTAGTGATAACAAACATGAGTACATCCAGTCTGGTGCTTACCTTTCCGTGAAAGAGCTCTACACAGCTACATGGGCTCTGCTGATGGACATAACACAGACCGAAACCCTGGCTAAACAAGGTACAAGTAGTCAGGGTGAAGGTGACCAACAACACAATGACGGCACGGAAGAGAAAGGTATGTTGTCCAAAACTGATGAGCTGATTAATCAGCAACGAACAAACTTTCGAGCCTTTTCACGAGTCGTTCGAGGCACCAACATAAACAATATCTCTGAAAAATGGGAACTGCAAGACAAACTGCAAATGATACAGGCGCGCTGGAAAACTATTGACGATCTACATTGGCAAATAGATAATCTACTAATCGGCACAGAAGTGGATTATGAACAAGAGTACGCTGAGCATGAAAATATTTACGAAGGCATGAAGAGGCAACTTAACCAAAAACTTAGCCATTCATCTCACCAACAACAAACTATGCCGAAATTGGAGATACCGGCATTTAATGGCAACTACGCTCAATGGCCAACTTTCATGGACCTCTACGCTGAAGCCATCCACAACAATCCCATGCTGAGCAAAACTCAAAAAATGCAGCACCTCAAGGGCAAACTGAAAGGTGAGGCAGAGCGCCTAGTGCAGCATCTCCACGTCTCAGCAGACAACTACGACGCATGCTGGGATATACTCACACGAAGGTACAATAACATACAGCTGCTGTTTACAAAGCAAATACAAGTATTCTTAAGCCAGCCGACAGTGCACAAACATTCTGCACAAGAATTAAAAAGCCTCCACGACACGACCTTGGAAACAATTCACGCCATACGTAATCTCGGAGTCGATACTACTACTTGGGATCCGTTATTAGTGCACATACTCACAGAAAAAATGGATGCAGAAACCTACAGTTCGTACATGGAGTGCCGAAAAGCTCCACGAAATCTACCATCATTCGACGAGCTTATGACATTTTTGGAGAGCAAATTTACAGCTCTCGAGCCAGTCAACAGAGAAGACAACAAGACTGGTTCCACGAAGCATGACACCAAGGACAAGAACGACAGTAAGGTCAAGGAATTTTCAAACAAATACCTACCTAAGAAGTTCAACAACAGGGCAAAGGTTTATCATGCTCGATCTGAAAGAAAATGTCCGTTATGCAAGTCGGACCACATATTGGTTTCTTGTAAAACATTCCAAAGTATGGCACCCGAAAATAAAATAAATACTATTGCAGAATTGAAAGTCTGTGAGAATTGCATGTACTGCCATAATGAAAAACAATGCAATTCCGCGAAAACATGTAAGGTGTGCAATAACAAGCATCATACGACGTTACATGATGCTATACAACAAAGGGCTCAGAATACAGTTCCTGCTAATAACATGACACCTAAAAGCGTTCCCACGGTAGCGCAACATAAATCACATCACGTTGCTGGGAATGTGAACGAAGTTCTACTTGCCACAGTAGAACTTTATGTTATGGCGATAGATGGAACGCCTACAAAACTTAGGGCTCTACTTGACCAAGGTTCCCAAATCAATTTGATTACGGAAACAGCTGCTCAGCGATTGGGACTTCACAGGCGTAAACAAGATGCAATCGTCTCAGGTGTTGGCATAACGAACAATAAAAGCCATGGAACCGTACTACTTACTTGCGAGTCCATACAACAAAACTACAACTTCACCATTGAGGCGCTTGTCATGACAAGAATGCTGAACAATTTACCCAATTACACGTTTGAGCGCCAACAGTGGCCACATTTAGAAAACATCAGCCTCGCGGATCCTAACTACAACATTTCCAGGCCAGTTGACATTTTACTGGACGCTGGAGTTTACGCACAAATAATCATGGATGGGATTCTACGAGGACCTATACATGCGCCAATAGCTCAACAGACTAAAGTAGGATGGGTTCTATTGGGCAACACCACAACATTTCAATGCCATGCAGTGCTTAACAACCTAGAAGACATTTCACGTTTCTGGGAAACAGAAGAAATAACTGAACAGTCTACAACGCTGACGTCAGACGAACAATATTGCGACACATTATATGCAACGACAACCACAAGGAAGTCTGATGGAAGATATGAGGTCAGAATACCCATGAAACAGGGATTCGAGACACAGTTAGGTTCTTCAAGGTCGCAGGCAATGGCACAATTCCGACAATTGGAGAAAAAACTAGCTAGAGACCAGTCAATTGCTGAAAGTTACAAGGCATTCATGGCTGACTACATACGTGGAAAAATATGTGGAGTCCTACTGCAGAGGTGTGATGTGTGCCGGGAATTCTGTGTGATTTGTGGAAGAAAACACCGACGTGTGTATTCACCAAGCAGCTTTATTGAACTCAAGTTAATACAGTAATGCGCATGAAATATTGTATAGCGTGTATATACATGTGATCGCGGGCGTCAGCATAATAAGTCGAGTGTGCTCGTACATGCTCCCAAATCACAAAAAACAAACAAATTAAAATAGTGGACCTTATGTAAAATAATGTAAACCACAACACAGTTAAAGAAATAATAAAGTAAACAGTAAATGAAACAATGTAAATAAAGAATAAAAAGTCACAAGCTTATTTCTAAAACTAACAGCTTGCCGGCGAGGTTGCTCTGTCGACCTTGTGCGCGTAGCAAGTGTCATGGCTCGTCCTTGGTAGTGGTTCGCTGGTGCCTTGCTCCTGGTCCGAGCTATCAGGTCTGTTGGTAACTCGAAGAACTGCACGATAGCGTTTCTTCAGTTTGAAACTGATCCATAGACAAGCCCCAACAACACCGATGATCATAATGCTATACAAGATATAGCGATGTGTGTCGTGGGATGTTGTCACCTCGTTTAGGGTTTCTTGGTCCATTTTCACCTGTTCAATCCTGGATTTCAATGTCTTCATCATCACTTCATGATGTTCAGCTTCAAAAGTGTAGTTGCTGTCTGCTATTAGGTGATTTATACTCGATTCTCTCAAGTAAAGCTCGTCTTCAGTCACGCTTATCTCACTGTGGAAGTTGTTATGAGAGCGAAGTATAATGTTATCTCCTTTCAGCATGCATCCAGGATCGAGTGCGATAATACCAGTAGCACTTAATTGTTTCGCAAATGTGCCAGATGGACAGAAAATGCGTGTCAAGCATTGTTTGCAACATGAGTAGAGCCACGCGCCATCATTGTGTAACTGTATCCACTTATCGCTGCAACTTGATACAGTTGTGTGACACGCTGATAAGTTCTTATTGTTTACTATAATTTGTGCCTCACACATCGTCGCGGCTTGCTTTATGTCATAAAGAGGCAAACTCAGTGCACATAGAAATTGCTTTTCTCTCAGTTGTATACAAATCCATAGGTCGCTGGTTCAAATCCGGCTCGAAGGACCATAAATATGTGGAGTTCAATAAAGCTGCTTGGTGAATACACACGTCGGTGTTTTCTTCCACATTTTACATAGAATTCCCGGCACACATCACACCTCTGCAGTAGGACTCCACAAACAATATTCATTGCGTTATTTACGTTGTTGAGCAGACACATTTTTCGAACATATGAAGCAATGGTTTAGCCATCTGTTTCAAAACGAAACAAATTATGATGAATCGTGAGTTACGCAATTAGGGTGCAGTTCACAATTTGTCGGACAGACTCTAAACTATCGAAAAATAGTGCGTTAAATTGTAAATGGTTTTTGCAGTTCACAATGTTTCGATACTTTGTAATCTCGCGAGATAAATTATAAACTGACGATGTTCATAATGTTACGGTGACATATACATAAGAGCGCGGTAAACTCTGATTGCGCGATGCAGGATTTGTCTAAACTTTACGCATTTAAAATTGAGTCTTATTGGCCTTGAATTAAGATTGGATTTTCTTTGGCTCAATCGGCGTTAGGCACGGTAAAATAAATATTTATTTATAAAGATACTCATGTTAAAAGTTACTGAAATCGATTCAGTAGGCAATTAGGAACAAACTACTTCCAGGTCTTGCGTTTATTCTGTTAGGTACATCTTCTAGTTTATGACCTGGATTAACACATAGGATACTTTTCATTCCTGAAGTACGTTCCCGTGAAATATCTTCCAACCTCCACGGGGCTGGAAAAACCTAGTGGTTTATCTATGTATTAATTTTTCAGGTTATCTCGGCAAAATATCAAGTAAGCTGCGACGACAGACAGCTATACGGACAGACAACAGAATTAGATTAATGAACGAAGTCATTCAGAGTATTGAAGCAATCAAAATGTATGCCTGGGAAAATGCATTCGTTAGAATTATTGGGAAGGCGCGAAAGTAAGTATCAAATTATATTCTTTACCTTGAAGCTTTTAACATTGCCGTCATTATACATCTTTAAGGTGGCAGTGTTTGTTAAGACACACAAATAGCTTTTCGAAATAAGAGCTCCAGCTGATCCACGGTTAAGGAAAAGGGATTCGAACATTCTTTGTGTTGATCGCAGTAAAACAGCCCTCCTACGTAAAAGTTTTTATCGAATGGCTCCAGGTATTTTCAATAAAATTCCACGACAGATAAAAAATCATAATAATAATATGTTTAAAAATAAACTGAAACAATTTTTAACTCATAAATGTTATTACTCCATAGCTGAGTTTATGGAGGACACCACTAACATTTAGATTATCACAATATGACATTTTATGATAATGATTTTATTATCCTCATTGGTTTCTTTAGATGTTGTTAAAATGGCTGTTTCTGTGTGTATACGTTCTAAGTTGCACTATCTTATGTTTTTGTCCTTACATTTAGATTAATATTAGGTCGACATTGGCAATTGTGTGTTAGTATGTAAGTAATTGAGTTATTTTATTTTAAATGTGTCTGTGGTTTCGACAAAACTAACATTCTTATTATTTGTATGCTTTCGAGTAAAATGTAGCGAACTGACTATCTTACTATAACATCCTATTGTAATGAAACCTACATTTACGAATAAATTTGATTTGATTTGATTTGTATTTGTACAAACACTTTTACACGTCAATCATATTTTTAAAACTAGATGAGGTCAGCGTTTCGTATCTATTCTGAGAAGAAAGGCCGAAACAAACTCAGAGGTCACAGTCTCTTTTAAAGTCCAGACATAATCTTGGTCAGATCATGTGAAGAAAACGTAGATTGATGTCTCAAATAGTCTTTTGAGGAACAAACACAGATTGAGTGGTGATGTTGACGTGCAGTGCACGAATTTGTCAGAATCGTGCATGACAACTCAAAATGGCTAGATTTTTAGCAGCGACTGGGTAACACGATAGCCCCCCTCCCCATATTTAGATGTTTGGATGTCTGTTGCTCAATCACGCAACAACGGCTGGACGGATTTGGATGAAATTTGGAAAACAGATAGTTTATAACCTGGATTTACACATAGGATTTTTTATCCCGGTAGTACGTTCCCGCGGGATAATTTCCGACCTAGCTCCTCAGAATTCTATCGAAAAGGCATAAATGAACTTCCGTTTAGATGGCAGCAATGTATAGATAATGAGGGTAAATATTTTGAATAAATAAATCCTCATTTATCCTTACTAATATTATAAACGCGAAAGTTTGTAAGTATGGGTGGATGGATGGATGTTTGTAACTCTTTCTCACAAAAACGGCTGAGCGGATTTGGATGAAATTTAGCACACAGATAGATTATAATCTAGATTAACACATAGGATACTTTTTATCTCGGTTCCTGCAGGATAATTTCCGACTTTCATGCAGGCGAAGCCGTGGGCGGAATCTAGTAATGCATAATTTTTTCCATTAAAAATAATGTTTGTTTTATTCACAGGAAAGAAATGAACGTAATAAAAAAAATGTCTTGGCTTCGCGCTGTCATGATATCTTGCGTGAAACTGAACACTAAAGTCGCCATTCTGCTCAGCATAATGTCATACATTTCATTCGGCAACGATTTGACAGCTGCCAAAGTCTTCGTCATATTCTCCTACTACGAAATTCTGAAATACACGCTTGTCGACTTTCTCCCTCTCGCAATTACGTTTACATTGGAAGCGTACGTGAGTGTGAAAAGGATGCAAGAGTTTTTGTTGCTGCCTGAGGTCGATAATCAAGATGGCGTTGACTTGTTGACTATTGATGAGAAGAATGTTGTAACGACTAATGGCGTTTTTGAAAAGATTGGAAATGGGTGAGTTTTTTATTTATTATTTTTGTGCATGTCGCAATTGTTTAGAATTATTAGTAGAGATGAAACGAATAGCTATTTGGCCTGATACAGAATATCCGCTTATCCTTATGAGTTGGATAGCCGGATATTTAGCCTAACATTGCCAGTGCCACAGACAACCGTGTGTTGAATGTCAACACACGGTCTCTTTCACTGGTTATTTATTTTATTTGAGTACAAAATTAAAAAATCCCGCTGGATGCGGGAAGCACAGAACCGGTCGAAGTGGCGGAGCTTGGGGGAGGCCTATGTCCAGCAGTGGACGTCTTTCGGCTGAAATGATGATGATGATGATGAGTACAAAATTTAAAATATTTTTTAAAGGCATAATCAACTGTACAAAATGTCAGCCATTAGGAAGGACAACTAGGCGATCTATTCGGGTTTAATAAAAATAGTAGATTTTATGAATGTTTCATAGTAACGAATTACGAACATCGACTTATCTGGTATATCCATCAGATATTGACTTACTATCCAGTATCTGGATAGTATAATCAGGACGGATACAGAATAGTAAGTCAATATCCGGCGAATATACCAGCACCCTAATTGCGTAACACACTATTAATAATCTGAATAATTTTGAAAGTTATTGCAAATCCATTCGTACCTAAACAACGCCAAGAATGTTGTGGAACTGAGAAAATTAAAGCGATTCCTACTGATAGTGTAACGTACGCAATTACCCCCCTGTTCAAGTAAATTATCCTATTTCGCTATTACAAAAATTTCATACTTACATTATACTTTATTTATTTACTCAAACCAAACTTGGTATCCTTTGCCTAGGATAGTTGCCGAATATCCGTCTTCTAATAGACAGTCTTTTTTTACTTGTTTCGTCGGGTATGGCATTAAAGCCTCTTTGTTAACTCTGCTCTTTCCACCATCAGACAACAAGCGTACATCAAATCGGAAAGCAACCTGGAACGTTTGAAGCCTCATGTTCTGATCGCTATGAAGGATTACACAGCTCACTGGAAGAACGTCGACGATGACGCCGTGGATGGGAAGATTCCGGCGCTTGTAGATATTAATCTTACTGTAAGTAGAACTTGATACTTATTTTTTTTTGTTTTTCAATTCATTTTCATCATCATCCACATTCCGGCTTCAACTACAGCTGGGCGAAGGTCTTTCTTTTCTTGTTCCAATCCCCGCGCTCCTGTGTCAACCTCATCCAGGTTTTGCCTGCGATGGTAACAATGTCGTCCACCCATCTCGCCGCCGGACGACTAACGTTTCGTCCGACCTTCTAGCGTTTTTTTTTGGGTGGGAAATCATCAAATAACTTCTCCCGCTCTGGGTGGAGCGGGAGGGCGTGTCAGACTTTTACTGACTAAAACCCACCCGTGTTCCCTCAGTTGCCAGTGTGCCAGGGGCCGCGGTATCTCAGGGGCCGCGGTAGACCTTCTAGTGTTAAAAGATTATTTCGTCGCGTGGCTAAAATTGAACGCCGCCATCTTGTTTTTGAAGTGACATTTCACATAAAAATTGCACAAATGTTTACCAACTGTCGACGTGATTGGAAACCCAAAAAATCCTTTTTTTATAGCAGTGTATGTAAAGTTGACACAAATTAATCAAAATGACTAATGACTATGAAATTTAAGGAAATTCGTATACCTACTTACTTTTACAATGTTTGTTTGTTTTAATATATTTAGAACCATATAACTGTAACAGAATTTATCTCTAATTGGTTTATTTTTAATTCATTTGACTTATTGTCCTATGGTAATTTGATACTAGATGCATCGTCTTCACATATAATTATTGTATAAAAAATATTGTAAAAGGTTTTAAATGAGTAGGTAACGGTGGAGTTTCTTGCCAATTCTTCTTCATACGAAACTACCCTTTTCGAAGGGGCGACTAGAATCAATTCTATTTAAATGTAAATTTTGGCATTCAAAAGTGCCTTTTATGTGCCTATCCTATTAATATTATAAACTCGAAAGTTTGTAAGTATAGATGAATGGATGGATGGATGGATGTTTGTTACTCTTTCACGCAAAAACGGCTGAACGGATTTGGATGAAGTTTTGGCACTTAGATAGATTATAACCTAGATTAACACATATGATACATTTTATCCCTGTAGTACATTCCCGCGGGATAATTTCCGACTTCCACGTGAGCGAAGCCGCGGGTGGAGGCTAGTTTGAAATAATTGCTTTGACTCTGACATGACATCTTTTTGTCCACAGATAAAACCAGAATCTCTAACAACTGTAGTAGGGACAGTCGGTTCGGGCAAGTCTACACTACTGCAGGCAATGTTGAGGGAACTGACACCCACCAGTGGGCATCTGCATGTCCACGCTATAGTGGCCTATGCGTCGCAGGAGCCGTGGCTGTTTGAGGCTTCTGTAAGTATTTCACTATAATTATCATCGTTACGCAGAATCCTGCATCGCGCAAGCAGAGTTTACACAACACACGTCTGCTCGACGGATCCTCCCTTTTCTATGGAGGTTGAATGAACTTTACACTCTGTTCCTAATGCCTCTATACCCGTATCCAGCTAATTTCTGTGACCTTCGGTTGGTCATGGGTCCATCTTGTTAGAGCTACTGAACTCTGGGAGATTAACAATTGATTGACTTAAGAAGAGGTTCCGAATTCTTGTTTTTTTTTTTGTTGAGACTGCATTGTTGGTCTAGTGGTTGCAACTCTGAGATTCTGTGTTCCATCCTCGGGGTCGAAGCACTGTTTTTTTGGGTATTTCCATTGTAACAGTGTTGCCACAGAGTGTCTCAGACACTTAGGGCATAGACAAATAAAGAGGTCACGTCTGGTGCTGACGGTTCCGAATTGTTGTTTTTTTTTTTGTTGAGACTGCTTTGGTGGTCTAGTGGTTTCAACCCTGAGATTCTTTGTTCCATCCTCGGGGTCGAAGCACTGTGTTTTTGGGTATTTACATTGTAACAGAGTTGCCACAGAGTACCTCAGACACTTTGGGCTTATAGAAATAAAGAGGTCACGTCTGGTGCTGACGGTATTTTGTTTTATTTGATTGATTTATTTGTGGAACTGCCTGTGACATCACTTCAGGCCCTATAAGAATACCAGCGCTGTGACATTTTTTTTAAATGCCGCGCATTATAGATATGAGCCTTTTGGCAACGTGCAGGACTTTCTGTTGTTTTTTTTTTTACTTTAAAATCATGATTGTGTTTAGTTTAGTATGTACTCTTCCTGTGCGAGTCATAATAAATACTTTTTTAATTCTTTCATTCATTTTGAAATTTCAGTTTGCACTCCATTTTAATCTTTGACATCTTGTTCTTTTGTCCAGGTCCGTCAAAATATCCTCTTCGGCCAGGATATGGACCTTAGGAGGTACAAGCAAGTGATCAAATGCTGTCAACTGAAGACTGACTTGGAGATTTTACCGAATGGTGACAAAACTGTGGTGGGGGAACGAGGTTAGTTCATAATCCTATTAATATTATAAATGTGAAAGTTTGTGAGAATGGGATGGATGTTTATTAGGGGGCGTCCATTAACTACGTGAGGCGTTTAGGGGGGGGGGGGACTTGGTCGAGTCGAATCTCACCCAATCTCACGTGGGGGGAGGGAGGTTCTCGGCAAATATCACGTAATTTATATATGTTTTCCGCAAAGAAACAATGTAACATTACGAGAAAACCGGGCTAAATGATGTCGAACATGTATTTTCCGCCAATATGGCTAAATCCTACAAAATAATATTTATCGCGGTTACGCGAACGTCACAAAGTAGCACAGTAGCTCCTCGATGGTTAAACTGCCACCGGCCAGCCAAGCCAGCCAAATGCAACGCATAAATCCAACGCAAATAAGCACAGATTAACGTTTTTACACTAAAGCCACGTATTTGAAATATCTCACGTGAGATTATGGGGAGGGGGAGAGGGTCGAGCCAAATATCACGACATCTCACTAGAGCGGGGGTGGGGGTCGAAAAGTTGCCAAAATTACCTCACGTAATTAATGGACGCCCCCTTACTCTTTCACGCAAAAACTACTGAACGGACTTGGATGAAATTTGGAAAATAGATAGATTATAACCTGGACTATTAATCCTAATATCATCATAATCATGGGGTACTTTTTATAACGTTCCCGTTTAAGTATGAGAGGGAATGTTGGTGTATAGTTTTGAGATATCGTATAACGAAGACTGTCAAATTCTCTATTAACTATGAACTGATTTTAGGTGCGTCCCTATCCGGTGGTCAACGCGCTAGGATATCGTTAGCGCGCTGCGTGTACCAGAACGCTGATGTGTATCTGCTAGATGACCCCTTAGCGGCTGTGGATGCCAAGGTAAGGACAATAAATACCATCATCATCACTCGCCTAGTCTTTCCCAACCATGTCGGGGTCAGCTTCCAGTCTAACCGAATGCAGCTGAATACCAATATTTTACACGGAGCGACTACCTATCTGACTTCTACAACCCAGTAACTGGGTAATACGATATCCCTTGGTAAGACTGTTTGTCAGACTTTCGAATATCAGCCAATATCATCCATCTATTATACAGGGAGACCTGTGAACAGCTTGGCTATTCTGTAAAAATCTAACCGTGAAAACTAAGTTGAAGTGAGCTGTCGATAGTGTCAATTTCTAGCATCAGATAGAATGAAATGACAGCTCACTTTA
Organism: Antitype chi; assembly: GCA_947359405.1. Classification (NCBI taxonomy): domain Eukaryota; kingdom Metazoa; phylum Arthropoda; class Insecta; order Lepidoptera; family Noctuidae; genus Antitype; species Antitype chi. The sequence goes on from OX375836.1 coordinate 8,685,755, forward strand.
GGGTGAGATTTTTACAGAATACCGAAGCTGATGCTAGAAATATACCCTATTGACAAAATCAAAATCAAAAGTCTTTTATTCAAATTAGGCTGAGAATTAGCACTTTTCGAACGTCAAAATACATAAGACAGTGCCCCAAAAACGCCCACCCGTCACCACTTCCTAGTGCTTTAGCTGGGAAGAAGAAGTAGCGGAACAAACTCCCCAGCAGCACAGCTGTCTGTTTAGTCGGATAGACTTGATTCTATACATACATAGACAAAGTAATATAACATTACGAGAATAAAAAAATAAAAAAAATACTTAGTCATTAAAAATAAAAAATAAATATTTTACTTTTCAGAATTAGCGTAACTAGTGACAGGTTATGTGGGTATATAACCTGTCACTAATTACGCTAATTCTGGAGAAAGAACACAAACATTGTCTTTAGTTAATCACAGCCATTTAAATAGTCGTTGATGGAATAGTAAGCCTTTAAACAAAGGATGGATTTTACTTGAGCTTTAAACGCATCAAAAGGCAAATCTAGAACAGAAGAAGGAAGCTTGTTATAAAAGGTTATAGGACAGCTCGCTTCACCGTAGTTTTCACGGTGAGATTTTATAGAATATCATTACAGGTTATTGTGAAGGAGCTCGTTCGTGGTAACACCGAAACAAACTCGGATGTCACAGTCATTTTAAAAGTACAGACAATTTTTGATCTATCTAGGATGGCGACATTGGTATCACACCTACGACACGTCCGGTATTATGGATGTAGAGCATTGGTGGCCCACTGGTAACGACCGCGACTTACGAGTTGTAGGTCATAGGTTCGAACCCAGACAGCTGGTTTACTTAGTGTAAATTATTTCATCACCACTGCTCTCAAAACGGTGAACGAAAACATCGTGAGGAAACCGGCATGTCCTAGAACCAAAACTTCGAAGACATGTGACATGTACCAACCCGCACTGGGCCCGCGTGGTGAATTACAGCTTACTCCCTCTCGCCGAGAGGTGGCCTGTGTCCCAGCAGTGGGAACGATATGGGCTAATTATGTATGCTATAGGCGGCGGTGACCATTTACCAACAGATGGACCATCCAATAAAAAGTGGTGTTGGGGGCACCCTCGTCAAGAGCGAAGTTCCTTACGATTGTTCTTCAACTCCGAATGCAATGTTGTTTGCTCTATCTTTAAAAACTCAAAACTTTATTTCGATCACTATCAGCTTCAGCACCCTTGAAAACGACGCCCTTAATGAAACATTTGAAAATATTCGCAGCCGCTATTTTGGATTTTCAGCACACTCGAAAACCATAAAAACGACACATATTTTATGAATAGTTTAAAAATATTCGCAGCTGCCACCTGGGATTTAATTTTGACCTCACTATCGGCTTCAGCACACTCGAAAATCATAAAGACGACTCCTTTAATAACATTTTTTTAAATTATCGCATTTTAATTGTTAGCTCACTGTCGGCTGCAGCACTATCGAAAACCATGAAAACTTTCTTCTTTTTCTCTCTGTTTCGTTCTATCTATTATATTATAATAAAAAGTTGCATAGAGGTTGCATAACGGTTTTTCTTTGCCATACGATTTCTACAATTTACTCCTACCGCAAACTGCATTAAAGAACTTCGGTCCAAAAGAACATTATCCTGTTGACCGTTTCGTGAATCTAGTCAGGGTTTGACGTCATATATCTCAGTCCTGAGCCTTTCTTTTAGCTTCCTGAAAAGGAAGGACTAAGACCCGGAGGATCAGGCCTGTCCATCCTTTTAATAGACCGCGCCTTAGGTTTGCGCGGCGAGGCGGGGGTCGGGACGGACGAATGAGTGGTCTGCACTGATGAATCAGCGGCCTGCACTGCTCCTCCGTCGCACCGCGCACGTTCCTAAGGCACGGTACAGCGATTTCGGTCAGGCTATAATGAAGGGCGGGCGTTTTGGGGGACTATCTTTTGTAGTTTTGACGTTCAAAAAGTGCGGACTCTGAGCCTAGTTTGAATAAATGACTATTGATTTTGATTTTGATAATCTTTATTTCAGGTGGCTCACGCAATCTACGAGGATTGCATCAAGAACTTCCTCCGAGACAAGGCGACCGTGTTGGTAACGCATCACGTACAGTACGCCAAGCATGCGAACAATGTGTGCGTTATGAGATCGGGACGAGTAAGTACCATCACGCTAACCTGAGAGACTAGCCTCTACCAGTAACTTAGTCCACGTGAAATTTCTTGTTTTAACGTAAAATAGTCTATTATATGCATAGATGCTTTAAGCGCGTTCTATACGGAGCAGTGGTGGCCCAGTGGTAAAAAAGATGTGGTTTTATACAAAAATACAATACTTTACAATTGTATTTTTGTATGAAATAGCAGTTTTTTTTTTACCCCGTAATTATCAAACAGATCAATGGTTTCGTTTTTTCAGAGTTAGTAAGTAAAAGTTATGAGAATTTTTAGCCACTGAAAAAATGCTAATGATTTCAATTGTTAACCTATCTATTTATATAAAAGGAGCAACTGACCGACTGACTGAATGTGAGTAAATGACTGACTGAATGAGTAAATGTCTAGCTGAATGAGTAAATGTCTGACTGAATGAGTGAATGCCTGACTGACTGACATATCAATGCACAGTCGATACTACTGGGACTAGATACGTAAAACTTTGCACACTGCTTCCTTTTATAATTTAGGGGAGTAGGTATTAGGAAATTCTAAGTTTGGGGGCGGGGTGGGGGGAGGCTGAAAAGGAGGGATTTTGTTCGTATGAAAAATCTTATTCCTTGAGTTAATAAACTAAGTTAATAATACGTTACCATCTTCTTTCCTATCTCCACCAGATCGAAGCCCAAGGAACCTACCATGAGCTAAAGAACGGAGTGGCAGAATTCGAGAAACTCATAGAGATGGGAGAAAAAGTCAAAGAGGAGAAACAGAAAGCCACCACCTATGAGAATACTGAGAGTGTGGTGAGTTGTATTATGTTAACTCAATACTCGAATGGGGCTATGAGGCTATGAGAATACTGAGAGTGTAGTGAGTTGTATTATGTTAACTCAATACTCTAATGGGGCTATGAGGCTATGAGAATACTGAGAGTGTAGTGAGTTGTATTATGTTAACTCAATACTCTAATGGGGCTATGAGGCTATGAGAATACTGAGAGTGTGGTGAGTTGTATTATGTTAACTCAATACTCTAATGGGGCTATGAGGCTATGAGAATACTGAGAGTGTAGTGAGTTGTATTATGTTAACTCAATACTCTAATGGGGCTATGAGGCTATGAGAATACTGAGAGTGTAGTGAGTTGTATTATGTTAACTCAATACTCTAATGGGGCTATGAGGCTATGAGAATACTGAGAGTGTAGTGAGTTGTATTATGTTAACTCAATACTCTAATGGGGCTATGAGGCCTGGCGTTAATTATGTTACACGTTGTATGCAGAAATTCTTCATCAATCTTCGGGCAGTAGCCCACCAGACGTAACACCCGTCTGGTCGGAGGACCCTACCTTTTCTATGGAGAAAGAGGAACATGCCTTTATATATTTTTTTTAGATTTAGATTTTTTTTAGATTTATATTCAACTATTGACCATATTTTCAATGACTATTAACGGTACTAACTTAAACATATATTATCAGAACGTTCGCGGTCTTAGAACTAAAACTCATTCATTCTATCGTCAAATGCTACTAAACTCGTATGATATCATAGTACTTACTGAGACTTGGTTATTGGATGGCATTTTAAGTTCCGAGTTTTTTGATGATCGGTATATTGTTTGGCGCCGCGACCGAGACTATGTTGTAACCGGTCAATCGCGTGGTGGGGGAGTACTCATTGCTACTCGTAGAGAATTGTCAGTTATTTGCCAACCTAATTTTCATTCTACAGTAGAGGACCTTTGGCTATCCATACATCTAAAAAATCGTATCACACGGAACAATATAACTTTGCATATTTGTGATATTTACTTATGTCATCAAAACCTAGGCCTATCTTTTTCTTCACAACTTTCTAATTTTCTTGCTAAATTAAACCAAACAGTTATTGATAATATTTCTGATTCCTATCTCGTATTAGGTGACTTTAATATGAGCGGTATTAAATGGGTTCCATCTGACAACCTATCGCTTGTGCCAATGAACCCTAATAGTAACGACGAAGTTTTGCTTTGTGATGAGTTATGCACTCTTGATTTTGGACAGTATAACACGGTAACTAATAGGCATGGTAGGATCCTAGACCTCGTCCTTTCTAATGAAAAAGTGAACGTAACCGAATGTTCTTGCCCACTGGTGCCTATTGATGCCTATCACCCAGCGTTATTAGTTAATTTGGACCTATCTGTAACACCACTGCTTAAATGTGCGCCGCGTACTCAATTCTTGTTTGATAAAGGTGATTATGAATCCATTAGCAGAGACATTTGCACGACTGACTGGGAAACTGAGTTCTCCGCGCGTTCAATTGATGATGCAGTCAACTTCTTTAATCAGTTTCTTTTTGATCTACAATTGAAATATATCCCGCAAAAACTTTTTCGGAATAAAAAGTATCCAACATGGTATAGTTCGTCACTTGTTAAAACCATTAAAGAAAAATATAAATATTTAAAAAAATTCAATACCTATGGCAATATATCTGATAAATTAACATTCAAGCTTCTTCGTGAAAGGGTGAAAACTATGGAATCTCAATGCTACCGCAATTATTTGGATCTAACAGAAAACTCAATTAAAAATAACCCAAAATATTTTTGGACTTTTGTAAAAAAACGTCATAACTCAAACGCAATTCCTAGCACCTTGAACTTTAATAGTGATACCTTGCGGACGGGGGAATCTATTTGTCAGGCCTTTTCCGAATACTTCCATTCTAATTTTCTCTCTAATCCCAGTTTTAGTCATCCAATCTCTTCTCCTTTTCTCTTTAATGATTCGTCGAACCTAGCATCTGATATCTGCAGTATCAGTATTGATATTGATGAAATAGTTAACTTGCTTCGAAAGTTGGATACATGCAAATCGGCAGGTCCTGATAACATCCCATCCAAACTCCTTGTTCGGTGTGCACCTTCCATAGCGCAACCTATTTCAATTTTATTTAAAAAATCTTTGAATACCTGTGTTGTGCCGCAAATGTGGAAATCTGCGTTTATAACGCCTATACATAAAAAAGGTGTCAAAACAGACATAGCGAATTACAGGCCAATATCAAAACTGTGTATTATAGCAAAGGTCTTTGAAAGAATAATATATAATCAGATTTATACTGCTCTGAAAAATTCATTTAGCTCATTCCAACACGGTTTCTTAAAAGGGAGGTCAACTGTCACGAACCTGATTCTCTTTAATGAATTTTTGACTGAAGCCATGTGCAACGGCAAGCAGGTTGATGTCGTTTATACGGACTATAGTAAGGCCTTTGATCGCATTGATCATAGCATTCTGATATCCAAGTTGTATGGCATGGGAATTCGTGGTGATCTACTCAGATGGTTTTCTTCTTACCTTGTCAACAGGTCCCAAGCAGTAGTATTAAATAATTATATATCTAGCTGGGTCCCTGTTCCTAGTGGAGTCCCACAGGGTTCCTTGCTCGGTCCATTGCTTTTTATAATCTACATTAACGACATCAACTCTTGCTTGACTTCATCCAAACTTTTGTGTTTTGCTGATGATATGAAAATATATGCCACAATATCATCGCAGATGGACGTAACGGCTCTCCAGAATGATCTGCGTCGCCTTGAGGACTACTACCAAAGAAACAAGTTGGATCTTAATCCCGCTAAATGCTCGGTTGTTACGTATTCTCGGAAGCGCTCAATCATTGTAGCATCGTATACCCTAGGTGATCAAGCTCTACCTAGATCAAACTCTGTCCGTGATCTGGGAGTTCATCACGATTCCAAGCTCAGTTTTGAAATACACGTCGATTCAATAGTCGCTAAGGCCTCTAAATCACTGGGTTTCATTATGCGGTTATCCAAGTGCTTCACTCAAGCTAAAACTTTAAAAATTCTATACTGTACTTTTGTTAGAAGCCACTTGGAATACGCGTCTGAAATATGGAACCCATGTTACTACAAATATATAAACCGCATTGAGAGCATCCAAAAAAGGTTCATAAGGTACTTATGTTATCACCAAAAAATACCGTATCGTTCGGAAAACTACCTTAACCTATGTAAAAAATTTCACATATTACCTTTACTCAACCGCCGCGAGATTTCTGACTGTGTATGTTTATTGAAAATCTTTAACAACACTATTAACTGTTCCGATATTTTATCTAAATTTTACTTCAACATTCCCATGAAGTGTAAACGATACAATCCACCTTTGCGCGTGCCATTTGCTTCAACCAACTATAGGCAGAATTCGTGCGTTGTGCGTGCAAGCAGAAGTTTTAACAGGCATTGTAAACAGTACGATATAGATCTGTTCCTAACCAGTGTGTCGTCAGCCAGGAAGTGCTTAAGCCGTAACTTTTTCTTGTAGTAGTTTTTGTTATGTTATTAATGTTATGATAGTTGTTACTCAGAGCGAGCATCATAGTAATTATCCGGTAGTAGACTAGTGTGAATGTCCTTAGAATTATTTTTTTCTTAATCTGTATTTTATAAGTGGAGACCTGTAATTGGCTTTCTGTCTAATATACTGTCCTCGATCTGTTTGCTTTAGCTGTAAGTCTCCCATGTTATTTAAATAAATAAATAAATAAATAAATATATCTTTTCGACATACCTCTATTAGAGCAACAAACATCTTTACAAACGTTCTCATTTTATTATATGAGTAGGAAGGAAGATTTGTACATAAACATCACGCTACCGTAAGGGGGGGGGGGTGTAGGCATAGTGGTGTCTAGAACACTGCTTTGTAATGTAGCCTGCAAAAATGTTTTCTGTGAATTAAAACTTTTTTTTATATTATATTACAAATATTAGGTAATGTTTGGATGTTTGTTACTCAATTACGCAATAACGGCTGAACAACTTGGGATGTAATTTGGAAAACAGATAGTTTATAATTTGGAATAGCACATAGGGTACTTTTTATTCCGATAGTACGGTCCTGTGGGATAATTTTCAACCTCCATGCGAAGCCGCTGGCAAAAACTAGTAACTTATAAATATTAACTATACTCCATAAGTATTATCTATACTCCATTTGAAATAAGATTAGACATTTAACTAAACCTTTTTTACAGTCCGATCAATCGATTTTGATTTCTATTGCGTTGGTGGCATGACAAATGGCAGCTGCAGTAAACAGTTGGTATTGTAACTACTTTTTTGCTTTTAATGCCATCCTTATGCCTACGGTATAGAAGTCGGAATCGGTTGGACTGACTGTAAAAAAGGTTTGTTTAAATGTCTAATCTTATTTCAAACGGAGTATAATTATATTAACTTGATTAATTTCTCGTTACTAGGTTTATAACGTGATGGTAAAAACCGAAAAAGCGGACTTAAAACGAAGCGTTAGTTTATTATTATATATTTTGTTGTTTTAAAGTATTTATTATTTTATGTTACTAGTGTAGTCAGAGCTAGTAGTTTTATCCATTTTGTTTCTACTAGTGACCGACCGAAGCTTAGTTTTTGTTCTTAACTTCCATTGGAATGACCGTGTTTTGTTTCTTTTAAATACCTATATTTGTTCTTTCTCTCGCTAGGTGTAAAAAAACAAACATGATTTCATTGTTGGCACAGCGGATTTTTTTTTTTTTTAAGTCTACCCCTTACAAATAAACACGGAAAAGTTATACCAGGAATAACCATTCATTTTCACATGTTTAAACTTGGAATAACTTTATTCTGTGTTTATTAGTAAGAGGGTAAATCATTTTCGATTCCGGCTTTGTTTTCGGCCTAATATAAGACTGAAGCCGAACTTCTTTTTCGTTTTCGTTTTTGGCTGAACATAAATTTTCGGTCGGTAACTAGTTTCTAGATTTAGAGAGCAAGAACAGTTTCTTAAAAGACTTACGCCCTTAACTTATTCATAAAAAGTTATCGAACATCTAAACACTTGCTAATGTCTGGTTTTTCATAGAGAAACCACACTTTAGCAACTGTTTATATGTTCGATAACTTTTACGAATAAGGCCGATAGACTTTGTAAATTAGTTCATGGGCAATAGCTCAAGAGTAATTTTGAACCGTAATTGGTTTAGATTGGTGATATGTGACACAAATGAACCGTCCATTTTTAAGTAATAATCACCCTATAATGTTCCCATTGTTGGGACACAGGCGACATGTATGTGGTGCCGTTTATTGCATTTATGTGGTTTTCATACGGTATAGATTTAGACAAACTACACAAGACCAAAGAGGCAGTTATGTTTGACTAATGAAGATATTTCAATGTCTAGGAACACAGCTACAAACTGAGATCTCAGCGGTCAATGTCGGAAGCATCACAGTTGTCTTTCAACTTGGATCTAGACAACAATTTAGACCCTAAATATGAAGGTAAGAGTTCGTTTAATTATCTAGTAGTTTGTGTTCAAAACTGCGCGACAAGAACAAGACCACGAACGTTACCCACCCAGAAACCCGGTCAGCTTAAAAGTCATTCAAGTGTTACGTAAGTACTACAGGGGGACGGGGGGGGGTCTTTGCTTTGCTTATTTTTGATGACCTGGGGGATGTGGGTCTGGATGGTGATTACGTCAGCAGAATTTATTTATTAACTTTTAGATTTTCTACAAAATTTAGTCGATTTTGGTTTGAACACATATGGCAACCCTACTTGTCTATGAATGGCTCGAAGAAAACGATGACAATATTCTAAAATCACATAAAAGTGAGCAGACACGTTGTGTGTCTGCTACCAATGTTTACGTTACATAGGAGGGGGGGGTAAGAGCTTTGCTTACTTTTACTGACGAGGGGGAGGGGGGGGGGGTCAATAAATGTAAAAATCTGCTTACGTAATACTTGAATGGCCCCTAAGTGGGACTGGGCCGGACATGTCTGTCGAATGTCAGATGACAAATGACCCAGGGGCCCACCGATTGGGTCCCACTAAACGCACGACGCAATCGTGGCAGGCCGAAACGAAGATGGCGGGACGAGCTTGACTCCTACCGAATGGACTGGCCAGCACTAGCAAAAGACGTGATTTTTTATGTGTTCCGTACCTCAAATGGAAAATAAAACGGAACCCTGAGTCTCACTTCGTTGTGGAACCATGGAAGTATTTCCAATTATCAACTAGACATTCTTCGTTCAGTGTAGTTCTATGTCTCGTGTCATACGCCCCCACATAACAGGCTATATTTCGCGCTGAAGCGGAATATTTTTCGAAGACAATATATACCATATTTTTACCCGACTACGGCAAAGCCAAAGTTGGGTTATGATTTTAACAGGCTACGATGTATGTTCATCTGTTTCTTCATAACTACTAAACTAGTTATCATACTTTGACAAACGAGGTGTCATTGGGAGCCTTTATTCCACGGATTAGGTATCATTAGCCGAAAGACGTTCACTGCTGGCCATAGACTGCTCCCCAAGCCCCGCCATTTCGACCGGCTCTGTGCTTCTCGCGTCTAGCAGATTCCTGCGGCCTCACCAGGTCATCGGTCCACATTATGGGAAGTCTTCTAACGCTATTACTTACAGTACGCGGTCGCCACTCCAGAACCTTTCAGCCCTAACGGCCATCTGTTCTGCGAGCGAATTAGGTATGATTAATTTTTTGCCCATGTAACACCCACTCTCATAACGGTCGGAGGCGCTGCACTCGAAGTTGTGGACGAATACGTTTACTTAGGACAAACTGTCCAGTTAGGTAGGTCCAACTTCGAGAAAGAGGTCAATCGTCGAATCCGACTCGGTTGGGCAGTGTTCGGGAAGCTACGTAATATCTTCTCGTCTCACATCCCGCAGTGTCTCAAGACGAAAGTCTTTGATCAGTGCGTGTTGCCAGTGATGACATATGGAACCGAAACGTGGTCGCTCACAATGGGCCTCATAAGAAGGCTTAAAGTCACACAAAGGGTAATGGAGAGGGCTATGCTTGGAGTTTCTCTACGTGGTTGAATCAGGAATGAAGAGATCTGTAGGAGAACCAAGGTAACCGACATAGCCCGAATAATTGCGAAACTTAAGTGGCAGTGGGCAGGGTATATTGCTCGTAGAACAGGTGGCCGATGGGGCCGGAAGGTTCTGGAGTTGTGACCGCGTACGCGATTACGTGCGTGATTTACGTCTGCCGAGATGTAAAGTTGGAAGACCTCCCACATGATTGACCGATGACTTTGTGAGGGCCGCAGGAGTCCGCTGGATGCGGGAAGCGCAAAACCGGTCGAAGTTACCGAGTTTTGGGGATGCCTCTTTCCAGTAATGGATGTCTTTCGGCTGAAATGATGATGAATTTTCTGCATTTCTAGGTGAGAGTCAAAAGAAAGGCTCAGTAGACAACAGTGTCTACGTGTCGTACATACGCAGCGGCGGCAGTACTCTGTCTATGGCGCTGCTCATTCTACTGTTTCTGCTGGCACAGTTCTTTTACTCTTCAACTGATGTCTGGCTGAAAGAATGGTGAGTTATTATTTTCTTTATTGATTAAATAGTATAAGCATAATTAACCCTATGTCATGGTATGGGCATGTGATACGAAGGAATGAGGACAATGTCGTGAGGAAAGTTTTGAGTATGAATGTCGATGGCTATAAGAGTAGGGGGAGACCAAAGAAACGATGGATGGACTGTGTGGATGATGACATGGTTAGAAAGGGTGTGACTACAGAGATGACGACTATAGTCCGCGCGGAATTAGTTGGCAGCGCCTTAGGTATGTGAGCGGTGGGATGGAGGGGCGGGGGCGCTTGCTGTCATTACTTAGATAAAACGCACATGAGTCTGCTACAGCAAGATGGGTCTGGTGATAAATAGACAAGTTTCAAAGTGCATTCGTCTTTTCAAAAACGGAAAGCCGATGTTGATAGTTTGGAATATAAAACTGATGCGAATACACAAGAAACAAAAAATTTACAAGAATAATGGAATCATGATATTAGATTTGATGCTGTGATGGATGAAATCAGAATAAACTTACAAGATGATTCAGACTCAAATTCAGAATGTCCAGAATCTAGTGATTTAGAGGATATGTCAGAATAATTTAATACCTATAATAAATTATTTGTTTATTTTAAATTAGTAATTAATTACAATAAAAACTTCTAAAAGTTTAAGGGTTTTTAAATTATTCACTTCTTTTATTCAATTACTAGGCATGGTACATCTGTTTTCTATTTTATTAAGTGCGATATCTTACTACATGTTTTTCACACTAGATTTAAAAACCTAATTGTACCCCTTAAAAATAAGTACTACTTACTTACCTGTAATTTTGTATAATGGACAGATAGATGACTCCTGTAACACAAGTTCCACCTAGCATGGGGGTCATTGATCAAATTTCTGTGCACTTGTAAGTCCTAAGCAGTAAATGCTGCGCATAACTACTTTGTAATTTACTTTTGGAAATAAATTATTTTATTATTATTATTATCTCGAGATTAGTCATCACAGTCTATAATCTCATGTGCGTTGCGAACACTAGGCAACCCACCGCCTCACCACTGTTCCCACCTAAGGCGCGGCTAACTAGTTCCGCGCGGACTATAATAGAGAAGTGAAGAAGAAAAATGGGGTGTGTGGCTGTGTCATGGATACGGCCGTGTGTTGTACGTAAATAAGTTTATGTAACAGGTTATATTTTTTAAATAAAATACTTTTATTTATCTATTTAGGATAAAAGCAAGGAATCAAATAATTATTGTGTTACAATATAAAACTTAAACGAACTTCGTAGCTTCTCCGAGTCAAAAGTTATACTAATTGCAAATCTCGATACGCAGCAAAATAACCTCAAAAGGGCGGCGCTTCCCCGTCCACCGCGCGCGATGCGTGACTATTCTCGTTTATCGTAATGAATTCTTTGATCATTTAGCTATCCAGTGGTATAATTTAATTTTGGATGTAGAGGATAGATTCGAAACTACAACGCCAAACTGTATCCCCCGATTTTGTTATCATTAGGTTTTTTTGGATTGCCCCCGTATGGTAGCAAATTTAAAGACGCATTCACGTCAAAAAGACATGTTGCGCCGACCACAATTAAACTGGGTTATGGGCAGGAGAATGTTGAAGCATAATCAGCCTAAAATGTTGCCCAGTGTTGGGACACAGGCCTCCTCTCATCTACAGTCTGTTCGCTAAGAGTTGATAAATATTATGATATTATTATTATTAGATGCGCAACTGATTAACTATTTTAACTTTAGGACTAGTCAACGTAGCAAACGACATCATCGTATTTTTCAATTGCCAACATCTACCTTAAACACCACCTTTAATAGCCCTCTAACACGTATGGCAAGGTTATATAACGAAAGGTCAAACTTGACGGCTTACCCTATCGAAGTTTTCTCTATGAGTTTCGTTTCATACAGACGCTCCCTATATAAACAGTGTGAGCAATGTACGCCTACATAGCTCAAACTGTTTAGATTTCCGTAGTGTTCTAGATTTAGGTTTACTGGACACACTTTTTATTTTATTTTCTTATTGTCTCTAATTTTTTCATTATGTCAATGTCATGCATACCTGTTATTTGCACGGTTACTGAAATGCCAATGTTAGATGTAAGTTTTATTTGAAATGTAAGTGACAGTGCTGTTGGTGTGCTTAGTATTATAAATAAATAAATAAATAAATGAATATGTCTCCGAATACCGACTGTCACATAATAGGTTATTTTACTCAATATGAGAAAAAATCTAAAAATTTATTATTGAGATAGCTTATCGCGTTATCGCGACAATGTAGCCTAAACATAAAAGTTCCGGTACAGTTAAACACTAGCGTCGTTTTAATTCTGAATAAATAATTTAGGAAATTATTAATTTTCCAGGGTTAACTTAGAAGAAGCGAACAGTGCAATTAAAAAAGCCAACCAGCCGGTAACGGAAACAAACACGGCTCCAGTTCCACCGCCAGGTAAAAAATACTATACAGATTGGCAGGGACATCAACGTGTAAACTGAAACCATAGAAGATGCACATGATTCTGAACGCCCCTGCGTTGAAATTAATCATCAGTTATTTAAAAAAAAAAATTGTCTGTACTACTTATTTTGAACTGCAAACTGCGGGCATTGCAGTTTTCTATGAAACAGCAGATTAAAAAAAAAATAAAAATCCAAGCAACAAGACTCAAAGTGTTACTAACAAAAACTTCAAAATATGTTAGTTGAACACAGAATGTAACAATCCGTGAAATCACCAGCCGATACCTTGCAGCAGTGGCTCACAAACTCACAATCTGACCTGCTTGCTACCATAGACAGGATGCTGCTGGTGCTGCCCCGCACCCTACTAACCAGAGATGCGCGCGCTTCAGCAAACATCCCTGACGCTCTGCAGTATCGAGTTTATTGTACTGAACGCGAAGGGCGCCGTATGATTTCTGAGTATAATTAGCCCACAGACTGCAAGAGTAAAAAGATGTGCAGTAAGCACTAAATATAGTGCGCCTGACCTTTAGAGGCACGCCTGAATCTGCGGGCAATGAGGGTGTTCATGAATATTCAAGCCACCAGTTGGCGCCACTTTGACAAGAGGTCTTGTAGTTCGACAATGAACTTAAAATATTTGATGTCATTCGTTTCATTCTTTCGTCCACAATTCAGTCCGTAGCCGCTTTGACACGTGCCCGGACCTGACGTCTCAGTGCTGCCACCTAGTGAACGTCATTTCAGAACATCCTCATTATGTTAGCTCTTACACACAGCGCCCTCCGCTCTCTGTGAATATTCTCACCATCTTTGAGGCCAGTGGTCAATAAGTGACCCAGATGTGACCTATGAAAAATTTCTACGTTAGGTGTTCCAGAATCATGTAGATACTGAATCAATGGTATCAGGTTGTGTGGCGATATCCCTGCTGCCCTGACGTAAGTTTAATATAAATGTATTGTACACATAGTACGAACGAGTACAAACTTGGACGATTTTGGCCCGAGAAGGACAAAGGATTGATTCATTGATGCGTGAAAGCGTAACAGACAGACAGACAGGGTTACTTTCGCATTTACGTAATATCTTTAAACGAGCAATTCTTCGGAAACGGCTTCAACAATTTTCATAAAATTTAGTGTGCAGGGGGTTTCGGGGGCGAAAAATCGATCTAGCTGGGTTTCATTATTATAAAACGAAAAAATAAAAACCGAGCAGAGCTCGGTCATCCAGATATTAATATTAAAGTAGGGAAAATGTTGTAAATAATGTGTTTTTCATATATTCCCCAGTCGTAAACTTCGAAGACATACCGACCAACCGCTTCAGCCTGACCAGAGAACAATGTTTGTACATCTACGGCGGGCTCATCGGCATCTGCATCGTATTCACGTGGAACAAGCTTGTCATCTTTTACAACACTTGCATCCGTGCCTCCACCAATTTGCACGATAATATGTTCAAGTATGTGTTACACAAGTTTTCCAAGGGACTTCTTAGCGCGTAGAGTTGAAATTCCAACAGTGTGATTTTTTAGACCCTAAGAGGTATTTTGTTGGATTTTAAATTCACGTCTCAACACCGAGAGTTGAAAATCCACTACGCAATCTTTGACACATTCGACCGAGTATTTTGAATTTTATTGCGACTGAGGTAAAGTTTCAAATAAAGTATTTATTCTTAAATTGATAATTTAGACTCTTCTCTGAAGTGAATTTTGTGTAAGCAATTAGCAACTTAATCGCAGTTAGAATAAAGTTCAAAATACAAACCAATAAACAAACTTTCGCTACAATAAACTAGCCAGGTTTCCCTGCTTGGCACGGGTACAATGAAGATGTGTCAAAACATTGATATTTCGGTGCTTATATCAAGTTGAATATTAGGTATACATCCCGGCTTAAACTCTCTAAAAGATGGTTAAAACCGCATCAAATTCCAATGACAAGTTTACAAGAACCAATCGAACAAACAGACAGACACTATACAACTTGTCCCGGATTTAATGCACACCACAAAACACCCCAATCATAAATTCATAATACATACACTAAATTATTACTACGTTAAATTATTATTAAGCAAAGTTTTATCAGTTGCACACATTGTATACAGGGTCAAATTAAATTAGCTAGCTAAACTCCGCAGACTTGTTGACATTGATATCTATCATTTAAAAAAAACATGATTTTTTTCGGTCAACGACCGCATGAGAGTCAAAAAAAGCAGTTTTTATTGTGTACACTTCACATACGATATCAATATCCAAATACGGATGGAATATTAGTTGTGGACTTAAACCTATCTTTTGAGACTTAAATTATTGAAATACCTTTACAAAAAAACAGAGGTGTCGGTAACGTTGTCGCCAGTTCAATTGATTTTTCCCATGTCAAAAAATGTCCAACGCGCCTAAAGAAGTTTTCACTTTAAAAAAAATCATCAAATAATTTTATCACCTTATATACAACCATTACGTCTGCGGTGTTTCGCTAGGTAATTAAATTTGACCCTGTAGATATATCTGCTCTTCTATCCACAGAGGTGTGACGAACGCTCCTATGTGGTTCTTTCACCACAACCCATCAGGCCGGATCCTCAACCGCTTCTCCAAAGATATGGGTCAAGTGGACACGTTGCTACCCGTCGCGTTGGTCGACTGTCTTGGGGTAAGTCTAGTGTTTAAACAACTATCTGCTTTAGCATAATGTAATCTAAGTTGATTTTTGATTGACCAGTTCGTCTTACAAATAATTCAGTTGTAATGGAATTTGAACTTTGATTTCTTTGATATTGAGTTTGTGTTCCCAATAGATGTTAATTTATCTGAGATTCTAAATTCAAATACAGGGTCGAATAAAATTAGATAGCGAAACTCTGCAGACGGAATGGGTAACTATCGATACTAAACAAGACAATTTTTTTTTATTAAAAAATCAAAAAAACCCGACTGCGTAAAGTGTACTTTAATAAAAAAGATGGCAACAAGATTTTTTTTTAAGAGTTTGATCTATTAAACTAAATATTTTGAGCAATCTCATGCAGACGGAGGCAATAAAGGTTTTTCCGACTGCAAAATATGTTGAAAAAATAATTAAGACACTATGGCCCCAAAAATCGGCCAGATAATAATTTGATTATGGGGTGTCACTCTCACAATGAGGGTGTTCTGAAATGACGTTCACTAGGTGGCACCACTGAGAAGTCAGGTCCGGGCACAGTCAAAAGTGTCGAAAGCGCCTACGGACTGAATGGTGAACGAATGAATGAAACGAATGACATCAAATATTTAATGTTCATTGTCGAACTGGAAGACCTCTTGTCAAAGTGGCGCCAACTGGTGGCTTGAATATTCATGAACACCCTCATTGTCACGAATCTAACGACGCCTCTCAAGCTAAAATCCATCAGGCCGTTTAGGCTACAGATCGTGCCAAAGAAATCCACATACATCCACATACTAGAAAGACATAACCCTCTTTCTGGCGCAGTCGGGGAAGTAGAAGATTTTTCTGGGGTTATCGACCGCTAGTGATATCACCAGATTTAAGATCTGGCAGTTTGGGTAATTTATGCGGCCTTCCCAAATGTTCTTTCTTTGGTATTGTTCGTCGAATCGTTGAGATCCTATAATTCCGAGTTCAGCTGCATGATTACTGATAAATGTGTACACTGACTGGACAGGTCCACGCAATCTGTGTGGTTCTTTCCCCAAAAGACCATTTTGGACACCAATCTACATGGTTTCCACATGATCTGACCAATATTATGTCTGGACTTAAAAGAGACTGACCTCTGAGTTTGTTTCGGCCTTTCTTCTCAGAGTAGTCAGATATGAAACGCCGACCTCATCTGGGTTTAAAAATATGATTGACGTGTAAAAGATACGTTCCCGTGTGATAACTTTCGACCTGGCGGTCAAAAACTTTCAGATATTTCATATTTACACGCTTTATATTAGCTTCACTTGTATGTTTGTTTGTTTGTATGTAACCGACTCCTTTGAGCGAGATTTTGACCCACTTTAAACGGTCAGATTTCATTGAAACTTTGTAAACTTGTCGAAGACCGATGACAATTCAATAATAAAAAAAAAATGAGAAAAGAAAACATGTTTTTGTAGTTAGCAGAACTAAAAAATAGAAAATAAATAATACCTAGTTTAAAAAACACGCTTTAAAAACCAAACTAAAAAAGGAGAAAATAATTTAATTCAATTAAAAAGCGTGGGGTGCTTTTTGAGGTATTTTTATAATCACTTATTGTCAAGCACCCCACGCTTTTTAATTGAATTAAATTATTTTCTCCTTTTTTAGTTTGGTTTTTAAGTTTTTTTAAACTATTATTTTTAACATTTATTTTTCTTGTTTCATTCCACAGTTCTTCCTAGAAGTGATGGCTATATTGGTAGTGGTGTGTCTAGTGAACTGGTGGCTTCTGATACCTACTGGTATAGTGGCCGTGCTACTGTTCCTCCTGAGAGACCTGTTCCTCCATACCAGTCGTGAGCTGAAGAGGATAGAGGCCATTGGTGAGTTGATAAGTTACTTTGTAAGGTCTTATCATATTGGCGATGTTAGAGCGTGAAGTCGTGATCCTACTCCTAGAACATATTATTTTGCTTTGTAAGTCTGAAAATTGTATCCTGTATGTATCGCTCCTCGTCTCCTCGTGTTTGGTCCTAAGCTACGGTGCTCAGACCTGGTCGCTCACCGAGTCGCAAAAGTTCTGCCTTGGGGTTTGCCAAAGAACAATGGAGCGTAGCATTTTAGGCGTTAAACGAATCGATAGAATTTAAATACCATGCTGCGCTGCTAAACGGGAATCCTAGATGTAGGTAAAAAGGCTGCTGGGCTAAAATGGTACTGGGCGGGTCACGTCAGCCGCATGCACAGTGACCGCTGGGCAATCAATAGTGTCCACACAGTGGTGCCTAAAGGTGGCCGGCGTCGCCGAGGCCGGCCTAGAAGGGGTGGCGAGACGATCTAGACGCGTATCGCAAGGGTTGGATCGAGGTAGTCCTGGAAAGATTTGAGGGGGCCCTTTGCTCAGCAGTGGGACAGGGTAGGCTAATTTATACTAATAATATTATAAAGAGGTAAAGTTTGTAAGTTTGTGAGGTTGTAAGGGTAAATCTCTGGTTCTACTGAACCGATTTCGAAAATTCTTTTACGAATAGAAAGCCACATTATTTGTGAGTGTCATAGGATATATATTAATCCGAAAAATGAGAAGACTTTTTCGTGGTAGTCGGATTTGCAAAGTAAGTTGGAGAAAAAAGAAAAATCGGTCGAAAGAAAACGTTTCTTACGAACGCTGCCTTAACGATGAGAGATATATTATGATTGAGTTCTAGAGAAAAGTTGTAGAGCTTGATATTGCCTACAAAAAAGTCAGCGACAGCATTTGTCTAACTTTATTTTTAAGTCACGCATTTGAAGTGGTTTTTCGTGGTTATCTTATTAAGGTTAAACTAAAGTACTTACAATTTTTTTTTTCAGACAAGCACTAGATCGTTGGTATTTATAAGTTTGTATGCAATTTTTTTACAGTACTTTTGGTATTTAATTATAAAAATCAACATACCGTCAATTACGATTAATTGTCTTTATTTAAGAGTATTTTGTATTTTTTATTAAAGATCAATGATCTTATGCTTGGCTGAAAAAAAAATAGTACTTTGATTCATATTTAAGCAAATAATCACGAAAAACCATTATAAATGCGACTTTGCCAGCCCGCGCAGGGCGAACACTCTTAACACAGAATACAACTGTAATTTGTCACATTTTCTCCCTCCAGCTCGAAGCCAGTCCCTCAACCACCTATCAGCGACAGTCTCCGGTCTCACCACCATCAGATCAGCTCGCCAGCACCAACGCACCCTGGTCAGAGAATTCGACAAGCAACAGGACCTGCACTCGTCATGCTGGAGCCTTGTGCTGAACACCACCAGGGCTTTCGGCTTTTGGATGGACATGATATGCTGTCTGTACCTGGCGTTCGTTACTTTTAGCTTCTTCTTATTCACTTCTGAAGGTAAGAAGGGTTTTCTTTATACGTTTTTTTATGAACGATAAGGCATTTAGGCCCATTTAGTGGACGTCTCTCTACTGTCGCTGCTCGTCTTCGAATAGCCACTGCTTCTTTATCTACTATACCTGCTTGTCTCCCTACTGTCCCTGCTCGTCGCCTTACTGTTCCTACTCGTCTCCCTACTGTCCTTATTCGTCGCCCTACTGTCCCTGTTCGTCTCTCCTGCCCACTAGTTCGACAAGCAACAGGACCTGCACTCGTCATGCCGGAGCCTTGTGTTCAACACCACCAGGGCTTTCGGCTTTGGATGGACATGATATGCTGTCTGTACCTGGCGTTCGTTAATTTTGAGCTTTTTCTTATTCACTTCTGAAAGTAAGAAAGGGTTTCTTTATACGTTTATAGGAAAGCGCTATCATTTTTGAGATGGGGCATCAAGGCTTTATTTAGTGGACGTCTCTTTACTGTCGCTGCTCGTCTTCGAACGGCCATTGCTTCTTTATCTACTATACTTGCTTGTCTCCCTACTGTCCCTGCTCGTCGCCTTACTGTTCCTGCTCGTCGCCTTACTGTTCCTGCTCGTCTCCCTACTGTCCCTACTCGTCGCCCTACTGTCCCTGTTTGTCTCGCCTGCCCACTAGTTCGACAAGCAACAGGACCTGCACTCGTCATGCCGGAGCCTTGTGTTCAACACCACCAGGGCTTTCGGCTTTGGATGGACATGATATGCTGTCTGTACCTGGCGTTCGTTACTTTTAGCTTCTTCTTATTCACTTCTGAAAGTAAGAAAGGGTTTCTTTATACGTTTATAGGAAAGCGCTATCATTTTTGAGATGGGCCATCAGGCTTATTTAGTGGACGTCTCTCTACTGTCGCTGCTCGTCTTCGTACGGCCACTGCTTCTTTATCTACTATACTTGGTCGTCTCCTTACTGTCCCTGCTTGTCTCCCTACTGTCCCTGCTCGTCTCCCTACTGTCCCTGCTCGTCTCCGTACTGTCCATTCGTGACTTCCTAAGGCGCCTGCTCGCCTCCCTACTATCCTTGCGCGTCTTCCTACCGTGATATACTCTTCTCGTCCCTAGACCAAGCCCTACAGCTTATAGCAAACTAATAAAATATATACACCAAAATTTAGACATCAACAATCCACTGCAGAAAGTGAGTTCATTTAGTTGTATAAAGGTATGAGGACCAGGGTGTAAAGTTCACTCATCCTCCATAGAAAAGGGAGGATCCTCCAACCAGACGGGTGTTGTGTCTGGTGGGCAACGCTAGTATTTTTCTAATCAATTAATATCAAGCACTCCACAGTTTTTTACGTCGGGACGTTGTATACACCATGACATTTTAGTCGTCAGTCGCGAGGTAAATTCTGCTTGCGCGATTCAGGATTTCGCGTGACGTCAGAGTGATGTGTAGTTCGCATGTCCGCCACATGCAGATGCCGCTACAGTCGTGTGATAATTTTGTTTTGATTTCACAGATACTCTAGGAGGCAATGTCGGACTGGCCATAACACAAGTAATAGGATTAGTTGGCATGTGCCAATACGGGATGAGGCAAACAGCTGAAGTGGAAAACCAAATGACTTCTGTAAGTGACATCAATATCTTAATTATAATCATGATCATTTCAGCCAATAGACGTCCACTGCTGGATGTAGACCTTCTCCACGCAACGCCATTGCGACTGGTTCTGATAGTTAGTGAAATTTTTAGAACCTATTGTTTCAAATCGTCACTCAAAAATCAACTTAGAATAGATTACGCTAAAGTAGATAGTTGAGTAAATGGCGATGGAATATAAATGTTCTGAAATTGTGAATGAGGGTGTTCATGAATATTCAAGCCACCTGTTGGCGCCATTTTGACAAGAGGTCTTCCAGTTCGACAATGAACTTAAAATATTTGATGTCATTCGTTTCTTTCGTTTACCATTCAGTCCTTAGGCGCTTTAACACTTGACAGATGCCCGGACCTCACGTCTCAGTGCTGCCACCTAGTGAACGTCGTTTCAGAACACCCTCATTGAACTATAGCCTTTGCCGTACTATTTAGGGGCGATTTCCTTTCTAATAAACGGCTGCAGGTGAATACCAGTATGTAACAAGGAGCGACTGCCTATCTGAGCCCCAGAACCCAGTTACTGGGTAACTCCCTACCCCTTGCTAATAATAATAATATTCATTTTAAAAAAATACACAAAATAATCTTAAACAATAATAAAAAACTCATGTATCTAGAACCTTATTAAAACTATAACTATACACGTAAAGTGGTCGGCATCGTGTATCGCTGCGAATTGTCGCGTAACTGTCCTCGGAAACGTCGATTTACGACACTTTTCGGCCAAAAGTCGCTAAGACCGGTTTGTCCGACTTTTGGACTTCCGACTACATGTAACGACTGTCAAAGATCTACAAAGGACAGCTGGGGCTGATGCGACGGCTTGGCGTGCTTATTTTATTTTTTACTAAATTGGCTTACTCTTGATCTCGATCACGTCTGATGGAAAGCGATTGAGGAGGTCTATGGAGGCTCGAGCGTTCCCAGAAGATGCCTGTTCACTCTTGTTTTAAAGGTAGACGCTTTCTGCGGTACGGAGGAATGGTCACCCATCCACGGCCCGACCACGGCAAAGCTAGCTTAACTTTGATAAATTTACTTAGCCACGACTCACGAGCCCCACGTATCATCCCCTAAATTTTATTGAATGAAAATTTTTACTTCTGTTTTTTCTTGCAGGTTGAAAGAATACTAGAATATACTAATCTACCGCCAGAAAAACCTTTAGATGTGGACAGAGATGCTTTGAGGAAAGACCACCCTGAACTCGACTTCGAAAAATGGCCCACTAAAGGTATGTAGTCTTAAAACGGTGAAGGAAAACATCGTGAGGAAACCGGCATGTCCTAGAACCAAAGATTCGAAGACATGTGACATGTACCAACCCGCACTGGGTCCTGGTGAAATAAAGCCCACTTCATCTTACAGAAATGAGGCCTGTGTCCCAGCAGTGGGATCATTATAGGCTTATTGTGTCATAGGAGGCAGTGCCACTTAACATCTGGTGGACCAGCAGCTTGATTGCATTCCAAAAACATTTTGAAATAACCCGTCAATCATATTTTTAACATGCTTTTATTAGCTTCACCTGTATGTTTGTAACCGACTCCTTTGGACTTGATTTTGATCCACTTCAAACGGTCAGATTTAATTTAAACTTTGTAGACTTAACGAGGACAGGTGACAATAAAAAAAATAAAAAACAACTTATCAATTAATATCAAGCACCCCACGCTTTTTTTAAATTTTTCTATGCTTTTTAGTTTGGTTTTTGAAGCGTGTTTTTTAGTTTTTTTTTTTTTTAAATCTATTATTTATTTTCAATGTTTTAGTTATGCTAACTACAAAAGCGTGATTTATAAGTTTTTTTTTTAATTGTCGTCTGTCCTCGTTAAGTCTACAAAGTTTAAATGAAATCTGACCGTTTGAAATGGATCAAAAAAATCTGCTTTTTAGTTAGGTTTTTAAAGCGTGTTTTTTAGTTTTTTTAATCTATTGTTTATTAAAACTAGATGAGGTCGGTGTTTCATATCTGACTACTCTGAGAAGAAAGGTCGAAACAAAGTCAGAGGTCACAGTCTCTTTCGTCAGATCATATTTGAAGACCATGTAGATTGGTGTCCGAAATAGTATTTTAAGGGAAAGGACCAGTCAGTGCACGTATTTCTCTTACAACTAGTAATCGAAAGTGCGTCCACAATTTCTATGTGATTAAGGTCAAAAAATATAATGTTGAAACGCACCCAAAAAGTTTAGTTCGACTTACAACTTCAACATTATTGTGACATTTTTAATGGCAATAGCAAATTAGAAATCAACCTTTTAACTCAGTCATAAAGTTTATATTTGTATAAATGGAAATATCTACAATTTTAATTGAGTCTTTCTCTAATAATTAAATTTCGCTCTACAACTATAATATTTCAGTGACATTTTCAGCGCCACTAGGCATTCGGAAATCAACCTAAATTACACTCTGATATAAAGTTGATTTTTTTGTTGAAATAACATGTATTGAAGATAAGGACCGTCTTTTAATGTACTAGGCATTCTGAAATCAACCTAATGGATCTAATCATAAAGTTGATATTTGTTTAAATACAATAAAAAACTTCAATTTATAGCAAGAACTTAAAAAAAAATGTTTATTTTAGGTGAAATAGTGTTTGACGACGTATCCCTCGAGTACGAGAAGCCTCCGGGCGCGGCCGGGGAGCCCACGTATGCCATCAAAGGGGTGAACTTCTCCATTAAAGCTGCTGAGAAAGTGGCCGTCGTGGGGCGGACGGGGGCCGGGAAGAGCTCGCTACTCAGTGCGCTGTTTAGGTGAGATGCATTTGCCATTATTAAATCAGCCAATGATATGCCTTTTTTATTTTATGTTTTGAATCAAATGACTTCTCCTACTCTGGGTGGAGCAGGAAGGCGTGTTAGACTTTTACTGACTAAAACCCACCCGTGTTCCTTCATTTGCCTGTGCCAGCGCCACGGTAACTCTTTCGAACAAATCCGCGACCCTGGCAAGTATCGGCCCTAGAGGACCCCTTCCATTGTTGCTGACATCTCTTTGAGGCGCGCGTGGAACAAACCTTACCGGATGGCGAGCTACCCATTGATCGCCCTCCGGCCAATGATATCCCTGAGGGCTGATTTTTCAATGATCAACTAACTTATATCTGTGGAATAAATATTGCGGTTTGACAGCTTTTGTATCGAAAATATGTCAAATTTACATAATTATTCTTCAGATAACAGTTATTTGAGTA
Organism: Antitype chi; assembly: GCA_947359405.1. NCBI lineage: Eukaryota > Metazoa > Arthropoda > Insecta > Lepidoptera > Noctuidae > Antitype > Antitype chi. Next base: position 8,709,686 of record OX375836.1, read on the forward strand.
TTGAAAAATCGACCTTAAATGGTAAAAAAAAGTCACTGTTTTTGTCTGACTGTTTCTCAGCTTAATTCTTGCAAAGCACCCAACGTATTTAGATGGGTTTCAGTATCATTTAGAGAATTTCTTCTGGAAGGTTTATATCTTCTATACAGGGTGATTGGAAGATGGGTGCAAAGCTTTAAGGTGAAGATAGTATAGACAATTTAGAACCATTTAAGCCATGGTTGTCTTAGACGAAGTCTTACCAAATATTTTACCATGTCCGTACCATGTCCATGTCCATGATTGAGTAACAAACATCTAAATACTCAAACATACAAACTTTCACATCCTTACTAATAATATAAACGCAAAAGTTTGTATGTATGGATGTTTGTTACTCTTTCACGCAAAAACTACTGAATAGATTTGGATGAAATTTGGCACACAGATAGATTATTACCTAGATTAACTCCATATCCCGGTAGTACGTTCCCGCAGGATAATTTCCGACTTCCACGCGGGCGAATCCGCGGGTGGAAGCTTGTTTATAATATTAGTAGAATTGGCTTTCTGCTCTCCATATATACTTTATCTGTGCTAAATTTTATACTCCTCCGTCCAATTTTTTTGCTTCACGAATACCGTAGAAGATATCACAGATTTAAAATTATTAATCGCTCGCAGCGAAATGGGCGGTCGGCCGGCATGCCCCGTTGCCGTCCACGCCGCGGGGATACGTTCTATAGTTATAGGACCTCCGTCACATACACTGTTTTTCTTCCAGTGTATCATTCATCATCATTAGCAGCCCATAATGTTCCCACTGCTGGGAAACAGAACTCTTTTCTGTGAGAGGGAGTGGGCCATAATCCACCACACAGGCCCATTGCGGGTAGGCGGATGTCACATGTATTCGAATTTTCGGATCTAAGACATGCCGGTTTCCTCACGATGTTTTCCTTCACCGTTTTGAGAGCAGTGGTGATGAAATAATATAAACAAAGTAAAGTTCCTGTGCTATATCATTAAAATATATAAATCTTTCCACCAGATTAGGCCGCGTGTCAGGTTCAGTCCTGGTGGACGGTGTACCAGCTGAGACCGCAGGACTACGCGCGTGGCGATCACGACTGTGCGCACTTCCACAAAGACCCGCCTTGTTCGCGGCAACACTGAGAGACAACCTCGACCCTGAGGGAGTTTATTCAGATGCTGATATCTACAAGGCCTTGGATCAGGTAAAATCCTTATTGGACACATCCGTCGCCCCCTATTCCTTAGGACCCGAGATGGCGGTAGTGTTCCACGGGCGCCTCACTAGAGTGCGTATAACTCTATCCAATTTTTAGGAAATCGGAAGATGTAATGGAAGTTAGAACAGTTGCATCCGATTTACTGCTATGTTCTATGTTAAGGGGTTTGGTTTCCGCACTTAGTCCTTCAAGTGGACCATTGTGCGTGAGCCATGGCGGCCTTCGGTTGTCATTCCAGCCATTTACTGCTATTGGAAGGTCCCGACCGCACTACTTCTTAAATTGTTGCAACCTATTGCAATTCCACGTCATGACCAGAGATCGGATATTCGGATGCATATTCACCTAAAGTTGAGATGTTGGCTAATATGGAATGCGCTTTTGTATCGAAAAAGTCTTAATTTAAGTAAGTAATTTGTTTATATTTTGTTTTAACTAATACAAACCACCCCTCCTGCAGTACATACACATATTTGTATCGGGATAAACATTAATTTTAAATTAATACATATCTGAATAGTTATGCAATCCAAGAACCCCGGGGTTTTTAATAAATATTACAAATAATTTATAAAGCCGCTTCCATACATTCATAGCTAAAAATTATCTTTAGGTAAATATGCATCCGAATATCCGATCTCTGGTCATGACTGAGTCGTCTGTCCGATTTAGAATTCAATTTACTCTTGTGTGATCAGTAGCTTATAATTTCCTAGAGTGTTCCTAAATAGAATTTCTACAAATTGGATAGTGTAATGCGCACTTAAAATGTAAGGGGAGGAGTTCAACACCACACTCTCCCCCCCCCCCCCCTGACTTGAGAATCAGAATCAGAATTCACTTATATCTCTAGTTTTATTGTACATAGCATGCCACTTCATCATCATCATCATTTCAGCCGAAATATGTCCACTGCTGCAGGCTTAGCACGACCAACGATTTGTCGACGGAAGAATAGACATGACTATTAACTAAATGATGTACAATAGGAGAAGATAGCTATGTTTTTCTATTAATTATCACAGTTATGCGTTCTAAACGAATCATGATTTTGTAGATAATCGTATATACTTTGTGGCCGTCGAGTAGAAAGATTGTTGTCAGTGTGATTTTGACAGTTTGGGAAGAAATATTCTTCTGAAATAGTTTACATTTATAAGGACCTAGACAAAGATCGTTAGAAACGAAAGACAAAATGACAGATTGTAGAAGGATATCTACGGTGCGATGTCAAAAATGGAGAAACGAAATGTCACTTTGTATTGAAAAAGCACTGTCTATTTTTCGTAGAAATAGAAAACGTCATGCTAAGCTTGCTGGACATAGGCCTCCCCCAAGCTCCTTACTCTTCATGTAAATGTCAAGCATGTCACTTTAAATAAATCACGGACGACTGAGATCAGACTGTGAACGTTCTTAAAATTACGAGAATTGCCTCTCTTATGTAAACTCAAAACTCAAACTCAAAGCATTTATTTCAAATAAACCAATTACAGGCACTTTTGAATTGTCAAGGTCGGTGAGGTAGAAAGATGAAGCTAGTTGCCCATTCCAAAGCGTAGGTACCTATGGAGAAGAACGGGCAAGAAACTCCATGGACACTCTTTTAGGGCGCGTTTCCACTGAAGCGGAGCTGGGCGGAGCGGAGCGGAGACGACCAATCACAATTGTTGAAATTCTCATCGCATCCACTCGTCTCGTCTGTGATTGGACGTCTTTGGTCCGCTCCGCCCAGCTCCGCTTCAGTGGAAACGCAGCCTTAAAATCATGGTATTGTTACAAACAGTTGGTTACATCATTATGTTGAAATTATCAATGTGAGAACCTAAACGAGGCAGAACATACCATCTGGTATTTAAGGATCATAGCAGGTTCTGTAGTTCCTACTTACCCCCATGGGAAAAAGGCTTGAGTTTATGTAAATTGAGGTCAGCTTCCAGTCTAACCAGATGCTTCGGAATATCATCATCTATGTTCTATGTTCTATGTTAAGGGTTTTGGTTTCCGCACTTAGTCCTTCAAGGGGACCATTGTGCGTGAGGCATGGCGGCCTTCGGGTGTCATTCCAACCAGCCCACCTCCCTCCAGAAGTTGGCTATAACTCCTGGTCTGTTGAGAATATCCGTGTAACATTTGGGTTCCCCGAGGGTTTCTGTTCTAATTTGGGCTACGCCTGTGCATTCGAAAAGCACATGCGTGACGGTTTCCTCGGCCTCCATGCAAGCCCTGCACAAGGGGCTGTCTGTTATGCCTATTGTGTAGAAGTGTTTGTTTAGTGGGCAGTGCCCTGTGATGGTTCCAGTCACCAGGCGCAGATGTTTCCTGTCCAGGCGTAACAGTCGTCTGGTCAGCCTGCCATCCAAGGAAGTCATTGCTTCCCTAGACTGCCTGCAGCCTGGTGTTAGGTTCCACCAGCTCTCGGCTTGTGTGTGGGTGTATTCTTGAAGCCACCTGCGTAGTTGGTTGAAGGGGATGGGCACGATGGGCTCGGGACCACAGACTGACGCGCTGGATGCCCTTCTGGCCACTTCGTCAGCAGCATCGTTGCCTAGCGATCCACTATGTCCTTTTATCCATAATCTTTTATCAATATCATCATCATCATCATTTCAGCCGAAAGACGTCCACTGCTGGACATATGTCTCCTCCAGGCTCTTCCACTTCGACCGGTTCTGTTTCGCGTCCAACGGATTCCTGCGGCCTTCACAAGCCTGCGGCTTTCCTTCCTTTGAGCCTGTATATAATGTTCTAATTCCTACTGTCATCTCTCCCAGGTCGAACTCCGAGAAATGGTGACCAACATGCCAGCCGGCCTCAATACAAAGGTCGGTGACGGCGGCGGGAACCTCTCAGCAGGACAGCGGCAACTCATCTGCTTAGCGCGCGCAGCTCTCGCGGGGTGTAGAGTGCTGATACTGGACGAGGCGACCGCCAACGTTGATACTGAGTAAGTGCTTTACACATAAGTGTTATAACTACTAGGGGGACAGAAACAACTCATCTGCTTAGACTAGCGGGTTGTATTGTACTGATACTTGACGAGGCGACTGCTTACGTTGATACTGAGTAAGTGCTTCACCTATTAATGGGACAGAGACAACTCATCTACTTACGGAGCTTTAACAGGCTTTAGAGCACTCATTTTAGTTTGCTAATCATTTTAGTTAAGTTAGGATATAAAACAGGAAGGCAGGGACGCGCAAACTGTAACCTAAAATTCAGCACATGATTCTAGACCCCTTAGCGTAGACATATTTAGTCGGTTATCAAAAACCGCGTAGGTATTGCACTTTTCTATGAAACAGCAGATTTTTTTTGTATAACCGACGAATAATTTCTGCGCTGGGGGGTCTAGAATGATATGCTGAATTCATGGTTACAGTTTGCGCAATGAATAAAAACTTTTCCTATATAGCCATCGACATTAATACTAAAAACTTTTCCTGTATTAGAGTAGGGGGAGACCAAAGAAACGATGGATGGACTGTGTGAATGATGATATGTTAGAAAGGGTGTGACTACGGAGATGACGACTGATAGAGAAGTGTGGGAGAAAAATACATGTTGCGATGACCCCAAATAAATTAGTATACCTAAGGGTTTTTTTTTTTTTTGGGTGGGAAATCATCAAATAACTTCTCCCGCTCTGGGTGGAGCGGGAGGGCGTGTCAGACTTTTACTGACTAAAACCCACTCGTGTTCCCTCAGTTGCCTGTGTGCCAGGGGCCGCGGTATCTCTTTCGAACAACCCGCACCCCTGGCAGGCATCGGCCCTTGCGGACCCCACCAGTTGGTGCTGACATCTCTTTGAGTCGCGCGTGGAACACAACGCGCCGTCGACCCGGGCTTGGTCCTTACCGGACAGCGAGCTACCCATTACTCGCCGTCCGCAAGCCCGAATTAGAGAACGATTGTGACAGTGGATTAAACTAACATATCTTTGTCCGTAGCACCGACAAGCACATACAGCGAACCATCCGCACCAAGTTCGCGCACTCAACAGTACTGACCATCGCACATCGACTGAATACCGTGATGGACTACCACAGGGTCATCGTCATGGACAAGTACGTATATGTCATCTAACGGGTATACATTATTACGAAGGGATGTGAAAAAAACAACGAAGAATCCGATTCCCGACACCCCCTTTACGATTACACAACGATCTCGCGCAGGCTTACGAGCGTTCATCCCACGCGGGCTGGCAACTGCGCATTTATAGCGGTTTTTTGTAATTATTTCGTTAAATACAAACAATAGTCAACATTTTTTTCAACCAAGCACTAGATCGTTAGTATTTACAAGTTTGTATGCTATTATTTTTACAGTTATTTTAGTATTTACTTATAAAAATCGACATACCGTCAATTATTTTATATTTGCGTTACTTAGTACGATTAAATGTTTTTATTAAAGAGTAAATATTAAAAATAATTATAAATACCAACGATATAGTGCTTGGCTGAAAAACAAAATTGTTCTTTTGTTTGTATTTAGTGAAATAATCACGAAAAACTACTAGAAATGCGTTGTTGCCAGCTCGCGTGGAATGAATGCTCTTAAAAGTTGTAAGAGGTTTTTACGCTCCACGCAGGCCATCCAGGTAAAACCACATTTTGTGAGAAGCAAACTACGTACGATTACTGTGCACCCTATACGAGAGCGGTGCTTCTGATCAGACCATGCCCAACTTGCTGGAGTGTCCTAAATGCACGTTTACCTGCTCCTTGGATGATCTAAATAACGCCACTGATGCTATATAAAAAAAGTGTACGAATACCATCGACACGAAAAGACAGGCTATACAACATGTAACATAATTAACGCAAGACCTCATACACCCCAATTAGAGAATTAAAAAAAAAAACGTTTTTTTCAGACCCATAACGTCCATTTGGTTAGTACTCGTATACAAACGACTTAGAAACTAGTGTTAGTACTTACATCTACTGGAGAAACAAAAAAAAAAAAAACTATATTTATTATTACGCCACAGTTGAATGTAGGCCTATCCAATGTCCCAGTATGGGGCTGTCCCACCTATCCGCTATTGCATTCAGGATGCTGATTGAGTTTAAAAAAAAATACAAAATCAAAAACCCAACTACCTAAAAAGTGAACTTTAATTAAAGAAGATGGAAACAAGAAACTTGTTTTAAACGGATGACTATTGGACTGAATGCTATAAGCAATTTCATACCGTCGGAGGCATCTTCTTAAATTTAACAATAAAGACTTTTATTGCCTCTTATTAAGGAAATCATGTTGGCATTACTTTATGCATTTAACGCCTTGAAATAAGAACTACGGCCTTTTTAATTTTCATAATTTTGATATACCCGTGCCAGTCTCACAAATGAGACGAATATAAACGACGCCTCTCAAGCTAAAATCCATCAAACCGTTTAGGCTACAGAGCGTGCCAACGAAATATACATACATACACTCGAAATACATAACCCCTCCGGGCGCAGTCGGGTAAAAACTCATCAAATAATCCCATATTCTGTCAACAGAGGTCGCGTAGCAGAATCAGGGCATCCATTTGAGCTACTAACTCAAAGTTCTACACAGAGGAAAGATGATAGCGTACCTAGGAACCGGGTACTGACGAAAAGTCAGGTAAGAATAAAAAACCACTGTTACTCTTTAAAAAATAATTGGTTTTTACAGTGATTTCACATTACAGTGTTTACAGATATGGGAGGACAGTGTAGACCTGTCAACAAGTACCAGGTTCTTAAAAAAAATGGTCTAAAAATCGTCTACAAGGCCCAGCTGCACAATAAGTGACAAATAATGTGGTTATTTCTTCAAAACACCATTTCAGACACCAATCTGATTTTTTTTTTGGACCAAGTTATTATTTTTCACTTTTTAGTTACAGTACCTACCCCCACACCAATTCATATTCCACGAATTACAATGTTAACACCAGTGACAGCAAGCAGTAGAATATCATCAAGATACATAAAGTGGATTAAAAACGTATTATCGAGGCTAACGCCAAAACTACCGAAGCAAAGTAAATAAAATTTATACGGGATCACCCCTGAAGCATACCTTATCCACTAAAAAAAGAATTTCTGAATTCATCCACAATCGCCGGAAAAAAAACAAAAAAAAAACAGACGAATTGAGAACTTTCTAATTTTTGAAATGTGTTTAATAGGTAGACCATATAGGAGATCGCGTTGCGAGCTGGATAGGTTCCGTCAAAACTAGAGTAGAGGGATTCCATTGCCCAGGAGTGGGACTACGCTGTCCCACTCCTGGATAAAGACTTCCCTTCTTCGAATTATTCCAATCTATCACCCTGTTTTATCCCCTTGAGGGGAACGGACCGGAGACAGATAATTATAAACGCCAACCACTAGTCTTTTATTTAATGCAATGTTACTTATAATGTGTGGCATTACTTTTAAGAATCGAATATATTCATTTTTCCGATCTGTCCCTCAATGGGGACAAAGCAGGGGGGTGACAGATCCGAAAAATTATTCCCTCCTTCGGCTAGTAAAATATATTTTTATTTGATTAAGTAACGTAAGCCTTATTTTAATTAAATTTCAGGCACCCTTAGCAATACCAGAAAACTTCACTTTTGAGCCGAGCACAACGCAGAGTGACCAAAACGAAACACTAGTACTGGCTAGAGACAGAATAAGAAGCTACTCTGAAAGGTAAGACCAGACCAACACACATGCCACAAACACCCCTTGCACACCTCAATAACACTCACCCATTCACCCATTCACCCTACACTCACCACATTAACTAAACGTCAAAATGCATCCCAAATAATTATGTCCTGTACTGTTTATTTTTTGTTTTTATTATCAACTAAATCTAAATTAATTACCTACTAAGCACTTTTCTGTACGGAACATCATTCCATTCTGTATCTGGGGAAGGGCGTTGTTAGCTGCGCTGCAGTTTATACTTTAGCAGCTATCATCGTTTTACTTGATTTTTTACTAGTCATGTGTTATTGTTCCGAAATAAACTTTTTATTATTATTATTATTCTACTGTCATCATCATCTGTCTATGAAGTGAAATGGTGGTCTAGTGGTAAGGTCCGCGACTTACGAGTTTTAGATCTAGGTCGTAGTTTCGAAGTCAGACAGGCTTGTGCTAGCCGCACGGGTCGATTGATCAGGTCAAGCTACGCTTGCCGCGGTTGTTCCGTGGATGGGTGACCATCTATACATACCACGACCCCTCCGTGCCTCGGAAGGCACGTTAAGCCGTTGGTCCCGGCTTTTTTTGTGGATCTTTGACAGTCGTTACGGGTCGTCAGAAGCCCGAAAGTCTGACGACCAGTCATACCAAAGGGTATCGTGTTACCCAGGAACTGGGTTGTGGAGGTCAGATAGGCAGTCGCTCCATGTAAAATACTTGTATTCAGCTGTATCCAGTTAGACTGCAAGCCGCTTTTTTCATTACTCCGTGGATCAAACGCATCGAGCGCGTTCGGCGCTCCGATTGGTCCTGGATTGGTGAAGGACCAATCGGAGCGGCGGACGCGCTCGATGCGTTTGATCGAGATGGTTAAATGCTCAGATTATAAAACAAAGGCAGATAGACCGCGCGGAACACCAAAGTGAGGCCAAAAAACTAAATACTAAAGCGTCGCATTGAATGTAACATACAATGCGACGCTTTAGTATTTGGTATTTTGATTTCACTCTTGGTGTTCCGCGCGGTCTATCTGCCTTTATTTTATAATCTGAGGTTAAAAGAAAATCAGACTAGTGCCACAAGCCCGGTTGAAAACCAGCGTCAGGCACCAGTTGTTTGGCACTTTTGCTGAACTGGGCCTTTTTGGCGCAGCCGTGAGGCACACTATAATGCCAGTTTCCGACATCGCACCTTACAGTTTTTATTCGTTTTTTTTTTTTTATTTTACTTTTTCCTGCTGTATATTGTGTGCTTTTAGTCTGTCCTAAATAAATGTATTTTATTTCTTTCTTTATATTATATCATGTTATTATCTCCTTTATTCAATTAAATACACATTTATATTATATTTTTAAATATTAGTAAGTATACAAATATTGAAAAATATAAAAAATAGTAGCCCACCGGTATCGGGAACAAGGTCCAAGGTACTGGCGGTCAGGGCTCCAGAGAGAGGAACGTCCTAACAATGCGAGCCGTGTCCAGGAGTACCGCTTTCTGAATCAAGCCCTATATCATGTTTATTATTACTTGCAGATCTGAAGTGTCCGAACCGGACAATGGTGGTATATTCAAGACGTTAGTGGAACAGACGGGGCCTGAGACAGCTAGGCTGCTATATCAGATGGCTGAGGAGGTAATTTTATACATCTATTTTATAAATCTATATAGTAAGTAGCTTTTTCCAGCGTGTTCGCCCGCGTGGAGGTCGGTGTATTGTATTGGTGTATTGAATTTTACTACTATTATTATTTCGTTTATTCAATCTAACTACATATTTCAATACATTTTTAAATATTTTTATAAAATAACCTTATAAAAAACATTTAAAAATATAAAAAATAGTGGTCCGCCGGTATCGGGAGCAGGGTCCAAGCTACCGGTGGTTAGGGCTCCAGAGACAGGAACCTCCTCACGATGCGAGCCGTATCGAGGAGTACTGCCTTCTGAATCAGGCCCTTGATCCAACCGCCTAACGAGAGCCTCGAGAGATGTTGATCGAGGCTTTCGGCCATCAGTCCATTGGCTGATACGACAATCGGCACAATGACAGCCGAGATCACATTCCACATGTCCACAACCTCGTGTGCTAAGTCGAGATATTTAATCTGTTTCTCTTTCTCAGCTTTCACGAGGTTCCCGTCATGTGGAATGGTAACATCGATAATCATTGCGCGGCGCGCTAACCGGTCTATCACCACTATATCAGGCTTATTGGCTACAATAGTCCTGTCAGTAATGATAGACCGGTCCCAGTACAACGTGACATGGTCATTCTCGAGAACTGGGTCGGGCACATACTTGTAATACGGTACCTCGGAATCCACAAGTTTATATTGCAAAGCAAGTTGCTGGTGAATAATCCTGGCTACTTGGTTATGCCTGTGCAAGTATTCGCCATTAGCCAGACGAGAACAACCGGAGACAATATGTCTGATAGACTCACCCGGACGGTGACATGCCCGACACACGTCAACCGTCCCGTCCTTCATAATATGTCTCCGATTTTACTACTATTTATTATTAGTGATTGTCATCGAAATCATGTCACTTGGTTCAAATAGATTCATTTTATATAGGTAGATTCTTTTACATATTGTGAATGAGAGAACGTTGTAGGCCTTAGAGACTAGGTTTGTAGACGTTTTTCTATTCTGTATTTTCATTCCTCTAAGTACCTGGTACTTATTGACTGGCCTGCACTGTCCTCCCATACCTATTATCACTGTAATTTGAAAACATTGTAAAAGCCAATTATTTTTAAAAGAGTAACCGTGGAGTTTCTTGCCGGCTCTTCTCCATAGGAAACGACAAATTGGAACCGTGCACCTAGCTTCTGACGTTTCATAAGTGCCCATGCAGGCTTATGTGAAATAAAATATTTTGATTTTCATTTTGATTTTGTACATAATATATAAACCTTCATTTTGAATCTCTGTCTATTGATGAAAACCATAATAAAATTCGTTGCGTAGTTTAAAACACAAACAGACACCATACCTCACAGATAGATACGTTGTTATATGCATAGTTAAATATTATAATACTATATAATAGTATGTTGACCCAAATAATTATTTATGATGTACCACAACATATGACTGATCTCAATAAAATAAATTTACTAAATTAATGTTAATGATATGATTATTTAAAAATTGTTGATTGTAATTTGTTTCTTATTAAAAAAAAAATCTGTTATACAAAAAAAATCATCTGTTTCATAGAAAAGTGCAATACCTACGCGGTCAAAATGTATGGAATAGCTGATTTTTTTTGTATAACCGCCGAAAAATTTCTGCGCTGGGGGGTCTAGAATGATATGCTGAATTCATGGTTACAGTTTGCGCACTGAATAAAAACTTTTCCTGTATGCATAAAGATTCTTTATTCATTTTATTTTTTCATTTACAGAGCTACAACAATATGATGGAGGCGAAGAAGAGCTCGTGAAATCGCACAAAATAATAGTGACTTATAACATTCCTTCCTAATGCCTTACACGATGACCGGTCAATGTAAGCCATTGTATAGAAAAACACACGATTTATAAGCCGTTGTTTAGAAAACACACGATTTATAATAAACCATTGTTTAGAAAAACACAAGATTTATAAGCCATTGTTTAGAAAAAAACACGATTTATAAGCCATTGTTTAGAAAACACACGATTCATAATAAGCCATTGTTTAGAAAAACACAAGATTTATAAGCCATTGTCTAGAAAAACACGATTTATAAGCCATTGCTTAGAAAAACACGATTTATAAGAATTTTATTAATACGTTTTTTCTTATCATAATCCCGTATTTTTTTGTTAATTTCAGTAAGCTAGAGTAACTCGACAGACGAGATGGATTTTGATGCCCAAATATAACAAAACAAAAAACAAATGATGATTTGGTTTGGGGTTAACGACCGCTGGTGTTGTAGTTGCTAGAACTATGAGTGTAGTTTTTTTTTTTTTGTTTTATTGTGTTTTAGATATCGATACTTATCAAGAGGTTTACACAAATAAAAAGCGTGGGGCCGCGGAACATACGCCAGGAACGAAGTTCCTTACGTGATACTCGCACGCGCGCACACACACACACACACAATAAGATAGAGAAGAGAGAGACAGAGAATGAGAGAGAAAGTGGCTTGGAGAAGGCATAACGGCTTTTGCCCTACGTGGCTTTATTCCATAACTGTTTTCTTTTTTAAACGATGGGATGGGATGTCATCCGTGTGGGAGGCCTTCCAACTTTACGTACGCGGTCGCCACTCCAGAACTTTTCGACCCCATCGGCCATCTGTTCTGCGAGCGATGTGCCCTGCCCACTGCTACTTAAGTTTGGCAATTCTTAGGACTCGTAATTATGCCTCGTAGCAATGCTGCCAGCCTTTTGGCCACTTTTCCCATTGTCAGCAAAGCGGACGAATTTTTTGATATACAAAAAAACCCAAGATTTACAGTCTCAAACAAAATTAACACAAAAAATACTTCACTGGTTATAATAAAACACAGTTTTTTTTGCAAATTCAACCTTACACGCATGACTTAAAGTGGTTTTTACAAAGCAATGTCCAAAAAGACTGACTGAAAGATGACTGACGATACCATTTCACACCTGCGCACATTGCGCCCTATTTATGCGGACGTTTTTGAGACTCTGATTGTGTATCTTGGGTTTTTTGTATATCAATGATGCCCTGTGATTCTTTTCTCTCTGTTTTTATTAAATACATGTCACTTTCGCACCAAAACATGTATGTGACGATTCCGTAATCGTGACATTGGCTAAATAAACGAACCGTGCGAAGCCAAAACCCAAAAAGAATATGTATTGACGTTTTAAACGTCATGAAAGCGTTCCCATAGACTACAGAGAATTAAACATTCCGGCTCGAATGGTTGTTTGATGTTTAACATGTGATGTTATATGCCTTACCTTTTCTATTCTCCACACTATTATTCTTGAAAATATGCAAAATATTCATGAATGATGAATCAAGTATTTGCATATCAAACGGTCGATCCAAAAAAAAAATAACACAATAATGTTTTTTTTTTTTTGGTTTATCATGTTTAAATGTCGAACCCATCATGTCATCACGAGTTTCGCTAGGTAATTTAATTTGACCTTGCAGTCGTAAGCTTTCATTGGCCAGTCATAGAGAAGGCACAAAATCTGCCATTTTTCGGTAATCTTTATACCGCTAAGTATTTAAACAAAATATTGTAATTATTATACAAATTAATTTTTAAAATATAATTAGTACTAATTAGCGTCAATTTTAAATGCCTTAATATAATATATGCCTTTGTATGAGTAGATGGCGTTTTAATGATAAATGTGTTATGGATGATTCTATAATTATGTTTGTTATTTATAAGTTAGAACAATCAATCTTTCTAGTTTTTTTTTTCAACTATATTGGGGTCAGTTTCCAGTCTAACCGGATGCAGATACCAGTATTTTACATGGAGCGACTGCCTGCCCTCCACAACCCAGTTACTGGGTAACACGATATCCGTTGGTAAGACTGGTTGTAAGACTGATGGGGTTCTGACTACCCATTACTACTGTCAAAGATCTACAAAATAAATGACAGCTGGACTTAACGTGCTTTCTGAGGTACACCCATCCACGAACCGACCGCAGGAAGCGTAGCTTAACTTTCGGTCGACCCGTGTGTCTGTTGTCATTTAGCCACAAACCCACATTAAAGTTGATAACTGGTCGGATATTTGGATAATTTTTCGGAATATTAGGCAGTATAGTTATGTCAATTTGGTAACTTGTATAATATGTATGAAATCGTACATAACTACTACAGATTTGATAAATGTCTTTATATTATGCTTGTCAATTTCAATTATATTGTTGTCAATTGGTACCATGCAATTCAATGTAAAAATTTATAAGGATTTCTGTCAATTTATATACATTATTTCATTTACTCGAATAAGAAAAATATCGATAAAACTCGCTCCACTCTAGGAATTTTATCGATATCAAAAATGTTTTTCGAAAATCAGATCTATAGCCGTTTTAGCTCTCGAAAAATGGCGAATTCAAATGTTAAATAATACCAATTTTAAAATGAACGCAATTTGTGCTTTCTGTATTTTGTTCTTACACAAGTACTTAAAATTATTGCTATTATTAATTTATTATGTTACCTATGATTTATGAAATTCTCATGTAAATTATAAAAAAAATATGTCATGTTATAATTAAAATAATTGTGAATAATGTGATAAAACAAATGAATATTACCAGTATTTTTTCATTGCACTTAAAATAAATAAAAATTTACGTAAATTATTTTACGAATTAGTTATAATAACTTAAATTCTAATTTAAAGATGGTGAGATCAAAGAGTCATATACTGCATCACATTTGCCTATTAATTGAACTAACAAAATTACCCTTATTCATTGAATAAACATCTTCCAATTACTAAATTGTATTGCCCTCTCATTTCATTAATACTGAAATAAAAAGGACAGAAAGTATTTAAAAACTTTTGTCTGTACTTGAATTCATAATCTCAGAAAATTTACATTCCATCGCCACTTACTCAACTATCTAGTTACCTACTTTACCGTTATGTCTTCTAAGTTGATTTTTGAGTAACCATTTGTGATGAAAGAGAAAAAATATGGTTGCAATGGAATTTGAACTTTGTCGTATATGACATTGAGTTAGTTGTTGTGAAACTTGATAGCCATCTCAGATTCTGAATTCAAATCGTTCTATAATACCAATGTTGCCAGACCAAAAATACCTTTTTGCCAGATAGCTAGAGTACGTTTACTATGTCGTAAATCTTAGGAATTCCTTTTTTCCTGAATCCCTGAATTTCTGATTAACTTAATAACACGCCTGTTATTCTCGAAGTGTTAAGCAGAGGTGTAACTTAGTACATCCATATTACGCAAGTTATGTTTAAGATGGGACTTAACTGGCGAAATGTAATTGGGGCGAGCCTATCGCCATGAATCAGGCACGTTTCCAATCTCTGGGAGCCCAATAACACTGCCCGACTTGGGCAATCTATTCCAGGACCTCAGCTCAGCAGCATGTGACCGCTAGATTGATGAGGAATTCCTAATTACTCGTAAATAAATATGTTTTTTTTTTGTAGCCTATGTATAGACGGTCCCTACGTAGAATACCCTAACTACAAATTATATATTTTACAAGAGAGCGCATCAAAGTTTCAATCACGTGTAAATCATGTTCTAGTTAATGTAATGTCATGATCAGAGATCGGATATTCGGATGCATATTTACCTAAAGATAATTTTTAGCTATGAAAGTATGGAAGCGGCTTTATAAATTATTTGTAATATTTATTAAAAACCCCGGGATTCTTGATTGCATAACTATTCAGATGTGTATTAATTTAAAATTAATGTTTAACCCGATACAAATATTTGTATGTACTGGAGGAGGGGTGGTTTGTATTAGTTAAAACAAAAAATAAACAATTTACTTACCTAAATTAAGAATTTTTCGATACAAAAGCGCATTCCATGTTAGCCAACATCTCAACTTTAGGTGAATATGCATCCGAATATTCGATATCTGGTCACGATGGATTGAAATTGCCTTTTGTCATCTTAGACTTATTTTTGTTAAACTAAACGATAGTATAGGCTGGCCTGAAGGTCACGGAAACAAAACATGCAAATCACGTATCTACCATTTAGGGGATTGTACGTAGGGACCATCTTTATATAAAAGTATGTGGAATATACTACTGTACTAAGGTGAATTGTAATATTATATAATTAGCCAATTTTCTTACAATTATGTCAATTTTAATTTAACGATTATATGTAAAATATTATGTAGTTATAGTCTTATAATGTATGTCAATAAAAATAAATGGAATAGTTTATATTGTGGAGACCGCAGTACGACAATAAATTAAAACACTGGCGAAAATAATACCTAAGAGTATTATCCCGACTAGTCCTTACTATAATATTATAAATGCGAAAGTAACTGTCAGTCTGTCTGTCACGCTTTCATGCCTAAACTGCTGAAGCGATCGTCATGAAATTTGGTAGATATATGGAATGGGGTAAGGAGAAGGACATAGGCTACTTTTTACGCGATAAACGACATCCACGCGGGCGGAGCCGCGGGCAAAAGCTAGTGGAACCACAAACCAAGAAAAGTATAGACGGCGGGGGTGGCTTCATTTCTTTCCCACAAGAAATAGATAGAAATGGGGAAGTATTGAGTGATTTTACGAAATGGAAAAGGACAAAGCTATTCAAAGTATTTCCGACTCTCAGTGCGTGTCAGTTTTTTTTTTCAAAGTCAGCGGCAGATGTAGCTCAACATTTTGGTACTTTTCTACATCGTATGATATTATTTTTTGTTATTGAACCGTGATTAAACCTCTATTACAACGCGGTGTCGTGTACTTAACTGTAAAAACAATTGTGAGTGGAAAGTATATCACTGGGTAACACTGGGTAAAGTTAAATTAGATGGCAATACCAACTATATACCAACCACCACAGAGCAGTCGTGGCCAGTGGTAACGACCGCGACTTACGAGTTGTAGGTCGTAAGTTCGAATCCAGACAGGCGCTTTACTTTGTGTATTTAATTTCATCACTATTGCCTAGAGCCAAATATTTTTTTTTTCTTAAAAAAAAACGTTGCCCCACTCTAGGAATTTCTCCTGTATTGCGGGTGCGTTTACAAACATTTAAACTCACATACACAAACAGCCAGACCCGGAACAACTACTTGTAGGTCATACAAATATTTGTTCCGTGCGGGAATCGAACCCGCGACACGCAGCGCAGCAGTCAATTGCTTAACCCCTGCGCCAACCGAAGATATGTGACGTAATTATAATACTGGGCCCGCGCGGTGGA
The DNA here is from genome assembly GCA_947359405.1 of Antitype chi. Lineage (NCBI taxonomy): Eukaryota > Metazoa > Arthropoda > Insecta > Lepidoptera > Noctuidae > Antitype > Antitype chi. The sequence continues at coordinate 8,726,498 of OX375836.1, forward strand.
TTACGGCCCTCTCCCTCGCACAGAGAGGATGCCTGGGACGCCTGTGTTCCCAGCAGTGGGAACGTTATAACCTGATGATGAATATGACCAACTATTTGGGTATCGATATATTTTTTTTGTCATTATTCCAATTTTGTTCAAAACTTTTAATGATACTGACATGAACATTACGACAACCAAACGACTGTTATGTTATGTTTTGTTTTTTGGAAATTCAGTAAAAAAAACCTATATTCAACGAAAATTTACAAAAACAGCTGAACGATAACCTTAGACCACCGCATGATGAAAAAAATGGGGTGTAGCTGTGTCATGGACACGGCCGTGTGTTGTACGTGAATACTTGTATATAACGGGTTATATGTTTTTTATAAAATATTTTTATTTATGTACAACATAAAATAATATAAAACTTAAACAAACATCGTAGCTTCTCCGAGTCAAAAGTTATACTAATTGCAAATCTCGATACGCAGCAAAATAACCTCAAAATGGCGGTACTCCACCGCGCGCGATGCGTCGCTATCGTAATGAATTCTCTGATCCTTTAGCTATCCAGTGGTATAATTTAATTTTGGATGTAGAGGATAGATTCGAAGCTACAACGCCAAAATGTATCCCCCGATTTTATTATCATGAGGTTTTTTGGATTGCCCCCGTACGGTAGCAAATTTAAAGACGTATTCACGTCAAAAAAAAAGTTTTTTTCTTTCTTGCTTTCTTTTGTTCCATTAATTTTCGATACCGATACCTAACACGTGGGTAAAGTATTGCTGGCTAATTTAATTTGACCTTGTAAACGTGGTAATATTATTAATATTTTGTCTCATATGGTCACACGCTACCCGATGCTCTAAAGCTTTCTTACTCCAAGGACCTATCAAATAAATTCTAACATTGTGATTAAAAAACATGATTTTTTCAAACAAACTAAATACTTACAAGTGATGGGACTATGGGTTCTGCCAATATTTTACTAGCTATACTTTACAGTTACTTAATTATTGGATATATTTGATTAAATTTTTGTATGCAGACTGGGAACGACATTAGCTATAAGCATTTTAATTTATTAACGTACTAGCTTATGCCTTGGCTCCCCCCGCGTGGATGGCAGTTATCGCGTAAAAACTAGCCAATGTCCTTCTCCATATCCCAGACTACATCTCTGCCAAATTTCATGACGATCCGTTCCGCGGTTTAGGCGTTAAAGCGTAACTTACAGAAAGACCGAATTACTTTCGCATGTATAATATTAGTAGGGATTGTCGTCTTCACCTTGTATTAAATATTAGTTAAAATGCAGAAAAAGTGCGATTCCTAGTCAGGATTAAAACTTTTCTTGATGTCTTTCATACAACTGTTGCTGTTTGCCAACTACAATTTCATTTATTTCTATTGAATATTGTTACTGGTTCTGTTAATGTACAAACGCGCCACCATCGCGTACCAGTGGTACTTAATGTGATATACTATGTTAAATAAATATATTTTTAACTATACGTTGCTGTTTTATTTTGAGTAAACATGGCTACGATCAAGAACACACTATACTCCGTTTGAAATAAAATCAGACATTTACAAACCTTTTTTACAGTCCGTTCAACTGATTTTGACTTCTATTGCTTTGGTGGCATGATAAATGGCATCTGCAGTAAACAGTTGGTACTGTAACCACTTTTTTGCTTTTAATGCCATCCTGATGCCTCGGAATAGAAGTCAAAATCTGTAGAATGGACTGTAAAAAAGGTTTATAATTAAATGTCTAATGTTATTTCAAACGGAGTATAGATGTTTTCGGCCAAACCCGATTTCAGGCCAAACTAGTTTGTCCTAGGCCAAACTGGTTTATTAAGCCGGGGCACGCCGATTAAATGGGTTAGGTTAGGTTAGAACTGTGACCAAAAGCGCGCGAGCGAAGCGAGCGGCGCCGCGGCAGCGGCCGGCGAGCGTTACTTCCAAAGGCTGTTAACGAAATGGCTAATTAAGCTAGAAACCAGTTTGCCCTAGGACAAACTAGTTTGGCCTGAAATCGTGTTTGGCCGGTAACATAGATACTGTCAATCTGCATAGCCTTTGCCCAATTATATTGGAGCCTGCTTCCAATCCAACCGGATGAAACTGAATACCAGTATCTTACATTGAGCGACTGCTCATCTGACCTCCACATACCAATTACTATAGGTAGTCTATTCGCGTTTAGAAAATAATGACTCATCGTTGACCAACACCACCTCCAGACCCCTTGATTAAATCATAGTAAATAATAGTGTGCGTTTCTTCAACTGGTCAGTTAGAAAACGCTTTATGCCTTCGAAGTACAGACGCCAGCAGGTCAAGCTATCCCAAACTGTGAAATTTTCCCAATTGAACATGAACCTTATTGTATTGCTATAAAGTTGAATATCTATCAAAGAAATTTGACAGATTGGGGTAGCTTGATGTGCTGGCGTCTGTACTAGGTTGTCATAACTCGGTAGGAGCACAAATAACATAGTTGTGTCAGGCTAGAAAACGCTTTATGCATTCGAAGTACCAGCTGTTGTCATACATTACTCGGTCGGAGCACACATAACATAGTTGTGTCAGCTAGCAAACGCTATAAGCCGTCGCAGTACCAGCACCCTAATTGCGTAACACGCGATTAATCATAATCGGTTTCATTTTGACAGTTCAACAATATTCATTGCGTTATTTATGTTGCTGAGCAGACACATTTTTCGAACATATGAAGCAATGCTTTAGCCATCTGTTTCAAAACGAAACAGATTATGATTAATCGTGATAACACAAAATATTAAGGGGTAAATAACATAAATTGTAAATATATTTTTTTTCTTTTCATATTACTTCCTATTCATTTAGACGTCCACAACTTCGACCTATTGCAATAATTGTCTAAATTTAGGTACGAAATTTAATTAATTTTAAACCTTTTTGATATCATTTGAAGGCAAACAAAATTCCCTTTAGGTGATATACCACAATCCACGGCTCATTGCTTAAAAATTGTAAAAAAAATGTCTTGCGGGATGAAGTGATTCCAGTTTATTGCTCGCGAATGTATCAGGTTGTCATAACCCTGTAAGAGCGCATCTAACATAGTTGTTTAAAACACGGAATTGTAGAGTTAAGCCATGTGGCGTAAATCAAATTCAAATTATGATGTTTAGGTAATTTTATAAATTCTACGTTATATAAAATACACGTAACGCCATCTATATTCAAACAATACATGAATGGTGCTTTATCATTTACCTAGATGGCGCTAGTAATACCAAACTAGCAGGCACCCTGAAATTATGTTTATTTCTGTACATATAGGAAAAGTTTTTATTCAGTGCGCAAATTGTAACCATGAATTCAGCATTATCATTCTAGTCCCCCAGCGCAGAACTTTATCGTCGGTTCTACAAAAAAAAAATCAACTGTTTCATAGAAAAGTGCAATACCTACGAGGTCAAAATGTATGCTGAATTAATGGTTACGGTTTGCGCACTGAATGAAATCTTTTGAAAGTAAAATAAATAAAATATGTAAAATGTTATGTGTGTGAATATGTGTTTTCTTGTGATTAATGAAAAATAAATTAAATACTAATATCTGCGTGTTACCTACATTAAATAAGAAATCTTTAATTAAAAACACAGAAAGCACCTACCTACATGGCAAAAACGTTTGTTTGACTGCGTTGTTTATTGGCTGATTTATGCTACGCAGGGGCCGTGCTTTTTTAGCCGTTTAAAAAAAAGGAGGATGTTCTCAATGTAGTTGTGTTTAAAAGGTTCCGTACCCAAAGGGTAAAACGGGACCATATTACTTCGACTCCGCTGTCCGTCCGTCTGTCTGTCTATCCGTCTGTCACCAGGCTGTATCTCATGAACCGTGATAGTTAGACAGATGATGTATTTCTGTTGCCGCTATAACAACAAATAACTAAAAAACAGAATAACATAAATATTTAAGGGTTAGGCTTTTTTTTGGGAGGGAAATCATCAAATAACTTTTCCCGCTCTGGGTGGAGCAGGACGTGTTAGACTATTACTGACTAAAACCCACCCGTGTTCCCTCAGTTGCCTGTGTGCCAGGGGCCGCGTTATCTCTCTCGAACAACCCACACCCCTGGCAGGCATCGGCCCTTGCGGGCCCCTTAAGATGGTGCTGACATCTCTTTGAAGATAGGCTCCCATACAACAAACATGATATATTTGCTAGTTTTTGCTCGATTTTGATAACGACAACAGGCAGAACGCTTGAAATATTCACAGAATATTTAGTTATATATTCACTTTAAAATAAGTGGGGCTCCCATACAACAGACATGATTTTTTTGCCGTTTTTATAATGGTACGGAACCCTTCGTGCGCGAGCCCGACTCGCACTTGGCCGGTTTTTTAAATGTTTGTTACCTCAGAGCTCCGTTATTTTTAAACCGATTTGAAAAATTCTTCTTTCGTTTGAAAGGGTTTACTTACCGAGTGGTCCCGCCGCAATTTTATTACGTAAGTGTGAACGTGAGCTAAAGCCGGCTAAAGCTCTGGCAAGAAACATATATACCACAAGCGGAGCTGTGGTTTCTGAAAACTGACAGTGACAACGGTAACGTCAATCACGTCTGTCCAAATCCGCTTGTGGTATATTATTATGTTCCTTGGTCCAAATCGTCAAATATAGCGTTTTTTGCAAGAAGTTTATAGATAAAAGTGGAGGCCACACTCCAAATAAAAAAGTGAAGACGATCTGTGGGGTAACGCTCTCTTTCTAAATACATACATAAGAACGAGACAGTGATATGTGTTTTCTCTCTCTAATGTATGTATTCAAAAAGAGAGCGCTAGCCCACAGGTCGTTTTCACTTTTTTATTTGGAGTGTGGCCTCCACTTTTATCTCTAAGCTTCTTGGTTTTTTCACACCGTAATGTCAAATACTGGTGAAAATGACAGCTTGTTATTGCGGCCGTTTTAATAGGTCGAAACCGATTTCCTAGGTAATCCCTATGTTCTTAATGAAAGCGACCGTCACACGAGTACGCGATTGGTGCGCTATTTTTACCCGGGTATGGCAAAACCCAATGAAAAAAGAAAGAAAATGGGTTTATTTGCGGTAAACATGACGTAGAGAAACAAACACAAAAAAAATAAGTTGGTGGAAAATATAGTCACATCCACGCAAATAGCCATCACTCTGCGGGGTAATCGCGTACTTATTGCACTATCAGTAGGTAGGAATCGCTTTCATTCTGACAGTTCCACAACATTCATGGCGTTGCTATGCAGATAATTTTTACGAACATTTATGACAGAATGGATTTCAATAACCTTCAGAATGATTCAGATTGTAATTAGTAGTGTGTTTCGCAATAAAGGTGCAGTTATTGTGTGACACGGCACCCGTTGGTTTGAGCATGGGAAATCTACAAATAGCTGCTCCCGCTCTGGGTGGAGCAGGAGGGCGTGTCAGACTTTTACTGACTAAAACCCACCCGTGTTCCTTCAGGTGCCTGTGTGCCAGGAGCACAATCTCTTTCGAACGACCTGCACCCCTGGCAGGCAACGACCCTTGCGGACCCCACCAGTTGGTGCTGACATCTCTTTGAGGCGCGCGTGGAACACAACGCGCCGTCGCCGTCGACCCGGGCTTGGTCCTTACCGGACAGCGAGCTACCCATTACTCACCATCCGCAACCCCGCGCCTACGGTGGCCGGGAATCAGCCTGGGATTCCCGACGCCCAGGTTGTCTCCTGCGGAGCAGCACGAGCTTCAAGTGTTTTCCGAGGCACGGAATAAATATCCTCTACAAAGATACTCCATCATCTGCCTAGCCGTTTCCCAACTATGTTGAGGTCGGCTTCCAGTATAACCAGATGCAGCTGAATACCAGTATTTTACATGGAGGGACTACCTATTTGACCACAACCCAGTTACTGGGTAATCGATACCCCTTGGTAAGACTGGTATTCATATTTTCGGGCTTCTGATGACACGTACCTATCGACTGTCAAAGATTCACCGAATGACAGCCGAGACCGATAACATATCATGTTTTCCGAGCCGGACACAGTCAGGGTTTTCGGTTGCGTGTACGGCCAAATTATATGGTGTCCGGCCTGTCCGGCTTTGGTTAGGGTTTTTAAATTTGACAATTATTTTAACATTTGCCATGTGTTGGTTTCCGCTTCGCCCGCCTAACCTTGCATCGCTAGTGCAAGCGAGCGGAGTAGCACTGTCCATAATAAAAAAGACTGCTTTATTAAATTTTGTTGTTGTTTCATTAGAATTTAAAAAGATTTTATGGTAAATGATAAAAAAACCTTGATTTACTTTTGTTTTAAATTGTAGTGTTATACTAAGACTAAAAAATGAAGGGGGTCCGGCCTTGTTACCCTGAAGTCCGGCTAAACAGACTGGTCTGTCCGGCTTTTCGGTTTTAAGACCTGGCAACCCTACACGGAGGGGTCTCGACATGTAACGTAGGTACCTATGTTCACCCATCCACAAACCGATCATGGCAAGAGTAGCTTACTAGCAACGACCCACCCTAACGATCTGAAAGTAAAAAAAAACTAGATTCAACGAATTATCGATCAAACATTTCGATTCTATGGCGGCACTGCCGCAGCACTAATTCTAAAAGTAGAACACAGATACCCATCTAAGTTCAGGGATCACACGATAAAACGTACCCAACCATTCAAAAAAGCGCTTTCCATCGCTTCCCACCCACACAAACACAAGACGCACAAAATTCTACAAGGTCATACATCGCTTTATTTCAGTGTCACGCGTAGTATGACAGAGTCGCGGTCGTACAATTTACGCGTGACAAATAAAATAAGCAGCCAATTAAACGTTTCATAAATAAAGTTACCCGTTTGTTGATAATATCACGTAATTATAATACGTTAAGTAATTAATAGTGTAGGTTCGAAGTGTGAGTACAGCGTTGGTCGCGAACGGTTGGCACATGTCAAGTTTGGCGGGAAATTTGATCAGTCGGCAACATGCAGTGACAGTGTAGTGATGTGATTATTTTTCGTATATTTGATTATATGTTTACGGTTATCTTTTTAATCGGATTTGTTTTAGTTTTTGTTGTTATTAAGTTATTGGAGTGGGCTGAGGATTACAGTGAGTATTTTTTTTTGTGCGTTTCGTTTTTAATCGCAGAAAAAATAATCTACTGATTTTTGTATAGTTCCTACTAACGAGAACTGGAGGACCGGACGTAGGAAGGATATTTCGAATTTTGTTTAAAAAAGTGCCCCAATTTTAAAACTCACGCGAGCGCGTAGTAAATTTTAACATGAATAACAAAGCTTAGTTACTGACGACAGTGTCAACTAATTTGCATATAATAGCGCATATTGTTCTTGCTCTTTAACATTTAATAGTGTATTCGAACTTCGAATACGTTTACCTCGGAGACCCAGGAATTTATGCATAGTAATTATTGTAAATAGGGAAAAACGGTACCTATTAACGAAAACTTTTTGTTTTAGCAGCGATGTTTTGCACGCAAACGAGACAATTTTTTTCTTTGTTTTCTTAGTAAATTAAATTATGACGTTGATCTTGCATCATGAAGATTTTTACTTCTTACCTACTGATACGTTAAGAAATCAACGCTGTTTTTTTTAAACTACAATTTACGCAACTCACGTAATATAAAAAAAATGGACAAATATGAGTTTTTACCGACTCCAAATTGATGAATATATCCTTGGGTTAAAATGTGCATGAATTCCAAATAAGTAGACGGAACTGACTATGTATGCAGTCAATACGATGCGATTTTTAAGTTATTTCCTTATATCTAACTAAAATTTAGACTGCTGTACTTATTCAAAACCGCAAAACGTATATTTAGTCCTAAGTACTTTATGTACAGACGCCAGCACATCAAGCTACCCCAAACTGTCAAATTTCAACTTTATCACATAAAAGTAAGGTTCATAACCAGTTGGGAAAATTTGACATTTTTACAGCAGTCTAAATTTTCTGTACATTAGTATCAATATGATTTGCACTGCCGGGATTTAGCCTCTCCGTATGAATGGGCCGTGTGTACTCAACCACGTGGGACCAACTCAGGTCGATGGATGTCACATGTGTTTAAAAAGCGGCCAAGTGCGAGTCGGACTCGCCCGTGAAGGGTTCCGTAGCAGCAACTAACATAATATAAAAGTTCTAATATAAACGAACTACATTCGTTGTAACTTTGATCGATGTTTTTACGATTTATGACGTATAAAAAAAACTACTTACTAGATCTCGTTCAAACCAATTTTGGGTGGAATTTTACATGGTAATGGACATCATAATATTTTTTTTTAGTTTTATCATTCTCTTATTTTAGAAGTTACAGGGGGGCGGGGGACACATTTTACCACTTTGGAAGTGTCTCTCGCCCAAACTATTCAGTTTAGAAAAAAATTAAATTAGAAACCTCAGTATCTTTTTTGAAGACCTATCCATAGATACGTATGAGTTTCATGTTTTTTTTTTTTTAGTTTCAGTTCTAAGTATGGGGAACCCTCAAAATTTATTGGTTTTTTTTCTATTTTTGTATGAAAATCTTAATGCGGTTCACAGAATACATCTACTTACCAAGTTTCAACAGCATAGCTTTTATAGTTTCGGAAAAAAGTGGCTGTGACATACGGACGGACAGACAGACATGACGAATCCATAAGGGTTCCGTTTTTTGCCATTTGGCTATGGAACCCTAAAAATGGGTTCTAAGACATGCCGGCTCCCTGACCATGCTTCCTCAACATGTCAATTTAGTTTTGTATAGTAATCATTTAGCCTTCTCTGTATCAGAAGAGGCTTTTGCCCTGCAAGGGTCAGTACTTATAGCTTAGTACTATTGTTATCTTAATAGTTGTGTATAGTAATTATTTACCTATATCGGTCGGAAATTGCCAATCCACCTTGAGTAAATGAGGTGAACTAGTGATTAATGCTCGTGTCTTCTCTGTATCAGAAGAGGCTTTTGCCCCCCTACAAGGTTCAGTACAGGTTGATATTATTATTATCTTAAATTGAGATGATGATATCGCCAAAGTCGCGGAAAACACCTGGTTGTGGGACGCACGAAACCGGGAAGTATGGCTGAGACCTTTGCCCTTGCAGGCCTTTTCTAAGCAGTCGGACAGTGTAGAATACCATTTTTTTTTTAAATGTGTATGACGATAGACCTTGATGATTATTAGCTATTAGCCTTCACTGATAGGCTTATAGTCATTTTTACTGACTTCAAAAAAGGAGGAAGTTTTTTTTTATGTTTGTTAGCTCAGAACTTTCGACTGGGTGAACCGAATTTGATGATTCTTTTTTTATTTGAAATCTGGTGGTTCTCGTGTAATCCCATTTAAATTTCATATAGATCTGATGATGCGTTTCGGAGACAGACAACGGAACTCTTCAAAAAATGACCCAACCGCGATTGCTGCTATCGCATAAATATGCATTGTTTTTACCACAAGGATGATGACATTCCGAATTGGTGTGGGGTTGGTACTATAACTAAAAAGTGAAAAATAAAAACTTTTTCCAAAAAAAAAACACCGACTTCCAAAAAAACACTACAAAGTGAAAAATAACTTTAATTTCGGAAGTTGGTGACTGGTGACATGAAAATTAAAATACATGTCCAAATTCACCGACTTCCGAAATTAAAGTTATTTTTCACTATGTAGTTGTGTTTTTTGGAAGTCGGTTGTTTTTTTTTCTTACGCTTTCACTTACTCTAGCCCACCAGTCTGTCGAGGCCGTTGCAACTTTTGCATGAATCTCCTTCCATGACCGTCATCATGATTCCATGGCACATTTAATTCAACTATTGCCAAATTGTCTTTTCTTTTTTGACGAATGACTGAATGTAAAATATGATAATCATCATCACTGCAGGGGCCTTAGTCTGCTATTTTTATAAATTCATCATTCCAACACGATCCCATTGTCATTCATTTGTCATTTTGCTAAAAGTTCGTAATCTGCTAAATTCATAATGGTCGATCATTGGTTGGTCAATGGTCTCTTAATAGAATTGTCATAATGGCATTTTCGTATTGCCATTATTATAAAATTCGTTAGTAGAAATGTTTTTCGAAAAACGACTACTAAATTTGAACATTTATTCATGCCAGATTTCATTTTTATATATATTTTTACATATTATTTATTAGTGTTTTATGCAATCTAAAGTAATAGGAAGTTCGTAAATTAAGTCAGTCATTCATTTGTCATGAGCTACGAGATTACCAATAAATGCCATTTCTTTCAATGGAGTGTCAGTGGCTGACCATTGGAAAGTCATAATGACGCCATTTTATTAGTAGATTACCAAACTTGTCAAAATCAACAATTATGAAATCAATGATAGACCATTCTGACGCTATTGTAATAGCAGACTTGAGGCCCTGGACATAAGGCCCCAAAGCATCACGAACCTCGTGGAATGCTTAAATTAAATTAAATATAATGATGAACTGTTTTTAGATAGTTTGTCCTTGCTTTCCATTCTCGAATGTCGCCTATTTAACGAAGTAAAAAGCTAAATAAGATTTAAATTAATTCGGTGTTTTTGTGACGTCCATAAATACGTACCTATACGTAGGTAATAATGGCCCATTTATTTAGTAGGTTTTGCATAATTTATCTGTTTACTTAATCAAATATGGACGTTATGGTAGTTAGAAGCCCGAGGTCTGGCAACCAGTCTTACTTAGGGGTATTGTATAACCAGTAACTAGATATTAGAGATCAGATCGGCAGTTGCTCCATGTAAAATTCAGCTGCATCCATTAAAGTTAATCTAGTCGACATTTTTTTCATACAAATTTCGGGAGTGTATTACTCCACTGTTGAACAATGTACATCAAAAATTAAAGTTTTGTCTCATTATTAATATTGTCTGTACGGAAACAGAATACTAAAATAAAAAAGCCATTAAAAAGTTATGAGCCAAGGAAGATTCGTTTTTCTTGCTAATTTAACCTAACTTTGGGTGTATTTAAGTAGTAAAAGAAGTGTAAAATCCCCAGAACCAAGTCAGTACCAACAAAGTTCAATTATCGAAAAGCTTAATAAAAGTTTATTGGTCATTGATTTATGCAGCTGGTTTTTTCATAAATCTCGATCTTCCGAAGGACTTTTCTTATTTTTTTACGCGCCTGTTTTACTATGAATAATTATCCTTCATTTCACTCAATAACGTTGTGCGTGTAGACTAGCGTCTAACTGCTCATCACTGATACTATCTCTGTCAGACACGAAGCCTGGTGACTTGGAGAGACAGCGTGATTTTTAGCCAGGCCCACCAGTGAGTTCGAGCCCGCGACTAGGTTCCCTTTAAGACTGGAAGCCGACCCCATCATTATTGTACGTTGACTTGAAAAAGCGTGGCAGTTGAGAGTATGTCATGCTCACTTAAATGTCTTGCTGATGGTGGCGCGTGTGTTGGATCATTCGGTTCCCTACAAAATGGTTGAGCTGGATGGTGCTGATCCACGCGTCAAGTTCGTGAACGGGCGCCGTCGGTTGAGACTGGTCATCTCCTAACTTCCATGGCTAATTTTAAATCTTATATTTAGAATTGTTTTTTTTTTTTTTACATTGTTCTCACATATAGAAGCAACAAGAATAATGTTCCCAAGTTTTTGTAAAACTTAACATGATTAAAAAGAGTGTCCATGGAGTTTCTTGCCCGTTCTTCTCCATAGAGATCTACGTTTTGGAATGGGCAACTAGCTTCAACTTTCTGACAATTCAAAAGTGCCTGAAAATGGTTTAATTGAAATAAATGCTTTGAGTTTTGATTGCGAAAAAGCAGGCAGATGATGACGAATTAATTAAATGTGTCTTGTGGGGTTTCTATCGGAGTATCCATAGTTGTAATTAGATTTTAGGGTTCTGTACGCAAAGGATGTTAACGGGACCCTATTACTAGGGCTATGCTTCCCGCCCGTCTGTCACATTGCTGCTAGCTATTTAATAAATTTTAACAGAGCGTACTACTAGAAATATCTAAAAAAAAACTAGCTTTTGCTTCAGGTCGTAAATGATCTCACGAAAACGTACTATCGGGATAAAAAGTATTTTATATTTTATTCCAGGTTTCAAAGAGTCTGTTTGGGACGTTCTCAATTCACCTGTATCATTTTTTTATGTATGTTGGCTCAGAACTTTCGACTGGGTGAACCGATTTTGATCATTCTTTTTTTATTTGATAGCTGGTGCTTCCCGTGTAAATTTCGTATAGATCTGATGATGCGTTTCGGAGACAGACAACGAAACTCTTCAAAAAATTACAGCAAATCTAACGCGGTTGCTGCTATCGCATAAATATTGATTGTTTTTATCCCAAGGATGATGACATTTCGAATTAGTGTGGGGTAGGTACTATATCCAAAAAGTGAAAAAAAAAACAAAAAAAAACAACCGACTTCCAAAAAAACACTACAAAGTGAAAAATTTCGGAAGTCGGTGACTGGTGACCTGATAATTAAATAAAACCAATATCAAGTCATCAAAATATCCAAACATCTAAATATACAAACTTTCACATTTATAATATTAGTAGAATACATAGTTGGATATTGGGGGTCCTCAAGGAAGAAGCGTGTTTTTACGGCGTTTATAAAAAAAAAAAACTATATAGCTTCCACCGGCAACTTCTTCCGCGCGAAATGTCTTGTTGCTAGTTAATGATAAACTGGTATGTAATTAATATTATAATTTGACAAAAAAATATATATAATAATTTGAGAACCAGTTTTTGAATTAACGTCATTATGGAAGTTGAATTCTCGCAATTGTTTATGTTTGACAGTACAATCAATACGGTAAATTAAAATTCAGAAGCAACAAACTACAACAGAAGGCTGTTTTAGGTGTTTTTTTTTTACAAAGTAACGGCTTTGATTTCCGTGAAGGTATCTTCATGGACACAAACAGAGAAGTTATGTTGGACAAGGTTTGTGCTGTCGGTTGGGCCATCGGTCAACTATTCATTCTGTCTGTTTCTTTTCACAACTGGATGTTAGTTATATCCTGATATCTGACATCTACGCGGGCGACGCTGCGAAAAAAAGCTAGTCTTCAATAATTTAGCGTTTCTTGCCTTTATAACACAATGTTATATTCATATGTGTAGACGCCAGCGCCAGCACCACAAGCTACCCCAATCTGTCACATTTCTTTAATCAATTTTCAACTTTATTACATAAGCATAGGGTTCATGTTCAATTGGTAAAATTTGACAGTTTGGGGTAGCTTGATGTGCTGGCGTATGTACTCAGTATGTATTGGCTATCAATCGTGACTGCGGTATGTTTTAAACCCCGCTCTTCCGCTCCCGGACTACCAGACGTACTGCAGGTTACCTTCTGGTCGAAATACCGACTAATCTTACCTACTCAGTGTTTCCACATTTATAATGCACACGGTAAAAATGTGGAACTGTCTGCCAGCGTCTGTGTTCCCTTCTGCGTATAACACGTCGCCTTCAAAGCAAGAGTGAGTCATAAAATGCATCTTCTGGGCATGCTCATTCCATCGTAGACCACATCAATTGCTTTTCACGACATTGAGGTCAAGAGCAGACCCATTTAGCAAAAAAAAAATAACGAAAAAACGAATGTTCTTTAAAATATGTAAATGATGTAAAGTAAAGTCAAAACTACTCATTCAAAACTATTAAGTAATATCTCTATTCAAATATAGCTGTGTAGTGACTTCGTCAGAAGCAAGCAGCAGAAAATATCTACTTCTGTACTTATTTTGGTGGGGCTTGTGGCTAAGAAATAATACGCTGCACGGATTGATCGATCAGATAAAGCTACGCTTACTGCGGTTGGTCTGTAGATGGGTGAACGTCTTTACATTCCAGATCCCTCCGTGCCTCGGAAGGCACGTTAAGCCGTTGATTTCGGCTGTCATTTGTGGATTTTTGTTTTTGATATTTTTCGTCACTTTTAAAAAAAGAAATCTGCTGTTGCATTGAAAAGTGAAAATACCTACACTTTAAAAATGTTGGAAAATTAAAAGGATATTAAGGAGGAACTCTCGATACTATAAAAGTGTTTAAAAAATATTGTAGTGCTAAATATTTTTCAGCGGTACGGAACCCTTTGTGTGCGATTCCTACGCACATTTGCCCGCTATTTTCATTGCGTCTACATAAAAACAAGATAATATTTTTAGTTTAACCGCTGACCTACATCGACGCCATCGCGTTTATAACTTCAAATCAAATGACATGTATACGTAAGTCGCTCCATTGTTGGTCAATTGACATTTTCTTTGAACATTTTCGGCACAATAGCACGTTGATAAGATTATGTATCTAATCTACTTGTTGTGTTTAGCGAAAGGTTTACGTTCATAAACTACGCGAGATCTACTTAATATTTAATCTATAAAATTAATAAAATAAAATAAAAATGTATTTCAGTAGGTGTAGCCTTTTTTTTTGTCGGTGCCCTGCTCATGACCTCAATTTCGACTGATGGAAAACGATGGCTGAGATCTAGGTACTTTTAAAACTAGGCTTAAAAAACTGAATTTATTGAGACTGGATCTGTGCTCGGTTGTTACGGGGCCAACCATTGAACTGCTTACACCCGTCTCTGCCTAGCCCTTCTCGTTAATTCAAACGCAAAGCAATGATTTGACAAGCATTTTGGAATAGTCAAGGAATTGGTCAGCCAGAGAGATGAACCTGCATCCTAATTGCATAACACACGATCAATCATAATCTGTTTCATTTTAACAGTTCAACAATATTCATTGCGTTATTTACGTTGTTGAGTTGATTCATTTTTCGAACATATGAAGCAATGGATTAGCAATCTGTTTTAAAATAATTCAGATTATGATTGATCGTGCGTTACGTAATTAAGGTGCTGGTTACCCATTCCAAATCGTAGTAATTTCCTATGGAGAAAAACGGGTACAAAACTCCACGTACACTTGTTATGTTAATAAATTCTCAGTTCTCACTTCAGTACTAACACAAATAAGTATTATTTGTTACTGAAGAGTACTAATTGGTTGATTAAACATTATCATGCAACACAAACACAGACAGTGTGGTTCATTATTAATTTAAAGTGAAATTGGTTATTCTGTAAATAGGACATCGGAATAAATTTTACACGTCATAATATACAAAAAAAAATTGCTAGATGCAGTCGACGTTAGCTATCTTACTACCCCTGAGAAGACATGGTGAAACAAATTCAAGCTCAAAGACTCTTTATAGTCCAGACATAATCCAGGTCAGATCATGTGAGGGTAATGTAGAATAGTGCCTGAAATGATTTTTTAAGGAAAGAACCACACAGCTTTGAGAGGACCAGTCTAAGCATTGCAAACATTTGTCAGTAATCATATAGCTCAACTCAGAACTTGAGGAGCTAAATGTTGTCTCCTCCTATTGCAAAGAATAGTTGTTCCCCTGGTTGGTAGTTTGAAGGCCACCCACAAGGTAGACCGGTGACCTTGTGCAGGCCGCGTGAAGGACAGAACTTGGAGGAGACGTATGTCAAGCAGTGGACCTCTTTCGACTGAAATTAAGAGTTATCTTCCGTCGTCTATTAAATCTTAGCTGATTCATGCATGCAGTAAAAAACAACATATAATTTAATATTATTTTGTGGTATGTGGACTAATTAATCAATTAATTAGTCAAAACAAAAAATTAAACACATTATATATCGACATTTGCTAGAATATTTCGGCGTGTTAACCGCGTGTTTGAAAGGCTATCACTAACTTGACCAACCCTTGAACGAGAGTTGCTGATAATAATGGAAGGAACTAACGAGACCACAGAATACAAGAATTGTTATCGTCGTCCTTTTTCAGTAGCCAGTAACCAGTAACTGGGTTGTGGTGGTCAGATAGGGAGACGATGTAAAATAGCTGGAAGCCGACCCCAACATCGTTGAAAAAAGGCTACGTGGATATGATAACGATCCTGGTCAGTTCTGGTCCAGGTCAGATAGTAAGTCGCTCTATGTCAAATACTGGTATTCAGCTGCATCTGGTTTGTTTAGGTTAGCTGAAAGCCGACCCCGAAATAGTTGCCAAAAGGCTAGGCAGATGATGATGATCCTCTTTTAGTAGTCCACTGCTGGACATACTTCTCCAATTGCACGTTATTTCGGGCCTTGGTTACCCAGTTGTCACTCGAGCTAGCCTGAAGGCGTCCTACCAAAGTAGGTCCTACGTTAGCTAGAAATGTTTTTTTTAATAAATACCCACTCACAGTGCATATTTACTTACATTTTTAAAAGGAACTCTAAAATCGCCACAGTAAAGTACAGTGGTGTGTACGGTCAACAAAGTAACCAGCATCGTCGGATATAGTTGATGATCAAGAAACCGATGGATGTTTTCGAATATTAATTTAATTAATAGAAACTGAAGAGATTTAATTAATAGAATCAAATTAAAGTTTAATTCGAAAACATTAATCGATTTATTACTAAATTGCACAAGGAACTTTTGGCGCGGGGCCAAAATCGAAACTAACTGCGCCATCTTGTTTTTTCAACACATTTCACAAAACAACTGCACAAATGTTTACCATTAGCGCCTCCCTGTCATCTCATTGGAACGCCAAATCCTGGTAGCCCTATAGGTCGTTTACACGATCAAACGGAAAATGACAGAACAGATGTCATCCAAAGTCAATCTAACACATACGTTTGCCCTTTATTTCACTTCCGAAGATTTATCGTTCGTCCTCATTCACCTTCACAGCGCGCATGCTCTGCCCGAACGAGAAATGTCAGTATCTGACACCGTGTCGACATTTGAACTTCGATAACCGTTAATTTAGATAACGAAAAATAACACGCTGTGAAATAACCGATATCGGATATTAACTCTTCCTCATCACTAGTGTTTTTCTTTTTTTTTTAATGTTGCACGCGTGATGGGTGTGTTTTTGAGTGTTGCTAGGTGCATAACGAGTTTTGTTTTCGGTAGCAATGATGAAAAAGGTAGAGTGGTTTTGTTTTTTTTTTAATATTTACTTTATAATAATGACAAAATATGTACTTATGTTGTAATTCCTTCACTAATGGGAAAGCTACAGTATTGCCGAGTGTCATAGGACATATTTTATGTTAAGATAAGAATTTTCACAATAATAAAGTCGCGGACAGACCGTATGGTCTATCCGCGACTTTATTAGCGCACTTTATCACATCGCTAGTAATTTGATAATTTGATAAAGTGCAAGAGAAAATAATATTAATTTGTAAGTGATCTTCCATCACTGTTTTTACGAAGTATATTTTGTGTCGTAAAAGATGACCTTTTGAAAGATAACTTGGGTATCGTGAGTAGAGTAAACTAACTGCATAGATATCTGAACTACGTAGTTTCTGCCCATACTCTTCATAAAATACGTATTTAAGGCGAGAACTGTGCTTAGAAAATAATAGTTTAAAAAACTAAAAAACACGCTTTAAAAACCAAACTAAAAAAGGAGAAAATAAATCAATTAATGTCAAGAACCCCACGCTTTTTAATTGAATTAAATTATTTTCTCCTTTTTTAGTTTGGTTTTTAAAGCGTGTTTTTTAGTTTTTTAAACTATTATTTTTAGTTTGGTTTTTAAAGCGTGATTTTTAGTTTTTTAAACTATTATTTATTTTCTATTTTTTAGTTCTGCCAACTACAAAAACGTGTTTTTTTTCCCCAATTTTTTTTTTCTTTTTCACAATTTTTTTTTTTAATTATTGAATTGTCATCGGTCCTCGACAAGTTTACAAAGTTTCAATGAAATCTGACCGTTTAAAGTGGGTCAAAATCGCGCTCAAAGGAGTCGGTTACATACAAACAAACAAACAAACAAACATACAAGTGAAGCTAATATAAAGCGTGTAAAAAGAAGGAAGGGTGTCGTTTTTTTTCCAAATCAAACCAATTCTTGTCCCTTAACTTGGAGTGCCCAATATGTATTTCATGAATATACATAGGCCAGAGGCCAGCAAGCGGTGTACCTACCTATATTAAACCCGACATTTCGCCAGTTATTTTTAAGACCCATGTAATAGAGCTTATTGCCATTAACTGAGCACAAATCCAGTTTTCAGGTTGCACCTGAGAAATTCCTAATCCAATATCATTTGCTCTTCCTGGGAATCAAACCAAGGACCTCTTGCTCGGCAGTAGCGCTTGCGACCAAACCAACGAGGCAGTAAAAAAAATATGATTAAATTATGTTAATCAAAGCAATCTCGATGTTGTGTCAAGTTGAAAAAATCCGAGCGAACCTTGGGGTCTACTCTTTAAACTAGCAAATCCGTAGTTTCGGCTGGTTACCTCTCCCGAAATTACGGATTTCGGTTATCACTTACGGACATTATGATAAATTCGGTTCCCGAACTAAGAATGAATGACAACACGATTTTCGGGCATCTGACGACCCGTAACGACTGCCAAAGATCCACGAATGACAGCCGGGACCAACGGCTTAACGTGCTTACCAAGACACGGAGGGGTCTTGGTATGTATAGATGGTCACCCAACCCCGGACCAACCGCGGCAAGCGTAGCTTTAGCCTGATCAGTCGACCCGTCTATTATTACTTAAGCAATATACTTTAAAAAAAAAACAGATTCTGATTACTATTATAAATAATGTGTTAAGCAACTTTATCAGGGTGCTGGACGGGCCAATATCTTCATTGTCGGACTTACAAAGTAGACTCCAGACACGTGTCGCTAGTCTATTGCAGAAAAAAAAAACTTGAGAGGTGTCAAGGGACACCCCGATGGAATGAAGTTAAAAAAAAAAAGACAAAATGAAAATATCTCGCTTTCTTTCTATAAGAGAGAGAGAGAGAGTTACAGACAGAGAAACATGCGCACGCCGCACGGCTTACAATAGCTTACTATAGCAAAAAGTGTCGTTACAACTTTTCGTGAGAATTTTTCCGTCTAGCCCCCTTTCACAACGCGCGATAAGGAACTTCGTTCCAAAACTCATCTTAAGAAAGCCAGATGGTATCCCTACACCGAGCAATACGATTAATATTACTAAGAGGACTTCAATAATAGCATCTACCCGCAGAATGGAATCCCATCGATTTCATTAACGGATTCCATCTGGCACTTCATAAAGCTACAGAATAATGAACAGAAGGTTCATCATGGGTGTCGTTTTCATGGTTTTCGAGGGTACGAAGAAAAATGGGTACTATAAAGATTGGGTAAACGACATTAGATTAGGTTTTGAAGAAAAAGAATCAGGAACACCCAAACGTTAGTTTAAGTTTGCTTGTATGACTCAGACACCAGCGCCCTAATTACGTAACACACGATTAATCATAATCTGTTTCATTTTGACAGTTGAACAATATTCATTGCGTTATTAACGTTGTTGAGCAGACACATTTTTCGAACATATGAAGCAATGGTTTAGCACTCTGTTTCAAAACGAAACAGATTCACGCAACTAGGGTGCTGTTCCAACGCTGGCGATTAGCGAGAAGCGAGTAGAGCTAGCAACTAAAAACTAGTTGTTTGTATGACAGAGTTTTTGCGGGCGCGGCGGTGGTGTGAAGGGTCAGTGATCAACTGTTAATATACAGGGTGATTGGAAGATGGGTGCAAAGCTTTAAGGCGAAGATAGTACAGACAATTTAGAACCATTTAAGCCATGGTTGTCTTAGACGAAGTCTTACCAAATATTTTAAACCAAATTTTTAAGTTTTTTTTTCGGAAATTCTCAAAATTTAATGTAAACTGCATAATTATGGCCAAATTGAATGATAAATGAATTCATTTTTTATTTATTTAATTAAAGTAATGTGTAAGCAATCAAGCAAAACATGTTTTAGGCTTCTGTGTCATTAGACATTTTTTTTACAGACATTTAAAGCTCAGAAAAAATAAAAAAATTGTACAATACGTCTTTTAAACCTTATTAAAAAAAAAATTTGGTAAGACTTCGTCTAAGACAACCATGGCTTAAATGGTTCTAAATTGTCTATACTATCTTCACCTTAAAGCTTTGCACCCATCTTCCAATCACCCTGTATATCAATCATTTTCTGACAGATTGTCTGAGACATAGATTGTATCGTCGTACAATCTGATGGAAGTTTCATGAGCGAGTAAATAGTCGATACTTAGCTATAACTTCATCCTCGGCGGTGACACAGGTGCCAAAGTAGGCCCCCTTTAATGTGACATGAGAAGGGGACTTACTATTGTTGTGCTTAACACTTATATTTATGCTAGAATCCTATAAACAAAAACGGATCGTTTCACTTACCAATGGTAGCATTTTGTATGGCCAAACTGGGCATATAAAATAGATTTGTAAGCTAATTTTACCTGTGATAGCTACTGCCATAAGAGAGGGCCTACCGTCAAAAACTATGAAGTATTTGCTTCATTATTGGCAAAAATACAAAAGCGTCCGTAAATTATAGGAATCGGCCATCACGCGTTCGTGTGATGTTATTACAATATGGGCCTTCTGAGCATTTTGCTATATTATTATGCTCCTACCTCAAAAGAATGTAGGTCGGAAACTCGGGAACTCCGTGTTCCAAGGCTAATGCATTGTCAAAGACTTTTGTGATGTAATTATTTGATAGGTAGATATTTCTGACTGAAGTATTTCGTAGATTTGTCCATATTCACTCTAAGTATTGTTCTGTTTGAGGATTCTCAATGTTTTGTATATTGGTGTGTGCTAGCTGACCTAAGTACCTAAGGCAAATAATTTAATTGAATATGGTGTGATTCGTAATGTTAACTACTTACTACTTTATAGAATCAAGTTCTTCTAACTGAACCGACAGCTGTGCTGCTGGAGAGTTTGTTGCGCCTCCTCTTCTACTTACATAAAGGATCAGGAAATGGTGAAGGGCGGGCTATCAAATACAAACTCTTATTTTTGTAAACTCAACAGGTCGTTCCAGAGCGCGTTCAAAACAAACTTTTTCACCTCACAACCTCGTAAAGATTCTGTTTGTCATTCGCAATCTGCATGAAACACTATTTTTCTGTTACATATTTCGTCCCAATCTTCAAATTAAAATAGTTTTTAATCAATTGGAAAATACCCTATTTGTTTCCGTACGTTTTCTAAACCATTTGCTTACATTTACGTATCCAACGAACCAAAGCCATTCTTGTCTTGCCTTTTCACGACATTCGTTTTGGTTTCCCATCAGATGCGTCTATTTAATTATTTATCACTGATACAAGTGCTCTTAACTTCCTTCTTGACCCCTGCAACCCAACATGACTTATCAAAGACTTATCATTGAAATTTATTGACAATTATTTGCATAACGTAGCTATGACTGGAAAAGACTGACTGACTGACTGGATAGGGCTGTGTTTGGAGTGGCTAACGCGTCCGAATCAGAAATGAAGAGATCCATAGGAGAACCAAGACAACCGATATGGCTCGAAAAACTGTCAAACTTTAGTGGCAGTGGGCAGGGCACATTGCTCGTTGGACAGATGGCAGATGGGGCCGAAAGGTTCTGGAGTGGTTCTAAAATTTTCACAGATTGAGACTGAGTAAAAGTAAGCGAATGTTTAAAAAAACTCAAACCCGACTACTGACAAATCACGCTCTGAAAAGTACGATAAAAATGTTGTCATCTCAAAGCCGTGGTCCTATAGCCTATGACCAGCTGAGGATCAAAACTCTTCCAGCGATACCTCATTTGTCGAATTATGATGTAGTTTAATAGTTATGAACATAAGAGGGAACAGATGAACATTCAATTACATTTCAGTATTTGTACACCATAATTATGTTATTTTTTTTTGGGTAGGTATTCATCAAATATTTTCTCCCGCTCTGGGTGGAGCAGGAGGGTGTGTCAGACTTTTACTAACTAAAACCCACCCGTGTTCCCTCAGTTGCCTGTGTGCCAGGGGCCGCGGTATCTCTTTCGAATAACCCGCACTCCTAGCAGACATCGGCCCTTGCGGATCCTACCAATTGGTGCTGACATCTCTTTGAGGCGCGCGTGGAGCACAACGCGCTGTCGACTCGGGACCATAATTATGTTGTGGTAGAATGTATAGAACTTATACAAAGAGTAACAACATAGTCCATACTCTACAGGATCATTTTTACACGCTTTATATTAGCTTCACTTGTATGTCAGTATGTAACTCTCCGTGGGTAATTTGTTATTAGCTTCACTTGTATGTTTGTTTGTTTGTTTGTATGTAACCGACTCCTTAGAGCGCGATTTTGACCCACCGTAAACAGTCAGATTTCATTGAAACTTTGTAAACTTATCGAGGACCGATGACAATTCAATAGCTAATTTAATAAAAAAGGAAAAAAATATATAAAAAAACACGTTTTTGTAGTTAGCAGAACTAAAAAATTGAAAATAAATAATAGTTTAAAAAACTAAAAACACGCTTTAAAAACCAAACTAAAAAGAAGAAAATAATTTAATTCAATTAAAAAGCGTGGGGTGCTTGACATTAATTGATAATAAAAATACTTCAAAAAGCACCCCACGCTTTTTAATTTAATTAAATTATTTTCTTCTTTTTAGTTTGGTTTTTAAAGCGTGTTTTTAGTTTTTTAAACTATTATTTTTTATTCAGTGCGCAAACTGTAACCATGAATTCAGCATACATTCTAGACCCCTCAGCGAAGAAATTTTTCGTCGATTATTCAAAAAAAATCAGCTGTTACATAGAAAAGTGCAATAGCTACGCGGTCAAAATGTATGGAACAGCTGACTTTTTTTTGTATAACCGACGAAAAATTTCTGCGCTGGGTCTATAATGATATGCTGAATTCATGGTTACAGTTTGCGCACTGAATAAAAACTTACCCTGTTTATAACTACATTCTTACAAATAAATGAATTCTGATTTTTAATCGTCTTTTTTTCTTCACCGTACACATAACATAATCAGCATGTAATGATTCCTCTGCTGGGACTGGAACAAAGACCTCCTATTGGTGAGAGGAGAGTCATCATTATCATATCAGCCGAAAAACGTCCACTGCTGGACATAAGCCTCCAAAAGGGGGGGATTAGCCATAATAGCCACGCTTGGTAGGCGGGTTGGCGGACGCAGTATGGTGGTCAAATGCATAGAGAACGCTGCTGCCCATTCTCTAGTAAGTCCCTTAGTCGCCTTCTACGACACCCACGGGAAGAAATGGGATGGTGCTATTCTTTTACGTCCTGCACCACACGGAGAGGGAGTGAGCCGTACTAATTTAACACGCGGGCCCAGTGTGGGTTGGAGGATGGCACATGTCTTCGAACTTTTGTTCTTTTCCATGCTGACGGCACGGTTGGCGCAGTGGTTAAGCGATTGACTGCTGCGCTGCGTCTCGCGGGTTCGATTCCCGCATGGAACAAATATTTGTATGACCTACATAAGTACTTGTTCCAGATCTGGCTGTTTGTGTATGTGATGTTAAATGTTTGTAAACGCACCCACAATACAGGAGAAATTTCTAGAGCAGGGCAATGTTTAAAAAAAAAAAAAACATTTCCTTCACCGTTTTGAGAGCAGTGCTGGTTAAATAATTTACACAGAGTAACGCCTGTCCGGGTTCGAAGTTACGACTCGTAAGTCACGGCAGTTACCACTGACCACTGCTTTCCGTATCTTCTATTCCATATTCTTAGCCATAGTCGGGTAAAAATACGGGAATAGTTAGTTTAAAAACGAGTATAGAGTACTTACTAAATTACTAATATAATGCAAAAGATGCTTCGAGAATGTTATGATTTATAGCGTCACTGCAATGACCCTGACTTTTCCCCTTTACTGCAGATTAGCTCATGATATTACGATAAAACCGTGTTACTACGAGTATACTACCTACACATTATAAATTCACGCCTCTTTCGCATGTGGGTGGGAACCAGGAATTGAAGATTTCGGCAGTTTTCGGCTAAAATATCTATAGCCTTTTCCCAATTTTGTCGAGGTAGGTGTCCAGTCTAACCGGATGCAGCTAAAAACCGACGGCCTTATTCATAAAAAGTTAGCGAACATCTAAATACTTGCTAAAGTCTGGTTTTTCATAGGGAAACCACACTTTAGCAACTGTTTAGATGTTCGATAACTTTTATGAATAAGGCCGCAAGTATTTTGCATAAAGCGACTGCCTATCTGAATTCCAGAACCCAGTTACTGGGTTACACGATACCTTTGTCAAACCTGGTTGTTAGGCATTCGGGCTTGTAGCTACCAAATCAATCAATCAAATTCAAAAGTCATTTATTCAAACTAAGCTGAGAGTTAGCTCTTTTTGAACCTCAAAACTACATAAGGCAGTCCCTCCAAAACGCCCACCCTTCACCACTTCCTAGTGCTTTAGCGCGACAAGCTATTATGCCCCACGATCCATGTATACTACTAAGTTGTTTCAACCGAAGAGGCGAGGACGAATCTTACATTTACAGGTAAAAACAGCTATATTGTTTAGGTGTATAAAACTAATTAATACAATACCAAATTCCATAAAAACGCTACGATTTTCTAGATTTAAAAGTATTTTAACGAGGTTTTTAATTGGAAAATGCTTTTATAGTGTACCTACATGATTTTTACATTATAAATAGTAAGTTTTGTAAATTGCACGGTCTTTCTAAATTATTATTGTTATTTTTAGGGTTCCGCACCTCAAAAGGTAAAAAAGGAAACCTTATAAGATCACTCTCTTGTTCGTCTGTCCGTGTGTCACCACCGATTTATTCAGGAACGGGTGGACCTAGCAAGTTGAAATTTATACCAGCTGAGGTCTAATAGTTTCTATTAGGCGAAGGGTGGGCGATTTTTTTTTGTGGACTGTCTTATGTAATTCTTACGTTCAAAAAGTGCTGACTCTCAGCCTAGTTAGAATAATGACTTTTGGTTTTGATTTTATAAAAATCAAGGTCCTGAGTCAACACGATAAAAAGATATGTGCAAATTTCGATTTTCGCGAAAACTTGTAAGTACCAAAATTTACCTTAATTATCAACTTTTGTTTTTTTTTTCGGAATTTTCCCTTTACTTGTGCTATAAGACCTTGCTTTTAACCAAAATTGACAATTCTAGGTCAACCGGAAGTACCCTATAGGTTTTGGGTCGAAAACCTATATGGTAGTTCCCGTTGACCTAGAATCCCGAAATATGGCAAAAAGCATGGTCTTACAGCACAAATAAACGAAAACTTCAAAAAAATAAAAAAGTTCAAAATTAAGGTAATTTTTTTTTTGGACCTTGAAGATCGACCCGTGTGACTATTATTATTAAGCCAGGAGCCCCTTCGGCCGAAATATTAATTTTCATTTATTCTGAGAAAATCAAAGTTACAACGACTAAAAGCACGCAAGTAAAGCGCGAAAATGCAGTAAAAATTGCCTTATTCCCGCATTTAGGTAACACCAGATTGTTTGATTATTAGATACCTACATAATAGTGATATTATTTTTGAGAAAAGTATTAAGGCTCCCATAAACGTCGCGTCGTGCTTGTTTATGGGAGCCTTTAAGTTTCGTGTGATTTATGTTTAAACGGTAGTTATTACAAGAATGATACTATTTCCATAGATTTTACTGAAGAAAAACATACCGAGTGACATTATTTTTTCAGCTAAAACTGTAAATCAGGACAAAATTCGCTCTCGGGCAAACAAATATCCGTTTTCGGTCAGACTCTAGTGGGATAACTGAAACTACGGAGCGCCACGAGCTGGCGATCCTTTCCTTCCACTTTTGCTTCATCCATATTTACCTTAATGTCTGCTACGCACCTTGGTTATCTATAGAATAAAGCTCTATAAAAATCATTTGAAAGTCACACAAGTACACAACCCTGAACCCGCTGCGGCTGGTTCATAACTGCGCTGAACTTTACTAGTTACGTCTACTTAAATTACCGTAAAATGCTGCAACTTTGCACGGATTTTGACGTTTTTCTTCGATAAATCTTTAATCGTTAAGAACGTCGTATGTTTTTTCAATTACTGTCCAATATTGGACTTTAAGCTATAGGAATACATTTGCTACTAGTAAAAAAAACACCTATAAAGCACCAAAAAATTGCTTTGAAAACGTAGGCAAAGTTGAGGTAAAAACTACAACATTGCCAGTCATAATATCTTTTTAAATGAATAGGTATTTTGGTAACGGATTTGACACCCATATTGCCATGAAGTTCTTTTCCACATCAGACTTCACTGAATCTTAAATAGCACAAGAATTTTTTTTTTACAATGCTAGGCAAAGTTGTGCAGGTATCTCTAAAACTCCCATACAAAAGTGAGTTCGGTGTAGGGCTGCCCCAAAGGAAATGCAACAATTTTTCTTAATATTCAAATATATTTTTAAGAAATCAAATTGTTGTACTTAAATTCTAATAACATTTTATCATAGGAAAACAAATATGTAGGTAGGTAATAACATTTAAAAAATAATAATGTTGGTACCTATTACGTATAATAAAAATTACAACAGCAGCCTGCAGAGAGATCAACAAATAGTTTTTGCTTCTCCGCCTCGTATGAAGATATTTTCTTACATGCGACTAAATCTACCGCCACATTCAGCATCTCCTGCGAATAATCGGAGTACTGTCTAGCCCCTGGTTTTCTTCTGCTCTTGGGTGGGTTGCTCATGTTTAAAATCTGTCGAACAATAACATAGGTACTATAAATGACTTAAAGAAAATTACATTCGACATCCTTAATTTCTGATGATGATAAATAAAGAAACAATAGGTCTAGCTTCTATAAAACGTTCTTAGATCAATTACAAAAAAAACAATTACACAAGCAAAACCACGGTCGATTAACAGTTTGTTGAAAAAATTGAAAGTGGCAGCCCTAACCCTAGATAATGTTGAATAAAAAGTTGCGAAAATCTGACACAACTTTGCCGACCATGATTTAACGGTTTAAATTAAGATATAATAGAGAAAAAACAGTTTAAATACATAAAAGAGCATATTTTCTTTGCTATATAACATATTACGCTAGAAAATAAAGCATAAATACTCACAAAATGAAATTTTCCTGAGAGCCGGTAATAAGCGAGTATCCGCACTGACAATGAAACTGACACTGACAGTTTGTTAACTAAAATTTGGAGTGACGTATGATCGAATGTTGCCATACAGATTGCCGACTTGCTTTTAGTAATACCATAGACAATAAAAAACATTTTGCAGCGGGAATAATTTAACTTTTTTGAATTTAGGCAATGTTGAGCTATAAAGGCAATGTTACAGCATTTTACGGTACTTTGAAACGATTACTCGCAACTTGTTGCTAGTCACACTAGATTAGGCGTTTACATTAGTATTGCTCGTTCGAATTAAGTAGTATCCTCGATCCCTTTCCCTTTCTGTTGAAATGTTTGGCTTAGTCGTTTAATTGCTAATCGTACGCAACAGGCGTTCGCAGATCATTGCCTAGTGTGCGTTGACATCGCTGCATGTAAAATACTTGTAATCAGCTAGATACATTCGGTTAAGCTGGAAGCCTTTTTTTATGTGGAGAAATGCTCATGCATACTGCCCTACTACGGGGAGATAGTGCAGTTATGTGGGACTCTAACCCACTAAAATTCTATACCGCTAAACGCTATACCGACACTCCTCTTCCCCTTGCGGCCCCACCACGTCCGCCATCAAACGGTGGCGGCCCCGTCTAAGTCACGGAAGGGAAGAGCGCTGCTCAGAAACACCGGCACTCTTCCTCCGCCGCAGCCTGTAACCCGCAGAACCGATGCCTCCCATACGACATTGCGGCCCGCCTCAGTTGCGATGCACCTCACCGCAACCTACATTTTGGCCGCTACGCCGCCGCCGTCGGCTTGTGGGCAAAAGCCCTGACGAGCGGCCCCACCTTGGGTTTCTCCGCTTCACCGTGAGTGGGCAAGCCACGGCTACTAAGCAGCCCCCCCCCCCCGCAACGACAACATAGTTGGGAAAATGCTAGGCAAATAATCTTGGTCGCGAGTTCGCGAGTAGCCAGCTTGTGTGGTCCCTTTTACAGGCCCAGGCCTCAACATATTTGGCTTTCTAGATTGACATTTATTAAATGTTCGTTGTTGTTTATTTTCAGGGCATAAGATGGCCGAGCAACAGGACCAGGCCCGTTGTTCGTCAAGTGAAAGCGATAATTTTGAGAAAATTGACTCAGAAGAGGCAAAAGAAAATGTAAGTATGGTTTCAACTGTTTAGTTCATAGTGTAAACTAAAGTCATTCCTTGTATGTTTCGGTGCCAACCACGAGGTCTACTCCCTAAGCACGTAATCCGTATTTTCGGCCGAAGTTACGGCTGCTTCCTACTTCGTATCATATAGCGACATACGATTAGTTTGGGGTCCGAACTAAGAAATAATGTTATCAGGATTTGACAGTTGTCCTTACTGTCAATGTGTGTTTGCCCATCCGAAAAAGATAATTAATCGAGAGTAGGGTTTTTCCGAAAAATCTAACTACTTTCGGACGTGCTCGTTTCTCCGTTGATTGATTTAGAGATTAGGCCCCTAGACTCAAGTCGAAACTTCTAAAATTTTAGTATCTGAAATCACTGTATCCGCAGGTACGCCGTGCGTGACAAAGCTGATATGTCTGTAAAAACAGCCCGACTCTCCTTACCAACCTCTTACTCATTTAACACACTTTCAATCCATCGCTTCATAGAGTTCGAAAAATTTGTCAGCTTTGCAACGTAAAAAACGCATTTAACCTGGATGAGCTGTGAGAATGAAACCGTTGAATTCGGCTACGCTGCTTGGTGGCAGAAATTGGGTATGGTGGTTGTAATTCCGCGGACGAGCTTCTTCACAAAGAGTTTGCTGTTATTAATAAGCTCGAAGTGGTATATCTCAATTCATCATCATCATCAAAGGGTCAGGCAACTCAGGCAGAGCAGAGGTGAACTTAAAGTACAAATCAATCTAAATCATGTCCTGTTCCTTCTTATTACAGGGCACAGCAACAAATTTCGTGATTGGTGAAGAAGTAGAACAAGAGCCCGTAGACGATGGACCAGCTCATGAGGGAAGGGATTCCTTCCCAGCCGGCGCCCCAGTACCTAGACCTAACAGGCCACGACCACTCACAGTGGCGCAGCAGCTCGCTCTAGCGGAGAAAAGGAGTACTCTCAGGTAAGGGTTTAATATAGTAGGCGATAGATGGCGTTGTTTTAAAGTAAAAGGCGGTTCGATTACGTTATCGATGGTTTTGTTTAAAATTTTATTTGATTGTGTTCAAATGACATCATCAAATTTTATTTCGCAATAATATTTGACCTGGGATTTCTGTCAGCTTGACCAGTAATCTTCTTGTTTTCAACTAATTCATTTCTGAAGAAATTGTGCAACGTGGATAAGTTTGAATTATAGTAAGCCCTTTGACTGCATTGATCACCGGTTTCTTTTATTTACGTAACTGTTAATTCGCACTGGAACATACGGCTTTCATCTTTATTGATGTTTTTAGCTAATAGTGTCAGCATAAGTCAGGTTTTCATCTCAAATAGAATTTAATTCTATCTGGAATCCTTTTTCTAGATCCCTGAGGGGCACGGCTCTATTTTAGGGCCAATATTGTTTCGTTTATTTTAAAAGAAGCAGTTTTTTTTAGCATGGGTAAGTACATTAGGAAATGGTGTATCGACTACTCTCAATTTTATTACTTATAATCTAAGCCGACCAAATACTATAATAATTAGTAATATGAACTAATTAATTAATCCAAAACGGAAGGACTTTGTGATGGAATGCTATTTTTTGTAGGCTAAACGTTCTTAATAGATATCGATTTGAAAAATTTAGGATATTTTTATTAGATTAGGTATACTTACATAGGAAATTGCTAACCGTGCTAGGGATTAAAAGGTAGTGAATGACAACGTGACGGCTACCATATTTTGCTACAAATTTAAGCAAAATGGGGAATTTCAGGCAAAAGAAGTCCGTATTGCTACGTAAAACTCCGTAATCTATCTCTGTGCCAAATTCAATCCAAACCCGTTCAGAAATTTTTGTAGTAATAAACTAATTTAGGTACATAATATTTATTAGAGCAACGTATATATGTAAGTAAGGGGGATTATTATTAGTAGGATAACCATATAATTTTCCTCATTCTACAATACCTAAGACAACCCTATGACCAACTTCTATGATTAAATTGTTATCGATGTGGTCAACAAAGTATTATTATAATCGCTTTACCAACACAAAGCAGAGTAATATTGTTTAACACACTAAAAGTAGGAGGAATTACTGTCATTTTGAGAGTTCAACAACATTTATTACGTTATTTACGTTGTTGAGCAGACAAATATTATAATATCCTTCAAAATGATTCAAATTCTGATAGATGTGTTACGCATTTAAGGTGCTGTGCTGGTGTATGAACGTAAACGACGCAAAAGGAGTATGTAAGGGTCATAGCAGCAGGCTTAGCACGAGCACCGATTTGTCGACGGAAGAATACACATGACTATTAACTAAATGATGTACAATAGGAGAAGATAGCTATGTTTTTCTATTAATTATCACAGTTATGCGTTCTAAACGAATCATGATTTTGTAGATAATCGTCTATACTTTGTGGCCGTCGAGTAGAAAGTTTGTGTTGTCAGTTTGATTTTGACAGTTTGAAAAGAAATATTCTTCTGAAATAGTCTACATTTTTAAGGACCTAGACAAAGATCGTTAGAAACGAAAAACAGAATGATAGATTATAGTAGGATATCTACGGTGCGATGTCAAAAATGGAGAAACGAAATGTCACTTTGTATTGAAAAAGCACTGTCTATTCTTCGTAGAAATAGAAAACGTCAAGCTAAGCCTGCTGATGGGGCGCCTGCCTTGTATGGCCTGACATTTCTTTTTGTTGATAACCATTATGGTCACTATAAATGTCCTTCGGGCGTCCTTTTCCGGTGCTTCCCCTCACATCTGCCTTCAGACATTTTTAGTAAACCTTTAGTAACCAGTGTAGGCAGGTAGACGTATAGTATCTACTTTACAAGCTACTGAACTACGCTACCTGACTCTAAAGATAAGACAAAATCAAGAGAATATCATTTAATTAAACAAATTAGCACGTCAATCCTTACTAAATATTATAAATGCGAAAGTACCTAACTCTGTCTGTCTGTCGCGCTTTCACGCCAAAACTGCTCAACCGATTTAAATGAAATTTAGTACACATATAGTCTAGAGCCTGAGAAAGGACATAGGCTACTTTTTAATGCTAAAAAAGGGTTGTAAGGGGTTGAAAAGGGGGGATGAAAAGTTGTATGGAAGTATCGTCAGTTTTAGAGCTAGAAGCTTGAAACTTATTTTTTAGGCTGTTGATTCGATATAAATAAATATTACATTCAAAGTTTGTAAAAGTTTTACCCTCAAGGGTATAAAATAACAATAGGGAATATGGGATGAAAGTTTGTAGGGAAATATGTACCTAAGGTTTATGTGAATGTTTTATAAGTTTGCGACAAGAGACATGGACCCAAAGACACTACTCCACGCGGACGAAGTCGCGGGCACAGCTAGTATTACATAAGACAGTCCCCCAAAACGCCCGCCCTTCGTCACTTCCTAGTGCTATAACAGGAAAAAAGTGGCGCAACAAAGTCCCTAGCAACACAGGTGACTGTGAAGTAAGAACCTAGTATAATATACCTAGTATATATACACTCGAGAGCAATGAATCCGGGTCACTTAAAGAATGTTAAAAATCTCGGAAACTAAAAATGATAGGTTAATGCAATAAATTGTATTTAATAGACAATGTAATACTCCTTAAATGAAAGTAAAAAAAATATGAGTCACCATACATTTTATTAACACAAAATTACATAAAGAAAAAAACTGCTGATCTCTCCTTAAAACAAAAATAGGAAACATGAAATTTTTGAACTTTATTACGATTTTCTTGAATTTTAATACTTCGTATTGCCTCCTCGTGCTTCCATTACTGCGTTTACGCGGTTTGGCATGCTGTACACCAAGTTCCTTATACGATTTTGGGGAATATTCTCCCATTCCTCTGTGAGAGCAATTTTGAGCTCACGAAGCGTGATTGGGGGAGGGTTTCGTTGTTTTACGCATCTGCCTAGCTCGTCCCAAGCATGCTCGATCGGGTTGATATCCGGGCTGCGCGCTGGCCACTCCATACGAGTAATGTTCATCTCTTGAAGGTAGTCATTCACAATCCTACCTGTATGAGGTCGGGCATTGTCATGCATAAATATAGCATCCTCACCTAAATTGACCATAAATGGACCAACGTGATCATTGAGGATTTCTTCCACATATCTTACGCTAGTTAAAGAGCCGTTTTCTATGATCACCAGCTCTGTGCGACTTTCAGAAGAAATTCCGGCCCACACAAGTACAGACCCACCACCGTAGGCTACTTTTTCTTCGATGCATGCTTGCTTGAATCTTTCCCCTGGTCTTCGATACACTCTGTGTCTTCCATCGTGCTTGTAGAGCATAAATTTTGATTCGTCGGAGAACATAACTTTTAACCAATCTTCAATACTCCAATTTACGTGGCTCTGGGCATATCTTAGTCTTGAAATACGATGCCCACGCTCCAGTTTAGGGCCGTTTGCAGGTTTAAGGGGTTTTAAGTTAGATTCAGCAAGCCGACGTCTTACTGTCCATGCACTTGGGTTACTTCCTCCGAGGCGTCGAAACTGATTTGTGAGTTCAGTTCCTGTGAGAAAGCGATTTCGAAGCATGGTGTTCACCAAGTATCGGTCTTCTCGTGCTGTGGTACACCTGGTTCTGCCCGTTCCTGGTCTGCGTAGGTTAGAACCAGTTTCTTCGTAACGTCGGAGAACTCTTTGTACTGTTGACAGCGACACACCGACAGTCCTGGCTGTATCGCGCTGACTCCGGCCGGTTTCCAGCATTGTAAGTATTCTGGTGCATTCTTCAGGCGTAAGCGACATAATTTCAGCTTGAATAATGAATATAGAGCACTATCAACATGGTTTATGTACCCACATAAATGACAGATTACAAACAAAAGCAAAACCAAATGCTGTAATTTCGTAGTTCCATCTTCGAAAGTGGCCCTTTTTCAAATTAGATTTTTTTATGATATAACTTTACAATAACTATGAAGTTTTAATACCTTCATTTAAGGAGTATTACATTGTCTATTAAATACAATTTATTGCATTAACCTAGCATTTTTAGTTTCCGAGATTTTTAGGATTCTTTAAGTGACCCGGATTCATTGCTCTCGAGTGTATATATATATACCTAGTAGTTTATAGTTAGAACCAACTTTACCAATGCAAATGCGCCTTCAACTTTTTAAAAAGTCAGTGTAATTTATTTGCCAGCAACACGGTAATTGGATGTTCATACATTTAAAACTAGATCTATAAATACTCTATACTCAATTATTGCATTCCACAAAGTATATGCTTAGGTGGTAAACATAAGCTTTATAACACAATCGTGGACCCTGTCGGGCACAGCAAAAGAAATTTAGAAATCAGCCTGTATTGTCCCACTGTAGGGCAAAGACCTCTCTTTCCTTTTCCCACTCAACTCGATCCTGGCCCAATATGGACCAATTCCTCATATAAACGTCAAGTTCGTTCCGCCATCAACGCGCGGTCTTCCGCGATGCCGGTTGGACGTTTTCAGGGACCCAACCTGTGGTGGTTTTAGCCCACCATGCATCCGACATGCGGCAAACGTGTCCAGCCCAGTCCCATTTGAGCTTAGTATTATTTATTATACACCATTAACTGGTAAATAAAATACGAGTATGTGTATTTCAAATTCACTAAATAAGGATATTTAATGAATTAAAATTAATTGGATGGATATACTTATTTATGAATTTATATTGTCACTCATAGTTATAAAGGAAACATAGGAAATATAAAACGAATCTTCCGTAAAACTTACTTTCACGGGCAACTGAATAAAACATCGTAAAATGAACAAACATTTTATAACCAGTTATCAAAATGCAATAAACGTCAAATTACGTAATCGGTCAGGGCCGGCCATTTTTATTTGTGACGTCGATCATTTTCGCGGCAAAGCCTGCAGGCAGTACCTCTCGGCTGTCGCGCGAGACGCTACGTATAATTCCATTTCAATAATAACATCGTGTGACTTTTTTTCGTAGTGGTTACTTTGTGTTTTGTGAGTCTGTGAACAGTGTAGTGAATTTACGCGGGAGATTTTTTTTAAGTTTTGTGTCATATAGATTTTCTTCTGGATTTACGGTTTGTTTATGGATGCACATTTGTTTATTTTGTCAAAAGAAAAAAACGAAGTTACAGTACCTGTTATTTAAAAAAAATACTTGCCTAGAAAAATATACTAAAAATTATAAATAGTTATGTTATGATAATTTAAATCTGTAGTAGGTAAATTGACTAAATATTCAGATAGATATTTTAATAATTCTATATGTATAAATAAAAATTAAATACTGTTCTTTGGTAAGCGCGTCATTTGAGAAAAGCGCTGAATCGATTTGACTATTTTTGTTTTAAAATGTAGACCAGGTACCTACGTCAAGTCTGAATTAGGTTTTTAAGGAAAGAAAAATTTGAAACAATGGGAAAAACAGAGAGGTCTCTTTTGTATGGGTCTTTTTTTGCATGGATAAAGTATTGAAATTTGGAGAGGACAACGTCTGTCGATTCAGCTAGTTAAAGACAAAGTAATGGTAATACTTACAGGGTGTTAGCAATACGCAAACTCTTACCATGAAATTATGTTGAAATAATTCGTCGTTTATCTAAAAAAAAACTGCTGTTCCATTTATTTTGACCATGTTGCACTTTTGTGTAAAACAATAGTTTTTTTTTTCATAACTCGAATCGTTTACTGAATACATGATAACACAGTGTCTAATAAATAAAATAACATCAGCCAATGATATGCTCACTGCTGGGACTCACACAGGCCTCCTTTCGAGCGGGAGAGCTATAATCCACCGTGCAGACCCAGTGCGGGTTGGTGGGTGGCACACATCCTCGAATTGTTTAGTTGTAGGACAGTTTCTTCACGTTTTCTTTCACCATTTTAAGAGCAGTGGTGATGACCACAGAACAGATACTTTTATCTGTTCTGTGGTGATGACATTAGCCCCCATATTTATAAGCGTCTGTATAACTATACGTTTTTTATGTTTAAACTTCTGTTTACTATAGGCAACGTTTATAAATATGAGGGTAAATATATTAGGTCTTTACCTATGAAATTGCCGTTTTGCAGTACTGGCCATTTCAAATCAAAATAATTTTTGTTTGGGTAAGAATTCTAATTTCAAATTAATTTTATTTTAAAAACATGGATTTTTTTTTCCAAAAGTAGTCATTTGTTTATTGATTAGTGTTACATTTTCATCGCATTTCAATCTTTTTCGTCATCATGGATACGTTAAAAATTCGAGTAATTATGGAATATGAGTACCGTCGTGGCAGCAACGCGGCACAAGCGGCACGCAACATCAACGACGTTTACGGAGCTAACACTACAAACCAACGCACCACCTGTTATTGGTTTGCTCGCTTCCGTTCTGGAAATTTCGACCTGAAAAATGAACCTCGCGGTCGTCCGAAGACTTTGGTCGACAATGACGAATTAAAGGCGATTGTGGAAGCTGATGATACACAATCTACGGCTGAATTAGCAGCAGCTTTCGACGTTAGCGTCAAAACAATATTGGTCCATTTGCGTCAAATTGGCAAGGTAAAAAAGCTTGACAAATGGGTGCCCCACGAACTCAATGATCGTCAGCGCGAAGTACGCGTCGAGACGTGCCTTGCACTGCTCAACAGACACACAAATGAAGGAATTTTGAACCGCATTGTTACCTGCGATGAAAAATGGATTCTGTTTGATAACCGCAAGCGCTCAGCAAGTTGGTTGGATCCTGGTTCAGCACCTAAACAATGCCCTAAACGAAAACTTACCCCTAGAAAAGTGATGGTCACTGTTTGGTGGTCTAGCGCCGGTGTGATTCATCACAGCTTCTTACCAAACGGGGTGAGCATTACTGCAGATGTGTACTGTGAAGAACTGAACACAATGATGGAGAAGCTGGCACATCTCCAACCAGCATTGGTCAATCGCTCGTCTCCGCTGCTCCTGCACGACAACGCGCGACCTCATACTGCACAGCAGACGGTCTCCAAGTTGCAAGAACTGGGGTTGGAAGCTCTCCGTCATCCGCCCTACTCACCAGACCTTGCGCCTACAGACTACTACTTTTTCCAGAATTTGGATAACTTCTTGGCGGGAAAAAAATTCAATACCCGAGAGGCAGTACAAAATGCCTTTGAAGAATTTGTTGCCTCCCGTCCAGCTGATTTCTTTAAGAAGGGCATCAATAAACTGCCACTGCGATGGCAAAGATGCATTGATTGCATGGGTGATTACTTCGATTAATACAAATAAAAAACACATGAAAAAAATTCGTTTAAATTTTTTCATACAAAACGGCAATTTCATAGGTAAAGACCTATTATAAAGTAATGTGCTCCGGTTCAAACTCACGACCTACAACGCGTTAATCAACCATTAATAAACTATAATAGGAAGTAATAACTATAAGTACTTTAACCAAACATAACAAAAATAAATAAATAAGTAGGTACAGGGAAACAGCCTTGATAAGGTATGCCTCTATACAGGATAGGCCACTATCTAATCTGAAACTAAACCTACCTTATAAAAAACAAACAATATTATGAGTAACTAGCGACCCGCACCGGCTTTGCGCGGGTGTACAGTCAGTGCATGTGCCGGAGTTCTTACAACTATAGAATGTCTTACCCGCGGATTGGGCAGCAACGGGGCATGCCGGTCGACCGCCCGTTTCACTGCGAGTCATTCATAATTTGAAATCTGTGATATCTTCTAAGGTTTTAATTTTAATGATTTATTATGAAGGGCAATTTTGATATTCATTAAATGCACAACTTATTCAACGTATTTAATTGGATAGAGGTTAGTACTGTATTGTTAAAATAGCATCGTAAATAACCCATGGGTTTTATTACTATGTAAAAGTTACTGTAGGGCATCCATAGGAGATAGAAATACATGGTCGCGGAATTTTCTGTAAACGTTTTTGAAATATACAATTCCATTGTTCATTATTTTGATATGGGGCCATTCAAGTATTACGTAAGCAGATTTTTTGCAATTATTAACCCCCCCCCCCCTCCCTCGTCAGCAAAAGTAAGCAAAGCTCTTATATGCTCACGTAAACATTGGTACATGCATTTTTCAAGGAGTTCTGGTTTATTTATTGATTCATGAGCAGCAGTTATAAGTACTAGAAATAAGGAATAGGCTTAGAAGAGAACTTTAACCCATATAATATTTATTTAAACAAATTACTGAACCGATTTAAAAAATCTTTCAATGTTGGGAAGCTACACTATTTCCAGGTGACATAGGCTATATTTTATAGGAACTGCGCGGGTGAAACCGCGGAGTGCTGCTAGTATGTCATATGTATCTCGTAAGGTTTAGCCAGCGTTAACAACGTATGCGCCCAAAGTTTTTCACGATATCGTTACAAATACTTATTTGAAATTCTCAGGTTTCCTCTAATATACTATACCGGAATAAATTAGGTACATAATAGTGAAAATCGTATTAAAATCCGTTGCATGGTTTACAAGAAGTAAGCGGACAAACAGACAGACGAAAACAGCGTTTTTTTTGCTATCTAAAGAATAGATATCACAAATTGATTAACGGTACAATCTTTAGGTAGTATTGCCGATATTACTCATTATTATTGATATGCACTAAGTTTTCATATTTGCTATCAGCTGAAAAATTCACAGAACACGTGTTAAGAAAGAAAAAGTATTTATTAGACTCGTATCTAGGTACAGGAATATCACAAACTTACTACTTACTTACTTGTATGTTACATACAATGCGACGCTTTAGTATTTGGTTTTTGGGCTTCACTCTTGGTGTTCCGCGCGATCTATCTGCCTTTGTTTTATAATATGAGGATTAAACTAATAAATAATTATACATATTTCCTAGATTAGATAGGCATCTGAAAATACTTAATGACAATCGATACGTAGATAGAAATTAAATTTATCTTTAGGTTTATTTTAAAATGTTCTATTTATAGTAACATCTTCATAACACATTACAAACCTACAACAAAACGAATGAATGAAACAAACAATCACATGATTTAAATCTAATTAAGATTAAAGGATTTTTTTTACTATACCTACTTTATTTTAAATAAGGAGTTTTAAAATACGTGTAAGTGCTTATAAAAACTTATAATAAACCTCTCTGGGTTGTGGACGTTAATAAGCATTCATCATCATTTTACTGCCCTTGTCCGATATTACTTGGGGTCGGCACAACACGATTTCTTCTTCCATTCTTCCCTGTCAGCCGTCACGCTATCATTCACTCCCTTCTCTTTCTCTTCACCAAATCTCCTGCCCTTATTCCAATTAATTTGCGGTCGGTGAATCTTTCTTTTTCTCCCACACTTCTCTATTAGTCGTCATCTCCGTAGTCACACCCTTTCTAACCATATCATCATTCACACAGTCCATCCATAGTTTCTTTGGTCTCCCCCTACTCTTATAGCCATCGATATTCATATTCAAAACTTTCCTCACGACATTTTCCTCATTCCTCCGTATCACATGCGCATACCAGGACAACCGATTTCCACACAACTTTTCAGTTATCGGTGCCACTTTCATCAGACTTCCTCTAATGTACTCATTTCTTATTCTATCCATTCGTGTAACACCACACATCCCTCTTAACATTTTCATTTCAGCTGCATGCCTTTCATTCATCCGTTTTGTGGTCCAACATTCTGACCCATACAACAGACAGCAGGGCCTCAAGTCTGCTATTTTTATAAATACGTCATTCCAACACGATCTCATTGTCATTTTGTTAAAAGTTCGTAATCTGCTAAGTTCATAATGGTCGATCATTGGTCGGTCAATGGTGTCTTAATAGAATTGTGTTATAATACTTATAATGGCATTGTCGTATTGCCATTATTATAACACCCATTAGTAGAAATTATTTTAGAAAAATTGCTACTAAATTTGAACATTTATTCATGCCAGATTTCGTTTATATACATTTTTACATATTATTTATAGTGTTATCATTATGTACGAGATTGCCAATAAATGCCATTTCTTTCAATGGAGTGTCAGTGGCTGACCATTGGAAAGTCATAATGACGCCATTATATTAGTAGATTACCAAACTTGTCAAAATCAATAATTATGAAATCAATGATAGACCATTCCGACACTAGTCTGCTATTACAATAGTGTCAGAATAGTGTCAGAGTGCTCAACGCAATGAATATTGTTGAAATTACGATTGATCATACACAAAATCAAATTTTCCTTAGTTTTTTTGCAATTTGCATGTTATTGTCATGAAAAAAAGTTCTTGAATTACGTTTTCATGAAATAGTCTTTATGGTATTTTTAGGACCCCAAAATTTTTTTTTAATTATTAGAGGTTCACAAAAAGAGCTGCAATGATTATTATTATTAGAGTAGTATTATAGGTTCCGTGAGGGCCCACTTTATAGGAGTAGCCATCTCCCCTTCGGTAGCCGCTTACCCACGAGCCTCTAAATACAGATGCACAAACGTACGTCATCGTATTATCTAAGCAAGCAAACAGTATAGTTCGACCTTCACAGCTGTTAAACTTTACTCTTTACATAATTCATTACTTGGTTAAAATAAACGTACTTAAGTATGTATAAGTACCTACACGGAAGAAATCTTCTTTGGCATCGACATAGACTATGAAACAATTTTTTTCAAAAAAATAAATACATTCGAGTTCCAAAACGAACGGTTTAAATTGAAAAATGACTTTAATTTCGGATGTCGCTGTTTGTATTTTTAAGTTTTGTCTTTTCGGTTTTTGTCACCGACTTCGAGTGGAAGCTTAATGGTAGCACGCGAAATTGAATTTTTTTGCTATTTATTTACACTTATAGACAATTACGTACAAATTGCAAAAAAAAACTAAAGAAAATTTTAATGAACAAAGAATGTAACGTAAATATTTTTATAAACATTTCTGTATCTTTAAAAAAAATAAGTACTAAGTTTAGTTTCGCAAAATTCTTAAAAATCATATTAACCATCTAAAAACGTTAATTTTTCAAAGTTTTTTTTATATCCTAATTAAAAACAATATACAGGGCAACCTAAAAAAAAAAATATTTACATTATCTTTGTTTTGTTGAATTGATGTATTTTTTTTACAAAGGTTTGGTTTTTGTTATTTTCTTAAACAATGAATAATCTAATGAATGAGTGTAATTAAAATAAAATTATAAACCTACACATACATAATTGCCACGAAATTTTTCTCCGAGTCAGGTTATATGCATTCAGCGATTTTTAATTTTATTTATTTAGACCGATTTCGCTGTGATTGATTACTGGGTCGATTTACATGATTCTTTTTCGTTTGGTGGAGAAGGCTCGTGCTGTGGTCCCCTATAAATTTTATTGACTTTGCTTCGGTAGTTTTTGAGTAAGCTCCAATAATACGTATTTAATTCGCTTTGTGTATGTTGATGATGTTAAAACTTATAACTTCGTATCACTGTTGTATACATAACAATTAGTGGTATATGATTTTTTGTGGGGTACCTAGGTACAAGTAAAATAACATAAATTACTACATATTATAAAACAAAGCCCCCGCCGCCGCATCTGTCTGTCTGTTTGCGATAAACTCAAAAACTACTGAACGGATTTTCATGCGGTTTTCACCAATAGACAGAGTGATTCATGAAAAAAGTTTAGGTGTATAATTTTTTCAGGTTTTGTGTAAATTTGTTAACGCGGGTGAAGCCGGTGACAAAAGCTAGTCTATCTATATAAATAAAAAGAAAAGTCCTGACTGACTCACTGACTCATCAACGCCCAGCCCAAACCCTTGGACCTAGAAAGCTGAAATTTTGCACAGAGGTTCTCTTTATAATGAAGACAAGGTATAAGGAAGGATTTTTCGAAATTCAACCCCTAAGGGAGTTAAATAGGGATGAAAATTCCGCGCGAGCGAAGCCGCTGGCAAAAGCTAGAGAGAAATAAAAAACTAAATACATGTACCTGATACAAGGTTTTTGTAAGTAAGATTATAATTATCATGTAGGTATATTTCTCAGTATGTAAAAAGACAAACGGTAATGAGTTGAATGCTGAGAACTAGTAGATTACTTCTTTAAACCTTTTTATTCTAGTTACCTACCTCATCATCTGCCTAGCCTTTTCCCAACTATGTTGGGTCAGCTTTCAGTCTAACCGGATGCGGCTGAATACCAATATTTTATATGGAGCGACTGTATATCTGACCTCCACAACCCAGTTACTGGGTAATACGATACCTCTTGGTAAGACTGGTTGTCAGACTTTCGGGCTTCTGACGGCCCGTAACGACTGTCAAATATCCACGAATGACAGCCGGGACGTGGTTTTTGAGGCACGGAAGGGTTTTGGCCGTGCAGCTGTTATTACTTAGC
Source organism: Antitype chi (assembly GCA_947359405.1). Lineage (NCBI taxonomy): Eukaryota > Metazoa > Arthropoda > Insecta > Lepidoptera > Noctuidae > Antitype > Antitype chi. The sequence continues at coordinate 8,768,073 of OX375836.1, forward strand.
CACGAGCCCAAAAAATCACAAAGATCTTTATCATAAACTGCGCATTGTTTAGGTATTTCGAAAACAAAATACTAACGGCCTTATTCATAAAAAGTTATCGAACATCTAAACAGTTGCTAAAGTCTGGTTTTTACAAAGCCGATAGTGTTTTATCAAGAGATAAATCGAAAATGTTCTTCTAAAGTGTTTTTAACGACATTTTAAAACGATTTTGATTGCTCAGATCATGTTTATTGTATTCAGAAAAGTGGACAAAATGATTAGAGTGGCTATTTAGTACAAAACTACAAACTACTGTCTTATCTTATTGTTGTTGCGTTGTTCTGTCTGTCTTATCTAGAAGGACATACATACATACGAATCCGTCGACAAATGCTAGTCATCAATAAGATCACTAGCATTTGTCGACGGATTCGTCCGCGTAGACGTCGAAAATTATCCCACGGGGCCGCAGTATCGGGATAAAAAGTATCCTATGTGTTAATCTAGGTTACAAACTATCTATTTGCCAAATTTCATCCAAATCCGTTCAGCCGTTTTTACGTGATTGAGTAACAAACATTCAAATATCACCAATCCCCATTTCCGTCGTCAAAGATTACGGCAACATTTTTTCTTGTTTTTTTTTTATCAGAAATAATGCAAAAAGTATGTGATTATGTTCAAGAGTAGACTTTGAAGGCTAATGTCATGATAAATTATCGTGATTTATTTTAATAAATTTGTTACTGAAATCTGAAATGTGCAATGCAAATTATCAAAACATGTCACCCTGTAGATACAGAATGTGGTGGTGAGCGAAAACCACAAATGGCGCTCATCTATTATACGATTTCTATTCTTTCCAATATTTTGGAAATGGCAATTGGGCACAAGTGTGAGGTGCTGAGCATGAGGTCCTCGTTTCAATTTCCAGGCTGGGCAAAATGTTATTGCGTTTTCTGCCCGAGTCTGGATTTCTGCCCGGTGGATAGCAATACGCTCGCCTTACATAGGACTTAAACATAACTGGCTATAAGTAGGTGTACATACTAAGGTACTCTTCTGCCTGACCCTTTGGGGAATTACAGGTGCGATGACAAGTTTTTTTTTACACGCTTTTTATATTAGCTTCACTTGTATGTTTGTAACCGACTCCTTAGGGCGCGATTTTGACCCACTTTAAACGTTTAGATTTCATTCAAACTTTGTAAACTTATCGAGGACCGATGACAATTCAATAATAAAAATAGTTTAAAAAACTAAAAAACACGCTTTAAAAACCAAACTAAAAAAGGAGAAAATAATTTAATTCAATTAAAAAGCGTGGGGTGCTTTTTGAGGTATTTTTATAATCAATCAATGTCAAGCACCCCACGCTTTTTAATTGAATTAAATTATCACGCAGCTTCATCATAACTTAAACTGTTCTAAGCTACACCTACCAATACAATATACATGATTAATTTCTAAACAAATCAGTAAGTAGGTGTGCTATATCAGGTGAAGGTTGCGCTAAAACTTTTAGTTAGAGACAAAAATAAAGTGTTATTTTTAATTTTTAATAGGCACTATCTACCACTCATCTGAAATGTATTGTAATATTTATCGTCAAAACAAGTCACCCTGTATAGACTACGGAAGTGGGCGGAAACTATAAATGGCGCCCATCTATTAGACGACTTCTATTTTCTCCATTTTTTTTATTTGGAAATGTTATGCAAGTAGGTACCTACCTACTTAGTTATAAATTTCTAAAGCAACGTTTTGCTTCTCATCCTTTTTAGATTTAACTAGCTGTGCCCGCGACTTCGTTCGCGTGCATATTTGATTTAATTGGTTTTAGAGTGGCACCCTATTTTTTATCTGCTAAAAGTAAAACTGATTATTTATTTAAAGGTACACAAACAACTTATTCACTAGACAATAACATAAGGAAAATCACATTTGGACAGAGTTATGGTGAATTTGTCACTTACAGGTGTACACAGCACTTACTTAAAAAATAGTTTCTTAAATATACGTTTTTTAAAAAGATTTTTTACTCGTAATGAGGATAAAGAAATGAATTGGAAACAAAGGACAAAACATTTTGTGAATTGAAAACCTCCTCCTTTTTCCGAAGTCGGTTACATACTACATAATTAGCTACAATTACATCCTGTTAGACTGTAACTACTAGAAGCCGACTGCAACGTCTTACATACATAGTTTGGAAAAGGCTAGGTAGACGAATTGGCTTTTTAGTCAATTCACACGAATTTACTCGCCCAAATCGGACAAATCGACCCTTTTATATCGATGGTCCCTACGTATAATCCCCTACCTACAAATGACAAATTTTACAGGAGAGCGCTTCAAAGTTTCAAACACGTGTAAGTATATTACGTTCTAGTTAATGTAATGACATGACGGATTTTAAAAAAAAGTTCAAAAAGTGCATTTTGCTATCTTAGACTTATTTTTGTTAAGCTAAACGATAGTATACGCTAAACATGCAAATCACGTCTACCACTTAGGGGATTGTGCACATGGCTACACATCAAGCTATACATTTCCAGTATAATCTGATCTCGCATTGTATAGCATTTCCGTACAGTGCGAGATCAGCGTAAACTGGAAATGTAATAGCTTGATGTGTAGCCGTGTGTACGTAGGGACCGTCGATATAATACTTTTTTTTATATATAGGCAACTCGCACGAAGTTAATTAATTTGTGGGCGAATCAACAATTACAGAAAAACGAAATAGACGAGGCGGGACTTCGTGACAATCGATTATTAAACCGACTGATTGAGAGACACGGAGAAACACTATAGGTACCTATATTAAAATAACGTTGTAAACAAAAACATACCAAACAGGTTTTTTTACTTAAAATCATGTCAGAATCAAGGTTGTGTTACATAAAAAGTTTTAATGCACTCTGTGGTCAAAGACAATTATAATTTAATCATTAAGTATTCTGTTTATTAATCTTCTACTATTGATTGAACATGCGCGGGCGTCAGAAAAGTGAATATTTTATGAAAAGATTTCATACACTTACATAACATCACTCCTTGTTTCCCTGGCAGAGGTGTACAGACGCCAGCAGATCAAGCTACCCTAAACTGTAAAATTTTCCCAGTTGAACATGAACCCTATGCTTATGAATTAAAGTTGAAAATCTATCAAAGAAATTTTACAGATTTGATGTGCTGGCGTCTGTCCTGAATCCATGACAGCAGGTTGTGCTTCGATGTCCTTACTGCCACCCTGTTTAATATTAATACGATTAACTATTGTATACACACGTAGTAGTACTGCACCCTAATTGCGTAACTCACGATTAATCATAATCTGTTTCGTTTTGAAACAGATGGCTAAACCATTGCTTCATATGTTCGAAAAATGTGTCTGCTCAACAACGTAGATAACGCAATGAATATTGTTGAACTGTCAAAATGAAACCGATTATGATCAATCGCGTGTTACGCAATTAGGGTGCTGGTTAACTATTGGAAAAATTCTTTTAATCTTACTTAATGACATAATTTTTTGTTTTAATTTTGTTAATTGACATTCGATTACCTGCCCTATTTTGTATGATTTCTGGTGGGACATAGTATTGACAATTCATTTAAATTTTTATTTATTATCTTTATAACTTTTACTTAATGTTCACAAAATTAATTGAACTGGAAAACAAAAAAATATGCAATAAAATGGGTCAACGTGAAACAAATTTTCAAAAAACGCTGTGTTATTTGAGTTATCTGATGTAAATTTAATCAAAGACCGCTTGTCTTTAGTCAGTAGCGGAAATGCCGGGACAAATGCGTAATACATCGGACTTTCCTTACATACTTACCTAGTAACCAGTGGGTTGTGGACGTCAGACAAGCAGTCGCTCCATGTAAAATACTGGTATATTCAGCTGCATCCAGTTTCCAATCTGGAAGCCCAAAGCTAATAAGCCAACCCCAACATAGTTGGGAAAGAGCTAAGCAGTTTGGTTGCGGTGATTTCTTGAAAACGCTCAAAAAGGTGGTTCTTTGAACCAGTGTATCTTTTTAATCGTAATTAATTTTGAAAGCAAAAAAATATATGATATTTTCAAGTCTTTTTTGCATACAGTGATGGAACTCAAAACATAATTAAACATACTTTAATGCATCAAAAAAATCATCAAAGTCACCTCTTAATTATCTTTAAAACCAGTTTATCCCTTCAATAACAATTATAATTATAATTAAAAATATACCATAAAGTTGCAAATGCCAAACTGGATCCAGTGATGGATTATTTATTATTAAATAGTTAATATCTAATTTTATACGATTTTATTTGCATTTTTACGACAATGCTTGCTCATTTATTATTCGAATTTATTACAACACATTTTAACCCGTATCAGATTGCAATAAGATCTATTATCGCTCATAACGACAATATTTCACGATTCATCATAATTTGTTTCGTTTTGAAACAGATGGCTAAACCATTGCTTCATAATGTTCGAAAAATGTGTCTGCTCAACAACGTAAGTAACGCAATGAATATTGTTGAACTGTCACAATGAAACCGATTATGATTAATCGCGTGTTACGCAATTAGGGTGCCTGGCACTACGGAAATCCTATACAATGCGAGATCAGCTTATACTGGAAATGTATAGCTTGATGTGTAGCCGTGTGTACCTAATAGTGTAACACACGCGTAACACACTACCTAACCGTAGGAACAAGAAGCTTAAAGTGGAGGCAACTCTTAATACCTAAGTGAAGACGACTGTAGGCTAACGCTCTCTTTCTAAATACATACATAAGAGAGAGAAAACACATATCACTGTCTCGTTCTTATGTATGTATTTAGAAAGAGAGAATTAGCCCACAGGTCGTTTTCACTTTTTTACTTGGAGTGTGGCCTCCACTTTTATCTTGCGTAGGAATTACTTCCATTTTGACAGTTCAACGAGATTCACTGCGTTATTTACGTTGTTGAGCAGACAAATCAAATATGAAGCAATGGATTAACAATATTCTTCAAAGTGGTTCAGATTCTGATTGATAATGTGATACGCAATTAGGGTGCACTCTGTATCTACAGACACATTAAAGGGCAAAGGCTTCGCATTAAGATAAACTTCGTGCATTGATCAACACGTTTTGCTCACTGCGTTTCCTTAGAATATTATAAAACAAACAAATCTACGTAGAATATTATTTCTCATCGACTTTAATTAGAATAATAGTCAAATGCAGCGTCCATTAATAAACAAACAAACCTCAAAACATTAGGCAGTGTAAAAAAACAAGTGCCAACAGAAAAAAACAAGAGAATGATCAAAAATACCTAAAAAAACAATGTTCTAAACAAACGGTGATTTTATGAATGAACATATTCGAATCAGTTTTTGAATTTGTGAGCAATATCTTTGTCAAGATGAAAAGGCGGACTTCTAAGCGTTTTGTGCTGGGTGAGACCTCGGAACCTCAATCCTTCGATGATGATGAGGCAATTGAGGTTCTTCCGAACCTGATGCAGCAGTTCCAAATGACGCTGAGTACAGACCCTGATGAGAGAAGACACGATGAAGAGCAGATGCAGCAAGATGGACGGCTTCTGAGGACACCGAACTCTGGGACTTTACAGTAAGTTTTTTGGTGGTTGTTCAAGAATATTTATTACTTGAAATGTAGGGTAGCTATAAGCGCTTAACATAACATCAAGTCGTGTATTCCTAGAAGGGGTAGTCAGAGTTGTATATCTAAAGCTGCGCTTACATGAGCATTTAAAATTGCTCCATCCAGCACCCTAATTGCGTAACACGCGATTAATCATAATCGGTTTCATTTTGACAGTTCAACAATATTCATTGCGTTATTTACGTTGTTGAGCAGACACATTTTTCGAACATATGAAGCAATGGTTTAGCCATCTGTTTCAAAACGAAACCAATTATGATGAATTGTGAGTTACGCAATTAGGGTGCTGGTCAATTTATTTGTTTATTTATATAAACTTCTCGCACACAAAAAGGTACAAAGGCGGACTTAATGCCTTAGGCATTCTTTACCAGTCAACCAAGGGTGGTGCAGAGATTAGATGGCAGGTGCTTTGGTTGAGAGGAACAATGATTGAAAAAAGCTATACAAATTTTATCATAATGAATACCTAATAAACAATATTGGTACATAAATATCTACTATAATATATACTTACCTAATCAATCAATTCGTCAATCTCGTCAATTTCGTTGTCAATTCTCTTCAATTATGACGTCACGAATACATCCAGCAATTTAGAGCAATGGCAACTTGCAGCAACCTGTTGCCAGAGATAGTTACGGCCACACCACGCAAAATGGAGCAACTTAAACTAGGCAATAGAAACGTGAAATATATGGGAGCAATCAGAAGCAATATCCCCGAAACATACCCGCAATTTATTGTTGTTGCTCCAGATTACTCCACTTAATTGATCCATTAGTGTTGCCCAGCATAGTTGCTCAAAAAATTGCCCGTGTAAGAGCACCTTAATACTTTTATGTTTTGCTTGTCATATATTAAGGGCCTACGTCCCGTTTGGTAGCGTAACACGGTCACTTTATGAATCGTACTGCTCATTAACGGCTTTTCTTGAAGATTTGAAAAATATATGATTTTGCTATAGATTCATATAGATCATTTTGCCCGAAGTACTTTTTTTGTATGGTTAATACTTTTGCTGTAAAAATATTTTCCAACACGCAATATTTTGGCTTCTATTCCATACTCCTACTAAACGGCTTCGTTATTTGGAAAAAAAAATACACTGAAAAATAGATAGTTAGAGGTACCACAGAATCGCCGAAGCACAATTGTAAATTAATCAAAGGAATATCCCCATTTTGAGATAAAGGCTCAGAGGTGCCCTGCGCGGGCGCGGGCGGCAGTCGTGCTTTAACATACAAACGGGAGATGAGGATACTATGGGCCTTAAGTAATACCATTAAAGGACCGAGTTTATTTTCATTACGAATTTTGCAATGCCTGTGCCGCTGATATTACTCAACCACAACTCCTCGTCAAAGATTTGTACCACGGGTAAACAAAATCATCTTAAAAAATAATAGTTTAAAAAACTAAAAACACGCTTAAAAAACCAAACTAAAAAGAAGAAAATAATTTAATTCAATTAAAAAGCGTGGGGTGCTTGACATTAATTGATAATAAAAATACTTCAAAAAGCACCCCACGCTTTTTAATTGAATTAAATTATTTTCTTCTTTTTAGTTTGGTTTTTAAAGCGTGTTTTTAGTTTTTTAAACTATTATTTATTTTCAATTTTTTAGTTCTGCTAACTACAAAAACGTGTTTTTTTATATTTTTTTTCCTTTTTTATTAAATTATTGAATTGTCATCGGTCCTCGATAAGTTTACAAAGTTTCAATGAAATCTGACTGTTTAGGGTGGGTCAAAATCGCGCTCTAAGGAGTCGGTTACATACAAACAAACAAACATACAAGTGAAGCTAATAACAAAATTACCCACGGAGAGTTACATACTGACATACTGACATACAAGTGAAGCTAATATAAAGCGTGTAAAAACATCGTCTTGACAAATCTATATCAGAGTGTATGTAGAGTACCTGCGTTTGACCTCTGTCTCACCAAAAACGTTCAAAGCCGGTTCTAATCTATAAATAAACTTCAATAAATATATTATTTTTAAACCAAGGACGTAATTTTAACCTCTGACAAAGTATTATTATGAAGACATTGTTTATGAAGACGTTTGATTTTTTTTTAAATTACGAAATGGGCCTGCTCTTGACCTCGATCATGCCTGATGGGAAGAGATTGATGAGGTCTATGATAGATCGACCGTGCCAAGAAGATGCATGTTCACTCTTGTTTTGAAGGTATGATACTTAGTTAAATGTACAAGGAAACATAGACGTAGACAGAGAATTCCACATTTATTCACAACTAGCTGCTGACCGCAGCTCCGCCCGCGTCAGTCTTTAAAATTATCTGGAACAGGCTTCGCTGGCCCAAGAATTTTTTTTTTTTATACAAACTTCCATACCCTATTTCACCCCTTTCCGGGGGGAGTTTCCTAAATTCCTTTCTTAGCTGATAACCCTTACTCATAATCTACCTCTGTGCCAAATTTCATCTTCATAGGTCCAGTCGTTTTGAGATTTCGTGATTAATCAGTGACTGAATGAATGTATGAATGAGTGAGCATAAAGCGCTCTTAATGCCAAATTGTTACCAATAAAGTACGGCGGACTGTACCTGTCTGTCAGCATAATCTCATATTCACGCCATTTTGAGCTTCGAGAATTTCATGTTTGACATAATTAATGCAATCCATACATTCTTCCGCACGGCAGCGGCCTGTCCCACATTGTAGGCCTTACCTAGGCCCTACTTAGGTCAGCACCCTAAAACCACATTCGGACGTAAAAATTTAGCGGCGGGATTTCATAGTGCACTGTATTTGCAACTCTCTGTGATGAACCGAGCATTGAGAATTCAACAGAGTGCATTTCAGTGTGTTGAAAAACACAATGCTCGATTTTCAACTCTCGGCGCTAAGCAGTGCGTTGAAAGTACAATAAAAATCGAGCGTACGACTGAACACCGGCAGCCCCTACGCCGACAGACTGAACACGGACAAGACTTTACTTCGACGGGACTCTTCGCCGACAGGACACTTCCCCGACAGGACTCTTCGCCGACAGGGCTCATCCTTGCGCTATTCCTAAATAGGCACGTAACTGCCATTAACATGGAAGTAGCGCTCGCTCGGCTCGCGCGCGGTTGGTCGCAATTCTAACCTAACCTATTACCTACCTGATGAGCCATGTCGGCGAAGAGTCCTGTCGGCGAAGAGTCCCGTCGAAGTAAAATCTTGTCGGTGTTCACTCTGTCGGCGTTTAGTCGTACACTGGTAATAATCACGCCACTATACTTTACATCAAAGATATACGAATGACAGCCGGGACGGTATCCATTTTTACATACTCCACTATTAAAATGGACTCCAATCCGTTTAATAACCGAAAACTTGACTAATGCTTTAAAAATTTGCAATAAAATTGTAATCAGTTTCTTGGAATTGTTAGATTAATGATACCGATTCACCTAATTTCGTTTACACTTTCACTATTTAGGTAAGTATGAATTATTTATTACTCATGCATCAAGAATACATCAGCTCATTATGTTCCCCGAAGGGGTACTATGCGGGGTAATTACGTAACACACAAAGGATGGCAATCACAATGATTTTCATTTTGACAGTTCAACGTTTAACGCGTTAAACGTTTAACGCAACCGACGCAACAGAGGAGTGAGTCGGTTTCACTTCTTCCGCGCGGAGGGACTCCACGCACCTTTTATTCTACAGTAAAGTAGGAATAGAAAGCGTCATGATAAGCCTGCAGGACAAAGTGTTATCACCGTCATGCATGGGGTTGACTGTACGAAGCGAACGCTAGATTATCTAGATAACTTTGTTTGACGATGCTTGTTTAATAAGAAAATTTTAATAAAAATAAATCAAATCGGACTCAAGTATTCACCCTAATTCCATGTATTGAGTATTTATTATACACACAAATTTCTATCAGACAGGTATTCATTAATTGTGTAGTATGCCTTACTTATCAGTAGATTGTTGATTATTGTTTTTTTTAGATTGTTCGAATAATTTGTCTGCTCAACAACGTAAATAACGCAATCAATGTTGTTGGAAACCCTTTCATAATCATAATCATTTATTTGCAATACGTATTGGTACAGTGTAGGTCTTAAAGTAGGTAATTGAGTTCCTAATAAATAGTCTAGACATAATTTGACATGCAAAACAATATGTTACATTTATTATAAGTATATTACGCTCAATGGCATGCTTTCTATCATTAAATTTTACAATACATTCAATATTAATGATTAATTATCGTCACATTAATTTAAGATTGATTATTTAGCATTATTCATAAATTCATTCAAAGAATAAAAACGGTTTTGCAGCAGCCATAATTTTAACTTTTAAAGGAGTACCATTTAACACGTTATTAATCGGAAATAGATTTTCTTTTAATTGTCATAATTATTTTATAGCGTAAATAATTATTAATTATGGTTTTTCCTATTCGTGTTGTTTTAATGCCTATTCGGTTTTTACTGCCTCTATCAATTTAACAATAAAACATACCTACTAGCGACCCACCCCGATTTCACACAATATCTACATAATTATACCTATCTAAATGATATATCTACACAGAGTCAAATTAAATTAGCTAGCAATACTTTACCCACGTGTTAGGTATCGATATAGAAAACGAATGGAAAAACAATCCTCTCCCGCTCCATCCAACAACATTTATATTCGTCATTCTTTTATTCACATGCTTTTTTTCCTTCCTCATCTATCCATATAATTATATCAACGTATATTCTAAAAATACAGCTGACTAGTTTGTTTGCACGTGCTTATCTCTGGAACTACCAGTCGGATTTAATAAAATAGGGTCTCTATTTTGTTCCCTAACTTAATCATCCATTATTTAAAGTGTCATATTTTTAAATATTTATTTATCCCAACAATGTTTTTAAATTAAATTTATATTACAAAGCTTTTGCTATGAACTTCTCTCAGGCGATAAGTAGATACGAGTAACGTATATGACACACGGGCAATATTTTATGTTCTACCGACTTGTTTTGAGATACACTTGTTGTGTAGTTCCCTCAAACTCAAACTCAAAGCATTTATTTCAATTAGACCATTAAAAGGTACTTTTGAATTGTCAAAAAGTCGACCAGTTGGAAAGTTGAAGCTAGTTGCCCATTCCAAAACGTAGATCTCTATGGAGAAGAACGGGCAAGAAACTCCATGGACACTCTTTTTAATCATGTTAAGTATTACAAAAACTTGGGAACAATATTCTTGTTGCTTCTATATGTGAGAACCAAGTAAAAAAAAAAAAAAAAAAACAATTCTAAATATAAGATTTAAAATAAGCCATGGAAGTTAGGAGATGACCAGTCTCAACCGACGGCGCCCGTTCACGAACTTGACGCGTGGATCAGCACCATCCAGCTCAACCATTTTGTAGGGAACCGAATGATCCAACACACGCGCCACCATCAGCGAGACATTTAAGTGAGCATGACATACTCTCGACTGCCACGCTTTTTCAAGTCAACGTACATCAAAACAACATAATTATTATACGGATGCATGGTACTCACATTTACAAAGTTTAAACAAAATGCTTCTAAATTATATAAAATTATAGTTTGCAATGTATTTGAGAAATTAATAAAATTTGATTTCCAAAAAGAAAGAAAAATATTTAACATCTTTTGAAATTTTAATAATTAATACTTGATTCAGTAAAAATAAAAACTTATTCGTAAGAAGCATGCAAACAAGCATACAACATGCATGCAAGCAAGCATGCAAAATGTAGCATGCAAGCAAGCATACACCGTGCATGCAGCAAGCATGCAAGCATGCAGCATGCAAGCGAGCATACAACATGCAGCAAGCATAGTTTCTGTTACGGCTCCGGCGCTGCGGGGCTCCAGCGGCAGTGGTCCTGCGCGAGCTTATCGTCGCAGTATTGTGCTTATTGATAATAATTAGGCAGTAAGTACCTAACCATACGGCGATTTTTTTTTGTAATTAACTGGTGATAACATTTTACATCACACTTGGAAAACTTTTTTAGAAAAAAAATTACAAGGTGTAAAAATTACTGGAATCGATTCAGTTACTTATTCTGAACAACTATATTTAGTTTTCGCATATATACTAAAAATAATGTTGTAAATACGTTATCGATAAAACGCAGTAATAGGTTGATAGTTCAAGTAATCACAGATTAGTTGCACCAGAATTATATTTACAAAGATCGTTGCACGGTATTTAGATCAATGAAATAGCATAGGTCGTGTTAGAATTCTAGATATATTTCAGAGCCTTAAAATAGGGTATTTTCCAATTTAATAAAAACTATTTCAATTTGAAGATTGGGACAAAAGTCAAAGAAGGCTGAAAGTCACCCAAAGGGCAATGGAGAGGGCTGCCAGGGGTGCGGGTTGTTCGAAAGAGATACCGCGGCCCCTGGCACATAGGCAACTGAGGGAACACAGGTGGGTTTTAGTCAGTAAAGTCTGACACGCCCTCCCGCTCCACCCAGAGCGGGAGAAGTTATTTGATGATTTCCCATCCAAAAAAAAAAAAAAGATTGGGACGATATATTTAACAGAAAAATGTAAATTAATTAATTTATTTCCATTTTCTCAATTAAAAACGATTAAAATCAAATTTATTTTTCTTTCTTTTGAATTTACCGCCAAAACGCTTCTTACGATGACTTTTTATCACGTGACATCGTGACGTCAGCTTTGTGTAGGGGGTCTAAAATGATATTCTGAATTCATGGTTACAGTTTGCGTACTGGTTAAAAACTTACCCTGCATTATAAGTGTTCGAAAATGTTGTCTGCTCAACAACGTCAATAACGCAATCAATTTTGTTGAACTGTCAAAATGAAAGTGATTCCTACTGTGGTGTATTACGAAATTACACCCATGGTTTCTGGTAATTCCAGAGATTAGCGTGTTCAAACAAAAAACAAATACATAGATAGATACCGACACATGCGTTACACTAGCTAGGCTCAGATATTGAAGTCAGCCTTGAATTCTTATTAAGCAAACAGTGTTATTTGCTTCATAATACGCAAGTGCGATTAATAAGGTATCCGCGTCAGTCATATTTACAATTTTGGAAAAAAAATAGGTTTACATCCGGGATTTATTCGCTCACTGTATCTTCAACGCACTGCTTAGCGCCGACAGTTGAAAATCGAACAGCGTGTTATTTCGACGCGCTGAAACTCCGCTGCACTCTGTTGGATTCGCAATGCTCGGTAGTACACCGAGAGTTGAAAATGCAATAAAATCCCGCCGCGATACATTTACGTCGTGGTCTAAGAGGATTTTCAGTTTTCTGCCAATTTTAGGGAACTTTATTAAGTAGGTACTAGCTTTTCCCCGCGAGTTCGTACGCGCACAAACTTTACTCTGTCTTTTCCCGTTCCCGTAAGAATTTTGGTAAATTCTCTCTTAGTATTCCGCAACACGTCCCAATTAACCTACATGCATTTCAGTTTTGCGTATTTTTTTTTTCAATACAAAATACAAATAACATTACGTGCGCTGTCAGTTGCATCGCGTAGGTAGCGTTTTGTTCAAAATAAACGGCTAGATTTTTGTTTTGATTGATATTTTTTATTAAAAAATATCATATTTTAATACTTATTATCCTATTCCCGACGAAGACAAATCTAAAAAATCTAATATCATTAAAATTGGCCCAGCTGTTCTTGAGTTATAAATGGTGTAACTAACACGACTTTGTTATAAATAGATAGATGTCATAAGCCTTCGAGGTGACATCAGGACTTTTTTTTGACATAATTATTGATAAAACATGTAAGTATTAGGAAATGAAACTGAAATCTTTGATGATGTGTGTGAATTTTGGTGAAATTCTTAAACGATAAGCATTTGTGGCGCCACACAGTGGATCGACGCCATACAAGCAAAGGGACATATAGGCAACTCAAAAATACATGTGTCAGTTTTTGAAAAACAAATCATTCCATCGTATAGGCCTACTTATAAGCTGTAAAAAACCTATGAAGCATTTTCTTATCGGAATATTATATTGAGAGCTATGGCACCAAACGTGATTTTTTTGTATGGGAAACGGCACAAAAAATAGTATACCTTCTGAGTCCCTTCGTGTTTCGACTTGATTTTTTTATATGGTAATAAGACATATATTTGCTACATTTTCTCCAAACAAACATGGTACGCCACTCGCACCCCTTATGAGGTACAAGCGTTGACCGATTTTTTCCTTATTTTTTCCTTTTCCTTATATTAAAGTACATATATAGTTTTTCTTTCTTTCTTACTCTTCGTGGATTACAGGCGTGATGTTATGTTACATACCTAATATAATTTAAACGAAAACATATTATATTAGTGACAGTGTTTTCGTTGTACTATGATTAACCCACTTATTCAATATAACAGCTGGACTTCGGTTGTTTAGATTAGATAATACCGTTGTTGTGTACAGCGAGGTATTTCCGTAATAGAGACGTTACGGAAATTCGATTCCTACTAGTCGGAACTTCCGATTGAAATTACACTGATTTCGACTTCGGTTCTGTTTATTCCGACAAGGTCGAAGCTCACGGATGGCGCAGCCGGCCGCTGCCAGCGCGTACGAACATGTTCATGCTCGGGGAATCCTGATTACTATCTATATAATACCTACCTATATATGTTTAGCTAATACCAGTATAAGCTGGCCTCGCATTTTGCGTATACCTTATAAATTCATTCTCTGTCTGTCTTATCTTTTCATGGAACAAATTTCGATTAATTTTGGCACACAGAAAGACCATGACTTCCACTTTTTATCCCGGTAGTACGTTTCTGGGAATCATTTCAGACCTCCACTCGACCTAAGTTGCGATAAAAAGCTAGTGTTATAAAAAATTCTGACAGTGTTAATAAAACAGCTGGACTTTGTTAGATTAGATAATACTGTTGTTAGTACAGTCGACCGTTTGTCGGTGCTAACACTGACCTTTTGGAAGCCTGGCGCAGTACGATGTTTCAATAGAACGCGAGGCCAGCTTATACCGGTTTTATTACCACTGTCGTGCTTAGACCACGTTCGCATGGACCTAGATACTGAGGATTCTGGCCGGTTGCCTAGACTCGCCCCCAATCCTATGGGGCTTTTTAGCTTATAAATCTGGGTTTATTATAGGTGTTTCTCTCCCTAAGCTTTCGGGGATAACATATACAATATTATATTATCCTGCTAAAACTTTAATTCTAGCATTGTTTCAATCTGCCTAGCCTTCAAATTTCGTCGGCCTAATTCGTTAACCTGCTAAGTTCATTTTGACATAGTTTACAAGACAAAGAACTTAGCAGGTTAACAAATTAGGCCGACGATTTGCTTCTTACCGCGCCTTAACTTAAGGGTCCCGCAAACAGATGCGACGCGACAGACTTTCGTAGAACAACTTCTATGAAAACTTCATGGAATTTACTCTACAAGAGTCACGTCGCGCCTGTCTGAAGAAGCCCTTAGGCTAGGACATCTAATTCGTCTAAGTATTTAGAGTTAATCGAGGGTGTTAATTATCTATTATACAAGGTGTAACAGAATAGACGCAAGACCTGAAAGTAGTTTGTTCCTAATTGACTACTGAATCGATTTCAGTAACTTTTAGTATAAGTTTTTTTTTTTTAATTATATATTTTGCCATACCTACCACTGATTGAGTCAAAGAAAATTCAATCTTATCCCCGAAGAAATAAGACTCAATTTTAAATGCATAAAGTAATGCTTGGGTGGACACGTTTTTCTTAATAATATCGGTTAGTTTAAAAAAAAATAGTTTTCGTCAACGTAATATGCTTTTAGCTCAATACTCTAATTGGGGTGTATGAGGTCTTGCGTTAATTATGTTACTCGTTGTATACTAACGTTCTTTAACTTTGTTATTTATTCCAATTGACATTGAAATAAAAAAACTATATGTGCGGATACTTTAATATTATGTTTATTTTTACTGTTCAGGTCTGATACAAATGAGGAGCCTTGGTAATTGTAGTATAAGTAGTGGTTTAAGATTTGTGTGCATATAAAAACTTTGTGATGACTTTGTTAACTTCTTTTTTATCTCAGCTGCTTGCCCCTAGCTTTGAATAGGTTTTCTTGTGTATTCTATAAATATATTTGGTGGAAAAATACAGCTTAGAGGTGCTATCCGCTTCAGTTCGGCTTATTTAGTTTTGACGAGTTAGTTGACGTCTACGCTTGCCGCTTCAAATGTTTGTTCGTCGTTTCTGTACTGTCCATATGTATACTGTGGCACCGGGAGTTGAAATTCGAACAATGATTTTCAACATGCTGGGGTGCTCTTTGTTTGATTCTCAATGCTCGGTTCAACACCGAGAGTTGAAAATCCAGCGCGAACTATGAAACAGCAGTGCAGTGCAGGCAGAGCAGAGGTGACCTAGTGATAACGCCCCAGAGTTACAAACTTGTAAGTCGTGGGTTCATTTACCAACCAGCACTGGGCCCGCGTGGTGGATAGCAACTCGCTGTCCAATAGAGGCCTGTGTCCCAGCAATGGGAACATTATAGGTTGATTATTTATGTGATTTATAAGCATCATGTGTTTGTGTACCTTACGTGAGGTTGAGAGGTACTTAAGAGTGCAAATATTAACTTGTTACATGGTCTCTTCTATTGGTATGACAAGGTCGTGTCACAGTACTCGCAATAGGCACCTACGTCATCTAAAAATCTGTGATATAATAGGTAGAGTAAGTGCATAATACATTAAAATGTCAGAAGCTTGATGCACGGTTCCAATAGGGTATTACACCTATTTTTGAAAAATGTCTAGATTTTAGAGTGCTAATAAACCACTAAAAAAACATCATTTTTATTTAATCGATTAGTGCCATAAAAATGCATTTAAATTTTTGAATTTTTAAATTTCGCGCGTATTTTGACGAAAACGCTGGACGCAGTGGACGCCATATTACTCTGTGGGTATGACGTCAGTTTGCTTTAAGTATAAACAAATGTGCTGATATTTTATAAAATAGTTGTTTCTAATTTAAAAAATGAGTTATTTTTCTAGTTATAGTTGGTATGCTGTTCCTGAATGAAAAATAATATTTAAATAAAAATTACTTTGGTTACGACAGTAATAAAAGTACAAAGTTGTTCAGTTGACATTGCCGTACTTACTGTCGTAATAACATGGCGGCTACTATTTCATGGTGTTGAAAAACAGATAAAAAATACTGAAGTCTTAATGTATTTTAAAATTGATTTTGTTATTTCAAGAACTAAAACTAAAATGTATAGTATATTTTGATTTTTTCTCATATAGAGTAAAAAACCCTGTTGGTAGTTTCCTTATCTGCCTAGCCTTTTCCAAACTACGTTGGGATCGGCTTCCAGTCTAACCGGATGCAGCAGAATATCAGTATTTTAAATGAAGCGACTGCCTGTCTGACCTCCACAACCCAATAAGTAGGTAATTTGATACCCCTTGGTAAGACTGGTTGTCAAACTTTCGGGCTTCTGACGACCCGTAACGACCATATTTGATTAAGTAAACAGATAAATTATGCAAAACCTACTAAATAAATGGGCCATTATTACGTACGTGGATCTTTGACAGTCGTTACGTGTCGTCAGAAGCCCGAAAGTGACAACTCAACCAGTCATAACAAGTGGTATCGTTTTACCCAGTAACTGGGTTGTGGTGGTCAGATAGGCACTCGCTCCATGTAAAATACTGGTATTCAGCTGCATCCGGTTAAAAAAACGAGTTGAATTGATTTGCCTTATCCGTGCAAAGAATTAACTTACCTACCTATTCATATTATAGAAATAGGTACTGCCATCACAGAAGCGACTCAGGTACATTAATTAATATTCATCCTCATTTACTTACAAATCATCTAATTGCTAATTTGTTGTTTTTAAGAATTATCTTGAAGGTCGCCATAGTTTTAAAAACAATATAAAATAATACACACAGTTTTCAACAAAAAGTTTTGTTTATCTACCTACTTCATAAAAACTCATTAAATTATTATTACTTTTTTATTCTTATTTCGATTCTTATTTCGATTATGATTTTATTTTTTAAATGTTTTGTCCTTTGTTTCTAATTAATTTCTCTACCCTCATTAGGAGTAAAAAATCTTATTAAAACGTATATTTATGAAGCTATTTTTTAAGTAAGTGCTGTGTACGCCTATAAGTGACAAATTCACCATAACTCTATCCAAATGTGATTTTCCTTTGTTAATGTGTCTAGTGAATAAGTCGTTGGTGTACCTTTTATGTAAATAAATAAATAAATTAAATGAACTTAGAGGGTTTAATTAAGGGGAATCTAGTCGCGAGCTCAAGCTCACTGGTGGGCTTGGCTCAAAAGCACGCTGTCTCACCAGTCATCGTGTCCGACATAGGTAATATCAGTGATGAGCAGTTGGCGCTAGTCTACACGCACAACGTTATTGAGTGAGATGCAGGATCATTTATAGTAAGACAGGAGCGTAAAAAAATAAGAAAAGTCCTTCGGAAGATCAGGTTTTATGAAAAAAGAAACACTGCAAAAAAACAATGACTAATAATCAGTAATAAAGTTTATTGAATTTTCCGATAGTTGAGCTTTATCGTTATCGACTTGGTTTTGGAGATTTTACACTTACACGCCCAAAGTTAAGTAAAATTAGCAAGAAAAACTAATCTTTGTGGGCTCCTAACTTTTTAATGGCTTTTTATTTTAGTATTCTGTTTCCGTACAGACAATATTAATAATGAGACAAAACCATACCATGTTTAATTTTTGATGTAAATTGTCGAACAGTGGAGTTATACACTCCCGAAGTTTATATGGAAAAAAGTCGACAAGATTCACCTTAAGGATTATAATTTTGTAAATACATACCTGTTACGGTCGGAAATCATATTTTGTTCTACATACAGTCTGAAATTGACCTACAAATTGCTTAAAACGTAGGAAAATTGGATTTGACGGGTACCAAGACCCAGGACCAAGCCCGGGTCGACGGCGCGTTGTGTTCCACGCGTGCCTCAAAGAGATGTCAGCACCAACTGGTGGGGGGTCCACAAGGGCCGATGCCTGCCAGGGGTGCGAGCTGTTCGAAAGAGATACCGTGGCCCCTGGCACACAGGCAACTGAAGGAACACGGGTGGATTTCAGTCAGTAAAAGTCTGACACGCCCTCCCGCTCGGCCCAGAGCGGGTGAAGTTATTTGATGATTTCCCATCATCAACAAAAAAACAGGTACCCTGGCACTGTACCTATGTGCGTCACTCAATCACGCAAAAATGGCGAAATGGATTTGGATGAAATTTGGCACACAGATAGTTTATATCCTGGATTAACACAGAGGTAGTACTCTCACCCCCCCCCCCCCACACACACACACACAACACTGTGCGCATTCCTTATTCCTTTATTTATAATTATTTATGTTTTTGTATTGTTTAAAACCTTTGGCATGCTTTAAAAATTATTTATTGTTTATTCTCTCCTGGATGACCGAGCTTTGCTTGTTCTTTTTTTCGGTTTGACATTATCTAAAAATTAAACCTAGCTAGATCAATTTATCGCCACCCGAAACCCCCTGCATACTAAATTTCATGAAAATCGTTGGAGCCGTTTCCGAGATTCAGTTTATATATATATAAGTACCTACATAATATACAAGAATTGCTTGTTTAAAAGTATTAGATAGTAAATGTAAACTGGAAGAGCAGAACCACCTAATACAAGCAAATATTTGCTTAGAAGTGATTTTTTTTAATAATAATTTATAGGATACTTTATAACCCGGTAGTACGTTTCCGTGGAGTTATTTCCGACCTCCACGCGAGCGAAACCACTGGCAAATGCCAGTTTATCATAAATAATCATTTATTTCCACTTAGTAAATTTGTATAGTATATTTTATAACGAGGGACTAAACGAAGCCATAATCTACCAGAGGTGGTTTGAATCCCGAGCGTGCGATCCCTCGCACGCTCGGGATCAAGGAGTCAATGAAACAGAGGGTATATTAAGTTGGCGTTTAGTCTCGAGGTGCAAACTGTACTTTTCATTTTGAGTGCGAGAAAAATTGTCAATTTAGTACAAAAACATGTACTCACCTAATAAATATTACTTAATAAAATAAAAATCAAAATATCTGGTATGTCTTTTGCTCTTTGCTCGACGTCAATCTCTTCACCAAGGAACATAATATACCACAACTGTCACTGGACATTCTTAATAAATTTATTTAAAGCCGAACAAATATACACTCGACAAAAATTCTGAAATTTTCGCGGTCAGTGATATAAACTCTTTACTTCTTCCGTCTATAAGCAACATTTTATTTTTATTTAATTGTCAGTTTATCATTGACAAGTTGTGTCTTATAAATTATCGCATTTTTAAGCATAATAAAACCTTGTATTACGTAAAGGTTTTGTCTGTTATTTCAATTTATTATGCTTAAAAAATCATGGAAAAATATCTAAAGCCAGAAAGGTTTGATGCCGACCCATCGGATACTACCGCATCGAAAACATGGGAACATTGGCGTAAAACATTTGAATACTTCTTATCAAGTCAGAAGAAGGCGACCGCTCTTTTGTCATCAGCGGAAGACGCACAGTCGACTAAAGATCAATGGGACGAAGTCAAGTATCAACTTTTGGTAAACCATATTTCTCCTAACGTATATGCTTACGTAAGTGAAACTCATAAATATGACGAAGCGATTGTTAAACTAGAGAAGCTGTTTGTGAAACCCAAAAATATTATATTTGCACGACATATGCTTGCATCGCGAAAACAACGTTCCGATGAAAGTATAGATACCTATTTACAAGTTTTAAAACAACTATCTAAAGACTGTGGCTTCACTACCGTCGACGCTGAAACAAACAGAAACGATTACATCCGTGACGCCTTTATATCAGGTATCTTATCGAATAAATATAGGCAAAGGCTTTTAGAAAATCTTACTCTAACACTCGATCAAGCTTACAATCAAGCAATTTCCTTAGAAACAGCCGAGGCCCATTCCAATAGTTTCAATAACCTACCAGTGAACGCAGCTCAAAAGAAAACGGCTCAGGTTGCCGCCAATTTCTCTATTCAACAAGTTGAGCAAAACGAGAATTTCTCTGCCGCTACTCGTAGAAGAAAATGCTTTTTCTGCGGAGGGCAAGTACATCTTCGCAGAAACTGTCCTGCGTTCGATGGAGTGTGTCAAATTTGTAACAAAAAGGGACATTTTGCTTCAGTTTGTAGAAGCTCATTCAGAATAGCAAATTCAGTTACAACAGACAAGAATCATTCAGCATGTATTGTTATGGCAGCATCACCTTCGTCCCTAAGAAAAGCTACTGTGCCCGCCTACATCAAAGGTATAAGAGCAGAAGCGCTCTTAGACACAGGAAGTTCCGTTTCTTTTATCAATGACAGCTTCTCCAAACTCTGTGGACTTAAAACAAAGCCTAGCTATCAAACAATTTCAATGGCCTCACTTAACCATGTTTCACAAGTAGAAGGCCAAACTTTTCAAACAATTAACATAGGAGATCACAAATACGAAAATGTGAATTTCCTTATTGTCAAAAATCTTTGCGCCGATATAATAATCGGCCATGACGTCCTCGGAGAACATGCGTCACTAGAATTCTCATTTGGTGGACCAAAGAAGCCACTTCACGTGTGTAATGTAGCTGCAGCATCTGTGCCGGCCGTACCACTTTTTGCAAACGTCTCTCCTAAATGCAGACCTATTGCTGTAAAATCTAGGAAACACAGCGATGAAGATACCAAATTTATTAAAGACGAGATCAACAAACTTTTAGTGGAAGGTGTGATTGAGGAGAGTAAATCACCGTGGAGAGCCCAGGTCCTCATAACGAAAAATCAAACGCATAGGAAACGGCTTGTAATTGATTATTCGCAAACAATCAATCGTTATACTGAGCTTGACGCATATCCACTACCCAACATAGAGGACTTAGTCGCTAAAGTAGCCAAAAACTCAATGTTCAGCTTGATAGACTTGAAAAGTGCTTACCATCAAGTTCCAATTTTGCCCGAAGAAAGAAAGTATACGGCCTTCGAAGCTATGGGTAATTTGTATCAGTTTAGACGCATACCTTTTGGAGTGACAAATGGCGTCTCAAGTTTTCAACGAACTATCGATTGGATAACCAGAAAAGAAAAACTTCAGAAGACGTACGCTTATCTTGATGACATCACCATTTGTGGCCTTACTCGTGAAGAACACGACCAAAACTTAGAGCGCTTTATGACTGCGGCCAAAAAGTACGGTCTGACATTGAGTATGCAAAAATGTAAATTTTCTCAAGACTCTATTAATATTCTTGGTTACAACATTCACAACCACATTATCAAACCTGACAGTGAGCGCCTCAAGCCACTTATTGACTTACCGCCACCACAAGACATACCGACACTCAGACGTACACTCGGTATGTTCGCTCACTATTCCAAATGGATTCCTAATTTTTCAGAACGTATTCACTCACTTGTTAGGACAACATCTTTCCCTCTTACAAATGAGCAAAAACAATGCTTTGAGAGTCTGAAAAACGACATTGCTAAATCTTCAATTCACGCTATCGATGAAAATGTGCCTTTTAGTGTTGAAACTGATGCATCAGACCATTCAATCGCAGCAGTGCTAACGCAAGACTCCAGGCCCGTAGCATTCTTTTCAAGAACCCTGAATCCAACCGAACAAAATCATTCTGCTATAGAGAAAGAAGCTTACGCTATCGTAGAATCATTAAAGAAATGGCGACATTACCTTATTGGTAAGCAATTTCGCTTGGTCACCGATCAACGCTCGGTTGCTTTTATGTTTAATATGAAACACTCAAGCAAAATTAAAAATGAGAAGATTCAAAGATGGCGGTTGGAACTTGCTGCTTACAAATTTGAAATCGTGTATAGACCCGGCAAAGAAAACTACGCTGCTGATGCTCTATCTAGAGTTTGTGCATCTACAGAATCTCGCACTGCCAAACTTATATCACTTCATGAAGCTCTCTGCCATCCCGGTGTTTCGCGTATGTTCCATTGGATACGTTCTAAAAATCTACCATATTCCCTTGAAGAAGTCCGAAATATAACAAGCTCTTGTCGGACATGTTCAGAAATAAAGCCGAGATACGTACGAAATACCAGTGATGAACATAGAAGACTTATCAAAGCAACGGCACCCTTCGAACGCTTGAGCATAGATTTTAAAGGCCCAGTTCCAACGAATACAACTAACAGATTCATTTTAACTGTAATTGACGAATTTTCTCGATTTCCATTCGCTTTTCCGTGCTCGGACGTCAGCTCAAAAACAGTAGTCAAACACCTCAATAATTTATTCATGATATTTGGTTTTCCATCGTATATTCATTCGGATCGTGGCACAGCTTTTCTTTCTGCCGAGGTACAAGAATTTCTTCATGAAAGAGGTATCGCCACAAGCCGAACTACTGCCTACTATCCACAAGGCAATGGACAAGTGGAGAAATTGAATTCTACACTCTGGAAAACAATACTTTTGGCACTGAAAACTAAAAACTTATCAGTTGAGAACTGGGAGCAAGTTTTGCCGCAAGCCTTACATTCTATTCGCTCCTTACTTTGCACCGCTACTAATTTCACACCGCATGAGCGAATGTTCAGACACCCACGGAGATCTACTAACGGAATTTCTATTCCAACTTGGCTTACGAATTCCGGCCAAGTATTACTGAAGAAATTAAACAGGAGTAACAAATATGAACCAATTGTTGAGGAAGTGGAACTATTACATAGTAATCCAGATTACTCCTATGTCAGATATCCCGATGGAAGAGAGACTACAGTGTCAAATCGTTATCTAGCGCCGCTGGGTTCAGATGACATAGCTCCCCAGGAAAATGAAACTGATTCTTTTGTTACACCACCTACATCACCGGTAATTGAGAACCGTAACATGACACCTTCTTCATCTACAGAGGCAGAAGAGCCGGTCTCTGACAACAGTGGAGGACGAGTGTCTCAAGAACGACTGCCGCTATCTCCACCACCGGAGACAATTCGTAGATCCAGTCGTGTGTGCAGACCACCAACATTTTTAACTGATTATGTTAGAGACTAGCGCGGGAGAATGATATAAACTCTTTACTTCTTCCGTCTATAAGCAACATTTTATTTTTATTTAATTGTCAGTTTATCATTGACAAGTTGTGTCTTATAAATTATCGCATTTTTAAGCATAATAAAACCTTGTATTACGTAAAGGTTTTGTCTGTTATTTCAGTCAGTTTTTTCTATTACACCAGTCACAGATTAACAATTTAAAACACATGGCGCCACAACCATGTGGAAGTAAAACTCTCAACATTTTCGCAATGACGATGGTCCACACTCCACAGATAATAGTAAATTTACTGGCTGTTTGAGTTTGTCTATGTCACATGAAGGAAATTAAAAAACGAATTACTTTTTACTCCTTAGGGACTAAAGTGCCCGCTTCGTAGGGCTATACTATATTGGTGGCTTTTTAGAGCATGAGAAGTGAAAATTAATTAATTGTATCGTTTGAGTTGTCGTCACTGGTTAAACTCTTAGTTGACGGCATTATTGCTTTTCCCGCCTAAAGCTATCTACCGTTTCTTAGAATAACAGTGACGTCTGCGATTTACCGGTGAATGACGTCATGAATCGATATAGGTACGAATGTAATTTGGTGTGTTTTCCTAGAGTGTTTTTGACACCGAAAAGTCAAACCCCGCTGCACAAAGATTTTAATTAATTGCTTGGTTTTTCCTGACCGTAATTAGTTTTTTTTTTTTTTGGTTGGGAAATCATCAAATAACTTCCCCCGCTCTGGGTGGAGCGGGAGGGCGTGTCAGACTTTTACTGACTGACTGACAGTTGCCTCGGTATGCGAAAAAGTGTCCGTCCACATTGTAAGTTTTTTTTATTGGAAATTCCATCTCGTCACCACATTCATTGCGTTATTACGTTGCTGAGCAGACAAATTATTCTAAAATATGGAGCATTGTATTGGCAATTATGTACATATTACCTACACTATTCAATTTGTAAGAAACCTGATTAGGAAATCGAAAGATGTAATCGAAGTTAGAACTGTTGGATCCGATTTAGTGCGATTGGTAGATCCCGACCGCACTACCTATTGTTCTATTCTATTTTTTTATATGGCAAGCAAAGCCGTTGTCGACTATTCTGCCAGGCCTCCGTCACTCCATGTACTTGCGCGCTATAAGTGCCTACCGCCCAGCCGAGCGGTCTCGGTCCGCCGGCGGAGTAAATTCAGTGCGGTTTTCGCAAGCGAAGCGCGCGCACGCCGTTCAATTTTAATAGTGCTGTTGAGTAAAAAAGAGAACCGACTTCAAAACACTAAACCGTAAGAAATAATTTCTTCTTTGATGTCGGTGCTTTTTCGATTCGTAATTACCAGCTGTTAGCACTAACATAAAAAAAAAAAATCCTACGGCTTAGTGCTTTATTTGAAGTCGGTTCTCTTTTTTTAAGGCTTTTTTTTTCATTTCTAGTGAACATCTCCGAAGATCATCATCAAACTAAGAAGTATTATACTTATTTTAAAACGTTCTCCTAAATGTAACAAATCCTTTTCTGAAAACCGCATCGATATCGGTTTAGCCAAACGCGAGATTATCGCGCACAAACCTACATACCTACAAACCATACAAGTCAAACTTCTCAGTTTGGCCTGTATGTCTGATCACCTCCTTTTTTAAGTTGGTTAAATATTTTATAAATGATAAAAATTTTAACTGCCACATAAAAGTCAGAACATATTCACAGTTCTCAATAACATAGATAAAAAGTTATGTTAATTTAATTTTATCGAAGAGGCAGCCCTGCGATTACTGTGGAATCGCGCGGTGCGAAGCAATCACTGCTGTACGCTTGAGCATTTAGGCGCATTTTAGCATACAGTGGTTGTTGACGCGAGGGAGTAGGCAATTATCGTAATAGGTATTGGAAATTTTCTACTGAGTGAAGTATCTGTTACGTAGTAACTATTCAGTAATCTGTGATTCTGCCAATGTCTAAGGTGAATTGGAAAAATGTGTGCATTATAAAAAATTAAAAAATAAACCGATAATAATCTTCGATGATACAGTTGGGCACAACTCTTGATCTTGTGGGGTTAGTACTGGAACTACCTATTGTTGCAATCCAATGTAATGAGGGCGTTCTGAAATGACGTTCACTACCTAGGTGGCAGCACTGAGACGTCAGGTCCTGGCACCTGTCAAAAGTGTCAAAGCGCCTACGGAGTGAATGGTTAACGAAAGAATGAAACGAATGGCATCAAATATTTTAAGTTCATTGTCGAACTGGAAGATCTCTTGTCAAAGTGGCGCCGCCAACTGATGGCTTGAATATTCATGAACACCCTCATTCTAGAGTCATACTTCCGATTTAGTCTAGTGTGATCACTAGCTTCCAATTTCCTAATTACTGTTCCTCGTCCTAGAGAGTTTCTACAAACTGGATAATGTAATAATCACTTTAGTGTCAGTGCCAAGAAACGTAAAACAAACATGCTTTTGTATGATTTATTTTTAACTAATTTGTTTACTATCAAACTTCGTTTCTTTTCACTAGCGGCCAGTCGGTGATTCATGCAAAATATTGTGTTGTTTGAAAACAATACGTTAGACACGTGGATGATAAAAAATAGAGTTGATAATATAAACACTATTGCAGTGCTAGTGTAGTGAAGTTTAGAACAGTTTATAAACTTACTAATATAATATTATAAATGTGAATATTCGTATGTTTAGATGTTTGGCACATAGATAGTTTGTAACCTGAGACAATATTATAATACATAGGATACATTTTATTCCGATAGTTCCCCTGGGATATTTTTCGACCTTCGCGCGGCCACCAGCAATAGGTAGTCCATAATAAAGCTGTAGATTTCTTTTGTTTAGATTTAATCTTTTTTTTTTACTAAATGGGCTTTTGCACATGGGTCACGTAATAAAAGTCTAAAGTTATTCATTTTCGAGATATATACGGTTGATTCACTGTTCATAACACATATTGGTCAACTGCACCCTAATTACGTAACACGCAATTAATCATAATCGGTTTCATTTTGACAGTTCAACAATATTCATTGCGTTATTAGGTTGTTGAGCAGACACATTTTTCGAACATATGAAGCAATGGTTTAGCCATCTGTTTCAAAACGAAACAAATTATGATGAATCGTGAGTTACGCAATTAGGGTGCTGGACTACTGTTTTACTTATTTTATTTTGATTAAACCAAAATTAATAGCACTAACGAACGATTAATCTAATGATTTTTTTTTAAGATATTGGATATATCAACTATTTATGAATGAAATACCTAATGGACGACTCGCCTACAGTTTATTAATACTGCGCGCTTGTTTTATTTCTAAAGTGGTGGGTAGGTAGTTACTACCTACAGGTAGGTAGTTAGGTAGGTATTACAGAAGAAGACGGACAACGGAGCCCCACTGCGTGGGGCTCCTATTTCTGTCTGCAGGGTTTCCAGGAACCTAACCAAACCGAACCTCGGGGTACCCCTGACGTCGACCGTCTTCTTCTGGTTCAAAGCACAAAAACCAACAGTAGGTGAATCGTCCGTTAGGTCAATCCACCTTAGGTTATCATTGTAGCTGAATTAACCGTAGGTTAATTCTCCTTTATGTATTTCGTTCAGTAGTTATTACAAAAATTTGTGAAACGATCTTTAGGTATTTTAAACAGTAGGTCTTTTGACCATAGTTATCTCAAAAATAGTTAGAGTAACTATAGATATTATAATACGTAAACCTTTGCACATGAGCAGTTTATTGAGCATGAGTTTAATGAGAAGGTACCTACTGATATAAGAAAGATTAAAATAAGGTAATAATGTTCGGATTTTTTTGCGAAAGTCCGGCTTTTTGTCAGGACTTTTTTATGTCTAAGGTGTTATTTATTTATCAAATGTACTTAATAATTAAAACTACGATATACAAAATAAACAGGACTTTTAAAATTTCGAAATAGTAACACCGTTGATTCCTTTATATGTCATAGCTGTTTTTTCAAAAGTAGAGTGAAGTATCGTGTTACCTGTGGAGATCACATAGGTTATCGCTACCTTCTAAATAGATACTGGGGTTCAGCTACTTCCGTTTAGACTGAAAGCCGACCCCTATGGGAAATAGCTAAGCAGATGATGATCATCTCCAATAATACGTTTCACGTTCATTGAACCAACTGGGTCACTTAGTAACGACTTTTGTACTGTTGCCAAATACATTGTGAACTACTTTGATTAAACTCGAGTAGGTACCTATAGGTACAGAGGCTAGCACATCGAGGTACCCCAAGCTGTCAAATTTTCCTAATTGGACATGAACCTTATTCTTATGTAATATAGTTAAAAATCTATCAAAGAAATTTGACAGATTCGGGTAGCTTGATGTGCTGGTGTCTGTAATTTAAATGAATAGATCAATTGATGTTGATGTGTGGCTGAACTGAAATTTAGAGTTGGTTTGAGAGTTGCCAAAACAGCTTTGATAAAAGTACCGGTAGGTACCGTGACAGTTAATAGTTTGCTAATAATTGTTTCTGAGTAACGGGCTGTTAACTAAGACATAATACATAGATATAATGTTATATTCCGTTATAATTTATTTATCTATACTTCCCGCACACAATAAGATACAAAAGCGGATTTAATGCCTTAGGCATTCTAAATAATAAAAAAATTAAAGTCATTTATTCAAATTAGGCTGAGAATCAGCATTTTTAGAATGTCAAAATTACATAAGACAGTCCCCCAAAACGCCCACCCTTCACCACTTCCTAGTGCTTTAGCTGGGAAGAAGAAGTGGCGCAACAATTTTTCTGTCCATGCATAACGTAGCATGTCATAAAAGCAAAACATTCAGATTAAATAGTTAGATTAAGTATGTTAGATTGCATGTTAGAAAACGTTAATTTAAATTTTATTTTATTATTTCTAGTACTTTTGATTCGCTTTGTAATCTTTGTATGCCACTGTAATTAGGGGAAGACACGAGCTCCTGTAATACAGTGTACAATAGCGCCGTGTGGTGCCGGACGTAAAAGAATAGCACCATCCCATTTCTTCCCATGGGTGTCGTAGAAGGCGACAAAGGGACTTACTAGAGAATGGGCAGCAGCCGTCTCTATGCATTTGACCACCATATTGCGATCGCCAACCCGCCTGCCAAGCGTGGCGATTATGGCAAAGCCCCCACTTTTGGGGGGGGGGGGGCAGCAGTGGACGTCTTTCGGCTGATATGATAGCGCAGGAGCTAGGGATTTCATAAAATGTTTGTAAAATTTTGTGTCAATAAAGATTATCATTATCATTCAAAGACATGTGACTATTTTGATATCTACCATACATTCAGCCTATTGGCACGCAGGCCTTCTCTCAATGCAGGGGAGTGGGAAGTAATCCACCACGCGGGCCTAGTGCAAGTTGATCGATGTCACATGTCTTCGGATTTTTGGTTCTAGAACATTTCAGTTTCCTCGCTATGTTTTCATTCACCGTTTTGAGAGCAGTAGTAAAGTGCCTGGCTGGGTTTAAACGTACAACCACTCATAAGTCACGGCTGTTACTACTGGGCCAACCCTGCTCTCTTTTGACATCCACTTAAACTAAATTTAAATTACGCTCACGAAGTTTTGAATGGACCTGGTATTATTATAACTCGTCAGTAAAAATAAGCTGTAAAAGACGTAAACCATGAATAAACAAGAATTTCAGGTTCAACTCATTATCAATTTAGTGGTTGGTTTAACTTGAAGTAGACATGTTTAATTGTGCTATCATGGTTCCAAATATCGTATTGTATTACCTATCCAGTAACTGGGTTGTGGAGTGTCGTTTGAACGGAAACTAAACGGCTAGGCAGACTGCTGATGATGATGAAACTTCCATTGATTTTTTGGGGTCAGCGCAATTTGTCTTTTTCTGCCATACTCGTCATCTCGGTAAGTAGGTCGGCTAGAAAGAGGGTGACACTTTCTATCGGGTTTACTGCTTGATTTCGAATATCATATGCCCGATGGCTAATTCCCCGAAGTCATCAGATCGAACGTCCAAATTGCCGAAATTCCATAGCATTGATGTACGCACAGCTACACTTGTACACATTGTATAGGATTTCCGTACAGTGCGAGATCAGCGTAAACTGGAAATGTATGGCTTGATGTGTAGCCGTGTGTACCACAATTCCGAATAGCCATTGCAACGATAGTCCTATCCGAATGTCTATTGGCTCGACGTGCCAGTAAGTCGAAAGCTATTCTACATAAAACGTTTTACGACTTCGCATGTTAGGTATATTACTTAATCTAGCCAGTATCTAGTAATAATACTCCCATAATAGTAGAAGTCGTAAAACATTTTGAGTTACCTAATTCTCACATTTTTAGTATGTGACCATTTCATCTTTCATACTGTCCATTCATTGTTTCTTACGTCTTCTACTTCTTTAAATAGCCTTCCATATTCAAACTCAAAACTTTCCTTACGATATTTTCCAGAGTGCCAAATAATGTTATTGTTACAATTTGCTGCCACGATATGGTGTTACTATTAAATTGACCGACACATTTTGAACAAGTGATACCTAATATCTTTTTGTGGAAAATCTGAATGAGGTAATTGCGTACCTAAAAGGTATTGTATTATCACTGAAACTTAGAGGAAATTTTTATCTGAAGGATAGAATTTTGTAAAAAACCTACTTTAAATAAAATATCTATGAAAAAATCTTGTATTTCAAATTCTATTTTACCAATTAATTCTCAGGTTACTTTGAACTTTGATCGTATGTAATGTCCGCTCATGAATTAGGTAACAGCGTAATATGAATGTCGCACTTATTCCACGACAACTCCAAGTGTAATTATAAATCAACAGATTCATGAATATTTTAATTAGTAAGATAACCACATATGGCTGGTAAACGTGCAACAAATACAATAATAACATAATGCACGCAAATTATTTTAATCTTATCGAATCGAGTTGACCCTTTCCCAACCCTAACTTTGTGATAAACAAGTTTTCATACGCAACCTTCTTGCAATTTCCTTATTATGGCAACTTTGACCAATTAGAATGCTATCTCTTTCGCACGTGGGTAAATAAAGAAGCGAGAGCGAGTAAGCACAATCGTATGATCCGTCATACGAGTTCGTTGCGAATCCTTTACGTCAAAATAAGAAAACAAAACTGTATCGTTTCTCGATTGAACAAATTTTTAGTTATAATCGTTTTAATGAATTAATTAATACTGTGATCTGTTCTGTTGTGTGAAATAGTGCTTTCAGTGATTTATCATTGATTAAAATGTATCAAGGGATGAATGGATTATACTCAGATGCGCCTTACAGGTTAGAAAAAAAATAGTTCTAAGCTACTTTGGTTTTTTCGTCATTTATAGATAATACGCTGTTTATAAACATTCGGATTGTTTTTTTAATTCGTTTTGAAGCCGATATTGGTGGTGGCGAGTCAAAAGCGTAGGAATTACGTGACGAAATGCGAAAAGTATGCCACGGACCGTGATTTCTCTTTAGTTCTGTAGTTTCTCTACATACCATCAAAAAATGCAGTATTACTTAATTGATGGTAATATAATATATCGTCATTAAACCCGTCATGAGATAATATCTGTAAATTTTTTCTGATAAGACCAGTTCAAGTTCTATTGTCAATAAAATTTAGATTATTTATTTAAGACATTCCTACGTACATATAACGCGGTTCTAAATTCTTGAAGTTACTTTAAAATACTGGAAATCAGCTGTATTCGGTTAGACTGGAAACTGACGCCAAAATATTTGGGAAATGGCTAGGCAGATGACGATGAAAATATTGTCATAATAAAATAAATCACTACCAGTTTTAAAGTAAATCTTAAAATTATTATCTTATAAAGTTATGAGTAAAATGTGGATGACTATAAGAGTAGGGGATGACCTAAGAAACAATGTCATATGTGGCCATATAGTAGATTTGCTCACTTCATGAAATGCTCGAGATTTTTTTCTCGAGAAGACGGTTGACGTCAGGGGCACCCGGAGGTTCGGTTTGGTTAGGTTCCTTTAAACCCTGTAGACAGAAATAAGAGCCCCACGCAGGGGGGCTCTGACGACCTGACATCGACCGTCTTCTTCTGTAAGATAAGAACCAGAAGAAGGCGAAAATTCTTGAGCATTTCAAGAAGTGAGCAAATCTACGATATGGCCTCTCGTATGGACTGTGTAAAGGAGGATATGGCTAGTATGGGACTTATACTAGGATTAAAGTGTGATTGAGATATAAGAAAGAAAGTATTGCTGCATGTACCAGTCATAAATTGAATGTTGTGATATCTGTATTACTAAACGTAACTTTTGTCCACAACTTTGTCTGCGATCCAGGATGAAAAGTAGCCCATACCCAGGTCATGGTCCATCTGTGTGCAAAATCATCGAAATCCATTCAGCCATTTTTGCATGAATGTGTAACAAACAAACTAACTATCGCATTTATAATATTAGTCCGTTAATTGATAATAGGAGTTCGGAGTCCTAACTAATATTATAAATGCGAGAGTAAGATGTTTTGTTTGTTATCCTTTCACAACTATAACGGCTGAATGGATTTGGATGATTTCAGATTTGATTTGGTACATGTTCTACAAACTCATCCGACTTAAGTTGAATGTTCTATAGATCATCATCTGGCACATAGTCTTTTTTCAACTACGTTGGGGTCGGTTTGGCTTCCAGTCTAACTAAATGCAGCTGAATACCACTATTTTACAGCATGCAGTCACCTCCATAACCCAGTAAATGGGTAATGCGATGTTGTTGTTAAGGAATGTTTATGAATGAATAGGTATGTTATTTAAATCTCAAATAATATAAAGCTCTTTGATAATAAACTTAATCAAAATTTACACAATTTGATCAGATTTATTAATAATCAAAAATATTAATATAAATCTTAGTAGATAATTGTTATCAATATCATCATTCTTTTGGAACTTATTCCCAATTTTTATCAGTATTCATTTCTTTATTAATATAGTAAAGCTAAAGATTTTGTTTGTTTTTATTTGAATGCTTTTCTCTGGAACTACCGCATTGCATTTGATAAATTCTTTTTGTATTGGATAGCTCAATTCTGGAGGAAGTTTATATTATAGGCTATTTAACATCACTCTTTGACTCTTAGGAGCCAAGTGAAAAAAAAAAACTCAGAAAGAATGCTGTCATGAAATGTAACTGTTAGTTTAATATATTTTTATTATGTAGTGTCATTTGGCTGGCTAAACATTATTTCCCAATTAAGACTATACTCCATTTGAAATAAGATTAGACATTTAAACAAACCTTTTTTACAGTCAGTTCAACCGATTCCGGCTTCTATACTGTAGGCATAAGGATGGCGTTAAAAGCAAAAAAGTAGTTACAATACCAACTGTTTACTGCAGCTGCCATTTGTTATGCCACTAACGCAATAGAAGTCACAATCGGTTGATCGTACTGCAAAAAAGGTTTAGTTAAATGTCTAATCTTATTTCAAATGGAGTATAGATTACATTGCAAGGTAATATATAATATAAAGCACAAGCATACGTTTCTTATTCTAGTTAGTGGGTTCCGTACTGTTCTCCTATTACAAAGTGACCTGTGTTTAGGAGAAACACTTCTGATCCCTGTCATAAATGGTGGACTTATAGATAGCATGTGTAAGTATGTATATTAATATGTATATAGTATTCATTACAGCAAGCTACAAGATAAGAGACAATTTAGGGCTTTTAAACAACAAACAAAGTAAAAATAAGGAAAATAAAAATTTCGGACAATTTTACGACATTCATGCAAACAAATTCGCGTGCAGAAGCTAGTTACAATTATCGTTGGAGAATATTATCAAATGAAGATTTCAATAGTCTGATAAATGTGATTATTGCTGTTGATCACTTGTTTATTTTATTTACTTTAGTATTGTGTTAAGAATCACACGGTACATAGTGAATTTATATTGAATACTTAAAATTATCTTAGGGTACCCAATAAATATTTAATTGAATTATGTTTGGAAGTTTTTTACTTGGTCTGCTAATTGCTAAGAATATTGCTTAAAAATTGCATTTAATTTTTCTAATTCTGTAACTGTTTTTCCAAATCTACTAAGTGTATTTGTATTTTCTGAGTTTTTATATCGATATTGCTATAATCTATAATGTGGACAAGTTGGTATGTATTATTAAAAAAAAAATACGCTTTATTTTTACTAGCTTTTCCGGCGGCTCCGCCCGCGTGGATCTCGGTTATCGCGTAAAAAAGTAGCCTATATCCTTATCCATATCCCAGGCTATATCTCTGCCGAATTTCATGACGATCAGTTCTGCGGTTTAGCCGTGAAAGCATAACAGTCAGACAGAGTTACTTTCGCATTTGTAATATTAGTAGGAATAGTAGGGAGGTTTTTTTTTTGTTAGTAGGCACTAATTTTCGAAATCACGCGACCGAAGCCGCTGGCAAAAGCTAGTTTGACATATTTTGTCGAAAACCAAATACTTAACTTTGTATGTTACATAACTTACATACAATACGACGCGTCGCGGTCGTGGCGTACTAACTCGAGTTTTGAATCAGTATTTGGTTTTTTGGCTTCACTCGTGGTGTTCCGCGCGGTCTATCTGCCTTTGTTTTATAATCTGAGGGTCTTACATTGAATTTCTATGACACCTCGGT
Source organism: Antitype chi (assembly GCA_947359405.1). Lineage (NCBI taxonomy): Eukaryota > Metazoa > Arthropoda > Insecta > Lepidoptera > Noctuidae > Antitype > Antitype chi. The sequence goes on from OX375836.1 coordinate 8,802,555, forward strand.
TCAGCTTTCAGCGCGCAATTTTTTATATATTTTTGCGACCCACGCGGGCATCAAGAGGCCGCATCATGAAGGTATGATTCCGAACTCCGCTGCACGCAGTAGTTCTGCCACTGTGGTGCTGCGCAGCAGTGTTGCCTGCCGCGCTGATTCCGAGCAAGGCAGCAGTGTTGCCTGCCGCGCTGATTCCGAGCAAGGCAGCAGTGTCGCGCTGTCTGCGCTTCTGAATCAGAGAAATTCGTCTTTTTGTTGCCAATTTACTTGTCAACATTCACGTAGGTACTATCGCTGCGGCGGCAGACGCTTCACTACTGGTCTGTCGCGGCGGTGGGGCGACACTGCCGCGCAGCAGTGCTGCCGCTGCATTGCTGCGTAGCTCGGAATGTAATCTCATATAAACTTATAGAGAATGTATGGGGACCAGTAGTACTGCGGCAGCACTTCTGCGTGCAGCGGAGCTCGGAATCATACCTTAAGGCTGTTCTTAAATTTGGATCGGGCAGCAGCGAAATGCTTGAAGGGCCGCATGATCTTTGACATATCTGTGTTAGAGGGTTTGGTTTCCGCATTAAGTCCTTCAGGTGGACCATTGTGCGTAAGCCATGTCGGCCGTCGGTGGTTATTCCAACCAGCCCACCTCCCTCCAGAAGTTGATTATATCTCCTGCCCGCGAAGCATGACCACCATACAAACTGGATTTTTTGACGGAAGAATAGACAAAATGACAGATTATAGAAAGATTTCTAACGTCTTCAGCATGGGGATCATAAAACTGAAGAGATGAAATTTTTCTATTTTTCACTCGACAAAAGTCTACGATGTCAAGCATGACGACCATTTTTTTTTCTACTTTTGGCACTTGGGAGTAGAAATATTTTAATAGAATTATAATCATTAAAATCATCAATACAACTCTCGCAAGTTCATTTAATCCTATTAAATGATAAAATCGAATACCTTAGCGAATCCACCATAACTACATCAGTAGCCAGCTCCCCGTAGCTATGAAAAGAAACTGTCTTTGTTTTCATAGTAACGCGACTCTACGGGTCGCCCCGTGTTCGGAAGAGAAGAAATGTCAAGTTGGATAGAAAGAACTTTGTCTATTCTTGGTAGAATAGAGATAAAATTGGTCATGCTACGCCTGCTGGTCTGTTGAGAACATTTATGTGTAAGATCTAGGTATTTGGATATACATTGTATTTATTGAATAAACTTATCCATAAATGTTTCTGTTACAGGCCTTCCATGTCCCAGGGTACGGTGATCCACAGTCAGCGCTTCCAAGAGAAAGACTTCACAGTAGCTACTCCTGAGGAGTTTGTCAGGAGGTTCCAGGGTACCAAGCCCATTAATAAGGTTAGTGTTACCATATGCATTAGAACTTTGGTTATTTCTAGTGGATTCAGCATCAGGCTCTGAAACTGATAGGCTGTCACTCCGTATAAAATACTGGTGTCCTGCTGCATCCGGTTAGACTGGGATCCGACACAAATATATTATAATAGTTGGCAAAAGGTAGTTGATGAGTACCCCAGGCTAAAACTCTGCTGTCTCTGTAATTTTTACGTTTGTTTGGGTTTGTAAAAATAAAGTGTATCAATTGTTGCTTTAGAATGCGCTCCCTCTGAATATCAGGATGGCAACCAGTCGGTTATCGTTTAAAGTGAAGGTTTGTGTGAGCATATTCGTAAAAAGTTGGCAGAATCATCCCAGTGCTGATTTGCTGGATTCGTTTTCTTCTGTACCTATCGTTATTTCTGAACAGAAAGTTTATTTTCGTTACATATACACCGAGAGATTGTAATGGTTGTTTTCCCGCAGCAGAACAACTTGTCATATTGTCAACGAGTACTATCGAAGCATAGAGTAAAATTTAAAAAATAAAGATGTTTTTGTTTTATTAAGTAATTAAAAAAATATTCATCAACCGAAAACGTGAGAATCAATTACTATTGATTCTCACGTTTTCGGTTACTACACTAGATGTCACTTCTAGGTACTACTCCAATCGCAGGCGCCGCCGACAAGGGGAACAGCGAAGCATAAATGTTTAAAGCAAAATAAACTCTCGCACGTGGTGTTTTTTCACAATGGTTAATCTGCCATTTTCGTTTCTAATATTTTATTTGTTTATAAAACGATTGTATTACCAAGACAAAACCATATCGCTGCGGGAAAACAGCCATTAAAATTTCTGGGTGTATATGTATCTATGTATTAGTATGTATTATTTTTCGAGTAACCTATCCCTTATGTTGCACCTGCCATGTTTTCTCTCTTCATCACCCCAAGATTGACTGGTAGAAGATACCTCAGGCATTAAGTCCGCCTTTGTACAGTATTTTTAACCGACTTCAAAAAGGAGGAGGTTTTCAATTCGTCGGGACCTTTTTTTATTTTTTTTATGTATGTTCCCCGATTACTCGAAGATGGCTGGACCGATTTGGATTTTGTCTTTTTTGTTTGAAAGGGTATACTTTCCAGATGGTCCCATGATCATCAAGTCAGGATCTGATGATGGGATCCTGGAGAAATAGAGAGAACTCTTCAAATTTTATAGGCACACGAAGCGATTTAGGTATTTTTTGGAAGAGTACTTTCTCGTAGTGGTCTCATTTCAATTTGGTGAAGATCTGATGAAGAACTTTGGAGATAGGCAACGGAACTCCTCAATAAATGATAGCAAATGGACTGGGATTGCTGAAATCTCATGTCTGTCTATTGCTTACACCAGTTCATAACATAACATCACGCCGGTATGCTGTGAAGGGGTAAGCACATGTGAACCACTAAAAAGTGAAAAATAAAAACTTTTTCCAAAAAAAAACAACCGACTTCCAAAAAAACACTACAAAGTGAAAAAATAACTTTAATTTCGGAAGGCGGTGACAAAAAATTCAAATACACCTCCAAAGACACTGACTTCCGAAATTAAAGTTATTTTTCACTTTGTAGTGTTTTTTTGGAAGTCGGTTGTTTTTTTTTGGAAAAAGTTTTTTTTTTACTTGTACTTTAGGTTTTAATAAATAAATAAATTAATATCCGTGGAGTTTCCGGACCGCTTTTCTCTATAGGCAATACGCTATGGAATTGGCAACTACCTTCATCTTTTTGACTGACTCCTTGACATTGTTTTATCCTACCATCCTAATAATCTTTATTAATGTTATAAACGCGAAAGTTTTTACGTATGGATGTTTGTTACTCTTTCACGCAAAAACGTCTGAACGGAATTGGATGAAATTTGGCACACAGATAGATTATAACCTAGATTAAAACATAGGATAGTTTTATCCCGATAGTACGTTTCCGCGGGATGATTTCCGACTTGCACGCCGGCGGAAGCTAGTATTATAAATGTGAAAGTTTGTGAAGATGTTTGGATGTTTTTTACTCAATCACGCAAAAACGGCTGAACGGTTTTGGATGAAATTTGGCACACAGATAGATTATAACCTAGATTAAAACATAGGATACTGTTCCGGCTGTTGCCGCTGTTGTTGTGTTGGGTCTTCGAATAAAATGGACTGTAACGCTGGCTTTAAAATAATGTAATATGTATATAATTAAAATGTAAAGGTAAAAAAAGGTTCTTGAATCTGGTTCCCTCAACGACCCCTGGCGCCCCTGGCGGTGCGAAAAGGAAACGCCGGCGCCGCGGCATGGCTGCACGCAGGCACGGCGATGGTAAGTCCCGCCGTGCGCCCTCTGGCGGCGGCGGGGCCGTAACAGATACTTTTTATCCCGGTAGTACGTTCCCGTGGGATGATTTCCGACTTGCACGCGGACGGAAGCTAGTATTATAAATGTGAGAGTTTGTGAAGATGTTTGGATGTTTTTTACTCAATCACGCAAAAACGGCTGAACGGATTTGGATGAAATTTGGCACACAGATAGATTAAGAGATACCGCGGCCCCTGGCACACAGGGAACTGAGGGAACACGGGTGGGTTTTAGTCAGTAAAAGTCTGACACGCCCTCCCGCTCCACCTAGAGCGGGAGAAGTTATTTGATGATATCCCACCCAAAAAAAAAAAACAAATATTAAAACATAGGATACTTTTTAACCCGGCAGTAGGTACGTTCCTGCCGGATGAATTTCGACTTCCACGCGGGTGAAGCCGCGGGCGGAAGAGCTAGTATTATAAATTTTTAGATATTTGGATGTTTGTTACTGAATCACGCAACAACGGCTGAACGGATTTGGATGAAATTTGGCACACAGATTGTTTGTAACCTATAATAACACACAGGATACTTTTTATCCCGATAGTACGTTCCCTTGGGATACTTTTCGACCTACACGCGAGCGAAGCCACTTGCAAAAGCTAATTTGAAATAAACGCTTTGAGCTTTGAGTTTTTGTACGAAAATTAATTAAATAAATTATGTTTTTTTTCTGCCAACAGGTCCTGATCGCAAATAACGGTATCGGCGCTGTAAAATGTATGCGTTCAGTCAGAAGATGGTCGTACGAGATGTTCAAGAACGAGCGAGCTGTGCGCTTCGTTGTTATGGTGAGTTTACCGCATATAGATAGTAGAAATAATTTACTTTGTATGCAAACGAAAATTCAAAAAAGAAAGACTGAAAATACCTTAATTAATGGCAAGGCAAAGAAAACAAACACAAAAAAGAAGTTGGGGAAAACATGCGTCACATCCACGCAAAACAGTCATCGCTCAGCATAATGCTGTGACCCTATGCGAGACAGGCCCCAGCGCTGGTTTTTAGCGACAGTCGGCGTTGACGTGAAATCTTGCTATTAGCTTCAGGCGCGCCTCTAGATTTTCGCTCAAGAACCCTCTAAAGCGAAAACCTAGATCCGCGCCAAATGTTTCTCTCTATTGGGCTACGGTATCGGCGTAAAAAAAAAACATATGCTTTCGGTGAAGAGATGGTCGTACGACATGTTCAAGAACGAGCGGACTGTTCGCTTCGTTGTTATGGTGAGTTTACTGCATATAGATTATGTAGTTTGATACCAAGGTGTATCGCATAACCCAGTAACTGGGTTATGGATGTCGGATATGCAGTCGCTACTCAGCTGCGTCCGGATGGACTGGAAGCCGAGCCCAAAGGCTAGGCATATGATGATGAGATAACTAAATATATAAATCAATTAAAAATAGAAAGACATAAAATATGTTTATTAGCGGTGGGCATGACGCAAAGAATACACAAAACGGAAAATATGCGTCACATCCACGCAAAACGGTCATCGCTCAGCATAATGCTGTGAACCTATGGTGACGTTATAGTGATTTTATTGTCATAGATATGAGAAAGAATTATTTGTATCGGAAGTAAAAATCCCGTTTAAGGGGAACCTAGCCGCGGGCTTAAACTCACTGGTGGCCCTGGCTAAAAATCACGCTGTCTCACCAGGCTTCGTGTCCGTCAGAGGTAGTATCAGTGATGCGCAGTTAGACGCTAGTCTACACGCACAAAAATCGCGAAAAAATTAAGAAAAAACCTTTGGAAGATCGGGTTTTATGAAAAAGCCAATACATAAATCAATGACCAATAAAGTTTATTGAACTTTTCGATATTTGAACTTTGTCGGTACCGACTTGGTTTTGGAGATTTTACACTTCTTTTATTACTTAAACACGCCCAAAGTTCAGTAAAATTGGCAAGAAAAACGAATCTTTGTTGGCTCCTAACTTTTTAATGGGTTTTTATTTTAGTTTTCTGTTTCCGTACAGACAATATTAATAATGAGACAAAATGATATCATATTTTACTTTGGATGTGCCATGTCAGACAGTGGAGTAAAACACTCCCGAAGTTTGTATGCAAAAAATGTGTACTAGGTTCACCTTAAAATATAATTATTGTGTAGTAACAATGCTCCAAAAGCGTTAAAAAGATTATGTGAATAAAAAAAGGTAAAAAATTGTTATTGGAGCAGTCGTGGCGTAGTGGTAACTGCCGCGAGTTCAGCCGAACTGGGCCCGCTTGGTAGATTATGGCCCACTTCCTCTCACAGAGAGGAGGCCGGTGTCCCAACTGTGGGAACATTATTGGCAAATAAACATGCCGTTTCTGTGTTCTTAGATGCCGCTATATCAGCTGGTAGCGCTATCTCAGTTTAGCTAAAAAACCAGTCAAATACCCTATTGTGTGAGTCGCTCTTGCCTGGTTTTTAAACATAATCTTTCTCTCCAGGTGACGCCAGAAGATCTGAAAGCCAATGCAGAGTACATCAAAATGGCTGACCACTACGTGCCCGTGCCCGGAGGGTCTAACAACAATAATTATGCCAATGTCGAGCTGATTGTGGATATCGCTATTAGGACACAAGTTCAGGTGAGGATATTGTTTTAAACTGTGTTTTTACATTGTTCTCACATATGGAGGCAACGAGAATTATGTACCCAGGATTTTGTAATATAATTATCTTGATTTAAAAGAGTGCCCTTGGAATTTTTTGCCCGTTCTTCTCCATACAGATCTACGTTTTGGAATGGGCAACTAGCTTCAACTTTCCGACTAACTAATCGACTTTTTGACGCTTCAAAAGTTCCTGTGCTGTGCCTTTTTGTTTGAATTTAAAGTCATGGGGTCTGGGTTGATGTGCCTAAATAAGTATGAAATAAAAAATTTCGGATAAGGCACGACGGGCGTAGGGAAATCTGAAAAATCGTGATGTAATTAAAAAAAAAAAAATGTTTATTGCATAACTCAAATAGCTTAATCTAGTTCCAATGGGGAGAATCCTGTTAAGCAAATAGTTTGCTTGTGTTAGGATACTCCGCCCTTCCCCTGGTTATTTATTTTCTATTTAGTTTTTGAGCCAGTACAAAATAAATTATACGTATTACTTAAACTTAAACCAATAACAAAAGAATGAAAAGATAAAAAAAAAAAACATCAAAAAGCGCGCTGGAACGTGTGTGATTATGTGTGGAGATGGTGTGGAGGTAGTGGTGGTGAATGTGTGCATGTGAGTAGTGGGTGTAAGTGTAGGAGTGAGGTTTGGGTCTACTCGTTATACATTGTGAGGATTTAATATAATCTACTAAATTGGAGTTAAGTTGGTTCTAAGTTTTGGGCCCTCCTTTGCATGAAACCTCACTGGTCTCTTTTTTTTTACAGATCTTTTTTATTTCCGTCTCTTGTTTAATTTGAAGGAAAAAGACAGCAATAGCCTACATTAAGTTTAGTTGGTGCACAACAGTAGTGCCATTCTGTAAAAATCTCACCGTGATTACTTGGGTGAAGTGAGGTTATAGTGAGCTGTCATTAGTGTCAATCCCTAGTATCAGATGGAATGACAGCTCACTTGAAGTTCACTTCACCTAAGTTCTCACGGTGAGATTTTAACAGAATAATAGATCGGCAGAACCAATGCCGTTTTGTCACATCATAATCACCTCTAACCACAATTTCTGTCCTCCCAGGCCGTATGGGCAGGTTGGGGTCACGCGTCGGAGAACCCGAAGCTACCCGAACTGCTGCACCGCGCTGGGGTCGTGTTCATAGGGCCCCCAGAGAAGGCAATGTGGGCTCTCGGTGACAAGATCGCTTCGTCAATCGTCGCACAGACCGCCGATATACCTACTTTGCCTTGGAGTGGTAGCGGTAAGTAGATTTTGAAATTTAAGAGGCTCTAGGAAAATCTTGGAGGCTTTAAGAAAATCTTGCGCGGCAATAAAAAATCTTGGAGGCAATAAGAAAATCTTCAAGGGTCTAAGAAATCCTTGGAGGCTCCAAGAAACGCTTGGAGGCTTTAGGAAAATCTTTATGGATCTAGGAAAATCTATGGTGCTCTCTGGAAATCAAGGAGGTTCTTAGAAAATATTGGAGGCTCTAAGAAAATCTTGGAGGCTCTACGAAAATATTGGAGGCTCTATAAAAATCTTGGAGGCTCTACGAAAATATTGGAGGCTCTATAAAAATCTTGGAGGCTCTACGAAAATATTGGAGGCTCTATAAAAATCTTGGAGGCTCTACGAAAATATTGGAGGCTCTATAAAAATCTTGGAGGCTCTACGAAAATATTGGAGGCTCTATAAAAATCTTGGAGGCTCTACGAAAATATTGGAGGCTCTATAAAAATCTTGGAGGCTCTACGAAAATATTGGAGGCTCTATAAAAATCTTGGAGGCTCTACGAAAATATTGGAGGCTCTATAAAAATCTTGGAGGCTCTACGAAAATATTGGAGGCTCTATAAAAATCTTGGAGCCTCTACGAAAATATTGGAGGCTCTATAAAAATCTTGGAGGCTCTACGAAAATCTAGGAGGCTCTTAAGATATTCTAGGAGGCTCTCTGAAAATCTAGGAGGATCTAAAAATATCTTGGAGGCTACAAGAAAATCTAGGAGGATCTAAAAATATCTTGGAGGCTACAAGAAAATCTAGGAGGATCTAAAACTATCTTGGAGGCTACAAGAAAATCTAGGAGGATCTAAAAATATCTTGGAGCCTACAAGAAAATCTAGGAGGATCTAAAAATATCTTGGAGCCTACAAGAAAATCTAGGAGGCTCTCCAGAAATCTAGGAGGCTCTAAGAAAAACTTGGAGGCTCTAGGAAAATCTTTTAAATTTGTTTTACAGGCCTTAAAGCCGAGTACAACAGTAAGAAGATCAAGATATCATCAGAGTTGTTTGCTAAGGGCTGCGTCACCACTCCCGAGCAGGGTCTACAAGCCGCACAGAAAATTGGTGAGATTTCTTCTTAAATAATGCTTCAAGATTGGTGGTCGTGGAGGTCGAAAAGTAGACCGAATGTACTACCGGGATAAAAAGTATCCTTTGAGTTAATCCAGGTTATAAACTATCTGTGTGCCGAATTTTATCCAAACCCGTTCAGCCGTTTTTGCGTGATTGAGTACCTGTATACCTGTAAAGGTTAAGACCTGTAAGGATAGTTTTTAACCGACTTCAAAAAGGAGGAGGTTATCAATTCGTCGGAACCTTTTTTTTTTTTTTATTTTTTTTTATGTATGTTCCCCGATTACTCGAAGATGGCTGGACCGATTTGAATTTTGTTTTTTTTGTTTGAAAGGGTATACTTCCCAGGTGGTCCCATGATCATCAAATCAGGATCTGATGATGGGATCCTGGAGAAATGGAGAGAACTCTTCAAATTTTATAGGCACACAAAGCGATTTAGGTATTTTTTGGAAGAGTACTTTCTCAGAGTGGTTCCATTTCAATTTGGTGAAGATCTGATGAAGAACTTCGGAGATATGCAACGGAACTCCTCAATAAATGATAGCAAATGGACTGGGATTGCTGAAATCTCATCTCTGTCTATTGCTTACACCAGTTCATAACATAACATCACGCCAGTATGCTGTGAAGGTGTAAGCACATGTGAACCACTAAAAAGTGAAAAATAAAAACTTTTTCCAAAAAAAAACAACCGACTTCCAAAAAAACACTACAAAGTGAAAAATAACTTTAATTTCGGAAGGCGGTGACAAAAAATTCAAATACAGCTCCAAAGACACCGACTTCCGAAATTAAAGTTATTTTTCACTTTGTAGTGTTTTTTTGGAAGTCGGTTGTTTTTTTTTTGGAAAAAGTTTTTTAATATTATAAATGCGAAAATAACTCTGGCTGTCTGTTACGCTTTTACTAGTAATGTACCAACTCGTCGGCCATATTTGTAGCCGGCGATTAGTCGGGGACTAGTCGACTAAAACCGCTGACTAGTCGTCCCATTTTTTACTCGTATTAATATGCTTAAAAATTTAAAAGACGGTGATTGAAATGAAATTGAAATCTTTACTGTTATTTACTTTCAGTGCAATCTAGAATACCGATTGGTCGGCCATTTTGCAGCCGACTAGTCGGCTAGTCGGCCCATCTCTAGCTTTCACGCCTAAACCACTGAACCCGATTTTTATGAGATTTGGTACAGAGATAGACTAGATTTTGAGAAAGGACATTAAGCTATCTTTGGATGTAAAAAAGGGCATGCAGGGGATGAAAGTTTGTATGGGAGTTAGTCATTATCGAAGATAAAACCATAAACTATGAACCTAACTTTTATTATAAACGCGAAAGTACTAATTGGAATGAAATTTGGCACACGATAGACCATAACTCCATAACACCTTTAAATGTCGCAGCATCATGCTGAGATAGGGCCTTTTGGCCTCGTACAGATTTTTTTTTAAACTTTTTATATTATTTTAAATTTTATTTTTTTGTTAAGCATATTGTGTTGTTAAGTTTGTGATATTCCTGTGCGAGTCTAATAAATACTTTTTCTTTCTTTCTTTCTAACTTGGGTAAGGACATAGCCTACTTTTCATCCTGGATCACAGACGAAGTCGCGAGCGCCATGATGCTATATTAAAATAAGTGTTTAGTAACCCGGCTTTCTCTATCCAGGCTTCCCAGTGATGATCAAAGCTTCGGAAGGTGGTGGTGGCAAGGGTATCAGAAAAGTGGACAATCCTGATGAGTTTAACAGCTGTTTCAGACAGGTTAGTGAAGCTATTTTGCTAAGACCTCATCATTTGAGTAAGCAGTTAATTAAACCTCGTATAAAAGAATATCTGTAATTGGATCGCTTTGCTTATGATAGATTTTTTTTGCCAGTGAAAAAAAAAATAATTATTTTATTACTTATCGTTGGTTTGCTGTTCCTGAATGCAAATTTAAATAAAAATTACTTTGCTTACGAAAACATTAAAAGTACAAAGTTGCTCAGTTGACATGCCGTATGACGAAATAACATGGCGACTACTATTTCATGGTGTTCAAACACAGATAAAAAAAAACTGAAATCTTTAAATTGTATTTTAAAATTTATTTTGTTGTTTCATGAACTAAAACTAACATTTTCCGACTGCATTTTGCCTAAGCTATCTCAATAATATATTTTTAGATTTTTTCACGTATAGAGTAAAATACCCTATTATCTGCCTGCATCGGAAATCCAATTATAGTTTTATTTCAATCCAGGTACAAGCTGAGGTCCCTGGGTCTCCTATATTCGTGATGAAACTCGCCAAGTCTGCCCGCCATTTGGAAGTGCAACTTTTGGCTGATCAGTACGGTGAGCTTTTTATTTTCTATAAATTTTATTCGAAAACATCCATCGGCTTCTTAGTAAACTTCAAATATATCTGATCTTCCTGATTACTTATCTCTTTGTTAATAGTACATATTAATTGGTAAAAATGCAGCAGTGGCGAAAGCACCATATAACACGATTCCTACCGGTTTCCCTTCCGGGATTCGAATCGGCAACTCTATTGCTATGATAAACATGGCACGTCGATAGTAGCTAATATTGTGAACAAAAATTGTTACACTATGGGTATTTAATTAACCATAACATTCAAACAACAAAAACGGTTATTTTTTGTTTTGTAATACACAAAAAAATGTTCTAAACTAACCCGGCGCCAAAACGTCATAATCGGGAACTATAAATTCATACAACAGCGATCCCGGAATGATGTTACTTTAGGTCACGTGGCACCGCTTGATATGGACGAGAGCAAGCCGCTGTACAACGGGTTGCGTCAGAGACATATAGAAAAATGCGTCAGCGAAAACGAAACCGAGGAATATTGCACATTTTATTTGGTTTACCGCTGTACAATTTTATTGTATTTAATTATTTAGATTCCTAGATTAATTTTAGAATGATAGTAAATATTCTTTATTGATAAGTCAGTTAGTTAAAGCCGACTTCGCTTCGGCTTCTTTTTTAGAAAAATGTACACCTCGCCGCTGAAATGCAGACTAAAAGCTATCCTTGAGCCTACATTTTGACACTGATACTATAGAGGTAAGAGGAACACGGTCTAAAGTTCACACATCCTCTATAGAAAAGGGAGGGTCCTCCGACCAGACGAGTGTTGTGTCTGGTGGGCTGCCATATACCAGTCGTGCCGTAAACTCTAATTGCGCGATGCAGGATTTGTCTGACGTCAGGTCTTCGATGCGTAGTTCACATGTGGCGTTGTAGATGCCGCCACAATACTATCCAAGTATATATGTTACCGGCCAAACCCGATTTCAGGCCAAACTAGTTTGTCCTTTTTTTTTTTTGATGACGGGGGGAAATCCTCATGGATGTCCTCCACCCTGGGGAGGGCGGAGGGGTCTGTCAGACTCTTACTGACTAAAACCACCCCGGTGTTCCGCCTCACACTTGCACCGGAGATCACGGGAACAAAAGTGACTTCCGCGATCCCCGGCTAGTGCCGGCCCGCCTGTGCAGGCCACCTCGCGTTAGGGGGGGAGTGAGGTGTTAAACTCCCCCCTTACATCACATAGAGGCGCGCGTGGAACACTACGCGCCGCCATCTCGGGTCCTAAGAAGTAGGGGGCGACGGATTTCCCCAGATCCGTCGCCCCTGGACCCATTTAGGGGGGCCGGAAGAGGGCGTTATCCGCCCTCCGCCGACGCCCGGTGCGTCTGCTGCGAATTGGGTTAGCGGAAGCAATATCCCGCTCCCTCTCCGCAGCCTCCTTCTGCGAGATGACTGATTCGCAGAAGGATACCACCGCGTCCCAGGACTCCTCGCTGCCGACCATCGAGTCGACAACGGCCGGCAGCGACAGGTCACTGCCGACTCCTGAGATGAGGGCACGGCGCGGCTCCTCCCAAGCAGCACACTCTGCAAGCGTGTGCCACGCCGTGTCCTCCCGACAGTCGACGCAGTGGTGACACCGAGCGTCCGGCTCCCTGTTTATGCGACACAGGTACTTCCCGAAGCAACCATGCCCCGAGAGCACCTGTGTCACCCGAAACGTTAGGGAGCCGTGCCTCCTCCCGAGCCAGCGCTCGAGTACCGGCCGGACCGCCCCGATGGTGGCGGGGCCGGCGGTAGGGCGTGAAAGCCTGTCCCGCCATTCCGCCACCAGGGCTGCGCGAAGCTGTGACAAACTAGTTTGTCCTAGGCCAAACTGGTTTATTAAGCCGGGGCACGCCGATTAAATGGGTTAGATTAGGTTAGTGGCTAATTAAGCTAGTTGGCTGCGACATATCACGCGTAGGATAAGTCTGTTTGGCCTAGGACAAACTAGTTTGGCCTGAAATTGGGTTTGGCCGGTAACATATTATACTCTCCTCTTTATTTTCACTCCAAATGTCACAACTATTTATAAACCTTAACAATAACTTTCCAGGTAACGCGATCTCTCTGTTCGGTCGTGATTGTTCCATTCAGCGTCGTCATCAGAAGATCATTGAAGAGGCTCCCGCGGCAATTTCCAAGCCAGAAGTGTTCATTGAAATGGAGAAGGTATGTCGTCATCATGTGTCCAGCCTCTTCCTAATTATATTGGGGTCGGCTTCTAGTCTAACCTAACCGGATTCAGCTGAAAACCAGTAGTTTACATGGAGCGGCTGGCTATCTGACTTCCCCCACCCAAGTATTGCGTAATACGATAAAAACTGGTTGTCAGACTTTCGGGTTTCTGACGACCCTTAACAACTCGAAGATGTACAAATAACAGCCGGGATCAACGGCGTACTTTCTGAGGCACGGAGGCATCTCGATATCTAATCGAGGGTCATCCGTCCACGAACCGACTGCGGCAAGCTTAGCTTAACCTTCGATCAACCCGTGAGGTTGCTATAATTTAGCCACGAGCTCCCAAGAGCTAATTATGTTATAATAAAATATATTTTTTATATTTCAGGCCGCAGTACGTCTAGCAAAAATGGTGGGCTACGTAAGCGCCGGTACAGTAGAGTACCTATACGAGCCGGCGACGGGCGCTTATTACTTCCTGGAGCTGAACCCTCGTCTGCAAGTGGAGCATCCTTGTACTGAGATGGTCGCCGATGTCAATCTACCCGCCGCACAGCTACAGGTTTGTAAACCAAAAGATTTAGTAAATTAGTTGACTATAAAAACTAATTAGACCAATAGACTAAGTAGACTAAGTAGACCAAGTAGACCAAGTAGACCAAGTAGACTAAGTAGACCAAGTAGACTAAGTAGACTAAGTAGACCAAGTAGACTAATAGTCTTTCAGGCCATAGCAGTCAATCTCAACGGAGACTAGCCAATAGCCATCTACGTGGGAGATATTATAGTGCAGGCCTGCGTGCGCAGACACAGTGCACTCTCGTCCCTCACTCTCACAGTCCTCAGGGATGGCCAGCCGACACCCACGGAGAGAGGTGTAGGACCAACAGCTTCACGTCCGCACCAAGGCACAGGAGTATCACACCGCCAATTTCCAAGCCAAGACAATGAGACCAGGACTAAGAAAAGACCAAGTAGACTAATAGACCAAGTAGACCAAATGGTCATAAAAGTATTGTTAAATAAATGGTGGCTGCTATCTAGCCGCCGCCAAGCTGCAGGTTTGTAGAACAAAATATCTAGTAAGTACACTAGGAGACCAAAAATACTGAATAGACCAATACCAAGTAGACTAACGTAAGAAAATTTTAATTTCACGAACTTCCTTAGCACATCCTCCTTAACAATACTTTCATAACCATTTGGTCTGCTTGGTCTATTAATCTAATTGGTCTATTAGTCTACTTGGTATTTTGGTCTACTCAGTCTTTTTGGTCTACTAGTACACTTACTCAATGACTGAGCTTATTGACATTATTAATCTTCCTTTACAGATCGCCATGGGTCTGCCCCTCTACCACGTAAAAGACATCCGTTTGCTGTACGGCGAGTCGCCGTGGGGTCTCTCTCAGATAGAGTTCGACGAGCCGAAGCAACGTCCGTCTCCCTGGGGTCACGTCATCGCTGCTAGGATCACTTCCGAGAACCCTGATGAAGGTGAAGTCATAGAAAAAGTCATGGATATATGAATGGAGCATGGGTTTCATCAGATAGCGTTGCTGTTATACAACACCGCTTAAAGACGGCTATCGATAAAAAAAATGGTTTTTACTACTGTAATGTCAAATACCGACCGTCATTTTCTTGAAAGCTGTCTTTTATCGGCAGCTTGACAGTCTTAAGTTTATGAAAGTAGACTTAAGTAGACGAGGTTCTAGTGACGTTCATTCTGATTGGTCTTCTGTTATGAAAACTTTTGGTAGTTTCGTAGTGTGGTTGAGTTGATTTTTTTTTGGAGATAAACTTTTTGGTCGCCATACCTCTGTACCGTATATAACCCTAAATTATATTTAATTTTTATTGACTTGCACATGCCCCAAACTATGATTTTGAGTATTGTCTTTGATGTTTTAATTAAATAAGAAGTACGAAAGCACGACCGAAAGATATATAATAAACAAAAATACGTGTGGGGTTGGTGGGATCCCCATCAGGAACGAAGTTCCTTATGGGTTATGTTCAACTCGGAATGTAAGGCTGTTTACTCGTTTGTTTAAAATACTGTAACTTTAATTTGCCCTCACTATCGGCTTTAGCACCCTCGAAAACCACGAAAACGACAACCTTGCGAAAAAAATTAAACATTTCTTAGCCGCCATCTTCGCTTTTCCTTTACGGTTTAAGACATCTTAATACTTATTACACGAACTTATGAAGAACGGGATATGTACTCGTAAATAAACTAGTGAATATTACATATACATTCACATCAGCAAAACAATTATGTTTAACGTTTTTGCTGTTTTTGTGTAATCTTAAGTTTAGACCAAGAGGAACATCAAAAGACCAAGCAAATGTAAATTATCTTAATTTTTCCACTCTCCAGGTTTCAAGCCATCCTCGGGTACAGTCCAGGAGCTGAACTTCCGCTCGTCCAAGAACGTGTGGGGCTACTTCAGCGTGGCCGCGTCTGGGGGCCTGCACGAGTTCGCGGACTCGCAGTTCGGGCATTGCTTCTCTTGGGGAGAGACTAGGGAGCAGGCTAGAGAGTGAGCAGGCGTTTTTGTTTTAGGAAGACTAGGGTCTGACTAGAATCGTTGGTTTTATCTGAGAGGCAACTCTCGTAATTTATAAGAAAGTTCACAGTCTGATCTCAGTCTCAATCTGTCAAAAATATCTCAAATTACCATTAATTTACAGTTATTAGGTATTTCCAGTATTTTTATTTTTGGTAGCCCCTTGGTGTTTCAATTAGTCTCTGGTTAATAGCAATATGTTCGCCCTCTAAAACATGGATATTACCTATTCTTCCGGAGAGTTGAGACGTGATAATTATAATGTTTGCATTCTAATACTTACACCGTTATTTTTCTTCAACAGAAACCTGGTCATAGCACTCAAAGAGCTGAGCATCCGTGGTGACTTCCGAACTACAGTGGAATACCTGATCACGTTGTTAGAGACAGGCGCCTTCCAGAACAACGATATCGATACCGCCTGGCTGGACGCGCTTATTGCAGAGAGGGTGAGTAAACAAGTAGACCAAGTAGACCTAACTACTGTGAAGGCCGATAGACAAAATAGGCCTATAGAACAAAAATACTGATTAGACCAATAGTCTAGTAATGCTATGTAAAACACTGAGTAGACCAAGTAGAGAGAGATTCCTAAAGCACTAGATATCGATACCTCCTGGCTGGACGGGGTTATTGCTGAGAGGGTAAGTAGACCGAGTAGACCAAGTAGACCAATAATACTAGTAAACCAATAGACTGAGTAGACCAAGTAGACAGATTTCTAAGACCTAGTCCCTAGTCTACTCACCCTCTGGTGAGTAGACCAAGTAGACCAAACTCGAAACCCTCTTTAAATAAATATTTTCTTACAGATGCAATCAGAGAAACCGGATATAATGTTGGGTGTGATCTGCGGGTCAATTCTCATAGCAGACGCTCACATCACTGCCAACTTCCAGGAGTTCAAGAGTGCGCTTGAGAAGTAAGTGTTCATCATCATCAATATACTTACACAAATAATCAGCCTATAATATTCTCACTGCTAAAAAACAGGCCTCTACTAGGTGAGAGGGAGTGGGCCGTAATCCACCACGCGGGCCCAGTGCGGGTTGTTAGATGTCAATGTGAAATAATTTACAAAAAGTTAAGCGCCTGTCCTGGGTCCGTCGCGTCTTCCAGTCCTTGGACGCCACTCCGTCAAAACCTTACTTCACAGGCGGTTTACTTTGTGTAACCTATTTCATCACCACTGCTCTCAAAACGGTGAAGGAAAACACGTGAGGAAACTGGCAAGTTCTAGAACCAAAAATTCGAAGACATGTGACAACCCGATTTTATTACGTCGACCACGGACGGACCCAAACGGACGTAATAAAATCCTGGCGGTAATTTTTCGCGTATTGGATCAACGCACTGCTTTTCGCCCAGGGTTCAAAATCGATTTTTAGATTACTTTCTGTTTTAATCTAATTTTAATTTTATTAAGTAGTTTTTTTTGTGTGTTTAATAATTGCAATGTGTTTAGTTAAGTTTGTGATATTCCTGTGCGAGTCCAGTAAATACTTTTTCGTTTCTTTCTTTCTTTCTAAAAGCGACTTTGTTTTATACTATGTAAAGATATACTCAACTCACTATTAAAAATTGTCACCAGGGGTCAAATCCAGGGATCCAGCGCCCTCTCAAACTGGGTAGAAGTGGAATTAATCCACACCGGGTCCAAATATAAGGTTTCAGCGACCAAGTCGGGCCCTACGTCTTACTTCCTCGCGATGAACGGTAGCTTCAAGGAGATGGAGGTGCACAAGCTTACTGATGGTGGTAAGTTTATTTGTTTATTAGTTCTTACCTGCGGCTTCGCCCGCGTTTAAGTCAAAAATTATCCTACAGGGAACGTACTAACGAGATGAAAAGTATCCTATGTGTTATTTTAGGTTATAAACTATATGTGTGCGAAATTTTATCCAAATCCATTCAGCCGTTTTCGCGTGATAGAGTAACAAACATCGAAATATCCGAACATCTAAACATACAAACTTTCATATTTATAATATGTAATTAATTAATAATAGTAGGAGTAGAATTACAACTATCTTTTACAGTAATATTTTTTTAAATAATAAATACGTTATCCTGTAATACACACTCAATTACAGGTAACCAACAGCATACACCATGAAGTTAATAAACAATTGTGCCACCATGTCCAATCATGGACTATCATGGCCCACCGTGGACTGCCATGGTCTACCATGATGGCCCAATGTGTGAAATGATAATGGGCTATCATGGACCACTATAGCACAATTCTTTTTTATGACGAAAGACTAACTCGAAAAAACAAAATAAAAGATATATTTACTAGAGGTCAATCATGTGCTGAATCCGTGGTAGAGATCAACTGATTTAAAACTGCACGCCCCTCCACTAAAATTTCTACACAAGCATTAGAAATGTGTATGCAAAAAGCAGTAGCGGGGTGTGCAGTCTTAAATTAAATGATCTCTAACAGAATGTGCGTTCCTTTGGGTTCCTCTTCGCTTCACCGTGGGAGCGGACCACGGCTACTGAGCCCTCCCGCAACGACAATGCGGGAACCCACTGGGGGAGAGGGCGTCCTACCTTACGTTTCCTTAATATTTATAAAACGTTACCCTCTTTTCCTTATACCAGGTATGCTACTCTCAATCGACGGAGCTTCCTTCACTACCTACCTCCGAGATGAAGTCGACAAATACAGGATAGTGATAGGAAATCAGACAGTCGTGTTTGAGAAGGAGAAGGACCCGTCCAAATTGCGCGCGCCCTCTGCCGGCAAACTGATCAACACTCTCGTGGAAGATGGCGGCCATGTGGACAAGGGGCAGCCCTATGCTGAGATTGAGGTTTGTAATTTTACATACATACATTTATTTATTAATTTATTTGCTCTCATGCACATCACACATTTTACAATTCTGTCGGTTTTTGTACATGAACCCTGTCAGGGCACTGCAACGCACAATGTCGGTTTGCTGTTGAGTTTGAATTGAATTAACATAAATAACACATAATTAACTAAACTAATATTAATACGAATTATTAACTAACACAATACAATACATTTCGCTAGTCAAAATAAAATAAAAAGTCATTAGGATGTCCAATTAACAGTAATAAATAACATACAATAACACACATAAAGTCACATATAGTCATAGTAAGTCACATAGTATAGTATAGTTCCGTGTGGTGCCGGACTTAAAGAATAGCACCATCCCATTTCTTCCCGTGGGTGTCGTAGAAGGCGACTAAGGGACTTACTAGAGAATGGGCAGCAGCGTTCTCTATGCATTTTACCACCATACTGCGATCGCCAACCCGCCTGCCAAGCGTGGCGATTATGGCAAGACCCCCCAAATTAGGGGAGGCCTATGTCTAGGAGTGGACGTCTTCCGGCTGAAATGATGATACATACATAAACTCACGGCTTTTGCCCATGCCCCCATGGCATAAACTACAGAACGTCACCTGTTCCGATCTTGACATACTCATTTTGCCTCGTATACGTTCATATATCTGGTCATACACGCATGCTAGTTGCGATAACTACATACCTGTCCTGTCTGAAGAACATCTGTACTTAAATATTATAAAGAGGTAAAGTTTGTGAGGTTGTAGAGGGTAATCTCTGGATCTACTGTACGGATTTTTTTAAATTCTTTTACCAATAGAAAGCCACGTTATTTGTGAGTGTCATAGGTTTTTATTATTTCTACTACCCGAAAAATGTAAAGACTTTTTCGTGGTAGTAGAAAAAGCGTAGAACGAAAAATGCTTACAAAAAAGTCAGTGACAGCGTATGTCTAAGTTTTTTATTTAAGTCACAAAAAATAGGTTTATATATAAAAAAAAAAAAAAAAATATAAATAAATAAATCATAGACCTCATCAATCGCTTTCCATCAGGCGTGATCGAGGTCAAGAGCGGGCCCATTCAGTAATATAAAAAAAAACAATAAAACCACTTAAATAATGCATGTAAGGTTGAATTTGCAAAGAAATGAGTTTTATTCATAGCTATAACCATTGACGTATAATTGGGGACAGTTGTCAGTGTTTCTTTTGTTCGAAATTGTACATCTTGGGTTTTTTGTATAGCAATGCTCCAATATCATAAATGTGAGGACCGTCTAAACTGAGTCAATTGAATTTTTAGCTGCATTTCAAGCAAATTGTACTCATAGTTCCTTCAAGATAAACTTGACCAAACTTGATTCATGTTTTTATAAATAACTGAATTCATATTTCTCTTTATTTTATGACCAGGTAATGAAGATGGTGATGACGCTAGCGGCTCCCGAATCAGGCAAGGTGACGTGGATATTACGCTCCGGTGCCGTGTTAGACTGCGGCGCTATGATTGGCACGCTCGGTAAGTTTACACACTTGTCTTGTTTAAGTTTGTTTTGATGTGAAACGTCTATTGGCGCGCCTTAGGGGGGGGGGGGGGAAGACGGACTCATATGCCGTGACGGCAAACGCTATGACGGTCTCTTATACCGTAATGCCCCCTTTCCCCCGCTACTATGTGTATTATTATAAGCTAATAAGTAAGTGTAAGCCTGCACGCCCTTTATGCCTGGAGGCTTTTATTTAGGTTTTAAGTTCTGTTTACGGCAAAATCAAAGTCATAGCATTTATTTCAAATAGGCACTTAAAAGGCACTTTTGAACGTCAACATTTACATTAAAACAGAATTGATTCTAGTCGCCCCTTGCAAAATGTAGTTTCGTATAAAGAAGAATGGGCAAGAAACTCCACCGTTACTCTTTTGAAATGTTTTCAATACAATGTTTAATATAGTAAATTCATTACAATTATGTGTGAAAACGATGCGCAGAATAAAATTACTATATCAAATTAGGTAAAAGGAATGAAAAGCAATACTTACAGATAAATTAATTTTATGATAGATACATGGTGCTCACATATTTACAAACATTGTAAAAGTAAGTATACGATTTTCCTAGAATATTAACAAGTAATAAGTCAGTGTGTGAGTTAAAGTAGTCACTGAGTGTAAATCAATGTCATAAATATAATTAATTATACAATTCAATTAGCAACCAGTTTGATTTTGTCTGGACTCTAGATTGTCCTATGGAGCAGGACCAGCATGTTTCCAAGCATTCTTATCTCGGATATAATCCTCTAATTTTTATACGCTTGTTTACAAAGTTTACTTTTAATATGAGTTTTAAATTTCCTTCTATTTAATTGCAATATAATTTAATTAATATAAATAATTTTAAAATAATAATTTAATTTAATGTTTTGTGTTTCGTAATGTTAATTATACTTACCTACCATTGTATAGAATCAAGTTCTTCTAACTATACAGTCAGCTGTGCTGCTGGGAGTTTCTTCCGCCACTTCTTCTTCCCAGCTAAAGCACTGGGAAGTGGTGAAGGGATGGCGTGCCGGGGGACTGTCTTATGTCGTTTTGACGTTCAAAAAGTGCTACTCTCAGCCTAGTTTCAATAAATGACTGTTGCTGCACCCTAACAGAGTCCAATTTGTACCTATCTTTAAACCTTTTTGTATCAGATTTATACATTATGGTTCGCAATAAATGAATAGGAATATTAGATTACAGACTTAATCCGTCACATTAGAAAACGAGCACGAACTTTGGTCCAACCTTCGTGCCAGTTTTTGTATTTTTCGAACCTTATTCCGACTGAGGAAATGTTCCGAAAGCAAAATTGACAATTTCGACTCTGATTTAAAATATTTTCATGAATTTAGAGCTTTATCCTTGTCGGATTGAAGTGCGAAATTGAAAAATGTCTCGATGGTTCTAAAGATACCTAGTTTTAGTAACTATGGCCGCTTGAACGGCGATTTTTTAAGTCGACTCGCCATGTTGGTGCCTTACCAACATGCGTACACGCAAGGAGACAGTCAGTGCCGGCCTCGCACTGCGAAACCAGTTTATACTGGAAATGCATAGCTTGATATCTGTACGTTTTTAAGATTAAACAGCGAAAATTGTCGCCGCCATCGTTCACAATTTCGAAAAAATCTGTTAACACAGTCTTCTTTTTTAGAACTCGACGACCCATCTTTAGTAACAACGGCAGTACCGTACAAGGGACAATTCCCCATAGAAGACAACCCTAACCTCTCGGAGAAACTTAACCATTCCCACTTGAAGCTGAGAGACGTGCTCGAGAATACGTTGCAAGGTAAGACAACCGTTTTAATCTTAGTCATGGCCCATTGTTTGAATAGACGTTGGGCCATCATGGACCGACATGGCTCAAATTGGGCTGTGATGGTCCATTGTGTGAAGAGGCTATGGTCCATTGTGTGAACAGGCAATGGGCCATCTTGGACCATCGTGGCTCATTGATTACAATGGACCATCACAGACCACTGCCGTGACCTATTATGTGAAGAGACGTTGGGCCATCATGGACCAACATGGGTCATATTGGACTGTTGTCGTCCATTGTGTGAAGAGTCAATGGGCCATCTTGGACCATCGTGGCTCATTGATTGGAGAGACAATGTGCTATCACATACTACCGTGACCTATTGTGTGAAGAGACATTGGGCCATCATGGATCGACATGGGTCATATTGGGCTGTTATGGTCCATTGTGTGAAGAGTCAATGGACCATCTTGGACCATCGTGACTCATTGATTGGAGAGACAATGTGCTATCACATACTACCGTGACCTATTGTGTGAAGAGACATTGGGCCATCATGGATCGACATGGGTCATATTGGGCTGTTATGGTCCATTGTGTGAAGAGGCAATGGGCCATCTCGGGCCATCGTGGCACATTGATTGAAGAGACAATGGACCATCAAAGACCACTATTACCCATTATGGGAAGAGACGTTGGGCCATCAAAGACCACTATTACCCATTATGTGAAGCCATGACGTTGGGCCATCATAAACAGCCATGGATTATGGAACGATGAGATTTATGTCCTTTTCTAAAGCTTCTTTTATAGTTATCTGAGTACATAACATAACCTCTCTTTTGCCCAGGTTACTGCCTCCCGGAGCCTTATAACACGCCTCGTCTCCGCGAGGTTGTTGAGAAGTTCATGCAGAGTCTCCGAGACCCTTCGTTACCACTGTTGGAGTTGCAGGAGGTAAGGAATTAATACCCTAATTGCCTGAGATGTCGTGATGCTTGCGGTGTTTGAGAAAACGTTTCTTTTTATTATTAATTTTCTTTGCCTTTCAAATTCGGTTGTTTTTTTTTATATTTGTTAGGTCAAGACTCCGTCATCTAAAAATCTTGTTACCCATTGTGCAAATATGTGATCCCATATTTGCACAATTTCTGATGCGTGGTTTTTGAGGTAGCTTCAATAAATAATACGTGTTTTTTCACTTAGTTTACGTCAATGATGTTATAATAACACCCTGTCCCTGTTATTTACTTAGCAATTGAAGGTAATTTAACGGACGGCACGGTTGGCGCAGTGGTTACGCGATTGACTGCTGCGCTGCGTGTCGCGGGTTCGATTCCCGTACGGAACAAATAATTGTATGACCTACAAGTAGTTGTTCCGGGTCTGGCTGTTTGCGTATGAAAGTTTAAATGTTTGTAAATACACCCACAATACAGGAGAAATTCCTAGGGTGGGGCAATGTTTTATACAGCATTAGTTTTTGTTTACCCTAAACCCGAAAAGGGGTCATTGTACTCATCATTTTGAACAACTTTTTCTATGGGATCAAACTTGAAATCGCGAAAAAAAAATCAGCTTTTCCATACATTTGTGTTCACTTAAATCTACAAAATATATATGGAACAGCTGATTTTTTTTTCGCGATTTCAAGTTTGTTCCCATAGAAAAAGTTGTTCAAAATGATGAGTACAATGACCCCTTTTCAAAGTCAAAGTCAAAGCATTTATTTCAAATAGGCACTTAAAAGGCACTTTTGAACGTCAACATTTACATTAAAATAGAATTGATTCTAGTCGCCCCTTCCAAAATGTAGTTTCGTATGGAGAAGAATGGGCAAGAAACTCCAAGAAACTGCGGATTTAGGGTAAACAAAAACTAATGTTGTATAAAAAAAAAGTTATACGAATTTATGTGGGGTAGATACCACAGCTAATTATTGCCTCCCGACTGCATGAGATTGCTTATAGTAATCAGTCTAATAGTCATCCTTTTAAAACAAGTTTCTTGTTTCCATCTTTTTTAGTTAAAATTCACTTTTTAGGCAGTCGGGTTTTTTGATTTTGTAATTATTTTTTTATTTCACAGTTTTTAGTTAATATAATTATTTTTGACATTAATGAGGCCTATTTATGAAACCCTTTACTTTGATAACCCCCTTTGATACTCAATAGGTATTGAAAAAAATATATTTTTTTTGAAGACAAGGCGCCAAAAATCGGCCATTTTTTTTTCAATTTTGGTATACGCAGTGTCACGCTCACAATTGAGACGAATCTAACAGCGCCTCTCAAGCTAAAATCGGGCAAGCCGTTTAGGCTCCAGAGCGGGCCAAAGAAATCCACATACATACATACATACACTCGAAAAACATAACCCTCCTTCTGGCGCAGTCGGGTAAAAAGTGAAAAATTACTTTTATTTCGACAATGGCCTAAACAACGACACCGACTTCCGAAAATCTTCGGGAGAGTTAACCCCCCATTAAATATCTTCAATACAAAAATACTTCTTTTCTCCAGGTCCTATCGTCGACATCAGGCCGTATTCCAATCGCCGTAGAGAAGAAGGTTCGCAAGCTAATGGCTTTATACGAGAGGAATATCACCAGTGTGCTCGCACAGTTCCCTAGTCAACAGATCGCCAGCGTTATTGACCAGTAAGTAAATTTAAATACCATCAACTGTGGCATCTTTAGTTTCCATGAGCAACTTTACAAATGAGAACTAAAAAAAAAAATCTCGATTACTAAAAATTTGTTACAAATAGTAGATAATACTACTAATAAAACAACTAATAATGCTTAATTTTTTTTTCTTAATGTAAGTAAAGTACGTTTGTACTGTTATGTAAGTAATTATGTTATATGTACTATTTTTTGTGTTTTCATTGTGTAATAATTTAATACTGTTGTTAGAGTATTTTTTTTCTAATTTAGTTATTGTAAAGTTCTTAACTGTCGCATTAGGGTAAACCTTGTAATGATAGTTTAAGCTGTTATAAAATAAATAAATAAATTATTCTTCTTCTGTATCGGTTGGATATTAAATGGCGGCAACAGATTTTTAGTTATCGAGAGAAATTTAAGTACAGTTCTCATTGGTAAAGTTGCTAATGGAAAGTAAAGATGCCACAGTTGACTGTACTACAGTCCTTTTCAGTTATTTTAGGTCTGATTTTGCATCACTGTCAAAAGCACAGTCATCTTTATTCTCGTAACAATAAGGTTGCTGTTGGGTTGCTCCCACTAACAAGTCTTTGGGTCAGCCATGGTACATGAGACTTAAACGTAGCTGGCGAAATGTGAATGTACTAATAGTATACCTCTGCGCGTCCCTTCGGGAATCAAGGCGTGATGTTATGTTATATTTTAAGTTATGCATTAAAATACAGATATATACAACGTGTAACAGAAAGGGTATATATGTTACCGGCCAAACCCGATTTTAGGCCAAACTAGTTTGTCCTAGGCCAAACTGGTTTATTAAGCCGGGGCACGCCGATTAAATGGGTTAGGTTAGAACTGTGACCAAAAGCGCGCGAGCCGAGCGAGCGAAGCGAGCGGCGCCGCGGCAGCGGCCGGCGAGCGTTACTTCCAAAGGCTGTTAACGAAATGGCTAATTAAGCTAGAACCAGTTTGGCCTAGGACAAACTAGTTTGGCCTGAAATCGGGTTTGGCCGGTAACATATACAATGTGTAACAGAAAGGGTATATACATACCAAGAGCACGGCTTCTTTGGATGATATCAAACGATATTGGAAGGGTTTTTTTATTCCTATCTCTACATCTTCGGAAGTTATGAGAATTTTTTATACATTGATACCAGAAACCGAACTGTTCAAATTGAAATAAACACATCACTCGGAAGAGATTTATCGTGATATTGGCGAGTAACGTGGAAAGTTATTGACCTACGTAGTGCGGTGACACGCTTGTTATGATTTGAATTTAAGAAACATATGAAACCGAAAATTTGGTATCAATTCTTGAGTATTTTATTTTGAGCAGAAACATTGTATGGTGATTCTATACCAGCTGTTATCTGTGCTTAAGGATAGCAATAGGGTTTCTGTTACACCCTGTATAATGTGACTTATATGTTATGTTTTTGTTACAGCCATGCAGCTTCCCTAGCAAAGAGGGCCGACAGAGATGTCTTCTTCATGAGCACTCAAGCTCTTGTTGTGCTAGTGCAAAGATATAGGTAAGTAACTTCTCCTCTCGTATCGATATGAACTAATATGATTAAGGTCACAGCTTGGCTCATCGGCGTAATGTTGCTTGCCTGTCGGTATTCTATAGACTACTTCGGAGAGTGTGCGCAGGAGCTCCACGACCTGATCCCACCATCGCCCTTTTACTACGGGTCTACCATCCGCACTTGGTTGATATCCCGACCAGTCGTACTCAGCGCTACTCCTCCACATTAATTATGCGCACAGCCAAAGTGTGGAACTCTCTGCCTGCGTCTGTGTTCCCTCCCACATTTAACCCGTCTACCTTCAAACCAAGAGTGAACAGGCATTTTCTGGGCATGCTCGATCCATCATAGACCTCATCAATTGCTTTCCATCAGGCGTGATCGAGGTCAAGAGCTGGCCCATTTAGTAATAAAATAATAGTTTAAAAAACTAAAAAACACGCTTTAAAAACCAAACTAAAAAGGAGAAAATAATTTAATTCAATTAAAAAACGTGGGGTGCTTTTTGAGGTATTTTTATAATCAATTAATGTCAAGCACCCCACGCTTTTTAATTGAATTAAATTATTTTCTCCTTTTTAGTTTGGTTTTTAAAGCGTGTTTTTTAGTTTTTTAAACTATTATTTATTTTCTATTTTTTAGTTCTGCTAACTACAAAACGTGTTTTTTTCCCATTTTTTTTTTTAATTAGTAAATTGTCATCGGTCCTCGACAAGTTTACAAAGTTTCAATGAAATCTGACCGTTTAAAGTGGGTCAAAATCGCGCTCAAAGATTCCGTTACATACATACATACATACAACCCGAGCTAATATAAAGCGTGTAAATTATTTATTAGTGAGAATAAAATAATTATTTATAAATATTATAAATACGGGGAATCAGAGTTCGATTTCGGAGAGGGAGCCTGAGAAACGGCTACCAGAACCAAGGAAGGCCGCAGGCGCGCAAATTACCCACGGAGAGTTACATACTGACATACTGACATACAAGTGAAGCTAATATAAAGCGTGTAAAAAAAAGGTCTGCTGAGGTAACAATACACTCCCCGGACTCTAAAATCGAGACGTCGTGTACTTTCATGTAAGGTTTAAGGACCTTAGCATACCTCCGACGCTAAATTATTGTTGGGATACCGCTTAAGAGCGTCCATCCTGCGCGGGCTGGCAACGTCGCATTTATAGTGGGTTTTCGTGATTATTTCTTTAAATATGACTCGAATAGGTCACTAGTTAGGGATATTTCATATTTCCATACAGTAATATCGCCAAATTAATCAAAACAGTGAAATATTTGACAGCTATTTGCGACGTTGCCCATTTTCAGAATAAACGCTCGTAAGACAAAGGGCTCCCACTGTAGTGGCAGTGGTACATAGTGTCAGTAAACAAAAAAAAAACTTTATTTTCTGTTCAGGAACGGTATTCGAGGCAGAATGAAGGCCGCAGTGCATGATCTACTAAAGCTGTACTACCAAGTGGAAAGCCATTTCCAACTAGGTAAGTTGGCCATCATTACAAAATTTAAATAAAACTCAGAAACAAAAAACCTGTTCGATAACGTCAAATTAATGACATGCAAACAAGGAAGTAAGTCATTATACACCTGCACTATAATTGCGTAATACTTGATTAAATATAATCGGTTCAATTTTGAAAGTACAACAATATTCATTGCGTTATTTACGTTGTTGAGCAAACACATTTTTCGAACATATAAAGCAATGGCTTAGCCATCTGTTTCAAAACGAAACAGATTATGATTACACAAAGCTGACGTCAGCTGTGGTCACGTGATAACGAACCAGATTATGATTACACAAAGCTGACGTCACGTAATAAAAAAGTCATCGTAAGAAGCGTTTTGGCGGTAAATTCAAAACAACGAAAATTTATTTGATTTAAATCGTTTTTAATTGAGAAAATGGATATAAATGAATTTATTTTAATTTTTCTGTTACTTATTTCGTCCAAATCTTCAAATTAAAATAGTTTTTTTTTTTATAAATTGGAAAATACCCTATTGTTTTGTTACACAGGTTCCTACGACAAATGCGTGGTGGCTCTCCGGGATCGCTACAAGGACGACATGCAGCAAGTGTCCAACATTATATTCTCACACAACCAAGTCGCTAAGAAGAATCTGTTGGTGAGTACTGTAGGGATAGGAATAAAATAGTTAATAGAGTTTAACACGTGACTCCACGTATATTATGAGAGAGGTTTATATATTATAATCAGGCCGCGCCTAATACAATCAATTATATTTTCTTCGGGATAAACCCTATTGAAGGATAGAATCCTAGAATCATCATCTTGATAGTTTAAATGTGACAGTCATTCCATTACCGGCCTGTATTAACATAAAGGTTGTATTCTATAAGCAACAAGCCTTTACAGTACTATGCTAAAGTTTTTTTGCATGTTATGCTACAGCCGAACGTGGTGAACTTTATCATGACAATTTATATAACAGACTTCATTATCAGTGGCATGAGGTTCAAATTACCCGTTCAAGCCACCAGTTGGCGCTACTTTGACAAGAGGTCTTCCAGTTCGACAATAAACTTAAAATATTTGATGTCATTCGTTTCATTCGGTCGTTCACCATCCAGTCCGCAGGTACTTTGACACTTTTGACAGGTGCCGGACCTGATGTCTCAGTGCTGCCACCTAGTGAGCGTCATTTCAGAAAACCCTAATTGAAGCTTCAGGACGCCCAAAGAGCCTTTATTTTTATAGAAACTGTCAAATATACATTTTATTCCTTGGATAAAAGAAATCAGAGGGGCAATTCTCGTAATTTTAAGAACGTTCACAGTCTGATCTCAGTCTCAATCTATCAAAATCTCTCCAGTTTTCATACATTTTTGACAAGTTTTTTGATATTTGATTGTCGCCGGGATGAGACTGTGGCTAGATTTTGCACGTTTTTCATTGCGAGAATTGACCTTCTGATGTTGAAAAATCTGAAAAAATCCAAGCATATCTTGTCAACCGCACGTTCATGGCAACAGTTTCACTTTGCAAGCTTCTTTATTTCGTAGCATTAAGGGTGGTTTTTGTAGTTCAAGTGTTACTTGTGACCTGAAGTTAGACCGCCATTGACATTTAAAAAAAATGTGACAGTTTCTAACATCTTTAATTAAATAATTCTTCTGTACGTGTTAATGGCAGTAAACTCCTAAACGACAGGACCAGTTTAGGTCCACAATTGGACCTGCTAGGTGGGACTGCGATCAAGTTCTAGTAAGTTTTAGGTCAGCTAGTACGGGATAAAAAGCTTTCATTACATTTTGCGAAACGAATTAGTTTTCAATTGTTTTGGCGAGTGACGGCTATTCCTCGTCCAAACTCTTTGCTCTTTGCCTTCCTACAGACATATTATGTGTATTTTATTTATTAGATACTAGCTTTTGCCCGCGACTTCGTACGCGCACAAACTTTACTCTGGCTTTTCTCGTTCCCGTAAGAATTTTGCTAAATTCTCTCTTAGTATTCCGCAACACGTCCCAATGAACCTACATGCATTTCAGTATTGCGTATTTTTTTTTCAAAACAAAATACAAATAACATGACGTGCGCTGTCAGTTGCATCGCAGTGCGTTTTGTTAAAAATAAACGGCTAGATTTTTGTTTGATTGATATTTTTTAGGAATAAATATCATATTTTAATACTTATTATCCTATTCCCGACGAAGACAAATCTAAAAAATCAAATATCAATAAAATTGGCCCATGCGTTCTTGAATTATAAATGGTGTAACTAACACGACTTTGTTTTATATACTTATATAGATTTTAACTAAACGTATGTCTTTTTTTTTCACAGGTAACCCTCCTAATCGACCACCTCTGGTCGAACGAGCCGGGTCTAACAGACGAATTAGCGACCACACTCAACGAATTGACTTCGTTGCACAGAGCCGAACATAGCCGAGTGGCTTTGAGAGCGAGACAGGTAACATTGGCATCTTTTTACACGCTTTATATTAGCTTCACTTGTATGTTTGTTTGTTTGAATGTTTGTAACCGACTCCTTAGAATTTTGACCCACTTTAAACGGTCAGATTTCATTTAAACTTTGTAAACTTATCGAGGATCGATGACAATTCAATCATTAAAAAAAAAATAGAAAAAAAATCAAGGAAAAAAAATCACTGAAATAAATCACGCTTTTGTAGTTAGCAGAACTAAAAATATAAAATAAATAATAGTTTAAAAAACACGCTTTAAAAACCAAACAAAAAAGTAGAAATAATTTAATTCAATTATAAAGCGCGGGGTGCTTGAAATTAATTGATTATAAAAATACCTCATAAAGCTCCCCACGCTTTTTAATTGAATTAAATTATTTTCTACTTTTTTAGTTTGGTTTTTAAAACGTGTTTTTTAGTTTTTTTTTTAATATATATTTTTTCTTATGTAGTGGTCGCAAGCGCTTTCTGCTGAGCTTGTGGTCCTGGTTTTGATTCCCAGGTCAGGCTTAAGTTATATTGGATTTTTTCATCAGGAATTTGTCAGTAGCAGCCCGCAGTAGATTCTGAATCTGTGCCTGGTTGATGGCTCACCCCCTATTACATGAGACTTAAATATGGATGTACTATATAGGCTCTGCCTTCAAACCTGCACCTTATAGGTTTGATGTTTTGTATTGTGTATGAATATGAATCCGTTGCTCTGTAAAAGGATTTTTGCTTTCATAGTACTCTTATTGGTGCTAATTAGGCAGTCATTTCTTGACAGTCAATCTGATTTGATTTAACGACCAAAACTTGGGTGTAATTGTACACTCTGACTAACCTTATCATTGTCTCACCAAACACACAGCGATAAGTGTGGCAGTAAAAAAAATGGCTGAATGAAAGTAATCTTATCTCTGACAGCAGCAACCCAACAGCAACCCTATTTTAACGAATATAAAGACCACTTTGATAGACTTGTTAGTCATAGCAATCTAACAGCAACCTTATTGTGATGAGAATAAAGACTACTAATTTTGACAGTGGTGCAAAACAAACGGTAAAACCACTCTCACTCAGCAATGGACTGTTCAGGGCGTAGTGACTTGGATTTTCACTGGATCACTAGATTTTGAACGTACTCCTTAACGCTGAGAGTTGAAAATTCACTCTGTTCGATTATCAATTCTCAGCTTAACTCCGAGAGTTGAAAATCCTGAGCGGTAAAAATTTACCCGTGCTGGCCTGGGCTTAGGCTGATTCTAACTCCATATTTAAACTACTATCTCTCTTCACAGGTCCTGATCGCAGCCCACCAACCAGCCTACGAACTCCGTCACAATCAAATGGAATCCATCTTCCTATCAGCAGTCGACATGTACGGACACGACTTCCACCCAGAGAACTTGCAGAAGCTGATTCTGTCCGAAACCTCTATCTTCGACATTCTGCACGATTTCTTCTATCATACTAACGCTGCGGTAAGTGATAAGTTATGATTCTATAAATGTTGTTCGTGCAAGAGAAACTTGCAGGCAAAATTTTTGCACGCTAGACACTTGCCGACAAGGTAATTGCACACAAGATACTTGCAGACAAAATTCTTGCACACTTGATACTTGTAGACAAAATTCTTTCACACTTGATACTTACAGACTAGGTACTTGCACTCTAGATACTTGCAGACAAGCTATTGCACTTTAGATACTTGCAACTAAAGACACAAGCTACTTGTTAGCCAGATATGCGGGAATCTGGACCGGTTTTTTTTGTTATTATAAACAATTGTCTTATAAAATATCAGCCCATTTATTTATATAGCAAGCTGTCGTCATACCCACAGAGCAATATGGCGTCCACTGCGTCCAGCGTTTTCGTCAAATTACGCGCGATTTTTTTTTAAATGCATCTTTATGGCACTAATCGATTAAATCAAAATGTTGTGTTTTTTTAGTGGTTTATTAGCACTCTAGAATAAAATTAAGACACTTTTCAAAAATGAGTGTAATACCATATTTTATACCTACCTATGTGTCGAATTTACTTCAAATACTTTTTTTTTCTCAGGTATGCAACGCAGCTCTTGAGGTATACGTGCGGCGAGCATACACATCTTACGACATCACTTGCCTGCAGCACTTGGCGTTGTCGGGAGAACTGGGCGTGGTTCACTTCCAGTTTATATTGCCAACTGGACACCCTAACAGGTATGTTTTATCTTAAACGCATCATCTGCCTACCCTTAACTCATACCAGTATTACATGGAGCGACTGCCTATCTGACCTCCACATCCAAGTTACTGGGTAACACGATACCCCTTGGTAAGACTGGTTGTCAGACTTTTTAGCTTCTGACGACCCGTAACGACTGTCAAAGATCCACGAATGACAACCGGGACCAACGGCTTAACGTGCTTTCCGCAGCACGGAGGGGTCTTGGTATGTAAAACATTAAAAAGTGAAAAATAACTTTAATTTTGGAAGTCGGTGACTTTAGTTATGTATTTGAGTTTTTTGTCACCGCCTTCCGAAATTAAAGTAATTTGTCACTTTTTAGTGTGTTTTCCGGAAGTTGGTTGTTTTTTTTTTTGGAAAAAGTTTTATTTTTAAATTTTTAGTTATAGTACCTACTTACCCCACACCAATTCGAAATTTCATCATCCTTGGTCGAAACAATGCATATTTATGCGATCGCAGCAATCGCGGTTGATTTGCTGTATTTTTTTGAAGAGTTCAGTTGTCTGTCTCCGAAACGCATCATCAGATCTATATGAAATGAAAATGGGACCACACGGGAAGCACCAGCTTTCAAATAAAAAATGAATGATCAAAATCGGTTCACCCAGTCGAAAGTTCTGAGCCAACAAACATAAAAAAAATACAGTCGAATTGAGAACCTCCTCCTTTTTTTGAAGTCGGTTATAAATGGTACCCCATCCACGGACCAACCGGGGCAAGCATAGCTTAACCTGATCGATCGACCCTCGCAGCTGTTATTACTTAGTCTCATGCCCCTTCTAAACTTCCATCTTCTTTCACAGAATCCCTATCAGCCAATCAGAGATCGAGCTGGCATCAGGTACCGATGCGGAAGGCATTCCCGCCGAGCTGTGCACTGCCGCCATGAGGAAGTGCCACCACCGCACGGGCGCGCTGGCCTCGTTTGAATCCTTCGACCAGTTCGTGCAGTACTCGGACGAGCTCCTCGACCTGGTGCATGACTTCGCCAGCTCCGCCACTGTTAGGAGAGAGGTGAGTTAACAATTACAAAATTGGTTTAAAATTGACACCAAAGTGAGGTAAAATTTATACTTGAGGTGGGGTAAAATAGACCTCTAAAGGGGGTAAATATGACCCCTATATTACATTATAAACCTATAATATTCCCACTGCTGGGTCACAAGCCCCCTCTCTGTGAGAGGGAGTGGGTCATAATCCACCGCGCAGGCCCAGTGTGGGTTAGATGTCACATTTCTTCGAACTTTTCGTTTCTAGGACATGCCGGTTTCCTCACGGTCACTTACTAGAGAATAGACAGCAGCGTTCTCTATGCATTTTACCACCAAACTGCGATCGCCAAGCGTGGCGATTTGGCATAACCCCCCTTTTGGGGGAGGCCTATGTCCAGCAGTGGACGTCTTTCGGCTGAAACAATGATGATGATGATGACTGTGGGGTAAAAAAAATCCTCGAAATAACCCCAAAGAGCTCTAAGAGCCTCCTTCTGAGACATTTGGCTAAAAAATAAAACAGTTTCAAAGACCTGACTGTTCAAAGTCAAAGTCAAAGCATTTATTTCAAATAGGCACTTAAAAGGCACTTTTGAACGTCAACATTTACATTAAAATAGAATTGATTCTAGTCGCCCCTTCCAAAATGTAGTTTCGTATGGAGAAGAATGGGCAAGAAACTCCACCGTTACTCTTTTAAAATGTTTCAAGTACAATATTTACATTCATTATATGATTATGTGTGAAAACGATGCACCCAGAATAAAATTACCATACCAAAATGGGTAAAAAGAATCAAATTGAAGCAATACAGATAAATCAATTCTGTGATAGATACATGGTGTTCACACATTTACAAACATTGTAAAAGTAAGTATAGGTATGATTTTCCTACAATATTAACAAGTAATGAGTCAGTGTGTGAGTTAAAGTAATCACTGAGTGTAAATCAATGTCATAAGTATAATTAATTATACAATTCAATTAGCAACCAGTTTGATTTTGTCTAGACTCTAGATTGTCCTATGGAGCAGGACCAGCATGTTTCCAAGCATTCTTATCTTGGATATAATCCTCTAATTTGTAATACGCTAGTTTACAAATTTTACTTTTAATGTGAGCTTTAAATTTCCTTTCATTTAATTGCAATATATCACAAGGTATTTTGTTGTAACATTTAACACAGTACCCCATAAAAGATGTATGTACTTTAGCTAATCTGAAAGAAATCACTGTAGAAATCAAGATGGTAACGTAATATTTTCTGACAGGACCTGGCAGCGTTGCAGGAAGGCAGCGAGAGTCGGGACAGTACCAGTATCAACGTTGGCATGGACTTCAAACCTGCTGATGCCGATATTGAGGTGAATATCATTTGTATGACAGATGTGGAATTTGAAAATGAAATGATGTGTGTGATGATGTGTGAATGTGTGTGGGTGTGTGTGTGATGATTTGTGAATATGTGTGTGTGTGTGTGTGTGATGATTTGTGAATGAATATTTTTTTTTTTTTTTTAAATGACATGAATGTAAAAAGGTCAATTACAAATTTATATCTTTTGCAAAATACAATATAGTCCGTACCGATTACAAGAACAGGGAAGTAAATTGCGCGCTTTTGATTTTTTTTTTTAATACCGTGCCTCCCCGCGCCGTACAGCCAACACTTACAGCCAGTAATTTATACAATTTGCGTTCGATTTCAATGAACGATTCATGTTCCAAATTCAAATCTCATTACTGCCCGCTAAAAAGTCTAGTGGAGAAAAGAGCTACTTTGCTCCAGCTTATAGAGGAACAAAACGACACTTTTCAAATAGAAGGGATGAAAATGCTATTATTCCCCGCAGGCTACTTTAGAACCAATCCACATCTTAATGATCGGTGTCCGAGACTCCGGCGAAAGTGACGACAGCACTGTCTCGCGTCGCTTCGGCAACTTCTGTCGCGCCCACCGACAAGAGCTGCACCAGAAGAGGATCAGGAGAATCACCTTCATGTTGCTTATCAAGTGAGTAAGCCTACGTTGTTTGCACGCTAGAGGAGTTGATGGACGCTGCTGAGAGTGCCAAGCTCACAGCCAAATTCTTGGCTGACTGTATTTAGAGTGCTATCGACGAGCTAAAAGGGGCCATTCAAGTATTACATAAGCAGATTTTTTGCAATTATTAACACCCCCCCCCCCCCTTCCCACCTCCCATGCTCACGTAAACCTTGGTACATGCATTTTTCAATGTGTTCTGGTTTATTTATTGATTCATGAGCAGCAGTATAGAAATAAGGAATAGGCTTGGAATAGTGAAGTTTAACGCATATAATAATATATATATTTAAGAAAATTTTATTGAGATGGTATTCAGTTATTATAATCTTTATATATTAACGAACAAAACAAACGTCTATTAAAATTTTGGTAGATAAACTAATTCAAATTAACAATCTTCACACGATTCCATGACTCATAAGTCTTCGATGACATTGGATGTTTGCTGCTCAATGTTGTGTGCCTGCTCACTTTCGTGTGATTTTTGGAATATCGACATCGATTTCTTCGACCCATTCATAGACAAGTAGGGCTGCCGGGTGCGTCAAAATTCACCTAAATTTTCAACTCCGATAGTTGGAAATCCGAAAATTCGAAAATCCGCAAATCCGGATTTCCGCGGCCTTTACAAGGTCATCGGTCCACCTTGTGGGAGGCCTTCCAACTCTACGTCTTCCGGTCTTCAGTAAATAGATTATCTACTCTATAACTAACCCCCAGCATCTTTTTCCAGGCGACAATTCCCCAAATTCTTCACATTCCGTGCCCGTAACGACTTCACTGAAGACACGATCTACCGGCACTTGGAGCCAGCGTCAGCCTTCCAGCTGGAACTGTACCGCATGCGCAGCTATGAGCTGGAAGCGCTGCCTACCAGCAACCAGAAGATGCATCTGTATTTGGGCAAGGCTAAGGTAAGAAATAGTTGTTGGAGAGTGCGGCTAGGTGAGATCGACAAAAAAAATGACCCTTAGCAGATGCTAGATAGCACAGAAATTCTTCGAAAGTATACGCTACTATTATGCAGCGTATACGTGACTCACGCCGCGTTAGATAGCGCTAGGTGCGGACATCGCTGCGGCAATGTGGCATACAGTTGACAATAACTATAGTCAAAATGTCTGTCTGTTTGTTTGTTTGTTTGTCACAGGAAGATGGCATAGGCTTACAAAACAGTAATTAATATAGAAACTTAACTGCGCGTATCATACGCCCTGATTCTGTACCACAAGATTTGAACACTTTCACAGCGGAACTCTTGTTTTTCATGCAAAGTTATTTATTTTTCTATGGCACAGGTCAGAGAGACAAAAATGTCTTAAAATTTTTGGCCATTCATGCCAGTCACCTCAGATTTTTTTCACGCTTTGTATGTTTTTTTTTTTGGTGGCGATTAAATCATATACAAAAACAATTGAAGCAAATCTTTTATTAACTCTAATTATTTTCGTCTACAGGTGAAGAAGGGACAAGAGGTGACAGACTACAGGTTCTTCATCCGTTCCATCATCAGACACCAGGACCTCATCACCAAAGAGGCTAGCTTCGAGTACCTACAGAATGAAGGAGAGAGGTAATTATTACACGCTTTATATTAGCTTCACTTGTATGTCAGTATGTCAGTTTGTAACCGACTCCTTTGAGCGCGATTTTGACCCACTTTAAACGGTCAGATTTCATTGAAACTTTGTAAACTTGTCGAGGACCGATGACAATTCAATAATTTAAAAAAAAAATGATAAAAAAACACGTTTTTGTAGTTAGCAGAACTAAAAAATAGAAAATAAATAATAGTTTAAAAAACGAAAAAACACGCATTAAAAACCAAACTAAAAAAGGAGAAAATAATTTAATTCAATTAAAAAGCGTGGGGTGCTTGACATTAATTGATTATAAAAATACCTCAAAAAGCACCCCACGCTTTTTAATTGAATTAAATTATTTTCTCCTTTTTTAGTTTGGTTTTTAAAGCGTGTTTTTTCGTTTTTTAAACTATTATTTTTTATAGTACTTAGGGCCTGGGCTGTGACCGAATGGTGGCCAAGGTTAGGTCATAGAAACCAGGGCCGTCCAAAATGGCGTTGGGTTGATGATATCGTCAAATCCAGGGGTGCGGGTTGTTCGAAAGAGATACCGCGGCCCCTGGCACACAGGCAACTGAGGGAACACGGGTGGGTTTTAGTCAGTTAAAGTCTGACACGACCTCCTGCTCCACCCAGAGCGGGAGAAGTTATTTGATGATTTCCCACAAAATATATATATACAGGCTGATTTTTTAGTCACCGTCCAAATTTTTCAGGGTCATAGTACCCGTGAAATTGAACAACTTTCTCCAAGGAACATGGGTCGAAATATGAAAAAAAAAAATCGACCTCCCATGCAAAATCAATAGTTAGCTGGTCGATTTTGTATGGGAGGTCCGATTTTTTTTTTCATATTTCGACCCATGTTCCTTGGAGAAAGTTTTTCAATTTCACGGGTACTATCACCCTGAAAAATTTGGACGGTGACTAAAAAATAATTCTGTATAACTTAAATAACGCACAACCTCTAAAGGGGTTATTGTGCTCATCATTATTCACAACTTTTATTATGGGGCCAACCCTGAAATCGCGAAAAAAACACCTAACTCGTCAAAATGTAGGGAACAGCTGATTTTTTTTTCGCGATTTCAGATTTGGCCCCATAGTAAAAGTTGTTGATAATTATGAGTACAATAACCCCTTCAGAGGTTGTGCGTTATTTAAGTTACACCTTGTATACAGAATTATTTTTTAGTCACCGTCCAAATTTTTCAGGGTGATAGTACCCGTGAAATTGAACAACTTTCTCCAAGGAACATGGGTCGAAATATGAAAAAAAAAATCGGACCTCCCATACAAAATCGACCAGCTAACTATTGATTTTGCATGGGAGGTCGATTTTTTTTTTCATATTTCGACCCATGTTCCTTGGAGAAAGTTGTTCAATTTTACGGGTACTATCACCCTGAAAAATTTGGACGGTGACTAAAAAATCAGCCTGTATATACACGGTTAATTTTAGGTCGTTCTGGAACCGAAAGCCATGAACTCGATCATCGAACTCGAATCGATTGGGACTATTATTTTCAAAAAGTAACAATAAAAAAAATTACGAAAAATTAAATTTATTGTTTTTTTTGTGAAATAATGAGAACTCGAAGTAACGCTTCCTTGCGATCTGTGTGTAAAACACATCGACAAACGGCAACACATGCGAACGGTACTCATTGAAAAATCCATTCATCGATCAGACAGCATGATCCTTAAGCCACGCCCCCGACCCCAGTCTAGCCAACCGCCAGCTCTTCCTTGTTCCTATTAAGTATTAGTATTGCGTCGCGTTTCGCTGTATTAGGTCACGTTCGCGCAACCTAATTACGCGCCAAAAATTAGTCGGCAATACGTGTATTCGAACGTGGAGTATTGGGCAATGGTGGATTTTTATGGGATGGCGAACCATAACTTGGAAGAGGCTAGACGCTTGTATGCTCAGCCGGAACACCTGAACTCACTGCGCGCACGTGGAATCGACGACCCTCAAGTTCCCTTCACCTTCACCATCCTGGCTGTAACATAGCACCTCCTCGATCATGGACAGTTTCGAGCGCCCACACACGCGCAGGCGTGGATAGTGGACGCCTTTAATATTGTGAAAAGTGACAGAGACACATTAGGAAAATTAAAAGACAACCTTATTAAACGTGCCCGTTTATGTATCGAGCGAAGTGGACTCCATTTGAGCAGCTGCTTCGATACAGGGAAGTGTAAATTGTAAATAAACTAATAGGTAAGTCCTTAGCTCAAGTTGATTATGTTTGTAAATGCCTTGTGTCGCGTGCGATTAAAATATCGCGTGTCGCGCCTGTTTGATTGAAGGGGGCTATTATTCAATAAATTGTTATGTAGATAAACGCAATTTAAATCAACCAATAGTTATGAATGCGGAATCAAACGATTTATTATTGTCGCGGGTAGGTATCTACAGCAACAACAGCAGGTACTGACCACCGCGACCTATAGCAAACTCATGATTAGCAAACCTTCAATCAATACAAAGCAAAACAGAGAAATACCTATGGCTTGAATAACGAAATGTAAGTATGTAGGTATCTAATTAGTTCAACCGCGTGCCGACGAACACCGTCTCGAAATCAAACGAAGCCGCGACCGCGACCAACGTAAGTACCATAAGCGTTAAACATAAATAAAAATACATACGCAATAGATAAATAGGTACACAAATAAAAATACGAAAAGCGAATACAGACTTTATTTCTAACCCGAAACGGTCAAAAATAAAATTTCACCAACCTAGGTAAGTAGGTCCGCAGTTTACTAAAATTATTCTGAGAAATCCGACCGGCCTTTTACAAGGATGCACAACCGAATTACGCGGTTAACTTTATAAAATTAAGGTCTTAATTCAGTTCAATATTTTCATTGACAAGGGCACCTGCAACTAATAATGAACTCTATGCGACAGATTAAACGATTAATTTTTCTGTTTGAATTCCTGCCTTTGTAGAAGCCGCCGCAAGCATTGTCGCAAAAAAATTGTTTTAGGCAGTATTTAGTATTTATCATGGTAGGTAGGTACTTGACCCGCACACCGCACAGCTGTTCCGCGCTACGTCATCACCGAGCGGATGGCGTACGATTTTGCGTTTATGAATGAAATTGTGGAAGCTCTACTATAATTTAACTCGAATGACAGAAAAAAAGTGATAAATTTCTAACTTCTATTTTAGATGTCTTAAAAAAGAAATTACAATGCCAATAGTAACTATTACTCGTCTGGAGTTACTGTGTTTCGGTTCCAGAACGATATAAAAATAACCGTGTATAAATATCGTCAAAGTGTTGTAAATCAGTTTTTTTTGCACATACACTGAAAAAGTAAAGAATACATCTTTATAGAAACCTCGCACATTGAATGTAGATTCTAAATAACAAACCGTTTTTCCAAAAATTTGTAACGCCTTTTCAAAAACACGTATTTCCTGGAACAAGCGAAATCTCCACGCGTTAATTTTCGTTCGATTTCATCGCGATCTCACTCGCTTGCAACTTACCCTCCAAATGAGCAATAAAATGTGGTGTTTTCTTCCCCAGGGTACTACTAGAAGCCATGGATGAGTTAGAGGTAGCATTCTCGCACCCGCTCGCTAAGAGGACAGACTGCAACCATATATTCTTGAACTTTGGACCCACCGTCATCATGGACCCGGCTAAGGTAAGAACGCTATAGCTATTTCTATAAATATTTGAAATTGGGCATTTCAGTTTGGCCATCTGTTCTGCGAGCAATTTGCCCTGCCCACTGCCACTTAAGTTTGGCAATTCTTCCGGCTCTTCCGGATCTCTTCATTCCTGAATCGATCACGTAGGGAAACTCCAAGCCTAGCCCTCTCCATGGCCGATGGAGCCGAAAGTCAAAGTCAAAGCATTTATTTCAAATAGGCACTTAAAAGGCACTTTTGAACGTCAACATTTACATTAAAATAGAATTGATTCTAGTTGCCCCTTCCAAAATGTAGTTTCGTATGGAGAAGAATGGGCAAGAAACTCCACCGAAAGATTCTGGAGTGGCGACCGCGTACCGGAAGACGTAGAGACCGATGACCTTGTAAAGACCGCAGGAGTCCACTGGATGCGGGCAGTTTATTTGGGAGACTATGAATCCCTGACTATGAATCTCTGGCTTGTCTCCTCCATTCTGGTCCACATCTTCCTTAAATATATCTTCCCAGCGTTCTCGCGGCCTTCCTTGTATTCTTTTTACATCTCTGGGTACCCATTCTATGAGTTTCTTTGTCCACCTTTCGTTTTCCATTGTACAGATGTGCCCTGCCCATTTCCATTTCAGATTTCATATTCTCTCCATTATGTCACTTATTTTAGTTCTGCTCCTAATTTCCTCAAAGAAAAGAGTTTTTCCAAAAAAAATCCCCCTACTTTGAAAGAAATCTTTTTATTTAAATTGAAGTCCTTAGATTTCTATTACATAATAGAAATCATAATCACAGATCGGATATTCGGATGCATATTTACCTAAAGATAATTTTTAGCTATGAAAGTATGGAAGCGGCTTTATAAATTATTTGTAATATTTATTAAAAACCTTGGATTGCATAACTATTCAGAAGTGTATTAATTTAAAATTAATGTTTAACCCCATACAAATATGTGTATGTACTGGAGGAGGGGTGGTTTGTATTAGTTAAAACAAAAAATAAACAAATTACTTACCTAAATTAAGAGTTTTTCGATACAAAAGCACATTCCATGTTAGCCAACATCTCAACTTTAGGTCAATATGCATCTGAATATCCGATCTCTGATCATAATTCATCAATTAAACATTTTATTTTCTACCCCTGTTAAATACTAATATTTGTTTTTTTCGTTGTTTTTGTTTCCAGATTGAAGAGTCAGTACTCGGAATGGTGATGAGATACGGCCCTCGTCTCTGGAAGCTCAGGGTATTGCAGGCGGAGATCAGATTCACACTGCGGATTGGTAACTATCATATTTATTGCTTACACTAACCAACAGTATTAAGGGGAACCTAGTCGCGGGCTTGAACTCACTGGTGGGCCTGGCTAAAAATCACGCTGTCTCACCAAGTCACCAGGCTTCGTGTCCAACAGAGATAGTATCAGTGATGAGCAGTTAGACGCTAGTCTACACGCACAACGTTATTGAGTGAGATGCAGGATCATTTATAGTTAAAAATTGGCGAAAAAATTGTCGGTACCGATTTGGTTTTGGAGATTTTACACTTCTTTTATTACTTAAACACGCCCAAAGTTAAAAGTAAAATTAGCAAGGAAAACGTATCTTTGTTGGCTCCTGACTTTTCAATGGGTTTTTATTTTAGTATTCTGTGTCCGTACAGACAATATTAATAATGATACAAAACAATATAATATTTTACTTTGGATGTGCCATGTCAGACAGTGGAGTAAAACACTCCCGAAGTTTGTATGCAAAAAATGTGGACTAGGTTCACCTTAAGATGAATCCCTACCATCCTATCCTCCTACCTACTATTTTTTCATGAATTGCTGATAATTTATGACTTATGTACCTGACTATATCTTGCCATACAACATGGCAATGCTGCCATCTTTTTGGGCACTTTTCCCATTGACAGCGATGCGGACGAATTTTATGAACCCCTATGATTATTTTCTTTTTTATTACCTACTTGTACATAATAATTTTTATTTTAAGGTCGGTAGTTTTTAAATTGTGTAAATATATCTCCGTGGTAAATATCTATCATCCAATTGAAATAAGATTAGACAGTTAAACAAACCTTTTTTACAGCCCGTTCAACCGATTTTAACTTCTATTCCGTAGGCATAAAGATGGCATTAAAAGCAAAAAAGTAGTTACAATACCAACTGTTTACTGCAGCTGCCATTTATCATGCTTCCAACGCAATAGAAGTCAAAATCAGTTGAAAGGACTGTAAAAAAGGTTGATTTATGTGTTTAATCTTATTCAAAACGGAGTATTAAAGAGGCCGGTGTCCCACCTTTGGAAACAATTTAGGCTAGTAATGAGATCTATACGCACTAGAATCATGAAAGTATCAAAACGTCATAATCAGAGATCGGATATTCGGATGCATATTCACCTAAAGTTGAGATGTTGGCTAACATGGAATACCTACGCTTTTCCATCGAAAAAGTCTTAATTTAAGTAAGTAATTTGTTTATTGTTTGTTTTACCTAATACAAACCACCCCTCCTCCAGTACATACACATATTTGTATCGGGTTAAACATTCATTTTAAATTAATACACATGTGAATAGTTATGCAATCTAAGAATACCGGGGTTTTTAATAAATATTACAAATAATTTATAAAGCCGCTTCCATACTTTCATAGCTAAAAATTTTCTTTAGGTAAATATGCATCCGAATATCCGATCTCTGGTCATAATATAGCTTCAATTCTGTTGTTTGCATTCAGTTTTCATTTAAATTGTTATTTCATTTGGTACAGGACCCGGTGCGCCCACCAAGAATGTAAGACTATGTTTGTCCAACGGCTCCGGC
Organism: Antitype chi; assembly: GCA_947359405.1. Taxonomy (NCBI): domain Eukaryota; kingdom Metazoa; phylum Arthropoda; class Insecta; order Lepidoptera; family Noctuidae; genus Antitype; species Antitype chi. The sequence continues at coordinate 8,846,038 of OX375836.1, forward strand.
TACTCGCTAGACGTCTACACTTATGAAGAGATTTCTGACCCCAAGATTGGTGTGGTAAGTTATTATTTCCTTGAGGACATGAATATTTGTGGAGGCGATCGGCGGCGGCGATCTCTCGCGTCCGGCCCTGGTGCAGGCCATGGTACGGAGCGAGAGTGCATGGTTAGCCGTCACCTCCTTCTGCGAATCAGTAATGCTCGCGAAGAGGGAGGCGGTGCACGTGAGGGAGAGGCAGTATATGCGCCCTCACGGCCGTAGTCGCCGCGGGAGACGCCCTGGGCGTCGGGAATCCCAGGCTGATTCCCGGCCACCGTAGGCGCGGGCTTGCGGACGGCGAGTAATGGGTAGCTCGCTGTCCGGTAAGGACCAAGCCCGGGTCGACGGCGCGTTGTGTTCCACGCGCGCCTCAAAGAGATGCCTGCCAGGGGTGCGGGTTGTTCGAAAGAGATACCGTCGCCCCTGGCACACAGGCAACTGAAGGAACACGGGTGGGTTTTAGTCAGTAAAAGTCTGACACGCCCTCCTGCTCCACCCAGAGCGGGAGAAGTTATTTGATGATTTCCCATCCTCAAAAAAAAAAAGGACATGAATATTTTATGGAGCAGTGATGGCCTATTGGTCTCGGCGCTGGCTTAAGAGTTGTCGATCGTGGTTTCAGACCCAGACAGGCGCTTTACGTGTATTTAATTTCATCACCAGTGCTCTTAAAACGGTGAATGAAAACATCGTGAGGAAATCGGCATGTCTCAGCGTCAGCTGGTACACTTTGTCTTGTTATCTGACATTATGCTGAGCTGAGGTCCTTTTGGCATTATTATCAATGTCTGGATGACCGGGCTTGGCTCGGTTTTTTTTTTGGTTTGACGTTTTCTAAAAGTGAAACCTAGCTAGATAGATTTATATCGCCCCCGAAACCCGCTGCATACAAAATTTCATGAAAATCGTTGGAGCCGGTTCCGAGATTCAGATAATATGCAGGAAAATCTTTTATTCAGTGCGCATACTTTAACCATGAATTCAGCATACCATTCTAGACCCCCCAACGAGTCTTCGTTGGGGGGTCTTACAAAAATTTTTCGCCGGTTTTACAAAAAAAAAAAATCTGCTATTTTATAGAAAAGTGCAATACCTACGCGGTCAAATGTATGGAACAGCTGTTTTATTTTTGTATAACCGACGAAAAATGTCTGTGCTGGGGGGTCTAGAATGATATGCTAAATTCATGGTTACAGTTTGCGCACTGAATAAAAACTTTTCCTGTCTAAAAGAATTGCTCGTTTAAAGGTATTAGATTGTTGTGTTTCATTTATAGTTTTAAGGTTTTGTAAGCTGTAATGCCAATAAGCGCATTTTATTTCTGCCTTTCTTTCTAGAACAAATTAAATCGAAGACATGTGACATCTACCAGCCCGCCCTGGGCCCGCGTGGTAGATTATGGCCCACTCTCTCTCATACAGAGGAGGCCTCTGTCCCAACAGTGAGAACATTATACGCTGATTATGATTATGCCAACCAACCAATCACATCAGCCATAACATTTGCCAGCATCTTTACTAATATAACTTTTATTTTTAGATAATGTTTCAATCGTTCGGGCCCAGACAAGGTCCCATGCATGGTCTACCGATCTCTACGCCATACGTTACCAAAGATTACTTGCAGCAGAAGAGATTCTTGGTAAGTTTTATTAACCGACTTCTTTAATACTCGCTTCCGCCCGCGGCTTCGTCCGCCTAGATGTGGATTTAATGGGTTTTATTTGTTTTGCGTGGAACCCTAATTCTTGTTCTAATATAAAAGTAGCCTTACTTACTCTTAATAACATCACAAACCAGTTACTGGATAATACGATACCCCTTAGTAAGACTGGTTGTCAGACTATCGGGCTTCTGATGACTCGTAATGACTGTCAAAGATCCACGAATGACAGCCGGGACCAACGGCTTAACGTGCTTAACGGGTCTTGGTATGTAAATATGGTCACCCATCCACGGACCAACCGCGGCAAGCGTAGCTTAACCTGATCGCTCGACCCGTGCGGCTGTCACTGTGACAGGGTTATATAAGGTGTATCTATTCATACACGAAATATCTGAAGGGGTCACCATTATGAACAACTTTGCTATGGGGCCAAACCTGAAATCGCGAAAATAAAATCAGCTGCTCTATACATTTATGTTCGCATAACTGAACAAAATGTAGGGAACAGCTGATTTTTTCTTAAAATTTTGGTATCCACTCTATATTAAAAGTTGTATAGTATAGAGTACCACATCCACTTAAAGTATGTCCCTCGTTTACCTTAACATCTGATATATAAAGAAAAGTCCTGAGTGACTGACTCATCAACGCCCAGCGCAAACCCTTGGACCTAGAAAGCTGAAACTTTGTACAGAGGTTCCCTTTATAATGTAGACAAGGAATAAGAAAGGAGTTTTCGAAATTCAACCCCTGAATGACCGGCCACACGTTCAAGTAAAACCGTGCAAGCCAAGTTTGCGCAGTCCAAATCTTCAGTAAGTCAACGAATGCACAGGCCGCGCTTCCGGGACTGCGCAAGCTACCGTCTTGCCGTCCGCATGCACGCGCTTACCTGCGCAAACGGGAGTTAAATAGGGGATGAAAGATCGGGGCGGGCCAAGCCGCTAGCAAAAGCTAGTACTGTATATAATTGTTATAATACGACGTCATATTATTATACTTACTTGTGCATATTTTGTCTTACAGGCCACATCACAAGGCACGACCTACGTGTACGATATCCCCGACATGTTCCGTCAAATGGTTGAGAGGAGATGGCGGGAGTGTATCGAAGATGGCAGTGTTGAAGGTAAAGTATATAGCGTTATTCAAAGGGCAGCAACGGAACCCTATTACTAAAGATCCGCTGTCCGTTTGTCTGTGAACGTTGTGTGTGAACCGTAATATGTAGAAGGTTTAAAATTTCACAGATTGTGTATTTCTATTGCTGCTATAATAACAATTAAAAAAGAAAATTGTGATAAAAAGTGCGTGGAGTCCCTCCGCGCGGAAGAAGTGAAATCGACCGTGCTTTTGGTTGCAGGTCCTATGCCAGATAACGTGATGAGTGTAATGGAGTTGGTGATAGAACCGGACGGCGAGAAGCAAATTGTCGAAGTTACCAGGCTACCAGGACAGAATAACGTGAGTGAACAAACCTTAAATTAAATCTTCATATTCCAGCGTGACCTCTGCGGTTACAACGCATTTTTAACCGACTTCAAAAAAAGAGAAGGTTCTCAATTCGACTATTTTTTTTTTGTTTTTATGTTCGTTATCTCAGAACTTTCAACTGGGTGAACCGATTGTGATGATTCTTTTTTTATTTGAAAGCTGGTGTTTCCCATTTAAATTTCATATAGATCTGATGATGCGTTCTGGAGACAGACAACTGAACTCTTCAAAAAATTACAGCAAATCAACCGCGATTGCTACTATCGCATAAATATGCATTGTTTTGACCCCAAGGATGATGAAATTTCGAATTGGTGTGGGGTAGGTACTATAACTAAAAAGTGAAAAATAAAACGTTTCCAAAAAAAAAAACAACCGACTTCCGGAATAACACTACAAAGTGAAAAATAACTTTAATTTCGGAAGGCGGTGACAAAAAATTCTAATACATATACAAAGTCACCGACTTCCGAAATCCGAAAAAAGAGCTGACTCTCAGCCTAGTTTGAATAAATGACTTTTGATTTTTTGATTAAAGTAATTTTTCACTTTGTAGTTAGGGTTTTTCCAATTTAATTTCCAGCTATGAGTCGCTTGACCCCGGGCTGATAGCGCGCGCGCGGTCCGTACGGTGGTTAAATTAATGACGAAAGAATAATGCATGGTAAAAGTGGTATTTTTTTTGTTTGTAGGCAACTAAATTAAATTACAGCTGATGGGTATTATTCTTGTTAGTTACTCAATATTTTCTATTGGGGTAAGTGGGAACATGCGCTAGTAAAACTAAAAAAAAAATCGTTTCTTTGGGAAATTTGTTTGTTATAATGAGTACAATCATGTGTTTAAATATCAGTCACTAATTACCACTCACCCCTATATATTACTTTTTGTTATTCATACAGCAAAAAATGTATAAAAAAATATTTTATTTATTTAAGTTTTAGTGAAAGTATTCCTAAGTAATTTTCTCTTCCACAGGTCGGCATGGTAGCATGGCGCCTGACCCTCTACACTCCGGAATGTCCCGACGGACGCGACATCATACTGATCGCCAACGACCTCACATACTACATGGGGTCGTTCGGACCCGCCGAGGACTGGGTGTACTACAAAGCGTCCGTGTACGCTAGGGAGCTGAAGATACCTAGAGTGAGTACGATGATCTTCAATTTTCATCTACCTAGCCTATTCCCAACTACGTTGGGGTCAGCTTCCAGTAAATAAGATACTGGTGGTAACAGTGCCAAATTTTTTCTCAAAATTTTGTGCCAAATTTTCATAAAAAGGGGCACAATTTTTTTGCTTCACGTATTAATAAAAAGAGTGTCCATGGAGTTTCTTGCCCGTTCTTCTCCATAGGTACCTACGCTTTGGAATGGGCAACTAGCTTCATCTTTCTACCTCACCGACCTTGACAATTCAAAAGTGCCTGTAGTAGGTTTATTTGAAATAAATGCTTTGAGTTTGAGTTTAATACACCGAGAAATTTCGATCGTTGTTTTCCCGCGGCAGAACAACTTGCCATGAGGAATACTTTCGAAGCATAGAGTATGGAGGCCCGTGGGGTTAATTTAGGGAACGCAAATAGCGTTGCAAAACAAAACGATTGACAAACGCTTAGCGATAGGTATTTTAAACAAAACGATTGACAAACGCTTAGCGATAGGTATTTTAAACAAAACGATTGACAAACGCTTAGCGATAGGTATTTTAAACAAAACGATTGACAAACGCTTAGCGATAGGTATTTTAAACAAAACGATTGACAAACGCTTAGCGATAGGTATTTTTCGTGTTGCAGGGGTGTGTAAGGACAGTAGAATAAAACCCGATTAGGGAGGGAGAGCACAAACCTTTTACGGGGGCCACGTGCACGTGTCGTTGCGTTGTACATTGGTTCACTTTTCACTGTTCCCTGGGCAGTTGAGCTTCAAGTTACTATCCTCACACGTTATACACAAACACAAACTGTTGATTATAAGTATTATTACTGGCGAAAGTGCGGTGATTCTAGAGTTATCAATATTTCTAATCGGAGCGGGGGCCACGCCACGGCGTCCGCGTTGCGTTTCAATCCGGAAGTGCCATATGTGATAAATGGCGGGCTGAATACAAGTCTAATCTTCTTATTCACTCGCGAAGTATGTGCGAGAAAGGGATGGGGGTTGAGGAATGCGTATGTCGAACAAATTTTGAACGCTGGCGCAACCAGAGTAAAAGTCAACAAATAAAGACGTTTTTGTTTTAAAATAATTTAAAACGTGAGAATCAATAGTAACTGGTAGGTACTACTTGAATCGCACGCGCCGCCGACAAAGGGAACAGCGATGCATAAATGGGGTCGGCTTTGAGTCTAAACTAGAGATGTTCCGGATATCTGTATCCGTATCCGTATCCGCGGGAAAAAAGGTTCCGTATTCGTATCCCTATCCGTAACATTTTTGACGGATCTGTTACCTTATCAATAATTGCAAATTGCACTTCTAAACTTATTTGTAGACACTTTTTTTACTCGTACAACAAACACAAACGTTATCTATGCTGCTCAGTGTCACACTAAACTATAAATAAAACAAAAGAAAGACCCGCGCAACGCAAGTCGAAACATGTTCTGTTACGCAAAGCGTCAAGTCAAGTGGCGTCAACTATCGTTTCAAGGTCACACGCACCGACACCGATTGAGTAAGAAAGTTTAAATCCGTATCCGCAGACCTTGACGCCAATTATCCGTATCCGGATCCGTATCTGCGAATCTACATTTTTTATGATCCGGCACATGACTAGTCTAAACAGATGCAGCTGAACACTATTATTTTACATGGAGCAACAGCCTATCTGACCTTCACATTTCCTCCACATAATTCCTTAAAATGTTTGACATAACCTTGTCTCTCCCCGCAGGTATACATCAGCGTGAACTCCGGAGCTCGCATAGGCGTCGCCGAGGAGGTCAAGCACGAATTCAACGTGGCCTGGCTCGACTCTGAACGACCTGACCGCGGGTTCAAGTACTTATACCTGACGCCAGAGTCATATTCCAAATTAGGTATTTATTATTAACACTAGGTCACTCAGTGGTCGGTATTCGATCATAATTCATTTAAAACTTAATGTATTTCTAATGAATTATCATCATATAATCTTCTATACAGATAAATAAAATTGGAGTGTCTGTTTGTAATATGAAAATAACCGCTTTTTACTAAATGCATATGGATGTATAAACGGTACATATACCATTTTTTTTTTCATTTTGCCTGTCTGTTTGTTCCGGCTAATCTCTGAAACGGCTGGAACGATTTTGACGGACTTTCACTGGTAGATAGCTGATGTAATAAGGAGTATCTTACACGAGGCGGTATTAAAATTATGTATTATTAATATGTTTTTCTTTTCAGGCGCGCTGGGCTCAGTGAAGACCACGCTCATTGAAGACGAAGGCGAGTCCCGGTATAAGATCACTGACATTATTGGTGAGTTATAATCTAGATTCTAGCGCCATCGAACATCTTTGTACACGTGATGAGTTGTCGCCGATGAAGGGCAGTAAACCATATCGCAGTATAAATATGGACAGTACCGAAACTACGAACAGACGGTCGAAACGACATACTCACACAGACACAACTCAGAGAACAGCCAGCACGTGTACCGGCTAATTAAAATATTACTAAATCTTAATTTCTTAAATAATTTAATATTAATTACCACATATAATATAAATTATTTTTTAAATAAATTAAAATTAACACTAAAATTTATATGTCCTAGAACCAAAAATTCTCATTATATTAATATTGTCTGATCGGATTTGATCAGGTCCAGTAGAAAACCAGAGTCAGACACTAATTGTCTGGCATTTTTGCTGAACTGGGCTTTTTTAGCGTAGCCGTTAGGCACACTTTGATGCTAGTTTCTTACATCGCACTTTACACGTTTTGTTGTTTTTTTTTATTATTATTATTTTGCTGTATATTGTGTGCCTTTTTAGTTTGTGCTAAATAAATGTATTTTCTTTCTTCTTTTCTTTATGATAAAAATCTTCTCCCTTCACCCCAGGCAAAGAAGACGGCCTTGGCGTGGAATGTCTGCGCGACGCAGGTCTGATCGCCGGCGAGACTGCACAGGCGTACGAGGATATCGTCACCATCTCTATAGTCACGTGCCGCGCCATCGGTATTGGCTCATATGTTGTTAGGTATGTGTTCTAATAACTATCTACAACTATTAATTAATTTAACTATTAATTTAATTTTAATATCTATTTCAAATTTAATTTATTTTTATTTTCTAATACTATGGGTGTATGTGTAAAAACTGGCCTGAAATAAATGAATTTTATTTATTTTATTTATTATTTATTTATTAAGAGGAAACGAGTCCATATTTTTCCATACAAACTTCGGGAGTACATATACTTCACTGTTCGACATGTACATCAAAAATTTAGCACGGTATGGTTTTGTCTCATTATTTATATTGTCTGTGCGGAAACAGAATAGTAAAATAAAAATCCAATAAAAAGTTATGAGCAGAGATCGGATATTCGGATGCATATTCACCTAAAGTTGAGATGTTGGCTAACATGGAATGCGCTTTTGCATCGAAAAAGTCTTAATTTAGGTAAGTAATTTGTTTATTTTTGGTTTTAAGTAATACAAACCACCCCTCCTCCAGTACATACACACAAAAATTATCTTTAGGTAAATATGCATCCGAATATCCGATCTCTGGTTATGAGCCAACAAAGATAAAAATTTCTTGCTAATTTAACTGCAACTTTGGGTGTGTTTAAACAATAAAAGAATTGTAAAACATCCAAACCAAAGTCGGTACCGACAAAGCTCAAATATCGAAAAGTTCAATGAGCTTTATTGGTAATTGATCTATGCAGTGGTTTCTTCATAAAGCTCGATCTTCCAAAAGACTTTTCTTATTACTTCTCCCGCTCCGGATGGAGCGGGAGGACGTGTCAGATTTTTACTGACTAAAACCCACCCGTGTTCCCTCAGTTGCCTGTGTGCCAAAAGCCACGGTATCTCTTCTCTCGGTACACTAAACTTCTATTTCTTTCTAATTTCTTCCTTTCTATTTGCCTCGTTTTAACAGGGTGTTAGAACGAGACAGCAGTTGTTGTCTCGTTGTTCAACACATGTTAATACTTACTTCTCCTCCACAGATTAGGCCACAGAGTAATCCAAGTAGAATCCTCTTACATCATCCTCACTGGCTACGCGGCCCTCAACAAAGTTCTCGGTCGCGCTGTGTACGCGAGCAACAACCAGCTGGGAGGGCAACAAGTGATGCACCACAACGGAGTGTCGCATGCCGTCGCTCCCACAGATCTTGAGGCTGTGAGGACGGCGTTGAGGTGGCTGGCGTTTGTGCCTAAGGTGAGTGGAGGTCAAGAATAGGGTGTAATTCTGAGGTAATTGTTATTAAAACACGTAAGGTAATTTATTATGGAGTCGTTCAAGGTTAAGGTCAATATTGAGGCAATTTGTAGTAGGGGAAAAAAATTGTGTCATTTAAGGTTGGGTAATAGGCAATACGGGCTGTTGTCTACACTTCCACCTGAAAGCGGTTATTTTGTGTAAGTTAGGGTTAAAATTGGGGTCATTTTTAGGAGGGGTCACAATTGGGGTCATTTTTGGAAGGTCATTTTTTTTTAGCTAAAACATAGTATGATTTTGGGTTAGTGGTCAAACTAAATAAAAAAGTGGTAAAAGACCTCGTGTTGTTCTTTAGTGTAGGGTAAAAAATCTGGGTTTTTTTTTTTATTGTACTTGAGCTATAAAGAAATACACAACCTTTTATTTAGCTAAAACTATGTCAAGTTCTAACCTAAACTAACTCAACCGTCTCATCGCCAGAACAAGCTGAGCATGGTCCCCATAATGCGTGTGTCGGACCCCATCGACCGGCCCGTGGAGTGGGTCCCGCCGCGTGCGGCCCACGACCCGCGCCTCATGCTGGCCGGGGACGCGGCGCGGGCCGGGTTCTTCGACGTGGGCAGCTGGGACGAGATCATGCAGCCGTGGGCTCAGACTGTCATTACTGGTAAGTAGATAATATCACGACAGTACACAGAGTTGGGTTACCTTAAGTAAATCTGTGTGGTTTTTCCTATAAAGCGTATTTGAGTATTTTGTTAAAGGCCTACACAAATGTCCTTCAGATCTGGGAGCGTCATGTGACGGGTCGTTGAGCTCCCTAAAATAGAGTTGAGCTACACGGTGACTGATACAAACATGCCGTCTGTTGGCACAGGTCAGATCAAAGCTGCAATGGCTCTTTCCTCAAATGACCGTTCCAGACATTGCCCTGCATTGTTAGACTCAAATAATATAATGTTAGGACTTTAAAAGAGAACATGACTTCTGAGTTTGTTTCGGCTTTTCTTCTCAGCGAACAGTCAGCTAGGAAATGCCGGCGCCATCTAGTTTCAAAAATATTATTGACGTGTAAAACTGTTTGTACAAACCTATTTACAGAAATAAAACAACCGATTTCCAAAAAACACTTCAAAGTGAAAAATAACTTTAAGTTGGCGGTGACTTTGGATATGTATTTTAATTTTCATGTCACCAGTCACCGACTTCCGAAACTAAAGTTATTTTTCACTTTGTAGTGTTTTTTTGGAAATCGTTTGTTTTTTTAGGAACAAGTTTTAATTTTTCACTTTTGAAACAAACAATGCATATGTATGCGATAGCAGCAATCGCGGTTGATTTCCTGTAATTTTTTTAAGAGTTCCGTTGTCTGTCTCCGAAACGCATCTCCAGATCTATATAAAAAGAGACCACACGGGAAGCACCAGCTTTCAAATAAAAAAAGAATCATCAAAATCAGTTCACCCAGTCGAAAGTTCTCAGCTAATAAACATTAAAAAAAAAATACAGTCGAATTGAGAACCTCCTCCTTTTTTGAAGTCGGTTAAAAATCATTTATCATTAAGTAGGTGCGGTCTAATAATTAATTCTCCCTTCCCAGGTCGTGCCCGTCTCGGTGGTATCCCAATAGGCGTGGTCGCTGTAGAAACGAGAACAGTAGAGCTGACCCTACCCGCCGATCCCGCTAACTTGGACTCTGAAGCCAAGACCTTGCAACAGGCTGGACAGGTCAGTAATAAGTACACCAAGGGGGTTACTACACACATATTCGGGTCGGCACGTTCCTCATAGCCGGGCGGCAAAATCGGATATACGTAGCTTTGGCTAGCAGCTTCGCCCGCGTGGAAGTCGAAAATTATCGTACGAGAACGTAATATCAGGATAAAAAGTTTCTTATGTGTTAATCCAGGTTGTAAACTATCTATGTGCCAAATTTCATCCAAATCCGGTCAGCCGTTTTTGCGTGATTGAGTAACAAACATTCAAATATCTAAATATACAAACTTTGGCAATTATTAGTAGGGCTACATTTTGCACGAGGCTTCGCCCGCGCGGCGGTCCACGGGAATGAACTACCGGGATAAAAGTATCCTGTATGTTAATCCAGGTATAGAGGTATGAGGAACAGGGTGTAAAGTTCACTCATACTCGATGGAAAAGGGAGGATCCTTCGACCAGACGGGTGTTGTGTCTGGTGGGCAACTGCCCGACGGTTGATGTCGGGAAGTTGTACCTATGCCAATCGTGCGGTAAACTTTAACTGCGCGATCTAGGATTTCTATGATGTGCGTCTTTGCGTAGTTCGCCTGTGGCGTTGTAGATGGCGCCACTTCTCTTTTTGCATTTTTAGATATTGTTGTGAAGTATTTTTCTGTAGTGCCGCTACACAGGTTTATAATCTATCTGCGTGCCAGATTTTGGCGTGATTGAGTAGCTCACATCCAAACATCGAAATAATGAAGAGTAGTTGTGGCCCGAGTTGTAGGTCGTCTGGTCTGGGTTCGAACTCAAGACGCTTTAATTTGTGTAAATCATTTCAACACCACTGCTCTCAAAACGGTGAAGGAAAACATCGTGAGGAAACCGGCACGTCTTAGAACCAAAAGACATGTGACATCTTTGGTAGATGTCACATGTCTTTTGTCACCCCGCACTGGGCCCGCGTGGAAGATTACAGCCCCACTCTCCACAGAGAGGCCCTGTGTGCCAGCAGTGGGAATATTATAAGCTTATTATGTTTATTGGCGAATCAAATGTACCGCCCTGAACATGTGTGCAGCACGCAGCACCCTTACATAGCCTTTAATGACTTAATACTCAATCGGGTATTTTCCAGTATACAAGGTGTAACAGAATAGACGCAAGACCTAAAAATAGTTTGTTCCTAATTGACTACTGAATCGATTTCAGTAACTTTTAATACAAGTATTTTTTTATTAAATTATGTATTTTGCCATACCTACCACTGATTGAGCCAAAGAAAATTCAATCTTATAGCACAAGAAATAAGACGCAATTTTAAATGCATAAAGTAATGCTTGGGTCGACACGTTTTTCTTAATAATATCAGTTAGCCATAAAAAAAAATAGTTTTGGTCATCGTATTATGCTTTTAACTCAATACTCTAATTGGGGTGTTTGAGGTCTTGCGTTAATTATGTTACTCGTTGTATATTAAAAACATTATGGAAAGCAATAAAGAATAGGGTATTTTCCAATTTATTAAAATCTATTTTAATTTGAAGATTGGGACGAGATATTTAACAGAAAAATAAAAATAAATTGATTCATATCCATTTTCTCAATTAAAAACGATTAAAATAAAATTTATTTTTCGTTGTTTTGAATTTACCGTCACAAGATAAAAAAAGTCATCGTAAGGGTAATGGGTAGCTCGCTGTCCGGTGAGGACCAAGCCCGGGTCGACGGCGCGTTGTGTTGTGTGTCGAGAGATGTCAGCATCAAATGGTGGGGTCCGCAAGGGCCGATGCCTGCCAGGGGTGCGGGTTGTTCGAAAGAGATACCGGGGCCCCTGGCTCACAGGCAACTGAGGGAACACGGGTGGGTTTTAGTCAGTAAAAGTCTGACACGCCCTCCTGCTCCACCCAGAGCCGGAGAAGTTATTTGATGATTTCCCATCCAAAAAAAAAGAATCGTAAGGAGCGTTTTCCATCTAGAAAAGTGCACAATAAAATATCGACTTTATTTTATCGTTACATTCAGGTATGGTTCCCCGACTCTGCCTACAAGACTGCTCAGGCTATCAACGACTTCTCCCGTGAAGGTCTACCCATCATCATTTTCGCCAACTGGAGAGGTTTCAGCGGTGGACAGAAAGGTAAGATTCTAGACTAGATCATCATCTGCCTAGCCTTCTCCCTACTATGTTGTGCTCGGCTTCCAGTCTAACCGGATGCAGCTGGATACTAGTATTTTACATGAGCGACTGCCTATCTGACCTCCACAACCCAGTTACTGGGTAACACGATTACCCTTTGTAAGACTGGTTGTCAGACTTTCGGGCTACTGACGACTCGTAACGACTAGATATTATGATAAATTCAAATGAGAGTAATCATTTGTTCAAATCAGGCTGAGGATTTATAATGTTTCAATGTTATAAAAGTTAAATAACACAGCTTTTAATATGCCTTGCTAGTATTAAAAAATGCTTAGGTATATACACAGGGAAAATTACAGAAACCTGCAAAAACGGTTATCGTAGAAATATTAAGATTAGATACAAAGTCATTTCTGTTTTAATCATAAAACTGAAATTGTAACAAGCTGCAGCTCTATGATGTTTCATATTCAAGGTATATAACAATGTTCCAGCAAAACAGTTTTTTTTATTGCTGGCAGCACTGCAATATTTCTAGCAAAAAAAAATATGTTATGTTTAGGGTTGAAACACTTGGCCATGGGGTTCGAGTGCCCATTGGGTTTTTCGAGACATCGCCAAGCGGTTGGTCAACTCTACGTGACCAGGGCTGGCCTACTCTTTGGCCAAAGAATCAGCATCAAGATACAACGTGGCAATGGTGCCAGATGTTTGGGCACTTATTCCATTGACAGCGATACTATTTTTTGTTAAATGCTGCAACATTAATTTGTTTATGATAAATACCTGGGGTTACGGTATCAGATAAGTCATCCATATATCTCTTGTTTTTTCATAGGAAACTGGTACTGCAATCGTTTATTTACTCAGAACGCATCTTTAAAAAAGGTAATAGATAAAAAAAAACATGCTTTCTGAGGTATTTTTATAATCAATTAATATCAAGCACCCCACGTTTTTTTTGAAACTATTTTCGGCTTTTTTAGTTTGGTTTTTAAAGCTTGTTTTTTAGATTTTTTATTATTTTTTTTAGTTCTGCTAACTACAAAAGCGTGATTTTTCAGTTTTTTTTTACATTTTGAACAAATTTATAAAATTATTGAATTGTCATCAGCCCTCGATAAGTCTACAAAGTTTAAATGAAATCTGACCGTTTGAAGTAGGTCAAAAGCAAGTCCAAAGAAGTCGGTTACAAACAAACAAACATACAGGTGAAGCTAATAAAGGCGTGTTAATTAAATCATTAATTGCCCTCCACAGACATGTACGAACAGATCCTGAAGTTCGGCGCGGAGATAGTGCGCGCGCTGCGCGGGGCCACGGCGCCCGTGATCGTGTACATCCCGCCCGGCGGCGAGCTGCGCGGCGGGGCCTGGGCCGTCGTGGACCCCTCCGTCAACAGTCTGCGCATGGAGATGTACGCCGACCCCGAGGCCAGGTCAGTACTGCTTATGTCAATCTAGGCACCGACCGCTTTTCAAAGAAAAAAAATCATTACCATTATTATTTCACTAAATACACATATTTTTGTTTGTTTAAATATTAATACAAAAAATCGGACTGGTGCGAGTTGGACTCGCCCACCAAGGGTTCCGTACAAATTTAATTGGCGTCAACGATGTATTTATTAGTACCTACACCCATTATTTAATTTTTTTTTTGGAATTTTTCCTTTATTTGTGCTGTTAGATATTACTTTTTGTCAAATTTCGTGATCCTAGGTCAACAGGAACTACCATATAGGTTTTCGACCCAAAACCTATAGGGTACTTCCGGTTGACCTAGAATTGTAAATTTTGTTTAAAAGCAAGGTCTTATAGCACAAGTAAAGGGAAAATTCCGAAAAAAAAAAAAAAATGAAAATTAAGGTAAATTTTGGTACTTTCAAGTTTTCGCGAAAATCTAAATTTTTCCATATTTTTTATCGTGTTGACTTAGGACCTTGATTTTTATACAACTAATAGAGACTATATACCTCAGTATCTGGTATAAATTTCAACTTGCTAGGTCCACCCGTTCCTGGGAAAATCGGTGGTGACACACGGACAAACAGACAGACAGTCAAGAGAGTGATCTTATAAGGGTTCCTTTTTTACCTTTTGAGGTACGGAACCCTAAACATATAGAAACACTAGTTTTGCCCGCGGCTCCGCCCGCGTGGATGTCGGTTATCACGTCAAACAGTAGCCTATATCCTTCTCCATATACCACGCTATATCTCAGCCAAATTTCATGACGATCGGTTCAGCGGTATAGGGGCCAAGTATTACGTATGCACTACAGGGGACGGGGGGTCTTTGCTTTGCTTATTTTTGATGACATGGGGGATGGGGGGTCTGGATGGTGATTACGTCAGCAGAATTTATTTATTAAGATATTTAGATTTTCTACAAAATTTTGTCGATTTTGGTTTGAACACATATGGCAACCCTACTTGTCTATGAATGGCTCGAAGAAAACGATGACAATATTCTAAAATCACACGGAAGGGAGCAGACACGTTGTGTGTCTGCTACCGATGTTTACGTGAGCATAAGAGCTTTGCTTACTTTTGCTGATGAGGGGCGGGGGGGGGGGGTGTCAATAAATGCAAAAATCTGCTTACGTAATACTTGAATGGCCCCACAGGCGTGAAAGCATAACAGACAGTTACGAGTTACTTTCGCATTTATAATATTTATTTATTAAAACAAAGGCGGACTTAATGCCCGAGGCATTTTCTACCAGTCAACCTTGGGGTGATGCAGAGACAAAACATGGCAGGTGCAACTTATGGGATAGATAACTCGAAAAATAATACATACTAATACATAGATACATACATATATAACGTAAATAAACTTTGTCTTGAGAAATAACGATAGGTAGAGGAGAAAACGAATCCAGCAAATCAGCGCTGGAATATTAGTAGGGATTGTGGGCCATCAGAATGAGGAGCAGGGTCCAAGCTGTCGGTGGTCAGGGCTCTAGAGAGAGGAACCTCCTGACTATGCGTGCCTGTCTGCGCGTGTATGAGACTTACAGGCTGCTCGTGTAGAAAGATGTACAATATGCTCTGAACAATGTTGTTTTCACTTCAAGAGTACAACGACCAAACTTGCGGGCCATCATATTCGCCCTTACAGACAACGCCCTGCGTTCTTGCTCTATGTTTGCATCATCTTTCAGATCATATGGCCAAGATATTTAAAATGTTCCACCCTTTTCAGTGGTATTCCACATAATTACACGCTTTATATTAGCTTCACTTGTATGTTTGTTTGTTTGTTTGTATGTAACCGACTCCTTTGAGCGCGATTTTGACCCACTTTAAACGGTCAGATTTCATTGAAACTTTGTAAACTTGTCGAGGACCGATGACAATGCAATAATTTAAAAAAAAATTGAGAAAAAAAAACGTTTTTGTAGTTAGCAGAACTAAAAAATAGAAAATAAATAATAGTTTAAAAAACTAAAAAACACGCTTTAAAAACCAAACTAAAAAAGGAGAAAATAATTTAATTCAATTAAAAAGCGTGGGGTGCTTGACATTAATTGATTATAAAAATACCTCAAAAAGCACCCTACGCTTTTTAATTGAATTAACTTATTTTCTCCTTTTTTAGTTTGGTTTTTAAAGCGTGTTTTTTAGTTTTTTAAACTATTATTTATTTTATGACAGGGATCGTTGTCGGTAATTTTCCTCTGGCCCGGAAGACCATGCATTCACTTTTTCTTTATAAAGCCCCGGTTGATCATTACATTTTTGTTTATTTTACAACGTTTTATATCAATTCCTATTATTTTCAGGGGAGGTGTCCTTGAAGCCGAAGCTATAGTAGAAGTCAAGTTCAAGCAGCGAGATATCCTCAAGACCATGCACCGTCTGGATCCTGAACTGCAACGGGTTGGAGCTAGGATCGCAGGTACGTCATACTTTTAAGCCTACTATACAGGGTGAAATTGAAAACATGCGACAAACCGTAATGGGAGATTGACTCATCATTATGAACAACTTTTACTAAGGGACCAAAGATGCAATCGCAAAAAAAAACCAGCTGTTCCCTACATTTTGACGAGTTATGCGAACATAAATGTAGGGAACAGATGTTTTTTTTTCGCGATTGCATCTTTGGTCCCTTAGTAAAAGTTGTTCATAATGATGAGTACAATCTCCCATTTCGGTTTGTCGCATGTTTTCAATTTCAACCTGTATACAACCCTAGTTTTAGTATATTCGAAATCCGAAACACGTGTCAAGTATTTTTATGTAATGAGATGAAGATGTTTGAATTGTGCCTTCGAAACGCTAAGAAGATAATAATGGAATTAAATGTTTTTTTTTTCTATTGTTACAGAATTAAAGGACCAAATCAAGGAGATCTCAAAGGGCCTGGACCGTAGAGGGTCCATCGATGAGAGCCTCATCAGAACCGATGCCGGCAAAGCAGGTAACTGAAACATATACTTTAAGCCTAATGTTACCATAAAAATATCCATCACTCCTAATTATTTGAAAGAGTTATTAATGATCTTAAAATATTTACATAATTTAGAAGCCTAGTCTTAAAACAATAATATGCACATTTATTTAAATTAAACTAGACGTCACGGTGGTCACGTGATAAAAAGTCATCGTAAGGAGCGTTTTAGCGGTAAATTCTAAACAACGAAAAGTAAATTTGGTTTAAAACGTTTTTAATTGAGAAAATGGATATAAATTAATTTATTTCTATTTTTCTGTTACATATTTCGTCCCAATCTTCATATTAAAATAGTTTTTAATATTTTGGAAAATACCCTATTGTTTTTCACACAGAACTCAACAAAAATCTTTATTTGGTTTCAGCTGAGAACCGAGTAAGGGAACTAGAAACAGAACTATTAGCCGCTGAGAAGACGGCGAAGGCACGCGAAAAGGAACTCAGCCCTATTTACCACCAGGTATGATAAATGATTTTATTTCTGTGGGTAGGGTTCTACAAACAGTTTTACACGTCAATATTGATATACAAACAAAAAAAAAAAACAACGGACTTCCAAAAAAAACACTACAAAGTGAAAAATATAATTAATGTCGGAAGTCGGTGACTTTGGATATGTATTTAAATTTTTTGTCACCGCCTTCGAAATTAAAGTTATTTTTCACTTTGTAGTGTTTTTGAAAGTCGGTTGTTTTTCATTTTTTTTATTTTTGTTCACTTTTTTAGTGGTTCACATGTGCTTACTACTTCACAGCGTGCCGGCGTAATTTTATGTTATGAACTGGTGTAAACAATAGACATACATGAGATTTCAGCGATCCCAGTCCATTTACTATCATTTTTTGAGGAGTTCCGTTGCCTATCTCCGAAGTTCTTCATCAGATCTTCACCAAATTGATATGGGACCACTCTGAGAAAGTACTCTTCCAATAAATGAAAACTCCTAAACAAAAAAGCCGTACACAAACTAAAATTACATCGTCCACGTAAACAAAAATGATAATGTAAAAAAAAAATCATAAATTGAAAACAACTGGACCAAACTGTGTTACATTTTTATGGGACCAAATGACAACTATTCCGCATCAAACTAAAGAAGAATCTCGTAAATCGGATCATAAATCTCAGCGTAATTGGTGTACATACATAAAAAAAAATACCAATCGAATTGAGAACCTCCTCCTTTTTGAAGTCGGTTAAAAACCTAAGATGCACAGTCTCGATCAAAAGTAACACTCAAAGCTGTCCCCAATTATACGTCACACGTTTTTTTGCAAATTCAACCTTACACGCATGAATTAAAGTGGTCTTTACAAAGCAATGTCCAAAAAAACTTTTTCCAAAAAAAAACAACCGACTTCCAAAAAAACACTACAAAGTGAAAAATAACTTTAATTTCGGAAGTCGGTGTCTTTGGAGCTGTATTTGAATTTTTTGTCACCGCCTTCCGAAATTAAAGTTATTTTTCACTTTGTAGTGTTTTTTTGGAAGTCGGTTGTTTTTTTTTTGTAAAAAGTTTTTATTTTTCACTTTTTAGTGGTTCACATGTGCTTACCCCTTCACAGCATACCGGCGTGATGTTATGTTATGAACTGGTGTAAGCAATAGACAGACATGAGATTTCAGCAATCCCAGTCCATTTGCTATCATTTATTGAGGAGTTCCGTTGCCTATCTCCAAAGTTCTTCATCAGATCTTCACCAAATTGAAATGAGACCACTACGAGAAAGTACTCTTCCAAAAAATACCTAAATCGCTTCGTGTGCCTATAAAATTTGAAGAGTTCTCTCTATTTCTCCAGGATCCCATCATCAGATCCTGACTTGATGATCATGGGACCATCTGGAAAGTATACCCTTTCAAACAAAAAAAACAAAATCCAAATCGGTCCAGCCATCTTCGAGTAATCGGGGAACATACATAAAAAAAAAATTAAAAAAAAATAAAAAGGTTCCGACGAATTGATAACCTCCTCCTTTTTGAAGTCGGTTAAAAAGACTGACCGGACACCCATTTTTGCGGACGTTTTTGAGACGCTGATTTTGTTTCTTGGGTGTTTTGTGTATCAATGTACGTCGATCATATTTTTCAAACTAGTTGAGGTCGGCGTTTCCTATCTGACTACTCTGAGAAGAAAGGCGAAACAAACTTAGAGGTCTCTTTTAAGTCCAGACATAATCTTGGTCAGATCATGTGAAGACCATGTAGATTGGTGTCTGAAATTGTCTTTAGAGGAACGAACCACACAGAGTGGACCTGTCCAGTCAGTGCACGCATTTGTCACCGATCGTGCAGCTCAACAGTTCCTACAGTTCTGCTGTAGGAACTCAACGATTCGACGAACAATACCAAAGATAGAATATGATTTCTGAAGACCAATAATTCTCGTAATTAAAAATGTTTATAATGTAGTCGGAATCTCACCTCAGCGTCAGTCAATGTCAAAAAATAGGGAAACTAGAAGTATTGTTAACCGAATTCAAAAGCGGAGTTTCTCAATTCGTTCGTTATTTTTTGTACGTTTTTTTACGCGATATCTCGGGCAATTGTGGGTAATTACAAAAATCCAAGATACACAATCAGGCGCAATGTGCGCAGGTGTCAATGGTATCGTCAGTCATCGTTCAGTCAGTCCTTTAGGACATTGCTTTGTAAAAACCATTTTGAGTCATGCGTGTGAGGTGCAAAAAAAAATGGTTGTCTGTAAAGTCGGTTTACGAACGATAATTTTACGTGATAACGTCATAAGAAAACATTGATGAAATATTTCATAATTTTCTGAATTGAATTGAATAATTATCACGGAATATTCATCCACTTCGGTCGTGCCTCTCTATCGCTTGCTCCGCGCTCTCGCTTGCACGCTCGGCTCAGGCGGAGCGTGACAATGAGTCATGCTGTTTCGTGCGCGCAGCCGATGTTCAACGATTTATAAGACGTTATCACGTCAAAAACTTTGTTTTATCATAACTATAACCACTGACGTATAATTGGGGACAGTTTTAAGTGTTACTTATGTTCGAGACTGTGCATCTTGGGTGTTTTATATATCAATGGTGGTCACATATAATTTTTATTAACTTTTCTTGGGTAGTTCTTGTGTTTGTTATTCTATTTTCGCCTTTAAAACTGTTATGTTTTGGTTTGTTCTAGATCGCAGTACAATTCGCGGAACTACACGACACAGCCGAAAGGATGTTAGAAAAAGGATGCATATTTGTAAGTACAATATTGATTAAGTACTTAGTTAGTACTAGCTTTAAGCTAGCCCGCGGCTTCGCCCGCGTGGAGGTCGGAGATTATACCACGGCAACGAACTACCGGGATAAAAAAAGTATCCTATGTGATAATCCCGGTTATAATCCATCTGTGTGCCAAAGGAGATGGTCAAAACGTGCCCCGTGGAGTACAAAAATAAATTTATTGCAGTTAATTTTAATAAAAAAATTAAGAATTTTGAATAACTTTTTATGCCTTATAGCAGAAATAATCATACTCAATTATAAGTTGTTCTGTTTGATTTTGCTCTAAAATACCTTTTAATGTTGCCATTTTATAATAAAGATCAGAACAGGGAAAGTTAATAACTTAACGCATTAGAAGAAAAAAAAAACAATACGCATGGCTGGCCTAAAATATACTCGTAAATGATGAATAACCCAAACAATTAAAACATGTTTTTTGTATGTTTTCTTATAATTACAGAAAATGAACTATCTATTATATATTTTATCTATGTTAGAGCAGTTACGGATAGGATTTTTTTCCATTTACTACTGGCAACGCCGCCGACTAATGTCAATTATCACATAATCGCAATTTGTTAATACCCTCTTCGACGTTTGCGCTGGTTTGCTTTCGATCATTCGGTATTCGTTTGTGTTTATGTTTTCGCTCTTTTTGAGAATAAAGTATTTAAACCTATTTCTTGGACCACAGGACATAGTCCCCTGGCGTGATTCCCGTCGCCAATTCTACTGGCGTCTCAAGCGCTTGCTACGTCAAAATGAGCAGGAGCGAAGAGTGCAGGAGGCAGTGAAGCCTGCTGACAAGATGGAACAGGGTCCCGCTGCGGCCACGCTGCGTCGGTGGTTCACTGAAGACAAGGGGGAGACGCAGGTAAATATAAAATACTCGCTTTTGCTAGCCACTTCGCCCGCGTGTAGGTTGGAAATTATCCCATGGGAACGTACTACCGGGATGAAAAGTATACTATGTGTTAATCCAGGTTATAAATTATCTGTCTGCCAAATTTCATCCAAATCCGCTCAGCCGTTTTTGCGTGATTGAGTAACAAACACCCAAACATCTAAATATGCAAATATATAAACATACAAACTTTTCACATTAATAATATAAGTAGAATGTTGAAAAAGTAAGAAAAAAAATGTTGTCCGTGATGGCCCACAGTGGTCTATAGAGGTATGAGGAATAGGGTGTAAAGTTCAATCATACTCTATGGAAAAGGGAGTATCCTCCGAACAGACGGGTGTTGTGACGGGACGTTGTATATATACCAGTCGCGCGGTAAATTCCGTTTGCGCGATGCAGGATTTGTGTGACGTCAGGTCATTGATGCGTAGTTCGAATGTGGCGTTGTAGATGCCGCCACAAGTCTATGATGGTCAATGTTGGGCCATTGTCTCTTTATACAATGGGCTACGGTATTAAAGAGCCATGGGATTGTTCTAAAATGGACCATAATACTCACGCTACTGCTACCTTAGAAAGGACAAGAGTGCAATTTGGTCTTTATTTCGTAGCAGTAAGGGCGGGTTTCGTTACTCAAATCTTAAGACGTTGCATAATATTCCCACTGCTAAGACAGGAAGGTAGGAGTGGGCTGTAATCCACCACGCGGGCCCAGTACGGGTCGGTAGATGTCACATATCTTCGAATTTTTGGTTCTAAGACATGCAGGTTTCCTCACGATGTTTTCCTTCACCGTTTTGAGAGCAGTGGTGATGAAATAATTTACTCATAAAGTAAAGCACCTGTCTGGATTCGAAGACAGGCCACTACTGCTGTTCATACACTCATATACAGCTTGTACGGGAAAAAAATCAACCTACTCAACAGTCAAAAGACTAGTCTATCCAAAACACTAATGATGCTATCTCTCTCTGCAGTCCCATCAATGGGAGCACGACAACGAAGCGGTGTGCAAGTGGCTAGAGGCACAAGCCGGTGACGACAACTCTGTCCTCGAGAGGAATCTACGCTCCATACACCAGGACGCGCTGTTGCAGGCTGTTAATAACCTTGTAGTGGTAAGTAAACACTTGTATCATCATCATCATATTAGCCGAAATACATCCACTGCTGGACACAAGCCTCCCCCAAAAGGGGGGATTTTCCATAATCGCCACGCTTGGCAGGCGGTTTGGCGATCGCAGTATGGTGGTCAAATGCATAGAGAACGCTGCTGCTCATTCTCTAGTAAATCCCTTAGTCGCCTTCTACGACACCCATGGGAAGAAATTGGAAACACTTGTATGATATAATAGTAATACCAGCCTAGTATTGAAGGAGAAGAGTCGACTATTGATCACCACAGTTGGTTAAGACTGATGGTGATATATCCAGAAATTGTGTATTTACGAACCCACCTTATTGGTGAAGTTCTTCAGAAATGTTAGGTGAGAAGTACTCGCAATGGGCGTGGGTCATATGACCAGTTGTATGAGGTGGCATTCTGTAGTCTGTGCCTACCCCCCATGGGGAAAAACACGTGAGTTTATGTATGTATGTATGTTTATTTACGAAATATTTCGAAATAGAGAAGGATAATTTTAGATTTGTCTAGTTTTTGGCCACCTCAGAACATTTTTTTTTTTGTATCGAGACAAAGTATGCCATGGTGCTATTGATTGTTCCATCGCCATTCTACATGAAATATACTTACTAGAAAATACGTTGAATTAGGAAATTTTATGTAAACAAAGAAACGTCAAGAAAGTCACTGTCAAAGTGACAGGACAGTGGTGCAAAACCAATCGCCAAACAATGTGGCGATGCCTTTTGGGTACTTTTTTTTTTAATCCAGCGACGCGGACGATTTTTTTTATGCCCAATGATTTTTCCCCCCCTTTTTTATAAAATTTACTTACATGTTATTTATCATTTTGAGTCTGTTAGCATAAACAGGAAAAGTTTTTTTTTTTCATTGCGCAAACTGTAACAATTAATAGAAACTTTTCCTGTATGTAAATACCTGTCGGCCTTCAAAGCAAGGGTGCACAGGGACAGGCTTCTGGGCACACTCGTTCCATCATAGACCTCATCCATCGCTTTCCATCAGACGTGATCGAGGTCAAAAACAAGCCCATTCAGCAATAGAAAAAAACTCTTGTTTGAAAATATAAAGTTCTAAATATTTAAAAAAAATATAAAAGTGTTCTAAAAATAAAGTAGTGAGATGTACACACGCCTACACATCAATCTATAAATATCCAGTTTACGCTGATCTCACACTGTACGAAATCCTATACAATGCGAGATCAGCTTATACTGGATATGTATAGCTTGATGTGTAGCCGTGTGCACACAGGAAATACAAACAGTAACATGAAATAAAAATTAAAAAGAAAGAGAAATAGGGGTGCGGGTTGTTCGAAAGAGATACCGCGGCCCCTGGCACACAGGCAAATGAGGGAACACGGGTGGGTTTTGGTCAGTAAAAGTCTGACACGCCCTCCCGCTCCACCGAGAGCGGGAGAAGTTATTTGATGATTTCCCAGCAAAAAAAAAATAATACTTAAGCTAACTTTGAATTATCTCTTTTACAGGAACTCACACCGTCACAACGAGCGGAATTTGTCAGAAAATTGTCGACGTTAGACATGGAACACTAATATTATAGTTAGTTTTAATTACTAGGTCGAACAAATTATGTAGGGTACATATTTATTGTTGGGGCTTTCTAGACGCGAACAAGTCTGTTTTATTTAATACTTGCGTTTGCCAGTGCGTTTTTTATACACCAAAACCTTCCTCATGAATCATTCTGTCTATTGGTGAAAACCGCACGAAAATCCGTTCAGTAGTTTTTGAGTTTATCGCGAACAGACAGACGCGGCGAGGGACTTTGTTTTATAATAGTTGGAGGTGGACCTTCGGAAAATCTCTATCGATCATGATTTTTAACACGCGTTTATTAGCTTCACCTGCATCTTTGTTTGTAACCGACTCCTTTTTTGGACTTGATTTTGATCCACTTCAAACGGTCAGATTTCATTTAAACTTTATTTTTTTAATACTTGTAGTTAGCAGAACTAAAAAATTGAAAATAAATAATATAAATAGTTTAAAAATCTAAAAAACACGTTTTGAAAACCAAACTAAAAAGTAGAAAATAATTTAATTCCATTAAAAAGTCTGGGGTGCTTGATATAAAATTACCTCAAAAAGCACCCCACGCTTTTTAATAGAATTAAATTATTTTTTACTTTTTTAGTTTGGTTTAAAAACCAAACTAAAAAAGTAGAAAATAATTCGGCGTGTTTATTAGTTTTTTAATTACCCGTTGAAATTAAACGAAATTGTTTGTTCTGTAGGATATCAGAATCATCAACATTCTCCTACCCACATCTCAATTTATTTGTAGTCGGCGCAACAAGTCTTTTCTACCACAAATATCTATTAGTTGCCATCTCCGTAGTCACACCCTTTCTAACCATATCATCATTCACACAGTCCATCCATCGTTTCTTTGGTCTCCCCCTACTCTTAGCCATCGACATTCATACTCAAAAATACAATTTTTACTGTATGGATTTTCCAAAGGATCACTCTCTTGCAAAATTGTGTCTAAAATCAGGCCTAAAGTAATGTTATTTATTATTTTGCTGATGTAATATAACAGACTTGTGTGTTTTAAGTTCAGAATTTACAAAAAAAAATATGTTTCACAGCCTAACGAAAAAAATATTAATCATTTTTTTTTCTTTTTTACATATAAAATGGAATGTAATGTTTGTTTATTTATGTAGATCTTTTAAGACATTTTTACTCGTCAATATTTTAAAACAAGATGGCGCTGGTGACTGATCCCTGAGAAGAAATGCCAAAACAAACTCAGAGGTCATAATTTCTGCCAGCTTATAATGTTTCCACTGCTGGGACATAGGCCTCCTCTCTGCTAGAGGGAGTGGGCCGTAATCCACCACGTGGGCACCGGTAGGGTGTTTTTTTCTAACAGACTAATTATCTTTCTCGTGTTTATGTATCATCTGGAACTGGAATACCTCGTATTTATATGTTTTTCCACCTGGAATTACTCAGTAGTATCCCTGACTCCGGATTCGTTCCAGTCCCATCGGCCATCTGTTCTGCGAGCAATGTGCCCTGCCCACTGCCACTTAAGTTTGGCAATTCTTCGGGCTATGTCGATTGCCTTGGTTCTCCTGTGGATCTCTTCATTCCTGATTCGATCACGTAGGATGAATCAAGTGAAAATTAATATTCTTCTGTTAGGCTGTGGAACTCGGTAACATGACAATTTTTGTATAGATTCTCGTTTTTTGTTTATTTATTTAGATACACCTAGTTACCTCTTGGTACGTAATAATGGACCTTGGTCCTTATTTTTTTTTGCCTTTTGACCGTTTGACTAAAAGCTAACTGGCTAAACAGACTAACAATGCAATGTTTTTAGGAGTTATGTCAATTCTTAAAGAAAATTAATTATAAATAGTTTTGCTTTTTTTAGAATGCTTAAAGCGCAAAGTTGTGAATAGTTATTTAGTATATAGACAATATACTGGGTGTCACAGACATCTACGTGCCATGAATTCAGAGTACATGATTCTGAACCGCCAGGCGTTCAGTTTTTTCGTCGGTAATAAAAATAAATCTACTGTTCCTTACAATAGAGTATTTTACTACTATTTATAATATACATGTATCAAAACTTATTTTAAAGACGTTATTTAAAAAAAAAACGATTTGTAAAAGAAAAAAAAAATCACCGGTGGAAAATAGAGAAATTATACGCTTTTGAAGATATTCTTCTATCCTTGTCACGCAAAACAATCATTGTTATGAATGGCGCGAAGTTAATATGGCGTTCCTGTGTTATGACGTCAGATGCTAGTAGTGCTGTCTCTGTCTAGCATTTTTTGTAATATTTATTTAAAAAAATTGCTGTTGGTCAACATTTTTCAAGGTCTTTGACAAATCGAATAAAAAACATCCAGTCAAATACGAAACAGCTGATGTTATTTTATACACGACGAAAAATTTCTTGGATAGGGTCTAGCATCATGTGATGAATTCATTGTTACAGCTTGCTCGTCGCTGTATACCACCCTGTATGGTTATTAGAATTGACATACTCCACAGAGCACAGTAGACGGCGGAGCTTGCTAGAGTGTCAAAAATTCCACACAAACTTTATGGTATTGTCATCAAAGAATCACAATATTAATGTTGTTAAATACTAAAACGAAAATCGAGGTCCCACTGCTAGAATTTTAATACCTATTAGACATTTTTATTGTTTATGTTTAAAATACGTAAATGAAGAATCATTGATATACAAAAAACCCAAGATGCACAGTGTCGAACAAAAGTAACACTCAGAACTGTCCCCAATTATACATCAGTGGTTATAGTTATGATAAAAACACATTTTTATTGCAAATTCAACCTTACACGCATGACTTAAAGTGGTTTTTACAAAGCAATGTCCAAAAAGACTGACTGAAAGATGAATGACGATACTATTTGACACCTGCGCACATTGCGCCCTATTTATGCAGACGTTTTTGAGACGCTGATTGTGAATCTTGGGTTTTTTGTATATCAATGTGTAGAATACGTAGTTTCAATTAATGTGACAACCTACTCGTTACCAACCTGTGTATCTCGTGTTGACACAAGTTACACGAGGATAGCTCAAGTCGTTGTGGAAATAGTCAGTTAGTTAGAAAGTGGGGATAATTACGCAGGGTATGCCAGACATACTAAAGTATTGTCTTCCGTAGAGGCTGTATACATGTACCCTGTAACGTTATTACTACGTTAGATGGTCAAAATATAAAGAAATCTGTTTGAATTCTCAAAAATGTATAAATTATACATAAAGAAAAATGTTGTAAAATTGTATACATAGTGTCATATATTGTTGCGTATGTTAAAAAAAAATGTGTAAAATGCATTATTTTATCAGCTAATTTGAGGCAATTTTAAATGTTTATTTTCAATTATTTTATTGTATTTGTGCGGTTTGGAAAATATCTGGTTTTTGTTTGGGATTAATTCTGACATGTTGGAACAAATATCTGCTTTTTATACACAGTCAAATGTCTTTCAATTTCTTTATGTCCAAACTCTTACCCTTTCAGTGGGTAAAATTACCCTAAATGGGTCTACTGTAAATGTTATTAAGACATTTCCCAAGCCGCATAAAATCATGTAGTAATTAATACAATATAATCATTATGTTCATTTATCATTTAAAAAAATGTATGAAACCTGTAATTTGTACAAAATGTACTACAAATACATTCCCGTGTTAAATTTTGTTGAATAATTTTATACTGTTGAAAAGCTTGCGTTTGAAACTCCATTCGCTCACTTTTAAACTATTTGAAGTTATACTCTTACAAAAATTCTTTGGCACTCGAATGAAGTTAAGGGA
Source organism: Antitype chi (assembly GCA_947359405.1). NCBI lineage: Eukaryota > Metazoa > Arthropoda > Insecta > Lepidoptera > Noctuidae > Antitype > Antitype chi. The sequence continues at coordinate 8,873,572 of OX375836.1, forward strand.
AAGCCACCGAAATAAAATTTTCTTTAATTTTTAGCTATTTCTACGTCAGTTATACAGAATTATAATAAAATAAATCATCAATACAAACCGCTAAGTTAATTTAATTTAATGTTTTTTTCATGATATAATGGGATTAAATTAACTTAGAGGATTTATTCTGTAGATTAATAAAGCAAAATACTTTGTACCTACCCTCTTTTTACGAAAATTACGCTGACGAAAGAGTATGAAACTCGACACAGTTAAAATTTATACAGGGTGTAAGGGGAACGCTTCCGAAGCCAGAACGTAGGTTATATATAACCTAAATGCAAACGGATACCAATAACATTTCGCCTTAAATTGGTTATTTTGCATCAATTTAAAACGTTTGACGCTTCCGTAATGTTTCTACTTGTTTTATTTTGGCGGCGCTTTACAAAGGATTCCTAAACTTAAAGTCGCCCCCTGGACTTGGGGTCGTTTTTAAATGTGTTTAATCTCAAATAATGGTTCATTTAACTATTCTCACAGCATAGTGTACAAAATATTGTAAAAAAAAATGGTAAAATTGTAAAAAAAAAAAAAAAATTGGTGGAACTGTATCGAGAATCACTAGCTTCGTTTTCGGAAGCGTTTCCCTTACAACCTGTATAGTGAAGGAGCGTAGAAAGCTAATATTTTTGATTATTGTTGATTAAAATGAATTATGGTCGAATTTCGACCACTATGCGACCAGCTATGCTATTCAGTAACCATCTCACCGGGTGAAGTGAGCTGTCAGTGTCATTCCACCTGCTGCTAGGAATGCCCAAGCATTACATTTACAATCTTAATCGAGATTTAAATAATATTTTTTATGCCGATTCTATTGATCATTTTATTACAATTTCAAAGCTAGTATTTAAGTGTGCATCATTTTGGGAGGTTTTTTCAAATAAAGTAGCAAAACAAAAACTAGTCAGAAACTCAATGTTGTTTCTGTCTATTTTTTCCTAGACTAGTGCTTATATTACTTGAGGGGCGAGCGCGTCACGCAATATAAGGACTAGTCATCATAATCGAGATTTAATCTAGACTATGATTGTAAATGTAATGCTTGGTCAATCTCTAGCATCAGTGGAATGACACTGACAGCTCACTCCACGCTCACTCGGCTCACTTCACCCGGTGATATGGTTACAGAATAGCACGGCAGTAGTGATTATAATTCTGCAAAGCCATACTTGCTACGGTCGTGAATCATATTTCTTTCAAAAACAACCTAGGTAATGCTAACCTGCAAATTGCGAAAATTGGAAAGAAAAATCAATTAGTTTCGATGGTTATATGTTTCATGTGAAAGAATCAAATGAATCAATCTGCTTAAATCGTATAATAATGCCATAAGTAAAAACGCAGCTCACTGGAGTTTCAACAATACAGTAAGTTTTTAAGTGTAGAAACATTAAAATGCTAAAGGCCGCTAATACAATACCTATGTAGTGATATTATTATTATTGTCTGCGCGTCCATAAAACACGTTATTTATTATTTAATGTTATTTATGTTTAAAATGGGACCAAATAAATAAATGGTGTATAATTATTATGATTTCTTTTTTTTTCTTTTTATGTCCTCAAAGAGCCTGAATCCTTAAAGTAGGAGATGAAGTTAAGACAGAACAGAAAAATGCCCAAGCAATTTACTGGATCTATTGAAAATTGGACCGTATCAATATAGACCTAAAGAAGAAAATTGTGTGAATATCGACACGGGTCGGCTCGCGCGTGTTCGCGACTTTGAATAGCAGCCAGAAATGGGTCGAGCCTGCGCGAGGATTCTTCTGTTCTGTCTGAACTGCCCCTCAGGTACTCAAAACTTTAGACCTACTCAAATAAACAAGAAAATTATGGCTAGGAAATTAATGTTGATTGTACATTATCAACACCTTTTTGCAAATCCCGTAGGACATACGTCAACTCTTTACTCAAATTATATTCTCATGAAAATTCTAACATTACAATAAGCTGAAGCTATGTACAGGAAATGTCTTTGAGTAAACGTACAGTCCGTTAACAGTTATTTTACCTGACACCGGGAACCAAACTTCAACTCTATTGTATCGAGAATAAAGATCACTGATATTGACAGACTTGTTAGTGACACCAACCCAAAAGCAACCTTATTGTAACAAGTAAAAGGATCATTGTGATTATTGACAGACTTGTTAGTGGCAGCAACCTTATTGTAACGAGAATAAAGATCGCTGTGATATTATGTCTTGTGTAAGTAGGTTGGTGTAGAACGCTAATGTCGACAAAAAAAATACGATCAATGAAAATACGTAAGTAAGAAAGAAAACCTTAGCGTACATGCTTTGAGGTGAATATAGTCAACATTTTTTCCATACAAACTTCTGGAGTGTATTACTCCTGTTCGACAATGTACATCAAAAATTAAACATGCTATGGTTTTGTGTCATTATTAATATTGTCTGTACGGAAACAAAATACTAAAACAAAAAGCCATTAAAAAGTTATGAGCCAACAAAAATTAGTTTTTCTTGCCTACGGCTATTAATTTAACCTAACTTTAAGAGTGTTTAAGTAATAAAAGTAGTGAAAAATCTCCAAAAGTAAGTATGTACTGACAAAGCTCAAATATCGAACAGTTCCATAAACTTTATTGGTCATTCATTTATGCAGTGGTTGTTTCATAAAACCCGAAGTGTGCGTAGTCCCAGCGGAAAAGTGTCGAATTTCGTAATTTCAGTTTAGCAGATATTTAGTGTATGACGTCGTGTAATTGTGTATGGTAAATACAAATTTGTGCATTCAACCATTGAGGAGCTATTCAACAAAAACTGTTTCCGCTGGGACTACGTCATCCCAGCGGCACTTTTTTTTTCAAATGGACGTACCTATAAGAAAAAAAAAAAAAACAATAATTAGTGTGTAACGAGAGGCAAATGTGTGTGTTTAAATGAAATTTGTGTGTCAATACACTGCGGAGATAATCAAGTTGCCGCTGCGCTAACGTTTGGCTATTTGATGAAAACCATATAAAACAGTTTAGTGCAGAGTTGTAATTTTTACGCACGTTGCTTTGAATTTGTGTATAAAGTGTGTGAAAACAGAATTTGGAAAAAATATGACCGTTCAGAAGATATAGACACGTAAAAGTAAAATAAGGTTATTAGGTCCAAGTACTTAAAATAGGAAGTATAGAGCCTAACTTATAACGTTTATTTGTATCTTGTAAGGGTCTACAATGTCTTGCCAAGTTTCATTTATGTGCTCTTTGTAATTAATGAGCAATGTCATAATTTATACGACTGGACCACTATATTGTATGACATCCGATTGTAGGATTTTTTTACGGAAAAGAAGAATAAAAAATATGCAGATATTTAGTGTATTAATGCAACTATTCGCACGTAAAATTTCGGCTCATTACACTAAATAATTAAAGAGATATAATAAAAATACCAGAACGACCGCAATACGTGGATAAACCGACCAAGTTTGAGATGCTACGAAAAAGCGGCCGTGCAGTATATAGAGCTAACGTTCTAAAATTTCCAGTAGTCGTATTGACTAGGTACCGTCATGATATTAATATTTTTGAACGTCCCCATATAGTATCTTGCCTACGGAAGCCATATATTGCTCTAATGGCTCTTTTCTGCAGAATAAAATTAGACTCGATATCTGCAGCCCGTCCCCATAGTAAAATACCGTAAGGCATGATACTATGAAAGTAACTGAAATAGACTAGCCTCGCGGTTTCTACATTAGTGAATTGGTGGATTTTTCTTACAGCATATGCTGCTGAACTTTTAAATGAGGACACCACTGTAGCCTTGAGTCGAGTGTGATCCCTAGGCAAACAGTTGTAAGAAGCCGTTTCCATACTTTCATATAAAAAAAATATACTTTACGTAAATATGCATCCAATTATGCGATTACGTATAAGATTTAAGCCTAAAAGAAAAAAGTTACCTATAAAAAAAAACGCTCTTGAATTTCCAGAGAATATTGTAGTGTTTTCCCCACAATTCTTTATCGCAGCCCACCAACCAGCCTACGAACTCCGTCACAATCAAATGGAATCCATCTTCCTGTCAGCAGTCGACATGTACGGACACGACTTCCACCCAGAGAACTTGCAGAAGCTGATTGTGTCTGAGACGGAGACCTCCATCTTCGAATATTGCACGATCTCTTCTATCATACTAACGCTGCAGTAAGTCGTAGTAATATTAGTTTTCACACTTGCATAGATGGAATAATTGCAAGTTAAATACTTACTTGCGCTCAAGATACTTGCAACGCAGACTTGCAAGAAACTTTTTAACAACAAATACTGCGTGATTTAATTAAACAATTAAAACATTCTGGATCTAAAACAAAGCGTCAAAAAACTCATCCGCATCGCTGTCGACTGGTAATGTACCCAAGAGACTGGCGGCATTACCACGTTGTATAGCAATGCTCAGCCTCTGGCCAAAGTAAAAACCAGCCCTTGGGTCACGGGAAGTGTCAACCAGCCGTTTGGAGATTTCCTTGTAGAGAGCATGAGCACTCGGACTTAGGTACAAATACTTAGGTACACACACAATACGTTCAAGCAAGTTTATTGGGAAGTCTAATATACTTGCGTTAACTTCAGTTATGTAAGAAATATAGGTACGCCTTTTATTCGCTAAAAACCTTATAGACAATAAAACAGCATTTTTCTGTGTGGGAAATCATTTAATTGTAAGTGATAAATCAACGTTACTATTGACAATTATTTTTAATATATAACGATGTTGTGTGTAATTCTATTCACCATTCAAAGAATATTTCAGCGGCTTCGCCCGCGTGGAGGTTCAAAATAGCCCCACAGAAATGTAATACTGACATAAATAAAAAGTATCCTATGTGTTAATCCAGGTTACAAACTCTATCTGTGTGCCAAATTTCATCCAAGTCAATCTAGCCGTTCAAGCGTGATTGAGCAACAAACATATGTACTAACTTTCACATTTATAATAATATCGGGATGACGTGGTATTTTTGGGTATGACGTTTTCTAAAAATGAAACCTAGCTAGATCGATTTATCACCCCCGAAACCCTCTGCATACTAAATTTCATGAAAATCGTTGGAGCGGTTTCCGAGGTTCTGATTTTATATATATACATATATACAAGAATTGCTCGTTTAAAGGTATTAGATAGATAGATATTTAGATATTAGTAGCATTGTAAAATAGAAGCTATTGCTAAAGACTTCTGAAAGTATTTAAGATCTCAATAACGTAAACATTGAGTACGATGACTGCAGAATCTGAAACAAGCAAATTTTTATATAATGTGAGCGATCTAAACGCAGAAAATATTATCTTAACCTCCAATAGCTATAAGGTCGATTTGCACAAATGAAACTGAAAAAACCTTTTCCAAAAAACAACAACCGACTTCCGGAAGTCGGTTGTTGTTTTTTTGGAAAAGTTTTTAGTTTTCATAATTATGCGATCGCAGCAATCGCGGTTGATTTGCTGCAATTTTTTGAAGAGTTCAGTTGTCTGTCCGAAACACATCATCAGATCTATATGAAATTTAAATGGAACCACACGGGAAGCACCAGCTTTCAAATAAAAAAAGAATGATCAAAATCGGTTCACCCAGTCGAAAGTTCTGAGTCAACAAACATTAAAAAAAAACAGTCGAATTGAGAACCTCCTCCTTTATTTGAACTCGGTTAAAAAATACGGGTATCGACCTTCTGGTCATGCACGCATGCCGGTTGCGAGTACAACGCACCTGATCTTTCTGAAGTAGGTACATCACCAATAAGGTCACTATACTATATGTACTTCTAGGGCCTTCTTCTTGTTAGTTGCCTTTCATTCATTTTCTTAACATGACCAAACCATCTATGTTTTTTGTTATGTTTAATGTTCTCTTTCTTTTTTTATATGTTTTTTGCTGCTGTGTTGTGTCTGTGTCGAATAAATGTTTTCTATTCTATTCTATTCTAAGCAAACACTTAATTTTTTGGAATTTTTCTTTAATTGTCATCAGCATCTTTTCCCAACTGCGTTGGGGTCAGCTTCCAGTCTAAGCGGATTTACCTGAATACCAGTATTTTACATGGAGCGACTGCCTATCTGACCTCCACAACCCAGTTACTGGGTAATACGATAATGCCCCCCCCCCCTTTGTAAGACTGGTTGTCAGACTTTCGAGCTTCTGACGACCCGTAACTACTAGCTGGGACCAACGGCTTAACGTACTTTCCGAGGCACGGAGGGGTCTTGGTATGTAAAGATGGTCACCCATCCACAGATTAACCACGGCGAGCGTAGCTTAACCTGATCGATCAACCCGTGCGGCTGTTATTACTTAACCACAACCCCTGCCAGAATAGTTCTTTATTATTACCAACATTTAATCTCTAGAAATAATAAAGTTTAACTTACCGAAGTAAACAGCTCCATATCAAAAGCCAGCATATTGAACGCGGTGATCACGATAGGCACCTGCGCACGCGCTACCATGAACATTATCATACCCCACACTAGCTGGTCGTCCACCTGCTCCCAGCCGCAGCTGTAGATGCGGTTGGATGTCTCCACCGACTGACAGACAACAAAATACGAAGTTTGCAACAAAAATGAAAGAAAGAAAAAACGTTTATTTGCGGTAAACATGACGCAAAAAGAAAAGGAACACAAAAAAATAAAATAAGAAAAGGTTGAGGGAAACATGCGTCACATCCACGCAAAGCGGCTATCACTCAGCATTATGCTGCGACGCCGAGGGTGCGGTGCGGTGCGGTTATTTACGCCAAAGGATGTGTCTAAAATAGGCCCACCGTAAACAAAAAAATCCCACACAGACCACTTCAACCCTCAACCCCGCCACCGGGAGATAGGAGAACAAAACAGGTTTTTTTTGAGATTCTATTATGAACAAAAGAAGGAAGGTGGGACGACCTCTGGCGTCGGACGCAACATGTGTCGACAGCCTTGCGCCATCCCATGTTCCTAGCACGGCGGGCTGTGCTGGCGCCGCTGCTGCTGTTGCTGAGACCCTCAAGCGGCGTAAATACTGTAACCTTATGGGTAACTACAGTTTTGAGCCGTTTGGGGTCGAAACGCTCGGGTCATGGGGCCCGAGTGCACGTCTCCTTTTTAAGGAAATTTCTCGCCGGCTGGTCGATACTTCACGTGACCAGAGGGCTGGGTCGTTCTTTGGCCAAAAAATTAGCATTGCCATTCAACGTGGCAATGCTGCCAGTCTTCTGGGCACGTTTCCTGATGACAGCGATGCGGAGGAATACTTCGACGCCCAAGTGTCCTTTTGTTTTTATTTTGTATATCGTAGTTTTAATTATTATATATTATGAACAAACATAGTAGGAACGATATACATAGTTACAGTGGGCTGCATCAATTGGGTACCACAGTTGTATTAAAATTTTAATACAACTGGGGTACCCAATAGATGCAGCCCACTGTACATAACATAACATAATCAGCCTTTATCGTTCCCACTGCTGGGACTGGTAATTTATTTATTTATTTAAACTTCTCGCACACAAAAAAGGTACAAAGGCGGACTTAATGCCTTAGGCAGTCTCTACCTGTGAACCAAGGGTGGTGCAGAGATTAGATAGCAGGTGCTTTGGATGAGAGGAACAATGATGAAAAAAACCTATAAAATATATCATAATTAATTTATAAATAATATAACATAAATAGGTTATTAAATAATAATACACATACATGCATACATATCTACTATAATTATTCTTAATATATATATATACAGGGTGTCCAGTAAATAGTACGACATAGTGCAAGGTGTGATAGCTTGGGTCAATACCTACCAAAAAAACATAATATAGGTTTCGCAAAATGTTACGGATTTACAGTAAAAAAACAAGTTTTAATATTTTCAGCACAACGCAAACGCATAAAGAAAAGTACTTAATAATTAAAACTACGATATATCGTAGTTAATATTTTTTTTCGTACCTATAGGTACGAAAAAAAATATTTAATTAATTAATTATTAAATTATTATTATCGATTTACAGTTATAGTGCTAAGCGATAAAAAAAATTGTTCAGTGCAAATTTAAACAAATAATAGTATTTCTTGAAAACATTCCTGTTTTTGATACAAAAAGACTTATCAATGAGTAGAGTAACTATTCACGAATAATTTGACGTAAAAAAATACTAGAAAAGGATTTTTGGAGGAAAATAAATTTTATAGATATGACTGTAAATCCGTAACATTATGCGGAACATATATTATGTTTTTTTGATAGCTAGCTATCACCCCCTACACTATGTCGTACTATTTACTAGACACCCTGTATACAAAATCAAGGGACAGAGGTGTTGAGACGACTCTACGCTATTTGTTAAGAAAATACCTCTGAAATTTCCGCCACACGGGCCCAGTGCGGGTTGGTAGATGTCACATGTCGTCGAACTTTTGGTTCTAAGACATGCCGGTTTCCTCACGATGTTTTCCTTCACCGTTTTGAGAGCAGTGGTGATGAAATAATTTACACAAAGTATAGCGCTTGTCTGGGTTCGAACTTACGACCTACATCTCGTAAATCGCCGCCGTTACGTTAAAGACGTCCACTGCTGGACATAGGCCTCCCCCAAGCTCTGCCACTTCGACCGGTTCTGTGCTTCCCGCATCCAGTGAACTCCTGCGGCCCTCACAAGGTCATCGGTCCTATATGTTGGGATATAATTTTGGAACGCAGCTTACGGAGATAATTTGTAGAAATCGCCACGTAACGAAAAAGAGTTATGCCGATAACTTACTCTTTTTCGTTACGTACCTAATGTTTTTTTACATAAATGAAACTTTTTACTGTAATATTAGAAAAAACACAGAGAGAGTGGGATAGTTTTCATGGTTTTTGAGGGTGCTGAAACCAATAGTGAGGTGAAAATGAAAATCCAAGATGGCGGTTGCGATTTGTTTTTATGTTATCATCATGGATATATCGCCTTCTGCACCCTCGAAAACTATTATAAGGACTATAATAGTTTTCGAGGGTGCAGAAGGCGATAGTGAGGTCAAAATAAATTTTGAGTGAGTAAGTAATTTAAAGATAGAGTAAACGCGTTACATTCGGAGATGAAGAAGAATCCAGACGGGACACGTTTTTTTTATTAAGGCATCAGCTACTCTCAAAAAGTTCCTGTTAAAAGAATAAGAACACTGGATTACTTACCATGGCTTTCAATTTGGCTGCATAACGGCACGGCAGATAAATATGAATCACTGCCCCAGTTACGAATATCAAGTATCGTAAGTCAAAACCGTAGCCCTGGAAATGCAATTGATATCATTAAAAGAAAATATCTGGAGGAAGCTTAGACTAATTGCTCTAAAATCGAACAGACCCATACACGCACGCACAGCACACAATCACCCCACACATACATGCACGCACACGTATACACTCACACAAACGGAAGCACATTCAACACACACACTTACAAATGCGCTCGCGCACTAATATCTGTATTAAAAAAAACTTGTTTAAGTTTCATTTTAACTTGTAAAAATAAAATTGTGTTATGTAATACAATGACGGAGCATCGGCACTGTTTACTGTTACTCCTTCATACAGGCTATTTCATAGCCTAGCAAGGTGAACAGCACGTCACCCACCTGATTGCTAGAGATTTAATATTAGGTACCTACTTTGTAAAAACTGATACACCTACTACAATCTGTTTAAGGCCTAAGTCCCGTTTGGTAGCGTAACACGGTCACTTTATGAACCGTACTGCTCATTAAAGGCTTGTCTTGAAGATTTGAAAAATATATGATTTTGCTATAGATTCATATAGATCATTTTGCCGAGGGTACTTTTTTTGTATGGTTAATACTTTTGCTATAAAAAAATATGTTCCAACACGCAATATTTTGGCTTCTATTCCATACTCCTACTAAACGGCTTCGTTATTTGGAAAAAAAATACACTGAAAAATAGATAGTTAGAGGTACCACAGAATCGCTAGAGCACAATTGTAAATGAATCAACATTTGCCAAGTAATATCCTCATTTTGAGATAACGGCTCAGAGGTGCCCTGCGCGGGCGCGGACGGCAGTCGTGCTTTAGCATTCAGACGGGAGATGAGGATACCTACTATGGGCCTTAATATTATATAAAAAGAAATAGTTATCCATAAAAAAAAAATCTCCAACAGGTAATGAGCAAGATGGGGATCAATACTCGTTCGATGTCTTTAGGAGAAAGGTCTTCATCAATCGATATAAGTACACGTCACCATCATTCTCCTGTCTTGTCGCAATTTATTTGTGGTCGGTGCAACATGTCTTTTTACCCGACAGCGCCAGAAGGAGGGTTATGTTTTTCGAGTGTATGTATGTATGTATATTTCTTTGGGACGCTCTGTAGCCTAAACGGCATGATCGATTTCAGCTTAAGTAAGAGATGCCGTTAGATTGGGAGCGTGACACTGGGTATATCAAAATTGAAAAATAAATAAAATGACCGATTTTTGGCGCCATATTGTGTCTTAAAAAAAATAATCTCAAAACCTATTGAGTGGGGTATCAAAATAAAGGGTTTCATAAATAGGTCTCATTAACGTCAAAAATAATTATATTAACTATTCAGTCTAATAGTCATCCTTTAAAAAAAAGAAACTTGTTTTAAAAGGATGAATAATAGACTGAATACTATAAGCAATCTCATGCAGTCAGAGGCAATAAAGGTCTATATTGTTATTAAATTTAAGAAGATGCCTCCGACTGCATGAGATTTTAAAACAAGTTTCTTGTTTCCATCTTTTTAAATGAAAGTTCACTTGTTAGGCAGTCGGGTTTTTTGATTATGTAAAAAAAAATCTTCCACACTTCTCTATTAGTCGTCAACTCTGTGCACGCCACTGAGTGTGACCTCAGTGGCGTGCACAGAGTTTTAAGACAGGGTAGGCAGAAATTAAAAAAAAGGCAAATAGAAAAACAGAATAACCAATTGCTGTACCTACACAGCATACAACCTGTGAGGCAATTATATGAATCATATTGTTTTGTATTGAATTTACGATTGACTTTGCCTTTCGTTTGTATTAATTGCAAATCCGGTGTACAACTACTTTGCACGATCACTGATTTCTTTTCTCACCGAAAGATAGTTTTGAAAACGCATCTTTTTTTCTTTTCTGTACTTACACACACCACCTAGACAGTTTTCACAGTGTATATTATGTATTTTTAACCGACTTCAAAAAGGAGGAGGTTCTCAATTCGTCGGAACCTTTTCTTTGTTTTTGATGTACCTATGTTCCCCGATTACTCGAAGATGGCTGGACCAATTTGGTTTTTATTTTTATTTGTTTGAAAGGGTATGACATAAGGCGGTGACAAAAAATTAAAATACAGCTCCAAAGACACCGACTTCCGAAATTAAAGTTATTTTTCACTTTGTAGTATTTTTATGGAAGTAGGTAGTTTTTTTTTTTTAGTTTTTTTTTTCACTTTTTGTGGTTCACATGTGCTTACCCCTTCACAGCATACCGGCGTGATGTTATGTTATGAACTGGTGTAAGCAATAGACAGACATGAGATTTCAGCAATCCCAGTCCATTTACTATCATTTATTGAGGAGTTCCGTTGCCTATCTCCAAAGTTCTTCATCAGATCTTCACCAAATTGAGGCACTCAGGGTCAGGGGCGCTAGTGCACCGCAATGCGAAGTTGCGTCAAATTGTGCGGACGAACGAGTATTGTATCGATGATACTAATGATACGATCTACGGTCGACAGGTGGAGCTGATTTATGAATAAAGATGTTTTTGTTTATTAATAAAATAATATTAAATATTACTTTTAAATATTTATCTGATTTAGGTAGGGTAGGCAGTGTCTTTCTGTCTTTATGGACTGTACGCTACTGGTCACACCCTTTCTAACCATATAATCATTCACACAGTCCATCCATCGTTTCTTTGGTCTCCCCCTACTCTTACAGACTTCCTCTTATTCTATCCATTCGTGTAACTCCACACATCCCTAATATTGCCTTTCATTCATCCCTTTTGTGACCCAACATTTTGACCCATACAAGACAGCAGCTCTAACCATGGTTTTGATAAATCTTCCCCTTAAGTTTAAGGATGCGAAAGTTGCTTGAAAAATAAAAGAGTAATAAAATACCTCAGTAATATGATACAAGCAAGTACATATCTGTATCATAGTTGCTAGGAATATGATTCCCAACCATATGTTGAAAGTATCTTGAATTATATCTATATACCTGTAAGAAAATATCACGATTTAAATGAAGCCACTGAGAAGAACGGTACTAGGCGCAAATTCTCCTTAAGTGAGATTATGCAATGTCATAAATAATTGCAGCGACCAAATCGATTTTCACTTTGATGGTTTTGGAAAGTTAAAAGCCACTTTTCATAAGTATTTGCCCGATTAGTTTTAGTATTATAATAAGTTAGTTTAAGTAATGTATGGTATTTCCCAAGTTTTAAGTATTAAGCATTTTTAACTTTGTTTACTTACTTTAGTTTAGTTTATTTTGTACTACTTCCTTATAATGCATGCGGAGTTTACCTATAAGTGATTGTTACACTAGTACATACATTAATTTATCTTACATGTTATATTTAGCATAATACCAGTGTAAACAATTGTTGGTGAACCTAATAAATAAATAAATAAGCCTAGTGATGGACAAATTATTTTGTAACTTGGTTACAAGGTCCAATTTAGCTGACATCGCGGGAGACACCTACTACACGAACAGTTATATGCATACAAAATTGGAATAATGGTGGGCCAGTAGTGACGGCCATGACTTATGCATTGTAGGTTTGAACCCCGACAGGCGCTTTACTTTGGGTCAATTATTTCACCACCCCTGGTCTCAAAACGGTGAAGGAAAACACCGTGAGGAAACCGGCATGCGCTAGAATTTTTTGGTTCTAGGACATCACGCCAGCCCATTGCGGTTGGTACATCTACGGAATACGGTGGTATGGTGGATTACGGCCCAATCCTCTCACCGAGAGCAGGGCGGTGTCCCAGCAGTGGGAAGGTTATAGGCTGATTGTGCGGCAGACCAAACCGAAAATCGGGGGATGAACTTGGCTCCTCCCTTAACTGACTGACTGAAAATGGTAATGGACAGACGTATATGGAAAAGAGAAATGGAGACTTTTGTCTAGGAGTGGGACGTTGCGTCCCAAATATATAGATAGAAGTAAATACATTCTAAAAAAACTCATAATGAGGGTGTTCTGAAATGACGTTCACTAGGTGGCAGCACTGAGACGTCAGGTCCAGGCACCTGTCAAAAGTGTCAAAGCGCCTACGGACTGAATGGTGAACGAAATAATGAAACGAATGACATCAAATATTTTAAATTCACTGTCGAACTGGAAGACCTCTTGTCAAAGTGGCGCTAACTGGTGGCTTGAATATTCATGAACACCTTCATTATGTACGAGATGACGGTTGCCGAATATTTAGTCCCTTTTTTTTCCAAACAATCATCCAGAAGACTTGCAAACGTTCTACGAAATGAGTTCGAAAAGTTAATTACTTGGCTTCGGCCCCTCGTACGCCTTCCAAAGGTCCAAGACCACAGGGACCCGAGATATGTCAAAACACAAAATAATAATAGTTAATGTCTTACTTAAACAAGCGACACTGCTCCATGATAACCCCAATAACTCTCCCACGAACCTCCTCTTTAGGAGCTAGCATGGCTTCCTCCAAGACTCTGCAGTACAGTTCCATCTTCATACAGGCGTGGTTGATCGACAACCCGAAGAAGCCGTCGTAACCGATGAAGTTCACCGCGTAGAGGATTGAGCAATAGAACATGTAGAGGAACATAATCTGAAATGTTCAATCGTCATCATCATCATCATCACCTCCACCACCATCACGTTCACCACTTTGATGACGTAACGTGATACTGTCAGAAAAGTTTTGTCATGGTAACAATAATCAAAGAAGGCTGAAAGTCACCCAAAGGGCAATGGAGAGGGCTGCCAGGGATGCGGGTTGTTCGAAAGGGATACCATGGCCCCTGGCATATAGGCAACTTAAGGAACACGGATGGTTTTTAGTCAGTAAAAGGCTGATACGCGCTCCTGCTCCACCCAGAACGGCAGATGTTATTTGATGATTTCCCAACCACAAAAAAAAGAGGGCTATGCTTGGAGTTTCCCTATGCGATCGAATCATAAACGAAAAGATCCGTAGGAGAACCGACATAGCTCGAAGAAATGCCAAACTTAAGTGGCGCCGGGTGGTTCTGGAGTGGCGACCGCATACTTGAGGACGTAGCGTAGGAAGGACTTCCACAAGATGGACCGATGGCCTGGTGAAGGCCGCAGAAATCCGCTGAATGCGAAAAGCACAGAACCGGTCGAAATGGCAGTGCTTGGGGGAACCTATGTCCAACAGTGGACGTCTTTCGGCTGTAATGATGATGATGATGATGATGAACAAAAGTCACTCATGCGTGTTAGCTGTCAACCCAGCATATCGCAGTCCACTGGTGGACATAGGCCTCTCCTATGCTGCGCCACAACAACCTGTCCTCCGGCATATCATCCAGTCTGTCCCAGCCATCTTTTTGAGGTCGTCGGACCATCTAGCTGGTGGACGACGCGATCTTCACTTCAGATCACGTCTGGTCCACCGGTCATCGTTCATTCGACAAACAAGGCCAGCCCACTGCCACTTCACCCTGCTTATTCTTCGCTAGCTCTGTAGGATTTAATTTGAAAACTGACTAAGATATAGCGTTGACTGCACCTCAAAATATGGAGACTCAAATCTCTCTTCCGACTCAGAAAACGGCTTCTCCAAATCATGTATCATATACTTCTCAGGCTCAGATTTGAACGTGAAGTTATAGATATTCAATACTATAGCAATGACTGGAAAAGTCATGACACACGTAGTTACAGTGATGACCCAGCCTCGTTCGCTGTATACTTGACTATTTTTGATACAAGCACGTGCTATATCCTTGTAGGTTTCGGAAAACCCGTTTAAAGCGTAATGGTCACGATCTATTTCGTTGAGGATCTCTTTGGCTTGGGTTCGTTTGAAGTACATCAGTATCATCTGTAATAAAGAAAGTTATATAAAGTTACATGAAGAAAGATCATATAATTAGGTATGGCTTGCTAGTATTGTTTGAAAGTGAACAACTCCCGGGTTCAGATCTAGCTGATAATGCTTTACCCACGTGTTGGGTATCGAAATGGAAAACTAACGGAAAAAAGTCTAGTCATTTGAGGAAAAACCCACACAGATTAAGTGCAGGACCTGTCCAGGTCATGCATTTGTCACTCATCATGCAGATCAACTCAAATCAAATCAAAATTAATTTATTCAAACGAGGCTGAGAGTCAGTTCTTTTTGAACGTAAAAATTACATAAGACAGTCCCCCAAAACGCCCGCCCTTCACCACTTCCTAGTGCTTTAGCTAGGAAGAAGAAGTGGCGCAACAAACTGTCCAGCAGCACAACTGACAACATATGAGCTCAACGATTCGACGACCAATAACAAAGAAAGGACATTCGGGTATTCATTTGTTTACATTTGCATCGTAATCTTTAAGAACAGACCATGGTGCTGCAAATTGAACTTAGAGTCTTGCATGCTTGATTATTACAAACTAGCATGTTTTATTTTCGGTTTTATCTTACTTTGAAGTTTGTGCATTATAAATTTCTTTGTAAAGAGTTTCTTCGGATGACTAAATCATGGATGGAGCGTTTGCGCTCTGCATTCGATCCTCTTCCCATGCTCTCAAAATAGTGAAGGAAATCGAAAAGGAACATCGCATCGTAAGTAAACCGGCATGTCCCAGCACCGAAATTTCGAAAACACGTGACATATACCTGATATACCAACCCGCACTAGGCCTGCGTGGTGGATTACGGCACACTCCCTCTCACAGAGAGGAGGCCTGTGTCCCAGTAGTGGGAACATTATAAGCTGATTAGATATAGATAAAAAAATTAGAGTGATTTCAAAACGTGTGGCAACTATCCGGCTTTTAACTTTGCGGCAGTAAGTTCTCTCTTTGAGTGGCTTGAGAGGCGCCACGGCGTCCTCACCTTCCGCCTGACGCAGTTTCTCACCGGACACAGGTGTTTCGGGAGCTTCCTGTTCCATATAAGGCGGGAGGAAACGCCCGGGTGTTTCCGCTGCATAGATCGCCCTGAGGACATGGTAGAGCATACGGTGGATGTCTGCCCAGCTTCGAAGGAGCACCGCCGTGTCCTCGTGGAGGCGATCGGCGGCAGCAATCTCTCGCGTCCAGCCCTGGCCCAGGCCATGGTACGGAGCGAAAGTGCATGGGTAGCCGTCACCTCCTTCTGCGAAGAAGTAATTCTCGCGAAGAGGGAGGCGGTGCGAGTGAGGGAGAGGCAGTATAATGCGCCCTCACGGCCCTAGCTTCCGCAGGAGACGCCCTGAGCGTCGGGAATCCCAGGCTGATTCCCGGCCACCTTAGGCGCGGGCTTACGGACGGCGAATAATGGGTAGCTCGCATTCCGGTAAGGACCAAGCCCGAATCGATGGCGCTTTGTGTTCCACGCGCGCCTCAAAGATGCCAGGAGTGCGGGTTGTTCGAAAGACATACCGTGGCCCCTGGAACAAAGGCAACTGAGGGAACACGGGTAGGTTTTAGTCAGTAAAAGTCTGACACGCCCTCCTGCTCCACCCAGAGTGGCAGAAGTTATTTGGTGATTTCCCAACCAAAAAAAACAAAAACCCTGTACTTGTCAAAATGAACAATCAAAAAGCTAAGCGGTCTTCACTTATTTGTTTTTTGTTAAGCCTATACTGTCTCACTGCTGGACAAAGGCCTCCCCCAAGTCTTTCCAGGAACTCTTTTCCCCCGCCACCTCAAACCAGCCCTCGCGGTACGCGTCCAGGTCGTCTCGCCACTGCTTCCTGGGCCGACCGCGGCAGCGTCGTCCATCTTCAGGCACCCATTGTATAGAGACCTTTTCCCAGCGGTCATCCTGCATGCGGCTGATGTGACCAGCCCACTTCCATTTGAGCCCGGCAGCCGTCTTGCGTACGTCTGTTAAACCCATTCTGGAACGCAGCGCGGTGTTCCGATTTTTGTCCTGTCTTTTGACTTACACCCAGAATGCTGTATTCCATCGCTCTTCGGCTCTTTGATCTTCACTTACCTTAAAGAATCCACCAAGAAACGGCCCCACCACAGTGCTATGTCTGATGATATTCACGATATCCATGTTGAGCATGCATCTGTACATGTCAATGAAGATCATGATGGCAAGTGGCGCTATTGTAGCCACTATTATAGCTGTTGAAAGAGGAAATGTAGTGTACAAGTTACACAAATAATGTAAATGTTCCCTTGATCTATTTTAACGACTTTTGTGTATTATCCATACTTGTAAAATAAAATATTATTGTATCCGCTAATTGCCCAACTACCAAAATTTTAGTTAATTTTCACTTTGTGGTGTTATTTCGGAAGTCGGTTGTTTTATTTTTTGAGCAAAATAAACATGTTAAACTATTACCATTTCAACTAAAAAACGCTTCATAAAATTCTCTTACGTATACTAGCTAGTCTCCATTTGTCGGTCCTAGGGTTCGGGTATATCATACCGACGCTTAACGCGAATGTTATCATCTTGTACGTGTCGCTGAACGGTTTGAATTCCAACTCTTCCTCCATTGTCACCTGAAATATTCTTAAAATCGTTTAGTACTTTACTAAATCCTAATATCCTACTAGGTAATATTCAAAATGCGAAAGTAACTCTATTTGTCTTTCTGTCTGTTACACTTTCACGCCTAAACCGCTGAACCGATCGTCATGATTTTTGGCAGAAATATAGCCTGGGATATGGAGAAGGACATAAGCTACTTTTTTACGCGATAACCGACATCCACGGGGGTTAAGCCGCGGGCAAATGCTGGTAATATTATAAATGTGAAAGTTTGTGTTTGAATGTTTAGATATTTGGATGTTTTTTGCTCAATGACGCAACAATTTGCTTCCAGTCTAACCATATGCAGCTGACTTCCAGTATTTCACATAGAGCGACGGCGTATCTGTATACGACACCCCTTGGTAAGACAAGTTATCACAACTTCGGGCTCCTGACAACCAGTAACGACTGTCAAAGATGTACAAATGACAGCTGGGACCAACGGCTTCACGTGCTTTCCGACGCACTGAGGAGTCTCGATATGTTACGGATGGTCAACCATCCACGAACCGAACGCGGCAAGTGTAGCTTAACTTTCGCTCGACCCGTGCATCTTTTTAACCGACTTCAAAAAGGAGGAGGTTCTCAATTCGATTGGTATTTTTTTTAAATGTATGTAGGTACACCGATTACGCTGAGATTTGTGATCCGATTTACGTGATTCTTTTGATGCGGAATAGTTACCATTTGGTCCCATAAATTTTTTACATAGTTCGGTCCAGTAGTTTTCATTTCATGAACATTTTTGTTTATGTGGACGATGTAATTTTAGTTAGTGTATGGCTTGTTTATTTAGGAGTTTTCATTTGGAAGAGTACTTTCTCGGAGTGGCCCCATTTCAATTTGGTGAAGATCTGATGAAGAACTTCGGAGAACGGCAACGGAACTCCTCAATAAATGGATAGCAAATGGACTGGAATTTCTAAAATCTCATGTCTGTCTATTGTTTACACCAGTTCATAACATAACATCACGCTGGTACGATGTGAAGGGGTAAGCACATGTGAACCACTAAAAAGTGAAAACTATTTTTTTTTTCAAACAAACAAACAACCGACTTCCAAAAAAACACTACAAAGTGAAAAATAACTTTAATTTCGGAAGTCGCTTACTTTGGATATATTATGTATTTTAATTTGTTGTCTCCGCCTTCCGAAATAAATTAATAATTCCAAGATAAACACATTTACATTAAATTTAAAAATTAGTTCTCGTAAAAAAAACCTAAATAAAAATTGGAATTTTGACCTTCAATATCTCCATAGCCAAAAGGTTCTCCATTGTATGTCGTACTTACATCAAAATGAACAAGTAACTCTCGGCAAGTATCTTTTTACACCCGTTAGCTTTCTACTGTAGTTCTGTCTTCATTAAAAAAATGCAGCGTTTTGAATGCTTTGTAGAAAATTACCTCATTAATTGAAATTAAAACATTACCAGTAAGTTCTTCGTATCAAAAGAAATGCCTGAGGCGATCAGCTTTGATGAACCCAGTTATTGATTTAATTAAGGTCATGATTCAATTAGTCTTTTAGTTCGTAATGAGTAACAGTAATTTTGTTAATAAGAAACAATTTCTTTGTAAAGAAAGCAAGCTTATTTTTGATAGGCTAAATACGGATTGATTATAAAGTATGTAATGGTTTATGACCGCGGTTTTGCTGGCTTCTTTAAAAATGTTTAAATTTTTTGAAAATTTTATAGAAATAATTTAAATTTTATAGAATTTTGGGCTTTATGATTTACACTCAGTTTGTAAATAGCCAAACAGTATGTAAAAAATTTGATCTCTGGCTGGTTATCACGTTAGATGTTGGGATTGACTGCCGAAAATAGGAATTGCCAATCATGTAATATTTGTTATAACATCGCATGGGTCGATCGTTCAGGTTAAGCTACACTTGCTGCGGTTGGTCAGTGGATGGGTGACCATCTTTACATATACCAAGACCCCTCCGTGCCTCGGAAACCACGTAAAGCCGTTGGTCCCGGCTGTCATTTGTGGATCTTTGACAGTCGTTCCGGGTCGTCAGAAGCCCGAAAGTCTGACGACCAGTCTTACCAAGGGGTATTGTGTTACCCAGTAACTGGGTTGTGGAGGTCAGATAGGCAGTCGCTTCATGTAAAATACTGGTATTCAGCTGCATCTGGTTAGACTGGAACCCGACCCGAACATAGTTAGGAAATGTCTAGGCAGATGATGAGATGATGTTTTAAATTGATGTATTTTTTTATTTAGCTTTGCTAAGTTATTTATTTGGATAAAAAAATTAAACTAACTAACTTAACAAATAAATACAAAAAACAAAAGGACACTTAGGCGTCGAAGCATTCGTCCGCATCGCTGTCATCAGGAAACGTGCCCAGAAGACTGGCAACATTGCCACGTTGAATGTCAATGCTAATTATTTGTCAAAGAATAACCAGCCCTCTGGTCACGTGACCAGCCAGCGAGAAATAAGACAAACAGTTAATATCGGCTATGTGGCTATAGCTGTAGGCGCTATGATACAATTACAAGCTGAAAACTAGATAGTCGCTGTAGTTACAAATAATAGTGCCAACGAAAGTAATTAAGTGCGGCCTATCGAATGGCATCAATAGTATAATGAAATGACAAACAGGGCTTTATCTGTAAGCGCTATGATATAAACTGAAAACTTTATAGTCACTTTTATTATATACGAGTATAAGAGTGCCGACTAACGTAATTAAGGGGAACCTAGTCGCGCGCTCGAACTCACTGGTGGACCTGGCTAAAAATCAGGCTGTCTCACCAGGCTTCGTGTCCGACAGAGATAGTATCAGTGATGAGCAGTTAGACGCTAGGCTACACACACAACGTTATTGAGTGAGATGCAGGATCATTTATAGTAAAAAATTCGCGAAAAAATTAAGAAAAACCCTTTGGAAGACCGGATTTTATGAAAAAGCCAATGCATAAATTAATGACCAATAAATCTTATTGAACTTTTCGATAATTAAACTTTGTCGATACTGACTTGGTTTTGGAGATTTTACACTTCTTTTATTACTTAAACACGCCCAAAGTTAAGTAAAATTAGCAAGAAAAACTAATCTTTGTTGGCTCCTAACTTTTTAATGGGTTTTTATTTTAGTATTCTGTTTCCGTACAGACAATATAATATAATAATAATATAATAATAAGACAAAACGATATCATATTTTACTTTGGATGTGCCATGTCAGACAGTGGAGTAAAACACTCTCGAAGTTTGTATGCAAAAAATGTGGACTAGGTTCACCTTAAGTGTGGCCTATCGAATGTTATCTATAATACTTAATATTGTAAAGAGGAAAGATTTGATTGTTTGTTTGTTTACATTGAATAGGCTCCGAAACTACTGACCCGATTTGATTAATTCTTTCACTGTTGGGAAACTACACTATCCCCGGGTGACTTATTTTATCACCGTATTCCCACGGGAACGGGAACTACGCGGGTGAAACCGCGGAGCGCTGCTAGTCAATAATATAGCGAAATGAGACAAACAGTTATTATTGGCTATGTGGCTATAGCTGTAGGAGCTATGATATAAGCTGCAAACTTCATAGTCGCTTTTGTTACAGAGTGCCAACGAACGTTATAGTAGAATGCCGCTTTTAACAAGTTCCACGAACCCAATCTATCAGAAACATTGAAACAGTGCCATTTAGTGACGCTTGGATGCACTACACTGACAACTTATTTTGACATCTAATAAACCTCTGTTCCACGATTTAGATTCAGTTTTTAAATCATAAATATTATATTACTTTTAACGAGTAGCAGGCATAAGATGTGGTCAACATAAATATCTTCTGGTGGCAATAATAGGTAAATACAGCATGGCAAGGACAGGAATGTGAATTATGACATGACGGACAAGTTTAGTGTTAGTAGTGTCGTTTTACATGTTTATTTAAATATTTGTATGCCAGTCCATGGCGAAACATGTTAGATCATACCTCATTGCATGTTCTTTAGCAAATAAATATATTATATTCTATTCTAAAACTGTGACCATGGATTCAGTAGGTACACATGGTAGGTACACATGGTTCTGAAGCTCCCTGCGTTTAAATATTTAGCTCTAAAAAAAGATGCTGTTCCATACATTCACGCTAGTGAAGCATTTGATATCGGCTGTAACGGTTTGTTTCCATCAGGCGTGATTGAGGACAAGAGCAAGCTCTTTTCACTATATTAATAATAAAGAAAAAAACAAAGGTTCTGAGTTCTTGTTGCTATTAATATAATAATTCATTTTTTAGTTCACTATATCGGCGCGCGCAGTTTTGTTTACTGAGCACACTGTACCAAGTGGTAGAAAAATATTTTTAATTGGTGGCAACATTGATTAGGCAGAATAACTTGACACTCTTGTAGAAATCTTCATAAAACAAAAAAAGTTACATAAAAGTGAAGTGTACATTGAAACGTGAAGGACGATTATTTTCAAGTGAATATAGTTATTGCTGTAGATATAATTGCAAATTCTTTATTTTAAAGTGTACTTTGTGGATGAATTGTCATCTTTGGACCATATAATTGTTGCAACGAGATGATTATTGAAAATCCTGACGCTTTCAAGTCGTGGTTGACCTCCATATTGGAACCCCTGTGAGTACAGCCGCTGCCATATTTTAGTATTTACAATATTGCGATATTTTACAAGAAATTCGCAATTTTTCAGATATTCAACTAATCATTACATTGATTTAATTTGCGGGGATATTTCTATGCAACATGAATAATTAATGAGTAAAAGTATCAAGTTTCATTTAGCTTTATTTTTTTATTTGACGTATACACATGGCGTATATTTTCGTGATTACAAAGGTTTCAAATGGAGAACCATGCTTATGATAAAGCGTAAAGCTTTAGATCTGTTCAAATTCTTTGTTGTTATTGAAGAAACTATGAAATAAACGATTAGAATGACATTACGATATAATTGGTTTTGTCAAATGCACACTTAGTTGGTTTGGTACAATCGTAATCTATTTATCTCGTTGATTTCTATGTTAATATTAACTACATTCAATTGTATAGATTAGATATATCATTTTCGTTTTCGTATCGTAATACTTCAAATTGACAGCTCCAATTGTAACCTATAAATTCTTCAATTCAGATGAACTAACTTTTGTTTGATCATAACACATTTTATTGATCAATAAATAGTTTTTTCTGTTTTGTTGAAACTCAGGAGTTTCAACAAAACAGAAAAAACTATTTGATCACTTTTTTTTTTTTTGATCAACACACTCAAACACATCATTTAACCATTTATTTCGATCAAGACAATAATTCATTAAAATTTTAAGTTGAACTCATGCAACAAAATTGATTCTACCAAAGAGCAATTATTTTAAATCAATGGTTGAAATTCGACCATAGTTCATTTAAAACTTAATGTATTTCTAATGCATTATTAATTATTATTATATTAAAGTATTCGCTTCCCGCACTCATTCTTCACATAAACGTTAACTGTACCAAATTTCATACTCTTCCATCTGCATAATTTTGGTAGAAATGGGCCATCCATAAATGACGTGGCATGTTAAGAGGGTGGGGAGGGGGTCAATGAAAAATTACAGGGTCAAAATATTTGTGACATTACATGTTAAAATCAAAAATACTAAAACTCGAAATTTATATGTAAACTAAAAACTAAAAATATTACTAACTCGATCTATATTTATATAATATGTAGGTTTAAGTCGTCGGCGAGTGCTGTTTAAATAAAAATTAAAAAATGGACGAACTGCTGTTTTAATTTAATTATTATTTTCTAAATATAAAATTGAAAAATATGTGACGTCACACGAGGGGGGAGGGGGTTTCACAAGTGTGACCACCTGTGATAAGGACGGGGGAGGGGTCAAAATACCATAAAATTTGTGTGACGGAATTTATGGATGGCCCCAAAGGGGTATAAAGTTTTTTCTTCACTTAGTAATTTATAGATTAAGGTGGAAGCTCCAAAGTAACCCACAAAATATTTTTTTTATAATGCATGAAGAACCTATCGAAGTGGCGGAGCTTAGGAGACGTCCCGACATAGGCCATATCCAGCAGTGGACGTCTTTCAGCTGAAATGATGATTATGAATGTATTAGAAACACATTAAGTTTTAAATGAATCATGATTGAACTTCGACTTCTGGGTGATCATAAGTTTTTGTGACAGTCGCGAATCATATTTTGACCAACATACAACCTGGTACTTACAAATTGCAAAAAATTTATACTTGAATTTTACAGCTACCCTAGAGCTAGCTCCTTAAACCAATAACAGAATTAAATTTTCAAGGGGTCGGTCAGTCAGAATGATGAATCTAGCTGACCATTCCTAAAAAGCGAAGCATTCTGGGCACGCTCGATCCATTATAGACGTCATCAATTGCTTTCCATCAGGCGTGATTGGGACGAGAAATAAAAAAAAAAATTTGGTCCCTATGGAGAACAACGGTCCAGAAACTCCATGGATACTTAATGCATTCCCTTGTTAACTTTGTTTATAGCCCTGCTGACTCGCTAATCTCTAGCTTGAAAAGAAAAAGGAAGATTAGATATTAATTTCATGAAATTTTAGAATACAAGAATTTGATGAGACAAAATAAATTTTCTATTGTAATGGCCTCTTTAGGGGCCATGCCGTACTTAACTGGCCAATTAACTAACCAGATACTTAATAACAAAACCACACACCTGTAACCCGTGAAGGGTTAGGCAGAGTTGTATCTAATAGTACAACTGGACAGGTCCACTCAATCTCTTTGGTTCTTTACTCAAAGAATCCACATGATCTGATCAAAATTATGTCTGGACTTTAAAATAGACCTCTTGAGTGTGTTTCAGCCTTTCTACTCAGAGTAGTCAGATAGAAAACACCGACATCATCTAGTTTTTAAAATATGATAGATTTGTAAAAAACCTTACTTATAGAAATAAAGTGCAAGTGCAACCATAATTAAATGGCAGGGTACATTGATTGCAGAGCAGATGGCCGATGGGGCTGAAAGGTTCTGGAGTGGCGACCGCAAATTGGGAGTGGAAGGCCTCCCACTAGGTAGACCAATGAAGGCCGCAGGAATCCGCTGAATGCGAGAAATATGGTGCTTAGGGAGGCCTATTTCCAGCAGTCTTTTGGTTGAAATGATGATGATAATGATGATAGAAATACAATAATTTAGACTTCAGCCTGAAATACAGGCATTCATGAAGGTAGAGCCGCATGCTTGTACATGATCTATTTGAGTCACAGCTGTGTGGTTTTACCATTTACATCTACATCTAACTGTTGTTGCACAGTTTAAAAATAAACAAGTAACGGTTAATTATAACCTATGTGTTGGTCTTCTTGAAATAGAATTTATAGATCTCGAAGGGTTTATTTATAATGTCTGACATAAGATTGGTAACGTCTTCAACTTTTTGGAGGATAAGAGACAGATATAATCACGCCTTGTTTCCACGAACGGTTGAGCAGAGGTGTAACTATTACAACACCCACATTTCGCCAGATATGTTTAAGTCCCATTAAGGCGAGTCTATAGCCGAAATTCTGGATAGAAAAACCTAAAAACCCCCTGCCCGACAGGGGAATCGAAACCAGGCCCTCATGCTGAGCAGTTGCGCTTGCGACTACTAGACGAAAGCGGAAATAAACGGCTATTATTATATTGATTCTATCAGAAAACATGTCAGCATAATTTTACGTAACAATAAAATAACTCTTATCTCATTACCTTATAAGTGATAAGACCGAACCATATGTATTATTACAAAGTTGGTTACTATCTGTAGACTACTATCTACTACTTGTAGTGTCTATCCATTATTATTACGCAAGTTGTCACCGCAACTCTGTACACACGCATACATACATGTAGCATAATTACCCTCCCTAGGCCCAAGGAATAAACATTTTCATACAAACTATTTCCCCCTATTTCACCCCTTTACGGGGGGTGTTTCCTAAAATTCTTTCTTAAGCTGACGGCTCCTATTTATAATCTACCTCTTTGCCAAGTTTCATCTTCGTAGATCCAGTAGTTTTTGATATTTCGTGATTAATCAGTGAGTAAATGAAGGTATGAAAGAGTGACTTTTTCTATTAGCTTGTTCACGCGGCTCCGCCCACGTGGATGTCGGTTATCGCTTAAAAAAAGTAGCCAATGTCCTCCATATCCCAGGCTATATCTCTGCCAAATTTCATGACGATCGGTTCAGCAGCTTAGGCGGGAAAGCGTACGTAAGACAGACAGTTACTTTCGCAAATATAATATCAGTAGGTATAGAAGACAACTTGGATTAACACACAGGATACTTTTGATCTCGGTAGTACGTTTCTGTGGGATAATCTTCGAGTCCCGCGCGGGCGAAGCCGCTGGCAAAAGTAATTATTTGTTTTTGAGTTCAAGTTTCTAATAAGGCTCTTTCCATTTGTTCCCAGGTGCGATGCCGACCCAGCAGCCCTCGCTAAGTATGTCTACGCCTTGGTTAAGAAGGACAAACCCCTGGACGAACTCCGAGAGGTGATGGTGGATCAGCTGGATGTCTTTCTCCAGCAAGGTAAGTGTCTGACGATGAAGGCATTGCATTGAAGATAGAGATATACGGGGGACGTAAATCCGTCAGGAGGTCATGGGTGGGGGGACCGTCAAAATGACACAAATTGAACACTCCATATGCATGGCCGAAATGAAATAGTTATCGATGGTGACAAGCTTTCACCAACAAACATCCAAACATACAAATGTTTGGATATTTGTTACTCAATCAAGCAAAAACGGCTGAACGGATTTGGATGAAATTTGACACATGGATAGTTTATAACCTGGATTGACATATAGGATCCTATTTATCCAGGTTGTATGTTCGCGTGGGATAATGTTCAACCTTCACGCCGGCCAAGCCGCTGGCAATAGCTATTTCCAAATAGAAAAAAAAAATACTACATATTGAACCTTTAAAAAAAATATTGTAGCTGGCACTTCAATTAAGCTATGAATATAATTAAAAGTACATACTTAATTCAATCATTTTTAGATAATTGCACTTATAATTAATGTCATACTATTTTTTTTTAACGAGACAACGTTTTTTGAAGCAAATTATTCTTAAATCGTTCATCATTTTAATTATTTTGTTGAATTAAGTATTTACTTTTAATTATGTTGATAGCTTAAATGAACACGCTAAAACGGCTGCACGGATTTGGATGAAATTTGGCACATGGGTAGACCATATCTTGTATTAGGACAGAGGATACTATACTCCATTTGAAATAACATTAGACATTTAAACAAACCTTTTTTTTTACTCGCTTTATATTAGCTTCACTTGTATGTTTGTTTGTTTGTAACCGACTCCTATGGATGCTATTTTGACTCACTTTTAACGGTCAGATTTCATTGAAACTTTGTAAACTTATCGAGGACTGATGACTTTTATTGAAAAGTCATCAGTCCTCGATAAGTTTACAAAGTTTAAAATTAATTAATTACTTAATTTTAAATTATTGAATTTATACTTATTATTTGAGAAAAATGAAAAAAAAACACGTTTTTGTAGTTAGCAGAACTAAAAAATAGAAAATAAATAATAGTTTAAAAAACTAAAAAACACGCTTTAAAAACCAAACTAAAAAAGGAGAAAATAATTTAATTCAATTAAAAAGCGTGGGGTACTTGGACATTAAGTGATTATAAAAATACCTCAAAAAGCACCCCACGCTTTTTAATTGAATTAAATTATTTTCTCCTTTTTTAGTTTGGGTTTTAAAGCGTGTTTTTTAGTTTTTTAAACTATTATTTATTGGCATGTATTTAATGCGGCAACTAAGTAAAATGAATATAGGTTTAAAAAAAAATAGAGTGGGTATATTAATGCCATATATAATGGGTTGGCAGCTAATAAGGAGTATCGTAATAAGTAATAGGTAGCATATTAATATATCAGTAATAAGCTCCATTTTAATTTAAACTAGCATCAGTTTTTCTTTTGGGAACAGAATTAATATCTAAGCGGAAACTTAATGGCGAAAATAAAATAGAAAATGGGCATTCATAAATAATATATTATTATTGTATTATTAGGGCAGGTTTAGATTTTCTATATAATCTAGTCGTTTCTGGCACTCGCCGGCCGCTACCGCGGCACCGCTCGCTTCGCTCGCTCGGCTCGTGCGTAGGAAGTCACAGTTTTAACCTAACCTAACCTAACCATAAAAAAATAATAATAACCTACTCTAACTAGACTGGTAATATATTATCTTTGCCACCCTACTAACATTATTAGTCGCCAAGTCATTATGTATAGCTCCTCGCCTAATATTTTATTTGACTGGTATAGTTTATTTGCTACCTAAACGCAGCTGCTAGTTTTTAGTTTTTATAACACCTTTAATTTTGAACCTTACATAATATAATAGTCGCGAAAATATTTAATCGCTGGCAAGTTATTTTATTTGTTGCAAACATTTAGTCGACTTTTAAGTTATTAGTCACTCGGAAAATAATAAGCTTTATTTATTTACAGTCAGTTCAACCGATTCCGATTTCTATACCGTAGGCATAAGGATGGCATTAACAGCAAAAAAGTAGTTGCAATACCAACTGTTTACTGCAGCTGCCATTTGACCTCCTCCTTTTTGAAGTCAGTTAAAAAGCGGTGTGGCTCGATTTAAGAGTCCGGGTAAATTACTTGAAGGCCCCCCTTCGTGTTAAGTAAACACAGATTTAGCTACGGGTAAACCAGAAAAATGCACAGAGTAGTTCATATTTTCATTATTATATCAACAGAAACGAAACCATTTGTGGAGATGCTGTTCAAGGCTCTGGAAAGCAATGATTACTTGAAGCCGGGACGAGACGAGAAGCAAGTGCCATCTCCGCCTCCGACCGACACCGAGCCGTCGAAAGAACCTGAAATTGAGAATCATGGTGAGTAAAAACTAAAATGTTATTAATAATACTAGCCTATATTTGTCTCACTGCAGGCCAAACGCCAGCTTGTCTCACAGCAGACCTCTCCGTGCCTTGGAAAGCACGTTAATGCTTGGTTCCTATAAACAAAAACGGTTCCTTGTGCTTACCAATGGTTCCACGCGCGCCTCAAAGAGATGTCAGCACCGCACCGGTGGGGTCCGCAAGGGCCGATGACTGCCAGGGGTGCGGGTTGTTCGAAAGAGATACCGCGGCCCCTGGTACACAGGCAACTGAGGGAAACACGGGTGGGTTTTAGTCAGTAAAAGTCTGACACGCCCTCCCGCTCCACCTAGAGCGGGAGAAGTTATTTGACGATTTCCCACCCAAAAAAAAATGGTAGAATTTTTGTTTCGAAACTGGGCAAATAAATAGTTTCGTTAGCTAATTTTACCTGTGATAGGAACTTCCAAATAGAGAGGGTCTACTATGCGAACGTATTAGGTGAACGTATTAACTTCATTATTGGTGAAGATACAAGAGTCTTGACTTTAATCACAACTGTTCGTAAACTATAGGAATCAGCCGTAAGCCGTTGGTCCCCGCCCGTCATTCGTGGACCTTTAACAGTCGTTACTGGTAGTTAAAAGCTCGAAAGTCAAACAACCATTCTTACCAAAGGGTATCGTATTACCTAGTAATTGGACTGTGGAAGTCAGGGGTCCTACACTCTGAGCACCAAATCCGTAATCTCGGTTGAAGTTGCGGCCATTTCCTACTCCGTATCACTTACAGACAGATTATTAGTTTGAACCCGAACTAAGAATGAATGACAACACGATTCGACAGCTGTCCCTACCCCCGATATGTTTTTGCCCCTCCAAAAAAGTTAGTTGATTGGCTATAAGATCCACTAAGAAGTTTCGAACTACTTTCGGACGGGCCCTTCGTTGAAGGAGTTAGAGAGTAGGCCCCCAGATAGGCAGCCGGTCCATGTAAAATTCTGGTGTTCAGCTGCATCCGATTATACTGGTAGCCGACCCGAGCATAGTTAGGAAAAGGCGATTTAGTAATGTGTGTGACCTCAACTATACGAATACCGTTGTTATTTTGATGCAATGACATAAAAAAAAAGAAAGAAAAAATGTTTATTATTACAGACAATATTAATAATGAGACAAAACCATACCATGTTTAAATTTTTATATGTACATTGTCGAACAGTGGAGTAATACACTCCCGAAGTTTCTATGGAAAAAATGTCGACTATATTCACCTTAAGTCGGCGATTTGGTCATAGTTAGTTTTTAACTATTCAAAAGTTTATAGATTTTCAGAAATGATCTTTAGAGCAAAAGTAGTTTTATGTTAAACAATTCAACTGTAGCTGCTTCAGTATAATTTTAACTACAATATTTTTATAACATTGGCCTCCCTCAAAGAATTTAGTTACTAAACACTGGGAGATTTCTATTTTAATTCTGTGGTGGGAGGGAATATTTAATTCGAGTTTAATAACTACAAGACCGCAGCATATGCGGTCTTGTAGTTATTTTAATACATAACACAATTCGATTATGTCTAACAAATAATACTTACATTCATACATAGAGTCTCGCCTTCCCATGGGGTAGGCAGAAACTTATAAAACGCCGCTACAATCTTGTCTCTTTGTTTACGTTAATACAAGCACACGGTTGCGAGTACTTCGCACCGGACCTTTCTGAAGCACATCACAATAATAATCTTTCTGTATTACTAATGACCGCAGGGAGGTATGGCAGAGCAAAGAGCTTCACGGGCGCTTTTACCGGGTCCTACATGGACCCGATGTAGACTTCTTAGCGTCCGTATCCTGGTTACGATTCGGTGATCTCTTTGGAGAAACTGAAGGTTTTGTCTTTGCAATTATGGACGAAGTTATGATGACGAACAACTACCGGAAATATATTGTGAAGGATGGCACGGTTGACATCTGTCGGGCATGCCACCGTCCGGGGGAATCAATCCGACACATTATTTCTGGCTGTTCTCGTCTGGCTAACGGAGACTACTTGCATAGGCACAACCTTGTAGCCAGGATTATCCATCAGCAACTTGCTCTGAAATACAGTCTTGTGGACTCGGAAGTACCGTACTATAGGTATGTGCCCGACCCGGTTCTCGAAAATGGCACTATCACATTGTATTGGGATCGATCTATCATCACTGACCGGACTATTGTTGCCAATAAGCCGGACATAGTAGTGATAGATCGATTAGAGCGTCGCACAATGATTATTGATATAGCAGTCCCACATGACGAGAACCTCGTGAAAGCCGAAAAAGATAAGCAGATCAAGTATCTTGACCTGGCACGCGAGGTTGTCGACATGTGGGATGTGGATACAGCAGTCATTGTGCCGATAGTCGTGACGGCCAATGGTATTATAGCCAAGAGCCTCGACCAACACCTCAGGAGGCTCTCGTTAGGCAGCTGGATCAAGGGCTTGATCCAGAAAGCAGTACTACTGGACACGGCGCGTATAGTAAGGAGGTTCCTCTCTCAGCAGCCCTGACCACCGGTAGCTTGGACCCTGTTCCCGATACCGGTGGGCTAGTATTTTTTATATTTTTAAATGTTTTGATATATTTTATATTCTAATATTTAAAAATGTAATTTATATGTATTTAATGGAATAAAGGATAAAAATCTTTCTGTATAAAATAAAGTAGCAAAGATTGTAAATGTGCATTATTTATATACCGATAAATTTTAATGGTTGTTTTTCCGCGGCAGTACAACATGCCATAGGGAGCACTTTCAAAGCATAGAGATATAATTTTTTGTCCATTGCTTGTTGATAACGGGGCTAGAGACCAAAGACTATACAAATTTTAATGTTACGACACTGGCAATTAAAGTAGCATCGTTTTAACATATCATCTAAATCATATCGTGGTAAATCGTATACTTTCTTTTACAATGTTTGTAAATATGTGAGCACCAGGTTTCTATCAATTAATTAATTTATCTGTCATTGCTTCATTTTTAATTCTTTTTGCCTATTGTGGTATGGTAATTTTATTCTAGGTGCATCGTTTTCACACATAATTATATAATTAATGTATGTAAAATTTTGTAAAACATTTTAAAAGAAGTAACGGTGGAGTTTCTTGCCCATTCTTCTCCATACGAAACTACATTTTGAAAGGGGTGACTAGAATCTTATATCCTACTAATCCTCCTACAAATCACACAAAAACGGCTAAACGGATTTGGATGAAATTTGGCACACAGATAGTTTATAACCTGGATTAACACATAGGATAGTTTTCATCCCGGTAGTACGTTCCCGCGGGATAATTTCCAACTTCCATGCGGGCGAAGCCGCGGGCGGATACTAGTATTTTAACATAAATGTGGACGATCATAAGCAGAGATCGGATATTCGGATGCATATTTACCTAAAGTTCATTTTTGCTATAAAAGTATGGAAGCGGCTTTATAAATGATTTGTAATATTTATTAAAAACCCCGGGATTCTTGGATTGCATAACTGTTCAGATGTGTATTAATTTAAAATTAATGTTTAACCCGATACAAATATGTGTATGTACTGGAGTAGGGTTAGTTTGTATTAGTTAAATCAAAAAATAAACAAATTACTTACCTAAATTAAGACTTTTCGATACAAAAGCGCATTCTATGTTAGCCAACATCTCAATTTTAGGTGAATATGCATCCGAATATCCGATCTCTGATCATAAGTGCCTTTTTGTTGCCTTTGACTTTGACATCAAATTTTTTGTGAACTGCCTTCACAGTGTATATTAACCCTTATTACTCTTATTTTTAGCCGGTGCCCCCCTAATCCCGTCGCCCGTATCAGGCGGTGAGACGCGCGGTCGCTCGCCCTGCGCCGGCACGCTGGCGGGCGGGGTCGCTCCTAGCGCGGCGCCAGCCGGCTTAGGCGCGGCCGGATTATCCGCAGGCGGACTGTCCGCGGGCGGATTGTCCGCAGGCGGATTGTCCGCGGGCGGATTAGGCGCAGGCGCGATGAGAGCGAGGCTGGTCGTGTCACGCGGCGCGAAGCTAGCGGCGCCGGCGCCTCCTGTAGGCGCTGTGCCGAGAGGACATCCGCATAATGAGCATACGCTTGTTAAGGTATGTAGATACTCAACTGTTCACTTATGTAGTACACTACTAAGTGTGTAAAAAACATTTTGTAAAAAAAAAAAAACGATAAATAAGAATATTATAACGTTATTATGTACCTACAGGTAATGCCGTTAACTGAACTGCTAGAAGAACCAGTAGACCAGCCTCCCAGAAGACGTGACAGAAGAGGAGACTCGGTCAGTACTTTAACCAAACCTAAATTGTCAATGTCGTGACATTTTTTCGTGGGAAAATATTGCCTGTCCCTTCTGCAGGCTTAGCATGACGTTCTATTTCTACGAAGAATAGACAGTGCTTTTTCAATACAAAGTTACATTTCGTTTCTCCATTTTTGACATCGCACCGTAGATATCCTTCTACAATCTGCCATTTTGTCTTTCGTTTCTAATGATCTTTGTTTAGGTTCTTATAAATGTAGACTATTTCAGATGAATATTTCTTCCCAAACTGTCAAAATCACACTGACAACAAACTTTCTACTCGACGGCCACAAAGTATATACGATTATGTATCTACAAAATCATGACTCGTTTAGAACGCATAACTGCGATAATTAGTAGGGAAACATAGCTATCTTCTCCTATTGTACATCATTTAGTTAATAGTCATGTGTATTCTTCCGTTGACAAATTGGTGCTCGTGCTAAGCCTACTGGGAACACAAAGTCAAAGATTAGAGAACAGTTACATACGTTGAGCATTTAATTTAGATCAAAATTGCTCTTCACATTATATCTTTCAAATGAATATCTTAGAAGATATCACTGATATAAAATTATTAATCGGTCGCAGCGAAACGCGCGGTCGGCCGGCATGCCCCGTTACCGTCCACGCCGTGGGGAGATATTCTGTAGTTATGCATTTCACCTCTCGTCACATACACAGTACACCCGTGCGCAGCCGGGGCGCGTATCTGAGAGGCAATTTTCGTAACTTTAAGAACGTTCACAGTCTGATCTCAGTCTCAATCTGTCAAAAATACCTCGAGTTTCCATACATTTCTGACAAGTATTTGACATTTGTTTGTCGCCGAGATGAGACTGCGACTAGAATTGAACGTTTTAAATTACGAGAATTGGCCTTCTGGTTATAAATAAAATAGGCACAGAGATCTCTATATGTTTTGCAGTTAGTGGCGTACTAATATCGTAAAAACGTTGACACAATTTCAATTTCGCGTCCTACCCTGGCTCGAAGTACTACTATTACTCAATGACGAATTAATCTATTTCGTGTATCAACAGACCCGCGACACAGACAGAAGGCGACGTCGCTCCCGGTCGTGGGAGAGACGCGCGCGCGCAAGGAGACATGCGCGCGA
The DNA here is from genome assembly GCA_947359405.1 of Antitype chi. Classification (NCBI taxonomy): domain Eukaryota; kingdom Metazoa; phylum Arthropoda; class Insecta; order Lepidoptera; family Noctuidae; genus Antitype; species Antitype chi. The sequence goes on from OX375836.1 coordinate 8,907,758, forward strand.
CAGCGAACACAACAATGATGTCAGAAGGTAACTGTCAAATCATCTACATAAAAAAAATAAGACTCATTCATTCACTGATAGACACCGAACAGTATAAGCCGCTGGCTCTGTGGCGGCATCTACATCGCCACATGCGAACTACACATCACACTGACGTCACGCAAAATCCTGCATCGCGCAAGCTGAGTTTTCCGCGTGTTTACAAGGTGTAAAAGAATAAACGCGAGTCGTGAATGTAGTTAGTCCATAATTGACTATTGAATCGAATTCCGTAACTTTTTGTATGGGTTTTATTTTCAAAAATTATGTATAATGTCAAATCTACCGCCGATTGAGCCAAAGAAAATTCAATCTTATGTCGAGGCAATAAGACTCAATTTTAAATGCTTAAAGTAATGCTGTGCCGACACGTTTTTTTTTAATAGTAAAAGTTTGCTTTAAAAAAAAGTTTAGGTCTTGCGTTAATTATGTTATATGATGTATACAACGTCGCGACGTCGATCGTCGGGCCCCGATCTTTTGCTCCAGTCCGCCCGCGCCGCTGAGCTTGTAGCTATAAATTTGTCCCTAAATAATAGTAATAATTCCGATCCAGCTGGAAGGGGACGGCCCTTCCAGCGACCGACGCCCTAAGCTGAGATCCATACCCCATTGGGGTGCCCTTAGCGTGTAGTCGCTTGGTTTTACGACTGTCAGAGATTAAAGCTTCACAGCGGCTTAACGTGCTTTCCGAGGCACGGACACGGACGGGTCTCGGTATTTACATACCATCTTTACAGATGGTCACCCATCCACCGACCAACGACCAGCAAGCGTAGGTTAACCTGATAGGTCGACCCGTGCGGCTGTTATTACTAAGCCACGAGCCCCACTCTTTCTCAGTATACTACAAATAAAAATGAATTGTACTTTGAAATAATTAATAATGGAACGATGGGAGGTGGGAGTTTTTAAAGCTAACCCTATGGGAACCGTCGTGTATTGACCCGTTGCCATTGGTCTGTAGGCGATACGGAGTAGGAAACGCCTGTTACTTCGACCGAAACTACGGATTTTGTGTTTAGGGAAAGAAAGAAAAAATAAAATAAAAAGTAATGATTAGACTCGCACAGTATTATCACAAATTTAACTACAGTATACTTAATAATAAGAAAATTAAATAAAAAACTAAGTCCTGTACGATGCCAAAAGTCATTTGAAAAGTGTCGTTGCGCTGGAATTCTGATAGATCCCGCTGTGATGTCACGGACACACGGAAATAAAATAAATAAAAATATGTGTAAAATAACATGAAAAAACAAACTTGCAAATATTGTAATCTGCGTGTCTGTGCCCCACGTAAACTCTATTACTTGTCTATGCCTTTAGTGTCCGTGACAGTCTATGGCATCGCTGGAGTAGACGTCTTGTAGTGTAGTATTATAATATTGCTATCTTTGTCCGACAGACGTCCGCTGTCTCGCTCGCCGTCGCCGCGCGGTCGGTACAGAAACCGAAGTCCCCCTCCACCGACCATTGACAGACAGACTAGCAGATCTAGGTATGTATAACTCAGAAGCTTATAGTATGTATAAAAGTGAAGGCAACACTCTAAATACCTAGTGAAGACGAATCTACGACGACGGTCTATACCAGCTGTTATCTTTAGTGCTTAAGGGGAACCTAGTCACGGGCTCGAACTCACTGGTGGGCCTGATTAAAAATCACGCTGTCTCACCAGGCTTCGTGTCCGACAGAGATAGTATCAGTGATGAGCAGTTAGATGCTAGTCTATACGCACAACGTTATTGAGTGAGATGCAGGATTATTTATAGTACAAAAATCGCGAAAAAATTAAGAAAAGTCCTTTGGAAGATCGGATTTTATGAAAAAGCCAATGCATAAATCAATAACCAATAAAGTTTTGAACTTTTCGATGATTGAACTTTGTCGGTACAGACTTGGTTTTGGAGATTTTACACTTCTTTTATTACTTAAACACGCCCAAAGTTAAGTAAAATTAGCAAGAAAAACGAATCATTGTTGACTCCCAACTTTTTAATGGGTTTTTATTTTAGTATTCTGTTTCCATACAGACAATATTAATAATAGGACTAAACGATATCATATTTTACTTTTGATGTGCCATGTCAGACAGTGGAGTAAAACACTCCCGAAGTTAGGATACAAAAAATGTGGAGTAGGTTCACCTTAAGGATAGAAAAAGGGTTTCTGTTACAACCTGTATAAGCTTCTTGGTATAACCATCATACAACAGCATACGACCATGTTCGTACTGCACTGATGTAAAAATATCGCGGTGAGATATGATGGCGCATTGGATTTCCAACGCTCGGTGTTGACCCGAGCATTGACAATCCAACTGAGTGCATCCCAGCGTGTCGGAAAAATGCTTTGTTCGTATCAAACTCAAAGCATTTATTTCAATTAAACCATTTACAGGCACTTTTGAATTGTCAAAAAGTCGACCAGTTGGAAAGTTGAAGCTAGTTGCCCATTCCAAAACGTAGATCTCTATGGAGAAGAACGGGCAAGACCCCTATCGGTTATATCGTTAATACTTATTGGTTTTAAAATTCTTTTCTTTTGTTTGTTTGTTCACGTCTGCGATTCTCTAATTAATCATCAGCTCCCTAAGCCCAAGTCCCCTCACAGGGGATGCCCTTAGCGTGTAGTCGCATAGTTTATAAGTTGTATGCCATAGTTGGGGGCCTTAATTTATTAAGGCCTTACAGGATAGCCCGGCTAAGTAGCCGACAACCTCCTAGGTTGACATTCGTGGTGCCATACAAAAAAAGATGTTAGGGGGCGTCCATTATTACGTGAGGCGTTTAGGGGGGGGGAGAGGGTCGAGTTTAATCTCACTCAATCTCACGTGTGGGGTCTCGTCAAATATCACGTAATTTATATTTTTTCCCGCAAAGAAACAATGTAAAATTGCGAGTAAACTGGGTTAAATTAAGTAACACATGTTTATCCGCTAACATAGCTAAAACCTACAAAATAATATTTAGCGCGGTTATGCGACCGGCCACAAAGTAGCACAGTAGCTTCTCGATTGTTATACCGCCACCGGACAGCTGAGCCAGCCAAACTCAATGCACAAATCCAACGCAAATAAGCACAGATTAACGTTTTTACACTAAAAATACGCATTTTGAAACATCTCACGTGAGAGAGGATGGGGCAGGGTCGAGCCAAATCTCACGACATCTCACCAGAGCGAGAGTGGGGGTCGAAAAATCGCCAAAATTGACTCAAGTAATTTAATGTACGCCCCCTTACCAGTTGTTTACAACAAGGTATAAGACATTTCATCGCCATTTTGGTCTCAAAACGGTAAAGGAAAACATCGTGAAGAAACTGGAATGTCCTATAAGCAAAAAAAACCGAAGAAATGTGGCCTCTACCAACCCGCACTGGGCCCGCGTGGTGGATTACGGCCGATTCTCTCTCACAGAGAGGAGGTCCGTGTCCCAGCAGTGGCAATAGGCTGATGATGTATTTTTGTATCATATTTCATACAAATGTGCAAAACCTACACCATCCATAATATTATTTGTGTGATGATCAGAGATCGGATATTCGGATGCATATTTACCTAAACATCATTTTAAGCTATGAAAGTATGGAAGCGGCTTTATAAATTATTTGTAATATTTATTAAAAACTCCGGGATTCTTGATTGCATAACTATTCAGATGTGTATTAATTTAAAATTAATGTTTAACCCGATAAAAATATGTATATGTACTGGAGGAGGGGTGGTTTGTATTAGTTAAAACAAAAAATAAACAAATTACTTACCTAAATTAAGACTTTTTCGATACAAAAGCGCATTCCATGTTAGCCAACATCTCAACTTTACGTGACTATGCATCCGAATATCCGATCTCTGGTGATGATAAATAATCTTGTATTATCTTTTTCAACAGATCAAGGTCGCCGACCGTCCGCGATCGCGACCACGAGCGTGAAAGAGACAGGCTGAGAGTACCCCGCGAGTTAGAGCGAGACAGAATGTCCCGCGACAGAGAACATAGGGACAGGGTGTCTCGATCTAGAGAGAGGGAACGGTAAGAATTCAGTTCCTACATTTCTTATATCTATTGATGTTGTTCAGTCATTCTGCCTAGCCTTATCACAACTATGTTGGGATCGGCTTCTAGTGTAACCGGAGGCAGCCGATTACTACTATAGTAGACATGGGCGAAGTAGCTCACTGAAAAGAAAAAGAGCGATTAGCTCTTTCACTCTAAAGAGCTATATCACTCTTCTAGCTCACTAGCTCTTCTATAGCTCAGTGACACAGACGCCGAGACGCCGACTGTTAGCTCAATTGACTCACGCCGCACCGCGTCGAAGGAGACTGATCGGCTCGCTCAATAGTGAGTAGCTCTTTGGAAGTTTGGACTCTTTATTACTCACTAGCTCTTCTATAGCTCAGTGATTTAGACGCCGACTGTTAGTTCATTTGACTCACGGTGCACGCGTGTCGTTGAAAACGGCTCGGCCCGCTCAGTAGTCATTGTCAATAGCTCTTTGGAAGTTTGGAGTTAAGTTAAATAAGCTTTTCTGTTTGTTTATATAATGTTATGACGTTACGTAAATAATACGCAAAAAAATAAACAATGCAATGCCAAAGTATTTTCTACTTTAAAGCTATGGCCATAAAGATAGATTTACAGTGATTTATGTCGTATGATAGTCTACAATGACGTATTGTATCGAAGAGGTATTGTTGGAAGAACGAACTATGCGATCCGAAATATTCCGAAGCGAACCGAATGAGCCGTTCGTGTTCGGCCGCTGACTTCGGTCGGTCATCGGTGTCTCGCTGAAGTACTGAGAGTCTAAGAGCTAACTGAGCTAGTGAGCTACTTAGCGAACGAGTGAGTGAGCGAGAGCGACGTCCATCAAAAAGAGCTAGCTCTTTTCTATCACTCGCTCACGAGCTACCCATGTCTATACTATAGAGGATAATTTTTTATCCAGTGCGCAAACTGGAACCATGAGTTCAGCATATCATTATAGAGCCTCTAGCGTATACATTTTTCGTTGGTTATAAACAAAAAACAAAAACCAGCTGTTCCATACATTTTGACCGCGTAGGTCAGCTGTTTCTATGAAACAGCTGACTTTTTTTCACCCCGCAAAGTGTCACGCGTTTTTTCTTCGGGAAATCTACTTACAAACATCTTCTCTTTGTGTTTACTCCTTGCGTCTAACTACCATTCTAAATTGACGTATACTTTTCGCAGATCACGCGAGAGATCACGCGACCGCTCCCGTGGCTCGGCGTCACCGCACCCTGAAACAAGGCTGGATCACAATGACGCTTACAAGCGACGCTGTCGGGACTTCGACGGTGAGTACACTGCCTTACTACAGCCCGCACGCACACGTACTTGCAGATAGCATTTGGTTTGAGATCGCCGTCCATACATACGCATCGTAGTACATTGCGACGTCATGTCACGTTGGACGTCGTGTCACGTTGCGACGTCGGGTCACGTTGCGACGTCGTGTCACGTTGCTACGTCGTGTCCAAGAAGCTTATGGATAAAAGTGTATTTATTATTCTTATTTGTAAACATCTTATATTGTAGCTGTTTATTGTCCCATAATAAATAAAATAAAATAAAATAAAATAAAGTGGAGGCAACACTCTAAATACTAATTTTGACTGTGGGCTAACGGTCTCTTTCTAAATACATAAATAAAAGAGAGAAAACACATATCACTGTCTCGTTCTTATGTATTTAGGTATTTAGAAAGAGAGCGTTAGCCCACAGATTGTGTTCACATTTTTATTTGGAGTGTGGCCTCCACTTTTATGTATAAGCTTCTTGGTTGTGTCACGATGCGATGTCGTGTCGTAGAAATCTGCGACGTGAATCGTAAAAATACACGGACACGATTTCGCATCGTGCCACGATGCGATGTAAAGTCGTGTGTTTTAAGCTTTTACGCCAAGCTTACACCTACTCCGTCGTCGGCCGAACTCGGGCGATCCAACCCAACATAAAGGGCTGTATTCATAAACGATGATTAAAGTTAAGAGATGTTTAAACGTCAAAATTGTATGGTTAATCAGCCGCTAATCATTACTTTACTTTAAGCAGCGTTTTTAAATAAGGGGGAAAATGTGCGCCCGATCGAAGCCAGCCGAAGCTTCGGTCAAGCCGAAAATCAGAAGTTTGTCGCGCGTCATTCCGCCTACTTTGTAAAGCTTGGCAATATCAAGTGACTAGTCGCCGACTAACCTCCTACTATAAATATGGCCGACTAGTTGGTACATCACTAGAAATCACTTAATAATATTGTTTGTTTGTTTACAGAGAAAGGCTACTGCATGCGCGGCGACCTGTGCCAGTGGGACCACGGCAGCGACCCCGTCGTGCTAGAAGACGCGTCGGCCGCGCTGTCCTCCGTGCTGGCACTGCCGCCCGCGCCTAGCGTGCCTGGTCAGTACTTTTTACTAGTAGGACGGATACTTGGCTGGATATCCGGCTGTGTTATAAGCAGGATAGACGGATATTCGTCTGAATATAGCCTGATCCCGTGTCTTAAATTAAAATTTCTTCTGTTTTTTTTTTTAATATTTGCTGGTTACTGTCAGGTTGTATTTTGATCAAAATATGATTTGAGACCGTTACAAACTCGTAATTATTAATTTGATATTGTATTATTATTAAGCACAGAAATGTACAGAGGCGCACTTGATGCGACAGGCATTTCTTATTAGTCATCCTTTTGATGACGCAGAGACAAACATAATTTCGGAATTATAGTCATTGGAATAATTAATTCAACTATCTAAGTTAAAATTTACCTATTATCCTGCATCCGGCCGGATAGTTATATTAGATCTGGTATCAGTTTCATATAACTACATTTCAAATGTTTTAATTTGCTTTATTTCCAGAATACAACCCGCTAACGCCGGATATCTGGTTCCCTGCCTACCCTCCGCCCCACCCGCACCACCCACATCCGCCGAGGGAACTAATACCAATACCAAGGTTAGTTATCATTTATCTTAAAAATAAATAAATAATAGCTTAAAAAACTAAAAAATACGCTTTAAAAACCAAAGGAGAAAATAATTTAATTCAATTAAAAAGCGTGGGGTGCTTTTTGAGGTATTTTTATAATCAATTAATGTCAAGCACCCCACGCTTTTTAATTGAATTAAATTATTTTTTCCTTTTTTAGTTTGGTTTTTAAAGCGTGTTTTTTTGTTTTTTAAACTATTATTTATTTTCTATTTTTTAGTTCTGCTAACTACAAAAACGTGATTTTTTTAAATTATTTTTTTCTCCTTTTTTTCATTTTTCTCATTTTTTTTTAAATTTATTGAATTGTCATCGGTCCTCGATAAGTTTACAAAGTTTCAATGAAATCTGACCGTTTATAGTGGGTCAAAATCGCGCTCTAAGGAGTCGGTTACATACAAACAAACACACAAACAAGTGAAGCTAATAAAGCGTGTAAAAACGAACGGCGCTTTAATTATTTAATCACAACTGCTCTTAAAACGGTGAAGGAAAACGTGAGGAAATCGGCATGTCCTAGAACCAAAGATTCGAAGACATGTGACATCTACCAACCCGCACTGGGCTCGTGTGGTGGATTAAATCCTACTTTCTCCCACAGAGAGGAGGTCTGTCTCCCAGCAGGCTTAACACGAGCACCGATTTGTCGACGGAAGAATAGACATGACTTATTATCTAAATGACTTAAAATAGGAGTAGATAGCTATGTTCTTCTATTAATTATCACAGTTATACGTTCTAAACGAATCATGATTTTGTAGATAATCGTATATACTTTGTGGCCGTCGAGTAGAAAGTTCGTTGTCAGTGTGATTTTGACAGTTTGGGAAGAAGTATTCTTCAAAAGGCGACTAAGGTGACTAGAGAATGGACAGCAGCTATGTATATGCACACCACTATACTGCGATCGCCAACCCGCCTGCCAATCGTGGCGATTATGGCAAAACCCCGCTTTTGGGGGAGGCCCATGTCCAGCAGTGGACGTCTTTCGGCTGAAATGATGATTTTTTCTGAAATAGTCTACATTTATAAGAACCTAAACAAAGATCATTAGAAACGGAAGACAAAATGACAGATTGTAAAAGGATATCTACGGTGCGATGTCAAAAATTGAGAAACGAAATGTCACTTTGTCTTGAAAAAGCACTGTCTAATTCTTCGTAGAAATAGAACACGTCATGCTAAGCCTGCAGGAGTGGGAACAGTATAGGTTAATAATCAGATGCGTAACTAGGGTGGTGAAGGCAAGGTACGAGACCTGGGCACCTATGGAAGGGCGACGCGAAACGTCACCAATTATCAAATTTAAAAATACATAAGGCCCATAGTACCCTCATCTCCCATTTGTATGCTAAAGCACGACTGCTGCCCGCGCCCGCGCAGGGCACCTCTGAGCCTTTATCTCAAAATGGGGATATTCCTTTGATTAATTTACAATTGTGCTTCGGCGATTCTGTGGTACCTCTAACTATCTATTTTTCGGTTTATTTTTTTTTCCAAATAACGAAGCCGTTTAGTAGGAGTATGGAATAGAAGCCAAAATATTGCGTGTTGGAAAATATTTTTTTACAGCAAAAGTATTAACCATACAAAAAAAGTACTTCGGGCAAAATAATCTATATGAATCTATAGCAAAATCATATATTTTTCAAATCTTCAAGACAAGCCGTTAATGAGCAGTAGGGTTCATAAAGTGACCGTGTTACGCTACCAAATGGGACGTAGGCCCTTAAATAAACCATTTCATACTGTTATATCTAAGAAATCTAAAGAGCTACTTGAATTTAATGTGTAGTCTGGGGATAAAAGCGTATTCATAATCTGCCCATTTCTATTCAAAGTCTGCTTAAAATTGCAGCATTGCAAGTTGTGAGTGATGTTTTTGCAAGTTGCAATGAATACCTTCGTTATTGAAGGCTTTAATTGGTCAAGAAAGGTTATGCGACGTAGCTTTATTTATTTTATTTATTCACAAAATCCACAGCTCTTTAACAATTTCATATAAGATAAATAAACAAATCTTACAGCCAATTACGGATTTACAATTTAATAACTATACTTATTATATGCATCAGAAACAAACAGGATGTCATGCTAGCACCCTCTAAGCATATCTAAGTGTGCAGTGTGAGTGGGTGTGTAGAAGTGTGTGTGAGGAGTTGTAATGGTGTATGGTCACGGGTTACTTTATTCAGTTTTATTTAGAATTAGCTATTAGTCAACTCGTCGCATACAGTTTGGTCAGTGTAGACCGAGAAGATAGTTTACGAAGGGGCGCAAATGTGTTGCGTGCTCTAGGCGTCATTTTCTATTGATACGCCCCTGGGTTAATTATGTTACGTTAAATTTTATAATTGTGACTGCCGCGTTGGTCTAGTGGACGCAAGCGCAGAGCATGAGATCCTGGGTTCAATTTCCAAGTCGGGCAAAGCGTTATTGGGTTTTTTTTCTGGGATTAATGCTCGGTTGATGGCTTTACGGTCGTCACACGGGACTTAAACATAACTGGCGAAGTGTCGCCGTGGTCCCATTGGTACAGGTCGCTGCGCATGCATTAAGTTAGTTAAGAGAACTTGAATTGAGCCACCTCCTTGCTGAGCCAATGACTGGCATGAATGTATGTCCGCGTAGTTTCTTTTTTTTTACAAACTTTGCCCCACACTAAGAATTTCTCCTGTATCGTGGGTGCGTTTACAAACATTTAAACTCACATACTCAAACAGCCAGACCCAGAACAACTACTTGCAGATCATACAAATATTTGTTCCGTGCGGGAATCGAACCCGCGACACGCAGCGTAGCAGTCGTTTGCTTAACCACTGCGCCAACCGTGCCGTCGAAACTAACGAAACTACAGAGTTTAGAACTACGCGGACATACAGTTATAATCATCGTGTGTATACTATCGTCCCCAGGTTCGCGTCCCGCCTGCGCCAGGCCGCGCCGGCGCCGCGCACGCCCGGCCCCGCCCCGCCGCGCCCGCCCCCGCCGCACAAGAAGAGCTTCGACTACAACCGGTTTGGTGAGTGGCTGTACTCTACCTATACAGGATTACATTTCAACCAGTGCGCAAACTGTAACCATGAATTCAGCATATCATTCTAGACCCCTAACGTACTTTTTCGTCGGTTATACAAAAAAAAAAACAACTGTTTGATAGAAAAGTGCAATACCTACGCGGTCAAAATGTATGAAACAGCTGAATTTTGTTTTGTATAACCAACGAAAAATTTGTACGCTAGGGGTTCTAGAATGATATGCTGAATTCGTGGTTACAGTTTGCGCACTGAATAAAAATTTATCCTGTATATAAGTTACTTTATATGAAGCAGCGCAAAAACAAGGTCAAACAAGGACTACAAATTGCAAAAAAACAGACCCTAATCAAGGATGATTTTAAAACTATGTAATTATTTATACTCCATTTACAATAGCATTAGACAGAAGTTAAAAAAGGTGCTTTTTAATGTACACTTCGTAACAAAATTATATTAAAGGTGTTGCAGTTACGATTTATGCCAAAAAAATTAAAGTGTCAATGCTAAAAACCTAAAAGAAGCAGGAGTGAAAAACACCGAGTAACTAAATTAGTTTATGACGACGAAGTTTAACTAAACGTATTGTGGTTCGTAAGTTGTTATTTAAAATAAAGTATTGTAAAAAATATATATTTTATTTTCTTATAACCTTAATTAGATTTAAATCATCATGTGATTGTTTGTTTCATTCATTCGTTTTGTTGTAGGTTTGTAATGTGTGATGAAGATGTTATTGTAAATTACATATCTAAAATAAACATTACTTTTACTTCGTTTATCTCAGTATTTAGTACTGTCTTAAATGTACCTAAAAAAGTTAGAACTTAATTTTGAAATAAAATGTTTTGCACTCCTGCTTCTACGAGCCTCTTTTTTCTAAAGCTATAACAAATGGGGTATAATTGTGAGATATGTTACAATTAAAGAAAAAGACGTTTAGAACATTAATACAAATATATCATATTCTCTTTATGAAATTCTTTATGAATTTTTCTATACACCAAGAAATTTTAATGGTGGTTTTCAATAGTGTCGGATAAGTGAGATTCTTCTCTATTCATATTCTATGTTTAATTCCCAGGCTCCGCCCGTCCCCCTCTACCGGCGAACGCAGCCAACTGCTCTCTAGAAGTGAAGAAAGTGCCGCGAGGACTCAACGATATAACACATTTAAACAATCACTTCTGCAAGTTTGGCAAGATTGTTAACATACAGGTGAGCTATGTATACATCATTATTTATTTTATTATTTATGTACACACAGTGACATACATAGGGATACGATATAGTTATAATTGGAGTACAAAGGAACTGCATCATCATCATCTCCTGCTTCGCTATTTTGCAATCATGTAGTAATAGGGTATTTTCCAATTTATAAAAAAACTATTTTAATTTGAAGATTTGGACGAAATATGTAACAGAAAAATACAAATAAATGGGTTGATATCCATTTTCTCAGTTAAAAACGTTTTAAACCAAATTAAGCATAATATGCTCTACTATCCGTGCGAAGCCGGGACGGGTCGCTAGTGTAGTTTAATACAAACCATATTCGTTGTTCCCCAGGTGTCGTACGACGGCGACCCAGAAGCGGCTCTCATAACGTTCAGTAACCCGACTGAAGCGAACGTTGCCTACAAGAGTACGGAGGCAGTACTTAATAACAGGTTCATCAAGGTCTTCTGGCATAATCCTGAGGTTAGTACTGCATTTACCATTTATTTATGAGTAACATCTTTCCTCTCGCTTTCCTGCAATCTGTGGAAGTGATTTGTGGGAAGCCGGGGAAGCCAGCGCTGTTTGATTTGACCAATAAACGCGCGTGATGGTTGAGTTGGCCGTCAGATGATATGAACCCATTTTCTGAGAGATTGGATTCGTCGTTACGAAAAATCAATTCAAATAATACCTGAATCATTTTATTCAGGACTAGCTTCCGCCCGCGGTTTCGCCTGCGTGGAGGGCGGAAATTATCCCGCGGTAACGTACTACCGGGATAAAAAGTATCCTATGTGTTAATCTAGGTTATAATCTATCTGTGTGCCAAATTTCATCCAAATCCGTTCAGCTGTTTTTGCGTGAAAGAGTAACAAACATCCATCCATCCATCCATACTTACAAACTTTCACGTTTACAATATTAGTAAGGATATACCCTCTTATTTATAAACGTTGCTTAAAGTTAGATGTTTAAACGTCAAAAATGTATGTTTAAACAGTCGCTAATAAGGTCAGCCTATAACGTTACCACTGCTGGGACAAAGGCCTCCTCTCTGTGAGAGGGAGTGGGCCGTAATCCACCACGCGGGCTCAGTGCGGGTTGGTGTTGCAATAAAATTAGACAACTTTATTTCAGACTGAGGTCCATATTTTTGTTAGTATTTTGATGTTAGTAACAATAGATAGTAATATTTTTAATATAATCAGCTCTGCTGGTACACAGACCTCGTCTCTGTAAGAGGGATGGGCCGTAATCCACCACGCGGGCTCAGTGCGGGTTGGTAGATGTTACATGTCTTCGAATTTTTGGTTCTACTATATGTCACGTTTTGTTTCACCGTTTTGAGAGCAGTAGTGATGAAATTATTTACACAAACAACGCTTCACGCGTAAGACGGAGATGGCGGGTTGAGCTGGACTCTTTTAATAAAGACTGTTTCTTAACAGTTCCACACAGAGTGAGGTGGAAAGTGAGTAGGGGAGCCCTTAGCCGAGCAGTGGGACGCAAATGGCTAATAAAAAAAAAGTGCCTGACTGGGTTCGATCCTCTGACTCGTAAGTCACGGCCGTTACCACAGGTCCGCCACAGCACTGCTCTCATTCTATTTGAAATATGCTCTGAAATAATACAATATTAAGGTTTTTGCCGTATTTTCGGCGCCTGCGTCTCATTACTTATCACAGCGATGCCATAGTGTCACAGACACTTGGCAGAAACCAGACATTAGCAACTGTTTAGATTTTCGATAACTTTTTATGAATAAGGCCGTAAAGGCAGGCATAGACAAGTAATAGATATTACGTGTGGTGCAGACACGCGGACTACTAAAATTTCACTATTTATGTAAATTCTTCTTATTATTATTATTTTCTTATTTCTGTATCTGTACGTGACATTCACACCCTGTCAGAATACCAGCGCTGCGAAACTTTTTATAAATGTCGCAGCATCATGCTGAGATTGGGGCCTTTTGGCCTCATACGAGTTTTTTTTTTAATTTATATTTTATTAACATATTGTGTAGTTAATTTTGTAATATTCCTGTGCGAGTCTAATAAATACTTTTCTTTCTTTCTTTCTAACAACAATTTTAAAACGAATTTCATTCTAGCCTTTCAACCAACAGAACAAACAAGAAAACATGGCGCCGGGAGGTCAGCTAGCGAACAAACAAACGGACAGACAGAACTCGCAGTATCCGATGTCCCACAACAAAGTGCTCATCAACAGAGACAACATCAAGGCTACTGCTGACAACAACGCGAAGCAGCTCATGGAGAAGGTGAGAAAAAATAATACGCCGAAAAAGCGGTGCCGTCATATAGCGGTGATCGCAAAATGACGGCTAATCAGTAATTTTCAGCGGCGTTCTTGCTGTATGATTTTTAAAATGTCTCTAAGGCCCACCGTCATATGACGGCCGTGATATAACGGGTGCCATGAGCATCAGTCAATTTGACCGATGTTTTCACATAACGGTGTTCAAAGACGCTCTCTGTAAATTTCACCGTCTAATGATGTCGCCGCTTTCTTAGCATTACACTTTAATTTTTTTGTAAAACAGAGTTCCGATACCCGATTATTTAAACATAGGGTTGTATTATTATAATTCTGTAAATATATACTTGTTATTGTCGTGAATCATATTATTTTGTTCAATATACAACCTGATACACCTGCATATTGCAAAAAAAAAACATAAGAAAATGTGTACTATTGAGGAAACTAACATCTTAATAACCCTTGCTAAAGGTGCTCATACGGATTTTTTTTTGAGCAATTATTTCTCGGCAACACTAATGGATCAATCTGGATCAATTAAGTGGAGCAATTTGGAGCAACATCATTAAATTGCGGATATGTTTCGGGAATATTGCTTCCGATTGCTCCATTTATTTCATGAGTTACTGAATATCCAATTGGTTTGGAAATTTTTAGTAAATTTTCTTTCTACGTCATTACTAACTACTACATGTTGCCATTGCCCTAAATTGCTGGATGTAGTCTTGACATCATAGTTGACGATAATTGACCAGGATAGAAAAATTTTAGTTGCTTGTGTAAGCGGACTTTAAGAGATATGTTCATTGTTTCCACGGGATTTTGTTTTCAAATTGGTTTCCTCGATAGTACTTCGCAGGCTCTCTTAGCCTATCTTCCTTAACCCATTTAGACCCAAATACAAAATAACGATATTTTTTTGAAAAAATCTTTATTGTCGTAACTAATAGGTCTTTACCTATGAAATTGCCGTTTTGTATGAAAAAATTTAAACGATTTTTTTTCATGTATTTTTTATTTGTATTAATCGAAGTAATCACCCATGCAATCAATGCATCTTTGCCATCGCAGTGGCAGTTTATTGATGCCCTTCTTAAAGAAATCAGCTGGACGGGAGGCAACAAATTCTTCAAAGGCATTTTGTACTGCCTCTCGGGTATTGAATTTTTTTCCCGCCAAGAAGTTATCCAAATTCTGGAAAAAGTAGTAGTCTGTAGGCGCAAGGTCTGGTGAGTAGGGCGGATGACGGAGAGCTTCCAACCCCAGTTCTTGCAACTTGGAGACCGTCTGCTGTGCAGTATGAGGTCGCGCGTTGTCGTGCAGGAGCAGCGGAGGCGAGCGATTGACCAATGCTGGTTGGAGATGTGCCAGCTTCTCCATCATTGTGTTCAGTTCTTCACAGTACACATCTGCAGTAATGCTCACCCCGTTTGGTAAGAAGCTGTGATGAATCACACCGGCGCTAGACCACCAAACAGTGACCATCACTTTTCTAGGGGTAAGTTTTCGTTTAGGGCATTGTTTAGGTGCTGAACCAGGATCCAACCAACTTGCTGAGCGCTTGCGGTTATCAAACAGAATCCATTTTTCATCGCAGGTAACAATGCGGTTCAAAATTCCTTCATTTGTGTGTCTGTTGAGCAGTGCAAGGCACGTCTCGACGCGTACTTCGCGCTGACGATCATTGAGTTCGTGGGGCACCCATTTGTCAAGCTTTTTTACCTTGCCAATTTGACGCAAATGGACCAATATTGTTTTGACGCTAACGTCGAAAGCTGCTGCTAATTCAGCCGTAGATTGTGTATCATCAGCTTCCACAATCGCCTTTAATTCGTCATTGTCAACCAAAGTCTTCGGACGACCGCGAGGTTCATTTTTCAGGTCGAAATTTCCAGAACGGAAGCGAGCAAACCAATATCAGGTGGTGCGTTGGTTTGTAGTGTTAGCTCCGTAAACGTCGTTGATGTTGCGTGCCGCTTGTGCCGCGTTGCTGCCACGACGGTACTCATATTCCATAATTACTCGAATTTTTAACGTATCCATGATGACGAAAAAGATTGAAATGCGATGAAAATGTAACACTAATCAATAAACAAATGACTACTTTTGGAAAAAAAAATCCATGTTTTTAAAATAAAATTAATTTGAAATTAGAATTCTTACCCAAACAAAAATTATTTTGATTTGAAATGGCCAGTACTGCAAAACGGCAATTTCATAGGTAAAGACCTAATATTAAAGGCTAGTAAGACATATTATTAGAAAAAACTAAAAAAAAAAATCTTCCTTATATACAAAAAAACACCGTCCTCAAATGGGGCCAATGGGCGCTTATGAGTAGTATTTTACAAAACATAATTTTCAATGCACAATGTTTTAAAGCATTTTTTACATTACCAACGTGCTTTCATGTGGCATACTAGGCTTCGTAGTTGGCTCGTCAGTTTCTGAGGGAAGTATCGAACGCCGTCTTGACTCATACTTGGCACCATCGATGAAGATTTACGGCGTCTTCCATCCGGTCTCTCTGTGGTTATATTCCACAAATAAAGTCGGGGGCAACACTTCAGCGAAACTGGAGCTGATCTATTTTATCTTCAGCGGCCAGGACGTGGAGACGCCAAGCGTTAGCCATAGCCAAATCGAGCATGTAGGTAAATAGAACCCACCACCATTTTTTCCTCGTATTGCTGTCCAGTATACTGCGATTGATTGATCAGCTAGATCAACTCCATCCATGCCATTGTTATAATTCTGGAACGCAAAAGGGATGTCCACATCTACCTTCCTTCCTTCCGCAGAGCTCCATCTTTTTACCTTACTCAAAGGATTAACAGTCATAGTTTGGACCCATGGTGCAAGCACTGTTGTCAAGCCATCGCTCAAATAAAATCTTATTCACCGTATCGAATCGGTAATCAAATTCTGCTGTGTTCTTCTTCTTCATGTTCCGGACCTCAAAAACTTCAACTCAACCTGGAATATCACGTAGAAGAATATTTTGCTGGACATCATCTTCATTGCCTTCTTCATCCGTCAGAACACTCGTGTCGGGAGGGATGGCTACTATATCGTAACTGACATTAGGGTCTACCTCTTCATGCAAAGTATTTTCGATAGCTTCCTCCAACCCTCGATACTCATTTGCAACATCAAACGTTCGTTTAGTCATAGTCTACGCCAAAAAAAACTTGCAAAAAAAATTTATGAAAATTTACCCATTAGCCCATTGGACCCATTTGGGGACACCATACTAAATTACCTATGCTCGTTGTCAAATACAAGAAAATACCCAACAAAATGTGATTAGGTACTAGTCAAAACTATGATCTAATGAAAAATACAGGAAATGTAGAATAAAATTCAATATAAGTATAAAATATTATGACTTACCTATGGTTAAACACCAATATACTAAATGAAGTAAATTAAATCACTATTTTTGGCCACTTTATACATAAACTCACAAAACTGCAATTTTTATTAGAAAGCCACACTTGTTGACACTACAAATTCGGCTTCAAAGAAAACATAGATAAAATAAATTTAAAAATGTGGGTACTTAAGCAAATGTCCCCAAATGAGGACAGCGGGCATAAATGGGTTAATGCATTTTTTTCTTTTACAGCAAGAAAAAGAGAAAGAGAAGGAAATAGCGAACGGACAAGAACCAAAGAAAGAAGTCGTGAAACAGTCAATAACGAAGAGCAAACAAGTGATGGAGATGCACAAGAGAGCGCAGGCGTTGTTAGAGACTCAACTACAACAACAGATGTTGTTGATACAGCGGTTGGAGTCTGGTGAGTTGAAAAGATAAGATAATGATAATAATTTTCTTAACAAATAGCGTAGAGTCGTCTCAACACCTCTGTCCCTTGAATTTGTATATATATATAAAGTATATGTTATAGTAGATATGTATGCATGTATGTGTATTATTAGTTAATAACCTATTTATGTAATATTATTTATAATTCATTATGATATATTTTATAGGTTTTTTCATCATTCCTCTCATCCAAAGCACCTGCCCTCTAATTTCTGCACCACCCTTGGTTGACTGGTAGAGAATGCCTAAGGCATTAAGTCCGCCTTTGTACCTTTTTTGTGTGCGAGAAGTTTAAATAAATAAATAAATAATAATTTATTCGCTCAAACATGAGTACAAGACATACAAGAGAGCATTAATAGTAAACATAAAGATAGGTCATCCTGCATGCCACAACGTGCACACAGAAAACTCGAGACTCCGAGCTATTTCGAAGTCTCAAACAGAAAGAAATGATGTGATACGTCAATGGTGTGGTTTAAAAAAGTTGTAGTGACAAAAATTGAAAAGAGTATGCTTAGATGGTTTGGTCATATTGAGGGATTGAATGGAAGGCGACTAACAAAAGGTATTTACAAGGCAGATGTGGGTGGACACGCTCGGAGGGGACGCCCTAGCAGGAAATATGACCTATGTTCTATGTTATGGGTTTAGTTTCCGCCCTTAGTCCTACAAGTGGACCATTGTGCGTGAGGCATGGCGGCCTTCGGGTGTTATTCCAACCAGCCCACCTCCCTCCAGAAGTTGGCTATAACTCCTGGTCTGTTGAGAATATCCGTGTAACATTTGGGTTCCCCGAGGGTTTCTGTTCTAATCTGGGCTACGCCTGTGCATTCGAAAAGCACATGCGTGACGGTTTCCTCGGCCTCCATGCAAGCCCTGCACAAGGGGCTGTCCGTTATGCCTATTGTGTAGAAGTGTTTGTTTAGCGGGCAGTGTCCTATGATGGTTCCAGTCACCAGACGCAGATCTTTCCTATCCAGGCGTAACAGTCGTCTGGTCAGCCTGCTATCCAAGGATGGGAGATATGACCTTATTGGCATGTTCTTCAGAAAAGAGAAATTGCTGTTTCAGGGGGCTCTAGCAGGATTAGCATGACGCTTTCTATTTCTACTCTACTGTAGAATAGAAATCGCTGGTCTATATTTCTCTGTGAAAAACTGTCAACTTTCTATACGGAAACGTAATTTTTGTCTACTCTCCCGACGACAAAACTTTTCTACGGTTCTCGTGCTAAGCCTGCAGAAGCATGCACTAAATCTATGGTATCAAGTTGCACATGGATGTTCCTGGATCTAAGAATAGTTTTATTTCACCTTTAGGGGCCATTCAAATATTACGTCAGCAGATTTTTTGCAGTTATTAACCCCCCTCCCCACTCGTCAGCAAAAGTAAGCAAAGCTCTTACCCCGCCCTCCTATGCTCACATAAACATTGGTAGCAGACTCACAACGTGTCTGCTCATTTTCGTGTAATTTTGGAATATTGTCATCGTTTTCTTAGAGCCATTCATAGGCAAGTAGGGCTGATGTGTTCAAACTAAAATTGACCAAATTTTGTAGAAAATTCAAAAGTTAAAAAATAAATTCTGCTGACGTAATCACCATCCAGACCCCCCATCCCCCATGTCATCAAAAATAAGCAAAGCAAAGACCCCCCGCCCCCCCGTAGTGCTTACGTAATACTTGAATGACCCCTTATAAAGTAACCTTTAATGTCTACGTTTCGTATTTGCAGGTAACGTTACTGGTCCTCAGCGAGCGGCTTTGCTAGAAGCGATCAACTCAGCACAAGAAGGCATCGAGAAGCTGCGTAAAGAGCTTGTAGCCTACAACGGAACGCTTAAACAAATGCAGGTATGTACCTTTAAAAGTATTGTGTGTCTTATATACATAGTCATAAGCACTAATATGTAATAACTAGCTCCCCGTCGCGTCCCGTCGCCCGCCGCGCTGTTATTTTTGTTGTGTTTTAGGGTCGTAGCGTAATGTTGAATAGTCTAAAAATTCATAGATATTTGGGCTATCGATGGCGTTCCTGTTTTGTGACGTCAGATCCTAGTAGTGCTGTCTCTGTCCAGCATAGACTTTAAAGAGGTTACAGCTTGTGTGGCTGTGGCTTTAATTTTTATCAAAGTGTCGGAAAAACGAATTAAAAAAAAACAGTTTAATTGCTTATTTTATGGGTTCCAAAGTTTTATTTTTTAATTTTTTATTACTAAATGGGCCTGTTCTTGACCTTGATCACGCCTGATGAAAAGCCAGTTATGAGGTCTATGATGGATCGAGCGTGCCCAGGAAATGCCTGTTCACTCTGTTTTAAAGTACTATATTCTTAAGTTACTAACAATACAGTAGGAGAGGAGAAATTCACTTTTATTAAGTTGCTAAGAGTAACCTCGACGCGTATCGTTCGACGCGTATCACGAGAGCTAGTTCGTGGTGGCGCGGGAAAAGGGTCCTGGATGGACTTGGGGGACGCCTTTGCCCACCATTGGGACATTATAGGCTAAACAAAAACAAAAAGAGTATGACATATTAGTGCTCAAGACTGTACCCTACGTAAAAAAAACAGAATTTAAGTTATATCAAATTAGCACACGTACCCACGGGTATAATAAAATCGCGGCGGATTTTCAACGCACTGCTTAACGCCGAGGGTTGAAAATCGAACAGCGTGTTGTATCGATGCGCCGATGCTCAGTTCAAGGGGCTATTCAAGTATTACGTAAGCAGATTTTTTGCAATTATTAACTGCCCCCCCTCCCCAGCAAAAGTAAGCAAAGCTTTTATCCCCCCCCCCTCATGTTCACGTAAACATTGGCACATGCATTTTTCAATGTGTTCTGGTTTATTTATTGATTCATGAGCAGCAGTTATAAGTCTAGAAATAAGGTATACGCTTGGAAAAGAGGAGTTTAACGTATTTAATATTTATTTAAGCAAATTTTATTGAGACCATCTCAATAAAATTTAGTTATTAAAATCAAAATCTTTATATATTAACGAACAAAACATACTTCTTTTAAAATTTTGGTAAACCAATTCAAATTAACAGTCTTCGATGACATTGGATGTTTGCTGTTGAGCAGCTGTGTTTGCTCACTTTAGTGTGATTTTGGAATATCGTCATCGTTTTCTTCGAGCCATTCGTAGGTAAGTAGGGTTGCCATAATTAACAGTCTTCAGTCCATGACACACGAATCCATGACTCGTCTTTGATGACATTGGATGTTTGCTGCTCAATGTTGTGTCTGCTCACTTTCGTGTGATTTTGTAATATCGATATCGTGTTCTTCGAGCCATTCGTAGATAAGTAGGGTTGCCATCTGTGTTCAAACCAAAATCGACGTAATCACCATCCAGACTCCCCCATCCCCCATATAATCAAAAATAAGCAAAGCCAAGACGTCCCCGCCCCCCTGTAGTGCTTACGTAATACTTGAATGGACCCCGACACCGAGAGTTCAAAATCCAATGCTCGATAAAATTCAGCCGCGATATTACTATCTCCTCCGTATGAATGTCGAGTAACTAACAAATTAAATAAGTAGATTTACTTAAATGAGAAAATTGATCGTGTGTTGGTAAGAGTGTGGGATCTTTTATTGCAGGGCGTTTAATTATGACGTTGTCCTAATAGAAGGCGATTACGTGAGCGTCAAAACTACCTGAACGATTTATTAGATCAAACATGGCAGGGACCATACGTCGACACACAACCATGGATTCAGTACATGATTCATCATCATCTGCCTAGACTTTTCCAGCTACGTTGGGCTCGGCTTCCAATCTAACCAGATGCAGCTGAATACCAGTATTTAACATGAACTGACTGCCTATCTGACCTCCACAACCCAGTTACTGGGTAACACGATACCTCTTGGTAAGACTGGTCGTCAGACTTTCGAGTTTCTGACGACCCGGAACGACTGTCAAAGATCCACAAATGACAGCCGGGACCAACGGCTTTACGTGGTTTCCGAGGCACGGAGGGGTCTTGGTATGTAAAGATGGTCACCCATCCACTGACCAACCGCAGCAAGCGTAGCTTAACCTGAACGATCGACTGGCAATTCCTATAGTCTAACCGGATGCAGCTGAATACCAGTATTTTACATGGAGCGACTGCCTATCTGACCTCCACAGCCAAGTTACTAGGTAATACGATACCCCTTGGTAATACTGGTTGTCAGATATTCGGGCTTCTGTCGACCCGTAACAACTGACAAAGATACAACCAAGACCAATGGTTTAACGTGCTTTCTGAGGCACGGATGATGGCCTTGTAAAGGTGGTCATCCATCCACGGACCAACCGCTTCAAGGGTAGCTTAACCTGATCGATCGACCTGTGCGGCTGTTATTACTTAGGTATAAGCCCCTCAGGATGTAGATCGATTTTGAAATTTTTCATCAGTCTGACAAATTATTTAAAGAGAAAGACTAGTAGTTTCAGATACAATTGATAAATTTTTGGAGGAAAAAGGATCTAGCGGGCTAAGTAACCTCAAAAATGAGCAAAAACGGTGTTTTTTGCTCTTTCAGGTCAGGATATCTCAAAATCCTGACGCGATAGAGCAATATTGCGGCCAGATTCAGATTCAGCGCATCGAAAAACTTCGAAAATATATAGTCTGGTTTCTGGGTAAGAGTGTTCGTCTAATTTTATCGGCCTGTGTTACCTATTAAATAAAAGATCGCCTGTTTCCTACAAAAGTGCAAAATATATTGTGGCACGTAAGTTGAACCAAAATCAGAACAAACAACCAAAAGTAGGAGCGCGTGCACTCGTTGCCTCGCACGGGAAAATAATTAGGGCACCTTCTTATTAATTCAATCCACACAATCTTAGTTAATTCTTAACGTTAGTTTTAATAAAATCTGACATTTTGGTTCAACTTACGTGTCACGATCTGCACCTACGTTGTCAAAATGTATGGAACAGCTGTTTTTTTTAAATAACCCACGAAAAATTTCAACGCAGGGATTACAGAATCATGTACTGCATCTATGGTAACAGGTTGTGCGTCGATGTCCTTGCCACGGTGTGTAAGATGTTTCGAAGCTTTAATCAAATCGATATTGGTCGAAACATCGATTTGAATGATCGCACAATCGCGTTCTGTTTGGGCAACACGAATCCTTTCAATTTGGGCGAAAGACTGTGCAGCAATGTTTGCTAAGTAGAGTGCATTGAAACCCTCTACATCGAGTAACATAATTAACGCAAGACCTCATACACCCCAATTAGAGTATTGAGTTAAATGCATAAAACGATGATCAAAACTATTTTTTTGTAAAGCTTACTGATATCGTTAAGAAAAACGTGTCGATCCAAACATTACTTTATGCGTTTAAAATTGAGTCTTATCTCTTCTGAAATAAGATTGAATTTTCTTTGGCTCAATTAGTGGTAGGTATGGCAAAATACATCATTAAAAAATAATACTTATATTAAAAGTTACTGAAATCGATTCAGTAGTCAATTAGGAACAAACTACTTTCAGGTCTTGCGTCCATTCTGTTACACCTTGTATAATGTACCCGACCCATCCCCGTCCCATTTTTTTATGAAATTGTCATTCAATGGGATTATATGAACTTAGAGGGTAATATTTTTTTTTAGTATGAATCTGTAAAGCCATATTTGTGACGGTCACGAAGCATATTTTGTTCAACACAGCCTGACACTGCAAATATACACCGAGAAATTTTAATGGTTGTTTTCCCGCGGTAGAACAACTTACCATAAGGAGTACTTTTGAAGCATAGAGTAAAAGTAAAAAATAAAGATGTTTTTGTTTTAAAATAAATAATTGATAAACTTTTCATCAACTCGAAAATGTGAGAATCAAAAGTAACACTAGAGGTAACTTGTAGGTACTACTCAAATCGCACGCGCCGCTGACAAAGAGAACAGCGATGCATAAATGTTCAAAGCAAAATAAACTCTCGCACGTGGTGATAAGGCATAAACTTTTTCACAATGGTTTATCTGCCATTAATTGTTTCTAATATTTTATTTGTTTATAAAACGATTATATTACCAAGACAAAACTATTAAAATTTCTCGGTGTATATGTTTAAAAAAAAATCGCGGGCTACCATGGCGCTGTTTCCCTCAAACAAAATTCAAGGTTTACTTTTGGCTATAAAGGAAAGTAAAATTATTTTTTGAAAGTATTTTATGACGTACCTTTTGTATCGGGTATTTTTGTTTAGAGGGGGAGAACTTTAAATTGAAATAAAACACAGGAAGCTGTTTTCAATATCCATGAAACCAGAAACAATTGAGCATTTGGATGCCAACATTCGACGCATTACTGCCGAAATACAGCTTGATTTACTGCGAAGAGTGTGTGGAAATTTGACCACCAGATTACGACTACATGTACTAAATCATATTACACGAATGCCATAAAAATTTCGGCCAAATAAAGCCGAATTCATCGATGTAACAACATATTTTTCTGTGTTATACTTATTATAATTAAAAGTTGCCCGCCTCAAAAAATCAAATGACGCTGCAAACACAAAATAAATAGGGTTCCACTTTATTTTGCGTGTGCAGCGTCATTTACAATAGAAAGTTGCACTATCTTATTCCAACACAGCTTCGCCATTTTTTATTTTTCAAATTGAAAGAATTCTTACTCCACAGCAATATCTAGTCACTCTACCATCAAATTGTACTTTATACTGTCAAATATTTGTCTTCCAACCAGTCAAAATTGTTATAATTGTATCAAATATGCCAATAAAATGATTGTGACACGACAGGACGAGTCGGTAGCGAGGAATATGTCCCGTCTGCAGCTAGAGCAGGTATTAGCAGTTGCGTTTCGCATGCCGTGCACTATTTTTAACGCGTTTGTTTGAGAATATTCAGCTAAAAACTTAGTAAACAGCATATAAAACATAACCTCCTTTTTGGACTTAGCCGCAGTCGGTTAGAAAATTACGAGTGACTGACTAACGGATATGAAAAAGCAAGAGATTTTTTTTGTGTCCAGATCACTGCATACTTAAAATTTTGCACAAGAGTTCATTGAATAACGAATGTGAGCACTAAGACAGGATTTTTGAAACTTCTTCCACTAGCACGCAGTTGCACAAAGAGTAACATTAATGCCTTATTACATAATGGATCATTAATGCTCATGATTTCATTAATTTAATGATGTTGCACAATTAAGGCGCTAATGGTGCATGCTTTGTGCACCAAAACTGTGATAGATTGCCTCATTTGACACGCCATTATTTAAAATTAAAGAACCATTCAAATCGAGTCTTGCTATCTGCAACAAGTTAATGGAAGATTAGTATTTAATTATGGCTTTAAAAGTTTAAGTTCTTTTCTGCAACTGGCTGTAAAGGTGTCCAATAGGGAACTTTAATACTCGACATTTTCTAACCTAAAGGGGTTTGGACGTAGGTAGTCGCAGTTTGAACGAAGGATTTGAAAAAAGAAAGAATTTTTTTGCGTCCAGAAATCACTGAAATCCTAAATTCATTCACTGACAGACAACGTACCGCTGCGTCTAGAAACATGAAATTTTGCACAAGAGTTAATTGTATAAAGAAACTGAGAACTAAGGAACGATTTTTGAAACAACTTTCCCTAAAGGCGTTAAATAGGGAATGAAAGTTTGTATGGGCTTTCACCATTTTTGTAGATAAGAAATATCATTGGGCACGCGGTTTGTTTTGTAAAAAGCTAGGTTCTTGAAAGCGAACTTCTTGTTTTAACAAAAAATATATCCTATAGCATCGCTACTGCCCGCGAGATAACTTCGTTTTCTTTTAGACTGACTTAACTTGGTTCCTTAGGTTATAACGTGATGTTAAATAACTTTCCTCGAAAACTGGTCTATCAAATGCAAAAAGATTTTTTCAAATCTGACTGGCAGTTTCAGAGTTTATCCCACACATACAAACTTACAAACAAATTTTATTTCCTTAGTAACTCCTGTCAGCGGCTACGCCGGAGTGGAGGTCGGTGTATTACACATGTAAACCTTCCTCTTGAATCACTCTGTCTATTGATGAAAACCATTAAAATCCGTTGCGTAGTTTAAAAGATCTAAGCGTACAGACAAGCGACTTCGTTTCAGACAAGCGACTTCGTTTTATACTATGGAAGGATTAGTATATAGGATAGTCTTAACTTTTAGACAGGTATACAGGCAGAGAATATACTCTGAAAAGCCAACCCCTTTTAGGATTTTAGCTGAAATATTCAAAAGTACCATCGCACATTGTAGATTTTAAATCAGTCAATCGTCGACCGAGTAACAATCTGCAATGTAAAATGGCTCTTATTATAAACGCTTTAAACATTCATATGAAACATACTCTCATACTCTGTGTTTGTGTATGGGATGCATCTTGGTTTTCATTTCTTCATACATACATAACCATGACTGTTTTTATCCGTATGTATTTTTTTTTATTTCTACCATTTTTTTTTGTCTCTGCAAGTTAATTTTAAATAGGTATAAAGTAAGCTATAACTTTAGTTTTGATATGCGCCCTAACTTATTAGTGACACTGCCGTTGCAGAAGTCCGAGTGAAGAATTGAAAAATTAATTGATTGCCGAAAAATCCTGCTCAATATATCATTCCTATTTTAGCACAACAAGTAAACTATTATAACTGATCACAGATTTGATGAGGATTTTATAATTATTTTGTAAATCATAAAATGTTTATAGACACTGCTATTTGTACTGGAAGTATCTGTACTTACTGGAATGTTTCAATATTCATCGAAAAGGCATGTCAGTTTTTTTTGTTTGCATTTGTACCACACATTTTTATTATTTAAATAAACGTTACAAATCACTTTCAAGCCATCAAGCACCAAGTTAACATTAAACAAAGCTCGGGCCACACTTGGAACGAAGCTAAGTTCGTTTCGCTTTCGTAATACAAGAAAGAGCGACTATTCTGTTCACCTCCTATTCGTAATATAGCGTCATATACTTGAGTAAAAATAGCATCACGCATGCGTATCGCAACTCGTTCTATTTGTCATTATATAGTCACAAAACTCACAAAGTATTGTACATAATAATTAATTACATTAGAATGTGATAGTTCCTCATTGGTCATTGTATGTAATACATTACTATAGCTGTCCAAGGAGCTTTTGGCGCGTGGACAAAATCGTAACTAACTCCCGCTATCTTGTTACTAAGCGGCTTTATTTAGCTTGGCCCGTTTGTTGATGTTTTTTTTTAGTAATTGAATTTTAACCCCCTACCTGTTGTCAGATTGATCTGAAATTTTGTACGCACCTTTGATTCCGATGACAACACAATTTTATATATTCAGTATCATTGTGAATCCAAGATGGCCGACGCCACATATAACTGATTACATTTTTTTTTATTGGAACAAAGTTCTTTAGCGGACCTTGCGGTAGAAGTAAAATTTTAGAAAACGTCACGTAACAAAAAAAGCGTTACGTAACGAAAAGGCGTTGTGCCCCTTCATAAAATCTTTGATAATGTCTAATAGAATGAGACAGAGAGAGAGAGTGAGATAGTTTTCATGGTTTTCGAGGGTGCTGAAGCAAGTAGGTCAAAATGTAAATCTAGGATGCGCCTACGAATTTTTATTATTTTTTATTATGGGCCCTGTTAACATCAAACGCCAAAAGATTCATGTACAACATTATGTATCTTGATTAGTTACTACTAATATTGTGATTGAGCTATTGTTAGAAAATAATGCCATATTCTATCATATAGTTTTATGTAAATAATATAGAAAGTAAGTGTGGATATGGATGGACTGTCATTATTACTGCAAACTTACTGAAAAACATGCCAAGTGAGTTCTTATGCGATATTAGTATTTCGTGGTCACTCCTCGAAACCGCTAAAAGACACACAAACTGATAGACAGACGGAACCCACGCCGGAACAATTCCAAAAAATATTGAAGAATATTTTTAGGTTTAGACAAAAAAAAAACTGCTAAGTTATTTATTTTGTCATGACGCAGGTAAACGATGACCATTTTAAAACTTTTACATGGAAAGGTCATTTTTGTCATGTCAAATGCCCATGTAACACCCACTCTCATGACGATCAGAGGCGCTACACTCGAAGTTGTGGACGAGTACGTTTACCTAGGACAAACTGTCCAGTTAGTTAGGTCCAACTACGAGAAAGAAGTCAATCGTCGAATCCGACTCGGCTGGGCAGCGTTCGGGAGTGGCTTCGCAATATCTTCTCGTCCCAAATACCGCAGTGTCGTAAGACGAAAGTCTTCTGAGGAAGATTCTGGAGTCGCGACAACGAGGGGGAGTAGGGGAGGCCTATGTCTAGCAGTGGACGTCTTTCGGCTGAAATGATGATGATGATGACATGGAAAGGATTGCCTCTGACCTCCACAACCCAGTAACTGAGTAACACAATATCCTTGTAATAGTTGTCGAACTTTTGGGGGTATTCATGGATCCATCTTTCTGTCAAGCCTTTTCTCAAGTATATTGGGATCGGCTTCCAGTCTAACCGGATGTAGCTGAATATCAGTATTTTACATGGATCAATTGCCTATCTGACTTCCGCAAAATCAAATCGAAAGTCATTTAATCAAATTAGGCTGAGCATCAGCACTTTTCGAACGTCAAAATTACGTGAGACAGTCCCTCAAAACGCCGGCCCTTTTCCCACACGCTCCTCATTCACAACCCAGTAACTGTATAACCCTTGGTAAGACTGGTCGTCAGACTTTTTGGGCTTCTGACGATCCGTAACGTCTGTCAAATATCTACGAATGATGGCTGGGACCAACGGCTTGACTTGTTTTCCGAGGCACGGACGGGTCTCGATATGTACATAATGTATGGTCCACGAACCGACCGCGGCAAGCGTAGGTAGGCATTCGATCGACCCGTGCGATTGTTATTAGGATTTACTGTCTTAATTAAAATAATAGACAAGCGGTCGAAACGATGGTCTGTTATCTGTAGAGATCAGATATTCGGTTGCATATTTATCTAAAGTGAATTTTTAGCTATGAAAGTATGGAAGCGTATTCTTAAAATATTTTTTCTGTAAAAAATATCCCGGTATGCCAGGAACACCGGGAATGCATAACTAATCGGGTGTATAGTATGGAAGTGACTCCTGCAAAAATATTTATAAAAAAAGAACCCGGGAGAAGGATCCCGGGGTTGTTGTAATGCCTATCCACAATCCAAGAGGATTGAATAACTAATATTTAACCCCTGATTTTTTCGATAGTATAGTACATTCGCCGACATCTCTGGTTATCTGTCAATGGCCATTGCCATGCAGTTTAAATATCGTTGGAATGTTGCAGTCCTATTAAACTCCATCTCTATTCACACTTAAATTGGTTTGTTGTGTAAATGTATCAAAGTTGTGTAAATTTGTGTATATCTAATATTAGTTATAAAAGTGTGTATTTTTGTGACAACTAATCACGGCTTTGTTAATTGTATTAAGCTTACATCATAGGCTTACTGCTTTTGAATAAGATTGAATTTTATTTTACTCAATCGGCGGTAGGTAACGCAAAATACTATCAATTTTTTTGGAAAAAATTGCCTTATTAAAAGTTACTGAAATCGATTCAGTAGTCAATTATGAACAAACTAGTTTCAGGATTTGGATTTATTCTGTTACATCTTGTAGAAGTGTGGAAAGACAAGACATATTGAGCTGACCGCAAATAAATTGAGATAAGGATAGGAGAATAACGATGATTTAAGTCGCCATCACATCGCCATTTTTGTTCACTGGACTGGTCCATCAATTGTGTAAACGTAATATCACATGCATTTTGTTTCATTTGGATGGGTTGTAAGATATAAGCGTCTCGTCCACTATTCATAAAGGGAGAGAGCTCTGGAAATCGCTGTAACAAGGGCCAGAGTAGAGGATGTTACGATGACATTGAATTTTGAACTTAATAATCAGTGTCATAAAGTGTAAAGTTGTACAAACATCGACACAGAAATTAAAATGCTTTTTGGGTGGGTGGGTCAGTCTCATCTGCGCTTTAAGATACTTAATATAAAGTTAATTATTCAATGTTATCAACAAAAAAAAAACGTTCATCAGCGCTGAGCCGATCCGATCCCTGAGTCATTGACGAGACGCTACAAAACCTCACGACCATTATATACAACGTGTAACATTAACGCAAGACCGTACACCGCAATTAGAATATTGCGTTAAAAGCATAATACTATGTCCAAAACTTTTTTTAACAGTAACTGTTATATATTTAAAATTGAGTCTTACCGCCTAAATATAAGATTTAGTTTTCTTTGGCTCAATCAAAAGTCATTTATTCAAACTAGGCTGAGAGTCAGCACTTTTTGAACGTCAAAATTACATAAGACAGTCCCCAAAAAAACGCCCACCCTTCGCGGTCAGTATGACAAAAAAAAAAGAACCCATTTTAAAAGTTACTGAAATCAATTCAGTTGTCAGTTATGAACGAACTACTTTCAGGACTTGCGTCTATTCTGTTACACTTTGTATAAATATTTCATATACTCAAAGCCTTGTACATAGCTTTAACTGGGCTTCAATTACGTTTGTTAGCAGGCAAAGAAACCGAAAACTAAAGAAGAGGCGCAGAAGGAGATCTTGGATGCTGAGCTGGATCTTTTTACTAAGCAGCAGGTATGTGGGAAATAAATCTGTGAAGGGCTTCCTTGAGGGTAGCCGACGGTTGCAAATCATATTTTAATCAGAAAGTTTTGAGTATGAATGTCGATGGCTATAAGAGTAGGAGGAGACTGAAGAAACGATGGATGCATTGTGTGAATGATGATATGAAGGATGTGGTGCGGGTTGTTCGAAAGAGATACCGCTGCCCCTGGCACACAGGCAACAGAAGGAACACGGGTTTTAGTCAGTATAACTCTGACACGCCTTCCCGCTCCACGCAAAGCGGAAGAAGTTATTTGATGATTTCCCACCCTCAAGACTACCGAGATCCTGCCAGGGGTGCGGGTTGTTCGAAAGAGATACCGCGGCCCCTGGCACACAGGCAACTGAAGGAACACGGGTGGGCTTTAGTCAGTAAAAGTCTGACACGCCCTCCAGCTCCACCCAGAGCGGGAGAAGTTATTTGATGATTTCCCACCCAAAAAAAAGAGTACCAAGATGACGATGAGATAGACAGTCGTCTATATCATCGTCGTCTCGAGGAGAATTGTGATAATGATGAAATACATTTCATACAATTTCAGTCAGTTAGTCAGTCCCAATCTCAAATGTTGTTCTTTTTTAAAACCTAAACTAAACTTTTAGCATTAATAGCCATTAAGATGAGATTGTGACTTCAGTTTAAACGTTTTTTCAAGAGCGCATTTTATTTTCTGTCATTCATTACCAGAGATCGGATATATTCGGATGCATATTTACCTAAAGATAATTTTTAGCTATGAAAGTATGGAAGCGGCTTCATAAATTATTTGTAATATTTATCAAAAACCCCAGGATTCTTGGATTGCATAACTATTGAGATGTGTATTAATTTAAAATTAATGTTTAACCCGATACAAATATGTGTATGTACTGGAGGAGGGGTGGTTTATATTAGTTAAAACAAAATAAACAAATTACTTACCTAAATTAAGACTTTTTCGATACAAAAGCGCATTCCATGTTAGCCAATATCTCAACTTTAGGTGAATATGCATCCGAATATCCGATCTCTGTTCATTACAAAACTATTCGTCAACAATTGCTAGAAACGACGATAAAAGGTTATTGGGTTTTCTTAGTAGCAGCATGTAGTCTGGATTTGTACCTGTTTGCTGGCAATAGGCTCGCCCCCTTTTACACGAGACTTTAAGGCCCATAGTATCCTCATCTCCCGTTTGTATGCTAAAGCACGACTGCCGCCCGCGTCCGCGCAGGGCACCTCTGAGCCTTTATCTCAAAATGGGGATATTCCTTTGATTAATTTACAATTGTGCTTCGGCGATTCTGTGGTACCTCTAACTATCTATTTTTCAGTGTATTTTTTTTTCCAAATAACGAAGCCGTTTAGTAGGAGTATGGAATAGAAGCCAAAATATTGCGTGTTGGAAAATATTTTTTTACAGCAAAAGTATTAACCATACAAAAAAAGTACTTCGGGCAAAATGATCTATATGAATCTATAGCAAAATCATATATTTTTCAAATCTTCAAGACAAGCCGTTAATGAGCAGTAGGGTTCATAAAGTGACCGTGTTACGCTACCAAACGGGACGTAGGCCCTTAACATAAAAGGCGAAATGTGGGTGTACAATAGTTACATCTCTGTCCAACTGTTTGAGGAAACAACAAGGAGTGTTTTTATGTTTTATTTTAATTGTTTTTAATTTGTCCTCAACAGGAAGGCCACGACGTCTCGGATCTAGCGAAGAGGATCGTGGAGCTTCGGCGACATATGTCCATTCAGTTTCCCTCGCACAACATGATGAGAAGACCTCATGCAAGGTAAGTTTACGATAACTGTCCGTTAGTGGCTGTCACCAAAGACTCGTATTGATAGGGGCACGTAAGTTGAACCAAAATCGGAACAAACAACCGAAGGTAGGAGCCCGTACACTCGTTGCCTCGCACGGAAATAGAGAGAGGTCACCTTCTAGCAAAGTCATTCATGTAACGTGTACTGTAGTTTGGAAATAAATTACAGATCGTGGCACGTAAAACTAACGTCACGTGTGGTCACGTGATAAAAAAGTCATCGTAAGAAGCGTTTGGGCGGTAAATTCAAAACAACGAAAAATAAATTTGATTTAAATCGTTTTTAATTGAGAAAAGGGATATAATTGAATTAATTTTAATTTTTCTGTTGGAAAATACCCTATTGGAACCGTGCACGTAGCTTCTGACGTTTCATAAGTGCCCACTGCTCATGTAGGTTTATGTGAAATAAATTACTTTGATTTCGTTTAAACCTAATGGTCAAATATCATTGTTAATATAATGTTATTAACTTTTCAAGCTATCGTATTGTGAAGAGGAGAATTAGGTGAGATGATAGATATTTTTATTTAAAAAAAGTTATTTTATGCTTTTTGTTGTGTTTGTCTGCTCTCGTTGGGTTTGATTCCCGGCTCGTTACTAAATTACATACATGGCTGCATGCAAATTGTACTTTTGTTTTTCAATTATGCAATACAATTTTTTTTATCATTTGCTCTTTGAGGCACAAACTGGGGTAAAACTCACGAACTTGTTTTTCACTTGGTGTGAAAAACAAGTTCGTGTTCTCCTGCAGCCTTTTCTGGTTTTTAAAAACCTGATCGGAGATTTAAACGCTGACCGTCCTATTACAAAACATGATCAAACTTAAGTTCTAGATTATCTCTGAGACAGTTTTTGTATTTCCAGCTTTATTTCGATTTAGGTAAAGTTCTTAATACAAAAATTACAACTTAGCAGTTGGTAGTTTTGTAAAACGAACTGTATTGGTGTAAGTATTGGATTCTTAATTCAAAAACTGACTTGGCGGTTTAGAAGTGATCTAAATAAAAATCTTGTTTTGAAATAAGGGATTGACTGACTAGAATGAAGTTCTTCTAACTTAACAGACAGCTGTGCTGCTGGGGAGTTAGTTGTACCACTTCTTCTTCCTAGCAGAAGCACTAGAAAGTGGTGAAGGCCGACCGTCTTATGTCATTTTGACGTTTGAAAAATGCTACTAAGTTCTGAAGTTACGTGTTTGTTCCCTTTTTAACCAGTCCAAAGCATATGAAACAACAATCTTACTCTCTCATATCCACAGGGGAGGCAGATTCAACACACCGACCCGCTTCACCCGAGGCGGCATCACAACTAATATGTTCAGCGTGAACCAGTCGGTAGACCACCGGCCGCGCGCGCTTCTCATCTCAGGGTTCGAGGCGGACGAGCTGGACGCACTGCTCGCGCACTTTTCTGTGAGTTATTGTATATACATAGTGTCTACACATGCGGAGACACACAGCACACGCACAGACACAAACTCACTCACATACACAAGCATACAAACACTCTAACACATATACAAACACACTAAGACACACACAACACACCCTAACACACTAAGACACACACAACACATCCTAACACACCCTAACACACAAACACTGGGTCGAATTAAATTAGTTGGCAATACTTTATCCACTTGTTGGGTATTAATATGAAAAACTAATGAAACAAAAAAGAAACAATGTTTTTAATCATCATTTGAACTGTTCAAAACTTTATATGACACTCTTACATCTACATTAAAGCAACCGGTGTGTGGTTATATAGTTTTTGAAAATTCATAAAAAAAAATCTAAGTTGATCCAAAAAATCCGAAAAATTCCAACAACAGCTGAGTGATCTACACGCACTCGTTCGCTGACCGATTATAGACTTTCACTCATCGAATGATTTATTCTATTGTTTCATTAGTTTTTGATATCGATAGCCAACACGTGGGTAAAGTGTTTCTAACAAATGTATTTCGACCCTGTTTTACATAAATAAATAATCAAGCTATAATCTTCCCAATGCTGGGACACAGGCCTCCTCTCTTAGAGAGGCTGTAAACACCACGCGAGCCCAGTAAATAGATGTCAAGTCTTCGAATTTTTGGTTCTAGGACATGTCAGTTTCCTCACGAAGTTTTCCTTCACCGTTTTGACCGCAGTGGTGATGAAATCATTTACACATAGTAAAGCGTCTGTTTGGGTTTAAACCTACGACTTACTAGAAAAGAAAGAAAGAAAAAACGTTTATTTCCGGTAAACATGACGTAAAAAGAAAAGGAACAAAAAAATTGAGAGGTGTCAAAAAAAAAAAAGATGAAATGAAAATATCTGGCTTTCTTTCTATACGAGAGAGAGAGAGGGACAGACAGAGAAACATGCGCACGCCGCACGGCTTACAATAGCTTACTATAAGCAAAAAGTGTCGTTACAACTTTTCG
Source organism: Antitype chi (assembly GCA_947359405.1). Lineage (NCBI taxonomy): Eukaryota > Metazoa > Arthropoda > Insecta > Lepidoptera > Noctuidae > Antitype > Antitype chi. Next base: position 8,942,139 of record OX375836.1, read on the forward strand.
TGAGAACTTTTTCCGTCTAGCCCCCTTTCACAACGCGCGATAAGGAACTTCGTTCCAAAAATTTATAAGAAAAGTTCCCCTTAGTTGCTCTCGTACCTCCTGACCCTTTATTGTAACATTGAAATAAAACCTGACTCTCTCCCGTTCTTTGTTACAGCAATATGGTGAAGTGATAAGCAAAGAGGTGGAACTATCAGTACCGCAGCTAGTCCTACAGTACAAATGTAGACTGCACGCGGAACACGCAGCAGCCAATGGGAAGCACTATAATGACCGGACGCTATCGGTGAGTTTCTTACACGTACATCTCATCACCTGCCTTGCCCCAGCTATGTTGGGGCCGACTTCAAGTCTGATGCAGCTGAATACCAGTGTTCACGCGAAGTAAGCGATTTCTAACGATAGATTTTGGAAGTGTTGGTTTGCAAAAACAGAGATGACGTACAATTATTTTATTTTATTGTGTCTGGGTGGCTTACAGCTATAATTACAAAAGTGAGAAATACGGTGACAGAAGACAGTTTGTTCAAGGGAAAAAGTTTTAGAATATCTAACTTTGATGCGATGGAATCCAGTAGAGACGACATGTCTCCAATTTTCACCACTTTCACTTGTTTTCTACGAGATAAGCGTGGAACACAGACCATTATTTTCTATCTGCTCCAGTTCAAATGTACCCGTCTTGCTCACACGCGAACGATAGGCAATGTGCGAGAATGGGATAGGAGATAGGAGATTTGCAAGCCAACCCTATCAATTAACTGATTTTGCCAACTTATAAAAAAAACTAAATGAAAATACCACAATTCGAATCGAATCGGCGCATCCAACCACTATTTTACTTTTAGTGACTGCCGGTCTGATCTCCGCAACCCAGTTACTGGGTAACACGATATCTCTTGAGAAAGACTGTCCGTCAGATTTTCGTACTTCTGAGTACCCGTAACTACTGTTAAAGGTCTAGGAATTATAGGCGAGACCAACAGCTTAACGTACTTCCCGAGGCACGAAGGGGTCTTTGTATGAAAAGATGGTCCATGGACCAACCGCGGTAAGCGTACCTTAAACACAGGCAGAAGGTGCAGGTGAAGGAATACGGGTGGGTTTTATTCAGTAAAAGTCTGACACGCCCGCCTGCTCCAACCAGAGCGGGAGAAGTTATTTGACGATTTCCCACCGAAAAAAAAGCTCCCTAGACACTCGAAACGATTCTAAAGCTCGAGTTGAAAGCTTTCGGAGTTTTGGACTTGGATCGGTGCTTGACGGAGCGTAGACTTCATTAGCCGAGATCTTTCCAGCTTGATATTGAGATTCAATGTGCCTCTTACCAAACGGTGATCACTACCAGTTTTTACCGCGTTGATCACAGAGACATCATTGAATAGTTGCTCTATCGATCGTCCCGTGCGGCTCTTAATACTTAGCCAGAAGCCCCATACCTAATCTAGTTGAAATCAATATATTAATACGAGAAGTAAAAACTTTGCACAATTTACTTTGCAAAATTACTCGGACGAAGGAGTATGAAATTTGGCACAGTTAAAGATTATTATGGAGGAGTGAGAAAAACTATTTAAAAAAAATATGGTCGTATTTTGACCTCTGAGTTACCACGAGTATAAATAAATAAGCGACTTGTGTTTGTTACAGATAACGTGGACGGCGAATACGAACGCGAGTACGAACAGTGCTCCGCCTCGCCCCGCGCCCGAAGCTCGTCCCGTGCTCAACGGCGACATACGAGAAGATAAGGACGAGGTTACTATGGTAAATAGCCTACTAATATGATAAATGTGAATGTTTGTGAGGATGGATGGATGTTTGTAACTCTTTCACGCGAAAACTCCTCATCAAAATCCGCCTATAATATTCCCATTGCTGGGACACAGGCCTCCTCTAAGGAGCGGGCCGTAATCCACCACGCGGGCCCAGTGCTGGTTAGGGACATGTCGGTTTTATCACGACGTTTTCCTTAACCGTTTTGAGAGCAGTGTTGATATAATAATTTACAAAAAGTAGACGATTACTGACTACTAAGATTTAAAATGTATTTTAATAGGTATTGTTTTTTACTTTGAACTGTTTTTAATTAAATTTAAATTACCCAAAATTATTATTTTAATTGTTATAGATTTTGTTATTTTTCCTTTTTACTTGAGTTCTTCTAAAAACCTAAAGTCTCACCATAATCATCATCATTTGCCTAACCTTTTTTTTAACTATGTTGGGGTCAGCTTCTAGTCACACCGGGGGCCATTCAAGTATTACGTAAGCAGTAGGGAGGGGCGGGGGGACGGATGGTGATTACGTCAGCAGAATTGATTTATTAACTTTTGGATTTTCTACAAAATTTAGTCGATTTTGGTTTGAACACATAGTCACAAGCAGTCTCTCTCTCTCTGCCTCTCTCTCTGCCTCTCTCTCTCTCGCTCTCTCTCTCTGCCTTTCTCTCTCTCTCTCGCTCTCGCTCTCTCTCTCTGCCTCTCTCTCTCTCTGCCTCTCTCTCTCGCTCTCTCTCTCTGCCTCTCTCTCTCTCGCTCTCTCTCTCTGCCTCTCTCTCTCTGCCTCTCTCTCTCTGCCTCTCTCTCTCTCTGCCTCTCTCTCTCTCTCGCTCTCTCTCTCGCTCTCTCTCTCTCTCGCTCTCTCTCTCGCTCTCTCTCTCTCTCTCTCGCTCTCTCTCTGCCTCTCTCTCTCTCTGCCTCTCTCTCTCTGCCTCTCTCTCTCTGCCTCTCTCTCTCTCTCTGCCTCTCTCTCTCTCTGCCTCTCTCTCTCTGCCTCTCTCTCTCTCTCTCTCTCTGCCTCTCTCTCTCTGCCTCTCTCTCTCTCTCTGCCTCTCTCTCTCTCTCTCTCTCTCTCTCTCTCTCTCTCTGCCTCTCCTGTCTTTGTCTGCCGTTTAAACACGACATCCCTGTTCGTTCTTCACGTTTTCCTAAGAGCGAAATCAACTCTGGTCTTAATAAAACCATACATTCTAACGCGCCGTAAGCGATCATAAGCTTTACGGCACTAATATTATAAACGCGAAAGTTTGTATGTATGGTTGTATGGATTTTTGCTTACTCTTTCACGCAAAAACTACTGAATGGATTTTGATGAAACTACAATAATATAGCTTATACATCAGAATAAACACTAACGGCCTTATTCATAAAAGTTATCGAACATCTAAACAGTTGCTAAAGTGTGGTTTCTCTATGAAAAACCTGACTTTAGCAAGTGTTTAGATGTTCAATAACTTTTTATGAATAAGGCCGATGGGCTATATAATTTATAAAGATATTGTATGAATTGTTCAAAACATGGCGATAAGTGTCAAGTAAGTAGGAAAAAAATCTGCCATGTGCGAGCTATTCTGGCGTGCGCTGCAGAAACCGTTACAGTTACACGTATATAATGTATAATGGAAATGTTTATCTTAAATAGTCCTATCAAAAAGCCCGCGACCGCATATATCTATCTTTTCTGGGTAAGCCCTTATCGCCAAAATAGTGAACCAAAAATACAATCATCATCATTTCAGCCGGAAGACGTCCACTGCTGGACATAGGCCTCCTCCAAAAGGGGGGTTTTGCCATAATCGCCACGCTTGGCAGGCGGGTTGGCGATCGCAGTATGGTGGTAAAATGCATAGAGAATGCTGCTGCCTATTCTCTAGTAAGTCCCTTAGTCACCTTCTTCGATACCCACGGGAAGAAATGGCATGGTGCTATTCTTTTACATCCGACACCACCCGGAACTAAAAAATACAATAAAAATTGATAATTTATTTCTAATGCACATTTGGTAGTAACAAATTGGTCCTTATATCAAAATAAATACTTTCATCGCTTCCGGTATTTCAAGTACATAAACTTTGTCTTTCACACTACATCATTTGGACAAATATTTTAATAGTTACGACGATGACCAACCGAGTGCGCGATACTCGGGTGGTCGCGCACTGCGGGCGAGGTGGGGGAAGAAGTCGCCCATCGCTGAGTGCGCGACCCGAACGCGGGCAGACTTCATTGACGGTTGTGTCCGTTTTGCGAATTTTAGTATAAAGATAGATAGGACCTTGGAGAAGAAAATAAGCTACTCTAAGTACTAATCCTGCGCAGACAAAGTCGCGGGCACCAGCTAGTATAATATAATACTATAATCTTCTATCTCCCCCACAGACGCCAGCCGAGGTCCCAGAAGACACTCTCCTTCGTTTCGATGAAGAGGAAGAGGACGACGCGGACGAGGAGCGGTCCTGGAGACGTTGACGGTCGCACGCCTAGCGCGCGCACGGGCACGCGCGCTGCACGCTGCGGTGACACTGGATTGTAGTCATAATAACCCTTACTATAGAAATTATATTAAGTATAGAGGCGAAACTAAACAGAAGGCGGAAAAAAATATTGCTGATTTGAATGATTCGTGAAGTTTTTGTAGAGAAATATACGCCTTATTCCGCTTTTACCTCCTTTAACTTTATTAATGGATGCTATACTCCGTATAAATATGAAAGTCCTCGAGCGTTATTTGCAGTTTCGGGGTGTATACGCTTCGCGGCGTATGATACGCCCTGTATCGATTTTATAACTTACACGTGTAGTAGGGAAACTATCGCTCTAACTGCGTTGTCTAAGGCGTCAGGGCGTATGGTACGCCTTGTTGCGCTTCTACCGTCTTCTTAAACATAAAAAAGTTATACTTCGTTATAAAAATTAACGATTGGTTTACAGTTTCGGGGTGTATAATACGCTTCGCGGCGTATGATAAGCCCAGTTTCGATTTTATAACTTACAAAAAAATATAAATTATACTTCGCAGGGAATCTATCGCTCGTCAGGGCGTATGCTACGCATTATTTCGCTTCTATTCCCTTCTGTATCATAGAAATGATTATACTTCGTATAAGACCGAAAAATTGCGTAGGCCCAGTTGATGTTTAATTCTACAGAAAAATTTAATTTTACTTCGTAAAACAGAAATATTTGCTTAAGCTCAGTATCGGAACGTATAACGCTTAGTTTTACTTCTAAATCCTCATCACCTCGCAAATAAAGGAGCAAATCTCCCAGAACACGGTCATTTATCTTAGTTTTAGGGCGCAGTTTACCTACTTTTTCTTTCTGTAGCTATATTATCTTCTACTACCATCGAACTAAAAATATTACTAAAATAAACTAAGTTTTATGTCATCTTATTGTGACAGTACCTATATACAATAAACCCCTCCCCCCACCCTTCCATTATCCTTCTAATTTTGCCTTGAACTACCCCCTAATACAGATATTCTATAGTAAAAGTAAAATAGGAATATTTTGACGACGAACAATTTCGATTAGACAACAATGAATTACAGTCGATACCGAATATTGTGAATTAAAATAAATTTACAAGTAATTATGGTTAGGTTCTGAATCTTGAGGTAGATTGGAATAAGAAAAGGAATGTGCGAGCGCCATTTTGACACTTCAGTTACCAACTCTCAGCGAAAACCATGTTACTGTCAGTGGTAACTATATCACTGTCAGTGATAACTATATCACTGTCAGTGATAACTATATCACTGTCAGTGCAAATTCAATTTACAGTCAGCGAAAACCATGTAACTGTCAGTGATAACTATGGCACTGTCAGTTAAAACCAATTTATTGTCAGTGCACACCGTGTAACTGTCAGTGAAGACCATGTTTAGTCATCATCTGCGTAGCTTTTTCGCAACTTTGTTGGCGTCGGCTTACAGACATACTGGATAGCTGAATACCAGTATTTTCCATGGAGCGTTTGTTAAAGGATTTATTTTTCTTGTATTTCGGATATTTGGCCATGTTAAGGGCTTCAGTCATGTCCGAGACTAGCCTGACATATCCGAAATATTATCGTAGATATTTTGTCTGAAAAACGCTAGTCCCATTTAGGCCATTCCTGATCTTATTACTACACTAATTAATAATACGTATGGTGCGTCCATATATGTCCTTAATATTTATAAACAAGTTAATTATGGCATATTGGACTTAACTTACGTAAGTAAATAATAATGAAGTGCTGCTTTAAAACGTCATACACCAAATAGAATTAAAAAACAAGCGATATAATATAGTATTTTTTACTGATTTTTTTCTGATTAATTTTTAATTATGTAAATAATGACATACATAAGACATTCATAATGAGCCTATAATGTTCCCACTGCTGGGACATAGGTCTCTTTGTGAGAGGGAGTGGGCCGATATCCACCACACGGGCTCAGTGTGTGTTAGTAGATGTTACATATCTTCGAATTTTAGGTTCTAAGACATGCCGGTTTTCTCACGATGTTTCCCATCACCGTTTGAAATAATGACATGTCTGTATAACCGCACGCGTGCCTCAAAGAGATGTCAGCACCAACTGGTGGGGTCCGCAAGGGCCGATGCCTGCATGGGGTGCGGGTTGTTCGAAAGAAATACCGTGGCCGTGGTACACAGGCAACTGAGGGAACACGGGTGGATTTTAGTCAGTAAAAGTCTGACACGCCCTCCTGCTCCACCCAGAGCGGGAGAATTTATTTGATGATTTTCCACCCTCAAGAAAAAAAAAGGGCTGAGTCATCTGTGAATCTCCGCCTAACTAGATGGAGATGCACCTATGCAAACTCAATGAGGTCCAAGTCTCTTTTAAACTCTAGACGTTATCTTCGTCAGATCATGACTGAACTATGCAGATTAAAGTCCCACTGCTGGGCGAAGGCCTGTTTCCATTCTCTTTCCACCTCTCTCTGTCAAGGAGCAATCTTTATTAGAGGAGTCTAGCTGATCCCGCCATCTCCGTCTGTGCCTGCCGCGAAGTCGTTTGCCACTAAGCGGGACCTACTGGGTCGTAAGTTTGGCCCATTGATCGTCTGCCATGCGGCAGATGTGTCCAGCCCAATTCCATTTAAGAGTGACTTCATTATTTACATTACACCATCGAAAAAATCAGTAAAAAAAATACAATATAAATTAAAACAAGAATAATTAAGAAAATAAAATAGGCTTCCTGAAGCGCTTATATGAAATAAAAGTCTTCCAGTCAAAATGGCTCGGAGATGTAAAGTTCAAATTTAGCCAGATTTAGTCGAGAATTAGGTACATTATTAGTAATGGAATTCGCTTTATTCTGAAGCTATTATAAGGTTTTTCTATGCAGAAAGTGGAGCGGGAGCGGAAAATAGTTCTTGCCACGCTTTTGATTTCTGCATTGCAGAAGTCATTTATTCATGTGTTCTCAATAGTTATTCATGAGTTCGATTTGATTCAGAACTTGATCTTTGCAAATTCAATTCTATAAAAATAAATTCAATTCTAAATTGGATTCGATTTCGATTCAGAAGTTCTATCGAGAATTTGATTCGATTGAGAATTCTATTCGATTCAGGAGTTCCAATGAGAGCTTCAGTTTCTTGCTTCGGAGGATAAAAATACTATACCATGAGGTGGATCCCTGGGTTGTTTGGCACACAATAACCATTTAAAGCTATTTTAGCATTAACACAAAATTAACTTTATATTTAAAGGGTGTGTTTTAAATTGATCAAGTTAAGCGAATATTTGAGCAAATACGCCAAGCGCGGCATAAAATGATTTTGAAAACTGCTATCGAGATCACACGAATATTGACAAAAGCCGTGAAAAAAATGGGCTTCAGAAGATAGTCATATTAAATTGGATTAGAAGCATGATTTATAGGCAAAGAACTAGTGAGCGTTTTATTTATGTTTAGTAAACATTTTTATATTGAGTGATTTTTGTTCCGCATTGAATGATGATTACAAATTGAGTTATTCAAACAATGCAGAAACGGCTTCTTGTGTGGGTTAAAACTTAAACCCAAAGCATTTATTTAATTGAACACAATTACAGGCACTTTAGATGAAGCTAGTTGCCCATTCCACAGCGTAGTAGATCTCTATGGAAAAGAACGGGCAATAAATTCCATGGACACTCTTTTTATATCAAAATATTGTGTGATTCGTGTATGTAGACGCACCTACATTTTGTTGTTGTCGGGTTTCTTTGAATATTGACCGTCATTAGTTTAAGGTGAATGCGCAGTGGTAGAGCGCGAAATTCAAATTTTGTTACGCTTTTTGCAATTTTTAGGTGAGTGTCAGCTTATTACTTGATCAAAATATGATTTGCGACTATAAAATGTACGTAGTTACAGATTTATAATTATTAGAATCAATAATACATCTTTCAATTCAATTCAATTCAATTCAATCTCAAAAAAATCAAAATTCAATTCTTTCTAAGTTAGATTTGTTCCAAAAGAACAAATTTCTTATGGAAAACTGCTTGTGGAAGAAATCTAACTTTTATGAGATATATTAGACATTCTAATGACTATAATTCTGTAAGCACGTACCTGTTATATTCGCAAATCACATTTTGATCAGGATACAACCTGATACTGACCTGAAAATTGCAAAAACGTAAGAAAATTTGAATTTCGCGGTCTACCACTGCGCATTCACCTTAAATACGAATTGTAAATCCTTTTGCAATAGTGAATCGGTATCTCCCAGACGTTTGTGGTAGTCCCTTTCTATCCGGTTTTAACCTTTGCGGTAAGAATCGTCTATAAGTATTTTCATCAATAGCTGCATAGCCTTTATCCAACTATGTTGTGGTTGGCTTCCAGTCTAACCGGATGCAGCTGAATACCAGCATTTTCAAAGTGACTGCCTGTCTGACCTCCACAATCCAGTTACTGGGTAATACGATACATCTTGGTAAGACGTTGCTAGACTTTCGGGCTTCAGACGACCAGTAATGACTGCCAATATTTTACATGGAGCGACTACCGTTCAGAAGGCCAATTCACGTAATTAAAAACGTTCAAAATCTAGTCGCAGTCTCATCTCGCCGACAAACAAATGTCAAAATCTTGTCAAAAATGTATGGAAACTCTAGATACTTTTGACAGATTGAGACTGAACGTTTTTAAAATTACGAGAATTGCCCCTCTGACCTCTACGACCCAGTTACTGAGTAAAACTATACGTCTTGATAATACTAGTTGTATACTCGTATTTTAATTTTGTGAGATAAGGACACACTCAATATAAAAATCATTTACTTGAAAATAATAAAATGAGCTCTAACTCTTGAACTAAGACCGCGGAGCGGTATTTCTTAAGGAGGTTGTTTTTTTTTTTGTTAATTCTTTAATCATTTATTATTTCAATGTTTTTGTTTTTCGTTGACTATAGCGTCTCTATGAACCCTTACAAATGTAGGCTTTTGTTAAGGGCGTTGCACACTGTATTGGATAGAATCGTTGCTTCATATACTATAGGTATTTGTGTGGTTATTATATTTAGGCTAATTGTTATATTTGTTTAAATAGTGTGTGCTTATAACCATACGATAGAAGTATAAACTTACTACTGAAGCCGAGGATACCCGATTCAGCGTCGCCGACCGACTGGAGCCGAGTATACCCGATTCAGAACGAATGCGATAGATGTATGGTAAACGAATAGGAGTTAGCCTAAATATACATAGTTGAAAATAAACGAAAGGAAATATATTTATATTATATAATATCGTATACATAAACATGTGTTTGAAATAGATACAGGGAGGCGATAGACGCGCAACTTGTGGTGAAATTTATCGTCGGTAACAAAAAAAAAAAATTGGCTGTTCCATACGTTTTAACCGTGTAAGTAGAATTTTGGATATGGGCAGGAGAATTATGAGGTAGGATTTTCTCGCACTCTACTATAAAACAGCGTTTTGTAAGAGTTTTTTCTTTTTAAATAACCGGCGAGAAATTTCAAGGCGTGACAGGAATTACGTATAAATATTTCGCTAGATCAATATACAAGACACGTTTTCTCTCTATACAGTGTGGACCGTCCTTAAATTCCAATGAAAAATTGGAGCTTCAATAATGTTACATATTCTTATTTTTTATTAATAAATTATATCGATTTAGTTTTTATTATTATATTAATTTTAAGTCGAACATATTATAAAAAGCATTGAAATATATGAAAGCAATAAATACTTATTTGTATTGAAGATCGTTTACAAGTTTCAGGTATTTAGTAATATTACAAAAAATTTGAAGACCCATTCGAGACCAATTGCTGTTACTAAATGCTAGGCAATTGACGTTTCAAGTCTATAAAAATATTTTAATGTTTTTCAAAATATGTTTTTAGTTGAGTTCGTTTTGATTTTTTTTCTCGTTTTACTAACGTGATGGTTTTGCTCTGCGGTAGGCATGTATGTAAGGTTGAGCCACGAACTGGGACATCATCATCATCATTTCAGCCGAAAGACGTCCAATGTTGGACATAGGCCTCCCCCAATTTGGGGGGGGGGTTGCCATAATCGCCACGCTTGGCACGAACTGGGACATACGCCTTCTGAAAACAGGCCAAGATACAGGTGGAAATTAGTACATCCTTTTTGCATACCTAAAATATTAATACGTGAAGCAAAAAATTTGTTCCCCTTTTACGAAAATTACGCGGAAGACTATGCGATTTGGCACAATTCAAGTATATATCGAGGAGAATTGCAGAAAGCTAATAGTTTTATTTGATAATGCATTACAAATACATTAAGTTTTAAATGAATTATGGTCGAGTCCGACCACTGGGCGACAACTAAAATCCATTTGAAATAAGATTAGACATTTATATAAACCTTTTTTACAGTCCATTCAACCGATTTTATCTTCTATTCCGTAGGCAAAAGGATGGCATTAAAAGAAAAAAGTGGTTTCAAATACCAACTGTTTACTGCAGATGCCATATTTTATCATGCTACCAACGCAATAGAAGTCAAAATCAGTTGGAGGGACTGTAAAATGGTTTATTTAATTGTCTAATCTTATTTCAAACGGAGTATAGTTTAAATAAATTGCTCTTTGGTAGAATCAAGCTATCAGGTAAATTTTTCTCATGCAGTTTTGTTTTTTAATGCTTTGTAATCAGACTCGATATGGAAAATGTTAGCAACATGAACAATAGTTAAATGCAAAATGTACAATTCTTCTTCTTTACTTAGTGTAAAATATAAAACAAAGTCGCTCTCCGTGTTTGTACGCTTAGATCTTTTAAACTGCGCAACGAATTTTAATGCGGTTTCATCAATAGACAGAGTGATTCAAGAGGAAGGTTTACATGTATAATACATTGAACTACACTCGGGCGAAGCCGCTGGCAAAAGTTAGTCTAACAAAGACCCCCGCCGCGTCGTCTGTTCGCGAAAATCTCAATAACTACTGAAAGGTTTTAAGGCCCATAGTATCCTCATCTCCCGTTTGTATGCTAAAGCACGACTGCCGCTCGCGCCCGCGCAGGGTACCTCTGAGCCTTTATCTCAAAATGGGGATATTCCTTTCATTAATTTACAATTGTGCTTCGGCGATTCTGTGGTACCTCTAACTATCTATTTTTCAGTGTATTTTTTTTTCCAAATAACGTAGCCGTTTAGTAGGAGTATGGAATAGAAGCCAAAATATTGCTTGTTGGAAAATATTTTTTTACAGCAAAAGTATTAACCATACAAAAAAAGTACTTCGGGCAAAATGATCTATATAAATCTATAGCAAAATCATATATTTTTCAAATCTTCAAGACAAGCCGTTAATGAGCAGTAGGGTTCATAAAGTGACCATGTTACGCTACCAAACGGGACGTAGGCCCTTAAGGAACCAATAGACAGAGGTTACCATGAGGAAGGTTTAGGTGCATAATTTGTTACGGTTTCGTGTAAATTAGTTAACACGAGCCGCTAGTAAAAGCTAGTATTTAAATAAATGGATATCTCTATAAGGCCAATATTCCCAGTTCATGGCTCAGCTGAAAAGCGCTCGCTTGAAAGGTTTTAAACATAGCCGTTTATCGCTAGATGTTTACATTCTATTTTATTATTTTTGTAAATAAAATAATGTTTGTTCTTAGATTTAAGTCGTGTGCCCTCGTGCCCTCGATCGAAAATAGGGGAATGAATATTTGTATTGGGAATCAGGATTTGTGATTGGAATTTTAACACGAAATTTTTATTTAAAATAGTATAGGGTTGATTTTTGTTTGAATTTTTGTGTCCGAGAAATCTGCTGTGGAATCTTACCGCTACTTAACGCCGAGAGTTCAAAATTCAACTGTGTGTTTTTTGACGCGCGCTGTTTGGATTCTCAATGCTCTGCTCAACACAGAGAGTTGGAAATTCAGTGCGCCTCAAAAAATATTTGCGTTAAAACATCGCCCGCTGGCTACCAGTTCAAGTGAGATTTGGCAGACGATTATTAAGAATCTAGGACTTATAGTGAAATAAATTGTTTTAAGGTAATTATTGTCTAAATTCTAAGTGGCTATATTTGATTTTAACTAAGCTTTTTTTTTAAATTATTTAGGAGTACTTACTGTGTAACATCTATGTTTTAATCAATGAGGTCAAAATGCTTTGTTAAGAAAACGTACTTGCTAAGCAATAATGTAGTCGAGGGTACGAGCGTCGCAAATTAATGTACATACTAGTTATCATTAATTATATTAAACAGACTTGTAAAAAAGAACATTTACAAAAAAATAAAGTCGCGCCGTTGAAAAGATACAAAATGGCGGTAAAAAATATATATTTTCTAAGTTACAATGACGGCGGCTATATTGTAACACAAGAAAAAAGTGACTTGTGACGCGTTTTTAGTTTGTTTTTGTAAAAAAGAGAAAAGATGCGGCCGCCAAAAAATAAATATGGTTCTCTGTTTCTTTGCGGAAGTCAAAAACGTGGTCTAAAACGGATCGGAAGATCTGTATTTTTTTTCAGCGGAAGATTGAAAAGAAATTGAAGAATTTTCTTGCAAGACTTGAAGAGGTTGTTTCAGAAGCGTACAATGAAAAACAACAGCAAACATGAAGAGCGTAAGGCTTACTTTGCATTGTCATGGAACGGATTCCATTCTAGGTAATGTAAGCCCCACGGACGGAATAAAATCGCGGTGGGATTTTTTCGCGCGCTGGGTCTTCAAAGCACTGCTTAGCGCCGAGAGTTTACAATCGAACAGTGTGTTATTTCGACGGTCTGAGACTCACTCACGCTGCACTTTGTTCGATTCTCAACGCTCGGTTGAACACCGAGTGTTGAAAATGCAGTACGCGTTTAAATCCCTCCACGATTTTTTACCGTCCGTGTGGATGTTGATTAATAATGTTAGGAGCCGTGTCACTTGATCAATACTCCTTAACCATCTCATTAGTCATTACTTTAAGGTGAATGCGCAGTGGTAGACCGCGAAATTCAAATTTTCTTACGTTTTTGCAATTTTCAGGTCAGTATCAGGTTGTATCCTGATCAAAATGTGATTTGCGAATATAACAGGTACGTGTTTACAGAACTAAGTCATTAGAATGTCTAATATATCTCTTATAAGTTAGATTTCTTCCACAAGCACTTTTCTATAAGAAATTTGTTCTTATGGAACAAATCTAACTTAGAAACATGTATTATTGATTCTAATGATTATAAATCTGTAAATACGTATATGTTATAGTCGCAAATCATATTTTGATCAAGTAACAAGCTGACACTCACCTGAAAATTGCAAAAAACGTAACAAAGTTTGAATTTCGCGCTCTACCACTGCATTCACCTTAATAATAACACGATAATTATTAAAATCAAATTCAGTTCTAATTCCTACATGTTCACTTACGAAACGTCGAAACGAAAGCTAGATGCACGATTTATTTTTTATTCGTAGATATAGTCTTGATACAAGTTCGTTTATTTGTCTCATTAAACCAGAGATTGTTTGTAATTCCAATTGGTCGTTTCCAAAATTTAGAATTGCAGACTTTTATTTTAACTACTATAAGGTCTAAATTCACTTTTACTCAAGAGGGTATTAGTAGAGGTGGCCCAGTGGTAACGGCCGCGACTTACAAGTTGTAGGTCGTAGGTTCGAAGCCAAACAGGCGCTACGCTTTGTGCAATTTATTTCATCACCATTGCTCTCAAAACGGTAAGGGAAAAGATCGTGAGAAAACATGCCCTAGCTAGACAAAGCATGTCCTAGAGCCAAAAATTCGAAGAGATGACTGTGACATCTACCAACCCGCACTGGGCCCGCGTGGTGGATTATGGCCCACTCCCTCTCACAGAGAGGACGTGTGTGACGTGTGTGAGGGTAGCTGGTAGGTTACTGTCTATAGGGTATTACACCCATTTCTAAAAAGTGTCTTAATTAGATACTAAATGCTAATTTTTACTTAATCGGTTAGTGCCATAAAAATGCATTTTAATTTTACATTTTCATATTTCGCGCGTAATTTGACGAAAACGCTTGACGCAGTGGACGCCATATTGGTCTGTAGGTATGACGTCAGTTTGCTGTGTAAACAAATGCGGTGATATTTTGTATGATAATTGGTTATACTTAAAAAAAATAGCTATTTATTCTACTTATTCAAGGTTTGCTGTCCCTGAATGTAAGATTTTATTTCAATAAAAAAATTACTTTGGTAACGAAAATAATAAAAGTACAAAGTTGTTCAGTTGATTAGTTAATACAGCGGTATGACGTATTAACATGGCGGCAACTATTTTATGGTGTTCAAAAACAGATAAAAAAAACTGATATCTATGAATTGAATTTTAAAATTTATTTTGTTATTTCATGAACTAAAACTAACATTTTCCGACTGCTTTTTGCCTAACCTATCTCAATAATATATTTATAGACTTTTGTCATAGGTATAGAGTAAAATACCCTATTCAAAGCATAACGATCTTTATGTCAGTTGTCGTAACGTACAAACTAGACAAGAACCAAAGAACAGGTCGCGCTTTTTCCGGAGAATACTCGGGTGTTCGCACGGCTAGCAATTCTTCTAGTTTGTACGTTACACAATTCACATAAAGTTCATTATGCTTTGTAGGATTTCAATACAAAATTTCGCTTCCATTCCATGACAATGTAAATTGAGCCTTACGAGCCAAAAAATGGCCATATTCTCCGAAATAATTCCGACATATCAACTATACCCTGACCCATACCGCTGTACCGCGCCTTAGGTATGCGCGGCGAGGCGGGGGACGGGACGCTGTGAGGGCTGACGAATAAGCGGTTTGCACTGACGAATGAGCGGCCTGCACTGTTCCCTCGTCATGCCGCGCCCTTACCTAAGGCACGGTACAGCGGTATCGGGGCAAACAACCACGGAAGAAATAATCGTTTGATGACTCAAGATTTCAAGAAACGAGAAGATTTCAAGATTAATAAAAGCAATGTGTAATTCATTTTAACAACCTAACTCACAACCACCCCCCTTGCCAGTCAACCAGGCTTACCCTGACAGAATTAGCCCACGGAAGTACGCACGGCCCCACGGCCACTTATTTCACCGCGCCCCGGATTTTGAACTCTCGGCGTTTAGCTGAGCTTTGAGAATCCAACAGAGCGCATCCAGCATTTAAAAAAACGTCCTTTTGGAATTCAACCCTCGGCGCCAAGGGGCCATTCAAGTATTACGTAAGCAGTTTTTTAGCAATTATTTACCCCCCCCCCCCTACCCCTCGTCAGCAAAAGTAAGCAAAGCTGTTATTCCCCCCTCCCATGCTCACGTAAACATTGGTAGCAGACACCTGACGTGTCTGCTCACTTCCTTGTGATTTTGGTATATTGTCATCGTTTTCTTGGAGCCATTCATAGACAAGTAGGGTTGCCATATGTGTGTTCAAACCAAAATCGATTAAATGTTGTAGAAAATCCAAAAGTTAATAAATAAATTCTGCTGACGTAATCACCATCCATACCCCCCATCCCCCATGTCATCAAAAATAAGCAAAGCAAAGACCCCCCGCCCCCCTGCAGTGCTTACGTAATACTTGAATGGCCCCCAAGCCGAGAGTCGTAAATTCTGTGCGCAGTACTTAAAAAAAAATCGTCATTAAAGAAAAGCAATCATGCAATGTGGGCTTCCCTCACAGACTACCCTACTCAACCAGACTTACACTTACCGATTCCTGTGCTCAACCCGAGTTACCCCGACATGTACGCTCAACTTCACTCACACCCAGTGAGTTTTTCAAATATCTCAAAATAAAACCTGACCATTCATACTTTCAACTTGAAAGTATGAATGAAGGGCGAGATTCACAAAGGAGTTTTATAAGGCGAGTGTGAGTAGAAACACCTGGAGGTGACGCTCTAGGAGGACATAATAGTGATCTTATTGTTGATATTCTTAAACCATCGTTAGACCAGCAGGTTGTATGCAAGACAGCAGTCTTGCATGGGTCAGAATGTTGGGCCACGAAAGTGATGAATGAAAGGCAATTTGCATGCAGTTGTGATGAGAATGTTACGAAGTATGTGTACACAAATGGATAGAATAAGAAATTAGTACATAAGAGGAAGTCTGAAAGTGGAACCAATAACTGAAAAGTTGTGTGGAAATCGGTTGTCATGGTATGGGCATGTGATACGGAGGAATGAGGAAAGTTTTGAGTATGAATGTCGATGGCTATAAGAGGAGGTGGAAACCAAAGAAACGATGGATGGACTGTGTGAATGATGATATGGTTAGAAACGGTGTGACTCCGAGATGACTGATAGAGAAGTGAGAAGAATGAGACATGTTGCGGCGACCACAAAGAAATTGGGTTAAGGGTAGGAGAATGTTGGTGATGTTCTTCAAAAAGGTCAGGTGCGTAGTACTCGTAACCGGCTTGCGTATATGACCAGATGCCTTAGTGTTATTAGTTCCACTTCACCATCTCGATCTAACGCATCGAGCGCGTTCGGCGCTCCAATTGGCCCTGGATTAGTGAAAGACCAATCGGAGCACCGAACGCGATCGATGCGTTAGATTGAGATGGTTAAAAGAAACTCACACTAGGTCCACGGATGTATGAACGTAAACGAGGCAAAATAAGTATGTAAGAATCGTAGTGCTCGATCGATCGTATCGCGAAGACCCCGACTCTTGCTCGACGAAGTGCCAGTCCGTAGCTTGTCAAATTCCCCAGTTAATAAAAATTATCCAGCAGCAGTAGAGAGCAGTGGTGGCCCAGTGGTAACTGCCGCGGCTTACGAGATGTAGGTCGTAAGTTCGAACCCCGACAGGCGCTTTACGTGTAAAATATTTCATCACCACTGCTCTCAAAACGGTGAAGGAAAACATCGTGAGGAAACCGGCATGTCCTAGAACCAAAAATTCGAAGATATGTGACATCTGCCGACCCGCTCTGAGCCCGCGTGGTGGATTACGTCCCGCTCCCTCTCACAGAGAGAATGTTATAGGCTGATTATGCATGCATGTTATCCATCCAGCCTGTCCCATATTGCCGTTCTGCACGCAGCGACGCCCTAAACCGATGTTCGAACCCCACAGGAGGTGCTCTTAGCGTGCAGTCGCTTAATATTATAAGAAATTCGCCCCTAGCTGGCCTCTCAAGGTAAACTACGAAATACCATCATTTAACTAGCCTGTACTGTCCCACTACAGGGCAACCTCCCTCTCCCTCTTCCACACAATTCTATCCTTTACCAGTGGTCAGTCCCTTCGGAAGAAGTCAAGGTCGTCCCGCCATCTTCATCTCGGCCTGCCGCGATGGCGTCGTACGCTTAGTGGCAAGCGAGCTTTGAAATACCATTATATCAAACAAAAAACTGCTTAGCGCCGAGACTTGAAAATCGAACAGTGTATTTTTTCGACATGCTGGTAGGTAGGTATGCACGCTGTTGGATTCTTAATGGTTGGTTCAACACAGTCGAAAATCCAAATATTTTATTTTTTATTTGTGTAACATAGGTAGTGAATACAGTTTTTAAGAGGAACCTAGTCGCGGGCTAGAACTCACTGGTGGGCCTGGCTAAAAATCACGCTGTCTCATCAGGCTTCGGGTCCGATAGAGATAGTATCAGTGATGAGCAGTTAGACTCTAGTCTACACGCACAACGTTATTGAGTAAGATGCAGGATCATTTATAAATAGTAAAAAAATCGCGAAAAAAATAAGAAAAGTCCTTTGGAAGATCGGATTTTATGAAAAAGCCAACGCATAAATGAAATGACCAATAAAGTTTATTGAACTTTTCGATAATTGAACTTTGTTGGTACCGACTTGGTTTTGGAGATTTTACACTTTTATTACTTAAGACGCCCAAAGTTAAGTACAATTAGCAAGAAAAACTAATCTTTTTTGGCTCCTAACTTTTGAATGGGTTTTTATTTTAGTATTATGTTTCCATACAGACAATATTAATAATGAGACAAACCGATGTAATATTTTACTTTGGATGTGCCATGTCAGACAGTGGAGTAAAACACTCCCGAAGTTTGTATGCGAAAAATGTGGACTAGGTCACCTTAAATTAAAGTCATAGGTACAGTGCGCGAGATAATCCCGCCGCGATATTTTTATGTTCTTGCGAACGTGGTCTGGGAGCGAGCCAATTGCCAACAACCAGGAAATTCCAAAGTCCAGACTTACTCAAAAAAATCATAACTGAAAAACCCAATAACTTTCCCGACCTGGGAATCGAACTCAGGACCTTACGCTCAGCAGTCGCGCTCATAACCACCTGACCAAGGAGTCATTTGGCAGAATTGTGTCGTCGGAAGTTGCGTCCTCAAATGG
Organism: Antitype chi; assembly: GCA_947359405.1. Classification (NCBI taxonomy): domain Eukaryota; kingdom Metazoa; phylum Arthropoda; class Insecta; order Lepidoptera; family Noctuidae; genus Antitype; species Antitype chi. The sequence continues at coordinate 8,960,743 of OX375836.1, forward strand.
ATAGATAACTTGAAATCCCCTTATTAAGTTTTTCCCAAATAGGTATCTCAAAAACTGTACGTCCCAGGTCAAAAATGATGAAAATTTCGTCGCACCCTCTTGTGGTACATCCCCGGGAATGCAAGTCCCCGGATTATACAAACAGAACATCACGCTTGTATGCCCTAAACGGATGGGCAGAGGTGTATAGTGACACCCACATTCCACCGGTCATGTTGATTGAAGTTAATATTGGGTTTGTTCATTACATATATAGTAGGGGAGGCAAAGAGGCTAAATAGGGATTTACTCGAGCGTCGTGGGGACCTTTGGATTATGAAGGTTAGATGCTAAAAAGAATAAAAGTTTATAAGATGTAACCATTTCATTGGTGGGGGGGAGCGAGTACAGGTTTTCAAAAATTTAAGAAGAAAAAAACAGTCGCAAAGAAACACTCGAGCGCGCCACGTGTTTCTGATAACGGAAAAATATTAATCTGCCGGTTTGCATTTTGGGGGTTGCCGTACTAAGGGTTAGAAAAAAGGGAAAAAACGACTTCGTCCAAATCGTCAATGTTTTGAATAGGAGCTACAGGAGGGTTCACTTAACATCTTAAATGCTCAATGTCTGACGCGCTCGAATATATTTTTTTTCCCAGGCTATATCTCTGCCAAATTTCATGACGATCGGTTCAACGGTTTAGGCGTGAAAGCGTAACAGACACAGATTTACTTTCGCATTTATAATATTAGTGGGGATTTAAAAACAAGTTTGTTCTCAAGCTCGATAGATAGCGTTGGCGTAAAAACTAGATCTCGCTATTGTTTCGTTACGACTTTGTTGGGTTCGTGTAAATTTTTGGAAATATAATTACAGTTAGAACAGTAAACAGTTTGGTTGTTTTATTTACCTTCAACCCTACTAGTGTATATGTTACCGGCCAAACCCGATTTCAGGCCAAACTAGTTTGTCCTAGGCCAAACTGGTTTCTAGCTTAATTAGCCATTTCGTTAACAGCCTTTGGAAGTAACGCTCGCCGGCCGCTGCCGCGGCACCGCTCGCTTCGCTCGCTCGGCTCGCGCGCTTTTGGTCACAGTTCTAACCTAACTTAACATAACCCATTTAATCGGCGTGCCCCGGCTTAATAAACCAGTTTGGCCTAGGACAAACTAGTTTGGCCTGAAATCGGGTTTGGCCGGTAACATATATATAGGTAAGGTGAAAATGTAAGTACTGAGTATCGCTCTCGGGTTTCGGTATTTAGCACAATTTGAAAATGAAATTAAAATAAAATACGTAACTTTATTTTTAATAACATTTTATTAACATAAAATAAACAACTTTTATTTACTTTAAAAAAAAATCATTAAAACATAATTTGAGTTTTTAATAGTCGGTACGGTAGGCCGCATTTTAATCGGAACAAAACTCTGTACTTCGCTAGGACAGCACCATAATTGCGTAACACTATATCAATCAGAATCTAAATCATTTCATTTTGTGGAATATTGCTAATCCGTTGCTTCATATGTTCGAAAAATTGTCTGCTCAACAACGTAAATAACGCAATGAATGTTGTACAACTCTCAAAATTAAAGCCATTTCTATTGTGTGTTACGAAATTACCCCACTGCTCAAGATCAAAGTGCTGCTGACTTGTGGCGTATAACTGTACCTTACTTTTTTATTTTATAACTATTACAAATCACTCTGCGTATTAAAATAGAAGCATGGTTCAATTTTCACTATTATAATTAAGAGTTATTTTAACAATGAATTCAGCCTTAATATCAAACAAAAAAGAAAACAGAAATTGGCTTGTAAAAATGCAATTTTAGATACTAACCTATCGTTTATTTATTTAGTATATGTTCAAACTAGGTGCTACTTTCTTAGATTACTTAGAAAAATAAACAATTTGGACAAAACGATACACGGACATCACTCCTCCGTATCTAAGTTATCTGGCACGAGGCCCTAGTGTGAGTTTGTTTTAACTATCTCGATCTAACGCATCGATCCGACCGCAAACCAACCAACCGCAGTTGGTCCTTCACCAATCCAGCACCCTAATTGCGTAACTCACGATTCATCATGATTTGTTTCGTTTTGAAACAGATGGCTAAACCATTGCTTCATATGTTCGAAAAATGTGTCTGCTCACAACGTAAATAACGCAGTGAATATTGTTGAACTGTCAAAATGAAACCGATTATGATTAATCGCGTGTTACGCAATTAGGGTGCTGGGCCAATCGCAGCGCCGAACGCGCTCGATGCGTTAGATCGAGATGGTTAAATGAAACTCACACTGGAAATCGCAAAAAAACGTAAGTAAATTAGAATTTAAGTATTGTTATCGATTACAGAATTATAGATAGTTGTCGGATAAAAATATCTACAAAAAAAAAATAGTATCAATTAGCCTAAACTTAAAAATCAGAACCTACTACCATAACTTATCAGCCACGTTTACTGTAATTATACATAGCCGATCTCGTATTGGTTTTATCAATTTCGACAAACACAAGATGGATGGACTGTGTGAAAGTTGATGTAATTAGAAAGGGTGTGACTGCTGAGACGACGAATAATAGAGAAGTGTGGAGAAAAACACATGTTGCGATGACCACAAATAAATTGGGATGAGGGCTGGAGAATTATGATATCTTATGAGCATAATTTCCCAGTAGGTAAATTGGGGCTTCAATAAGGTTGAAGCTATTTAACTGTTATTTTTTGTAATCTTGAAATAACTTCTCCCGCTTTGGGTGGAGTAGGAGGGCGTGTCAAACTTTTACTGACTAGCCACCCGCCACTCCACCCACCCGTGTTGCTTCAGTTGCCTGTGTGCCAGGGGCCGTGGTATCTCTTTCGTACAACCCGCACCCCTAGCAGGCATCGGCCATTGCGGACCCCACCACTTGATGCTGACATCTCTTTGAGGCGCGCGTGGAATACAACGCGCCGTCGACCCGGGCTTGGTCCTTACCAGACAGTGAGCTACCCATTACTCGCCATCCGCAAGTTATTTAACTGTCATGTTCGTCTTAAAGCAAAATTAGATCTTAACATTTTATAACGGTCAGTGGCCAGTGGCGGACTAAGCCAATCGGAGCCCAGTCGATCTTCATGGCTACGCAACGCTAGCTCGCCGTCTGGTAAGGACTAAGCCCGGGTCAACGGTGCGTTATATTTCACGCGCTTCTCAAAGAGATGTCAGCAGTAATAAGGGGTCCTCTAGGCCTTATACCTGCCAGGGTCGCGGATTAGTTCGAAAGAGTTACCGTGGCCCTAGCACAGGCGACTGAAGGAACACGGGTGGATGTTGTAGTCAGTAAAAAACACACACGCTCTTCCGGTGCGCCCAGAGCGGAGAAGTTATTTGATGATTTCCCACCCGAAAAAAAATACGTGACGCAACGCTTACCGAGGTCGGTCCGTGGATCCTTACGTATCGAAACCTGTCCGTGTCTCGGAAAGCACGTTAAACCGTTGGTTACAGATAATTAGAAGCCCGAAAGACTGATACACAGTCTTAGCAAGAGGTATCGTATTGCCCAGTAACTGGGTTACGGACGTCAGATAGGCATCATCATCTGCCTACCCTTTTCCCAACCATGTTGGGGTCGGCTTCCAGTCTAAACGGATGCAGCTGAATACCAGTATTTTACATGGAGCGACTACCTATCTGACCTCAACAACCCAGTTACTGGGTAACACGATACCCCTTGGTAAGACTGTTTGTCAGACTTTCGGGCTTCAGCAGGCTTAGCATGATGCGTTCTATTTCTATTCTACCGTAGTATAGAAATCGCTTGTCTACATTTCTCGGTTCAAAACTGTCAACTGTCTACATGGGAACTTCATTTTTGTCTACTCTTCCGTCGACAAAACGCTTCTCTACGGTTCTCGTGCTAAGCCTGCTGACGACCCGTAACGACTGTCAAAGATCCACGAATGACAGCCGGGAGCAACGGCTTAGCGTGCTTTCCAAGGCACGGAGGGGTCTTGGTATGTAAAGATGGTCACCCATCCACGGACCAACCGCGGCAAGCGTAGCTTAACCTGATCTATGGATCCGTGCGGCTAATATTACTTAGCCACAAGCCCCTTTTACGTCAGATAGGCTCCATACAAAATACTGGCATTCAGCTTCATCTGGATAGTGGTTACACTGGAAACCGCCCCCATCATAGTTGGGAAATGGCTAAGCTGATGATGACCAGAGATCGGATATTCGGATGCATATTTACCTAAAGATAATTTTTAGCTATGAAAGTATGGAAGCGGCTTTATAAATAACTATTCAGATGTGTATTAATTTAAAATTAATGTTTAACCCGATACAAATATGTGTATGTACTGGAGGAGAGGTGGTTTGTATTAGTTAAAACAAAAAATAAACAAATTACTTACCTAAATTAAGACTTTTTCGATACAAAAGCGCATTCCATGTTATCCAACATCTCAACTTTAGGTGGATATGCATCCGAATATCCGATCTCTGATGATGACTGACTGTACTATTCAGGGGCCCGGGCTTTCAACTTTAGGGTGGTAACATAATTACGAGGACGACTATATACAAACACCTCGATAGGATAAATCTGACAAATACTAACTAACTCATAGCAACACCTTATTTATTATAATTCTTCCTATTATTCTCAAACCAAACGACAAATGTTCGAATCTGTGTGGGTCGTAATGTCACGATAAAATCGTTATCTTCTACCGGTTCTGAGTTTCCTGCATCAAGGATTGGTGGCTCGTCGTCTTTTGGTAACATTCTGGAATGACAGATTGTATTATAAATCTTTTATTCCATTAAATACACATATAAATTACATTTTAAAATATTAGAATTATAAAATTATATAAAAAACATTTAAAAATATAAAAAATAGTGGCCCATCGGCATCAGGAGCAGGGTCCAAGATGTCGGTGGTCAGGGCTCTAGAGAAAGGAACCTCCTGACTATGCGTGCCGTGTCTAGGAGTACTGCTTTTTGAATCAAGCCCTTGATCCAGCCGTGCAATGAGAGCCTCCTGAGGTGTTGGTCGAGGCTCTTCGCTATTAGCCCATTTACTGTAACGATTATCGGTACAATGATTGCTGAGTCCACGTCCCACATGTCGACAACCTCGTAAGCTAAGTCAAGATACTTGATGTTTTTATCTTGCTCAGCTTTCACGAGATTCTCGTCATGAGGGACTGCGATATTAACAATCATTGCACGACGTTCTCGTCGATCTATCACCACAATATCAGGCTTATTGGTTACAATAGTCCTGTCAGTGATGTAATAATAATTATTATGTATAAGTTAACCCTACTATCCTTACTAATTCCCTACTATTCCCTACTACGCGGGCAGAAACGCGAGCAAAAGCTAGTATATTATATTACTAAAATTATGTACAAAAAATAAAGTCTGTTTATGTTTGTTCCGGCTAATCTCTGAAACGGCTGCACTGATTTTGACGGGACTCTCACTAGCAGATGTCTGAAGGACAATTCTCGAAGAACGTTCAAAATCTGGTCGCATCACGGCGACAATCAAATGTCAAAAATGTATAAAAATTTGATATTTTTGCCCTCAACCCTCTGCACTGACGAATGGCTTATCTTACCTCTTTCTCCTGTTAATATCTGGTCTTCTATCTCCTATCTCTTTCTCCACATTGTCAATGTCTTCTTCATCAGAATAATCTTGAACTTCCATACCGCTATTGTCTTTCCGTTTTCTTGAATGGGGCACTAAAGATTTTACTGGAATTTCTGAAAATAATAATCATTAATTTCAATTTCCAAGATAATTACATAGATAATTTGCAGTTTTTGGTTGCTACCAAAAACTGCAAATTATCTATGTAATTACTAATGGCTAATTAATGGCAGTGGAGGCCCAGAGGTACTGCCCCGATTTTCTGAAAATAATAATCATTAATTTCAATTTCCAAGATAATTACATAGATAATTTGCAGTTTTTGGTAGCAGTGGAGGCCCCCCCGCCCCCGACGCCCCGATTGCCCCGACTGCCCCGATTTACGAGTTGTAAGTCGACGCGACCCAGACAGACGCTTTTAATTTGTGTAAATAATGTCATCACCACTGCTCTCAAAACGGTGAAGGAAAACATCGTGAGGAAACCGGCATGTCCTAGAACCAAAAATTACATGTGACATTTACCAACCCGCATACCGCAGTACCGCACTGGGCCCGCGAGGTGGATTACAGCCCACTGCTTCTCGGAGAGAGTGGGCTGTGTCTCAGCAGTGGGTCAACCCAACACCCGGAGGAGGATCCTCCTTTTTCTAGAGAGTATGAGTGAACTTTACACCCTGGTCTTTATAGCTATATATACAGGATACATTTTTAACCAGTGCACAAATTGTAACTATGTATTCAGCATATCATTCTAGACAGCGCAGAAATTTTTCGTCGGTTATGCAAAAAACAAAACCAGCTGTTTCATAGAAAACTGCAATACCTACGCGGTCAAAATGTATGGAACAGCAGATTTTTTTTAGAATGATATGCTGAATTCATGATTACAGTTTGTGCGTCGATGTCCTAATATTTCACCCTGTGTAGGAACACCTATGCCTTCGGGGAATACAAGAAAGATTTAGACTATATACGCACGTACCTATAAATGTCGCAGCGGAATTTTATCGCGCACTGAATTTTAAACTCTCGGTGTTGTCGAGCATTGAGAATCCAACAGAGTTCATACTAGCACGTCGAAAGAACACACTGTTGGATTTTGAACTCTCGGCGCTAAACAGTGAGTTAAAAGTCCACTGCGTGAAAACATCCTGCCGTGAAATTCTTATGTCCTTGCAAACGTTGACTTTTATCATTATCAGCCTTTAATGTTCACACTGCTGGAACACAGGCCTCCTCTCTGTGAGAGGGACTGGGCCGTAATCCACCACGCGGGCCCAGTGCGGGTTGGTAGATGTCACATGTCTTTGATTTTTTTAGTTCTAGTACATGCCGGTTTCCACACGATGTTTTCATTCACCGTTTTGAGAGCAGTGGTGTTGAAATAATTTACATTTAAGCGCGTTTTCGCTCACAATGGGTCTCATAAAAAGGCTTAAAGTCACCCAAAAGGCAATGGAGAGGGCTATGCTTAGAGTTTCCCTGTATGATCGAATCAGGAATGAAGAGATCCGTAGGAGAACCAAGGTAACCGACATAGCCTAAAGAATTGCCAAACTTAAGTCGCAGTGGGCAGGGCACATTACTTGCAGAACAGATGGCCGATGGAGCCGAAAAGTTCTGGAATGGCGACCGCGCATCGGTTTGCGTAAAGTTGGAAGGCCTCCCACAAGGTGGACCGGTAACCTGGTGAGGGCTGCAGGAGTCCGCTGGATGCGGGAAGCACAGAACCGGTCGAAGTGGCACTTCGACCAGCACCCTAATTGCGTAACACGATTAATCATAATTTGTTCGTTTTGAAAATGATGGCTAAACCATTGCTTCATATGTTCGAAAAATGTGTCTGCTCAACAACGTAAATAACGCAATGAATACTGTTGTACTGTGAAAATGAAAGCCATTATGATCAATCGCGTGTTACGCAATTAGGGTGCGGTTCTGTACCACTGCTGGATTTAGGCCTCCGCCTATGTCCAGCAGTGGACGTCTTTTGGCTGAAATGATGATGAAAGAGCCTGTCTGGGTGTGATAGCCAACGACATCTTGTAAGTCGCGGCAGTTTCCACTGGGCCATCACTCTAATATGGACTCTACAGGTTGAAATTGGATACATGCGACAAACCGTAATGGGAGATTGTACTCATCATTATGAACAACTTTTACTGAGGGACCAAAGATGCAATCGCAAAAAAAAAACAGCTGTTCCCTACATTTTGACGAGTTATGCGAACATAAATGTAGGGGACAGATGTTTTTTTTTTCGCGATTGCATCATTGGTCCCTTAGTAAAAGTTGTTCATAATGATGAGTACAATCTCCCATTTCGGTTTGTCGCATGTTTTCAATTTCACCCTGTATACGTGTGTAGATACTGATACCTTTTAACTGTGCATCATCACCCGCAATCTTCTCCCTCTCTCTCCTACCACCTCCCGTTGCCAAGTACTCTCTATCTCCCTTAAAATGCTTTCTCCCATCAGTAATAAAGAACGGCATATCGATGCCCCTTCTTCTGCCCTTTTTATGTTTAGTTCTAAAATATCTAGACGTAGTTGGTTCAAGTTCATAATCGTAATCGGTCTTCTCCCGCATTCTTCTGGCTTTCTTCTTCTTCTTGGACTTCTGTTCTTCTGAACTTTTGGGGTGAGAGCGGTATCTGCTTCTGGGCCGTTGTTTGTAGTACATTTCGTATATTGATTTTGTTATGCCGTCGTCTGTATCATCGACTACTGGGTCTGTGGATTTAGAGAAATATTGGTTAAAAAAAATGATGTAATAAATTGCAGTTCCATTTTTTTTATGCTCCAGCTAGAATGATTAAAAACAAAATTAGTTTTTGAAAAAAGATTTATAGGCGATTCTTATGTTTTGTAATGTAGGGTAAGGATGCCTGTACGGTTTACGTACATTCCGTCAGGCTGCAAACGCAGCAACCTACTTTTCTCTTTGGTATTTAAAACAATGTTTAATATGATTTTAAGTTAGTTGACGAATTACATACTTACGCGAACACCGCGGATTAGCATCCAACCCACTTTTACTTTGTTGTGATCGGTACTCTAATAAACCTTTAGTGTTACCAAATCTGTGTGTGTTTACATCAACTCGCCTAACTCCAAGTACTGACTTACCACTTCTTACTTAAAGCTACAAGTGTAAGGTACCAACTACTGCGGGGCCTTACATTTAATGGTCCTTCGAGTATTTCACAGTTTGGGGTAATTGTATCTCTTGGAACGACAGCGAATCGGCTTGGCTGGCCTTCCACAAGCGGATCTCACCAGTCAAGTTGAGAAAGCGCGCATATTCGTAAAAAGAGTACAAGAGCTCTTAGCAATCAACGAAGAGGGGATACTTTGGAACTTCTTCGTGAATCAAGCGGAAAAACAAGACTCAACTGCGGCAACAAGCCAACTACTACTACGACTACTGCTACTACAGCTTCCGGACTACAACGTGAACTGCGGGTAATACGAGGCCTACAAACTAGAAGACACCGAACTACGTGTTCTTCAATACCTACTTTACTACTACATCTTACTACTACTACTACTTTCGATTACCGAAACGACTACATCAAGATGAGCGAAATCACTGCACAAAACGAAGTCTTCGAGTCAATCAAACGTCTCTGCACTAACTACCAAAAGGACAGCGCGTCTCGGAAAGGAAAGGAGTACCTGGCTCAAAGGTTAGTGTCATTGGAAAACCTCTGGCAAGACTTTGGCAATAGACACAATGTATTACTTGAACGAGAGGACAAAGAAATCCAATATTTTACTGGAAACATTTATGAAAAGACGAAACATATGTATGAATCCACCAGGATTGATATACTGCAGCGGTTGTTGGTCTGGGAAGGAAAACAGGCTGAAGTTGTCATTCCTCATCCTACGGGAGTAGATACCAAGACCAAGGAACTGCTTGATCGACAAGAATGTCACATTAAAGCACTAGAACGGGCGATGTCCAAAATAGAAATTGACTCCATAACTGAAAAATGGGAGTTAGAGGATCACCTGAGCGTCCTGAAAACCAAGTGGGACACTGTAGAGAAATGTCACTGGGAGCTAGAAGCTATTTTGAAAGGGTCAAACGAAATATACAACGACTTGTTCGCCAACAAAGAACGTCAGTACGATGTCATGAAAAGATCTCTCAACTCGAAACTATGGACAAGCGTAAACCACCAAAACTATGCACCGAGGATTCAACTACCGGAATTCACTGGAAACTACAGTCAGTGGATTACGTTCAAGGATATGTTTCTGGAGACAATCCACAACAATGCAAATTCTTCGAAAGCGCAGAAAATGCAACACTTAAAATCTAAGCTTAAAGGAGAGCCGGAACGATTAGTTCAACATTTGGTCGGCGCTGAAAACTATGAAACTTGTTGGGATATTCTTATTCAGCGATACGACAACAAGAGACTCCAATTTACGAACTTGATGAATACTTTGATGGAGTTACCATCCATCCAGCAGGTCAATGCTGCTGTCTTGAAGAGAATGCATGACGTAATCAACGAATGCATGAATGGCCTACATAACATCGGTCTAAATACATCAAGCTGGGATCCAATAATCGTGTACTTGATGGCACAGAAGTTGGACTCAACATCATATACTGAATACACTAGAGAATTAGAGCATCCAAAGCAAGTCCCGGAGCTGAGTGAATTTTTGGGGTTCTTGGAGACCAAATTCATGGCGTTGGAAGCAGCAAAGGGTTACCAAAAAGATGCATCTAACCAACATAAACAAATATTCAGCAACAAAACGAAATTCAACTCCAATAAACCATCATATGAACCACATAGAAAAGAAACATCAAGAATATACCATGCGTCATACGGTAAATGCCTTCTGTGCAGCGGTTTTCACGTGATCATGCGCTGTCCAAAGTTCATTGAAATGGACACACGGCAACGGAATGACACAGTAAGGAAATTACAAATATGCAAAAACTGTTTGTATAAGCATGGAGACACAGAATGCACGTCGAACAAAACTTGCAAAGAGTGCAATAAACCACATCATACGATGTTACACTATTCAGCGCAAAAACTGTCGCCAAGTTCCAATATGAACAATATGGGTCAACGTTCTCAACAACGGGAACATCAACCTTCAACATCAACAAACCAACATAGTTCGAACCATTTATCAAACAACTACATTATGGAAATATTACTTACTACAGTAGAACTTCAAGTAAAGACATCAACAGGAGACTTTATAACGTTACGAGCTTTACTGGACCAAGGATCTCAAGTAAACCTCATCACGGAGAACGCGGCTCAACGACTGAAACTACCTAGAAAAAGGATGAACGCTACAATTTCCGGCGTGGGTACGATTTCGGGAGATTGTAAAGGACGACTAGAATTAGAGTGTAAATCAAGATGCACTGACTTTGCATTTTCAGTCAGCACTCTAATAATGAAAAGGATCACGAACAACTTACCTAACAAAACATTTAAAAAAGAAAACTGGCCTCAGCTACAAGGTCTGAAACTAGCGGATCCTGACTTCAACTTATCAAGGAGCGTGGATTTGCTGCTGGGAGCGGATATCTATTCGCAAGTTATATTAGAGGGGGTCCTAAAGGGAGATGCCCAAACGCCGACAGCTCAGCAAACCCGTTTAGGATGGATTTTATGCGGCAAGCTAGAAACTTTTAACTGCCATGTCGCTCTTGTCGACCTGAACGACTTAAAGAGATTCTGGGAGACAGAAGACATCATTCAGAATACTGAGGACACATCTAAAGACGACTGGTGCGAAAACTACTACAAAATGACTACTGAAAGAGATCGCGACGGAAAATACATTGTAAAGATGCCACTGATTCCTCGTTATGAAGAAAAATTGGGAAACTCAAAGTCGATCGCAATCTCTCAATTCTTACAACTGGAAAGAAAATTCGACAGAAACCCTAAACTTGCATCAATGTACAAAGATTTCATCCGCGAGTACATTGATTTAGGTCACATGAAGCTTTCAAACACGACACCCGCCAAAGATGCAATCTTCTTACCGCATCATGGAGTACTGAGAGAACAATCAACAACAACAAAACTACGAGCTGTTTTTAATGCTTCCCAGAAGACCATGGGTGGATGTAGCCTAAATGACGTAATGGAAAAAGGTCCTAATCTGCAAAAGGACATCCAAGCATTGATATTACAATGGCGTGGCTATAAATACGTCTACACAGCGGACATTGAAAAAATGTACCGTTCCATATGGTGTCATCCGGATCAACAACATCTACAGAAGATCCTATGGAGAAAGCAACCAAAAGACAATTTACAAGAATATCAACTGCAAACATTAACATATGGGACAAAAAGTGCTCCATGGCTAGCAATGCGAACACTCAAACAGCTTGCTATCGATGACGGCCACAAATACCCAAAGGCCGCTGAAATATTGCTAAATCAGTTCTACGTCGATGACCTAATCAGCGGCCACAACTCTACAAAACAAGCAAAGGAAATTCAAACATCGATCATAAAACTACTGAAGGGAGGCGGAATGAATCTGCGAAAATGGTCAAGCAACGATCCTGAGCTTCTACGACACTTAGACGAAGATCAAATATCGAAAAGTACATTTGATTTTAGAGGCGACGAATCAATGAAAACGTTGGGGTTGAGTTGGAATCCAAAAGATGACGTTTTCATATTCAACTGGTCCATAGACGACTACAACAACGAACCACTAACTAAAAGAAACCTGCTATCACAAATATCCAAACTATACGACCCCTTGGGTTGGCTGGCGCCTATAACTGTGTCAGCTAAACTACTATTCCAAAGGGTGTGGCTAACTAAAATATACTGGGATGCTGAACTACCTACTGAGTTACAAGACGAATGGCGGCATCTAAACAAAGAACTACATCTAATTAAAAACATTAAAATAAACAGATGGATTGGCAGTACGCAGAAAAATATCCAACTACATGGATTTTGTGACGCAAGCGAAAAGGCATACGCTTGCGTCATATACAGCCGAGTAATCGACGAAAAGGGCGACCCAAGGATCACATTACTAGTATCAAAAACTAGGGTAGTGCCGATTACTCAAAAAACTTCATTGCCCAGACTTGAGCTATGCGGAGCACTACTACTCTCCCAACTCATGGAAAAAGTGAAGAAATCACTAACGGAGCATGAGATATCAGCTTATGGTTGGTGTGACTCCAAGGTGGTCCTAGCTTGGATTCAGGGAGACCTCTCAAGATGGGAAAGATACGTAGCTAACAGAGTGGGGAAAATAAAAGACGTAATTCCACCTCAACAATGGTGTTATGTACGATCGGAACTTAATCCAGCTGACTGCGCTTCGAGAGGCTTGCTACCGAGCAAAGTAGTCAAGTTCAACTTATGGTGGAACGGACCTATGTTTCTGAAAAACTTTGCAGAAACAGAAACACCTCATAATGTGAATTGCCACTTTACTACAAGCGAAGCAAACAGGGTCGAACCCAATGACGTCAGTTCGAAAAACTACAACACTGAAAATATTGTTTACAAGTTGTTGAAGAACCACAGTTCACTGACTTCAGTAATAAGAATTACTGCTCGAATTGTGCGATATATTGCATCACTAAAGCAAAAATTACGACCAAGCGCTACTTACCTAACAACAACTGACCTACAATACGCAGCAGAATATATAATAAAATATGTTCAACAAAGCGAGTTTGCGCAAGAACACAAACAGTTGAAACAAAATAAAACTGTGTCACCAAAAAGCAACATTTACAAACTCAAACCTTATCTGGATAGCAAGGGAATCATTCGCGTAGGCGGAAGACTACAGCACTCTGATCTTCCTGCAAATATGAAGAATCCCGCAGTGATACCCTACTCCAGCCGCTTCACTGAACTACTGATCGACCAAGCACATTCGATGACGCTTCATGGAGGAGCCCGTCTGACCCTTACTTACATACGGCAACGATACTGGATAGTCTCTGGAAATCGGGCGGTAAAGGGAAGAATACGACGCTGTGTGAAATGTCATCGTTACAATTCTACGGACAATGCTCAACTAATGGCCGATCTGCCAAAACAAAGAGTAACACCAAGCCGTCCATTCACTCACACTGGTGTTGACTTTACTGGTCACGTAGACGTGAAACTTAACAAAGGAAGAGGAGTGAAGACCTCAAAAGCATACATCGCGGTCTTCGTCTGTATGGCTACGAAAGCTGTACATATCGAATTAGTCTCAGAACTAAGCACGGAAGCGTTTATTGCGGCCCTTCAGAGAATGTGCGCGAGGCGCGGAACGCCTGCTCACATGTACTCAGACAACGGCACGAACTTCGTTGGAGCATCCAAAGTACTGAGAGAGGATTTCAGTAACTTCAAGAAGCTACTCTCTCCTGAGTTCTTTGACGAGATTGGGAAACTAGAAATTCATTGGCACTTCAACGCCCCTGCTTGGCCTAGTGCGGGGGGATATTCGAAGCAGCCGTCAAATCATTAAAACACCACTTGAAGCGGGTTCTTGGGGATCAAAAACTGACCTGGGAAGAATTCACTACGTTACTAGCGAAAATAGAAGCCTGCCTAAACTCGAGGCCTCTATGTCAGCTAACAGAATATCCGGAGGAATTTTACAGCACTCTCACTCCTGGCCACTTTCTAACTGGCAGTGCTACGTTGTCTCTACCTCAACCGGAGCCTGACAACAGAAAGATGGATCTGAGAAAACGTTGGCAACTAACGGAGCACATGCTGGATCAATTCTGGAAAGCTTGGTCCAATGACTACCTGAACACCTTACAGTCTAGAAGCAAGTGGAACAGAACTGTACAAAACCTCAAACTAAACGACGTGGTCCTAATCAAGGAAACAAACTTACCTCCTGGCAAATGGGCCATGGGACGAGTGATGGAAACTCATCCCGGTAAGGATGGTCTAGTACGAGTGGCCACCCTTAAAACAAAAACTGGAGTGATAAAACGACCCACTGTTAAACTAACTCCATTACCACAGCAAGAAACACTGCTACCTACCGAAGAAACAACAAATAACAAAAGAGAAGAAGATACAATAACTGAAAACCAAAGAAGAAAAGGAGCACGCGAACCAACAAGTACAGTTCCCTGACTTTCGCTCTTATAACTTTAATAGGAATGTTAGGAACTGCACAATCGTCACCAGTAACAAACAACTATAAGGTGACCTCTATAACCAACAATCAACCTATTTATTTCGATGAAGCCGGAAAACTGCAACTTATACATGATGAATGGACTCTACTGATCTATTACAACCTAACGTCCTACTGGCAAGCTGCGAATAACATGAACGACTACATAAACCAAATTGATAAACTCTGTCAAAGAATCGCGCACGAGTTTACACCATGCGAAGCAGTTGTCAGACACCTACGTCATGAAATGCATCACCTTGAGAATTATAACACTATGTTACTTTCTCAGCATTCGCGACAAAAACGAGGCTACTTTGATGGAATCGGAAAATTAGCCAGAACACTTTTCGGGGTTTTGGATGAAGACTTTGCGCAAAAGTACGAGAAGGATATCCAAAACTTGCAAATCAACGATAATTACTTGTTACAGTTGATGAAGAACCAAACTTTGATCATAGAGGCAGAAAACAATGTAATTAAAAACAATACGGAATTTATGGACAAACAATTTCACGCAATACAAACCTACATAAATCAGACTTGCAACATAATCACAAAAATTGAGAACAGAGCACAAATTTTATACACAGCAAATGACGTGAACTCTGCCGCTTTATCATCAACTTTAATTTTGAGCGACTTGCATAGAATTCAAGAAATGCTAATGAATGCTCTCGCCAACATTTATCGAGGTCATTTGGATACACACTTGTTTCCTGCATCTCAAATAATAGAACAGCTGAACATCATCTCTGGAAAACTTCCACAGGGACTAGCCTTACCGATAAAGGACATACAAAAAGATTTCCGTGACATCTACGAACTAATCCATGTCAAGGCTCGGATTACAAACAACTTTCTACTTTTCGAATTGCATATTCCACTTTTGAGCGATGAGGACTACAAAATATACCGGGTAATACCTATACCATTCCAGAAACAAGGACAATTGAGAATCGTGCAGCCTTTCTCCAATTATATCGCCATAAACTTCGTGAAAAATTCGTACATCACTATGGAAGAGCAAGACATGCGCCAATGCACGCCATACGGAGAAGACGAGTACACATGCATTTCACGTCAGCCGGTATTTAGCTTACAAGACAAGGACGCACCTTGCGAGGCCAAGGTATTCAGTCAACAAACTTCATTATCCTGTGTCATCAATGATGTAACTTGCAAAGAAACTTGGATCCAATTACATAAACCTAACTGGTGGTTGTTTACAGTATGCGACAGACAGCTGATGCGCGTCATATGTAGCGATCAAGTTACGCCAGCAGTCATCAACGGTACTGGGGTGATTGCCTTGAAACCAAAATGCATACTACAAAAGAAAGATGCGACAATATTCACCTATAACCACTTAGGAAGCAAATTTCACATGGAGGCGGATATTGAAGTACCTACACTTAACACGACTATCAACAATTTATTTGATTTAAGTTGGAAAAACGCACAGCTGAATATGACAGAACTGGATACATCTGCAATAAATATCAGAAACATAGATAAGCAAATAATTCAGCAGAAAGAGCAGGAAAGACTACCACAAGGGATAGATATATCGAGTCACGACATATATCTCTACTCTGTGACTTCTCTGCTGTTGGGAGGAGCTGCTTCGTTTGCTGTCTACATTTGGATTAGGAGACTATGGCATAAGAAAACTAAAAGGCCACCTACAAGACAACCTACAGGAATCGACAACAAAGTCGAAATCGAGATGCAAGAAATACGCCATTCGACACCGCCGGAGCCACTATACAGCGACGCGAGGCCGAAACAACTGTTTCACTTTGAGGAGCAGTAAAGCTTATTGTTTTTATGTGTACATGTTTAATTTTACTTACTTACTAATGTTTACTTTACTGTCTTTACTTTTTATTGTGACGTTCTGGGATGTCTTACTTTTATATTTTTACTTACTTAACCTACTTTTATACGGTCTATACTTTTTTATTATTGCGTTTTGGAATTTTTACTTTAAAACGTTTTATGTACTGGATGCTCATCCCGCCTTTTCCCTCGGGAGCATGTACGGTTTACGTACATTCCGTCAGGCTGCAAACGCAGCAACCTACTTTTCTCTTTGGTATTTAAAACAATGTTTAATATGATTTTAAGTTAGTTGACGAATTACATACTTACGCGAACACCGCGGATTAGCATCCAACCCACTTTTACTTTGTTGTGATCGGTACTCTAATAAACCTTTAGTGTTACCAAATCTGTGTGTGTTTACATCAACTCGCCTAACTCCAAGTACTGACTTACCACTTCTTACTTAAAGCTACAAGTGTAAGGTACCAACTACTGCGGGGCCTTACAATGCCAAATATAAGATAGTCGCCAAATATGAGATAGTTAGGTTTTGGCGAAATTAATCACCGCGCGCCGCAGCCATTTGGCGCTACTGTCGCTAGAAGACACGCAAAAGATCGAAACGTGTGTTACTGCTTCCCAGTCCGAGGCGAAGTTAGGTTGTGTACGCGCGGGTTTTCATGAAACCTCAAAACCTGTTATCAAATTTTTACAAGGTATGCTACAACTGTATTAATTTGTATAAAATGATTTTATATACAGTCTTTAACTGTCATTATCAATTATAGGTAGCTACTCGTATCATGAATTTGCCCCCCTGCGACGGGTCAGCGCAGTGGCCCCGCTGCCTACCACTTTTCGGCCGCAGGGCCACTGCGCTGACCCGTCGCAGGGGGACCAAGGGTGCCAGTGGTGCCAGGTTAGTTTGGGATCCTTGTGCTACTTGGTTCCTGGGGTGGTTACGGCATGCCATGTGTCCTGGTGCGCCGGTCCGCAAGGGCCGATGCCTGCCGGGGGTGCGGGCTGTTCGAAAGAGATACCGTCGCCCCTGGCACACAGGCAACTGAGGGAACACGGATGGGTTTTATAGTCAGTAAAAGTCTGCCACGCCCTCCTGCTCCACCCAGAGCGGGAGAAGTTATTTGATGATTTCCCAAGCTCAAAAAAAAACCCCTATTATTTTACTTTTTAGCTTTGGTAACTACCCCACATAAATGAACACCACACACAGGTGAATAACGCTGATTTGAAGGAGATAGTAGAAGCCGATCCGAGTCATCGGCGGTCTCTTCATGGGGTTATTCACTATAGCTTTCTCAGGTCTGGTCAGGCAATAACAGCAGATGTTTACTGTGCCGAACTTCGAACAATGATGGTGAAACTGGCAATGAAACAGCCCCGACTCGTGAATTGATCTTCACCATTATTGCTCCATGATAACGCAAGACCTCACACTGCACGAGAAACCGTTGTTACTCTACAGGAGCTGCAGTTAGAAACTATACGTCATCTTCCGTACTTGCTTCAACGGACTACCATTTGTTTCGTGAATTGGACAATTTTCTACGTGATAAAAAATTTCCTTCCCAGGAGGCAGTACAAAATGCTTTCACCGTTTGTCGAATCTAGATGCTCAGAGTTCTATCGTAAAGGCATAAATGAACTTCCGTTTAGATGGCAGCAATGTATAGAAAATGAGGGTAAATATTTTGATTAAATAAACATGTTAGAAAAAACGAGTTTCAATTTTTCAGTACAAATCGGCAATTTCATACAATGTTTTTAAAAAACAAAAAACAACCGACCTCGAAAAAAGAAACACTACAAAGTGAAAAATAACTTATTTCGGAAGTCGGTGGCAAAATACTAAGAACGAAAGAAACGCATGTCTATTTTTCCATTTTGTAGGGTTTTTTTTAGAAATCGTTTGTTTTTTATGTAACTAGTTTACTGTATAAATCTAAAACTCACCATCTGGCTTAATCCTCTTCAGCCCCTTAGCCCCACGTTTTCTAGGCGATCTCTTCTTTAAATTAGAAGAGAAATCTTCCTCAGCAGACACAACCTCTCCAGTTTCGCTGCCCCAATCAGGTACCAGCTTACTGGGCTTCATTCTACTCAAAAAACTAAGTCTGGGAGTCTTCTGTGTGACTATAAACCTAAATTGTTCAGGGAATTTCGTGGTATCATTCACCCCCAAGCCTACAGTCGTAAGAGTTGGTAGCACAGTTGTCTCATTGAATCTTATGTTATCATTTAAAGTGTCATTAATTATGTTTTCCATGACATTAGCTGTCATGTTGACAGATCGTTTTCTTCTTTCGTAGTCTGCGTAGGTGGGCATTTTTATTTTGGAGTGCGATTTATCTGAGAACCGAGGACGGACGTATTTTTTGCGGGTGTATTCTGGTTCCTCGTCTGATTGGTGACCTGTGGAATTTTGTATAAATAATATAAGGTATATTAAAATGAGCTCGCCCCAATGACGTTCCTATTATAAATAGACGCGTCATACACGAACATTAGAGCACTCAAAAACAGCGTAAACTATGAATGTAGCTATCTGTGTAGTAGTGTAGAATGTACATACACAATCATATAGTGCGCGAGGAACAGCGTGCTTAGCATGACGTTTTCTATTTCTGTGAAGAATAGACAGTGCTTTTTCAATACAAAGTAACATTTAGTTTTTCTATTTTTGACATCGCACCGTAGATCCTTCTACAATCTGTCATTTTGTCTTTCGTTTCTAACGATCTTTGTCTAGGTCCTTATAAATGTAGACTATTTCAGAAGAATATTTCTTCCCAAACTGTCAAAATCACACTGACAACAAACTTTCTACTCGACTGCCACAAAGTATATACGAGTATCTACAAAATCATGTTTCGTTTAGAACGCATAACTGTCATAATTAATAGAAAAACATAGCTATCTTCTCCTATTGTACATCATTTAGTTAATAGTCATGTCTATTCTTCTGTCGACAAATCGGTGCTCGTGCTAAGCCTGCAAGAAAGACCCATACTGATTCTTGTTGTTAGAAAGAGATAAACATATATATTTATACTCCATTTGAAATAAGATTAGACATTTAAACAAACCTTTTTTACAGTCAGTCCAACCGATTCTGACTTCTATACCGTAGGCATACGGATGGCATTAAAAGCAAAAAAAGTAGTTGCAATACCAACTGTTTACTGCAGCTGTCATTTGTCATGCCACCAACGCAACAGAAGTCAAAATCGGTTGATCGGACTGTAAAAAAGGTTAAGATAGATGTCTAATCTTATTTCAAATGGAGTATAGTTACGTCACTAGCGTTACGCCGCGTCAAAGGATGGTACGTGACTAATAACACGACAGGCAATTACCTTGCATTTATGTTGCCAATATTGAGTGCCGATAACGCATCAAAAAGTAATATTGGTTGCGGGCGTAATTTTAAGTACTTACCTGAGTCTCTATTCTCAGAAGGCACTTTCGAAGGCTTATCCTCAGTTTCCTCAGCGTCTTCCGGCAGTATACCCTCATCAGCTCCACTGTATACGTATCTGTTAACAATTTGTGTAATGTAATACAAACTTATGCAGTGTCTTTTATTGTTGTGAAGTGTGTATGAGAGTGTGTATGTAAGTATGTTACAGTGGCTTTCGTGGCCACTGTGACACATACCTGATACCTGATTGCCAAAAGCACCTTTGGGTGATAGTATTACCTAGGCCCTACATTTGACAATATTCCTCTCCCCTGGTGTACCAGTCCCAATATTGATTACCCTTATTTAACAATATTACTAAAATATTGAAATATTGCCTTAAATTTGGCAATATTACAGTTGGATGGCAATATTACCCTCAGTTGGCAATGTTACCCCAGATGTGGCAAAATTTTATAACACTTATTTGGCGATATTACCCTTTAGTGGCATTAATATTAAAAGCACTTTTCGGTGGCAATATTACCTAGGCCCTACTCAAACTCAAAGCATTTATTACATATTTTTCTGTTCCTTTCTTCTTGTCTGTTTATAATAAGTGTGAGCATAAATGGTTAAATAATTAAATAAATGAATTGTCAAGGGGTCGGTCGGTTAGAAAGTTGAAGCTAAGCTTGACAATATTCCTCTCACCTGGTGCTCCAGTCCATTTGCGTAGCAATAACTAGCCACTGGTTAACAGCTGGCGTGGTCTTTCAGACCATCATCATGTAAATTTGTAGGAATATCTTCCGTAACTCTATTGTGATGTGTATTGTCTAAGGGGCCATCCATAAATTACGTCACACGTTGAGGGGGTGGGTGGGGATCATCGAAATGTGACACTGTGTGACAAGAGCCAGGGATCAAAAGCTTTGTGTCGTCACATGTTAAAATCACCATAAGTGTCTAAATTATTTGGTTTTATGTTAATTTGATTAAATAATATTTTTAATTTAAATAAAAAAATTGAAAAATTGCTGTTTTCATTTCATTACCTATGTACTTCTAAATACAAAATTGAAAAGTATGTGACGTCACACAAGGGAGGAGGGGGTTCACAAGTGTGGCCACATGTGACAAGAACGGGGAGGTGGTCAAAAATCCATAAGATTTGTGTGACGTAATTTATGGATGGCCCCTAATAAGCGAGCGTTACTTTTACCCTAGATTTTTAATTTAACCCTAATTTAGCAATATTACCCAAAATGTGGAAAAACACCCTAAAATTTGCCAATATTAGACTTGGCTGGCAGTGTTACCTTCAGTTGGCAATGTTACCCACCTTCCGCAATAATACCCAATTCCGGCAATATTACCCACATCCGGCAACATTACCCACATCCGGCAATATTACCCACATTTGGCATATAACCCCTTATTTGAGTGCCAAAGCGCCTTTAGGAATATTGCCAAGGGCCTAAACTTGGCAATATTTCTCTCACCTGGTGCTCCAGTCCATCTGCCTAGCATCATCTAGCCACTGGTTAGCAGCTAGCGTGGTCTCCCTGACCATCTTGATGTTCATTTGTAGGAATATCTTCCGCAACTCGACTGTGATGTGAGTAGGCCTAGCGTTGTAGTCATCTGGGGTATCTGCTTTGTCTGTTCTGTAGCGTTCTGGAAAATAATCAAAAATAGCACTTATGGGGGTGTGCTAAGGTAGTCAGCAAAATTCATATTTAAGTATAGATCGCGGCACGTAAGTTGAACCAAAATCAGAACAAACAACCGAAGGTAGGAGCGCGTGCACTCGTTGCCTCGCACGGAAATAGAAAGAGGTCACCTACTGAAGTTTGGAAACAAATTACAGATTGCGGCACGTAAGTTGAACCAAAATCCGCCATTTTGGTTCAACTTACGTGCCGCGATCTGTTGTTACGTTTTTTGAAATTTTGCAGGTCATTGTCAGGTTGTATTTTGATTAAAATATGATTCGCGACTGTAACAAATATAGGTTTCCAGAATTATGATCATTACAATCAGGAATCTCACCCTAGTATTTTATATAATCCCGTTGAATGACTGTGTCATAAAAAACAGGCTGTAAGGGTAAGCTCCGTTATCCTTGAAACCAGTGGTTTGGTTTCGTTGTTTATAGAACGTAAAATCAATAAATAATAATAAAAGATTATCTGCTTTTTTCCACAAGAACATTTCACCCTACGCGCCAGGGCAACAACCTTGCGTCTCATTAAGGGAGGGGGTGCAGGGTGCGGGGACCACGCCGCGTGGCCCGACTCCGACGCACGGGTTGCGACCCCGGTCAGTCAGCTGTCAGTCTCGCTAGCGAGGGCACGTAACGCCGTGTCGTATTGTCGTTCATTTTTCGCGCGTTTTTTTTTAACTCGCTGGTTTATTTTGTATTTATGTCAACTACCCATGGTTTGTTCCGTGTGGTGCCAGACGTAAAGAATAGCACCATCCCCATCTCTTCCCGTAGGTGTCGTAGGAGGCGACTAAGGGACTTACTAGAGAATGTGCAGCAACGTTATCTATGCATTTTACCACCATACTGTGATCGCCAACCCGCCTGCCAAGCGTGGCGATTATGGCAAGCCGCCCCAAATTGGGGGAGGCCTATGTCCAGCAGTGAACTTCTTCCGGCTGAAATGATGATGATGACCCATGGTTTAAGTGACAACGGTGTTTACCCTTACACTGTATATAAATATTTTTAACATAATAGACCTGACCTGCAAATTGCAAAAAAATTATGAATTTGGCGGGATACCCTGTTGCTTCGTCCGTAAAAGGATGTTGTGGTGACAAAAAAAGAAGGCATGAGGTTAAAATTTGAGCAGCCGGCATTCTGTAAAAATACCACCGTGAAAATTTAGGTGAAGTGAAGTTTAAGTGAGCTGTCATTCCAACCGATGATGAGGATTAACACTATTGAGAGTTCCCTTCAAGCTCAATGCACGCATGTTTTCACGGTGTGATTTTTACAGAATAACTCGACAGACGTTTCTTTAAATCAAGTGAGACTTTCCAATCCTTCTTAAACTAAGGTTTTCTCTGTTTTTAAACGGTATTTAACCCCAATGATTTTTTTCTTTTCATAAAAACCTAATTCTGACTATTCCGAATATTTCAAAACATAATATAGCCAAATCGGACCCGCCCTTCTCAGGTGATGCGGATATCAACGAACAACATTTAATACTTGATTTCTTCACGATGTTTTCCTTGACCGATGTCAGCAATTTACTAAACTTAGGAAGTGTGTCCATCTAAATCGAAAAAGTCACATTGGATCTGGAATTTCTCAGTAGCCTGGAGTCAGGATTTGTGCCCTATTGATGGATATAGACTCGCCCCATTTACAAACCTCTTTATAATATAGGCGCCACAGACAGCCCGCTTTGCAGGGGCTGCCTTGACGCCAAAGAATCAGCCGCCCACGTCATCCTGGAATGCGAGGCCGTGGCTTCACAACGTGAAGAAATCGTCGGAACAGTGAGGTCGCTCCGCTAAGCCTGTGAAGCTTCCAGGAAGCTTCTGTGCTTTTGGGTGGAGCTAGGCTAGCTTTGTTAGCCAGAACCCCTACGCACAAAGGACCAAATGAGAACCTAAGTGCGGAAAAAGGAGTCCCCATCACCATCATCATCATCATAGGCTCGCCCCTTTTACCTGGTACTGAAAAATAACTGGCGAAATCCGGGTGTACCACACCATGAGGTCTACGTCTACAGGTCCACAAAAGCGTGTTTTTTCGTGTATACTTACCTCGTATTGGATTTTCCAGCGTATTCTCAAGTCTCAATAGAGCTGTCCCAGCCTTCCAAGGCTCCAAGGTTAACACACTAATGTGGCGCGGTAGACCGTGTAGCTTCAATGCTGAAAACTGTTAAAAGAAGGTAGTTTTGAGTGGCATTAAAAAAGTTTGTTTGATAATAATTCATCATCTGCACAATTAAATAAAAATCCCTTTACGTAGACACATACAAATTAAATTGAATCATTTGCCACATGTCAGCTAGCAATGCCAATATACCAACTACCACAATTAAAACTTTACTCAATCGTCATCTGCCTATACTGCCTATACTTTTCCCAGCTACGTTGGGGTCGGCTTCCAGTCTGACCGGATGCAGCTGAATACCAGTATCTTTACATGGAGCGACTGCCTATCTGACCTCCACAACCCAATAACTGGGTGATACGATACTCTTTGGTAAGACTGGTGGTCAGACTTTCGGGCTCCTGACGACCCGTAACGACTGTCAAAGATCCACGAATGACAGCCGGGACCAACGGCTTAACGTGCTTTCCGAGGCACGGAGGGGTCTTGGTATGTAAAGATCCACGGACCAACCGCGGCAAGTGTAGCTTAACCTGATGGATTGACCTGTGCTGCTTTTTTGACTTAGCCATAAGCCCCTCAAACTATACTCAATCGAAACAAAAAAAAATGTAAACAAAGCTTTGCAATGTAAGCAAGCAACAGAAAAGGCTTTTTTTTTTGGGTGGGAAATCATCAAATAACTTCTCCCGCTCTGGGTGGAGCAGGAGGGCGTGTCAGACTTTTACTGACTAAAACCCACCCGTGTTCCCTCAGTTGCCTGTGTGCCAGGGGCCGCGGTATCTGTTTCGAACAACCCGCACCCCTGGCAGGCATCGGCCCTTGCGGACCCCACCAGTTGGTGCTGACATCTCTTTGAGGCGCGCGTGGAACACAACGCGCCGTCGACCCGGGCTTGGTCCTTACCGGACAGCGAGCTACCCATTACTCGCCGTCCGCAAGCCCGCGCCTACGGTGGCCGTTAATCTATCGAAAGATTTTCCAATTACTACTAAGTTGACAAGTTGACCGTGTCGCATGTCGCAAGGCAAAATGCGATCAAAGTTGTTGCGGGATAGCTGTCCTGGGGGCCGATTCTACTAATTTGCAACGTTACACGTTAAACTGTGTTTCCACAACAGTTCGATTTCGATCGCCGTTCGATAGTTACATAAAAAGTCATTCTACTATTTTATAAGCAAAATGGAAACTAAACTTAAAACGAATTGCAACTGAACTGTAGGGGGAACACAGCGGGTAACCCGCGTTACCAACATGCCAAAATAATATGTTTTATTAATACCAAAAAGAAAAAAGTTGAATCTAAAAATGTTACTAAACACGAATATGTGGCACTAAAAGTATTTTCTATAATTAAAAGACATAATGATCATAATTTTATCATTAACTTTGTCCTATAGTAAACGTCACGCTCATGTTCGATTTTGTTAGTAGAATAGGTTTTGACATTGTTTCAATCGATCGTTGGCGTAACTAAAACGTAACCGCAGCTGTGTCGCAACTGGACCGTTGTTCATTTTAGTAGAATGCGAAAACGCTTAAAAGTGGTGATTCGGTTGCGGTTCTATTGCGTTTTTTTAACAAATTTGTTAGTAGAATCGGCCCCCTGTTTCTCGGCGGGATATCTATCCTAAACGAAATTTATTTGGATAAGGCTACTATCCCCTATGTGGGATAGATGTCCCGAAATATAGAGGTCTGCAAAAATCGCTAAACTCTGGAAATATTAAAGATAATGTTTTTTTACTTTTCATAAAGTAGATTAAAAACTAAAGTATCGGTCAGTTTTACAAATAAAGTATTTTGCTTGTTGGACTGACAGCCATTTGCAGAAACGAACTTTAACTTTTAAAGCTGTCATTAAATACTAATCTTCCAATAACTCGTTGCAGAAAGCAACATTGGACTCTTTTTTTTTTTTCGGGTTTTGGCTTCGCACGGTTTGTGCATTTAGCCAGTGTCAACTAATTTTTCTTTTCGATCAAGTAAATGGCCCGATATCGGGCACAAAGTTACAAAACAGTCATAGTCGTCTTTAGTCAGTCAAGTCAAAGTTATTGTAAAGCGGTAGTAACTTTACAACAACCTAATATGAGTTTTTGGGGGGAACACGAAAAGTCCACGTTAGTCACTTATTTTCACCTTCACTACACTTGTGCACTCACATGTAACTAAATTGAATAATTCATTACCAAAATTATACAATTTAATTCGCTATTTCACAAAATATCATGAAAATTAAAATTCGTGCGACTTATTCGAACCCGATCCCGCCAAAAACTCCCAGCATTCGACTCGATTTTAATGGTTCCTTATAATTAAATAATGAAGTGTCAAACGTGGCAATCTGTCACAGATTTTGTTGCACGAAGCAAGCACCATTACCGCCTACTTGTTTTGTGCAAAATCCCTTTGTCTTTGTGCAACTGGATCTGAGAGGTATAGAGCCGGCTTTTACCCTAATCCTAGCACGTACTACAAAAAAGTCTAACTCACCCTCTTATTTCTGACGTTTTGCCACTTTCTCCTGTTCAGTTTCTCTCCCGAAGTTAGGAAGAGCCAGGGTTCATACAGCCATCTTTTTGAGAACAAGGACATCCTCTCTGAGAATGTTTGGTCGTCCACTGGAAATTAAAACATGATGCTTTATCATCTGCCTCGCCTCTTCCAAACAATGTTCGGGTTGGCTTCCAGTCTAACTGGATGCGGACTAGAATTTAACACGGAGCGACTGCCTATCTGACCTCAACAATAGGGTGTACAGTTCACTCTTAGTGCTTATTCAGAGTGCACGGGCAGGGATGGGGGCGGGCGCGGGCGCGCGGATTGGCGTCTTTAAGTTCACAGTGGCATTGGCAGAGCGGTTGAGAGACTGAAATTTTTCTGTATCGATTTCCATGTTGCCGCGGGTGGATCAAAAAGTTTTAGAATCAGACGCGTTAGCCACTAACAGACGCTAGAGCACTGTGAAAGACACAGTGTGTGTACATTATGACCATTATTTGGTACACCACAATTTTTAGATAATATTTTAATTACCAATGTAGAAGATGATGACCAATAATAAAGCCTAAATAACGAGAAAATAACTAACCACATACAGGCAATAGAAATAACAGTGACAGGCATTTATTAGCATGTATTTCATAGTAATGAAAGTATTGTTTTTTACCAAAACATAACCTCTAAATTTTTGTTTTCTTTTGAAATAAATCCTTTCTGCAAGTTGTCCGTCATTAAACTTTGTCTTCATGGGCATATACTTGTAATTTAGAACATGCAAAGTAATTTTCCTTTGCTGTTGGTTCTGGGGCAATCGATGTATGGATGCAGTATGGATGAAGTACCCTATAAATTTTGATTCCTTTGTAAGTGTCGAAATTTACGCTTTTTGCGGCCTAAACGGACGTATCTTTTGTTTACGTTAACTTAGAAATTAGATTTTATCACAGCGTCCAGAGACTGTAGACTTGAGTATATGGTTTTAATTTCTACTCGATACCTCCACGCGTTCCTGAGATGAAGGGTCTTGACAGACAGAGAGACAACAAAGTGATTCTTATAGGATCACTCTCTTATCCGTCTGCCTGTCCGTGTCCGTGTGTCTGTGTCTGTGTTGTGTAAAATTGAAACCAAATATGTGTCTGTCTGAGTTCCGTTTTTTTTTCCTTTTGAGGTATGGAACCCTAAAAATTACTTAGCCGTCCGGCTAACCGTAACGTAACAGGATACCCCATGGCAGTTAACTAACTCACCTTCTTGTCTGTAATTCCCGAACAGAATTCTATGCTTTCCTTTGACAACCAGGCCGACTCCATAAGCTTCTTCATTTAGCGTCTCTTCAAGCCCAAAGCCATCATCAGTCAGGAGCCGTCTATGTACCTGAAAATCACCTTCATTAGAATCTGCCAAAGATGAGGAAAAAAACAAAAAACAAAAACAATGTATGAATGAATTGGAGTCGTAACAGCCAATGGTTTGATAGCCATGAGCCTCGACCAACACCTAAGGAGGCTTTTGTTGAACAGCTGGATCAAGGGCTTGATCCAGAAAGCGGTACTCCTGGACACGGCTCGCATTGTTTGGAGATTCCTCTCTCAGGAGCTCTGATCGCCAGTAGGTTGGACCCTGTTCCCGATACCAGTGGCCTACTATTTTTTTATCATTTATGACTTGCATGTACCTGACTATAGCTTGCCATACAACGTGGCAATGCTGTCATCCTTTTGGGCACTTTGCCCATTGACAGCGATGCGGACGAATTTTATAAATCACTATGATTATTTTCTTTTTTTTAAACCTACTTCTTTGTACATAATTATTATTATTTTAAGGCCGGTAGTTTTTTAAATTTTGTAAATATCTCAAAATATCTATCATCCATTTAAAATAAGATTATACATTTAAACAAACCTTTTTTCCAGTCCGTTCAACCGATTTTGTCTTCTGTTCCGTAGGCATAAGGATAGCATTAAAAGCAAAAAAGTAGTTACAATACCAACTGTTTACTGCAGATGCCATTTGTCATGCCACCAACGCAATAGAAGTCAAAATCAGTTTAACAGACTGTAAAAAAGGTTTATTTCAATGTCTAAACTTATTCCAAACGGAGTATATATTATACAAATTCTACTAATATTATAAACTAGCTTCCGTCCACGGCTTCGCCCGCGTGGAGGTCGGAAATTATCCCGCGGGAACGTACTGCCGGGATAAAAAGTATCCTATGCGTTAATCTAGGTTATAATCTATCTGTGTGCCAAATTTCATCCAAATCCGTTCAGCCGTTTTTGCGTGAAAGATTAACAAACATCCATCCATCCGTCCATACTTACAAACTTTCGCGTTTATAATATTAGTAAAGATGTGAAAGTTTGTATGTTTTGATTTAATTAGATGTTTGTTACTCAATTACGCAAAAACGGGTGAACGGATTTAGATGAAACTTGGCACACAGATAGTTCATACTTAACCTGGATTAACAAATAGGGTACCAGGGTACACGTAGGGAGGCAGTGGTGCCCCAGTGGTAACGGCCGACTTACAAGTTGTAGGTCGTGAGTTCGAACCCAGACAGGCGCTTTACTTTGTGTAAATTATTTCATCACCACTGCTCTCAAAACGGTGAAGGAAAACATCGTGAGGAAACCGGCATGTACTAGAACCAAAAATTCAAAGACATGTGATTTCCACCAACACGCATTGAGCCTGGTCCAGGCCATGGTACGGAGCGAGAGTGCATGGTTAGCAGTCACTTCCTTCTGCGAAGCAGTAATGCTCGCGAAGAGGGAGGCGGCGCACATGAGGGAGAGGCAGTATATGCGCCCTCACGGCCGTAGTCGCCGCGGGAGACGCCCTGGGCGTCGGGAATCCCAGGCTGATTCCCGGCCACCGTAGGCGCGGGCTTGCGGACGGCGAGTAATGGGTAGCTCGCTGTCCGGTAAGGACCAAGCCCGGGTCGACGGCGCGTTGTGTTCCACGCGCGCCTCAAAGAGATGTCAGCACCAACTGGTGGGGTCCGCAAGGGCCGATGCCTGCCAGGGGTGCGGGTTGTTCGAAAGAGATACCGCGGCCCCTGGCACACAGACAACTGAGAGAACACGGGTGGGTTTTAGTCAGTAAAAATCTGACACGCCCTCCTGCTCCACCCAGACTAGGAGAAGTTATTGAATGATTTCCCACCCGAAAAAAAACCCAGCATTGGGCCCGCATGGTGGATTATGACCCGCTTCCTCTCACAGAGAAGAGGCCTGTGTCCCAACAGTGGGGACATTATTTGCTAATACGGGTAGTTTTTATCCCGATTGTAGGTTCCCGCGGGATAGTTTTCGACCTCCACGCGGGCGAAACCGCTGCCAAAAGTTAGTAATAAATATTGAAGTGTCTCACCATAAGTTCAACCTCGCCATCATTAAAGGAGGTGCCTCCTTGAGTCCTGTCGACTTAGTAATAAATATTGAAGTGTCTCACCATAAGTTCAACCTCGCCATCAATAAAGGAGGTGCCTCCTTGAGTCCTGTCGACTTAGTAATAAATATTGAAGTGTCTCACCATAAGTTCAACCTCGCCATCATTAAAGGAGGTGCCTCCTTGAGTCTTGTCGACTTAGTAATAAATATTGAAGTGTCTCACCATAAGTTCAACCTCGCCATCATTAAAGGAGGTGCCTCCTTGAGTCCTGTCGACTTAGTAATAAATATTGAAGTGTCTCACCATAAGTTCAACCTCGCCATCATTAAAGGAGGTGCCTCCTTGAGTCCTGTCGACGAGGACACACATCTCTATGCTGGAGTTGACAGAGTGAATACAGATGCGAGAGGTGACTGGATAATAACACGCTGACACTGGTTTCTTTTGTTGTTGGCCTGAAAAAGAAAATAATATTAAATAATGACCAAAGAAATACTTATAGAGGTATGAGAAACAGGGTGTAAAGTCCACTCATACTCTATAGAAAAGGGAGGATCCTCCGACCAGACGGGTGTTGTGTCTGGTGGGCAACTGCCCGAAGGTTGATGTCGGGATGTTGTACCTATGCGAGTCGCGCGGTAAACTCTGCTTGCGCGATGCAGGATATTGTGTGTGTGACGTGAGTCTTGCGTAGTTCGCATGTGGCATTGTAGATGGCGCCACTTTTCTTCTTTTCGTGTTTTTATGATTTTTGTTACGAAGTATTTTCTGTAGTGCCGCTACATGCTTAAAGGCAAAGCTCCCAGGGTAACTCGCGAAATTCTTTTTTTACCCAACTGCGCCAGAAGAAGGGATATGTTATTCGAGTGTATTATGAATGTATATTTCTTTGGCACGCTCTGTAGTAACCTTTAACATCCCCCACATCGAAGATGATTCTTTAAAATAGCTTCGTAAATAACCCAGTATTTTTCAGTAATATTTAAAAGTTCAAATGTTTTTTTTTTTTTTATAACGGGCATCTCTGTAAACCTTTTTATAATATACAATTCTGTAGTACAGCCAGCATTCGCAATGTAAGCGCTCAATTATAATTTTACCACATAATTGAAATTGTGGAATTTTCTTTACAATAATATGCATTTAATATCCGTTGTGTTCCACGCGCGCCTCAAAGAGATGTCAGCACTAAATGGAGGGGTCCGCAAGGGCCGATGCCTGCCAGGGGTGCGGGTTGTTCGAAAGAGATACCGCGGCCCCTGACACACAGGCAACTGAGGGAACACGGGTGGGTTTTAGTCAGTAAAAGTCTGACACGCCCTCCCGCTCCGCCCAGAGCGGGAGAAGTTATTTGAGGATTTCCCACCAAAAAAAAAAAATCTGTTTAAACCTTTCTCTAAATTAAAGTGAAAACCGTATCAAAATCCGTTGCGTGGTTTAGAAGAAGTAAGCAGAGAAACAGAAGAAAGAAGAGAAAGAGAAGATGACTCACTGGCGGATTCATTCCAGCAAGTCCTCCTCAACATCTGCCTTGAGTTGGAGTCCGTGAAGAACTCTCCGTTGCTGGTGACGTTTGTGGAGAACAGGCTTACCACCTCCTTGCCGAGGTCCGTCCTGATGAAGAAGATAAAAAATCAAAATCAAAAGTCATTTATTCAAACTAGGCTGAGAGTCAGCTCTTTTTGAACGTCAAAATTAAATTACATAAGACAGTCCCCACTAAACGCCCGCCCTTCACCACTTCCTAGTGCTTTAGCTGGGAAGAAGAAGTGGCGCAACAAACTGTCCAGCAGCACAGCTGTCTGTTAAAAGCAATCAGTACCATTGACATTCTTCTGATATAAGTAATTATACTTTATGCTTGGTTCATTTCGGTACCTATAAACAAAAACGAATCGTTTTGCCTCCAATGGTGTCCCGTGACTTTGCCCACGTGAAATGCCATCGATATTACCTCGTTTTCTTTCTGATTTTTTTTCCTTTTTGCTTAGCTTCTAAACTCCTAGCTTCATGTGTAATATCTTATTGTCTTTCTCACAAATTGGACTATAAACTGATAGTTCTAGATATTATCGCGTTCAAACAAACTACAGTTTTATTATTATCATACTAGCTTCTGCCAGCGGTTTCGCTTGCGTGGAGTTCGGTGTATTATACATACCTTCCTCGCAAACCGCTTTAAAATCCGTAGCGTAGTTTAAATAACAACTTAGAATATTAAAAGTAATTACACCAAAACATATAAACAAGAAATTCAAAAACAGTGACGATGATCTCTTTAAGTACTGTAACGTTATGAATGTGTTCAATAAAGTTCATTTTTCAACTCTCGCGGAAGTCAATAGACCTAAGCTGCTAACAGAACAAACAAGACCTGACTTTCTGAGAACGATACCACTTAAAAATAAATACATCCTACCATAAAAACTTTTTCCAAAAAAAAACAACCGACTTCCAAAAAAACACTACAAAGTGAAAAATTACTTTAATTTCGGAAGTCGGTGTCTTTGGAGCTGTATTTGAGTTTTTTGTCACCGCCTTCCGAAATTAAAGTAATTTTTCACTTTGTAGTGTTTTTTTGGAAGTCGGTTGTTTTTTTTTGGAAAAAGTTTTTATTTTTCACGTTTTAGTGGTGCACATGTGCTTACCCCTTCACAGCATACCGGCGTGATGTTATGTTATGAACTGGTGTAAGCAATAGACAGAGATGAGATTTCAGCAATCCCAGTCCATTTGCTATCATTTATTGAGGAGTTCCGTTGCCTATCTCCAAAGTTCTTCATCAAATCTTCACCAAATTGAAATGAGACCACTACGAGAAAGTATTCTTGCAAAAAATACCTAAATCGCTTTGTGTGCCTATAAAATTTGAAGAGTTCTCTCTATTTCTCTAGGATCCCATCATCAGATCCTGACTTGATGATCATGGGACCACCTGTGAAGTATACCCTTTCAAACAAAAAAAACAAAATCTAAATCGGTCCAGCCATCTTCGAGTAATCGGGGAACATACATAAAAAAAAAAAAAAAAAAAAGGTTCCGACGAATTGATAACCTCCTCCTTTTTAAAGTCGGTTAAAAATAGAATAATGTGTACGGTATGAGGGTTGCAGAATGTTTAGTACCATTTTTTCTAAATAAACTTCCAGAAGACTTGCAAACGCTTTACAAAGCTAATTCGAAAATTTATAAGTATAAATCAAAATGTTTCCTTGCACAACATTTCTCAATGTAGTTATTATTGGTTGTTGTTGTTTTTTCTTCTTTTTTTTTCAATATTGTCTTATGTCTAGTGTTATACTGTTTTTTGTCAAACTATCGTGTACAACTGTTAATATATTTTTTTTTGTGTTTTTATTGAAATGAGTGGCTCGCCATCAACAGATAAACCCTGAGAGGTTTTCGTTGTGTGGCTTTAAATCACGTTTGTAATACTCAAAGTGTTTTGGAAATAAAATAAATAAATAAATAATAAAAGATCTAAGGGTACAAACATGAAAACACAAACATAAACATTTTCATTACTAATATTCAAGTATGTATCTATTTTATTTGCCTGCGTCCGTGTGTCACTGCGGGGTGCCAACTGAAGACTAGCGCTGGGTGTCTAACGACCAGCAAATGCTGAGATGGTAACCCTTTCGGTATGGGCACGCTCAGCACAATTTTACTACAATTTTATTGTTATGTTTATTGTTCTCTTTCTTTTTTTACATGTTTGTTGCTGTTGTGTTGTTTCTGTGTCGAATAAATGTTTTCTATTCTATTCTATTCTAAAAGCGACTTTGTTTTATACTATGGAAGGATACACATTTGCACACACATCCTCGCACATTTCTGGTCGGTATACTACTCTGGAATGATGAGTATATTTTACCACAGTAGTATTTCGACCAGAGATACGTAAAAACCAATAGGAATAAAGGTCCTAAAGGACTAAGGAACCTTGAGTCTCGCGAGTTTCTGGTTGAAATAATACTAACCCTATAGGAATAGGTCCAATAATCCACTCAAGCTCCACATACTCCTCACCGCGGTACAGCCTGATAATCTGTGTGATCCAGTCACTGAACCTCTGGCGGATCTCCTTGACTAGGGAGCCCCTGATCGTGTTGTAGGCTACTTTGTCTGTCACCTGAAATAGAAGTATTTGATCATAACAACTAGGTATTTAAATTATACTATGGGGCCATTCTAGTATTACGTAACCACTACAGGGGGCGGGGGTCTTTGTTATTTTTAATGACATGTGGGATGGGGGGTCTGGATGGTGATTACGTCAGCACTACTTTTTTTTACTTTTTTGGATTTTCTACAAAAATTTAGTCGATTTTGGTTTGAACACATTATGGCAACCCTACTTGTCTATGAATGGCTCGAAGAAAACGATGACAATATTCCAAAATCACACGAAAGTAACCAGACACAGAACATTGAGCAAAAGTGTGAGTTTCATTTAACCATCTCGATCAAACGCATCGAGCGCGTTTGGCGCTCCAATTCGCCCTGGATTGGTGACGGACCAATCGGAGCGCCGAACGCGCTCGATGCGTTTGATCATGAAACTCACACTAGGGCCACAGCAAACATCCAATGTCATCGAAGACTTATGTATTGAAGAGTTATGAGCTCATGTGTCATGGACTGAAGACTGTTAATTTGAATTAATGTTGCTTTGAGACTATGTAATGACCATGTTTCAAGACCATGGTATTAACTACTTACTTGTGTTTTGACAGATTGAAGAGTAGGTTAGTCGGAACGATGCTGCCCTGGTTTCTCTCTATCAGAAACTCAAAGAAAGAAAGAAAGACGGTAAAAAAACAAATCTATCACTTACTGAAA
Organism: Antitype chi; assembly: GCA_947359405.1. Classification (NCBI taxonomy): domain Eukaryota; kingdom Metazoa; phylum Arthropoda; class Insecta; order Lepidoptera; family Noctuidae; genus Antitype; species Antitype chi. The sequence continues at coordinate 8,995,435 of OX375836.1, forward strand.
CAGGTCTCTGTTGATCAGGTCTGAAGCTGTAGGCTCCCGACTGTAGAGTCTGCTGACCTTGAGCGTAGAAATAGAAGTTCTGTGAGACGTCGACCCTGGCCCCATCGACGTGTTGAATGGTTTCGAGCAGGCCGGTAGCTTTGTTCACAGTCACTTTGAGGTACTGGTGAAAAATACACGTATTTTATACACTGTATGCGCTAATTACTACTTAAGTACTTATATTCTACTGGTTTTTGCCAGCAACTTCGGCCGTATATGTTAATCCAGGTTATAAAATATCTGTGTGCCAAATTTCATCCAAATCCGATCGGCCGTTTTTGAGTGATTGAGTAAGAAACATCCAAACATTTAAACATACAAACTTTCACATTTATGTCTAATATTATATTGGATTAGTAGGAATAGAAGTTCCCCGAGGCCCCCGTATCGAAGGACCCCGAATACAATTAAACTTGTACGGTCGACATAAAAAGTGCTTAAATGTATATTGTATGTGTTTGAAATACTTAGTCGAAAGTAGTTTATTTGAAATTTTGTATCTAATCATAGTTTTAATAGAGGTAATTACAGTTTGCTTAAAATGTATAAAAAAAAAATGCTACAATATTATCAAATCATACTTAACAAACATGTCGGAAGCAGGTCGTTTTAAAGGGCGCGAGCGCAATTACGAATTTACGAAAAACAGATTGTTTGAACCTGTAGGTTTAGCACGAGCACCGATTTGCCGACGGAAGAATAGACATGACTTTTAACTAAAGGACGTACAATAGGAGTAGATAGCTATGTTCTTCTATTAATTAGCACAGTTATACGTTCTAAACGAATCATGATTTTGTAGATAATCGTATATACTTTGTGGCCGTCGAGTAGTAAGTTTGTGGTCAGTGTGATTTTGACAGTTTGGGAAGAAATATTCTTTGAAATAGTCTACATATACATAAAAGGACCTAGACAAAGATCGTTAGAAACAAAAGACGAAATGACAGATTGTAGAAGGATATTACGGTGCGATGTCAAAAATGGAGAAATGAAATGTGAATTTGTATACAAAAAGCACTGTCTATTCTTCGTAGAAATAGAAAGCGTCTTGCTAAGTCAACTGCAGTATTAAAAAAATGTGTTGGTGCAGTAAAATTGGACATTGAAGGTGACTTAGTAAAAAAGACTTATCAAAAATTAAGTGCGTGTCACAGTCAGCTATATAAGTGAAGAAGTGAACATTTAAAACCTGTGATTGCTCTAGGAGACTCTTCATTGTATTCTCTGATTATAATATTTACTATAACCTATTTAGTCCAATGATGTGGCACTGGATGACCACTCATCATGCGTCATTTGTGTATATAAAATAAGTGTTATTGTGTATGTGTGTATCTTTTTGTGCGTCGCCTTTTGTTTTGTGTATGTAGAATTTAAGTGATTTTTATTTTGTTTTTGAATATGGATTTTGTATGGTCTGAAATAAATATTATATTATTATTATTATAACTAAGCAAGACCTTTTAATTTTTTCCTGATCCATAAAGTTAAGTATTTTAAATATAGTAAGTTATAATTTTTTTTTTTACATATCTTCTGCTGACGGTACTTCTATGCTAAACTGACTTTTAATTGAATTTATCAAGATAAAAATAAATCGGGGTCCTCCGGGATGGGGGCTTCGGGGACCCACCTCGGTATGGTGATCAATATACATTAATCTTCTTAAATTCAAATTCATTTATTTGCCAGATTAAAGGTTGCATGATTTAAAACTCTATTGGCCCGTTTACATTCTACCGTTACAAAGAAGATGTATTATTTTAATTAAATAAAAAAAGCAACGACAAATAACAAGTCATGCAGTAGGATTTATAAACATTATTTTTAGTATATGCGAAACCTGAATATAGTTTGTTCAGAATAAGTAACTGAATCGATTCCAATAATATGTACACCATGTTATATTTTTTCCCAAAAAAGTTTTGTAAGTGTGATGAAAATGTTATCACCAGTTAATTACAATACAATCGCCGTACGGTTACGTACCTACTGCCTAATTATTATCAATGAGCACAATACGACGGGGGGCCGCGTGGTGACCATGTTTGTGTAGACAACTAGGTAACATAGCAAGCTTATAACTTTGTGATTTTTCATGATACAGTTTTGAAATTTTGTCCTTACATAAAAATACTAGACACGTGTTTCGGGTTTCGCATATACTAAAACTAGGGTTGTAGATAAGGGACAAATAAAATTGATGTCATGATGTTAATATGTAGGTACAGGAGAAAATTTTAACCAGTGCGCAAACTGTAACCATGATTTCAGCTTATCATTCTAGACCCGCTAGCGTATAAATTTTGCATCGGTTATACAAAAATAAATCAGCTGTTCCATACATTTTGACCGCGTAGGTATAGCACTTTTCTATGAAACAGCTGAGTTTTTTTTTTTTGTATGAGTAACCGACGAAAAATTTCTACGCTATTTATTTATCCTTTATTTCAGGTAACTGAGGCCCATAAAACACAATACATATGTAAGTATAAAACAATAACTATAAACTAATGCATATTTTATAAAACTATCTTAAAAACTACTGCACACGAAATGACGGCGTCGTGTCACAAAAAAGCCAGAATGATCTGGCTTTTTTGTGACACGACGCCGTCACTTCGTGTACAAAAAAACAACAAAAATACAACTTTCATGTTAATTTTATGAAAAAGTAACATGAAAGTTGTATTTTTACTCCTTACCTCATTAGAAATGAAGGGAATAATTTCTTGTTCAGCCTCTGATTTTCCTGGCATTGATTTTGAGAACTTTTTGGCAAATTCATTCTCCTCCTAAAATAGAAAGTTATCTTTACAATATGTCGGAATTACCGAATTGCTCTCAGTATTGACTTTTAACTCGTAGTAATATTTATTTGCATTAAACACGTACAACATTAAGAGCGTTTATTCTGAAAATGGGCAACGTCGCAAATAGCTGTCAAATATTTAACTGTTTTGATTAATTTGAAATATCGCTAACTAGTGACCTAAAATATTGATCATGAAATGCAATAATTAATATCTAAACACCGAATATTTAGTTTTAGATGTAAAAAAAAGAACTTGGAAACTTTCCAAATGCCCTTTTTACACCTAAAACGGTTACAACATCAAATTTAGTGTTATAATTGCAAATCATGATTTATATTTCAGATCACTAGTTAGCAATATTTCATACTTCCATACAGTAATATTTACAAATTAATAAAAACAGGTAAATATTTGACAGCTATTTGCGACGTTGCCAACTTTCAAAATAAACGCTCTTAAACAAACATATTTTTTCCAATATAATATAATATATAATATAATATACATGCAAACTTTTCAGCTGCACGGGTCGATCGATCGGGTTAAGCTACGCTTGCCGCGGTTGTTCCGTGGATGGTTGACCATGTTTACATACCAAGAACCCTCCGTGCCTCGGAAAGCACGTTAAGCCGTTGGTCCCGGCTGTCATTCGTGGATCTTTGACAGTCGTTACGAGTCGTCAGAAACCTGAAAGTCTGACAACCAGTCTTACCAAAGAGTATAGTGTTACCCAGTAACTGGATTGTGGAGGTCCGATAGGCTGTCACTCCACGCAAAATATTGGTATTCAGCTGCACCCGGTCTGAACTGGACTGGAAGCGAACCCCGAACATAGCTGTGAAAAGACAGATGATGATTCTTGATGAGGAAAGTCATGATTAACTTACCAATTGGTCCCTTACAGGAGCGATGTAGTATGCTGTGAACCCAAGAGGCGGTATGTTCTCAGCTTCGAAGCACAACTCCTGGATTGCTGTAGAAGATCTTCCTGGGAGGTTGATGATGGCTGCTGGTAGTGGCAGGAGCTGGTATTCCACCTCCTCATCTAACAGTACAAACAGTAAATAATCATGAAACTTCTAGGAAAAATCAGCCAATAATCCCACTACACCCCACCCCATTCCCACTGCTGGGACACAGGCCTCGTCTCAGTGAGAGGAAGTAGGGTAAGCCATCATGCACCACGCGATGACACATCATAAATGTGAGGTCATAATAATCCCTAGTAATATTCTAAATGCGAAAGTAATTCTGTTTGACTTTCTATCTGTTAGGTACACTTTCACGTCTAAACCGCTGACCGATCGTTATGAAATTTGGCAGAGATATAGTCTGGGATATGGAGAAGGACATCGGGTACTTTTTAACGCGATAGCCAATATCCACGCGGGCGGAGCTGCGGTTAAAAGCTAGTGGGATATAAATGTGAGGTTACATAATACAACTCCTTATTTGAAGAGATAAAAAAAGTAACCTCAAAAATTTAAACCCAACTACTGAAAAATCATGCTCTGAAAAGTATGAGACAAGAAAATTTTCTCATCTGAAAGTCGTTTGTAAGCCGCTGGCTTTCAGATGAGAATATTTTCTAGTGTCATAGTTTTTAGAGCGTGATTTGTCAGTAATCGGGTTTTAGTTTTTGAACTTACTTTTATTTTAATTATTTTGAGGTTAACTAACAATATACATACTTATATTTGAAATATGCTAATTAAGCCATTTCATTTGATAACGAACACGCATCTTAAAAAAAATAAACAAATAACTGTGACGTCACATCGCCTTTAACCAGGGGACGATCAAAACACTCAAATCCAATAATACCTCATTTGTCAAATTATGATAAGCAGTTTAGAAATTATGAGGGAACAGATGAACTTACAAACATACTTATATACATATAAAGAGTGACTGGTAATTAGTGACCGATATTTAAACACATGATTGTACTTACAACTTTCCCAAATAATTTTTATATTTTATTTAACTTCCTTATTGACCCCAATTTTATTAAGTACCCCAATAGAATTATTGAGTACCTAACAAAAAAAATCCTCTTTTACCATGCATTATTCTTATTTTTATTAATCTAAAAACGGACCGCGCGCGCGCTATCAGCTGTGAGTCGCTTGACCCTGTTGTCTCATACATGTAGGTACTACCGTACCGTGTAACAGTGCGTAGGGCAGAGCGGGTTTTTTGTTTGTAGGTAACTAAATTAAATTACAGCTGATGGTGTATTATTCTTGTTAGTTACTCAGTATTCGATTGGGTTAATAAAATTGGGATCAATAAGGTAGAGAAAATAAATCGTTGCTTCGGGAAAGTTATTTGTTATGATGAGTACAAACATGTGTTTAAATATCGGTCACTAATTACCAGTCACGCTACATACATGAGATGTCAGCACCAAATGGTGGGGTCCGCAAGGGCCGATGCCTGCCAGGGGTGCGGGTTGTTCGAAAGAGATACCGCGGCCCCTGGCACACAGGCAACTGAAGGAACTCGGGTGGGTTTTAGTCAGTAAAAGTCTGACACGCCCTCCCAGCTCCACCCAGAGCGGGAGAAGTTATTTGATGATTTCCCACCCAAAAAAAAAACCCTACATACATACCGGCCAAAATCATAACCCCCGCCTTTTGTTTCACCGTAGTCGGGTCAATAGTGCGTCAGAATTTACCTAATAAAAGCTAAACTTACCATTAAAATCTCTGATGGAGTAATGAAGAGCGATGGCTGGTAGCCTCACGTGGTGGTACGTCTTGACGCTGAGAGGGTTGTAGACTAAAAGTAGCATGGATTCTTGATTCTCTGTGAACTAGAAATGAAATTACAATAGAATAAGGATATAATTATGTTATGCTTGGCAAAAGAGGCTATTTATTTATTTAAACTTCTCGCACACAAAAAGGTACAAAGGCAGACTTAATGCCTTAGGCATTCTTTACCAGTCAGCTATAATTTAGTTAATAGTTATGTATATTCTTCCGTCGACAAATCGGTGCTCGTGCTAAGTGAAGCTGCAAAAAGCGTGTTAAAATAAAGATGACTTACTCTGCATTGGCTCATGTTCAGCTGATGACAAATCACAAACTGTTGATTATTCTTTGATCTGCGACTTCCACCCCAAGTAGGAGTTAAATAACTGAAAAGAAGAAGACATCTTGATTACTCATTTAGTCTTCAAAGAAGTAGGCAGAGATGTATACCTACTATCAACAACCATTTCAATGAGGGTGTTCATGAATATTAAAGCTACCAGTTTGCGCCACTTTGACAGGAGGTCTTTCAGTTCGACAATGAACTAAAAATATTTGATGTCAATCGTTTCATTCTTTCGTTCACCATTCAGTCCGTAGGCACTTTGACACTTTTGACAGGTGCCCGGACCTGACGTCTCAGTGCTGCCACCTAGTGAACATCATTTTAGAACACCCTCATTCACATGTCATCATTCTGGTGGTAGGATTAACGGCTTAAAGTGCTTTCTGAGGCACGATGGACTGACATGAAAAATGGTCACCTATCTACGTAGCTTAGCCTGATCGATATACCCACACGCAAGGTACAAGCAAGTGTAGGTCATCAATCTCCTGTCCTAATCCCAATTTGATAGTGGTCGGCGCAACATGAAGGCTCACAAAAGCCCTTATCAAGATGGAGTACCTATGTCCAAGACTACCGTTTCCTGTGTCAATTCCTTGATCCACACGAAAGCGTCATTCACAATCATCCGGCTCGAAGGACGGACATACGTACATACGTCATCATCATTCTCCTACCCTCATCCCAATTTATTTGTGCTTGGCGCAACATATCTTTTTCTCCCACACTTCTCTATCAGTCGTCATGTCCGTAAACATACCCTTTCTAACCTTATCATCATTCACACAGTCCATCCATCGTTTCTTTGCTCTCCCCCTACTCTCATTTTAATTCTCATGTACAAATTAACTATCTACAAATTAACCAGACAAATCATCCAATCCCAGCCTTTTCGCAACTAGGTTGGGGTTGGTTTCCAGTATAACCGTATGCAGGTGAATACCAGGATTTTAGATGGAACGATTGCCTATCTGACCTCTACAGCCACGTTATTGAGTAATACGATACCCCTTGGTAAGACTGGTTGTCAGACTATTGGAAATAAAAATAATATTTATTTGCAAAAAACATGGTAAGTATATAAAGTTGTTTTAAGGCACATTATTGAAAAAAAATTGTTGATTGTAATTTGTTTCTTATTTTTTTTTTTAATTAATTTTAGAATTTATTTATAATTTACTTTTTGCTGTGCCCTACAGGGTCCGTAATTGTACCTTAGCTTTAAGCCAATTGACCTTTCAACATTATGGAATGCAAATAAAGATATGAATATGAATATGAATATATCATTTATATATGTGAAAGCTTGTAATTTAGCAAATTTTCTTGCCTACAAATGATTTTTAGTTTTTTATTAGTCTGTAAGCTTTCTGTAATAATAATAAAAAAAAAATAGCATGCAAATATTGTTGGTTACATTTAAAAATGTTTGCCGTCAGCAAATTCTTTAATGCTGTAAAAGTTATTAGTTATAACCATTCATATAGTTTTTTTTGTAACAATCTAAGATCTCTTCTGACAACTCGTAACGACTGACAAAGATCCACGAATGACAGCCGGGACCAACGGCTTGACGTGCTTTCCGAGGCACGGAAGGGTCTTGTTATTTAAGGATGGTCAACTAACGGAACCATTCATGGACCAACCAACAGCGACCAGCGTAGCTTAACCTGTTCGATCGATCCCTGTATCGTGTTACCCATTAACTTGGTTGTGGAGGGCAGATAGGCAGTTACTCCATGTCAAATACTGGTATTCTGCTGCATCCTGTTTGACTGGGACCGAACCAAAACATGACTGGGAAGAGGCTAGGCAGATAATGAGTCTCCAAAAGGATAACATGTTAGGACATACCTGAGTAAGCTAGAGACTTTCTTGGTACACGTATCGATGGCTTCGCTAAGGATCCTGATGAAATCGTACGTGACGTGTTGTTGACTTGTACCTGTGTAAATGTAATGAAATGTTTATTTGTAGAGGGTAATATTTTAACCAGAGCGCAAACTGTAACCATGAATTCAGCATATCATTCTAGATCCGCTAGCATATAAATTTTTCGTCGGTTATAAAAAAAAAATCAGCTGTTCCATTCATTTTGACCGCGTAGGCATTGCAGTTTTCTATGAAATAGCTGATTTTTTTTTTGTATTACCGACTAAAAATTTCTACGTTAGGGGGGGGGGGGGGGTCTAGAATGATATGCTGAATTCATGGTTACAGTTTGCGCACTGGTTAAAATTTTATCCTGTATAAGAAGATAAAACGACAATATTTTGTTGGCCAGTTTTTAAAAACTAGATGGCATTTCCTGGCTGACTGTTCCGTGCGAAGAAATGCCAAACCCAACTCAGAGGTCATGGTCTCTTTTAAAGTCAAACATTAATATTATTAGAATTTTATGTGAGTCTAACAATGCAGGGCCATGTCTGGAACGGCCTTTTGCAGAAAGAGCCATTGCAGTTTTGAGTCAACGATATTTTTTCTAAAAACTGTGGGTAGAGAATCTCTAGCTCCAGCATATCGCGACCCATATATGTATTTACGCGGTCAAAATAAATTAGCTGGCAATACCTTAATCACGTGTTTGGTATCGATATCGAAAACGAATGACATAAAAAAAAAACATTCCAACTTTGTTCAAAACTTTAAATGACAGTGACATGTACATTAAAAAAGACTGTTAAGTTATGGTTTGTCTGAATTTTTAAAAAATCTATGCGATCGATTACGGACCTTCGGTCATCAAATTATGGTTGTTTTTCCATTCGTTTTGGTTGTCGGTGCAGTAAATTAAATTTGACCCTGTATCATTGATAGTTGAATTTTTACGTACCCGTAATAGCATCGTGATGTAGTACCAGGCTCACAGCATGTCTTAGGAGGTGTAGCTCATACGAGTCTCCTAGACGAGCCATCACTGTCAACTGCTTTACTACCTGCAAATATTATTATACCTTAGTTTGTTGTTTGTTGGATGATTTAGCTCCCTTCAAAATGATTGGGACGAATGGTGCTGATCCATACGTAATGTACGTGATCGGGCGCCGTCAGTAGGAACTGGTCATCTTTTAACTGCCATGGCTTATTCTATTTCAATTAAATATTTAAGTTTTTATTTGTTTATTTATTACGGACGCTTTTAACGTTCTGCCTCGTTGTGACATACATAATTTCAACAGGAATGATGTAACCAATATTTTGTGACTAGGTATATTATTTTGATCCCATTTCTTCCCGTGGGTTTCGTAGAAGGCGACTAAAGGACTTACAACAGAATGGGCAGGTGCGTTCTCTATGCATTTTACCACTATACTGCGATCGCCAACCCGCCTGCCAAGCGTAGCGATTATGGCAAAACCCTCCTTTTGGGTGAGGCCTATGTCCAGCAGTGGACGTCTGTCGGCTGAAATGATGATGATGATGATGATTATTTTGATTTAAAAGAGTGTCCGTGGAGCTCCTTGCCCGTTCTTTTTCTTAGGAATGTGCAACTAGCTTCATCTTTATGACTGACCGACCCCGTGACAATTAATCAAAAATGCCTGTTATTGGTTATCTACTTTAAAAAAATAAGTCGGGTTTTCCTTCCTGACGCTATAACTCCAGAACGCACGAACAGATTTCCACGGTTTTGCATTCGTTGGAAAGGTCTCGGGCTCCGTGAGGTTTATAGCAAAGAAAATTCAGGAAATAAAACAAAACAAAAAAATCTTCTTCTTTTAATCACCAAACGAAATGTTACATAAAACGAAGCCATCTGGTGGCGAAACGGAGTTCGTCGGGTTTGCTAGTTTGAAATAAATGCTTTGGGTTTGAGTTTTGTTATGGTTTATACTCTAATGATGGCGAAAGTATCTTACTGTTGTATGTATTGAGATTTTATTAAATTTGGGTTAGTTTGGGCACATAACTCATCATTCGTCCCAGAACTCAAACTCAAACTCAAAGCATTTATTTCAATTAGACCATTTACAGGTACTTTTGAATTGTCAAAAAGTCGACCAGTTGGCACATTTGCCGAAAATTGTCAGGAATGAAATAAAAAGATTCAGATACTTGTGCGTAGCAGAACTCGCAAAGCATTGCATTTTTGTAAAAATCGTAGTGTGGTGTGTATTGTGTGTGTGTGTGTTATTGTGTGAGTGTAAATTTTAGTGCGTGTTGTACTACGTATATTATTGTGTGTGTAATTATAATATGGTTGTGTCTATTGTGTGATGCTTTTGGTTTTTGTGTGTGCGTGTGTGTATATTAGTTTGAATGTACTGTTTTACCATTATATATTTGATGGTGTTACATTGTGGATATATTTCATTTCATGACATCTTGAATTGTATCACATTGTATTTCTTTGGATATTATAGTATTTTATTGCATAGTTCCACTTACTTGTAAAAACACGTGAGCTCTTCTAGTAAAGTATTTCAGACTTGGCCTAGATGTATAGAATCCAGTCCAATATGTCATTGAATCACTGCCGTAAGGAAGCTGGTCACCCTGAAATGATTAAGAGAACTAGAGTTTTCGAAAATCTGGTTACAGGTTCATCATCAGCCTACAGCTAGCAGTCCACTGCTGGACATAGGCCTCTCCAATTGCACGCCACTCAGCTCGATTCTCGGCAACTCTCATCCTACCAGTCACCCTGCGAAGATGGTCGCTCCACGTGCCTGAGGGCGTCCTACCTTACGTTTGCCAATTCGCAGTCTCCACTCAAGAACACGTCTACCCCAACGGTCATCGGTTCTGCGACTAATATGGCCAGCCCATTGCCACTTCACCTTGCTAATTCTGTGAGCTTTGTCTACAACTTTGGTTCTTTGCCAGATCACTTCATTCCGAATCCTATTACAAGGTTCTGTTAAAGTCCGGTTACAGGTTTAAAACCTGCCAATTTACAGCAAAAAGTCTTGTATAGATTGTCGACTTGAACGAGAGTGTTCATGAATATTCAAGCCACAAGTTGGCGCCACTTTGACAAGAGGTCTTCCAGTTCGACAATGAACTTAAAATATTTGATGTAATTCGTTGCATTCAGTCCGTAGGCGCTTTGACACTTTTAACAGGTGCCCGGACCTGACATCTCAGTGCTGCCACCTAGTGAACGTTATTTCAGAACACCCTCATTCATCCCTTACTTAATTATTTACCTTTTCAGTATAAACAGCTTTATCCCTTCTTCCATACAAATAAATGGCTTTCAAATAACAAGATGGCGTCGAATAAAATATGTTGATGTCTGACAAATTAGCTGGATGTGTGTTGACGTGGCTGTAAAAGAAATAAATTAGCTTATTAAGCCTATAATGTTCCCACTTCTGGGACACAGGCATTCTCTCTGTGAGAGGGATTGGACCGTAATCCACTACGCGGGCCCAGTGCGGGTTGGTAGATGTCACATGTCTTCGAATTTTTGGTTCTAGGAAAAGCCTGTTTCCTCACGATGTTTTCCTTCACCGTTTTGAGAGCAGTGTTGATGAAATTATTTACACAAAGTAAAACGCGGCGTCTGGATTCGAACCTACAACTCGTGAGTCGGGACCTTTTACTACTGGGCTAAAACTGCTGAGAACCTTACCAAATCTTGCCAGTCTCTAAATTGTGTATTGGCGCCGCTGCTGCTGATGCTGAGACCCTCAAGCGGCGTAAATACTGTAATCTTATGGGTAACTACAGTTTTGAGCCGTTTAGGGTCGAAACGCTCGGGTCATGGGGCCCGAGTGCACGTCTCCTCTTTAAGGAAATTTCTCGCCGGCTGGTCGACACTTCACGTGACCAGAGGGCTGGGTCGTTTTTTGGCCAAAGAATTAGCATTTCCATTCAACGTGGCAATGCTGCCAGTCTTCTGGGCACGTTTCCTGATGACAGCGATGCGGAGGAATACTTCGACGCCTAAGTGTCCTTTTGTTTTTATTTTGGATATCGTAGTTTTAATTATTAAGTACTTTTCTTTTGTCTTTATTTCTAATTGTGTATTAATCCAATCTAAAATTTACCTACTTACTGTCCATTACAAAACGGTTCAATCCTGTAACTAAATCGTGTTATAAACACAAAGTAGAACCAGTTGTTGACGATTTAATAACAATGCATCAAAGATAAACGGATATTAGAGGCCTGAAAGTTAAATATTAAATGTTCTATATTAAATACTATCAAAGGTATTTTGTGTCAATAAACTTGGCGCCTGGGTCCGAACCTATGACTCACAACTCGTAAGTCGCAGCCGTTACCACTTGACCACCACCGCTCTTAAATAAAAAAAAAACAAAATCAAAATATATTTTTTCACATAAGCCTGCATGAGCACTTATGAAACGTCAGAAGCTAGGTGCACGGTTCCAATTTGTCGCTTCCTATGGAGAAGAGCCGGCAAGAAACTCCACGGTTACTCTTTTAAAAATAATTGGCTTTTACAATGTTTTTAAATTACAGTGATAATAGGTATGGAAGGACAGTGCAGGCCAGTCAATGAGTACCAGGTACTTAGAGGAATGAAGATACAGAATAGAAAAACGTCTACAAATCTAGTCTCTAAGGCCTACAACGTTCTCTCATTCACAATATGTAAAATAATCTACCTATATAAAATGAATCTATTTGAACGAAGTGACATGATTTCGATGACAATCACTAATAATAAATAGTTGAAAGTAAAATTGATGTATAATGTCAAATAATGACGAGAATATGTCAGACATTGTAAAAAATAAAAAGAATAAAAATTAACATTGCAATTTGGGAGCAGTTAATAGACTTTCACACAGTTTTGCTAATGAGGTACCAGGGAAAATAAATAAATTACTTGATCAAAATCAAAAGTTATTTATTAAAAATAGACTGAGAGTCAGCACAGTCCCCCGGCACGTCTGTCTTTCACCACTTCCTAGTGCTTTAGCTTGGAAGAAGTGGCGCAAAAAACTTTCCAGCAGCACAGATGACTGTTCAGTTAGAAGAACTTGATGCTATACAATAGAAAGTAACTAACATTTTGTAAAGGATGATTTCCACCAAACGGCTCGCATCGCATCGGATTGGAAAAGATACGAACGGATGCGGCGACAGCCGATCGCGTCCGGCAGGATGTCGATGCATGCAAGATCGTCATCGTACCATCACTTGCTAACGTATCCGTTTCAGCGCCTAAGTCAAATAGTTTCATTGCTATCGTAATGACATGTTCTAATTTTTTATGTCAAAACAAACAAATCCATTTGTCTTCTTTATTGATCATTGAGTGACCTCTGCAGTGCGTGCACTTTTGAGAATGAGTGGTGCCGTACGGCCACGGCTTTGTTACTCAATCTCGCAAAAACGGCTGAACGGATTTTGATGAAATTTGGCACACAGATAGATTATAATTTGGATTAACACATTTTTATCCCGGTAGTACGTTCCCGCGAGATAATTTCCCACTGGCAAAACCTAGCTGATAATAAAGCTGAAGAGTTTAATTGTTTTTTGTTTGAACGCGCTTATCTCTGGGACACTCTGTTTCTCACTCAATAGGAATAAAAAAATGGATTAGCCCTGCTGATGACTTACTTGATAAGTTTATCCATATTCATAAACCAGTTGGCTGCACTCTGATAGGTGAAGTCTCCTCCCATGGTCACCATTATATTGTCGTGGTCATAGTATTAGCCCTGCTGATGACTTACTTGATAAGTTTATCCATATTCATAAACCAGTTGGCTGCACTCTGATAGGTGAAGTCTCCTCCCATGGTCACCATTATATTGTCGCGGTCATAGTATTAGCCCTGCTGATGACTTACTTGATAAGTTTATCCATATTCATAAACCAGTTGGCTGCACTCTGATAGGTGAAGTCTCCTCCCATGGTCACCATTATATTGTCGTGGTCATAGTATTAGCCCTGCTGATGACTTACTTGATAAGTTTATCCATATTCATAAACCAGTTGGCTGCACTCTGATAGGTGAAGTCTCCTCCCATGGTCACCATTATATTGTCGTGGTCATAGTATTAGCCCTGCTGATGACTTACTTGATAAGTTTATCCATATTCATAAACCAGTTGGCTGCACTCTGATAGGTGAAGTCTCCTCCCATGGTCACCATTATACTGTCGTGGTCATAGTATTAGCCCTGCTGATGACTTACTTGATAAGTTTATCCATATTCATAAACCAGTTGGCTGCACTCTGATAGGTGAAGTCTCCTCCCATGGTCACCATTATATTGTCGTGGTCATAGTATTAGCCCTGCTGATGACTTACTTGATAAGTTTATCCATATTCATAAACCAGTTGGCTGCACTCTGATAGGTGAAGTCTCCTCCCATGGTCACCATTATATTGTCGTGGTCATAGTATTAGCCCTGCTGATGACTTACTTGATAAGTTTATCCATATTCATAAACCAGTTGGCTGCACTCTGATAGGTGAAGTCTCCTCCCATGGTCACCATTATATTGTCGCGGTCATAGTATTAGCCCTGCTGATGACTTACTTGATAAGTTTATCCATATTCATAAACCAGTTGGCTGCACTCTGATAGGTGAAGTCTCCTCCCATGGTCACCATTATATTGTCGTGGTCATAGTATTAGCCCTGCTGATGACTTACTTGATAAGTTTATCCATATTCATAAACCAGTTGGCTGCACTCTGATAGGTGAAGTCTCCTCCCATGGTCACCATTATATTGTCGTGGTCATAGTATTAGCCCTGCTGATGACTTACTTGATAAGTTTATCCATATTCATAAACCAGTTGGCTGCACTCTGATAGGTGAAGTCTCCTCCCATGGTCACCATTATACTGTCGTGGTCATAGTATTAGCCCTGCTGATGACTTACTTGATAAGTTTATCCATATTCATAAACCAGTTGGCTGCACTCTGATAGGTGAAGTCTCCTCCCATGGTCACCATTATATTGTCGTGGTCATAGTATTAGCCCTGCTGATGACTTACTTGATAAGTTTATCCATATTCATAAACCAGTTGGCTGCACTCTGATAGGTGAAGTCTCCTCCCATGGTCACCATTATATTGTCGTGGTCATAGTATTAGCCCTGCTGATGACTTACTTGATAAGTTTATCCATATTCATAAACCAGTTGGCTGCACTCTGATAGGTGAAGTCTCCTCCCATGGTCACCATTATATTGTCGTGGTCATAGTATTAGCCCTGCTGATGACTTACTTGATAAGTTTATCCATATTCATAAACCAGTTGGCTGCACTCTGATAGGTGAAGTCTCCTCCCATGGTCACCATTATATTGTCGTGGTCATAGTATTAGCCCTGCTGATGACTTACTTGATAAGTTTATCCATATTCATAAACCAGTTGGCTGCACTCTGATAGGTGAAGTCTCCTCCCATGGTCACCATTATATTGTCGTGGTCATAGTATTAGCCCTGCTGATGACTTACTTGATAAGTTTATCCATATTCATAAACCAGTTGGCTGCACTCTGATAGGTGAAGTCTCCTCCCATGGTCACCATTATATTGTCGCGGTCATAGTATTAGCCCTGCTGATGACTTACTTGATAAGTTTATCCATATTCATAAACCAGTTGGCTGCACTCTGATAGGTGAAGTCTCCTCCCATGGTCACCATTATATTGTCGTGGTCATAGTATTAGCCCTGCTGATGACTTACTTGATAAGTTTATCCATATTCATAAACCAGTTGGCTGCACTCTGATAGGTGAAGTCTCCTCCCATGGTCACCATTATATTGTCGTGGTCATAGTATTAGCCCTGCTGATGACTTACTTGATAAGTTTATCCATATTCATAAACCAGTTGGCTGCACTCTGATAGGTGAAGTCTCCTCCCATGGTCACCATTATATTGTCGTGGTCATAGTATTAGCCCTGCTGATGACTTACTTGATAAGTTTATCCATATTCATAAACCAGTTGGCTGCACTCTGATAGGTGAAGTCTCCTCCCATGGTCACCATTATATTGTCGTGGTCATAGTATTAGCCCTGCTGATGACTTACTTGATAAGTTTATCCATATTCATAAACCAGTTGGCTGCACTCTGATAGGTGAAGTCTCCTCCCATGGTCACCATTATATTGTCGTGGTCATAGTATTAGCCCTGCTGATGACTTACTTGATAAGTTTATCCATATTCATAAACCAGTTGGCTGCACTCTGATAGGTGAAGTCTCCTCCCATGGTCACCATTATATTGTCGCGGTCATAGTATTAGCCCTGCTGATGACTTACTTGATAAGTTTATCCATATTCATAAACCAGTTGGCTGCACTCTGATAGGTGAAGTCTCCTCCCATGGTCACCATTATATTGTCGTGGTCATAGTATTAGCCCTGCTGATGACTTACTTGATAAGTTTATCCATATTCATAAACCAGTTGGCTGCACTCTGATAGGTGAAGTCTCCTCCCATGGTCACCATTATATTGTCGTGGTCATAGTATTAGCCCTGCTGATGACTTACTTGATAAGTTTATCCATATTCATAAACCAGTTGGCTGCACTCTGATAGGTGAAGTCTCCTCCCATGGTCACCATTATATTGTCGTGGTCATAGTATTAGCCCTGCTGATGACTTACTTGATAAGTTTATCCATATTCATAAACCAGTTGGCTGCACTCTGATAGGTGAAGTCTCCTCCCATGGTCACCATTATATTGTCGTGGTCATAGTACTTCGCTTGCCTCTCTATTTGTGATATGAAATCGTTTACCTGTGTACACAAATAATTATTAAATTAATCTCTCAAGGCGAGGCAATCCAGCAGTGTAAATCCTCAAACGATGATGATTTTTATTTGAAGCAAGAGTTTTACAAGCAAGATTATTCTGATGAAGATGTTATTTTATACTTTTTGAAAAGAAAAATTAAATTTCGAACTTCAATATAAACTTTCTTCCCCTATTTATACCCATTAGGCGAGGAATTTAAAAAAAATCTTTCCTCATTTCAGTAAGGAACTCAAGAATAGGTTTTTTTGGCGGGATACGGTTGGAACATGTCGCACGAATTTTCATTTTCATGAAATTTAGTGAAATAGCGAATTAAATTGTATAATTTTGGTAGTGAATTATTCAATTTAGTTACATGTGAGTGCACAAGTGTAGTGAAGGTGAAAATAAGTGACTAACGTGGACTTTTCGTGTTCCCCCCAAAAACTCATATTAGGTTGTTGTAAAGTTACTACCGCTTTACAATAACTTTGACTTGACTGGACTTGACTGACTAAAGACGACTATGACTGTTTTGTAACTTCGTGCCCGGTATCGGGCCATTTACTTGATCGAAAAGAAAAATTACTTGACACTGGCTAAATGCACAAACCGTGCGAAGCCATTACCGAAAAAAAAAAAAAAACTCAAGAATAAAATTTCATGCTGTTACTAAACAGAATAGGACAATAGAAGGAACTTTTAAGCGCAGACCACACCGCCAGCTAGCGAGCGAGCAAGCGAGCTGGCTGGCGAAGCGAGGCGAGGGAAACTACATATACTAAGCGAAGCTTTGGCGAGCTAAACTGTGTGAGTTGCCACCGAAAACTACGGACGTAAGGGCGAGCGAGCGGGCGGACGGGATAGCGAGGGGATCCGTCTCTTTGTCACTCGCGCGCTGTTGCATAGCGCACGTCATAGAGCAGAGCGAGCATCGTTTCACCTCTTTTTCATACTTCGGGTCACACCGCGAACTACAGAGCTAAGATACGTTAACGAGGTGAACGAATAACATCGCTGGCATCGTCGAATATTTCGTTCGCATCGTTTGTATCGCTGACGTAGCTTATCTCCGTAGTACTCAACTCAACTCAACTCAAAGCATTTATTTCAAATAAACCATTTACAGGCACTTTTGAATGGTCAAAAAATCGACCAGTTGGAAAGTTGAAGCTAGTTGCCCATTCCAAAACGTAGATCTCTATGGAGAAGAACGGGCAAGAAACTCCATGGACACTCTTTTTAATCATGTTATGTATTACAAAAACTTGGGAACATTATTCTTGTTGCTTCTATATGTGAGAACAATGTAAAAAAAAAAAACAATTCTAAATATAAAATTTAAAATTAGCCATGGAAGTTAGGAGATGACCAGTCTCAACCGACGGCGCCCGTTCACGAACTTGACGCGTGGATCAGCACCATCCAGCTCAACCATTTTGTAGGGAACCGAATGATCCAACACACGCGCCACCATCAGCGAGACATTTAAGTGAGCATGACATACTCTCAACCGCCACGCTTTTTCAAGTCAACGTACATCAAAACAATATAATTATTATACGGATGCATGGTACTCACATTTACAAAGTTTAAACAAAATGCTTCTAAATTATACAAAAATATAGTTTGCAATGTATTTGAGTACGGTTTGTAAACTCAAGTATGAAAAGAGGTGAAACTATGCTCGCTCGGCTCGCTCACTCGATTGCTAGCTGGCGGTATGACCTGCGTTTTAAACATCATTTCATGCTTCTATTAAAGTGAATGGGAGAATAGAAAAATTTCAATCTGCTATGCCCAGCCTGTCAGTGAATAAAAGATTTTTAAAACAAATATTACAACCTTATTGGGAGCTATATGTTTGAGTCATTTGGGGTTGAAACACTGGGGCCGTGGGGCCTGAGTGCTCATCGAGTATTTCGGGACATCGCCATGCAAGCAGACGATCGACTTTTCACGTGACCAGAGGGCTGGCCTATTTTTAGATCAAAGAATCAGCATTGCCATCCAACGTGGCAACGCTGCCTTTTGGGCACTTTTCTCACTGACAGCGATGCTGACGAATTCTTTGATGCCCAGTGAGCTCTTCCCTTTTTTTGTCTTTATATACTTGTATATAACATAATTATTTTAGTGTTAGATTGTATATTGTATAAAATAATTAATTACCTAATTGATTGAATGAAATCGATGTAACTAGTAAACAATAATTATGCCGAAGCCAATATTTTACCAGATTTTTATTAAGTAGATCTACTAAAACTTGACCGACCGACCGATGACTTTGTGAAGGCCGCAGGAATCCGCTGGATGCGGAAAGCACAGAACCGGTCGAAGTGGAGGAGCTTGGGGGAGGCCTATGTCCAGCAGTGGACTTACCCTTACAACTCCTTACAACTTACCCTCTTATCAGCATTGTAGACCTTATTATCAGGGTCATCAATGATCGGCTCGTCGTTACAAAGAAAGTCGAAACAGAAGCCTTCGGGAGCGTTGTATAGGTTGAACAGCGTGTGGGTCATTATGTCCGACATTTTACCTGGAATTTAGAAAGGTTTTAGCTTTTGGAACTCGTGGTTAAGGTGAATGCGCAGTGGTAGAGCGCGAAATTCAAACTTTGTTACGTTTTTTGCAATTTTCAGGTGAGTGTCAGCTTGTTACTTGATCAAAATATGATTTGCGACTATAACATGTACGTATTTACAGATTTATAATCATTAGAATCAATAATACATCTTTCTAAGTTAGATTTGTTCCATAAGAACAAATTTCTTATGGAAAAGTGCTTGTGGAAGAAATCTAACTTATAAGAGATATATTAGACATTCTAATGACTTAGTTCTGTAAACACGTACCTGTTATATTCGCAAATCACATTTTGATCAGGATACAACGTGATACTGACCTGAAAATTGCAAAAACGTAAGAAAATTTGAATTTCGCGGTCTACCACTGCGCATTCACCTTAAGTAATAACAGTCACACTTGTCGATTGAAGGCTAAGCCACGCCTCGGAAAGCACGTTAAGCCGTTGGTCCTGGCTGTTATTTGTGCTTCTTTTACAGTCGTTAAGGGTAGTCAGAAGCCTGAAAGTCTGACAACCAGTCTTACCAAGGGGTATCGTATTACCCAGTTACTGGGTTGTGGAGGTCAGATTGTCAGTCGCTCCATGTAAAATACTGGTATTCAGCTACATCTGGTTAGACTGGAAGCCGACCCCAAAGGCTAGGCAGATTGATTGGTCTGGATGCAGCTGAAAATCTAATGGAACTATCGAAAATGTGGTGTATTATGATAAGCTGTGGTATCTAAAAGCTAAAAATTCAACTCTTGCCTAATGGACATTGGGCTGTTTAAATTTAAAACCGCTAACTTTACAGCCGCAATCATGTCTGAAACTAAATAAAAACACGCTTTAAAAACCAAAAAAAGGCTCTGAACTGAGTAGCACACAAAAAAATCTTTTACATTATTTATTTACGTATTCATAAACATTTTTATTACTAATATTCAAGTATGTATCTATTTTATTTGCCTGCGGCCGTGTATCACTGCGGGGTGCCAACTGAAAACTGGCGCTGGGTGTCTAACGCCCAGCAAATGCTGAGATGGTAACCCTTTCGGTATGGGCACGCTCAGCACAATTTTATTGCAATTTTATTGTTATGTTTATTGTTCTCTTTCTTTTTTATATGTTTGTTGCTGCTGTGTTGTGTCTGTGTCGAATAAATGTTTTCTATTCTATTCTTATTCTATTCAAATTATAAAAGCAGAACTAAAAAAGCGTGGGGGGCTTGATATTAATTGATTATAAAAATACCTCAAAAAGCATCCCACGCTTTTTTGAAATTATTTTCAACTTTTTTAGTTTGGTCTTTTAAGCGTGTTTTTTTAGATTTTTAATTGTTAGTTCTGCTAACTACAAAAGCGTGATTTTTGAGTTTTTTTTTTTTTTTTTTTTTTTTTAAATTATGGAACAAATTTATAAAATGATTGAATTGTCATTGGTCCTCGATAAGTCTACAAAGTTTAAATGAAATCAGACCGTTTGAAGTGGGTCAAAATGTAGCCCAAAGGAGTCGGTTACAAACAAACATGCTTACCAACCAACATACAGGTGAAGCTAATAAAAGCGTGTTAAGATAAAAAAATCTTGCATCTTCATGTATTTTTCTTCCACAGTTCTATATTAGTCGTCATAACCGTAAACACCCCATTTCTAACCATATCATCATTCACACACTCCATCAATCGTTTCTTTGCTCTTTATCTACTTTTATAACCATCGACATTTATACTCAAAACTTTCCTCACGATATTTTCCTCATTCCTCCGTATCACATGCGCATACCATGACAACCAATTTCCACACAACGTTTCAGTCACAGGGTGTGTATAATCAGGTATTATCATTAGAAGGCTTGTGGCGACATCTACATCGCCACATGCGAACTACGCATCACACTGACGTCTCGCAAAATCCTGCATCGCGCAAGCAGAGTATACCGCGCAACTAGCGCATATGAGGGAGAATGAGTGAACTCTACTCTACATATTTTAGGTTACTTAGAAAGAAAATAAAGAAGAAATAAAAATGCGTTTATTGGCATTATAATTATTAAATAAACTTAAGGATAATAGTTCTTATTGCAATCCAAAACTGGTTAAAATCTGTTGTAATAAATTCGAATAAGAAATGAGCAAGCGTATGTCGTAAAAATGCAAATAAAATAGTTTATAATTAGATATCAACTATTTAACATCACTGAATGCAGTTTGGCATTTGAAATTGTATGGTATATTTTTAATTATAATAATCATTTTTATTGAAGGGATAAACTGCTTTTATAGATAATTAAGAGGTGACTTTGATGATTTTTTTGATGCATTAAAGTATGTTTAATTATGTTTTGAGTTCGATCACTGAATGCAAAAAAGACTTGAAAATATCATATATTTTTTACTTTCAAAATGATTGACGGTTAAAGAGATACATTGCTTTAAAAAAAACACCTTTTTGACCGTTTTCAAGAAATCACCTCCTTAAACTATTTAAAAAGAAAAAAAAACAGAAAACAATGATAATAATGCCAAAAGGGCCTCAGTCAAAAAAAGGTCAGATCGGAACACAGTATGCACCACCTGACCCTGATTTTCAGCTGTAACCCAGGACTATCATACGCTAGAATAATAAACATATTTATGGAAGTATGTGTCTGTAATCTAACTAATATTATAAACACGAAAGTTTGTAAGTATGGATGGATGGATGGATGGATGTTTGTTACTCATTCACGCAAAAGTGGCTAAACGGATTTGGATGAAATTCGGCACACAGATAGATTATAGCCTAGATTAACACATAGGATACTTTTTATCCCGGTAGTACGTTCCCGCGGGATAATTTCCGACCTCCACGCGGGCGAAACCGCGGGCGGAATCTAGTACTTAATAAATTAGGAAAGTGAAAAGAAATAAAAAAAATTACATTCATGTGTGCAAATGTGTGTCGTCTTCTTATTTCTTACCTAGAACATCAGATCCTCGCCACATGAACTCCATCCTGTCTTCTTCTATCATGGCTTCTCTTTCCTTGTGGTCTACTCGACCTGTAATACATATATTTAAATTAAAACGGCGGACCACAGCTACGTAGGATGTATACGAATAGGTCTACCACGTCAGCTGCTCGGGTAGTGCACCAGGCTTAGCATGACGCTTTTTATTTCTACTCTACTGTAGAATAGAAATCGCTTGTCTACATTTCTCGGTGAAAAACTGTCAACTGTTTATACGGAAACGTCATTTTTGTCTACTTTTTCCGACGACAAAAACGCATCTCTACGGTTCTCATTCTAAGCCTGCTGGTTTGCCAGCCTTGCATCCGTACCCAACGTGGTAGTAGGCAATGAACGATCCCGCCTACATTTTTTTTATTTGATAACTTGTAAGAGTATTTACTCTTACTTATTTTGCTTCAAACCAATTATTCAAAAGCTAAGAAAATGCGTCGTTGTCATATTTCACGTAAAATACCCGTTTTACATAAAAAATCGTGAACTCGAATTATTTTGTACGGAAATCGAAAAACTAAAGAAAAATATATGGAAATAAATCACATGCCACTTGATTCTTTGACATGGTCTCATAATGCCCTCGGTTTTTTTTTTAAATGGGATATCAAATGGAACACCTTTTATAGCTGTTTGTCGTAAGTCATAGGGTCGACTAAATACACACAAAATTGACAGCTGTCACGAGGCCACGATCAAAGCCAGTTCGCGCTTAATTTATTTTTTCCCACGCATATTGCGTAAGGCACAAGCAAGGGTTTATTTCTTTGACAGTTGATATGGCAAAGGTCAAAGGAAATTGAGCCTATTTATTTTATACGAATGTAAATGGCTTATTTTACGCTTGAGCTACGGAAATTGGATATCTGTTTTATTGTGATGGAGACCTAGTAGAGTTTTATTATTTCGTATAATTATACCACTACAGATATTTATATTTTTATTTTATAGGCTGAGGAATGATGCGATGATAGGGCAACGTTGCGGTTTAATGGCCGATTCCTTTAATTAACGGACAGTTGTAGGTTAAAATGAAGACTCTTTTTTCCATCTTGTATCTGTACCAATAACGAAGTAAAGACCTAATTAATACCTTCGCCTAGTAGACCCCAAGAAGTTTGTAGATAAAACTGGAGGCAACACTCTAAATACCTAAGTGAAAACAACTGTGGGCTAACACTCTCTTTCTAAATACATACGTAAAAAAGAGAAAACATATATCACTGTCTCGTTCTTATGTATGTATTCAGAAAGAGAGCGTAATCCCACAGGTCGTCTTCACTTTTTTATTTGGAATGTGTCCTCCAGTTTTATCCATAAGCTTCTTGGTAGACCCTCCCTTCCCCTATTAGTAAGTAGGTAAAATTAGCTTACGAAACTATTTATTTGCCCAGTTTGGAAATAAAAAATGTTACCATTGGTAGTAAAAGGATCCGTTTTTAACCGACGAAAAAATGGAGGAGGTTCTCAAGTCGAGGCATTATTTTGTTTTTTATGTATTGACCACGCATAACTTTTTACAGAGTAGTCTGATTTTGATAAATCTTTTTTTTTTGGAAGTTGGTCCCATAAAAATTTGGAAAAAAATCCAATCCTAAGGGTAGGAAAACAGGGGATGATTGATTGATAACTCACAGATTTTAATGCTGAGTTGTGTATTACAAAAAGTAATCAAAAACTAAGCATAAAAACTTTTTCGAGCTTAGTTATTAAGGTTAAACAAAAAAGGTCTATAATTTTGTACTTTTCTGTTTTTTCGGTGGTAATTTTTTTGTTTAATTTTAATGAGCTGGACTCTTTTAATAAAGATTGGTCCTTGCCAGCTTTGGATAGAGAGAGGTGGAAAGAGAGTAGGGAGGCCTTTGCCCAGCAGTGGGACGCTATAAGCTAAAAAAAAAAAAAAAATTTTTTGTTAAAAAGTTTTTTGTTTTTACGAACCGAACATTAGAGATAAAATGACAAAATATTATTGGTGTGGGGTAGGTACACAGACATATAAAACAGTAGCAGACCAAACATTAATCCATAGTCGATGGACTTGATTCTCTATCCTTTTTTTGCTAAGCGACAAGTCGTAAGCAGTATCTCGTTCTGTCACCTGTTGTCACACTGACCCACACATAGACAAAATTTGACGCGTAGCCCGTCTGTACCGCGCCGCCATTTGGATATGCAACATTTATCCTGAATCGCGTTCTATGTTTCAACCGCGAAATATTACTTGAAAAATTAATTGTTTGGGAAGATTACACAAAAATAAAATGGTAAAGTGCTGTGCGTACCAGTGTGACAGTGATAGCTACCACAAAACATCTGAATTGACCTTTCATCGGTAAGTTTTTGTATTATGCTGTGAAGTCAGGGACGGATTTGGCAACAAAGATGATATTTTTTATTGTATGGAAAATATTTACCTATTATGGAATTATCAGATAGAGACTCGGTTTACTCTACGATATTTCAAATTTTTTTGGTGACATAGTTTGAAAATACTGCAGAGTGCAGATTGCCAGTATAAACATACATTCTATGATAATAAAATTTATAGAATCGCTCCGGCCCGGCGCGTACACATGTGATACGTTACAATAGAAAATCAATTGTGTCTCATTAGCCGGTTATGTTACCCTGTCTGTGTGATGGATAATATGAACGACGGTGGACATAAATCGGTATAGGCTACTCACATAATGTTAACATTTCATTCAGCAGGTAATAATTGAGCTTACTAATATTTTTCCAGGTTTCCAAAGGATGTAAGTTTACGGAATGCATGGATTTAAAAACATGAAACTCCAGGATTGAAACTGAACCTCAAATGGCGCAAATATTTTAATCTTATTGGAACCTATTATGTTCGAGCCGTTAGCCTTTGTTGGCCACTTTTCCCATTGACAACGATGCGGACGTATTATTTGATGCCCTATGATTATTTTATTTTTTGTATACCTGTACATATTATTATTTTAGGACCAGTAGTTTTTAAATTATGAAAATAAAGAACATTACTTGTCGTTGTGATCTTGTTTTCGTACCAAACTGTAATAATCTCTGTATAGGCTTTTATTTTCGGTCGTTTTAAATTTTGTATATATGTATTTATGTATCTATTATTTAGGATATGTATATATCTGTGTATCTATTTTAGTATATTGTAAACACATTATTTGCACCAACATCGTCCCCATTTTATGCCCCTGTCCATTCCATGGTTGCCTGGATGAGATCGCGGAAAGCGATAAGGCCGCCTATTGTATATATTATTGTGTATTTTTTTGTTTATTGTATTTTTGTAGTGTACAATAAAGAATATATAAATAAATAAAGTTAAAAAAAGTACAAAATAAATATGTATATATTCAATAAATTCATTGTTTTATTTCAAAATTCCTGATATATTTATAAGCTAGCTTTCAGGCATACCAACACCTTAACTCTAGGTCCCACCAAGCTGGGCATACGGGTTAATGACTGCAGGGAGAGTTATTTTATCCGATACTAATGCCCGTCAACGGTCTGTGTGTAAATATACCGTTAAAAGGAGGTGAAAGGACTGCTGCCCACCGTCTTCTTAAAATATTACCTTAGTCGCCTTTTACAGTAACCACGAGAAGAGATGGGTGGTTATATTCGTTAAGACTTTATTGATAAGTAATCTACACTTCATATACCCAGAGAATATCGATTTTCGCGGATTTTCAGTAAGATTATCGGTCGTTTCAATATCGTTATATAATACCGGCAACCGGCCCTAGTCCGAGCCTGTATCGACAACACTCTCTATGTGTGCGTAATGGGTACGCATTTTTTAGCGAATGTTTGGTCTGCTACTGTTTTATATGTCTGTGGGTAGGTACCATAACTAAAAAGTAAAATATAAAAACTTTGTAGTGTTTTTTATTAAGTATTAAATAGGTTGTTTTTTTTTAAGTTCTGATTTATCACTTTTTTGCTGTAGTAAGTACCTAATCTACATAAATTCGTGTGCCGCTATTTGCTATGAAAAATATCAGTGAAAAGAAATAAATAATACGTAGTATTGAAGCTAACTTAAAAATGACTTATGAGGCCGTATACAAAATTTTTCCAACTTCGCTAATTTACTTGATTTTACAGACGTACTTTTACAATAAAATAATAGTTTAAAAAACTAAAAAACACGCTTTAAAAACCAAACTAAAAAAGGAGAAAATAATTTAATTCAATTAAAAAGCGTATTTTTATAATCAATTAATGTCAAGCACCCCACGCTTTTTAATTGAATTAAATGATTTTCTCCTTTTTTAGTTTGGTTTTTAAAGCGTGTTTTTTAGTTTTTTAAACTATTATTTATTTTCTATTTTTTAGTTCTGCTAACTACAAAAACGTGATTTTTTTTTCTCATTTTTTTTTTAAATTAGTGTATTGTCATCGGTCTTCGACAAGTTTACAAAGTCTCAATGAAATCTGACCGTTTAAAGTGGGTCAAAATCGCGCTCAAAGGAATCGGTTACATACAAACAAACAAACAAACATATAAGTGAAGCTAATATAAAGCGTGTAAAAATACTGTATTTCCATAAGTTGCAAAATATGAAATATCGTTTCAATGATTTTGTAATGAACGACCAATTTTTTTATTTTTCTTTTCTTTTCGATGCATGTAGGACATATTATTATTTTAAGGCTCTTAAGCGATTAAATTATATAACTAGGTACATAGCCTGTTAAAATCATAACCCTCCAGCCTGTAGTGTTGGTGTAGTCGGGTAAGTAGGCTCATTAGGTCCCTGGTGAATGTTGCGGAATTCCGCCGGGCGTGAGAAGCGCAGGACCTGTGTCTAGCAGAGCTATTCTGCTCACATCTCACCGTGAAATCATAGGTGAAATGAGCTTAAAGCGACCAGCAGTGCGATTCTGTAGAAATCTCATCGTGAAAACGTGTGTGAAGTGAATTTGAAGTGAACTGTCAATCCCTGCCGGCAGGTGGGATGACAGTTCATTTAAAACTCACTTCATCTAAATAAATCACGGTGAAACATTTATAGAATAGACCGGCTATCATTCCACGTGATGCTAGGCAATGACACTACTGACAGCTCACGTCAAGATCACTTCACTTTAGTTTTCACGGTGATATTTGGACAGAATAGACCGGCAGTACTCATGTAACAGTGATGATTGAGTCTGACTTACCTATGAACAGTCCATCATACCCCATTTGAGCCAACAAGGAGATTTGCTCCCTCGTGTGTCCGTATGTGTCTATCTGCCACGCGGCTTTCGGCTTGCCACATGGGCCTAGAGTGTCGTTTAGTTTTCTGTAATTAAAAGCTTTATAAGAATATGTATATTTTAGGCCCAGCTTTATACAGGAAAAGTTTTTATTTAGTGCGCAAACTGTAACCATGAAATCAGCATATCATTCTAAACCCCCCAGCGCTGAAATTTTTCGTCGGTTATACACAAAATTAGCTGTTTCATAGAAAAGTGCAATACCTACGCTGTTAAAATGTATGGAACAACTGATTTTTTTTTAATAACCGACGAAAAGTTTCTGCCTTGTCTATAATGATACGCTGAATTCATGGTTACAGTTTGCGCACTGAATAAAAACTTTTTCTGTATAGGAATTGGGTATAATAATGATAATGGGGACTCCCTTTTTCGCACTTAGACTATCATTCGGTCCGTTGTGCGTGGGGGTTCTGGCTAACAAAGCCAGCCTAGCTCCGCCCGAAAGCACATAAGCTTCCTGGGAGCTTCACAGGCTTCGCGGAGCGACCTCATTGTTCCGAGGATTTCTTCACGTTGAGAAGTCACGGCTTTGGATTCCAGGATGACGTGGGTGGCTGACGAAGAGAATTAAACCGCCGCTGATAAGGAATAGGGTAGTAGTCGCATAGTGCCCCGACTTACGAGTCGTAAGATTGAAATCTGTCTGTGCCCAATGGTCTATATTGATCACCAGATGCACCCTTGCAAGAAAGAAAAACCATTGTAGTAATAGATGGAACATACATTTATGTTCAGAAGTCTAACAACTTTCTGTTCGTATGTTGCGATGGCTACATAATAGATATTACTGGTCATCACGAAGCAACAACATCTGATGCCGTTATAATGCGGGAACTAATTAACGAGAACGCAAAAACCCATTTCATTATTATTTTCATACGAACGATGTTTTTATTTGTGATCGTGGCTTCAAGAAGACATGGAGTCGTGTGGTTATATCGCACATATGCCTATAAGCAAACGGCGTGGTGAAGACCAGTTAACGACGTTAGAGGCTAATGAAAATCGGGAATGACGATTTGTCGCTGGGTCATCGAAGTCGTCAACGGTCGCTTCAAGTGCGATTTTCGACTCTTTAGATAAGATTTTTTTAATAGGGCCATGAGCTACATGATGGACGATTTCCGTGTGGTCGCTGGGCTTATACCTAAACGCATTTCATGTGTTGATTGAAGACAGCGCGCATGCAAGCGAATTTTTGCAAATTATTAGACAAAGAATGCACGAATCAAATCGTTTGGGTGCGTCTTACACAAAGAAATGTAAATAGACATCCGCCTAGTGTCAGTAGCATCGAAGCCGATGTTATCGGAGCAGACAAGGTTCCCTGTATTTACACACCAAGATCTAGTATAGTAACAAGAGACGGTGTTTATAATAATATTGTAGATTTTAGTATAGAACATGCTATGTTGATAGCAACATAGCATGTTCAGGTGTCTGGATTGGATCCTTGCGCCTATGCGCACGTTCGCGCACGTTCAAGATTGTAATAAACGTATGTAATGATCCATGGTCAAGAAACAATTTCTAACTACCTATTACTGTTCATGTTTATCTGGCATGCGAACTGTGGGTAGCTATGCACATGTAGTGGTAACTGTGTGGTACTTTGGATGGGCGAAACACCAACTCACAATTAGGCTTCCAGCTGCAAATCTAGACAATGTTATCGTTGATGTAGATTTTTAATGTTAATTTGTAATTATATCAGTTTTATGCTACACTGTAAGACATGAATCAAACTATTGTGAAGCATTCTTGTTTTCTTTCTTCCGGGCCTTTGATCAAAATCTATTTCAGCGAGAACCTAACACGGCACACCAAGCGGCATGACATAACATGCGTAGATTAGTTCAAAAATATGCGATGGACAGAATGATATTAACAATATTTTTCGCATAATAAGGTATAAAAACATGACTTTTCATTCAGTTATAACTTTTTACTGACTGCAAATTTTCGGTTGCGGTTTGGTTATAATGACTCAGTATTTTGTAGACTATTTTATTACATAGGTCTTGTTAGTGGTGGAAATATGGACCAACCTCCATACATTTTTGGTAATTTTCCTTTGAAAGTTTGGGTTAAGTAGCTCGATGTGCATACATCATGTGTGATGTGATGTCTGTACATAAATATAACAAAGAAGCTGGTAAATAGATAAATGAGACGGACGCAAAAACGACATGTTGTGCCGAACCAAAATAAATTAGTATAAGGGCAAATTGCTTGCTGAACAGATGACCGATGAGGACGAAGTTCTGCAGTCTGCGTACTGGAAGACGTAGAGTTGGAAGGCCTCCCACAAGGTGGACTGATGACCCTGTGAAGGCCGCAGGCATCCGCTGTATTTGGGAAGCACAGAATTGGTCGAAGTGGCGGAGGTTCTGGCAGGCTAATGTCCAGCAGTGGACGTGTTTCGGCTGAAATTATGAAGGGCAGAAGTATGATATTGAACTTACCTCAAACCCCAGGTGAACTGGTCAATAATATGCAGATAATCAGGAGTAGCTTCATCGTTATGCACCCAACCGCCACCTGCGAACTCCACACGACCTTCCTGCACCAGAGACCTGAAGGTGGCTCTGGTTGTGGGCCGCTGTTCCTTCCACCAGCGCCAGAAGTAAGCTGTCTCGGAGAAGGTGAACCTTGGGGGAGGAATAGTAGGTGAAATCACATGCCAAATGTTATATAAAAGAATCTCCTTCTTTGAACTTAGTCATAAATAGCGTAAATTGCCGAGAAGACCCGAAACATGCGTGGAAGGTGAAGTAATTAATGTTTCTTTGAGTCTGTTGAGACGGAAGAAAAATAAATAAATTGGGATAATGGAATTAGTATGTGCTTTAAGAGCAGGTAAAAGTCAAAGTCAAAACGTTTATTGCGAACTAAGTGTATGTACAAAAATGTAGGTGTTATCTTGTTTTAGTACTTATGACTTAGCAATCTTTTACAAGCATTGCAATAATTATCATTTGCCTGCCGATTAGCATGCATGAAACATTTTTATTACTTATTTTCTTTCATATTAGTACAATTAAATTGAGAAATTATAGTTAAGGTCAAAATTAAATGTCAATAATAATGAATTGAATACAATTATTCAGCAAAATTAATGTCATCCATTTCAGGTAGTACAAATTATAATTTTATAGGACGTTAAATATGATAGACTAAATCTATAGTTTTTATAGGATAGATATAGACGAGGATATAGACGAGAGGAGAACAAAGGAGGTTGATGAGCAAAGGTTATTAATAGGTTCTATATTTATTTCCGTGGTACAGACGGCAGCACATCAAGCTACCTCAATCTGTCAAATTTCTTTGAAAGTTTTACAACTTTATTGCAAAATAATAAGGTTCATGTTCAATTGGGAAAATTTTACAGTTTGGGCTTGATGTGCTGGCGTCTGTACCTACAGTCTGAGATGAGAGTGGAATAAAACTACACACACTTGCTTAATACGATGACTATACCTAGGTATATAGGTAAACGGAATAGGTGTAATCTTAATACATATACTAGCTTTTGCTAGTGGCTTCGTCCGCGCGAAACTTTCATCCCCTATTTAACTCGGGGTTGAATTTCGAAAAATCCTTCCTTATTCCTTGTCTAAATTATAAAGGGAACCTCTGTGCAATATTTCAGCTTTCTAGGTCCAAGGGTTTGGGCTGGGCGTTGATGAGTCAGTCAGGACTTTTCTTTTTATTTATAGATAGATAGAAATGGAATTATAAAAAAATGTAACGAAGTCAAAACTGAAAAATTAATATTTTTGAAAAAAGTAATTGTTACGAGGTGTGAACGAGTCTGATGTTTTTTTTTAATAAAAGTAACTTATCTGTAAACTGTAACCAAATGGAAGAAGTCACTGGCTCCTGAAATACATGTAATTTAACCTAGCTCTGGAGCCAGGGTCTCATATTTTCCTGTAACCCGTTTTTATGGCAATAAATAAACTTATTTACTAAAAAAAAAACGAACTTACTTCCGCCTCTTATCGTGCAGCAACTCCGAAAGAACGGAGTGGTAGATCAGTTGTACATTGGCAGTGCTTACTGTTGTTTTAGCTGCAACAAAGAAGACATGGTGAAGGGTTTTGTGTCGTAAGCTAAGTTGAACATGAAGGTTTGCTGGCTAAAAATCACGCTGTCTCACCAGGCTTCGTGTCCGACAGAGATAGTATCAGTGATGAGCAGTTAGACGCTAGTCTACAGGCACAACGTTATTGAGTGAGATGCAGGATCATTTATAGTAAAAAATTCGCGAAAAAATTAAGAAGTGTCCTTTGGAAGATCGGGTTTTATGAAAAAGCCAATGCATAAATCAATGACCAATAAAGTTTATTGAACTTTTCGATAATTGAACTTTGTCGGTACTAACTTGGTTTTGGAGATTTTACACTTCTTTTATTATTTAAACACGCCCAAAATTAAGTAAAATTTGCAAGAAAAACTAACCTTTGTTGGCTTCTAACTTTTCAATGGTTTTTTTAGTATTCTGTTTCCATACAGACAATATTAATAATGAGACAAAACGATATCATATTTTACTTTGGATGTGTATGTCAGAGAGTGGAGTAAAATACTCCCGAAGTTTGTATGCAAAAAATGTGGACTAGGTTCACCTTAAGAACCTGTACCGACATATACATCGCCACATACACACTAAGCATCAAAATGACGTAACGCAAAATCCTGCAACGCGCAAGAAGAGTTTACCGAGACAGCAATAGTCGGGCAGTAGCCCATCAGACACACCACCCGTCTGGTCGGAGGATCCTCCCTTTCCTATGGAGGTTGAGTGAACTTTACACCCTGTTCTCCTGACACCCCTATACACGTGTCTTTTTGGTACCTTTAGTGGATAGTCTGTCCCAAAAGTTATTATATCTGCTATGTTGGGCTTCCAGTCTTCCCGTAGGCAGCTGAGTACTGGTGTATTCCATTTAGCAACTACCTGTCTGACCTCCACAACACAGTTACTGGGTAATACGTTACCCCTTGGTAAGACTGGTTGTCAGACTATCAGACTTCTGGCGACCCATAACGACTGTCAAAGATTTACGAATTGATAGCCGAGAGCAACGGCTTACCGCGGCAAGCGTAGCTTAACTGGATCGACCCGTACGGCTGTTATTACTTAGCAATAAGCTCCTCTAGTCTTTTCCAGAAGCATCTCATGAAAATGAAAACAAATGGATCAGAAAACTACATGTGGATGCTAATTTGTAGTGCCACTTACAAAATGCTGCATTGATTTGATTTGCTTTTCTTTTTTTTTTTTTTTTAAATTTGAACCTGAAATTGTACCCCCCAGTGGGTTCCCGCATTGTCGTTGCAGGGGGGCTCAGTAGCCGTGGTCCGCTCCCACGGTGAAGCGAAGAGGAACCCCCAGGTGGGGCCGCTCGTCAGGGCTTTTGTCTCCAAGCCCATGACGTGGCGGCCAAAAAGTAGGTTGCGGTGAGGGTTACAGGCTGTGGTGGAGGAGGAGTGCCGGTACTTCTGAGTAGCGCTCTTCCCTTCCGTGGCCCGGACGGGGCCTCCATCGTTTGATGGCGGACGCGGTGGGGCCGCAGGGGAAGAGGAGTGTCGGTATAGCGTTAGCCGCTCTCCCTATCCCCTGCGGCCGAAAAGTGGTAGGCGGCGGGGCCACTGCGCTGACCCGTCGCAGGGGAACCAAGGGTGCCAGACACGGGTTCGTCTGGGGCCCTTATGTTACTTGGTTCCTGGGGTAGTCATGGCGTACCATGTGTCCTGGTGCGCCGAACTGGTGGGGTCCGCAAGGGCCGATGCCTGCCAGGGGTACGGGTTGTTCGAAAGAGATACCGTCGCCCCTGGCACACAGGCAGCTGAGGGAACACGGGTGGGTTTTAGTCAGTAAAAGTCTGACACGCCCTCCTGCTCCACCCAGAGCGGGAGAAGTTATTTGATGATTTCACATCCTCAAAAAAAAAAACCCGAAATTGTAATTTTAAATCACCATACAGGAATAGTTTTTATCCAGTGCGCAAACTGTAACCATAAACTCAGCTTATCATTCTAAACTAAACAAAACTAAAAGAAAAATATCGTCCGTTATACAAAAAAACTTATCCTGTGTAACAGACGGTCCGTCTGTGACTAAGTGCAACCGTGTCCATTACACTTGGTTCAGTAGGATCGCGCGATGTGATCAAGTACCGTATGTCCCGCTTTTAAGTTTATCTAAGTGTAGAAGATACATACATATTTATGTAACTTACTTCCATAATAGTATTCATCGAAGGTCTTCACCCATCCAGCGTCCATGTGAGAGTGAGGTATGAGATGGACGTTCAGCGCTCCATCTCTTGTTTGTGGACATTGCTGAAACAAAAATACGTACCTATCGACCGCGCGGAACACCAAGAGTGAAGCCAAAAATCCAAATACTAAAGCGTCGTATTGTATGTTACATTCAATGCGACGCTTTAGTATTTGGATTTTTTTTTTTATCGTTGCCCCACACTAGGAATTTCTCCTGTATTGTGGGTGCGTTTACAAACATTTACACTCACATACACAAACAGCCAGACCCGGAACAACTATCTGTAGGTCATACAAATATTTGTTCCGTGCGGGAATCGAACACGCGACACGCAGCGCAGAAGTCAATCGCTTAACCATTGCGCCAACTGTGCTGTTTTATAATCTGAGCGTACAGACAATATAATCAGAGAACAGTGGTGGCCTAGTGGTAACTGCCGTGACTTACGAGCCGGGGCCGCGTGGCCCGACGGCGTCGAGGTTCGAACCCAAACAGGCGCTTTACTTTGTGTATTTCATCACCATTGCTCTCAAAACGGTGAAGGAAAACATCGTAAGGAAACCGGCACTGCTGGGCCACAGGCCGCCTCTCTTCTAAAAGGAGAGGTCTGTAATCGACCACGTGGGCCTAGTGCGGCACCCTAATTGCGTAACTCACGATTCATCATAATTTGTTTCGTTTTGAAACAGGGCCTCAAGTCTGCTATTACAATAGTGTCAGAATGGTCTATCATTGATTTCATAATTGTTGATTTTGACAAGTTTGGTAATCTACTAATAAAATGGCGTCATTATGACTTTCCAATGGTCAGCCACTGACACTCCATTGAAAGAAATGGCATTTAATAGGTAATCTCGTACATAATGACAAATGAATGACTGACTTAATTTACGAACTTCCTACTACTTTAGATCGCCTAAAACACTAATAAATAATATGTAAAATATATATATACCTAAATGAAATCTGGCATGAATAAATGTTCAAATTTAGTAGTCGTTTTTCGAAAATTATTTCTACTAACGAGTTTTATAATAATGGCAATACGAAAATGCCATTATGACACAATTCTATTACGACACCATTGACCGACCAATGATCGACCATTATAAAAGCAGATTACGAACTTTTAGCAAAATGACAAATGAATGACAATGGGATCGTGTTGGAATGACGAATTTATAAAAATAGCAGACTTGGGCCCCTGATGGCTAAACCATTGCTTCATATGTTCGAAAAATGTATCTCAGCAACGTAAATAACGCAATGAATATTGTTGAACTATCAAAACGACACAGATTATGATTAATCGTGAGTTACGCAATTAGGGTGTGGGTTAGTAGATTGTCATATGTCTTCAAATATTTGGTTGGATATAGACAATAAATTGAAACAATACGTACCTTATACCCACATTCAATTTTACTTTTCGCACTAGAAATATAATTTATCCTTAACAATACGAATATAACCACATAATAAATATTACTCGTCATTATTATATTAAAATCTATTTTCTAACTATTAAAACGAGAACTCTACATTCGAAAATGGAATTTTATTATTCTTTTCAAAATCATTTTTAGATGTAGAATTATTTTTAATTGAATTTGAAGATTATTATTTGTGAAATAGATAGAGAAACGTTGGTAAACGTTTAAAATTGTGGTGTTTCCTAGGTATCTGAAGTAGAACTGTGGTTATGAGGTTGTGCACCTGTAATTGTTGAAATTTGAGCGTGTTTACAGTTAGGTTTTGTTCATATTGGAGCAGATCTGTTGCGTAAAGTAGCGTTATGTACCCGTGTAACCTGTATTCCTATATTACCAGAGCTTAAAATACAGGGAGGCAGGAGACATCGACGCCCAACCGGTTACCATTGGTTCGGGTATGATTCTGAACGTTGCTTTGAAATTTTCAATCGATAATATAAAAAAAAATGCCGTTCCATACATTTTAACGCGTAGGTATTGTTTTTTTATAAAACTGCAGTATTTTTCCTTTAACCAACAAAAATAATCCTTGCTTGGGGTCTAGAGTCACGTGTAAAATTCATGGTTTCAGTTTGCGTGTTGATGTCCCTGCATCATAATGATGAGTACAATGACCCCTTCAAACATTTCGTGTATGAATAGATAGACCTTATATGGAACACAAGCACTTTGCCCGTGACTTCCAACACGTAAAATTGTAGCCTCCGAAACGCCCGCGTCGCATCCCGGTCGAACTTTTTCTTCGTTTTATTCATTGCTCAGCTCCTCAAGGTCGTAGAGTGATGTTAAATAACCCGTAAACTTTCTAAAGAATTGAGCTATCAAATCCAGACAGATTTTTTTAAATCCGACTGATTGTTCTAAATATTATCGCGTTCAAACAAACAAGCAAAAACCAAGAAAAAAGTCAGAAAACGAAGTTATAGCGCGGGGACGCGATCCGATGCAAAAGGTTGAGAACTAGACATTTCATGGATACATCGTAGCGGGCAGATGCTAGTACTCAGTGGCGAAGGCACCATATAACTCGATTCCTACCGGCTTCCCTTCGGGGATTCGCATTGGCAACTTTATCGCTATAAAAAAAATGGCACGTCAATAGTGGCTTCCATTGTCTAAAAATAAATATAGTTACACTACGAGTATTTAATTCACCATAACATTCAAACAACAAAAACGGTCATATTTAGCTTAGTATTACAAAAAGGAAAAAAAAGACAAAGTTAAGCCAGCGCCAAAACGTCATAATAGAGAACTAAATATTCATACAACAGCGATCCTGTAATGATGGCGCTTTAGGTCACGTGGCACCGCTTGATATGGACGAGAGCAAGCCGCTGTACAACGGGTTATGACAGAGACAGATATAGAAAAATGCGTCAGCGAGAACGAGATGGAGGAATATTGCACGTTTTATTTGGTTTTCAGCTGTTATTTATTGTTTAGTCAATGAGTTAAAGCCGACGTCGCGTCGGCTTCTTTCTTATAAAAATTTACACCTGGCCGCTGCTAGTACTAGTACTTAAAACAAAAAAAAAAATATGAACTATTTTTATTTATTTATTCATAGGAGAACCACCAGCTATAATAGATGGATAACAATTTTATATGAAACACTAGTTTTTGCCAGCGGCGAAAATTATCCTACGGGAACGTAATATCGGGATAAAAAGTATCCTATGTGTTAATCCTGGTTATGATCTACCTGTGTGTCAAATTTCATCCAAATCCGTTCAGCCTTAATTGTTGCGTGATTGAGTAACAAACAATCAAACATACTAACTTTCATATTTATAATATTAGAAGGATAAAGCTAATTCCAGGTTCTCACGGATAAAAACAGGAAAAAACGTAGTCATATCATATGATCACTAACAAGCACTATAGAAAAGTATAAATATAAAGTAAAATAAGGACCTAATATACCTAATACACCTGATATATCTAATACTAGCTGTGCCCGCGACTTCGTCCGCGTGGAATAGTGTCTTTGGGTCTTTGTCTCTTATCGCAAACTTATAAAACATTCACATAAACTTTACATATTTCCATACAAACTTTCATCCCCTATTCCCTATTGTTATTTTACACCCTTGAGGGTAAAACTTTTACAAAATTTGAATGTCATATTTATTAATATCGAATCAACAGCCTAAAAAATAAGTTTCAAGCTTCTTCTAGCTCTAAAATTACGATACTTCCGTACGACTTTTCATACCCCCCTTTCAACCCCTTACAAAACTTTTTTCGCATTAAAAAGTAGCCTATGTCCTCTCTTAAGCTCTAGATTATCTGTGTACCAAATTTCATTTAAATCGGTTCAGTCGTTTTGGCGTGAAAGCGCGACAGACATTCATAATATTAGTAATACCTGATACACCTAATATACCTAATATATCTAATACTAACTTGACCTGAACTAGTATGAACGCAGCTTGCTCCGTTCCAGCCATTAGTATCAGATTAACAAAACAAGCTCAGTTCAACGCTAACACCGAATATCAAACATTGGCCTTTCACATGAAAGTATAAATGTATACATAATGTACGGCAATGTACAGACGCCACGACATAAAGCTACCTCAAACTGTCAAATTTTCCCAATTGAACATGAACCTTATGCTTACGTAATAAAGATGAAAATCTATCAAAGAAATTTTACAAATTGGGGTAGCTTGATGTGCTGGCGTACTATGGGTAGGTAGAAATATAAGTGGTTGCGTAATAATAATTCTCCTACCCTTATACTAATTTATTTGTGGCCGGCGCAATATACTGTCTTTCTCTTCCACCCACACTTCTTTATTAATCGTCATCTCCGTTCTCTTTCTAACCATATCATCATTCACACAGTCCATCGATCGTTTCTTTGGTCTCCCCCTACTCTTATAGCCATCGACATTCATACTCAAAACTTTCCTCACGACATTTTCCTCATTCCTCCGTATCACATGCCCATACCATGACAACCCATTTCCACACAACTTTTCAGCTATCGGTGTCGCTTCCAGACTTCCTCTTATTTATATAACCATTTATGCACACACATATAAACAGACAAGAAGAAAGGAACAGAAAAATACGTACATAGGTAATGCTTATTTCTACAGAAATCTCTTCCAGCACACCTGCGATAAGAGAGGAGATAACAGAGATGCAGACAACGCGTGTATTAACAGTAGAAGGAAAATCATAAAATTACAAATTAAACTCTAATTTAAAAATATACACACATAATATGAGAATATACATACATACTAGTATACATACATGCTTCTAAAATAAATTTACTGACTAAACCCCACCCGTGTTCCCTCAGTTGCCTGCGTGCCAGGGGCCGCGGTATCTCTTTCGAACAACCCGCACCCCTGGCAAGCCCATACAAGGTGGGTGTGCAACAAAACCTGTAATCCCAATAATAATCCCACATGATATTACCTTTAGATACGTTATCAGCGCTCAATATTGGCAAGATAAATGACAGTGTCGTGTCACGTTCCATCCAGTGACGGGGCGACACGCTAATGAAGAAAATAAGGTCAAGGTAATAAGGGGTAGGCGAGCCTGTCGCCATCAGCCGGGCATAAATCCAATGACATGTTCACCATCTGGGTGATGATGTGCAGATCAGATAGGCAGTCATTCTATATAAAATACTAGTATTTAGCTGCATTTGGTTTGACTGGAAGCCGACCCCAGCATAGTTACAAATAAATAATTTTACGCTTTAATAAATAATAGTTTAAAAAACTAAAAAACACGCTTTAAAAACCAAACTAAAAAAGGAGAAAATAATTTAATTCAATTAAAAAGCGTGGGGTGCTTTTTGAGGTATTTTTATAATCACTTAATGTCAAGCACCCCACGCTTTTTAATTGAATTAAATTATTTTCTCCTTTTTTAGTTTGGTTTTTAAAGCGTAAAATTATTTATTTGTAACTATGCTGGGGTCGGCTTCCAGTCAAACTAAATGCAGCTGAATACTAGTATTTTATATAGAATGACTGCCTATCTGATCTGACGCTTTTTAATTGAATTAAATTATTTTCTCCTTTTTTAGTTTGGTTTTTAAAGCGTGTTTTTTAGTTTTTTAAACTATTATTTATTTTATATTTTTTAGTTCTGCGTGTTTTTTTTTTACTTTTTTCAATTTTTTTTTTTAATTGTTGCATTGTCATCGGTCCTCGATAAGTTTACAAAGTTTCAATGAAATCTGACCGTTTAAAGTGGGTCAAAATCGCGCTCTAAGTTGTCGGTTACATACAAACAAACATACAAGTGAAGCTAATATATAAAGCGTGTAAAAAGGCTAGTTCGAGTGATATTTGTTTTAACAAATATATATGTTCTAAGGCTGGCTATACCTATTTATTCTATGACCACCATAGAAACGGTCTACGGGTTTTAAGATTAAAATAAATAAAATAAAATATATTTTTTAAAAATTATATTATTATTTATACCTATATATTCTATGACCACCATAGAAACGGCCTACGGGTTTTAAGATTAAAATAAATATTTTTTTTTTTTTTTTTTTTTAATTATTTTATTATTTATACCTATATATTCTATGACCACCATAGAAACGGCCTACGGGTTTTATCGACGGTAGAATATACTAGATGACAGGTTGTAGAAAGATTCCTACCGTCTTAAGAACGGCTATGTTAAAACTGAGGAGAAGAAATGTTTCTATTCTTCAGTCGACAAAAGTGTACGATGTCAAGCATGACGACCAATTTTTCTCTACCTTTGACACTTGGGGGTAGAAACATTTTTACTGTATTATAATCAAAAAATTATAAAAAAACCTTTTAAATCCTATTTAATTAATGAAAAAATCATCTACCTTAGCGCATCCACCTTAACTACATCAGTAACTAAGGAAAGAATCTACGGGTCGCCCCGAGCTCGGGTAGAAAGATATCAAGTTGGATAGAAAAATCAGTGTCTAGTCTTGGTAGAATAAAAATAGAATTGGTCATGCTAACAGCAGGCTTAGCATGACGCTTTCTATTTCTACAAAGAATAGACAGTGCTTTTTCAATAAAAAGTGACATTTCGTTTCTCCATTTCGAACATCGCACCGTAGATCTCCTTCTAAAATCTGTCATTTTGTCTTTCGTTTCTAACGATCTTTGTCTAGGTTCTTATAAATGTAGGCTATTTCAGAAGAATATTTTTTCCCAAACTGTCAAAATGACACTAACAACAAACTTTCTACTCGACGGCCAAAAAGTATAAACGATTATCTACAAAATCATGATTCGTTTAGAACGCATAACTGTGATAATTAATAGAAAAACATAGCTATCTTCTCCTATTGTACATCATTAATAGTCATGTCTATTCTTCCGTCGACAAATCGGTGCTCGTGCTAAGCGTGCTGCAGACGCGGTCAAATGTCTGGCAATACGATAAGATCTGTTATGTAGATCCATAATGTTCATGCATAGGGTATATAGAACCAAGGTTTCTTTTGACGTCATCCAATAGGCATAATTAAAACTGTTTCCGTACCATATTTTGTGACACAATCAGGCCTGTCAAAACACGGTCAAATTAAAACGGATACGGAAACACAAGATTTTATTGCACACACATTAAAAGCGTTTCCGAATTAATTGTTGTAATAAAACATATTGGACTTACATACTTCTGTGGAAGGTCATATCTGGTAGGCACGTGCTTGTTTGACGTCATTCGCAGACGTGATTTGTAAAAATGTAAGGTCTCAATATCGCAGAGAATCGTATTCTTAGATTAGTTATTAGTGTACTTAGGGTACTTATGTACTAGGGGTAAAGTTGTCCCGATTGTAATTACTCTATAGAGGTATGAGGAACACGATGTAAAGTTCGCTCATACTCTATGGAAAAGGGAGGATCTTCCGACCAGACGGGTGTTGTGACTGGTGGGCAACTGCCCGACGGTTGATGTCGGGATGTTGTACAGTGAGGGGCAGAGAAAACTCACCCCCTACAAATGAAGCAAAGGCTGGAGAAGGGATGAGTTTTCTCTGCCTCTCACTGTACCTATCCAAATCGCGCGGTAAACTTTAACTGCGCGATCTAGGATTTCTATGACGTGCGTCTTGCGTAGTTCGCCTGTGGCATTGTAGATGGCGCCCCTTTTCTTTTTGTATTTTTGGATATTCTTGCGAAGTATTTTTCTGTAGTGCCGCTACAACTCTAACTTAACAGACAGCTGTACTGCTGGGGAGTTTGTTCCGCTACTTCTTCTTCTCAGCTAAAGCACTAGGAAGTGGTGAAGGGCGGGCGTTTTGGGGGACTGTCTTATGTAATTTTGACGTTCAAAAAGAGCTGACTCTCAGCCTAGTTTGAATAAATGACTTTTGATTTGATTTGATTTCTAGTTTCGCGGGTGAACCGCATCCTATTTTATTAATCTTTCGAAAGACTCTCCAACAACCACTATGATGACCGTGTCGCATGTCCCTGTGCGATTGCATGGGAAGGCAAAATACGATAAAAGGTTTTGCGGGATAGATGTCCTGCACCCTAATTGCGTAACGCACGATTTTTTTTTTTTGCGGGTGGGTAATCATCAAATAACTTCTCCCGCTCTGGGTGGAGCAGGAGGGCGTGTCAGACTTTCACTGACTAAAACCCACCCGTGTTTCCTCAGTTGTCTGTGTGCCAGGGGCCGCGGTATCTCTTTCGAACAACCCGCACCCCTGGCAGGCATCGGCCCTTGCGGACCCCACCAGTTATGATTATGATTGATCGTGTGTTACGCAGTTACGCTGCTGTTTCTTGGCGAGGCATCCCCTATGTAGGATAAATGTCCCAAAATATAGAAGAGCGCAAAATTCGATACCTACTCTGTAAATATTAAAGACGAGCAGCCCGTCCCGGCTTCGTAGAGGTGGACATTTATTTTTTAAACATTTCTAGTAATAAATATAGCCTATATTAC
The DNA here is from genome assembly GCA_947359405.1 of Antitype chi. NCBI lineage: Eukaryota > Metazoa > Arthropoda > Insecta > Lepidoptera > Noctuidae > Antitype > Antitype chi. The sequence goes on from OX375836.1 coordinate 9,037,677, forward strand.
TCAAAGATAATGGAGCATTCTAATGGTGAAAGAATTTTTGAAATCGGTCCAGTAGTTTTTGAGTTTATTCGTTCCAAACATACAAATCTTTCCTCTTTATAATATTAGTGTGGATAAGATTTTTTTACGTTTCATGAATTTGGAGATAAAAATAACAGTTTAAAAAACTAAAAAACACGCTTTAAAAACCAAACTAAAAAAGGAGAAAATAATTTAATTCAATTAAAAAGCGTGGGGTGCTTTTTGAGGTATTTTTATAATCACTTAATGTCAACCACCCCATGCTTTTTAATTGAATTAAATTATTTTCTCCTTTTTTAGTTTGGTTTTTAAAGCGCGTTTTTTGGTTTTTTAAACTATTATTAATTTTCAATTTTTTAGTTCTGCTGACTACAAAAGCGTGATTCTTTCAGTTTTTTTTTCAATTTTTTTTAAATTATTGAATTGTCATCGGTCCTCGATAAGTTTACAAAGTTTAAATGAAATCTGACCGTTTAAAGTGGGTCAAAATCGCGCCCTAAGGAGTCGGTTACAAACATACAAGTGAAGCTATAAAGCATGTAAAAAATCGAAAACCTGTGACATCTACCAACCCGCACTGGGATCGTGGGGCCCTAGGTCCCAGCAGTGGGAACATTAGATATACGCAGATTACTTATGCTATAGGAATCTGGCGACACCGTTTTACAAGTGCAGACATAGATATATATATCACCTGATCCGGAACAGAATTTATAAACAAAGTCCACGGTTTAATAGATTCGGATTATTTAATAACATATAAATGTTGACAAAATATGTCATACGAATGTAGGTATATAACCTGACAGGGATCCACAGGTGTGCAAATATATTAAACTAGGATTCGACCGCGGCTTCACCCGCGTGGAGGTCGAAAATTATCCCACGAGAACATACTACCGGGAAAAAAAGTATCCTATGTGTTACTCCAGGTTATAAACTATATGTGTGCCAAATTTTATCCAAATGCGTTAAGCCGTTTTTGCGTGATAGAGTAAATATATATATGTTACGGCTAATAGCCGAAGTGCGGCTACACCTAGTTTTAGCCGGCTATTAACTAGGTGCAGCTGGACTAGCGCTCGCCGGGCGCTGCCGCGGCATCGCTCGCTGCGCTCGCTCGGCTCGCGCGCGTTTGGTCGCAATTCTAACCTAACCTAACCTAATCGGTCGGTAAGCAGTATGGTGCAGTTCACAAGTGACATAAGTAGGATACATCTAAGTTTAACCGGCTGCACCTAGTTATAGCCGGCTAAAACTAGGTGTAGCCGCACTTCGGCTATTAGCCGTAACATATATATATAAAACAAAGTCGTGTTAGTTACACCATTTATAACTTAAGAACGGCTGGGCCAATTTTAATGATATTTGATTTTTTAGATTTGTCTTCGTCGGGAATAGGATAATAAGTATTAAAATATGATATTTTTAAATAAAAAATATCAATCAAAACAAAAATCTAGCCGTTTATTTTGAACAAAACGCTACGCGATGCAACTGAAAGCGCACGTCATGTTATTTGTATTTTGTTTTGAAAAAAAAAAAAAATACGCAAAACTGAAATGCATGTAGGTTCATTGGGACGTGTTGCGGAATACTAAGAGAGAATTTACCAAAATTCTTACGGGAACGGGAAAAGACAAAGTAAAGTTTGTGCGCGTACGAAGTCGCGGGCGAAAGCTAGTTTATAATAATAGGTATAGTAGGAAGTAGGTTATTCAGATGCATGCCTGCCAGGAGTGCGGGTTGTTCGAAAGAGATACCATGGCCCCTGGTAAACACGCAACTGAGGAAACACGGGTGGGTTTTAGTCAGTAAAAGTCTGACACGACCTCCTGCTCCACCCAGAGCGGGAGAAGTTATTTGATGATTTCCTGTTGAGAAGAGTAAACGCCGCCGCTAATTCTCATAGCAACACACATGTCATTGTATTGTCGCCTTCCCTTCTTCCGCTCATTCGTGCACTGTCATGGTCGTTTTATAAATTAATATTTCAAATAAATAGTTCGAATGTTTATATTGCTCTTTGCTTTATTTCATCAGGTTATGGGCCGTCCCAAGCCTGCCGTTTAATGTTATTGTTGTGTTCTGGACAGTAATTACAAAGTTACAATGAAAAAGTAAAAATCGCAAGCATAACCTCACTTTTAGTTACCGGCTCGCGAGTGTTTTTTTTCTTTTCAGCTAAGTAATTATTTTCTTATTGAATCGTACATTATAAAATATGGCTGGAAATAGTTCATTGATGTCGATTGAGAAGTTAACGGGTCGTGAGAATTGGTCAAGCTGGAGTTTTGCGGTAAAGGCATACCTTGAACATGAAGATTTATACAGCCATGTTTTGAAAGAACCAAATGTTAATGATCCTAACTCGGTCAAACAAGACATCAAAGCCAAGTCAAAGTTGATTCTATTAGTTGACCAGATGTTATATGTGCATATACAAGACGCACAAAATGCAAAACAGGTATGGGATAATTTAGCAAAGGCATTCGAAGACAGTGGGCTAACTCGTAAAGTTGGTTTACTCAGAGAACTTATCAATACCAATTTGGAAAATAGTTCATCCATTGAAGACTATGTAAACAAAATAATGACAGCCGCGCACAAATTGAGAAACATAAAGTTTAATATAGATGATGAGTGGTTGGGCACCCTAATGTTGGCAGGATTGCCAGAAATATACAGGCCTATGATTATGGCTCTAGAAAGTTCCGGTATGAAGATTAGTGCTGATCTTGTGAAAAATAAATTACTGCAAGAGGTAAAGATTTCAGACACTACTGCACTTTATACAAACACAAAAAAGAAGCAAGAATTTAAGAAAAAAGGCCCGAGATGCTTTCATTGTAATAAGTATGGACATCTCAGCAAGTATTGTAGAAATAAGAAGACAAGTAATGATAAAAAATCAGATAGTAATAACACTGGATATGTCGCAGCTTTTTCAGCATCCACAGCAAATGCTTCCAAATACTGGCATGTTGATTCAGGAGCATCCATGCATATGACCATGCACCGGGACTGGCTTACTGATATCACTTCTTCATCTGTACCGTTCATAACAATTGCCAACAACAAAGTGTTAAAGGTTGAATGTTGTGGTAATGTATATATCAATGTATATGCAAAAGATGGCAGTACCAATTCAATACAGGTGAGGAATGTCTTATATGTACCAGAATTAAAAACAAATTTGCTGTCTGTTAGTAAAATAATTAAAGCTGGAAATAAAGTCACATTCAATGATTATGGATGTCAAATTTATAATTCAAGTAATAAGTTAGTTGCAAAAGCTAAATTGATTAATGAGACATATATGTTAAATACTAGTCAAAATGAAGAAATGCATGTCATGTTGGCAACGGCTGATGATGATACTTATCTGTGGCATCAGAGGATGGGTCACTTAAATTTCTCCGCACTTAATAAATTACCTAACTGCACAGAAGGTGTAAAATTGTCATCCAGAGTGGGAAATTTAACTTGTGTAACCTGTCTTGAAGGAAAGCAGACAAGGAAACCGTTCCCCGCTGAAGGCTCCCGAGCAACCAGTTTGCTAGAGCTTATTCACAGTGATGTTTGTGGACCGATGAAGAATACTTCTTTAGGAGGAGCAAGGTATTTTGTTACCTTTATTGATGATTTTTCTCGTCGAGTACATGTATATTTTATTAAAAACAAGAGTGAAGTTTTTGAAAAATTTATTGAATTCAAGAATAGAGTAGAAAATGAGTTATGTAGAAAAATAAAAATGTTGAGAAGCGATAATGGAACCGAATACAAAAACAACAATTTTGAAAAGTTCTTAAAAAAACATGGAATTCTGCATCAAACATCCAATCCATACACCCCTGAGCAGAATGGTCTTAGTGAAAGAATGAACAGAACTCTAATAGAACGTGCTAAATGTATGATTTTAAATGCTCAATTACAGAACACGTTCTGGGCAGAAGCAGTTGCTACTGCTGCATATATTATAAACCGATCTCCGACCTGCTCTTTATCTAATGTAACACCTCATGAGGTCTGGACTGGAAAGAAGCCGAATTTGAATCATATGAGAATATTTGGATGTTCGGCAATGGTGCTTATTCCTAAGGAAAATAGAACTAAGCTTGATGTAAAGTCACGCAAGCTAATTTTTGTTGGTTATAGCGATAGCACAAAGGGCTACCGATTCATAGATCCTGAAATAAAAAAAAGTGTTATAAGTAGAGATGTTGTATTTCTAGAAGCTTCAATTAAGAGAAATATAGTGGATAATGTACCTGAAACAGAAAAGGAAAAGATAAGTAATGTAATAGAGATTGAGGAAAATAAAAATGAAAATATAAAGGAAGATTATAATAAAAAGAAAGAAAATAAAATAACTTACTTACCTTTATGTGATGAACCTGAAGTAATTGTTGAAAGAAACACTGATGACTCTGAAAGAGAAAGGCAGAATTTATCTCAAAGTACTGATTCGGATGATTCTGATCAGTTTGAAGATGTTAATGATGAGACATACATACCTGATACGACGTTAGATTCTCCACCAATGTCTAACATAACTTTGAGACCACGACAAAGGAGAAACCAAATTAATGATGTTCAAAGTCCTTCATCGCTATTATGTCAGAATGTTGAGTCAACAATTAATTTATTAAACAATGATCCACAAAGTCTTCAGCAGGCTCTCAGCAGTGAAAATGCTGATGAGTGGAAGAAAGCAATGAATGAAGAATATCAGTCATTGATAAAGAATAATACATGGACACTTTCTGATTTACCGGTAAGAAATTCAGTCATTCCCAGCAGATGGGTTTATAAAGTCAAGAGGGATGGCAATGGATCTGTTACACGCTATAAAGCTAGACTGGTGATCAAAGGCTATAAGCAAATCAAAGGTATAGACTATAATGAGGTATACGCTCCAGTAGTCCGTTATACATCCATACGATACCTGATTGGCCTTGCTGCCAAATATGGACTTAAAATACATCAAATGGATGCAGTTACAGCATTCTTACAAGGTGAAATTGAGGAAGAGATTTACATGTCCTTACCACCTGGCTATGAAGAGGAAAATAAAGTATGTAGATTAAACAAGTCAATATATGGACTCAAACAGGCCAGTAGGCAGTGGAATAAAAAATTAAATACTGCCCTGTTGGAGATTGGCATGACACGTTCAAATATTGATCCTTGTGTTTACTATCGTATTTTGAACGATAATGATATGCTTTTTATAGCAGTGTATGTGGATGACCTGCTCTGTTTTTTTAATTGTGAGGAAACTTCGCAAATGATAAAAGGAAAACTAAAAGAAAAATTCCATATGAAGGATTTAGGAACAGCTGAACATTGTATTGGTTTTAGAATTTCGCAACAGGAAGATGCAATTTCTATTGATCAGTCTATATACATAAAAATGATACTTACACGGTTTGGAATGATCGACTGTAAACCAATATGGACGCCTACTGATGCTAATATTAAATTTAAGAAGGCTGAAAGTCAAGAAGAAATCTTAAAGAACATTCCATATCAGGAGATAGTTGGCTGTCTATTATACTTATCACAGGGTAGTCGGCCAGACATTACTTTTATCATAAATTCATTGAGCAGATTTAATAGTCAGCCTACTAATGAACATTGGGCAGCTCTGAAACGAGTTTTGAGGTATCTGAAAGGTACAATGTATATGAAACTGGTTTATAAAAGATGTGTTGATAAAAAAATTTCAGGCTATTGTGATTCAGATTGGGCCAATGATTCTGAAGACAGAAGATCTTGCACAGGCTACATATTTTTATTTCAGGGCGCCGCAATAAGCTGGAATTCTAAAAAACAGCAGACTATAGCTCTCTCTACAAGTGAGGCTGAATACATGGCTCTAGCGTCAGCCATTCAGGAAGCTCTCTGGCTGAAACAGCTGGCAGATGAATTTCAACCTGAGTTTAAAGGTAAACCTATCACTCTTTACTGCGATAATCAGAGTGCGATTAGTCTTGCAGGTAATGCTGTGTACCATGCGCGCAGTAAACACATTGACGTCCGCTACCACTTCATACGTGAGAAGATTGCTGCCAAGAGAATCGCGCTAGAATATAAATGCACTGGAGACATGGTCGCGGATATTTTAACGAAGGGTCTTCATCGACCAAAACACGAAAATTTCACCTCATTAATGGGCTTATCTTTAAATCGTCTGCGTTTAGAAGAGGATGTTGAGAAGAGTAAACGCCGCCGCTAATTCTCATAGCAACACACATGTCATTGTATTGTCGCCTTCCCTTCTTCCGCTCATTCGTGCACTGTCATGGTCGTTTTATAAATTAATATTTCAAATAAATAGTTCGAATGTTTATATTGCTCTTTGCTTTATTTCATCATTTCCCACCCTTAAAAAAAAAACTCCGACATAATTGGCAAAATGCTAGACAGATGATGACCTTAAAAATAAACAAGCTTCTTTGGATAAACTAAAGGATCATGCTAATATGACGAAATAAGTTAATCTTCTTGCAAAATCGTAATTAACGTCGCGGTCATTAAAATTTTGCTTATCTTTGTAGTTATGAAAAGTAATGGTTCATTTATTATAAGTATTTCATCTTGTAAAAGTATGTATTTATGATAGCCGTGACTTTAATGGACCAGAGTGCTATTCTGTAAAATCTCACGGTGAAACTTAGTTGAAGCGAACTGGCAAAGATTGCCACTAAAACTAAAATTGTAACAGGCCGATGTCTGTACATTAAAGATATTGAAGAAAAAATTGTATTGGGGGTCTTTATTAGAGCAACAGAAGCCAAAACAACGGTTTTTACAATTTTTGTCTGTCTGTATGTTTGTTACCGCATCACGCAAAAACCACTGCATGGAATTGAATGCAGTTTTCAATTATGTATTCCGAGAGGTCTAACTTAAAAAATAGGCTATATATTATCAAAAAAAATGATTATCTACTTGATTCTAAAGTCCACGCGTATGAAGTCGCGGGCAAAATCTAGTAGTTAATAAATTAATACCTATACTCCATAGGTTTTTTTTTTTTTTTTTTTTCAGGGTGGGAAATCATCAAATGACTTCTCCCGCTCTGGGTGGAGCAGGAGGGCGTGTCAGACTTTTACTGACTAAAACCCACCCGTGATCCCTCAGTTGCCTGTGTGCCAGGGGCGACGGTATCTCTTTCGAACAACCCGCACCCCTGGCAGGCATCGGCCCTTGCGGACCCCACCAGTCCGGCGCACCAGGACACATGGCACGCCGTGACCACCCCAGGAACCAAGTAGCACAAGGGATACTCCATAGGTTTAGGTTAAAACACGTGACTCATAGATGCGAAACCTTTTATTTTTATTTCAAACTAGCTTTAGCCAGCGGCTTTGCCTATCTGGGGTGGAATTTCGAAAAATCCTTCCTTATTTCTTGTCTATTTTATAAAGGGACCCTCTGTGCAAAATTTCAGCTTTCTAGGTCCAAGAGTTTGGGCTGGGCGTTGATGAGTCGGTCAGTTGCCTGTGTGCCAGAGGCCGCGGTATCTCTTTCGAAAAACCCACACTCCTGGGAGGTCTTTGTCCTTCAGTGCTACAATGTAAATGTGGAACCATGGGCAAGCCTTAAATAGAGGATTATATCCAAGATAAGAATGCTTGGAAACATGCTGGTCCTGCTCCATAGGACAATCTAGAGTCTAGACAAAATCAAACTGGTTGCTAATTGAATTGTATAATTAATTATATTTATGACATTGATTTACACTCAGTGATTACTTTAACTCACACACTGACTCATTACTTGTTAATATTGTAGGAAAATCATACCTATACTTACTTTTACAATGTTTGTAAATGTGTGAACACCATGTATCTATCACAGAATTGATTTATCTGTATTGCTTCAATTTGATTCTTTTTACCCATTTTGGTATGGTAATTTTATTCTGGGTGCATCGTTTTCACACATAATCATATAATGAATGTAAATATTGTACTTGAAACATTTTAAAAGAGTAACGGTGGAGTTTCTTGCCCATTCTTCTCCATACGAAACTACATTTTGGAAGGGGCGACTAGAATCAATTTTATTTTTAATGTAAATGTTGACGTTCAAAATGCCTTTTAAGTGCCTATTTGAAATAAATGCTTTGACTTTGACTTTGAATAGGTTAACTTGAAAAAATAATCAAAATGATTATTTTTCAGTGCTACAATAACAGTCTATTATTAATAATAAATCAATAAACACAATTATTTATAGAAGAGTTCGGAATCCACAATCGTTACTTAAGGCCATTGCCTTTCTATACGTAATCGCAAATACCTATTATACACTTATTACTCATTTAAGAAGCAGTTAGCCTCGGGGACTGGTTACTTGGGTTAAAGGCCTTCGCACACTAGGTGCCTGATACAGTATTTTTATCTAAAGAAAGAAATAAAACATCTACAAAATCCAAAAAAACAATTTAAAAGATGGAAACAAGAAATTTAACTGAATACTTTATGCTTATGCAATTTCATGCAGTCGGAGACAACTTCTTTAAAATGACCTTTATTGCTAATTTAATTTTCATAGTTTTAATACAGTAGAATCTCGATAATCCGAATATTCGATTATCCGGACTTATTCTTCGCGGCTCTGAATTATTGACGACGCAGCGCGACATGTTACGACAAGTTTATTCCCGCCTTCGACGTGTAGGTACTCTCCACTCTCATTTGTTTGCGCGAATGCGCGATAGTGTTTCTTATTGTTTAATTTTATATTTGATAGCGTTCAACTGATAGGTTGTCTTTTTAATTATTGTTTGATTTGACTTTAAAATCGATTATCCGGATTTTCGATTATCCGGAATATCTCTGGTTTATTTGATTCGAATAATCGCGATTTTACTGTATACCCAGTGTTACTCTCACAATTGAGACGAATCTAACGACGCCTCTCAAGCTAAAATCCATCAAGCCGTTTAGGCTACAGAGCGAGCGTGCCAAAGAACTATACCTACTTACATAATACATACCTACACTCAAAAACATAACCCTTCTTCTGGTGCAGTCGGGTAAAAAGTATTTTTTGTGACACGCATAGGAATATCACGTACTAAACTAAACACACAATTATAAAAAAACTAAAAACTGTGTGTACCTACTTCAAAGTCAAAGTCGACTCTTCTCTGGTGATACAGTAAGTCTTGTAGTTAGGTTATGGTAACTCAGAAAAACTACCCATTACACTATTTAAATAACATAAGAATTTAAAATCAATATTACATACAAATTAACAGATTTTTTTTTAATATTTAGAATACAACCAATTTTTATAACAAACATTTAGCATACAGTTCTATTCTATTCTATTTTTCATATGGCAAGCAAAGCCGATGTCGACTATTCTGCCAATGTCTAAGTGAATTGGAAAAACGTGTGTTATTATTACAAAAAAAAAAAAAAACTGATAACGAACTTCGATGATACAGTTGGGATAACTGTTGAGAAGCATACAGTTAATTATAATAATAAATTTCAGAACACAATAAAATTAATAAGTCAAGTTTTTTAATTTTCAACCATAAATATAATATAATTATCATTTAGTTTATTACACTTTGTCAAGAAGTAATTCGTTAATGGTATAGTATCATTTTTTAATAAAAAAAATATTTAGTCTCTGTTTAAATTGTGTCAAGTTTAAATCTTTAATGTCATTTGGTATTTTATTGATTTTTTTCGGAGCCTGCAGAGGACGCTTTTGTGCATAACGGTCTTTGAGGCTTTTTAAACATAATTCGTGACGATATTCTTGTCTTGTCGATCTATAGCGTTGCTCTGAAGCTTTTTTGAACAGCACACAATTTTTTTTGACGAACAATGCGGTCTCATGTAGTACTGAGAGCACGTTTGCATAGACGTAAAAATCGTATTACTATTTGTATCTCATGAAACAACGCACGCTTTATTGGTGGTACCAAAGACTATAAAACCTCTATGGATGGTACAGTACAGTGTACAAACAAGCTGTGGCTTTTTGGCGGGATCGGGTTGGAACATGTCGCACGAATTTTCATTTTCATGAAATTTAGTGAAATAGCGAATTAAATTGTATAATTTTGGTAGTGAATTAGTCAATTTAGTTACATGTGTGTGCACAAGTGTAGTGAAGGTGAAAATAAGTGACTAACGTGGACTTTTCGTGTTCCCCCAAAAACTCATATTAGGTTGTTGTAAAGTTGCTACCGCTTTACAATAACTTTGACTTGACTGGACTTGACTGAATAAAGACAACTATGACTTAAAAGTCATAGTTGTCTTTCTTCGTGCCCGATATCGGGCCATTTACTTGATCGAAAAGAAAAATTACTTGACACTGGCTAAATGCACAAACCGTGCGAAGCCAAAGCCCAAAAAAAAAAAACAAGCTGTGAATTTGTGCGTGAAGACGAGTAGCATCAAGACATAACGGACACACACACGCTTCCGACTTCGCCCAAGACCCCTTGTTTGGAATAGGCTAGGCATATGATGATGACTTTGCTTCATCAGTTAAGCGGTGTGTGAGAACCTTTAATCGTGTTAAGTCGTCATCAAAATACTTCTTTTAAAATCGATCTCGTTAACTTAAGAGGTTGTTATTGCAAAAGTTAATGATTTAAATTGTATGTTGTGCGTAGATTTAGCGTAAATTGGTTCGAATCAACAAAAAATCACAGTGACTACAAATAATCACAGTGATTTCTTTTGTCGATTTAGATCGCATACGTGGTAATTTGTAATTTGCGTGTTTTGTCTTTGCCAGTCGTTACGGGTCGTCAGAAGCCCGAAAGTTTGACAACCAGTCTTACCAAAGGGTATCACGTTACCCAGTAGGGCTATTGTTAGTTTTTTTTACACGCTTTATATTAGCTTCACTTGTATGTCAGTATGTAACTCTCCGTGGGTAATTTGCGCGCCTGCGGCCTTCCTTGGTTCTGGTAGCCGTTTCTCAGGCTCCCTCTCCGAAATCGAACTCTGATTCCCCGTATTTATAATATTTATAAATAACTAGCTGTCCCGACAGACGTTGTCCTGTCATATATATATTAAGATTTAATTCGCATTCAACACGTGCTGGTTACGCCATTAAATTGTAACTTATGTGAAACGTTGGTACTTTTAACACAGCGCCATCTATTGAATACTTACTCAATCCAGTCAACAGATACCGCCATCTGTTAGAATCGTTTGGATCTAACAAATAATTGTGACTGTCAAATAATAAACAAATAATATGCAATAAAATAATATTGCGACTATAAATTGAAATGTAAGCTATCCTATCTTTCAAGTTAGATCAATCTGCACACGGTGTGCAAATTTGATTAAAATCAGTTAAGTAGTTTAGGAGTCCATCGCGGACAAACAATGTGACGCGTAATTTATATATATTAAGATTATTTTATTCTCACTAATAAATAATTTACACGCTTTATATTAGCTCGGGTTGTATGTATGTATGTAACGGAATCTTTGAGCGCGATTTTGACCCACTTTAAACGGTCAGATTTCTTTGAAACTTTGTAAACTTGTCGAAGACCGATGACAATTTACTCATTAAAAAAAAAATGGGAAAAAAAACACGTTTTGTAGTTAGCAGAACTAAAAAATAGAAAGTAAATAATAGTTTAAAAAACTAAAAAACACGCTTTAAAAACCAAACTAAAAAAGGAGAAAATAATTTAATTCAATTAAAAAGCGTGGGGTGCTTGCCATTAATTGATTATAAAAATACCTCAAAAAGCACCCCACGCTTTTTAATTGAATTAAATTATTTTCTCCTTTTTTAGTTAGGTTTTTAAAGCGTGTTTTTTAGTTTTTTAAACTATTATTTTTATATTCGAATATTCTATGTGCAAAAAATAGTTGATGGTACGAACGCACTTGTCGACCACACATGACGCTTGCTCCGTCAGTCACTATGCATAAACTTTAAAATTGTATTTTGTGCACATCAGGGTTCGTAGTCCGGTGTTATGGAAATTGGTCGAATATTCGAATATCGCAATTTTTGTATTCGAATACGAATTCGAAATTATTTACTATTCGTATAATTCAAAAATTTGAATGCAAGCCCTATCACTCAGTAACTGGGATGTGGAGGTCAGATAGGCAGTCATTCCATGTAAAATACTGGTATTCAGCTGCATCTGATTGGACTGGAAGGCGATCCCCACATAGTTGGGAAAAGGCTAGACAAATGATCAACAAGAAAGAAAGAAAGAAAAATAGATTTATTAGTCACAGAAATACGTGCATACAATAAATAATAGTTTAAAAAACTAAAAAACACGCTTTATAAACCAAACTAAAAAAGGAGAAAATAATTTAATTCAATTAAAAAGCGTGGGGTGCTTTTTGAGGTATTTTTATAATCATTTTTTTTTTAATCAAGCACCAATCTCAGTCTCAATCTGTCAAAAGTTTCCATATACAGGTTGAAATTGAAAACATGCGACAAACCGTAATGGGAGATTGTACTCATCATTATGAACAACTTTTACTAAGGGACCAATGATGCACCCGCAAAAAAAAATACAGCTGTTCCCTACATTTTGACGAATTATGCGAACATAAATGTAGGGAACAGATGTTTTTTTTTTCGCGATTGCATCATTGGTCCCTTAGTAAAAGTTGTTCATAATGATGAGTAGGTACAATCTCCCATTTCGGTTTGTCGCATGTTTTCAATTTCAACCTGTATTTTGACAAGTTTTTGACATTTGGTTGTCGCTGAGATGATACTGCGACTAGATTTTGAACGTTTTTAATTACGAGAATTGGCCTTCCGATCAAAATAAAAATGTGTGTGTTGTGTCTGTCGAATAAATGTTTTCTGTTCTATTCTATTTAATTTCACACAAACCTACATGGGAACTTATGAAACGTCAGAAGCTAGGTGCACGGTTCCAATAAAATTAATCGACAGAAATTGAGTAACGTACTAGAACTAGCCCATAGACTAAGCAAGCTGATGTTGGCAATAGGCCGGCCATGTTCATAGAACCAATGACTATTGATGCCACAGATTATTTAGAATTATTTGGTTGGGATAGACGTGTTCTTGAGTGGAGACCGCGATTTAGCAAACGTAAAAAAAAAAACTGTCGTTTGGAACGACGATCTTCGCAGGGTGGCTGGTAGGAGATGAATGAGAGTAGCCGAGGATCAAGTGGGATGGCGTTTATTAGGGAGAGGCCTATGCCCAACAGTGGATATAGCCCGGAGGACACGGTGGAGGTCTGCCCGGTTTGGGCTTCGGCTTGTGTCGTCGTGGAGGTGATCAGCGGCAGCGATCTCTCCCGTCCGGCCCTGGTTATGTACGGAGCGAGAGTACATGGGAAGCCGTCACCTCCTTCTGCGAAGCAGTAATGCTCGCGAAGAGGGAAGCGGCGCACGTGAGGGAGAGGCAATATATGCGCCCTCACGGCCGTAGTCGCCGCGGGAGAAGCCCTGGGCGTCGAGAATCCCAGGCTGATTCCCGGCCACCATAGGCGCGGGCTTGCGGACGGCGAGTAATGGGTAGCTCGCTGTCCGGTAAGGACCAAGCCCGGGTCGACGGCGCGTTGTGTTCCACGCGCGCCTCAAAGAGATGTCAGCACCAAAGGGTGGGGTCCGCAAGGGCCGATGCCTGCCAGGGGTGCGGGTTGTTCGAAAGAGATACCGTCGCCCCTGGCACACAGGCAACTGAGGAAACACGGGTAGGTTTTAGTCAGTAAAAGTCTGACACGCCCTCCTGCTCCACCCAGAGCGGGAGAAGAAATTTGATGATTTCCCACCCAAAAAAAAACCAGACGCACCTTCTACATTCGCAGTTGAAGAAGAAAAATATTCTGCTACACACAAAAATATTATGCTAACAAAAATTTAGAGTTATTAAGCTTTGTTAATAAAGCTTTTGTTTTCTAAAAGTTAACATGATTCTTGATAGATGTTGCTTTTGGTGATTTAAATAGTTTATTATGTTAAGAGAAAATTGTTCTGAGTCTGATTTATCTGATAGAACAAATAAAATAGTTCAATAATTATAAATTTTGAGTTTTATTTTGTTGAAACCATATAAATAAGACGAGAAACACATTTGCTTCCATAATAAACTACTAAAACAAAATAAGGGCTACCACTATTTTTCTGCATTATTTCATTCTTGCGATGTTTATGATGCTGGGGGTGTTTAAATTAAATCAAACAACTATTTTAGATTAAAATATGTTAAATTTCGGCAAAATATGTTTGTTTGATGAATTGTTAGTTGAACCAGCAATGGTCAAATAACTAACTATTCGTTAAAATTATTAATCAACCGATTTCGGAGGGTGGCGGATGCTTAACTCAAACACAACATCTGTTTTGCACATTTATTGTATTACTGCTGCAACTGCTTTGTGCAAAGGCATTTTGTTACTTGTTTGATTGTTGCCTATTTCCTCGATCGCCAAGCATCTTCTTAAAAATGTCAGGACATTTTTAAGAAGATGCTTGGCGATCGAGGTTAAAATTTAAGAACAATATAGGTACTCGGAATGAAAATAGCTTTATTTCAATCTTGTGTTGTTTTATTTGATTTATAATAAAGTTTGACAAGAACAGCCAAAAAAAGACAGATCGTTACAAAATCATAGCTATTTTTAGGAAACTATTTCTCATAAGTTTGGCAATATGTTTGCCAATAGTTAAGGTTGGCTTTAGTTAAAATAGATATTGACAAACGTAATAGCCCTTTAACCATTAGTTGACCAGTTGACTATGGTTATTCTAACAAATAGTTATACGGTTTGGCTACAGAAGGCCAATTCTCGTTATTTAAAACGTTCAAAATCTAGTCGCAATCTCATCTCGTCGACAAACAAATGTCAAAAATGTAAGGAAACTCGAGGTATTTTTGACAGATTGAGACTGAGATCAGACTGTGAACGTCCTTAAAATTACGAAAATAAAGTGATTGAAATAAAACACGAAAATTTAGCAAAATTACGAACTTGAAAAGGTGCGGGATATAAAATCTGTCAAATCGTACCCTCGACCACAATATTGCCCATATTTCACTGTTATCGTTCCTCAACCACTTATGATCATAACACAATTCATAGAAAAGAGTTATCATTATGTACGTAGGTCAACATTCAGTTGGTTTAAAATGTAAATGTACAAGTGGCCCTGTATTTTTATTATTTAAACACAAAACAAAGCTAATAATATGTACAGGTATATAAAAAAATTAAATAATCATAATGCATCAAAAAATAAGTGGCCCTTATTTTGTTTTGAGTAGAGACTTCCCTATAAAAAGCTTTTAAAAAAAAACTCGGCTTTCTATCAAAGGGATCCAACTGTCAATGTCAATGCAATCACCGCCCTTCTCTAACCATGGCATTACCTTTCAATTCAATGAAAAACGAGACGAAAATAATATCATTTCATACGAACCGACTTAAAGCTTTATCTTGGCCTGCCAATAAAGGTAAAAAATAAAATAAAAAACACAACCTCTATTGTAAAAAAAAAACATTAAAAACCTTTTTGCTTTTACCGCTCAAAAGAGTTCTACATTTAAAATCATTAAACAGCAATCTATTAAACGATATAGGAAGAAATAAACTTGTTCTGTAAACATAAACAAATTAAGAAAATGTTTATTTAAAAGTTCTGAGTCATAAATGATGTTGGTGTAGCCACAGAATATTCAGATTCAGAAGGTTTGGTTCCACGCTTTACGTACAGCGAGTGAATGCTCTCTCGTGACTGGCGTTTGTTTGAGATCTCCGTAAATATGCGTCTATGGTACGTTGCAAAAGTATCTGATATAAGAGCGTTTATCCCGCGCGGGCTGGTAACGTCGCATTTGAAGTAGTTTTCGATTTATTTTTAATACGTTTTTTTTTTGTTTTTGTGTGTGGGAAATCATGAAATAACTTCTCCCGCTCTGGGTGGAGCAGGAGAGCGTGTCAGACTTTTACTGACTAAAACCCACCCGTGTTCCCTCAGTTGCCTGTGTGCCTTATGTCGGGTGTACAGAAACAGACATAACAGGGTAACTTTCATATCGAAAAAAAGTACTTTTTCCGAGGAAAACAACAATAACGTTCTTATGATAAATAGATGGCGCCACGTGTCTTTCGAATCATGTTTGAATTATATTATCATAGAAACTTTAGTAGTGTGTTAAGGCTTTTTTACTTTCATTTAAGTACTTAATACATTTTGTGCGTCTAAAGTAAGTTTGTTTGCTTGATACCGCATAGCCTTTTGTACCATATTTTCAACAGCTTCACAATTTTCTTGATAGGTGGCGTTGTAAGATGATGCCGTTATTTTTCGGTTTGAAAAAAAAAACGTCTTTTATTATTTTTAGTTTGTTTAGTTAGATAGTTTGTCTGTTTTTTTTTAGGTTAGGTTCTTTTGTGTGTTTCTATTAAGTTAGGTTTCTTTGTGTTTTTTCTATTTTAAAATGCCTCGCAAAACGTTGTACCAACTTAGGTAGATCTCATCGCGAGCCCGAGCAGTGAAAATTTCTCGACCCCAGGAATCTTCCGTTCATGCCGAATTAAGAAAGCAAGAAAGAGCGGAGCGACAAGCAGCTTTAAGAGCTGATGAGACGTCTTCTCAAAGCCAGGAAAGCCAGCCAGTTTTGCTATTACAATTAATAAAGCGCAATGGCAAACATTGCAGCTGGCAGGGGTGCATTTGGAAAAGCCATGCTTTTTCCATGGCCAGCTATATTATGTAGCATATTTGAGTGTGTTCAATGCCTAGAATTTTTACATATCAGTGCCAAATAGAAGGACATACAACATTGTGTATAGGCGTATAGGATACGCTAGCTAAGCCGCGTGCAAAAGCCAGTTTGAATATACGGGCTGATTTTTTAGTCACCGTCCAAATTTTTCAGGGTCATAGTACCCGTGAAATTGAACAACTTTCTCCAAGGAACATGGGTCGAAATATGAAAAAAAAAATCGACCTCCCATGCAAAATCAATAGCTAGCTGGTCGATTTTGTATGGGAGGTCCGATTTTTTTTTTCATATTTCGACCCATGTTCCTTGGAGAAAGTTGTTCAATTTAACGGGTACTATCACCCTGAAAAATTTGGACGGTGACTAAAAAATCAGCCCGTATATAAAGGAAAAAAAAACTGATTTGAAAACTTGGTTACAAATTAGAATATCGGGTGTTTTTTATTAGATAATTTAACGATTGAGGTTAACTTTATAACCTCAATTAGCTTTTTCCAGCTGTTTCGCCCGCGTGGAGGTCGAAAATCATCCCACGGGAACGTACTATACCGAGATAAAAACCTGGATTAACACATAGGATAATTCCTACGTGTGGATCCAGGTTATAAATTACCTTTTTTTTTTTTTGGATGGGAAATCATCAAATAACTTCTCCCGCTCTGGGTGGAGCGGGAGGGCGTGTCAGACTTTTACTGACTAAAACCCACCCGTGTTCCCTCAGTTGCCTGTGTGCCAGGGGCCGCGGTATCTCTTTCGAACAACCCGCACCCCTGGCAGGCATCGGCCCTTGCGGACCCCCCCATTTGGTGCTGACATCTCTTTGAGGCGCGCGTGGAACACAACGCGCCGTCGACCCGGGCTTGGTCCTTACCGGACAGCGAGCTACTCATTACTCGCCGTCCGCAAGCCCGCGCCTACGGTGGCCGGGAATCAGCCTGGGATTCCCGACGCCCAGGGCGTCTCTCGCGGCGTCTACGGCCGTGAGGGCGCATATACTGCATCTCCCTCACGTGCGCCGCCTCCCTCTTCGCGAGCATTACTGCTTCGCAGAAATTACCTGTGGGCCAAATTACCTGTGGGCCAAATTACCTGTGGGCCAAATCCAAATTTGCCCAGCCGTTTTTGCATTATTGAGTAACAGGGATAGCTTTTTATTTTATTTGGAAGACGTATTGAGATACAATAAAGTTGAAACCTTCTAAATATAGATAAACCTGAACAGCGTATGCTTACAGTGAGTGAGAACACGCGCCTATTTTCAGTCGTTGCACAGAATTGAACTTCTGTATCTATCTATTTTGCGGTCAAGCCTTGGAAAATGAGACAAAATGACACGTAATAAAAACTATCTAGATTTTTAATTCTTATCTACTTTTTGAATAATTTTTAGTGCGGTACTTATCAGTTTTTTTAAATGAATTAGGTACGTCATTTTTTACCCGACCAGAGCGAAGCAAAAAGGAGGGATACGGTTTGGACTGATATGTATGTATTGATGTATGTATAGTCCCCTCATAAGTTCTAAACTACTTATCATAATTTTCCAAATGAGGTATCGTTGAAAACGTCTTGATAATCCGCTGTTTATTAAGGCCCATAGTATCCTCATCTCCCGTTTGTATGCTAAAGCACGACTGCCGCCCGCGCCCGCGCAGGGCACCTCTGAGCCTTTATCTCAAAATGGGGATATTCCTTTGATTAATTTACAATTGTGCTTCGGCGATTCTGTGGTACCTCTAACTATCTATTTTTCAGTGTATTTTTTTTTTGCAAAAAACGAAGCCGTTTAGTAGGAGTATGGAATAGAAGCCAAAATATTGCGTGTTGGAAAATTTTTTTTTACAGCAAAAGTATTAACCATACAAAAAAAGTACTTCGGGCAAAATGGTCTATATGAATCTATAGCAAAATCATATATTTTTCAAATATTCAAGACAAGCCGTTAATGAGCAGTACGGTTCATAAAGTGACCTTGTTACGCTACCAAACGGGACGCAGGCCCTTAAAGGGTATATGGCGCCTTCTAGAGGACGGACGTAGCGACGGATAAAATCTTTTTGTTGCAATTATTCGGTATTGGGTTTCAAATGAATGTGCTTAGTTAGCTCATTTTTAAAATATATAAGTAGCTCTCTATTAGATAATTAGTTCAAAACTAAAACCCGATTACTGAAAAAACACGCTCAAAAGGTCTGAAAAAAAGAAAATATTCTCATCTAAAAGTCGTGATCGACGCGCAACCTGTTAACATTGGTTCAATAGATTTTGAACCGCGTTGAAATTTTTCATCGTATATAAAAAAAAAACAGTGGCACTCCGGGAGGGCCGACAGAAGTGAAACCTTGAACAATTACGTGTGCATTTTTTTTAAATCGTCAATACACGATTTCACATTGGGTCCTAGGGTCCAAATTGCTCTCGATAAAAAATGATAAACGAGCGATCGACTGCAGCCATTAAAGGTAACAGCACATATTTTTACGATAAAAATACAAAAGGAAAGAAAGGGATAAAAGAATTAGAATTTCCTAATGAAAGAAAGGGACTTTTCCAAATGACATCAACGCGCGACTCATTCGTGTGCTCAAGCGTTCGGTGACGATGACGCGAGTTGCTCAACGCGCCTAAAGAAGTTTTCACTTCAAAAAACACCCAATGTGATCGAATTATCACTCCGATCCAGTCCGTCTATTGCTATCCTCTCCAGAGACGCCCTAAGCCGAGGTCCGTACTCCACAGGGGTGCCCTTAGCATGTAATCGCTTAGTTTGAAGTCGTAAGCCCTGGCTCCAGTCAAGCCTTCATTTATGAGGGTAGCTACAGCCAAGTCCGGTTAAGCGGCTGACAACCTCCTAAGTTGAACTGCGAGATGCCATCAGCATTAAAAAAAAACCTACGATAGCGCAAGCGCCCCGATAGCAGTTACACACAAACTTGACTTTTACGATCCGTAGGTACACTTTTTTTCGTTAATCATTAATCTACTTCAAATCAATTATTAAAAAAAAAAACGTTCGCGCACTCATTACTCCAAAACTGCTGAACCAGTTATGATGAGATTGGGATTTTTTGTTAAGATTTATGACTCATAATTAATTAGATGTTATTGAGATGAAACGCTGTGATGTTTTGTTTGTTTTTTTCGTCTTGTTTGGCTAGCGTGACAGTTGGATTTATAAAAACAATACCGGTATGGTTATAGACTGGTCTATGGTTCTCATTGTTCCGGGTAAGGGACTTCCGGGCTCTGTGATAGTGTAAACAATAGGTATGTAACATAATTAACGCAAGACCTCATACACCCCCAAGTATTGCGTTATAAGCATAATACAACGACCAAAACAATTTATTTTTAAAGCTAACTGTTGTTTTTAAATTGGTTGTCATGATATAGGCATAGGCAGTATATGCGCCCTCACGGCTTTAGTAGCCGCAGGAGACGCCCTGGTCGTCGGGAATCCCAGGTTGATTCCCGGCCACCGTAGGCGCGGGCTTGCGGACGGCGAGTAATGGGTAGCTCGCTGTCCGATAAGGACCAAGCCCGGGTCGACGCACGGCGCGTTGTGTTCCACGCGCGCCTCAAAGAGATGTCAGTACCAACTGGTGGGGTCCGCAAGGGCCCCCGGTAGGAATCGTCCTACCAGGGGTGCGGGTTGTTTGAAAGAGATACCGCGGCCCCTGGCACACAGGCAACTGAGGGAACACGGGTGGGTTTTAGTCAGTAAAAGTCTGCTCCACCCAGAGCGGGAGAAGTTATTTGATGATTTCCCAAATAAAAAAGAAAAAAATGGTATAGGCATGTAATACGCAGGAATGAGGACAATATCGTGAGGAAAGTTTCAAGTATGAATGCGGGTAATACGTTACCTCTTGGTAAAACTAGATTAAGCTAGATTAGATTTCCCTTGAACTTCGTAAGAGATTCTTTACATGTGGCTTTTGCAATGTTTCCACGATACGTTCTTCTTAGCGTGAGCAGTCCCTCACGCTAAGTAAGAGGCTAAGTAATTGCTAAATAATTGCGATTGCCGCGGTTAGTCCGTGGATGGGTGACCATCTTTACATACCAAGTTCCCTCCGTGCTTCGGAAAGCACATTAAGGCGTTGGCGTTCCCGGCTGTCATATGTGGATCTTTGACAGTTCTGACGACCCGCAACGACTGTCAAAGATCTACAAAAATAAATTAAAATAAATAGTAACGGTAAAAGAAATAGGAACGGGAAAATAAAGGGTTTCCTGGTTGCCGAATGGTCGGAAGTAACCTTGTGTAAAATTAGAATTTCACTTGCAATAGTACAGTGGAAGGTTGAGGTCAAATGCTCGTAAAAAGACCTTAGAAAGCCCACTTAGTTATTTTAAAAAGACCTCCAAAATCTGTACAGTAGTACTACCTTTTCGTGTTCAGGTGGAAGCCAGAGTATCCCGCATAATTCAAATTTTCTTACTTTTATTGTAATTTCAGTGTCGGGCTTAAATATCATATTTATCCTGCCCTCAATCAACTCAGCCTATTGCAGTCCATAACTAGACATAAGCTTCTCCCAGCAGGCTTAGCAAGAGAAGCGTTTTGTCAACGGGAGAGTAGAGAAAAATGACGTTTCCGTATAGACAGATGACAGTTTTTCACCGAGAAATGTAGACAAGAGATTTCTATTCTACAGTAGAGTAGAAATAGAAACCGTCATACTAAGCCTGCTGGTTACGCCACAACACTCTTTCCTTCACCTTCCGCATTCAGTCTGTCCCAGCCACCATTTTAAGGTCGTCGGTCCATCTAGCTGGGGGCGTCCCACACTACGTTTGCCGATACGCGGTCTCTACTCCAGGACTCGTCTGCTCCACCGGCCATCGGTCCTTCGCCAAACATGGCCAGCCCACTGCCGCTTTGCTTATTCTGCAAGCTATGTCGGTAACTCCGATTCTTTTCCGGATGATTTCATTCCTGATTTTATCATTCAACGACCCTTCTATCCTTGTCACAATTGATTTGGGGTCGGCGCAACATATATCTTTTTCTTCCACAGTTCTCTATCAGTCGTCATCTCCGTAGTGACACCCTTTCTAACCATAACATCATTCACACAGTCCATCCATCGTTTCTTTGGTCTCCCCCTACTCAAATAGAATAGAATAGAATATTTATTTATTGGAGTAACCAAGACTCAACAAGATTGTTAGTAAAACTAACGACTATGTTAGTAAGCACCGACTATACACAAAATGAGGAAAATAATACAAGAAATAACGGTTGGTCACCGTTGCGACATCCCATAAGAGACGGCACAAGAGTGACCCACGTATACACAGTCCTGGTGACTTGCAACCATGCTTAAGACACTATTGGAGCTGCCTCACACCCTGCGTACGAGGGAAGCGCACCTTTTACGCATTGTTGCGTAATCTACATGCGCATCTACAAACATCCCTGATGCACTACAGAAAAGGGCAGCCCACCAGTATCCTAAATAACCATCGACATTCATACTCAAAACTTTCCTCACGACATTTTCCTCATTCCTCCGTATTACATACCCATACCATGACAACCGATTTACACCCAACTTTTCAGTTACCGGTGGCACTATCAGACTTCCTTTTTACACGCTTTATATTAGCTTCACTTGTATGTTTGTTTGTTTGTTTGTATGTAACCGACTCCTTTGAGCGCGATTTTGACCCACTTTAAACGGTCAGATTTCATTGAAACTTTATAAACTTGTCGAGGACCGATGACAATTCAATAATAAAAAATGAGAAAGTAAAAACATGTTTTTGTAGTTAGCAGAACTAAAAAATAGAAAATAAATAATAGTTTAAAAAACTAAAAATAATTGAATTCAATTAAAAAGCGTGGGGTGCTTGACATTAATTGATTATAAAAATACCTCAAAAAGCACCCCATGCTTTTTAATTGAATTCAATTATTTTCTCCTTTTTTAGTTTGGTTTTTAAAGCGTGTTTTTTAGTTTTTTAAACTATTATTTATGTACTCATTTCAAATGAAATCAAATAATTTATTTTTTGCTAGCATGGTAATGAGTATAGATGTTACACAATGTTTTATAATGTTCTCCTGCTGTTCTGTCACATGTGCATGCAAAATTTACACATACATTACAATATACTTTCAAAACACTTAACAATTTTATTAATATAACAAAATGACAGATGACCGATGGGGTCGAAAAGTTCTGGAGTGGCGACCGCGCACCGGAAGACGTAAAGTTGGAAGGCCTCCCACAAGGTGGACCGATGACATTGTGAGGGCCGCAGGAGTCCGCTGGATGCGGGAAGCACAGAACCGGTCGAAGTGGCGGAGCTTGGGGGAGGCCTATGTCCAGCAGTGGACGTCTTTCGGCTGAAATGATGAATGATGATGATGAACAAAATGATTAAATTGGAAAATCATTTTAACCGTATTTTGAATGTCAAGGAGTATTTAGTAGTGCATGTAAATAGAATATAAATGTCAGAGTAAATAGTGAATAAATAAATAAAAGTCCTAGTATAATAATAGTTGAGAGTTTCACAAATCATTTCTATGGTTGTAAATCTGTTAATAAATATTGGTCATAAGGATCCCCTTTTAGATATTCCTTCACACTGTAATACACTTTGTCACTTAGAAATTCCTTTAGCTTCCGCTTAAATATGTGCGAGTTGTCAATATCTGTAATACAACATGGCAATTTATTATAAATCTTAGATGTCATGCAATATACATTGGAGTCCATTAAATGAATTTTGCAGGGTACATACAGTCTGAACTTTATTTCTATATCTTTATTTCTTTTTTCTTATTCTACCCATTCGTGTAACACCACACATCCCTCTCTCAGCTGCATACAATTGCCTTTCATTCATCCCTTTAGTGGCTCAACATTAAACCATAAGTCATAATTATTGTTTTACAACTATCAACATAAGAACTAACCTATTATTAGCACCATTGACATATATTTTAATAGCTATTAGGTAGGTACTTATATTATTTTTAATATTACTTAAACATTTTACGACTTACGGTTTATTAAAACCGTAATCAGGTCAGGGTAGTCGTATGTTTACGGTCTTCATCGATAAATTAACAAATTAATGATAAAAATGACAATTTATTTGGAATATTTTATTTTATTTTGTGTTAAAGATGAGGACTTAGTTATCATTGATCGAAGATTTATGCTTACTTCCTGAGTAACCAACCTCTATGGTTTAAAAAATAACTCTTAAGTTTGTTTTTAATCCCAATTAATAGTCTGACACTTCCAATCATTTTGTATTGTTTATTATAAGTGGGGCTTTAGGCTAAATAATAACAGCCGCACGGGTCGATCGATCAGGTTAAGCTATGCTTGCCGCGGTTGACCCGTGGATGGGTGACCATCTTTACATACCCAGACCCTCCATGCCTCGGAAAGCATGTTAAGCCGTTGGTCCCGGCTGTCATTTGTGGATCTTTGACAGTCGTTACGGGTCGTCAGAAGCCCGAAAGTCTGACAACCAGTCTTACCAAGGGGTATCGTATTACCCAATAACTAGGGTTATGTCGGTCAGATAGGCAGTCGCTCCATGTAATACTGGTATTTAGCAAATGACATATCGACGGCGAAGTGCCCCTGTATACATACCCCTGTATGGGTATTTTTTGCCTGAATTAAATGATTAAATAAAAAATGTAAAGGTGCTGTTTTTTGAGCAATTATTGCTCGGCAACACCAATGCATCAATCTGGATCAATTAAGTGGAGCAATCTGGAGCAACAACAATAAAATGCGGCAATTGTTTCGGGAATATTGCTTGTGATTGCTCCATATATTTCACATTTCTCAATGTCGCCAATTTGGGTTGCCGAATATCCAATCGGTTTGGTTTTTTTTGTCACTTTTCTTTCCATCTCATTTGTACGTATAACTACGCTTCGTCTTTGCGGGAGGAACCGGCCGGCGGTGGAGGCAGCGGGGGGCGGGCGTTTTTTAAGTTGCTCCATATTGCATGGTATTGTGTGGCCGTATCTCTGGCGACCGGTTGCCACATTTTGCCATTGCCTTAATTGCTGGATGTAGTCGTGACGTCACAGTTGACGAAAATAGACTAGGATGGAGCAATTTTAGTTGCTCGTGTAAGCGCACCTTAATGTATTTTTGCTACAACAACAATTATTAATTATTTTGACAATATTAACTTTTAACCTTGTTCCAATTTTAAAACACTCATGAAATACTTATAATTGTTTTATTTTTGTCACCGTCTGTGTATCGTTGCGGCTTAGTGGCGCTTAGCGAGGCGTGGAAAAGGATGGGTGGGTGCGCAGAATGCGTCTTAATTATTAGTCATTGACTGATTTGGACCGTAAGGTCAGGTAGGTAAAAAGTAGATACGCTAGACATAGTGTCTAGTTTAGGGGCATTTAAATAGCCTCCACGGCCGTTGATGCTTAAAATAATTGTAATAGTCTTCTTGACCGTATTTCGACTATGGCGGCCAATCTCAGCAGGGACTTGTGTTTAGGACATATTATATGGTACAAATGTGTGCGCAAACACAGTGCACTCAGTCTTCACTTTTTCTCACAGTCCGATAGAACGACAATCAAACACGACCGGAGAGTGATCAAGCTCTGGACCAACTTGCGCACGTTTGCAATAAAATCCATTGTAATGAAATGAAATTGTTTATTCTGTAAATAGGATATCGGAATCGCCTTTAATACGTCATACTATAAAAAAAACAAAAAGGTACAGACGCCAGCACATCAAGCTATCCCAAACTGTCAAACTTTCCCAATTGAACATGAACCTTATGCTTTTGGAATAAAGTTGAAAATCTATCAAAGAGATTTGACAGATTGGGGTAACTTGATGTGCTGGCCTCTGTACAACAAATACAACTATTTTCTTATGTCCCTCGGGAATCTTCTCATTTCCGAATACAAACGAGCTTTCCACCCATTTTTAAAATAAATAACATTAAATTTTGTTTAACCTTAATAACTTTGATTTTGACCTCCCTCAAAACGTCGGATCATATTTATTCAAAAGATGCTAAAACTTATAATAAAATTAGAATTATGAACAAGTATATAAAGTAAAAAGGGAAAAGCTCACTGGGCATCAAAGAATTCGTCCGCATCGCTGTCAGTGGGAAAAGTGCCCAAAAGGCTGGCAGCGTTGCCACGTTGGATGGCAACGCTGATTCTTTGAGCTAAGAATTGGCCAGCTCTTTGGTCACGTGAAGATTCGACCAACCGCTTGGCGATGTCTCGAAATACTCGATGAGCACTCGGACCCCACGGCCCTAGTGTTTCAACCCCAAACGGCTCAAACATATAGCTCCCAAAAGAATAATATAATTAAATAATAATATACATTAAATCAAAAGAGTATTCCCAACTCTATATACTTCCAAGTCGTTGCACCAAGTGCAAAGGGCAACTGATAGAAATCCGACGACTGACAAAACACGAAGTTTACCGAGGGACATTAAGAAAATAATTGTACTGAAGTTGGAGTTGACGTTTCCTATCTGAGTACCTAATCCTTAGATGAATCCTGTCTCTTTTAAAGTCCAGACAAAATCTTTATCAGATCATGTGAGGACCATGTAGATTAGTGCCTGAAATAGTGCGGGAAAATCATATCATATGCTGATGACACGGCGCTTATATTTACCGCTAAGACCAGTACCGAACTGTTCGAAATCGCACAACTAGGTTTTGATACTGTGACTAATTGGCTTCAAACAAATTTACTAACATTAAATGCTGACAAGACAAAATATATTGGGAACTATATTTTCTATCACCAAAATTTATATTTGTCATCAAGTTGTATCACCTAATAAATAGATCTATCGCCACGAAATATTTTCGTTCTCAGATAAACAAAAATTGTTCCCAGGTATGAATTATCAAATTAATGTTAATATATGTGTAAAATAAGAGATCGATAACCAATAAAATTATATTGCATTACATGAATATAAACTTCGTTCTTATAATAACAGTTTTGTTACTTAAATAATAGCTCTGTGCTCAGAATGGTAGATCTGTCACCAAATAAATCGATTATCGATCCCTGACTGCGACTCCTTTCTGGCGACACCGGTCTCGCGAAATCCACACGCTTTTGTTTTACTACGGAATCGTACGATCCCGTGTTCAATTCGCGTCAACTGAGCACGCTTTTGTGATCAAGCAACGTTAAAAGAAGTTTTACAAAACAGTGTGTAATAATGTTAGTAGGGTGGCAAAGATAATATATCACCAGTCTAGTTAGAGTAGGTTATTTTTTTTTTTAATGGTTAGGTTAGGTTAGGTTAAAACTGTGACTTCTTACGCACGAGCCGAGCGAGCGAAGCGAGCGGTGCCGCGGCAGCGGCCGGCGAGTGCCAGAAACGACTAGATTATATAGAAAATCTAAACCTGCCCTAATAATACAATAATAATATATTATTTATGAATGCCCATTTTCTATTTTATTTTCGCCATTAAGTTTCCGCTTAGATATTAATTCTGTTCCCAAAAGAAAAATATTTTTTTATTTGAACTTAATGCAATTTTCTAGTAACATAATATGATTTATTGGTGATCTCTTTAAATTAGTTTGCTAAATCTAAATCTCAGGATTTTAGGTGATTTATTGTGGAACTGATTTTGCATTGTTTGGTGACTACATTTTGGTGACAGATCTACTATTTTGAGGACAAACCCTATTATTTAAGAAACACAAAACTAATTAAATTGGTGATAGCTTAAATGATACCCAAATATATTCACTTCTCCATGCGCAAGCCTCAACTTAACATTACTAACCCACAAATATATGCACATCAATGTGGAAACCGTTCAGTCAACATGTGTAATTGTCCTGTTATCCTCAAAACGAACAACATAAAATACCTCGGCGTAATAATGGACGACACTCTATCTTTCAGAAAACATATTGAAAGTCTCGTTAAAAGAGTGCGCAAATTAATATTTGTTTTTAAAAAACTGCGATCATTTGCAGACTCAAAATTAATCAAACAAGTTTATTTAGCCCTATGTCAATCAATAATTCAGTACTGCATCACATCATGGGGTGGCGCACCAAAATCTAATCTGCTTCCTCTTGAAAGAGCACAGAGAGCAATTTTAAAGGTTGCTAACTTCCATCCCTTTTTCTTTCCCACAGATCTGCTATATAAATCCTGCAACGTGCTGACTGTTCGACAACTTTTCATTATGCACTTAGTACTAAAACAGCACACCATGCTTACCTACACTGCTGACAATACTTACAAAAGACGGAATGATATAGTATGCACATCCAATGCAACCTCAAAACATGTTTTTGTAGAAAGATTTTTTACATTCTTGGGCCCATTTCTGTACAATAGGTTAAATAGGAAACTAAGTATCTATAAATTAAATTACTTTAGCTGTAAGAAAATTATACTTAAATATTTACTAACCATCGCTTATGCACAGACAGAAGATCTACTTGTTGTCTGCAAATGGAACGACTAACATGCTATTTTATTACTTTTACTTTTATTCCCTAGTTTTAATTTACTTTTACCTTATATAGATTGTTAATTTATTACATTAAGTATTCATGCACTTCATAGCCTGAAACACAGGTTCAACCTAGTTCAGGCAATAAGCAACTGTGTTCTATTTTAATTTTTAAGATACTTTGTAAATGTGCTCCTTTTTACAAATAAACGATTATTATTATTATATTATTATTATTATAGTCTTTTGAGGAGGTTATAGAGGTATAAGGGACAGGGTGTAAAGTTCACTCAACCTCCATAGAAATACTGCGAAGATCGCCCTGAGAAAACGGTGGAGCATACGGTCGAGGTCTGCCCGGCTTTAGCGGTCGAGGTCTGTCCGGCTTTGGCGGAGCACCACCGCCGTGTCCTTGTGGACTAAGAATTAATGACAACACGATTTGACAGCTGTCCCTACTCCCGACATGTTTTTGCCCGTCTACTTACTTTCCTGTTTACAAAGACTACAATAGTATACCCTGTTTACTACTTTCGGACGGGCCCGTATCTTCGTTGACGGAGTTAGAGAGCAGGCCCCCTGGTCTAGGCCATGGTTTGGAGCGAGAGTGTATGGGTAGCTGTCACCTCCTTCTGCGAAGCAGTAATGCTCGCAAAGAGGGAAGCGGCGCACGTGAGGGGAGAGGCAGTATATGCGTCCTCACAGCCCTAGTCGCCGCAGGAGACGCTCTGGGCATCGGGAATTCGAGGCTAATTCCCGGCCACCGTAGGCGCGGGCTTGCAGATGGCGAGTAATAGATAGCTCGCCGTGCGGTAAGGACCAAGCCCGGGTCGATGGTGCATTGTGTTCCACGTGCGCCTCAAAGAAATGTCAGCACCAACTGGTGGGGGCCGCAAGGGCCGATGCCTGCCAGTGCGGGCTGTTCTGAAAGTATCCTCCATAGAAATGGATGTGTGTTGTATCTGGTGGTCAACTGCCCGACGATTCATATCGGTACGTTATATAGTCGGATAATATAATCTCAGTGGGACGAACGAAGAATAAATCAGATGCAGACTTTTCCACTGACCGTCATCTCAGTAGACAACCTCTTTCTAGCCATATCAACTTACACTCAGTCCAACTGTCCTTAGAACAAAACTGCAATATACCCAAAATATCAAGAAAAATTTAATTATACATTAAATTAAATGTTAGAAGCTGTTTATAAATATCTCGTTCTGCTCGAGTGACGACGTACGTGCCTGATTATCCGTGCCCTAAATACGTGGGTTGGGTTAGGCTAAGTGCAAACTGGAGCAAATTCTGGTGGGTGCCGACGGAACATAATTGATTGCTGTCTTAGTGTTAGCTAGAGAAAAAGATGGAAGGCAAGGTCGGAATGTGTCCTGTTCCTGTCAGCAGCAGAAATAGAAGTGTATCCAAATTTAACAAAAGCTTTTTATTAAGATGTATTTTCTAGGTAGGTATTTATCTTCTAAGGTAACGTAATGCTAAAGTGCGACAAATTGGTTCAGCTGGATGGTGCTGATCCGCGCGTCGTGTTCGTGAACGGGCTCCGTCGGTTGATGGTCATCTCTTAACTGCCAGTGCTTATTTTTAATCTTATATTTTGAATTGTTTCTTATTTTTTATTATTTTACATTTCTTACTTAAGGGGAACCTAGTCACGGGCTCGAACTCACTGGTGGGCCTGGCTAAAAATCACCCTGTCTCACCAGGCTTCGTGCCCGACAGAGATAGTATCAGTGATGAGCAGTTAGACGCTAGTTTACACGCACAACGTTATTGAGTGAGATGCAGGATCATTTATAGTAAAAAAAATCACGAAAAAATTAAGAAAAGTCCTTTGGAAGATCGGGGTTTATGAAAAAGCCAATGCATAAATCAATGACCAATAAAGATTATTGAACTTTGCGATAATTGAACTTTGTCAGTACCGACTTGATTTTGGAGATTTTACACTTCTTTTGTTACTTAGACACGCCCAAAGTTAAGTAGAATTAGCAAGAAAAATGAATCTTTGTTGGGGCCTAACTTTTTAATTATTTTAGTATTCTGTTTCCGTGTTTCTTGCCCGTTGTTCTACATATAAATCTATGTTTTGGAATGGGCAACTAGCTTCAACTTTCCGAATAACTGATCGACTTATGACAGTTCAAAAGTGCCTATAAATGGTTTAAATGAAATCATTGTTTTGAGTTTTAATTATTGTTGCTTAAAGTTAATTTATTTTATTTATTCTTCATATTTAGGTAAATAATAACATGTAGCGATTATAGTTGCAAAAAAAAACACTCATAAAAATAAAATAGAATCTTCGTAAACAAATAAAACTTAAGAGATGCTTAAACGTCAAAAATGTGTATGGTTAATCAGTCGCTAATCATTCTGATTTTGCCAGAAAGATTGAGGTTTCCGACAAATGTCACCATATTAGTTTTCACTAACCAACATTTTCACTAATACTATTTCATTTTCGATAAATTCTTACATTTTTTTTGCACTATGAACACAGCTTTACACTGACCTTAATAATAGTAGTCTATGATAATATAATCTTATTAAGATAGAAGTCGTTTATGTTCAGACTTGATGAATAATCTAGTAAGCAGACCCTTTAAGTAAAATTATATTACCTTATACTACAGCTCGGCAGCGTAGCGTTTAAGGAAGGGATGGAGAACCTTCGCTAGCAGTAAATTCTGGGCCCGGTAATTGCGTTACACACTCACAGTAGGAATGGAGTTCAACGACATTAATTGCGTTAAGTTTAAGTTGTTGAGCAGATTTTCGAACACCATCATTATCATTTCAGCTGAAAGGGCTTTCCCTACCACTTCCACCGGTTCTATGCTTCCCACTTCCAATGGATGATTTTTGAACATATTATGAAGCAATGGGTTAGCAAATGCGGGTTGTTCGAAAGAGATACCGTGGCCCCTGGCACACAGGCAAACTGAGGGAACACGTGTGGGTTTTAGTCAGTAAAAGTCTGACACGAAGAGCGGGAAAAGATATTTGATGATTTCCCACCCAAAAAAAAATGGATTAGCAATACCTTTCAAAATGACGTATATTCTGATTGATAGCGTGTGACGCAATTAGCGTGCCGGTTGGATTTTTAGCAAGCAATCGAAAACAATACAACGACCAAAAATGTGAAAATAAGGATATAGGAAATTTGTTATTTTTTGTTATTTAATTTGAACTACTTTAGTTAGTTGAAAATAATCATTGTATTTACATTTATAGTCGTTGTATTCTCGTATGACCGTTGTATAACCCATTGTTATAATCATTACTATGATTATATATTTTTTATTTTTTATTAAATACTTAGTAGGTACTTAGATACACAGCTCCATTAAGTGGTTACCCCTCCAAAAGACATGTGCGTTCTAATCCGTGCTAGGCCCAAGTTACTTTTTGTATATTGCAAATTCATTTTATTATAATTACTGCGTTGTTTTAGTGAATATGGTTAACATTTACGAGAAGTCATATTCAACGTCTAATTAGACCGTAGGTTACAAAATCGCTTGCTGTGCATAAGAATGGAGGATCGGACCCTGGGCACGATAATGTACTTTTTTTATATGTAGTATTTTTATATTTTGTTTTAGTAATATTCTTAAAGAATTTAAAAATTAAGAAAAATTAAAAGCTTTCATAATCATTTCATAATATTTATTGTTGCTATTATTTAATAAAACTTTGATCTTATTTTACTACAAAGATTTTGCAATTTTATTTGTTAATTTACAGATAACTTAATAAACATATTTTGTCAACTGACACAAACGGATCTATAGACACGTGGCATCCTTTTAACGCAAACAATAAAACAGGAAGCGCTAGAAATGATAAATGTTGAATGATTTTATTTCTGTAAGTACGTTTGTACAAACACTTTTACACGTCAAACATATTTTTTTAAACTAGATGAGGCCGGCATTTCCTATCTCACTACTTTGAGAAGAACGGCCGAAACAAACTCAGAGGTCACAATCTCTTTTAAAGTCCAGACATAATCTTGGTCAGATCATGTGAAGACCATGTGGATTGGTGTCTGAAATGACCTTTTGAGGAAAGAACCACATAGATTGAGTGGACTTGTCCAATCAGTGCACGCATTTATCAGTAGGTCATCATGCAGCTCAACTCAGAACTTGATGAGCTCAATGATCCGACGAACAATACCAAAGAAAGGACATTTGGGTAGGCCGCATAAATTACTCAAACTGCCAGACCTAAACGACGAGAAAACTAAACGAGAAAAAAAAAGAAACCAAACAAAAATAAGAACACCCACACAGTCATCACATTCACAATAATTAAACACACACACACACACAAAGTAAATATTCATGTCCTAATTTAAATAAAATTCATCAATGTCGATGTGTATAATGAACAACTGATGATAAACAACTAATGATTACAATATCCTCGTCAGTATCCTGCATAATGTGAATATTCGTCCACAGTCGAACTCGATTGCTTTGAAAATACCGATATTGCCGGTGCAAAATCTGAATGCAGTGGACGCACCCTATCGGCATTTTGTAAATACCGACGCCTCGTATACTCCGTACGCTCCGATTGCGATACAGTGGAACGCTTAGCTTTAAAATGAAGTGATTCGAACGATAGTCGATAACAATTTCATCACAATTCATATGGGCTCGCTGGCTAGTTCGTCAAACTGCCGGAGTATCGGCGACGTTCGGTGATGCGATGGTTTGAATCCAACTCGAAACAATAAACTCTTTTGAAGTAATCTGCAGATTATTCGAAACGAATTCAATGTTGTAGCTTGTAGCAGTGTAACATTTTAAAACTTGAGGGTTTAGCACATACTAACGCTATGTGTACACATAAAGCATTATAATTGAAAAATGTAAGCATTATTGTTTGATGTTGCAGTTCTTTTCTGCAAAATAACAGCATAGGTTGGTTCGTGGATGGGCCACCATCCATTACAGATCGATACCCTTCCGTGCCACGGAAATCACGTTAAGCCGTTCGACACGGCTGTCATTCATAGATCTATGAAAGTTTTTACGGATAGTCAGAAACCTAAAACTCTGACAAATAGTCCTACTCTCGTGTTACCTAGTAACTTGGTTGTACAGGTCAGATAGGTAGTCGCTCCCTGAAAAATCCTGGTATTCAGGTGCAACCGGATAGACAGTAGACTGCAAACCGACCACAACATAGTTTGAAAAGGGCTAAGCAGATTGATTATCGTTTGTGCAACAAATTTCATGTAAATCTGTTCAATTGTTTTAGCGTGAAACCGTAACTATCAAATGAAGGCGATCGGCGGCTGCGATCTCTTGCGTCCAGCCCTGGTCCGGGCCATGGTACGGAGCGAGAGTACATGGGTAGCCGTCGCCTCCTTCTGCGAAGCAGTAATGCTCGCGAAGGAGGAGGCGGCACACGTGAGGGAGAGGCAGTATATGCGCCTTCACGGCCCTAGCCTCCGCAGGAGACGCCTTGGGCGTCGGGAATCCCAGGCTGATTCCCGGCCACCGTAGGTGCGGGCTTGCAGACGGCGAGTAATGGGTAGCTCGCTGTCCAGTAAAGACCAAGCTCAGGTCGACGGCGCGTTGTTTTCCACGCGCACCTCAAAGAGATGTCAGCACCAACTGGTGGGGTCCGCAAGGGCCGATGCCTGCTAGGGGTGCGGGTTGTTCGAAAGAGATACCGTGGCCGCTGGCACACAGGCAACTGAGGGAACACGGGTGGGTTTTAGTCAGTAAAAGTCTGACACGCCCTCCTGCTCCACCCAGAGCGGGAGAAGTTATTTGATGATTTGATGAACGTACTACCAGGATAAAAAGTGTCCTATGTGTTAAATCCAGGTTATAAATTATCTGTGTGCCAAATTTCAGTCAAATCTGTTTCACTGATTTTGCGTGATTGAGCAACAAATATCCAAACATACAAAGCTTCACATTTTTTGTATTTGTAGGATTAAAATGTCATGTTAAATGGTTAAAAGTTTGCTGCTCCTGGTCTAGGGGATTCTCAAGGGTAGATGGGTAGAATGACATTGACAGTGACAATGAAAGATGGCCGCCAGACGAAGGGGAAAGGCGAAATACGTCATACATTGAATTACTCATGCCGTTTCTCAAGGGTGTAGGCAGAAATTATTGAACGCCTCATGCTACGATCCTTGATAAGTATACCTTTTTTATACAGGGTGTCAGGGACATCAAAGCGCACACTGTAACTATGACAAAAATGTAAAAAAATTAAATAACTTTAATTTCGGAGTTTTTTTATTTTTTCCACCGATTCTAAATTTAAAGTTTAGCTTTGTAGTTTTTTTTTTGGAAGATGTTTTTTTTGTAGTAAAGATTTGTTGCAACGATATTTGAAGGGATAAAGTATTGTTATATTTTTTTTATGAAACACGATTAAACAAACAGACGGAATCAATCACTGTATGGACGAATAAACTAAGACCTTGGAACATTTCCGTTTAAAAAAAAACTGGTAGCAAAAAGTTTTTAACCGGTTTCTGGCTATTTTACATTTAATTATTGTTAATGGTTATAATTTATTTGGTTAGTATTAAATGTATTGATTTTGGCTGTAGTATTTAATGCTGCAAATATTATAATTGTCAGCTGTTCCATACATTTTGTCCGTTTAGGTAATATTGCACTTTTCTATGAAACAGCTGATTTTTTTTTTGTCTAACCGACGAAAAATTTCTGCGCTGGGGGTCTAAAATGATATGCTGAATTCATGGTTACAGTTTGCGCACTGGATAAAATCTTTTCCTGTATAGAACTGATTGTATAATATATATTTATTATAGAATCAGTTTTACAGTATTCAAAATCAAAAATCAAAATCAAAAGTCATTTATTCAAACTAGGCTGAGAGTCAGCTCTTTTTGAACGTCAAAATTCTTTTAATGCATTCTGGAATAGGATAGGAAATTACGATAGGAAGGAATAGAAACCATTCGTTTTGTGCATAATTTAATTGGACTTAGTACAGAAATTAAATTTAATTAAAAGTTAGTTAATACTTCTAACTAAACAGAAGAAACTCTATAGCAAACAATTAGCAAAAAATAGGTTTGAAATCAGGAATGAAATTATCCGGAAAAGAACCGGAGCAAGCTGAAGTGGCAGTGGGCTAGCCATGTTTGTCGAAGGACCGATGGCCCGTGGAGCAGGCGAGTCCTGGAGTGGAGACCGCGTATCGGCAAGCGTAGTGTGGGACGCCCCCCAGCTAGATGGACCGACAACCTTAAAAAGGTGGCTGGGACTGACTGGCGCGGAAGGCGGAGGATAGAGTTTTGTGGCGCAGCCTGGGGGAGGCATATGTCCAGCAGTGGACTGCAATAGGCTTTTTTTTTTTTGAGGATGGGAAATTATCAAATAACTTCTCCCGCTCTGGGTGGAGCAGGAGGGCGTGTCAGACTTTTACTGACTAAAACCCACCCGTGTTCCCTCAGTTGCCTGTGTGCCAGGGGCGACGGTATCTCTTTCGAACAACCCGCACCCCTGGCAGGACTGCAATAGGCTGAGTTGAGGTTTGCCATTTTGAACATTGCCGATGTCACCCGAACTCAACCGAAAGTAATGATCGGCTTGGCCGACTAGTCGGCCATTTTGCAGCCGGCTATTCGGCTAGTCGGCCGTGTCAGGCTATACATAGGTTGAACAAAATATGATTTACGACCGAATTTATGTATTTAATAAAATTTAGTTAATTCTCTTCCAAATTTAACCCATCTGTCTACTTTTAAAACAGAAATTAACAGGCATTTTCTAGGCACGCTCGATCCATCATAGACCGCATCAATTGCTTTCCATCAGGCGTGATGAAGGTCAAGGGCGGGTATTTAGTAATAATAAAAAATATAAAAAAATAATTTAACCACCATTTAGTAATAATAAAAAATATAAAAAAATATATTTTCTCTTTACAAACAATGGCATAAAACTTTAAAAACTATGTGACACTAGTTTATGAGAGACTGGTGTCTGAACTAGCAATACCTGTTAAGTAGATTACGTATTACCACCACATCGAAAATTAAAATGGCGGTCATTTTAATTTTCGATAACTGTTTTCGAGCGTTTCATGCGGCAGAAAGGTTTTGTTCTGTAGAAAAAGCTTTTATTGACACTGAACAAGGCTTCTTGAAAGCACCCATAGAATAAATAAACTTATTTCTTTGTTACCAACCCACATTAGGCCCGAGTGGTGGATTACGGCCCACTCCCTCTCAAATAGAAGTGTCTTGTGTCTTAGTGGGAACATTATAGTTAAGAAAGGATTTATTTCAAATAGGCACTTAGAAATAAGAAAGAAAAAGTATTTATTGTGACTCGCACACATATTACCAGAGATCGGATAGTCGGGTGCATATTTACCTAAAGATAATTTTTGCTATGAAAGTATGGAAGCAGCTTCATAAATTATTTGTAATATTTGTTAAAAACCCCGGGATTATTGGATTGCATAATTATTCAGATGTGTATTAATTTAAAATTTATGTTTAACCCGATACAAATATGTGTATGTACTGGAGGAGGGGTGGTTTGTATTAGTTGAAACAAAAAATAAACAAATTACTTACCTAAATTAAGACCTAAATTACCTTTTTCGATACAAAAGCGCATTCCATGTTAGCCAACATCTCAACTTTAGGTGAATATGCATCCGAATATCCGATCTCTGCTTATCACAGACTAGAAAAACACAATAGGTGTACTTAACTAATAAAATAAAAAAAGTGGAATTTCAATAAACTGAAACTCCTGTGCGAGGCCAAAAGGCCAATTAAAAACATAGATAGGTAGATACAGACGCCAGCACCTCAAGCTATCCCAAACTGTCAAATTTTCCCAATTGAACATAAACCTTATGTATTTGCAATAAACGTATAGGGGTAGCTTGATGTGCTGGCGTCTTTAAATAGGTTAGGACCAAGAAGCATATAGATAAAAAAACAACCGACTTCCAAAAAAACACTACAAAGTGAAAAATAACTTTAATTTCGGAAGTCGGTGTCTTTGGAGCTGTATTTGAATTTTTTGTCACCGCCTTCCGAAATTAAAGTTATTTTTCACTTTGTAGTGTTTTTTTGGAAGTCGGTTGTTTTTTTTTTGGAAAAAGTTTTTTTTTCACTTTTTAGTGGTTCACATGTGCTTACCCCTTCACAGCATACCGGCGTGATGTTATGTTATGAACTGGTGTAAGCAATAGACAGACATGAGATTTCAGCAATCCCAGTCCATTTGTTATCATTTATTGAGGAGTTCCGTTGCCTATCTCCAAAGTTCTTCATCAGATCTTCACGAAATTGAAATGAGACCACTCCGAGAAAGTACTCTTCCGAAAAATAGCTAAATCGCTTCGCGTGCCTATAAAATTTTAAGAGTTCTCTCTATTTCTCCAGGTTCCCATCATCAGATCCTGACTTGATGATCATGGGACCACCTGGGAAGTATACCCTTTCAAACAAAAAAAAACAAAATCCAAATCGGTCCAGCCATCTTCGAGTAATCGGGGAACATACATAAAAAAAAATTTTAAAAAAAGGTTCCGATGAATTGATAACCTCCTCCTTTTTGAAGTCGGTTAAAAAGTGGGGGCAAAACTCTAAATACCTAAGTGAAGACGACTGTGGGCTAACGCTCTCTTTCTAAATACATACATAAGAACGAGACAGCGATACGTGTTTTCTCTCTCATATGTATGTATTCAGAAAGAGAGCGCTAGCCCACAGGTCGTCTTCACTTTTTTATTTGGAGTGTGGCCTCCACAGGACATAGGTTCAATGTGGTGCCGAACGTACAGAATAACACTATCCCATCTCTTCCCGTGGGTGTCGTAAAAGGCGACGAAGGGACTTACTAGAGAATGGACTGCAGCGTTTTCTATGCATTTTTTCACCATACTGCGATCCTCAACTCACCTGCCAAGCATAGTGATTTTTATTTATTTATTCTTTATTTCAGGCGACTGAGGCCCATAGAGCGCAATACATATACAGGAAAAGTTTTTATCCAGTGCGCAAACTGTAACCAGTGCAGAAATTTTTCGTCGGTTATATTAGGTCTTTACCTATGAAATTGCCGTTTTGCAGTACTGGCCATTTCAAATCAAAATAATTTTTGTTTGGGTAAGAATTCTAATTTCAAATTAATTTTATTTTAAAAACATGGATTTTTTTTTCCAAAAGTAGTCATTTGTTTATTGATTAGTGTTACATTTTCATCGCATTTCAATCTTTTTCGTCATCATGGATACGTTAAAAATTCGAGTAATTATGGAATATGAGTACCGTCGTGGCAGCAACGCGGCACAAGCGGCACGCAACATCAACGACGTTTACGGAGCTAACACTACAAACCAACGCACCACCTGTTATTGGTTTGCTCGCTTCCGTTCTGGAAATTTCGACCTGAAAAATGAACCTCGCGGTCGTCCGAAGACTTTGGTCGACAATGACGAATTATAGGCGATTGTGGAAGCTGATGATACACAATCTACGGCTGAATTAGCAGCAGCTTTCGACGTTAGCGTCAAAACAATATTGGTCCATTTGCGTCAAATTGGCAAGGTAAAAAAGCTTGACAAATGGGTGCCCCACGAACTCAATGATCGTCAGCGCGAAGTACGCGTCGAGACGTGCCTTGCACTGCTCAACAGACACACAAATGAAGGAATTTTGAACCGCATTGTTACCTGCGATGAAAAATGGATTCTGTTTGATAACCGCAAGCGCTCAGCAAGTTGGTTGGATCCTGGTTCAGCACCTAAACAATGCCCTAAACGAAAACTTACCCCTAGAAAAGTGATGGTCACTGTTTGGTGGTCTAGCGCCGGTGTGATTCATCACAGCTTCTTACCAAACGGGGTGAGCATTACTGCAGATGTGTACTGTGAAGAACTGAACACAATGATGGAGAAGCTGGCACATCTCCAACCAGCATTGGTCAATCGCTCGTCTCCGCTGCTCCTGCACGACAACGCGCGACCTCATACTGCACAGCAGACGGTCTCCAAGTTGCAAGAACTGGGGTTGGAAGCTCTCCGTCATCCGCCCTACTCACCAGACCTTGCGCCTACAGACTACTACTTTTTCCAGAATTTGGATAACTTCTTGGCGGGAAAAAAATTCAATACCCGAGAGGCAGTACAAAATGCCTTTGAAGAATTTGTTGCCTCCCGTCCAGCTGATTTCTTTAAGAAGGGCATCAATAAACTGCCACTGCGATGGCAAAGATGCATTGATTGCATGGGTGATTACTTCGATTAATACAAATAAAAAATACATGAAAAAATTCGTTTAAATTTTTTCATACAAAACGGCAATTTCATAGGTAAAGACCTATTACAAACAAAAAAACTGCTGTTCCATACATTTTGACCGCGTAGGTATTGCACTTTTCTATAAAACAGCTGATTTTTTTTGTAAAACCGACGAAAAATTTCTTCGCTGGGGTTCTGGAATGGTATGCTGAATTCATGGTTAAAGTTTGCGCACTGAATAAAAACTTAACTAATGCTAAAAACTAACCAGACGGAATGACCATAATGCCTTGGAAGTTGGGTAGACCTTTGGTGTGGGATGCTACCTGTGTCGACACCCTCGCGCCATCCCATCTTCTGAGCACGGCGGGCTGTGCTGGTGCGGCTGCTGCAGGTGCAGAAAGCCTCAAACGGCGCAAATGTAACAACATTATTGGGAGCTATATGTTTGAGCCGTTTGGGGTTGAAACACTAGGGCCGTGGGGTCCGAGTGCTCATCGAGTATTTCGAGACATCGCCAAGCGGTTGGTCGAATCTTCACGTGACCAAAGGGCTGGCCAATTCTTAGCTCAAAGAATCAGCGTTGCCATCCAACGTGGCAACGCTGCCAGCCTTTTAGGCACTTTTCCCGCTGACAGCGATGCGGACGAATTCTTTGATGCCCAGTGAGCTTTTCCCTTTTTACTTTATATACTTGTTCATAATTCTAATTTTATTATAAGTTTTAGCATGTTTTGAATAAATTTATAATATTTCTAAAGTAAAAAAAAAAACTAATGCTTATTTTATAAAACAATCTTAAAAACTACTGCACACGAAGTGACGGCGTCGTGTTACGCTGCGAGGTGTTTCGTAGCTGGCACAGACTACATAGAGATACTACGTATGTAGCTGGCCGCGGAAACGCCAATACAGCACACCTTTCGGCCAAAACTCTTCTTTGAGAAAGGTCACCAAATGGTGAGTCGGAACGCGCACCACGAACGACTTGAAGATGGTGAAATTGGCGCGCCTCCAACTTCTCCACCCTCAAAGTCTCCAGTTGGCCTTCACCCGTATGTACTCTACGATGATGTCTAATGATGATGGCAACACCTCCTCTAAAGGAGGTCTATGTTCAGCAATTAACGTTATTGGGAATGATGGGCACATAAAAGGCACATTTGGACATCCCTTTAGTACGTATCCACGGGGTAATTTCCGACCTAAGTAAGTAAGTAAGTAATTTATTTGCCAAAATGTAGGTGTACAAAGTAGTATGATGTTATTATAAAGGTGGCCCATTTACATTCTACCATTACATGTGGTGTGCAAATATTTAATTTCAAAATACATTAAATTGAAAACATGTCATAATATTCACACGGGCGAAACCGCTGACTAAAGGTAGTGTTATAAATGTGAAAGTCTGTGAAGCTGGATGGATGGATGTTTGTTTGTTACTCTTTCACGTAAAAACTTCTGAACGGATTTGTCTGAAATTAGGCACACAGATAGTTTATAACCTGGATTTACACATAGGGTACTTTTTATCCCGGTATTACGTTCCCGGGGGATAATAGTTTAAAATATAAAAACAAATAAGACATGTTTACTTAAATAAATAGATCTTTCGTAAATTGGTATTCTGAACGAAGTACCAGGTTGTCATAACTTGGTAGGAGCTCACCTAACATAGTTGTGTCAGCTAGAAAACGCTATAAGATACTTTTTATCCCGGTGGTACGTACCCGCGGGATAATTTCCGACCTCTACGCGGGCGGAGCTGGGGCAGAAGCAGCAGACGTAGTTAAGTATAATTACAGGCTTACTCACGATGTTATTCTTTCACTGATCTCGGATCAATGAAGTAGGCAAATTATATTTAATTATACAGGGTGTAATGGAAACGCTTCCGAAAACGAAGTCAGGTGATAGGGCTAGTGATTCTCAATACAGTACCATCAAAAAATTTAGGTTTTTTAATTAATTTACACTATGTTGTGAGAACAGTTATATCTTCTTCTTTCTTTCTTTTTCTTTTCTTAAAAAAAAAAAACATTGCCCCACACTAGGAATTTCTCCTGTAGGTATTGTGGGTGCGTTTACAAACATTTAAACTCACATACAAAAATAGCCAGACCCGGAATAACTACTTGTAGGTCATACAAATATTTGTTACGTGCGGGAATCGAACCCGCGACACGCAGCGCAGCAGTCAATCGCTTAACCACTATTTGAGATTAAACACATTTAAAAACATTTTTTTTTACAACTAGCAAGCAATGTATTCAAAAATAAAAATCAGCTGATAGGCTCACGCATAACCGCGCTCGACCCCAAGTCCAGGCGGCGACTTTTGGCTTAGGCATCCTTTGTAAAGCGCCGCCAAAATAAAATAAGTAAAAATATTACAGAAGCGTTAAACGTTTTAAATTGATGCAAAATAACCAATTTAAGGCGAAAGGTATCCGTTTGCATTTAGGTTGTATATAACCTAGGTTTTGGCTTCGGAAGCTTTTCCCTTACATCCTGTATTATAATGACACTTCTCAATACTCATTAGTAAATAAACAAATTTAACAATAATAACAGGGCTCTTAAATCGTGACTCACGAAAGCTACGTAGCTATTTTAATTTGATTGATCAGCTAATCCGACTATCTGTCAAACTCCTGTCAAAATTAATTATAGATAAGTACGATTCGTGACGTGACTTGAGTTCTACATTTAAATTCAAGGTGATAAATTACATAACATAAGACCACGACTTCATTCCCCGAATGTTTTGGCAGAGTACATCCGTATCTCGCTAGTTCTAGATCTTCAACGCACTTCGAGATTTGAAAGTCGAACACTGTGTTTTTTCGACGCGCTGGGACTCACTCACGATGCACTTTATTGAATTCTGAATGCTCGTTTTAACACTGAAAGTTGAAAATACAGTGCACGGTAAAATCCCGCCGCGAGTTTATTTCTTCCGTGTGGATATCGACTTCCCATGTATTGTAACAGGAGGACTCCGAATTTAGATGAGCTGGGACACTTTGCTTGAGTCGTGGGTTCGAACCCAAACAGGCGCTGAACTTTGTGAAAAAAAAACACCAGCTTTTTTGTGCCTCTTTTTTTAAAATTCTTTTTGAAGATTGGCAGAATGCTCGACATCGGCTCTCCCGTTTAGTCCATTTTCGACCCCTCGACTGCTAAAAATGATTTGTTCATTTGTTTCCTTTCAACCCTTAAATATAGTTCACACTCGACCCCCAGGGGGTGAGATTGGATTAT
This sequence comes from Antitype chi, assembly GCA_947359405.1. Taxonomy (NCBI): domain Eukaryota; kingdom Metazoa; phylum Arthropoda; class Insecta; order Lepidoptera; family Noctuidae; genus Antitype; species Antitype chi. The sequence goes on from OX375836.1 coordinate 9,080,512, forward strand.
CATACAAAGGACATTCATACCTCGTCCACTTTTGACCCCTAGTTCGTTAAGTACCTAGAATTAATATTTTGATACAGGAAGGTACAGACTACTTGGGGGGTCGAGAGGAAACTAAAACTTGGCAGGAAAATAAAGTCTACTCTCGACCCCCAAGGGTCGAGAAAATCAAAATATTTTATTTCACATAAACCTGCATGGGCACTTATGAAACGTCAGAAGCTAGGTGCACGGTTCTAATTCGTCGCTTCCTATGGAGAAGAGCTGGCAAGAAACTCCACGGTTACTCTTTTAAAAATAATTGGCTTTTACAATGTTTTCAAATTACAGTGATAATAGGTATGGGTATGGGTCCTCCCATACCTGCCTGCACTGTTGCAGGCCTGTCAATAAGTACCAGGTACTTAGAGGAGTGAAAATACAGAATAGAATAGAATAGAGAATAAACTATTGTCAGGGGTCCAGTGGACACATTAATTATTGAGGGTCGAGGGGTCAAGAGTGGACTAAAAAATGGATGGACTAAAAAGTGGATAACAAAAAATTGAATAGATTAGACATAGCTTCGCAACACCATCCATACAAATTCTAGGAAGAAATCGCTTAAGGTATTTATCCTCGTGACTGTACAGCACCCAATAACTACCCGCTTCACTACCCACAATGACCTACGACCTCCAAAAATGTCTATAATTAAACTAAATTAAAAAGACATAGTTTCAAGACTAATTTAGAACAAAAACAGACATAATTAGGATGTACTTAGCGTAAAGTTTTCGGTCACTGACTAGGGTCAATATATAGCACAAAAAGTGATGAATCAGACTTGTCTAGCTATAGGATTTTGACTGTTTGTTTTGTCAATCAACTCAACCTTACATTGTGCAATACTAGACAAAGACCTCGCCCATCAGGCTGCGCCACAACACTGTATCTACCACCTTCCGCATCGAGTCTGTCCCAGCCAGCTTTTTAAGGTCGTCGGTCCATCTAGCCGGAGGCCGTCTCACTTGCCGATACGCGGTATCCACTCCAGGTTTCGTCTGCTAGGCAGTATATGCGCCCTCACGGCCGTAGTCGCCGCGGGAGACGCCCTGGGCGTCGGGAATCCCAGGCTGATTCCTGGCCACCGTAGGCGCGGGCTTGCGGACGGCGAGTAATGGGTAGCTTGCTGTCCGGTAAGGACCAAGCCCGGGTCGACGGCGCGTTGTGTTCCACGCGCGCCTCAAAAAGATGTCAGCACCAAATGGTGGGGTCCGCAAGGGCCGATGCCTGCCAGGGGTGCGGGTTGTTCGAAAGAGATACCGCGGCCCCTGGCACACTGGCAACTGAGGGAACACGGGTGGGTTTTGGTCAGCAAAAGTCTGACACGCCCTCCCGCTCCACCCAGAGCGGGAGTAGTTATTTGATGATTTCCCACCCAAAAAAAAAAGGCTTCGTCTGCTCCACCGGCCATCTGTCCTTCGACAAACATGGCCAGGCACTCCCATTTCAGCTTACTTACTCTGCAAGCTATCCCCTATATCCCTATGTTTTTCTTCAAAGAAACTCCGAGCACAGCCCGCTCCGTAGCGCGCTAAACGACCTTAAATTTGTGGATCAGCTTGACTGTCACTGTCCACGTTTCGGCACCGTATGTCATGTTACTACTGTATGTTTATTTGTCGTCAGACTGTATTTAGATACAGTATGACTGAAGTACAGTACAGTACAGTGTACTAAAGTGTGCACAAAGCCTTAGGGCCTTGTGCACAGTAAAACGCTAGTTCGGGCGCAAAATTATACGTAATCGTGTGAGTTGCGACCACATTAGCGATAATGATAATTACAAGGTGGTGCCACTCAGTGGATTTCTGATACACCCAAAAAGAAACAAGAGTGGAACAGACCTTGGAGTCTACCTCCTAAGGCTGAAGTCGTTAGTTTCAGCCGAAGTTACGAGCATTTCCTACTTCGTATCAGGAGGTCTACTCTCAAAGTCGGTCAACGAACATACAACCCTGTCCGAAAGAGTTTTTCCATCAAAACAAGTGACAAGTTTAATCTTCCTGTCGGGCAAAAACACATTGGGAGAATAAACAGTTGTCAAATCGTGTTGTCATCCATTGTTGGTTCGGTCGCATGTTATGTCCATTTATAATGTTAATGATTCATCATCATCGTCATAACAGCCGAAAGACTTCCACTGCTGGACATAGGCCTTCCCAAAAGGGGTGTTTTGCCATAATCGCCACGCTTGGCAGGCGGGTTGGCGATCGCAGTATGGTGGTCAAATGCACAGAGAACGCTGCTGCCCGTTCTTTAGTAAGTCCCTTAGTGGCCTTCTACGACACCCACGGGAAGAAATGGGACGGGTTAATGATTATTCCGGTTAAAACACTAGGGCCATGGGGTCTGAGTGCCTATTTGATTTTTCGAGACATCGCCAAGCGTTCTGCCGACTCTTAACATAGGGTCTAAATGTCGCAGCATTATGCTGACTGCTGAGGTAGGAACTTTTCGGCCTCGTGCAGGACTTTCTATTTTTAATTTTTACTTCCAAGAAATTTTCTTTTTGCATGATTGTGTATACATAGTTTAGAATGTGATCTTTCTGTGCTAGTCACAATAAATACTTTTTCTTTCTTTCACGTGATCAGAGGGCTGGCCTATTTTTGGCCAAAGAATTAGCATCGCCATACAACGTGGGAATACTGCCAGCCTTCTGGGCACTTTGTCTGTTGACAGCGATGTGGATGTATTTTTTTATGCACTGTGATTCTTCTTTCCCTTCTTTTTTCTATAAGTACTAACGTGTAAATATAATAAATATTATTTTATGTCTGTTACCTTGCATATTATGTGAATATTGAAGTAAATAAAAATAAAATTTACAAAAACTTAGTTTTAATCTAACATAACTTAATACTAACAAAATAATGATGGCCATTTAAATTTACTGAATTAAACATGGGCACATATTATTAATATTATTTTAAGTCTTATTAATTCTCCTGAAATAATAAAGTTAACAAACCAAAAAAAATAACTGTTTTATTCATAACTAGCTTTTGCCGGCGGCTTCATACATAGGTACAGGATATTTTTTTATTCAGTGCGCAAACTGTAACCATGAATTCAGCATATCGTTCTAGACCCCCAACGCAGAAATTTTTCGTCGGTGACCGCGTAGATATTGAACTTTTCCATGAAATAGCTGATATTTTTTTTATAACCTACGAAAAATTTCTGCGCTGGGGGTCTAGAATGATATGCTGAATTCATAGTTACAGTTTGCGCACTGGTTAAAAATTTATGCTGTATAAACCTTCCTCTTGAATCACTCTGTCTATTGATAAAAACCGCATTAAAATCTGTTGCGTAGTTTAAAAGATCTAAGCGTACAGACAGGAAAAGCAGCAGTACCTACCTATGTTTTACTTGTGCATTAAGTTTTAATAAATAAATAATAAAAGCGGCTTTGTTTTAGTAGTATAAAATAAAATCGCTTATAATATCTTTAATATTTAATGTTGTATACTAAATATATTATTCATCTAAGTATTCATACAAGAAAACGCAGATGACATTGCGAGATTAAAACAAAACTAACCGTTTGCTATCTTAATTATTGCAATACAACTAAAGATACAGGAAGTATTTTTTTGTAAATTATGCAGTCGGTTGTTAGAGTCAATGAATCTTGTCAGAACAATCGTTACTTATCAAGTTATCAGTTATCATCAGAGATCGGATATTCGGATGCATATTTACCTAAATATAATTTTTAGCTATGATAGTATGGAAGCGGCTTTATAAATTATTTGTAATATTTATTAAAAACCCCGAGATTCTTGGATTGCATAACTATTCAGATGTGTATTAATTTAAAATTAATGTTTAACCCGATACAAATATGTGTATGTACTGGAGGAGGGGTGGTTTGTATTAGTTAAAACAAAATAAATAATAGTTTATAAAACTAAAAAACACGCTTTAAAAACCAAACTAAAAAAGGAGAAAATAATATAATTCAATTAAAAAGCGTGGGGTGCTTTTTGAGGTATTTTTATAATCAATTAATGTCAAGCACCCCACGCTTTTTAATTGAATTATATTATTTTCTCCTTTTTTAGTTTGGTTTTTAAAGCGTGTTTTTTAGTTTTTCAAACTATTATTTATTTTCAATTTTTTAGTTCTGCTAACTACAAAAACGTGTTGTTTTTTTCTCAATTTATTTTTAAATGATTGAATTGTCATCGGTCCTCGACAAGTTTACAAAGTTTCAATGAAATCTGACCGTTTAATGTGGGTCAAAATCGCGCTCAAAGGAGTCGGTTACATACAAACAAACTAACAAACAAACATACAAGTGAAGCTAATATAAAGCGTGTAAAAATAAACAAATTACTTACCTAAATTAAGATTTTTTCGATACAAAAGCGCATTCCATGTTAGCCAACATCTCAACTTTAGGTGAATATGCATGCCAATATCCGATCTCTGATTATCACCATAATTAGGTACGTGTTATGTATGTTGGCTCGAAGTTTAATTGAAGGATAAAATCAGGAATTAAGTCTTTAAATAGACTCCGGACTCAGAGGGAGAATTACGTAATACATTATAAGTCGTAATCACATTCATTTTGATAGTTCATTGCGTTGTTTACTTTGTTGAGCAGATGAATTATACAAAGTTATGAAGTAATGGATTAACACTAAGCTTCAAATGATTCTGCCTATGCCACAGAAACGTGGTCGCTCAAAATGGGCCTTATTAGAAGGTTTAAAGTCATCCAAAGGGTAATGGAGAGGGCTATATAAATTGAGAACCTCCTCCTATTTTTGAAGTCCGTTAAAAAACAGCACGATGTCATCATCATCATCATCATTTTAGCCGAACGACGTCCACTGTTGAGCATTAGCCCCCCCCCCCCCCCCTAAAACAGCATGTACCATAACGTATAACCTTGACAGTGGACCAGCAAATTCAATAACCCCTTAATTAATAACAATAACAAGTTACTAACAACCAATTAACTATTAATATTTATTGACCGGATGTTAATAATGTGTGGGTACTTCAAGCAGGACATGCGTAACGGATATTAGTTTTTTGGTGTCCTTGAAAAAAGACATACTTAGATTATATAATTATTAAACGCGAAATAATATTGTAACTGGCAAATAAAATGGCGATTATAATTCTAATGAAGGTGCTCATGGATATTCAAGCCACCAGTGGGCGCCAATGAACGAGTGATTCGAGTTCGACAATGAACTTAAACCATATTTGATGTCATTCGTTTCATTCACCATTCAATCCGTAGGCGCTTTGACACTTTTGACAGGTGCCCGGACCTAACGTCTCAGTGCTGCCAACTAGTGAACGTCATTTCAGAACGTGTAGATCAAGGAGGTCCTTTGGGTATGTACGCTGAGTTACAAGTTCAAAATAAGCCAAATAGCAATAATATAATCAGCCTATAAATGTTCCCACTGCTGGAATACAGACCTCTCAGTGAGAGGGAGTACGCCGTAATCCACTACGTGGGCCCAGTGCGGTTTGGTAAATGTTACATGTCTTCGAATTTGCGCCAATTCTTCTTCCCTGCTAAAGCACTAGAAGTTGGTGAAAGGCGGGCGTTTTGGGAGGACTGACTTATGTAGTTTTAACGTTAAAAAAATGCTGAATCTCAACCTAGTCTTGATTGTGAGTACTATAGGGATCAAGGGAATCTAACTATAAATTAAATATTTGTGGTAGTTTAAATTCGTGATTCCACGTATATTTTAAAGTAATCAGTTCAACACAACACTGCGCCTAATATCATAATGAAAATCATCTGCGGAACAAAAACCTATGTCAAACTATTCTTAAATTCAAACTTAAACTTTCTGGCTGTTCGATCATATTACTGCCCAATCATTAGCTGCCAGTAAACGTAAGGTTTCATGCTGAGCATACAACCTTTACATTACCTCATCGTTCTTCCTACCCTTGTCCCATGTCATTTGGGGTCGGCGCAACACATTTTCTTTTCCATTCTCTTCTGTCAATACCCTTTTACATTTTATTTTTATTTTACTAGTATATCCTTAGTGAACTTTGATTTTTTTTTTTTACATATTACTGTAACCTGGTTGACATTTGACATTTTCGTATTATTGTGACATTTTAACAAAAATTCAAACGATTTGACATAAATTTGTATCTTGTAGTATTTCATTTTCCTTACATATGGTTATTTTAAAATTATTATATCTTAAATTTGTGTAAATTCAATAATAATAATAATATATGTTTTGCCCATGTGACGGTAGAACACGGAGGACTCATAAAAACATGTAAGTACTATAATTACCCATGTTTGAAAACCAATAAATGTTTTTTTTTTGGATTTGTTTACTCTTTTATTCACATGCGTTTCGATTTTGAGTTGAAATAAAAATGGCCCTTTTAAAATGGCTGCCCTTTAAAAAAAACCATAAACAAGTAAATTTCTTTGTTTTAATTCAAGTCAAAAATGACGTCACTAGCTAGGTTGAGTGTAGGAACTGTATCAAAACAAAAACTAATATACGCTGACCTCTAATACTTCGTAATATAATTGTGAGCGGAGGTCATTCTGGGTTGGTTGGCATGAATGCGTAAAGCCTTCAATGGTTTGTAAAGGCTATACAGTAGTAAAAGCAATGTTTTAAGATGTGGTATCGCTTTGCGTGATGTAATTGTAGTGGGTATTTGATAAGACAAAATACATACCGACTGCGCCATGTTTGTGAAGATAATATAAAATACTTTTGCCCGCGACATCGCACGTGGAAATCTGTTATCGCGTAAATAAGTAGCCTATGTCCTTCTTCATATCCCAGGCTATATCTTTGCCCATTTTTTCCATGACGATCGGTTTAGCGGCTTAGGCGTGAAAGCGTAACAGACAGACAGTTACTTTCGCATTTATAATATTATTAAAGTAGGGATTAAGCAGGGATTGTTGAGATTCGCGGTTTATTGGGCAACTGGCACGTTTTGTATGTTTTGTAATAAAGTTAGTGTATGTGTGTGTTAGTTGTGTGTGTGTGTTTCCTTTTTTTTTTGGATGGGAAATAATCAAATAACTTCTCCTGCTCTGGGTGGAGCAGGAGGGCGTGTCAGACTTTTACTGACTAAAACCCACCCGTGTTCCCTCAGTTGCCTATGTGCCATATGTCGGGTGTACAGAAAAAAACATAACAGGGTAACTTTCATATCGAAAAAAAGTACTTTTTCCGAGGAAAACAACAATAACGTTCTTATGATAAATAGATGGCGCCACGTGCCAGGGGCCACGGTATCTTTTTCGAACAACCCGCACCCCTGGCAGGGTGTGTTTCCTTAACTTTACGTTGTTTCCATAATGTATTATTGAAAACGTAGGTACTAGTTGCCTAATACGAATTTCTGGAATTGTCCATAGACTAATATGGAATTGTCGACCGACAAATAAATTAACTTCGTGCGAGTAGCCTATAGAAAAAAATAATATTATTTAAAAGTGACGTTTCGCCCGATTCGGGCCCGTTAATTCGTGCGAATCAATAAATAAGCTTTTTCTTTGTTCACAACCGACGAAATATTTCTACGCTAATGCGCTCATTCATGGTTTCAGTATGCTTATCGATGACCCTGCCAGCCTGTTTACCTTAAGGGCCTACCTCCCTCCCGTTTGGTAGCGTATCACGGTCACTTTATGAACCCTACTGCTCATTAACGGCTTGGCTTGAAGATTTGAAAAATATATGATTTTGCTATAGATTCAAATAGATCATTTTACCCGAAGTACTTTTGTTGTATGGTTAATACTTTTGCTGTAAAAAAATATTTTCCAACACGCAATATTTTGGCTTCTATTCCATACTCCTACTAAACGGCTACGTTATTTGAAAAAAAAATACACTGAAAAATAGATAGTTAGAGGTACCACAGAATCGCCGAAGCACAATTGTAAATTAATCAAAGGAATATCCCCATTTTGAGATAAAGGCTCAGAGGTGCCCTGCGCGGGCGCGGGCGGCAGTCGTGCTTTAGCATACAAACGGGAGATGAGGATACTATGGGCCTTAAGAAGCACGAGCAGGGGTGTACCAATAAAAACTGGCGCCTAGGGCACGCATCACATTAGCGCCCCTTCGTAATTTATCTTCTCGGTCTACACTGAGCAAAGCTAGGTCGCATAACCTTTCTTGACCCATTATAGACTTCAATAACGAAGGTATTAATTTCAATTTCCTTAAAAATTCACTTGCAATGCTGCAATTTTAAGAGAATTTGAATAGAAATAGACAGATTTGAGTTAGGTTAGACAGTTTATTTATTTAGTAATTGGCGACTTTTTGCGCCCCCCTTTGATAGGCGCCCAGGGTTCTAGCCCTGCCTGCACCACGCATACGCTAGTCACGCCATAGAACACGAGCACAAAGCCTGCACAGTTTTATGCTCGCGAAGATAAGTGTGGTTTTAACGTACTAAGCACACACTCAACCCAACACAACTACAACAACAACAGGCAACTGAGGGAACACGGGTGGGTTTTAGTCAGTAAAACTCTGACACGCCCTCCCGCTCCACCCAGAGCGGGAGAAGTTATTTGATGATTTCCAACGAAAAAAAAAAATCCCAAGACAACTACATATTTATAATCAGTCTATAATGTTCCCACTGCGGTGATACAGGCCCCTTCTCTTCGAGAGTGGGCCGTAATCCACCACGCGGGCCTAGTACGGTTTGGTAGATGTCACGTCTTCGAATTTTTGGTTGTAAGACGTTTCAGTTTACTCGCAATGTTTTCTTTCACCGTTTTTTGAGAGCAGTGGTGATGAAATCATTAACATAAACGCACCCACGATACAGGAGAAATTCCTAGTGTGGGGCATTCACCCAAACTCGTAAGTTGTGTCAACCACTGCTGTCAGACAGCTGTATGATATTTTTACACGCTTTATATTAACTTCACTTGTATGTTTGTTTGTATGTATGTTACCGACTTCTTAGGGCGCAACTTTGACCCACTTTAAACGGTCAGATTTCATTTAAACTTTGTAAACTTATCGAGGACCGGTGACAATACAACAATTAAAAAAAAATAGAAACATAAAGAAGAAAAACAAACTGAAAAATCACGCTTTTGTAGTTAGTAGAACTAAAAAATAGAAAATAAAAAATTGTTTAAAAAACTAAAAAACACGCTTTATAAACCAAACTAAAAAAGGAGAAAATAATTTAATTCAATTAAATTTTTATATAGATATTAAAATAGACAAAAAAAAATTTTATATAGATAAAGCGTGTTTTTTAGTTTTTTAAACTATTATTTATTTCTCTGCACCACCCTAAGGTTGACTGGTAGAAAATGCCTCAGGCATTATTTTTATTTTTATTTTATAGCACATCTATCAATACACCATCACCTCAACCCCACTATATAAACCACAAGGCTAGATATTTTGCCTCAGTCGAAGTAGGCGCGCGCCGCGTTTGCCACGATAGGTAATGTTGTAATACAATAGTACCTAGTGAAGTGTAGTGTTGTGCTCCAGTTTTCCGACTTTCGAACTTCCGACTTTCGAGTTTCGAATTTCCGACTTCCGAGAATAGGGAGCACTGGTGAGTTTTTTTTGTTTTATTTTTAAGTTTTAGCTAATTGTAGTTATAATTGGAATCCCAATTCCCGTAAAATTTTGGCCTGTTTTTTGACCAAGAATCAGTATTGCCATACAGCGTGGCAATGTTGCCAGCCTTTTGGCCACTTTTTGATGCTCTATGTTTCTTTTCTTTTTTTATATATTAGTATTTTTAGGACCGATAGTTTTTTTTAATTACCTATGTAAATATTTTAGGTAATACGAATTCGTGTCGTACGTACGTGATTAAAAACGATCAAAATCCAGTCGCGATCTCATCTCAGCGACAACCAATGTCAAAAATGTAGGAAAATCAGATTTATTTTTGACAGATTAAGTCTGAAATTAGACTATGTACATTCTTAAAAATACGGGAATTACCTCTATGGATTTTTTTAAGAGTCAATCTTTGACTCAAGATCAGAGATAGTCTTAAGTACTTATATAGAATTATTTCAAATACTTACTTCAAAATAATACAGTAACAGTAAAATTATCACATTTTCCATACATACCCATGAGGGTACGCAAAAACTGTGGAATGCCACCTGCTACGATCCTCCTTTGCCTCGTTTACGTTCATACTTCAGCAGGCTTAGCACGAGCACCAATTTGTCGACGGAAGAATAGACATGACTATTAAGTAACTAAATGATGTACAATAGGAGAAGATAGCTATGTTTTTCTATTCATTATCAAAATTATGCGTTCTAAACGAATCATGATTTTGTAGATAATCGTAGGCCGTCGCGTAGAAAGTTTGTTGACAGAGTGATTTTGACAGTTTGGGAAGAAATATTCTTCTGAAATAGTCTACATTTTTAAGGACCTAGACAAAGATCGTTAGAAACGAAAGACAAAATGACAGATTGAAGAAGGATATCTACGGCCTGTCAAAAATGGAGAAACGAAATGTCACTTTGTATTGAAAAAGCACTGTCTATTCTTCGTAGAAATAGAAAACGTCATGTTAACCCTGCTGGTCATACAAGCACGCCGCTTGCGAGTAGGTAGGTACTACGTACCTGACCTTTCTGAAAACATCACCAATAAGGTCACTATGATACCTCTCTATGGATGTCCTCCTGAGGCGTCTCAAAATCAAAAGTCACTTATTAAAATTAGGCTACGAGTCAGCATTTTTGAACGTAAAAAATTACACAGGAAAAGTTTTTATTCAGTGCGCAAACTTTAGCGAAGAAATTTTTCGTCGGTTTTACAAAAAAATAATCAGCTGTTTCATAGAAAATGTATGGCACAGCTGATTTTTTTTTGTAAAACCGAAGATAAATTTCTTCGCTGGGGGTTCTAGAATGATATGCTGAATTCATGGTTACAGTTTGTGCACTGGATAAAAACTTTTCTTGTATAAGACAATCCCCCAAAACGCCCGCCCTTCACCACTTCCTAGTGCTTTAGCTGGGAAGAATTGTCACAACAAACTCCTAAGCAAGCATTTGCTTTGTTATTACCCACCTTTTACTATTATTTATTTTTCATTATTTGTTTTCCATATTCCTGTTAACTCTCCAAAAAGATTTAAAAAATTATAAATTAGTATTTCTGCAAACTACTTGTGCTATCTGTAATTCACTTAATAAAACTAAAATAAATTATACATCATTATAATGAATAAATAATTCATTTAATTCAAGTAACATAGACTCTCAACAGGATAGACAAGATCACACACTCACACACGTAAACACACCCGTCACAAAAAGTAAAGATGGTCACCCATCCACGAAGCAACCGTGGCAAGCGTAGCTTAACCTGATCGATTAATCCGTGTGGTGGTGATCACTGCAGCCTTAGATCATCAGCATCGTCATCAACCTACAGCAGTCCACTGCTGGACATAGGCCTCTTCAATTGCACGCCATTCAGCTCCATTCTCGGCAACTCTCATCCAGTTGCTACCAGTCACCCTGCGAAGATCGTCACTCCACCTGCCTGAGGGCGTCCTACCTTACGTTTGCCAATTCATGGTCTCCACTCAAGATCACGTCTACCCCAACGGTCATCGGTTCTACGGCTAATGAGGCCGGCCCATTGCCACTTCAGCTTGCTAATTCTGTGAGCTATGTCGACAACTTTGGTTCTCTGCCGGATCACCTCATTCCGGATTCTATCCGTCAGAGATACTCCCAGAATAGCTCGTTCCATAGCTCGCTGAGCGACCTAGAATCTATGAACCAGCCGTACCGTGAGTGTCCAAGTTTCAGCTCCTTTCGGAGCCTTTGAAAGGTATTTGTAAAAAACAAGGAAGCGTACCAAATGTAGATGACATTTCAGAATGCCAAAAATAACTATCAAGTTTCAACGTAGCTTAATTTATCGTGAGTTTTTATATAATCTTTTGATAAAATATTTTAATATGTAATGAAATAAAACTTGGTCAAAATAAAAATAAATGTTCTTTCTGCTGGAACACAGGCTCTCTCTCTGTCAGATCCCGAGTGTGTGATGATCCACTACGCGGGCCCAGTGCGGGTTGGTAGATGTCACATGTCTTCGAATTTTAAGCTCTAGGGACATGCGATGTGTTTTTCCTTCAGCGTTTTGAGAGCTGTGGTGATGAACAATCTACAGAAAGTAAAACGCCTGTCTGGGTTCCAACCTACGACTCGGTAAGTTGCGACTGTTACCACTGGGCCAGCATTATCTATCTATACTTATCTATATACATAAAACAAAGTCGGTTTAGTTACACCATTTATAACTCAAGAACGGCTGGACCGATTTTTATGATCTTTGATTCGTTGGATTTGTCGCCGCCCTGAATAGCAGAATAAATATAAAAACATAGGAAAAATTCACAAAAAATAATAATTGGATAATTCATCATGCGAATAGGTTAACACAACATTAAGGGCCTACGTCCCGTTTGGTAGCGTAACACGGTCCCTATATGAACCGTACTGCTCATTAACGGCTTGTCTTGAAGATTTGAAAAATATATGATTTTGCTATAGATTCATATAGATCATTTTGCCCGAAGTACTTTTTTTGTATACTTTTGGTGTAAAAAATATTTTCCAACACGCAATATTTTGGCTTCTATTCCTTACTCCTACTAAACGGCTTCGTTATTTGAAAAAAAAATACACTGAAAAATAGATAGTTAGAGGTACCACAGAATCGCCGAAGCACAATTGTAAATTAATCAAAGGAATATCCCCATTTTGAGAGAAAGGCTCAGAGGTGCCCTGCGCGGGCGCGGGCAGCAGTCGTGCTTTAGCATACAAACGGAAGATGAGGATACTATGGGCCTTAATTGATTCTGAGGCGGTACGAAGTTCGCCGGGGCAGCTAGTATTATATAGAGGATAGATTTGATTGTTTGTTTGCATTGAATAGGCTCCGAAACTAGTGAACCGATTTGAAAAATTCTTTCACTGTTGGGAAGTTACACTATCCGCGGGTGAGATAGGCTATATTTTATCCCCGTATTCCCACAGGAACGCGGACTACGCGGTGAAACCGCGGAGCGGTGCTAGTTCCCAATAAACATGCAGCATAACAATTGCGTAATTGAACCACAAGCACAATCCCTTTATTTTGACAATATTGAACAATATTCATTGCGTTATTTACGTTACAGAGCAGATGTATTATTCAAACACATGAATCAATTGATTATGAATCCAATCGTGATTGTGGGTATACGCAATTATAGTCTGATTATTATGCCTGTTAAGTTTATATTTATTGAATATAAATAAATGACAAAACAAAACTATACCTATTGAACACAATAATTCTTTCGTCTTCTATTTTCAATATCCTATATTATTATAATAACCAAGTTTCGATTTACGTTTGAAAGAGACTTGAATAGTCTTATAATACTAGCACTTCGCCCGCTAAACGTTAAAGTTTAACACCCCCAACACCTCATTACAGGGTTCCATAAAAAAAAAAATAAGCATCAATTTAAAATATATGTCCTATTCTTTGCATGGCTCAAAGAATACTTATTTTTAATACAGACTTCCACCCCCTATTTCAACCCTTTACGGGGAGAGTTTTCTAAAATCCTTTCTTAGCTGACGTCTCGTAGGTACCTACTCTTAATCTACCTCTGTGCCAAATTTTATCTTTGTAGGTCCAGTATTTTTTGATCGCTTTACGAGGCGCGAGACAAAGCGGACGTGTGATTTATATTGATAATAATGAAATACACAATTACTACAAATAAATAAAATTATTTGCGACGTCAGTATAAAAGTAAAGTGTGTCGCGGGTGACTTGTACTTAGTTCTAACTGACTTACATTGTGCAAAATGAACTAAATATTTTTAAACTATAAGGAAAGTGCCTCTGTTAGTATGTCTAACCCAGGTTCGAGCCCGTTTGGTCGTAGCCAATTACTTCGGCGTAGTCCTCCACCGACGCCTACTGAACCGGTACCTCCGAGCGACCCAAATCCACCAGCAACCGCGGAGAATGAACTGCCGAGTGAAGTCATCAGTACGCCAGAGATCCAGAGATGGATGGGGTCTATTGATGCCATCCTGAACGAAGTTTGCAGTATTGTTGGTGAAGGGAAAATGAACTCAGACCAGAAGCTTCGTGTTTCCACCCTTTGCAGAAAGGTCTCGAGTGGGACTTCTCAAATGGCCGTCTTATACCAATCGTTGAAGCAGAAAACGATTCTAGCCCATACCACAATCCAGCACCTACAGAATCACCAGAACGTTGCGCAATCTCTCCAGCAGTTCAAAGAGGTCGTAGAGACAAAGATGAATCATTCGGAAGGTTCCTCTTATGCAAACATGGTGAAGAAAGGTTCCGATAACTTCGTACGTCCTGCAAATTTGAGATCAGTTGCCATCTACCCCAGCGATAAGACCCAAACAAGTGACGACACCAAGTCACTAGTACAAAAGATTATCTCCCCTGAGCAACTAAAGCTTCATGTCCGTGGCCTGAGAAAAGTAAAAAATGGGGGCGTTTTGATTAGCACAGACCATAAAGGCGATATTGAGAAATTAAAGAATTCGGAGAAGTTAGTGTCATCGGGCCTTACAATAGAAGAACCTTCTAAACGTCGCCCGAGGGTTGCTATCATTGGTGTCCCCGTTACCCTTACCGAGCAGGAGGTATTCGAGTGTATTTTCGAGCAAAACCTCTCAGATAAGTTGCCGAATATAACTCGCGAGTCCTTCGTTGAGAGTATCAAACTGAGCCATAAATCGGGTAAGAAAGACCTTCCTACCTGTAATTACATCTTAGAACTACCCGCTAGCATTAGGAAAATGTTAGTAAACCAAAGCCGAATTTTTATTAATTGGACATCATGCCCTGTGAGAGATTTCACGATAGTCACCAGGTGCTTCAATTGCCAGCAGTTCGGACACGCAGCCAAGTTTTGCCGAGAAACTAGTCCTACTTGTAACCACTGTTGTGAGACTGGACACTCGTTCAAGGAATGCAGCAGCAAATCTTCTCCCCCTCAATGTGCGACGTGCAAACGGTTCAAGAGGAAAAGTGACCATCAAACTGGTGACGTAACTTGCCCGGCGCGCATATATGCTGAGAGGAACTATATCAATTCAATAGATTATGAAGGCGCCTAAGAGCGCCGCCGTATTCTTGTATTTTTAAGCACACAAACAGGTACTTTATCCTTTATTTATATTTTTATTTGGTTTGTAACGATCATGGCAAATCAGCTAATTTGTGATCTAGATAGTTTTGCTGTATCTGAATCTAAAATGTGTAATGTAGAGGACTGTAAACACCTTCTTCCTTCTGGTGTCAAAACATTAACCCTGCTCACACAGAATATTCGCAGCATTAATCGGAACATGAACGGCTTTGAAGTTTTATTACAGAATCTTGATATAAGCTGTGATGTTATCGTCCTCACAGAATGTTGGTTGTCAAAACAGACAGTCAACTTACCATCTCTTGACGGTTATTATTCATACAAAACTGAGAGAAACATAAATCAAAACGATGGATTAGTAGTATATATCAAAAACAATCTACGTGCAATCAAAGAAGAACCGGCATCACAAGATAGTAATTGCTTAATAATTGAAATCAGTCCCGATACAGTACTCATGGCTATTTATAGGCCTCCTTCACAAAATATAGACAGATTTTTAGATTCACTCGACACAAACTTAAAATCCTTATCATCTTTTAAAAACATAGTACTTTTGGGTGACATTAACATTAACATTGCTTCTGAGAAAATAGATACCCATGTACATAATTATCTGAATATTTGCTCATTTCACGGACTACTACCAGCTCACTATCACCCCACGCATCAGAGCGGTTCATGCTTAGACCACATCATTCTAAAATCCAAAAATCCATCCAAAACATTGGTTACTAATTCCTCGCTTACCGATCATCAAGCTGTTTTACTAACATTACAAATAAGTTCACCTAGAAAAAACTGCATGCGTAGCTATACTAAAGTCAACATAACAAACCTCGAAAATGACATACGCGGAATTAATTTTGACCCTGTTTATAATTCAAACGATGCAAATATTTCTTTAAAGTATTTCATAGATTCGCTACAATCTTCAATAAGCAAAAACACATTTACTAAGACAATGCCTAGAAAGTATAGTTGTATCAAACCTTGGATCACACCCGGTCTCGTTCGTTGTATAAGACATAGAGACAAACTTCACCTAAAATTGAAACTTGCACCTTATAACGAAATACTTTCTGTTACATATAAAAGGTACCGGAACTTCTGCAATAAACTTTTGAAAAAACTAAAAAATCAGTATGATAAAAATGAATTACAGAAGGCGGGGAAAAATAGTAAGCTTGTGTGGAAATTTATAAAAACGAATACTTTTAGAACAAAAAATCCCGAGCCTCCGCTTGATTTACTGTGTTCAGAGATAAATCCATCCGAAGCTATGAATAAAGTGAACAACTTCTTTACTAACGTAGGTAAAAAATTGGCTGAAAAATCATTAAATTTTAATACTTTATCCCCTCAAAACACGACTGCGACATCCTCTACAGTAAATTCTTTTGTTTTATTAGATACCGACGTTAACGAAGTTGTACGATTATTATTCGGGTTAAAAGATGTCTGTGCTACTGGGTGGGATGACATACCTAATAATATACTTAAAAGATTTAGATACATACTAGCCCCTCCGCTAACCCACATTTTTCAGCTATGTTTATCTAAAGGAATATTCCCCAAACTCCTTAAAAAAGCCTTGGTCACTCCTGTATTCAAGTCTGGAGACAAAAACTGTGTGAATAACTACAGACCCATTTCAGTGTTAACAGGACTTTCAAAAATTTTAGAAAAAATTATTAACTGTAGGTTGATAAAATATCTGGAAGATAACAAACTACTTTCAGATAATCAATTTGGATTTAGGGCCAGTAGATCAACCGGCCAGGCAGTACACAAATTAACTAATTATATTGCTACCAATCTAGATAATGGTATGCACACAATTGGTATCTTTCTAGACCTTGCCAAGGCCTTTGACACTATTTCTTGTACTTTACTTTTGCACAAGCTTGAAACACTAGGGATAAGAGGAGCACAACTTCGACTATTTACTGATTATCTCAGCGAGCGTCATCAATGTGTAAAAATAGGTCAGTATACAAGCTCGGAACTTAAAAATAGTGATTTTGGAATTCCACAAGGCAGCATTTTGGGCCCCACCTTATTTTTAATCTATATAAATGAACTGTGCAGCCTGCCACTTCAAAATGGTGTCATAATGTCTTATGCTGATGACACCGCTTTACTGTTCTCAGCTAAATCAATAGATGAGGTCTATGAACATGCTCAAAATGGTTTTAACATAGTGTCCGATTGGCTCCGTAATAACATCCTAACATTAAATGCAGATAAAACAAAATACATTTTATTTGCAATGAGAAATACTAATATACCGCTTACTAATCTAAACATTTACGCACATAATTGTACCACGAACGCTGACACTGCATGTTCTTGCACTACTTTGGCTAAAGCTGACCATTTGAAATATCTAGGTGTCACTATTGACTCGAATCTAAATTTCCGTAAACATATCGATTTACTTTGTACTATTATTTTTGACAAATAATTCATATGCCAGTTGGTTCTTTGATATGGTCACATTCAAACCTAGAGTTTTGGGATATAAAAAAAACAGTGGCACTCCGGGAGTGCCGACAGAAGTGAAAACCTGAACAATTACGTGTGTATTTTTTTAATCGTCAATACAGGATTTCATATTCTTCTCCTGGATTCTTGGGTCCTGATTGCTCTCGGTAAAAAATGATAAACGAGCGATCGACTGCAGCCATTAAAGGTAACAGCACAGATTCTTACGATAAAAATACAAAGGGAAAGAAAGGGAAGAATTAGAATTTCCTCACGAAAAAAGGGACTTTTCCAAAAGACATCAACGCGCGACTCATCCGTGTGCTCAAGCGTTCGGTGTCGATGACGCGAGTTCCATGATTTTTGTTCCCCCAAAAAGTGCTCGACGCGCCTAGAGACGTTTTCATTTAAAAAAAAATCGCCTTAAATAGATAATGTAACATGTCCTGGAATTAATGTACGCCACTAAATGCCCTGATTAGAATATTATGTTATAATTATAATAAACTAGCTGACCCAACAGACGTTGTCCTGTCTTGATTATGAATATTGAATTCGCATTGGTGTAATATTATAAGAAAAGTTAAAATGGTCGTTGAGTTTTCTTATATTTTCTAATGTTGCGCGCAACTTTTTATTTTTTTCTTTCATAAGAACCTTCTCCTGACAATAAAAAATACAATAAAAAAAATATTTGCAAAATTAGTCCAGCCGTTCACGTGTGATGCCGTGACCAAGGGAAATAGGGATTCATTTTTATATATATAGATATGGAGCTACACACGGCTACACATCAAGCTATACAGCGGAAATCCTATACAATGCGAGATCAGCTTATACTGGAAATTAATAGCTTGATGTTTAGCCGTGTGTACACTGAATTTTTACTCAACATCATCTGCCATGGGACTTTTTATCCCGGTATACGTTCCCGTGGGATAATTATTTCCGACCGACACGCGGGCGAAGCCACTAGCAAATGTTAGTTCAGTATATATGAGTTATATTGAAAAGGTAGTATTTTATACCTAGGTTAACACCTTTCATTTTATAAGAGCAATAATGTTTTTAACACGCAAAAATTTTATAGCTTTGCATTTTATAAAATTAATGCAAAAATATCGCACAGTAACCTATAACATTTACCGATTAAAAAACTTTTTCAAAAAAAAAAAACAACTGAAGGAAGGAAGTCAAAGAACAAACGAAGGAGGTTGTTTTTTTTTTAAGTTTTTTTTTCTATCTTTTTAGTTTTGGTACCTACCCCACACCAGTTCTTATACCACTACTTGATATGTCAACAGCAGTGACACGAAGCAGCAGCATAATTATCATCGGGGTACATAAAGTGGATTAAAAACGTATTATCGAGGCTAACGCAAAAACTACCGAAGCAAAGTTAATAAAATTTATACGGAACCACCCCTGAAGCATACCCTATCCATGAAAAAATAATTTTTGAAATCCATCCACAATTGAAGGAGAAATCGCGTAACAATCACACAAAAAAATATGCAGACGAATTGAGAACCTCGTCCTTTTTGAAGTCGGTTAAGAATAGAATTGCGAACGTTATTCAATAATAGATGCCCAAAATCTGTAAATTTATTTATTTAACACTTTAATTAAGCACATAAATGTACAGAGGCGGACTTAATGCCATAGGCATTTTCTACCAGTCAACCTTATTTTTATTTATTTTATTATTTATTTATGTATTTGTAAGAATGTAGTTTTACATAGTATGGTGTTCATATTTTTTATAAGTTCTGTACATTCTACCACAACATGTGGTGTACAAATGTCATTATTACACAGCTTAGTACAATTAATTTCAAGCTTGGCGATTTACAATAATAATTTTTAATTAATAATATTATAATTAGGTAATTTTTACTTTAAAATAAATGTAAACATTTACTACTTGTCATCTTGGATTTTTACAATACTCCATAAATTCGTCAATGTCATAAAAACAATTATCCAATAGCCAATTTGTCAGCTTTTTCTTGAACATGGGGATAGGAAGTTCCTTGCGGCCCTTTGGGTGATGCAGAGACAAACAGTGGTCTATACCTATGCTATGATCACGCCATATACAATTAGCTTTGCCCGACCTTCCCCATTGAGAAAACCTTAAGAAAATTTGAAGCATCAGTCAAATATTTCCCGGATTTTAATGCACTATTGAACTGTAACTAATTTTCAACCAATCAGTGATCTTGATTGTAAGCAAATTTTTTATTTATTTATTTATTTAACCATTTATGCACACACATATAAACAGACATGAAGAAAGGAACAGAAAAATACGTACAAAGGTAATGCTTATTTCTACAGAAATCTCTTCCAGCACACCACTCCACTTTTGTGTGTGGATAGTGTCGTAATTCTTTCCTCCGACAAAATATACAGAAATCGTCCAAGCATGCAGCCATATTCTTTCTCAATATTTTAACGTGTGCAGCTTATTAATTAGCGTTAATTAGAAAATTAGGAGGAGCTTATGGTTAAGTAATAATAGCCGGCCGGTTCGTTCGATCGGGTTTTTTTTTAGTTTTTTTGCCTGTCTATTTGTTGCGGCTTATCTCCGACACGGCTGGACGATATACACGCGGGGCAAGCTGCGGGTCCAGCTAGATCTGCAATAAAAAAAACAGTGGCACTCCGGGAGTGCCGACAGAGGTGAAAAACAAAAAACAACAATTTTGGCAGCTTTTTTAGCAAATAGGAAAAATATTTTATTAAGTACAGTCGAGTTAATTAATATATTGGTACTGTCAAGGATTCAAAATATTGGATGACTCAAAAATATGTCCTCATGTGAACGGCTCAATAATATATGCTGTACATTAGGCAATAATATGAAAAATTATGAGAAAAATCAACCACATTAATGAATCTAAATCTTGAGCACAATTTAATGATGCTTATAGTTGTCACAATATTATTAACTTTTTGGACGTTCATATACTTTTGAAGCCTGAAAGGGCAAATATATTAATGAACTCGACTGTAAATGTAATTTATACTGATCAAGCTCAACTAAAACTAACTTATAAACAGAGGTGTCGGTAACGGTGTCGCGAGTTCAATTGTTTTTTCCCATCTCAAAAAATGCCCAACCCGTCTAAAGAAGTTTTCACTTCAAAAACTGCACATACCTACTCGTATGCCCAACTGTAAATAGTTTTCTACCTGAATACGAGGCTGTTAGCTACTTTGTATGTGCTTTGCATGTATGCTTTTTACACGCTTTATATTAGCTTCACTTGTATGTTTGTTTGTATGTTTCTATGTAACCGACTCCTTTGAGCGCGATTTTGACCCACTTTAAACGGTCAGATTTCATTGAAACTTTGTAAACTTGTCGAGGATCGATGACAATTCAATAATAAAAAAAAAATAGAAAAACAAAACATGTTTTTGTAGTTAGCATAACTAAAAAATAGAAAATAAATAATAGTTTAAAAAACTAAAAAACACGCTTTAAAAACCAATGCGCGGATGGGTTTTAGTCAGTATAAGTTTGACACGCTCCCGCTCCGCCCAGAGCGGGAGATGTCATTTGAAGATTTCCCAAACAAAAAAAACAAAAAAAATCGGTCTAGAATTATGTGTTGAATTCATGGTTAGATTAAAAAGAAAAATTGTTTATTCTGCACAAACAAAACGCACATTACAAAAATAAATAATAGTTTAAAAAACTAAAAAACACGCTTTAAAAACCAAACTAAAAAAGGAGAAAATAATTTAATTCAATTAAAAAGCGTGGGGTGCTTTTTGAGGTATTTTTATAATCAATTAATGTCAAGCACCCCACGCTTTTTAATTGAATTAAATTATTTTCTCCTTTTTTAGTTTGGTTTTTAAAGCGTGTTTTTTAGTTTTTTAAACTATTATTTATTTTTGTAATGTGCGTTTTGTTTGTGCAGAATAAACAATTTTTCTTTCTAATCTAACCATGAATTTAACACATAATTCTAGACCGATTTTTTTTGTTTTTTTTGTTTGGGAAATCTTCAAATGACATCTCCCGCTCTGGGCGGAGCGGGAGCGTGTCAAACTTATACTGACTAAAACCCATCCGCGTTCAGTTGCCTGTGTCAGGGCCACGGTAACGCTTTCGTACAAATCCGCGACTCTGGCGATTCTTGACCCCCTAGCACAGCAATATATCGTCGGTTATCAAAATACAAACTGCTGTTGCTTAGAAAAGTGCAATACCCGCGCGGTAATATGTATGAGACAGCGAATTTTTCTTATTTCTTGACGAAAAATTTCAACGCCCCTGCGATGAATATGAATATTATAAATGCGAAACTAACTCTGTCTGTCTGTCTGTCGCGCTTTCACGCCAAAACTACAGAACCGATTTAAATGAAATTTGGTACACAGATAGTCTAGAGCCTGAGAAAGGAAATAGGCTTCTTTTTAATGCGCAAAAGGGTTGTAAGGGCTTGAAAAGTTGTATGGAAGTATCGTCATTTTTAGAGCTAGAACCTTGAAACTTATTTTTTAGGCTGTTGATTCGATATAAATAAATATAACATTCAAAGTTCGTAAAAGTTTTACCCTCAAGGGTGTAAAATAACAATAGGCAATAGGGGATGAAAGTTTGTTTAGAAATATGTAAGGTTTATGTAAATGTTTTATAAATTTGCGACAAGAGACAAAGACCCAAAGACACTATTCCACGCGGACGAAGTCGCGGGCACAGCTAGTATTTTATAGTTATCCGGCAATTACCTACACCAAACACATTGATGTGAATAAATACCGAAAAACGATTATTTTTAATTGGCAACACCTATATAATTTGGCAGTATAACCTCAACCAAAGCCGGGGGCAAGGCGTAACAATTTGTTATGCAAATTGCAGCTTGTAGAACAATGCGGAAAATAAAAATGTTTAATAATATTAATCATACAGCGTTATTATTTCCTTGTTCTTAATGAATATTACAATTATTTTTGGAGTATTAGAATAAGATTATAATATGTGCTAGTCGGTGGCCGTGGGCCCCGGCTGTTATTTTTACAGACGCCAGCACATCACGCTACCCCAAACTGTCAAATTTTCCCAATTAAACATGAACCTTATGTATAAAGAATAAAGTTGAAAATCTATCAAAGAAATTTGACAGATTGGGGTAGCTTGATGTGCTGGCGTCTGTACCCACATAATTATCTTCAATCTTAATTAATTTATGGTAAACGTGCTGTCATTACCTATTGTTTCATTCTGTGTTGTATAATAACCAGAGATCGCATATTCGGATGCATATTAACCTAAAGTTGAGATGTTGGCTAACATGGAATACGCTTTTGTATCGAAAAAGTCATAATTTAGGTAAGTAATTTGTTTATTTTTTGCTTTAATTAATACAAACCACCCCTCCTCCAGTACATACACATATTTGTATCAGGTTAAACATTAATTTTAAATTAATACACATCTGAATAGTTATGCAATCCAAGAATCCTGGGGTATTTAATAAATGTTACAAATAATTTATAAAGCCGCTTCCATACTTTCATAGCTAAAAATATCTTTAGGTAAATATGCATCCGAATATCCGATCTCTGGTTATAATCTATCGGTTTGCCAAATGGCCGTTCAGCCGTTTTTGCGTGATTGAGCAACAAACATACAAACATCTAAATATTCAAACATACAAACTGTCACATTATAATATTTGTAGGATAGTAAGAAGTAGCTTGGTAGGATTTTCTGTGGGAAATTTGCACGAAGTAAATTTAATTGTGGGCGAATTGACCACTCCAGAAATACATATTAGACAATTGGCACGTTTTGAATTTTATCCAAAAACTCCAAGTTCTATTGAGAATTTCTTTCAATAAAACTTATCCCTGGAATCGAACACAGTAAGTACTCAAATTTCATCAGTCGAGTTTACGACTCATCATCATCATCATATCAGCCGAAAGTCGTCCACTGCAGGATATAAGCCTCCCCCAAAAGGGGGGGATTTGCCATAATCGCCACTTTTGGCAGGCGGGTTGGCGATCGCAGTATGGTGGTAAAATGCATAGAGAACGCTGCTGCCCATTCTCTAGTAAGACCCTTAGTCGCCTTCTACGACACCCACGGGAAGAAATGGGATGGTGCTATTCTTTTACGTCCGGCACCAAAACCATTACTAGACAAAAAAGTCAGTCAAATAATAATATATAAAAAAATCTAAAAAACACGCTTTAAAAACCAATCTAAAAAAGCAGAAAATAATTTCAAAAAAGCGTGCGTTGCTTTTTGAGGTATTTTTATAATCAATTAATATCAAGCACCCCACGCTTTTTTTAAAATTATTTTCTGCTTTTTTAGTTTGGTTTTTAAAGCGTGTTTTTTTCATCTATTATTTATTTTATATTTTGTAGTTCTGCTAACGTGATTAAAGCATGATTTTTAATTATTTTTATTGTTTTTTGAAATTATTGAGTTATCATCGGTCCTCGATAAGTACATATACAAAGTTTAAATGAAATCTGACCGTTCTCGTACCTACTTTCTGTGCAAATAAATAACTATTCAGCACCCTAATTGCGTAACACGCGATTAATCATAATCGGTTTTATTTTGACAGTACAACAATATTCATTGCGTTATTTACGTTGCTGAGCAGAAACACTTTTCGAACATATGAAGCAATGGTTTAGCCATTTGTTTCAAAACGAAACAAATTATGATGAATCGTGAGTTACGCAATTAGGGTGCTGTTCTGTTCTATTCTATTCTAAAGGAGTCGGTTACAAACATGCTTACATTACAAACATACAGGTGAAGCTATTAAAAGCGTGTTAATAATAAAAAGCGTTAAATTAATACATATTTTTGTACAGTTAAAAGTAAAAAAACGCGTGTTGAATAGAGCAATTATAACCAACCTTACTGTGTAGTGTCGGTTGTACAAGGATCTATAATACTACGTAAATATGGCAGTTTAATATAGCTTTACATTAACTTATTAAATTATTTTTGACTGCCCCGTTGGTCTCGTGGCTGCTGAGCGTGGGGTCCTGGGTCCTCAAGTCTGCTATTACAATAGTGTCAGAATGGTCTATCATTGATTTCATAATTGTTGATTTTGACAAGTTTGGTAATCTATTAATAAAATGGCGTCATTATGACTTTCCAATGGTCAGCCACTGACACTCCATTGAAAGAAATGGCATTTATTGGTAATCTCGTACATCATGACAAATGAATGACTGACTTAATTTACG
This sequence comes from Antitype chi, assembly GCA_947359405.1. NCBI lineage: Eukaryota > Metazoa > Arthropoda > Insecta > Lepidoptera > Noctuidae > Antitype > Antitype chi. The sequence goes on from OX375836.1 coordinate 9,105,499, forward strand.
AACTTCCTACTACTTTAGATTGTTTATAACACTAATAAATAATAAATGTTCAAATTTAGTAGTAGTTTTTCGAAAAACATTTCTACTAACAAGTTTTATAATAATGGCAATACGAAAATGCCATTATGACACAATTCTATTACGAGACCATTGACCGACCAATGATCGACCATTATGAATTTAGCAGATTACGAACTTTTAGCAAAATAACAAATGAATGACAATGGGATCGTGTTGGAATGACGAATTTACAAAAATAGCAGACTAAGGCACCTGATTGCGATTCCCAGGTCGGAAAAAGTGTTAGTCGTGCCGTTAGTCCTGCACCAGCCGATCTATTCTGTTAAAATGTCACCGTGAGAAATTAGTTGAAGTGAGCTGTCACTCCATATGACACTAGGGATTGATGCTAATGACAGCTCACTTTAAGCTCACTTCACCCAAAAAATCACGGTGAGATTTTTACAGAATGTCACTGCTGATCTGTCTCCGGTCGTGACTATGAGACTGAGGAGCACATTTTTCGAACATATGACGGAATTGTTTAGCCATCTGTTTCAAAACGAAACAGATTATGATTAATCGTGAGTTACGCAATTGGGGTGTTGGGTGAGTAAAACGCCGATATAGTGACTAAGAAACTTTTATTAAACCTACTCTAGTCTCTAGAACGGAATGGCAATATGGCCACCGCGTCCGCTCGCCGTTTGGACCGCAGTTCACAACACATGCGTGCCTCGTACCATGAAAACGGCAAAAGCGAGAGTTAAGCGACAGCCGCCATACAGTTTGCGATAATTAAGCGACAGTCGCTATTCGGAGATGTATCATAATGTTTATCAACTCTCAGCGAACAGACTTTACGTACATACTGATTTCGTCGCATAAAGGTTCCCACAGACGCACGTGACTACATGGAAACTAATCTCTAGAGTCGCGTCGCGCCGGTCTACTTCTTTTCGGGCTTCTGATGACCCGTAACGATTGTCAAAGATACACGGATGACAGCCGGAACCAACGGCTTAACTTGCTTTCCGAGCCACGGAGGGATCTTGGTATATAAAGATGGTAACCCATCCAAAGACCAACCGCGGCAAGCGTAGCTTAACCTGATCGATCGATACGTGCGGCTATTACTAAGCCACTCTAAGCCCCCAAATTGATGACTGCACAATTAGTTAAAAATTAAGACAATTTAATTTTGCTATATTATAAATCTTATCCATTTTTTTCTTATTCTCTTTCAAACAAATAATTATTAAAGTACAATTACTCCTTCGTGGTCATGAGTACCAAAAGAGGTCATTGCCGGAACATACCAACTTAAAAACAACGCAGTCTATCAATCAAAAGACAACCTTAAATCAAAGACCATAAAGTCCATCAATAAATTTTCCGAACTGCAACATTAAAGTTGTTTGTGCAATATCAGTTTCTGCAACTAGGAAATTGATAATGGACTTTAAATCAAGGGAGGGAAGTTTGAATTTAGATTGGTTTCTATGTGGTTATTAATTAGCTAGTAGGTACCCACCCAGTCCACGGTAATAATTTATTCTACACGGATTTTTAAAAGAATGAACGATAATTATTGTAATAAACCCCCTTGTCATATAAGGAATGGGTTTATACCGTGGCAGGGCCATCAACGTGCAACCGGTTACCATGGGCTCAGGACAACATGATTCTGAAGCCTCTGCGTTGAAAATTCTCTTCGGTTATTTAAAAAGAAAACATTGTAGATCCATACATTTTGATTACGTAGATATTGCACTTTTCTATGAAACAACAGATTTTTTTTGATAATCGACGAAAGTAATCTACTTTAGGAGGACTAGAATCACGTGCTAAATTTATGGCTACAGTTAGCGTGTTTTTGATTTCACCAAAAACCCTAAAGAAAAAATAATAACCTCTACCTTAGTTTCTGCTTTCCACTTTTTTTTCGCATTATTTTACTGGTTACGCTTTTGCATCGGCTAGCAATTTCAAAACCGCTCTAGATTGAATGAATGTTCAATAGAACATTCGTCCAATACAGAGCGGTTTGGGGCGGTAAAAACAAAAAAAACGTGACAAACTCATGTTTTTATTTTATTTTTGCAGAATCAGATTTCAATTATTTATCAGAAATTATGTAATTGTGTCACTATATTTCAAGTATGTTTTACTCTTTCATTCATGTTCATTGTTATCATTTAATTGTACTTTTGTGTGTAGTGTTATGTCTTTTGTGTGCACTAAATAAAGGTTTTATCTATCTATCTATGTGTCTACTGCTCTAAGTGTCAACAAATAAACAAAAAACAATCGCGAGCGCTCGACATAGACCTATATTATCTCAGCTCATTATAACCTAGACCCAGTTATACTCTGAAGCATAACTAGAACTAAATAACTGACATAAGAAATTGATCTTATGACGTTAAACAATACGGAAGAAAACTGACTAACTGAAATATGAAAATATAACAAACACACTTTGACCTCTCGTCTGTTAGGCAGACTCATTGGGGCTGATAACAATAGAAAAGTACTTAATTGTGTTAATTAATTGACGTTTGACAGTATAACATAATCAACCTAAAATTTTCCCACAGCTGGGTCACATACCTCCTCTCCGTGAGAGAGAGTGGGCTGTAAATTCAAAATGAATGAGCTGAATCGTGCTGATCCACGCGTCATGTTCGTGAACGGGCGCCGTCGTCGGTGTGCGTCGGTTGAGACTGGTCATCTCCTAACTTCCACGGCTTATTTTTAATCTTATATTTAGAATTGTTTCCCCATTTCTTTACATTGTTTCTCACACATAGAAGCAACAAGAATAATGTACCCAGGATTTTGAATTATCTTGATTTAAAAGAGTGTCCTTGGAGTTTCTTGCCCGTTCTTCTCCATAAAGATCTACGTTTTGGAATGGGTGACTAGCTTCAAATTTCTGACTAACTGATTGACTTTTTGACAGTTCAAAAGTGCCTGTAAATGGTTTAAGTGAAATAAATCCTTTGAGTTTGAGTTCCCAAAATAAAACAGAAGACATATTTTAACAAAAAATAAATAAAACTATTGCAATCTTTGACCAGGAAATTGATTTAAACATAGTTTCAATGACGGTAGATAAGAATCAGAAAGGAAGGCGATTCTATTTTACAATTGCAACTCATAAATTTTCTTGCACAAATAAACCATAAACTATAAAAGACAATTTCGCCACACAGAGGCGTATAATAATAGCTTACCAATAGATACAGATAGACGGGTGCGGTCGCGAGCACAACTAGTTAAATATGTACCTACACAAACGCAGGACCAAACATTGCGAAATCTATCCTTGAGATAAATGCCTAACCGTTCTAGTAGGGTGACTAAGAAACTGGTCAATAATTGAGTACACCATTTGAATTTAAAAAGACTCTCCCTCAATGACGTATTATAAATAGACGCGTCATACACGAACATTAGAGACTCAACAACAGCGTAAACTATGAATGTAGCTACCTACTAGTACATACAATCATACAGTGCGCGAAGAACAGGAAAGACCCATACCGATTCCTGTTGTTAGAAAGAGATAAACATATATATTTAGTTACGTCACTAGCGTTGCGCCGCGTCAGTGGATGGTACGTGACTAATAACACGACAGGCAATTACCTTGCATTTGTCTTGCCAATATTGAGCGCCGGTAACACATCTAAAGGTAAATATATCATTGCTATCCATTCAATGTTTCGCCCGTTTTACTACATATAAAAAGAACAGATTACGACAGTAACTAATATGACATAATGTAAAAATAAAATATTACGATTTTTTGTCCAGAAAATGATTATATCAGACCTTGTGGGTAGCTAAAATCAATCATCGTTTTACAATTAATTTAATGTCTATTGTAATTAGTGATTCAAAAGATCTTCGTATAAATAGTAGGTATAGGTTTTTGCTTTATCGAACAATGTTATTTGTGTCATAGGATTTGGTTTATCACTTAAACATGTTTACCAAATAATAGAGGAAAAGAGATAGCTAAAAAAACGCAGATATAAAAGACATCAACGGAGTCCTTGCACCTTTTTTCACCTACAATACCTACTTTCTTAAAGTGTGGTCCCTTCAATAACAATTATAATTATAATTAAAAATATACCATAAAATTTCAAATGTCAAACTGCATCCAGTGATGGATTATTTATTATTAAATAGTTAATATCTAATTTTATACGATTATATAATTGCATTTTTACGACAATGCTGGCTCATTTATTATTCGAATTTATTGCAACAGATTTTAACCCGTATTGAATAGCAATAAGAACTATTACCGCCATTAGCGACAATATTTAAAGTTACCAGGGCCTACATAATTATTCAAAGTGATATTCTGAGGATAGACGTGGTCGAATGCTCCTTTGCCCTAAAGCTTATGATCGCTTACTACTTTTAGAACGTATAGTTTTTTTAGGGTAGATACTAGATGGCATACGACCACGGCTGGTTCGTGACTTTATGTCCTCTAAAAGCGTCATGTTCAGTTTAATGTGACGTCACATAGGTACGCCTTCTTAGCTAAAGCGTTTTGGCTTTTGGGGGCCTGTCTTATGTAATTTTGACGCTCGAAAAGTGCTTATTCTAAGCCTCTTAGCAGCTAATCCTACTATAGATTGATAATATAAATGTGAAAACGCACACATATAGTTTATAACCCGGATTAACACAGGATACTTTTATCCCGGTAGTACATTCCTGAGGGATCTTTTCCGACCTCCACGCGGGCGAAGCAGCTGGCTATAGCTAGTTAATAATCAAATCCAAAAAAGGGCAAAAACATAGAATCAAAAGAACTTATCAACTGAGTATAATTTCATTAAGGGCCTACGTCCCATTCGGTAGCGTAACACGGTCACTTTATGAACCGTACTGCTCATTAACGGCTTGTCTTGAAGATTTGAAAAATATATGATTTTGCTATAGATTCATATAGATCATTTTGCCCGAAGTACTTTTTTTGTATGGTTAATACTTTTGCTGTAAAAAATATTTTCCGACACGCAATATTTTGGCTTCTATTCCATACTCCTACTAAACGGCTTCGTTATTTGGAAAAAACAATACACTGAAAAATAGATAGTTAGAGGTACCACAAAATCGCCGAAGCACAATTGTAAATTAATCAAAGGAATTTCCCCATTTTGAGATAAAGGCTCAAAGGTGCCCTGCGCGGGCGCGGGCGGCAGTCGTGCTTTAGCATACAAACGGGAGATGAGGATACTATGGGCCTTAAAACGCTACACGGTCAGCTAGAGACGTGAGTGAACTTCATACAGTCGCCATCTTGGATGTCAACTAGATGTAGGTAAGAAATTAATATCAACTGGCCTAGCCTTTTCTTAACCATGTTGGGGTCGACTTCCAAATTAACTGGATGCACCTGAATGCCAATATTTTACATGGAGCGACTGGCCATCTGACCTTCACAACACAGTTACGGGGTAACACAATATGCCTTGGTAAGACTTGTTCTTAGACTCTCTGGCTTCTGACTACCCGTAAAGACTGTCAAAGATCTACGAATCGTGCTTTCCGAGGCATGGAGGGCTCTCTATATACAGGTTGAAATTGAAAACATGCGACAAACCGTAATGGGAGATTGTACTCATCATTATGAACAACTTTTACTAAGGGACCAAACATGCAATCGCAAAAAAAAAAAACAGCTGTTCCCTACATTTTGACGAGTCATGCGAACATAAATGTAGGGAACAGATATTTTTTTTTTCGCGATTGCATCTTTGGTCCCTTAGTAAAAGTTGTTCATAATGATGAGTACAATCTCCCATTTCGGTTTGTCGCATGTTTTCAATTTCAACCTGTTTGTAATGGATGGTCATCCATCAACGGAACGACCTCGGCAAGCGTATAACTTAACCTTTGATCGACCCCTGAGGCTTTTTTTATTAAGCCATAAGTTAGGATGGTAGATATGGGTCAGAAGTGTTAGTACGTATAATATTCTAGACGCCATATTGGATTCTAGTGAGATGTAGACCTAGGTCAGAAGTGTACATTATTACTTTACGAGTATGTGACTTATGGAATTACAAATTAATTTATGGAATAAGTAATAAAAAGAAATATAACCTTCGTGCCAGTTATCGTGTGCGTTCAAGTGCGTAGAAGGATTACATTTATTTATTAACTAGATATAAGTATTTCAATTATATTTAGTTAATTGGAAAACAAACATTTATTTATCAAATTAAAGGACGATGGGGTCTACCGTCCCCAAAATTGGCACTTAGTCAACAGGCTTGAGAAGTTGAGACGTATGACATTTAAAAGGTCTTAGCTAAAATTATCAGTAGATCATACTATGGTGACGAAGGACAAAAAAAATGTAATGGTACAACTGTAGTACAAATAATGTTTGATTATATTTTTAAAAAACAAGTGAAAATCGTATTGTTTTTCAATGAAATAACACATTCACGCTTTAGAGGTATGAGGAACAGGGTGTAAAGTTCACTCATACTTTATAGAAAAGGGGAACCTCCGACCAGACGGGTGTTGTGTCTGGTGGGCTACAGCCCGACGGTTGTTTTTTTTTTTTTGTCTTGCGTCTCGCAGTTGACCTTGAGAGGCTGTGACTGCTTAACCGGGCTTTCCTGGGGCTGCCATTATGAGTTAACTTAACGCCTCCAGCCAGGGCTTAAAAACTAAAAACTTACATACTAAGCGACTGCGCTGAGGGCACCCCCTGTGAGGTACGAACCTCGTCTCAGGGCGTCAATGATAGGGGGACAGCTAGTGGGGACAGGCTGGATCAAAATATTGGCATTATTATTATTAGACGGAGAATTTAAAGCTCAGCTGCGGCTCAGCTGCGGCGCGGGCTGGCGCTTCAACGAGCAAGGGTCGGTCGGGGTCCGACGGTTGATGTCGAGACGTTGTATATGTTACTGGCCAAACCCGATTTCAGGCCAAACTAGTTTGTCCTAGGCCAAACTGGTTTAGTAAGCCCCCGATTAAATGGGTTAGGTTAGGTTAGAACTGTGACCAAAAGGGCGCGAGCCGAGCGAGCGTAGCGAGCGGTGCCGCCGCGGCGGCCGGCGAGCGTTACTTCCAAAGGCTGTTAACGAAACGGCTAATTAAGCTAGTTGGCTGCGACATATCACGCGTAGGATTAAGTCTGTTTGGCCTAGGACAAACTAGTTTGGCCTGAAATTGGGTTTGGCCGGTAACATATATACAACCAGTCGCGCGGTAAACTCTGATTGCGCGATGCAGGATTTGTGTGACGTCAGGCCTTTGATGCCTAGTTCGCATGTGGCGTTGTAGATGCCGCCACACCCCGCCCCAAGTAATATCGAACAAGGTCAGGAAGATGATGATCATATAATAAAATAATCATAAATAAGGTATCTATGCAATCTCTGTGTAATATTCAAAGCCATTAATAATATAATCTATGGTCACAAACAATAGAGTTGGTTACGTACTTTATGGTCGAGGTATTACTAAAGAAAACGATAAATCATTTCACTAAAGTGATTAAGGTTAATAACTTTGAAATATAGCGATAGAGGGGCTAAGTAAAACCAGCCGCACGGGTCGATCGATCAGCACACTATTTTGACAGTTCAACAATATTCATTGCGTTATTAACGTTGTTGAGCAGACACATTTTTCTAACATAATTATGAAGCAATGGTTCAGCAATCTGTTTTAAAATGAAACAGATTATGATTAATCGTGCGTTTCGCAATTAGGGTGCAGGTCTTTGGATGGATGACCATCTTTACATACCAAGATCTCTCCGTGCCTCGAAAAGCACGTTAAGCCGTAGGTCCCGGCTGTCGTTTGTGGATCTTTGACAGTCGTTAGGGGCCATCAGAAGCCGGAATGTCTAACAACCAGACTTCGAGGTCGAAAAAGCAGTGGCTCCATGTAAATTCCATGTAGACTGGAGGCCAACCGCAACATAGTTGGGTAATGGCTGAGCAGACAGGACGAGACCGCAGGGCCGCAGGTTTCGTCCACGTGAAATATCTCGCTCTGCCGGCCTATCCTGTAGCCCGTGCGCGCTATTAGGTACTTCGTTTTCGCTTATCGTTAATTCCGACTTTCGTACTTTTTGCTCCGTTACTAAAAGGTGTAGCGCGATGTTAAATAGCCTATAAGCCTACCTCAAGAATTGGGTTATAATCAGAGATCGGATATTCGGATGCATATTCACCTAAAGTTGAGATGTTGGCTAACATGGAATGCGTTTTTGTATCGAAAAAGTCTTAATTTAGGTAAGTAATTTGTTTATTTTTTGTTTTAACTAATACAAACCACCCCTCCTCCAGTACATACACATATTTGTATCGGGTTAAACATTAATTTTAAATCAATACACATCTGAATAGTTATGCAATCTTAAAATCCCGGGGTTTTAAATCAACATTACAAATAATTTATAAAGCCACTTCCATACTTTCATAGCTAAAAATTATCTTTAGGTAAATATGCATCCGAATATCCGATCTCTGGTTATAATATACAAAACGATTTTTTCAAATACGACTGGCAGTTCAAGAGATTAGCGCGTTCAAACAAACTCTTCATTTGCACAATAACAAAGTTTAGTCTATTCATTGATATACAAACAACCCAAGATGCATAGTCTCGAGCAAAAATAACAATCAAAATTGTTCCCAATTAAACGTCAGTTATGATAAAACACTTTTTTTTTGCAAATTCAACCTTACACGCATGACTTAATGTGGTTTTTACAAAGTAATGTGCAAAAAGACTGACTGAGAGATGACTGACGCTACTATTTGACACCTGCGCACATTGCGCCCTATTTATGCGGACGTCTTTGAGACGCTGATTGTGTTCTTGGGTTTATTTTTACATCAATGAGTATAGTAATAATGATATATCATTAGGTATACTTGACAGATGTTATAAAAACACGTACTTATTAGAACTCGTGTCGAGATGACAATCCAAGGTTGGTTATTGTCGTTTAAAGAGGTGATACATCATTATGTCAATGAACACGTTGACACTTTGATTGGGAGTGTCAAACGTCCGCATTCAATTGCATTATTTAAGGTTAATGGTGCATTAACTTATGATGAGTAAATGGGTCATTAACTTTGGATAAATAAATGGGTCATTAACTTAAAATAAATAAATGGGTCATTAACTTAAAATAAGTAAATGGATCATTAATTTACTTGGAATAAGTAAATAGGTCATTAACTTAATATAAGTAAATGGGTCATTAAGTTATGGTCAGTTAGTGGTGATTAGTATTGATTTCACACCACATTTCAGTTTTCAGTTCGATAACCTGCCCAATCTCTGCGATCTGCACTTATTGTTAGGTCGAGTGCCTACTTTATTGCTATTCATCAGAATCAATTGAGAAACAGATTATTCTGTAGACAAAAAACAAAGAATTTTATTTTAGTTGAAGTTTCTGTGAGTGATTTTGAGTTCGTGTAGGTACTAAATTTTATTTGGAATAATAACTTTTTCACAAAAGGCAAAATGATTTAAAAATTATATTGTCTCTAATGACTTGTTGTGAAGTACTAACAGCCGCAGCAGTTTGATCGATCAGGTTAAGCTACGGTTGCCGCGGTTGGTCCGTGGATGGGTGATCAACTTTAGATACCACGACGCCTCCATGACTTAGAAAGCACGTTAAACCGTCGGTCCCAGCTGCCATTCATGGATCATTGATGATTACACTTATCAGAAGCCCGAATTTGTCATTTGTATTACGTAGTAGGTTGTGGTGGTCAGATAGGAAGTCGCTCCATGTAAAGTAATTGTATCCAGCTGCATCCGGTAAGACTGGCCCAAACATAGTATGGGTATGCCAAGGGAGCGAGTAGTTCGAAAAAAAAAACATAGTATGGGTAGCCATCACCTCCTTCTGCGAAGCAGTAAGGCACGCGAAGAGGGAGGTGGCGCACGTGAGGGAGAGGCAGTATATGCTCCCCCACGCCTCGCCCTGGGCGTCGGGAATCCCAGGCTGATTCCGGCCACCGTAGGCGCGGGCTTGCGGACGGCGAGTAATGGGTAGCTCGCTGTCCGGTAAAGACCAAGCCCGGGTCGACAGCGCGTTGTGTTCCACGCGCGCCTCAACGAGATGTCATCACCGACTGGTGGGGTCCGCAAGGGCCGATGCCTTCCAAGGGTGCGGGTTGTTCGAAAGAGATACCGCGGCCCCTGGCACACAGACAACTGAGGGAATACGGGTGGGTTTTAGTCAGTAAAAGTCTGACACGCCCTCCTGCTCCACTCAGAGCGGGAGAAGTTATTTGATGATTTACCACTTTTGACTTTCGGGCTGACGATACGTAACGACTGTCAAAGATCCACGAATGATAGCCGGGACCAACGGCTTAAGGGGAACCTAGTCACGGGCTCGAACTCACTGGTGGGCCTGGCTAAAAATCACCCTGTCTCACCAGGCTTCGTGCCCGACAGAGATAGTATCAGTGATGAGCAGTTAGACGCTAGTTTACACGCACAACGTTATTGAGTGAGATGCAGGATCATTTATAGTAAAAAAAATCACGAAAAAATTAAGAAAAGTCCTTTGGAAGATCGGTTTTTATGAAAAAACCACTGCATAAACCACAATAAAATTTATTGAACTTTTCCATAATTCAACTTTGTCGGTACTGACTTGGTTTTGAAAATTTTACACTTCTTTTAATACTTAACACGCCCAAAGTTAAGTAAAATTAGCAAGAAAAACGAATCTTTGTTGGCTTGTAACTTTATAATGGGTTTTTATTTTTGTATTCCGTTTCCGTACAGACAATATTAATAATGAGACAAAATGATATCATACTTTACTTTGGACGTGCCATGTCAGACAGTGGAGTAAAATAGTCCCGAAGTCTGTATGCAAAAAATGTGGACTAGGTTCACCTTAGCGTGGTTTGCGTGGTTTGCTTTCTACACGTACAAAGTAACTACCTATAATAAAGTTTGTAAGATTGCTGGTCACCCTAATACTCATAATAGTCGGTCCAACTACAAATTGATTAATTAATTGCTGTATACGTATCGATATCTAATATTTATCGACAGCTATAAATTAAAAATAATAAGTATGCCACGGTTTTATGTAGGTAATTAAACGTTTGTATACATTTAAGGCCTCTCGGCTGAAATGATAATGATGATACATTTAAGTCTATGATTATTATGATTAATTATTATGTACGTATAGGAGGGTTTTCGGGTCGGTTAGGTTAAGCTACACTTGACGCGGTTTAATGGGTGACTATCTTTGTTTACCAAGACACCTCTGTGCCTCGTTGATTCCGGCTGACATCTATAACTTTTGGACAGTCGTTACGGGTCGTCAGAAGCCCGAAAGTCTGAAACCAGTCTTACCAAGGGGTATCGTATTACGGATTCTGGAGGTCAGATAGGCAGTCGCTCCATTGTATTACCTACTTTTTACACTAAAATTATAAAAGCGAAAATATTATAGACTAGTTTCCGCCCGCGGCTTCGCCCGCGTGTAAGTCGGAAATTATCCCGCGGGAACGTACTACCGGGATAAAAAGTATCCTATGTGTTAATCTAGGTAATAATCTATCTGTGTGCCAAATTTCATCCAAATCCGTTCAGCCGTTTTTACGTGAAAGAGTAACAAACATCCATCCATCCATCCATACTTACAAACTTTCGCGTTTATAATATTAAGTAGGATGTGAAAGTTTGTACGTTCGTATGTTTAGATGTTTGTTACTCAATCACACAAAAACGGCTGAACAGATTTGGATGAAATTTGGCACACAGATAATTTATAACCTGGATTAACACATAAGATACTTTTTAACCGGGTAGTACGTTCTCATGGGATAATTTTCGACCACCACGCGAAGCGAAGCTAGTATAAAATACTAGTTTTCAGTTGTATCCGATTAGACTGGAAGCCGAGCCTAATATAATTACGAAAAGGCGAGGCAGATAATGGATGCCGGCTTAAATACTGAGGTCGAGAATCAATCAAGGGAAGATTGATTCACGATTACCCCAAAAACATCAAAAACCAACCGATTAGTACTCAACAGTTAACTTTAACTGCTAGGTCAAACACAATGACTAAACGCCGAGCGATTGTAGTTAAAACACGTAACTAACCAAGGTTTGAGTGTTGTAACCGCTGGTCATTCACTGGTGGTAGCCGTGACCTTGGTTTTAGTATTACTGTTATACAAGATCTTAGGAACAGTGGTGGCCCCGTGACTAACGAGTTGTAGGTCTGGTTCGAACGTAGACAGGCGCATTCAATCAATCAACTCCGCCTATCGCAGTCCACTGCTGGACATAGGCCCAAGCTGCACCACAAAACCCTGTCCTCTGCCTTCCGAATCCAGTCTGTCCCAGCCACTTTACACCACCCTCCCTTCCCCCTCCCCTTCCCCCCTTCCCCTCCCTTTTTACACGCTTTATATTAGCTTCACTTGTAAGTTTGTTTGCATGTTTGTATGCAAACGACTCATTTGAGCGCGATTTTGACCCACTTTAAACGGTCAGATTACATTGAAACTTTGTAAACTTGTCGAGGACCGATGACAATTCAATAAATTTAAAAAAAAATGAGAAAAAAAAACACGTTTTTGTAGTTAGCAGAACTAAAAAATACAAAATAAATAATAGTTTAAAAAACACGCTTTAAAAAGCGTGGGGTGCTTGACATTAATTGATTATAAAAATACCCCAAAAAGCACCCCACGCTTTTTAATTAAATTAAATTATTTTCTCCTCTTTTAGTTTGGTTTTTAAAGCATGTTTTTTAGTTTTTTAAACTATTATTTTTTCATATCTTTCGTTTACTTAAGATATTAAAATTACTGCAAAACACCATAACAACAAAAACCGTGAAGATACGTGGTTGTAAGAATCACGTAACAACAAGGTTTATCTTTCGTAACCACTGGTCATTCACCGTGACCCTGGTTTCGTTACCATTATTATTCAAGATTATACAATAGTATAACTTTTGCCAGTAGTTTCGTCCGCGTGAAGGTCGAAAATAAAGTACCCTATGTATTAATCCAAGTTATAATCTATCTGTGTGCCAAATTTAATCGAAATCCGTTCAGTAGTTTTTGCGTGAAAGAGTAATAAACCTCCATCCTTGTATTTTATCAATCCTCACAAACTTTCACATTTTTAATTTGAGTAGGATTACTTACATAATATTACAATCTTATTGGGAGTTAGAAGTTCCAGGAAAGGAAGGTGTAAGGTTCACTCTTCCTCCATAGAAAAGGGAGGATCCTCCGACCAGACGGGTGTTATGGCTAGTTGGCTACTTCCCAACACGACGTCTCGCAGTTCAACCTAGGAGGTGATCGGCTGCTTAAACGGACGTGCCTGTAGCTGCCTCAATAAATAAAGGCCTTCAGCCAGGGATTAAAGAGTCGCGGGCTCGAACTCACTGGTGGGGCTGTCTACAAAGCACGCTGTCTCACCTGGCATAGTGTCCGACAGAGGTAGTATCAGTTATGAGCAGTTAGACGCTAGTCTACACGCACAACGTTATTGAGTGTGTCGCAGGAGATTTTTTAGTAAAACAGGCGCGTAAAAATTAAGAAAAGTCCTTCGGAAGATCGGGTTTTATGAAAAAAACCACTGCATAAATCAATGAACAATAAAATTTGTTGAACTTTTCGATATTTGAGCTTTGTCGGTACCTACCAAAATGGTTTTTCAGATTTTACACTTCTTTTGTTACTTAAACACGCCCAAAGTTAGGTCAAATTAGCAAGAAAAAGTAATCTTTGTTGGCCCCTAACTTTTTAATGGCTTTTTATTTTAGTTTTCTGTTTCCGTACAGACAATATTAGTAATGAGACTAAATCATACCATGTTTAATTTTTGATGTACATTGTCGAACAGTGGAGTAATACACTCCCGAAGTTTTTATAGAAAAAATGTCGACAAGATTCACCGTAAGACTAAGCAACTACACGCTAAGGGCGCCTCCTGTGGGGTACAGACCTCGGCTTCGAGCATCGCTGGAAGAGGGCAGCAAGATTGATGTCGGGACGTTGAATATGCTAGTTGCGAGGCCTGTGTCCCAGCAGTGGGAACGTTATCCGCAGATTCTCCCACAATAACAGTTCCGTCAACCGGGGTCATTCACTCAAGCCATGACCTTACCTAAGGTTCACATACAAACTTATGTAACCAGATACTTTGAATAAATCAAGGTCGAGTATTTAGTGAATGGTGGATGACGTTTTGTGTGACGTCAATGAGCGCGTGCGCGGGTGTCGACCGTGAAGAAATGACTTTCATCCGGTGGTACTAGATTTTTCCCGCGGCATCGCTCGCTTGTAGGTCTAAAATACTGGATAAATCTTATATCCCAACCTTTCTTTTTTGTATGGGAAGTCATTAAATGATTCTCCCGCGTGTCAGACTTTTACTGACTAAAACCCACCCGTGTTTCTTCAACTGGCTTCAGGGCCACGGAAACTTTTTCGAACAAATCTGCGACCCTGGCAGGCATCGGCCCTAGCAGACCCCTTCAGTTAATACTGACATCTCTTTGAGGCGCGCGTGGAACACAACGCGTCTGGTCCTTACCGGACGGCGAGCTAGTCATTGCTCGCCGTCCGCAAGCCCACGCCTACTGTGGCCTGGACTCCCAGTCCGCTATGAATTCCCGGCACCGAGGGTGTCTCCTGCGGCGGCTAGGGGCGTGAGGGCGCAATCCCTGCTTCTCCCTCACGCTTTCCGCCTCCTCCTTCGCAAGCATTGCCGCTTATACCTATATTCCATATCCCAATCAACGTCATAGTGTCTGTACGTAAGCAAAATTTCATCGAAATCTGTTAAGCCATTTTAGAGCATGCGTTAAGGCCCACCAAAGTCCAATTTTATTAGATAAGTTTTTTGCAATTTGCAGATAAGTGTCGGGTATAATCCCATTGAATTACTTTTTCATGAAATAGTCATTCAATGGGATTGTAAGAACGCGCCTATCTCTGGAGCAACCGGTTGCAATAAAAAAAAAAAAACTGAATGCCTTCAATAGCCCAATTGTTGAGCTACCCTTTAGGCTATTTAACATCACGCTTAAGGAGCCGAGCCAGAAGAAAAAACGGACAAAGTCGATGATCGAAAAATAGCTCGGTAATAAATAAAGCCTTTTTGATCTTCTTTTTTCAAGGTTTTTGAAACGAAAAGTCAAAAAAGGCATTCGAATTTATTTATCGGGAAGTTGCCTGGCATTACATTTTGCAAATACATAAAATGCCCCTTTGAAAACGCTAGCTCTCTTTCACTACACGTTTTCATAATCTTGATATTTTGGCGCGTAATTAATTTCGGAACTAACATCGCCATCTTGTTCTTTTTAATATAATTTCAGAAAATGTTGACCAATCCTGTCAATGGCATTTAAGCGCCAAAAGATCACTGAATCAATTCATAATTTTTCTGAACAAAAGACTTGCCAAAATGACCAATTTTCATGTTATTTTAAAATTATATTCTAATATTATTCTTTCTTTGTTCCAGATCAAAATTGCCAATCAAAAGAAAAAAGATTATGCAAAAATCTTAAAAATGGCACCACAAGAAAGAAACTCTTACGCATCAGAGGATGATTCCCAAAGCACGACAAATAATTTATCAAACATAGATTTAAGCGGCGGTTTCGTCAACAAAGCCTACGAGAATGACAGCTCCGATGTTGCCACACAAAAAAATGTGTCAACGAACAATGTTGACAAGAAGAAAAATACAGATTTTGACGACGTGTTGCCATATTTGGGAGAATTTGGACTGTACCAGAAGATATTATTTTTATTGATGATTCCTTTTGCATTTTTTGTGGCATTTGTTTATTTTTCACAAATTTTTATGACGCTGGTGCCTGAACAGCATTGGTGTTGGATTCCTGAGTTGGCGAACTTGACTGTGGAAGAGAGGTGAGTCTTTTTATTACCCGACTACGGCGAGCCGCTATGTATGTTTGTATGTTCATCTGTTCCTTCATAACTTCTAAACTCCTTATCAATTTCACAAATGAAGCATCGTTAGAAGCGTCTTGATTGTTCGTTAGTTATATGGCATGTGATGTCACATTAAATTGATGATAGCTCCCTCTAGAGACAATAAAATTACGAACTAAAAACTTACGTTCAAAAACTAACACCCGACTACTGAAAAGTCACGCTCTAAAAAGTACGAAAAAAAATTGTAAACGCGCTTACAGTACTCGCTCAACGTCAAACATATTATACACCATTTATTACGTTTTGAAGTTTTGAGGGACTTGTGCTAAGTCATAACAGCTGCACGGGTCCATTGATCAGGTTAAGCTACGCTTGCCGCGGTTGGGTCGTGGATGGGTGCCCATCTTAACATAATATCAAGACCCCTCCGGATCTTTTATCATAATTTTTTAGGTTTTCGTGTTAAATTTGACAAAACGTCACAACTTGTTAATGTAGTTAGTTACCTACACACAACCGCTACCGGTTGTCATTCGTGGATCTTTGACAGTCGTTACGAGTCGTCAGAAGTCTGAAAGTCTGACAACCAGTCTTACCAAGGGGTATCGTATTATCCATTAACTGGGTTGTGGAGGTCAGTTAGGCAGTCGCTCCATGTCAAATTCTGGTATTCAGTTCAACGGTTAGACTGGAAGCCGACTCCTAGGCAGATGATATTACTTGCACTCGCCACCAATTTTCCTTCTTCTTTGGTTACGTGGCGACTGTAACCAGAAGCACAATTTAGATAATGTCTCGTTAGTTTAAAAAAACAAAACAGCACAACTGTCATTTTTGACAGCGCACACGGCTATATTAATTTAGGGCATAGTTTAAAGAACAGAAGGCCAATTTCTCGTAAGTAAAAACGTTCCAAATCGTTCAAATGTCAAAAATTTATGAAAAATAATAGTTTAAAAAACTTATTAGCTTATTAATTGAATTAAATTATGTTCTCCTTTTTTAGTTTGGTTTTTAAAGCGTGTTTTTTAGTTTTTTAAACTATTATTTATTTTCTATTTTTTAGTTCTGCTAACTACAAATACGTTTTTTTTTCCCCATTTTTTTTAAATTATTGAATAGTCATCGGTCCTCGACAAGTTTACAAAGTTTCAATGAAATCTGACCGTTTAAAATGGGTCAAAATCGCGCTCAAAGGAGTCGGTTACATACAAACATACAAACATACAAGTGAAGCTAATATAAAGCGTGTAAAAATCGAGGTATTTTTGACAGATTGAGACTGAGATCAGACTGTGAACGTTCTTAAAATTACGAGAATTGCCCCTCTGGTGTAAGCACGCTCGAAACGATTACCGCCATTGATATACAAAAATCCCAAGATGCACAGTCTCTAACAAAAGTAACACTCAGAACTGTCCCCAATTATAAGTCAGTGGTTATAGTTATGATAAAACATATTTTTTTGCAAATTCAACCTTACACGCAAGACTTAAAGTGGTTTTTACAAAGCGCTGTCCAAAAAGACTGAGTGAAAGATGACAGACGATACTATTTGACACGTGCGCACATTGCGCCCTATTTATGCGGACGTTTTTGAGACGCTGATTGTGTATCTTTGGTTTTTTGTATAACAATGATTACAGCTCAATTTGGAATGTACCCAATGTCAACAATTATGTCAACTCAATTCGACCATGTCCCAAAATTGGAACATTAAAGTTACTTTAAAAAATAATAATTTAAAGTGCACCAGTTTTTATCTCACGCCCATATATGGTTGGAGTGATTACAACATAAGCAAAATTGTCAACTAATCGACGCCATCCGGTTTTATTTTATTTAGGGCAGAATTTAAACTATTTAAGTATGCAAGGTTGCACAATTTAATGAAATGTAATGTATACATCAGCGGCGAGGTATCTATTTTTCTAAAAGAGATGCCGAAGCCCTCTCAGCTCTATTTTATGTGACTAAATTAACTGCACGTGTACCTAACGAGATTAGTTTGCATTTCTGTTTGATTGAATTAAAATAGTGGGTTC
Organism: Antitype chi; assembly: GCA_947359405.1. Taxonomy (NCBI): domain Eukaryota; kingdom Metazoa; phylum Arthropoda; class Insecta; order Lepidoptera; family Noctuidae; genus Antitype; species Antitype chi. The sequence goes on from OX375836.1 coordinate 9,123,545, forward strand.
CTAAATAGTCACTTAATGGTTCTTCAACCAGAATTAACGCTAAGCTAATGGCTCATTAACTTTTGATAAACATCTGCTTGTCGATCAAACATATGTGTTTTCGTTTGTTGATAAAGATTTGTATTCTGTGAGCTTAATGCGGAGTAAACTTATTAATTAAAACATTACTACTTAGTTTAAAGACTTTATTCATATCTATGGGGGACTTAACATAATCTTCGGTGGTCTTGAAACGGTAAAACATTGTGAGGAAACCGAGATGTTCTTGAACAAAAACTCGGAGACATGTGACATCTATGGACCCGGCACTGGGCCCGCTCGCTCACACCGTTAGGAGCCCTGTGTCCCAGCATTGGGAACATTATAGACTAGTTATGCTATTGGATGATTAAACTGTGAAGATTACTGGAAGTTAAGGCCCATAGTATCCTCATCTCCCGTTTGTATGCTAAAGCACGACTGCCGCCCGCGCAGGGCACCTCTGAGCCTATAACTCAAAATGGGGATATTCCTTTGATTAATTTACAATTGTGCTTCGGCGATTCTGTGGTACCTCTAACTATCTATTTTTCAGTGTATTTTTTTTTCAAATAACGAAGCCGTTTAGTAAGAGTATGGAATAGAAGCCAAAATATTGCGTGTTGGAAAATATTTTTTTACAGCAAAAGTATTAACCATACAAAAAAAGTACTTTTGGCAAAATGATCTATATGAATCTATAGCAAAATCGTATATTTTTCAAATCTTCAAGACAAGCCGTTAATGAGCAGTACGGTTCATAAAGTGACCGTGTTACGCTACCAAACGGGACGTAGGCCCTTAATGAGCCATTAACTCTTTAACCGTTGAATATACATGCGAATTAAAACATATCTTAATTAAATTATTATTAGGTATGTTATCAAATAATTACCTATAATTTTATAATGAATTTAACATTATTCAAATCAATATCTAATTATGCGCATTATTCATGTTTTCTGTCATTTATGACAGCACTATTGCGCCTTTAAATCTTTCAGCATTCGAAGCATGACCGTTACGCATGGAATGAATATATGTATAGTCCAAATAGATATAAGTAGGTATATTTATATAGCTACAAAAAGATGAATAGATAGACAAGAAATTATTGGATTGTCTACAATGTGGTAACTTTAGATATTGTCGTTATGAGCGATAATAGTTCTTATTGCAATCCGATAAGGGTTAAAATCTGTTGTAATAAATTCGAATAATAAATGAGCAAAAACATTGTTTTAAAAATGCAAATAAAATCGTATAAAATTAGATATTAACTATTTAATAATAAATAATCCATCACTGGATGCAGTTTGGCATTTGGAATTTTATGGTATATTTTCAATTATAATTGTAATTGAAGGGACAAACTGGTTTAAAGATAATTATAAGGTGACTTTGATGATTTCTTTGATGCATTAAAGTATGTTTAATTATGTTTTGAGTTCCATCACTGTATGCAAGAAAGACTTGAAAATATCATATATTTTTTTGTTTTCAAAATTATTTACGGTTAAAGAGATACACTGGTTTAAAAAACCAAGTTCTTAAGCGTTTTCAATAAATCACCACCTCAACGTGCCTTCCAAGACACGGGGGTATCACACCGTCAACATCTAAACTCCGGGCTGTTACTAAAAAGTCTTAGCAGAAAAACCCAATAGCACTTTGCCCGACCTGGGAATCGAACCCAGGACCCCAGGCTCCGCAGTCACCGCAGTGTTCCATAACACTGTGTCAATGTATATGTAACATTAGAACCTAATGTTTTATATGTCTTGTAATGGACGCCCCGTCCATTAATTACGTGAGGCGTTTAGGGGGGAGGGGGTCGAGTCGAATCTCATCCAATCTCTCGTCGGGGAGAGGGGGGGTCGAGTCGAATATCACGTAATTAATTAATATTTATTTAGTTTCCGCAAAAAAAAAAACAATGTAAAATTGGGAGAAAACCGGGTTTAAACAGGTTTGGCCACCATTATGGCTAAATCCTAGAAAATAATATTTATCGCGGTTATGCAACGCCACAAAGTAGCACAATAGCTCCCGATTGTTAAACCGCCACCGGCCAGCCAAGCCAGCCAAACGCAGCGCATAAATCCTTCGCAAATAAGCACAGATTAACGTTTTTACACTAAAAATACGCATTTTGAAATATCTCTCGTGAGATTGGTGGAGGACCTGTGGAAGGGTGGGGTCGAATAATTGCCAAAATTGCCGCACGTAATTAATGGACCTTATGGCTGACACAATGACGGCTCCCGCAGACCGGCGCCACGCGACAGGAAATAATGTGGAAATAATATTGTTCTACCAGAATCGCGTAACACCGTCGCGTAGCGCCTGTCTTCGGGAGCTTCGATCCCAGCCGATCGCAGTACACAAGCCTCTCCCAGGCTACACCATAACACTCTATCCTCCGCCTTCCGCATCCAGTCTGTCCCAGCCACCTTTTTAAGCTCGTCGACCCATCTAGCCACGGGGCGTCCCATACTAAGCTTACCGATACGCGGTCTCCACTCCCAAACACGAACTCCATCGTTAACACCCCAAACCACTCAAACAATCTAGAGCGGTTTTGAAATTGTTAAATTGACACTCCATTGAAAGAAATGTAATTTATTGGTAATCTCATACATAATGACAAATGAATGACTGACTTAATTTACGAACTTCCTACTACTTTAGATTGCTTATAACACTAATAAATAATATGTAAAAATATATATAAATGAAATCTGGCATGAATAAATGTTCAAATTTAGTAGCAGTTTTTCGAAAAACATTTCTACTAACGAGTTTTATAATAATGGCAATACGAAAATGCCATTATGACACAATTCTATTACGAGACCATTGACCGACCAATGATCGACCATTATGAATTTAGCAGATTACGAACTTTTAGTAAAATGACAAATGAATGACAATGGGATCGTGTTGGAATGACGAATTTATCAAAATAGCAGACTAGAGCGTCTAGAGCCCCAGGTGTCCTGCTCAACTCCATTTGAGTTCCATATTTCGCTTTCCGATACCGAAGACCTTCGTACGATACGTTAATTTTTTTTTTTTTTTGGTCTGTGGTTAATTATTCAAACATCTATTTAAAAAAACTGTTGATTCTAACCGGTACTGCATAAATTTTAAATTGCACAACAATTTATATTTATGTTATGACACAGCACTGCCGCGCGGGTCTAGTGGTCGCCAGCTCTACAGCTCGTCATGAGGTCCAGGTTCGATCCCTGGATCGGACAAACTGTTAATCAGACTCTTCCATTGGAAATTGGTCAGTAACAGCCCGAGGTATGGATTTGAACCTGATTTATGTCAATCAATAACATAGAATTAAACATTACTGGCGAAATGTGTATACTATTTATATGTGGCGTGATGTTACGTTAAAAAAACTAGCTGCCGCCCGTGGCTTCGCCTGCGTGGATGTCGAAAATTATTCCACGAGATCGTGCCCACTACCGGGACAAAAGGTAGCTAATGTTACGCCTTATAACATCAGCTATCTTCCAGTAAAAAAGCTATTATTGTTAGACTACATAAATAAACATGCACTTTATTTAATTTTATTTGTATAGGTTAGCAGATCCGCTGAATATAGCTAACACTTTTAACAATAAACTAGGGATGGGCCGAAATTCGGTTCGCATTCGGTTCAACCGAATTTCGGCAGCTTGAACCGAACTTCGGCATTCGACCGAAATTCGGTTCAGATGCCGAACATTCGTTACAAGAAATATAATACCTACTTGCACTATTTTGACTAAAATTTAATAGAAATTAGAGTATAGCATTACTGTATAATAAAATTATGTCTTTTACTCACTCATGGTCATTTATTTTAGTTAGGAACATTGTAAATGTAATCCTTAGATTAAGGGCCTACGTCCCGTTTGGTAGCGTAACACGGTCACTTTATGAACCCTACTGCTCATTAACGGCTTGTCTTGAAGATTTGAAAAATATATGATTTTGCTATAGATTCATATATTATATGAATCTATAGCAAAATCATATATTTTTATATCATTTGCCCGAAGTACTTTTTTTGTATGGTTAATACTTTTGCTGTAAAAAAATATTTTCCAACACGCAATATTTTGGCTTCTATTCCATACTCCTACTAAACGGCTTCGTTATTTGGAAAAAAATACACTGAAAAATAGATAGTTAGAGGTACTACAGAATCACCGAAGCACAATTGTAAATTAATCAAAGGAATATCCCCATTTTGAGATAAAGGCTCAGAGGTGCCCTGCGCGGGCGCGGGTGGCAGTCGTGCTTTAGTATACAAACGGGAGATGAGGATACTATGGGCCTTAAATCAGTGCTTCTTATTATGCTTGAAAATCTCTGCCTAATTAATTAGACATACTATTACAAAAATGAAATAAGCTTAGTATTCTGCTAACAAACATCTGAATACAATTCGTAAAATGAAAAAAGAAACACGTTTTTGGCTCGCAAACTAAACATTCATTTACATCAAGTATTTTTTATTACAACTACCTTTAGTTGTAATAAAAAATACTTGATGTAAATGAATGTTTAGTTTGAAATGAAAAGTTCGGCCGAACTTCGGTTCAATACCCTTGTATTGAACCGAAGTTCGGCCAAACTTTTCAATTTAGCCGAATGTTCGGCCAAAGTTCGGATTCGGTACACACCACATTCGGCCCATCTCTGCAATAAACACATTTATAGTTCTTATCTAAATAATGATTGCAAAAAACGTTTTGGTAATGCAAATAGTTACCTCGAAGGGCGGTCAAGAAGAACAAGTTAATTCTCAAGTAAAAAATAATGTTAAAACTTAATTATAATAAAGGATTTCCGCAGTAGGTATATTGTATGCTTATTTAGTTATCTCCACGCTGATATGATTATCTGTAGATATACCTATAAATGTCGACAATGAAAATCGAGTAAGTGGGTATGTATCTGTTGTTCGAAAAAGATACCGTGGCCCCTGGCACACAGGCGACTGAAGGAGCACGGGTGGGTTTTAGTCAGTAAAAGTCTGAATCGCCCTCCTGCTCCACCCATTGCGGGAGAAGTTATTTGACGATTTCCCAACTTCGAAAACACAAAAAGTGGTTATGTATTGGGAGCACAATCAGCAAATAAGGTTCCCACTGCTGGGCCACATGCCTCCTCTCTGTGAGAGGGAGTGGTCCGTAATCCACCACGCGGGCCCAGTGCGGGTTGGTAGATGTCACATGTCTTCGAATTTTGGTTCTAAGACATGCCGGTTTCCTCTCGATGTTTTTCTTTGGCTATTAATATGATTTCCCTAGTAGAAAATCACTATCTTTTTGTCAATACTGGGGAACGACCCAGGAATTCACTTATTGCAATGTTACTTAAAATTATGTTGACGCGATATAAATGCATTTATCATAAAAATACAATTTAAATAAGGAGAATAGCCGTAAAGTGCTTTACAATAATAGTTTTGTATTAAAAAACGATAACAACTGATACTAAAATAATGAAGATAATAAATAACTATGAAATTAAAGTTGCTGGCAGACAAATATTTATGACTCTACGCCTCAAATATGAGGTTTTATTTTCGAATGCAAAAGCGAAGATTTTTTTGCGTATGATTCAAAAGATTCTTATTTTGAACGAATGAAAATAGTAGTGAATGAAAATAATACTGAATGAAACTTTTTTACTAACTTGGGATGTTCAGTTTGATTCACTGCTTTGTCTACTCTCATACATACATCATCATCACCTGCCTATCTGACCTTCACAACCCAGTTACTGGGTAATACGATACCCTTTTATAGATAAAGAGAGAGTAGGCTCTCATACATTGGGATTAAAACGACATAATAAAAGAAATATAATTATGTATCTATGTAGGCAACTATTTATTATTGTACTAGCTTTTACCCGCGGCTTCGCTCGCGTTTATTTAGAATTTTATAATCAATTCTGGTTTCAGTCTTGTAATATTATAATTCAATCATGATTCAAAATCAAAATCAAAAGTCATTTATTCAAACTAGGCTGAGAGTCAGCTCTTTTTGAACGTCAAAATAAAATTACATAAGACAGTCCCCCCAAAAACGCCCGCCCTTCACCACTTCCTAGTGCTTTAGCTGGGAAGAAGAAGTAGCGGAACAAACTCCCCAGCAGCACAGCTGTCTGTTAAGTTAGAAGAACTTGATTCTATACAATAATAGGTAATAAAAATTACGAAACACAAAAAAAAAACATTAAATTTGCCATATGTCAGCTAGCACACGCCAATATACCATCAAAAATTGAAAACTAAAAATAATAGAAAATTAAAATAAAACGTAAACAGAACTTCCAATCTAAATAAAAGCCCCTAGGCATAAAGGGCATGCCCGCTTACATATGCAACTCTGCATTATGCAAATATAGCTATAACTTAAAGTAACAAAAGTTAAACTAGGACCTCTGGACTAGGATTAAAAATAAAATAATAATAATAAATGCTAATGCTAATATTATAATATTGCCAGTGTCATAACGCAGATCCATTATTGTCTATGGTCCCCCCAGCCTTGACATTAACAGTCAATGGACAATATAGTAAAACTTTTTCTACCTGAATACGGAGCTTTTAGCTACTTTGTATGTGTATCTGTTTTATTATATTTTTTGTAACGTGCGTTTTGTTTGTGCAGAATAAACATGTTTTCTTTTCTTTTTCTTTTATTAGAAAGACCCGTGGCGCCATCTATTATCATATGAACTTTATTATTGTTTTCCTCTGAAAGAGCGATTTTATTTGGGACGAAAGGTACCCTACTTCCGTTTCTGTACACTTGACAACGTATATTCAAAATTTCAGGATGATCGGTTCAGTGGTTTAGGCGTGAAAAGGTAATAAACAAACAAACAAACTTACTTTCGCATTTATAATATTAGTTAGGATTATATAGTTGTTTCGGAGCTACCAATCCCGTATGTTGTTTTATTCTCTGCACCACCCTAAGGTTGACTGGTAGAAAATGCCTCTGGCAAATATATTAATTAAAAAATAAATAATAGTTTAAAAAACTAAAAAACACGCTTTAAAAACCAAACTAAAAAAGGAGAAAATAATTTAATTCAATTAAAAAGCGTGGGGTGCTTTTTGAGGTATTTTTATAATCAATTAATGTCAAGCACCCCACGCTTTTTAATTGAATTAAATGATTTTCTCCTTTTTTAGTTTGGTTTTTAAAGCGTGTTTTTTAGTTTTTTAAACTATTATTTATTTTCTATTTTTTAGTTCTGCTAACTACAAAACGTGTTTTTTTTTCTCAATTTTTTTTTAAATTATTAAATTGTCATCGGTCCTCGACAAGTTTACAAAGTTTCAATGAAATCTGACCGTTTAAAGTGGGTCAAAATCGCGCTCAAAGATTCCGTTACATACATACATACATACAACCCGAGCTAATTAAAGCGTGTAAAAAAGTGAGAAATTGTTTCGTTGTGCTATAAAAATGGTGAACCTGCATTGCATTAGAAAAAAAATTGATGGAAAAATCAAAACAAATCAAATCTATTCATTGCATTCATGTGTAAATTTAGTAGTTTTACAACACATATATTATAAGTTCCAACATGAAACCCGGTTAGGGCACGGCAACATATTATTAATAATTTTAACATAAAAAATAAACATAATTATTTATTTATTAATTTTATTATTTATGTACACACAGTAAAATACAAAGCAGATACGGCATAAACAAACAATTGAGTACAAAGGTACCTACTGCTTATTTCTTTACAAGTTTCTTTTTGTGTATTATTTTATAACATTACTGAAACTCCTTGGTAATATCAAATTCTGGGATTTGTCCTGCATCGTGCACAAAAAAACGAGCCGCGATTTTATTATGTCCGTGTGAACGTCGACTTATGTTCATTCAACAGAAACAGGATGTTATTTTTTATACCTAAAAGGGTTACAAAATCAGAAAATGTCAATTTCAGATAAAAATTACATCACTTCAAAAGCCTACAGCTTTAAGTTGAAATTGTTACCTACATATATTTAAGTGCTGAATGCGGATATGTTCGGAAATGATTGTAGTACAATTATTTTTAGGAATCACCTTGATAAGTTGATTACTTTGGATTAAATTGACGTAATTGGGTGTTAATGGAAAAAAAAAACAATTTATTTGTTTGTGTTGCGGATCTTAAAAAAATAAAAGAACTGCTACAAATATTAGGGATTTTATTTTTATTTTTTGGGTGGGAAATCATCAAATAACTTCTCCCGATCTGGGTGGAGCAGGAGGGCGTGTCAGACTTTTACTGACTAAAACCCACCCGTGTTCCCTCAATCGCCTGTGTGCCAGGGGCCGCGGTATCTCTTTGGAACAACCCGCACCCCTGGCTAAAGTATGAAATTGTCGATTTGTATTGAAAAACGCAAATTGGGCCAAATCATTCTCATTATCCGCCCTTAGGGGACCATCGATAAATTACGTCACACAAATTTTATGGTTTTTTGACACCCCCCCCCGTCCTTGTCACAGGTGGTCACACTTGCGAAATCCCCTGCCCCCGTGTGTGACGTCACATATCTTTCAATTTTATATTTAGAAGTACATATTTAAATGAAAACAGCAGGTTTTCCATTTTTCTTTTATTTTAATTAAAAATAAACTTTCATAAAATTAACACAAAGTCAAATATTTTACATAATGGTGATCTTAACATTTGTGACGTCACAAAGCTTTTGACCCCCTGTCCCTTGTCAGACATATCACATTTAGTTGACCCCCTCCTCCCTCCTTGACGTGTGACGTAATTTATGGATGGTCCCTTATCCCAATTTATTTGTGGTCGACGCAACATCTCTTTTTCTCCCACACTTCTCTATTAGTCGTCATCCCCGTTGTCCCTTTCTAACCATATCATCATTCACACAGTCCATCCATCGTTTCTTTGGTCTCCCCCTACTCTTATAGCCATAGACAATCATGCTCAAAACTTTCATAATTCTTATTTTGCCAAAAGAATATCAACCTTCCTAAAAAAAACACTAAGTTCTTATTACTTAGCAGGTCCCTGTCTGGATCTTTTGAAGCAAGATCCATTGCAACTTATGTAGAGTGGATCTATCCCCACAGACTTGTCCTCTTCATATTTTAATGACAGTTAACAGATTAGTGATTTCTTCAGATTTCCACAGAAACTCAATCACGATCGTTGATTGATTCTGTAAATTATATTTTTTCCATTTTTGGAATAACTGGCCAGGTAAATAAAAAAAGCACTTATAATATAATTGACACAATCTGCACACTATGCCAATAATAATGGCGATAAATAATTCATCTTAATCTTGGGTCGGGAGTTTATCTATCACTAGCTCTTTCCAGCGGCCTCGCCCGTGTGGTGGTCTAAAATTATCCCGATGGGAACGTACTACCGGGATAAAAACTATGCTTTGTGTTAATCCAGGTTATAAATTATCTGTATGCCAAATTTCATCCAAATCCATGCGGCTGTTGCAAGTGCGGAAAACCTCAAACGACGCAAATATTCCAATCTTATCGGAACCTATATATTCGAGCCGTTTGGGGTTGAAACTCTAGGGCCATGGGGTCCGAGTGCCCACTTAGTTTTCCGAGATATTTCCAAGCGTTTGGTTGACTCTTCACGTGACCAAAGGGCTGGCCTATATTTCGGCCAAAGAAACAGCATTGCCAAACAACGTGGCAATGCTGTCAGCCTTTTGGCTACTTAGCTACTTTGTATGTGTATCTGTTTTATTATATTTTTTGTGATGTGCGTTTTGTTTGTGCAGAATAAACATGTTTTCTTTCTTTCTTTCATTCTTTCTTTTGGGCACTCTTCCCGTTGACAACGATGCGGACTTATTTTTTGATGCATTATGATTATTTTATTTTTTATATACCTGTACATATTATTAGCTTTGCTTTGTGTTTATCAAATAATTGAGAAAATGTATATGCAGTAATGATGATACCTAATCACGCAGAATTTTCTAATATCTACTTAAAGACTTAATTAATGTACCTACCTACTCCAAATCCATTTAGAAGTTTTTGCGTGAAAGAGTAACAAACATCCATACATCTTAACATACAAACTTTCACATTTAAAATATTAGAAACTAGTAAGAAGAGATAATAATAAACAATACGTACAAACGAGATAGAAAGAAAATTGACTAAATATTTCCAAACCGATTGGATATTCGGCAACTCATGAAAGAAAGAAAGAAAGAAAGAAAAATTGTTTATTCTGCACAAACAAAACGCACATTATAAAAATAAAATAAAAAATTAAACATAAAATGCACCCAATACAAAAGCCAAAAGCCCCGTATAAAATATACCTATGGAGCAATCGGAAGCAATATTCCCGAAACATATGCGCAATTTACTGTTGTTGCTCCAGATTACTCCACTTAATTGATCCAGATTGATCCATTAGTGTTGCCTAGCAATAATTGATCAAACAATTGCCCGTGTAAGAGAACCTTAATAACGGAGCACCTTATTAAGGTGCTCTTACACGGCCAATTTTGTACGCATAACTACGTCTCGTTTTTGCGAGAGGAACCGGCCGGCCGGCTGAGGCGGTGGAGGGCCTATATTTTGAAGCCTATATATAGCCTAGTTTTTGAAGTTTGCTGGAAGTAATCGTGACGTCATAGTTGACAAGAATTGACCAGGATGGAGCAATTTTAGTTGCCCGTGTATGAGCATCTTTAGCCAGGCAATGTCTTACTGGGTTTGTCCATTTGGAATTTTTCAGTAGCAGCCCAATGCAAAATGTGAGTGTACGATGCACCTCTGTCTAACTCTTCGGCGAATACAGGCGTGATGTCAAGCAGCTAACTTTATAAACATTTATGAAAACATTTACTCTTGTTTTTTTAAATCAACTAGTTTTTATATCAAGTAATTTTATTGTTAAGGAACGATTTCTTCTATTTATGGTATGCGACTAATGGGAGACTGAGTTTTTTAATGATGCTATAAGGATAATGCGTTAAATACTTATGTTGGTATAAGATATTTTTTTCAATTTAAACATAAGTATTTTTATTTTCAACAACGCCTTGTCATGATCCGGCTCGAGGGACCATTTACAGGACAAGAAAACTCAAACCCAACGCATTTTCATTAAACCAATTACAGAATTTTTTTTACCATAAAAAATAGCACATTAATTTATTGAAGAAATGTAAAGATTGTTAAAAAAATATAAAAAAATAAAATATTGGAAAATTTAACTAAGGAAATACTCTAGGGCCATGGGGTCCGAGTGCCCACTTACTTTTCCGAGATATTTCTAAGCGGTTGGTTGACTCTTCATGTGACCAAAGGGCTGGCCTATATTTCGGCCAAAGAATCAGCATTGCCATACAACGTGGCAATGCTGCTAGCCCTTTGGGCACTCTTCCCGTTGACAACGATGCGGACTTATTTTTTGATGCATTATGATTATTTTCTTTTTTATATACCTGTACATAATAATAGCTTTGCTTTGTGTTTATCAAATTATGTCGTACTTAATAAAGTTATTTAAATTAGTGTATGTTGATGTTATAATAAGTTCCTGTCTCTATTATTTACTTAGCAAGTGAAGGTATACGAATTTGTATGAGGTAGATACTACAACTAAAAAGTAAGAAACTAAGGAAATACAATGAAAGACAAATCAAAGTTTAGTTCTTAATCAGTTGACCCTTATTACTTTTTGTAATGTATTATTTATTTATTTACCTATATTCAAAGAAAACAAGTTACAAATTACTCAAATGTATTAGTAACAATATTTCTTAACCCTATGTTAGTAAACGTAACCTACACACTTAACCTACACTGCCATATACATAGTTACAATGCGAATCCCTGCTATAAGCTCAACACCGAAGTGAAGAGATTGCAGCAGCAATTCAGACACAAGCAGTCCAGTCTGCTCGTAATACACCACAGTATAATGTTGGGGCTAGCCCGCATCCGAGCTTCAGCAAACATCCCTGATGCGCTACAAAAACGGAACAGCCCCATCAGCACTCGGAACGCATTATTATATTGAATGCGAAGGGCGCTGTAGGATTTTTGAGTGTATTTCACCCACAGGCTGCACGTGTAAAATGAGGTGCTATATGCATGAAATACGGTCGTTTTTTACATCTCTAGAACAACGTGCAAACCTGCGAGCGATCATAATACTTATTAGCTCTCACCGACACCGCCCTTCTTTCTCTTTAATAATGTCAGCCTTCATCATTCCCTTGCCGTTATCAGAATTTATTTGGGGTCGCCGTAACATGTCTTTCTCTTTTATTAATCCTCAAGTCGGTTGTCATTTCTTTTCTAGCCATATAATATTTATTTCTGACAGCCCGTCCATCGTTTCTTTAGTCTTCCCCTACCCTTTAGCCATCGACATTCATACTCAAAACTTTCATAAATATATTTTGCCAAAAGAATATCAACCTTCCGACAAAAAACACTACGTACTTATTACTTAGCAGATCCCTGTCTGGAAGGACCTTTTGAAGCAAGAGCCATTGCAACTTTGAGTGGACCTATCCCTACAGATGTATCCCCTTCATATTTTAATGATAGTTCTTATCCTTAGGGGGAACCTATTGAGTGAGATGCAGGATCATTTATAGTAAAAAAATCGCGAAAAAATTAAGAAAAGTCCTTTGGAAGATGGGGTTTTATGAAAAAGCCAATGCATAAATCAATGACCAATATACTTTATTGAACTTTTCGATAATTGAACTTCGTTTTGGAGATTTTATACTTCTTTTATTACTTAAACACGCCCAAAGATAAGTAAAATTAGCAAGAAAAACGAATCTTTGTTGGCTCCTAACTTTTTAATGGGTTTTTATTTTAGTATTCTGTTTCCGTACAGAAAATATTAATAATGAGACAAAACGATATCATATTTTACTTTGGATGTGCCATGTCAGAAAGTGGAGTTAAACACGCCTGAAGTTTGTATGCAAAAAATGTGGACTAGGTTCACCTTAATTGCGCTTGCTCAAAACCATCCACACGTCATTATCCTTATCCCTCCGCATCACGTGCCCATACCATGACAGCCGGATTTTAGCACAACTTGTCAGTTACCGATGCCCGTTTCATAGTTTACGGACTAATAAATGTATACAATAATAAATCATACTACGGACGTTAGTACGAAATTATTAAGAAAAGATACGAGTTACTAGTATTACTTGTGAAAATAACTGATTGGGTTACTAAATATTGTTTTCATTTTTATTTAAACCTATAACAAGTTAAAATTTCACTGTTAAATCATACAGCACCCTACGCGTTCAATATAACAATGCGTTTCCCTGGCGTTGTTGGGGCTGCCGCGCTGGTGCAGTGCGTCGGGCATGTTCGCGGACGCACACGTTGACGGCTTTCACGCCGTGCTCCGCAAGCGATGCGCCGCGGCGGTCAGCAGGTTGCGCGCCAGCACCAACAGCATCCTGGCTGTCACTGGGTTAATACCCACATTAGGATTTAAATAATTATATAATATACTAACACTAGTTTCATAACTTGTACTCTACTAACATCTATGGATTATTTTTCAGTCCGAAATAAAAAGTTTTTATTTTATTTTATTATTTATAGTATATACTGCGACTTGGTCTGCGTCCCACCAGTCTTATTTTAAACCGCCTTTAATTTTCAACTACATGCACCCAGTTTTACAGATTTCGTAACTTAATGACGGCGACGCGTGGTCACAACAGTTTTTTATTGATAAAGATCAATTCTATTGATAAAGATTCCAATTACAATAGTTATCGAACTCTGACGTCAAAAGATTAAACCGCAAATAGAAATACCCGTATAGGTACAGGTAACAGCAAAAGTCAATGTTTCGTACTAATAACGTGACGGTTGACAAGGGTTAATGCAGAATAGAACGAAAGCTATGCCATCTTTAGATGGCATAGCTTTCGTTCTATTCTGCATGGAACGGCCTAGACCTACTGACAGGGACCATCATGGGACACTGCTGTTGCTCATATGCTCTTTGAATCCACATTCGTCACCCAGATTAAAACCGAACCCTCGAGCACCCAGATCTTACACAGATGTTCCCAACAGACTAGGAGATATAATCAGGTTCTGAGGGGAGGTGGGCTGGTTGTAATAACCACCGTTGGCACCAGGGCCTACGCACAATGGTCCATCTGAAGGACTAATTACGAAACCAAACCCTCTGAAAAACATAACATTACATAACATAGGAGAGAATGAAAGAAGAAAATGTCTTGTGAAGACCCCAAGTATCTATTATGAGACAACGGCAGGAAGATTAAGATGAAGTAGGGTGTTTTATAAAAATGTGTCCATTATTTAAGTCTATTTAGTATCTCACAACTTCTAAGCAAACGAAGTCGCGAGCAGAAGTTAGTTTTTAAATAAAATGCTTTATTTATAGCAATTGATGTTGACTGTACATAACTTAGTTTTTACTCAAGTATTTAACTATGGGTTTACAATAAACTTCTTAGAAGAATGCGTATAAATAGCTACGTTTTTTATGTTGGTATGTGAATACAATATTGCTGATTATGTATCCGGTTCCATGAAAATTAAAGCAAAAAAATTATAACCATCTTCCAAGCATTGAATTGAAGTAGAAGAACAATGGACCGAGCATTCTTCCCTGGGGCACCCCTGGTATAGTTAGTACCCCTTGTCTCAGAAGAAGTTGGGTTTATTTATTTTGTAAGATTTTTATTGCTTATCATTTAAAGCCAACTTTATATTGCCCCGCAATCCAGGTTTTTCAGATATAAGTTTAAGTTTATGTTACTATCTACAAAGTCGAATGCATAGGTAAAGTTTATAAATACAACAGCTTTTATGGAGTGGTTATGCATATATTTCTATAGTTTTGAAGTTCACCATGTCGTGCCGTGAGAAAATTTCTGAGTATGACCAAAAAAACAAAAACGATGGATGGACTGTATGAATGATGTTATGGTCAGTAAGGGATGAATACCGAGATGACGACATAAACAGAAGTATGGAAGATAAATAGATACATGTTACGCCGACCTCAAATAAATTAGGGTAAAGACACCAGAATGATGATGATGATTTGGTAAGTTCGCAATGTTGTAATGTGGAGTTCAAACAGGCGTTAGCTCCATTTAAAATACTGGTTATCGCCTGCATCCAATTAGACTGAAAGCGACTCCAAAATAGTTGAGAAAAGGCCGATAGGGGTAGATAATGGTTTTTTTTTTGGTGGGAAATCATCAAATAACTTTTCCCGCTCAGGTCGGAGCGTGTCAGACTTTTACTGACGAAAACCCACCCGTTTTCCCTCAGTTGCCTATGTGCCAGGGGCCGCGGTATCTCTTTCGAACAACCCGCACCCCTGGCAGGCAATCAGATAATGGTGAACTCGCCATGTATATATTTTAATTATTTCTAAAGCTATAGTTTCTTTTTTATAAGAAAAGGGGGTATTATAAATAGCACAATGCCCCCTTTTCTTATAAAAAAGACAATACATCCGTAGTCATGCGGACGTCCGTCCTGCAGAAGGTTGTAAGTGTATTTAAGTGGTACAACTAGCGGAACGATTACACGCTTGTTAGCTACGTCTCTATTCGGGTAGAAAGACAAAAAGAGCGGAATTTATTAATTTAATTGTCTTCTAGCGTGTCGGCACGAGCTTTGTGAGAAGATTAGCCGGACAAATTTGAAAAACAAAGCATTTATTTCAATTGACCATTTACAGGAATTTTTGAATGGGTAATATTTAACTGATTCTCTAGAAACTTATTGACCTCCTTATGAGGTACGCTTAGCACCGCCGCTGCCGTGTCCTCGTGGAGGCGATCGGTGGCGGCGATCTCTCGCGTCCGGCCCTGATCCAGGCCATGGTACGGAGCGAGAGTGCATGGGTAGCCGTCACCTCTTTCTGCGAAGCAGTAATGCTCGCGAAGAGGGAGTATAAATATGCGCCCTCACGGCCTTAGTTGCCGCGGGAGATGCCCTGGGTGTCGGGAATCCCAGGCTGATTCCCGGCCACCGTAGGCGCGGGCTTGCGGACGGTGAGTAATGGGTACCTCGCTGTCCAGATTTGTTTGTTTATTTAATAAACGATAAACATTGCATAGTTTTACATAATAATTCTAGATGAAAATATTTTCTTATTTCATACATTTGAGAGTATTTTTTTTTTGTCGGGTTTTAATTTTCGTACTAACTATAAACTGATAAATAAGTGTTTGTTTTCAACTTTCCGGCTTTTTCTCACAATTGGTCGCTGTAATTAAGCAAAGGGCATCTTTATCAAGTGGGATATGATAAGTTAGACCTGTGATAAATAGCGCGTTGGCCGAATTAGTTCCAGTATCTAACCTAGGCCACCTAAATGAGATAGGGCAGTTACCAAAAGCGTGCGAGCTGAACGACCATGGCGAGCGGTGCTGCCGGAGAGCATAGCATAATTTATACAAGGGTAAGCGCTTGACTGGTTGAATCCCGAGCATATTTTTAAATCCTGGGACTACGGGATTTATGATGCGTAGTCCCGAGATCCTGAGATTATCCCGGGATTATACTATGTGGTTTCTAGTTGGACTGAAATGAAAAAAAGAAACTTGAATAATTTCTTTTTTTTTATATTTTTGCACTACTCAAATCACAATATAGTAAGAAAAGAAAAAACAAAAAAAAACTATGCTTTATGTAAGAATTGTCTCAGCCTAGTTTGAATACTTAAATGTTTTTTTTTTTAAGTTCTACAACATATTATATTATTAGGGCTGTACCTGTCTAGTACGTATCGTAAGGCGCATCTAAGGGTTGATTATTTTGTCATTATGTAATAAATGCTATTATAGACCATTTTTCCAGCCTTTTAGCTTCTAGTTTTAGGTAGCTCTAGAGTAAAGTGACTGGTCTATTAATACATTCTAGACAAAGTTATTGTCAAGGCGCAACGGACTTCGGAATGCAAACTAAGCCTGTTTGTGGCAATCCCGTAAATCCCGAGATTAGCCAAGTACAGTCTCGGGATTTTTGGGGTCAGAAAACGGCCGGGTTCCCGAGATCCTCTAGTTGAAGTGTGTATTCTCTAGTTCATACCGACGATTTACAACTCGTAAGTCGTGGCTGTTACCACTAGCCCACCACTGCTCATCTGTCGGCGAGCGCTACATCCAAGTTGATCGCAATATTTTGGCTAGTTAGTATTTTTAACCAACTTCAAAAAGAAGGAGGCTATCAATTCGACATGTTTATATATTTTTTGTTTATGTTCGGGCATAACTCCATCATATACAGACGGATAATAGCAAAAATTTTTTTTGTTCAAAAGGGGTTTATTTCAAAATGGTCCCATTAAAATTTCATATAGATCTGATGATGCGTTTCGGAGACAGAGAACGGAACTCTTCAAAAAATTACAGCAAATCAACTGCGATTGCTGCTATCGCATAAAATATGCATTGTTTTGACCCCAAGGATGATGAAATTTCGAATTGGGCAGGTACTATAACTAAAAAGTGAAAAATTAAAAAACTTAGGATGATAAGGGCAGGCGAATGATAAAATTGCAGTGCTTATAAAAGGCTGCTAAGTCATAAGTATTAACATCAGATAACACCAACACTGTACACTTAGTTCGCAATAAACGTTTTGACTTTGAATAAACGTTTTGACTTTGACTTTTTCCGAAAAGAAAAACAACCGACTAAAAGAAAAATAAATAATAGTTTAAAAAACTAAAAAACACGCTTTAAAAACCAAACTAAAAAAGGTGAAAATAATTTAATTCAATTAAAAAGCGTGGGGTGCTTTTTGAGGTATTTTTATAATCAATTAATGTCAAGCACCCCACGCTTTTTAATTGAATTAAATTATTTTCTCCTTTTTTAGTTTAGTTTTTAAAGCGTGTTTTTTAGTTTTTTAAACTATTATTTATTTTCTATTTTTTAGTTCTGCTAACTACAAAAACGTCATTTTTTTTTTAATTATTGAATTGTCATCGGTCCTCGACAAGTTTACAAAGTTTCAATGAAATCTGGCCGTTTAAAGTGGGTCAAAATCGCGCTCAAAGGAGTCGGTTACATACAAACAAACATACAAGTGAAGCTAATATAAAGCGTGTAATAAAAAGAAAAAAATTGTTTTAAAATAATTAATAAAATATTCAACTCGAAAACGTGAGAATCAATAGTAACACTAGAGGTAACTTGTAGGTACTACTCGAATCACACGCGCCGCCGACAGCATATAAATGTTCAAAGCAAAATAAAATCTCGCACGTGGTGATTTTTCACAATGGGTTAATCTGCTATTTTTTGTTTCTAATATTTTATTTGTTTATAAAACGATTGTATTACCAAGACAAAACCATTTGGCTGCGGGAAAACAACCATAAAAATGTCTCGGTGTTATAATAAAACAAATAACATCACATGCCATTTTTTTGGTTTGCAAGTATTTTGTTTGTAATGAATGTTCATAAAAACTACCTATTCTAAATTTTTTGCCAATTTAAAGGGCACGGAGACGTTAGCGAGTCCAATGCCGATCTCATCACGAAGTAGAATGTGTGTTGTTTATTTATAGAAGGTTACTTGGTAGTACACGCGAATATCAATCATTTAGTTTTGTATCTAATTGTTGTCGTGATTTCACTTGAGGATATTTTCTATAATTAGAATTAGGTTTATTGGTTGCAAATGTTAGGTACTATTATTTATTGGTAAGTAAATTAAATCATGATCAAGTTTTTAGTGTTCTGCAAATTAAATGTTGGGTTTTTTTTTCGGGTGGGAAATCATCAATCAAAAATCAAAATCAAAATATTTTATTTCACATAAGCCTGCATGGGCACTTATGAAACGTTAGAAGCTAGGTGCACGGTTACAATTTGTCGCTTCCTATGGAGAAGAGCCGGCAAGAACCTCCACGGTTACTCTTTTAAAAATAATTGGCTTTTACAATGTTTTCAAATTACAGTGATAATAGGTATGGGAGGACAGTGCAGGCCTGTAAATAAGTACCAGATACTTAGAGGAATGAAAATACAGAATATAAAATCGTCTCATCAAATAACTTCTCCCCCTGCGCTCTGGGTGGAGCAAGAGGACGTGTCAGACTTTTACTAACTAAAACCCACCCGTGTTCCCTCAGTTGCCTGTGTGCCAGGGGCCGCGGTATCTCTTTCGAACAATCCGCACCCCTGGCAGGCATCGGCCCTTGCTGGCCCCATCAGTTGATGCTGACATCTCTTTGAGAGATACCGCGGCCCCTGGCACACAGGCAACTGAGGGGATATGAGTGGGTTTTAGTCAGTAAAAGTCTGACACACCCTCCCGCTCCACCCAGAGCGGGAGAAGTTATTTGATGGTTTCCCACCCAAAAAAAAATCCATATAAATTACGTTTAGGATAGATGCCCCGCCGAGAAACAGGCCATCTATCCCGCAAAAACTTTGATCTCATTTTGCCTTCCCATGCAATCGCACATAGACATGCGACACGGTCAACTTAGTGGTAGTTAGAGAGTCTTTCGAGAGATTAATAAAATAGCATACGATATAACCGCGAAACTAGAATAATTACGATCAGGGCAACTATACCCTTGGGGCAACTATCCTGGTTTTACCCTACTTGGCTTGAAAATAATTCTTGCCGGTTGACGGTGAAAAATAATTAAATTTAGCTTAGCTACAAAGTAGCTAAGACTCAGCACCCAGCTAAAAGGCAGTTAGCCGACTAAAAGTTTTATTGTTTAGTGATCTGAACATGTACCTTTTTAGACCGCATGACTGTGTTTAATTTACATAAATTCTGTTAAGTTCCTAAATAAAAGCTTTTGTTAGTGGATCCGTTCGCGGGGATGTCGGAAAACGATATCCCATCAAAAACATAAAAAACTAGCGTTTGTCAGCGGCTTCGCCCGCGCGGAACTTTCATCCCCTATTAAACTTCCTTAGGGGCTGAATTTCGAAAAATCCTTCCTTATTCCTTGTCTACATTATAAAGGGAATCTCTGTGCAAAATTTCAGCTTTCTAGGTCCAAGGGTTTGGGCCGGGCGTAGATGAGTCAGTCAGTCAGTCAGGAGTTATCTTTTTATTATATAGATTAAATTCGAGCCAAGTTCAGTATTAAGAATATGCGTGGTTGCTGACTGCGCCGACAAAAGAAAATGGGTGCCAAGTTTTGTAGATAATCCTGAAATTTATTTATGAAAACATAGTACGACACAACAAAAGCCTAGGCAATGATGAGTCAATTAGGAACAAACTACTTTCAAGTCTTGCGTGTATTCTGTTACAGATTGTTTATTTGGAAAATCTGGCACGTGAATGCATAGAAGTTCGCCATCGCGGGGTTAGAACATCGATCCGTCAACACCTAACCAGCCGGTCAAAACATAACCTAAATCACTAGCCTGCAACCTTACCTAGAGGTCACCTAAACAAAACGAAAGGTCATTGCATTCCATTCACGGCCGTCTCTAATGGTGCGAATAATAAACGGGCAAAACTATTGAAAGCATTTATTTCCTTAATTAATTGTTCAAATCATTTTTTGGCGTGAAAATAAATCGGTGATGTTGATATATCCGGTTCTTTTTTAATTTTCATAATAATTAATAGTTGTTATGCTTTGTTGATTTTGTGTTTGTTTGTTTTTTAAAGCTGCTTGTAGCTTAATAATATCTGCAACACTGATCGATCGATGAGGTTAAGCTTTACATGCCGTGTTGGACCCTGAAATGAAATGAAATAAAATGTATTAACATGCTTTTATTAGCTTCACCTGTACATATTATGTTTGTTTGTAACCGACTCCTTTGGACTTGATTTTGACCCACTTCAAATGGTTAGATTTTATTTAAACTTTGTAGACTTATCGAGGACTGATGACAGTTCAATCGTGAAAAAAAATATGAGAAAAACAAACAAAAAAAACTGAAAAATTACGCTATTGTAGTTAGCAGAACTAAAAACTAGAAAATAAATAATAGTAAAAAAAAACTAAAAAACGCTTTAAAAACCAAACTAAAAAAAGGATTTTTTGTCCTGGTAGCACTCCAGGTATTAAGATTATTTGGGGGGGGCCGTGGGTTATTTTTCGACATACACGCGGGCGAAGCCGCAGGCAGCAGCTAGTTCACTATAAAAATTATTGATTGCTTAACTTTTTTACTCGACTTCAGCTAAGAAGTATTCTGCTTTTTTACTAAGGAAGTCTAACGATCAGTAGGTACATAATTTACAACTAGACACGATATTCTACAACACAAAAGTACTAGTTAACAAAAAAGGAACAAGACGTCTTTTTCCTGCAAAAATAAAATGTTTTACCTACCCTTTTTATAAAGAAAACGTGCACTTTTCTCACGCATTTTAAGAGCGTTCTCATCACGCGGACCGGCAACGGCACATTTTTGGCGGTTTTTCGTGATTATTTCATTAAATACAAACAAAAGAAAAAAAAATCAGTCATGCACTTGATCGTTAGTATTTTCAAGTTTGTATGCAATTTTGTTACAGATATTTTGGTATTTACTTATAAAAATCGACACGATAAATCTCATGCGAGTGTTGTGTTTATTTCAATTTGAAAAGTTCGGTTTCTGGTATCAATATATTAAAAATTCTCATTGCTTCCGAACATGTAGAGATAGGATTAAAAAACAAACAAACATACAAGTGAAGCTAATATAAAGCGAGTAAAAACCCTTCCAATATCGTTTGATATCATCCAAAGAAGCCGTGCCCTTGGTACGTATATAGCCTTTCCGTTACACGTTGTTTAAGTTATAATTCAATCTTTGGCCTAAGAATCAGCATTGCCAATCCGCCATACAACGTGACAATGCTGCCACCCTTTTGGGCACTTTTCCCATTGACAGCGATGCGGACCAATTTATTGATGTGTTTCTATTCTCTGTTTTTATTATATATTTGTGCATACTATTAATATTATTTTTCTAAAGTATACATATGCGATTATGGCACCCCCCCCCCCCCTTATGTCCAGCAGTGGACGTCTTTCGGCTGAAATGATGATGATGAAAGTAAACACATGTTTGACTACCAAATTAAATAGTCCGTATATTCAAATAACGATTTCCATAATTCATTTCATATGTCATTACATTTGTTTCCTAGGTATAATTTTGATGTTATGTTTATTTTTTTCATTGGTAGTTACTTGGATGACAAGTAAATGATGTGGTATCTTATATTGGAAGCACACACTGTATTTGTCCCTGCTGTTATATATACTTGCATGTAATTGTGTAACTACTGTTGGAGATCCAAAAAGAAAGAAAGAAAAGTATTTATTGTGACTCGTGCAAGGAAGATCACGTACCAAACTAAACACACAATCGTACAAAAATGATAAAAATCTGTCATTTTTTGACAGTTGAATGAAATGTCTGTTACATGCGTAGTTGTAGATTAGCAATTTTGTCTATGTTTCATTCTTATTAACAACATCTATCTCTTTCTTTCAGACGAGCCCTAGCCATCCCGCCATCGAATGGTCCTTACTCCCACGACCGCTGCAAGATGTACTCAGCAGACTTCAGCAAAGCCCTAGCTGAAGGTAGAACAACTCCTGATGATGAGTGGGCAGTGGTTCCTTGTCAAAATGGCTGGGAGTACAACAAGAGTGACGTGCCATATGATACTATTGCTTCGGAGGTTAGTAATTACTTTTTCATTTCTCATACTCGGTAAGTCCCCGAAAGAATTGCCAAACTTAAGTGGCAGTGGGCAGGGCATATTGCTCGCAGTACAGATGGCCGATGGGGCCCAAAGGCTCTGGAATGGGGACCGCATACTGGAAGATGTAGCGTTGGAAGGCCTCTCACAAGATTGACCGATGACCTGGTGAAGGCCGCAGCATGGTGAATTCCGCTAGATGCGAGAAGCGAAGAAACAGTCGAATAGGCGGTGCTTGGAGAGGCCTACGTCCAGCAGTGGACATCTTTAGGCTGAAATAATGTGATGATGACTATTAAAGTAGTGTTTGTTTTATTTGAGTAGCGACTGGAAGACACTGCTCCCTACTTTTGGGTGGGAAATACTGTAATTGCTTCCCTCTCTAGGGCGGGAATGAGTTTAAAAATAGAACTAAATTTGGTTTGGTACTTAATCGGCTACAAAAAATGTTTTTTTTTAATACATTTAAAAATTCTCATAACTACCGAACATGTAGAGATAGGATTAAAAACCCTTCCAATATCGTTTGATATCATCCAAAGAAGCCGTGCCCGTGCCGTATATACCCTTTCCGTTACACGTTGTAGACAGTAGCTCCATGAATATTTGTTAGGGTGGAAGTCGAGCCCAACCCAGTTGCGAAATTCCTAACCAGTTGATGATGTTTTTTTTTCTTCTAAATCATCATCATCATCATTTCAGCCAAAAGACGTCCACTGCTGGACATGGGCCTCCCCCAAGCTCCGCCACTTCGACCGGTTCTGTGCTTCCCGCATCCAGCGGACTCCTGCGGCCCTCACAAGGTCATCGGTCCACCTTGTGGGAGGCCTTCCAACTTTACGTCTTCCGGTGCGCGGTCGCCACTCCAGAACTTTTCGACCCCATCGGCCATCTGTTCTGCGTGCAATGTGCCCTGCCCACTGCCACTTAAGTTTGGCAATTCTTCGGGCTATGTCGGTTACCTTGGTTCTCTTGCGGATCTCTTCATTCCTGATTCGATCACGCAGGGAAACTCCAAGCATAGCCCTCTCCATTGCCCTTTGGGTGACTTTAAGCCTTCTTATGAGGCCCATTGTGAGCGACCACGTTTCGGTTCCATATGTCATCACTGGCAACACACCCTGGTTGAAGACTTTCGTCTTGAGACACTGCGGTATGTGGGACGAGAA
The DNA here is from genome assembly GCA_947359405.1 of Antitype chi. Classification (NCBI taxonomy): domain Eukaryota; kingdom Metazoa; phylum Arthropoda; class Insecta; order Lepidoptera; family Noctuidae; genus Antitype; species Antitype chi. The sequence continues at coordinate 9,147,485 of OX375836.1, forward strand.
GATATTGCGAAGCTTCCCGAACGCTGCCCAACCGAGTCGGATTCGACGATTGACCTCTTTCTCGAAGTTGGACCTACCTAACTGGACAGTTTGTCCTAGGTAAACGTACTCGTCCACAACTTCGAGTGCAGCGCCTCCGACCGTCATAAGAGCGGGTGTTACACGGGCATTAAACATGACCTTTGTCTTGTCCATGACCTTTTCTAAAATGTATCTCCTTATCTCCTTCCAGTTGGATTGGGTGTGTGAGAAGGACAACTTAGCAGCAACAGCACAGGCCATCTTCTTCTGTGGAGCTATAGTTGGTGGTCTGGTCTTCGGCTGGATTGCCGATAAGTACGGAAGAATACCTGCTTTAGTTGGTAAGTTATAAGGTTTAATTTTGTTCATTCTTATTATAATCCAGGCTGGGAACGTATTTTCGGCAAAAAAAGATATACCTATGTTAATCGAGGTTATAATCTTTATTTGTGCCAAATTTCATCCAAATCCGTGTAGTAAGTAGTTTTTAATAAAGCCTGAATAGCAGGCTCAGCACGAGAACCGTAGACAAGCGTTTTGTCGTCGGAAGAGTAGACAAAAATGACGTTTACGTATAGACAATTGACAGTTATTCACCGAGAAATGTAGACAAGCAATTTTTATTCTACAGTAGAGTAGAAATAAAAAGCATCATGTTAAGCCTGCAGAAACACGGAGTAAAAAAAAAATCCCAATTAATTTAATTTAATTTAAACTGTAATTATGGCCACACAATTGAATTAAGAAATTCCTGTAATTATAGTGATGATGAGTTAATAAATAAATAATAATAATAATTAAAAAAAACTAAAAACCCGACTGCGTGGAAAGGGATCTTTAAAAAGATGGAAACAATAAACTTTTGTTTTAAGAGGGCAATCTCATGCAGTCGAAGGGATCCTCTTAGACCTTTATTGCTTCAGACTGCATGAGATTGCATAAAGTATTCAGTTGAATAGTCAACCTCTTAAAACAAAAGTTTATTGTTTCTATTTTTTTTTTGAAGTTCACTTTTATGCAGTCGGATTTTTTTTACACATTTAGTTAATCTAATTATTTTTGACATTAATAAGACCTTTTAAAAAACCCTTTTTTGGTAATCCACTCGATAGGTTTTGAGATAAAAAAAACATTTGAATATAACGCCAAAAATCGGACTTGAACTGAACTGTTCAAATCATTTACTTCCAGGCACCAACCTCCTAGGATTCTTAGCTGGTGTGGGCACGTCCTTCTGTGACAGTTTCCTGACCTTCGCTCTCTGTCGGTTCTTCGTGGGACTGGCTTTCGACAACTGCTTTACTATGATGTATATTCTTGGTAAGTTATAATATTATTTAAAGATGTATTTTTTATTTAAAAAAAAGAAGCGGCCAAATGCAAGTTCGACTCGCACACGAAAGGTTCCGTACCACGGTACAACCGGTTAAGAGGGAACAGGGCGTGCGATTCTCCATACAAATGTATTCCCCTTTTTTCTTCCTGAATATTGCCTCTAGAGCAATATTTTTTTTTTCATAAAATCAAGGTCTGCCGTAAACACGACCCTGTCATTTTCTTTTTTTCAGGAACTAATTATTAAAGAAAATGTAACCCTCTAAAAATTACAAAAAATTTCCTAGTTTTACCGCCGTGATTAGAGGACTACCAGACAAATTAGAATAGATTTTAACATTAAAAAAAAATATAGAAAACCTAAACATACTCTTTCTTAAAATATTAATGTAAAAAATAATTGAATAATTGAAAAAGGAGAATACGAAACGTCGATCTCGTCAAATTTTTTGTGATAATTTCGGTCTGAGCTGCAGCTGTCCCTATCACACACTACGGGGGCAGACTTACTGACAGCGCGACGACAATAGTTTCTTCAAATACCTATTCTTCAAATTCCTCGCAGGCCCCGTGCCCTCTTAAGTCCGGCGCGGAACCTATCGGTTCCAATACAATAGAAAATTTATTGTGTCTCATTAGCCGGGATTGACAGATAACTATATATCAGTTTATTATTTGTTGTTATTGCCGCTATTAATAGACACAGTACACAAACAAGAAATGTTGCTCCTATATTGCTTAAAGGCACTGCTGAATAAATAAAGAATAAGCTGTCACAGTCTTTAATAGGTATGTCACAGAACTCAAATTAGGCTTGTCACAACTTTTAGGTCATAAAAGTAATAAGGTCATAAAAGTAGGTAATAATTAGGAAAGTATTTTGGCACTTATTTCTTTTGGAAAGTCACGAAATAGAATAGAATGATCTGTATTTGTATTAAAACATGGTTCATTATGGTCTTTTCACAAGTTCGATCACCTGTGGCATCTTAACTTTCCATTGCAACTTTACCCATGAGTACTGTAGTTAAATTACTCTCGATAATTAAAAACTGTAGCCGCCATTTAAGGCCCATAATATCCTCATCTCCCGTTTGTATGCAAAAGCACGAAAGCCCCCCCGCGCCCGCGCAGGGCACCTCTGAGCCTTTATCTCAAAATGGAGATATTCCTTTGATTAATTTACAATTGTGCTTCGGCGATTCTGTGGTACCTCTAACTATCTACTTTTCAGTGCTTTTTTTTTTCCAAATAACGAAGCCGTTTAGTAGGAGTATGGAATAGAAGCCAAAATATTGCGTGTTGGAAAATATTTTTTTACAGCAAAAGTATTAACCATACAAAAAAAGTACTTCGGGCAAAATGATCTATATGAATCTATAGCAAAATCATATATTTTTCAAATCTTCAAGACAAGCCGTTAATGAGCAGTAGGGTTCATAAAGTAACCGTGTTACGCTACCAAACGGGACGTAGGCCCTTAATATAGAAGCGATAAAAAAGTAGAATAATCTACTATTTGGAACAAATATTTAGTAATCGTGAGATATTTTAATACAGTTTTCATTGGTAAAGTTGCTCAATGACAACTAAAGATGCCACAGTTGACGGCTACATGTTTTGCATACATAAACATAAATGGTACAAAATTATACCTACTGCACAATTATTAAAACATGTAAGAACTAATAATATTGTTGTTATTAGGGTCGGTCAGTTTGAAAGACAGACCATATGCAGCTACCGTGGCGTCCAATCAAATTATTGGCATGTGCTAGCTGACATAATATGGCAAATATTTTAATTTTATATTTTGTGTTTAGTAATGCTAATTACTTGCCTACTATTGTATAGAATGAAGTTCTTCTAACTAAACAGACAGCTGTGCTGCTGGACAGTTTGTTGCGCCACTTCTTCCCAGCTAAAGCACTAGGAAGTGGTGAAGGGTGGGCGTTTTGAAAGACTGTCCTATATTATTTTGACGTACAAAAACTGCTGACTCTCAGCCTAGTTTGAATAAATGTCTTTTGAATCGAGATCCAGTCAGCTGAAGATTTTATTTATGTTCAAGATTACTAACAGTTCAGTTCTCTTCTTTCAGTGTTGGAATACGTTGGACCAAAATGGCGAACATTTGTCGCCAACATGTCCATCGCTCTATTCTTCACCCTGGCTGCATCTCTCCTACCCTGGATCGCGCTGTGGGCTGATGATTGGCGGATGTTTGCGTTGGGCACCAGTCTGCCGTTTGCATTGGCCATTCTAACGCCATGGTTGGTTCCTGAGAGTGCTAGGTAAGATTTCATTCTGTTATATGGCTATAAGCAGAAGAATAAAATAAGACATAATATCAATGACGTATTATAAATAGACGCGTCATACATGAACATTAGAGCACTCAAAAACAGCGTAAACCATAACCACCTACTTGTACATACAATCATACAGTGCGCAAAGAACAGGAAAGACCCATACCGATACCTGTTGTTAGAAAGAGATAAACATATTTATATATTTAGTTACGTCAATATGCCGCCGCGTGTCGCCGCGTCACTGGATGGTACGTGACTAATAACACGACAGGCAATTACCTTGCATTTATCTTGCCAATATTGAGCGGCGGTAACGCATCTAAAGGTAATATATCATTGAATAAATGTTCATGAACTGTCAAAATGAATCGAATAGCTGTTGGTAGTGTGTCACGAAATTACCCCGCAGGTTTTTTTAACTCCGTAATAATAAATAAATAAATAAAAACTTTATTCCATTCAAGCCTTAGGTGCTAGATGTTTATAAATGCCCTGGTCCCGACACTAGGATTTCTTGTGTTGTGAAGCCAGTAATGAAGTGGGAGAGAGCATTTCTGTTAAAAAACACTGTTGAAGGACCTAGGTCCTATTTTTGTGGTCTGCTGATTGACTGGTTTTAAAAGACCAATAAGATCTTAAAGTCCTGATGTTCTTCAATTGGCAATTCCTCTGTCTTATCTCCAAATTGAATGAAGCCTTGAGGATTTCCACAGTTTTTCCTCTGTTGAGAGAATGAATGAAAGGCGACTATGAAAAGATTTTTACAAAGCATATACCTACAGGGTGTCCAGTAAATAGTACGACATAGTGTAGGTGGTGATAGCTTGGGTCAATACCTACCAAAAAAACATAATATATGTTCCGCAAAATGTCACGGAATTTACAGTCATACAAAATTTATTTTCCTTCAAAAATCCTTTTCTAGTATTTTTTTTACATGAAATTATTCGTGAATAGTTACTCTACTCATTGATAAGTCTTTTTTGTCTCAAAATAAGGAATGTTTTCAAGAAATACTATTATTTGTTAAGTTTTCACTGAACAATTTTCTTATCGCTTAACACTATAACTATAAATCCGTAACATTTTGCGGAACATATATTATGGTTTTTTGGCAGGTATTGACCCAAGCTATCACCCCCTGCACTATGTCGTACTATTTACTGGACACCCTGTACAAATATTAGTGGTAACGCCGGGAAGAGACGCCGTACGAGGACATATTATAGTGACATTATTGGTGATGTTGTGCAGAAAGATTTGGTGCACAGTACTCGCAACCAGCGTGCGTGTGACCAGTGGCCCCTAGTGTGAGTTTCAGTTAAGGGCCTGGTAACTTTAAATATTGTCGTTATGAGCGATAATAGTTCTTATTGCAATCCGATACGGGTTAAAATCTGTCGCAATAAATTCGAATAATAAATGAGCAAACATTGTCGTAAAAATGCAAATAAAATCGTATAAAATTAGATATTAACTATATAATAATAAATAATCCATCACTGAATGCAGTTTGGCATTTGAAATTTTATGGTATATTTTTAATTATAATTATAATTGTTATTGAAGGGATAAACTGGTTTTAAAGATAATTAAGAGATGACTTTGATGGTTTTTTAGATGCATTAAAGTATGTTTAATTATGTTTTGAGTTCCATCACTCTATGCAAAAAAGACTTGAAAATATCATATATTTTTTTGCTTCCAAAATTATTTACAGTTAAAGAGATACACTAGTTTAAAAAACCACCTTTTTGAGCGTTTTCAAGAAATCACCGCCTTAACCATCTCGATCAAACGCATCGAGCGCGTTCGGCGCTCCGATTGGTCCGTGACCAATCCAGGGCCAATCGCAGCGCCAAACGCGCTCAATGCGTTTGATCGAGATGGTAAAATGAAACTCGCACTAAGGCCTCAGATGTATGAACGTAAACGAGGCAAAAGAAGTATACAGGGTGAAATTGAAAACATGCGACAAACCGAAATGGGAGATTGTACTCATCATTATGAACAACTTTTACTAAGGGACCAAAGATGCAATCGCGAAAAAAAAACATCTGTTCCCTACATTTATGTTCGCATGACTCGTCAAAATGTAGGGAACAGCTGTTTTTTTTGCGATTGCATCTTTGGTCCCTTAGTAAAAGTTGTTCATAATGATGAGTACAATCTCCCATTTCGGTTTGTCGCATGTTTTCAATTTCAACCTGTATAAGGATCGTAGCACATGGGGATAGGCAGAAACTACAAAATGTCACCTGTTTTCTCTAGTTTCTACTTACCCCGATAGGAAGAAATAGAAAATAGAAATAGAAAATATTTATTGTCCAGGTAATACTTGAATACAGTACAGCAAGAAGGTATAGTCATAGTTGTGTATGTATTATTTTATTTACATTCTTTATCTCAACATATACGCATATAAATTACATTTTTAAATATTAGTATTATTATATTATTATTTACATAATATAATAATATTATTTTAATAGTATAATATATATATAATTAATTATAATATAATAATAATTTATATTTTTAAATGCTTTTTTTAAGGTTTTTTTAAAAAATATTTAAAAATGTATTGCAATATGTAGTTAAATGAATAAACGAAAAATCATAATATTATAATCTTATTTACATTATTATTATTAATATTTTAGTGATATTTATTTTAGAAGTATGTATGTTGTATATTCCCATATTATTTGTTTAATTAATTTAGTGAATAATTATTTTTGATTATAAATGTAGCTTATTTTCCCTTTTACCGTTACACACGCTGTCTACATCTATTTATCTTCTCTCCTATCGCAGGTATGCTGGATGAGATTTCTTTATAAATAAGCATCACCTCTGTACCTATTTTTCTGTCCTAATCTTCTTGTCTGTTTATATAAGTGTATACATAAACGATTAAATAAATAAATAAGGCGCGAGTTTATGTATCACAAAACGGCCAAGAGCAATAAGTAACATGGTTCTTATGATTTTCAGGTGGTTGGTGTCGCAAGGGAAGATCGACAAGGCTTTAACCATTATGAAAAAGTTTGAAAGAATCAACAAGACTAAAATTCCCGACAAAGTTCTTAGTGATTTCACGGTAAGTGTTTTGCTCTATTGCCGTATAGAACAAAATTGGCATTCAAACTCAAACTCATTACAGGCAATTTTGAATGTATTTATTTTGTCAAAAAGTCGATCATTTGGAAATTTGAAGCTAGCTGCCCATTCCAAAACGGGCAAGAAACTCCACGGACACTCTTTTAAATCAAGTTGGATATTACAAAATCTTGGGAACATTATTCTTGTTACTTCATATTCTTGTTAATAATATACAATTCTAAATTTATAATTAAAAATAAGCCCTGGAAGTTATGGGATGACCAGTCCCAACCGACAGCGCCCGTTCACGAACATGACGCGTGGATCAGCACCATCGAGCTCAACCATTTCCCGGAACTCAACATCAAGCGGGTACGGGGCAATAAGCTAGGTTGTACCAGTTCTAGCAAAAATAAAAAATAAAATCCGTGTTACTTGGTTAAGTGATAAGAGGTATTCTTTTGAAAATGTTGAAAATCAACACCCTAGATCAGATATTTAGGTCCTGTGATCACAAATTTCTTAATTGTTCAGTGTTTTTTTTTTAATATAATCCTAAATAACTATGCTATTGATTGCAGTCACAAAACCAATAATTAATATTGTGAGTCTAGTACAAAAAAATTAAGTTTAATTAAGTCATGTTTAAAAACGTTTTATCACGAAACTTTGACGCCTTGTCTTTAAAAAGAAATGTACTATATTTTTTTTATTTTTCTAGAACTGGTACAACCTAACTTATTGCCCCGTACCCGCTTGACGTTGAGTTTCGGGACAACCTGTATATGCCAAACACTTACATAAGATTCAACTTAGAGCCGAATTTATTCTTAAAGGAAATTAAGTATACAATACCTCTTTAAAAATCCTTCCAGGAATCGTCCCTAAAAACCATCAAAGAATCTGAAGCTGAATGCAGAACTTACTCCGTGTTGGACCTGTTCAAGACTCCAAGATTGAGACGTAACGCCATTCTCCTCATCGTCATCTGGATGGCCATATCCCTGGTCTTCGATGGCCACGTCAGGAACGTGGGCTCCTTGGGACTAGATATCTTCTTGACGTTCACTATTGCTTCAGCTACGGAGTTGCCTGCTGACACCTTCTTGACTGCTGTTCTAGACAGGTATGTTATATTTTATTAAAGATAAAAGAGAAAGATAAAGATAATTTTAGTTGTCAAAACATATGTACACATGCAAATTAAGCATGCAGGATGTCACAATATTAATATTTCGTACGTACATGTTTCACTCGTATGGTGTACAAATTTATAAAATAAAATAAAAAATCATTACAAAATTACTAAAGGCACTTCAATCCAAATACACAATGGTCAGTCATATACAATAATAAGTCAGTAGAATAAATTAATCATAAAATGTCACAAAAATTAAGGAAAATATAAAATTATGAATAAAGAAAATAAAAATGTCAAATAGTGTCATTCAAAAAGTCATTTATATTATAATAACACTTATCTGTTAATAAATTTCGCATCTTTTTTTTAAACAAATTTATCGACAATGCTTTATATGACTGTGGTATTTTATTATAAATTTTAGGAGCCATACAGAAAACGCTTTTTCCCATTAATGCAGTCTTTGACGTATGCGAACACAGTTTGATTATTGTCACGTCTATTACGGGGGAAGGAGTCAGCTAGTGGTGGAAATAGATATTGATTTACGCTAAATGCCGCAATTTCGCGACTTTCGTTTTAATCGACTCTGAAAATAAGGTGGCTCAATCAATCTGGCGACCTTTTCCCAACTATTTTGAGGTCGGTTTTCGGATGCAGCTGAATACCAGTATTTTCAATGGAGCGACTGCCTCCACAATCCAGTTACTGGGTAACACGATACCTCTCGATAAGACTGCTTGTTAGACTGTTGGGCTTCTGTCTATCCAAGATCTGCGAATGACACCCGGACTTACGACTTAACGTGCTTCCCGAGACATGAAAAGACTGCAGCAAGCATAGCTTAACCTTCCGTCTTCTTTATATTTTAAACTAGAATTAAATAAGGTACAAGTAAAAATACTTCATAAATAACACCCCAAAACAAGAATAACTGTGTAAGTGCTATAAATGTGTAAAAATACAGTCTACAACATGGTCCACAAACCCGAAATGATTATCGTGTCTTCACTAGCTATATAAGCATGCTTGAAACCAGCTGGTATTGGGCCTGACTGCTTAGAGTGCCCGGAACGTAATCAAGTATTGTCACTTGTTTTGACGAGCTATCGACTGGTATCAAGTATATAGCAAAATAAGACTAACAGTTATTATCGGTTATGTGGCTTTTTTTTTTCTTTTTTTTTTGGGTGGGAAATCATCAAATAACTTCTCCCGCTCTGGGTGGAGCGGGACGGCGTGTCAGACTTTTACTGACTAAAACCCACCCGTGTTCCCTCAGTTGCCTGTGTGCCAGGGGCCGCGGTACCTCTTTCGAACAACCCGCACCCCTGGCAGGCATCGGCCCTTGCGGACCCCCCCATTTGGTGCTGACATCTCTTTGAGGCGCGCGTGGAACACAACGCGCCGTCGACCCGGGCTTGGTCCTTACCGGACAGCGAGCTACCCATTACTCGCCGTCCGCAAGCCCGCGCCTACGGTGGCCGGGAATCAGCCTGGGACTGCCGACACCCAGGGCGTCTCCCGCGGCGACTACGGCCGTGAGGGCGCATATACTGCGTATCGGTTATGTGGCTATAGCTGATATGTAGACGCTATGCTATAATAATAATAGCCTTTATAAACAATCTACAAGTTATAACTTACCTTATTTCTACTTATTACTAGGAATCATTATAATGTTTTTCTTATTTAACACCGGTTCCTTGATTGTCTTGCTTTCCAGCATAGGCCTCCCCAAGTGTTCTCCATAGGCATCGATCCCTTGCTTTCCTCATTCAAGTCATCCCTGCCACCTTTTGGATATCATCTTCCCATCTACGATACTGTCTGCCTTTTTTTCTTGATTTATATTTTGGACACTATTCTGTCACTACTTTGACCCATTTCTCTGTCTTACTTCTTATTAAGTGGCCTGCCCATTTCCATTTCAGTTGTCTAATTTTATATTTTACATCTATAATTTTGGTTTGTTTCCTTATTGTGGTTAATCTTACTTTGTCTTTCAGTTTAATGTTCAGTATACTTCTTTCCATTCTATGTTGGCAAGTTTCTAGCGCTTTTACATCCTTGTGTGTGCAGCTCCATATCTGACACCCATATCTGTTAGGTTTTCACACGCTGTAGGTACTTATTACGGGAAGGGATACGTCAGACTCAAACACCGGTTAGAGACACACTGTTTATTCAACATGGCGGGTCGCGCAACAGGCGTGTCTCTTGAGGTATCATTGTCATACAGCCTATGCCCATGTGATGCTTGGCAGAATACACGTATCAAATACATTCTTTTTTTTTAGACGCTATGCTATACGCAGATATAAAATGAGTTTTGTTGTCTGTTTCAGATGGGGTCGTAGATGGTTGGCTTGTGGTTCCATGGTCATCAGTGGTATCTTCAGTCTTTTAGCTACCGCTGTACCCGTTGGTAAGTGATTCATTCTTTATTTTGGTACTCAATCTACTTTCATTATAAATTTCCCTCCGGGACCACCTCTCCCTTCCCTCCTTTCCTTCTCTCTCTGTCCTCTCTATCTCCTCTCTAGCCATCCTCAACCGCTTCAAAAAAGAGAAAGGTTCTCAATTTGGTTATGTTTTGTTTTATGTTTGGTACCTCAGAACTTCGTCATTAATAAACTGATTTGAAAATGTATTCTTTGGTTTGAAAGCGTTTACTTACCATATACGTTTGGTTATGTTCTAGTGAGTGGTTTTTTTATTTGATTTAATAATATGTATTTTTTCTACTTAGTATATTAAGTATAATACTAACGGCCCATTCCGGCTTCGCACGGGTGGACATTTTGTAGTAATAAATATAGCATAAGTTACTCAAGGATAACGTAGCATTCTAATGGTGAAAGAATTTTTGAAATTGTTCTAGTAGTTTTTGAGTTTAGTTGTTACAAACATACAAATCTTTCTTCTTTATAATATTAGGGTAGAAGTGTAGATGATTTTATAATAATTTTCTGTCACTTGGTATAATATTTTTCGGGTGGGGCAATTTTTTTTTTAATCTTCAATAACATTCACTTCACAATGAAATTCAAATGATAAATTTTAATTAAACTATTCGCTTTTTTTTTGGGGTTATCAATCTTGACAAGCAAACCCTTTGTCCAGATCTGATCAATTATCTGCCCAACGATGTTATACTCTAGAACACCTCCATTTGTCTTCCCTCCAGGTGGACCCTCAGCCTCCCTAGCCATCATGGGCCGCTTCGCCGTCAACATATCCTACAACATCGGTCTCCAGTACGCAGCAGAACTGCTGCCCACCGTGGTCAGAGCTCAAGGCGTCGCGCTCATACATATCATGGGATATGTCGCTTCCATTGTGGCTCCGTTTGTTGTTTATTTGGTAAGTGCATTTAGTATGGGCAATGGGCCTTATAGTCTAAAAGTCACCCAAAGGGAGAGGGCTATGCGTGGAGTTTCCCTACGTAATCGAATCAGGAATGAACAGATCTGCAGGAGAACCAAAGTAACCGACATAGCTCAAAGAATTGCCAAACTTAAGTGGCAGTGGACAAGGCACATTGCTAGCAGAACAGATGGCCTATGGGGCCGGAAGGTTCTGGAGTGACAACCCCATATCGGAAGACGTAGAGCTGAAAGGCCTCCCACAAGGTAGCCGATAACCTTGTGAAGGCCGCAAGAATCCGCTGGATGCGAGAAGCACAGAACAGTCTAAGTGGCGGTGCTTGGGGGAGGGACATGTCCAGCAGTGGACTGCTGTATGCTGATGATTTATGCAATCGTGCTCCCTTTCACCGGCTTCATAAAGTTCATAACTCATTTGTTGGGCTTGGTATTACCTTTTTTATCAAGCTTCCCTCTTCTTTGCTAGATTTACATTTTAATCCGTTTAAAGCTAAAGTAAAATCCAACCTTTGTTCTAAGGCATACTATTCTTGGGCACGCCACGATAGCGGCGGTAAGTCCCCTCTTTGAGGAGTGGCTTGAGAGGCGGCATGGCGTTCTCACCTTCCGCCTGACGCAGGTCCTCACCGGACACGGTTGTTTCGGGAGGTTCCTGTTTCGCATAAGGCGGGAGGAAACGCCCGGGTGTTTCCATTGCGAAGATCGCCCTGAGGACACGGTGGAGCATACGGTGGCGGTCTGCCCGGCTTGGGCGGAGCACCGCCGTGTCCTCGAGGAGGCGATCGGCGGCGGCGATCTCTCGCGTCCGGCCCTGGTTCAGGCCATGGTACGGAGCGAGAGTGAATGGTTAGCCGTCACCTCCTTCTGCGAAGCAGTAATGCTCGCGAAGAGGGAGGCGGCGCACGTGAGGGAGAGGCAGTATATGCGCCCTCACGGCCGTAGTCGCCGCGGGAGACGCCCTGGGCGTCGGGAATCCCAGGCTGATTCCCGGCCACCGTAGGCGCGGGCTTGCGGACGGCGAGTAATGGGTAGCTCGCTGTCCGGTAAGGACCAAGCCCGGGTCGACGGCGCGTTGTGTTCCACGCGCGCCTCAAAGAGATGTCAGCACCAAATGGGGGGGTCCGCAAGGGCCGATGCCTGCTAGGGGTGCGGGTTGTTCGAAAGAGATACCGCGGCCCCTAGCACACAGGCAACTGAGGGAACACGGGTGGGTTTTAGTCAGTAAAAGTCTGACACGCCCTCCCGCTCCACCCAGTGCGGGAGAAGTTATTTGATGATTTCCCACTCAAAAAAAAAAAAAAAAGGCATACTATTCTATCAACGACTACTTAAACGATAAGAATTGTTGGTCGCTGTGATTAACTCAAGACAACGTTTGTGTTCTTTCACCAGAATTAGCTTACTACTGACAGGTCATATGAGTTACTTCATATCATTGTTTATTTTATTTGACTGTATAACAATTTTTATTTTTTATTAATATTTTTTTTCATTTATTGTTGAATTTTAATTACGAGTTCCTACTTACCAATTATTGTATAGAATCACGTTCTTCCAACTTAACAGTCAACTGTGCTGCTGGTGAGTTTGTTGCGTCACTTTTTCTTCTTAGCTTTTTAGGTTTTGAGTCAATGATTTAAAATCAACTTACTGTCTTCTTCCAGGCTAATGTATCCCAAGCTCTTCCACTCCTAATCCTGGGCGTGCTGGGCATAGTTGGAGGTCTACTGTGCCTGTTCCTGCCAGAAACTATGGATACAGATATGCCTCAAACTCTTCAGGATGGAGAGAACTTCGGAATTAACCAGAGGTTCTGGGACATTCCTTGTTTCCCCAGGTATGGAGTGAATGATTTATTTAAAGGGGAAACGACAGGGTAGGCCGTTATTATTGCAATCTTGCTGCCCTCTACCAGCAATGCCCGAAGCCGAGGTCCGTACCACACAGGGGGTGCCCTTAGCGAGTAGTCTCTCTAGTTTTAAGCCCTGGCTGAAGGCCTGAATTTATTGAGATAGCCACAGGCAAGTTCGGTTAAGCAGCTGGCAACCCTATGGGGTTGAGACTTGCGAGATGTCATTCCCAAAAAAAAGGTAGCCCAATAGCTTTATCTAACATAGACTCAACTAATTGGATACAGCTGAATACCAGAATTTTACATGGAGTGACTGCCTATCTGACCTCCACAGCCCAGTTACTGGGTAATACGATAACCTTTGGTAAGACTGGTTGTCGGATTTTCGGGATTCTGATGACCACAAAAACATAAAGTAAACAAAGAACATAAATATCCACGAATGACAGCTTAACGTGTTTTCCGAGCCACGGAGGAGTCTTGGTAAGTAAAGTTGTACACCCATCCACAGTCCAACTCCAGCAAGCGTAGCTTAACCTGATGGATCAACACCTCTGCCTAACCCTTCGAGAAATACAGCCGTAAATTTATGATACGTTTGTCTAACCTAATCACGTTGCTTCTTACAGGAAAAGTGAAGAAGAAGGCGATCAGCCTGACAGATACACCAAAAGAGCATCAGTCACTACCACCAGCGAGCCCCAAGAGTTTGTCAGAGCAGTTCCAAGCGCCATCGGCTCTAGAGCATCCATCAGAGCTTCGATCAGAGCTTCAACTAGAGCTTCAGCAAGAAGGCGCGAGATCAGCAAGGATAGAAACGTTGTTTGAGAAGGCAATGTTGAATGTAGCTTTTAGCCAAAAAAAATGTACAAAATTGGGTTTGATACCCTGCGCCAAGACTGGGCTAGTTGGTAGAATTCGATGGATTTTGGAAACGGTTTCGTATGATCTCAAATTGATATTGGTGGATCATTGATATACAAAAATCCTATATACACAATCAGCGTCTCAAAAACGTCCGCATAAATAGGGCGCAACGTGCGCAGGTGTGAATGGTATCGTCAGTCAGTCTTTTTAGACATTGCTTTGTAAAAACCACTTTTGGTCATGCGTGTAAGGCTGAATTTGAAAAAAAATGTGTTTTATCATAACTGACGTAAAATTGGAGACATTGTTGAGTGTTACTTTTGTTTGAGATTGTGCATCATGGGTTTTTTGTATATAAGTGGTGGGTCCTATTTTTTTCTGAAGAATGCTGTGTCTGTTATTCTGCAGTCAAATCTCCGAGTTGGTTGTTGTCATTGGTTGTAAAAAATACAACAAATTCACAAAAAGTTGATATAAGGGATTTGGCAGTAGATTAAATAAATTGAGGTTATGTGATGGCAATTTTGACAGGCGTTTGACGTTTGTTTTTTTAATGAAAGAGACAAAAGTATCTTTATACGTCTGTCCGACCTGTCATCAGAGTCATGACTCAAAGCTTTTGGTATTCCAATAACGAACGGTAACGCAACAACGACTGTCCAAATACTGTGTCTTTTGACACCTAAATGTCAAATACTGGTGAAAATTAGAGACTTTCATGTGAAAACTAAATCTTAAGTGATGACACTTATGACAGGCGTTTGAAGTTTTTTTTTTTTAAGAAAGAGATATAGCTGTGTCGCTCTGTCATCAGAGTCAGAAATAATAACTTGTTCTGTAAAAGCATAGGGCGAGGGTAAAATAATAGGACTGTATTGAAAAGTAATACAAATGAATATGCGCTTTGCACTAGGAATTAAAAGAATCGTAGACTTTTAAGTCTTATAAAAGTACTAAAAATTGGCATTTATTAATAAACGTCGTCTCTCTCGTCTTATTATACTTTTAGGATTATTTGATCTGAAATTTTCCCGTTTTGTTTCTCAATTCAAGATTATAATTATTTTAAAAATACATTTTGTATTATTTTAATGCAAAGTACAAAGAAAATGTATTTTTTTATTATTATTTGTGACAAATTTTTCTTTTTAAATTGTATTTGTTTGACACAATACAATCAGAATCCGGGCACATTTTTTAAAATTTTGATTTGTGATTTTTGTAATATTTTTTGTCATGTCAGACAAATTAGACTAAATTGTATTATTGTTTTAAAATAAATTTAAAAATGATATTCGCCTATAACAGCGCTGCGCTCTCTTTTATACTAAAAAAATAATTTGTGATTATTTTTCCTGGCATAAACTACTATGGATTTCCCCCGCCATCCAGGGGAAAGATTTATAGTTAATTTAATTTAATTATTATTTTTGTACATAAATTCTTGCCTTAATAATTTAAAACAACAGTTACCAATGTTAAATTTATGTTAGGTACGTATTGTCGTGTTTTTGGGTATGTCGTAGAGTTTAAAGTTAGTCTGAAATAATTATCGACTTGAAATAATTATTAAATTCAGATAGAAACAAATGAAATCTGTTTATAAAAGCAATAAGTAAGATATCAGCCATTTCTTTTTTCTCTGCTGCCAGTAATAACAATAATAAAACGATTTCAACGATTAATATTTTTTTATAAAATTATTAAAAATATTTATTTTTATTCAGACTAAGTTTATAGCTAAGGCGCCTCTAAAGGTTCATACCTATTATGTATAGTAAAAGTAAGTTATTGAATTTAAGTTTTACTATAAATTAAGTGTAAATAATATTATTTTAAGTTTCAAAATATGTGATTATATTATTTCTTTTAATTTATTTAATTTTTGTTTATTGATTCAAGTCATTTTGAAATAATAATGCATTCAATTCTACACTATCGTTTCGTAAATCATGGATGCTTAATAAATATTTAGAAATCTGAAAAATGCCTACAATTATTTTTTTCCAAAAAGTAATGACTACGTAAAAAATCAATTCAAATAAAAGTAATTTTTCATTAATTAAATCTTATCGTCTTTAGAAAAACTCCTAAACAGGCTTTAAAAAAATTTCGAAAAGTGTTTTCAAAAAGTAAAAAATGTCATTAATGGTATCAAACCAAAAAACAAAAAATTCTAAAAACTAAAACCAACAATAATGATGTGACTTAACAAAATTATTGGCAAAAAAAATATCTCAATATTATATACAATGTGAAGACAACGATACGGCATTAACTTTAAATTAATATCTTTTAAAGTTAATGTATCTAATGACCAGAGATTGAATATTCGGGTTATTGTAAACTCACCACAACGAAAATTTGCCACATTTAAAAATATTGGTTAACTTGCCACAGTGACAAAATAATTCACAACAGGTATAGTAAACTCGTCACAGGTACGTCAAACTTGTTTTAAATGTACCGACAGTAAAACGATATTAGTTCTACATTAGTGTTTAGTAAAAGTAATGTAGTTTCAGAATAAAGAAAAAGAAGAACGATTTTATGTAATAATCAGTTTAATTGAAAGTAAAAGGCGTGATTATATAGATAGATAGATCAGTTTAATTGGATAAATCATAGATTTAAAAAGGTTTAACTATGTTTTAAAATAGGAATTACTAACGAAAATAACGAACTTTGGCTTAATTACAAATCACAGCATTTTGTACTACACAATCAAACTTACAACTACATTGGTACGTAATATAAAATGTAGAGACGTGTGATCTTTAAACACAGTTAAAATATAAGGTAAAATCATTATATAGTAAAAAAATCACAGTTTTATTTAACAGGTCCGACATATAAGTTTAAAATATCTAACTTTGGCTTAATTAAAAATCACAGCCAAACTTACTATTACTATATGAAGAAAACACACTATTTAGTTTAAGATCACAGTATTGATAAAATTGTACATCAGTATTATGTAATCAATTGGCATATTATTACAATTGTTGCAATGCAGCTATTTTTGCTATTACTTCGGTTGGAGTGTAGCCTTAGGGGCACTATGGAACGAGGACTTAGAAAAATTTGGTTTATTGGCCAGAGTGTCGTTGTACCTTACTTGAGGGAGCGCTTGCTTCGCAGTCACTAATTATATGAATTGGTTTTTTGTTTTTATTAATTAAAGCGTCTTCTTTAATTTTATTTATAGCGGTGTGTACCTGCAAAGATATCCATAGGTTAGGTTAGGTTAGAACTGTGACCAACTACGCGCGAGCCGAGCGAGCGAAGCGAGCGGCGCCGCGGCAGCGGCCGGCGAGCGCTACCTCGAAATTGGTCGCGAAAGTGACAACACTCTGACCATTACTTCTGCTAGAGGCATATTATCATAATTGTCAGCGATGGCTTTTAATTTTTTATCGTATGCAATTGACCGACACGTTCTCATATTAAGCGGTATTTTAAAACTTATTCTTTTTAATTTCCAATCCATATACTCGGCTTCTTTTTTTAGGACGTCAAGAAAATGAAGTAAATTAGGTTTCTTTTTTCCCATGTTATTATTAAGGCGTTTATGCCATGCTTCTGCAGAATTAATGGTTTTGTGGCGAACTCCGTGGACATTCCAAATATTTTCTAAACTACTGTTTTCTAGCCACTGCGTTACAAAATAATCATTAAATTTGTTGGTAGCTTCATTAGGTGGTGATTCTTCCATTATATGTAACCAGGCATCATCAATATCCCGCTTTCTTACATGAGCCAATGCAGCACACATAGTTACATGTTTTTTCTCTTCGCTGGTGTTCAGTTTCAGTGTCAGGCATGTGCTTTTTTTGCCAGTGCCTGTTTGAAATGAAAGTTACAACCTTGCAGCTGTATCTCTGGAAATGCTATTTTTATCGCATTTATAACGGCGACTTAAAAATCTACGACCATTGTTTGTGGTTTCCAATTTGGTAAATTCTGCTTTATTAATGAAAATAAACGTAAATAAGACCTTTATTCTTTATTAGGCATAAGAACATAGATTACTGGTACATATATGTATATAAACACTATTACTCACTACACTAGTATGTATTATTAAACACTACTACTTCGTTTGCTATCGGTACTTTTAAAGCTGTGGCAAGTTTTCGTGAGACTGATAAGACTGTGGCAAGTTTACTATAATTTTTACTTGTGGCAAATTTTCATTATGGCAAGTTTACAATAACCCGAATATTCGGATACATATATTCACATTAAGTTGAGATGTTGGCTAGAATGGATAGCGCTTTTGTATCGATTTTTTTTTTTTAACTGACACTTACCACCCCTTCTCTTACACTCCTGCATACACATATTTGCATCGGAGTTTAAATATTAATTTTAAATAAAAAAAATATCTACCTTCCATGCTATACACCAGACTAGGTATGCATTCCCGATACTCCTAGCATCCCTGGATATTTTTTACAAAAAAAAAAAATTAAGAAGCCGCTTCTCTACTTTCATAGCTAAAAATTAACTTTAGGTAACTAAATATGCATCCGAAAATCCGATCTCTTCTAATGACAGATCTAATGACATTCCTATTCTGCATTCAAATATAATATCCAATAGTTTAGTCTTTATAGTACCTAAGTAATATTAGCCGCACGGTTCGATCAATCAGGTTAAACTACACTTTCCGCGGTTGATCCGTGGATGGGTAATCATCTTAACATACCAAGACCTTCCGTGACTCCGCCTCGGAAAGCACTTTAAGCCGTTGGTCCCGGCTATCATTTTTGTAGATCTTTGGCAGTCGTTACGGGTCGTCAGAAGCCCGAAAGCCTGACAACCAGTCTTTCCAAGGGGTATCGTATTATCCAGTAACTAGGTTGTGGAGGTCAGACAGGCAGTCGCTCCATGGTATTCAGCTGCATCTGGTTAGACTGGAAGCCATCCCCAACATAGTTGAGATAAGGCTCTGACAGATGATCAAACCCATCATTTTGTTAGTTTATCTCAGTTCCCTTCCACATTTAACCCGTCTACTTTCAAAATAAGAGTGAACAGGAATATTCTGGGTACGCTCGTTCCATCACAGACCTCATCCATCGCTTTCCAGGCATGATCGAGGTCAAGAGCAATTAAAAAAAAAACAAATTCAATGTCAACATTTATTTGTAATTTACAAAAAAAGTTTAAGCAGTAGTGCTACTATTGTCTGTATTTGCAATTACAGTCGTATTGTTGTCTCTACAGTGTATTAAAAAAAATATGTTTGCAACAATTTAATTAGCAGTGTTTTTGTCATTTTGTATAATTCGGTTATACAGGAAAAGTTCTTATTCAGTGCGCAAATTTAACCATGAATTCAGCATATCATTCTAGACCCCCAGCGAAGAAACTTTTCGTCGGTTTTACAAAATAAAATCAGCTGTTTCATAGAAAAATGCAATACGCGGTCAAAAAAATGTATGGAACAGCAGATTTTTTTTTTTTGTATGACTGATGAAAAAATTCTGCGCTGGGGCATCTACATACAATGATATGCTGAATTGATGGTTACAGTTTGCGCACTGGTTAACAACTTATCCTGTAAAGGCACTGTTCGGTGCAAAAACAAATAATGTAAAAATAGTGAAAATTCTGTGATAAAAACGGACAAGACCTTATAATAAAATAAATATTATTCAAGCTTATACTGTATTTCATTTTACACGAAGTTAGACTGCTTAATTTTTTGAAGTGAAACTTCTTTACGCACGCTTGACTTGGGGAGTAAGCTGGCGAACGCGTGACGTACCTAAGCGTTACGAAAAATGTGATCGGGCAAGGCGAACGGAAGTTGAGTGGGGGATATAAGCAAGAGACAGCAGTGCGCGCGCACATTTTCTTTCTATCTTCCACTCGTAGCCAAATACGTTCCGTATATCTAAGCACACTGCAGGCCTATTGTCTGTATCACAGTGTAGGAGCAAGAGAGAGCAGTGCGCGCGCACATTTTCTTTCTCTCTTTCTCTTATAGCTAGTAAATGAAATATGTATATATTTCAGTCAGTAGTTCGTTGCGAGTTTACTAGCGTTACGCGAACGGTGATTCTTTGGTTATTTTTCGTAATTCTATTTCGTTACATGTGTGTTTCGTTGCATCTGTGGATGGAGCGAAAGAAGTTTCACTTCAGTCGTGTGGTCATAAGCACACTCGTTTTTTTTTTCATATACGAGTACCTACCCTATATTATTCACCGCCTCGTTGGTCAAGTGGTCGCTAGCGTTATTACTGAGCATTCGATTTTCGGGTCAGGTAAAGTGTCACTGGGTTTGTCTATTAGGAATCTCTCAGTATCAGCCTAGAGTCTCGATTTATGCCTGTAGCGGCACTGCAGAAAAATACTTCGCAACAATATCTAAAAATACAAAAAGAGAAGTGGCGCCTTCTACAATGCCACAGGCGAACTACACAAGACGCACGTCATAGAAATCCTAGATCGCGCAGTTAAAGTTTATCGCGCGATTTGCATAGGTACAACATCCCGACATCAACCGTTGGCCAGTTGCCCACCAGACACAACACCCGTCCTCCCTGTTCAATAGTGTATGAGCGAATTTTACACCCTGTGCCTCATACCTCTATATGCCTGCATGATGGCAATAGGTTCACCCCCTATTAGGTACTTGGGACGTAAACATTAATGGCGAAATATGGGAGCTCTGCTCTGCTATGTTATTACCAGAGATCGGATATTCGGATGCATATTTACCTAAAGATAATTTTTAGCTATGAAAGTATGGAAGCGGCTTTATAAATTATTTGTAATATTTATTAAAAAACCCCGGGATTCTTGGATTGCATAACTATTCAGATGTGTTAGTAATTTAAAATTAATGTTTAACCTGATACAAATATGTGTATGTACTGGAGGAGGGGTGTTGTGTATTTAAACAAAAAATAAACGAATCACTTACCTAAATTAAGACTTTTTCGATACAAAAGCGCATTCCATGTTAGCCAGCATCTCAACTTTAGGTGAATATGCATCCGAATATCCGATCTCTGGTTATTACGTCATTTTTCAAGCTATCCTTTATTTGTTACTCCACGTTCACACGTACGTAAAACAATCCAGGCAGGACTTTTTCGCGCGAAAGGATTTTCAACGCACTGCGTAGGCGCCGGGAGTTGAAAATCGAACAAAGTGTTTTTTCAAAGCGCTGGGATGCACTCTGTTGGATTCTTAAGGGCCTACGTCCCGTTTGGTAGCGTAACACGGTTACTTTATGAACCGTACTGCTCATTAACGGCTTGTCTTGAAGATTTGAAAAATATATGATTTTGCTATAGATTCATATAGATTATTTTGCCGGAAGTACTTTTTTTGTATGGTTAATACTTTTGCTGTAAAAAAATATTTTCCAACACGCAATATTTTGGCTTCTATTCCATACTCCTACTAAACGGCTTCGTTATTTGGAAAAAAAAATACACTGAAAAATAGATAGTTAGAGGTACCACAGAATCGCCGAAGCACAATTGTAAATTAATCAAAGGAATAGCCCCATTTTGAGATAAAGGCTCAGAGGTGCCCTGCGCGGGCGCGGGCGGCAGTCGTGCTTTTGCATACAAACGGGAGATGAGGATACTATGGGCCTTAATGCTCGGTTCAACACAGAGAGTTGAAAATGCATTGCACGACAAAATCCCGTCGCGATTTTAATACGTTCGTGCTTACATCGACTTATTGTGCAACGCTTAGACATTTAGAACAACATCTGATAGTCTGTTGCTATGCTGTTAGGGGCCATCCATAAATTGCGTCACACGTTAAGGGAGGGGAGGGGGTAAATGAAATGTGACATTGTGTGACAAGGGACAGGGGGGTCAAAAGTTTTGTGACGTCACATGTTATAATCTAAAATACTAAAAATCTAAATTTATATGAAGGTTAACCAAAAACTTAAAAATATTTACTCGATCTATATTTATAAGGCTTACCTATGTGAATTTAATTTTTTTTT
Organism: Antitype chi; assembly: GCA_947359405.1. NCBI lineage: Eukaryota > Metazoa > Arthropoda > Insecta > Lepidoptera > Noctuidae > Antitype > Antitype chi. The sequence goes on from OX375836.1 coordinate 9,169,496, forward strand.
AAATGGAAAAACTGCTGCTGTTTTAATTTAATTACTTTTAAATATAAAATTGAAAAACATATGACATCATATAAGACGGGAGGGGGTTTCACAAGTGTGACCACCTGTGACAAGGACGGGGGTGGGGGGTCAAAAAACCATAAAATATGTGTGAAGTAATTTATGGATGGCCCCTTATCAGTTAAGCTAATTACGATCTTAATGGATGATATCACACTGTGCATGCGATGCGCGGATGTTTTTATATCGTCTATACAGTGAATTGTATGTTTGAAGATATTAGCTCAAAGTTAAACACGTGTCTGGTGATGATGACGCAGTTTCAAGATTGTATGGAGTACCTATTGCGTGACTATGGGTCATCAAGAATTTAGATGTGACGATATCTTCTTGGAGTTTAATTCTACTAATGTATAATTTATTTGTTTGAAGCCGCGGCCGGTGTGGCCGCGGCTTTGCAGCCTCCTTCTGTAAAATGACTGATTCGCAAAAGGATATCACCGCGTCCCAGGACTCCTCGCTGTCGACCATCGAGTCAACAACGGCCGGCAGCGATAGTTCGCTGCCTACTCCTAAGATGAGGGCACGGCGCGGCTCCTCCCAAGCATCACACTCTGCCAGCGTGTGCCACGCCGTGTCCTCCGAGCGTCCGGCTCCCTGTTTATGCGACAGAGGTACTTCCCGAAGCAATCATGCCCCGAGAGCACCTGTGTCACCCGAAACGACAGGGAGCCGTGCCTCCTCCCAAGCCAGCGCTGGAGTACCGGCCGGACCGCCCCGATGAACCCAGCTAGCCTATCCCAACTATAGTGTGGTCGGCTTCCAGTCTTACCGGTATCAGCGGTAGGTATTACATCGAGCGACTGCATATCTGACCTCTACAACCACGTCTTTGGGTGAAACTGTGGCGCCATCTACATCGCCACATGAGAACTACGCATCACACGTCCATCGCCACACTGCCGAACTCTTCGGGAAATAGACGCGTGATGTAATCAAACTATTTACTGCAGCAACTAGCTGCACACAAAGTCATGGTTACTAAGGGACACAGCGGGCACAATCATGTGTACAAGTGTCTTAATTAATGATGTTGCTCCATTGATTCGCGTGTGGCATAGAATAAGATCTGAACGGTGTCGCAGATAGTACAAAGTAATAGTACATTGTTCATGAAGAAAACATAGCAAGGACTGTAATTTTTTTTTTTAAGTTTGTTCTCAAGCTCGATAGATGGCGTTGACTTAAAAAATTGATCGCGCTGTTTCGTTACAACGATTTGGTTAGGTTCGTGTGAATTTTTGGAAAAATATTACCAGATAAAGAACATAATACAGTTTGGTTGTTTTATTTTCAACCCTACTTGTATACACACAAGGTAATAATTCAAGTACTGAGTACCACTCTCTGTGCTATGTCGGTCATTAACTCGAGGCGGTATTATTCGATATGGGAGCCGAGTGTGGAATGATAAATGCACACAAGTATCATACGACGTTTATTTGCGACTGTTTTTAAAGGAAAATATTTCTAATTAATATTCTGACACACATACTTGGGTTAGTCATCATTGTGGCTAAGTCATAACAGCCGCACGGGTCAATCAATCAGGTTAAGCTACGCTTGCCGCGGTTAGTCCGTGGATGGGTGACCATCTTTACATACCAAGACGAGGGGTCTTGGTGTGTAAAGATGATCACCCGTGCCTCGACAAGCACGTTAAGCCGTTGGTCCCGGCTGTCATTTTCGTGGATCTTTGACGTTCGTGATGGGTCGTCAGAAGCCCGAAAGTCTGAAAACCAGTCTTACCAAGAGGTATCGTGTTACCCAGTAACTGGGTTGTGGAGGTCAGATAGGCAGTCGCTCCATGTAAAATACTGGTATTCAGCTGCATCCGGTTAGACTGGAAGCCGACCGATAGTTGGGAAATGGCTATTATTATTTATTTATTTATTTATTCATATAACAATTCGTATTGTGTCTGAAATATTTGTACAATAATTAACATAATAGATATAGCTAAAAATAATAAATTATGAATTTCAAACAGTAGTTTCACCAAAAAATCTATTCTCTATAATATATAAAATCTAATAATATTGCATATATTTAACGTCATAAACGAATTAATAAATATTAAAACTATCTACTATTATTCGTCCGCAATTCAGATACAGAGTATAAACATTTATTTATGAGGAATGCTTTAAGTTTAGCTTTGAATAGAGTACCTTTGTAAATCAATGATCGTAAGTCAGTAGGCAACCTATTAAATAATTCTACTGCTTGGTATTTAGAGCAGTGTTCAGTAATGTTAAGGGCCTACATCCCGTTTGGTAGCGTAACACGGTCACTTTATGAACCGTACTGCTCATTAACGGCTTGTCTTGAAGATTTGAAAAATATATGATTTTGCTATAGATTCATATAGATCATTTTGCCCGAAGTACTTTTTTTGTATGGTTAATACTTTTGCTGTAAAAAAAATATTTTCCAACACGCAATATTTTGGCTTCTATTCCATACTTCTACTAAACGGCTTCGTTATTTTGAAACAAAAATACACTGAAAAATAGATAGTTAGAGGTACCACAGAATCGCCGAAGCACAATTGTAAATTAATCAAGGGAATGCCCCCATTTTGAGATAAAGGCTCAGAGGTGCCCTGCGCGGGCGCGGGCGGCAGTCGTGCTTTAGCATACAAACGGGAGATGAGGGTACTATGGGCCTTAAGTTTAGGTGCAATTTTATTTTTTATAACGTTTCTTCTAGTGTTCTCTCTAAGTTCGCGTTCCTCTTGTGATGATAACGGCACACACACATGCATACATACTTACTTGTTTAACTACTTCACACATACAAGGATTCTAACTCAACAGTTACAAATATAAAACATTTGGTTCTTTACAGGACCAAATGTATTATATTACTTACCTAGTTATAAACAATATTAAATACAAAACCCAGTTTTTTATTTATTTAAATTTAATTGTTGCAATTTTTTTTTAGTAAAAATACTGTAAGTAATAGGTATTAGGTTTTTTTTGGGTTTTAGCTTCGCACGGTTTGTGCATTTAGCCAGTGTCAAGTAATTTTTCTTTTCGATCAAGTGAATGGCCGAAGTTACGAAACAGTCATAGTTGACTTTAGTTAGTCATATCAAAGTTATTGTAAAGCGGTAGTAACTTTACAACAACCTAGTAGGAGTTTTTGGGGGGAACACGAAAAGTCCACGTTAGTCACTGATTTTCACCTTCACTACACTTGTGTACTCACACGTAACTAAATCGAATAATTCACTACCAAAATTATACAATTTAATTCGCTTTTTCACTAAATTTCATGAAAATGAAAATTCGTGCGACATGTTCCAACGCGATCCCGCCAAAAACCCCAGGTATTAGGTTTGTGTTGCATGCTTTTTTATTTTTATTATTTTATACAAACCCAAAAATCTATGCAACACCACGCCAGTATTCTGCCTACACCAACATCAATATAAGCATGTCGATATCGACTCTATCAGACTAATCTGTGTCTGTTTGAACTCACAGTATTACTTTCAATCAAGTTTTATTACTGACGGTACAACGCAAGACATCAAAGGACTGCATGAGAAGAGAATAATAAACATTAAGGCGGAGATTTCTTGAAAACGGTCAAAACGGTTTTTTTTTAAACCAGTGCATCTATTTTGAAAGCAAAAAAATATATGATATGTTCAAGTCTTTTTTGATGGAACTCAAAACATAATTGAACATACTTTATTGAATCAAAAAAACCATCAAAGTCACCTCTTAATTATGCTTTAAAGGCAGTTTATCCCTTCAATAACAATTAAAATTATAATTAAAAATATACCCAATGCCAAATGCCAAACTGCATTTAGTAATGGATTATTTATTATTAAATAGTTAATACCTAATTTTATACGATTTTATTTGCATTTTTACAACAATGCTTGCTCATTTATTATTCGAATTTATTACAACAGATTTTAACCCGTATCGGATTGCAATAAGAACTATTATCGCTCATAACGACAATATCTAGAGTTACCTAGGCCTTAACTGGGGCTATCACATTGACTGCTTATACGATAAACTGCGAGCAATTCTAGTCTTTGCAATAATTAGATACAAAGTACCTTTTATAATGTTACTTAATCTTTATATATAGATAACATGGAATGCGCTTTTGTATCGAAAAAGTCTTAATTTAGGTAAGTAATTTGTTTATTTTTTGTTTTAACTAATACAAACCACCCCTCCTCCAGTACATACACATATTTGTATCGGGTTAAATTACTAACACATCTGAATAGTTATGCAATCCAAGAATCCCGGGGTTTTTAATAAATATTAGGTCTTTACCTATGAAATTGCCGTTTTGCAGTACTGGCCATTTCAAATCAAAATAATTTTTGTTTGGGTAAGAATTCTAATTTCAAATTAATTTTATTTTAAAAACATGGATTTTTTTTTCCAAAAGTAGTCATTTGTTTATTGATTAGTGTTACATTTTCATCGCATTTCAATCTTTTTCGTCATCATGGATACGTTAAAAATTCGAGTAATTATGGAATATGAGTACCGTCGTGGCAGCAACGCGGCACAAGCGGCACGCAACATCAACGACGTTTACGGAGCTAACACTACAAACCAACGCACCACCTGTTATTGGTTTGCTCGCTTCCGTTCTGGAAATTTCGACCTGAAAAATGAACCTCGCGGTCGTCCGAAGACTTTGGTCGACAATGACGAATTAAAGGCGATTGTGGAAGCTGATGATACACAATCTACGGCTGAATTAGCAGCAGCTTTCGACGTTAGCGTCAAAACAATATTGGTCCATTTGCGTCAAATTGGCAAGGTAAAAAAGCTTGACAAATGGGTGCCCCACGAACTCAATGATCGTCAGCGCGAAGTACGCGTCGAGACGTGCCTTGCACTGCTCAACAGACACACAAATGAAGGAATTTTGAACCGCATTGTTACCTGCGATGAAAAATGGATTCTGTTTGATAACCGCAAGCGCTCAGCAAGTTGGTTGGATCCTGGTTCAGCACCTAAACAATGCCCTAAACGAAAACTTACCCCTAGAAAAGTGATGGTCACTGTTTGGTGGTCTAGCGCCGGTGTGATTCATCACAGCTTCTTACCAAACGGGGTGAGCATTACTGCAGATGTGTACTGTGAAGAACTGAACACAATGATGGAGAAGCTGGCACATCTCCAACCAGCATTGGTCAATCGCTCGTCTCCGCTGCTCCTGCACGACAACGCGCGACCTCATACTGCACAGCAGACGGTCTCCAAGTTGCAAGAACTGGGGTTGGAAGCTCTCCGTCATCCGCCCTACTCACCAGACCTTGCGCCTACAGACTACTACTTTTTCCAGAATTTGGATAACTTCTTGGCGGGAAAAAAATTCAATACCCGAGAGGCAGTACAAAATGCCTTTGAAGAATTTGTTGCCTCCCGTCCAGCTGATTTCTTTAAGAAGGGCATCAATAAACTGCCACTGCGATGGCAAAGATGCATTGATTGCATGGGTGATTACTTCGATGAATACAAATAAAAATACATGAAAAAAATTCGTTTAAATTTTTTCATACAAAACGGCAATTTCATAGGTAAAGACCTATTATTACAAATAATTTATAAAGCCAGTTCCATAGGTACTTTCATAGTTAAAAATTAATTTTAGGTAAATATGCATCCGAATATCCGATCTCTGGTGATGACGTAACAAGATTTTATATATATTGTAAAATCTTACCAATACACACAAAAATACAAAAGTGGTTATTAATAGAACAGAGTTCACTAACAATGAAATGCAAACTAAATTCAATCATAGACCATAGCTATAAAAATGACAGCCCAATCAAAACTAGTAATAGTACCGAGATACAAGAACTATTACGGAAAACGAACGAACGCTTATTTAATACCTACTTTCATTAATGATGTTCCAACAAAAATAAAATCGGAATTAACAAATACTTTGATTCTCTTTGAAAATGCATCATTCTGTTAAAATTTCATTCAATATAATTAGCATCGACAGAATGCCTAACCCGCGCTGTTTTCGTTTTTGTACTACATATTTAGTTATTACTTACAAACTACCTTACAATGTTTTTATTTTATAAACTATGTGTTAACCATAAATTAATTAATAATGATTATACCGTTAGTATTAGTTTTAAGATTGCTGATAAGTGTTTCAACATCCGTACAAACCTATTGAGGTTTTTGTGATGTTCCTGTTTATATTTTGTTTGTTTCTTAATAAAAAAAAAATGATTTCTCACACTTAAAAAAAACCATCTTAGTTCATTTAATTCCATTCAATGATTTTTTCATGAAATATGTAATACAACCTGGCACTGAAAATTGCAAAAAAAACTTGAGAAAATTCTCTGGAGGTCCCAGCTTCCACCTTGACCTTCGGTTGACCCGTACAGCTTTTATTATTCGTCTACACCATTATGATGACCATATAGAATGATTATTCCATGGAAAAGTCATTCATTGGAATAAAAGCGATTCACCTTGAGCCATCTCAATTTCGACATTCGAAAATAGGAACGAACTATAAAAAAAAAACACAATAATTAACAACAACCATATTTAGAACTAGTAGGATCCTATATTTACTTAAACAAACCGACAAGACCGGTCCCTAGTAACAATTAATATATGACTAAATGTCTGAAACGGTTTCATTCAGGCTGTAACAGCGCGCGCCTTTGCACGTTACGAAAGGCTTTGTTTTCTCTGTGATATTTTTAGTCTCTGACATAGCGTCTTTGGCGGGAACGACGAAAAAAAGTTGGTGAGTCATTAGAATTTGTTTATTTGATAAACTAGACTAACTGTGCCCTCGGGTTCGCTTGTTTTTTACCGGTGAATTATCTGTCTGTAAAATAGTGTCTGGTGTAGTCGAATAATCAAAAAAAAAAAACGATGAAAAATCCAATAAACCAAAAGAAAAATCGAAATTCAAATTTTGTTACGTTTTATTATATAATTTTTATAATTTTTACGTTTTACAGACAACTTTACTTACGTCATACCCACAGCAATATGGCGTCCATGAAAATGTAAAATTTACTTTAAATGCATTTTTACGATTAAATAAAAATGTTATGTTTTTCTAGTGGTTTATTAGCACTTTAAAATCTAATAAACTTTTCAAAAATGGCTGTAAATACCCTATTCTGTAAATACATAATTATGCGTTACGGTTGCGGATCATATTTTGTTCGACAAACAGCTTGACACTGACCAACAAATTGCAAAAAACATAACAAAATTGAGTTTCGATGACTTCCCTGTAACTTTCACCTTAAGCTACGCTTGCCGCGGTCAGTTCGTCGATTGGTGACCACCCATTAGGTACACATCGAGTCCCCTCTTTTGACATTAGTCACAGGTTGTTAGACGCCCAAAAAGTCTGACAACCAGTCTTATCAAGGAGCATCGTATTACCCTGTAACAGGGTTGTGAAGGTCAGATAGGCAGTCGCTCCATCTAATAGTATATTTTATAACGAGGGTTTTTTTTTTGTTGGGCATCTCGCAGTTGGCCTTGAGAAGCCGTGACTGCTCAACCGGGCTTTCCTGGGGCTGCCATTAAGAAGTTAATCTTAACGCCTCCAGCCAGGGCTTACAAACTAAATTTTACATACTAAGCGACTGCACGCTGAGGGCACCCCCTGTGGGGTACGGACCTCCGCTCAGGGCGTCACTGATAGGGGACAGCTATCATTATTGGGAATAGGCTGGATCAAAATATTGGCATTATTATTGATCGGGGAATTTAAAACTACTGGCTCAGCTGCGGCGCGGGCTGGCGCTTCAACGAGCAAGGGTCGGTCGGGGTTTGTATAACGAGGGACTAAACGAAGCCATAATATACCAGAGGTGGTTTGACTCCCGAGCGTGCGAGGGAGTCAACGAAACCGAGGGTATATTAAGTTGGCGTTTAGTCTCGAGGTGCAAACTGTACTTTTCACTTTGAGTGCGAGAAAAATAGTCAATTTAGTACAAAAAATTTACCTAATAAATATTACTTAATAAAATAAAAATCACAATATCTATTAGGTATGTCTTTTGCTCTTTGCTCGACGTCAAACTCTTCACCAAGGAACATAATTACCACAACTGTCACTGGACATTCTAAATAAATTTATTTAAAACCGAACAAATATACACTCCACAAAAATTCTGAAATTTTCGCGGTCAGTTTTTTTCTTCTAAACCAGTCACAGATTAACAATTTAAATCACATGGCGCCACCTTGGCAAACACCATGGAACTAAAACTCTCAACATTTTCGCAATGAAGATGGTCCACGATCCACAGATACTAATATATTTACTGGCTGTTTGAGTTTGTCTATGTCACATGAAGGAAATTAAAAAACGAATTACTTATAACTCCCTAGGGACTAAAGTGGTCACTTTAGTCCCGCTTCGTAGGGCTATATTGGCGTGCTTTTAGAGCATGAGAAGTGAAAAATACTGTTATTCAGCTGCATCGGGTTAGACTGGAAGCCGACAAACATACTTGAGGAATGGCTAGGCAGATGCCCGCTTGTAACGACCGCGACGCTTACGTTTGTTACGTCATAAGTTCGAACCCAGACAGTCGCGTTACTTTATGTAAACTATTTCATCACCACTGCTCTCAAAACGGTGAAGGAAAACATCGTGAGGAAACCGGCATGTCATAGAACCAAAAATTCCAAGACATGTGATATCAACCAACCCGCACTGGGCCCGCGTGGTGGATTACGGCCCAGTCCTTCTCACAGAGAGCAGGCCTGTGTTCCAGCAGTAAGAACACTACAGGCTCACTATGCTGATACCCAATTGTAGGTGCAAAATTTCAAAAACATATTGAAATAATAAAAAAACATGCTTCATACAATATTTAAGTACCGATTGTTCGGTGATTTATTTATGACTAGCTAACCTGTCGGGGACTTTTTTGTAGACATTATCAAGCTCTACAACTTTTCTCTAGAACTCAATCATTATATCTCTCATCGTTTTTTTTTTTTTTGGGTGGGAAATCATCAAATAACTTCTCCCGCTCCTTGTGTCAGACTTTTACTGACTAAAACCCACCCGTGTTCCCTCAGTTGCCTGTGTCTCCGGAGGCCGCGGTATCTCTTTCGAACAACCCGCACCCCTGGCAGATCTCTCATCGTTAAGGCAGCGTTTTCGTTCAACCGATTTTTCTCCGACTTACTTTGCAAATTCGACTACCACGAAAAAGTCTTGTGTGATCATCATAAAAATGTGTTTGAGGTGGGCCATAATCGGGCATTGTTCTTTTTTCGAGTTAATATATGGCTTATGACACTCACAAATAACGTGGCTTTCTATTGGTAAAATAATTATCAAAATCGGTTCAGTAGATCCACAGATTACCCCCTACAACCTCACAAACTTTACCTCTTTAGTAGTACTTATAGAAATATTAGTATACTCGTAGATATCTAAGTATAGATATAGATTATTGCACACTGGTAATATTAGTAGGTATCAATCAAAATTAATGATAACCTAAAACCCATGTATATTTTAAATTAAATCGTGTTTTTTACACGCTTTATATTAGCTTCACTTGTATGTCAGTATGTCAGTATGTAACTCTCCGTGGGTAATTTGCGCGCCTGCGGCCTTCCTTGGTTCTGGTAGCCGTTTTTTATAAACTTTGCTTTAAGTTACGCTTTATATTAGCTTCACTTGTATGTTTGTTGGTTTGTATGTTTGTATGTAACCGACTCCTTTGAGCGCGATTTTGACCCACTTTAAACGGTCAGATTTCATTGAAACTTTGTAAACTTGTCGAGGATCGATGACAATTCAATAATTTTAAAAAAATAGATAAAAAAACAGGTTTTTGTAGTTAGCAGAACTAAAAAATAGAAAATAAATAATAGTTTAAAAAAACTAAAAAACACGCTTTAAAAACCTAACTAAAAAAGGAGAAAATAATTTAATTCAATTAAAAGGCGTGGGGTGCTTGACATTAATTGATTATAAAAATACCTCAAAAAGCACCCCACGCTTTTTAATTGAATTCAATTATTTTCTCCTTTTTTAGTTTGGTTTTTAAAGCGTGTTTTTTAGTTTTTTAAACTATTTTTTTCTTCGTATTTATATTGCACTAGCTTTTGCAAGCGGCTTCGCCCGCGTGGTTTTCGGAAATTCACAATTATCGTCATATTTCAAACAATTCATGAACGAGAAGGATGAGCGCTGATGTCTGAAATACAGATATTTCTTATCTAGTTTAGACACAGATGTTTAAAATCTGTTTATAGTAACAAATGAGAGTATCACCATACTAATAAAATGTTGTATATGTTTTGAACAAATAAAATAGACTTACACTTTTTGTTGTTCCTCATGGATCATTTGAAGAAATAAATATCATTAATCATTAATTTGTCTAGACATAAACCCCCTTATTCATAAACGTTGTTTAAAGTTAAGTTATGATTAAGGTTTGTTTAACTATACATTTTTGACGTTAAAAACATCTTTTCACTTCGTTTATGAATATACCCCGAAAATATACGGATCGCTTTGCTTACTAATGGTAGCATTTTAATTGCAGAACTGGGCAAATAAATAGTTACCTTCCTAAGCTCATTTTACCGGTGATAGCTAATTCCATAAGGGAGGGTCTACTATGCAAAGCTCTAATCAACGCAAAAGTAAAAGCAGGACTTTACTTCATTATAGGTAAAAATACAAGTCTTAATTTCAACCAATAAGTAACGGACACGGTCCGTAAATTTATAGGAATCGGCCATTAGTAAACATTATTTATTGAATGCTGACTAAACAAAACATTCAACGATTAGAAAGACGCTGAATCAATAACGTATACAAGCAATTTGAACTTTGATCAATTGTTTTGACCAAATGAATTGTCAGCCCAGCTGATTTAATAAAGGCTCCCGCAGACTGGCCCGGCGCGACTTCAGTAGATCAATTTTCATGAAGTTTTTTCATAAAAATTGTTTTATTTAAGACGCGTCGCGCCTGTTGGCAGGAGCCTTTATGCTGTAAGTACCAACTAGATTTTGCCTAAGGCGTCATCTGAAAAAAATAAATAAATAATAGTTTAAAAAACTAAAAAACACGCTTTAAAAACCAAACTAAAAAAGGAGAAAATAATTTAATTCAATTAAAAAACGTGGGGTGCTTTTTGAGATATTTTTATAATCAATTAATGTCAAGCACCCCACGCTTTTTAATTGAATTAAATTATTTTCTCCTTTTTTAGTTTGGTTTTTAAAGCGTGTTTTTTAGTTTTTTTAAACTATTATTTATTTTCTATTTTTTAGTTCTGCTAACTACAAAAACGTTTTTTTTTTTAATTTATTGAATTGTCATCGGTCCTCGACAAGTTTACAAAGTTTCAATGAAATCTTACCGTTTAAAGTGGGTCAAAATCGCGCTCAAAGGAGTCGGTTACATACAAACATACAAACAAACAAACAAACAAACCAACAAACAAACATACAAGTGAAGCTAATATAAAGCGTGTAAAAACAACTAAATTACTACTTACTGAATACTTATTTTAAAATGAATATTGTCGTGGCTAAGTATCTAATGTGATCAAAAAATCAACGTCAAAAGTCATTTATTCAAATTAGGCTGAGAATCAGCGATACAAACAAACAAACAAACCAACAAACAAACATACAAGTGAAGCTAATATAAAGCGTGTAAAAACAACTAAATTACTACTTACTGAATACTTATTTTAAAATGAATATTGTCGTGGCTAAGTATCTAATGTGATCAAAAAATCAACGTCAAAAGTCATTTATTCAAATTAGGCTGAGAATCAGCGATACAAACATACAAACAAACAAACAAACCAACAAACAAACATACAAGTGAAGCTAATATAAAGCGTGTAAAAACAACTAAATTACTACTTACTGAATATTTAATTATTTTAAAATGAATATTGTCGTGGCTAAGGTCCGTATTACAGAAGAAAACTCAAGCATTGATCTCTGTTTAAAACTAGTTTTGAGCCTGGTTTTAATTTTAGAACGTTCCTCAAGCACAGATTCACTGATCATAGTTTAGCTGAGTTTGGCTTTATTTTAGATCGTTACTCAGTTCGTGAATCGAACCCAAGCATTGATTGGATCTGTAATCACCCAAGTGTGGTCGAGACCGCGCTTGAGCATAGATTTTTATATATTATGTCAGTTTCTGTTTCGTTATCGAGTTTTTAAATATTGTGATGTGCTACCATTGCAGTCAGAGTCTATGCTGTCACGAACTTCTACAAAGAGAGCTAGATAGATAATTTATAGATAATTTTTATTGTACCAAAAAAAACAGTGCTTTACAATTCCTTAAAGTCTACATTAGTACAATAGTTAACAAGGAAAAAATAAAAACAGGAATAAGACGCAAAGGAAACATTTTGCTTATGAACTCCACACTAGGTCAAGCCTGTCTCGTGGAGTCCATGGGTGGTATTACCAGATGGTGAAAAGCGTATTACATTAATACTCATGGATTGCTATTGTCGAGAGGCACATAAAAATGCATTATTATTTTAAAGTAAGTAATAAAATGAGATAATTAATCAAACATTGTCTAGGCTTAAAACAATAGAGTAGGATGAATGAATATTTTGGGCGCCATTGTGCACTATGTGTAAGTGTATATGTGTGTGTGTGAGAGAGAGAGTGTGTGTGCGTGTGTGTGTGAGTGTTGTTGTGTTACGAAATTACCTTTAAAAGAGATTCGGACTCAGTGTATGATTGGGCTAGCAGCCATTTGCGAACAGTCTTTTTGACTTGGTTTATCCTAGAGTTGGCGATGTCACACATTTTCACGGCTTTGTTGTAAATGTGACTGAGCAAGAATTCTTGCATGTGCTGTGCGAAAGTTGTACGCGTCCTTATATAGACACACTTAAAAACTCGACGTTTGAGTAGTTGTGAGTATTCCGGGGTCTGGGTTACGATTTTATGCTGTTTCAATATGATTTTAAAGATATACAACTGTCGGACAGTGAGTATTGCGGCTTCTTTGTACAAAAGGGCCGTCGGGTATCTAAAAGGTTTTTTGAGCATGACTTTCAAAACTGATCGTTGAGCTCGTTCGCTTTGGATCATGGTGGTGATTCCAACTCCACCCCATACTGCTATACAGTAACACAAAATTGATTCACATAGTGCCACATATATAGCTGGAGATATCTCGGCTATATTAGGATTTAAGTCAGCGAGACAGATCTAGTTCCTACTCCTACATTGCGTAGGTCTGTGACTTCACAGGCCACCGGTACTTACCACTCCACTGCCACTCGTTTTGGCGGCGGTTTCAAATTTTGGATAAGTTGAAAAGGTACGTAAAATGGACCCCATTACACATGGGAGGCTTAAAAGGTACGTCAAATGTGTAAAATGTACGCTAACGGCAACGCTGCTGATCATGTATTTTAGTAGCGGTGCATTATTGACATTGACATACTAACCTTTTAAATAGCATACCTATTTACGGACTTAGATAAGAGTCTTTTAAGCTAAACATTTTTGCATACAAAATGACCATAAGATACTTCAATAAATGGGGCATTTCATTGTACTGATTCTACTATTCGAGACCGGAAAAAATAACGCTAATTTCCTAAATAATTGGGTACTTAAAGTATATTTTATTATTTCTGATCCAGTGAAGAGACAGAACAAACTTGGTAATTTTTTTAAATCGTAAACGAAAACAGGCTGATGCATAGACAGTAGACATCTCTGCTTGAGGCTCGATTTGAGTCTCGATTTAACTGAGTATAGATTAATTACCGTTCTGGAATTAGAACGATGCTCAAGTATTGATTCTATACTTAAACTGTGATCGTCTGATTGCAGATCAAACTGTACTTGAGGAACGTTCTGTAATACGGACCTAAGTATCTAATGTGATCAAAAAATCAACGTCAAAAGTCATTTATTCAAATTAGGCTGAGAATCAGCAGTTGCTGTGCGTTGATCCCGGCTGTCATTCGTGGATCTTTGACAGTCTCCATGTAAAATACTAGTATTCAGCTGCATTCGGTTACACTGGAAGGCAACCTCAATATACTTTGGAAAAGGTAAGCAAAAGAACGATAATATAAAGCAAAAACATAGTCATAAAACCTGTTTATTTATTCAGTTAAATTATTATATTATCTGTGATTATAAGTATTAGGCTGAGGCTACAGTATGCAGCGATTTGCGATGCGACTGGAAGAGCGAAACGAGATAATCATAGTATGGCTACATTATAAGCGAAAATCGGCGTATATTCGGCAATGATCGCTGATATGTTGATGTAGCCGATGCCGTGATTACAGTAATGTTTTTCCTATCGCTTAAAGAAATCAAAAATCGCTAGTAATAATTGATGTACGGTGTAGCCATATACGTGAGCATTCATTTATTTGTTTTGATCGCTCATGTGTCGCAAGTCGCGTCGCAGTCTAATGTAGCCTCAGCCTTACGCTAAAATAAATACATAGGCAAGTCTACGAGATGTCTTTCACGCGTTATCTTTACGAGTTTATTACATAACTGTAACCGACATGACGGTTGTTTTACTTATAGGTAGGCAGCGGAGTTCCGTGTGGTGCCGGACGTAAAGAATAGCACTATTCCATTTCTTCCCGTGGTTGTCATAGAAGGCGACTAAGGAACTTACTAGAGAATAGGCAGCAGCGTTCTCTATGCATTTTACCACTATACTGCGCTCGCCAACCCGCCTGCCAAGCGTGGCAATTATGGTAAACCCCCCCATTTTGTTGGGGAGGCCTATGTCCAGCAGTGGACGTCTATCGGCAGAAATGATGAGGCAGCGGAGTAGTTACCATCATATTAACCTTTGGTATCGGCAAAAACTATTTCAGAATAACACATACCGTTTTAGAAATAAAAATGGTCCTGTTGAAGACTATTGAAATTACAAATAGGCATTTGTGGTCAAAATGGGTCAAAATGGTGGTCATAATCTCTGACTTCCACAACCAAGTAAAGTGCGTTATACAACACGCCTGGGTTAGACTGCTGTCAGACTTTCAGACTTCTGACGACCCGTAACAACTATCAAAGATCCACGTATGACAGCCAGGACTAACGGCTTTTTCTTTTTGAGGGTGGAAATCATCAAATAACTTCTCCCGCTCTGGGTGGAGCAGGAGAGCGTGTCAGACTTTTACTGACTAAAACCCACCCGTGTTCCTTCAGTTGCCTGTGTGCCAGGGGCCACAGTATCTCTTTCGAACAACCCGCACCCCTGGCAGGCATCGGCCCTTGCGGAGTTGCCTGTGTGCCAGGGGCCACAGTATCTCTTTCGAACAACCCGCACCCCTGGCAGGCATCGGCCCTTGCGGACCCAACCTGACATCTCTATGAGGCGCGCATGGAACACAACGCGCCGTTGATCCGGGCTTGTTTCTTACCGGACAGCAAGCTACCCATTGCTCGCCGTCCGCAAGCCCGTGCCTGCGGTGGCCGGGAATCAGCCTGGGATTCCCGACGTCCAGGGCGTCTCCTGCGGCGACTAGGGCCGTGAGGGTGCATATACTGCCTCTCCCTCACGTGCGCCGCCTCCCTCTTTGTTCGCATTACTGTTTCACAGAAGGAAGTGACGGCTACCCATGCACTCTCGCTCCAAACCATGGCCTGGACCATGGCCGGACGCGAGAGATTGCTGGCGCCGATCGCCTCCACGAGGACACGGCGGTGTTTCGCCGAAACCGGGCAGACCTCCACCGTATGCTCCACCGTGTCCTCAGAGCGATCTACGCAGTGGAAACAACCAGGCGTTTCCGCCCTCCTTATGCGAAACAGGAACCTCCCGAAACAACCGTGTTCGGTGAGGACCTGCGTCAGGCGGAAGGGGTCAATCCACTCCTCAAAGAGGGGACTTACCGCCGCAATCGTAGCGTGCCCAGAGGACTAACGGCTTAACGTGCTTTCCGAGGCACGGAGGGGTCTTGGTATGTAAAAATGGTGACCCATCCACCTAGCAACCGTGGCAAGCGTAGCTTAACCTGATCGAGCGATCCGTGTGGCTGTTGTGATTTAGCCACAAGCCCCTCAACGGGAAAATAACACGCTTACATTATTTACCGCAAGGAGGTGACAAAACGGTCCTTTATTAGTTGAATATGAGTTAGTTAAATAACTTTATTTGCTGTATAATTCACATTAGACTTCACACGTCAAAAATAGACATATTATTGTGCGGTAATTTGTTTATTCTTCGTATAAGATAACTGTAATAGTTTAGTTAAATTAATACTAGCTAGTGCCCGTAGTTTTATCTGCGTCATCATCATCATCATGTAAAGCCCGACTTTACCCACTGATGGGCATAGCATAATTAGCCTATAATTTGCCCACGGGTGAGACACAGGTGTACTCTCGGTGAGAGGGAGTGGGCCGTAATGAAAAATTCTAAACACAGGCAAGACCCGTTAAGGCGGCGATTTCTTGAAAACGCTCAAAAAGGTGGTTTTTTAAACCAGTGTATCTCTTTAACCGTAAATAATTTTGAAAGCAAAAAATATATGATATTTTAAAGTCTTTTTTGCATACAGTGACGGAATTCAAAACATAATTAAACATACTTTAATGCATCAAAAAAAATATCAAAGTCACCTCTTAATTATCTTTAAAACCAGTTTATCCCTTCAATAACAATTATAATTATAATTAAAAATATACCATAAAATGCCAAATGCCAAACTGCATCCAGTGATGGATTATTTATTATTAAAATAGTTAATATCTAGTTTTATACGATTTTATTTGCATTTTTACGACAACGCTTGCTCATTTATTATTCGAATTTATTACAACAGATTTTAACCCGTATCGGATTGCAATAAAAACTATTATCGCTCATAACGACAATATTTAAAGTTACCAGGGCTTTAAGTGGCCGACAACCTCATTAAAAAAAAACAATCGTCGGGTAGTTATCCACCAGACACAACACCCGTCTGGTTGGTGGATCCTCCCTTTTCTATAGAAAACGAATGAACTTTACACACTGTTCCTCATGCTTCTATGTAGGTATTGTAAATCCTATCTTACTATCCTACCAATAGGATTAACACATAGGATACTTTTTATCCCGGTAATATGCTCCGGTGGGATAATTTTCGGCCTCCACGTGAGCGAAGCGAAGCTGCTGACAAAAGCTAGTGAGTTTCATTAATCTTAAGGAGTGCCGTCCGCGGTCTTCCGTCGCTTTCAGAATTGCACCTTAAAACATCCATCTAATCAAATTGACATAAACAAGGTCAGGGCCACTGCGCGCCATCCACTAGTCTGTTGCTAACGAACCTATCAAAAATAGAGTGTTCTAATTTTAAATTCCACGCATGCGTACGCAATCGAATTGGTACGTCATTAGAGACTTACACGTGGCGTAGATGACAAGTCAGGGTCATGTTTTGTTTGTGAACAAGCGTTATCATTACGTCTGTGTTCCCTGGAGGGGCTGACAGCGGTGTAACAGTAGGCATATACATAATTTTGTTTTTCATGACTGCTGAGAGTAGGGTCTTGGGTTTGACATCCAGGTCGAGCAAAGTGTTATTCGGTGTTTCCATTAAGAATTTTGATGAAGATTATTATCGACACGCTAAAAAGAAGAAGAAGTAACAGCCCGGAGTTTGGAAGTTGGCGCTGTGATACCCGCGTGCCTCGGAAAGCACGTTAAGCCGTTGGTCCTGGGCCTGATCTCACTCCGGTTGTGTCGGATTGCCGTCCCATCGGCCTATGAGAGTGAGGGAAAAGTGAAATAGAAATACATATAAATCAGTGACTGCACCTGAGTCTGCGCACAAACGCCTGCACTGTAATATCTCCCACGCCGAAGGCTAGTCTCTGTTGAGATTGGCCGCCATAGCCGAAATACGGTCTGGAGGACTATACATATTTTGTTTATGTATACCACATAAAAGGCAGGCATTAAACTCATCAAGAATTGAGACTGTGGCGGCATCTACAACGCCACATGCGAACTACGCATCAAAGACTTGACGTCACACAAATCCTGCATCGCGCAAGCAGAGTTTACCGCGCGACTCGTGTATATACAACATCCCGACATCAACCGTCGGGCAGTAGCCCACCAGACACAACACCAGTCTGGTCGGAGGATCCTCCCTGTTCCATAGAGTATGAATGAACTTTACACCCTGTTCCTCATAACTCTATAAGACTAAGCGCACACAGTCGAAAGTATCATCATCATCGTTTCAGCCGAAAGACGTCCACTTCTGGACATAGGCCTTCCCCAAGCTCTGCCACTTCGACCGTCTCTGTGCTTCCCGCATCCAGCGGATTCCTGCGGCCTTCACAAGGCCATCGGTCCACCTTATCGAAGGGATACTCATTTGTTTTTCAAAGTAAATCATGCTGAATAATGAGGTCAAAATGAAAATCGAAGATTTTTTTAAAATTCATGAGGTCAAAATAAAGTTTTAATATTTTAAAGATAGAGTAACCAACGTTGCATTCGGTGATGAAAAAAGGCGTAAGAAACTTCGTTCCTGACGGGGTTACCCACATGTTTTTTTGTTTGGTTGTTTGTTTAAACACGCTAATCTCTGGAACTACCGGGTTGGACTTGAAAAATTGTTTTGGCATTTGATAGCCCAATTTTTAAGGAAGGTATTTAACGCTACGTTATGATCCTTAGGAGCTGAGGAAAAAGGATAAAAGTCTAACAACTAAATATGAGCGCGGACGGGCGATAGAATGCGACGCGGTGGGTCGAGTGCCGTAATTCAACGCCGACGAAGACGCAGTCTTTAGCTTAAAAATAAAGTAGCAAACTAGAGGTAGGAAAATAACAAACGCGTAAATAACAATCAATGCATTGAAATCGGAACTACTAGCACAATTGATTACTAATAAAAACAATTGAATACCTATTCATGAGCTTTAAAACTTGCCTTGCTTAAGTATCTACTTTTTGCGTCATTATGGTCTACATACATAACTACTATTTTTTTTTTGTGGGGCAGTCAAATTAAAATCATAATAATTTATTTCACATAAGTAAACCTACATGGACGCTTTTAAACGTCAGAAGCTAGGTGCACGGTTCCAATTGTGCGTTTTCTATGGATAAGAGCCGGAACGAAACTCCACGGATACTCTCTAGAAAAATTGACAATCAAGCAACGTTACCAAGGTGTAACGCGTCACCTAAATGTGGTCGCGTCACCCTGTGTTGTGGATGTCAGATGGCATTCGCTCTATATGAAATAGTGGAATTCAGCTGCATCCGGTTAGACCGTAAACCAACCCCAATAAAGTTAAGAAAACGCTATGCAAAGATAAAAAAATAATTATTAAAAATTGAGAAAAAAAAAACACGTTTTTGTAGTTAGCAGAACTAAAAAATAGAAAATAAATAATAGTTTAAAAAACTAAAAAACACGCTTTAAAAACCAAACTAAAAAAGGAGAAAATCATTTAATTCAATTAAAAAGCGTGGGGTGCTTGACATTAATTGATTATAAAAATACCTCAAAAAGCACCCCACGCTTTTTAATTGAATTAAATTATTTTCTCCTTTTTTAGTTTGGTTTTTAAAGCGTGTTTTTTTAGTTTTTTAAACTATTATTTATTTTCTATTTTTTAGTTCTGCTAACTACAAAAACGTGTTTTTTTTCTCATTTTTTTTAAATGATTGAATTGTAATCGGTCCTCGACAAGTTTACAAAGTTTCAATGAAATCTGGCCGTTTAAAGTGGGTCAAAATCGCGCTCAAAGGAGTCGGTTACATACAAACATACAAGTGAAGCTAATATAAAGCGTGTAAAAAAGGCTAATGGTTGAGCTGAATGGAGCTGATCCATACGTCATGTTCGTGAACGGGCGCCGCCAGTAGGGACTGGTCATCTCTTAGCTCCCACGGCTTATTTTAATTTCTGAATTGATATTTAATTTTGGTTTTAATTACGCACGCTTTTAATGTGCTACATCGTAACATAATGACGTATCCAACTTTATGTAACAATATCATGATTTTAAAAGAGTGTCCATGGAGTTTCTTGACCGTTTTTCTCCATAGGTACCAACGCTTTTGAATGGGCAACTAGCTTCATCTTTCTAACTCACCGACCTTGACAATTCAAAAGTGCCTGTAATAGGGTACTTTCGGTAGTGAAAAATTAATTATGAAATTAGATAAAAATTAAAAAAAATATAGAAATATAGGTACTTAAATATTCTGATTTTGATTCATAAAAGCACATTATTGTTTTATTATATTAAAATTCGTAATTTTTAATCTGTATATCACGTGACCTAAAACACGAGCCGCCATGGTGTGACGTCATATAGGCAAAAACTGTCAGTTCAGTGCATAGACTACTATTGGTTCCACAGAACATACATACTCCTATGAGTACCGGTCGTACATACACGCCTGTTGTTTTTACCAATATTACGTCACCAAAATGGCTGACAGCGTTTTTGCGGGAATAAAAAAGGTTTAAAATTTTAATTAATTTTATGGCAAGAGCGTGTTTATTATGCCGAAATATATTTTTTGTGAGTTTTTATTATATTAGGAAAATCAACATTTTGAAGTCCATTTAGATCGCAGGTGCGTTGCCATCCTAAAGGCAAATGTGAAATGTCTCATGTGGCTACTACACCACCCATACTCATGAAATTATGATTTTATTTCTGTAACTAGGTTTGTACAAACACGTTACACGTGAATGATATTTCGAAAACTAGATGAGGTCGGCTATTCTTATTTGACTGCTCTGAAAAAAAGTCCAAAACATACTCAGATGTCACAGTCTCTTTTAAAATCCAGACATAATCTTGGTCAGTTCACGTCAAGACCATGTAGATTTGTGTTTGACATTGGTCTTCTGAGGAAAAAACCACACAGATTGAGTGAATCTGTCCAGTCAGTGCACGCATTTGTCAGCAGCTCAACTCAGAACTTAAGCAACTCAACGATACGACGAACAATTCCAAAGAATGGTAATTTGGGTCAAACCGGAGAACACAGCATCGCTGGGTAAATATGGGTAAATATAGGTAATACATAATAGGTGTTATGATTTAAGAAAGTTCCGCCATATTTCACTATTCCTGTTCATTTAAGACAAAAGTCAGATGCATCAATCCGAACCAATTCAGGTATTTTCGTTTTTTTCCACATTCAACGACATTCTCCAGCACTTATCCCAATTTATTTGTGGTCGGTACATGTTTTTTTTTTCATACTTCTATATTATTCGTCCTCTCCGTAGTCACACCCTTTCTAACCATATCATCATTCACACAGTCCATCCATCGTTACTTTGGTCTCCCCCTACTCTTATAGCCATCGACATTCATACTCAAAACTTTCCTCACGACATTTTCAGAGCTTTATTAAATGATGGTAAGATTTATAGATTGTTGCCATCGCGGGAAAAATCTGAGACAGGAGCAAGGGCATTGGCACAATAAAAGAGAGGCCTAGTCCCAGCAGGCTTAGCATGACACTTTCTATTTCTACAACGAATAGACACAGCTCTTTCTATACAAAGTGACATTTCGTTTCTCCATTTTTGACATTGCATCTTAGAAATCCTTCTACAATCTGTCATTTTATCTTTCGTTTCTAACGATCTTTGTCTGGGTCTTTTTTTAAGACTATTTTAGAAAGAAGTTTTCTTTCCCAAACTGTCAAAATCATACTGACAACTGACAATTGTCTAAGACGTGTAATCGCCATGCTAACGACAGTAGAAAACTTTCCAAGTAATGTCTAGACAGAACGTCATTTTTGTCTGCTCTTTCGTCGACAAAACGGTGCTCGTGCTAAGCCCGAAGCAGTGGGTGAAGTCGGGCTGTGAATGGTGATGAAGATTGACAGACATCTAGAATTTGCTTATTTATTGTATTTACCTAACTATCTACGTCAACTGGTGATAACCAGTAAAATTTCTGATAAGCATCTTAGCTATTATTACGGTATTAACTTTAGAGTTTTATTTAAACAATTTAAATGCTGCAGTGGCAAAACAGTACCGACCTGTTATTTTTGTTGTATTTAAGTTCCGTACCTTCTATTTATATTAACTCTGTACTAACTATAATATCTTATCGTGCTGCCTAGACTTACCCAGTAACTGGGTTGTGGAGGTCAGATAGGCAGTCGCTCCATGTAAAATACTGGTATTCAGATACATCTGTTTAGAAAATAATTGGGAAGGTGACGTCAATCATGATGACGATGTTTCGAACTCAAACTCAAAGCATTTATTACAATTAACCATTTACAGGCACTTTTGAATTGTCAAAAAATCGATCAGTTGGAAAGTTGAAGCTAGTTGCCCATTCCAAATCGTAGATCTGTATAGAGAAGAACGGGCAAGAAACTCCAAGGACACTCTTTTAAATCATGTTAGGTATTACAAAATCTTGGAAACATTATTCTTGTTGCTTCTATGTGTGAGAACAATGTATTTTTTTTATCTAAATATAAGATTTAAAATAAGCCATGGAAGTTAGGGGATGACCAGTCTCAACTGACGGCGCCCGTTCACGAACTTGACGCGTGGATCAGCACCATCCAGCTCAACCATTTTGTAGGGAACCGAATGATCCAAGACACGCGTCACCATCAGTGAGACATAATTATAAGTGAGCATGACATACTCTCAACTGCCACGCTTGTTCAAGTCAACGTACATCATAACAACATAATTAATAAGGATGCATGGTACTCGTTTGTCAGGTTCACCAAAAAAAATGTCTTCTAAAAAGCATCTCTAAATATAAAAGCGCCGTGGGAGACGCCCTGGGCGTCGGGAATCCCAGGCTGATTCCCGGCCGCCGTAGGCGCGGGCTTGCGGACGGCGAGTAATGGGTAGCTCGCTGTCCGGTAAGGACCAAGCCCGGATCGACGGCACGTTGTGTTCCACGCGCGCCTCAAAGAGATGTCAGCACCAACTGGTGGGATCTGCAAGGGCCGATGCCTGCCAGGGGTGCGGGTTGTTCGAAAGAGATACCGCGGCCCCTGGCACACAGGCAACTGAGGGAACACGGGTGGGTTTTAGTCAGTAAAAGTCTGACACGCCTTCCTGCTCCACCCAGAGCGGGAGAAGTTATTTGATGATTTCCCACCAAAATATATATATATATGTCTAAATAAAAGCGAAAGGTCACTCATTTATACATTCATTCACTCACTGATTATTCACGGAATCCCAAAAACCATTGAACCTAAGAAGATGAACTTTGGCATAGAGGAAGATGGCTAGATGGATTATGAGTAAGAGACGTGAGCTAAGAAAGGATTTTAGGAAACTTCTCTCGTAAAGGGGTGAAATAGGTGTATGAAAGTGTTCATCCCGGGAGATGGTTCCCTTTGGATAATTTTCAACATTGACGCAGACATTGCCGCGGACAGCAGCTAGTTCTTACTGTCAAGCCAAAAAAAATCCAAAATAGAACGTCGGGTGCTTGACATTAATTGATTATAGAAATACCTCAAAAAGCACCCCACGCTTTTTAATTGAATTAAATTATTTTCTCCTTTTTTAGTTTGGTTTTTAAAGCGTGTTTTTTAGTTTTTTAAACTATTAAGTATTTATTTTCTATTTTTTAGTTCTGCTAACTACAAAAACGTTTTTTTTTTCTCAATTTTTTTATTTTTATTATTGAATTGACATCACTCCTCGACAAGTTTACAAAGTTTCAATGAAATCTGATCGTTTAAAGTGGGTCAAAATCGCGCTCAATGGAGTCGGTTACATACAAACATACAAATAAACAAACAAACATACAAGTGAAGCTAATATAGGGAACGTGCACGAACTATAGATGGCAGCACAAATCGACGCGACCGCCTCGGTGTGGTCAAAAAATAAACTTACTTTTCTCTTTCATCGTGTTGCCGTCAATGTTTATGTTAATTTTTACATTATATTAAAATCGCTTTTAATGATTAAAATGGTAAAATATGGGTTCCAGCCGATTAATAATTATCGTCAGCGTGGTCAGAATATGTCAAAAGGCCAAAAACTCTTCGAATCCGGGCATGTCTTAGATGTCGAAGAAACAGTTAGGAATCATGAAAATGCAGTAATAACTGGCAAAATTGTAGCTCAAACGACGATTTCTAACGTTTATGATGTCAAAATAACTGTAAAGTATTTTCTGATCTTATTTTTCACGTAAATATTATGTCTATATTATTATTTATGTTCATGTCGCCTTGTTTTCAACGTGATCACAATAGAAATATTAGAAGAGAAAATTGCAAATGTAAGGCAAGCCTATCTGAAAACTGTAAGCATATAATATGTGCTTTAATTTATTTTATAAATTCTCCAGATATCGTATATCGAAAACTAACTAAAATTATTTGAGGTTATGTTTACTCGCAGATTTGTTTGTATTAAATAGTAGTACTACATACAAAACTTAGCTGTTTTACAAATACCATTTTTAAGTAATTTCTAAATGTTTTGAAACTCATAATTTACACATGTTTTTTTACTGCATTTATCCACTTTTATCGTTTATCATGTAACCAAGGAAAGTGAGTAGATAGATACTATCCGTGGGAAAGTAATAGAATTTGATTTATTTTTATTTTTCTTTGAAGTGTTCGAGCATCTAGAAATACAACAATACCATCAGTAATTATGATTTTTTCACTTCTCAAATGAGATTGTTTTGTAGTCTTTGAGTGTCAATTTCAAGTAATGATTCCGAGAAAAACTCGAATTTGCGCCACCAGATGGCAGACCCTTCGTCATGCACGTTCCCTATAAAGCGTGTAAAAATCGAAGTAATATGTCATAATATTTCGATCCAGCCTGTCCCCAATAGTGATAGCTGTCCCCCTATCAGTGACGCCCTGAGCCGAGGTCCGTACCCCACAGGGGGTGCCCTCAGCGTGCAGTCGCTTAGCTTGTAAATTTTAGTTTGTGAGCCCTGGCTGGAGGCGTCAAGAGTAAAATCTTAATGGCAGCCCCAGGAAAGCCCGGTTGAGCAGTCACGGCCTCTCAAGGCCAACTGCGAGATGCCCAACAAAAAAAAAAAAAAAAGTAATATGTCATCTCGCATTGGGCCCTCGTGATGAATTACGGCCCGATCGAGATGTTGGTTACCTTGGTTCAATCTAATTCGATCACGTAGGGAACTGCAAGCATAGCCCCATGCATTGCTTTTTCAGCTTTCCAATGAGGTCCACTGTGAGCGGCCTTAGTGTGCGTTTGCACTTTCTAAGACCATAATTACACGATGTTCATAAAAAAATACTTTAATTTAACTATTTTTAGAGCTATTTACATAATTTAAAAACGACCGATTTTAAAATAATAATATGTACAAGTATATTAAGAAAAAATTAATCAGAGAGCATCAAAAAGATCGTCCGCATCTGGGTGGCAGCAATGCCACGTTGTATGCCAAATAATAGACCAGCCCTTACGAGAAGAGTCGACCAACCGCTTGGCAATGTCAATAACATAGATTTGGGAAATAACAATAAAAAAAAATGGTTTATTACCTTGTCAATTTTTCGTACGGAATCCTAAAAAAATTCTAAGAAATCTACTCCTCAACAAAAGTCAAAAATACCATTTAAATGCAAAGCAAATAAAACATTTGACACCTTTATCACTGTTGTAATCCTATACATCAGTTTTTTCTAAATAAAAGCCTAAATGTTAGGAATTTCAAACCAGTTAGATGTCAGAGCTTGATATGATCGTACCTATCTAATAAACTAAAAAAAGTATATTTTCATTCATTTTTATTCCTGTTGTGTTTTAAATTAACATTTATTGCAAATAAGTGTGAAAACATGTAAGTTTATAATAATTATCTATTCCTTTTTAATTTTTTTTGGTTTGGCTTCGCACGGTTTGTGCATTTAGCCAGTGTCAAGTATTTTTTCTTTTCGAAAAAGTAAACGGCCTGATATCGGGCACGAAGTTAGGAAACAGTCATAGTCGACTTTAGTTAGTCAAATCAAAGTTATTGTAAAGCGGTAGTAACTTTACAACAACCTAGTAGGAGTTTTTGGGGGAACACGAAAAGTCCACGTTAGTCACTTATTTTCACCTTCACTCCACTTGTGCACTCACATGTAACTAAATTGAATAATCCACTACCAAAATAATACAATTTAATTCGCTATTTCACTAAATTTCATGATAATTAAAATTCGTGCGACATGTTCCAACGCGAGCCCGCCAACCTAACCTACCAACAGTTTTTTAAATTTTATTTATGTCAATATGACTCAGAAGATAAGCGTCACCCTGTCAAAAAAGTCGACGATGAAGGTTTAAAATCTGGAAAATAATTCGTGTGTTTTTTTTTAAATAAATTTTCATATTTAATATTAAACGCCATTAATTAACAGCGAATCGTACTTCCTACTGATATTATATATGTGAAAGTTTGAATGTTTAGATGTTTGTTACTCAATCACGCAAAAGTTGATGAACGGAGTTGGATGAAATTTGGCAAACAGATAGTTTATAACCTGGATTAACACATAGGATTGTAAGAGGTGAGTATACGCTTAGGGGCACTATGACCAGAAAAGAAAACCATTTTTTTTTAAATAAAAATCTGCAAGTTTTTTTTTTATTTTATTAATAAATTTTATTGCCGTTTTCGGTTAACATTGACCATAGAAACAATTTACGTTCTGAGAAGCATGGCCCTACGATGCACCATTTCCAAATTAGGAGCTTTCAACATCATTTTTACGACAAACGGCTGGTTCGAGACAACGGAGGCCAGATAGGGAGTAGCTCCATGTAAAATACTGTTATTCAGCTGCATCCAGTTAGACTGTAAGCCGACCTCAATAGTTGGGAAAACGCTAGACAGATGATGATGATGATGATGATGGGTGGCCCGATACAAAACAAACCAAGAAGTTTTTAGCCTCATATTTAAGTGTTTTAAACCATAGAATCGAGAAACTAGAGATTCGCAAAAATATAATTTTTTTGCAAAAAAAAATTGTTTTTGCCACAGTCACCTTTAGGGCTCTAACCGGTCATTCTATCTCTGTCATGTTCAAACTATTGACCGAAATAGAAATATGTTTCAAATTTCTTTTTTTAACATGGTTTTATTTGCTTCACATGTATGTTTGTTTGTAACCAACTCCTTTTATGGACTTCATTTTGACCCACTTCAAACGGTCAGATTCATTTAAGCTTTGTAGATTTATCGAGGACCGATGACAATTCAAAAAAAAAAATAGAAAAACAACTAAAGAAAAAACTGAAAAATCACGCTTTTGTAGTTAGTAGAACTAAAAATAAATAATAGTTTAAAAAATTAAAAAAACACGCTTTAAAAACCAAACTAAACAGTAATTTAATTCGATTATAAAGCGTGGTGTGCTTGATATTAATTGATTACAAAAATACCTCATAAAGCACCCCACGCTTTATAATAGATTTTTTTTTTTTTTTTTTAAAGCCACGGGCAGCACAGTTTTGGGACGCAACCCTCAGAGCGCGTGTCTCACTCGCACTTGTTCGACTTTTTAATGTTATTTAAATAATTTAATTTTCAATATTATTTTTAAATTTTTTTCTCTTTGCCCCCAGACCAGAGTTCTCAACTTGAAGTCTCAGGACTCAGAAACCACGTCAAGAAAAGTGTCTTTTAAGGCTAAGACGTTGTTCGAGAATGGAATCACATGAGAAGAACGTATTCACGGTGGGGACCCTGGACCTGGATCCCACTAGAACTGATATTATGGAAATGAAAACCGGAGGTGAGTTTCAAACTAGCTTAATTAGTACGTAATAAAATCGTGGCAAGATTTTATCGCGCCACTGGATTTGCAACTCTCGGCGCTTAGCATTGCGCTGCAGATCCATTGCGCGAAAAATCCTGCAGAGATTTTATTACGTTGCTTACAAAAATCCTCTTCTTTCACAGCAAACGGCCTCGAAGCCGCTGAACCTGCTCAGCCGAAGCACCAGCTCAAGGACTTGGACGACCTCCTCCCCTACGTAGGGGACTTTGGCTGGTACCAACGAATCCTGTTCCTCCTGATGATACCGTATTCCTTCTTCTTCGCGTTCGTGTACTTTGGGCAGATCTTCATGACTGTGGTGCCTGAGGAGCACTGGTGTTATGTACCGGAGTTGGGGAATTTGAGTGTGGAGGATAGGTGAGGATAGTATTTACTAAAATTCATCATTTCAGCACAAAGACGTCCACTGCTGGACATAGGCCTCCCCCGGGGGGGGGGGGGGGGGGGGAGTTTGCCATAATCGCCACACCTGGCGATCGCAGTATGGTGGTAAAATGTATCCAGAATGATGCTGCCTATTCTCTAGTAAGTCCCTAAGTCGCCTTTTACGACACCCACGAGAAGAAATGGGACCGGAACCACCACGCAGCGTTTAGTTTTTTTTTTATATAAAACAAATTGTTCGAGTTCTATCTCGGGGTAAGGCAAAGTGTTTAAGGATTTTCCATTAAGTTTTAGTAATAGTAATATCTCAAACATATAAGTACCTTTTAGTGTATTGTCAAAAGGCTTACCTCCTATTATAGAATGGTATATAATTAGGGACCACAGTATCTGGTGTAATTTTCGTGTATTCCCGTTGTCCCCGTAATCTGTGTCCCCGTCACGGGGACGACGGGACGTCAAAAATTAGCTTACCGTTGTCCTCGTTAAATACATACGGACAACGGATAATTAAGATTTCAGGTACCGTTGTCCACTTAATTTTTTTATTTATTTTTAAACGTGGGTAGGGGCAATCATAGAACTAAAATGAAAGGTATTTTGTATATTATTATAATACATTTAGAATCAAATTAAAGAAACAAATAAGAAATGTTTACTTTTATAAGTAAGTTTTTTTGTAAATTGTTATCCTACCCGAAGTACCAGGTTGTCATAACTTGGTAGGAGCTTACCAAACAGGAGTAAACCTATTAAAAATAATACATATATATATTACAATTAACTAACGGGGACGACGGGAACTAATTTTAATGATTTTATTAAATTCCTTTTGTCCCCTTTAACGGGGACATGGCTTACGGGGACAACGGGAATACACAGTAATTTTGCAGTTTGGCATAGCGTAATCAGCTTTTAATGTACCCACTGCTGAGTCAAAGGCCTCCTCTTTGGTACGGACCAAAGAGGAGGCCTTTCAGGATCCACACATGTTTTCGAATTTTTGGTGCCGGTTTCCTCACGATGTTTTCCTTCACCGTTTTGAGAGCAGTGGTGATTAAATAATTTACACGAAGTAAAGCTTATGCTTGGGTTCTTTGCCACTGGAGCACCACATAATTACTCAGTTTGGCAGAGTTCTTTTTGTAAAAAAAAATCCTGAAGTAATATTATTGAACAGAACTCAAAAGATTCATCCGATTTGTACACGCTTTATATTAGCTTCACTTGTATGTTTGTTTGTTTGTAACCGACTCCTTTGGACGCTATTTTGACCCACTTTAAACGGTTAGATTTCATTGAAACTTTGTAAACTTATCGAGGACCAATGACTATTCAATAATTAAAAAAAAAAATAGAAAATTAAAAAAAAACACGTTTTTGTAGTTATTTTAAAAACTAAATAACACGCTTTAAAAACCAAACTAAAAAAGGAGAAAATAATTTAATTCAATTAAAAAGCGTGGGGTGGTTGACATTAAGTGATTATAAAAATACCTCAAAAAGTGCCTTAAATTATGTTATTCTCATCGTTCTCACCCACAGACGTCACCTCTCTATCCCCTTCATAGACAACAAGTACGACAAATGCTCAGTCTACGACGTTAACTGGACATCTATACTAAAGAATGGGACCCTGGAGCCCAACCCTCAGTGGACGGTCAAGAAGTGCGAGCACAAGTGGGAATTCAACTACAGCGATGTGCCTTATGAGACTATTGCTTCGCAGGTAAATATCATCATGATCATCATGATTTCAGCCTACAGCAGTCCACTGCTGGACATAGGCCTCTCCAATTGCACGCCATTCAGCTCGATTCTCAACAACTATAATCCAGCTGCTACCAGCCACCCTGCGAAGATCGAGCTCCATCTACCTGAGGGCATCCTACCTAAAGTTTGCCGAATCGCGGTCTCCACTCAAGAACACGTCTACCCTAACAGTCATCAGTTCTACGTCTAATATGGCCGGCCCATTGCCACTTCAGCTTGATAATTCTGTGAGCTATGTCGACAACTTTGGTTCTCTGCCGGAACACCTCATTCCGGATTCTATCTCTCAGAGATACTCCGATCACAGCTCGTTCCATAGTTCGCTGAGTGACTTTGAATTTATGGGCTATGTACATTGGACATATTCTAAAAACAAAATAGAAGAGTTAAGGTGTATTTTCGAAGAGCAAAATCAAGCTTATGAGCAGCGTAAATGCGTTCAATCTATATTCTGAGTTGCAATTTTAACAATAACCATCTCTTTTTCTCCTTATAGCAAGGCTGGGTGTGTGAGCGAGACAACTATCCGGCGACAGCTCAAGCTGTATTCTTCTGCGGTGGTATAGCTGGAGGCTTTATTTTTGGATGGGTTGCTGATAAATATGGAAGGATTCCGGCTTTAATTGGTAAGTTCACAATCATTATTGAGTTTATCAACGTTTTTGTTATTGTTTCAACTACTTTTAGTAAAATAATATTAACGAAGCTTATTTATACACGTCATTAAACCTAGACAAAATGTGTTCTATTTTATGTTCTAGCCCTGAGCCAGTTTTTACATTTCAAACTTTATTTCTACTGAAGGCCCTGGTAACTTTAAATATTGTCGTTATAAGGGATAATAGTTCTTATTGCAATCTGATACGGGTTAAAATCTGTTGTAATAAATTCAAATAATAAATGAGCAAGCATTGTCGCGAAAATGCAAATAAAATCGTATAAATTAGATATTAACTATTTAATAATAAATAATCCATCACTGGATGCAGTTTGTCATTTGGAATTTTATTGTATATTTTTAATTATAATTGTTATTGAAGGGATAAACTGGTTTTAAAGATAATTAAGAGATGACTTTGATTATGTTTTTGCTGCCTTAAAGTATGTTTAATTATGTTTTGAATTCTATCACTGTATGCAAAAAAGACTTGAAAATATCAAAATATATTTTTTGCTTCCAAAATTATTTACGTTTAAAGAGATACACTGGTTGAAAAACCACCTTTTTAAGCGTTTTCAAGAAATCACTACCCTAAGTAAAGTTCTTAATACAAAAATGACAACTTAGCATCGGGCTAAGTTGTCAGTTTTGAATAAAACCTGTGTTTCCTATATTTTAAAGCATGCCTATCGTATCGCGGCAACAAATAAGGTTCAAAATACCGATTTGTTTGATTTCTAAATTCTTTCCGTAAGTAGTGTTTTAGTTTTATAACTTTTTCTGTCTCTGCCTATATACTTTTATTTCTATATCTTTTGCGACATTAACAATAACTGTATCATGCAAATGAAGGATCTTGGCGCTTGGGGTTTTTGGCATGTAGGGTGAGGACTCAGCGACCATTGCGCCGATAGTCGTAACAGCCAATCGCTTAATAACCAAGAGCCTCGACCAACACCCGAGGAGGCTCTCGTTGGGTAGCTGGGTCTCGGGCAAGATCCTGTAAGCGCTACTCCTGGACACGGCTCGCTTTATTAGGACATTCCTCTCACTGGAGCCCTGACCACGGTAGCTTGGACCCTGTACCCACTTCCCAACTATGTTGGGGTCAGCTTCCAGTCTAACCGTTGAGCTGAATACCAGTATTTTACATGGAGCGACTGCCTATCTGACCTCCACAACCCAGTTACTGGGTAACACGATACCCCTTGGTAAGACTGGTTGTCAGACTTTCGAGCTTCTGACGATCCGTAACGACTGTCAAAGATCCACAAATGACAGCCGGGACCAACGGCTTAACGTGTTTTCCCAGGCACAGAGGAGTCCTGGTATGTAATGATGGTCCACCCATCCACAGAGCAACCCCGATAAGCGTAGTTTAACCTATGGATCGATAATTAGGGATATAATAACTGTATCATAAATTGTTTCAGGTGCCAATCTTGCTGGCTTCGTGGGAGGTCTCGGCTCAGTGTTCACCAACGCATTTTGGTCATTCTGTGTGTGTCGCTTCATCGTAGGATTGGCGTATGATAACTGTTTCGTCATCATGTATATTGTTGGTGAGTAAAGAAACCTATATATGATCTTCTTGGAGTAAATAAACTAAATTGTATCTTGTTATTAATAATTTTATATATACAGGGTGTCCCGAAACTCAACGTCAAGCTCAAGTTCAAGCAAAAATAAAAAAATATAGTACATTTTTTTTAAAGACAAGGCGTCAAAGTTTCGTGATAAAACGTTTTTAACCATGACTTAATTAAACTTGATTTTTTTGTACTAGATTCACAATATTAAATATTGGTTTTGTGACTGCAATCAATAGCATAGTTATTTAGGATTACATTAAAAAAAAAACACTGAACAGTTTAGAAATTTGTGATCACAGTACCTAAATATCTGATCTAGGGTGTTGATTTTCAACATTTTCAAAAGAATACCTATTATCACTTAACCAAGTAACATGGAGTTTATTTTTTATTTTTGCTAGAACTGGTACAACTTAGCTTATTGCCCCGTACCCGCTTGACGTTGAGTTTCGGGACACCCTGTATATCAATTTAATCCTAATTCTATCTAGTTTTGTCTAATTTTTAGATAAAATTAGATAATAAAATTAGGCTTTTATCTAATTTTGTTTGAGTAATCTTTTATTTCATCGAATTTTGTCTAGTTTTATATAATTAAACGGAATTACATGATTTTACATGGAATTTATTTAACATTGTTTCTGTAATAACTATTAGGTATTGACTTATGTTTACAATTTGCACCACACATACATGTTATATATGTGGTGCAAACTGTCAATACATATAAGTTAATAAATGAATATAATATTTACAGGAAAACTTTTTATTCAGAGTGCAAACTTTAACCATGTATAATTTATAACCGACGAAATATTTCTGCGCTGGGGGGTCTAGAATGATATGCTGAATTCATGGTTACAGTTTGCGCACTGGATAAAAACTTTTCCTGTATTCAACTCTCTTATTTATATTCTTTGTAATAAAGAACAGAGCGCTACGCAAGAATTTTTGAATATGACCCCCCCTAATCCCCTAAAGGGGTTAAACAGAGTGTGAAAGATTGTATGGAAGTTCGTAATTTTTGTCGATGGGTAATTCTAAATCTCATAATGGCCTACATCATAATCTGACTGAACTATCTATACAATCTGCATAAACATACACATAGTATATGCTAATACCCTTTCTTCCAGTTCTCGAATACGTGGGGCTAAAATGGCGTACCTTTGTCGCTAACATGTCGATAGCAGTTTACTTCACATTCGCTGCTTGCCTCCTACCCTGGATAGCATTATGGGTGGCTGACTGGAAGATATACACGTTAATCATCAGCGTTCCTTTGGCATTGGCGGTGCTGACTCCCTGTGTTGTGCCAGAAAGTGCAAGGTATGTCTAGGAGTCCTGCTCTAGTCCTTTATGTTATGGGTTGAAGACATTGATTTACAAAAAACCCAATATACACAATCAGCGTCTCAAAAACGTTCGCATAAATAGTGCGCAATGTGCGCACGTGTCAAATAGTATCGTCAGTCATCTTTCAGTCAATCTTTTTGGACATTGCTTTGTAAAAAT
The DNA here is from genome assembly GCA_947359405.1 of Antitype chi. Lineage (NCBI taxonomy): Eukaryota > Metazoa > Arthropoda > Insecta > Lepidoptera > Noctuidae > Antitype > Antitype chi. The sequence goes on from OX375836.1 coordinate 9,203,312, forward strand.
CACTTTAAGGCGGTGATTTCTTGAAAACGCTCAAAAAGGTGGTTTTTTTAAATCAGTGTATCTCTTTAACCGTAAATAATTTTAAAAGCAAAAAATATATGATATATTCAAGTCTTTTTTGCATAAAGTGATGGAACTCAAAAAATAATTAAACAAACTTTAAAGCATCAAAAAAATCATCAAAGCTACCTGTTAATTTTCTTTAAAACCAGTTTATCCCTTTAATAACAAATAATTATAATTAAAAATATATCATAAAATTCCAAATGCCAAACTGCATCCAGTGATGGATTATTTATTATTAAATAGTTAATACCTAATTTTATAGGATTTTGTTTACATTTTTAGGACGATGCTTGCTCATTTATTACGACAGATTTTAACCCTTATCGGATTGCAATAAGAACTATTATCGCTCATAATGACAATATTCAAAGTAACCTGGGCTTTAAGTCATGGGCCTATGGCTGAATTTGCAAAAAAAATATGTTTTATCATAACTATAACCACTGACGTATAATTGGAGACAATTTTGAGTGTTACTTTTTTTCGAAACTGTACATCTTGGGTTTTTTGTATATCAATGGTTCAAAGAGATGTCAGCACCAACTGGTGAGGTCCGCAAGGGCCGATGCCAGCCAGGGGTGCGGGTTGTTCGAAAGAGATACCGCGGCCCCTGGCACACAGGCAACTGAGGGAACACGGGTGGGTTTTAGTCAGTAAAAGTCTGACACGCCCAGCTCTACCCAGAGCGGGAGAAGTTATTTGATGATTTCCCACCCAAAAAAAAAAAATGGTTATGTGGATAATGATTTGGAATTTGGAGGGTAGTTTAAGCTGTTTTTCTTTTAAAGTTTTGTCAAATTTGCGTTTGGACTTTTTGAATAAACGTCGTTGGAATATAAAGGGTTTGTGGCTAAGCTATAACAGCTCCATGATTGATCAAGTTAATCTACGCTTGCCACGGTTGGTACGTGGATGGGTGACCATCTTTACATACCAAGACGCCGTTGATCGCGGATTTTTGACAGTCGTTAAGGGTCGTCAAAATCCCGAAAGTCTGACAATCAATCGGAGTCAGATAGAGGTATAGAAAGTATTTCCTAGTGACTGGGTTGTGGAGGTCAGATAGGCAGTCGCTCAATGTAAAATCTTCAGCTGTATCCCGTTAGACTGGAACCGGCCCCAACATAGTTGGGAACAGTCTAGGCAGATGATGTTATTGGATCTAAAGGCAAAAATTGTAATTTTTTTTACTAAGTCCTTATCATTTTTACACGCTTTATATTAGCTTCACTTGTATGTTTGTTTGATTGTATTTATGTATGTAACCGACTCCTCAGAGCGCGATTTTGACCCACTTTAAACGGTGAGATTTCATTGAAACTTTGTAAACTTATCGAGGACCGATGACAGTTCAATAATTTAAAAAAAAATTGAAAAAATGAAAAAAAAAGGGAAAAAGAAAGAAAACACGTTTTTGTAGTTAGCGGAACTAAAAAATAGAAAATAAATAATAGTTTAAAAAACTAAAAAACACGCTTTAAAAACTAAACTAAAAAAGGAGAAAATAATTAAGTCCGCCTCTGTACATTTCTGTGCGTGAAGTATTAAATAAATAAATAAAAGGAGAAAATAATTTAATTCAATTAAAAAGCGTGGGGTGCTTAACAATAAGTGATTATAAAAATACTTCAAAAAGCACCCCACGCTTTTTAATTGAATTAAATTATTTTCTCCTTTTTTAGTTTGGTTTTTAAAGCGTGTTTTTAGTTTTTTAAACTATTATTTATTTAGTTTGGTTTTTAAAGCGTGTTTTTTAGTTTGATAAAGTTATTTTTTTTTTTTTGCTTTTGTAAAAACTTTCTAATTACTACTAATTTATCCTGGTAATACTAAACAAACCCTAATGAAATTTCAGATGGCTAATAGCTCAAGGAAGAATAGAAGAAGCGATCAAGATCATGCAAAAATGTGAACGTATCAACAAGAAGAAGATTCCTGACGCAGTTATTGATGAATTTAGGGTAAGTTTTATTTTTGAAGGCAGTATTTTCTTCTGCGTCCTTACATGTAAAAAGTTGAGTTTCTTTCCTACTGCTCCTGTGTTTTATTATTTGAGTGCCTTTGGCTGCGGCTCCGCCCGCGTGTATGTCGGTTATCGCGTAAAAAAGTAGCCTATGTTGTTCTCCATATCCCAGACTATATCTCTGTCAAATTTCATGACGATCGGTTTAGCGGTTCAGGTGTGAAAGCGTAACAGACAGAGTTACTTTCGCATTAAAATATTAGTAAGGATAAGATAGTTAGATTGCCAATCATTTTGAAAATGCTCAGTTTTTTTTTGGTCGTATGATTAGGACTATTGGTAGAAATTCATCATCATCATTTCAGCCGAAAGACGTCTACTGCTAGACATAGGCCTCCCCCAGGCTCCTCCACTTCGACCGGTCTTGTGCTTCCCACATCCAGCGGATTCCCGGGGCCTTCACAAGGTCGTCGGTCCACCTTGTGGGAGGCCTTCCCGCTCTACGTCTTCCGGTAGAAATTACAAGCCAGAAAATAATTGGCTATATTATCAAAGACTTTTTCAAAAATATTTCATAAAACTAAACTGAGTATCACGGTAAAATAATAATAAAATCGAGCTCAATTTTTTTATTAACTAAACTATCATATTTTAGGGAATTCAATCAACGAAAGAAATACCTAAAAAATATTCCAGTGAAACGTGCATTTTTTTATTATCATTATAAAATCAAAATTATAATTATAAATATTATACTGACGACTGATGAATTTCTAAATGATAAATTAATGTAGACTTATTTAGTTGACTGGAGAAATAATGTTTTATTGAATATTTTGGCTAACTGTAATTTATGATTATTTATTTGTATTTTTTTTTAATATCATATTTTTATTAATTTTGACATACCTATCAAATAATTTATGTTTACCGGTCGTATGATCCATAATTTATTTCTCATGCAAACATATTTGTACGCCTCTTAGCATAACATAAGCGAATTTAAGAACTGTATTCCCAACCTATTTTACACAAATAAAAAAATATTTGATTAGATTTAGTTCTAATTTTGGTGGCCATTCGATTCAACTAAAATGATCGTCTTGCCACCCTGTTTGAGGGCCTACGTCCCGTTTGGTAGCGTAACACGGTCACTTTATGAACCGTACTGCTCATTAACGGCTTGTCTTGAAGATTTGAAAAATTTATGATTTTGCTATAGATTCATATAGATAATTTTTCCCGAAGTACTTTTTTTGTATGGTTAATACTTTTGCTGTAAAAAAATATTTTCCAACACGCAATATTTTGGCTTCTATTCCATACTCCTACTAAACGGCTTCGTTATTTGGAAAAAAAATACACTGAAAAATAGATAGTTAGAGGTACCACAGAATCGCCGAAGCACAATTGTAAATTAATCAAAGGAATATCCCCATTTTGAGATAAAGGCTCAGAGGGGCCCTGCGCGGGCGCGGGCGGCAGTCGTGCTTTAGCATACAAACGGGAGATGAGGATACTATGGCCTTAATGTTTTGTTGGTAGGCTTGTAAGCTTTTGAAATTAAATTATAAATAAAAATATTTATTTTAAATCTTTTGAAAGCACGGCACTATTTCTAAAAACCAGACAAATTCTGAGATAAACGAATAACATTTTAAGGGCCGAAATCTCCTGCTAAGGACAGACATGTTCTTTCGACAATAAGGAAATTAACGTGACCATTTGACATTTTCTTTTAAAACTATGACCATAATCTTTGAAGCATTCCCGTTTGAGCACCAATTTTTAGAGCACCTATGCATTGAGCATCAAACGTATAGGAATACCTTGGTGCTCAATGCATAGGTGCTCTAAAAATTGGTGCTTAAATGGGAATACTGCTTATCTTCAACTATGGATAGAGAAGATTTCTATGGCTTTAACCTGGCCCATCTTCTACAGGAAACCGCCACAGAAATAGCTCGAGCTGAACAGGAATTCAAAAACTACAGCGTAATAGACCTGCTGAGGACCCCTCGCCTGCGTCGCCACAGTATCCTGCTGGTCGTCATTTGGATGACCATCGCCATGGTCTTCGACGGCCACGTCAGGAATGTGGGGTCTTTGGGCCTGGACATGTTCAAGACCTTCACTGTTGCGACTTTCACGGAGTTCCCTGCCGATATCCTGCTGATTCTGATCTTGGATGTGTGAGTATAAACCACCCCACCTAGCCGGTTCTCAACTATATAGGGGTCCGGTTCCATACTAACCAGATGCAGCTGAGTACCAGAATTTTACACCCACCTTCCGACACAATACAACACTACGGAACAATACACAACACAACTCTGTACAACATAACACATACACACACCCTTACACATACACACACACACACACACACACATTATACAAATGGTTCTCTTTATTCAGTTTGTTTTAGCTTCTGGAAACTTATGGAAAATCTATAAAAGTGTGTCTTTAAAGTCATGTAAATAAGCGAAATCTGCATAATTTCGTATCATCATCATCATCATTTTAGCCGAAAGAAGTCCACTGTTGGACATAGGCCTCCCCCAAGCACCGCCACTTCGACCGGTTCTGTGCATCTCGCATCCAGCGGATTCGAAGCAGTCGTTCTGCGAGCGATCTGAGTTCGTAATCTGCTAAATTCATAATGGTCGATCATTGGTCGGTCAATGGTATCGTAATAGAATTGTGTCATAATGACATTTTCGTATTGCCATTATTATAGAATTCGTTAGTAGAAATGATTTTCGAAAAACTACTACAAAATTTGAACATTTTTTTTTTGCTGTTGTGTTGTGTCTGTGTCGTATAAATGTTTTCTATTCTATTTATTAGTGTTATAAGCAATCTAAAGTAGTAGGAAGTTCGTAAATTAAGTCAGTCATTCATTTGTCATAATGTACGAGATTACCAATAAATGCCATTTCTTTCAATGGAGTGTCAGTGGCTAACCATTGGAAAGTCATAATGACGCCATTTTATTAGTAGATTACCAAACTTGTCAAAATCAACAATTATGAAATCAATGATAGACCATTCTGACACTATTGTAATAGCAGACTTGAGGCCCTGTTCTGCGACCAATGTGCCCAGCCCACTGCCACTTAAGTTTGGCAATTCTTTGGGCCATGTCGGTTACCTTGGTTCTCCTGCGGATCTCTTTATTCCTGATTTGATCACGTAGGGAAACTCCAAGCATAGCCTCCATTGCCCTTTGGGTGACTTTCAGCCTTCTTATGAGGCCCATTGTGAGCGAACACGTTTCAGTGCCATAGGTCATCACTGGCAACACGCACTGGTCAAAGACTCATGACAATTTCGTATACGGCTATTATAATGTTCGAGTTTTTGTTTTGTTTTCAGGGTCGGCCGTCGTTGGCTCGCATTTGGTACGATGGTCCTCAGTGGAATATTCAGTCTATTAGCTACCACTGCACCCATTGGTAAGTTTGAAACTAATAATACTTACCTTTTAGTATGCGTGTCGATAGCAATCTAAATACAGTCAGCCCAGAATTTGGCTACGAGCTTGGCACTTTCAGCTGCGTCCATCAGCTCCTGTAGCGTGCAGACAGCAGGACACGCTGGACAAGATATTAAGTGCCCCATTGTTTGTGGGACAGCACCACATTTACACTCCAAGGCGGAGTCATCTGTGACTCTCCACCTGAGCAGGTTTTCTTTACTTCGGTATACCTGAGTCCGGAGTCTATTTAAAGACTGAAGACAGTACAATGTGATGTGAAATATACAGATCCAAAGACACTGACCAACCCGCACTGGGCCCGCGTGGTGGATTATGGCCCACTCCCTTTCACAGAGAGAAGGCCTGTGTCCCAACAGTGGGTCACAGATCACCTAGACATTATAGGCTGGTTGTGTTATGAAAGATACTGACCTCCAAAATTAAAGTAATGTATCACATTGTAGTATATTTTTTATTTAAAGTTTTTTTTTACACCAGCCTTTAAGGTACAATTGTGAAGGGGTCGCAATCGCCTAGATTACATAGAAACCAGTTCATAGACTTACATAGAACCAGTTCATAGACTTACATAGAACCAGTTCATAGACTTACATAGAAACCAGTTCATAGACTTACATAGAAACCAGTTCATAGACTTACATAGAACCAGTTCAAAGACTTACATAGAAACCAGTTCATACACTTACATAGAAACCAGTTCATAGACTTACATAGAACCAGTTCATGGACTTACTTAAAAACCAGTTCATAGACTTACATAGAAACCAGTTCAGAGACTTACATAGAACCAGTTCATAGACTTACTTAAAAACCAGTTCATAGTCTTACATAGAACCAGTTCATAGACTTACATAGAAACCAGTTCAGAGACTTACATAGAACCAGTTCATAGACTTACTTAAAACCAGTTCATAGTCTTACATAGAACCAGTTCATAGACTTACATAGAAACCAGTTCAGAGACTTACATAGAACCAGTTCATAGACTTACATAGAAACCAGTTCAGAGACTTACATAGAACCAGTTCATAGACTTACATAAAACCAGTTTATAGACTTACATAGAACCAGTTCATAGACTTACTTAGAAACCAGTTCATAGACTTACATAGAACCAGTTCATATTCTTACATAAAACCAGTTCATAGACTTACATAGAACCAGTTCAAAGACTTACATAGAAACCAGTTTATAGACTTACATAGAAACCAGTTCATAGACTTACATAGAAACGAGTCGTGTCACTGCGGTCCGTCCGGTTGGACGACTTGCAGCTGCGGTCTGCAGTTGCAGGCGCCATCGGGTTTGCATCATAATCTGCCCAGCTTTTTAGCCAACTATGTTGGGGTCGGCTTGCAGACTAACCAGTTGCAGCTGAATACCAGTATTTTACATGGATCGACTGCCTTTCTGATCTCCACAACCCAGTTACTGGGTAACACGATACCCCTTGATAAGACTGGTTGTCAGACTTTCGGGCTTCTGACGACCCGTAACGACTGTCAAAGATCCATGAATGCATTTGCATCTTCCTCTGATATTCTTTTTCTAACCCCTCTCTTTTCTTCCTCAGGAATCGCCTCAGCGTCTCTAGCCATTGTTGGCCGCTTCGCAGTCAACATATCTTTCAACATTGGAATGCAGTATGCAGCTGAATTACTGCCGACAGTGGTCAGAGCTCAAGGCATCGCGTTGATACACATCAGTGGTTATGTGGCTACTATTCTGACACCCTACATCGTTTATATGGTAAGTGATAGAACATTGTGATAGTATACGTAGATCGTCACAGAAAATGATGATAGTTGATGGTGATAGAAGATCGTGACAGTAGATGGTGATAGAAAATCGTGATAGTAGATCGCGATCAACGATATTGATAGTAGATAGTTACTTATAGCCAGGTTTGCATCATAAAATACCATATGGACATGCATGCTTTGCTGCGAAATTACTACCAACTGTAGTCTCAACTCGAGGCATTGCATTGATATACATCATTGGATATGTGGCCACTATACTATCACCCTACGTCGTGAATATGATGGTCAGTGATAGTAGATCGTGATAGAAAATGGTGTTAGTAAATTCTTATAGTAGATCGCGATCGAAAATATTGATAGTAGATAGTTACTTGTAGGCAGGTTTGCTTCCTAAAGTACAAAATGGAAATGCAGACCGCTGCGAAATATCTACCACCTATGGTCAGGGCTATGCCAGGGATGCGGGTTGTTCGAAAGAGATACCGTGGCCCTGGGCACACAGGCAACTGAAGCAACACGGGTGGGTTTTAGTCAGTAAAAGTCTGACACGTCCTTCTGCTCCACCCAGAGCGGGAGAAGTTATTTGATGATTTCACAACCTCAAAAAAAAACCCTAGATCGTTTATATGGTAATTTATAGTTGATGGTAGTAAAATGTTGTGATAGGAGATAGTGATAGTATGTAGATGGTGATCGTAATTGGTGATAGTAGATCGTGATAGTAGATGGTGATGATAGTGATAAAAGGTTGGTGATAGTCGATTATATCGTTTATTTTAAATACATATTTTCATATCCTTTTCAGGCCACCATAGCAAGAGAGATCCCTTTACTAATTCTCGGCACTCTGGGTATCTTTGGAGGTAGTTTATGCCTTTTTCTACCCGAGTCTATGGGCAAAGAAATGCCTCAAACAATCCAAGATGGAGAAGAATATGGACTGAATCAGAAATTCTGGGATTTTCCATGTTGTAATAGGTAAGTTTTAATAACTATTGCGATTATATTCACAACCATTCTGTTACCCTGACCCGAATTTACTTGGGGTCAGGGCACATGAATTGAGCTGCACGATGACTGATAAAAATGCATGCACTGACTTGGCAGGTCCATTCAATCTGTGTGGTTTTTCCTCAAAAGACCATTTCAGACACCAATCTACATGGCCTGACATGATCTGACTAAGATTATGTCTGGACTTTAAAAGAGATTGTGACCTCTGATTGTGATTTTGAGAAAGGAAATGTCATCTAGTTTAAAAAATATGATTCATCTGCCTAGCCTTTTCTCAATTATGTTGGGGTCAGCTTCCGGTCTAACTGGATGCAGCTGAATACCAGTATTTTACATGGAGCGACAGCTTATCTGACCTCCACAACCCAGTTACTGGGTTATACAATACCTCTTGGTAAGACTGGTTGTCAGACTTTTGGGCTTCTGATGACCCGTAACGACTGTCAAAGATCCACAAATGACAGACGGGAGCAACGGCTTAACGTACTTTCCGAGGCACGGAGGGGTCTTGGTATGTAAAGATGGTCACCCATCCATGGACCAACCGCGGCAAGCGTAGCTTAACCTGATCGATCGACACGTGCAGCTATTGTTACTTAGCCATAAGCCCCTCCCTTTAAAAAATCTGATTGACATGTAAAAATGTTTGTACAAAACTACTGACAGAAATGAAATCATTCATCAATCAATCATTGATAAACTTATCATGTCTTTTTTTCCACACTTCTCTATCAGTCGTCATCTCCGTAGTGACACCCTTTTTAACCATATCATCATTCACACAGTCCATCCATCGTTTCTTTGGTCTCCCCCTACTCTTATAGCCATCGACATTCATACTCAAAACTTTCCTCACGACATTTTCCTCATTCAAAAAATAAAATAAAAACAAAAGTCATTTATTCAAACTAGGCTGAGTGTCAGCACTTTTTGAACGTCAAAATTACATAAGACAGTCCCCAAAAAAACGCCCACCCTTCACCACTTCCTAGTGCTTTAGCTGGGAAGAAGAAGTAGCGGAACAAACTCCCCAGCAGCACAGTTGTCTGTTAAGTTGGAAGATCTAGATTCTATACAATAATAGGTAAGTACTCGTAATTAACATTCAAAATAAATGAAAAAAAATTTTTTGATAAAAAATATAAAAAATGGTTTATATACAGTCAAATAAAATAAAAAATATTATGAAGGAACTCATTTTATGACCTGTCAGTAGGTAAGCTAATCCTGGTTAAAGAACACAAACGTTGTCTTGAGTTAATCACAGCGACCAACAATTCTTATCGTTTAAGTAGTCGTTGATAGAATAGTATGCCTTAGAACAAAGGTTGGATTTAACTTTAGCTTTAAACGCATAAAATGTAAATCCTCCCCCCGTATCACATGCCCTTACCATGACAACCGATTTCCACACAATTTTTCAGTTATCGGTTCCACTTTCAGACTTCCTCTTATGTGCTCATTCCTTATTCAATCCATCCATGTAACACCACACATGCCTCTTAGTATTCTCATCTCAGCTGCATGTTTTGCCTTTCATTTATTCCTTTTATGGCCGAACATACTGATCCCCTTTAGGGGAGGCCTATGTCCAGCAGTGGACGTCTTTCGGCTGAAATGATGATGATGATGATACTGACCCACACAAGACAGGAGTCTGTTTTATACAACAAACTCAAACTCAAAGCATTTATTTCAATTAAACCATTTACAGGCACTTTTGAATTGTCAAAAACTCGACCAGTTGGAAAGTTGAAGCTAGTTGCCCATTCCAAAACGTAGATCTCTATGGAGAAGAACGGGCAAGAAACTCCATGGACACTCTCACACAACATAGTAACATGATTAACGCAAGACCTCATACACCCCAATTATAGTATTCAGTTAAAAGTATATATTACAATGACCAAAACTATTTTTTTAAAGCAAACTATTAATATTTCGAAAATAGCGTGGACCTTAGCATTAATTAATGCTTCAACAACGCATTTGTAGTAGTTTTTCGTGATTATTTCATTAAATACAAACAATAGTACAATTTTTTTTTCAGTCAAGCTCTAGATCTACATAACTACTTTCAGGACTTGCTCTTATTCTGTTACACCTTGTATGTTTCCCCCTTAAGCTTAAGGGGAATGCGGGAGTCCCAGATTGTTCCCGTGACCTCCCGGCACTGAAATTGTGTTGTTAAAAAAAAACAGTGGCACTCCGGGAGTGCCGACAGAAATTAAAACTTGAACAATTACTTGTGTATTTTTTTATCTTCAATACAGGATTTGACATTTGGTCCTTAGGTCCAGATTGCTCTCGGTAAAAAATGATAAACGAACGATCGACTTCAGCCATTAAAGGTAACAGCACAGATTTTTACTATAAAAATACAAAGGGAAAGAAAGGGATAAAAGAATTAGAATTTCCTAATGAAAGAAAGGGATTTTTCCAAAAGACCTCAACGCGTGACTCATCCGTGTGCTCAAGCGTTCGGTGTCGATGACGCGAGTTCCATGATTTTTGTTCACCCAAAAAGTGCTCAACGCGCCTAAAGAAGAAACGCCCCCAGGAAAGCCCCCAGCAGAATTGTTGAATAAACGTCGTTTTAGAACACGGTTTGACATCATACATCCCTTCTCAACAAAATCTGTTGCTGAAAGACAAATTGAAAGTAACAAAGAAGTATCAGTGAGAACATTTAGGTTAAAGGACAAGGTATGGCTGCGCAACTATACAAGAGGGGAGAAGTGGGTAAAAGGAGAAGTCTTCAGAATCAAGGGTCCTGTTCGATTTTTGGTAAAGATAAAAGATGGACCAATCGTGACACGTCACTTAAACCAGCTACGACGACGTGATTCTGAAGAAGATCCAGGTCCTAGTAATGATATACGAGATATGCTCGGCATACCAACAAACGCGGTAGTAACTTGTGATGGAGGCAGGTTACAAAACAATTAAATAATAAGAGTGATATAGATATTAGGATAGTTTGGTTAGTTTGGTATAAAATATAGTTTAGTGAAGTACATAAAGACTAAGTCTAGTGCAAGTTGGATAGCAATTCAACTCTCACTTGGCCGGTTTACAAAAAACAATTATGATGCATTGTTTATTTTCCCATGCATCGTGGATCCGTTTGTCGGAAGTTCAGCTGCATCCGGTTAAACTGTAAGCCGACCCCGACATGTGTACGTAGTTGATGATGTAACCAGTACTTTGTAACAATATTTTGTTTGAAAGAATGGCAATGATTTTTAACCGACTTCAAAAAGGAGGAGGTTATCAATTCGTCGGAACCTTTTTTTTTTTTGTTTTTTTTTTCTTTTTTTATGTATGTTCCCCGATTACTCGAAGATGGCTGGACCGATTTGGATTTTGTTTTTTTTGTTTGAAAGGGTATACTTCCCAGGTGGTCCCATGATCATCAAGTCAGGATATGATGATGGGATCCTGGAGAAATAGAGAGAACTCTTCAAATTTTATAGGCACACAAAGCGATTTAGGTATTTTTTTGGAAGAATACTTTCTCGTAGTGGTCTCATTTCAATTTGGTGAAGATCTGATGAAGAACTTTTGAGATAGGCAACGGAACTCCTCAATAAATGATAGCAAATGGACTGGGATTGCTGAAATCTCATGTCTGTCTATTGCTTACACCAGTTCATAACATAACATCACGCCGGTATGCTGTGAAGGGGTAAGCACATGTGCACCACTAAAAAGTGAAAAATAAAAACTTTTTCCAAAAAAAAAACAACCGACTTCCAAAAAAACACTACAAAGTGAAAAATAACTTTAATTTCGGAAGGCGGTGACAAAAAAAACAAATACAGCTCCAAAGACACCGACTTCCGAAATTAAAGTTATTTTTCACTTTGTAGTGTTTTTTTGGAAGTCGGTTGTTTTTTTTTGGAAAAAGTTTTCTTATGGGAACTTAATACGCTATAAAATTAATGGCAACTAGGTAAGTCATATTTCTGACTGACGACTCGGCTAACTGTCAAAGTCGGCCGAGTCGGTCAGTCAGTTCAAAAGTGCCTCATAATCAACCTATACCTAATGTTACCACTGCTGGGACAAAGGTTTTATCTCTATGGGAGGGAATGTGAGAGGAGACCACCTCTCGCGGTCCCAGTGCGGGTTGGTAGATGTCACTTGTTTTGGAAATTTTGGTTCTAAAACATGCCGGTTTCTTCAAGATGTTTTCTTTTACCGTTTTTGAGAGCAGTTGTAATAAAATAATGTACTCAAAGTGCCACTTGGCCATCACCACTTCTTATCCAAAAGTGTCTGTAAATGTCTGTTTTTTCTTGAGGGTGGGAAATCATCAAATACCTTCTCCCGCTCTGGGTGGAGCAGGAAAGCGTGTCAGACTTTTACTGACTAAAACTCACCTGTGTTCCCTCAGTTGCCTGTGTGCCATGGGCCACGGTATCTCTTTCGAACAACCCGCAGCCCTGGCAGGCATCGGCCCTTGCGGACCCCACCAGTTAAACGTCTGATATTGAGTTTGAGTCGGGAAAAGGCTGCGTAGCTATATGAAGATGAGATGGATAACAGTGTCTTGGATAAACACTAAATTATACTTTAAAAAGGCCGCATACAGTTCAATTTTCTATAATTATAATTCATCATAATCTCCTGCCCTTGTCTCAATTTATATGTGGTCGGCGCAACGTGTCTTTTTGTTCCTTACTTCTCTATCAGTCGTCATCTCCGTAGTGACACTCTTTCTAACCATATCATCATTCACACAGTCCATCCATCGTTTCTTTGGTCTCCCCCTACTCTTATAGCCATCGACATTCATAATCAAAACTTTCCTCACGACATTTTCCTCATTCCTCCGTATCACATGCACATACCATGACAACCGATTTCCACACAACTTTTCAGTTATCGGTGCCACTTTCAGACTTCCTCTTATGTACGCATTTCTTATTATATCTTTTTCTATAATTATAATTAGTTTTGATTCATTTTTGTTCACAGGAAGAAGGACAAAATGAGGAAAGAAGAAACCCGTTAGGTACAGAAGACATAAATAATTGAAATGATGTTGTTCATGAAGAAACCATACCAATTAGTGTTTATTTAAAAAAGTTTGTTATCAAGCTCAATAGATGGCGTTGTCGCAAAATCTTGATCACGCTATGGTTTCGTTACAATGATTTGGTTGGGTTCGTGTGATTTTTAAAAATAAATTACCAGCTATAGAACAGTATACAGTTTGATTGTTTTATTTCAACCTTATTAGTATACACAAAAAGTAAAAATTACATTCCTGTGTGTCTCTCTCGGTGTTCAGTATTAACAGATGTACTTATGACAAATATTATTTTGTTTACGTATTGACAATTAGTATATGTATTTTTAACGTATTTCATTCACTGTTGAGAAATTTAAATAAAAAAATATGTACCTATGTTCTTATTTTCTTCGCGGTTTTTTTTCTACCATAATGAATATTAACAGACCATAATATTAGTCCTAAACAATCACCAATGGTTTAGGATGATATAGTTAGCAAGACTGAATTCGTCAACACGCAGTACGCATAACGTTCCCACTGCTGGTAGTGCTGGGACACGCCTCTTCTCTGTGAGCCCATAGCCCATCACGTGGGCCGCGGTTTGGTAGATGTCACATGTTTTTGAATTTTTTGTTCTAACTATTTTTTGGCAGCGGCTTCGCCCACGCGGAACTTTCATCCCCTATTTAACTCCCTTAAGGGTTGAATTTTAAAAAATCCTTCCTTATACCTTGTCTACATTATAAAGAGAACCTCTGTGCAAAATTTCAGCTTTCTAGGTCCAAGGGTTTGGGCTGGGCGTTGATGAGTCAGTCAGTCAGTCAGGACTTTTATTTTTACTTATAGTTCTAAATACATTTCTCACGATTCTTTCCTTCATCGTTTTGAGAGCAGTGGTGATAAAATAAAAAACTCTTCCTTATACCTTGTCTACATTATAAGGGGAACCTCTGTGCAAAATTTCAGCTTTCTAGGTCCAAGGATTTGGGCTGGGCGTTGATGAGTCAGTCAGTCAGTCAGGACATTTATTTTACTTATAGTTCTAGTACATTCCTCACGATTCTTTCCTTCATCGTTTTGAGAGCAGTGGTGATGAAATAAATGACAGAACGTAAAGTTCCTGCTTGGGTTTGAACCCACGATTGTCGAATACGTAAGTCGGGGCCATTACCACAGGAGCATCACTGCTCTTAACAACTATACTCCATTTACAATAGCATTAGACAGAAGTTAAAAAAGGTTCTTTTTAATGTACACTTCGTAACAAAATTACAGTAAACGTGTTGCAGTTACGATTTATGCCAAAAAAATTAAAGTGTCAATGCTAAAAACCTAAAAGAAGCAGGAGTGAATAACACCCGAGTAACTAAATTAGCCGATGACGACGAAGATTTACCAACGTATTGTGGGTCGTAAGTTGTTAATTAAAATAAAGTATTGTAAAAAAATTAAATTTTATTTCCTTATAAACTTAATTAGATTTAAATCATCATGTGATTGTTTGTTGCACTCATTCTTTTTGTTGTAGGTTTGTAATGTGTGATGAAGAGGTTATTATAAATAGAACATTATTTAAAATAAAAATTACTTTTACTTCGTTTATCTCAGTATTTAGTACTGTCTTAAATCTACCTAAAAAAGTTAGAACTTAACTTTGAAATAAAATGTTTTGCACTCCTGCTTCTACGAGCCTCTTTTTTCTAAAGCTTTAATAAATGGGGTATATGTACGCTCAACACGCAGTGATCAGTTAAAAATACTAGCCCGAAAGCCGATACCAACATATTTGGGAACAGGCTAGGCAAGTATAACCTTCCTTAACATATAAACTCCATTGATACCTAAAACATCAGAGGCGGGTAAAAGTGTATAGAACGTAGCACAACCTCATACAGGCGCGGTCCGAGGGGGGGTGGTTCCTAAGGGTCACGACCGCCCCCCCCAAGCCGTTAACGTAAAGCTTGAAATATTATTTTTTTCTCAAATATAATACATTTTCTTATTAATACGTAGGTAGTCTTTGTCTGTGACCCCTCCCCCCAAAGAATGGCTGCGACAAGTGGGGCGAGTTTATTTCCATCAAGAGGACAAATTCCAAGGTTCAAAATCAGCCTTCAATGTTCCTACTGCTGGGACACAGGCCTCTTTTCTGTGAGAGGGAATGGGCAATAATCCACCACGCGGGCCCATTGCGGGTTGGTAGATGAATCATGTTTTCAAATTTTTGGTTCTAGGACATGCCGGCTATCTCACGATGTTTTCCTTCACCGTTTTGAGAGCAGTGGTGGTGAAATTATATGCACAAAGTTAAGTAACTGCTTAAGTTGGAACTCACGACCGTAAAAATTGGAAAGTCGTCGCCGATACCACTCGGCCACCACTGCAATGAGGGTTTTCTGAAATGACGTTCACTAGGTGGCAGCACTGAGACGTCAGGTCCGGGCACCTGTCAAAAGTGTCAAAGCGCCCACGGACTGAATGATGAACGAAAGAATGAAACGAATGACATCAAATATTTTAAGTTCATTGTCGACCTGGAAAACCTGCTGGCTAAGCCACCAGTTGGCACCACTTTGACAAGAGGTCTAATGAGAAATCCATAGGAAAAACTCAATAAAACTTTTGCCCGACCTGGAAATCAAACAAAACATTTCATGTTCAGCAGTCATGTTTGCGACTACCGTACAAAAGTAATGCTTTCTAAATCAATCTCTTAATGCAGCTGCCCAACGTGAGCCTCCCTAGGTGTTGGTCGAAACCCTTGCCTATTGTGATATTGGCTGTCACGACTTTTCAGCATATCGGCAGCCTTTGTTTTACTACAACCAAATATATCCGTTCGAGTCTTTTCGTCGCGTATTCCGCAGAGCCTGAAGACTAAAGTCTTCAACCAGTGTGTCCTACCTGTTATAACCTACGGAGCCGAAACGTGGACACTCACGGTACGGCTGGTCCATCAATTCAAAGTCGCTCATCGAGCTATAGAACGAGCTATGCTCGGAGTATCTCTGAAAGATAGAATCCGGAATGAGGGGATCCGGCAGAGAACCAAAGTTGTCGACATAGCTCACAGAATTAGCAAGCTGAAGTGGCAATGGGCCGGCCATATTAGTCGTAGAACCGATGACCGTTGGGGTAGACGTGTTCTTGAGTGGAGACCGCGAATCGGCAAACGTAAGGTAGGACGCCCTCAGGCTGATGATGATGATGATGATATCCGTCCCACTAAAGTAGTTTGAGAATTGAGAGTGTTTCTCTCTTATACATATTTACATTGTTCATCATTTTACTATAGTTTAGACGCTAGTGTTCCGTCTGGACTAAGCGAGAGCGCACACACACCTCTCCTGCTAAATAAATATAATAAATAAAACAGTAGAAATTATAACTGTTTCTTTCATTGGATCTCAAAACCCATCATCCTTAGTAACTAGCTATGTAGCTATATATGAAATTTTCTGAGCACGCTCGATCCATCATAGACCTCATCAATCGCTTTCCTTCAGGCGTGATCGAGGTCAAGATCAGGTCCATTTTTTACACGCTTTATATTAGCTTCACTTGTATGTTTGTAACCGACTCGTTAGGGCGCGATTTTGACCCACTTTAAACGGTCAGATTTCATTTAAACTTTGTAAAGTTATCGAGGACCGATGACAATTCAATAATTTAAAAAAAAATTGAGAAAAATAGAAAAAAAGGAAAAAAATCACGCTTTTGTACTTAGCAGAACTAAAAAATAGAAAATAAATAATAGTTTAAAAAACTAAAAACACGCTTTAAAAACCAAACTAAAAAAGTAGAAAATAATTTAATTCAATTAAATTCTACTTTTTTAGTTTGCTTTTTAAAGCGTGTTTATAGTTTTTAAACTATTATTTTAGTAATAAAAAAATACGTGACGCAAAACTTTGTAAACAGGCGTATGAAAGGCACAGATAAAGTTTATATCTCAGATTATAAAATATGGAGGAGTAAAAGCTAAGAAAGCTAATATTTCTTATATAATTCAAACTTGTAAATTAATTATATCAAAACTTAAAACTCAAACTCAAACCATTTATTTCAATTAAACCATTTACAGGCACTTTTGAATTGTCAAAAAGTCGATCAGTTGTAAAGTTGAAGCTAGTTGGCCATTCCAAAACGTAGATCTCTATGGAGAAGAACGGGCAAGAAACTCCAAGGACGCTCTTTTAAATCATGTTAGGTATTACAAAATCTTGGGAACATTATTCTTGTTGCTCCTATATAATCGTTGGTTATGGTCATGGACCATAATTCGATTAACTTTGACCACTAGTTATTATTATGATGTCTCTTGATATTTCTCGGAACCCTGGGGACCCGAACCTGTTAGGCCGAAGATGGAAACAAAGATATTATTGGATTATCCAGGGGTGCGGGTTGTTCGAAAGAGATACCGCGGCCCCTGGCACACAGGCAACTGAGGGAACACGGGTTGGTTTTAGTCAGTAAAAGTCTGACACTTCTCCCGCTCTGGGTGGACCAGAGAGGGAGAAGTTATTTGATGATATCCCACCAAAAAAAAAAAAGATATTGGATTATGGATTTGGGTACTTTGTCGACTAAGTGTCCTTTCGATTTTGTATTTATTTGTAGAGTTACATAGAATTTAATTTAGTACCTAGTATAAATAGTTGTGTTTAAATAAAGAAAAAACATTTGTAGAGGAGAAAAAGAATACAGAAATCTGTAGGAAGATCCTGATCTCAGCATGATGCATCGATGATGTTAGGTCATACGGAGATCTACCAGCCGAAACCGCCAAAACTATGCTTATCATCTTTCATCTCAAAAAATAAAGGTAGAACCATGAATAGCCGTAAAAATTTACATTGTTTATAAAGAAAATAAATAAAAAATGTGAACTATAATGAATATCCGAACCCGATACGACGGTAAACGTAAATATTTTGGTTTTGAGAAGTAGGGTGGGGAAAAGGTTGCCGATAGAACTGAAATAAAGTATCGATACTTTGGATCAGAATGTCGGACAACCAGTCTTACCAAGAGGTATCGTATAACCCAACCGGTTGTGGAGGTCAGATAGGCAGTTGCTCCATGTAAAATACTCGTATTCATCTGCACCCGGTTAGACTGGAAGCTGACCCCGGCATAATTGGGAAAAGGCCACGTATATTGACTACGTCCATGTTAAGTCATCTATAATTGACACACACACATAGACACACACACACACACATACACACGCACACACACTAGGCTAACTCTGAGACACAAACATACACACAAACACTCGCAAACTCATCACAGGCTTCTTTTAACCGTTTTTAGTTTATTTTACTTTTTTTTGTTATCACCATATTCTTTTTATTTTTGTTAATCTTTTTGCATAAGATTCTGTAACATCTCCTACTAGAGGGCACTGGCTCTTGTAACACAGGTATATCATCTAGCACATGAGTCAGGGACTTCACTCTATTTTGTAACCACTTTCTTGTGTAATAAAGATTTATTTATTTATTTATTACCATTTTAAATTAGACATCGGTAGGTGTTCCACCAAAGAGTTATCCTAGGAAACACCTTTAACATAATTATTTTATTTGAAAACTACTTGTTTTACTTTTGTAGGTCGTGTAGGGGCACTACAGAAAAATACTTCGCAACAAATATCTTGAAACACAAAAAGTAATGTGGCGCCATCTACAATGCCACAAGCGAACTTCGCGTCTGGACGTCACAGAAATCCTACATCGCGCAGTCAGAGTTTACCACGAAACTGACATAATATATACAACATCCCGACATCAACCGTCTGGCAGTAGCCCACTAGACACAACACCCGTCTGGTCGGAGGATCCTCCCTTTATCCATAGAGTATGAGTGAACTTTACACCCTGTTCCTCGTTGTACTGCGCTGTACCCCGTTCTGAACCCAGGCGTCACTTTACTTTGTGCAAATAATTTTATCACCACTGCACTCGAAACGGTAAAAGGAAACATCGTGAGGAAACCGATGGGTTTACCCAGTAATTGGGTTGTGGAATTCAGTTAGGCAGTCGTTCCATGTTAAATTCTAATGTTTAGCTGCATCGGTTAAACTGGAAGCCGACTCCAACATACTGTATAATTCAGTTTTTCTTTTTTTTTTCATTTATTTGTTGACTTAATCTACTCATTACAATGTTTTTTTTTTTTAATGAGTAGTATTGCAATATGTAGTTAGCTAGCGACCTCGACAATTCATGATTATTCTTGCCAGTGCAACCGGCAGCAAGTTCGTCATGCTCCCTTAGATGTCACTGCTTGCGGTAGCGTCGGGGGTCGGGTTGCCTCCTTCCCTCAAATATGGCGAGGGGGGTAATGGTTGATCTTTGCGTTATGCTCGTGAACGGGTGCTGCTCGTGGTGACTGGTCGTCTTGCTGACCATGGTTTTGTTATTGTTAATTGTATTAAGTTTTTATTAATTTTAGTCCAGAGGTCCTAGTTTAACTTTTGTTACTTTAAGTTACTTATAGCTATATTTGCATAATGCAGAATTGCATATGTAAGCGGGCATGCCCTTTATGCCTAGAGGCTTTTATTTAGATTGGAAGTTCTGTTTACGTTTTATTTTAATTTTCTATTATTTTTAGTTTTCAATTTTTGATGGTATATTGGCGTGTGCTAGCTGACATATGGCAAATTTTATGTTTTTTTTTTTTGTGTTTCGTAATTTTTATTACCTATTATTGTATAGAATCAAGTTCTTCTAACTTAACAGACAGCTGTGCTGCTGGGGAGTTTGTTCCGCTACTTCTTCTTCCCAGCGAAAGCACTAGGAAGTGGTGAAGGGCGGGCGTTTTTGGGGGGACTGTCTTATGTAATTTTATTTTTACGTTCAAAAAGAGCTGACTCTCAGCCTAGTTTAAATAAATGACTTTTGATTTTGATAGCCGGGTAAAGGCTAGGCCCTTTATCGATAGCCGTTATCGATGTGAAACAGCACAAATCACATCACTAAACCGACGGAAACTTACAAACAAAACCGCTCGAATTTCACTGAAACCACATAAGTGGAATTCTTTTCATTGACCAGCCAGTTACAGACAAGCTATGTCCTTACTATGTTGACCAAAATAATAACACTGATCGTGCTGACCAGAGCTGTTCGCGGCAATATTATGGAAACCCAATCAAACTATCAGAAGCCGAAATTGGAACGAAATAATATCATTAACAAAGGAGTTTGGGTTCGGAATAAGCAGGCGGTGAACTTATTCGACAAAACAAGGACTGGAAACTTCATTTTTAGGGAGAATTCTCTTGATGTGGAAAACTTACTGCAGAATAATTTTGACCCGTTCGGCACTACCTACGCAGACGATTCTCCTAATGTCTCTAATTACATTAAAAGGGCCAAGAGGGCAATACGACGTAAGTATTTTATTTATTATTTCCTTTATTTCAATATACACATACAAATTATATTTATAAATATTAGAATATAAAATATATAAAAACATTTAATAATATAAAAAATAGTAGCCCACCGGTATCAGGAACAGGGTCCAAGCTACCGGCGGTCAGGGCTCCAGAGAGAGGAACCTCCTAACAATGCAAGCCGTGTCCAGGAGTACCGCTTTCTGGATCAAGCCCTTGATCCAGCTGCCCAACGAGAGCCTCCTTGGGTGTTGGTCGAGGCTCTTTAGTATCAAACCATTGGCTGATATGACTACCTATCGGTACAATGATCGCTGAGTCCACATCCCACATGTCGACAACCTCGCGAGCCAAGTCAAGATACTTGATTTGTTTATAATTCTCGGCTTTCACGAGGTTCCCGTCATGCGGGACCGTTATGTCAACGATAATTGCACGCCGCTCTAGTCGATCCACCACCACTATATCAGGCTTATTGGCAACAATAGTCCTGTCAGTGATGATGGATCGATCCCAGTACAGTGTGATATGTCCATTTTCGAGAACTGGGTCCGGCACATACCTGTAGTATGGTACTTCCGATTCCACAAGGCTGTATTTCAGAGCAAGTTGCTGGTGAATAATCCTGGCTACAAAGTTGTGCCTATGCAAATACTTCGTTAGCTAGACGAGAACAACCGGAGATTATGTGTCTGATTGATTCTCCCGGACGGTGGCATGCTCGACAGATGTCAACCGTGCCGTCTTTCACAATAAATCTCCGATAGTTGTTTGTCATCATAACTTCGTCCATAATTGCACAGACAAAACCTTCGGTTTCCCCAAAGAGGACACCGAAACGCAGCCAGGCTACGGACGCTATTAGGTCTACATCGGGTCCATGTAGGGCCCGGAAAAAGCGCCCGTGAAGCTCCTTATTTATCATTACCTGTCTAGATAGCCTTTTCCCACCTATTTTGGGGTTGGCTTCCAGTCTAACTAGATACAGCTGATTACCAGCATTTTACATGGAGCGACTGCATATCTGACCTCCACAACCCACCTACTGGGTTCATTATTAATGTCGTTCAAATTAATAAAAAAAAAACAAATTTCCTATAACCTAAATTAACTAAAACTATTAAACTAAAACAAAGCGTCGAAAAACTCATCCGCATCGCTATCGACTGGTAATGAACCCAAGAGACTGGCCACGGGAAATGTCAACCAGCCGTTTGGAGATTTCCTTATGAGAGCATGAGCACTCGGACAAAACTTGACTGAAAACGATATCCCTTAGTAAGACTGGTCGGCTGACTTTCTGGCTTCTGACGACCCGTAACGACTGTCAAAGATCCACGAATGACAGCCGGAACCAACTGCTTAACGTGGTTTCTGAGATACGGAGGGGTCTTGGTATGTTAAGATCAGAGATCGGATATTCGTATGCATATTTACCTAAAGATATTTTTTAGCTATGAAAGTATGGAAGCGACTTTATAAATTATTTGTAATATTTATTAAAAACCCTGGGATTCTTGGATTGCATAACTATTCGGATGTGTATTAATTTAAAATTAATGTTTAACCCGATACAAATATGTGTATGTACTGGAGGAGGGATGGTTTGTAGTAGTTAAAACAAAAAATAAACAAATTACTTACCTAAATTAAGACTTTTTCGATACAAAAGCGCATTCCATGTTAGCCAACATCTCAACTTTAGGCGAATATGCATCCGAATATCCGTTCTCTGATTATGATGGTCACCCATCCATGAACCAACCGCGGCAAGTGTAGCTTAACCTGATCGATCGACTCGTGCAGCTGTTGTCACTAAGTCACAAGCTCCTCCTATTTATTTATTTATCATATTTATCGTGTTACTATCTTCTATTTGACCCCAGCACTGTTCCACTTTTGTTTTATTTGTAGCATTTATCCTCGTTCGTCTAGTGGTTGCAGGCGGTACTGCTGAGCAAGAGCTTCTTACTGGGTTTGATTCCCAGGTCGGGCAAAGTGTAATTAGGTTTTTCTATCCGGAATTTTCTCAATAGCAGCCCGGAGTCTGGATTTTTGCCTGGCTGAAGACATTAGGGTTTTTTTTTTTGGGTGGGAAATCATCAAATAACTTCTCCCGCTCTGGGTAGAGCAGGAGGGCGTGTCAGACTTTTACTGACTAAAACCCACCCGTGTTCCCTCAGTTGCCTCGGTGCCAGGGGCCGCGGTATCTCTTTCGAACAACCCGCACCCCTGGCAGGCATCGGCCCTTGCGGACCTCACCAGTTGGTGCTGACATCTCTTTGAAGTGCGCGTGGAACACAACGCGCCGTCGACCCGGGCTTGGTCCTTTCCGGACAGCGAGCTACCCATTACTCGCCGTCCGCAAGCCCGCGCCTACGGTTATTTTACACACCTATAACTTTTATTACAGACGAAATAGTATATTTTGTATCGAGGGACTAAACGAAGCCATAATATACCAGAGGTGGTTTGACTCCCGAGCGTGCGAGGGAAGTCAATGAAACCGAGGGTATATTAAGTTGGCGTTTAGTCTCGAGGTGCAAACTGAACTTTTCACATCTCATGCTCTAAAAGTCCGCCAATATAGCCCTACGAAGCGGGTCTAAAGTGGCCACTTTAGTCTCTAGGGAGTGAAATATCAAGCCTCCAACCGCGGCAAGCCTAGATTATCCTGATCGATCGACCCGTGTGAATGTGAAAACTTAGCCACCGGCTCCTCCGTGAACGGAGTCTTAACAGCTACAATAAATTCTATGGGCACACGGGTCCACTTTGGGAGACCATAACCTGGAATAGGACATGGGATCCTTTTTATTCCTTAAAACTTCCGACCTCGACGAAAACTAATCCCTACTTAATATTATAAATGCGAAAGTAACTCTGTCTATCTGTCTGTTACGCTTTCACGCCTAAACTGCTGAACCCATCGTCATGAAATTTAGCAGAAATATAGTCTGGGATATGGAGAAGGTCATAGGCTACTTTTTTACGTGATAACCGAAAACCACACAGGCGGAGTTGCGGGCAAAAACTAGTACTAAATAAATGTTCTTTTTACAGGCATACGACAACAGCGAATTACAAAGAGTTTAAAGAATTGCATCGGTAAAGGATGCAAAACTTATATCCTTGAAGAGCAAGAACAAGAAGAAAAGGACCCCGTAAAACAAGATGACAAAGTTGGACCCTCCCCAGTGCTCAACGACTACCCTTACGAGGTCGCCATTTTACTAAACAATAACAAAAGAGAGATAAACGCAACTAAAAATAATACAATAACCCTCGAAAATGACGTCATTAAGAACAGGAATAATTTAAGTAAAATCAATAACACAACTCAAAAGCCTGAACTGTCTTTAGAAACAGATTTCAAAGAAACTAATTATACAATTACTACAAATATAACATCACCGAAAAGAAGTAAGAAATACGACTTTGAAAGTGAAGTTATCAAGAAATTTGAATTCGAGGAAAACATGAATAGATCTCAGGAAAATAATGAACAAAGAGAAAGTAAAATAATAGATAGAAATATATTTGATAAAGACAACACTGTTTGG
Source organism: Antitype chi (assembly GCA_947359405.1). Classification (NCBI taxonomy): domain Eukaryota; kingdom Metazoa; phylum Arthropoda; class Insecta; order Lepidoptera; family Noctuidae; genus Antitype; species Antitype chi. The sequence goes on from OX375836.1 coordinate 9,227,617, forward strand.
CATCAAAACGCTCCGATTCCTGATGTAAATGTCTACAAAGTCGTTCCTAAAGAACCTCAAAAGAGTAAAGCAGTTACTGAGAGAGGGCTAATTAAGGTAATATCAATGCTAACAAAGACTTTCAAGAAGATAATGAAGCAACACAAGGAAATTAAAGGTGTTCATGAACGAATAACCGATGTAAATGATCAATTTCTCAAAAGCGCAAGCGCAATCACGACCAAATTTCAAGATTTCGATGTAAAATATTTATATCTGTTGAAATTTTATGAAAAACTGAAAATTTTTGACGCAAAACTAACCACCAAACAGGAGTATTTTAAAAACAAAGAAAGGGAAATGGCGAATAATTTTAAAGAATTTGAAAATCAGCAAAAGAAATTCTTACAACAGCAGCGTCAGTTCTATAATATACAGAAGTTGATGCTCGCGCAGAATGAAAAGATCAACGCCAAGCAAAATGTGATAGCAAAGACTCAGAGCGAAATATCTCATAGACAGAACAACTTCGCTAGAATACTGAAGAAAGCTAAGCAACTGTACTTGGAAAGCAGAAACCCGACCGCCAAACTAAATTCAAATGTAATAAAACCATTCCACAATCCCAAACCAATAATGCCTAAAGTACAGATTATAAGTACCACGACCCCATCAACTGAATCAGTCAAAATTAACCTCTTTTCAATTCCAACCTCCAATAAAATTGTAAACCAAGACGATATGATAATAAAAGAAAAAGACGATCAGACTATTGACGATTTAGTTTACAAATACTACTTCAATAATACATTTATTGATAATATTATGAAGAGCAATGTTCTGACTAGTCTGATGGGTATCTCCAACAGTCCTGGTATACCTCCGAATATAAAAAACAAAAGGAATGAATTAGAAACGACTATATTACTACCAGTATATGAGAACAATGAATCAGAAGCGATTGAAAGTAAGAATAGAGAGCGAAGATGGATCAACCATCATTCCAGACACAAGAGTAAGAGGCGAGAACGTGGAAAAGAAGAAGTCGCAGCTATAATAAACACTACAGATGCTAAAACTAGTAAAATTAAAGTAGTTAATAATATCGCAGTAGTCGACGGAATTCCTAAACGAAAGGATGAAGGAGATATCAAAATCAAAAACGATCCTTTTTTAAGTATGGCGACGAATTTTTGTAATGAAATTCGTCAAAATGATAACTCGCAAACATTAAGATGGTGTGTTGAAAAGGCTTTGAGGAGGCTACAGTTTCTTGGTGAGTGTTTTATTATATTTACCAACCCATTTAAAAAAAATAGGTTGATTTAATGCCGTATATTATTATTCGTGTCTTTACGCTTATCTTATTCAATCTTGTTATTAGAAATGAGGATAACATTCTCAATGCTGTGTTTTCAATTTCATTCAAGTTTTTGATTTCATTTGACAACATAATATTTCACTCCACTCATTTGGATATTTAACAAAATCTTTTTCCGTCGTCACTTTTGTTTTTGTGAAAACAATTAAAACCGAGTTACCTTGAAGGATGTAGTATTTGACGTGCGAATCTCTAAGCTATTCGCTATTAGCTATTCGCTATTATATCAGCTAGATCTTTTCAAAGCTACTCTTAGCTTTGAAAAGATCTAGCTGATATAATTTTGATGATGATACCATTTCTCTTTTATTCTTCAAACCAACTGTCTTATATGCTGGCAATTTAACGAAAACCTTATCCAATATTTCAGATATGAACAATTTACCAACGTTAGCATTAAAAGTTCCAACGAGCACGGTTTCGACGACCAATCTTCCACCAAAATCACATAAAGCACACAAACACAAGCACACTAAATTAAAAGCAAAAAAAAATACTATATTAGAACCGTTTTCCACCAAATTATATCCTAAAGTGTATAACGGACCGAATACTGTTAAAACGGAACTATCTACTGCTAGCACTGTGCCTGTTACTCAAACTAGAGTTACTGGTAAGAAATCTTTTGTTATTATATTTAACTGCAAACCAAACTGACTTCGTACGGGTGTACACTGTACAGTGGATGTTACGGAGGTTGTTTAACTATAGACTGTCTCCCGACAGCGTAGAGGGCACCGGGGCATACCAGCGAACCGCCCATTCAGCTGCGAGCGATTAATAACTTTAAATCCGTGACATCTTCTAAGATTAAGATTTTAAAGATATACTCTGAAGGGTTTTTTTTAGTATGGGAAATCATCAAATAATTTCACCCGCTCTGGGTGGAGCGGAAGGGCGTGTCAGGCTTTTACTGAATAAAACCCACTCGTCTTTCTTCAGTTGCCTATGGAATCTCTTTCGAACAACCCACACCCCTGGCATATACTGAGAAGGGTTATTTGATTTCCATTATATGCACAACGTATCTGACGTATTTTTTGGTTAAGAATTGAAATCGAATTGTTTAAAATAGCTTCATAAATAAACCATTATTTTTCAGTAACCTGTAAAAGATCAAAATGATTACTGTGGGTTATCCTTATCGACATAATTATACCATTGAGGGTTTTTTTGTAGACCTTTTTTAAGGTGAATGCGCAGTGGTAGACCGCGAAATTCAAATTTTCTTACGTTTTTGCAATTTTCAAGTCAGTATCAGGTTGTATCCTGATCAAAATGTGATTTGCGAATATAACAGTTACGTGTTTATAGAATTATAGTCATTAGAATGTCTAATATATCTCTATAAGTTAAATTTCTTCCACAAGCACTTTTCCATAAGAAATTTGTTCTTATTGAACAAATCTAACTTAGAAAGTTGTATTATTGATTCTAATGATTATAAATCTGTAAATACGTACATGTTATAGTCGCAAATCATATTTTGATCAAGTAACAAGCTGACACTCACCTGAAAATTGCAAAAAACGTAACGAAATTTGAATTTCGCGCTCTACCACTGCGCATTCACCTTAAACTAAAATTCCGTAGTACATTATTCTGACCTATTTCAAAAGGTTTAACCAGCGTTGGCAATGTAAGCTACGACATCGTTATAAATAATCAGCTATTGGGACACAGACCTCCATTCTTGTAATGTATTATTATGCAACTAAGTGAAAATCATTGCCTTCAGCTTATCCAGTTACGAAAGCGCCACCATCATCGACTTTCACAACGATGAAATTGGCACCAGTGACACAAAATGAAAATGCGGCGACCACTTTAGATGGCAATGCATTTTTCCCAGGTACGTTACATAAAATTTTGAAAAAACTTTTTTTTATGGACTTCAGGTTCATGTAGGTACTGAATACATGGTAACGGGTTTTTTTTTGAGGGTGGGAAATCGTCAAATAGTGGAGCAGGAGGGCGTGTCAGACTTTTACTGACTAAAACCCACCCGTGTTCCTTCAGTTGCCTGTGTACCAGGGGCCGCGGTATCTCTTTCAAACAACCCGCACTGCTGGCAGGCATCGGCCCTTGCGGACCCCACCAGTTGGTGCTGACATCTCTTACTATCTATACTTATGCAATCAAAATGTACGAAAAAACAATTTTTGTACCTGTACACCTTACTGAAAAATCTTTCTTGTAGACAGAAGTTATCAAATGTTTATTGGAACAAGGTCTTTACGCAGGATGCACGAAGGTAGCTTTTTGATCTACTGGCTTTTGGCAGCGGCTTCGCCCGCGTGGAAGTCGGAAGTTATCCCACTGGAACGCACTACCGGGATAAAAAGTATCCTATATGTTAATCTAGGTTATAAACTATATGTTTGCCAAATTTCAACCAAATCCTTTCAGCCGTTTTTGCTCGATACAAACTTACACATTTTTAATATTCAAAGGATATTTCTTTCTCTAATAAATATTTACATTTTCAGACAATGAAAAGCTCGAATCAAATTTAAAACAATATGGTAAGTTCTTTCAAATTCCTCGCGCTTACAAGACGTAAGATTTTAATAGTAGTTTATGAAACCGTTGCATCATCATCAGTATACAGCAGTCCACTGCTGGACATAGGCCTCTCCAATTGCAAGCCATTCCCTCCGATTCCCGGCAACTCTCATCCAGTTGTTACCAGTCACCCTGCGAAGATCGTCACTCCACTTATCCTAAAGGCGTCCTATCTTACGTTTCGGCTCCGTAGGTCATAACCAGAGATCGGATATTCGGATGCATATTTACCTAAAGATAATTTTTAGCTAAGAAAGTATGGAAGCGGCTTTATAAATTATTTGTAATATTTATTAAAAACCCCGGGGTTTTTTGGATTGCATAACTATTCAGATGTGTATTAATTTAAAATTATTGTTTAACCCGATACAAATATGTGTATGTACTGGAGGAGGGGTGGTTTGTATTAGTTAAAACAAAAAATAAACAAATTACTTACCTAAATGAAGACTTTTTCGATTCAAAAGCGCATTCCATGTTAGCCAATATCTCAACTTTAGGTGAATATGCATCCGAATATCCGATCTCTGGTCATAACAGGCAGGATACACTGATTGAAGACTTTAGTCTTTAGGCTCTGCGGAATACGCGACGAGAAGACTCTTAGCCTACTTCTCAAAGTTATTCTTAGCAAACTGCGAATTTGCCCAAGGTAAACGTATTCTTGAACAACCTTGAGAGTACCGCCATTGACAGCGATCAGTCCCGGAGCAATGGAACGTAAAGTAACTGTTGCGTAACATATTTTTTTAAAGAGAAGGTGTTATAATATGATTATATTTTTAAACTTCGGTATTGTGTTTTTATGGGGCCATCCATAGATTACGTCACACAAATTGTATGATTTTTTGACACCCCCCCACCCTTCCTTGTCACACATGGTCACACTTGTGAAACCCCTTCCCCCCTTGTGTGACGACATATTTTTCAATTTTGTATTTAGAAGTACCTACATAATTAAATGAAAACAGCAGATTTTCCATTTTTTTATTTAAATTAAAAATAATCTTTAATAACAATAATAACATTAACACAAAGTCAAATAATTTAGACACATAGTGGTGATTTTAACATTTGACGTCACAAAGCTTTTGATCCCCCTGGCCCTTGTCACACAATGTCACATTTCGTTGACTCCCTCCTACCCCCTCAACGTGTGACGTAATTTATGGATGGCCCCTAAAGCAGGTCATGGCAATATGATAAATCGTTTTGAATATGATAATCGTTTATAATTCGAACTTTACGATGTAAGAGTAGATAAAATATAGAACTATGGAGGCCGAATGGAGGAAGATGTTAAAAAATGTTTTCTTTTTTAGATATGAAGCCCGATACTGAAGGAAATGTGTATTTTGAAGGAAGTGTTCATGCCAGTGAAATACGTAAGATATCAATATATTTTAATGTATAGACGCCAGCACATCAAGCTACGCCAATCTGTCAAATTTCTTTGATAGATTTTCAACTTTATCACATAAGCATGAGGTTCATGTTCAATTGGGAAAATTTTACAGCTTGGGGTAGCTGCTGGCGTCTGTACCAAACTTTTTGTTGGATTGTCTTTAATCTAATAATTTTTGTCAATAATCTAACCACCTATTAATGCCCGATTTCTGTGTCTTACGGACCGTTGTTACTAATACTTGTCACTTAACCACCGATTTTTTGGATGTAGAAACTAGAAACCAACCAAATTAACGATTTGTTGGGTATAGGAGCAAATAAGAGAACTATTCATTGGTAGTCGAAACAAACAACATAACGATAGGTACGTTTAAAAAAAAATGGTAACAATTCGTCAGGCTTAGGAATCAAAAATAGAAACAATTCGTCAGAAATAAGAAACAACAAAATGAAATAATTTGTCAGATATAGGAAACAATAAAAGGAATAATTCGTCAGATTTAGGAAACGATAGTACGAACAATTCGTCAGATAAAATGAACAATTCATCAGATACAGGAACCAATAAAACGAACAATTTGTCCGATATAGGAACCAAAAAAAGAACGGTTCGTTAAATATAGGGACGGTAAAGATATCGTAATTTAAATATACCTGGATGAGACTTGAACAGAACAGGGAAGCATGGCACAAAAGCGAGGAGATCTATAGGGAACGTGCACGAACTATAAATGGCAGCACAAATCAACACGAGAGCCACAGTGTGGTCAAAACAGAAACACAACAAACAAATGTAAGATGCCTATCTGAAAAATGTAAGCACATCTGTGCTTTCATTTCGTTTATAAATTATTCAGATAGAGCTTTATCGAAAAATAACTAAAGTTATTTGAGGTTATGGTTACGTACATACATGTTTGTATTGAACAGTTCTATTACATATAAAACTAAGCTATTTTTACAAATAACATTATTAAGTCATTTCTAAACGTTTAGAAACTCATACTTGCACATGTCTTTTTACTGCATTTATCCACTTTTGTCATTTATCACGTAGGTAAGCAAGGAAAATGAGTAATATTCGTGGGAAAGGAATATAATTTGACAACATTTGATTTATTTTTATGTTTCTTTGAAGTGTTCCAGCATCCAGAAACACAACAATACATTTTCACTTAGTAATTATGTTTTATTCAAAATCAAAATCGAAATCAAAAGTCATTTATTCAAACTAGGCTGAGAGTCAGCTCTTTTTGAACGTCAAATTTACATAAGACAGTCCCCCCAAAACGCCCGCCCTACACCACTTCCTAGTGCTTTAGCGAAGAAGAAGTAGCGCAACAAACTCCCCAGCAACACAGCTGTCTGTTAAGTTAGAAGAACTTGATTCTATACAATAGTAGGTAATTAAAATTACGAAACACAAAAAAAATACATTAAATTTGCCATATGTCAGCTAGCACACGCCAATATACCTACCATCAAAACATTGAAAACTAAAAATAATAAAAAAATAAAATAAAACGTAAACAGAACTTACAATCTAAATAAAAGCCTTTAGGCATAAAGGGCATGCCCGCTTTCACTTCTATAATGAGATTATTTTATAATGTGAAGTGTCAATTTCAAGTCATGATTGCGTAAAAAAATCGGATTTGCGCCACCAGATGGCAAACGCATCGTCGTGCACGTTCCCTATACTCTAAAGGGGGTGGAACAAGGCTGCCAATGCTGATGATAGGAACCGGGAACGGGTACCGCCTTATCGAGAAAGGCTTTAACAACTATTCGTAATCGATATAGGAACCGGGTAAATGGTCCACCCTGTTAAAAAAGGAGATTAATTATTTTCCACAGTTGACAGCGATATCAATAGCCAAGGTATGGACGATATTATGCCAGGCCTAGAAAGTAACTCCCGCGTTGAAATGGACCCCCTTGCGTTTGACCTTCAGGCCCAAAGAAGGGCTATTGTGAGGAAGTAAGTATACTTTTGAGCTGTTTTGAGCAACTAGGTCAGGGGGCAGGACTAGATAAAGGGTATTTTTTGTCTTGCTAATATTGCTTATTTTGTTTTTTAACGGTTTTGTAAATTTTCATTGTGTGTTTTTATTCGTTTCATTGTCGCTTTTTTGTTGGCTTTCTAACACCCAGTTGCGCACAAAACAAACATTAATGCCACATTACATAATGGATCATTAACTGCTAATGATTTCATTAATTTTAATGATGTTGCACAAAACAACTTTAAGGCGCTAAGGTGCTTGCTTTGTGCAACAAAAACTGTGACAGATTGCCTCGTTTGACAATTCATTATTTAAAATTAAAGAACCATTAAAATCGCGTCTAATGTTGCTTTCTACAACAAGTTAATGGAAGATTAGTATTTAATGACAGCTTTAAAAGTTAAAGTTCGTTTCGGCAACTGGCTGTTAGCTGTTAATTGCATTTTCTAACATGTGACGTAAATCTAACCTACCCAAGTCGGAGTTGACGCGGACGTAATAATATTGCGTAGGGATTTTTATGCGCACCGGATACTCAACGCACTGTTCAGCGCAGAGTGTTCAAAATCGAACAATGTACATTTTTTTTGACGAGCTGAAATGCACTTTCTTGGATTTTCGATGCTCGGTTCAACATCGTTTTATTCTTAACCGACTTCAAAAAGAAGGAGGTTATCATTTCGACATGTTTTTTTTAATGTATGTTCAGGCAAAACTCCGGATTTGCAAAATTCTTTTTTTGTTCGAAAGGGGTTTATTCCAAAAGGGTTTATTCCAAAATTGTCCCATTGCCACCAAGTCAGGAATATACTCTTTCAAATAAAAAAAGAATTTTGAGAATCGGCCCACAAATGGGGGAGAAATCGGTGAACATACATTTTAAAAAAATACACATAGTCGAACACAGAACCTCCACCTATTTTGAAGTCAGTTAAAAATGGGCTCTTGTTTTTACAAAAGTTAACCTTATGAAAGTTGCTGTATTAACTTTTTTTTAATGCAACAATTTTCACAATTTTATTTCCTTCTATTTTTTTCCTTCTAAAATGAGATCGATCGCATCCTTCATCTATTCCCGACTAACGAGGCCAAAATATTTATTTGTTGTGTGGTTCCAGACCATGTAGTAATTCTGAAACAATAACCAAATTAAGTTAGGTACCTACGTAATATCAATATGGGGCACAGTGGTTCGCAGTCCACTGTGCTTCAGAGTGAAACAGTCCACTGTTCCCCAACACACCATATTTGAAAATAAAACACATTTTTACGATTAAAATAAACTAAATGACATGCGCACCAATTTATTTTGAGAGCTCATTTATTCTTAATTTAGGAAATTTAATAATAAAATATTAACGAAATATCAAATATTTTTAGTGTAGAACATTCGATAAATACAGGAAAAGTAATAGATTTCGTACTTACCGGCGACGAAAGCGGTACACTTGCTTCAACAGCGAGAGCGTCAAGTGCGCTGGCTGTGAAGAGGTGGAACTATTATCGCGCCCGTTTTATCTGTGTGCGGCGTGTTTGTAACCGATAGACAAGGCGATTTAAACGTAGATTCACTGTGCCCCACGGTCCACTGTGGGTACAGTGGACCGTGGGGCACAGTGAATCTACGTTCGGTTGGGCAAAAGAGTAGGGGTGAGGGGGTCCTCACCCCTACTCTTTTGCCCAACCCCCCAGGCAAACAAAGCGTGACGATACGGTGTGTTATATTATGTATTTATCGTGAAAGCGTAACAAAGAAACATACAAAAAATCTTTACTCTTTTAAAATAATTATTAAGCTGGATTAAGTATGTGCGATAAGAGTATTTTCAATTGTTACGTTTATTACGCGCGTTCCTGCTACACCCAGGTTTGGCGGGATTTTCTAAACCTACATTAATTTACGAAATAAACATGTATTATTTTTCTTGTTTCAGGTTGAACGAGAAGATAAAAATGTCACTTGGTTAATTATCAAGCTGTTTATAAGCAAAAACTAATCATAAAAATATAATTTAACTTAAATAATTAAGTCTAAAATAATTATAATTTTTGTAGTTAAAAAAACGGGGAAATTCAAAAGATTGGTTAGAAGAGGGGTGTTAGAAGAATGAATAAATCAATTTAGAGCTTGAGGATGTTAAAGACAGTTTACAGTCATCCTTTGATGACTGTAAAATATAGAAACCGCATAGACATTCCTTTGAAATAAGAAGAAAAATAAAACGATCGCACGGAAATATCTGTGGCCCTTCACCACAAATATCCATGGCCTTTGTACCACAAATATCTATGGCCCTTGCACCACAAATATACAGGTTGAAATTTAAAACATGCGACAAACCGTTGTTCATAATGATGAGTACAATCTCCCATTTCGGTTTGTCGCATGTATTCAATTTCAACCTGTATATGGCCCTTGCACCACAAACCACTAAATTCGCTAAACATTTCAACATCGTTCTGTTTCTATCAATCGTTTAAAGGTGACAGAGACTCAATGATGTTTTTAAAATGTTATCGTTAAACATATCATGTACTAGCTTTTACCAGTGGCTTCACCTGCAAGTAGGTCGGAAATTAGTCCAAGGAGAAGTACTACCAGGATAAAAAAGTATCCTATGTGTTAATCCAGGTTATAAACTATCTGTGTGCCAAATTTCATCTAAATCCGTTGGGCTGTTTTTACGTGATTGAGTAACAAACATCTAAACATACAAACTTTCACTGTTATAATATTAGTAAGATTTTGTGATTTGTGGCGAAGGTTTGCTTAAGAGTGGGTAATATGAAAAACTAATTACTAGCACTTAAAAATTAAATAAGTCTAGTAATAGTCTACTAGGGGCAAACTTGATTGAAAAAAAAATGCAATAGTCCAGACAAAATTTACGCTAGCGTAGCACAATTCGATCCGGCTTGAAGAAATGACGAAAGAAAGAGGGCGAACAGAGATGTACTGTGTAATAGATAGCTTAAGACCAGAAACAAATGACGAAGTGGAAGAGTATATAGACAATTTTCCAGTAAAAGTAATAATGGGAGCAAACGTGAATTTAAAAAAAAAACGTGTGCAAAAAAAATGGTCTTATGTCCCGAGCTGCGTTATACAGCTCGGGACATGATATCCAGGCTTGGGCATACCAATTAGTGTAATTATTATCAATGTAAATAACTGTTTGATGTTTTAATTTATTTATAGTTCATAAAAGGGAAAATATCTGCTGATAACGATGCAGTATGTGTAATAGAAAAATATATACATATATTTATTCAAAGATTTTTATCATACAAAAGAGAACAAGCAATTTATAACAATTATGTAAATGCTGGACACTGTTCCCAAGAAGGGACTAGAATGAAAGATATTTTGTATGAATTTATTACACTATCGTCATTTAAATAAAATGGCCATTTTTTACGATTCTTTGGCCAATGATTCCTAAAAAAGCTTGAAATACGTATGTTCTGCAATTTTTTTTTAAATAAAAATCGTATTTTTAATGTGTACGTATCTATTGTAGTTGTGAACAAAAAAATGCAATATTATTATTTTGTAATATTAACATCAACAATTATTGTCGTATAATAAATGTCGTGCATAATATTTTGTTGTGTTTCAATTGTTTTCCTTCTCTAATGAAGAATACAGGTTTATTTTTGGACAACACATAGTTACGATAACATAACAACATCAGGCCTGTGTTTCCCGTGGGGTAGACAGTACAATAAGTACTCCCACATTTCACCAGTTAAATACCATGTGAAAAAAAAACACCTAAAGTCATTTATTCAAACTAGGCTGAGAGTCAGCACTGTTTGAACGTTAAAATTACATAAGCCAATCCCCCAAAAACGCCCGCCCTTCACCACTTCCTAGTGCTTTAGCTGGGAAGAAGAATTTATCAAGAAGTTTCTCAGTCTGGTTTTCAGGCCGGTTGATGGCAATTGGCTTGCCCCTTATCACGTCACAAGTCACAGCTGTCTTTACATAAAGCAGAATTGCATGTATAAGCAGGCACGCCCTTTATGCCTGGAGGCTTTTATTAAAGTGAAACTTTTATTACATCGTCTCAAACTTTTTCGTCTGTGTGTTGCATGTCGCGTGACGTGTCGCGTGACGGTCGGCCGCGGAGTAGGGATAAAGTGAAAGGCGCTCGTCAGAGCAGCCGAGGCCAATATGGCGGCGCCTATAGTTCGCATCAGCTGACCGTGTAGTTTTTAGTTAAATGTCTATAATGTGAAAAAAAAAAGTTTCACTTTTACGGTGGTTTCATAAAACCACACAAGTTTTTGGGTTATAATATCTGCTTTCGAGTTTTTGGCGGGATCGGGTTGGAACATGTCGCACGAATTTTCATTTTCATGAAATTTAGTGAAATAGCGAATTAAATTGTATAATTTTGGTAGTGAATTATTCAATTTAGTTACATGTGTGTGCACAAGTGTAGTGAAGGTGAAAATAAGTGACTAACGTGGACTTTTCGTGTTCCCCCAAAAACTCATGTTAGGTTGTTGTAAAGTTGCTACCGCTTTACAATAACTTTGACTTGACTGACTAAAGACGACTATGACTTTTTTGTAACTTCGTGCCCGATATCGGGCCATTTACTTGATCGAAAAGAAAAATTACTTGACACTGGCTAAATGCACAAACCGTGCGAAGCCAAGGCCCAAAAAAAAAAAAAAAAAATATCTGCTTTCGTTTTTTTTTAAATTATTAATTTGTTTTTTGCTTGAGTACCTATAGTTTTCAATGTTTGTTGGTATATTGGCGTGTGCTAGCTCACATATGGCAAATTTAATGTTTTTTTTTGTGTTTCGTAATGTTAATTACGTACCTACCATTGTATAGAATCAAGTTCTTGTAATACAATAGACAGCTGTGCTGCTGGGGAGTTTGTTGCGCTACTTCTTCTTCCCAGCTAAAGCACTAGGAAGAGGTAAAGGGCGGGCGTTTTTGGGGGACTGTCTTATGTAATTTTGACATTCAAAAAGTGCTGACACTAAACTAGTTTGAATAAATGACTTTTGATTTTGATTTGATTCAAAATGTTTATGAATCTAGAGGGTCATATTAAATTAGCTGGCAAGGAACTTTGATGTGTTTTTAATTACTTTTTCAAAAACCATAACATAACAGTCGTTTATTGCCAATTTTTTCTTGATTTTAATAAAGTTTTCTGTTGGAATGAAAAAATAAAGATTTTTTTTGTTTTATTAGTTATCGATATCAATACCCAACACGTGGATAAGCTATTACCAGCGTATTTAATCTGACCCTGAACAGAGGCATGAGGAACTCATCCTCCATACATATAGGAGGATTCTCCGACCAGACAGTTGAACTCGGGACGTTGTATATATACGGTAGTGGCGCGGTAAACTTTGCTTGCGCGATGCAGGATTTTGCGTGACTTCGGCGTGATGCGTAGTTCGCATGTGGCGGTGTAGATTCCGCTACACATAAACCAAACTCTATACATAAATCTACACTGTGTTTGATACACATTCAACGCAGACGACAAAACTTTCAGCACCATAATCATTTTGGAATGAAGTTCTTTAACGTGGCTTGCGGTAAAAGTAAACTGGTATAAATAGTAGGTATACAACGTGTAACGGAAAGGGTGGGTACAATGGGCCTTATCAGAAGGCTTAAAGTCACCCAAAGGGCAATGGAGAGGGCTGTGTTCGAAATGAAGAGATCCGCAGGAGAACCAAGGTAACCGACATAGCCCGAAGAATTGCCAAACTTAAGTGGCAGTGGGCAGGGCACATTGCTGGCAGAACAGATGGCCGATGGAGCCGAAAGATTCTGGAGTGGCGACCGCGTACCGGAAGACGTAGAGTGGGAAGGCTTCCCACAAGGTGGACCGACGACCTTGTGAAGGCCGCGGGTATCCGCTGGATGTGGGAAGCACAAGACCGGTCGAAGTGGAGGAGCCTGGGGGAGGCCTATGTCCAGCAGTGGATGTCTTTCGGTTGAAATGATGATGATGAACGGAAAGGGTATATACATGCCAAGGGCACGACTTCTTTGGATGATATCAAACGATATTGGAAGGGTTTTTTAATCCTATCTCTACATGTTCGGAAGTTATGAGAATTGTTAATACATTGATACCAGAAACCGAACTTTTCAAATTGAAATAAACACATCACTCTGAAGAGACCTAATATTGGCAAGTAACGTAGAAAGTTATTGACCTACGTAGTGTGGTGACACGTTTGTTCTGATTTGAATTTAAGAAACATGTGAAACCGAAATTTGGTATCAATTATTAGAGTATTTTATTTTGAGCTGAAACTATGTAGAGTGATGCTATACCAGCTGTTATCTTTAGTGCTTAAGGTGAACCTAGTCCACATTTTTTGCATACAAACTTCGGGAGTGATTACTCCACTGTCTGACATGGCACATCCAAAGTAAAATATGATTATTCTCTGTACGGAAACGAATACTAAAATAAAAACCCATTAAAAAGTTAGGAGCCAGCAAAGATTCGTTTTTCTTGCTAATTGTACTTAACTTTGGGCGTGTTTAAGTAATAAAAGAAGTGTAAAATCTCCAAAACCAAGTCGGTACCGACAAACTTCAATTATTGAAAAGTTCAATAAACTTTATTGGTCATTGATTTATGCATTGGCTTTTTCATAAAACCCGATATTCCCAAGGACTTTAAAAAAAAAATCGCAACTTTTTTTACTGTAAATGATCCGGCATCTCACTCAATAACGTTGTGCGTGTAGACTGGCGTCTAACTGCACATCACTGATACTATCTTCGTCGGATACGAAGTCTGATGAGACAGCGTGATTTTTAGCCAGGCCCACCAGTGAGTTCAAGCCCGCGACTAGGTTCCCCTTAAGGATAGCAATAGGGTTTCTGTTACTCTGTATACGAGTACATGGTGATAAAGCTTTCAGTGTTTGTAAAGGCGGCAAGTTACGGGAACATGGGAAGTTTAAGGGGTTAGACCTGCCGTCTTGAATCGGTCAGAATTGCGTGCAGCTGTGTTACACGCATGAATAGAATTAGAAATTACTACATTAGAGGAAGTCTGAAGTTGGCATCGATAGCTGAAAAATAGTGTGCAAATCGGTTCTCATGGTATGAGCATAATGGTTTTGAATGTATAGTATATTTAATAGATATAGTATTCCTTCTCTTGCAGACTCTTACAGCGCAGTTTTCTGATGTTCCCAAGAATTTTAACGTTAAACATATTAACGCTCAGAGCATTCCGGCTCATTTTCACGATATGCTGGCAGCTTTGACTGTAAAAACATAAATGCTACTCTTATTTCTGAGTCATGGCTTAAATCTTGTCTCCCTTCAACTAGTTACTCTCTCCCTGGCTTACAGCTTATAAGAATCGACCAGTCCGGACCGGGTGGCTATAAATAAAAATAAAATAAAATCTTTTTATTTCAGGTATATTTGACCCATACATATTGTTAGTAGAACGACTTAAAACTATGTTAGTATTTAAAATTAGGCTATTAATTTAAGTATTTGCCGCCCTCTGGGGCCCCGGGCACGCGCACTTGTGCTTGAACCCAGTGCCCCAGAAGGGGGCTGTCCAGCTTGTGGCTGAGCACGTTCAGGATGGTGTTGGCGCTCCCACGCGTGCGGAACATCAGCGACTCGATACGGCGCCGCAGCACAGTGTGAAAGCCGTCTGTGTGCGCGTGCGCAAACATCGCAGACGCACTACAGTAGCGTGGGAGCCCCACCAGAACCCTGAACGCGTTATAAGAGTATAAGAGTCGCGGCTATAAGAGTACGGGTATACCAAAGAAACGATGGATGGTCTGTGTGAATGATGGTATAGTTAGACTAAATATATGACGACTAAAAGAGAAATATGGTAAAAAATAGGTACATGTTGCGCTGACCACAAATAAATTGGGATAACGGCAACATAATGATTACCTACCAAGTGTTCAAACCCTCAACTAGGAGCTCATAAAATAGTTCATAAGACTCCAAACCACAGGGACCATTTCTTCCGTACAAACTTCGGGAGTGTATTACTCCACTGTTCGACAATGTACATCAAAAATTAAACATGGTATGGTTTTGTCTCATTATTAATATTGTCTGTCTGTACAGACACAGAATACTAAAATAAAAAGCTATTAAAAAGTTAAGAGCCAACAAAGATTCGTTTTTCTTGCTAATTTAACCTAACTTTGGGCATGTTTAAAATAAGAATGTAATAAAAGAAGTATAAAATCTCCAAAAACAAGTCAGTACTGACAAAGCTCGAAAATCGAAAAATTCTATAAATTTTTTTAGTCATTGAATTAATTATAAAGTGTTTTTTTCTTAAAACCCAATCTTCCAAAGGACTTTTCTTAATTTTTTACGCGCCTGTTTTACAATAATTGAGTGAGATGCCGTCTCACTCAATAACGTTGTGCGTGTAGACTGGCGTTTAACCGCTCATCACTGATGCTACCTCTGTCGGACACGATGCCTGGTGAGACAACGTGCTTTTTAGCCAGGCCCACCAGTGAGTACGAGCCCGCGTAAAACGAAAATTGTAAATCACTGGCTGCATTAAATTCAAAGCCATAATGTTATCGCTCGGAAAATTCATCCTTTTTAGCACAAAACTCGCCAAAAAAAGAAAAAAATCACCAGCGATAAGGCGATTGTTTACTGAAGGTCTTCCACTGCACACCAAACCGCTGGCCGTCGAGCACGCTCATAAACGTAAGCAAACCTTTTAATACCTTAATTTTTCTTTAGTCAGTAGCCCGAAAATTGGACAACCAGACTTAGCAACGGGTATCGTATTTATTTATTTATTAATAACCAACTTATATTAACAGTTTGCACCACACATATAAGTTATCGGTCAATACAGGTTATAGAAACATAGAACAAGGTTAAATTACATATAAAACTAGACAAAAATAGAAGAGATTAAACGATTGAACAAAATTAGTAAAAATAAGGTGAAAGTAGATAATATTAGGTACATTTAGATAACATTTAATAAAATTAGACAGAACTGGGATAAAAATTAGGATACAAAATCTAGAAAACAAAATTAATAAGTGACAAGATGAAATTGGGTATTGACCCAGTGACTGGGTTGTGAGGGTCAGATAGGCAGTCGATCCATGTGAAATACTGGTATTCAGCGGCATCTGTTTGGACTGAAAGCTGACCCCAACATAGATGAGAAAAACTAGGCAGAGCACTTTGCTATGAAACAGAAGTTTTTTTTTTTAATAACCGACGAAATATTTCTACGCCAGGTGGTCTTAAATCATGAGCTGAATTCATGGTTACAGTTTGCGCGTTGATGCCACCCTGTACATTAATTTGTTCGTCAACTATTTTGGTCCTCAATAGATGTTAGATAACCTCAGATTATAAAACAAAGGCAGATAGACCGCGCGAAACACCAAGAGTGAGGCCAAAAAACCAAATACTAAAGCGTCGCATTGTATGTAACATAATATACAATGCGACGCTTCGTGGCGCACTAACTCGAGTTTTGAAACCGTATTTGGTTTTTTGGCTTCACTCGTGGTGTTCCGCGCGGTCTATCTGCCTTTGTTTTATAATCTGAGACTTGAGTTTCAATTGATCACAGTTAGAGAAAGGTTTTAATACCTATTAATATTGTGACTCAAACGATGTCGCAGTAGTCCGTGCTCGCCCCGCTGGTATACGTTTATACCGTGAGACACAGCTCAGGCTGTATTTCACAACCTAAAATATAGTTATTTGAAGCATTGTCAACATGACACATTACAGAGAAAAACTAACAATGGCGTTATACACGCGGCTACACATCTAGCTATACATTTCCAGTTTACGCTGATCTCGCATTATACGGAAATCTCTTAGAATCTCAAAGTATAAGATTTCCTGCAAACAAAATGGCGTCATAAGAACTACTGTTGTTTGCGTATGAATTGTGTACGACAGTAGACATGGATATTTTATGTCTGTCAATTGGTTGGATAAAACACGTTGAGCCGTTGGTCTCGGTTGTCTTTCGTAGATCTTTGACAGTCGTTTCGTACGCGTTGTCAGAAGCCCGAAAGTCTGACAACCAGTCTTAGCAAGTATCGCATTAATTACCCAGTAACTATCGTCACGCCATGTTAAGTACTGGTATTCGGTGAGCTACATCTAGTTAGACTGGAAGCCGACCCAACATAATTGGATAAAGGCTTGGCAGATGATGATGAGGTATACAAAACTTTTCCAAAAAAAAAGCAACCGGCTTCCGAAAAAAGACTAGAAAGTGAAAAATTTCGGAAATCGGTGTCTTCTTTTTATATTTCATTTTTAACCGACTTCAAAAAGGAGGAGTATAACATCACGCCGGTATGCTGTGAAGGGGTAAGCACATGTGCACCACTAAAAAGTGAAAAATAAAAACTTTTTCCAAAAAAAAAACAACCGACTTCCAAAAAAACACTACAAAGTGAAAAATAACTTTAATTTCGGAAGGCGGTGACAAAAAATTCAAATACAGCTCCAAAGACACCGACTTCCGAAATTAAAGTTATTTTTCACTTTGTAGTGTTTTTTTGGAAGTCGGTTGTTTTTTTTTTGGAAAAAGTTTTTTAGTTACCGCCTTCAAAAAATAGTTGTTTTTCACTTTGTAGTGTTTTTTCGGAAGTCGGATGTTTTTTTTTTTTGTTTTGGAAAAAGTTATTATTTTCCACTTTTTAGTTATAGTACCTACCAATTCGAAATTTCATAAGTTTTTTAAAGTGTTCCGTTGTATATTTCCGAAACTCATCATCAAATCTATATGAAATTCGAATGAACGAATGAATTCGAACCAAAACAGAATTTTGCAAATTCGTCTATATTTATGACGTAGTTATGCCCGAACATACCTACATTAAAAAAATATAAACATACTGAATTCATAACCTCCTCCTTTTTGAAGTTGGCTAAAAAAGACTTTCTCTTCAGTCGTTTTCTATACAAGGTTTTTGAATAGGCGTTTCTTTTTTTGTTTATTTTTGGATTTCGGCTTAGAAAACAATTTAATCTTAGGTTGTTTTCGCGGGAAACTAAAATTGTTTACGGATTTCTTCACTGTTTTTAACCTGCATAGTCATTCACAACCGTTCGGCAGGGTTTCGTATCGAAAATGACACATTTCGTTAAGCTGATTTGCCTTGCCCCAGACAGCAAATATCTGTATAATGGCGCTCGTCTATTTGATTTAAACTGACAACATTTTCGAGGTTTGGATTTGTAAACAGCTTTTAGGACTCCTTACGATAACATTGATTTTGATTTTTTTTGGGTGGGAAATCATTAAATAACTTCTCCCGCTCTGGGTGGAGCAGGAGAGCGTGTCTTTTACTGACTAAAACCCACCCGTGTTCCCTCAGTTGCCTGTGTGCCAGGGGCCGCGGTATCTCTTTTGAAGGGAAGCCGGTAGGAATCGAGTTATATGGTGCTTTCGCCACTGCTACGCACCAGAACAGACATCATCATTTTAAATACCTTCTTCTTATTTTCCAGAAATTAAAAAAGCAACACCTCATATGACACGATGCGACTACGACGCGGTGTTCTACAGGGTGTTCTGTGTCACACTTCTGGCCATAGCCTTCACATTTACTGTGATACTGACTAATGTTTTCGTAGACATCGATGGCCTGCTCGCTAGTAAGAAAGGTAGGTAATGGCTAAAAGGCATGCTGTCTCACCCGCACCGCGCCCGTGGTGAACATTAGTGAGTGAGATGCACGATCATTAATGGTAAAACAGGCGCCAAAAAAAATAATTTAATTGTTTTTAATTATTTATTTAAATAACATGGGAGACTTATTACAGCTAAAACAAACAGATCAAGGATTCCATTTATCCGAAAGCCAATTACAGGTCTGCATTTATAAAATTTATTTATTTATTTATTTTTATTTTAAATAGAACATTTGTTATTATAGCGGCAAAAGAAATACCCATTCTGTGAAAATTTCAACTGTCTACCTATTACGGATCATGACAGCGGAGGATTAGCCATAGGGCCCCGTTGGGTATGGAACCCTAAAAACTAAACACATATGACTTGAAATGACAGATTAAGAGGGGGCGGGGCCTGCGGGGAATTTGAAAAATAGGTTTTTGAAAAAACTATTGCCGTCGCGCTGTCAATAAGGCTGCCTCCGTAGTGTGTGATAGGGACAACTGCAGCGCAGACCGAAATTATCACAAAAATTTAGACGAAATCGACGTTTCGTATTCCCCTTTTTTCTCTTTGAAAACTGAGCCGATTCAATTATTTTTTACATATGTTTTTTTAAGAAAGAGTATGTTTAGGTTCGTATCTTTATTTTTTATATTAAAAACTTTTCTAATTTGTTTGGTAGTCCTCTAATCATAGCAATAAAAATAGGGCATCTTTTGTAATTCTTAGAGGTTCATATTTTCTTTACTAATTAGTTCCTGAAAAAAATAAAATGACAGGGTGTGTTTACAGCAGACCTTGATTTTAGGAAAATAAAATATTGCTCTGGAGGCATTATTCAGGAAGAAAAAAGGGGAATACATTTGTATGGAGAATCGCATGCCCTGTTCCCTCTTAATACCTATCTGGGATTAAAAAACTAACTTTACTTATTATTTTTCAGAAAAAATCAACGATAATACAAATCGTAATGAATACACAACCGAAGCTCCAGACAATGATGAAATCAACTACGGTGAAAGTGATGATTCATACAGAACAAAACGATCCATTGGTGAGTCTATTATTGCAACTATAAAATCTTGTTGATCCCGTATTGAAGATGGCCCAACGCGTCATAAATCTCATACAAACGCTGGTACGTGATTGTGGCGTCTTATCAAATTTTCCTCCAGATATTTTGACACAATTAGCAACTCAAAAACGTCCGAATAAATAAAGCGCAACGTGCGCTGGTGTCTTTTTGGGCATTGCTTTGCAAAAACCACTTTAAGTCATGCGTGTAAGATTAATTTGCAAAAAAATGTGTTTTATCATAACTATAGCGAATGTATTCGACTTTTTGGGTCATTAAAAAAACTTTTTTGACAAACAAACTCAGTAAAGATGTCTAAAATCAGCTTTTTGCAAAAATATCAAAGGGGCAATTCTCGTAATTTTAAGAACGTTCACAGTCTGATCTCAGTGTCAATGTGCCAAAAATACCCCGGTTTTTCATAAATTTTTGACATTTGATTGTCGCTGAGATGAGACTGCGACTAGATTGTGAAGTTTTTAATTACGAGAATTGGCCTTCTGGTCTTTGGCCGTTCATAATGTTCACACATTGAAAAAGTATAAATATCCTCAAACAAAAAAACCTCGCACATGTAATGAAGATTGTAAATGACTAACATTTTTTCCAATAACTTGTAAGGGTTTTTCAAAGACACGTTACCTGCTGTATTTTCCAAATAAAATTGCATATGTCATTCACAATTTAATTTCAAATGAAAGAGACTGTGACCTCTGAATTTGTTTCGGCCTTTCTTCTTAGACAGGAAACGCCGACCTCATCTAGTTTAAAAAATATGATTGACGTGTATGAACCTACATTTAAAAATAACTTAATTAATCACACAATCCATCTATCGTTTCTTTGGTATTCCTCTACTATTGAAGTCATCCATATTAATACTCAGTACTTCCTAAATGTCCTCATTTCTCCTCACTGAAATAACAAAAAAAAATCACATAACAGTTACTTCTCTCCTTCTCAATTTCGAAACTTATTTCCAGAGACCCAAAGCTTCTTATTCCATATCAAGAACCCCAAAGTAAAAAACATATTAGCTAATCGGCTATCAACATTATTAGAAGAATTGGAAACTGACGAAACAGCAGACATGAAACCGACAGAAAAGAAGACTTTTGAAGATGCTCCAAAGGTTATTGAAAAACCAAAACTGGCAGAAGATGAGGACAAAGATAAAATGCTTCATTTAAGTATGCATAATATTCTTCTGAAAGGAATTGAGAGACACATGGATTTAAATGAAGTTTATAAGCGAATGTTTTCTTTGATGTCTAACGAATTTCGTGATGGGAAAGGTATTTATGATTGCACAAAATAAATAATAGTTCAAAAAACTAAAAACACGCTTTAAAAACCAAACTAAAAAAGGAAAAAATAATTTAATTCAATTAAAAAGCGTGGGGTGCTTTTTGAGGTATTTTTATAATCAATTAATGTCAAGCCCCCCACGCTTTTTAAATGAATTAAATTATTTTCTCCTTTTTTAGTTTGGTTTTTAAGGCGTGTTTTTTAGTTTTTTAAACTATTATTTATTTTCTATTTTTTAGTTCTGCTTACTACAAACCTCTTTTTCATTTTTCTCATTTTTTTTAAAATTATTGAAGTGTCATCGGTCCTCGATAAGTTTACAAAGTTTCAATGAAATCTGACCGTTTAAAGTGGGTCAAAATCGCGCTCGAAGGAGTCGGTTACATACAAACATACAAACAAACAAACATACAAGTGAAGCTAATATGAAGCGTGTAAAAAGAGCCTATAATGTTCCCAAAAGCCACCTCTTTTTGAGAGGGAGGGAACTATCCACCACGCGGGCCCCGTCCGCGTCCGTGTTAGTAAATGTCACATATCTTCGAATTTTCGGTACTAGAACATGCCGATTTCCTCATGATATTCGTACAACGTAGCACCCGTCCACGTCTTGTCGTTGTGGTATTTGTGATTGTGCCCTAAATTGCCTGGTTGATGATAGTTCTGGTTAAGTAACTATGCTGTAGTGATATTTACATCGCCACATGCGGACTACAGCCGATCTATTCTGTATAAATCTCACCGTGATCACATAGGTGAAGTGAGCTTGAAATGAGCTGTTATTCTACCTGATGGTAATGATTGACACCATTGACAGCTCACTTTAATCTCATTGCACCTTAATTTTCACGGTGAGATGTTTACAGAATAGCACTACAGATCACACTGATGATACGCAAAATCCTGCATCGCGCAAGCAGAGTTTACCGCGCAACTATCATATATATGTCGCAGCCATCTAGTTAAATTAGTCCCTTGCTCGTTGAAGCGTTGAGTTTTGACACCCTGTTCCTCATACCTCTTAAAGTCAAAGAAGGCGCTCGATTTATGACACAATTTATTAAGGCCCTGGTAACTTTAAATATTGTCGATATGAGTGATAATAGTTCTTATTGCAATCCGATACGGGTTAAAATCTGTTGTAGTAAATTCGAATAATAAATTAGCAAGCATTGTCGTAAAAATGCAGATAAAATCGTATAAAAAAAAAATCGATCACTGGGTGCAGTTTGGCATTTGGAATTTTATGGTATATTTTTAATTATAATTGTTATTGAAGGGATAAACTGCTTTTAAAGATAATTAAGAGATGACTTTGATGATTTTTTTGATGCATTAAAGGTATTTTTATAATCAATATTTTTAAAATCTTTTTAATACTTTAATACAATTTTAGGTTACTTACTTTCTTTTTTTTTTACTTTACTTATTATGGAATTTTAATTTAGTCCTTAAGTTATACACTAAACAAAGCTAATTAAAGTATGTTTAATTATGTTTTGAGTTCCATCACTCTATGCAAAAAAGACTTGAAAATATCATATATTTTTTTTCTTTCAAAATTGTTTACGGTTAAAGAGAAACATTGGTTTAAAAAACCACCTTTTTGAGTGTTTTTAAGAAATCACCGCCTTAAACAGAACTGTCAAAATGCCTACCTTTTGAAGAAATACCAACGAGCATGGTGATTTTCTTTAATGAATTAATTAAATAATCTAATATTACGATTACAGATGGGCGAAATCTTAAACCAAATGACATTGGGAAGGAAGGATATGATTCGAAGTTGCGGAAAACAATTGAAAACAAGTTTTTGGATGAAATGCTTAATTACGTTGAACTGCAGGATCTGATAGTACAAAGTACTACTGTCAAACCTGCTGAAGGTATATTGTCAAACGATTTTCAACTTTATATAAACTAGAATTTAGAATCTTATATAGCGAGTATCAGAAAGGGTTTTTATTTCGATTCGATGGATGTCGGTTATCGCATAAAAAAGCAGCCTATGTATTTATCCTAATCCCAGACTATTTAGCTGCCAAATTTCATGCGGATCGGCTCAGCGTCTTAGGCGTGAAACCGTCCCAGACAGAGAGAATGGCTTTCACATTTATAATATTAGTAGGGGTTATTTTCTGCAGACGATTCCCATTAAAATCATTTATTTTTGGGCGAATCGACAAGTGTAGAAATACGTACCTATTAGGCAATTAGCATCAAATAAGTCCCTCCCACAAGGTGGACCGATGACCTTGTAAAGGCCGCGGGAACCCGCTTAACGTGAGAAGCACAAGACCGGTCTAAGTGAAGGAGCCTGCGGGAGGTCTATGTCCAGCAGTGGACGTCTTTCAGCTGAAATGATGATGAAGTCCCTAATAAAAACATCCTAAAACAGTGGTAGTGGGATGGTCATGTTTATCAAAGAACCGATGGTCGGTGGAGCAGACGAGTCCTAGAGTGGAGACTGCGTATCGGCAAGCGTAATATGGCATACCTCCCAGCTAGATAAAGACCTTTAAAAAGGTGCCTGGGACAGAGTGTATGCGCAAGGTGGAAAACAGGGTTTTATGGCCCTACCTGGGAGAGGCCTATGTCGATCAGTGGACTGCGATAGGCTTAATTGATGAGCCTAACAAAAATATTCTAATAAACAAACAGCTACGTTCTGGGATGTCAAACACTACAAGCTGAAAAATAACTTTGATTTCGGAAGACGTTGTCTTTGGTATTTTTAGTTTTTTTGTCACTAACTTCCGAAATTAAAGTTATTTTTCAGCTTGTAGTGTTTTTTCATAAGTTATTTGTTTTTTCTTTCTTGGAAATCATTTTATTTTTCACTTTTTAGTTAAGGTACCCCACACCAATTCATATAGCAAGACAGTTAGAAAATTTGGATGTACCCTGATATACTGAATACATCTGCTTAACCCTTTTGAGTGTACAGGCGTGATGTTATGTTGTGTGATTGCGTAAACAATGCATATTTATGCGAAAGCAGCAATTGCGCTGAGGATGCTGTATTTTTTTTTAAGAATTCCGCTGTCTGCCTCCAAACTCATCATCAGATCTATATGAAATTTAAATGGGACCATTTCGAACAAAAAAAATGTTTAGCAAATCCGTCTATTTAAGACGGAGTTAGGCCCGAACATACATAAAATGAATATTTATATAAACTTGTCGAATTGATAACCTTTTTGAAGTCGTTAAAAAAATAATAAATAAATTTACTGCAAGACTGCTTGTTTCAGCTCCTCCAAACGTTATGATCAAAACTGTAATAGATATCACCTCTACAGACAATAATAAACTCAAAGAAAATTATACCAAGTAAGTGAATAACCTTATCTTACCTTATGTTAAGAATTCCTATCTAAAATATTTTTCTATTGATTGGCCAAAAACGTAAGCTCACGCTTTTTTGCCATGGGGGTAGACAGAAACTACAAAACGCCGAACGACTTTATGTATACACCGTTACATTTTAGTCGTCTGACAAGGGTGGTCCACTCAATGTATCCGACATAATATAAGTACCTCTAGGCGCGACAAAAAAATGTTTCCATTAAATAAGATAAATTAATAGATACAAAAAAAATGCTTTAGAGATATGAACTGAGATCGGATATTCGGATGCATATTTACCTAAAGATAATTTTTAGCTATGAAAGTATGGAAGCGGCTTTACAAATTATTTGTAATATTTATTAAAGACCCCGGGATTCTTGGATTGCATAACTATTTATATGTGTATTAATTTAAAATTAATGTTTAACCCGACACAAATATGTGTATGTACTGGAGGAGGGGTGGTTTGTATTAGTTAAAACAAAAAATAAACATATTACTTACCTAAATTAAAACGTTTTCGATACAAAAGCGCATTCCATGTTAGCCTACATCTCAACTTTAGGTGAATATGCATGCGAATATCCGATCTCTGGTTATGAAACACCCTGTTAATAATGTTTACGTATCAAACGGTAGAAGATATTTATATGACTCCACTTCATTGCATCTCCTTAACAGGGTGTTCCAAACTACGTCATGCGTCTTAGTGAATGATATTTTTTTTTTATTAATTCATAATTATATATAATATATATTTTTAAATGATTTAGTAGTCATGTAGTCATACATGAAGTGGGCTGCCGTTGTAAGACGTTTAAAATGTCACGGTGTAAATGTATGGCCAAAAATGCTATTTAGAAAGGCATATCTATAGGTACAGGATAAGTTTTTATCCAGTGCGCAAACTGTACCTAACCATGAATTCAGCATATCATTTTAGCCCCCCAGCGCAGAAATCTATCGTAGGTTATACAAAAAAAAAAAATAGCTGTTCCATACATTTTGACCGCGTAGGTACCTATTGCACTTTTCTATGAAGCAGCTGATTTTTTTTTTTGTAAAACCGACGAAAAATTTCATGGCTGGGGCGGTCTAGAATAGTATCCTGAATTCATGGTTAAAGTTTGCGCACTGAATAAAAACTTTTCCTGTATTTTAATCGAACCTCGATTGTAGTCCTAAAAATAGTATTGAACAAGTAATATAACAATTGCGCTCTTTTTATGTAAATTTTAAATAATCCTTATTTCGGGGTTGTAAAAATACTGAATAGCCAAGTAATTGAGACCAACTTGGATGTGGTACTCGCTGGGGTCGCAAGCGGTTAGAGACAGTTCTAACCTAACTTAACCCATTTGAAATGTATGCCATAGCTTAGTTACTGAGACCAAATGTAAGAAAAGGCCAGAAAGTTAAAAACAGGCTCAATAACTTAAAAGTTTGCACCCATAGAAGGTCAACAACTTTTTAGAGATTTAATTAAATATTTCCCATTTTTTTTTTATGTTTTGGCTTCGCAAGGTTTGTGCATTTAGCCAGTGTTAAGTAATTTTTCTTTTCGATCAAGTAAATGGCCCGATATCGGGCACGAAGTTACGAAACAGTCATACTCGACTTTAGTTAGTCAAATCAAAGTTATTATAAAGCGGAAGTAACTTTACAACAACCTAGTAGGAGTTTTTGGGGGGAACACGAAAAGTCCACGTTAGTCACTTATTTTCACCTTCACTACACTTGTGCACTCACACGTAACTAAATTGAATAATTCACTACCAAAATCATACAATTTAATTCGCTATTTCACTAAATTTAATGAAAATGAAAATTCGTGCGACATGTTCCAACGCGATCCAGCCAAAAACTCCCTATTTCTCATTTAAAATGGACGAAAATGGCAGTAGGCATAGAAATGTGTGATATTTTTTTTATAATAATCTCAACATACTAGCTGAATTTAAAGTTTACTAACTTACTAGCTTTTGCTAGTGGCTTCGCACGCGTAGAGGTCGGTGTGTTATACATATAAACGTTTCTCTTGAATCACTCTGTCTATTGATGGAAACTGCATGAAAATCCGTTGCGGAGTTTAAAAGATCTAAGCGTACAAACACGAAAAGCGACTTTGTTTTATACTATGTAAAGATTTAAATGATAAACAGGGCCCATAACACTTTAACTGAGAAACTTAATGTAACAAACATATTCATAGTACCACCAGTCTCCCCATATTTAGAGAGTTAACAAACAAAAAAGCTTGTATTCACAAAAAAAAAACATTACATTTCTTTCTGTGTTACAGAATTACAAACGAAAACATTCAAGGTGACATAGAACTTGTGTACAATGGGAAAATCATAAAGTTCACTCAATCAGACGCAAAAATGGCACAACCGACCCCACAGGAAAAACTACCCGATGCTTTCAAACCAAAGAGAACTATTGAAACGACCACAAAAGACACAAACGACTACAACATAATACCAAAATCGTACATGAGCAAATTCGTCGAAGAATATTTCAAACATTTTCCACACGACACTAAAGATACCAACAATGAAATTAACAGACGTTTTCAAACAAAACGTTTGAAACGCCACGTCAGAATCAAGTATGAAAAGGACGCTCCTGGACAAGCAAAGAAATCCGTAAAAAAGAACACGGAAGAAGATGAACTTTACGTCGAGATTGAAACACATTTTGACAGTAAAGGCATGAAAGGAGAAAAGAAAAAGAAACTCATTAAGAACTTAATTGACAAGATACAGAAAGCGATACACTCGGATATAACAAATAAAATAACAACCACAAACAAAAACAGTACAAAACAAAGCAAGAGTATACATTTTAGAAAACGCACACAAAATCCTTTAGAACATGGCACCAGTCAAGTTTTGCTCAATAAAAACAGTCTTCCTATTACTAATTACGTTCACAGACAGCTTCATCCGATAAGTAAGACAGTTCATCTGCAAGAAACAGACCTCCCTTCCATTGGTACTAAATCAGGAGAAGACTGGAAAAAAACAAATAGTGGCCCTGGGTTCTTAGCAGACA
Source organism: Antitype chi (assembly GCA_947359405.1). Classification (NCBI taxonomy): domain Eukaryota; kingdom Metazoa; phylum Arthropoda; class Insecta; order Lepidoptera; family Noctuidae; genus Antitype; species Antitype chi. The sequence goes on from OX375836.1 coordinate 9,255,433, forward strand.
CCAAATCAATAAACTCAGCTGAAATGAGTGAAGTAAAGGTAGATTACAGCAAAATATTAGAAGTCAATGGAATACCACAGAGACTGCAACAACCTTTAAATACTCAATTGAGTGAAGAAACTATTAAAACAAATTCGTATTACGATATGGGAAAGAGAAAGTTTGTGATTAAAGACATTGATGGGTCTGGGTTCTCAGTTGGCTTCAACCAGTATGTTGATGAACCTCCTGATAGCGAGTCAATGCGATTGTTCTCAGGTTTACAAAATGTTATTAAATCTTACCATCAGACCTATGATCCAGCTCCTGAGCCTGTAACCGCTAGAGAAGCTGATTTAGAATCAGAAAGTAGACCTATGGAATCTCCTATCAATAAACATGTAATAGAACGCCGTTCTATAAATAATAAACATGACTACCACTCAAATGAATACAAAATTATATTTAATAACGATTTCCTGAATTATAAAAATTATCGCGACGTTTACAAAAGAAAAAAAGAGAAGCCAAAAATTCAACCAATTGAAGGCAAAACGTCACCTTTAATCGTGGATGAGAATATATTTGATAAAAACTTGAATCCTTCAGAAATATTTAGCTTAGCGAATCTTTTCCAACGCAAGAAAAGGGGATTAAACGTTCAAAAGATAAATGATTTAAGTACCAGACTCAAATTCAATAAATTTCTGAACACAAATGCAAAATCTAAGACAATATTCTTAAATACAAAGAGGAATAAGAGACAGATTAATAAAATAAGAATCATTGCAACTGATCTACCGCATATGTCCAAACAATCTGATGAAAACGTGTTTGTTGTATCCGATGAAAATGTTTTTGCTGATAGAGCCTTAGTTAAAGAAGCGGAAACAATAGATAAAGATGAGAAGCAAGAAGAGTATCCTTATGAGACCAATGAACCCACGAATTACATCACTAAGATATTCGACGGAAGATTCAGACATAACCCTTTGATGTCAAAGTACCCACACATATTTATGGAGGAAGTATCAAGGTCACGGGAAGAGTATATACCGAATAATGCATTATTGTTTGGTAAACCACCTGGAGTTCGTAAAACAAATACTGACGTAGAAAATAACGATGACACTATTGATATAGAACAGTTTTTGACAAAAACCAATGACACCGAACCTCAAAAACCATTGAAAGATCAGGAAATAGTTTACGCTTTAACAGCACCTCCTTCTAACAAATCTAATTACAAAGTGACTGTGAAAATTTCACCAAAAAATCAAACAGGCTTAAACTCAGGTTTTAAAGAAATACACACTAGTATTAACAAAAGTTTTAATAAAAACGGACTTTTATATTCTTCTTTAGTAAATGTTTCAGAAATATCAAAAGTTATTAAACTGAATAGGTCGATGTATGAAGGAGCAAAGGATGATAAAGTATATTCAAAGCAAGAAGAAACAACCCTGACAAGAAAAATCCAGGATCAACAAGAAAAAATGCAAGTTTTACTAAAACAACACGCTGAGCATATAAACGAACAGCTAAGCCGATTGAATGAAGAGAAGATCAATCTAGAATCTATGTTAAATGGTGACAATACTGATAATAATGGTGAAATAGATAGCAATGCATTGAATGCATCTATAAGACGTTTAAAAGTGGACAGTAGAGAGATAGTCAGCACAACTACAGGAATGACTCCAATAGAAATACAAGCAACAACAATGAATATTAAACCACGCGTAGAGCTACCTCAAAGTACGTCACAGCCAGCGCCCCCTACACAACTACAAGGATTCTCAGAGAAAATCAAAAACAACAATATCATAAGCACAATAGAAAGAAATGGAAATCTAACAGATCAGATTCTGAAAAAGATTGACAGGAACACGGAGATACTGCAAATGTTTTTACAGAAATTGTCAGAAAGGATAGAAGTGGTTCCAACAGCTAGTTTGAAACCAGAGGGAGTAACAAAAGATGATAATACATCTCCACCGGAATGGAGGAATCAAGGGATGCCTTTTACCCAGAACATGGTTATAAGAAAGAATGATTCACATATTTCCATACCATTTACGTATGCATATCAGCCGCCAACGTCTCCGTCTCTACAGGTCAAAACTCAGGTTGCAAGCGTAGTTTATCAAGGGCATATAAGGAATGCAATACGTCATAGAGATGTAGCACATACTGGCGAGAACCAGGTTCAAAAAATTCCTGAAGTAAACAACCAATCCAAGTTTTTTATAGATGACCTTGAGAATGAGTATAAGGTAATACATATGGGCGGTTTAAAAAAAAATCGTGATTACAATATGGTCAACAAGAATGATGCTGCGTAGTACTTTTTTAGGTAATGAATCTATTTATTTGTGTGTTTTTCGTTAAATAAATGATTTTTCATTTTTAGGGCTTGTTTTTTATTTGCTTTTTTAAAAACCTACACGTAGTTTTCTATGGGCTTAAAGAACGGAGGTCGAAAAAGTGCAGACCGAGTAGGTTATAAGCGCAATGTTGTGAAATATTAATTATTGCAATGAAGTACTTGTGGTTTGGTGTATAGCAACACCGACTACCTTCCTTCTTACAGAGAACAAAAATACACCAACTTATTCTCATAAATAATATTTTAGTGACGTCTTTCGACTAAAAGAGGCTCTATACTTTCCGTGTTAAATTTCATCACCTGCTGGCTTAGCATGACGTTTTCTATTTCTGCGAAGAATAGACAGTGCTTTTTCAATACTATTCTATTCTATTTTTTTTATATGGCAAGCAAAGCCGATGTCGACTATTCTGCCAATGTCTAAAGTGAATTGGAAAAACGTGTGCATTGTTACAAAAAAAAAAGGCCGATAATAATCTTCGATGATACAGTTAGGCATAACTGTTGAGCTTTTTCAATACAAAGTGACATTTCGTTTCTCTATTAGCGACATCGCACCGTAGATATCCTTCTACAATCAGTCATTTTGTCTTTCGTTTCTAACGATCTTTGTCGAGGTCCTTAAAAATTTAGACTATTTGAGAAGAATATTTCTTCCCAAACTGTCAAAATCACACAGACAACAAACTTCCTACAAACGGCCACAAATTTTATACGATTATCTAGTAAATCATGATTCATTTAGAACGCATAACTGTGATAATTAATAGAAAAACATAGCTATCTTCTCATATTGTACATCATTTAGTTAATAGTCATGTCTATTCTTCCGTCGACAAATCGGTGCTCGTGCTAAGCCTGTTGTGCTCTCAAAACGGTGAAGGAAAACATAACATCACGGCACCACTGGCCCTGTGACACGGAGAGTTACGAGCTCGAACCCAGACAGGTGCTAACTTTGTGTAAATTATTTCATCACCACTGCTCTGAAAACGGTGAAACAAAACATCGTGAGGAAACCAGCATAATTATCCTATATTTAAAAACAATAATATTTATAGATTATGACGACATTTGACGGTATTTTGCGGACATTATGTGGCGCCCATCGTTGCCTTAAGGAAACCCTTTGCATTTAAACGAATGTCATATTATTTGCAATATGATTCATTAAACAACTTATCAAACGAGTTTAAAAATACTAGGTAACATTCCTAACAGTTTCTAATTATAATATTTTATTACTTACTTTTATCATTATGTCGAAATAGATACTACCTATTAATAGTTTAATATGAAGCTAAAAATGTATGTAATGTAATGTATCTATGTTGATTAAAAAGAGAGACAAACCAATGACATATTAGGTATAAATAGACGCGTCATACACGAACATTAGAGCACTCAAAAACACCGTAAACCATACTATTACATACAATCATACGGTGCGCGAAGAACAGGAAAGACCCATACCGATTGCTGTTGTTAGAAAGAGATAAACAAATTTATTTAGTTACGTCACTAACGTTGCATCGGGTCACTGGATGGTACGTGACTAATGACACGACAGGAATTTTATCTTGCGAATATTGAGTGCCGGTAACGCATCTAAAGGCAAAACAGATGACCTCCCGTGAAGTAATAACGCTGTACTGAGAGGCAAAGGATTCTTTTGGAAACTACAACTAATCGTGTTTCTAAAGTGTATGATTTAAAGAGTGAATTGGTAGGGGTATGAGGAAAGGAGTGTATAGTTCACTCATCTTCCATAGAAAAGGGAAACCCCCTCCGACCAGACAGGTGTTGTGTCTGGTTGGTAATTGCCCGACAGTTGATGTCGGGACGTTGTATTATACGTACTAGTCGCGCGGTAAACTCTGATTGTGATGGAGGATTTGTGTGACGATAGGTCATCGATGAGTAGTTCGCATGTTGCGTTGTAGATGCCGCCACAAAACCTTAAATATCTTACAAATTAATTGCATAACTTAACTAATTTAAACATAACTTAATTAGTTATTAACGATGCAGCAAAGGATCAAACAAACAAAATTATTTCGCAAACTCGCTGCGCTCTTTCAAACCCCGATTGCGTTTGCGCCCTTAGATCAAAGAAGCAGCCAAAGAAACAGTAACCATTTCTTACCCTACATAAATATTTATATAAGCAGCCTATGTTCACACTGCTGGGCCACAATCCACTACGCGGGCCCAGTGCGGGTTGGTCGATGTCACATGTATTCCGATTTTTGGTTCTGAAACATGACGGTTGCCTCACGATGTTTTCCTTCACCGTTTTGAGAGCAGTAGTGATGAAATAGGTAAAGCAACTGTCTGGATACTATCTACAACTCGTAAGTCGCGGCCGTTACACGTAGGCCACCACTGCTCTTTCTCTTGCTCTGCCTCCTCGTTACACAGTCTCAAATCCGGATTCCGAGAGCTCAGCAGAACTTGCGTGAGCATCGTTAGATCAACGAAGCAGCTAAAGAAACAGTCACCATCTCTAACCATACATACATAATTGTATAAACAGCCTATAATGTTCCCACTACTGGGACGCAAGCCTTCCCCCTCAAAATCAAAATCAAAATATTTTATTTCACATAATCCCCTACGAAACGTCAGAAGCTATTTGCACGGTTCCAATTTGTCGTTTCCTATGGAGAAGAGCCGGCAAGAAACTCCACGGTTACTCTTTTAAAAATAATTGGCTTTTACAAAGTTTTCAAATTACAGTGATAATAGGTATGGGAGGACAGTGCAGGCCAGTCAATAAGTACCAGGTACTTAGAGGAATGAAAATACAGAATAGAAAAACGTCTACAAATCTAGTCTCTAAGGCCTACAACGTTCTCTCATTCACAATATGTAAAAGAATCTACCTATATAAAATGAACCTATTTGAACCAAGTGACATGATTTCCATGACAATCACTAATAATAAATAGTCGTAATTAAAATTGATGTATAATGTCAAATAATGACGAGAATATGTCAGACATTTAAAAAAATAAAAAGAATAAAAATTAACATTGTAATTTGGGAGCAGATAATAGACTTTCACACTCAGGGAAGCCACATGTGTAGAAGGAACGTCTGACAAACTTCCCTGTCTTCAACGTAGTCTTTTATCTTATAATATGCGTTTGATTTTGCCCTGTGAGAGCTAGTGGGCCACAATCCACCACGCAGGCCCATTGCGGGGTAGTATATTATGTCACTTGTTTTCCATATTTTTGTTCTAAGACATGACAGTTGCCTCACGATGTTTTCCTTCACCGTTTTCAGAGCAGTAGTGATGAAATAGGTAAAGCAGCACAAGGTAATGCTCTCTTGCTCTGCAGCCTCCTTAACCAGTCTGTAATCCAGATCCCGAGAGCTCAGCAGTTGCGCTTGCGCCGCTAGATCAACGAAGTAGCTAAAGAAACAGTCACCACCTCTTACCATACAGTTAGTATAACGCTAGACAGTTACAATAACGGTAAAATTAACCTCAAATATGGGAAATTAATAAGACTTTAGAGATAAGATAAAATACCTATTAATTAACTACTATATAAAAGATTGATGACGAAAGAATTATGACATTAAGTTTCGTGAGGTGTCAACATGAAGTATTTGTTGGTAAGACTAATTTTATTTTATTTTTAACATGAAATAGCACCACGGTTCCACTGCTCTCTGACATGGCGAGTTACAAGTTGTAGGTCGTAGATACGAACCCTGACAGGTGCTTCACTTGTGTAAATAATTTCACCACCATTGCTCTCAAAACGGTGAAGTAAAACATTGTGAGGAAACCGGCATGTCCTAGAACCGTAGTATTCGAAGACATGTGACATATACCAACCCGCACTTGGCAACGGTGGATTATGGCCCACTCCCTCTCACAGAGAGGAGGCCTGTGGCCCAGCAGTGGGAACATTACATTAGGCTGATCGTACTTGTGCTATAACATCACGCCTGTAATCCCCGAAAATTAAGGCAGAGGTGTCCGTATCATCAACATTTCAACCGAAAGACGTCCACTGCTGGACATAGGCCTCCCCCAAGCACCGCTATTTGGACCGGTTCTGTGCTTCTCGCATCAGGTGTCCGTAAAGTAGGTAATTTATTTCGCCAGTTATCTTTCAGTCCCCTGTAATAGAAGGCATGCCATCAATCGAGCATAAATCCCGACTGAGAAATTTCTGATAGAAAAATCCAATAACGCTTTGCTCGAATCGGATATTAAACCTAGGACCTCTTGGGCGGCAGTAGCGCTGGTGATCACTAGATTAACAAAACATCATACCTTGTCTGTTAAAAGGTATTAACTTCCTCTTTCAAACTCTGTTTAACTCAGCTAAGAAGAGATTTAATACTGACCGTTTTGCAAAAACCATTTTTTTTTTAGAACTAACGAATGCTTGAAAGATACTTAGTAACCTAAAAACAATCGTGTTCCAAGCAAAACACTACAAAGTGAAAAATTACTTTAATTTCGGAAGTCGGTAGCAAAACAACGAAAACATTTTTCACTCAGTATTGGATTTTTTTTTTAAGTCGGTTGTTTTTTTTTAGTCTTATTTGTATTTGTGTTCTTTCGTACGTTAATATCGCGTTAAGCTACGCTTTCTGCGGTTTGTTCCGTGGATGGGTGCCCATCTTTACATACCAAGACCCCTCTGTGCCTCGGAAAGCACGTTAAGCTGTTGCTCCCGGCTGTCATTCGTGGATCTTTGACAGTCGTTACGGGTCGTCAGAAACCCGAAAGTCTGACAACCAGTCTTACCAAGGAGTATCGTGTTACCCATTAACTAGATTGTGGTGGTCAGATAGGCAGTCACTCCATGTAAAACACTGGTATTCAGCTGCATGGTTAGACCGGAAGCTGACCCTAACAGTTGGGAAAAGGCTAGGCAGATGATGATGTTTTTTCTTGTGTCATGTTTAACGCAAATTAAACGTTATTTATTTATTTATTTTCTTTCAAACCCAGACACACTCTCACAATTATTATTTGTAGGTACTGTTACAATCAGTGTCAGAAAAAGTGATTAAAAATTTAATATTCCCGTAATGGGCAATGCAATTAGTGGTAATTAAAATTGCAGTTATTATTGACTAGCGACCCGCCCCGGCTTCGCACGGGTGTATAGTATATGTGACGGAGGTTGTATAACTATAGAATGTCTCCCCGCGGTGGGGCGTGGACGGCAACGGGGCATGCCAGCCGACCGCCCGTTTCACTGCAAGCGATTAATAAATTTAAATCTGTGATACCTTCTAAGATATTCATTATAATGACATACTTCTACAGTTATCACAGTTCTACAGTTAAAGGACAATTTTGATCTACATTAAATGCACAACGTGTCTAATTTTTTTAATTGAATAAACATTAAAACTGTATTGATTACAATAGCTTCGTAAATAACTCATAATTTTTTAGTAAAATGTAAACAATAAAAATGGTAATGTGGGTTATACTTAGGAGATAGACGTATCCATCGCGGATTTTTCTGTAGATTTTTTAAGATATACAAGTTCGTCGTTTAAGTAATTGCTAAATTTTTCTCCAAATTTTCTAGCACATTCCTTCTATTATGAAACAATTTTTGAAATTATGCAATCTATCAATCTGCCTAGACTTTTCCCGACTAAATTGGGGTCGTCTTCCAGTCACTGGGTAACACAACTCAGTTACTGGGTAATACACTAATACGATACCCCTTGGTCAGACTAGTTGCCAGACTTTCGGGCTTCTGACGATCCGTAACGACTGTCAAAGATCCACGAATGACAGCGGGAACCAGCGGAAGTATTTTTAGAGGCACGGAGAGGTCTCGATGTAAAGATGGTCACCCATCCACGGACTGACCAAGGCAAGCGTAGCTTAACCTGATTGACCGAGCCGTGCGGCCGTTATTACTTAGCCACGAGCCCCTGTAAATTTTTAATGTTGATAAAAAATAAATGTTTATTTATTTCTTAAGCAAGGCACACCTACGGCATATTTATAATAGGTAATTAATAGCACAGCATTTATAAGGTAATCAAGTAGGTAATCGATTAAATTAACCATTAAAATTAAATTGATACATACACATTTGATTAAAGAAAAAGGCGAAATAAAGTATTCAATAATCCTTACTTATATTGTAAACGCGAAAGTTTGTACTCGTACCTATGTATGGATGTTTGTTACTCTTTCACGCAAAAACGACTGAATGGATTTGGATGAAATTTGGCACACAGATAGATTATAACCTAGATTAACACATAGGATACTTTTTATCCCGGTAGTACGTTCCCGCGGGATAATTTCCGACCTCCACGCGGGCGAAGCCGCGGGCGGAAACTAGTAGTATTATAAATGTGAAAGTTTGTGAAGATGTGTGTATGTTTGTTACTCAATCACGCAAAAACGGCTAAACGGATTTGGATGAAATTTGGCACACAGATAGTTTATAACCTGGGTTAACACATAGGATAGTTTTCACCCGGGTAGTACGTTCCCGTGGGATAATTTTCAACCTCCAAGCGAGCGAAGCCGCGGGCAACAGCTAGTTATAAATATTTTTCAAAACATAACAAAACATCTTTTAATATATATCGTTTATCGTACATTGTCACGAGAACCAAACGTGCGTGCAAAATTTCAGCCCGATAGCTTAAGTGGAAGTAGGTGAAATATTGATTGCAAAATTCCAGGGCATACAAAGTTAATTAATTTAGAAATCATGTGTTTTTTTTTACAGTTACGCATATCCGTACTTTGGCTGGTGGTGCACTGGTGTTCCGGACATTCTCTATCGAAAATAGAAGTAAGTAACACACCAAGTATTCCTATTTTCTATTGCTGCAAACTTCACAATTTAACTTTACCAAAAAAGCTACATTATTCCCGAAGTAAGATGTAATGGTGGCCTAGTGGTAGGCGATTTACTTTTTGTAAATCATTTCATCGCAATTGCTCTAGAAATGGTGAAGGAAACCGGCATGTCCTAGAACCAAAAATTTTAAGACATGTGACATCTACCAACCCGTACTGGACCCCCGTGGTGGATTATAGCCCCTCTGCTGTCGCCGACAGAAGGCCTGTGTTCAAGCTGTGTGACGAACATTATACTCAAATTCTGTTTTTCGAAAAGCCAATTTTGAATGAATCATCGCACGCATCAGGCGGTGATTTCTTGAAAACGCTCAAAATGGTAGTTTTTTAAACCTGTGTATCTCTTTAACCGATCATTTTGAAAGCAAAAAAATATATGATATTTTAAAGTCTTTTTTGCATAGAGTGATGGAACTCAAAACATAATTTAACATACTTTAATGCATCAAAAAAATCATCAAAATAACCTCTTAATTATCTTTAAAACCCTTCAATAAAAATTATAATTAAAAATATACCATATGCCAAATGCCAAACTGCATCCAGTGCTGGATTATTTATTATTAAATAGTTAATATCTAATTTTATACGATTTTAATTGCATTTTTATGACAATGCTTGCTCATTTATTATTCGAATTTATTACAACAGATTTTAACCCGTATTGGATTTGCAATAAGAACAATTATCACTCAAAACGACAATATTTAAAGTTACCAGCTGCGGCCCGACATTACCGCCGAGTGTGCGTTTACTTTAAGAATCATAACCACTTTACGATTCTTCTTTTCCAGCTTAAAACCCCAACAGAACTGGTGTACAAAGTGCAAGAAGATAAAGATGGAAAGTCTTTGACGATTTCTAGCCCAAACCTAAAGAAACCGTCTCTAAGAGAGATCATCTATTATCATATAATTGAGAAGCCATTTGGGAAGACTGAAGACTCAAGTGATGAGGTGAGTTTTACAATTTTTTTAGTCTTCTAAGGTAGCGTTTTGCCGTCCACATATTTTTTATGTGAGCATAGTATATGCACAATTTGACAGGCTTCCGATTCAGATAGGTTCTACTACTGCAGCGTTAGCACGAAGTCCGTAGTTTTGGCCAAAGTAACTGGCGTTTCTTACACCGTATTGCCTGCGTATATAAGATTAGTTCGGAGCCCGACCTAAGAATGAATGACAACGATATGACAGCTGTCCCTACTCCCGATGAGCAGTGGTGGAGCAATGGGAGATCAGTTCTGGTGCAATGGAAACGGCCGCGGCTTACGAACTGTGTAGGTCGTAAGTTCGAAACCTGACAGACACCTTACTTTGTGTGAATTATTTCATCACCACTGCTCTCAAAACGGTGAAGGAAATCATCGTGAGGAAACCGGCATGTCCTAGCCTAGAACCAAAAATTCGAAGACATGTGACAACTTTTACCGACCCCATTGGGCCCACGGGCCTCTCACAGAGAGGGGGCCTGTGTTCCAGCAGTGGGAACATTATAGGCTAATTATGCCTACTCCCGATGTGTTTATGCCCGTCTAAAAAACATTATTGGACACTTATTTTGATGGACCAATTAGATACTTTCGGACGCACCTGTATCTTCGTTGATAGGCTTAAAGAGTAGATCTGATTTGCCTAGCTTGCAACCGTAATTAGCTTCAAATAGGCTTAAAGAGTAGACCTGATTTGCCTAGCTTGCAACCGTAATTAGCTTCAAATAGGCTTAAAGAGTAGACCTGATTTGCCTAGCTTGCAACCGTAATTAGCTTCAAATAGGCTTAAAGAGTAGACCTGATTTGCCTAGCTTGCAACCGTAATTAGCTTCAAATAGGCTTAAAGAGTAGACCTGATTTGCCTAGCTTGCAACCGTAATTAGCTTCAAATAGGCTTAAAGAGTAGACCTGATTTGCCTAGTTTGCAACCGTAATTAGCTTCAAATAGGCTTAAAGAGTAGACCTGATTTGCCTAGCTTGCAACCGTAATTAGCTTCAAATAGGCTTAAAGAGTAGACCTGATTTGCCTAGCTTGCAACCGTAATTAGCTTCAAATAGGCTTAAAGAGTAGACCTGATTTGCCTAGCTTGGAACCGTAATTAGCTTCAAATCAAGTCGTATTTTGCAATCCCTATTGTATAGGTGGTAAATAAAAAAATAGAAACAATTATGGACCCTGTCCGGTACAACATATTTTTAAATAACTAGAGAGTGGTCTTCCTCTTATTAATTTTTGTTTGGATTATTTTATATCCTATTAAGTGTTTTATATTAGTATGTTTCTATTCATTTACTTATTATATTAATATTATTTATTTGCAAGTTAACTATTCATTTATTATTTATTTTATTATACTTAAATAATGCTTTTTAGTTATACTCGTTTTTATTTTTTGTTATTTAACTTATTAAATATATGTTATTCATAATTATATATTATTATTGAATTAATCCGTTAGATATTCATGTACTGTGTAATAGAATTTTTTAATTAAATATTGCTTTAATTTATTAAAAATATATTGGTTTCGTTTTGTTGTTTAATGTCTTCTGGTAATTTATTACATATTTATTAAATTAGCTGTCGGAAGAATGTTTTTTTTTTCATTAATTAGTAATTAAATGGGTTTAAATAAACTTAGAGGATTGTGTTGATGATTATAATTATGTAAAGCCATATTGTTACGGTCGCGAATAATATTTTAATTATCACACAACCTAACATTGTCCCGTAAAGTGCAAATTATATGTAGGATAATTTGAATTTTGCGGTTTACTTTATCTACCGCATCCACCATAAGGGTAAAGATATGTAAGTCAAGTGGTACAAGATAATTTTACTGTTTTATTCACATGACATTACGAAGTAAGACGCTTGGCTGGACTTTCAACGTGACCAAATGTCTAATGTTTGTGCTTTAAGGTAACCCACATACAAATGAACTTGCACACGCAAATCACTGATTAAATGGCCATCATACCTACATAACTACCTGAAGGAAGATACGACTGTCATGTGGCAGAAAAGAATAATTGTGATCCTTTGAAAAATAGCCATTGTATTTGGGCAACAAATAACAATGTTGATTACGCCGACTAATTCAAAACTTAAATTTAAAAATATTTTATCTCCTCTCAAAAATACTACATTTTTGAAGGAACCTCCGGCTGATGAGGCTCCTGAAGATTCCTATGACTCTCACCGTACCTTCACCAACGGACAGGGCTTCCAATATCTTCCACCAGACGATGAAAATGTAAGAATTTACATCATTCTTCATCTTCATCATCATTTTCATTCATTCTTAATCGTTCCTGCTATAAGGGTGTGTCCGGCCCTGGTGAATGCGCCGCGAATGCGGACTGCGCGCGTGTTGCTCGCGTGCGGTGTAAGCCTACGTCTGGTGCGCCGCTCTAGTGCAAATCCGGCAAGGCTTAAGTGGGGTGCGTGTGCAGCGCGCTCGCTGCTCGTGCGCAAATAGCTTCTTTCGCGTTTGAACTAAATATGGGGCGAGGTAGGTGCACCGCGGCACGCGGGCGGCACGCGCGCACCTCCTGCGCCGCTCGAGTATGACGCGTAGCTTACACGCGAGCGGCGCGCGGACGCCGCAGGGGCTGCGTACGAACGTGAAATGCACGCGCGTAGTTCGCAAGCGGCTCGCGAGCGGCGCATTCGTGGCGCATTCGCCAGGTCTGGACACACCCTAAGGAGAATATTTCATGGCTAAGTAAAAAAATAGGAGCAGTGGGGTCACCACTTCGTACTGAATAGCATAACCAGCCTATAAAGTACCCACTGCTGGGACACAGGCATCACTGTTGTATATGGTGGCCTTGTGGTAACGGTTGCTAGTTACGGTTGCTAGGTCAGGGGTTCGAACCCTGACAGGTGCTTCATTTTGTATCCTTACTAATATTATAAACGCGAAAGTTTGTAAGTATGGATGGATGGATGTTTGTTACTCTTTCACGCAAAAACGGCTGAACGGATTTGGATGAAATTTGACACACAGATAGATTATAACCTAGATTAACACATAGGATACTTTTTATCCCGGTAGTACGTTCCCGCGGGATAATTTTCGACCTCCACGCGGGCGAAGCCGCGAGCGGAATCTAGTATAAAATTATTAGTTTAAAAAACTAAAAAACGCGCTTTAAAAACCAAACTAAAAAAGGAGAAAATAATTTAATTCAATTAAAAAGCGTGGGGCGCTTTATCAGGTATTTTTATAATCAATTAATGTCAAGCACCCCACGCTTTTTAATTGAATTAAATTATTTTCTCCTTTTTTAGTTTGGTTTTTAAAGCGTGTTTTAGTTTTTTAAACTATTATTTATTTTCTGTTTTTTAGTTCTGCTAACTACAAAAACGTGATTTTTTTCTCATTTTTTTTTTAATTATTGAATTGTCATCGGTCCTCGACAAGTTTACAAAGTTTCAATGAAATCTGACCGTTTAAAGTGGTTCAAAATCGCGCTCAAAGGAGTCGGTTACATACAAACATACAAACAAACATACAAGTGAAGCTAATATAAAGCGTGTAAAAATAATTTCATGACCACTGCTCTCAAATCGGTGAATTAAAACATCGTGAGGAAACCGGCATGTACTAGAACCAAAGCTTCGAAAATGTGTGACCTCGACTATCTCGCACTGGGCCCGCGTGGTGGATTACGGCCCGTTCCCTCTCACAGAGATGGCCTGTGTCCCAGCAAGGAACATTATAGGCTGAGTACGCTAGTCAAAAAGTAGGCCAGTCAGTAAAATATCCACTTCTAACTAGTGTATTTCCAATTCTTTCGACTGTTTTACCATTCTTCTTCTTATTATGTAAATCAGCATTACCGTCAAAGGTTAAAAAAAATACAAATTATAAGGGGAATCTAGTCGCGGGCTCGAACTCACTGGTGGGCCTGGCTAAAAAGTACGATGTCTCACCAGGCATCGTGTCTGACAGAGGTAGTATGAGCTGTTAGACGCTAGTTTACACGCACAACGTTATTGAGTGAAATGCAGGATCATTTTATAGTAACACAGGCGGGTAAAATTTTAAGAAAATTCCTTCGGAAGATCGGGTTTTATGAAAAAACCACTGCATAAATCAATGACCAATAAAGTTTATTGAACTTTTCGATATTTGAGCTTTATCGGTACCACCTTGGTTTTGGAGATTTTACACTTCTTTTATTACTTAAACACGCCCAAAGTTAGCCCAAATTAGCAAGAAAAACGAATCTTTGTTGGCTCCTAACTTTTAATGGCTTTTAATTTTAGTATTCTGTTTCCGTACAGACAATATTAATAATGAGACTGTGGCGGCATCTTCACACACAAAGACTACATATACAATAAGAAAATGTATTTTATTTTAGAAAAAATACTATTTTAAGAAGGTTTACGATTACGGATTTGGGGGTCATGACCCCGAAGACCCGCCCCCTCAGACCGCGCCTGCGAAGGGTGGCCGTTTTGTTTCTCATATGTCATTTTGACGTTTATAAAGTGCAAACTCTCAGCGTAGTTTTAATAAATGACTTTTGATTTTGAATTTGTGACCGAATGTGAAGTGAGATTAAGAGAAAATAACACTTAACCAACACCTAGCTAGAGCATTTTAACTACATCAGCAAACCCCTCTATATGATAGGGGACATGTGTCTCTAACCACTTTCCATCATTGGCTCCAAAGGCTAGTGAGCATACATTTTTACATAACCGTCACATACAAAAACCATGAGATCTCTGAGACCGGACTTCACTAAAAAACTTTAATAAAATTGGTAAATTTTATTTTATAGCCTGACGAGTCGTTAGGCGGTAACCAAAGGCTAGACGTCCAGAAAGCCACCGAGGATAGCGGAGACAGTTTATCTGATGAGGTAAGTCAACATAATCATACAAAGAACTAAGCATCGCAACCGTCTTATTTAAAAACATTGCTTAAAGTTAAGAGATGTTTAAATGTCAAAAATGTATGGCTATATTCATTAAAACTTTGAGGGGCTTGTTGCTTAGTAATAACAGCCGCACGTGTCGATCGATCAGGTTAAGCTGCACTTGCCGCGGGTGGTCCGTGGATGGGTGATCATCCTTACATTCCAAGACCCCTGCGTGCCTCGGAAAGAACGTTAAACCGTTAGTCCCAGCTGTCATTAGTGGATCTTTGACAGTCGTTATGGGTCGTCAGAAGCCCGAAAGTCTGACAACCAGTACCAAGGGGTATCGTGTTACCCAGCGACTGGGTAGTGGAGGTCAGATAGGCAGTCGGTCCATAAAAAATACTGGTATTCAGCTGCATCTGGTTAGACTGGAAGCCAACCCCAGCATAGTTGGGAAAAGATTGGGCAGATGATGATTTGGCTTACATTATTGGCTTGCTACACAGGGTGGCAAGAAAGTGCAATACGTACGTAGTCAAAATGTATGGCAAAGCTACTTTTTTAAGAGGCCGTATACGAAATTTTGTCGATTTCTGTCGATTCAGTTAAAATACTACATTTTATACGTAAGATCGTTTCAATTTATATAGTTTATGAATGAGCTCCTTTTTCATGTTGGTCGAAAATTATAATGCGAGATTTGGGTTTTTTTGCACGATTATTTACTGCCAATTCTTTTTAATTTTTTGCATTCTTTTTTCGAGAAATGGGTTGATCTTGAACTGAAGTTTATTTCTGTTTTTTTTTTTGAACGAGAATTCTGATTAATTAGCCAAAATCAAAACCAATCATTGCCCATTTTCTCTTAAATTTCACTAATTTAATATTTATTTACTAGGTATGTTTTTTTTTTTAATATGGACGTAGTAAAAAGTAATTCGATTCGTAAAAACATGATACTCTAAACCCCTTACGGCAACATTGTTAAAAAAATCGCCATTTTGAGCTCGATAAATAAAAATCTAATCAAAAAAAAAGAAGCTCATACATTTGATATTGATTGAAATCATGTTTCATGTGGTGTAGAGAAACTCATAGAAATACAGTATTTTAACTGTAAAATCGCGCCTATAAAATCACGTAAATCAGCGAAATCGGAAAAAGAGCAATGCCCATTTTTTAAACATTTAAAAACCTGATAATAAAAGTTTTATGTATAGATAAGAGGTAGTTTAGAAAATAATGTCTTATAATAATTTTTACGATTTAAACGCTACGAAGTCCAAAACTTATTAATGTTACTTTTTAGGTTAGGATTTGCCGTTACCAAATATACAGAAATAAATGTGCTAGAACTAATTATTAAAGCTCAAAGGTTCTCGAGTATCGAGTTTAGTTTCAAGTTTAGTCTCGAGGTCCAGGGGCGGTAAATAGGGTTGTTAAAAGAGTAACACACGCAAAAACACACAGAAGGTACACAACCAGACGTAAACGCCACAACAAAGGATTGCGCCGATGCCAATCGCAGAACTTACAAACAACACATCCGTTTCAGTCGTGCGAACTCAATTACATACTGCATGATTAATTTATTTAATCATTATGTTATTATTAATTAATATGTATTAAACAATGACAAATAAAGAAAAACTTACTGATTAAATAAAACTTAAAATAATGTATAAAACTCAGAAACAGGTTTGAATAAAGGCGAGTAGCAGTGTGTAAAACGGAACGTCGTAAAAAAGGGTAGTTGAGATGCGTTCAAAACCTGATAATTATACCTTAACGTAGAATAAGCATATAGAAATATTAAAATATCTTTATTTCCTGCGTTTCTTTTAACATTGTGATAAGCGTAATTAATATATAATTCAATTAGCTGAATTTTAAGATATAATTCATTTCTATACATAGCCAGATGAAAAATGGGTATTCTTCTTTCGTAAACAGCCTCTTAATACCTTAAGAAAAATTTCAACATAGCGCCCTTCAGAATCATGTACCTACTAAATGCACAGTAACATAATATTATTAACTCAATGGAATTTTAATAAAAATGTGTCCTTTTAATATGTTTCAATAGGATTTAAAAAATGCACCCGAAAAGAGAAGCAAAAGAGAAATCTCGGCAAAAGATGAGGTGAGTGACTCAAACCTAATATTATTAACTTATAACTAGGTTTTTAATTTAAACTTACCTATTTTTATTTTTTCAGAAACCTCAAGAAGAATTGAAACGAGTGAAAACGCGGTCTCATCATGGGGTAATTATTTTTAAGATTTTTATTTAAAATGTGGGTTAATAATAGCTACACGGGTCAATCGATCAGTTCAAGCTTCGCTTGCAGCAGTTGGTCCGTGGTTGGGTGACCGTCTTTCCATAACAAGACCTCCCCCCTACCCCCCAACTATGCCTTAGAAAGCACGTTTAACTGTTGGTTTAAATAGTCCAAAAGATTGTTTGTGTACATCATCAACGTCCTGCCCTTGTCCCATGTTCCTTGGGATCGTCGCAACACGTTTTCACTACAGAAAAAAATCCGAGATATTATCTTGTCAACATAATTATATTTTCACTTCTCATGCTCTACAAGTACGCCAATATAGCCCTACGAAGCGGGACTAAAGTGACCACTTTAGTCTTTAAAGAGTAAAAAGTAATTAGTTTTTTAATTTCCTTCATGTGACATAGACAAACTCAAACAGCACCACGAGACTAAACGCCAACTTCATATACCCGTGGTTTCATTGACTCATCGCACACTCGGGAGTCAAATCACCTCTGGTATATTATGGCTTCGTTTAGTCCCTGGATAT
Organism: Antitype chi; assembly: GCA_947359405.1. Classification (NCBI taxonomy): domain Eukaryota; kingdom Metazoa; phylum Arthropoda; class Insecta; order Lepidoptera; family Noctuidae; genus Antitype; species Antitype chi. The sequence goes on from OX375836.1 coordinate 9,273,376, forward strand.
AAAATATACTATTAAAACAGGGGACGTCATAGATTTTCAGTATTTGGCAGCATAATTTTAAACAACCAGTTTTTCGCTAAAACATAAATAATTCTCTGATCACCTCTCATGTATGTATTTTTGTAACTTTTTACAGAGACGCACCCCAAAACCTCCTAGAAAATCGCATCGGAAGCATAAAAAAGAACACAAACATACTACACCGAAGCCTGATACTGAAACGACCGTTAGTGTAAGTATTTTCACACGCTTTTTAATGCTTTTGGGTTGACATAATATGGACTAGAAAATAATACTCTTCGCACATGCCACATGCCGCATGTCAGATGACTAAAGGGCTAAGAGCACCACGGATTGGGTCCCACTAAATGAACGCCGCCATCGCGGCAGGCCGAGACGAAGATGGCGGTTCGAGCTTGACTCCTACCGAAAGGACTGGCCAGTACTAGCAAAAGACAGAATTTTGTGGAAAAGGGAGGAATTGTGAGGGAGGGAAGCTGTGCCTTGCAGTGGGACTTTATAGGCTAGTTCGATCAGACGAACACTTTATACGACGCATGGTCAATAGTCATTAAGTATTAGGTTTAAGTGACATAAAATCCGAAGAATTGCCAAACTTAAGTGGCAGTGGGCAGGGCACATTGCTCGCAGAACAGATGACCGATGGGGCCGGAAGGTTCTGGAATGGCGACTACTGGATGACGTAGCGTTGGAAGGCCTCCCACAAGATGGACCGATGACCTGGTGAAGGCCGCAGGAATCCGCTGGATGCGAGAAGCAGAGAACCGGTCGAAGTGGCGGTGCTTGGGGGTTGCCTATGTCCAGCAGTGGACGTCTTTCGGCTGAAATGGTGATGATGATAACATGAAATCCGTCTTAATAAAGTTACCAACATAATAACAAGACCTACCAACTATCAAATTTGGCATTATGGCAAATTTTATGTTTTTTTTTTTGTGTTTCGTAATTTTTATTAAGTACCTATTATTGTATAGAAACAAGTTCTTCTAACTTAACAGACAGCTGTGCTGCTGGGGAGTTTGTTCCGCTACTTCTTCTTCCCAGCTAAAGCACTAGGAAGTGGTGAAGGGCGGACGTTTTTGGGGGGACTGTCTTATGTAATTTTATTTTGACGTTCAAAAAGAGCTGACTCTCAGCCTAGTTTGAATTAATGACTTTTGATTTTGATTTTTTTTTATTTTGATTTTATCCTCTGTTATAGGATCCACCAGAAATCACTACTACACGCAGACCGATTGAGGAATTTGCAACAAAGGTAAGGAATTATACGTACCTATACAGTATATTTTACGTATGTGTGTGTTAGATCATTCAGTTCCCTTCAAAATGGTTGAGCTGAATGGTGCTGATCCATACGTCAAGTTCGTGAACGAGCGCCGCCAGTAGGGTCTAGTCATCTCTTAGCTGCCACGGCTTATTTTAATTTCTGAAATGTTAATTGATTTTTGTTTTTAATAACGGATGCTTTTAATGTGCACGTCTTTTTTTACATCGTTCTCACATTGATGATTTCAACATAAATGATGTAACCAACTTTTTGTAACAATATTATGATTTAAAAAGGGCGTCCATGGAGTTTCTTGCCCGTTCTTCTCCATAGGGACCTACGCTTTGGAATGGGCAACTAGCTTCATCTTTCCGACTCTTTGACAATTCAAAAGTGCCTGTAATTGGTTTATTTGAAATAAATGGTTTGAGTTTGCCATTTATATGCAGCACATAACCGGTCCAAGTGTCGGAGCTTGGGGGAGGCCTATGTCTAGCATTGGACGTCATTCTTTTCTTTTTGAAGTAAAAACTTCTTTAGGCGCGTTGAGAAATTTTTGGGTGAACAAAAATCATGGAACTCGCGTCATCGTCACCGAACGCTTTCCATGAGCTATATGTAGACTGTGTATTTTTTGGGTGAACAAAAAGCGTGCAACTCGCGTCAATGTCACCGCACGCTTCTCATGATCTATATCTATACTGCGTATATACATATATATGTACATAGATATAGGAGTGTCAAAACGTCAAAAATAATAATCTAATAACTCGACGATACAATTCACAAGTTACTTATTTTTTTAATGAGATTATGAGCCACCGCAGGGGTCTATTTAAAATGGTGGTTGGGTGAACGAGCACACGGATGAGTCGCGCGTTGATGTCTTTTGGAAACGTCCCTTTCTTTCATTAGGAAATTCTAATTCTTTTATCCATTTCTTTCCCTATTATTACCAAAAGTTGGTTACGTCATTATGTTGAAATTATCAATGTGAGAACGATAGAAAAAGACGTGCACATTAAAAGCGTGCGTAATCAGCAGACACAATAGAAATTCTATTGTTATCGGAACACCTAGTGTACACTTGACAAGACGGCTTAAAGTCACCCAAAGGGCAATGGAGACGGCTATACTTGGAGTTTCCCTACGTGATCGAATCAGGAATGAAGAGATCCGTAGGATAACCAAGGCAACCGACATAGCCCAAAGAATTGCCAAACTTAAGTGGCAGTGGGCAGGGCACATTGCTCGGAGAACAGATGGCCGATGGGGCCGAAAAGTTCTAGAGTGGCGACTGCGCACCGGAAGACATAAAGTTGGAAGGCCTCCCACAAGGTGGACCGGTGACCTTGTGAGGGCCGCAGGAGTCCACTGGATGCGGGAAGCACAGAACCGGTCGAAGTGGCAGAGCTTTTGGAAGGCCTATGTCCAGCAGTGGCCGCCTTTCGGCTGAAATGATGATGATATTAACTGAGTAGAATTTAAATTAAAATGCGTCATTATTACATATTTCAGGAAGATTTGCTAAATGTATACGAAAACAGAAGCAAAAGGGAAATCACGAAAAAAGATGAGGTGAGGAACTCTTACCTAATATTATTCACTTTTACCCAGGTTTTTAATTTAAACTTGCCTAGTTTTTTTTTTAATAAACATAATTATTTTTGCAGAAACCTCGAGAAGAATTGAAACGCGTGAAAAGGCGGTCTCATCATAGGGTAATTATTTTTTAGATTTTCACTTTTATTTAAAATGTGGCTTAATAGTAGCTGCACGTGTTTTTTTTTTCGAGGATGGGAAATCATCAAATAACTTCTCCCGCTCTGAATGGAGCAGGAGGGCGTGTCAGACTTTTACTGACTAAAACCCACCCGTGTTCCCTCAGTTGCTTGTGTGCCAAGGGCCACGGTATCTCTTTCGAACAACCCGTACCCCGGTTTGAGAACCTTAAAAAAAAAACTTATTACATCTACCAGCCCGTACTGACCCTCTGCGTGGTGGATTATAACCCACTCCCTTAGATGCGTTGTCAACGCAGATACAAAGATGGCGTGTGTGTTGGACCATTAACTCAACTACACGCAGAGGACATACAGCGCTCTGCGCGTTCAATACAATAATGCATTCAGGGTGTTGATGGGGTTGCCGCGATACTGCAGTGCTTCCGGCATGTTCGCTGAGGCGGGAATAGATGGCTTTCACGCCATCATGCGCAAGCGATGCGCTACCATCATGCGCAGGGTACGCGCCAGCCCCAACAGCATCCTGAATGCTATAGCGGATAGGTCGGACAGCCCCATACTGGGACATTGGATATGCCTACATTTAACTGTGGCGTTTTTTTTTTTGTTTTTTCTCCAGTAGATGTAAGTACTAACACTAGTTTCTAAGTCGTTTGTATACTAACCAAATGGACGTTATGGGTCTGAAATAAAAGATTTTTATTTTTTTATTATTAAGTTGGGGGGCTTTCTGTTGAAAGACACGTTAATTAAAGTTTTGGATTTCAGGCTCTCGACAAAACTAAGATTACTTCTTTCAAGGATGCAGTACCAGATAATGAAGTAACAGCAGGCAGCGGACTTAAAGCTTATGGCATGGAATTGAGCGGAGATGGCGGCACTGTGTGGAATGTAAGTATGCTCCCATATTGTAGACTAATACTGGACGCACGTAATTTTTTTTCGATCGCTCAAACAACAGAACAGTATTCAGTCGTTTTTCGAAATCGATCAACAATTGCCGGAAATATCACGTAATATAAATAACCTTCTCCTTTTATTTGCAGAATCTTTACAAGCCTCACGTTTCTTACCATGTCGGGTATGGTGACAGCAATGCGGACAGTAATGAGGTAAATATTGATTTTTAATTGCAATATAATTTTATCACTATTTAATTCTGATTCAAAATCAACTTACTCCAAAAGCTTGAAAATGTTCTGTCACCAAAAGAGATAATTATGTAAACAGCGTCGTCGGATATAGTAGAAGTTTTGGAAAAAAACCGATGGATGTTTTCGAATAAAATTTTATTACAAAATCAAAATACTTTATTTCACATAAACCTGCATGGGCACTTATGAAACGTCAGAAGCTAGGTGCACGGTTCCAATTTGTCGCTTCCTATGGAGAAGAGCCGGCAAGAAACTCCACGGTTACTCTTTTAAAAATAATTGTTTTTTACAATGTTTTCAAGTTACAGTGATAATAGGTATGGGAGGGCAGTGCAGGCCTGTCAATAAGTACCAGGTACTTAGAGGAATGAAAACACAGAATAGAAAATCGTCTACAAATCTGCACTCTAATTGCGTAACACGCGATTAATCATAATCGGTTTCATTATGACAGTTCAACAATATTCATTGCATTATTTACGTTGTTGAGCAGACGCATTTTTCAAACATATGAAGCAATGGTTTAGCCATCTGTTTCAAAACGAAACAAATTATGATGAATCGTGAGTTACGCAATTAGGGTGCATGTCTGTAAGGCCTACAACGTTCTCTCATTCGCAATATGTAAAATAATCTACCCATATAAAATGAACCTATTTGAACCAAGTTTCATTAATAGAAAACAAACAGTGCTGCTCAGGAATGGGAGTACCTGCGCTGGGATCCTGGCACTAATCTATATCTTTATCCTACTAATCTTATTCAAACATGTTTGGATGTTTGTTACTCAATCCCGCAAAAACAGCCGAACGGATTGGGATGGAATTTGGCACACAAATACTTTATAACCTGGATTAACATATAGGATACTTTTTATCCCGATAGTACGTACGTTCCCGTGGGATGATTTTCGACCTCCACGCGGGCGAACCCACTAGCAAAAGCTAGCACAAAATATTTCTAGAATCTATCCTGGGGATACTACTTTTTATAGATTATGTCTGGACTTTAAAAGAGACTGTGACCTCTGAGTTCGTTTCGGCCTTTCTTCTCAGAGTTGTCAGTTAAGAAACGCCGACCATATCTATTTTTTTTTTTGGGCTTTGGCTTCGCACGGTTTGTGCATTTAGCCAGTGTCAAGTAATTTTTCTTTTCGATCAAGTAAATGGCCCGATATCGGGCACGAAGTTACATAAAATTCTTAGTCGTCTTTAGTCAGTCAAGTCCAGTCAAGTCAAAGTTATTGTAAAGCGGTAGCAACTTTACAACAACCTAACATGAGTTTTTGGGGGAACACAAAAAGTCCACGTTAGTCACTTTTTTTCACCTTCACTACACTTGTGCACACACATGTAACTAAATTGAATAATTCACTACCAAAATTATACAATTTAATTCGCTATTTCACTAAATTTCATGAAAATGAAAATTCGTGCGACATGTTCCAAACCGATCCCGCCAAAAACTCCCGACCTCATCTAGTTTAAAAAAATATAACGTGTAAAAGTGTTTGTACAAACCTACTTACAGAAATAAAATCATTTATCATTTACCTATTTATTTTCATGATATTATTTTTTACATATGGTTTATTTGTACGTAGGTACTTTCAATGTTTTAAAAGCTTTTTCACTTCTCATGCTCTAAAAGTACGCCAATATCGCCAATATACGAAGCGGGACTAAAGTGACCGCTTTAGTCTCTAGGGAGTGAAAAGTAATTCGTTTTTAATTTCCTTCATGTGACATAGACAAACTCAAACAGCCAGTAAATATACTATGATCTGTGGAGTGTGGATCATCTTCATTGCGAAAATGTTGAGAGTTTTAGTTCCATGGTTTTTCAAATAATTCGAATTGTACATTTAGCTTCAAGTAAAAAAACTTTTGTCATTTTTATTTTATTAAGTAATATTTATTAAATATCTTTGTACTAAATTGACTATTTTTCTCGTACTCAAAGTTAAAAGTACAGTTTGCACCTCGAGACTAAACGCCAACTTAATATACCCTCGGTTTCATTGACTCCCTCGCACGCTCGGGAGTCAAACCACCTCTGGTATATTATGGCTTCGTTTAGTCTCTCGATATAAAATATACTATTATGACCCCCAACTAAAGACAGTTTTAGTAAATGGTCAGTTTTAGTTAAACCAAGCACCGGTACTCCCATTCCTGGGCAACATGTGGACCAATTCTCATATGAAGATGAGAAATCTCTTTTCATTCGAAAACATTCTATCGGTTTTTTATTAAGCTTCAACTATATCGGAAGACCCTAGTTACTTTTCTCATATAGCTTGCACATTGTTGCTATTTACATATATATTTATATCTTTAATTGAGATGATTTATTTCGATGTCTTGGCATTTATGCAATCAGCAATTATGTTTAAGAAGTCTTATTAACAGACAATTCACTTTTTCAGTCTGACAGTGATAGCGATGAAGACTCTTCATTACTCAGTAATGAATCAACATCTGACTCTGACCAATCAGATTCCGGCTCCAGCGAATCAAATTCTAGCGAAGAATCATCTGTAACCTCTGCTAGTGGTGAAGGAAGTCAGAGCGCATCTGATGAAGAGGATGTAGCCAGTGGTTCCGATATTAACAGTAGCTCTGATGAAAATGGTAGTACTTCCAAATCAGACGACAGCGGTGATGTCAGTGGTTCTGGAGAGAGTAACAGTGGTTCCGGAGAGAGTAACAGTGGTTCCGGAGAGAGTAACAGTGGGTCTGGAGAGAGTAACAGTGGTTCCGGAGAGAGTACCAGTGGGTCTGGAGAGAGTAACAGTGGTTCTGGAGAGAGTAACAGTGGGTCTGGAGAGAGTAACGGTGGTTCTGCAGAAAGCGGGTTACAGGAGATTAACAATAGTAACGAAGAACAGAAATCCGGGGATAACGTTGCAGCTGGTGATATAATTAGGAAATTCAATCAAATATTAACCGATTTACACGACATATTTGTGAAAGGTAACGCTACTATCGTTTTACCAAAACCAGAGAAAGGTACAGGTAATAATATTGATGTACCTGGTATGCTAAACCACATATTAAGTGACGTCACGAGTGATTCTGAGATTCTTCGTCCTGGTGTCGAAATTAAGAATGAAGATCCAAACAATCCAAATATGGTGAACGTTTTAGAAGGTTTGTTTACAAAAATAATAAAAAACAAAATCGTTATCAACAACAATGTGCCAGCTGTTTTTGGTCAACCCAGCGGAATAGACGGCAATAAAGACAAAACAGAGGAATCTAAAGAAGATAAAACAGTAACTTCTGATGAAGATGGTAAGGAAACTACTGAAAAATCTAAATTCGATGAAAACATACCTTCTGTAACCAATCCGGGCCAAGACAATAAGGAAAAAATAGAAAACACAAGCATTAATGATGAAAATCAGACTACAGGCAGTCCCGGAGATGATAGAAATTCTCTTGGTGGATTCGAAACCCCTGACGTCAATACACCCAATGAGAATACCCCTAAAAAAGACGAAGCAGAGAATCTGAATGAAATTTCAACATCGCTACCAGATGAATCTAATAACGATGCTGGTTTAGGGAGTGAAATCGATGATCATGAAAACTTAGGTAAGGAAAGTGAGCACCCTGATCACCACGAGCCTACTACTGAAACAAAAAAACCTGACCAGTCGAATGAAACTGGTGACCATGAACCCATTGATGAAATAAAGGAACCTGATGAAAAACATAGCAGTGGAGAAGTAGTGGATAAAGTACCAGCAGAAAATCATACAGAGGCAACAAAAAAAGTCACGAAAGCACCAATTGAAGAGTTCAAAGAACAGAAATGTCCTCTTCAAAATAATAAGGTAAGGACTAAAATACTTATTTATTTGTCTCGGATTTCACGAGATTTTGTGAAACGGTAATACCAACAATACAGTACATGTATAGAGTTGTAGACAACTACACACGTGGGACACTCAGAAAGTTTTGTGAAAGTAAAAAAAGTGTTCTATATGTAAATATTTTTTTATTAAATCTTTTCAAAGTACTCTCCACTAGCCTCTATACAAAGTTTCATGCCTCTAAACCACTTTCGAAACACTTTTTCCAATCCCCCGCAGACACCTCGTTTACAGCCTGCTCGAACGCTGACACCGCATCTTCTAGCGACGAAAATTGTATCCCTTTGAGCTATTTTTTTATTTTCTGGAATAAAAAAAAGTCACACGATGCTAGGTCAGGACTGTAAGGAGGGTGATGACCCAGGAGTTTGACTGGCGTGCTGAGAAGTCCCTCGTTTTGAGCACGGTGTACCAAGGCGCGTTGTCGTGGTGGAGCAGTAGCCCGCGGAGCCCTGTGTTTGGTCGCTAGTTGCTCACAACAGAGGTAATTTCTGGCAAGCATTTGGTAGTATACCATTCAGCGTTGATGCTTCTTTGATTCCGTAAAGGAATTGATACCAAGTAGCCAGTCAAATTGAATAAGCTTGCGATCAAAATCTTCCCCCCGCTTCTAGATCGCTTCACTTTGGTAGGCGTTGATTCGTTTTGAAACACCCAAACCGTCGACTGGCACTTCGTTTCTGAATCGTATTGATAAATCCAAGACTCATAACCTGTAATGATGTCGTAAGCATGCCGAGACGAGCCTGCTTCAAATTTGTTTATCATATCACGGCACCATTTCACTCGGGCCTGCTTCTGAGCATCGGTGAGGTTGTGCGGCACCCAGCGTGAAACTTCCCTCCTCACGCGAAGATGCACGTGTAGAATTTCGTAAAGGCTTTCCGATCCAATCTACAGTATATACTGAATCTCTTGATAAATATCTCGCCTATTGTCATGGATTAAATTTTTCACTGCTAGCACGTTTTCTTCTGTAACAGCCGTCAAAGGGCGACCACTTCTTTCTTCATCCCCCAAAGTTATATTAATCTTGTCAATGAAAAAGTCGTTGAAAGTATTCGCTATTTCACAGGGATCTGTTATATTTTTATTTCCAGTAGACTATTTATTAGTGATTGTCGTGGAAATCATCTCACTTGGTTCAAATAGGTTCATTTTATATAGGTAGATTCTTTTACATATTGTGAATGAGAGAACGTTGTAGACCTTACAGACTAGATTTGTAGACGATTTTCTATTCTGTATTTTCATTCCTCTAAGTACCTGGTACTTATTGACAGGTCTGCACTATCCTCCCATACTTATTATCACTGTAATTTGAAAACATTGTAAAAGCCAATTATTTTTAAAAGAGTAACCGTGGAGTTTCTTGCCGGCTCTTCTCCTTAGGAAGCGACAAATTGGAACCGTGCACCTAACTTCTGACGTTTCATAAGTGCCCATGCAGGTTTATGTGAAATAAAATATTTTGATTTTTGATTTTGATCTAAATTACACAAGTAGATTTAAAAACCAAGAACGAAAGGGTCTATCGGTCGCGTGACAGAACAATCACTTATGCTGTGCCGCAGGGCACAGTTAGTTTAATGGCTGAAGTCGATCACTCGTTTATCATTTTCTACCGAGAGCAATCAGGACCCAAGGACCCAATGTGAAATCCTGTATTGACGATTAAAAAATACACACGTAATTGTTCAAGTTTCCACTTCTGTCGGCACTCCCTAAGTGACACTGTCAAAATTTTTTCTTGTTTAGTTTTAGAGGTTTTTGATTAGGTCGGGGTTTAAAAAAAAATGTATAGATAATTGTGTTGTATTTTGCGTATGACACTATTTTTAAGATGTCTTTTTTTCAGGACAATGAAGCTGAGAAAGACAACAAAATGGATTACATGCTAGATTTGATCAATAACGTAAGTATTAGCGTAACTATTTTATACTATGCTTTGAATTAGGAGCAAACATATTTTATTAAACTCTGAATTAAAATGTTGAAAAAAATATATATAAAACATGTTACATTTTCAGGAGAAATTCTGGTCCTTCATGGGTGACTTGGGTGCCAAATACATAGCATCGTTGTCAGAGGTAAGATCATTTTAAAATATACCCTTACAGCTGGCTTAATGTCAGAAAAGTTTTTTAACGACATAATATATTGCCATTTGGTATTTACCAAAATTTGAAACTGGCGTTTCGATTTTAAAACTCTTATATAATATTAAATGGTTATTAAATCATCTAAACGTGATTTTTTTATAACAGCGCACCACAAAATTCATCAAAGACGAAATTGCAGCACAACTAAGCAAATATTTTGAAGAGCATCCGATAATCAATAAGGAACCAGCTATTAATACTAAAAAAGATGCGACAGAAGATAAAAAACGGGGACAAAACAATGATAAATCCGATGTCGGAGGTAACCCGATAAAAGAACCTAGCAGTAGCGAAATGGATGCAAAAGCACCTAGTAATTATGAAAATAATGTAAATGAACCTAGTACTAGTAGCGAAAAGGATGGAAATAAACCTACTGCCGGTGAAAACAACATAAATGAACCCAAGATTGGTGAAAACATTCAAAATGTACCTAACAGTCACAAAGAAGGTGAACATGAACCTAGTAGTCTTGAAACAGGAGTCGATAAACCGACAAATGAACAAAACAATGAAAACAAACTTACTACTGATTACAATATCGCTAGAAGACACGATAAAATTGTTACCACCGAAAAGCCGAAGACAGACAAATCATCAATTCATGTAAAAGCAAACACAGTTTACGGCAACACTGTAGGCAACGACAAAGTAACAAACGTCTACGTTTTCTATGCCAGTAAAAACATGGATGACATCATGAAAAACATCGAAAACCTCGTCAATGGAAACAATAGTACCAATATATTTACATTTGGACCTCACAGTCCTAAACCCGGTCATGTAGGTATCCATGAAGAAGATTCCGGGAATCAAGGTACTGAAAGTAATACTGAATCAAATGTACATGGAAATGACATAACAGGTCCTAAGCCTGATACAAATGATAGCATAGATCATTTTGATGAAGGATATAGTACGGAAACTAACAAAGGATATAATAATAAAGAACCGAATGATTCTTCAGAGGGAAAAACAGATTCCACACCTACAAGCGAAGATCAAACTGAACCGAGTGAAGTAAGTACTAATGCTATGGACAGCAATACAGTGACTTCAGGCCCAGACGAAGGTCTAACGGGTAAAAAAGATAAAGTTAACACTGAAAATCCTGATACAGTCACTGATAATGCCGGAAATGGGGTCACAGAACCTGAGACAGATGCCTCTGGCGGCTCTGACAAAAACAAAGGCACCTCTGAAGAAAACAAAGGTGCCTCTGGCGAGGACATAGGCACCTCTGGGGAAAACAAGGGTGCATCTGAGGAAAACCAGGGCGCCTCTGGTGAGAATACAGGCACCTCTGATGAAAATAAGGGTGTCTCTGGGGAGAACATAGGCACCTCTGATGAAAACAAGAGTGCCTCTGGGGAAAATAAGGGTGCCTCTGAGGAAAACAAGGGCACCTCTGGTGAGAACAAGGGTGCCTCTGATGAAAACAAAGGTGCCTCTGGCGAGACGAAAGAGCCCTCAGGAGAGAAGAACGGTGCCTCTGATGAAAACAAAGGTGCCTCTGAGGAAAACAAGGGCGCCTCTGATAAAAACAAAGGTGCCTCTGGTGAGAACAACGGTGTCTCTGATGAAAATAAGGGTGCCTCTGAAGAAAACAAGGAAGCCTCTGGTGAAAACACAGGTGCCTCTGGCGAGACGAAAGAGCCCTCAGGCGAGAAGACCGGTGCCTCTGATGAAAACAAGGGTGCCTCTGAGGAAAACAAGGGTGCCTCTGAGGAAAACAAGAGCGCCTCTGGTGAGAACAAGGGTACCTCTGATGAAAACAAGGGTGTCTCTGGCGAGACCACAGGTGCCTCTGGCGAGAACATAGGCACTTCTGGTGAAAACAAGGATGCCATTGGCAAGAACACAGCAGCCTCTGATGAAAATAAAGGTGTCTCTAGTGAGACGAAAGATACCTCAGACGAGGCGAAAGAGGCCTCTGGTGAAAAAAAAGGTTCCTCTGTAGAACTGTCTGCTGAAAAAGGCGCCTCTGGCGAGAAAGGCAGCTCTGGTGAGCCTAAAGATAATTCTGTTGAACACAAAGACATTTCTAGCGAGAAAGACGCATCTGGGGAGATAAACGCCTCAGGTGAAAAAGACAAGTCTGGTGAGCCCAAAGATCACTCAAGCGAGAAAAAAGCCTCTAGTGAGATAAACGCCTCAGGAGAAAAAGGCAAGTCTGGTGAGCCCAAAGATCACTCAGAAGAGCCCAAAGATAACTCTGGAGAATCCAAAGATAATTCTGGAGAGCCCAAAGGCAACTCTGGTGAGAAAGAAAGCTCTGGTGAGCCCAAAGAAAATTCTGGAGAACCCAAAGACAACTCTGGCGAGAAAGACGCATCTGCGGAGATAAACGCCTCAGGTGAAAAAGACAAGTCTGGTGAGCCCAAAGATCACTCAAGCGAGAAAAACGCCTCCAGTGAGATAAACGGCTCTGGTGAGAAGGACGGCTCTGCTGAAAAGAAAGACGCCTCTGATAAAAAGAAAGACGCCTCTGGTGAAAATAAAGATGCCTCTAGCGAGAAAAACGCCTTTGGCAAGAACGACGGCTCTGATGAAAAAAAAGGTTCCTCTGTAGAACTGTCTGCTGAAAAAGACGCCTCTGGCGAAAGAGACAGCTCTGGTGAGCCTAAAGATAATTCTAGTGAACACAAAGACATTTCTGGCGAGAAAGACGCATCTGGGGAGATAAACGCCTCAGGTGAAAAAGACAAGTCTGGTGAGCCCAAAGATCACTCAAGCGAAAAAAAAGCCTCTAGTGAGATAAACGCCTCAGGTGAAAAAGACAAGTCTGGTGAGCCCAAAGATCACTCAAGCGAAAAAAAAGCCTCTAGTGAGATAAACGCCTCAGGAGAAAAGGGCAAGTCTGGTGAGCCCAAAGATCACTCAGAAGAGCCCAAAGATAACTCTGGAGAATCCAAAGACAATTCTGGAGAGCCCAAAGGCAACTCTGGTGAGAAAGAAAGCTCTGGTGAGCCCAAAGAAAATTCTGGAGAACCCAAAGACAACTCTGGCGAGAAAGACGCATCTGCGGAGATAAACGCCTCTGGTGAAAAAGACAAGTCTGGTGAGCCCAAAGATCACTCAAGCGAGAAAAAAGCGTCTAGTGAGATAAACGCCTCAGGAGAAAAAGGCAAGTCTGGTGAGCCCAAAGATCACTCAGAAGAGCCCAAAGATAACTCTGGAGAATCCAAAGACAATTCTGGAGAGCCTAAAGGCAACTCTGGTGAGAAAGAAAGCTCTGGTGAGCCCAAAGAAAATTCTGAAGAACCCAAAGAAGACTCTGGCGAGAAAGACGCATCTGCGGAGATAAACGCCTCAGGTGAAAAACACAAGTCTGGTGAGCCCAAAGATCACTCAAGCGAGAAAAACGCCTCCAGTGAGATAAACGGCTCTGGTGAGAAGGACGGCTCTGCTGAAAAGAAAGACGCCTCTGATAAAAAGAAAGACGCCTCTGGTGAAAAGAAAGATGCCTCTAGCGAGAAAAACGCCTTTGGCAAGAACGACGGCTCTGATGAAAAAAAAGGTTCCTCTGTAGAACTGTCTGCTGAAAAAGACGCCTCTGGCGAAAGAGACAGCTCTGGTGAGCCTAAAGATAATTCTGGTGAACACAAAGACATTTCTGGCGAGAAAGACGCATCTGGGGAGATAAACGCCTCAGGTGAAAAAGACAAGTCTGGTGAGCCCAAAGATCACTCAAGCGAGAAAAAAGCCTCTAGTGAGATAAACGCCTCAGGAGAAAAAGGCAAGTCTGGTGAGCCCAAAGATCACTCAGAAGAGCCCAAAGATAACTCTGGAGAATCCAAAGACAATTCTGGAGAGCCTAAAGGCAACTCTGGTGAGAAAGAAAGCTCTGGTGAGCCCAAAGAAAATTCTGAAGAACCCAAAGAAGACTCTGGCGAGAAAGACGCATCTGCGGAGATAAACGCCTCAGGTGAAAAAGACAAGTCTGGTGAGCCCAAAGATCACTCAAGCGAGAAAAAAGCCTCTAGTGAGATAAACGGCTCTGGTGAGAAGGACGGCTCTGCTGAAAAGAAAGACGCCTCTGATGAAAAGAAAGACACCTCTGGTGAAAAGAAAGATGCCTCTGATGAAAAGAAACATGCCTCTAGCGAGAAAAACACCTCTGGCGAAAAGGACGCCTCTGGTGAAAAAAAAGGTTCCTCTGTAGAAATGTCTGCTGAAAAAGACGCCTCTGACGAGAAAAACAGCTCTGGTGAGCCTAAAGATAATTCTGGTGAATCCAAAGATAATTCTGGAGAGCCCAAAGGCAACTCTGGTGAGAAAGAAAGCTCTGGTGAGCCCAAAGAAAATTCTGGAGAACCCAAAGACAACTCTGGCGAGAAAGACGCATCTGCGGAGATAAACGCCTCAGGTGAAAAAGACAAGTCTGGTGAGCCCAAAGATCACTCAAGCGAGAAAAACGCCTCTAGTGAGATAAACGGCTCTGGTGAGAAGGACGGCTCTGCTGAAAAGAAAGACGCCTCTGATGAAAAGAAAGACGCCTCTGGTGAAGAGAAAGGTGCCTCTAGCGAGAAAAACGCCTCTGGCGAGAAGGACGGCTCTGGTGAAAAAAAAGGTTCCTCTGTAAAACTGTCTGCTGAAAAAGACGCCTCTGACGAGAAAGGCAGTTCAGGTGAGCCTAAAGATAATTCTGGTGAACACAAAGACATTTCTGGAGAGCCCAAGGGTAACTCTGGTGAGAAAGACACATCTGGGGAGATAAACGCCTCAGGAGAAAAAGGCAAGTCTGGTGAGCCCAAACATCACTCAGAAGAGCCCAAAGATCACTCAAAAGAGCCCAAAGATAACTCTGGAGAATCCAAAGACAACTCTGGTGAACCGAAAGACAATTATAGTGAACCGAAAGACAATTCTGGAGAGCCCAAAGACAATTCTGAAGAGCCCAAAGACAACTCTGGTGAGAAAGAAAGCTCTGGTGAGAAGGACGGCACTGCTGAAAAGAAAGACGGCTCTGGCGAGAAGGACGGCTCTGGTGAAAAGAAAAACGCCTCTGGTAAAAATAAAGATGCCTCTAGCGAGAAGGACGGCTCTACTAAAAAGAAGGACGCCTCTGATGAAAAGAAAGATGCCCCTAATGAGATAAACGCCACTGGTGAGAAGGACGGCTCTGCTGAAAAGAATGATGCCTCTAGCGAGAAGAGCGGCTCTGCTGAAAAGAAAAATGCCTCTAGCGAAAAAGACGCCTCTGGTGAGAAGGACGGACCTGTTAAAAAGAAAGACTCCTCTGGTGAAAGGAAAGATGCCTCTAGCGAGAAGGACGGCTCTAGCGAGAAGACCGGCTCTGCTGAAAATAAAGAGGCTTCTAGAGAGAAAGATACCTCTATTAAGAAGCATGGTTCTGGCGAGAAGGGCGGCTCTGCTGAAGAGAAAGATGGTTCAGTCGAGAAAAAAGCCTCTGGTGAAAATAATGAAGCATCGAACGAGAAAGACACAGCTGATAATTAATTGAGTGAGAAAGATGCATTTAATGCATTTTTATAATAAAACGGATTAGAACTAGGACTTGATTCTTAACTAAGTTTGACGTGATACTACAGAATAGTTTACTTTTAGGCATTAATTGCAAACAGTTATTGACAATGATAAATCAAATTCAGTACTTTAAAATATCACCGTCCGCTAAGACATCCTTCAATCAAAACTCAGCCTATCGCATACAACTGCTGAATATAGGCCTCCTCCAGGCTGCGCCCCAACACTCTGTCCTCCGTCTTCCGCCTCCAGCCACCTCTTGAAAGCCGTAGGTCCACCTACATCGGGGGCGTCCCTCACTACGCTTGCCGATACGCGGGCTCCACTCCAGGACCCGTCTGCTTCAACGGGCATCGGTCCTTCTAAAAACATGGCCAGCCCATTGCCACGACAGCTTACTCAAGCTGCGAGCTATTTGGGTAACTCCGGTTCTTTTCCGGTTAACTTCAATTCTGATTTTATACTTCAAAGAAACTCCGAGCATAGCCCCCTTGCGATGCTGAGTGACTGGTTTTAACATTCTAAATCTGTCCTTGCTTTTTAGTGGATGTATCGAACTACCTCCCAAAGACCGAGTGGTTTGATTTCCGAAGCCATTAATAAACAGGCTTCACAACTTTGTAAATAAATTACCTTTAAGTTTATGTTAAGAAAAAATCAAATAAAAATGTTATATCCAAAACCGTATTTTTTTTTCGAACCAATTCCGCACATAGACGGGGAGACCCGCGCTGTACGGCTTACCATTCTGAATTACTTATTACCATTACGTTTAATAAAAAAAACTGTTTCCAAAAAAAAAACCAACTGACTTCCAAAAAAACATTACAAAGTGAAAAATAACTTTAATTTCGGAAGTCGGTGACTGGTGACATGAAAATTAAATAAAATACATATCCAAAGTCACCGACTTCCGAAATTAAAGTTATTTTTCACTTTGTAATGTTTTTTTGGAAGTCGGTTGTTTTTTTTTTTGGAAAAGCTTTTTATTTTTCACTTTTCAGTTATAGTACATACCCCACACCAATTCGAAATGTCATCATCCTTGGGGTAAAAACAATGCATATTTATGCGATAGCAGCAATCGCGGTTGATTTGCTGTAATTTTTTGAAGAGTTCCGTTGTCTGTCTCCGAAACGCATCATCAGATCTATATGAAATTAATATAAATGGGACCACACGGGATGCACCAGCTTTCAAATAAAAAACGAATCATCAAAATCGGTTCACCCAATCGAAAGTACTGAGCCAACAAACATAATAAACCTCCTTTTTTTAAAGTCTGTCAAAAATGACTGCTCTTGACTACTGGCAGCACGGCACGGCAAGGGCTTTTTATATAAAGAATAGGATTAAAACTTTACAGTAAGATAATAAAATTAAAATTTCAATTATAAACATTGCATGCCGTGTCGGAAGCGTTCGGAATGCCGTAGTATCTCGGAATGCCGCGGCATTCCTGGATGCTTCGGTAGCCTTCAACATGCTAAGGTAAGGTCGGGCGCAAGGGAGTGAAAAATACATGCGTGCGTGTTGTCGCGTTGGAATCATTCCGTCCCATGCTGCCCTCTTCCAACGAAGCCCTAAGCTGAGGTCCGTACCCTACAGGGGGCATCTTGCGTGTAAGTTATAAGGCCCTGGCTAAAGGCCTTAATTTATTCAGCCAGCCACAAGCAAGTCCGTTTAAGTAGCTGACAACCTCCTAGGTTAACCTGCGAGATGCTGCGAGCCACAAGCTCATCAATTTGGGTGATACATAGCTACAGGTGGTAAATGAAACAAAATTAAATATTTTAAAACATTTTTTATTATTACTAAATAACAAAGTAATGATCTTATGGCACAAAAGAGATGGAAATATATCGCTTCAGACTTATTATAAGACTAAACTCGTATAAACGCCGTGTCAGTCATTTTAATACATTCAATTACAAAGATCATTTTAATTATTTGGCGAGACTCCACAAAAAATATTTGGTCATCAAATAAACAAAAAAGGGTGTATTCATAAACGATTAATTAAAGTTAAGAGATGTTTAAACGTCAAAAATGTATGGTTAATCAGTCGCTAATCATTACTAAACTTTAAGCAGCGTTTATAAATAAGGGGGAAAAAGACCTCATCATATCAGGCTTACTAAGTATTGTACAACTTGAAATTATGAGATCTTTTTATATTATTAAATGACCCCAATTTAATAAAGACTATGTGGGTAATTTTATTTTCCTTTTTTTACATCTGTCTGGCAGTTTGAATATTTTATGCGGCCTACCCAAATATCCTTGCTTTTGTATTGTTCGTCGAGTCATTGAGCTCTTTATGTTCTGAGTTGAGTGTTGAGAGTAATGTTGAGTTGACAAATGCGTGCACTGACTGGACAGGTCCAATCAAATCTGTGTGAGTCGACTGACAAAAACTTTCCTGCATGATCATCATATGGCCTGACTAAGATTGTGTCTAGACTTCAAAGAGACTGCGACCTGGTATTTCCTTTCAAAGTAGTCGATTAGGAAACACCGAACTCACCCAGTTTTGCAACATCGTTTAATTTTAAGAGTGTTTTTTAACCAATTTATAGATAAATATAATTTAAATACGAAAACTCACCAAAAAAATGTTGTGAATTATCTTTTTTTTAGATACTTATTATGCCCGTGAAGTTTCGCCAACTATTTTAATGTAGCGTTTATTGGTTGACAGAAGAATCATAGATTTTTATTAGATACTTGTCTTACTTCATTTTATTATAATAGACTATATTTTCAACCGAGTATAAGGTATTCCATATTTATTATGACTGACACAGCATTTATATTTAAATCGTATAATGGCAGTAGGTAGGAGAAATATTAAATATTAACTTAAATAATCGTTATAAAAAAATATTAATCTATGCTATTATAAATAGCCCAGTTTCTCAAACGAAAATTGACACAAAATTATTGTGACAAATTATCCAGCGCACGTGTGCGCTTTGATAATTTCAAACGTAACGATATTATTGAACTACCTAAAATGCATGCATGCGATTTTGGGATAGGTCTGGGTTTTAAAATATTGACCAACAAAATATTTATTTTTTCCACAATTTTCATTTGAGAAACTGACTGAGTTTCTTTACATACCATATTTTTATCTTTTCCTGTTTTTTTGGGTCTATTAAGGTCCCAGAGCGCCCCTTCTCAACGTCATACGCCGGCCAAAAATCCTTTGAAGCAGTGTATTCTCGAATAGTTACTTTCGTAAAGTAACTTTATTTTTAATGTTATTGTAACATATTCTCCCAGCCAGGTTTATCATTATCTGCCTAACCTCTTCCCAACTACACTCCTGGACTAAATCAAGCCACCCACCATTTTTTTTCTAACCCACCCCAATTATTTTCCGTTTAAAAAATACGGTATGCAAGAAATCATTATTACAAGTAAATAGTTATGATATCCATACTTATTTTTATAAAAATACATAAAGTAAGCATCTATTACGTTTCTAAACCAAAAAGCGTGTTTATTAGACCGCTGGTTTCTGAAAGCATAGCTAATTAAATCTGTTGTCATAATACATCATATCAACTCATATGATTGGTCTAGATCTTGCCAAACTGAAGGTGATCCGGCGCGGGATTTGGCACGAAATGCACTCGCATTGAATTGTTGATATAATCCACTCATTACAATGTTTTTTTTTAATGAGCTATATTGCAATATGTGGTTAGCTAGCGACATCGACAATTGATCATAATTATTCTTGCCTGAGCAACTGGCAGCAAGTTCGTTATGCTCCCTTAGATGTCACTGCTTACGGTCGGGTTGCCTCCTTCCCTCAAATATGGTGTTGGCTGATCTATGCGTTATGCTCGTAAACGGGTGCTGCTGTTAAAAAATTGCTGACTCTCAGCATAGTTTGAATAAATGACATTTAATTTTGATTTTGAAATTCTCTCATGCCAATTGTGTCAACTAACTTGACTTCCCAGTCATCCCGCGGTATCCTCTCAGTGTGGCCGTGTTTATTGATTTACAGTCAATAGAAAACTTGAGAGTGAAATCTCATGTTATTTAGTAGATCTACTGATAAGATACATAATCAGGCTTCCAGACACCTGGGTGCTTATTTATTACAATATTGCTTATAACTCTTATATAGGGTCAAATTAAATTAGCTGGCAATACTTTAACAACATCTTGGGTATCGATATCGAAAACTAATAAAGCAAAAAAAAATACTTTCGAACTTTGTTCTAAAATTTAAATGACACTGTGACATGTACATTAAGGTAACCAAACGACTGTAAAAAATATCTAATATGAACCACGAAAAATTATAAAACAGCTGAGCGATTCATTTTTTTTTTTCCAGCCTAACTTAATTTGACCCGGTATAATTCACTACGCTTTTAAAAGTTTAATATAAAAATATACATTAATTTTAAAAACATTTCGATATTTAATTGAAATGTAATCCCAATATATTAAATAGTAGGACAATTATTCCTGTTTTTGTGTTTGCTTCTCTTTAGCGACCCAGCGCTTTTGGCAAATTACATTCAACGAATACCGATTGCGAAAAAAGAGACATAATTTAACTAACCCCTTCACAGGCAAGTGGGGAAATTTTATATTTAAAAACAAAATGGTTCAAATATAAATATCATAATTTATAAGCTCTCGTTTTATGCAGTTTTGACAAGCCGATTTTAAGATATCTCATTTATTTTACTCTTATGTAAAATACATACTTTTTTCTTCAATGAGTAAAATAACAATAACTAAATTAAAATAAAAAATCCATTTTATTGCTTATCCATTAACTTTGCTACACAAAATATAAATCCATTATCCATTAATTAGAAGATTTATATTTAAACTCTTCTATAACTATAAATATTTCATTAAAAGAAATACTATTTTTAAAGAGACTATAAAATGTTTAGAAGTAAAAAACTGTTCATCTAGCCAAAATCATTTTATAAATATATTTTTTATAAAGGTCGAGACTTAAGTCGAGAAAACTTTAAATAAAAACATAACAGGTATTAAAAAGGGCAAGAGAATAGCTTACATAAATTAATGTGTACTGGCCAAAACAATTTTAGAATTTGGCAAATAAAAATTTATTAAAAATATTAAAATATAATTAAATAAATATGATTTTTTTTAATACATAGATTACTATATTGTGTGGCACTAAGGGCAAAATAAACTATCTTATAATTGTAACAGGAACTTATGAAATGGAAGAATTTATATTATAGTTCATATATTATAGAAAAACTTCATATAAAATATTTTAATCCAAATCATAATAAATATCCTTTTGCTATCATATTTTTCAACCACCAAATATAATATTTTAACAGACAAATAAAAAAGATTTTGATATAATTTACCCATCCCAATGAACGCTCTTATATATTCTAACATTACGATATTATGGTGGACACCCAAGTGCAGGTCACGGCATCCCTACAACACGGGGAAGTAATTGTATAGAAATATATATAAAGAGAGCAGTGGTGCCCCAGTGGAATCTGCGCGACTTACAAGTTGTAGGTCATAGGGTCGAACCCTGACAGGCGATTTATTCCGTGTAAATAATTTCATAACATCATGGAGACAACAGGCATGTCCTAGAACCAAACTTTCGAAGACATGTAACATCTACCGACCCGTACTGGGCCCACGTGGTGGATTATGGCCCACTCCGTCTCACAGAGAGGACGCCTGTGTCCCAGCAGCGGAAACATTATAGGTCTGGGTTTGAACCTGCGATTTACCACTCGTAAGTCGCAACCATTACCACTGCGCTACTAGAGCTCACGTGCACGCATTTCTATACATTTTATGGCCATGAATGTCCACAATAAAAACGTGACGTTAGAAAATAAATGAATAAAATTTCATAGAAAAAAAAAAATTGAATTTGATTTCAAAATATTTTAACATTGTAGAAATATAAGAAATATATTAGTAAAGTAGGTATAAATTCCATTCTTATGTATAATGTCGTTTAGTGACCCGTAGAAACACTGATCGTCTAGAATACACATCTATGTAGATTTATTAGCTTAAATATACAGTGTTGGTGAAACTATAAGATGAAAGGCTTTAAGATTGTTTTAAGTTTTCTTGTCCGCCTTAATTTTTAAAGGAGACTAGTCATGTTTCATACAAGGTTGGGCCCAAAACCCAAAGTGCTAGCCAGAAAGAAAAATGTGTTATTCTGGTCGGGGAAGACCTCTTAATCATTTTTTACTATTGCGCCGAATCACTACTACAACATTCCTTCATCTTGAAAACTTTGGATCTTGGGCCGATTTAATTTCACTGGGAGTGCAAACCGAAGCATTAGTACTTTTTGCTATCAACGGTTACGCAGTAAATACCACATGACCAAAGCCCAGCACAGCCTTTTAAAAAAATTATGTAAATGCCAATTGACCTTCTTTTATTACAACATGGTTTTTTATAGAGGAATTCAATATGGCCACGTAGAAAAAATACTATAAAATATTATTTTAAAACGATGCTAAGCAACAATTTAATAGAAGATTAAAATTAAATGACGGCTTTAAAAGTTAAAGTTAGTTTCTGCAACTGGCTGTAAGTTCATTTAATTCCAATGAATGACTATTTCATGACAAAATCCTTCAATGGTGTTAATTTAACTTAGAAGATTGTCATATCAAAATTCAACCTGACAATGACTTGCAAATTGCAAAATCAAAAAAAAATATGAAAACTTGTCTTCAAATTCTAGTCTCACCAACACAGACCTAACCTTAAGAGAGTACAAATATACTTATTTATCGCTGATCCCAAGTTCAGCCAGCTCCTGCTCCTCATCCACCTCGTCTTCATCATCAGAACCGTGGACTGATGCGGCCGGGGTTGTACCTCCTGTAATCATAGACAAAGGAGTTAGCATTTAAGATGTCCTTTACACGCGTCACTTCCACGTGAGTGTTAACAAATCCTGTATAAGCTGACCTCTTATTCAAACCAAAATAAAGACTCACACATATCTACCTAGCCTTTTCTCAACTATATTGAGGTCAGCTTCCAGTCTAACTAGACGCAGCTGCATACCAGTATTTTACATGGAGCGTCTGTCTATCTGACCTCCACAACCCAGTTACTGGGTAACACGATACCCGATACTAGTTGTCAGACTGTCAAAGATCCATGAATAACAGCCGAATGAAATCAAAATGAAAAGTCATTTATTCAAAATAGGCTGAGAATCAGCACTGCTCAAACTTCAAAATTGCGTAAGACAGTCCCGCAAAACGCTCGCCCTTCACCACTTCTTAGTGCTTTAGCTGACAGGGCAATCGACTCCGAAGCCAATTATAATTACGTCAGTTGTGGCCTCGGGTCGTAATCGTAACAGCTATATGAACATAATCAAGCATTGCATATGTAAGCTATCACGCCCTTTATGACTGGAGACTTTTATTTTGGTATTATACTTTGTCCCTTTTATTGTTTGAGTATAGTTTTCATTGTATTTGTTGGAATATTGGCATCGCTAGCTGACATATGGCGAATGATTGTTTTAAAAGTTCTGTGTCTCGCAATGTTAATTAATTTGCATAATAGTCCATTAGGACTATAGAGAGCTAGCGCATTAGCTCTAGCTAGGAAGGAGTGGGGCAACAAGCTCCCCAGCAGCACAGCTGTCTGTTTAGTTAGATAAACTTGATTCTATACAAAAGTAGGTAAGAAGGATGCTGGTAAGTATCAATCAGTATTTTTGAAGACCCATTTCTTCCATCAATCCAAAGATCACACGATTCCGGCACCACAGAAAATCAACAAAAACGGTGCACAAACTCAAGTGTGTACTTGTGCTTGCATAAATCTAAAAAAATCTTAGTGAAAATAAAAAAAACACGTGCCGATTTCTCTAATATAACCCGAAAAAAACATGTGCCGAATTTTCTAGTGTAGCCAGTACAAAAAAAAACCACAAATACGTATTTTTTTGTACTCAAAAAAACCTTTCTAAAGTCCCTCCGAATTGTGACCAAAATCCCGATCGTGATAAGCCAAGGTTCAGGGCTGCCATAGTTTCCATTTTCCCCGGATTCATTGTTGTTATTTTTAGGCTGGCAATCACCACCACGCCATCTGTCAACAGCGTTCATACTACTTTAGGCGCTATCGCTTTGAAATAAGATTGGTATTTGTGTGTCTTTATTTCAAAGGGATAGTGCGTAATAGTTATTGACAGATGACGTTTAGAGTTGCAAGTGCAAATATATTTTACGATTGTATAACAATTTATAATTGCATCTAACGAGACCCAGTTATATATCACATCTGGCGACTGACTGACAGAAATATCTACCTTATAAATGTTGAAATAAAGTTGAAAATAAATAATTCAACCACGAGTCCGCTAGAGTGTCAAGTGAGTTGCAATACTAGAAGTGACACTAATGTATTTAAGTTTAACGAATTTCCTACTTGTAATGACTTGACTTTATAATAATATATGATAATTAGATTTTAATTAACTCTGAATATTTTATTTTGTCGATTATAATATAATGATAATTACATGCCGAAAAAGTTATATTTATGTTTTCGGGCATGAAATAATAATAATAGGTAAGTAATATTATTATCTGCCCAGCCTTTTCCTAACTTTGTTGGGGTTGGCTTCCAGTCTAACCGGATGCAGCTGAATACCAGTATTTACATGGAGCGACTGCCTATCTGACCTCCACAACCCAGTTATTGGGTAATACGATACCCCTTGGTAAGACTGGTTGTCAGACATTGTGGCTTCTGAGGACCCGTAACTGACTGTAAAAGATTCACGAATGGCACCCGGGACCAACAGCTTAACTTGCTCTCCGAGGCACGGACAGGTATCTTGGTATGTAAAAATGGTCACCGATATACCTGTGCGACTTTTCTTACTTAGCGAAAAGTCCCACTATGGCCGCTGGGCTATCACATATCAAGATCAACTAGAAGAGTTTGTAAAGAAAATATTAAATTAAACTTAAGGGGAATCTAGTCGCGGGCTCGAACTCTCTGGTGGGCTTAAAAGCACGTTGTCTCACCAGGCATCGTGTCCGACAGATAGTATCAGTGATGAACAGTTAGACGCTGATCTACATGCACAACGTTATTGAGTGAGATGCAGGATAGTTTATAGTAAAACAGCGGGTAATTTTTTTAGAAAAGCCCTTTGGAAGATCGGGTTTTATGACAAACCACTGCATAAATCAATGACCAATAAAGTTTATTGGACTTTACGATATTTGAAGTTTGTCGGTACCGACTTGATTTTGGAGATGTTAAATTTCTTTTATTACTTAAACACGCCCAAAGTTAGGTTAAATTAGCAAGAAAAACGAATCTTTGTTGGCTCCCAACTTTTTAATGGCTTTTTATTTTAGTATTCTACTTCCGCACAGACAATATTAATAATGAGACAAAACCATACCATGTTTAATTTATTATCTACATTGTCGAACAGTGGAGTAATACACTCCCGAGATTTGTATGGAAAAAATGTCGAATAGATTCACCTTGGAAGGTATTTTACGTTATTTCTAAGTGCGCACACAAAAAATCCTAAAACTTCCTAGGCAGCCCTGAATTACAACCTAACCTAATTTTCAACGCCATCAGCACAATCCTGCAACTTGGCAATCAACTGATCGATCTGCTCCGCCACAGCTTCGTTCAAAGGCTCCAAAAAGTTCTCGTTCGGCGTTCGGTAATGCTCGTGCTCCGATTCGGTAAAGTTCGGCTTCTCGAAGCTAACTTCGAGGCTCGGGTCGTCTCCATCGTCGGTGATATCGAGAATTTCCAATGATTTTTGTAAGTTGATAAGATTTTTCTTTTGTACATCTATTTTGTCTTCGCTTGTTTGACTTTGTTCATCTTTTGTTTCTTTTTCGGTTGAGGTTTGGCGTTCGCGACGTACTGGTGGTGTTCAACATAGTTTGTTTATATTTTATATACGGTGTAACAGAATAAACGCAAGACCTGACATATTTTGTTCCTGATTGACTACTGAATCGATTTCAGTAACTTTTAATATAGTTTTTTTATAATAATTTATTTTGCAATATTGAGCCAAAGAAAATTCAATCTTATTTCAAGGCGATAAGGCTCAATTTTAAATACATAAAATAATGCTAGGGTCAAAATGTTTTTTTTTTTTAATAATAACAGTAAGCTTATAGAAAATAAGTTTTGGTCATTGTATTATGCTTTTAATTCAATACTCTAATAGGGGTGAAAATTATGTTGACCCTAGCATTACTTTATGCATCTGAGTCTTATTGCCTTGAAATAAGATTGAATTTTCTTTGCCTCAATCGGCGGTAGGTATGACAAAATACATAATTTTGATTTAAAAAAAAAACAACTTTAAAAGTTACTGAAATCGATTCAGTAGTCAAACTACTTTGAGGACTTGCGTTTATTTTGTAACACCTTGTATAACAAAGTCTCGAAGCACTGAATGGAATTGCATCGTCAATAGTCGTAGAACAAACAACCATAATTCAATAACAAAAAACATTGACAGCGACTTAATGTCTGAGCATTAAGGTCGATTTTCGTATAACCACCGGTGTCGTATTCACCTATTGTTAAAGCTTTTATAAAATAAGGTGCATACTTACTAGAATGGGTAGGACTGGGTGGCTCGGAGATGGGTCGTGGGTAGTTGAATCTCTTGCCGAGCTCCTGATCCATGTGATCCACATAGTCTGGGTACACGATCTTTAGAGCTTCGGCGCGAGCTTGGCGGTAGTACTGTGGGATGAGAGAGAGAGAGAGAGAGATAGAGATATTGTTTAATTTAATTATTATGTTATGAGCCTTGAAGTTGTGGTTGGTTTTTTGACGAATAAGAACAAGTGTTCTGAATATAAGTATATTCTACTATTATATGTAGAGATGATAAAAGCCAGGGTTTTCGTGCTATTTACTATTAACACTATTCTACACTAGCTTTTGCTAACGGCTTCAACCGCGTGGTAGTCGGAAATTATCCCCTGGGAACGTCCTATCGGGATAAAATGTATTGAAAAGTATCCTATATGTTAATCCAGGTTATAAACTATTTGTGTACCAAATTTCATCTAAATCCGTTCACCCGTTTTTGCGTGATTGAGTAACTAACATCCAAATATAATATTAGTAGGTTAGGAACAGATATACAGGGTCACATTAAATTAGCTGGCAATACTTTACCCACATGTTGGGTGCCTAAATTGATTAAGATCATAGTAGTCACCTTTCACACACACATATAACTTACATACACATTCAAACAACGTTTATACAGTCCACTCATTTTACAATAGAAATTAAAAGTTTAGTGCAATATAAATGTCCTTTGGGTAAAGACGTGTTACAGTTTTTTTCTTTCACCGAACAAACATATAAAGACCGTATTAAACATTGGGTATCGGTATCGACACTAATGGAACAAAATATAACAAAAAAAAATCATTAAAATATTATTCTTTTAGGAATTTCCAAAAGCCATAACATAAGTCGTTTGGTTGTACATTTCAGTGTCATTTAAAGTTTTGAACAACGTTTGAACGATGAAAAAAAAATCAATAGTTTTTGATATCGATATCTAACACGTGGGTAAAGTATTGCCAGTTAATTTAATTTGAGGCTGTTTTAGGCCTCCCCCAAAGGTGGGGAGGAGCCATAATCGCCACGCTTGGCAGTCGGATTAGCGATCGCAGTATTGTGGTAAAATGCATAGAGAACGCTGCTGCCCATTCTTTGGTAAGTCTCTTAATCGCCTTCTACGACACCCATGGGAAGAAATGGGATGCCGTCCTTTATGTAGAAAGGCGTTAACGCTCACTTTGTCAATTTTTACTTTTTAATACAATCTAAGAGATTTCAAAATTCTCTATCTTTCTGTCTAAAAAACATTTTTACGATACAAATAGTTCCCAAGATATGAAAAGTTTGTAGGCCGTTAACTGGAAAAGACTCTTTAGGATAAACAGAAAGAAATATCAATTGATGTGTCCTACAATCAGTAAAGCAAGTATCACAGTTTTTAAGAAATAACGATTCGCGCGTTTTTTGCCATTTTCCCGGAAACTTTTTCAGGGCTTCACGCCTTTTCAGTTAAAGAACGGCCATTGGGATGGTGCTATTCTTTATGCTGGGGCTACAATAGCGGGATACGGCGAATATTCGTGTTAACGCCATGAGTGTGCCCGGTAGATCGTTGGAACGCGTAGTATTCGGGCGAAGACGGTGTACTATCGGGGCACTGTCGGTAAACTGGCGCGCATCAAAGGGATTTGTCGCGACAATATT
The DNA here is from genome assembly GCA_947359405.1 of Antitype chi. NCBI lineage: Eukaryota > Metazoa > Arthropoda > Insecta > Lepidoptera > Noctuidae > Antitype > Antitype chi. Next base: position 9,301,425 of record OX375836.1, read on the forward strand.
CGTTTGGGTGGCTAACTGGATACACCTACGCTACTTCAGTCACAGTGTCGTCCAGACTTTGTAGCGGGACGGACATGCTTACGTTTTTTTGACGTGACAACGTCTTATAATTCGCTGGAGCCGGCTGCACGCACGAAAAAACATGACTCATGCGGCGTTACCTCGCTCTGAGGCGTTCCATTTAAGGCTTGAAGTGCAAGCGAGAGCGTGGAACGAGCGACAAAGAGGCACAATCGGCCTCCGCGTTCGGCAGCATTCGACATCTGTCTCTCTCCTACTTGAGTGAGCGATGCGTCCGCGTGGACAGCTGCTATACAATAATACATTTACATGCTTTCGTCAAGTATGAAGTGCAGTGAAAAGTGAATGTGGTGTCAAATTAAAATTTTCTTTTGAAAAATGCAACCATTCCATCAGTATTTTCTTATGACGTTGTCACGTTCAACTATCGTCAGTAAACCGACTTTACAGACAACCGATTTTTTGTACACTATGGAGTGGAGTAACAAAAAAGTGTTAGAGTTCATTCTGTTATACGAAACAGAGAGCATTATATGGAATCCTAGTACTAGAAAATACTCGTACAATTGTAAGAAAATAATAATTTACCAACATATAATATAACGCCACCACTTCCTCCATTTTGAATAAACAGAGAACAACACAATCCAGTACTATGAATCTTCGCCCGCCCGATGTAGCCCCAGCATTCCAGCATTATGTTGCATTGTGTTAATGTATTGTTGTTGTTATTGCGCTACTGCCAAGCATGAGGTCCTAGGTTTTTTTTTTTTTTTTGGGTGGGAAATCATCAAATAACTTCTCCCGATCTGGGTGGAGCAGCGTGTCAGACTTTTACTGACTAACACCCACCCGTGTTCCCTCAGTGTTCAATTCCCAGGTCGGGCAAAATATTATAGTGTTTTCTATCTGAAATGTCTCAGTATCAGCCCGGAATCTGGATTTGTGCTCGATTGATGGCAATATAATAATAAATAATAATAAATCATTTAATTCAGGTAACAAAGACCCATATCATAAATACCTTACAGACTAACATACATAATTATGAAAATCCACACAATAGTAGCACTTCACTTTGCACTAGCTTTCCCTTGTGCTCTCCTGTGGAACTTGTCCGCGGAAGCGACGGAACACCACGTCCTGCGGCCAAAAGTCTTCTTCCAAGACGACGGGCAGATAACAATTCGGCACGCGCACCAGGAACGCCTTGAAGTTGACGTTGCGGCGCGACTCCAGTAACTGCACCCTCGGCGTGTACCTTGTCTTCTGGCGCACGTACTCCACGATGTCCTCCGCCTTAGTGGTGTAGTGCAGGCGGGAGATGTACACCGGAGTGTTCGGCATAGCGGCACGCAGGCCCCCCCCCCCTTTTTTATGGGATTTAAACATAACTGCCGAAACGTGGGAGTACTAATAGGTACACCTCTGGTTATGGTTGGGCCATTCAGGGAATCAATGCGTGATGTTATGTGTGTGTGAGTGTAAAATTGTAAAGATATACTTACAATGCCCAAATTCCTCCAGTCTAGAAGATCTGACAATCTTTCAGTTCTGTTCCTCTGAATGATTCGCTGCCGCCGTGTGAGCCTGGAAAATAAGATTAAATAAATCGCTATACAGAATAAAATGTTAACCAGTGCGCAAACTGTAACCATGAATTCAGCATATCGTTCTAGACTAGAAAAAAATCAGCTGTTTCATACATTTTGACCGCGTAGGTATTGCACTTTTCTATGAAACAGCTGATTGTTTTTTTTTTTGTATAACCGACGATAAATTTCTACACTACGTCTACAATGATATGCTGAATTCATGGTTACAGTTTGCGCACTGAATAAAAATTTACCCTGTATTTCAAGTATTCACTCGAATTTTTCCTAGATCCCATCATAACATGCTGACCTGCACCCTAATTGCGTAACACGCGAGTAATCATAATCGGTTTCATTTTGACAGTTCAACAATATTCATTGCCTTATTTACGTTGTTGAGCAGACACATTTTTCGAACATATGAAGCAATGGTTTAGCCATCTGTTTTAAAACGAAATAGATTTATGATTAATCGTGAGTTACGCAATTAGGGTGCTGATGACTACGGGACCTGGGAACTTACAAACAAAAAGGGGAGGTTCTAAATTGAGTTGTTTTTTTTTTAACTTCACAACTATGTCATTTATAAAGCGATTTGAAAAAATCATCCTTTGTTTAAAAGGAAGAATTTTTATACACTTAACAAGAGAAGGTATACGAAATAGTGCGGGATAGGTACAGTCAGCGTCAATAATATCGGGACGAACAAACTGTTCAAAATGACCTCAGCAACTAAGAAAATTTAACTTTATATCAATTTGATAAAATTCTTGTCAGAATAACAGCTATCGTGTACTGTTTTCATTCTGAAACATTCCTTGTGTCATTGAGTTAATACTTAATTTTCGTTGTTATTAAGATCATTTTGAACAGTCTGTTCGTCCCGATATTATTGACGCTGACTGTACCACAACTAAAAGTGAAAATTTAGAAAGTATATAAAAAAACAACTGACTTTAATCTCGGAAGCCGGTGGCAAAAAAACAAAAACACAAAACGAAAGACACCGACGAAATGTCGGACATTAAAGTTATTTTTACTTGGTAGTGTTATTATTGTAAGTTCGTTGAAATCAAATCATTTTTTGGGGGTAATATAACACATAGATGTTTTATTTTATAAGTCCTCCATGTTCTACCGTCACATGGGCATGCAAATCATATATTATTATTGAATTTATACAAATTTAAGATACGTATTATAATTTGGGTATATGTTTATTTTATTTTTTTCTTAGTAGTTTTCAAGTCTGTTAAATAGTTACTTACTTGGTAAAATCGAACATATACTGCGCTAGTTGCTGTACAGACCCCTCGAGCGAGATGTACCGACGATCCACCACGTAGATACCGTACGACATGGGGTCCGCTATGTGTTCTTGCATGAAGCAGCCGAAACCTGAAACAATAATTAGGAGTATATTCATAAACGACGATTAAAGTTTAGAGATGCTAAAACGTCAAAAATGTATGGTTAAACAGTCGCTATTCACTACTTAACTTTAAGCAACGTTTATAAATAAGGGGGTTAATTGTCAATTTGGGGTTGAAACTTTTTGATTTTCTCCGTTATTAGCTTGGTTTTTAAAGCGTGTTTTTTAAACTATTATTTATTTCCTATTTTTTAGTTCTGCTAACAAAAGCGTGATTTTCATTTTTCTCTATTTTTTTTTATTATTGAATTGTCATCGGTCCTCGATAAGTTTACAAAGTTTAAATGAAATCTGACCGATTAAAGTGGGTCAAAATCGCGCCCTATGGAGTCGGTTACAAACATACAAACAAACAAACATACAAGTGAAGCTAAAAAAAGCGTGTAAAAATATTAAGTGTTCTCCACTCACCAGACAGGTTAGTGGTGACGCTGGGGATGCCCATGACGGTGCACTCTGCGGGCGTGTAGCCCCAGGGCTCGTAGTAGGACGGGAACACTCCCAGGTGGCAGCCACGCACAAACTCTTCGTAGTCCAGACCGAACAGCGGGTTTGTAGACGTCAGGAATTCTGGGTGGAATATTACCTAGAAATGGAAAGATTTATCATTATGAGCTTGGTTGAATCAAACGGTTAAAAGAATTTTGTAAGGAGAAACGCAACGCGTCACGGGTGACGTGTTTACACAGACCTAGATTTTGTAAGTTCGAGGCGGCCTCGTAATGTGGCTACATATTGCTGTTGAAGGATTTAAAAAGTTCGGCAATATTTTTGATTATTTATTTATACTATTAATCGCCGAGCGGCCGAAATTCGACCATAATTCTTTTGCTACTTAGCAGCATTCGATTTCTGCACCCTGTCCTTAGATAAATTTTAACTGTGCCAATCATCAATCTATAGGACTCCACTGCTGGATATCAGTCAGCCATTCGATTGCACACCACTGAGCACACAGGTATATTTTTATAATTATCGATGAATCCGTAGGCAACCCTAAACTTTCCCTGACAGTGAAATTCTCATTGTAAATAAGTTAAATTATTTATTTATTTGATAAGATCACGGCGTCTTATTTAGAGATAGAATTTAAACGGATAATTCCTATTTAAAAAACTTATATTTTTTTACTATAGTTCGAAATGTGTTCGAGGTGGGCCATAATCGGGCATTGTTCTTTCATACTCCTTTGTCCGCATAATTTTCGTAAAAATGGATACAAATTTCTTGCTTCCTGTATTAATATATAGATATACGTTATTGTAGACCAGAAAATACATAGGAAAATTAAACATTTAACAAAAATATACAATAAGCCGCCTTATCGCTGCCAAATGGGGGGGTCCGCAAGGGCCGATGCCTGCCAGGGGTGCCCCTGGCAGGCATCGGGTTGTTCGAAAGAGATACCGCGGCCCCTGGCAGACAGGCAACTGAAGGAACACGGGTGGGTTTTAGTCAGTAAAAGTCTGACACGCCCTCACGCTCCACCCAGAGCGGCAGAAGTTATTTGATGATTTCCCACCCAAAAAAAAAAAAAAAGCGGCCTTATCGCTTTCTGCGATCTCTTCCAGACAACCTTGGACTGGACAGTTATTGCGTGGACATAAAAATGGGGTTGGTTTTGGTGCAGTATTTTACATGGAGCGACTGCCTATCTGACCTCCACAACCCAGTTACTGGGTAACACGATACGCCTTGTAAATATTGGTTGTCAGCCTTTCGGGCTTCTAACTACCCGTAACGACTGAATAAAAAATTAAATAGATAAAAACTTATAAGTTAAAGTTAATAAAAAATAGGCACAAACAAGACATCATTAATAGTATATTTTATAACGATACTAAACGAAGCCATAATATACCAGAGGCGGTTTGACTCCCGAGCGTGCGATAGACAATGAAACCGACAGTATATTAAGTTGGCGTTTAGTCTCGAGATGCAAACTGTACTTTTCACTTTGAGTGCGAGAAAAATAGTCAATTTAGTACAAAAACATGTACTTACCTAATAAATATTACTTAATAAAATAAAAATCAGAATATCTATTAGGTATGTCTTTTGCTCTTTGCTCGACGTCAAACTCTTCACCAAGGAACATAATATACCACAACTGTCACTGAACATTCTTAATAAATTTATTTAAAGCTGAACAAATTTACTCTCAACATTTTCGCAATGAAGATGGTCCACACTCCACAGATAATAGTATATTTACTGGCTGTTTGAGTTTGTCTATGTCACATGAAGGAAATTAAAAAACGAATTACTTTTTACTCCCTAGGGACTAAAGTGGTCACTTTAGTCCCGCTTCGTAGGGCTATTTTGGTGTCTTTTTAGAGCATGAGAAGTGAAAAATAAATTATAATGGATAACTCACCTTGACTTTATCATTGACTGTGTTAAATAGTTCACATCTTCTGATGGCATTCAGTACAGGATCGCTCCAGTCATCGACCTGTAGAAAAGATTGAATAATAAAATCAGCTGTAGGATTTTGAATTTGTTGATCGCAATGACGGTAATTGAGCAGTTATCTATAATGTTATTAATTTAAAAAAACTAACAGAATTAAAGTGTATTAATAAACTTTTACTAGTTCTAGTGCATTGCGACATTCTAGTGTTAGAGTCGCGGTAATGTATTTTTTAGTTTCTAACCGCAACACGGTGACACTGATAAAAGGACAACGATTGTTACAAAGAAATATCCCCGACCGACCCTTGCTCGTTGAAGCGCCAGCCCGCGCCGCAGCTGAGCCAGTAGCTTTAAATTCCCCGATCAATAATAATGCCAATATTTTGATCCAGCCTGTCCCCAATGATAGCTGTCCCCCTATCAGTGACGCCCTGAGCCGAGGTCCGTACCCCACAAGGGGTGCCCTCAGCGTGCAGTCGCTTAGTTTGTAATGTATTTTAGTTTGTAAGCCCTGACTGGAGGCGGTAAGATTAACTTCTTAACGGCAGCCCCAGGAAATCCCGGTTGAGCAGTCACGGCCTCTCAAGGCCAACTGCGAGATGCCCAAAAAAAAAAACAAAGAAATATACCATTCAAGGAATATGAAGGGAAATCGGAGAGGTAGAGAGTAATATAGTTAAAAGTTACTGTGCACTGAAATTTCAACTCTCGGTGTTAAGCCGAGCATTGAGAATCCAACAGAATGCGGCGCGAGGCTCAGCGTGTCTAAAAAACACAGTGTTCTATTTTCAACTCTCGGCGTTAAGGCCCATAGTATCCTCATCTCCCGTCTGAATGCTAAAGCACGACTGCCGCCCGCGCCCGCGCAGGGCACCTCTGAGCCTTTATCTCAAAATGGGGATATTCCTTGGCAAATGTTGATTAATTTACAATTCTGCTCTAGCGATTCTGTGGTACCTCTAACTATCTATTTTTCAGTGTATTTTTTTTTCCAAATAACGAAGCCGTTTAGTAAGAGTATGGAATAGAAGCCAAACTATTGCGTGTTGGAAAACATTTTTTTACAGTAAAAGTATTAACCATACAAAAAAAGTACCCTCGGCAAAATGATCTATATGAATCTATAGCAAAATCATATATTTTTAAAATCTTCAAGACAAGCCGTTAATGAGCAGTACGGTTCATAAAGTGACCGTGTTACGCTACCAAACGGGACGTAAGCCCTTAAGGTGAATGCGCAGTGGTAGAGCGCGAAATTCAAATTTTGTTACGTTTTTTGCAATTTTCAGGTGAGTGTCAGCTTGTTACTTGATCAAAATATGATTTACGACTATAACATGTACGTATTTACAGATTTATAATCATTAGAATCAATAATACATCTTTCTAAGTTAGATTTGTTCCATAAGGACAAATTTCTTATGGAAAAGTGCTTGTGGAAGAAATCTAACTTATAAGAGATATATTAGACATTCTAATGACTAAATTCTGTAAACAAGTACCTGTTATATTCGCAAATCACATTTTGATCAGGATACAACCTGATACTGACCTGAAAATTGCAAAAACGTAAGAAAATTTGAATTTCGCGGTCTACCACTGCGCATTCACCTTAAGCAGAGCGATGAAGATCCAGTGCGCGCCAAAATCCCGCCGCAGTTTTATTACGGTATTCAACTAACTTACTTATCGTAAGCGCGTTATCAACTGATTCGTCAGGCCATAAGTTATTTCCCTATGTCTGTCTCGCTTGCACTTACGGGCCTTATGGAGCCGCTTACGGAAGGGCGCAACAATAAAAGAAATATATCGTTATGTAACGTTTATTATCGTAACGTGTTCATAAACTTTAACGAGTTTACAAAGTTTTTATTTTAAACTATACGGGTTTTATGTACGTTTAATTTAGTATGATATTAGTGACTACAAAACACTAAATTAAATACCAGTATAAACCGTAAAAAGCGAACAGATTAATTATTAGTGTCTCATCGACACCACGTGAGCAGGTAGCCGTTTACCGATAACGGTCCCGGCTGCATATTTATTTATTTATTAAAACTTAATGCACAAGTAAAAAATACTGTACAAAGGCGGACTTAATGCCTGATGCATTTTCTACTAGTCAACCTTGGGGTGATGCAGAGACAAAACATGGCAGGTGCAACATAGGGGATAGGTTACTCGGAAAATAATATATTATATACTAATACATAGATACATACATACATACATGCATATATATAACGAAAATAAACTTTGTCTTGAGAAATAACGATAGGTAGAGGAGAAAACGAATCCAGCAATTCAGCGCTGGGATGATTCTGCCAACTTCTTACGAATATGCTCACGTGCCTTTACTTTAAACGAAAACCGACTGGTTGCCATCCGGATATTCAGAGGGAGCGCATTCCAAAGAAACACCGCCTGGACAAAGAACGAAGATTGGATGAAACCAGAGCGGTGAGAAGGACATCGTAGAAGACGATTATTGGTGGAACGAAGGTTTTTACTATGCGCAGAGCACAAGTATTGAACCTGGGAAGTTAGGTAAGAAGGAGAAGTGGGTTTGTCGAGTATAGAAAACAACATTGACAGAGCCCTCAACTCTCTGCGCTGACGGATGGGTAGCCATTTTAAAAGCAACCGGTGCGCGGACACATGATCATACTTACGAAGATTGAAAACGAATCGAATACAGTTATTTAGTTACAGTTGTTTATTCCTATATCTATTGACAATTATGGCCTCACGACTCAGTTGATAACGCGCTGACACACAGTACAGGGTGGCAGGACATCGACGCGCAAACCGAAACCATAATTTTGGCACATGATTGTAGACCCCTTAGCGTAATTCTTTTTCCCCAAGTTATCATTAAAAATCTGCTGCTTCATAGAAATGTGGTTAAAATTTATTTTACGGTGTGTGGATGTGTGTGTTTGTGTGTGTGTGTCATTGTGTGTGTGTGTGTGTGTGTGTGTGTGTCATTGTGTGAGCGTGTGTGTGTGTCAATTGTGTGGGTGGGTGTGTGTGGGTGGGTGTGTGTGTGTGTGTGTCATTGTGTGTGTGTGGGTGGGTGTGTGTGTGTCAATTGTGTGGGTGGGTGTGTGTGTGTGTGTGTCATTGTGTGTGTGTGTGTGTCAGTGTGTTCGTCTGTGTCTGTGTGTTGCTGCATTAAATCCATGGTAGAAGAAGGCGCGTCGATGTCTCTGCCAACCTATATAACAGAGGTATACTCACAACATTATGTGTGGTGATGGGTGGTAGTCCGTCTCTCTGTAGACTGTAAATACATCTCTTTAGACGCACCGTGTCTTCTTTTAGCATGAGGTCGGATGAGTCGGGGAGATGGCCACTGTACAAGAAAATATTGTTGAATACAGTCCCAACTAACAAAAGAAGATGGTGTTTACAAGTTATATAATTACGGTGTAGATAGGTTTTGACACTGAGCGAACACAGTGAGCGTTTCCAGAGCGTTCCGAATCGCTGACGGTTCTCAGCTGTGTACATTGCGAATTATGCCATAATCGCTCAGCCTTTGCTAGGTCAGCTCAGCACTTGTTAGGTGTTTCCCGACTTAACCCTATTTTTTTTTAACATTCCATCTTTGTTTGTTGCGGAAGGGTCTATGTTTCTTTAGGTCTTTAGGGAGAGTTTTATATCCAGCAGTTGGTCCCATACCCGTACACTCGGGTGGGACTATACCCGGCACACTCACCTCAGACAGATGTCGTACATCCTTTTGCCTATTTTCTGCTGTATTTCATTGATGGTGTCTCGTAACGCTTTGGTCACGGCATGGCCGCGGAGGCTCTCCACGTTGAAATTGTTCGTTTTGGCGGGAAATATCATGAAGGCTACGACTGTTGTCTCGGAGCCTGATGACTGTAAAAAACAAAAGGGATTTTGGTTATTTTTTGGTCGCTGTACGGGTCGATCGATCAGGTTAAGCTACAGTTCCCGAGGTTGGTCCGTGGATGGGTGACCATATACCAAGACCGTGCCTTGGAAAGCACGGTAAGCCGTTGGTCCTGGCTGTCATTTGTGGATCTTCTACAGTCGTTACGGTCGTCAGAAGCCTGAAAGTCTGACAACCAGTCTTACCAAGGGGTATTGTGTTACCCAGTAACTAGGTTGTGGTGGTCAGATAGGCAGTCGCTCCATGTAAAATTCTGATATTCAGCTGCGTCCGGTTAGACTGGAAACCGACCCCAACATACTTGGGTAAAGGCTATACACAGATGATGATGATGTGACATCTACCAACCGGCACTGGGCCCGCGTGGTGGATTACGGCCCACTCCCTCTTACAGAGAGGAGGGCTGTGTCCCAGCAGTGGGAACATTTAAGGCTGATTATGTGAATGTATAAGTACATATTTACCTTTAAATAATGATTCAGTCTGGCTAAAGCTTCAATGAAGACATCAGCTCCCTTGTTACCGAACTCGTACCGACCGGCGATGAAGAAGTATAGCGTCTTGTCTAGGTCGAAATTGAAGTGGCTGCGAACAAAATTTGAAGCTTAGTTTTGTTATTCTACATGTACATTGCGACAAGGATCTTTTGCCACTCAAATGACGTTACACCCGGGTGCTGTTGGTAAACATCCGGCTCGAAGGACCAAATTGTTTGGACCTAACTCGGACTTTAAATAAAAAAACCAGGGGACTTATAAACTAATTTATGTATTAAAGGGTACAGCTAGATTATAAAAGCGGCGCGTGTGAAGTGTCGGGTTTGTGGCCCTTCTCATGGATCTGAGTCCCACGCACCCGCCCGACTCCTGGTACGAAGATTGCCGACGGGGTCCGAACAGTTAAAATGTTTTGTATAGAGCGGCAGGGAATTTTAAACGCAAACTGTAACCATGAATTGAGCGCGTAATTCTAAACCCCCTAGCTAGACTAGAAATTTTACGTCGGTGAATCAAAATCAAAACAGCTGTTTCATAGAAAAGTGATTCAATATGTTCTCGATAAAAATGTATGAAACAGATTTTATTTTTTATAACCGACAAAATATTTAAAGGGGCATTCAGAATCATGTACTGAATCGGTGACACATGATCTTGCGCGCGATCTGCACGCGCAGGCGTCGTGATCAACGCGTCACCATCGGCACGCCGAGGCGCGGCGCGATGGCTATAAGGCTCGGCCCAACGAGCACTCGCTTCTACAGACTCCACCGCGACGGACGATTCTCCTCTCTAACCTCATTTCTTATTTATTTGTCCGGGAAAGTTTGCCCTTTGTAATAAGCACGGCAATTAATCATTGCCTATTTAATACAGTCCACTCTTTTATTGCTCCCCGCGCTAACACCGCCTACTCTTTTTGTACAATATTCTTACTTATTAACAAATAAAGGAGATGTTCCAAAATGTATGGAGCCTGGGCCAGGTCCTTGTACACTATACTTAAAAATAGGGAAATTGATTTAAAATAGTTCTAAACTATCCAATTACTTTAAAATTGCTTGGTTTGCTGGTAAATGAAATTGCAACACACAACAAAAACCCGTCATGGCGGTAAGTTGTCATTTTGATTGGTCAATGACGTTTGACATGTTTGTTTCTGTGGAGGTTGAAGCATAAGGTAAACAGATGGGAAAGAAACGGTATTAAATCCAAAAAACTTAAGCGAGGTTGTTAAAAAGAACTCAAAACGAACACAATCACGACCGACGACGAGACGAAAGTGACTGACACTGTTGTGACAGCTAACAGTTCTCTTTCTATGATCTATGGTTTACTGTCATTGTTTTAAGCACAGAGTAACTAAATTGGTGAGACGCCATGTTGAAAGTCGACAAAAATAATTGATAAATATATCAATTCACTACCACAACAGTATACTTTTAATTGAATAATCTGTATTTTTCCCGAATTCTACGGATTTTTCTCTTTTTTTTGAGTTACTGTACATAGACCATTTTGAAACATGTCCTTTGAATTTTAATGTAATAGGGGGCGAACTTATCGCCGTCTACAGGCTAAAAATCCAGGGTCTAGTCTGCTTGTAAGTTATTTACCCATAAAAGTGTCCTCGAGCAAACTCATTGATCTTGTCCTTGGCGAGCGCATGCAGGTTTTGGAACTCATGCAGCGCGGAGAACTTCTTTACGTTCAGCCCGTTAGGAGTTATGATGTCTGCCTTGCGTTTGAGGAGGTGTTCCGCTTCGTATCCTGGGGTAAAACAGAGATAAACATTGATATAATATAAAACATGCTGGTCCTGCTCCATAGGACAATCTAGAGTTTAAACAAAATCAAACTGGTTGCTATAATTAATTATATTTATGATATTGATTTACACTCAGTGATTACTTTAACTCACACACTGACTTATTACTTGTTAATATTTTAGGAAAATCGTATACTTACTTTTACAATGTTGTTATCATCACCAGATTATCAGTCAAAGTTGTGGGAGGCCTTCCAACTCTACGTCTTCCAGCACGCGGTCGGCACTCCAGAACCTTCCAGCCCCATCGGCCATCAGTTTTGCGAGCAATGTGCCCACTGCCATTTAAGTTTGGCAATTCTTCGGGCTATGTCGGTTACCTTGATTTTTCTGTGGTTCTCTTCATTTTTTATTCCATCACGTAGGGAAACTCCAAGCATAGCCCTCTTAATTGGCCGTCGGGTGACTTTTAACCTTCTTAAAACATCTCTGCTTACCCTTCGTGAAATACAAGCCAGTTATTAAGTTCAAACTTACCAGTAATATCGGAGACGGTAGTGAAGATATGCGTCATGTGTGCGGCCGCCCGCTCCATACAGTAGCGGTGGTAGATCTGTCTCTTTCCCGCTTCTTCGTCTACTGAGAACTGTTAACAAAAAAATATAGAAATTTGTTTAAATATATCAATGATCTAATTGGCGTGTTAATTAAATATAAACCTTATGTCCTTACCCCATAAAGTCGAAAATGAATAAGCTTAACCGTGTGGTTTCGTTTGACCATACGGCTTCAGCACCCTCGAAAACCATGAAAACGACATCAATGATGACAAATTTGGACATTTTCGCAGCCGCTTTCTTGGATTTTCATTTTTAACTCACTATTGGCTTCAGCACTCTCGAAAACTATGATAACTATCTCTGTCTTTCTATTATATATAAAAATAAATTGCATGGAGGGGCATTACGCTTTTTCAGTACGTTACGTGACGATTTTTACAATATTACTCCTACCGCAACCAATAATCAAGTAAGATGATGATAAAATTAGTTCTTATTAATTACTCAAAAAAAGTATAAGGATCGTATCAATTAGTTGCAATGCGGGTTACCTTATCCAAATTATTATAGAAATCAGTGTTGCCAGCACACAGGTATCTTCCAAGGAGGGTGGCGTGCGTCGTGAATACTGTAGCTACATCCACGTGACGAGTTCTAGAAACAAAAAGAAAAAGTTAACAAAATCATGTTTTATTTGTTTACTAGGTGAGCCAGCGGTTTAGCCCGTGTGGAGGTCGGAAATTATCCCCCGGGTGCTACCGGTAGAAAAAGTATCCTATGTGTTAATCCAAGTTACAAACTATCATCATTAGGGACCGGATAATCGGATGCATATTTACCTAAAGTTAATATTTAGTTATAAAATTATGGAAGCGGCTCCTTGAAATATATTTTTTGTAAAAAAATCCCGGGATGCCAGGAACACCGGGAATGCATAACTAGTCAGTTGTATAGTATGTATGGAAGCGACTTCTAAATTATTAGGATTGCATAACTATTCAGATGCATATTTATTTAAAATCAACTCCAGTGCAATTGTGTGTATGGAGGGTGTAAGTCTGTAAGAGAGATTAATTAAATCAAGATTTTTCGTTACAAAAGCGCGTTCCATATTAGCCAACATCTCAACTTTAGGTAAATATGCATCCGAATATCCGATCTCTGATCATCATTCACCAGCGCTGCGACACTTTTTAAATGTCGCAGCATCATGCTGAGGTAGGAGCCTTTTGGCCTCGTGCAGGACTTTCTGTTTTATTTTTATTTATTTTTTTACTTACAAGTTTTTTTTTTAAATAATTTTTGTACCATTATGTGTTTAGTTTAGTACTTATGTGATCTTCCTGTGCGAGTCACAATAAATACTTTTTGTTTCTTTTTTTCTTTCATTCTCCTACCCTCATTCCAATTTATTTGTGGTCGTCGCAACATATCTTTTTCTTCCACACTTCTCTATCAGTCGTCATCTCCGTAGTCACCCCCTTTCTAACCATATCATCATTCACACAGTCCATCCATCGTTTCTTTGGTCTCCCCCTACTCTTATAGCCATCGACATTCATACTCAAAACTTTCCTCACGACATTTTCCTCATTCCTCCGTATCACATGCACATACCATGACAACCGATGTCCACACAACTTTTCAGCTATCGGTGCCACTTTCAGACTTCCTCTTATGTACTCATTTCTTATTCTATTCAAGTTCTATCTGTGTCAAATTTAATTCAAATCCGCTCAGCTATTTTTGCGTGTTTGAGTCAAACTATAATTTTCACTGCTGGGACACAGCCCTCCTCTCTGTGAGAAGGAGTGGGCCGTAATCCACCACGCGGGCCCAGTGCGGGTTGGTAGATGTCACATGTTCTCACGATATTTTCGTTTACCGATTTGAGAGCAGTGGTGATTAAATTATTTACACAAAGGTTCCAATCATGGTTAGGGCCCGTGGTAAGGTCCAACCACTCGTAAGTCGCGGCAGTTTCCACCTGGGCCACCAACCTGCTCTCACGTCAAGTCAAATCTTATTTCATCATCAGCCTACAGCAGTCCACTGCTGGACATAGACCTCTCCAAATGCACGCCATTCAGCTCAATTCTTGGCAACTCTCATCCAGTTGCTACCGGTCACCCTGCGAAGATCGTCACTCCACCTGCCTGAGGGCGTCCTACCTTACGTTTGCCGATTCGTGTTCTCCACTCAAGAACACGTCTACCCCAACGGTCATCGGTTCTACGGCTAATGTAGCTTTCTTCAGCTTGATAATTCTGTGAGCTATGTCGACAACTTTGGTTCTCTGCCGGATCACCTCATTCCGGATTCTCTCCCTCAGAGATACTCCGAGCATAACTCGTTCCATAGCTCGCTGAGAGTGTGTCCATATTTCGACTCCGTAAGTCATAACAGGCATGACACACTGATTGAAGTCTTTAGTCTTCAGATTCTGCGGAATACGCGACGAGAAGAAGTATTATTTACCTGAGCATAATAAGGCCGATGCCAGCCTGCCATTCGTGAAAGTGAGCGACGACGCGGGGCGGAGTGTCGCTGTACCCTTCAGCTGCTTTGCGGAACTGTAACAATACATAAAGATGAATAAGTTAACAGTTTCTGCTAGTGTCTAGAGTTTAGGTATGTAAGTTAACAGTAGAACAGTGTGTTGGGTTGTAAAGACGACTAACTGATCGACATTTTGACAATTCAAATGTGCATGTAAATGGTTTAATGGTGCTTTGAATTTGAGTTTGAAAGTAATGAGAAAGTATATTCTGGCTGGTGGAAATTCTGGATGACCAACATTCTATATGAGGAACTGTCTGGATCATGAAAAATCAGGATTTAAAATAATATTGTTATTACTGACCTCGCCAATAAACTGCGCCACCATGAACCCTAGGATCACGGCATCATTGGCCTCCACGTCAAGATGCGGGATGCCGATGCCGCACGTGCTCCACAGCTCCTGTTTGTACGTGTCCAGCTGCCACGCGCCGGAGCCGATGTCGAACAGAATGATCTGAGGGTTGCCGTCTACTAGCCATGTGCCAGTGTGGACCTGGGGGAAAAGAGTAATTATCGTAGAAATTAATTATTTCGGAAATTTTCTTTTTAAAGACAGGATGTTTTGAGTTATTATTGTTACGCGCCACAATTCATGTCTGGATTAGTTACCACTAGCGCCATCTAGTATCGAGTTGCAGAATTAATTGAGTCAAGATCTTTTTGATTAAAAAATGAAGATTTCGATGCTAGAACTTTATAGAACTATCAACATCTGTTCAGCCGGGGCCGGTGTGTACTCGAAAATTCGAGATGCTTCTACGTAGAAGGTTCTGAAATGTTCTAAGGGCCCTATAAAAGGCTGGAACGGATCAAGACCCAACCAGTATTGAACAAGCGATACATGCTAACACATCGAAAGCGATCTTCAAATACGATTTAGAGTGATCAGTAGTGAAATTGAGTTTTGCAATAAGGTTGTTTAATTAAAGTGTAGTGTAGTGGCAGTTTGAATTGTCGTGAACCCCAAGCTCGTAACATTGTCAAGGCACAACTGACCATTTTTTGTTATAGTTAAAAGTACTAGTGACAAATTTGGATAAGAAAATATTAGTTTGCTGGAAGCATAATCAGCTTTAAAGCTGTTGTAAGCTGTGCGGCGTGCGCATGTCTCTCCCTCTCTCTCTCTCTCTCTCTCCCTCTCCCTCTCCCGCTCCCTCTCCCTCTCCCTCTCCCTCTCCCTCTCCCTCTCCCTCTCCCTCTCCCTCTTTCCCTCTCCCTCTCCCTCTATCTCTCTCCCTCTATCCCTCTCCCTCTCCCTCTATCCCTCTCCCTCAATCCCTCTCCCTCTCCCTCAATCCCTCTCCCTCCCTCCCTCAATCCCTCTCCCTCTCCCTCTATCCCTCTCCCTCTCCCTCTATCCCTCTCCCTCTATCCCTCTCCCTCTCCCTCTATCCCTCTCCCTCAATCCCTCTCCCTCTCCCTCAATCCCTCTCCCTCTCCCTCTATCCCTCTCCCTCTCCCTCTCCCTCAATCCCTCTCCCTCTCTCCCTCTCCCTCTCCCTCTCCCTCTCCCTCTCCCTCTCCCTCTCCCTCTCCCTCTCCCTCTCCCTCTCAGCAAGTACTGGCAGCAACTACTGGCGGCGAGTACTGGCGGCGAGTACTGGCGGCGAGTACTGGCGGCGAGTACTGGCGGCGAGTACTGGCGGCGAGTACTGGCGGCGAGTACTGGCGGCGAGTACTGGCGGCGAGTACTGGCGGCGTACTCGCCGCCAGTACTGGCGGCGAGTACTGGCGGCGAGTACTGGCGGCGAGTACTGGCGGCGAGTACTGGCGGCGAGTACTGGCGGCGAGTACTGGCGGCGAGTACTGGCGGCGAGTACTGGCGGCGAGTACTGGCGGCGAGTACTGGCGGCGTACTCGCCGCCAGTACTGGCGGCGAGTACTGGCGGCGAGTACTGGCGGCGAGTACTGGCGGCGAGTACTGGCGGCGAGTACTGGCGGCGAGTACTGGCGGCGAGTACTGGCGGCGAGTACTGGCGGCAAGTACTGGACCTCTCAATTTTTTTTCTCCTTATTCCAGCTACAATAAGGTTGCATTTGGGTTGCTGCCACTAAGAATTCTGTCAAAACCACATTGCTCTTTACTATTTATGCCATAAACCAGCCGAAGTCGACACAATAAATAAATAATCAATCAATCAATACAACAAGGGACACACGAAATTTTGTATCCTCTTTAAGAATTATCGTGCTTTATTTCTTTTATTTATAACCTAAATTTGATCTTTCTCTCCCGCGGAAACATTTATTTAAATATTATATTTTCAGTGTAGTTTTCGGCCGAAAGTAATAATAAAGTCGAAGCTTCTTCGTCGTTTTCGGCTGAAAAATCATTTTCGTCGGACACTACATCGTGTCTATCTGCTTGTCACGGGGATGTGTAACGTACCTTATAACCTTGGCTTCTCATAGCGTTGACAGCGGCAGTAAGAGGCGAGTTCGGAGGGAAGTCGGCCTCCTCAACCTCAGTGCGAGCGCATTGTTCTTTGTAGGGACCTGGTGGAGAGAGACATATTAGGAAGTCATGCTTCCAGGGTCGAATGACTGCCCCGTTGATCCACTGGTGGGGCTATTGCTAAACTTGAGGTCCTGAATCAATTCCCAGGTCGGGCAGAGTGTTATTGAGCCAGGTTGATGGCAATAGGGTTGTTACATGGGACTTAAATATAAATGGCGATGCCCAACCCTTCGGGGAAAGGTGTGATGTAATGTATGTACTATGAGGGACACTTAAGGACTATTTTTGCTTGCAGCGCTCGAAAGGGGCGGTTAACAGATATGGTCAGCTTGTTCACGAGATTTTGTTTTCAAACTGTATAGATATGGATTTATTCAATAGTACATAGTCATGATTCTGCACCCTTTGAAATAGTTCTTGGATTATATAAAAAAAAAATTGCTATTCCATACATTTTAACCGCGTTGGTATTGCACTTTTTTTTTATGAAACAGCAGATTTTTTTGTTGGTTTTCGACGAAAAATGGGTTTAGAATCATGTGCTGAATTCATGGTTTCAGTTTGAACGTTATGTCCATGCCACCTGTATATGGAACAAACAACAACAAAAAAATAGTTTATTTTTAACTTTTGCTCCGGCTAATCTCCAAACAGCTGGGCCAATTGCGACAGGACTTTCACTGGCCGATAGCTGCTTATATAAGAAGTAACTCCGGTTACTTTCATTTTTGAAAAAGAATTAGGGTTCCAACCCAAGAATCTGAATTTGTTTTCCGTCATGCACACGAACGAAACAGGCACAGTTGGTCCAATCATAAAACTGACTGATTGAGCAAATGCAATGTGTGTGGTGTGGTCTTCTTACCTAGCAAGCAGTAGTTCTCTCCCATTTCCTCAGTAGAAACATAGGCTTTCGATCTGATGACAGTGTAGATACCGCCGACTGAAAAATGAAGAAAAATAAAATTACACATTTATTTTACTACCTGTTGTAGCTTTTGCCTGCGGCTTCGCCCGCGTGTAGGTCGGTTTATTATACATATAAACCTTCCTCTTGAACCACTCTGTCTATTAATGAAAACCGCATTAAAATCCGTTGCGTAGTTTAGATCTAAGCGTACAGACACCAAAAGCGACTTTGTTTTATACTATGTAAAATAATAGTTTAAAAAACTAAAAAAACACGCTTTAAAAACCAAACTAAAAAAGGAGAAAATAATTTAATTCAATTAAAAAGCGTGGGGTGCTTGACAGTAAGTGATTATAAAAATACCTCAAAAAGCACCCCACGCTTTTTTTAATTGAATTAAATTATTTTCTCCTTTTTTAGTTTGGTTTTTAAAGCGTGTTTTTTAACCGACTTCAAAAAGGAGGAGGTTATCAATTCGTCGGAACCTTTTTTTTTTTTTTTTTTTTTTTTTATTTTTTTTTATGTATGTTCCCCGATTACTCGAAGATGGCTGGACCGATTTGGATTTTGTTTTTTTTGTTTGAAAGGGTATACTTCCCAGGTGGTCCCATGATCATCAAGTCAGGATCTGATGATGGGAACCTGGAGAAATAGAGAGAACTCTTCAAATTTTATAGGCACACGAAGCGATTTAGCTATTTTTTGGAAGAGTACTTTCTCGGAGTGGTCTCATTTCAATTTGGTGAAGATCTGATGAAGAACTTTGGAGATAGGCAACGGAACTCCTCAATAAATGATAGCAAATGGACTGGGATTGCTGAAATCTCATGTCTGTCTATTGCTTACACCAGTTCATAACATAACATCACGCCGGTATGCTGTGAAGGGGTAAGCACATGTGGACCACTAAAAAGTGAAAAATAAAAACTTTTTCCAAAAAAAAAACAACCGACTTCCAAAAAAACACTACAAAGTGAAAAATAACTTTAATTTCGGAAGGCGGTGACAAAAAATTAAAATACAGCTCCAAAGACACCGACTTCCGAAATTAAAGTTATTTTTCACTTTGTAGTGTTTTTTTGGAAGTCGGTTGTTTTTTTTTTGGAAAAAGTTTTTTTAGTTTTTTAAACTATTATTTTTCCGAAGATACCCTTTCGTGCCTCATAAGGCTCGTTTAACCATTGGTCCCGGCTGTCATTAGTGGATCATTGACATTTGTTACGGTTCGTCAGAAGGCTGAACGTCTGACAACCAGTTTTACCAAAAGGTATATCAGTCAGATTGGCCGTCGCTTCATATAAAATACTAGTTTCCAGTTGCATCCGATTAGATTGAAAGCCGACTCCGACATTGTTGGGAGAAAGCTAGACAGATGATGAATAATTTCGATCCCAAATTTGATCCCGAAATGGACTGCCGCACAATCCTAGCTTATCACTTTCCTACTAACCTAATGCTAAAACGGCTTAAATCATTTAGATGAAATTTGCCACATGGGTAGACCATGACCTAGGTTAGGTCATGAGATACATTTTATCCCGGTACTACGTTCCCGGGGTATAATTTTTGATCTTCTCGCGGGCGAAGTCGATGGCAAAAGTTAGTTTGAAATAAATACTAACGGCCTTATTCATAAAAAGTTATCGAACATCTAAACAGTTGTTAAAGTGTGTTTTCTCTTTGAATACCAGACTTTAGCAACTGTTTACATGTTCGATAACTTTTTATGAATAAGGCCGTTTGAGTTTGAATTTATATTTCGTTTTATACAATGTTCCGACAACCCAGATTACCATGGCCCACTTCAACTTAGACACATCTTAGTAATCCTGAGACAAAAAGCAAGGAACTTGTAATACAAGTAATTGCAAGGACTAAGGACTTAACAGTGGCTGGGCATAGACAATAGACGATTGGGTTACAGGTACAGACGCCATTTGTTCAAAATGTAGGGACATTTTAGAACAAACTATTAACAGATCGTAGGATCTAGAAATCATTTCAAAATACTTTATATCCATAAACATTAGAATAATCGGCCTATAATGTTCCCACTGCTGGGACACAGGCCTCCTCTTTGTGAAAGGTCGTAATCCGTAATTGTGAAGTTTCTTGCCGGCTCTTCTCCATAGGAAGCGAAAAATTCGAACCGTGCACCTAGCTTCTGACGTCTCATAAGTGCCCATGCAGGTTTATCTATACATGCTTACAGATTAATTGGAGTGCCTGTTTGTAATATTAAAATAACCGCTTTTTACTAAATGCATATGGATGTATACACGGTACATATACCAAAATAACATTTTCTTTAAATTTTGTCTGTCTGTTTGTTCCGGCTAATCTCTGAAACGGCTGGACCGATTTTGACGTGACTTTCACTGGCAAATAGCTGATGTAACAAGGAGTTACTTATGCTACTTTTATTTTAGAAATTACAACAACAACAATGACTTTCTAGTTAAATTCTATACGGACGAAGTCGCGGGCACAGCTAGTGTGAAATAAAATATTTTGATTTGATTTGAATCCACCACGCGGGCCCAGTGCCGGTTTGAAGGATGTCACATGTCTTCGAATTTTTGGTTCTAGGACATGCCGGTTTGCCATGCCTCATGATGTTTTCTTTCACCGTTTTGAGAGCAGTGGTGATGAAATTAATTACAAAGTAAAATCTTGGCCTGAGTTTGGACCCACGACCTACAACTTTAGAGCCGTTACCACTGGGTAACCACTGCTCTCTGTGACTATTAGTAATAGTGTAATGCTTAGGAATATCATCTAATTTAGAGCCAAACCCCTAACTCTACGAACTTCGCAGGATTTTCAAAGCCATCCTCACTCTTGCCAGAGTGTTGCAATTTCGATACGCAAGGACCAAAATCAGCAGATCATCATCTTCATCATCATTTCAGCTGAAATACGTCCATTGCTGGACCATACCTACATTTGTCAGCGCCCCTGCAGTCAGCTTTTTGTTTGTCTTGTCTTGGCGGCAGTGGCCCCAGATACTGAATACTTCTTCAATGACAATAATGTCCTGAACGAAGACTTTGACAGGCTATAGTTATAGTTCTACATCAGCATCATCTGATTAGAATTTTCCGAGCTATGTTGAGCTCGGATTTCAGTCAAACGCAAGTAGGTGTCGCCCGCTGCTTCGCCCACGTGAAGGTTAGAAATTATCTTACGGAAACGTACTACCCAGATAAAACTAATATGTCCTAACCCAGGTCATGATCGACCTGTTTGCTAAAGTGAAACAAACATGCTAAAGCTCATTTTCGTATTTATAATATTAGTTAGGATTTTGCGGCAGTCCATTTCGAGATCGAGACTATTCATCGTCTGCTTAGCTTTTGCTTAGCATCTGTTTAGTTGGCTTCCAGTCATAGCGGTTGCAGCTGAATACCAGTATTTTACATGGATCGACTGCCTATCTGACCTCCACAACCCAGTTACTGGGTAATACGATACCCCTTGGTAAGACTGGTTAGAGGCCATCCATAATTTACGTCACAGGTTAAGGGGGGGGGGGGGTGAGCGTCAACGAATTATGACATTGTGTGACAAGGGACGGGGGATCAAAAGTTTTGTGACGTCACATGTTAAAATCTAAAATACTAAAACTCGAAATTTTAATGTAATCCAAATGCTTAAAAATATTACTTACTCCATCTATCTAACAAAACTATCTATCTAAAATATTTGACTTCATGTTTGCTTTTATTAATAAAATTAAAAAAAATGCAGTTTAAACTTCTAAATATTTTTTTTTATATGTGACGTCATACAAGGGGGCAGGGGGTTAGGCGGTTTCACAAGTGTGACCATCTGTGACAAGGCCGGGGGGGAGTCAAAAAACCATAAAAAATTGTGTGACGTAACTTATAGATGGCATGATTATAGTTCATAAAAGTACCTAGATAATTTAAAGGATGTTTATACAGTAAAGGTAAGTCTAATATCTTACCTTTGTTGGCGACCTCCCAAGCAGTTTCGAAGGTCCATCGGTTCTCATCGCTGGCTGCTTGCCCCTTATCCATATAAGACAACAGGTCATGTGTAGACTCCGCCCTGTAGAACCGCTTCGATGATCTGTCGCGTGACATTGTGGCCTGTGTTGAAGAAAATAGGGTTTAGATTAGCTTGACATGTGCGTGGTGCAAAGGGCAGTAGCTTTAGCCAGCGGATTTGTCCGGGTGGAGGTCGAAAATTATCCCAAGGGAACTTATTACCGGGATAAAAAGTATCCTATGTGTTAATCCAGGTTATAGTTCTTTGACAATCAATACTACTGATAAACAGAGGTATGACGATTCCGACTTGCTAATTAAACTCATATGATTTTTAATTATTGATAAGTACTAATGTGTTTACCTATTTTTTTTTTAATTGTAATGACCTGTGTACCTACCTGACATATTTTTAAATTGATTTTTTTGTTATGTATTGGCATGCCACCTACTAATTATAATTGTTTGTTTGTGTAAATTTTGTACGCCATTTAATGGCATAACATAGTGCACATATTTTAGAAAATACTAACTGTAACCATACCTATGTTTGACAAAATAAATGATTGATTGATTGGTTTGAGTCTTTTCTTAGTTCTCTCCAAGTGCTTACTTATTCTTACTAGCGATAGCCTGTTTGCTATTTCTTGGGCTACATTAAATGATAAATGATTTTATTTCTGTAAGTAGGTTTGTACAAACACTTTTACATGTCAATCATTTTTTTTTTTAAACTAGATGATGTCGGCGTTTCCTATCTGACTACTCTGAGCAGAAAGGCCGAAACGTGGCCGAAACAATCTCAGAGGTCACAGTCTCTTTTAAAGTCCAGACATAATCTAGGTCAGATCATGTGAAGACCATGTGGATTGGTGTCTAAAATGGTCTTTGGAGGAAAGAACCACACAGATTGAGTAGACCTGTCCAATCAGTGCACGCATTTATCAGTAATCATGCAGCTCAACTCAGAACTTGAGGAGCTCAAAGATTTGACGAACAATACCAAAGAAAGGACACCAAATTACTCAAACTGCCAGATTAACATTAAAATTAACTGAGAAAGAGATGAAACACAAAACAAAAAAAAAAAACAAAACATGACCCACACAGTCCTCACATTCACAATACTTAATTAAAACAATAATAATATTATACTTCTCAAAGTAAATATTCATGTCAAAGTGTATAATATATAATAATAATCAAATGTCGAAGTATGTCGAGTATAAGTTTGCAACAAAAAAAAATCAAAAGAACAACATTCAGTATGCAAAAATTGGAGCAGGTCAATCCCAAGATGTTTTGTCCTCAATTTAATCCTTATCAGTATAAAAGGCTTTCAGGCACAACTTACGTTTAATGAATGATTTATTAAGTGTCAATTGTCAGTGAAAACTTTTAACTGGCCTTCTTTCACTATCTGTCAACTATCTGTATCCTAGCTGTACCTACCTAAGTTTTCTTAAGAAATAAAAATAAATAAATAATCTACCTGTGTGCCAAAAGTCATCCAAATTCGTTCAGCCGTTGTTGCGTGATTGAGTAACAAACATCTAATATGCAAACTTTCAAATTTCGAATATACATAAGTAGGATATAGTAGAAAAGTAGGAATAGTAAGATTGCGGTCTATAGACTGGTTTGTCAGACTTTCGGGCCTTTGACGACCCGTAACGACTTTCAAAGCTCCACAAACAACAGCCGGGACTAACGGCTTTACGTGCATTCCGAGGCACAGAGGGATCTTGGTATGTTAAGATGGTCACCCATCCACGGACCAACCGCGGCAAGTGTAGCTTAACCTGATCATTCGAACCGTGCTGCTAATATTACTAAGCCACAAGTGACACAAGCTCATTCCATAATAAATGGTATATTTTGCATTGCGTCAATACTTACGATAACAATGTTTTCTATCCGTCACAAAACTCAATTAAACGACAATGTACGGACATACATTCTACTCATTATAATTCTAATATACCTAGTTACCTACCTACCTATTTGACGTGACGTATGCTCTGCTCACATTAAATAATATTGCAAATGTATGCGCAAGAGTCGTTATTGACATAACCAGACGCCATTTTAAAAGACTTTTGAATAATAAGTGCCATTTAAGAACATGTTCTGTTAACTATTTTGATGATAATATAATTTTTAGTTTAAACCGAACGTGTTCTAAGGAACGGCGGCGGCGCAGACCTGTCGAAGCACAGTTTACCTGCCAAACAAATATCAACGCAGCGTTTCTTGAAATAAGGTCTAAAATTAATTATTGGAGAAATGGCTGAGGTAGACCGACCAGCTCGGATTTGAATATCCTAGTATCCCTTTCTGTCATTTCTAATCAGCATTCACTAGAGTGAGAGAGAATCGTCAACGGAATTGTCTCACGATATGGGGATTGTACATAACATAGCATTACGCAAGTAATTCCTGAAGGGTTTTTTTTTTGAGGATGGGTAATCATCAAATAACTTCTCGTGCTCTGGGTGGAGCGGTACGGCGTGTCAGACTTTTACTGACTAAAACCCACCCGTGTTCCTTCAGTTGCCTGTGTGCTAGGGGCGACGGTATCTCTTTCGAACAACCCGCATCCCTGGCAGGCATCGGCCCTTACAGCAGACAGGCGCTTTATTATATGTGAATTATTTCATCACCACTGCTCTCAAAACGTTGAAAGAAAACATCGTGAGGAAACTGACATATTCTAGAACCAAGAAGTTTTTTGTTTCCATCTTTTTCAATTAGTGTTCACTTTTTAGACAGTCGGGATTTTGATTTTGTAAATAATTTTTATTTCACAGTTTTTAGTTAATGTAATTATTTTTGACGTTAATGAGACCCATTATAGTTATTTTGATACCTCACTCAAGAGGTTTTTAGAAAAAAAATAAGTCACATTAAGGCGCCAAAAATCGGCCATTTTTTTTTTTGAAGTTAATGAGACCTATTTATGAAACCCTTTATTTTGATACCCCATTCAAAAAGTTTTAAGAAAAAACAAAAAAATTTAACCACATTATGGAGAAAAAAATCGGCCATTTTTTTTTCAATTTTAATTACCTAGTGTCACTCTCACAATTAAGACGAATCTAATGGCACCTCTCAAGCTGATATCGATCAAGCCGTTTAGGCTACAGAGCGTGCCAAAGAAATATACATACATAAAAAAAAATCAAAGACGTGATATCGCGGTAAAAGCGGTAAAAATTCGAAGACATGTGATATCTATCAACCCGCACTGGGCCCGCGTGGCGGATAATGGCCCACTCCCTCTCGTAGAGAGGAGGTCTGTGTCCCAGCAGTGGGAACGTCATACGCTGAATATGTTTATGCTTATAATCTAGGTTTGGCATGTTAAGCCAAATCCGAAACTAGAAACCAACCTTCAATACACTGGAACGAAGTCAATATTTGCGCAGTCCTCGACGAAAAATCTGTTTATTTGTGTCCGGAAGACATCGTTCTACAACAAACATTGGTATTGGCACAGAACTGAACTCGTGACGTATGTAGACGTGCCCCCGCGAACATATTACAAGTACATAAATACAGAAGTACCACTGCGTGACTAATTTAGCTGGTAGGACTGCCCGTTGGTTTGGTTTTGTTGTTTGATAGCAAGCGCGGTTCTGGAGGCATACTACTTAAACACGAAGCCCGTAGTTTCAGCCGAAGTTACGGACATTTCCTACTCCATATCACTTACGAACATAAAATTAGTCCAGGGCCCAAACAAAAAAGGCATGTCAACACGATTTGACAGTTTTCCTTATTACCGATGTGTTTTTGTTCGTTCATTTCTAAGTATCGAAATACTTTCAGACGTGATCGTATCTTCGTTGACAGAATTAGAGAGTAGGCCCCCTGGGTCCGATTCCCGAGTCGGGCGTGTTAGGTAGGTACCTACTTGGATGTCCCCAACTTGAAACGGCAATGACTTAGGTAAGTATTCGATACTTAAGTTGCCCTCTTTGGATCCTTAAAGAACACGTTCAAATGGACGTAAAATATTCGCTGCTGGATTTTGTCGCGCTCTAGACTTTTAACTCTCGGTGATAAACCAAGAATCTAACAGTTCAAATGGACGTAAAATATTCGCTGCGGGATTTTGTCGCGCTCTAGACTTTCAACTCTCGGTGATAAACCAAGAATCTAACATAGTGCATTCCAGCATGTCGATTCTGTAACCATCTCACCACGTGAAGTGAGGGTGGAGTGACCTGTCAGTGTCATCCCACTGATGGTAGGGATTGACCAAGCATTAGGTGAAATGACACTGACAGCTCACTACACGCTTACTTCACGCGGTGAAATGGTTAGAGAATAGCAATGCCGGTCGTCGAAAAAACACTGTTCGATTTTCAAATCTCAGTCCGCCATGCGGTGAAGATCCAGTGCGCGGAAAAAACCCAGTCACGATATTTTTACGTTGAAATAATATAGTGATACAAAAATGATTACTGAATCTCTTTAGAATCCTCCTTGGCAACAAACTATATTATTTCATTGTAAAGTTTCGTCCCGATTCACCCCTGCATCCCTAGTTACCCCGTTTGACGGTACATGTCCGTTTTTATGCTAGCCAAAATCATGATCGTTCCATACTAATCGATGGCCATCCAAAAACAAATGAACAAGTATATGAACTGGACCTTCTAACTCGTCTACTTCTGACCACATGGATCTGCGTCGCGACGGTCACAATGAAGTCCGCTGTCAAAGACAGCTGGCTTACAGCCAAATACGTTTTGTTGACTTTATGCACTTGCATAAGTATCATGTAATATTCTGTGATGAATAATGTATGCAGGTATGCGGGAGTATTGTTGAAATTCATTCACTCATTGATTAAACACGAAGTCTCATAAATAATAGTTTAAAAAACTAAAAAACACGTTTATTTTCTATTTTTTAGGTCTGCTAACTACAAAAATGTTTTTTTTTTCTCTTTTTTTTCATTTTTCTCAAAAAAAAATTTCTATTCAATTTTCATCGGTCCTCGATAAGTTTACAAAGTTTCAATGAAATCTGACCGTTTAAAGTGGGTCAAAATCGCGCTCTAAGGAGACGGTTACATACAAACACACAAACATACAAGTGAAGCTAATATAAAGCGTGTAAAAAACTACTGCACCTACGAAGAAGAAATTTGGCACAGAGGTAGATTATGTAAGAGACGTCAGCTAAGAAAGGATTTTAGGAAACTCCCCTCGTAAAGGAGTGAAATAGGGGGTGGAAGTTTGTATGAAAAAACAAAACAAACAACATTGACGCGGGCGGAGGCGAGCTATCATAAATATGCAAGTTTGTATGTTGAGATGTTTGTTACACAATTACACAAAAACGGCAGAACGGATTTGGATGAAATTTGGCACACAAATAGTTTATAACCTGGATTAACACATAGGATACTTTTCATCCCGATTGTACGTTCCCGTGGGATATTTTTTGACCTTTACGTACGCATAGCTAATGGCAAAAGTTAGTAGAAAATATGTCAGCCGCCATTTAGGCAAGAAAATGAAGGCGCCACCTGTTAGCATGGTTTCAGCACATGGTTCTGAGCCCCACTGCATTGACATAGGTACAAGAAACCCAAGATGCACAGTCTCGAACAAAAGTAACACTTAAAACTGTACCCAATTATACGTCAGTGGTTATAGTTATGATAAAAGAAATTCAACCTTACACGCATGACTTTTTTTATATAATATAATTTTTAGTTTAAGCCGAACGTGTTCTTAGGACCGGCGCACAGTGGGCTGGGATTACAAGGTTGGGTCTTAAGAGATCAAATGTATTTTTTTGGTATCTAGGCATAAATTTAAACCGTTTTTATTCTTTGACTTTTTTTAATTTAACGAGTACTTTCGGAGATATAGCCATATCAAATTTGTATGAAGAGTCATGTTATTTTAGTTAAGCAATTTATTCCAATTAAATTGAAATTGAAAATAATGTAGGTATACTAAACGGCCTGAAAACCTCAATACCTACTTAGTTCTTTAAAAAAAAACAATGTTCGACATTTTCCACCACCATAGATAGGTAAGACGTAATTTGTTTTGAGACTTATTTCCGGGAATCAAGGGATAAGAGTGCGCGAGCGCAACAACAAGTTATGACGTGTCGTAACGTGATTGGTGCAACGATAGGGTATCTACGGAATGTTCGGTTGCATTCAAACGTACTTCAGTGTTCTATTACCCACCATAATAGACGCACTACCCCCACACATTCATTACTTACTTATTTGTTATTTTGTATTTGTGAAAATGTTTGAAAATTTAGTGACAAACCTTGATTTTTTCGTTATTTTAAAAAACAGTGGCAGTATTAAAAATAATGACAGTTTGTGTAGTGTGATACTTCATCTCAGAGATGCGACATTTGTAAAGCCACTCCAACAGAGATGAATAATTTGCCCTTAATTGTATCAAAACCGACTGATCCAGATCTCTGTAAATACGGATTGTCATCATTGCATACCTGGATACGAATGATGGAATGCATTCTGCATATAGCCTACAGATTAACGATACAGACATGGACAGTAAAGGGAGACAACAAGTGCATCATGGAAAGAAGAAAGAAAGACATACAAGACGCTTTTAAAAATAGAATGGGACTTCTGATTGATGTTGTTAAACAAGGGCACGGCTCCACGAATGACGGAAATACTGCTAGAAGATTTTTTGCAAATCCAAACATGACTGCTGAGATAACTGGTGTTAGTGAAGAATTAATAAGGCGATTTGCAATCATTTTAGAGGCAATTTCATCAGGTTACCACATTGACACAGCGAAATTTCACGAATATGCTCAAGTGACCATGCAACTGTATTTGGAATTATATAGCTGGTATTATATGCCTTCAAGTGTTCATAAAGTTCTTATGCATGGTGCAGCTATTATTGAAAGTTTTGGTCTAATACCAATTGGACAGCTATCTGAAGAAGCTGCTGAAGCTAGAAATAAAGACTTTCGTAGGTACCGCCAACACCATTCCAGGAAATGCAGTAGAAAAACTACAAATGAAGACATTTTAAATAATTTATTGACCAGCTCTGATCCACTCATCTCAGCGAAACGTCACGAACTTCGCAGAAAACATAAAACTTTGTCAGTAGAAGCACAAAGTGTATTAGTATTTGAACAAGCGGAAACATTTGATGATGACGAATACGAAAATGTTGCATTCGTTAATGTGGATACCCTTGACAGTGATTAAATTAAAACAGTGCAGTGGCCAGTAGTAATTGTGATTTTTACTTATTTATTTATTTATTTTATTAGTCCTTAGTGGATTAGGCCTAAAGGGGAGACCACTACATAAAAAAAAACGCGCCTAATTCTTAACCTCTATGGTGGTGTGGAATAGAGAACAAAATTTGAAATTGCGACCAAATCGCAGAAAATCGCAACCCGAGAATAGGCGCTAAAATAGGACAAATATACGTACTATGCATACGTAGAGTCAATTCTTTGAGAAAATTTGAGAATTTCGAGATTTTCACAATTTTTTCTTTTGCTTCATACAAAAATTACTTTGGATATTTATAACTCCGAAAATACTAAGTTATCTGAACGACCCTCATAGAAATAATTACTTATAATCGATAGATAAATCCAACACAATATTTAAAATTTCAGAAAAAGAAACTTTTTTTTTTTAAATGCAAAGTCCTTTACCGGCCCGTTTCAGCCCACTGTGCGGCGCGGGCGGCGCGCGGCGGCGCAGACCTGTCGAAGCTCAGTTTACCTGCCAAACAAATATCAACGCAGCGTCTCTTAAAATAAAGTCTAAAATAAATTATTGGAGAAAAGGCTGAGGTAGACCGACCAGCTCGGATTTGAATTTCCTAGTATCCCTTTCTGTCATTTCTAATCAGCATTCACTAGAGTGAGAGAGAATCGTCAACGGAATTGTCTCACGATATGGGGATTGTACATGACATAGCATTACGCAAGTAATCCCTGACGGGTTTTTTTTTTGACGATGTGAAATCTTCAAATAACTTCTCCCGGTCTGGGTGGAGCAGGAGGGCGTGTCAGACTTACTGATTAAAACCCACCCGTGTTCCTTCAGTTGCCTGTGTGCCAGGGGCCACGGTATCTCTTTCGATCAACCCGCAACCCTGGCAGGCATCGGCCCTTGCGGACCCCACCAGTCGTGACTTAAAGTGGTTTTAACAAAGTAATGTCCAAAAAGACTGACTGAAAGATAACTCACGATACCATTTGACACCTGCGCACATTGCGCCCTATTTATACGGGCGTTTTTGAGACGCTGATTGTGTATCTTGGGTTTAATGTATATCAATGGTTCTAGTCCAGGAAATGCTGGTTACGTACTTCATGATTTTAAATAGTCATCCTATAATTTTAAAATAATATGCCAGATATTCACAAGTTGATAGTAGTAACAAGATAAAATACAATGATAACACATTTGTGACATAAGCTGTAGTAAATGAGATTCAATGAATAAGAAGTACTGATAAGAGAAAAATATATATACCATATTTGATAATATGTGGAAATAATTCACAAAACTATAACTACAATGCAGAAATTCCAAAGGAACGGCGTGCGTGTAAGTATGACAAGCACCACATAGCAGCACCACAATTGCGTAACACACTTGTTTTTTTTCTATAGCCTAAGTGCCGAGCAAAGCCCCCCCCACAAATCCTTCCAGGAACTCTTTCCCGCTCCACCCGGAACCAGCCCTCACGGTACGCGTCCAGGTCGTCTCGCCCTCGCTTTCTGGGCCAACCGCAGCGGCCTCGTCGTCCATCTTCAGGCACCCATTGTGTAGAGACCTTTGTCCAGTGGTCTTCCTGCAAGAGGCTGATGCGACCCGCCCAATCCCATTTGAGTCTGGCAGTCTTCAGTTTTTATACTCGTTCTGGAACGCAGCGTGGTGTTCCGAATTTTGTCCTGTCTTTTTACACCCAGATTGCTGCGTTCCATCGCTCTTTGGCAAACACATTATCTTTTTTTTTTCTTTAAAACATTTGACCCTGCTGCCGAAAAGGTTGGCCACCTGTGTTTTAGAAGAAAATACTCTTGTCTCGCTTGGTAGATTGACACAGGCTGATTCTGACTCCAACAATTCGTTCAGGACTTGAATGAGAGGGTAAGGGACAGACTTCTCCATTCACTTGTTTAATCTATGGCCCAGCTCGTAACCAACTAGCCATTTCCTATCTTATTTTAATCATCTGCAAGAACTCCACAAACCATTATGTACTGAACAAACGCATTTGATTCTATCAGAGCAATTTAACTGTTATAAAACCTACGATAGCATCGTATTGCTGCAGTGATAAGGTTATAGATCTTATCATGTGTAGGAATATTATCATAAACGATATCGTTGCAACTTGATGGGGGATATATACAGTATCTTATGACCCCCTGTAACCTCAGTGGGGAATGGGAACTGTGCGAATACTGCATAATCAGCCTATGCCTGTGGCGAGATGGTGCTTAATTACCAAACCCATTCGTTCCACCTGCTGAAAATCTCGCACCAGGACATGAGTTGGCTTGGCTTTCCTGGAAGTATTTAAGTAGACTCCGGACTCAGGTAGGCCGAAGTAATGAAACCTGCTCAGGTAGATTCACAGATGACTCCGCCCAGGGCCTGAATTCACTATGACCATTAACGATTCCGAATTTTGCTAATATCGTATTAATAATATCGACAAATTGTCTTGGAACATACAGAATATGACATTTCGATTCCTCATGCTGGGGCCACACTAACGATCAACGTCAACGCCCATCATCGCGATAAGCAATGTGATAAAGAATCCGATAATTATAGCGATAAATTCAGTGGCCACACTTGAACGGTCAACATCAATGCCCACCGAGTTATCGCCTAACGTCAAATGGCAATGTGAATGCCGTTGTCAAATTATCGCGATAAGTTGTGGCTACACCTACGGTTAACGTCCATCATCGCGATAATCAACGGCGTTTCCCGTTGGTGTGGCCCCGACATTAGCGTTACATTGGTTTAAAAAAAAAAACGATATTGACGTAGTCTGAACGTAGTAAGATCCCGCGGCTAATCATTATAACGATACAGAATTGGGACCCTGGAGTGTAAATCTGGTGCTGTACCACAAACAATGGGGCACTTAATCTTGTCCAGCGTGTCCTGTTGTCTGCTTGCTACAGGAGCTGATGGACGCCTCTGAAAGTGCCAAGCTCACAGCCTAATTCTGGGCTGACTGTATTTAGATTGCTATCGACACGCTACAAAGAAGAAGCCTATAATGTTGTCACTGCTGCAGCTGGGACGAACGCCTCCTCTCTTCGAAAGGGAGTGGGCCGTCATCCACCACCTGAGCCCGGAATGGTAGATGTTACATGTCTTTATGCTCGGAGTATCTCTGAAAGATAGAATCCGGAAGGAGGTGATCCGGCAGAGAACCAAAGTTGTCGACATAGCTCACAGAATTAGCAAGCTGAAGTGGCAATGGGCCGGCCATTTTAGTCGTAGAACCGATGACCGTTGAGGTAGACGTGTTCTTGAGTGGAGAGCGCGAATCGGAAGACGTAAGGTAGGAAGCCCTCAGGCTAGGTGGAGTGACGATCTTCGCAGGGTGACTGGTAGCAACTGGATGAGAGTTGCCGGGAATCGGAGGGAATGGCTTGCAATTGGAGAGGCCTATGTCCAGCAGTGGACTGCTGTAGGCTGATGATGGCAGGTCTTAAAATTTTTGCCTCTGAAACATTACGCTTTATGCGTTCCATTACGATGTTTTCTTTCACGGTTCTGAGAACAGTGCTGGAAAGTAAAGGGCCTGCCTGACGAGGAACCCACGACCTACAACCTGTTAGTCGAGGCCGTTAACACTGGCCCACCACTGCTCAACAGGGCCACCTCTGCTTTTTTTTTTTTGGGTGGGATATCATCAAATAACTTCTCCCGCTCTGGGTGGAGCAGGAAGGTGTGTCAGGCTTTTACTGACTAAAACCCACCCGTGTTCCCTCAGTTGCCTGTGTGCCAGAGACCACGGTATCTCTTTCGAACAACCCGCACCCCTGGCAGGGCCAGCACTGCTCAAGATAATGATAATGATGATGAACTGCTTATGAACATGCGGTTCATATATAAATAGTGATACGATAAAACACAACAGCTACATTTATATTAGTGGACAACAAGTAATCTATCTTATCACCGTACTAACACAAATAACACGGCAAGTTCAAGATTACGCGGCCAATGTATTAGATAAACTATTTTGTGGTTATCTGCCGATCACAACACTAGGGCTAAATGCTACCACATTTTATTCCTGCAACATGAAAATAAGAAAGAAAGAAAAACAATATATTTGGACACGCACAGGAATACCTAGCTTCTACCCAACTATGTTTGGATCGACTTGCAGTCAATCCGTATGCAGCTGAATACCTTTATTTAACATGGAGCGACCAGAACCCAGTTACTGGGTAATACGATACCCCTTGGTAAGACTGGTTGTCAGACTTTCGGGCTTCTGAGGACCCGTAACGACAGTCAAAGATCTACGAATGAAAAAGTTAGCAGATGATGATATATTTTTATATAATAGGTATTTACCTATGAAATTGCCGTTTTGTATGAAAAAATTTAAACGAATTTTTTTCATGTATTTTTTATTTGTATTAATCGAAGTAATCACCCATGCAATCAATGCATCTTTGCCATCGCAGTGGCAGTTTATTGATGCCCTTCTTAAAGAAATCAGCTGGACGGGAGGCAACAAATTCTTCAAAGGCATTTTGTACTGCCTCTCGGGTATTGAACTTTTTTCCCGCCAAGAAGTTATCCAAATTCTGGAAAAAGTAGTAGTCTGTAGGCGCAAGGTCTGGTGAGTAGGGCGGATGACGGAGAGCTTCCAACCCCAGTTCTTGCAACTTGGAGACCGTCTGCTGTGCAGTATGAGGTCGCGCGTTGTCGTGCAGGAGCAGCGGAGACGAGCGATTGACCAATGCTGGTTGGAGATGTGCCAGCTTCTCCATCATTGTGTTCAGTTCTTCACAGTACACATCTGCAGTAATGCTCACCCCGTTTGGTAAGAAGCTGTGATGAATCACACCGGCGCTAGACCACCAAACAGTGACCATCACTTTTCTAGGGGTAAGTTTTCGTTTAGGGCATTGTTTAGGTGCTGAACCAGGATCCAACCAACTTGCTGAGCGCTTGCGGTTATCAAACAGAATCCATTTTTCATCGCAGGTAACAATGCGGTTCAAAATTCCTTCATTTGTGTGTCTGTTGAGCAGTGCAAGGCACGTCTCGACGCGTACTTCGCGCTGACGATCATTGAGTTCGTGGGGCACCCATTTGTCAAGCTTTTTTACCTTGCCAATTTGACGCAAATGGACCAATATTGTTTTGACGCTAACGTCGAAAGCTGCTGCTAATTCAGCCGTAGATTGTGTATCATCAGCTTCCACAATCGCCTTTAATTCGTCATTGTCGACCAAAGTCTTCGGACGACCGCGAGGTTCATTTTTCAGGTCGAAATTTCCAGAACGGAAGCGAGCAAACCAATAACAGGTGGTGCGTTGGTTTGTAGTGTTAGCTCCGTAAACGTCGTTGATGTTGCGTGCCGCTTGTGCCGCGTTGCTGCCACGACGGTACTCATATTTCATAATTACTCGAATTTTTAACGTATCCATGATGACGAAAAAGATTGAAATGCGATGAAAATGTAACACTAATCAATAAACAAATGACTACTTTTGGAAAAAAAAATCCATGTTTTTAAAATAAAATTAATTTGAAATTAGAATTCTTACCCAAACAAAAATTATTTTGATTTGAAATGGCCAGTACTGCAAAACGGCAATTTCATAGGTAAAGACCTAATATATCTGCTTGAGTTTGTATATAGTTTTCATTGTTTTGTTGGTATATTGACATGTGCTAGCTGACAAATTTATGGCAAATAATTTAGTTTAATGTTTCGTGTTTCTATTGTATGGAATCAAGTTCTTCTAACTGAACAGACAGCTCTGTTGCTGGGGAGGTAGTTGCGCCACTTTTTCTTCCCAGCTAAAACACTAGGTAGTGGTGGAGGGCGGGCGTTTTGGGGGACTGTCTTGTGTAAAATTGACGTTCAAAAATAATTTACAAAATCAAAAAACCCGACTGCCTAAAAAGTTAACTTTAATTAAAAAAGATGGAAACAAGAAACTTGTTTTAAAAGGATGATTATTAGACTGAATACTATAAGCAATCTCATGCAGTCGGAGGCATCTTCTTAAATTTAATAACAATAAAGACCTTTATTGCCTTCGAATGCATGAGATTGCGTATAGTAATCAGTCTAATAGTCATCCTTTTAACACTAGTTTCTTGTTTCCATCTTTTTTAATTAAACTTCGCTTTTACGGCAGTCGGGTTTTTTGATTTTTTAATTTTATTTTTGACGTTAATGAGATCTATTTATGAAACCCTTTATTTTGATACCATAGGTTTTAAGAAAAAAATATTTTTTAAGGCTCAATATGGCGCCAAAATTCGCCCATTTTAACTTTTTTTCAATTCTGATATAATATAAGTACGCCGAACGGCACCTCTCAAGTTGAAATCGATCAAGCCGTTTAGGCTAAAGAGCGTGCCAAAGAAATATACATACACTCGAAAAACACAACCCTCCTGGCGCAGTCGGGTAAAAGGTGCTGATTCTCAGCCTTATTTGAATACATGACTTTTTGATTGATATTGAGACCGTCCATGCAACTTACTGCTATTCAACTGCACCCGGTTAGATTGGAAGCCGATAAAATATAGTTGGAGTGGTGAATGGTGACATTCCCACAAGATATACTGATGATTCAACCTCGTGAGGGCTGCAGGAATCCGCTGGATGCGGGAAGCACAGAACCGGTCAAAATGGCGGTGTTTGGCGGAGGTCTATGTCTCGCAGTGGCCGTCTTTTGGCAGAAATTATGACGGTGACACATCTATATTTGGGGAAAAGGCGAGGCAGATAGTACGCGGGTCACCTCATCTGCTCAATAACTTGCAAGTTATCATCACCGATCATCGCCCATGCCGCAAATATAACTACACTTTACACTCCCAAATCATCTAGGCGTATCAAGAGTATTACAAAAATAATTTACCTAATCAAACACTGTGTCAGTAGCCGATCACGTCGAGAGACATCGAGATAGTGATCTAACACGCGTTTGTGCATGCACACATGTGTAATATACACGTCTCTGTATGTAAATGATAATGTACGCTCAGGGTTTGATTGTGTGTGTGAGACACACATGGATTAACTGTGGTACGCCGTACGGGGTCTTGTCAACGAACCACAATTACTTATATTGTGATCGAGGCCATAATTGTACAAAAATAAATAATAGTTTAAAAAACTAAAAAACACGCTTTAAAAACCAAATTAAGTTATTTTCTCCTTTTTTAGTTTGGTTTTTAAAGCGTGTTTTTTAGTTTTTTAAACTATTATTTATTTTCTATTTTTTAGTTCTGCTAACTACAAAATCGTTCTCATTTTTTTTTTTAATTATTGAATTGTCATCGGTCCTCGACAAGTTTACAAAGTTTCAATGAAATCTGACCGTTTAAAGTGGGTCAAAATCGCGCTCAAAGGAGTCGGTTACGTACAAACAAACAAACAAACAAACAAACTAACAAACAAACATACAAGTGAAGCTAATATAAAGCGTGTAAAAACTTCTCCAGCAAATAAGCAGATTCGATATTCAATTTTGAAAAAAAATAACTCTGTATATCTTGATGATGTTCCAGTACTTCACAGTTGTTTACATAGCAAGCTGAGGTATACAAATTGGTGTGGAGTAGGTACCATAACTAAAAAGTGAAAAATTAAAAACTTTTTACAAAAAAAAACAACCGACTTGTAAAACAAAAACGACGGAATGAAAAAATACTTTAATTTCGGAAGTCGGTATGTTTCGGTCTGTATTTTAGTGTTCTACTATCTACCATCGACTCCGAGATTAGTAATTTTTCGGTTCTCTATTGTATTCCCTAACTTTATTATCCATAGTCTAAAGTGCCATAATTTTTTTTATGTCGTAATCATCATTTTGTCCGAATGACAACTTGCCCGAACTTAATGTCACATATTATAACATGCCTTATTATTGAAATCCTTAAATACAATATGCCCTAAATTTGTTAGTGATAAATATTACAACCAATAATATAGAAAAGGAATAAAACCGTTTTCAATAAAAGTTATATACTCTAAATTCAAATTATTTAATATTTATTTATCCTAATAATGTTTGTATTACAAAGCTTTTGCTATGAACTTCCTCAGGCGTTACGTAGATACGAGTTAGGTAAATAAATGACATTGGGCAATATTTTTCTTCTACCGACTTGAAGCAACAAAGATTGAGCACGTCAAAATGTTCGTCATCCCTGCTACACGCACACAAGCATACTTAGCAAACGTCAAGACACATCATTCATACGAAGTACGCAGGGCTGATATTTTCACGCGACGTATTTAAATTGCACACTGAATTTTCAACACTCTGCTCAGGACCGAGAGTTAAAAATCCAATAGTACGCTTTATTGTGAGTATTGTGACGCGCTACAATTTTTGCACTCCGTTGGATTCTCAATGCTCGGCTGAATACTGAGAGTTGCAAATACAGTGCGCTATTAAAATCGCCAGCGGTTATGAACGCAAATACATATTTATTCGTGTTGACATGAGTTTGTTATTGTTAGCGGTATCTTCAAGGTCCTTCCTTCACGGGGTTAGCAGAGTTAGAGATATGACAGATTAGAGAACAGATGGCAACAAT
The DNA here is from genome assembly GCA_947359405.1 of Antitype chi. Taxonomy (NCBI): domain Eukaryota; kingdom Metazoa; phylum Arthropoda; class Insecta; order Lepidoptera; family Noctuidae; genus Antitype; species Antitype chi. The sequence continues at coordinate 9,339,422 of OX375836.1, forward strand.
CGTTTGATTTGTTTTATTTTTAGATTTGTTTCATTAATTTGTATTCTGATGATTATTATTTCTGATCTTGACATCAAGCTTGCGTTCCCCGATTTGACAGGTAAAGGTGTACCTACCTGTAAGCCTTCACTCACTAATTTCGCCAAATCTGTTGTAAATTCTATATGGGGCGAACTTATCGCCATAAACTAAACAGAAATCCAGTCTTCTATCATATCCTTTTTTTTTTCAATGTTGAACTGTCAAAACGAAGGCCATTGCTACTGTCAGGTGGCGGTGTTGTCAACGCCGGCAAAGGTGTTCGAGTCTGCCATTCAACGCTGTATGCAAGAGCAAGTGCGCGGACAGTTATCGGATGCGCAGCACGGATTCCGGCCGGGGCGTAGCACTGCTACCAATCTCCTTGATTTCATGGGACGCGTGGTACCGGCGGTAGATGCTGGGGTGCAGGTGGACGCAGCTTATTTTGACTTCAGAAAAGCTTTTGACACCGTCGACAATGACATCTTACTGCGGAAGCTAGCAGAGATCGGATGTACTCGGCATCTATTGCGGTTTTTCGCCAGTTACATGCAGGGCAGACAGCAGTATGTGGACTACAACGGATGTGAATCCGACTTATATTACACTTGGTCGGGTGTAAGTCAGGGCACCAACTTGGGGCCTCTTGAATTCATAATAATGATAAACAATTTGCCGGAAGTCGTAAGACATGGCTATTGTTTATTATTTGCTGATGACCTCAAGTTGCTGCTTGAGATTAGGTCCGAGTCTGATTGCAGGCGCCTACAGGAAGACATTGATCGAATAGTACAATGGAGCCATGAAAATAAACTGTATTTTAACGTGTCCAAGTGCTCGTTGATGAGCTTCACCCGTGCTCGTGCACCTCTGCTCTATGAGTACGGGGTGGACGCGGCGCCAATGCAACGAGTCACGGAGGTGCGAGACTTGGGTGTTTTCATGACGCCCGATCTAACATTCCGTGAGCATGTAACCGGGATCTGTAAGAAGGCCTACAGAAATTTGGGATTTGTTCTGAGACAGACACAAAGCTTCACAAACATCACAACAGTTAGGGTCCTGTATGATGCACTAGTCAGGAGTCATCTGGAACATAGTGCGGTCATATGGGCTCCACATGAAGCTAAGTACTCTGTGATGTTGGAGCGCGTTCAGAACAAATTCACGCGTCATTTGTACAGGAAATTATATGGGGTATATCCGTTTTACCCACTGATGTATCCTACTCTGTTTGTCCTGGGCATGGTTGGCTATAATCAACTGCAGGTCCGACGGGAGTTTACGCTGGTCGCCTATTTGGTGAAGGTGCTTCGTGGAGTAGAGAGTAACCCGGGAGTATTGCAGCGCTTGAGTCTGTGTGTGCCAGACCGCTACGTGTGGAGGCGGCGCAGCCCGCCATTGCTACTGGTACCTACAGCCAGAACTAACCTGCTTGCCAAGGCACCACTTACCAGAGCTATTCGTGCTATCAATGACCTTCAAACTCAGATTGATGTGTTTACATGTTGTTTGAGTGAATTCGCAAGGGTATTACTATTTATTTTATGCTACAATCAAAATAATACTTAATTTTAATTTTATTTTTTTCTTAAGTAAGTAAAATATGTTTGTACTGTTATGTAATTAATTATGTTATATGTACTATGTTTTGTGTTTTAACTGTGTAATAATTTAATACTGTTGTTAGTGTATTTTTTTTTTCTTCTAATTTAGTTATTGTAAGTATATAGCTTAAGTTATTACTTTAAGTTCTTAACTGTCGCATTAGGGTAACCCCTGTAATGATAGTTTAAGATGTTATAAAATAAATAAATAAATAAATTTTGAAACTGATTGCTAATCCATTGCTTCATATGTTCGAAAAATGTGTCTGCTCAACAAAGTTAATAACGCAATGAATATTATTGAACTGTCAAAATGAAACAGATTATGATTAATCGTATGTTACGCAATTAGGGTGCAGGTCAGCGGGAAATACTCATAGCATAAATACAAACACAAATCTTTTCCGGCACTAGGCAAATATTTTAATAGTTTAAGGAGGTCTCCTGTAGTCAGAGGGTCAATTCTCGTAATTTTAACGATGTTCAGTCTGATCTGTCTCAATCTGTCAAAAATACCACCAGTTTCCATACTTTTTTAACCGACTTCAAAAAGGAGGTTGTCAATTCGACATGTTTATATATATTTTTTTATGTATGTTCGGGCATAACTCCGTCATATATAGACTGATTTGCAAAATTCTTTTATTGTTCGAAAGGGGTTTATTCCGAAATGGTCCCATTAAAATTTCATAAAGATATGATGGTGCGTTCCGGAGACAGACAACGGAACTCTTAAAAAATGACAACAAAACAACCGCGATTGCTACTATCGCATAAATATGCATTGTTTTGACCCCAAGGATGATGAAATTTCGAATTGGTGTGGGGTAGGCACTATAACTAAAAAGTGAAAAAAAAATAACTAAAAAAAAAAAACAACCGACTTTCGGAAAAACACTACAAAGTGAAAAGAAACTTTAATTTCGGAAGACGGTGACAATAAATTAAAATACTTGCATATCCAAAGTCACCGACTTCCGAAATTAAAGTTATTTTTCACTTTGTAGTGTTTTTCCGGAAGTCGTTTTTTTTTTTAGTAAGTGTTTTTGACAAGTTTTTGACATTTGATTGTCGCCGAGGCGAGACTGCGACTAAATGATAAATGATTTTATTTCTGTAAGTAGGTTTGTACAAACACTTTTACACGTCAATCATATTTTTATTAACTAGATTTTGAACGTTTAATTACGAGAATATTGGCCTGTGACTAAAGCTTCTGAAGTTTTGACTGATGATAAGTCCGTCTGATAAATTATCGTGACAAAAGCGAAAGTACCAGGCATTCATAGCCTAATAAGAGTATTAACAATGAATTACCTCGACAGTACGTAAGAGTCCATCCATTATTAGACTGATAAGAACTCATTATGTAACAGTTATCGCGTTATACTTGAATGTTGAGTTCAATGAAATCTGTGATCACGATTATAATGGTGGCACTTCACATCGCTATTCATGTTCGCTTAGAGGATGAGTTCCACCAAACGGCTCGGATCGCATCGGATCGGAACTGATTTTGTGTACACAGTATTTAAAGTCTATATTACCAAGCCGCGCACAGCAGCTTAACCGCGGGTGTCTTTCCCGACACGCGTTCGTAGCCGAAAGTATGCTGCGACGCGCGATCGGCTCCTGTAGTCATCTCCACGGTAGAAATGAAACTATTTGACTAGACGCAGAAACGGATACGTTCGCAAGCGACGGTACGGAGCCGATCGTATGCGTCGACATCCTGCCGGACACGATCGGCTGTCGCCGCATCCGTTCGTATCCTTTCCGATCCGATCCGATGCCAACCGGCGAATAAAAGTGTTCGTGTATTTGCGTATTCGTCTTATTCGTGAAAAATAGGCAACTATAGGCGAATAGAGTCACTTCACATCGTCGTATTTGGGCAAAAAAGTCGGCATTGACACGGATGAAAGAAAATCGCAGCGGGATTTTTGTCGCGTACTGGATTTGCAAATCTCGTTGTTGTGTCTAACCGAGCATTGATAAATCCAACAGAGTGCATCTCTGCGCGTCGAAAAATCGAACAGTGTGTTACTGTGTACTGTTAGTGTGTACTGTTCGATTTTCAACTCTCGGCGCTAAGGGCCTACGTCCCGTTTGGTAGCGTAACGCGGTCACTTTATGAACCGTACTGCTCATTAACGGCTTGTCTTGAAGATTTGAAAAATATATGATTTTGCTATAGATTCATATAGATCATTTTGCCGGAAGTACTTTTTTTTGTATGGTTAATACTTTTGCTGTAAAAAAATATTTTCCAACACGCAATATTTTGGCTTCTATTCCATACTCCTACTAAACGGCTTCGTTATTTGGAAAAAAATACACTGAAAAATAGATATTTAGAGGTACCACAGAATCGCCGAAGCACAATTGTAAATTAATCAAAGGAATATCTCCATTTTGAGATAAAGGCTCAGAGGTGCCTTGCGCGGGCGCGGGCGGCAGTCGTGCTTTTGCATACAAACGGGAGATGAGGATACTATGGGCCTTAAGTTTTCCCAAATGAACATAAACCTTATTCTTCGGTAATAATAAAGTTGAAAATCTATCAAAGAAATTTGACAGATTGGGGTAGCTTGATGTGCTAGCGTTTGTACATAGATAATTGTTACATTAAATAAATACAGATGAATATTTTATGTAAACTCTAAATTCTTTATGGACGTTTTATTTATATTGTCATTAATCAGATTACTGCTTCCTCTTACCTCGTATAAAAAACCCTTTTGAAAATTCCATCCAACATTTTTTACAAGGAAAAATCAGGATTCTTATTATAATGGATGTTCGGCATTTGAGTGTGCAATATCGCTGTTTCTTTTCAGAATAGTTGGCTAGGAAACACCAACCTCATCTAGATTTAATATAAAAACTGCGTATCGTACCTTATAGCAAAAAAATGCCAAAAAGAACACTTGTTTTGTATGGACACCCCGTTTAATTAATACTAACCTAACTTTTTATATAGGTACTTATTTGTTGTAATAGCGGCAATAGAAAGACACTGAAAATTTCAACTATCGATCTATCACGGTTCATAAGATACATCCTGCTGACAGACAGACGGATGCACAGACAACGGAGGCGAAGGCGGAAATTGGGTTAAAAACAGATGTGTTATTATAATATATTTAACCAATTTGAAAAATACAAATCACTTATAAACTGACTGTATGTTCATTTGTGAAACTAGGAAAACAGGAAGGAATAAGTATTATGATTATTGACAAAAATTTATTTATGGCTTTTTGTTCTCATATTTCGGGTGAATCAATTAATTTGTCAGCTGTGAAGTAAATAAATAAAGGATTCTCCGGCTATCTCTGGTAGTTTCTAAATAATTCCGATCACGTCCCTTGGTGCGCCCCTCCAGCCATAATCGAAGCCATGGTGACCCCCCATAAAGTGCCATTAGCGTGATATCGCTTAATTTTTAATTTTTTTACTTGGACCTTTTTTTTTAAGTCTGGTAAAACAGCCCGCAATCTCCCAGATTGATCTGCGAGATGCCATTCACAAAATGCTATCCCTGGTAGCTATATAGTGATATAAACTTTGTTTAGAAGAAATTATTCTGATTTCGGAGTGGGTAAATAAAGAATACTTACAGACTTATAGAAAAGGCTATTTCTTTAAATGTACAAGTCTAGGAGCTCATTTCTATCAATTTCAATGTAGACATATTAATTTGTCTCTTCCCACCACTCGCATTCATAACCAAGCCAAGACTCTCAATGAATGCTGAAGTCAGCTGAAGTGGCAGCAATTCATTCAATTCAAAGTCAGGGTCAATTTAAATTGAATACCTATTTTATTGAATTCTACTGATTTTGTCTAAACTAATATTGTAAATTACAGAAATTTTATTGTTTGTAAATTTGATTGTTAGCATTTCATGCTAAAACGGCTGAATGGATTTAGATGAAATTTGGCGCACAGGTAGACCATGACCTGGATTAGGACATAGGACACTTTTAATTCCCATGGGATCGAGACTAATGCAGGTGAAAACGTGGGGCTCAGCTAGTGGATTATAAAGATGACTCTGACTTTGTCTGCGATTTAGGATGAAAAATTGCCTATGTCCTTACCTAGGCCATGGTCTATCTGTGTGCAAAATTACATCGAAATCTGTTCAGCCGTTTTAGTGTGAAAATGTAACAAACAAACTAACTTTCGCAATTATAATAATTTAAAGGTAGTTAGGATATAAATAGAGTACTATACTCTATATTAGAATAATATGGTTGGGAAGCCCATCCACTGGTTCCAATAAGGAATGGCGAAGTGGAGGAGAAAGACAGGAATGCTAAGAGTTTAAGTATTCAATGGCCATCATTCTGTACTGTATAGTTTTTAATCAGTCATAACTAAGTATTCATTCACTCCCTTTCTAGACATGTCATCTTTCACATTGTCTAACCATTATATTTTATTTGGTCTTCATCCTCTTAAAGCCAATATTTATTACGTTGAAATTAAACTATTTGATAACAAATTTCATTTCGTAATTAAATTAAAGTTTGATTCAATTGTTTTGAAAAGACTGAGATAAAAATAACAAAACATTCTCATTTTTTTTTATTCTTGAATTTACGGAATATTGTTCCCGTACTGTGGAGCCTTATCTACGGCCTAAATGATCTTTCGTATCGAATTTCAATTCCAAATTCAAGGCGACGTAAATTCTCATCTGAATAAATTTAACGCCGAATTTTAAAATTAAATATTCAATGAATTCATATTTGCATGTTTACGACAAACGCAATTGTTAAAAAGAAACTATTTTTAACCACGCCGATCGACTGTATGAAACGACGTGTCTAAGAAAATAAAAAAGTAATAAATACTTACGGATTAAAAAAAAAGTTGGTGCGATACGCCGGAACCTGGAATAGGCACTTTTATCACTTAAAATCACACTAAAAACTAGTTTTTATGATACTTTTTCACGATTCCTTGATCGACGAAGTTATTTACGACGATATTACTGCATAGTACATGTCTACGCGGGTAGGGAATTCAAATGAAAATATTTTTTGTAGGTTACAAAACGTCAAACTTGCTCGCTTTGAAGGTCACCTTGAAGTGACAGTTGGGGTGGTCAGTTTATAATTTGCAATGGGACTGGGATGAAGTCGATTGAGTTGCCAGTTTATTTAAACCAATTGCATCGCATAACAGAACGAGAGCAAACATTTTGGTTTGCTGATTGTTTGGAGCCGCAAGGCGTTCAAATTACAACCCTAGGCTTTGTTGTCTAATATAAAACATGCCTTTTAAGCAGTGTCTGCCTACCCCTTCGGGAAGGAGTGAGTTTGTGTGTATTCAGTGGCGTAAATATAACGTTCGAGGCCCGTGGCAAATTCATCGGATGCCCCCCCCCCCCCCCCCCTCTACAATATAAAGAAGCAGAACCAACAATAAGAGTATTTTTTCATTTATAAGACTTATTTATACACTTTTACTTGAAAGAGTTCAATAATAAATGTTGGGAGTTCGGATTCTCCTCTGACCGGGGGCCCCTTCCGGCTGGGGGCCCGTGGCATTTTGCCGACTTGCCACCCTGTAGTTACGCCACTGTGTGTATTCAACGAGTGTACTATCGAGGAAACTTACATCTGATCAATTTGAAAACAAAATCCCCTGCCCACAATGACCACATCTGTTAGCAAGCGTTACTATAGCGGCTGAGCGCTGAAAGCAATAATAGTCTTTAAGGTGTATAGATGTTAGTTTCCTCGATAGTCTGTATGAGTGCCTGTTTTATCATCTCAAAGGATAACCCTCATTCGCCAGCTCCTAAAGTGAGTTTCTAATATTACAAATTAACTACCATTTAATTTTTTTAATTGGCAATTTTGAGTATCAACAAATTAAGTTGTGTCAAAATAATTTGAAAACGTTTTATTTGATTTTGCTTCTCATATTGTTTTCAAGTCAGCAGCCTTAATTATTTATTACTTTCATGTAAGTATAATTTAAAAAAAAACATGTAACAGACAAATAATAAATCTCTATTTTATAAATATTGTTACACAGCAATGGACACAGAAAAAGAAACACAATTAATAAAATAAAGTTTTTAATCAACAATTTACATATCTACAAAGCACCAGTATTTAACTATAATGGCACCGTCTCGTACTTTCACAATTTTATGCCGTTATTGTTACTTAATAATATTAAATAGTAAAGTAAAATCAGCACATTTTAATGGCTTACAAAATAGTCGTATAAAACTCTACGTAAATGGTAATTCAAGTCTTTAAGGTGGAAGTTCAAAGGTAGCTCACGAAATTCAAATTTGCTTACGTTTTATGCAATTTTGCCGCCGGTGCCGGGTTGTCATCATCTGCCCAGTCTTTTCCCAACTATGTTGGGGTCGGCTTCCAGTCTAACCAGATGCAGCTGAATACCAGTATTTTACGTGGAGCGACTGCCTATCTGACCGCCACAACCTAATTACTGGGTAACACGATACCCCTCGTTAAGACTGATTCTCAGACTTTCAGGCTTCTGACGACCCGTAACAACTGTCAAAGATCCACAAATGACAGCCGGGACCAACGGCTTAACGAGCTTTCCGAGGCACGGAGGGGTCTTCGTAAGTAAAGATGGTCACCCATCCATGGACCAACCGCGGCAAGCGTAGCTTAACCTAATCGATCGACCCGTGCGGCCATTGTTACTTAGCCACAAGCCTCAAGTTGTATGTCGATTAATTAAAATGTGATTCGCGGCCATAACGCGTATTACAATCATGAAAATCATCAATCCAACCCTCTAAATATTTCATGATAAAGTCATGCAATGGGATTATACAGGATTTTTTTTAAAGCACTGCGCAAACTGTGAGCATCAAAATAAAAATCAGCCGTTCCATACATTTTGACCGCGTAGGTATTGCACTTTTCTATGAAACAGCAACATTATTTTAATAACCGGCGAAAAATTTCTACGCTAAGGATCTAGAATCATATACTGAATTCATGGTCAAAGTTGTGAAGGCCGCGGGAATCCACTGGATGTGGGAAGCACAAGACCAGTCGAAGTGGAGGAGCCTCGGGGAGGCCTATGTCCAGCAGTGGACGTCTATCGGCTGAAATGATGATGATCGTCAAAGTTTGCGCACTAGTTAAAATCTTATCTTGTATGAATTTAGAAAACTTCCTGTATTGATGATTTAAATTTAGTAACAATATTCGAAGAGGCGCATGTTCAAGAAATGTCCCTCTTCGTATATTTTTTTTACAAAATATTAAAGCACTTTATAATCTACCAGTAAAAGACAGCAATACCTTTAAAGCTATTGCTTGGAAGAACTTAATAAAAAAAAAAGATATCTAATCTAAACTCAAAGGCGGACTACCATCAAATTCTTCAGCGAAATGATCAACATTACTATCATTATTGTCCTTAACATCAAAGTTAATTTTCATAGGATTAACACTTTTCACATATGTCCTATTCATAAGTACCGGACTACATACCACATCACAATCATTTGAATCTCCACACTTTTCGGGAGTATCTTTTACGCTGGCAACATTTAGAGAACTGTCAGATTTTGGGACACCACTTTCGCATTTTGATTTTTCGGTTATAATATTGTTATTTGAATTTAAAGGACTTTTATATGAATTGGAAGCGTTTCTAGATCTATTTATAATATGTATAGTTGATAAAGGAGGAGGTTCTCCATACATTTTTAATCTGGCAATTTTTTCATTGACTTTCTTCTTCCTCTGTAATACTTCTTCGGATAAATTCTGCGTGTCTGTTTGTTTGAAAGTTGACTCAAAATCTAAGCCAGTAAGATTGAAATTGTCATCTTTCTTATTCGGTATTGTTAAAGGCGAATCTATGAACATTTTGTTTTTAGACATATTAATGTCACTATTCATAAATCTATAAGGAGACATATTTTCAGTATTATGTTTGATAGCTGCATAATTATTTTTCAACACAACACAGTCTTCACAGAATTTTCGTCTATCCAAACCCTGAAACTTTTTACTCAAATCATAAACTAAAATTCTAGCATTTTCATTTTTAGGTATTTTTGTAAAATACGAGAACTCTGTCACTCTATACTGCGCTATACTTTTCCTAGTGTTGCCAGCACGTTTCTGCAAATTCGCACCATAAACTAACTGGCCAGTATCTAAAACGTTTTGATAACCAAACTTTTTCAATCCTCCCCAGAAATTGATACATATCATATTTTTATCTGCGTCAGCAAGAAAAACATTTTGGAATGGTTGCTTAGTCGAATCGAATTCTTGAATCGATGGATCGATAAGAAATATGAAGCCTACGGTATCGATTTCATTATAATCGGTAACCATTGATGGGTTGTGGGATAGATCTTTTATGTTAAAACAGATGCGTTTTAGAAGATTTGTATAATGTCTGATGTTTTCTGGTTCTTTGTATTTTGAAGTGTTGAATACTGACTGTCTGCCGGCTGATATCTGGATTTCTGAGTACCTGAAAGGAAACAAATATTTATACACTAAAAATTATAGTCTTTATTCGTCCGTCAGGATTGAAGAGATCCGCAGGAGAACCAAGGCAACCGACATAGCCCGAAGAATTGCCAAACTTAAGTGGCAGTGGGCAGGGCACATTGCCCGCAGAACAGATGGCCGATGGGGCCGAATGGTTCTGGAGTGGCGACCGCGTACCGGAAGCCGTAGAGTGGGAAGGCCTCCCACAAGGTGGAACGATGACCTAGTGAAGGCCGCGGGAATCCGCTGGATGCGGGAAGCACAAGGCCGGTCGAAGTGGAGGAGCCTGTGGGAGGCCTATGTCCAGCAGTGGACGTCTTTCGGCTGAAGTTGTGATGATGATGAATCGTCCGACAAAAGAAACCAAACGCAGAAAGAATACTACGCGAAAACGAAGTAAAAGCACGGGCCATGCGATGCGACAGGACGGGGCAACCAGATTTTTTTCTAAGTAAAGAACATGAATTTTTCATATACGGTATCGCAACAAGAGCGCCGGATTATTTTTTAAGAAAAACACATGTATTTTTGAATTAAGCAAACATTTTTATTCCAACATAAAGAAAAACAGTTCCGATTAAACGTGAAATACAACATCAGGCAAATGGCCACTACGAAATCTCTAGTACAAGGTTATTCTTTTGTTGAAATTTTTAATAACGTTTTCGCATAAATGTGGCAGTATTTCACTAATAACGCGCAATATTTCCTCTATTTTGTAATTAAACGCCTCACTTTCGATTCATTTGGCGCATTATTGCGACCGAAAACATGACGCAATTGGCGAACTGTTTTCGCAAAACTTTCACCATTTTTGTAATGTGTTTTTACAATAATTAAACATTCTTGGTTTGAATACTTCTCCATATTCTTAAATCGCGAGGTCTACGTGACAGCTGTCAAAAAAAAAATCACCGTACAACTCGTATTAACAAAATGGCGGCAAATTTAAATCCGGCGCTCTTGTTGGGATACCCTATATAAGGGGCACGGCTGTCAGCTTAACCATGTTAACAAATGACAAGCAGTCAATGTTTAAAAAATAAAGGAGTTAAGGTAGAAGGGTAGATATAAAGACCAAACAATTAGAATATTAAAAATAAATACTAGTACAGACGCCAGCACATCAAGCTACCCCAATCTGTCAAATTTCTTTGATAGATTATCAACTTTAATACAATATAATAGGGTTCATGTTCAATTGGGAAAATTTGACAGTTTGGGATAGACGAAAGAAGAAAGAAAGAAAAAACGTTTATTTGCGGTAAACATGACGCAAAAAGATAAGGAACACAAAAAAATAAATAAGAAAAGGTTGAGGGAAACATGCGTCACATCCACGCAAAACGGCTATCACTCAGCATTATGCTGCGACCCTATGCAAGACAGAGCCCCAGCGCTGGTTTTCAGGGATAGCTTGACCTGCTGTCTGTACATAAATGTTACTACACTGTAGCTGATTTTTTTGACAATAATTCACTATAATTAAAAAAAAAAACATTTAGATTAAGACCACGTAAGTTACTTTATTTTATATTTGTATAGCTATAATTACCATAGTATTTTTGCATGCTTTAAAGGTAGAATGTACAAGGACTGTAACATCTGATTTGAAATACCATTTTTCTTTTTGCAAAAAAAACAAACCCAATAATTTTTTATTAATTTTAGGTTATCAATTCGATATGTTTATAGATATATTTTTTATGTATGTTCGGGCATAACTCCGTCATTTATAGACGGATTTGCAAAATTATTTTTTTGTTCGAAAGGGGTTTATCCCGAAATGGTTCCATTTAAATTTTATATAGATCTGATGATGAGTTTCGGAAACAGACAACGGAACTCTTAAAAAAATCACAGCAAATCAACCGCGATTGCTACTATCGCATAAATATGCATCGTTTTGATCCCAAGGGAACTAAAACTCTCAACATTTTCGCAATGAAGATGGTCCATACTCCACAGACAATAGTATATTTACTGGCTGTTTGAGTTTGTCTATGTCACATGAAGGAAATTAAAAAACGAATTACTTTTCAGTCCCTAGAGACTAAAGTGGTCACTTTAGTCCCGCTACGTAGGGCTATATTGGCGTACTTTTAGAGCATGAGAAGTGAAAAACTATTATTTACCTGATAGCTGTAGGAATTACACTCATCACATCGATCCAAGCGCCCTCTTTTATTATTTCCAGAACTGCTTCTGGCGGCTTCCATATTGACATCATACCTGAAAAATACAAAAATACCTTCAAATATTTGACTGCAGGCTTAGCACGAGCACCGGTTTGTCGACAAAAGAATACACATGACTATTAACTAAATGATGTACAATAGGAGAAGATAGCTATGTTTTCCTACTAAATAACGCAGTTATGCGTTCTAAACGAGTCATGATTTTGTAGATACAATCACAATCGTATATACTTTGTGGCCATCGAGCAGAAAGTTTGTGGTCAGTGTGATTTTGACAGTTTGGGAAGAAATATTCTTCTCAAATAGTATACATTTTTATGACCTAGACAAAGATCGTTAGAAATGAAAGACAAAATGACAGATTGTAAAAGGATATCTACGGTGCGATGTCAAAAATGGATAAACGAAATGTCACTTTGTATTGAAAAAGTACTGTCTATTCTTCGTAGAAATAGAAAACGTCATGCTAAGCCTGCAGATCAGGCCTGCGCTTAATATTCTGTATAATGTTCTTCTATCTACAGATCTCCCAAAAAAACTATGCACTTCGGCAACCATCGTCAATCTTCGGAACCACGAAGATTACCGATTTTAACTCTATGTCCCCTACCTTTAGTAACCTCCCCACCTGATAAAGTATATGTTCTTCTATCTACAGATCTCCCAGAAAAACTATGCACTTCGGCAACCATCGTCAATCTTCGGAACCACGAAGATTACCGATTTTAACTCTATGTCCCCTACCTTTAGTAACCTCCCCACCTGATAAAGTATATGTTCTTCTATCTACAAATCTCCCAGAAAAACTATGCACTTCGGCAACCATCGTCAATCTTCGGAGACACGAAGATTACCGATTTTAACTCTATGTCCCCTACCTTTAGTAACCTCCCCACCTCATAAAGTATATGTTCTTCTATCTACAGATCTCCCAGAAAAACTATGTACTTCGGCAACCATCGTCAATCTTCGGAACCACGAAGATTACCGATTTTAACTCTATGTCCGATTTTAACCTACCTTTAGTAACCTCCCCACTTCACAAAAGTATAGGTTCTTCTATTTACAGATCTCCCAGAAAAACTATGCACTTCGGCAACCATCGTCAATCTTCGGAGACACGAAGATTATTGAAGCGCATATTTTAATCGGGAGTAGCGATGGCGCAGTGGTAACGGCCGCGACTTACGAGTTGTAGGTTCGAATCCAGACAGACGCTTTACTTTGTCTATATTATTTCATCACCACTGCTCTCAAAACGGTGAAGGAAAACATCGTGAGAAAACCGGCGTGTACTAGAACCAAAAATTCGAAGACATGTGACATCTACCAACCTGCACTGGGCCCACGTGGTGGATTACAGCCCACTCTCTCTCACAGAGAGGAGGCCTATGTCCCAGCAGTGGGAACATTATAGGCTGATTATAATTCTTTAACCGTAAGTTATTTTTAGGGTTCTTTTCGTACCTCAAAAGGTAAAAAAAGTAACCCATAAAAGATCACTCTCTTGTCAGTCTGTCCATCAATCTGTCTCTCCGTGTGTTACCACCGATTTTCTTAGGAACAAGCGGACCTAGCAAGTTGAAATTTATACCAGATACTGAGGTCTATAGTCCCTATTAGCTGTATAAAAATCAAGGTCCTGAGTCAACACAGTAAAAAGATATGGGCAATATTAGATTTTCGCAAAAACTTGTAAGTACCAAAATTTACCTTAATTTTTTTTTTTTTTACTTGTGCTATAAGACCTTGCTTTTAACCAAAATTGACAATTCTAGGTCAATTGGAAGTACCCTATAGGTTTTGGGTCGAAAACCTATATGGTAGTTCCCCTTGACCTAGAATCACGAAATTTGGCAAAAAGCAAAGTCAATACTCAATACTTTATTGCATTCCATAATGTGTACATATAACAGTTGGTATGATATTATAACATCGAATCAATTATGGACCCTGTCGGGCACAGCAAAGTTTATTTTTTATAGGAGAGAGGATGAAGGCGTTTTTTGAAAGTTGAAAATTAAGGTCATCATCATCATCATCATTTCAGCCGAAGGACGTCCACTGATGGACATAGGCCTCCCCCAAGCTCCGCCACTTCGACCGGTTCTGTGCTTCCCGCATCCAGCGGACTCCTGCGGCCCTCACAAGGTCATAAAAAAAGGTAAAAATTAAGGTAAATTTTGGTAATTACAAGTTTTAGCGAAAATCTAAATTTGCCCCATATCTTTGTTTCTCTTACCTTTGGTGACGTCCCCACTTGCCTTAACGCTGGCGACTCTAATCTTTAACAGCGTCACAACACTCCTATTTACACAAAGTCCTGCTTTCTCTATCTTCTGTCTCATCTTCTCTTGTATGTTCTGCAGAAGACGTTCGCGATGTTTGGAGTTGTGGGACTCTAGGAGTCGTGTTTGAGAGGAGGTTAGACCGGCCTGGAAAATATAGACATACATGTAATAGACATTCAAGTAGGGAAGGGTAGAAAATTGTTTAAAAAACTAAAAAAACACGCTTTAAAAACCAAACTAATAAAGGAGTAAAAACGACATATATTTTTTAAATCAGCGTGGATAAATTATTCAGATTCATGTAAAGAATCTCATGCAACAGACATGCTGTTTTCCAGTGTTATCTTTTTAATAGAATACATTTTTGCTATATGCCTATTATACAAAGAAAGGACCTAATTACAGCGAATAAACTAAAACAAAGCGTCAAAAAACTCATCCGCATCGCTGTCGACTGGTAATGTACCCAAGAGACTGGCGGCATTACCACGTTGTATAGCAATGCTCAGCCTCTGGCCAAAGTAAAAACCAGCCCTTGGGTCACGGGAAGTGTCAACCAGCCGTTTGGAGATTTCCTTGTAGAGAGCATGAGCACTCGGACCCCACGGCCCGAGGGTTTCAACCCCAAACGGCTCGAAAATATAATTACCAATAATATTGTTATACTTTCGCCGCTTGAGGTTTTCCGCAGCCGCAGCGGCAACGCCAGCACAGCACACCGACCCAGGAAGATGGGATGGCGCAAGAGTATCGACACACGTTGCATCCCACACTAAAGGCCTACCCATCTTCCATGGAAATAAAGACATGCCGTCCGGTCTCTTGCCATCGTCGCGTGCCAAGCCAATGGGTTCTAATACAGCTGGAACGCCGACGGTGACAAGAGCTCGTCGGATGATGTCGTTAATGTTCGCGTGCCGCGCTAAGCGACCCGCACTTCGGCTGCAAGATAAGCCGTGGTGTCCGAGACTGTTGACAACTTCGCCACAGTGACAGCGATGAGGAGAACAACATGGTGCTCCTAATCGTAGGGAGGCAGCGAGGCGGAAAGTTGTGTCGTCGAACAAAGTGCCAATGTTCGACGACGGTAGTGCATGAAGCCACAGACCCGACTCCCATTTACCCACAGCCAGTAGTCGCGCACGCTCTGCAGTAGTAGTAGAAGTGTTCAGTAAATTCTCTTGTACAACTCTGCAGAGCGGCTCATCCCACTGTCTCTGGGAAAATGGATTATCAGGTAGATTGGAGTTCGGGCAAGCGTGTTTCCAGGCATCCATAGCCTCAGTGAGGCACGGCACATCAAAATCAATCAGTGTGGAAGCTAAGATTTTCCTGATTAATTTCTCAGTGCCGTGGACCGAGGATATGAAAGCCGGTAAACTAATACTGGAAATTTTGCGGACGCCGAGGCCTCCCATACGAATGGGAAGAGTAGCTTGTGCCCAAGCTCGGTCGTCCATGGCCACATTTAAGATCGAAGTTAGTGTGTGTCGGATAATTTGGTCCATTCTGTCTAAAAGGTGAGTGTACTTCCATAAATGGGAAGCGCGAAGAAAATATGTTAATTTTGGTCCGAAACAGCAGTAACGAATTAAGGTGATGGCCGAATGCATGTTAATTTGGAACAATCTTTCCGAAACGTCGTTGAAATTTTGTGTTTTTTCCTCAATAAAAGCGGGAAAGGAATTCTCAAAGATTGGAGATCCAAGGAGACGAAGAGAACTTTTTTCAATAATTTTGATTTCTGGAGCTATTGCGTTAAATTTAGGAAGTGTAAAATGTCTGTCAGTGGTGTCAGCTAAGAATAGTTCACATTTCGAAAGGTTGAGATCAAGGCCAATGGAATGAAGTTCATTTTTTAAGAATTGTAGGTCATTTAGAACCGTTTCTACATCGCCTCCCAAAGTTCCATCATCAAGATACCAAACATTAAATTTTGAATTTAGGCGTCGAATAATTGGGTGAATGGCTAAACTAAAAATCACTGGCCCGAGTGGGTCACCTTGTTGGCAGCCAACAGCAGATTCCAAAAGGTTGTCCCGATATAGTAATTTAGATGGGTGTCTGTAACATTGCCAAAGGAAACTATAGATTTGGGGTATTTCTTTTTTAGTTTCTGCCAGCAAGGTGTCTCTGTTAACTGAATTGAAGGCATTCTTTATGTCAACCTTCAGGATGACCTCTCCTTTGCCAGAATTTAGATAGGTCGACAAGGCGTGTACGGCAGCCTCGCAGCCCCCTTTGGAGCCGTAACCTAGCTGCAGGGGCTGAAATTTTTCCGAAAGCATCTCACCATAGAATTTACAACAAATCTTGGCTGCCATACGCCGGTAAGTAGTTCCCACGGCAATAGGACGAATACCGCCATCCTTCTTACGCAGGGCACAGAGATTGGCCCCGTACAGAACGTCGATGACGGCCTCGTTCACCTTACCGGAGAGCATAAGGTTAATCAGAGCCGTGAGCTCCTTCAAAAGCAACTCACCAGCTTCCCCGACGCCTGAAGAAATAAGGTCCTTTAGGTGCTGAGGACTCAGACCATCGAGGCCGCCAGCGGAGCCGCTCCGGAAGGAACACACGGCTGTAACCAACTCTTGACCTGAAATGGTGAGGGAGTGATTATCCGGGTCCGGGGGGTCGGGAAAAGAAAGGCCATCCGCTGGAGTAGGGTGTTTGCTCTCCAAAGCTGCGAGCGTTTCTGGAGAACACGGTGCCACCACATCGCTACTGAAAAGGATCCTGGCTGCTCCGCTAATGTCACCTTCCGCTAACTTAGATTCTACCAGATGGGATATACCTCTTGAAGATGTATATCCCTGTGTCGGTAATTTTAAATCCAAATTATGAGCCGAAACATTACAGTTTTCTTTAATTTGTGCAGTTAATGTCTTTTGTGATGCCAAATTCTTTTGGACATGTAGAATTCTGTAAGGGAAGGTAAGCAGCTGTTCCCAGGCACTTTGTGAGTTCTCCCGGGCGGCAAGACGGACGCAACCTGCTAGGTGTTGTGCCACAAGAGGTCTAGCCCCGCGGGGAACTCGCTTCAAAATAGGGACGGAGGTTTTTAATTTTGAGAGGGTTTTCCAAAACGACCTAATTAAATTTTCTACTGACAAGTTTTGGAAACGAGTCTGAAAATCTCCGAAGTTCTAGATAATTTTGACGTAATGTTTACACCAAAATAATCTTTTACATTTTTTTATTTGCTCTTTTAATTTTTTTTATGAATAAAAGAAAAGTATTTATTTATTTAATACTTCACGCACAGAAATGTACAGAGGCGGATTTAGTGCCAAAGGCATTTTCTACCAGTCGACCTTTGGGTGATGCAGAGACAAACAGTGGTAGGTGCAATTACTCGTGTTTTGAATATTTATTCAAATATTAGGTCTTTACCTATGAAATTGCCGTTTTGCAGTACTGGCCATTTCAAATCAAAATAATTTTTGTTTGGGTAAGAATTCTAATTTCAAATTAATTTTATTTTAAAAACATGGATTTTTTTTTCCAAAAGTAGTCATTTGTTTATTGATTAGTGTTACATTTTTATCGCATTTCAATCTTTTTCGTCATCATGGATACGTTAAAAATTCGAGTAATTATGGAATATGAGTACCGTCGTGGCAGCAACGCGGCACAAGCGGCACGCAACATCAACGACGTTTACGGAGCTAACACTACAAACCAACGCACCACCTGTTATTGGTTTGCTCGCTTCCGTTCTGGAAATTTCGACCTGAAAAATGAACCTCGCGGTCGTCCGAAGACTTTGGTCAACAATGACGAATTAAAGGCGATTGTGGAAGCTGATGATACACAATCTACGGCTGAATTAGCAGCAGCTTTCGACGTTAGCGTCAAAACAATATTGGTCCATTTGCGTCAAATTGGCAAGGTAAAAAAGCTTGACAAATGGGTGCCCCACGAACTCAATGATCGTCAGCGCGAAGTACGCGTCGAGACGTGCCTTGCACTGCTCAACAGACACACAAATGAAGGAATTTTGAACCGCATTGTTACCTGCGATGAAAAATGGATTCTGTTTGATAACCGCAAGCGCTCAGCAAGTTGGTTGGATCCTGGTTCAGCACCTAAACAATGCCCTAAACGAAAACTTACCCCTAGAAAAGTGATGGTCACTGTTTGGTGGTCTAGCGCCGGTGTGATTCATCACAGCTTCTTACCAAACGGGGTGAGCATTACTGCAGATGTGTACTGTGAAGAACTGAACACAATGATGGAGAAGCTGGCACATCTCCAACCAGCATTGGTCAATCGCTCGTCTCCGCTGCTCCTGCACGACAACGCGCGACCTCATACTGCACAGCAGACGGTCTCCAAGTTGCAAGAACTGGGGTTGGAAGCTCTCCGTCATCCGCCCTACTCACCAGACCTTGCGCCTACAGACTACTACTTTTTCCAGAATTTGGATAACTTCTTGGCGGGAAAAAAATTCAATACCCGAGAGGCAGTACAAAATGCCTTTGAAGAATTTGTTGCCTCCCGTTCAGCTGATTTCTTTAAGAAGGGCATCAATAAACTGCCACTGCGATGGCAAAGATGCATTGATTGCATGGGTGATTACTTCGATTAATACAAATAAAAAATACATGAAAAAAATTCGTTTAAATTTTTTCATACAAAACGGCAATTTCATAGGTAAAGACCTATTATAAGTAAATATAGGTACTAATATTATTATACTCATACATATGATATACATACTTAATTAAATATAACCAAAAATAAACATACTTAAATACACATAAATTTAATAAAACAAATAAGACAAACAATGGGAAAACATTATCGTTGTGAAGATACTGCCAGCTTCTTTTGAATGTGCTCGCGAACTTTCACTTTAAAGGACAACCGGTTGGTACTGTATATTTGACCGCTCACCGCGGCGGCGATCTGCGCTCAGTATAGCACGAACGCTTGTAAAAGACGGAGCGCAACGCCGAAATGTAAGAGGACCTTTAATAAAGATTGTACGCAAATAAAACTCACTCTAAATTCAGCGGGGTCCTTGCTTCTCTTCATCACTTTAGCTATTTGCGATCCGCTATCTAGACTCGTTCTCTTGTTTGTGAAGTCTGCTAGACCTTCAGAATCTTGAGACTCCTGAAAAAGAAGGTAAAATGTTGCTTTTCATTTTCTACTTACTAGAAAACTCAAATCGATAAAGGGGATAAATAATGTAAACTAAAACCTTTTTTTTGTATTTAATTACTATTTTTTTTTAGATTTGCTGGATAGCGGTAGCAAATACTTTTTACGCTTATCTTTGATTTTCTTTTCACAATTTCTTCCAATATTTTGTTTTTGATAGCATTAAATACCCTTGTTATTATTATCTTCGAAACAAATCGGAGAAAGAGAAATTTTGAAAATATATTGTGATATCAACGGGCAATGGAGCGCAGCATAATAGTGTTACGCGCTAAAGCGCTAAAGCGCTGTTATCCGGCTCGAAGGACCATAAATGTACGGGCAGCAGCTCCGCACACTGAGATGTAGGATGTAGGTGGATGAATCACTCGGGATGTGTACAGGAAATAAAATCACTGTTTTGTGTCCGATAATGATTGAACATTTATTTAATAAAACAACGAATTATATAATGCCAGAAGTAGGTGGCTTGTGGCGGGCGTAATAGCTTAGTCAGCGAATGTACATAAATCGGTGGATTAGCAACTGCTTGATCAGGTAAAAACTAAAACAATAAATATCATGTGGCGATGCTCGTACACTAAAGTAATTAGTTACCACAAGCGCCATCTAGTATCGAGTAGCAGAATTAGTTGAGTCAAGATCTTTCTCGAAATTTCGATACCAGAATCTTCTAGAATTATCAACATCTGTTCAGTCGGGGCCGGTATGTACTCGAACAATCTAGATGCTTCTACAGTAGAAGGTTCTGGAACTATCCCAGGGCTCTAGAACAAGCCGGAACGGATCAAGACCCGGCTGTATTGATCAAGCGATGCAGGCGAGAACATCGTAAGCGATCTTCAAGTGTGATTTAGAGTGATCAGTAGTGTGTTTAATTAAAGTATCATCTTTGGTAATTTATATTGGCAGTTTTTAACTGTCACGAACCCCAAGCTCGTAACAATAGGTTTCAAGCGTACAGACCGAGTTAGAAACACCACCATGAGCTCCATAACTCAACTAGCGGATGTTGGAGAAAAACCAGCCAGTCTGAAGTGAGAGTGGCCCGGACACGTCACGCGAATGCACCCGGAGAGATGGGCTAAGATCGTCACTAACTGAGCGCCTAAGGAAGGACATCGCCGTCGAGGTAGACCACGGCGAAGGTGGTGTGACGATCAGCAGGCTTAGCACGAGAACCGTAGACAAGCGTTTTGTCGTCGGAAGAGTAGACAAAAATGACGTTTCCGTATAGACAGTTGACAATTTTTTACCGAGAAATGTAGACAACCGATTTCTCTTCTATAGTAGAGTAGAAATAAAAAGCGTCATGCTAAGCCTGCTGATAAGGTTTGCAGGACCAACCTGGCCAGAGAACGCACAAGACAGGGGAGGTTTGGAAGGAAAAGGAGGCTTTTGCCCAACAGTGGGACACAATATAGACTTACAAAAAATGTTATACATATACATGCCAGTATTAGGCCAAAAATTTATCGGGTTCTCTTCGCGTCGCGTCTATGCAATATATAAAATTGTATTGATGTTTGTTATATATAAAATTGTATTGATGTTAGTCTCACAAAAACTCGAGAGCGGCTGGACCGATTTGGCTTATTTTGGTTTTGAAATATTTGTAGAAGTCCAAGGAAGGTTTAAAAGGTGAGAAATTATAACAAAAACCTGTATATATAAAAATGAATTGACGTTTGTGAGTCTCACAAAAAGTTTAGAAAACTTTTATGTCCTAAAAAAAATTAGTTAAGAGAAGAAACTCTTACTTCATCAGAAAATTCTTTCTCCACTTCCTCGTAAATCTTCTCCATGATCACCTGTCTTTCAGCATCAGTCTTCATTTGATGTAGGTGTTCTAGACGCTCTGACCGTGTCACTGAAAGACACTTAACTGGTAAGATTTAAGTTTATAATAAGCTGTCAGTTTTTATGATAGAAACCCTTTTTAACTGACTTCAAAAAGGAGGAGGTTATCAATTCAACATGATTATATATTTTTTATGTATGTTCGGGCATAACTCCGTCATATAGAGACGGATTTGCTAAACTAAAAAAAAACGAAAGGGGTTTATTCCGAAATGCTCCCAATAAAATTTCATGTAGATCTGATGATGAGTTTCGGAGACAGACAACGGAACTCTTCAAAAAATGACAGCAAATCAACCGCGATTGCTGCTATCGCATAAATATGCATTGTTTTGACCCCAAGGATGATGAAATTTCGAATTGGTATAGGGTAGACTACAATAACGAAAAAGTAAAAAAAAAAATACTTTTTCCAAATAAGAAACAACCGACTTCCGGAAAAACACTACAAAGTGAAAAATAACTTCAATTTCGGAAGGCGGTGACAAAAAATTAAAATATTTTTAGAGAACACAAGTAATTATGTAACTTAACCTGCACTGGTCGATCGATCAGCCGATGTATTCTGTAAAAATGTCACCGTGAAAAGTTGGGTGAAGTGAGCTGTCACTTGTGTCAATCCCTAGTATCAGCTGGAATGACAGCTCACATCACGCTCACTTCACCTACGATTCCACGGTGACTATTTTACAGAATAGCACTACAGGTTAAGTTACGCATGCCGCGATTGGTCCGGGCAGAACAACGTCTATTATAGAGGTGGGCAAAGTGTATCATTTTTGCGATTGGAACATTTGCATCTCGATCACTGAAATGATTCGAAACACTGATATGTTTCATTTGGCTCATTTGGATCATCGGCTCAAAGGATATAAAATACAGAATGTTACGTATTAAATGACGTTACGGCCGCGGGCGCGATTTCACTAAAATGGTTACACAATGGACTTCTCTTGCTTATTGGAGGCATTTAAATGTCTTAGGGTAAGTATGTTAGTACCTAGGTATACCTTAGAAAGTCATTTACTACGAAGTACGAACACGTAGAATTATTATTTACACCCACATTAGTCACAGAAAGAAAGTCTCACAAATACTTAAAATTAGCTATACTATCACTAAGATAATACTAGCACTGAGAGTCTGAGACAAGTTACTAATCTAGTAAACTAAACCATTTACGTGATTCAATGTCTATTTACACAAAATTCTCACGTTAAGTCTCTGAACTATAACTTTATGAATAAAAAGGAAGAAAGTAAGTCACGATAATCACTACGCAAAGAAATCGAAAACAGAACTATAATATTTTCGAAAATTAGTGCGAACGAATATAAACAAACAATCTGCCGCGTTTAGTGCAAACATTATATGCAAAAAACGACGGTATAGTATTTGATACGTAAGCGCCTTAGTGGTCATTTTTACGTGCATAAATAACGACAGCGAAATTCTGTGAGAGTTGAGCGAGACACATCTCATTTGGTATCTCTTTCTGACTTGTATAAATTGTAATTGTGTCGCCCGCTCACTCGCGACTCGTATCTGAGTGCCTCAGTGACTCAGTGGCTCAGTGTCTCAGTAACTCAGTGACTCAGTCTCCCTCTCTCGCTCGCTCACTGCTCCGTCGCCTCGCGAGCGACGCGTCAAAGAAATGATTCAGATCCAAATGATGCGTTTGAAACGTTGTTACTGAACCAATCTTTTGAATCACTTCAGTGATCTGGATCAGTGAGTCGGTTCCGTAAAGAGTTACACACCTCTAGTCTATTAGGACCGCTAGTTTAATATGTTATACTGATTGTTTGTGCAGTTGAATCTGGGCAGTAAGATCCGCTACCAACTTGCTGCCAGGCTTATATATTTACCACGTGAAAACATAATTATTACACATTTTATTAAAATGGACTAACCAGTACTCCCATCTTCAAACTTCTCAACATACAACGCGGGATACACTCTGGTAACAAAAACACGCAGTTTCGACACTTTCCCGCCATCTAGTTTGACAGATGACAGCTGCGACAAGATGGCGGCGTTGCCATGGTAACCGAGACGCGCGTCCCAGCGAGCGCGGCGGGTGGAGTTACCGAATAGTTTGAGGCGGACTGCGGATGTATCCTGTAATGATAGAAGGTTTATTGACGCCCTCAATAGATAATTTCTACCCGCCGGCATAGTGTGTAGAAGCCTTAAAGCACTATATGCCTTATAACGCCAGTGTACTGCTGTTCCCAAATGTATTAAAAACATAAAAAGCACATAATCTTATAACCAACCGACTATAACATTGCCAAATCGTAATTCTCTTTCAATTAATATAGTAATTAAGAAGCATATCGAAATAAGTCTTTAGGGCAAGATATTTAGCACGTACTTTGCATTGTTCCTGTGACTGTCGCACAACTTTGAAACTACAAAGGTAAGACAGAGACTGGAATATATCTAAGCCAAATTACATGCACCGCAAAATCCCGCCGACTGTGCCGCCGGCATAGTAGGAGTAGGCCATTAGAATATTTTCCACTGATTTTTTTTTGAAGTGAAAACTTCTTTAGTTGCTTTGAGCACTTTCTGGGTGAACAAAAATCATGGAACTCGCGTCATCGTCACCGATCGTTTGAGCACACGGATGGGTCGCGCGTTGATGTCTTTTGGAATAGTCCCTTTCTTTCATTAGGAAATTCTAATTATTTTATCCCTTTCTTTCCCTTTGTATTTTTATCGTAAAAATCTGTGCTGTTACCTTTAATGGCTGAAGTCGATCGCTCATTTATCCTTTTTTACCGAGAGCAATCAGGACCCAAGGACCCAATGTGAAATCCTATATTGACGATTAAAAAATTTTCAGTTGTCGGCACTCCCGGAGTGCCACTGTTTTTTTTTTGGGTGGGAAATCGTCCAATAACTTCTCCCGCTTTGGGCGTATCAGACTTTTACTGACTAAAAAACCCACCCGTGTTCCCTCAGTTGCCAGGCATCGGCCCTTGCGGACCCCACCAGTTAGGTATTTTCCACTGTTTATGCACTAACTGGTGTAGCAGTGGTGGCCCAGTCCTAAAGGCCCCGACTTGCATGTCGTAGGTCGTGGGTTCGAACCGGGACAGGTACATGACTTTGTATAATTTATTTCATCACCACTGTTCTCAAACCGGTGAAGGAAAACATCGTGAGGAAACCGACATGTCCTAGAAAAAAAAATCGAAGACTAGTGACATTTACCAACCCCAGTGCGGGTTGGTAGATGTCACATGTCTTCGAATTTTTCGGCCCGCGTGGTGGATAACGGCCCACTACCTCTCTCAGTGGAAACGATATGGGCCTGCTACTGAAGCCTGATCAAGTCTCTGATCAGAAAATCTGCCGTCTTAAATTTCGAATGTTAACTATAGTGATTGTTCAACTAAAACGACTATTAGCAATCAAAAGTTGGCTTGAGATTTGATAAAATGTCAAATGAATTGACTTTTATGTCTCTTCTCCAAGAAAATAATAGCTAGACCAATATTATAGACATCTCACAAGGAATTTAAAGTTAGCTATTCAAGTCTCAATATTTCATTTCCCCCATACCAAGAATGAAGCCAATCTGTTGCTGATCAGAATTTGTGGAATGGTGTTCTTAGAATATTTTCAATTGTTTAAGCACTAATGTACTAACCTCCCAAGGTGAGATTCCTTGCTCACAATTCATCAGCTCAGCCCCATTGGTGACAAGCTTGGAGCCAACAACTATTTTACCTTGGCACACTAGTTGGGCCAACATTTTGTCAATGCACGCTTTTAAGCAATACCAGCCGTCTGTTAAGAGTAACTCTAGGTTGTTTGTGGTTGTGGCACTGGAAACAATGAAAAAGCTTTAAGGACTTATAGATAGACAACCTGTATGCCCAATGAGATTTCCCATTAGGGAAAAATAAGGAACTTCCAGAAAAAAATCTCTTTGGGCGCCAATTAGGCGTCTGATTTAGATATGACGCTCAAGGACTAGGTTAATTTAGCATAAGTTTTATATTCCGCAGGAACTAGATCCGGACAGGGATGTAGTTATTGTGAAAATAAAATTAAATATTTTGCATAAAATTTTACTATCATGGATTTCCGCAAAAAACAACTGAATAATTTATTAAATTTGATAAAGTCTGAAGATAGTACTTTCTTTTTCAAAAAAGTACTTATTCCTTATATAGAAAAACATAAGTAAACAAAACTCATTAAAAAAATATGGGAAATGGCAATACTAATATTACATACCTGGCAACACTAACGCCATCCACATAAATCCCAGCAACACACAGAACTAAAGTTTTAGAAACGACGTCATCTTTCTCCAAAATTTTCCTCAAAGCCGGTCTTTGGGCATCATATAATTCTTTGTCATATCTATATTTTAGCTGATCCATGACATTTCTTGCACTTACTACGGAAGATTTAAATTTTATCTCATAAGATAGTAGTTTCCATAATATTAGTTTTAAATGGTTTTCTATCCAGCCAGTAGGTATTAATTTACTGTTTACTGAATTTAGAAAAAGTTCTTTTAACGAAGCTATTGTCAAATTGCCATTCGTTAAATCGTTTCTGTTTTCAAAAAACTCAAATTGTAACAAATTTTCGAATGTGAATTTGAATAAATATGGATCGATTTTTTTGGTGTTATTTTTCGTCAATACACCTAAATCTTTTAGCGTATATTTCTTATTTTTCTTATAGTTCTCTGTGAATGTTAGTTTATTCGTATCTTTTGTAGTTTTTATTATTTCTTTTTTCTTTACTGTTACAGGTAGTTTTTGCGAATATGGCGTTTCAAATTTCTTCCTCTTTTTTGCTCTGGGACATGATAATATAGGACTGCCAGATCTTTTTGATTTTATTGGACTGTCGTGAAAATCTTCTGTATGTAAACTCTCATCGAAATTATTTAGTACTTGTGTATCAATAATATGAGCTACACTATCTTCGTTAGTCGCTCTATCTTTCTTATTACTTGTTAAATCTTCTTTAGAGTCATCTATTTCCGAAAATCTTCTTTTAGATCTAGCAATAGCTTCATCAGAAACTTGAACATCACAATTGGAACCGGTTTTAAATCTAAACTTTATGTTTGTAGATTTTTTCTCATCATTTCGTAATTCATTTTCATTTCCGGCTATATCTTGAAATATTTTTCTACTTTTAGCTAAGGCATCTTCAGAAATTTTAACTTTTGTATCTCTAGCTGTTTGGAAACCTTGAAAACCACTTCTTTTGATAACATCTTCAATCAACTTCTTAGTTTCGATCAAAGTCTTTTGAGAGGCTTCAATTTCTCCATCTTTTCCTGTCTTAAATCCATGAAATTCAGGTTCAGGGTCGTCTTGAATAGTCTCTATATCTTGAAAGAGTTTTCTACTTTTGGCTAGAGCTTCTTCAGATATTTTTACAGGTTTCTTATTTGCAGTTTGAAATCCTTTGAAAACTGGACTTGATTTACCATTTACACATAAATCATCAGTATTAAATTTTTCAACATCATTTGATGAATCTTTAAAAAGGTCTAAAACATCTCCTTTATTTTCAATATTCAAATCTTGACTCACACTAATATCCTCAAATATCTTTCTGCTTTTAATTAAAGCATCAGCCGATACTATAACTTCTTTATTGCTTGCTGTTTGAAAACCTTGAAACTTAGGTACTACATTTTCAGGCAATCTAAAATCATAATTTCTAGTTTTCATAGAACTTGTCTGATCGCTCATTTTAGGCTCCAAGTCATCTATATCAATGTCTGGGTAATCGTCTTTAACTCTTTCAGGTAATTGAAATTCAGTTGAGTCTAAATCTTTGAAAAGATTCTTTGACTTAGCCAAAGCTGTTTCTGATACTTTTATAACTTTATTATTTGCAGTTTTAAAACCTATGAAACTAGGTTTATTTGTTGTATTTTGGCCATACTCTTTTATATCTGGATAAGGAGTCTTTCCTTCTTTAGATGTACCTTGTAATTCTTTGCCAGGCTTTCCAAAATCATTGGACTCTATATCTTTAAATATATTTATAGTCTTGGCTAAGGATTCTGCGGAAATATTTATCTTCTTATTATTAGCTGTTTTAAACGCAGCAAAACTCGCCTTGCTAGTCGAGGGCTGATTGACATCTATTACTTCAGAAACTTTGTTCTTGCATTCCATAAAATTATCGCTATATTTTTTTTTATTAATGGTTTCTGGAAACTTAAAATCCATTTCATCCACATCTTTGAAAATATATTTAGTCTTAGCTATAGATGGTTCGGAAATTGCAATTTTCTTATTATTAGCTGTTTTAAAACCAGCAAAACTTGCTCTATTAGTAGACAGCTGGCTGTAATCTGTCGATCCAAACTCGATGGAACTCTTGCTTTCTGTTTCTTTGTCCATTATGCCCTTATTATTTGTTTCTGGAAAATTTAAATCCTTTTCATCTATATCTTTAAAAATAGATTTAGTCTTCGCTAGAGATTCTTTTGAAATTGTAATATTGTTGTTGTTAGCTCTCTTGAATCCTGTAAAGCCTGCTGTACTAATAGAAGGCTGGTTAAAATCTTCATGTAGATTCATTTCATCATTGGTATTCACTGTATTTTCTGCCGATTTCACGCTTTTATCGCCTTTGTCTGGAAACTTAAAGTCCGTAGCATCCATATCATTAAAGATATTCTTCGTTTTAGCCAAGGCTTCGTTAGTAATATTTATTTGTTTGTTGTTTGCCGTTTTAAAACAAACAAAGCTTGTTGTATTATCTTTAAAAATATCCTTAGTTTTAGCTATATCAATGTCTGATATTTTATTTTCTTTATTATTGGCTGTTATATAGCCTTTAAAACAAGATTTAGTCATAGTGGCTTCAGTTGTGTTTATTCCAGCTGCAATATTCTTTGCATCATGTATTTTATTTCCTTTATCAGGGAATTTAAAATCAGCAGAATCAATGTCTTTGAAAATGTTTTTCGTTTTAGACAAAGCAGCATCAGATATTTTGACATTTTTATTATTTGCAGTTTTAAAACCTACGAAACTACATTTACTTGTCGAAGGCTGATTAAAATCTATGAAACCTGTTTTTCCAGGATCTGTGTTCTTTTTCGTAGGTAACGTAAACGCTGTAGCATCAATGACGTCAAGTAGCATTTTAGATTTAGCTAGAGTATCTCTAGAAATGTTAATATCTTTGCTATTTGTTGTTTTAAAGCCTACAAAACTCATCTTACTAGTTGACGGTTGATCGAAAACATTATTTTCATTGATATATCCTTGTATATCTTTCTTCGGAAGCTCAGTTTTATCAATATCTTTAAAAGTATTGTGTACTATAGCTAAAGCCTTCTCTGAAATCTTGATATTCTTATTATTAGCAGTTTTAAAACCAACAAAACCTGCCTCATTGGAAGGTTGTTCTAAGTCGACCAAATTTGGATATTCTTTATCAATACTTTTACTTGATTTGTTCGGAAATTCTGTAGAACCTAAATCTTGGAATATGTTTTTAGTTTTAGCTAATGCTTCTTTGGAAATGTGTATATTCTTATTACTCGCTGTCTTGAATCCTCCTAATTTTACATCATTAGGTTTCGGATATTCTATTTTTGTTGGCAGAGCATTTTCTTCAATATTAATCTCTTCAATATCAACTCCAGCCAGATCTTCATCAAAATCTATATCTTTGAAAACGTCTTTAATTTTTGAAGTTTCAGATATTTGAGTAACATTATTGGTAGTGTTAGATCCAATATTAGGTACATTTTTGTCTGGTTCTTTATCTTCTTTTAGAGACATTTCTATATTTTCAAATTCTTGTATTATTTCATCATCTATATTTTGTATTTCTTCTTCACCAAGATTTGTATTTACTTCTCTATTTGGATTTATAGAGACACTTGGTATTTCCTCTCTATCTAATTCAAACAGTTCTCCTAAATACTCTTCTTCAATTTTTATATCAAAATTGTCATTTAAGTCAATATCTTGAAATACTTTTTTACATCGAGCCAATGCTTTCTGAGATAGTCTTATTTCTTTTTTACTGGCTGTCATGAAACCTTCAAAACTGGTTGTTTTGTCTTGTATATTATCAGGTCTCTCACTTGCATTTCCCTCAAATTCTAATTCAGATTCTCTGTCATCTTTCAGAGCTAAATTGAACTCTGTTTCTTCATCTACAAGGTCAATTTTAGCTTGAGTCTCATCATCGACTTCTGTTTTATTCTTCACGCTACTATCACAATTATTAACCAAATCAGTCACAGTCATTTCCTCACTTAATATACTCTTCGCTTGAGCCAAGGATTCAGTGAAAATCTGTATAGATTTATTACTGGCAGTTTGGAAACCTACATACATGGTTTTATCTAAAACATCGGATTGGTTGTAAAAAGAGGTTTCTAAGGCACATGTGAATGGTAGGTCTTGGTAGTTTTTATGCACTAGATAGTTATCTTCTTCATCGCTACTAAATAATATTTCGTCTTTCAATATTTCACTTTCTGCTCTAACATTTGAACTTTTTGGAGTTTCATTCATTATTTTGTTGATTAAGTCTTCTGATGTCGCTTTATCTAGTTCGATGAATTCGAAATCTGTATCTTGATTTGGATCTTTGACTGTATGAGTTTTAAATTCTCTATGTTCTTGTTTTCTATTTTTATTTTGTAGTACAGGACTTGGCAGTATATCTCTATCATTTAGCAGTATTTCTTCATCCATTTTAAAACATAGCTCCTTATCTAAAATCTGAGAATTAATAACTTGTTTTACAGTTTTGATATCATTACCTTCTAACATTGGTATAGCAATCTTTTCAAACTGTTCAAACTTTTCTAGGTTGAAAATTAATGGAGAAAGAGTCTTTGATTTCGCATTAACGTTTTTATGCATGAATATAGGAATTAATGGTCTTTCTATGGACTTTTCTATGTCTATATCTTCGTCAATTTCTATACAGTCATGAAATATTTGACTGTATTCTTCTATTTGGGTATTTTCATCGTTTTTACTGCCTTGACTGTTGCTGCCAGATTCTTTGTCCAGAACATTGTTACTGCACATTATGGGAGAAATGAGACTTAATGAATTTTCTGCTTCTATATTATTTTCTATCTTATTAACAGTTTTCGCTTTTGTTATGTTTTCATGAATTATATTCATACTTAATATATCACTTAGCTTAGGTTCTATATTTTTAGCAACTTCACTATTATTTTTCTGTATATCCCCAGATTCTATCTCATTCTCTTCTATACATACATTCTCATCATCAGTGAAGGTAGTTTCAAACTCTTGTGTCATTCCTCTATGAACATCAATGAGTTCTACATTTTCTATGATGTTTATGAGTTGTGTGTCAGACACACATTGTGTCTCGAATTTTGTTCTTATTTTGGGTACCTTGAAGAGTATTGAAAAATATAGATTGATAATTGATAGATGTACAACAACTGGTAGAAAATTTTGTTTGGAAATCAAGCGGTAATGCTTTTGCCAAGCAGTGAGATATAAGAATAATAATTTAATTCAATTAAAAAGCGTGGGGTGCTTGACATTAATTGATTATAAAAATACCTCAAAAAGCACCCCACACTTTTTAATTGAATTAAATTATTTTCTCCTTTTTAGTTTGGTTTTTAAAGCGTGTTTTTTAGTTTTTTAAACTATTATTTATTTTCTATTTTTTAGTTCTGCTAACTACAA
Organism: Antitype chi; assembly: GCA_947359405.1. NCBI lineage: Eukaryota > Metazoa > Arthropoda > Insecta > Lepidoptera > Noctuidae > Antitype > Antitype chi. The sequence goes on from OX375836.1 coordinate 9,370,806, forward strand.
AACGTGTTTTTTTTCCCATTTTTTTTTTAAATTAGTAAATTGTCATCGGTCCTCGACAAGTTTACAAAGTTTCAATGAAATCTGACCGTTTAAAGTGGGTCAAAATCGCGCTCAAAGATTCCGTTACATACAGACATACATACAACCCGAGCTAATATAAAGCGTGTAAATTATTTATTAGTGAGAATAAAATAATTATTTATAAATATTATAAATACGGGGAATCAGAGTTCGATTTCGGAGAGGGAGCCTGAGAAACGGCTACCAGAACCAAGGAAGGCCGCAGGCGCGCAAATTACCCACGGAGAGTTACATACTGACATACAAGTGAAGCTAATATAAAGCGTGTAAAAAGGATTTCATGTACATGATTAAAATAAGACAAGTTTCAGCTCTGATGTGATTTAAGTGACTCTATAAAATAGCAAAATGATCTTAACTAAAGTTTTACTGGCTCCCCTAACTGGAATACTGTAAGCTACTAGGTACAACCCAATTTTCATAACTGTGCACCTGACAATGTCAAAATATTAACATGATAGCTACATTGGTAGCGTCAGCAACAGTGCATACGACACGGGAGTGCAGACTGTACTGGTAGGTGTCAGCGGTGAGGTAGAGAGGGAAGATGGCGTGTGAAATGAATCTTGCCAATCTTTTCACTTTGACAGCCCCAAGTGCACAGTTACATTAAACTAGCTTTTGCCCGTGGCTCAGCCCGTGTAGATATCCATTATCGCACAAAAAAGTAGCCTATGTCCCTCTCCATATCACAGGCTATATCTCTGCCAAGTTTCATGACAATTGGTTCAACGGTTTAGGCGTGAAAGCGTAACAGACAGACGAGTTACTTTTCCATTTACAATATTAGTAGGGTTGCATAATAACAACAATAGGTGTGTAGGTGTTAGGTAACAGAGTAAAACCTGACATCCTAAGACGACCCACTGACCCATATCTTTGATAGATATAAACTATTGTCATCATATTTTGCTGGCAGGTTGGCATGCACTTGTAATATTAAAGAAAAAGCATGTTTAGACACAACTTTATCATAAATATAACTTTAAAAAAATTACAAACTTACCTCCTCATACACCGGCAAGTTATTTACACTTAAAAAATTAGATTTCTTATACTTTTGCAAGTCTTTAGCTACGGTCTTACCACTTTTCAATGAATCTGCAACTTGAATTGCTTTTAGCTGCATAGACACACTTGATATCACATCTTGTGGCTTTATGGTATGTTTATTTTGTTGTTTCTTATCACAATAAAGACCTATAGGACGTTTTGTCTTCAAAATAAGCTCAAATTTTTGAGAAGGGTCACTCATTGTACTTTGAATGATAAACTGATGTTATTAAACTTTTAGTGTGGTACTATTTTGTATTCTGGAAAGTTTTGATTAGACATTTTAACAAGAATGAATAATTACACAGGGTTTTAAAAACAGTTTTAGCGCGAAATTAAATAAAAACATTTCTATGTCCACCAAATCTGACAGACAGGTATAAACTTTTCTCAGCTTACGTTCCATTTTAAGTAAGTGCTTTTTGAAGCATTTTAGACACTTTACAATATTTCTATCAAATTACATTACTTTTACACTGTACGTTTGACCACCTTAGCTGGTAAATCAATAAACAATCTATTTGTAATGAAACTCAATTGTGACCTGAAACATGATTATTTTGTTTGTTCTCCAAGATATTTTAAAAGAGTAACCGTGGAGTTTCTTGCCCATTCTTCTCCATACGAAACTACATTTTGGAAGGGGCTACTAGAATCAATTCTATTTTAATGTAAATGTTGACGTTCAAATGTGCATAATTGAAATAAATGGCTTGTAAATGGCTTTTCGTAAATTATATAACTATTCCTTTTGTACTGATAGCTGTAAGCCACCCTGATATAAACTCTTTACTTCTTCCGTCTATAAGCAACATTTTATTTTTATTTAATTGTCAGTTTATCATTGACAAGTTGTGTCTTATAAATTATCGCATTTTTAAGCATAATAAAACCTTGTATTACGTAAAGGTTTTGTCTGTTATTTCTTTTAAACACAATAAAATAAAATAAAATAAATGCTTTGACTTTGACTTTGAACGACTACAAAATGAAATAAAATACAAAGTTATATAGTTAGCCCCAGATTTTTAATATTTTGCTTTCGTTTCGTTTTATAGGTATTTATAAAGGAAATAAGTTTATAAAAGTCAAACTTTTTGTAGCGTTCTTTTTATTTATAGTCTGTGACCATACGCAATCGCGGTGACGTAGTTTCAGAACGAATGTCAAGCTCTCCGCTACGGCGTTTGTAATTTTCTGAAAAACAAGCATTAAAAAGTATTTATCGACAAACACTGTGAATTACCCATACAAAATTCCAGGATTTGCATTCGCTCCACCAAAAATGGTAAGTAAAGTTATATTTCAGCTGTATTTTGTTATTGAAAATGGCGGGTAAATATAGGTTACTTTTTGCAGTCCCACACGATTTTACTGGTGCAACCGGGCCCCAGACCTGAGACGAGGACGTATTCCGACTACGAGAGCGTCAATGATTGCATGGAGGGAGTCTGTAAAATATACGAGGAACATCTAAAGAGACGGAATCCAAACACACCGACTATTACTTACGATATATCCCAATTATTCGATTTTATCGATCAGGTGAGCAATTTACTTAATGTATTTACAAATTATGAAACTTTTAAAAGTCATATCTATATTTAGAATACATGCCGATGGTGATATTTCGAAAGTGTTTCCAACTGTAGGCAGGTCACTTAAAATGCTTAGCAAAGCATTCTCTGTTTACGGCACATATCAGTTGTACTTAAGTAAATTATAATTGTAACTAAACTTGGTATAATATTACAAGAGCTCATAATAGATTCATGTCCGGTTTTTGGGGTTCCATATTCAGCGGAAGCTTAGTAATAGGGTCCAGTTGGCGCCCCCAATGAGACCTTTTAACTAAACCTCTGTCTGTCAGGTCAGCGGTCTGTATTTCATGAACCGTAATAGGCAATCAATTGAAATTTTCACAGTGTGTATTTCTATTGCTGATTTAACAACAAATAATGAAATACAGTCTCCAAACAAGAGATGTGTTTTTTTTCTGCGTTTTTTGCCTTGTAGTACGGAACCCTTCGTGTTTGAGCCCACTCGGGTTCACCTTCGAGTTCTTGGCCACTTTTCTTTGGCATTCTTAGACCCTAAAGCATTTTTAAGCCCGAATTACTATCACATTCCAGACTCAAGCATTACTTAAAAGCCATTTGATTGGTTGAATCTAGTTTTAAGTAATGTTTGAGTCTTGATTGAGGTTGTGTGACTCAAAATCTAGATCTATCAAAATCTAGACTAGTTTGTACCTATAGCATAGAAAAACAACTGCAGTCAATGTAAAAAATATCACACAGAGTAGACATTGTTTTGTCTTTTATATTAACTGATTGTTTATTCAGGTTTACTAGAAATCATGGTACACGAACACATTACCCGCCCTTGAAAACCACTCTGCACTTGAAACCGATGCCTGCCAGGGGTGCGGGTTGTTCGAAAGAGATACCGCGGCCCCTGGCACACAGGCAACTGAGGGAACACGGGTGGGTTTTAGTCAGTAAAAGTCTGACACGCCCTCCTGCTCCACCCAGAGCGGTTATTTGATGATTATTGGAAGTTATTTGATGATTTCCCACCCAAAAAAAAAAAAAAACCCAAGGCAATTGTATTACCCAGCCACTGGGTTGTGGAGGCCATATAGGTAGTCACTCCATATAAAATACAGGAATTCTGCTGCATCTGGTTAGACTGGAAGCGATCCCAAAATAGTTGGGATAAGGCTAGACATACTATGTTCTATGTTATCTATGTTCTATGTTATCTATGTTCTATGTTATCTATGTTAAGGGTTTTGGTTTCCGCACTTAGTCCTTCAAGTGGACCATTGTGCGTGAGGCATGGCGGCCTTCGGTTGTCATTCCAACCAGCCCACCTCCCTCCAGAAGTTGGCTATAACTCCTGGTCTGTTGAGAATATCCGTGTAACATTTGGGTTCCCCGAGGGTTTCTGTTCTAATCTGGGCTACGCCTGTGCATTCGAAAAGCACATGCGTGACGGTTTCCTCGGCCTCCATGCAAGCCCTGCACAAGGGGCTGTCTGTTATGCCTATTGTGTAGAAGTGTTTGTTTAGTGGGCAGTGTCCTGTGATGGTTCCAGTCACCAGACGCAGATCTTTCCTGTCCAGGCGTAACAGTCGTCTGGTCAGCCTGCCATCCAAGGATGGCATTGCTTCCCTAGACTGCCTGCAGCCTGGTGTTAGGTTCCACCAGCTCTCGGCTTGTGTGTGGGTGTATTCTTGAAGCCACCTGCGTAGTTGGTTGAAGGGGATGGGCACGATGGGCTCGGGACCACAGACTGACGCGCTGGATGCCCTTCTGGCCAGTTCGTCAGCAGCATCGTTGCCTAGCAATCCACTATGTCCTTTTGTCCATTGCAGTGTCACAGAGTTGCGGTTGGCAACCGTTACTCTTTCTAGTGCATTATGGCATTCTAGCTAGACATACTAATTTTGATCCTCCTTTGCGTCGCGCAGTAAAAAAAATACTGTTTTTTTTTTTCAGTTGGCAGACCTGAGTTGTCTAGTCTACCAGAAATCAACAAACACATACGCACCTTATAACAAAGATTGGATAAAAGAGAAGATATACGTTTTATTACGTCAAGCAGCAGGTCAAGGCGACTAATTTTAAATAATAAAAATGGGGAGCAGTGAACGCATGGAGTCGTTACATAATATAGGTAATTTAGTTCAACAATATGTATAAGGCACTGTTTAAATGGAAGAGGAACGCAGAGCAAAGGGTTTTTTGAGACATACATACACAATAGCAGTGGCTGCCCAGTGGTAAGAGCTGGTACTTATGAGTTTTAGTTCGTGGGTTCATAACCCAGGTAGGCACTAGATGTTGTGTAATTAATTTCATCACCACTGCTGTGAAAACTGTGAAGGAAATCATCTTGAGGAAACCGGCAAGTCTTGGAAACAAAAATTCGAAAACATTTGACATCTACCAACCCGCACTGAGCCCGCGTGGTAGATTACAGCTTACTCCCTCGTGAAGAGAGGTCTGTGTCCCAGAAGTTATAAGCTGATAATACATTTGCTATAATACCATTGACAGGTTATTATTGATGATTTTAATGATACAGTTACAGTCGCGAATCATATTTTGTTCAACATACAAATGACTGCAAATTGGGAAAAAGAATGTGAGAAAATTTGAACTTTGCGGGTAGCCCGTGAAGTTCAAAATGTAAATCAGTTAGAACTCAACTTACCACCAGTACACCAAGCCAAAAGTCGTATTCATGTCAAAATTCCCTCCTATGCGTTACTCTTTCATCTATGCAGGATAGCAGGACCTAACCGGTGTACACACTATGACATTTCACCTCTCTTACCGAAAGGTATATTTATAAGGTAAAAATGTGTATAGCTCCATGTGCTTACCACTCCTAAATTAATTAGGATGGTGATACTTGAAGACAATGTCATTAGATTAAATCAATAATGTTACATAGTTCTTTAGCATTATGCTCCGTGAATGTTATAAATATACAAGATGTAACAGAATAAACGTAGCTTCAGAAAGTATTTTGTTTATAATTGACTAAGGAATCGAGTTCAGTAACTTTTAATATGGGTAATTTTCTTTAAAAAAATTATATTGTTTGCCATACCTAGCTACCGTATTATATCAAAGCAGTAAGATTGAACTATGCATGAAGTAAAGCCAGGGTCGACATTTTCTGTGGGGAAAAAAAATATAATTTTGGTCATTATATTATGCATCTAACTCAAAACTCTAATTTGTATGTTAGGTCTTGAATTAATTATGTTACATGTTGTATATACAAAGAAAAAAAAGTGGGTGTTTGCTTAAAATATGACATGCATGTATGCATCTTTCCGTTGTGTCAGAACTGACTGACAGTTATAGAAAATTCTGGTGTGAGAGGTAAAATTTCATAATAACTGGCCACAAATTCAGACTCCCAAGATTGCTGAACCCTGGAAAATTCTCTAATAACTGAAAGAAACAACAGGTAAAATTTTATAATAACTGGACACAAATTCAGAGTCCACATTGCTGGACTCAGAGTCTGAACTTGTGCCCAGTTGCAAAAGGCTCGCCCCTTTTTACAAGAGATTGGTGAAATGTTAGTTCTCTATACAGGCTGATTTTTTAGTCACCGTCCAAATTTTTCAGGGTGATAGTACCCGTGAAATTGAACAACTTTCTCCAAGGAACATGGGTCGAAATATGAAAAAAAAATCGACCTCCCATGCAAAATCAATAGTTAGCTGGTCGATTTTGTATGGGAGGTCCGATTTTTTTTTTTCATATTTCGACCCATGTTCCTTGGAGAAAGTTGTTCAATTTCACGGGTACTATCACCCTGAAAAATTTGGACGGTGACTAAAAAATAATTCTGTATATACACCTCTGTTCCTCTTCAGGGAATGTTTATAAGACTAATGCTGTAACTACATTTTCCCCGCGGCTTCGAACTCACGAAATTGATTGTTTTATCACCAAATACATCCTACGACACTCGGCAATACTGTAGCTTCCCATTAGTGAAACAATTTTTGAAATAGGATCAGTAGTCCCGATGATCACCCCTACATACAAATTCATAAATTTTAGTGTAGGTACAGAGGCCAGCACCTCAAGCTACCCCAATCTGTCAAATTTATTTGATAGTTTTTCTACTTTATTACAAAAGCATAAGGTTCATGTTCAACTGGGAAAATTTGACAGGGATAGCTTGATGTGCTGGCGTCTGTACTTCCCAGTAGGGTAAAAAAAGGTTGTTGTAAGTTTCTTTCCGCATTTATTGTACAAATATTAGTCTGTTTAACAAACTGTCTTTAAGTATCACCACTTTGTAAAATATAATTATCTCGTACTATGTTTTCATTAATTTTTTTGTTGAAAATTAACAAGACTATCTCAATATATGTTTGTCAAGTATTGATTAATTCCAATATGATACATGATCAGAAATGTTGTTTAAAATTTTCACGCAGTGTTTACTACACATGATCAGAAACTTTCTGATCAGTTAGTTTGTATTTTGTATGCAAATAATAAGTATAAGAATTAGACTCGTCCATTTACACCTTCAGTAAAGTATTGGTCAGTTGTAAAATAATATATTTTTTGTTTATGTAATTGTGCATTTACTTGAATATTTTTCCGTTAAACTCTAATAAAATGTTCAAAGCTATCATTAAGAGTAAGACAAAAGGATCAGATTTAAAAAGGCTGCGCCAGACTGAGCGGTCTTACGTAATTTTGTTGATGAAAAGCTGTGTTATGTATGTTAATGGTTACTTGCTACGTCGACTAATGCAAAAGGAATCACTTAATTTATAAATGATTACCGTATAATGTAAGGACAAATAAAACACCAATAACCAATACGTACGGACTGGCGAGTAACACGTCATGAAATCAGTCACCTGTGGCACTTTTGTTACTCCAGTTCACCGAGTAAATAGATAGCTCAATATTTCTAGTGTAACAGTGGTTAAACTAGAAATTTTTGCCATTTTTTTACTTGGTTGGTAATTTCTAAAGTGTGTCTCAACCCTAAACTGATCAAAATACTACAAGCGATCAGTAAATTGACAAGTGATCAGAGGTTTTTTTTTTTTGACAAATTAAAAAGGTTATATCGTTGTGTGATTTTTTCTTTTGTTAAATTATAAGTGTACAATGTGTGTAAGTCATTTTTTCCTTCTTCATTTTGTTGCTCTAGAGTTCTAGATTGTTTAAGATACTAATTAAGTACCTTATAAGAGTAAAATACCAACTTGGCAGTAACATTTTCCATTGTTTTATTTATATAATACCCTCATTACAAAACGTGGAATATAGAGTTTCAGAAAAAGTTGGGCTTCGTAAAGAATCGTCTCTGTCAAGTCACAGTAGGTACCTATAAAAATCCGATGGGTATGGTATAGACATGGGCGAAGTAGCTCACTGAGAAGAAAAAGAGCGATCAGCTCTTTCACTCTAAAGAGCTATATCACTCTTCTAGCTCACTAGCTCTTCTATAGCTCAGTGACACAGACGCCGAGACGCCGACTGTTAGCTCAATTGACTCACGCCGCACGCGCGTCGAAGGCGACGGGTCGGTCGGCTCGCTCAATAGTGAGTAGCTCTTTGGAAGTTTGCGACTCTTTATTACTCACTAGCTCTTCTATAGCTCAGTGATTCAGACGCCGACTGTTAGTTCATTTTCTGCTTTAAAGCTATGGTCATAAAGATAGATTTACAGTGATTTCTGTCGTATGATAGTCTACAATGACGTATTGTATCGAAGAGCTATTGTTGGAAGAGCGATCGGCCGCTGAGTTCGGTCAGTTATCGGTGTCTCGCTGAAGTCTGAGAGCTAACTGAGCTGCTTATCGAACGAGTGAGTGAGCGAGAGCGACGTCCATCAAAAAGAGCTAGCTCTTTTCTATCACTCGCTCACGAGCTACCCATGTCTAGTATGGTATTTTTTTACACGCTTTATATTAGCTTCACTTGTATGTTTGTAACCGACTCCTTTGGACGCTATTTTCACCCACTTTAAACGGTCAGATTTCATTGGAACTTTGTAAACTTGTCGAGGACCGATGACAATTCAATAATTTAAAAAAAAAATTGAGAAAAAAAAACACGTTTTTGTAGTTAGCAGAACTAAAAAACACGCTCTTTAAAAACTAAAAAGGAGAAAATAATTTAATTCAATTAAAAATCGTGGGGTACTTTTTGAGGTATTTTTATAATCAATTAATGTCAAGCACCCCACGCTTTTTAATTGAATTAAATTATTTTCTCCTTTTTCTTCGATTTTTTTTTAGTTTGGTTTTTAAAGCGTGTTTTTTAGTTTTTTAAACTATTATTTTTGTTTTCGTTTTTTGCCACCGACTTCATCACCAAACTTGGCGGCTGAACATACGAAAATAAAAGGGCCTGACAGATGACGCCCTCCTTTTTGTAGTCGGTTAAATACCTTATTTTGACCTAGTTAAGGGTTTAAACACTGTTGGTAAATAAAGGGGTAATAATGCAATTTTCCACGATAAAGTTAAATCGCAAATTAGGGAGCCATCTATTAGCTGTAGGTTATAGGTACAGTTGCAACAATTATTCGGATACTAACCAGTATCCGGCCACTTTTAATAACTTTCGGTAAAAATTTTTTGTTTCGATAATGATTAAAAAAAAACTCGTTTGAATCGACATAGTTATTTATTTAATAAAACTATTAACATATTTCTTATTATTTACAGTAAACCAGATGAAAATTAACAGCTATTAACAAAAACAATTATAATTAAACATTATACTGAAAAATAAATCAGTTATTTTTCTCCTTCATGATGTTTTTACTTTGCCTTTTCAACTTCTGAATTTTAAATAAGTAACAGTTAACAGCCAGCGTAAAAAGGTAATATTATAGCTTTATTCCTTCATGTGTGGGTCAATCACGAACGCGTGTAGGCATAATATCGAACGATTTATCGAACGAAAATACTCGTTGCACACATTATAATTATTGACTTAATTTTAATACTATTCATATCTATGGGTGTCACTAATTGTGCTTGTGTTTGAATTTACGAGTCAGTAATTGTATAACACACTAACAGTAAGCACTATGAAGAGCTGAAGGGCGAGCGTTTTGGGGGACTGTCTTATGTGATTTTGACGTTCATAGTCTGATTCTCAGCCTAGTTGAATAACTGACTTCTGATTTTGATTGAGTAGGAACGGATTTCATTTTGGCGGTTTTTTTTTAGAGTCGGAAGTCATCAAATAACTTCTCCCGCTCTGGGTGGAGCAGGAGGGCGTGTCAGACTTTAACTGACTAAAACCCACCAGTGTTCCCTCAGTTGCATGTGTGCCAGGGGCGACGGTATCTATTTCGAACAACCCGCACCCCTGGCAGGCATTGGCCCTTGCGGACCCCACTAGTGGGTGCTGATATCTCTTTGAGGCGCGCGTGGAACACAATGCGCCGTCGACTCGGGCTTGGTCCTTACCGGACAGCGAGCTACCCATTACTCGTCGTCCGCAAGCCCGCGCCTACGGTGACCGGGAATCAGCCTGGGATTCCCGCTCCGTAGCATGGCCTGGATCAGGGCCGATCGCGAGAGATCGCCGCCGCCCATCGCCTCCACGAGGACACGGCAGTGCTCCACCCGATTCATTTTGGCGGTTCAACAACATTCATTGCGTTATTTACTTTGTTGAGCAGACAAATTTTTCGAACATATTAAGCAATGGATTAGCAATATGCATTGCTTCATATGTTTCAAAAATGTGTGCAGTGCATTGCTTCAAAATGATTTAAATTAATTTACGCAATTACGGTGCTGGTTTACCTTGCAAACATGTCAGTAACTATGTAGTTTCTATAACATTGTGTCATGCTTTTTCAGTATAATGTATACGATTACTTCTCCAAATAATGTTTTCTACATAATCTACAAATAGTACAAATATCTTACAAAAATTGAAAATTCTTTACAAGTGTCATTTAAAAACTAACCTTTTATTGCCGACCGCATACGTGGGAGCGAGACACCAACATAAATCGCGTGAGAAATTATGTATTTTAGGTAAAAATCTTATATTCAACCGCATCTGGTTACAAAATGGAAGTAAAATGTGTGAAAATTTATATGAAGAAGTAGAAGCTTTTAAATCTACATCGACGATAGCGTTATAATGTGCACATATTTCTATAATTTGTATGGACATGGACGTCCATTATATCGTCACGTTAGAAATTATAAAAGCGTACACTGAAAGCTCATCCCAACACAATGGGATATAGAGCCAAGAAAGGTGTCAATAAAAAATACTATCAAAATAAAAACAAAAATATTTTACTTTTATGATTAAGACTGCCTCTCACAATATGTAAAATTTCAAAAACATTTGGTAACAATTTACCTATTAATTAAATAATTTGGTTAAAAATCAGTTAAAATTACCTAAAACTTTCAGTTATTCGCATGTTTCTATTATTTTAATTTCGTACATAAAACTTTATTCTACCATTTATATTTAGTGATAAATTTTATATGTTGGGCAACATCGAATATTCGGCTTTATACCTAATCGGCTATTCAGTTCATTCAACTTTTTTTTAACTACTAAAGTACATTTTCACCACATGTAGGTGAAATGGTGACGAAAAAAATATTCCTCTTCTTTGGCCAAATATACCGAATATCCGACCGATTAGTCATGCAGAGCCGAATACCGAATATTCACATTTAGCCCATCTCTATCAAACCTTTGAAAATATTATACATTTGATTATACTACTTTTAATTTTAATAAAATATCTAAAGGCGCAGTTGAAAGATTATTTCATCATTATTCCACCGGTAGATCAGCCGAAAGACGTCCTCCGCTGGACATAGGCCAGGCTCCAAGCATTTCTACCGGCTCTGTGCTTTTCGCATCCAGCAAAAGACTATTTGCAGCGCTCTTTTTCGTCAATGGAAAACATAATTTAATGTTCTGTCAGAAAAAGTTGCTTCTCGTAGGCGGATACTCCATCTCAACAAATAAATACTGCAGTCAGCAATGTCTCCAAAATTACGATAAAAATGAGACGAACCTATTGTGTCCTATTGGTTAAGGGGAAAGTGCCAGAGTAGCCATCGGAATCACACATAATTAATATAAATAATGTATGTAAAATGTGGTAAAACATTTTAAAAGAGTAACAGTGGAGTTTCTTGCACATTCTTCTCCATACGAAACTACATTTTGGAGGGGGCGACTAGAATCCCGCGAAAATCGAATATTTTACGATTTTTTGCAATTTACTGGTCAGTGTCACCTGATAGTTTTAATTTCGTTTCCCAAAACTTGTGCGAGCTACCATAGCGCGTCCACCTTAAAGTCCAGTATTCTGAATTAAAATTTTAAAAAATACGATAAAAATATAAAATGTTGACTTCTAACAAATATTTCTATTTAAATTTATTTTTTTCATTAACCTACCTTATACCTTAGTAGATAAACAGATAATAAAAACGTATATTTACATTTTAACAACAACTTTTTGTATCCACTATAGTCTGTTCATAAAAATATGGATTGAAAGACATGCCAAATGTTTATATTTTAAAAACTTTACATAATCAACCTCCAGTCTCCTCTAGGGTATCCCGCGAAATTCAAATGTCCTTAATTTTATTGAATTCCATTGAATGACTATTTCATAAAAAGGTCATTCAATGGAGTTGTGTATGTTTATGCTAATGATTTTAATGATTATAATTCTATAATTCCATACGTGTAACGGTCGCGAATTATATTTTAATCAAAATACAACCTGGCACTTAGCTGCAAATAGCAAAAAAAGTAAGAACATTTGAATTTCACGAGCTACCCTTGATAGCTTAGGGGCAATTCTCGTAATTTTAAGAACGTTCACAGTCTGATCTCAGTCTCAATCTGTCAAAAATACTTCAAGTTTCCATACATTTTTGACAAGTTTTTGACATTTGTTTGTCGCCGAGATGAGACTGCGACTAGAATTGAACGTTTTAAATTACGAGAATTGGCCTTCTTATGTCACACACACCATTTTAAAATGAACAGACTATAGTAATAATAACCTCTAATAAACATTCCAAATTAATGCTAAGAGATATCTACGAATTATTTTTACATTATATTTGTCTTTTTTACTAGAAATTGGTTAATTCGATTCGGTATGAAAATCGTCGAGACCATACTCTATTTCTGAATCCTGCAGATCTTTTGGCGTATTTAAATTTTTCTAATGTTTATTTTATTAATACTCTTTAGTCTATAAAATAGGCCAAAACTAATGAAGTCAATGTTTAGACGTTTTGCTTCGAAGTATTTCATATTTCCATGGTATTACAGATGATAGATGACCAGAGATCGGAAATTCGGATACATATTTACCTAAAGTTGAGATGTTCGCTAACATGGAATGCGCTTTTGTATCGAAAAAGTCTTAATTTAGGTAAGTAATTTGTTGATTTTTTGTTTTAACTAATACAAACCACCCCTCCTCCAGTACATACATATATTTGTATCGGGTTAAACATTAATTTTAAATTAATACACATCTGAATAGTTATGCAATCAAGAATCCCGGGGTTTTAAATAAATATTACAAATAATTTATAAAGCCGCTTCCATACTTTCATGGCTAAAAATTATCTTTAGGTAAATACAAATATCCGATCGCTGTAGATGACACCTTCCATCTGCAAGAATCTGGGCATCCCAAGTAAGGGGATACTTCACATCTCGACAGCTTTTAAGTCTGTATAAACCTCAAGTCCGTTCCTTTATGGAGTATTGCAGCCACTTATGGGATGGCTCAGCTAAATATCAGCTTGATGCCCTTGACTCGGTGGAACGCAAAGCAAAAAGCTTCAAAGGAGACGAGACGTTGGTGGCTAAGCTTCACAGCCTGGCTCATTGGCGCAATGTTGCATACCTGTCCGTCTTCTACAGACTATCCTTTGGGGGCTGTGCGGAGAAACTCCACGATCCACGGTCTACTCCCTAACCACGAAATCCGCTCTTTAGGCCGAAGTTACGGGTGACCCCTCTCCGTACCACCTACGGATATAAAATTAGTTCGGGGCCCGACCTAAGAATGAATGATACAACGATTCGACAGTTGTCCGACTCTCAATGTGCTTTTATCGGTCCGATTTTTTTTTTCATTAATCGAGTGTAGGGTTCCGAAATTTCCAACTACTTTCGGACAGGCCCGTATCTTCGTTGACGGACTCAGAGAGGAGGCACTCAGATCTCACCATAGCTGTACTTCGTACACAACGAACTGGACTATACATATTATAAGTCTAGAAAACTTTTTTCTTCGAATCAAAGCATCTACACAAAGACGTCATAGCCTAAATCTCCCTTCCTCTGATATGGTAGATAAAACACAAGCCTGTACGCACTTAACTTTGTACCTTATACCTTTGACAGTAAGGTCTATTCCGAATCGCTTACTTCGCTTACTTCCACCTTTTTCTTCCTTTTGCCTTTGGGATGCATTTTGTAGACGTGTTTTTGAAGATCTTTTAGTTTTAAATATCTGTAATGAAAATTATAGAATCAGTATTGTTATTAAGTCTCTGACTGCTTCGTTGGACTGCTGAACGAGTCGAGTGTCATAGGTTTTTCTCCACCCACACTCAAGGATTCGATCTTTACATACTCTTTTTGCCTCGTTTACGTTCATACATCTGTCGCCCTAGTGTGAGTTTTATTTAACCATCTCGATCAAACGCATGGAGCGCGTTCGGGGCTCCGATTGGTCCGTCACCAATCCAGGGCCAATCGGAGCGCCAAACGCGCTCGAAGTGTTTGATCAAGATGGTTAAATGAAACTCACACTAAGGCCTCTGGTCACACACGCACGCTGACTGCGAGTACTACCCACCTGACCTTTCAGAAGATTTAAAAAAAATATTTAATAAATGGCATTAAGAAAGTCCCTGTTCAGATTACTTACTTGCAAGAACACTGTTTGCATGGAAACTTGAAGTCCTCAGGTTTTCCGTGGAGCCTCAGCTCGTGCCTGTCCCTGATGGATTCCGTTGAGAAGTTGCGCCGACATGTGCTACACTGATAAGGCTTCGCTGTGTTGTGGGACTGTTGAGGATAATAAATAATCAAGGAGCTTAAAACGGTTAAGATGAACATCGCAAGGAAATCGGCATGTCTTAAACACAAAAATTCGAAAACATGTGATATTTATCAATCCACAAGGGGCCCGCGTGGTGGATTATGGCCCTCTCCCTCTCACAGAGAGGAGGCCTGTGTCTTAAAGCAGTGAGGCTGATTATGCTAATCAAGTAGCGTTCTATGATATATACAGGAAAAGTTTTTATTCAGTGCGCAAACTTTAACCATGAATTCAGCATACCATTCTAGACCCCCAGCGAAGAAATTTGTCGTCGGTTTTATAAAAAAAATCAGCTGTTTCATAGAAAAGTGCAACAACTACGCGGTCAAAGTGTATGGAACAGCTGTTTTTTTTTATAACCCACGAATAATTTCTGCGCTGGGGGGTCTAAAATGATAAAATATGCTGAATTCATGGTTACAGTTTGCGCACTAGATACAAACTTTTCCTGTATATTTTATATTATTATAAAGCTGAAGAGTTTGTTTCTTTGAACGCGCTAATCTCAGGAACTACTGGTTCGAATTGAAGTAATATTTTAGTGTTGGATAGCCCATTGATCGAGGAAGGCTATAGGCTATATAACATCACGCTAAGACCTTTAGGAGCCGAGCAAAGAGAAAAAAAAAACACAAATACGAAGTACTCGCAAGGGCAGGCGATTCGAAGCGACAGGGTGGGTCGCGGGAGAAAAAAGTTTGTAGAATATAAATGTGAAAGTTTTTGAGTTTGTTACTCTTTCACGCAAAAACTTCTGAACGGATTTGGATGAAATTTGGCACACCGATAGTTTATAGCGTGAATTAACACATAGGATACTTTTTATACCAGTACTACGTTCCCGTGAGAAAATTTCCAGCTTCCACGTGGGCGAAGCCGCTGGAAAAAAGCTAGTTTATTAAATAAAAGAGCAGCCACATCACATACATTAAACTTATGCTAGAACTAATCGTAATACTAAAGGACTAATGTACATTCAGCGTCAAAAATATCGGGACGAATAGACTGTTCAAAATGATCTCAACAACTAAGAAAATTAAACTTTATCTCAATTGGATAAAGTTTTTGTTAGAATGACAGTTGTCGTGTACTGCCTTCAATTTGAAACATTCCTTGTGTCATTGTGTTAATATTTAATTTGTATTAACACAATGACACAAGTGTTAATATTTAATGTATATCCGGCGTAGAGTTTTAACGCAGGGTCAGAATAGTACTCAATCCATGATAACGGTTCTGCCAGGGGTGTGAGTTGTTCGAAAGAGATACCGTAGCCCCTGGCACACAGGCAACTGAGGGAACACGGGTGGGTTTTAGTCAGTAAAAGTCTGACACGCCCTCCTGCTCCACCCAGAGCGAGAGAAGTTATTTGATAATTTCCCAACCTCAAAAAAAAATACAATGGTAGCGGTAAGGTAACGTTGCGCATCGATGTCTGTGGTACCTGGTATAGATAAAAAAAATCACTTTTATGCCAAAGAATTAATAAACTTACCACTTTCAAATGTCTCTTGAGACTAGAGTTGGTTCCGAAGCTGGTGTTACAAATGTCACATTTGTAAGGTCTCTCGTTACGATGTGTTCTTTCGTGCACCTAAAATTATAACAAATAAAGAGAATGAAAAACGCATCGTGTGTGGTACTGTAAAGGTTTGTTGCTTATAGAATGCAACCTTTATGTTAATACAGGCCGGTAATGGAATGACTGTCACATTTGAACTATCAAGAGGATGATTCTAGGATTCTATCCTTCAATGAGATTAGGATAGGGTTTATCCTGAATAATATAATTGATTGTATTAGGCGCGGCCTTATCATAATATTTAAACTTCTCTCATAATATACGTGGAGTCACGTGTTAAACACTATTAAATATTTTATTTGTAGATAGATCCCCCCAACATTATAGTACATTAGCATTAGCGATTTATACGTTTTTCAATCTTTTCTAAAGGTCTTCAGGAGTACCTTCTGAAAATATATATAACAGTGGCGAAGGGTCAATGCAAACCGATTCCCATCGGCTTACCTTTAAGAAATCCCACCTCCCACCGATTATTTCAAAGTAAAATTATTTTTTATGTATTTCTAAGTTTTACTTAAAGAAAACCAAATCATCTTACAAAATTCTCTGATTCCAACTCAGTATGAGTGAAAGAGGGGCTGATCTCTGAGGAAACTAAGCTTGCATCACGCGGTGAGTGTTTTTTTTTTTTGGAACGGCTTACTCTGGCCATAATTACACCCCTCGCCACTGATATATAAAATATAGTAGCAGTCTATGATTATTTAAACATCATCATCCTAGTCTAGCCTTTTTCCAACTATGTAAGAGTCGGCCTCCAGGGCTAACCGGATCCAGCTGAATACCAGTATTTTAAATGGAGCGACTGCATATCTGGTCTCCACCACCCAGTAGTCCCTTGTCTAGGCTAGTTATCAGACTTTCGGGCTTCTGACGACCCGTAACGACAGTCAAAGATCCACGAATGACAGCTGGGACCAATGGCTTAACTTGCTTTCCGAGGCACGGAGGGGTCTTGATATGTAAAGATGGTGACCCATCCTCAGAGCAACCGCGGCAAGCGTAGCTTAACCTGATCGATCGACCCGTTCGACTGTGAAAGCCAGTTCATGCAAATTTATTGTTTTAAATTGACTCATTCTGCCTAGCCATCTACGTTGGGGTCGGCTTTCGAGGGACTGTTATTACCAGTGATCGGATAATCTGGCGTTTATATACCTGAAGTTCTTCACACAAAAGAATAAAACGAACATTCCTTTCTGAATAAATAAGTAATCTCGGGTTCCCGGGATTGATTTTTTTTTGTAAATCAACCTATAACAAACTTAATAAAATTATAGCAGTGGTTATTTTGATTAAGTATCTTTGTTTTATTCAAAACAAATATCAATAAAAAATTATAATGTGCACGATGTGGTCAAGTAGTTGAAATTGATTTATGTATCTAACAGATTAGTGATCGAATCGACTAATTTATTGTATTTTATACGAACAGAAGACTAAAAAACATTAATATTTTTAAAAACTTCCGGGATCCGGGATTCTGAAAGGCATGTCCGTATTATTCTTTCGTGGGAATGAAAGTGAAGTTTGGGTACATTAGCGTCCGATTATACGATCACTGGTTATTGCTTAGTAACAAGCCCTTAACTCTCAAAATCTCACCTGTAAACTATAGGACTCGAAGAATCCTTTCGCGCAGTAAGTACACCGATAAGTGGCGCCGCGCAATACTCGCTCGTGTGTCTTCATATGCATCTTAAGAAGAGCTTGCGAACCGAACTTTTTGGGGCAATCCGTGCAGGCGTGCACTTTTTCCTGTTGACAAAATTAATAAAATGAACCCCCTTATTTATAAACGATGCTTAAAGTTAAGTAATGATTAGCGTCTGTTTAACCATACATTTTTGACGTTTAGACATCATTTAAAACTTTAATCATCGTTTATGAATGGGGGGGGGAATGTTTATTTTTAACAAGCTTTTATTAGCTTCACCTGTATGTTTGTAAGCATGTTTGTAACCGACTCCTTTGAACTTGATTTTGACCCACTTCAAACGGTCAGATTTCATTTAAACTTTGTAGACTTATCGAGGACCGATGACAATTCAATAATTTGATAAATTTTGTTCCGTAATGTTAAAAAATGTTAAAAAAACACGCTTCTGTAGTTAGCAGAACTAAACGTAGGCTTTGTAAAAGATAGCAAAACTCTTATTTTAAAAACAAAACAAACTTTACCAAAATTGAGGTAAAAATGTTAGAGATTTTATCGGATACTGTATATTCGGCAAAGATTAATTAAGGATTGCTGAATATCCGGCCGTCGGATACTCAGCTATTTAAGCGGAATCCAGACGGATAGTAGTACAAAATTCAGCGGTTTAATTAACGCCACTGACACTGTGCGCTAATGACGGCTATACTCAACAATAAACAGCTCACAGACAAATACAAAATAAAACACAAGATACAACTTTGGAATACCTATTTGTTACGTAGGTATTTATATTGATCAGGCTTGGCGTACAGGACACGGAGATGCCGTTATGGCGTGGCGTTCAAAAGGTTAAAACGTTTTTAGACGTTGGTTGGCAAAGCCATACAAACCAAATCGCTACAGTACTTACCAAATGAGTATCAGAGTGCTTAGCCAGCGAGTGTGAGTACTTGAACCTCTTAGGACATTCGCTGCACTGGTAACCGAGCCCTGAGTCCGCTGAGTGAGTTGCTATGTGCGCTCGGAGAGCCGTCCAGTTTGAGATTACTTTGTGACAGATTTTGCATTCTATTATGCAAGTTGGATGTGTTCTGGAACAGAAATTCAGCAATCAAAATTTCAATATGGCTAGTATTTCAGTTCTAATCAAGTTACGTCAACACACTTTTGATTCATAATTTAACTTAGATGAAAGTGTTTGCACGAATATGAGTAATGTGATTTATATTAAGCTTGTATTCAACAATATTCTGATTACGTCTCAGCAAGAAACTAATGAGGGCTGGGTATGATGATAAGTTTGTGGAAAAAGAGTAAACCATTATTTTCCTCTACCACTAGGTGTCAAAAAAGACAACTCACGAGTACTAAATTCTCCTATAGTACATATAAAACACTAGCTTCCGCCCTTTTAATATAAAATATATCCTTTTGTCGTCTACGACCCGTTACTTTGTTTTCGCTAAACGTTCTTTTTTTTAATCCTATTCCATCTGATATTAATAGCCCCAATAATTCGGCTATGGAATGCAAAAAGACTTTTCCAAATCCGAATGGTAGTTATTAGTGCGCTCAAACAAAAAATAGCAATGAAGGTTCAATTTGAGAGTTTAGAGATAAGTGACAAATTCTGCAAAAAGTCCCAAAATACATAATAACGGTTTTTCTCGAATCCCATGAATTTTCGCCTACGCATTATGGGGTGCTTTATTGTTTCAGGTTCTGATACGTCAAATTACAAGTCAACCTGTAGATCATATCAAATCCAATCAAGATTGAATCGCATTCTTACACACCTCTCAGAGACAAGTCAAATTATGACTTCAAAAAGTACACACGAAATTCTAAGGATTTTTTTGCCATAACATACAAAAATACAAACTAACCTCTGCCTATGATTCTTCAAGCTCCCTTTAGCACTGAACACCTTATCACAATCCTTACACGGAAACACCTTATCGTCATCCTTAATATCCGTAACCTCTTTAGAGTTCATTCGCTCTATTATCTTTGCCTCTTTTCTTTCAAACCTCATTTGTTCTCTTACTTTTGCGATCTCCATTCTTTTAATATTCGTAAGGCCGAATGTATGCCATTTGTTGTGGATAAGAAACCTTTTTGGGTGTTTGAAAAGAAGTGCGCAGTGTGGACATTCAAATACTCCTTCTGGTTTTATGTCTGTAAAATTAAGATTAATTGGTTCATTAAATACTGAACATCCTACTAATATTATAAATGTGAAAGTTATGTTTACATATTTAGATGTTTGTTACTCAATTAGATTTGGATGAAATGGCTAACATATAGATTATAACCTGGATTAACACATAGGATACCTTTTAACCCAGTAGTATGTTCCCGTGGGATAATTTTCGACCTGGAAGCCGCTGGCAAAAGCTAGTAGAAAATATGGGGGAAACAGATTTAAAGTGATCCATTTCGCTCCAAGTTATGATAAATAACAGTAGGCAGGTGTATGTCGTGACAGTAAAATTCAGTAACTCTGCCTGAGCTAGGGATCAAACACGGAACCCGGCTATCACAGCAGCCGTACTTGCTATGGCAAGGCAAGACTATTGAGGCAGAAATTATATACATATTAAAGTGTTGTTTCTTAAAACAGCTCTTACAAAATGTTCTAATTAAAATCATAATACTGAATATTTTTTCAACAGGTGGAATGGATAATGATTTGGTCTGATATTCGAAATCGAATATCCGGCCGGATATTCATCAAATAGGTAGAAATAAAAATCATAATTACCATTTTTATAAGAAGTAATAGCTTCGCTAACGCTACAGTCACCCTCAATAATTCTATAATTCATATGTTCATCCCTCTCAAACCCATGACAGTCTTTCAAGAACGGCGTGTAGCATTCCGAGTCAGCCCAACTTGCTTTCTCAACCTTTATGACAATACTATTGTCGGTCGTCTCATCTGCCTCTTCCCTTATGAAATGTTGCATTATTCCTATTGGTTTTACTTCCTCATCATCCGATAACATGTCATTTTCTGATTTTCCTTTGTCTCTACTGTCATTGTCTGTTGGATTCGGTTGATCATCATCCGTATTTGATTTTTCAGTTGTCAAGTCTGGTGGAGATTGCGCTAGTGGGTCTGTATTCATATCTAGGATATTTGATGACATTTTTGTTATATTTTCAACTGTCATATCTGATGGTAAGTCTGTTTCTGCGGTGTTTGGTACTTCGGGAATTATTTCTGGTACTTGTTTAGGCTTATTTGATGAGTGAATTAGTAGATCTTCAATTAATTTGACCGTGTTTTCAATGTTTTTCCGTCTGGTGCTGTTAATTTGTAATTTTTCTTGAGTTTTCATGCTTAAATCTAGATTATGTTGAGTTTCTTCAAACATATTGTTGTGTATGAAATCATTGTTCCCGCTAATTTGTTTGTTGTATAGTTTATTTGGTATTTGAGGTATATTCAAAGGCATTTTTCGCAGATTCTGCTCTTTAAAGCTCTCCTGCCTTACAGACTCAATTACTCTCTTATCATATGCATAATTCATCACATTAGCATTATGCTCATTCTGTATATTTAAATTCATAGGAAACATACCGTTTGGGAATGGTAAATCGTTCATATTATTCGTATTTTGATTCAAGTATGATTGTTGGAAGCCCAATTGTGGATAGCTCGGAAACTGACCCATTTGTGACGGCATACCTATTGGAGAGTGGTTGTAATGGGCATAGTCCGGTAGATTGTAGTGCCCACTAGGCGATGGGACACCTTGGTGAGCTATTTTGCTCAAATTATTGATGTTATGAGTGATATTCATATGACCACTCATCGGTGTCATATTAACGGGCGCTCCCATGTTAATTGGGGCCTCGTTCGGACCATAATGCCCTGTGTTGTGCAACATTGTTGCCGTAGTATTAAACTTCACTTTTCACGGTTTGCCGTTACATTTTAATGTCGAAAACACTAAAGCTAATGAAAGCCATTTTGTCTCTTTGACATTTCTTTCAATGTCCACCCAAAAACCGATAAATTGACAAATCAGCACAGATAAGTTGTTTCGCTCTGTCACAAAAACCGTAACTAAGCCATTTTTCAAAGCCTGTAATAACTTGAGTATAATATATTTTAGTAATGTCACTTATTCCGCATGAAACTAAATGAAACTTGCTTTTTTATTTTATTTGTAGGGCATCTCGCAGTTGACCTTGAGAGGCCGTGACTGCTTAACCGGACTTTCCTGGGGCTGCTATTACGAAAACTTAACGCCTCCAGCCAGGGGCTTAAAACTACTTAAATTACTAGGCGACTGCATGCGGAGGGCACCTCCTGCGGGGTACAGGCCTCGGCTCAGGGCGTCACTGGTAGGGGGACAGCAAGTGAGGTCAGGCTGGATTGGCATTATTATTATTAGTCGGCGAATTTAACTCTACTGGTTTAGCTGCAGCGCGGGCTTGCGCTTCAACGAGCAAGGGACTGTCACGGTAAACTTACTTGCTTCAGATTGATTTTATACGAAAAAGTTTTGTCGGCATGGAATCTTCTGAAAAGCTTATCCATATCACCGCCAGATGACTTTCTGATGAAATATTGTGTTATTCCATTATGAACTTTAAGTTCTGCTGGTAAGATCTTTATTATTTGGGCAACACCAAACATGTTTGCAAACAACGATTTCAGACTTTACTGCACTGGTTTAAAGTGTAGTTTCGTACTGGTACTGCCTTTTTGTTTTCTGACGAAACGAACGTCTCCGTCTCGTTCCCAATCGGCTTGTACGCTTCGCTCTCGTTCACTTCTTTCATTCTTTCATTCATTATTTATTTTCCGATGGTGATGGTTGTGTTGTGTGTATATCGAATCTCGATTTAAATTAAAAATAGCGCATTTGGAACAGTTTTAGTGTACTTTTATTCAAAATCTGTGAACATGGCGCTGGGAGCCTTCGCCGAAGAATATTTTCGCTCTATGAACCCTTTAGCTGCGAAAATCCACGAGGATATTGTTGATGCAAGAACTTCTTACGAAAATATATGGGAAACGCTAACGGAAAAAGAAAAGGTAGAAAAAACACTTCCTTGACACCTAATAAACTACTTTATTACCTTTTTTTGTTAAGTATTCAGTGAGGAAAATCAACAAACGCAGTCTTCAATACTTGCATGTTAAAATATTTGGTTTACAGTTTTCAAGAGTGAATCATAGCTAATAAATGCGACAGGCAACGGTAATTGCCCTCTTATGCCCAATTATCTTATCCTGTGGTAATTAATTAATGATTAATTACTAACAATACTAAGTGAAACCTATACTTTGAGAGAATATTTTTGTTAACATGTTTGAAGACACAAATAGACAAGCAATACACTGAATAATTTGAGTAATAGATACTGAGTATGATGATGATAGGACTCCCTTTTCCGCACGTAGACTCCCATTCGATCCGTTGTGCGTGGTAGATACTGATTAAAGGGGTCATTATTTTATTTTAGCCACAATAAATTATTTATAAATATTTACAAAATAATTTTCCTCCCTCATTTTTTATTACATATTTTGTAAACAAATATGTTTTTATACTGGGTGGAAAGGTTATGATGCGCAGACTGTTTCTATGCATTCAGTCCATGATACGCCCTGTGTTGAAATTTATAGTTGGCTACAAAAAAAAAAAAAAAAGTTTAGTTCCATACATTTTGACCTTAACTTTTCTATGAAACTGCAGATATTTTAATTGATAACTTACGTAAAATTACTATGTTATGTAGTCTAGAACCAAGTACTGAATCCATGGTTGTGCATTGATGTTTCTACCACCATGTATAGATAAAAAAATATCACTGAATACCTAATACTTTACCACCAATGCCGCAAAACGCCTATAATTATTATTAGATACCAAAATGTAGTGTAAATCTATGATTACTGTTATTCTATTTCTCCTATCCTATTATTATCCATATGTTCAAGTTGAGCTGCATGATTACTGACAATTGCGTGTACAGACAGGACAGGTCCACTCAATCTGTGTGGTTCTTTCCTCAAAAGACCCATTTCAGACACCAATCCACATGGTCTTCACATGATCTGACCAAGATTATGACTGGACTTTAAAAGAGACTGACCTCTGAGTTTGTTACGGTCTTTCTTCTCAAAGTAGTCAGATAGGAAACGCCGGCCTCATATAGTTTAAAAAAATAGGTTTGACGTGTAAAAGTGTTTGTACAAACCTACTTACAGAAATAAAATCATTTATCATTTATGTATGTACAAAGTTTGATAGTTTTAGTTACAAATAGAATAGAATAATGTTTGTTGTCTCCAGTATTACAGCTAGTACCTAGTAGTACTAGCTAAACTTATACACAAAACGATAGTACAGGAAGCAAAAGGTTTAAGCGTCAGAATTATGCTTAGGTTCCCTAGCGGGATGCTGAGCGCTGGTTTTCAGCTTGACTCTTGTTTACAAAAAAAAGAGTTAGGTATATTTAGTAACAATGCATTTATAAAATCGTACCCAATTCTCCAAGACATACATAAGCCAATAATCATGAATAGTATCTACAGTCCAGACACTTGACAATGTTTGTGCCGTAGTATAATAAATAATAGTTAAAAAACACTCTTTAAAAACCAAACTAAAAAAGGAGAAAATAATATAATTCAATTAAAAAGCGTGGGGTGCTTGACATTAATTGATTATAAAAATACCTGAAAAAGCACCCCATGCTTTTTAATTGAATTAAATTATTTTCTATTTTTTAGTTCTGCTAACTACAAAAGCGAGTTTTTTTTCCTTTTTTTTCTATTTTCTCAATTTTTTTTAAATGATTGAATTGTCAACTGTCCTCGAAAAGTTAACAAAATTTAAATGAAATCTGACCGTTTAAAGCGGGTCAAAATCGCGCCCTAAGGAGTCGTTTACAAACATGCAGACAAACATACAAGTGAAGCTAATATAAAGCGTGTAATAAATTACATAGAACTGTGACATTTTTAGTTATCGAGTGAATTATCCTATTGTGTATTTATGAATAAATTCAATGCAGAAAGGAAAACAGGAAATTCACTACTATACTACTATTACTATACTGGGTTTTTATTTTCGAACAAAATATTTACATAAATATATTTAAGTACACTCAGGGGCACATTTAACCGTCCACTCATTCGAAATTCCATATCGTTTGTTATGTTAACTTGCGCTTTGACTACTAGGCGTAACTTTATAAGTGGGTATATCTGAAATAAAGAAAACACATATACCAGCGTTTTTTTTTTACTTTTGTGGTTTTTAATTAACAATTATCAGCTCAGTAGAAATTTGACAGTCTCGCCCCTTGTTTTGTGTGAAGGATAAATTTGTTTTACAACGTTGTCTTACCATTGTTTCGAATAAAACAGAGGTATTGAAGTGCTGTGACCTTATTTACACCAAAAAAATGCCACTAGACGCAGCTGGAGCAGCTAGGGCTGTAGCACTTGCAGACGCTGGGTTCAGCCAGCGTCGGATTGGACGAATGCTTGGATATCCACGAAGCACTATCCAAGATGCTATCCGGCGTTTCAGAGAGACCGCTTCCTACACAAGGAGACCAGGACAGCTTATTTGAGGTACGAAATGTAAGTGTGAGCCTAAGAACAATAAGAAGAAGGTTAGCAGAGAGGGATCTGGAATCATTTCGACCAGCTCGAGTACCACAGCTAACGACAACTCACAGAAGAGCGAGACTTGCTTTTGCTCGAGAACATTTAAATTGGACGTCAGAGCAATGGAAAGCAGTTCTCTTCTCTGATGAATCAAGAATCGCTTTACGAGGTCCTGATGGACGTCAGCGGGTGTATAGACGCCGTGGTGAAAGGTAATGTTTTGTGGTTGAAACAGTGGGCTACGAGGGAGGCTCGATTATGGTGTGGGATGGCATTTGTTACGAGGCCCGTACAGAGTTGGTGGTCTTCGATAGAGGCAGTGTTAATGCTCACAGGTACGTGACAGAAGTCCTAGAACCACATGTGATGCCATTTGCCCCATTCATTGGCGATAATTTTGTTTTAATGCACGACAACGCTCGTGCACACACCGCGAGAATTGTCACAGAGTACTTGGACGCCATCAATATTCAGAGATTACCATGGCCAGCTCGGAGTCCTGACCTGAACCCGATACAGCACGTATGGGACAACATAAAAAAACGAATTTGGAGTAGAACACCAGCTCCTACGACCATCACTGAACTGAAAACTGCAGCTGTTGAGGAGTGGAGGAACATTCCACAAAGCGACATCCAAGACATAATGGACGGGCTTACAAATCGATTACAAGAGGTGATTAGGGCCAGAGGAGTAAATACACGTTATTAGTGCAATAATTTAGAGCATACTTTTTTTTAAATTAAAATTTTGCTAAATGTCGTTTTTGGTCAGAAAACTGCATATTCGCTTTTTGAATTTTTTATCTTTATTAAACCATTTCACAACTTACACATGTTTTATTTGTGTTCTCAAAGATTCACCCAAAGTAATTTAATAACAAAATTAGTTAAAATCCGATACAATTTTGAAATAATCGACAAAATGTAGGTGGCCGGTTAAATGTGCCCCTGAGTGTATAATGAAAAAAATCAGCTGTTCCATACATTTTGACCGCGTAGGTATTGCACTTTTCTATGAAACAGCAGATTTTTTTTTTTGTATAACCGACGAAAAATGTCTGCGCCAGGGTGGGGGGGGGGGGGGGTAGAATGATATGCTGAATTCATGGTTCATGGTCATTCATGGTTTGCGCACTAAATAAAAACTTTTCCTGTAAGTATATTAATGCTAACAGAATTAAAATATTTATACATGTACATAATAAACTAACTTTTCCCGTGACTCCGCCCGCGTGGATGTCGGTTATCGCGTAAAAAAGTAGCAAAATTATGTCCATCTCCATATCCCAAGGCTATCCTTATCTCTGACAAATTTCATGACGATCGGTGCTGAACCGATCGTCATGAAATTTCACGCCTAAACCGCTGGGTTTAGGCGTGAAAGCGTAACAGGTATAGACAGAGTGTTACTTTGGCATTTATTATATTAATAGGGATCTAAGTTAGGGCATCATATTATTATTTTCATAGTATAATCTGTTTATAATGTTCCCACAGCTGGGACACAGGCCTCCTCTTTGTGATAGGGAATAGGCTGATCCACCACACGCGCCCAGTGCGGGTGGGTAGACATCTACCCACCCGCACTGGGCGCATGTCATCCAATTTTTCGTGATAAACGAGCGATCGACTTCAGCCATTAAAAGTAACAGCACAGATCTTTACGATAAAAATTCTAAAGGAAAGAAAGGGATAAAAGAATGAAGGATTTGCCGGTTTCCTCACGATGTACAGGGGTGATGAAATAATTTACGTAAAGTAAATCGGCTGTCTGGGTTCTAGATCACCATTGCTCTTCATATCATAGGATATCAAAAAATTCGTCCCCATTGTTGTCAACAGGAAAAGTACCCAAATCCCTGTACCTAATTAACTAGAAAGTTTTGCTTACCCAACCGATAGCAAATAACATTACAACAGTTAACATTATCAATAAATTAATTACTTAACAATTTTGTTTTTTTTTTTTCAGACTGAAATCATAAACGAATCTCTAATAAAACCAGATATTTCACTGAAATATGCCTTATTAGATACTCTAGACTTCGATATTAATGACCCACCGGTCCGCAAAGATGACTTAATGTCATTCTTCGGACGAGAGCATGGACTCAAACTCATCCAAGACGAGAACACCTCATACAGAGATGAACACAGCAGTCCATTTCTGTACCAGACGAAAAGCCAGTTAAATCTATGTATTTTAAGTGACTGCCGAGCTCCTAAAGATGTAAAACCTACGTCCCCACCACCAGTAATGTCTGAGCTAGCGTTATCCCATTCAAAAGTGGTATCCGAGTTGAAAAATGCTTTAAAATCTCATGATGTCCTCCGTAGCACTTTCAAAGAGGGTCCGGACAGAGAGGTCACCTCCCCAGGATTCATCAGCAAGTTTATAGGCAATTTTAAAAACAAAGATGAGGAACGTGAATGTTTGGTATCACTCGGTCCTCAAACGCAGATTGTGGCTTCTTCGGAAAACTTCTTTAGGACAAATTTCAAGAGTCCGCAAGCGGAGAATAGGTATGAAAAGGATTATAGGAGCAGTATTGTCAAATCTAATAGTGGTGAGTTGTATTTTTTTGACTAGATAATTATCCCACAGGAACGTAGGTACTACCGGGATAAAAATTATCCTATGTTTTAATCCAGGTTAAATTTTATCTGTGTGCCAAATTTCATCCAGATCCGTTCCGTAGTTATTGCGTGAAAGAGTAACAAACATCCATCCATCCTCACATACTTTCACATTTATAATATTAGTTAGATAATAGGACTAACTAGACCACACCCTCCAACCTAACCCGCATGATATTCTATTTCACTATTCTTGTATAATCTATCTTCTACACAGGAAAAGTTTTTATTCAGTGCGCAAACTGTAACCATGAATTCATCATATCATTCTAGACCCGCCAGCGAAGAAATTTTTCGCCGGTTATAGAAAAAAAGAACAGCTGTTCCATACATTTTGACCGCGTAGGTCTATAAAACAGATGATTTTTTTTTGTAAAACCGACGACAAATTTCTTCGCTGGCGGGTCTAGAATGATATGCTGAATTCATGGTTACAGTTTGCGCACTGAATAAAACCTTTTCCTGCATATTAATACGTGAAGCTAAAACCCCCTTTTTTACGAAAATTACTCGGACGGAGGCGTATGATATTTGGCACAGTTACAAGTTTATATGAGGAAGAAGTGCAGTAAGCTAACATTTTACATAATAAAGCAATTGAAAAACTTTAAATTAATAAAATGAACATGGTCGACAACTGGTTTGACCACTAGTACCTACTAATAATTACGCTGAGTTTCAAGCGCGTCTGTAATTCCGCTGAGTTTCAAGCGCGTCTGTGATTTCGCTGAGTTTCAAGCGCGTCTGTGATTTCGCTGAGTTTCAAGCGCGTCTGTGATTTCGCTGAGTTTCAAGCGCGTCTGTGATTTCGCTGAGTTTGAAGCGCGTATGTAATTCCGCTGACCGTCCGTCGCAGCGACACAGAAGCGCGATTTTTTGGCCTACAATTAACATTTTCGGAATATTTATTATTTATGTACGGTGGGCTGCATCAAATGGGTATCTCAGTTTTATTAAAATGTTAATACAACTGGGGTACCCAATTGATGCAGCCCACTGTACATACAGTGAAATACATAGAGATACGATAACTTTTGAGTACAAGGGTACTAGGGTTTATTTCTTAAAAAAAGAGCAAAGTGTCTGAAAACAAGAAAAATATGAGTATGTTAATCTTGCAACTTGTAATGCGGAGCGAAAACGCGCGAAATTTCCCTGCGTTTTTCCACTCACATTTAACCGTCTAACTCTAGTCTCTGGTCTGTTATTTTTCCTCTTAGATTATACAACATTTATTCTTGCATTCAACAAGCAATTACATTGGTCCGTGTAAATGTGTTTTAAACAGATTATGTGCATTTTATAGGACATGAGAACGCGCGTCTATAATCTTAACTACCTACTTAAGATATTTATTTATTGTGTAACTCTCTCAGGAGCTGCATTATAATATAATGAATTCTTTGCACAGACTATTCAATATTGACAAAGGAAACGGTTGATGCATGCGTGGAATTTTTAACCGACTTCAAAAAGGAGGAGGTTATCAATTCGTCGGAACCTTTTTTTTTTTTTTTTTTTTTTTATGTATGTTCCCCGATTACTCGAAGATGGCTGGACCGATTTGGATTTTGTTTTTTTTGTTTGAAAGGGTATACTTCCCAGGTGGTCCCATGATCATCAAGTCAGGATCTGATGATGGGATCCTGGAGAAATAGAGAGAACTCTTCAAATTTTATAGGCACACAAAGCGATTTAGGTATTTTTTGGAAGAGTACTTTCTCGTAGTGGTCCCATTTCAATTTGGTGAAGATCTGATGAAGAACTTCGGAGATAGGCAACGGAACTCCTCAATAAATGATAGCAAATGGACTGGGATTGCCGAAATCGCATGTCTGTCTATTGTTTACACCAGTTCATAACATAACATCACGCCGGTACGCTGTGAAGGGGTAAGCACATGTGAACCACTAAAAAGTGAAAAATAAAAACTTTTTCCAAAAAAAAAACAACCGACTTCCAAAAAAACACTACAAAGTGAAAAATAACTTTTTTCGGAAGGCGGTGACAAAAAACTCAAATACAGCTCCAAAGACACCGACTTCCGAAAAAAGTTATTTTTCACTTTGTAGTGTTTTTTTGGAAGTCGGTTGTTTTTTTTTTGGAAAAAGTTTTTATTAATAATTTATTGTGTTGCTTATTTTGTGATAATCTCATGACTGCATGCGCCTAGACCTGATTTCAAGTTAATTGTGGGCGGCGCATAACTCGTCTTCTTCTTGAGGTGGGTCTTGGGGCTAAGTAATAACAGCCGCACGGGTCGATCGATCAGGTTATGGTCCGTGGATGGGTAACCATCTTTACATACCAAGACCGTGGGGTCGGAAAGCACGTTAAGCCGTTGGTCCCGGCTGTCGTTCGTAGATCTTTGACAGTCATTACGGGTCGTCAGAAGCCCGAAAGTCTGACAAACAGTCTTACCAAGGCTGCCGTCGTAAGAAAAAAGGGCACAACTAACATTTTGTAAAAAATTGAGTTATATACATATTTAGAATCAGAAAAAAAAGGCACATCTGCTCAATTTTTTGTAGAATTTTATCTTCAAGGAATTCGGAGATACAGTAGGCTCAAAAGGCACAAATGAGACTAATATTCATGTTTTATAGAATGAAAAGGCACATTTATTTACCATTATATTGAAAAGGCACAAATGCGTAGATGTGACTATTACTTCATACAGATTTTTACTAAAAACTACTTTGAAAAGGCACACCTACAACATAACATAAAGAAAAGGCTCAAATGCCAGATGTGCCCTGTCTACTTAATTAATGATCCATGCATGTCTCAATTAATTTACGTATAAAAGGCACAAATAACCAGTTGTGCCTTTTCTTTAAATTATTTACGATTAGGGGTGAGGAAAGGAAGGTAGGGTTTGATTGAAACGCGCCAGTTGTGCCTGCGACGTTGAAGTGCAGTAAGCAGAAGCAGCAATAAGGCACAGGAATTACGAAGAATGCAAAGAATATGAAGATCATCACACTAGGTACATTTCAGCGAGAAAAAAATATGAAGAGGATGTTGAAAGTCAAACGAAGCAAAAAAGTACTGAGACCATAATATTTGCAGTTGATTTAGAAAAGGTAATTATGTTACCTCGCATGGAAGAATTTAAAACGGTAATGTTTTGTCCAAGGCTTATCGTTTTCAATCAGAGTTTTGTTCCTGTAGGTGACAAAAGGTTACATGGAGTTGGCAAAACACTGGGAGTCTTGTGGCACGAAGCTATTGCAGGGAGGAAAAAGCAAGACATAGTGAGCTGCTTGCTTTCAAGCATTTTTCCTTGAAAACCGGGACTGCAAAAATTTGATTTTGTGGCTGGATAACTGCGCGGCCCAAAACAAAAATTGGTGCCTTTTTTCCTACTTAGTATATTTAGTCAATTCTAAAGGTGTAAATATTGAAAGCGTTGTGCTGCGTTATCTGGAAGTTGGTCATACTTTTATGGCTGCCGATGAATTTCACGATAGAGTGGAGCAATCACTTAAGAAGAACAAGCGAGTGTATGACTTTGAAGATTTTTGCAAAGCTGTTGCTGATACTGGTTCAAATACTGTGGTGAAAAAAATGACAGTCCAGGATTTTCACGATTTTGAAGACTGCTCTTCGTCGTATAAATTACAACATTCTGTGCCGCGAGCTTATTTAAGAAACATGACTGAAATCACTTTTCGGCGAGGGAGCAATTCGATGTTCGACAAGAACAGCCATAACACTGAAGAGCAAATACAATTGGATTTCTTGAGAGTTAAAAATCTTAAAATTGTCATTCCATTGCCTGAGCAGAAGCTTTCTCCACGAGGTATAACATCTGAGAGGAAATTAGCTATACTTTCCAAGCTTGGGCCAATCATGCCTGACAACAGAAGAGGTTTTTGGGAAACCCTACCCGTTAACGACAGTGCAGCTGATCTCACAGAAATTTATGAAGACTGAAACCAAAGACTATTTTTAAAATTAATATTTTAAGCAAAACTGATTATTTAATTTTCTTTAAACTTTTTCATAGTTTTTACCAATATATTGCGTTGTGATAATTCAACCAAGTGCCATGTTATGTTTGTTATAGTTACATTTAATTTTTATAATAATATTTTTTTTTTATTAATCGTTTATTTCAGGCATTAGCACCCATAAAATTAAAATTGAAAACTTATTCTAAAACAAAAGATAAAATAAAGATAAAATAAACAAACGAACATAAATACAAACAGTAAAGAAAAGAAAAATAACAATAAAACTACCCACCATGTCACACCAAGGAAACCAAAACAAATATACCCCGTAACAATGCTGAGTACATTTATTTTGTCTCCCTCGTCAAATGCACAGTATGAAAAACAGCTTTGACAACAGTATTTTGACTTGCCACCACACGCAAAAAGAACGACGCCCTGAGCTTCCCCATGAGCGCAAAGATAATAATAGTATAATAATAATAGTATTTTTTTAAATATTAAACTACGAGTGCCTTTAATACTGGTGTAAGCTATTTCCTGTAAATGAACAATAAATAATTAGAATAAGCTATAATAGAGAAGCTTAATAAAGGTTCAAAACCAAAATTTATGCTCCTATTACTACCTCTATTAAGAATTAAGAATATTTTGATTTGTTTTTATATTGTGATTTAGAGTAACTACTTTTTTTATAGATTTTTAAGTTAGGGGTCCAACCTATTAGTAAAAAGAATAAAAATATTTAATTTTTACTTTCCTTAAGTATCTAACTAACTAATAAGTGTAATTGAGTTTAAGTATTAGCACTTTTTGTTTCTAATTCATAAGTTCTATTTGTGAACCAAAATTGTAAGTAGATGCTTGTCCCTAATAATTTATAAATAACTATTGAATATTTAGAACGTTTTATTTTGTTTGAATGTTGGTGTCCTAGAAGAAGATTTGTTAAGTTTTGTTTCAGTTATTTGGATAAGCTAACCAGAAATGGCATGACAATAAATATTTTTTTTTATTAAACTTTCTTCACATGATTTTTTTTATAGAAAACATTAAGTCAATTTACATTAAAAAGGCGCAATTAGACAAATGTGCCCTTTCTTTTAGAATCAATTACCAATTTGCTTGAAATATTAAAAAGAAAAGTCACATTTGGTTAACTATGCCTTTTCTTTGTAGTAAAGTGGTATTTTTTAAATATTTTTTTTTTAAGTTGAAAGGAATAATTTGAATTTATTTAATAATTAATTATATATAGAAAATAAACAGTAAAAAATATAATAGTGCTAACCTTCACGCATATATCATCAGTATTTTTTTTTCTTTTAAGCAATAGGTTTCCACACTACGAAGCAGAATAAGGTAAAAACTTTAATCCCAATTATCTCAGTTTGACCAAAATGATAGATATGCCCTTCTCTCGTACGACGGCAGAAGGGGTATCGTGTTACCCAGTAACTGGGCTGTAGAGGTCAGATAGGCAATCGCCCCATGTAAAATACTGGTATTCAGCTGCTTCTGGTTAGACTGGAAGCCGACTCCATTATAGTTAGGAAAAGGCGAGGCAGATGATGATGCAACATGTCTTCTTGTTCATACTTAATCAGTCATCATCTCGCCCCCCCCCCCTTTCTAGCCATTTCACCTTTCACGCAGTCTATTCATATTTCGTTGGTCTTCCTCTTTTCTTGGTTCTTAAACTCTTCTGATTGTTCTGCATAACAATGTTATGTTGATAATTGGACGTAGTTAAGCAGAAAAAACTTAATCCACACTTTGGCCAAAATTGAGTTATTCATATTCATATATTTCATCATTCATCATCATCATTTCAGCCGAAAGACGTCCACTGCTGGACATAGGCCTCATTCATATATTTGTTACCGGCCAAACCCGATTTCAGGCCAAACTGGTTTATTAAGCTGGGGCACGCCGATTAAATGGGTTAGGTTAGGTTAGAACTGTGACCAAAAGCGCGCGAGCCGAGCGAGCGAAGCGAGCGGCGCCGCGGCAGCGGCCGGCGAGCGTTACTTCCAAAGGCTGTTAACGAAATGGCTAATTAAGCTAGTTGGCTGCGACATATCACGCGTAGGATAAGTCTGTTTGGCCTAGGACAAACTAGTTTGGCCTGAAATTGGGTTTGGCCGGTAACATATTCATATCTTTACTTGCATTCCATAATGTTGAAAGGTCTTACAATTGGCTTAAAGCTAAGGTAGGTACAATTACGGACCCTGTAGGGCACAGCAAAAAGTAAATTCTAAATTAATTAAGTATGCCATCGTACTCCTGAGGGTCGAATCTATCATGTAGTGAATACCCTATTTTTAAAATGTACACGGAAACTAGTTTTTCGCTACCAACCCACAGTATGAAGAGCACATAAAATGTCAAACTTCAAACCCCCATAGCTCAAAAGTGGCTTTGTGTGGAATGTGGATTGAGTCCTTTCTGCTTAACTACATCCAATGTTACAAGTCCTATTTCTATATGGTAAAAAAAAACATACCCCAGACAAAGTGCTAGATTTCTCTAGGATCCTACAAACATTCTCTTCATTCTTTTAACGTCTGTTTTTTTTTCTTTTTGGCAATTGAGCCGATTTCGACTATTCTGCCAGCGGCGCGTTTAGACGGCAGCGCAGAACGTCCGTTTGTTTATTACGGCTAATCTTCGAAACGGTTGGACCGATTTTGACGGGAGTTTCACAAGCAGATAGCCGATGTTATAAGGAGTAGGTAACATAGGCTACTTTTTTATCCCGTTGTTTGAGTGAGAGCTTCCTCAAAGCTCGATAGATGGCGTTGTTAAGTTTTCTCAATCTCACAGTTAAGATTTTCTGCAAATGTGATGAGTTGAATCGTTTTTTTTAATATATTTTGTACTCGCAGGAAACTGTGTTTCATTTTGATTTATTGGGCAGTTGTCAGTTATCGGGTGCATCAACACCCGTTAATACGTAACCGTGGGGTAATTTCTGACATCCACATGGGCGAAACCGCGGGCACAGCTAGTCTATAATATTTTCAAAACAGTCTATCTTTTTACTTTCAACTGCATACTTATAAAATTACAATACAACATACACTGTGACACACAATGAATCAAAACAAACATTTAATTAGTATCACAAATTCGCGACCTATCTCAAACAAGTAGTATGAGTCAAACTATACAATACGATAGCTATTCTGTTTTGTAAATATCACGGAAAATTAAGCTGCTTTTTTTTGAGGATGGGAAATTATCAAATAACTTCTCCCGCTCTCGGGGGAGCGGGAGGGCGTGTCAGACTTTTACTGACTAAAACCCACCCGTGTTCCTTCAGTTGCCTGTGTGCCAGGGGCGACGGTATCTCTTTCGAACAACCCGCACCCCTGGTAGATATTAAGGTGCTTGAGTGGCGATACTGAATGTACTTGGGTGCGATGCTCCCAAAGGGGTATTTGCGTAACATACTAACAGTAGGAATGGCTGTCATTCTGACAGTTCAACAACATTCATTGCGTTATTTACAAAATCAAAATCAAAAGTCATTTATTCAAACTAGGCTGAGAGTCAGCTCTTTTTGAACGTCAAAATAAAATTACATAAGACAGTCCCCCCAAAAACGCCCGCCCTTCACCACTTCCTAGTGCTTTAGCTGGGAAGAAGAAGTAGCGGAACAAACTCCCCAGCAGCACAGCTGTCTGTTAAGTTAGAAGAACTTGTTTCTATACAATAATAGGTAATAAAAATTACGAAACACAAAAAAAAAAAAACATAAAATTTGCCATATGTCAGCTAGCACACGCCAATATACCATCAAAGATTGAAAACTAAAAATAATAGAAAATTAAAATAAAACGTAAACAGAACTTCCAATCTAAATAAAAGCCTCTAGGCATAAAGGGCATGCCCGCTTACATATGCAATTCTGCATTATGCAAATATAGCTATAAGTAACTTAAAGTAACAAAAGTTAAACTAGGACCTCTGGACTAAAATTAATAAAAACTTAATACAATTAACAATAACAAAACCATGGTCAGCAAGACGACCAGTCACCACGAGCAGCACCCGTTCACGAGCATAACGCAAAGATCAGCCATTACCCCCCTCGCCATATTTGAGGGAAGGAGGCAACCCGCCCCCCGACGCTACCGCAAGCAGTGACATCTAAGGGAGCATGACGAACTTGCTGCCGGTTGCACTGGCAAGAATAATCATGAATTGTCGAGGTCGCTAGCTAACTACATATTGCAATACTACTCATTAAAAAAAAAACATTGTAATGAGTAGATTAAGTCATAAATAAATGATAAAAAAAAGGAAAACCTGAATTATACAGTCAGATAAAAAAAGCAATTATATGAAATAACATAATGATATAACCTGTCAGTGGGTAAGCTAATTCTGGTGAAAGAACACAAACATTGTCTTGAGTTAATCACAGCGACCAACAATTCTTATCATTTAAGTAGTCGTTAATGGAATAGTATGCCTTTGAACAGAGGGTGGATTTTACTTTAGCTTTAAACGCAGCTTTACACTGTTGAGCAGATTTTTTTTGAAAACATGAAGCATTGGATTAACAATTTCCTTCAAAATGATTTCAAATCAAATCAAGTAATTTATTTGCTTCAATATGGGTAAGTTACATGAGGTGATACATACAATAATAAAAGTTCTTATAACTATATCCTACCTTAATATGTGTGCAAATATCTATTGTACTAAAATATACACATTATTATATTTAAATAAAAACGAACGCTATCCTTCCATGAAGGTATGCAGAAACTTCAGAGCGCCATCGCCACCAGTTCCGATCCTTACATACTGCTTTTACCTCGTTTACGCTCACGCATCCGGTCGCACACGCCGCCGCGACGGTTGGGTGAAATATTTCTTACCTTAAGGGCCATAGTATCCTCATCTCCCGTTTGTATGCTAAAGCACGACTGCCGCCCGCGCCCGCGCAGGGCCCCTCTGAGCCTTTATCTCAAAATGGGGATATTCCTTTGATTAATTTACAATTGTGCTTCGGCGATTCTGTGGTACCTCTAACTATCTATTTTTCAGCGTATTTTTTTTTTCCAAATAACGAAGCCGTTTAGTAGGAGTATGGAATAGAAGCCAAAATATTGCGTGTTGGAAAATATTTTTTACAGCAAAAGTATTAACCATACAAAAAAAGTACTTCGGGCAAAATGATCTATATGAATCTATAGCAAAATCATATATTTTTCAAATCTTCAAGACAAGCCGTTAATGAGCAGTACGGTTCATAAAGTGACCGTGTTACGCTACCAAACGGGACGTAGGCCCTTAATCCATAAACAAATATATTTGTTTTAGATAACAAATATTGAAGAATGAATATTGAGATTCTAATTAATAGTTTGTTACCCAATTCGGGTGCTGGACAGTTTAACCCCACTTTTTGCCAATAATTTAGCGACGATTTAAGTTATTTTCATTTAGTATGTGCCGACACAAATTTTTAATTTGAACAGAAGTAGCATAGTTGCAATATCATCGCGGTCAAAATTTATGAAACAGCTTTTAAAAACCGACGAAAAATTCCACCAACAATGATTCTGAACCCCTTGCAACCCTGTATTTGAGTACCAACTTGCACACTACTTGGTAAGGGACAAAATAGTAGTAACGCGACTGAGACGAATCATATTTTAATCAACATTTATACCTGTTTTTTGTGTTCGTCTCAGTCGCTATACTACTGTCTTGTCCTATCTTACCTAGTAATGTGCAAATTGGTATAATCTGACACTGACAGGGGTGCGGGTTGTTCGAAAGGGGTACCGTCGCCCCTGGCACACAGGAAACTGAAGGAACACGGGTGGTTTTTAGTCAGTAGAAGTCTGACACGCCCGCTCCACCCACAGCGAGAAGTTATTTTATGATTTCCGACCCTAAAAAAAAACTGGCACCGACTTGCAAATTGCAAGTAACGGAAGAAAATTTGAATTTCGCAGATTGCCTAAACGCACCTACCTTAAAATAAACATGACTAATTATACTGTGATGCGTCATTTTAAAATATGCTAGTCGGAGCTTCGCTATTTCCGTGTTTGGTTCCCGTCTTGCTTTTATAGGTATCTACACTTAACACAAACGCTTTGTGAATGATAGCATTTCCTTGTAATTCTCATAATAATACCGAATACCAATCACCAACATAACATTAATGGCTCAGTCTCTAAATTAACACTTTTCAATAAGTCTACCGGACGCAAAATGTCCATTTCGCAGAATGACTTTTGCGCAAAAGCCTATCGGCAAAAATTTCGAACTTCCATACAAACTTTCGTCCCCTATTTGACCCTCTTTAGGCATTGATATACAAAAAACCCAAGATGCACAATCTTGAACAAAAGTAACACTCAGAACTGTCCCCAATTATACACCAGTGGTTATAGTTATGCTAAAATATTTTTTTTGTAAATTCAACCTTACACGCATGACTTAATGTGGTTTTTATTTATTTATTTATTCACAAAATCCACAGCTCTTTAACAATTTCGTATAAGATAAATAAACTACTCTTACAGCCAATTACGGATATTACAAAGCAATGTCCAAAAAGACTGACTGAAAGATGACTGACGATATTATTTGATGCCTGCGCACATTGCGCCCTATTTATGCGGACGTTTTTGAGTCGTTGATTGTGTATCTTGGGTTTTTTGTAACATATCAATGCATGACAGTAATCAAAATTCAATATGGAGACAACCAGAAGACTTATTGTGAAAAATAAAAAATAAAGTCGTTCGGTGAAGAGGGCATATCACTGAATAGGTCTTTAATATTATCTTTAGTTTTTTCTAATATTTTTTTTAAAGTTCACTTTATACGCGGTCGGGTTTTTAGATTTAAAAAATTAAGCTTTGTTTGAAATAAATAATAGTTTAAAAAACTAAAAAACACGCTTTAAAAACCAAACTAAAAAAGGAGAAAATAATTGAATTCAATTAAAAAGCGTGGGGTGCTTTTTGAGGTATTTTTATTATCAATTAATGTCAAGCACCCCACGCTTTTTAATTGAATTAAATTATTTTCTCCTTTTTTAGTTTGGTTTTTAAAGCGTGTTTTTTAGTTTTTTAAACTATTATTTATTTTCTATTTTTTAGTTCTGCTAACTACAAAAACGTGTTTTTTTTTCTGAATTTAGTTAAAATTATTGAATTGTCCTCGGTCCTCGACAAGTTTACAAAGTTTCAATGAAATCTGACCGTTTAAAGTGGGTCAAAATCGCGCTCAAAGGAGTCGGTTACATACAAACAAACAAACACACCAACAAACAAACATACAAGTGAAGCTAATATAAAGCGTGTAAAATCGGCCCTAAAATTCTAAAAACGAATTCTAACCTTCCAGATATCTCCGAAGAGAATCGCGGCCTCCTGTCTTCCAGTCAAGCATCTTCGGGCACCGACTTTCAGTCAACGGAGACTTTGACTGACTCTGTGCCGAAGACTGGATACGACTTTCTTGATAACTGGTAACTTTTATTAGTTTAAGGAGCTATGGACTGAGTTTTGTTAGGTATATTTCAACGGTCCTTTATTATGAAGGAATTTTGTCATTATGTCTATTGCAGACTAGACTAGGACATAAGTCTCTTTTTCTAGGAATTGTCTAGCTAGAGTTAGCATATTGGTTAAGCTTTTTAAGGTTAGGATTTTTCTTTAGTTTGAGACCGTCTGGAAAGCAGTCTAGACGGTCTGGGCAAAATTTGGATAAAAAACTATGCCCGGAATCTATATAAAAATCGCCACATCTATCTGAATATCCTCAAAAGAAGGATGTATCCTGGGGACGGATTAGACATCCACATTCCTGATGACTGATGAGGTGCAGCCAAGGAGTCTTGCAGACTTGAAGTTAAAGACAAACATTATATAAAGGGAAATATTTAACTGATCCTCTAAAAACTGATTGACCTTCTAATGATGTACGCCTTTTAAAATTACATGAGCCTCTTTTTGACTAGAGCTTTTTCTCACAATTGGTCGCAGTAAATAAATGGGTTACGTGTGGTGCCGGACGTAAAAGAACAGCACCATCCCATTTCTTCCCGTGGGTGTCGTTGAAAGCGACTAAGGGACTTACTAAAGAATGGGCAGCAGCGTTCTCTATGAATTTTACCGCCATACTGCTATCGCCAACCCGCCTGCCAAGCGTCGCGATTATGGAAAAACCCCCCCTTTTGGGATAGGTCTATGTCCAGCTGTGGACGTCTCACGACTTAAATGATGATGATGATGATGAAATAAATGGGTTAGGTAAGGTTAAAACTGTCATCATCACGCTACATTCTTCTTGGTCGCAGCTTCTTGGGTATTTACTTGTAAGACCCCAGAATAGCCATACACCATAATCAACCCACTGTTCCCACTGATGGTACTCATGCCTGGGAGTGGTCTGTAATCTACAACGCAGGTGACGCAGGCCCAGTGCCGGTTGGTAGATGTCACATGACTTCGAATTTTTGGTTCCAACATAATATTTTGATGATGGAAAAATGGGAATAATTTGAGGCTTGATTAAATACAGATTGAGAGACCCTTTTTCACAAAAATTACTGCTAGCAAACTAGTTACTGTTACTAATTTAAAAGCTAAATGCTAATCATACTCATTTATACACTTAACCTCCTTTTCATAAGCCAACTAAAACTAGCAGATGACTCCTACGCAAATACAGATACTTTGAAATATACCTAACATTAGTCATTCTCTTTATGTTAATACCATTTTTGTTAGTCATTTTCTAAGAAGTATGTCAAGAAGAAACTTACGTGTGTGTATTAGGAGTGTGGGTTGTAACAGTTATAATCGCATATCTGTTCCGCCTGTTCCGGTTTTACGTAAATAACAGTTCCAAATACCTGTTACGAAATAACAGGCTGCTATTTCATATGTGGTAATGGGAGTGGGTTGTAACAAGTAAAATCGCATATCTGTTCCACCTGTTCCTGTTCCATGTACACAAAGTAGGTACTTCTCTTTCTAACTAAGGTCCAACACCTATGCGAGAAAGAGAAAGAGCTTGTGACGATGTAACAGGGTGTCACAGTATAACAGTTTTTATCTCATTCTAACTAAGGTAACTGTCATAAGCATGAAAAGTGAAAAGCCCGTGACTGTCGTGTATAAGGGATTTTAATTTGCAAAAAAAATGTTGTATCTCAATATTTAATTATAATGTTAGTAAATAAGATTTATAAACAAAATATTATACCAGATTTGTAAAACTCTATAGACAGTTCATAATTCTGTCTCTCTCTTGTTTTATTTGTGAGAAAGAGATAGTAATAGTTTAGTTATTTGGTATTGATACTCAAGCTTTAGGACTTATGTAGCAAAATTAAAATACAATATTTTCGCTTTATCATTTTAGTATTATAACTTGCCAAATAGTTGTGTTCCTTATTTTTGTAGGAACTTCATTGTAATAGACTGTTCTAGGTTATTTTGTTATTGATTGGAATACTCATAATTTGTATGTAACTATACTCCATTTGAAATAAGATTAGAAATTTAACGAAACCTTTTTTACAGTCCGATCAACCGATTTCGACTTTTATTGCGTTGGTGGCATGACAAATGGCAGCTGCAGTAAACAGTTGGTTTTGTAACTACTTTTTTGCTTTTAATGCCATCCTTATGCCTACGGTATAGAACTCAGAATGAATTGAACGGACTGTAAAAAAGGTTTGTTTAAATGTCTAATCTTATTTCAAATGGAGTATATGAATCAATTATGCACTAGCCTTTGCCAGCGGCTTCGCCCGCATGAAAGTCGGAAATTAAACCCGCGGGAACGTACTACCGGGATAAAAAGTATCCTATGTGTTAATCCAGGTTATAAACTAACTGCTTGCCAAATTTCATTCAAATCCGTTCAACTGTTGTTGCGTTATTTGAGTAACAAACATCCAAACATCTCAACATACAAACCTTCACATTTATAATATTAGAAGTATATGAACGGATTTCATTCGCTCAAAACCAGAGATCGAATATTCGGATGCATATTTATCTAAAGATAATTTTTAGCTATGAAAGTATGGAAGCATTATAAATTACTAGATTCCGCCCGCGGCTTCGCCCGCGTGGAGGTCGGAAATTATCCCGCGGGAACGTACTACCGGGATAAAAAGTATCCTATGTGTTAATCTAGGTTATAATCTATCTGTGTGCCAAATTTCATCCAAATCCGTTCAGCCGTTTTTACGTGAAAGAGTAACAAACATCCATTCATCCATCCATACTTACAAACTTTCGCGTTTATAATATTAGTAAGATTTGTAATATTTATTAAAAACCCCGGGATTCTTGGACTGCATAACTATTCAGATGTGTATTAATTTAAAATTAAAGTTTAACCCGATACGAATATGTGTATGTACTGGAGGAGGGGTGGTTTGTATTAGTTAAAACAAAACATAAACAAATTACTCACCTAAATTAAGACTTTTTCGATACAAAAGTGGGCTTTTGTATCGAAAAAGTCTTAATTTAGGTGAGTGGGAATTAGTGAGGTGGAATGGGTTCCATGTTAGCCAACATCTCAACTTTAGGTGAATATGCATCCGAATATCCGATCTCTTCTTAAAACTTCGGCCCCCTGGGTTGGATTCCCATGTCGGGCTAAGTGTAATTGAGTTTTTTCGTGAAGACTTTTTCAGTAGAAGCTTGGTGTTTGGATTTTTACCCGGTTTATGGCATTAGGCTGGCTTTTTACCCTTACATGGGACTGACACATAAATGACGAAATGTGGGTGTACCTAACTTTTCGGGGAAAATAGGCGTGATGATATGTAGTCTGTCTGTATACCCAAAGGTGATTTTATTGATCTTCAATGCACTGCTTAGCGCTATGTTGAAAGTACAACAGTGTAGTGTTTGACGCATCGATTTATTTCATCGCATTCGATTTTATATGCTCGGCTTAACACCGAGAGTTGAAAATCTTGTGCGCAATGAAAAATCGCCCTCGCGAAGCTGGGGTTTTTAAGTTCCCAATCTTATATTCGTTTTTCTCTCAATTTAAGAAAGTACATCGCAACGCATCGGAGTTGTCGAACTCCGAATTAAAAATGATAGTATTATGCCATGTGAATTTGTATTAATTTGTTTTAAAAATCTAAAAAGTCTGAATTATTTTTTATTGGTATTCTATGCAGAAGAAACTATAGTGAATAGAAGAATAATTGTATTCTGTTTAAATATAAATTATTATAGTATTGTTTGCTAAAAACTCTCGTTTGCTGAAAGCCTTACCAAGGACAATCGAATGTGAACCCTATTTCTTATAGTAGTAATGTTTATATTGTTCCTTACCAAGAGCAAAAATCACAGGTCGTGTTTTGTTTTGTCCTTGCTTAGTAACAGTTTCATACGAATATGAACCTTATTTCATATAATAATAATGCTCATATTTCTACGAAAAAAATTAGAATTTCATACCAATCCGAACCTTATTCCTATACCAACAATGTTGATATTCATATGCGACGCTTACTAAGCAACGTTAAATTGTGCGGACTGTGTATCTCTCTGTGTCTGTGTGTGTTTTGTTAACAGATTAAATTGAATAGACTTTCAGTAACGGGGATAATGGACGACGCAGGTCTGGCGAAGCGCGCAAAGAAATATCTACCTTGTGAAACATGAAATAAGGTTTAAAATTGAATACCATTACTCCAAGAGAGCATCAATGCGAACAGGTTTACGCTGTTAAGGTTTCTTTATTTTAGACCGTATTTTTAAGGACACAAAGTTGATATTTGTTTGGCAGACAAAACCGCGCTGCATTGCGCTTGTCATATTTACTTCGCCCATAAGACTGTTCTCTCAGGCTTGCGCTGCATTTACTTTTTACATAATTTATTTAGTGTTAAAATTAAGATTGATGTGTAATCTATGTACCCAAATATAAGTATTAATACAATGTGCTTGTTTTATTGCCAAAACCTATTGCAGTCTTGCGTATTTCAAATGAGGAATAAAACTGATATGGATAACCCGCCATATTGATTCTTGTTGGGTTCTCGTACTCATTGATATACACAAAACCCAAGATACACAATCAGCGTCTCAAAAACGTCCGCATAAATAGTGCGCAATGTGCGCAGGTGTCAAATAGTATCGTCAGTCATCTTTCAGTCAGTCTTTTTGGACATTGCTTTGTAAAAACCACTTTAAGTCATGCGTGTAAGGTTGTAATTGCAAAAAAAATGTGTTATCATAACTATAACCACTGAAGTATAATTGGGGACAGTTCTGAGTGTTTCTTTTGTTAGAGACTGTGCATCTTGGGTTTCTTGTATAACAATGGTTCTAGTAGATAACCTAATATTTTTT
This sequence comes from Antitype chi, assembly GCA_947359405.1. NCBI lineage: Eukaryota > Metazoa > Arthropoda > Insecta > Lepidoptera > Noctuidae > Antitype > Antitype chi. The sequence continues at coordinate 9,415,461 of OX375836.1, forward strand.
ACATAGGGTCAAATTAAATAAACTGGAGAAACTTCACAAACTCATAATTTCAAATAATAAGTATACCTACCAGCCTCCGTTGCCCCCTGCAATCAGCTGAATACAGAGTAGCAGGGACATCGATGCGCAAAGTTGACACAATGAATACAGTACGTAATTCTAGATACCCCTAGAGTAAAAAAAAATCGTCGGTAATAAAATACTACTGTTTCATAGAAAAGTGCAATTATCTATGCGGTTATAATGTTTGGAACGGTTTTTGGCACATGGCTTGGTATTTAATTAACTGTGTAAGCAACACATTTACAGAAAAAATAAAAACAATTTCTAGAGCAGAAATAAGCACTTTATTGGGAAAAATATATACATTTCGAAACTTAAGTCAGAAACAAATCAGAGTGAAAAAATTATAACAAATTCCACTGCGAACAGTTTTCTTTTTAAAATTTAAATTATTCAACCAGGAATTAGCTTCAAGCCCAATATATCCATACATAGGTAATACATCTATTTATAAGGTAGACAAACCCACAGTATATAATATATCTTATATGGAGTATAACAAGGGACCTCGCACACTGCGTGACTACGACCACGTCCAACTGGTCGCACACCCGACGTTCGTCTGAACTTTGAGTAAGTATTTTAGTATGAACATGCCCATCTGCATAGCTATTCATAAGCAAACATATTCCGCCTATTATGTTCCCACAGCTGGGACACAGGCCTCCGCTCTGTGAAAGGGAGTGGGCCGTAATCCACCACGCGGACCCATGTGCGGGTTGGTAGATGTCACATGTCTTCGTATTTTTGGTTCTAGTACATGCCGGTGTCCTCACGATGTTTTCCTTCACCGTTTTGAGAGCAGTGGTGATGAAATAAGTTATACATTGTAAAGCGCCTGTCTGGGTTTGAACCTACGAGCTACAACTTCGTAAGTCGCGACTATAAACACTGTGCCACCATTGTTCACAAGCATGCGACAGGCTATCGTATCGAAAATTACACAATTTTCCGAAATATCAAAATCAAAATATTTTATTTCACATAAGCCTGCATGGGCACTTATGAAACGTCAGAAGCTAGGTGCACGGTTCCAATTTGTCGTTTCCTATGGAGAAGAGCCGGCAAGAAACTCCACGGTTACTCTTTTAAAAATAAGTGGCTTTTACAATGTTTCCAAATTACAGAGATAATAGGTATGGGAGGACAGTGCAGGCCAGTCAATAAGTACCAGGTACTTAGAGGAATGAAAATACAGAATAGAAAAACGTCTACAAATCTAGTCTCTAAGGCCTACAACGTTCTCTCATTCACAATATCTAAAAGAATCTAGACATTGGTAGCTCGTGAGCGAGTGATAGAAAAGAGATAGCTCTTTTCGATTGACGTCGCTCTCGCTCACTCAGACTAGTGAGTCCGGCACGGAACCTATCGGTTCCAATACAATAGAAAATTAACTGTGTCTCATTAGCCGGGACTGACAGATAGTCTCTCGGGAAATGGTGGACTCCCAAGAGTATTTAGGAACACAACAACGAGTCAAATTCGCAAAAATAACATAAAACTACCTCACGCCTTGTATTATTAGCTTGTATTGAGAACTAGCTACGACTTTTGACAGTTGCCTTCGCTATTGAACGATTTTTTACCAACAGCGCCCTCTGTTGACATAATTTTTTTATGGTGGGAAATCATCAAATAACTTCTCCCACCCTGGGTGGAGCGTGTCAGACTTTTACTGACTAAAACCCACCCGTGTTCCTTCATTTGCCTGTGTGCCAGGGGCCACGGTATCTCTTTCGAACAACCCGCACCCCTGGCAAAATGCAGCGTTGTATTTTAGAATAACTGTCCCAATTTAAATGTCTTTGGACCTTCTGGTTTTTGGTCTGAGCTTCTGCGACCAAGATTACGACCAGTGCTGGTCGTGGCCGCGAAATGCGCGAGGTTCCTAAGTCTATTCAGATCTTAATTAATAGCTGGAGATAATCATTCCCTTTTCCACTTTAGCGGCTTCTTCCTTGCCATGGAGCATCTCAATCAATGTCAAGCCAAACCAATAGGCAGTTCCGGGGCCCTGAAAAAATAAGAAGAATAGTTTCCTTATTTTAGCTGTCGTAACATCAGAAGGCCAATTCTCGTAATTAAAAACGTTCAAAATCTAGTCGCAGTCTCATCTCAGAGACAAGCAAATGTCAAAAATGTATGAAAAATCGAGGTGTTTTTGACAGATTGACACTGAGATCAGACTGTGAACGTTCTTAAAATTACGAGAATTGCCACTCTGTTCGTGCGCAAAACGGGTGTCCTAGACGGGTCTCCCTTGTTTCATCAAAAAAAAATTGACAAATTATCACATCCCAAACAATTTTTGAAAATGTAAAATTTAAATGCATTTTTATTTCACTAATCGATTAAATACAATTTTTGTGGTTTTTTTGTTACTTAAATGGTTTATTAGCACTATACAACGTGTACCGGAAAGGGTATATACATACGAAGGGCACGGCTGCTTTGTATGATATCAAATGATATTGGAAGGGTTTTTTAATCCTATCTCTACATGTTCGGAAGTTATGAGAATCTTTAATACATTGATACCAGAAACCGAACTTTTCAAATTGAAATAAACACATCACTCGGAAGAGATATTTTTTTTGTTGAGGAAAATTAAATTGAGTAGCCTACCTGACGCTTCGATTTTATGTGTCCCATCATATTATATGGAACAGCACCACATTTACACTCCAAGGCGTAATCGTTTTTCATACTGATATGAGAGAAAACTACTCACCCTGCTAGTCACCACCGGCCCATCGACAACAACTCTATTACCCTCCACATAGGTGTAGTCTTTTGCGGGTATCTTGTCTTTGGTTGTGGGGTAAGAGGTCACCTTCCTATGACGAGCTACGCCATGGGCTACGAAGACTGTTGGAGCTGAAATTATAATAATAAGAAAACTAATTTTTAAAAAGCCTAGGTAATCACCCGGTTACGGCGAAGTTATGATTTTGACCGGTATGTATGTATACCGTATGTATTTGGTTATAAAAATAAAGAAAGAAAAAGTATTTATAGTGCCTAGCACAGGAAGATCCACAGACATATAAACAGTAGGGAAGATCACATACTTAAATAAACACACAATCATAAAACATCTACAAAAACAACATCTCTTTGAAGTAAAAAATTTACTATACTCCATTTGAAATAAGATTAGATATTTAACTAAACCTTTTTTACAGTCCGATCAAACGATTTTGACTTCTATTGATTTGGAGGCATGACAAATGGCAGCTGCAGTAAACAATTGGTATTGTAACTACTTTTTTGCGTTTAATGCCATCCGTATGCCTACGGTATAGAAGTCAGAATGAATTGAACGGACTGTAAAAAAGGTTTGTTTAAATGTCTAATCTTATTTCAAATGGAGTATAAGTTCCCCATAACTTCTAAATTACTTATCATAATTTGACAAATGAGGTATCATTGGAAGCGTCAACCGTCCGCGGGTTATAGCCTATGTGACGTCACATTAAATTGAATATGGCGCCATCTAGAGGACATAGACATGAACTAAAAAAAAACTAGCAAAGTACGAGTTGGACTCGTACACGAAGGGTTCCGTACCACATGGCTAAAAAAAACCCCCAAGAAAACACGTTTCTTGTAAGGAGAGCCCTTAAATTTTTAACTTTGATTTTTATAGCGCCAAAAGAAACACATTCTGTGAAATTTTTTACGCCTAACTATTACAGACAGATGGAGGGAAGCACAGCGGAGGCTTAGTAAGTCTCGTTGGTTACCGTTCGAGTACAGAACCCTAAAAAACCTTGGCTGTACTTGGCTATTTTGTATTACCATGATTACAAAATTATAGAATAACATTTTCATCATCAGCATAACCTTTTCCCAACTATGTTGAAGTCAGCTTCCAATCTAACCAGATGCAGCTGATCACCAGTATCTTACTTAGAGCGACTCCCTATTTGACCTCCATTCCATAACCCCGTTACCGGGTAACACGGTACTGTAAAGGTTGTATGTCCAGCATGAAACCTTATGTTTACTGGCAGCTGATAATGGCTATTGTTCGAACAGCCAGAAAGTATTAATTTAAATATAAGAAAATAAGAGTGAAAGATGATTTTCTATTACGTAAAAATATTCATTATTACTTTATGCGCAGCCTTGCCCTGTACCTTTTATCTTAAAATATACGTGGAAACACGAAGTTAAGCTCCTATTATTGTTTCATTTCGTAGTGTAAAGTCCATACTTACACTCAACAAGCTACACTACCACAGTACCACCTTGTATGATTGGTTGTAAGAATTTCGGGTTTCTAACGACCCGTAACGACTGTCAAAGATCTACCCGGGAGCAACCACGGATCGACCGGAAAATTAATGTAATCATCATTTTCTTCCCCTTATCCAAATTTTTTTGACCTGAAATTAGTTTGTTCCTAATTTACTACTGAATCGATTTCAGTAACTTTAACATAGGTTTTAAATTTTTTTAAATTCTTTATTTTGATCGAGCTAAATAAAATTCAATCTTATTTCAAGGCAATTTTAGTCATAATAGACTCAATTTTAAATGCTTACTGTAATAGTAAAAAGTCAACACGTTTTTCTTAATAATAACAGTTAGCTTTAAAAAAATAACTATTGGTCATTTTATTAGCCTTTTAACTCAATACTCTAATTAGGGTGTAAGAGGTCTTGCGTTAATTATGTTTAATCAATCAACTCAGCCTATCGCAGTCCACTGCTGGACATAGGCCTCTCCCAGGCTGCGCCACAACACTCTATCCTCCACCTTCCGCATCCAGTCTGTCTCAACCACCTTTTTAAGGCCGTCGGTCCATCTAGCTGGAGGGCGTCCCACACTACGTTTGCCGATACGCGGTCTCCACTCCAGGACTCGTCTGTTCCACCGTCCATCGGTCCTTCGACAAACATGGCCAGCCCACTGCCACTTCAGCTTGCTCACTCTGCAAGCTATGTCGGTGACTCCGGTTCTTTTCCGGATAATCTAATTCCTGATTTTGTCCTTCAAAGAAACTCCGAGCATAGCCCGCTCCATAGCGCGTTAAGTGACCTTAAATTTGTGGACCAGCCCAACTGTCAGTGTCCACGTTTCGGCAACCTATGTCATTACGGGCAGGAGGCACTGGTTGAAGGCCTTAGTCTTCAAACATTGCGGAATAGACGACGAAAAGACTAAGATTAATTATGTTAATCGTTGTAAAAGAAGATTACCAGCACATATAGCCGCTAGGATCTTGTTGCTTTTTTCGTGTTCCTTCAGAATGTCACCGACAAGCTCTGACTTGGAAAGCCGTTCAGCTCCCTCCAGACCACCCGGTAAGATAACCTGTGGAAAATAGATAACGTAGAAATAAGGTTACATACATACCCTTGCTTCTGAGGAAAGTTTTGATTATGAATGTCGATGGCTATAAGAGTAGGGGGAGACCAAAGAAACGATGGATGGACTGTGTGAATGACGATATGGTTAGAAACGGTGTGACTACGGAGATGACGACTAATAGAGCAGTGTGGGAGAAAAAGACATGTTGCGCCGACCAAAGATAAATTGGGATGAGGGTGGGAGAATGATAATGACGTATGTACGTATGTCCGTCCTTCGAGCCGGATGATTGTGAATGACGCTGTCGTGTGGATCAAGAAATTGACGCAGGAAATGGCAGTATTGGACATAGGTACTCCATCTTGATAAGGGCTTTTCTGAGCCTTCATGTTGCGCCGACCATAAATAAATTGGAATAACGGCTGGAGAATGATGATGATGTATGTACGTATGTCCGTCCTTCGAGCCGGATGATTGTGAATGACGCTTTTGTGTGAATCAAGGAATTGACACAGGAAACGGCAGTCTTGGACAGTGGTACTCCATCTTGATAAGGGCTTTTGTGAGCCTTCATGTTGCGCCGACCACAAATAAATTGGAATTACGACAGGAGAATGATGACCTACACTAGCTTGTACTTTGCGTGTGGGTCTATCGATCGATCACGTAGATGTGTGACCATTTTTCATTTCAGTCCACCGTGCCTCGGAAAGCACTTTAAGCCTTTAATCTCACCACCGCAGGAGACGCCCTGGGCGTCGGGAATCTCAGGCTGGTTCCCGGCCACCGTAGGCGCAGGCTTGCGGATTGCGAGTAATGGGTAGTTAAGGACCAAGTCCGGGTTGACGTCGCGTTGTGTTCCACGCGCGCCTCAAAGAGATGTCAGCACCAACTGGTGGGGTCCACAAGGGCCGATGCCTGCCAGGGGTGCGGGTTGTTCGAAGGAGATACCGTGGCCCCTGAGACACAGGCAACTGAAGCAACACGGCTGGGTTTTAGTCAGTAAAAGTCTGACACGCCCTTCCGCTCCACCCAGAGTTGGAGAAGTAATTTGATGACTTCCCCTTCCTCAAAAAAAAAAGCTGATAATCCCAGCTCTTATTCGTGGATCCTTGACAGTCGTTACGGGTAGTCAGTAGCCCGAAATTCCGACAACCAGTCTTATAAAAGGGGGTTTCGTATTACCCAGTGACTGGGTTCTGGAGTTCAAATAGGCAGTCGCTCCATGTAAGATACTGGTAATGAACTGCATCCGGTAAGACTGGAAGCCGAACCCAACAAATTTGGGCAAAGGAGGCTGATGACAGAGATCTTGATAACCACCAATGAGAGGGAGAGGGCTATAATCCACCACGCGGGCCCAGTGTGGGTCGGTAGACATCACATGTCATCGAATTTTTAGTTTTAGGACATGTCTCTTCACAATATTTTCCTTCACTGTTTGAGAGCAGTGGTGATTGTTGTGTCTGTGTTAAACGTTGCCCCTCAGAAATTTCTCCTGTACAAACATTTAAACTCACATACATAAACAGCCAGACCCGGAACAACTACTTGTAGGTCATACAAATATTTGTTCCGTGCGGAACTCGAACCCGCGGCACGCAGCGCAGCAGTCAATCGCTTAACCACTGCGCCAACCGTGCCATTTGTGTGTGTGTACACACCTTAAATAAGAAGACACTATGGTTTCTCATCTAGCGTCGCTTGTTTTGTCTTTGCCCTTCTGCTAATGAAATGTTGTATCGAGCACACGCCTTTTATTCAACAGTGATGAAATTGTGAAAATTTTTATACTTACAGCATCATATATTTTTTTTTCAGCACGGGCTGCTTCTAAAGACTTGTCCGGTACAAGGGTTACTTGCCTTGAGCACAAGACCGGTTGACTTCCATCTAATCCAGCCATTATCACTGTTACCTGAAATATAAGAAGAAAAAAAGACATTAACTCAAAGGGTACACACCTTATACACCAGTCTCGATGCAATCAACTCAGCCTGTCGCAGTCCACTGCTGGACATAGGCCTCTCCCAGGCTGCGCCACAACACTCTATCCTTCGCCTTCCGCGCCAGTCTGTCCCAGCCACCTTTTTAACCGACTTCAAAAAGGAGGAGGTTATCAATTCGTCGGAACCTTTTTTTTTATATTTTTTTTTTATGTATGTTCCCCGATTACTCGAAGATGGCTGGACCGATTTGGATTTTGTTTTTTTTGTTTGAAAGGGTATACTTTCCAGGTGGTCCCATGATCATCAAGTCAGGATCTGATGATGGGATCCTGGAGAAATAGAGAGAACTCTTCAAATTTTATAGGCACACAAAGCGATTTAGGTATTTTTTGGAAGAATAATTTCTCGTAGTGGTCTCATTTCAATTTGGTGAAGATCTGATGAAGAACTTTGGAGATAGGCAACGGAACTCCTCAATAAATGATAGCAAATGGACTGGGATTGCTGAAATCTCATCTCTGTCTATTGCTTACACCAGTTCATAACATAACATCACGCCGGTATGCTGTGAAGGGGTAAGCACATGTGCACCACTAAAAAGTGAAAAATAAAAACTTTTTCCAAAAAAAAAACAACCGACTTCCAAAAAAACACTACAAAGTGAAAAATAACTTTAATTTCGGAAGGCGGTGACAAAAAATTCAAATACAGCTCCAAAGACACCGACTTCCGAAATTAAAGTAATTTTTCACTTTGTAGTGTTTTTTGGAAGTCGGTTGTTTTTTTTTTTGGTAAGTTTTTTTAAGGTCGTCGATCCATCTAGCTGGGGGCGTACCACGCTACTCTTGCCGATACGCGGTCTCCACTCCAGGACTCGTCTGCTCCACCAGCCATCGATCCTACACGTGGACATTGCTTACAGAGTAACAGAGACAAGCAAAATTACTTAAATGTACCTATAATCACCAAAAGGCAAGTAACCAGGGTCGTCGCATATATCGCACCTTTAGAATTATAGAGACCTAATGCGAAATTAGCCGCAAGCAAAATTATTTAGAATTATAGAGACCAGTTTTGGTTGCGGCTAATTTCGCATTAGGTCTCTATAATTCTAAAGATGCGATATGTACTTCAAGTTTAGTAAGAAACCTATGGATGTTTTTCAACGAATTCTGAATTAGATAAATGGACATAATCCTGCAAAGATACCAAAAAAAAGTTCTGAAAACCATAACAAATACTCCGTGGTTTACCAAAATGTCTAAGCTACATGACTGCCTCAAAATCACTACTGTAAAGGAAGACATCGAACACAGAACTAAACTATACAAAATTCGCATTGAAAACTACGTCAACAGCCTGGCTTCTGTACTAACTAACCAGCAGCACACATGGGAGATAGCTTGACCTAGTCAAGCAACACAAAGTGGGACGGCCCTCACTGGGGGACCATACTCGAAACGCCAACAAGCACAGAACGCATCTTCTAAAGGCTTGGGAAGCCGATTGCATGATTATTATTTTTTTAATGGACGGGTCGATCAAGCAGGTTAAGCTATGCTTGCTGCGGTTGGTCCGTGGATGGGTGACCATCTTTACATATCAAGACCCATACGTGCCTAGGAAAGCGCTTTAAGCTGTTGGTCCTGGCTGTCATTCGTGGATCCTTGACAGTCGTTACGGGTCATAAGAAGCCCGAAAGTCTGACAACCGTATTGTACTACCCAGTAACTGGGTTGTGGAGGTCAGATAGGCAGTCACTTCCAGTCTCACTTCAGCTGCATCCAGTGAGACTGGAAGATAGTCAGATGTAATGTGCAAGAGAAGTAAAGCAGAGGTACTTACACCTGCTCTCCTAAGCATGTCCACGGTGATAACAGTCTCCATCTCCTCGGCTCCCTTGGCCAGGATAACTAATGCAGTCTTAGACATTATCTCAACGTTGAAGTACCTGAAACAATTTGGTAGAACATAGTTATAGTCCATTTATTTGTCAAAATATTGTTACAGAGATATTAAGTATTTTTAACCGACTTCAAAAAGGAGGCGGTTATCAATTAGGCCTCTGCCTCGAATTTACACGTTTTTATACATATTTTTTTTTAATGTATGTTCGGGCATAACTGCGTCATATATTTTGCAAAATTGGTTCCATATAAATCTGATGATGAGTTTCGGAGACAGACAACGGAACTCATCAAAAAATGACAGCAAATCAACCGCGATTGTTGCTATCGCATAAATATGCATTGTTTTGACCCCAAGGATGATGAAATTTCGAATTGGTGTGGGGTAGGTAATGTAGGTACTATAACTAAAAAAACTTTTTCCAAAAAAAATTAAACTACACAAAATAAAATTAAAAATGGATAAAATTAAAATTAAAAATAAAATTAAGATGGACAGAGGTGTTTAATTACATAAAATTAAACACCTCTGTCCCTTGAAAAGTATATATTATAGTAGATATGTATGCATGTATGTGTATTATTAGTTAATAACCTATTTATGTAATATTATTTATAATTCATTATGATATATTTTATAGGTTTTTTCATCATTCCTCTCATCCAAAGCACCTGCCATCTAATCTCTGCACCACCCTTGGTTGACTGGTAGAGAATGCCTAAGGCATTAAGTCCGCCTTTGTACCTTTTTTGTGTGCGAGAAGTTTAAATAAATAAATAAACTACCGACTTTTGGAAAAACACTACAAAAAGAAAAATTACTGTTATTTCGGAAGGCGGTGGTAAAAAAAAAATATATCCAAAGAAACCGCCTTTCTAAAATTAAAGTTATTTATCACTTTGTAGTGTTTTTCCGGAAGTTGGTTGTTCATGTATATAAATAAAAAGTCCTGACTGACTGACTGAAACGCCCAGCCCAAACCCTTGGACCTAGAAAACTGAATTTTTGCACAGAGGTTCAATTTATAATGTAGACAAGGAATCAGGAAGGATTTTTCGAAATTCAACCCCTAAGGGAGTTAAATAGCGGGATGAAAGTTCCGCGCGGGCGAGGCAGCTAGCAAAAGCTAGTTCCTAATATTTAAGTCAATATTGAGCAGTGGTGGCCCAGTGGTATCGCCCCCGACTTAGGTGATGAGTTTGAACTAGTGATGTTCCGGATATCTGTTTTTAATGCTGATTGTACCTATGATATAATAATTATTTATTAATTTCTCACCACAATAACCTTATAAAATAGTTATTACAAACTTACAAAGAACAATATTGTATAGTTATGGGCTCATAGAATAATATTGTGGGAGACTGGTGCCTTATCTAAGCCGAAGTGTGTATTTCAGGTCACCAGGTCTCCGCCCCAAGTACAAAATTATGGAGTCCCGTAAACTAAAACTAGACAATAATAAATTTATGTTTGACATGTAGGAGTGTTCGTGTGGTGAGTGGTTGAGTGTGCAAGTGTAAGTGTGTAGGTGTGTGAATGTGTGACCTTCATAGCCACCTACTGAGTTATGAAAACTAACATGATAAAGAGGTATGATAAGCTGCTGTGTTATAGACATATTGATAACGGTCTGAAGTTCATCTCTGGGGCGAAGTATACCTACAGAAAGCAACAACTAGCAGCACTCAGCGGTTTCGGCCGCGTAGTGCCCGTTCCCGTGGGTATACGGGGATAAAATATAGCCTATGGCACCCGGGGATAGTGTAGCTTCCCAGCAGTGAAGGAATTTTTCAAATCGGTTCAGTAGTTTCGGACCCCATTCAATGCAAACAAACAATCAAATCTTTCCTCTTTATAATATTAGTATAGATAACTGGATGAGTAAATGAAAGTAGGGTAAATGTAGCAATCCTACTTAAATTTTATTACACTTTAGGTACTAAACGCCAAATATTATGTTGTATTATGTGCACCTGTAAGTTTTTTGACAATACAGCATTTATATTGTATAATGTATGATAATATGTGAGAGATTTATACTTTATTCTTACATTCTTTTTAGACTGATCTGTCCTGAAGTGGGGGGCCAGACTGAGTGTCTGACCTACCTATTAAATTCTGACTAGTATTTTAAATTCAAATCTAATATTTTGCATACTGTAAGGAAAAATGTATCAGAATAATTTACAAATATTCCAACTTAGTATAAGTATTGATTTAATATGATTTTTTTCTATAATTTAGTCGATATTCATAAGGACGTAATAAAATCGCGGAGATTTTTCCGCGCCCTCGATCTTCAACGTACTGTTAAGCGCAGAGATTTGAAAATCGAACACTGTGTTTATTCGACGGCTGAAAGCCTGAGACTCACTCGCGGTGCCAATGTTGGATTCTCAATGCTCGGTTGAACACCAAGAGTTCAAAATCTAATGAGCGAAACAATCCTGCCGCAATTTTATTACGTCCGTATCTCAATAAATATATAATTATTCGTCTATGGTCCATAAACAATGTCGACTTATACTTTACGTAGATAATTATGTGAATACATACAAGTAGCTAAGTAGGTACCGGGAAAAAGCGACAAGAATGCAGGAAAACTTTATTAAACTGATAAGATTTCATACTACAACGGAATTTCCTGCTAACGAAATCGAAAAATATCTATAAACAAGGATTTATTCCATTTTAGCTGGTATTTCCGATGTGTACACGTTATTCAGGTTAGTTAGGTCGAAGTTTTTGAATAAACCTTGTTGATAGTACTAGAAAATATCTAGAAAGTTTAGTAAATGATTGAAAAACTTACGACCGTTGTACACCTTTGAAGTTATGAAGCAATATTTGATTGTATTTCGAGTGTAAATGGGACTTCAAAAATATTTTTGCAAACACCATCAGGAAAAGTTGACAGATTTTTCTGAAGGTCAAATAAAGTTAGTAAAACACAAGTTCGTCAATCACCGGTCGCCGGCTATAAATGTCATGAAAAATATTTTTCTACAAAATACCTAATGGCCATATAACAGAAGCTCCGAGTATGTTTATTTCAAAATATGGAGATATTTATTTTATTGTGTCTGTATTGCCCATAAATATGTTGATTTTCTGTTTCCAAGTTTTATTCGGTCGGTGGAATATTTGATGATTTCTGAACGTAAAATAAATAAAGCTTGTTTTCTTTAGTCTATGCTATTGCTAAAAATGCCAATGCTGCCACATAAGAATAAATTGCCTTTATCTAAGGAAATAATGAACGAGTTAGTTCTTTACTGTTGGTAGTTTATTTCTTGTACGTGGTGTAGCGGGAAGATTGAAGGAAACCACATCGTTGCTACATAATACGTTTAATTTTGCTACATTTAATAAATTAAAACACCAAAGATTTAGAAATATTAAAAAAACGTGAAAATTGGGGTAAAAAACTGCAGATTAGGACTTTGACGAGTGAAACTTAGTGGAAAATTTTATAGTAAAACAAATACGTAAATTATTTTGGTACAGATGCCAGCACATCAAGCGGTAGCTTGATGTGCTGGCTGTTTGACAGTTTGGGGTACCAATCTGTCAAACTTTGATAGATTTTCAACTTTATTACAATAACATAAGGTTCATGTTCAATTAGGAAAATTTTACACTTTGGGGTAGCTTGATGTGCTGGCGTCTGTACATTTTTTATAAACAACTTTAATTTAACGCATAATTATGTAAGGGGAAAGCACCAGAGTGAACCGCAAAATTCAAATATTGCTTACTTTTTTGGTAATTTTCAGGTCAGGGTTGACCAAATATCATATTGATTGTGACTGTCGTATGCCTCCAATCTTCAACAAAAAAGAACTTAAATTCCACAAATACAACATAACCTAAAATGTTCTGATATGATATTATTTACTTTACCTGTTTGCCAATACCAGCTTGCTGCCCTTGAGTCGGTGGAACGCAGAGCAAAAAGGCTCATAAGCGACGAAACGTTGGTGGCTAAGGTTCACAGCTTGGGTCATCGGCGCGACGTAATGTTGTTTGCCTGTCGGTTTTCAATAGACTGTACTTCGGAGAGTGTGCGCAAGAGCTCCACGACCTGCACCCTAATTGCGTAACTCACGATTCATCATAATTTGTTTCGTTTTGAAACAGATGGCTAAACCATTGCTTCATATGTTCGAAAAATGTGTCTGCTCAACAGCGTAAATAACGCAATGAATATTGTTAAACTATCAAAACGAAACAGATTATGATTAATCGTGAGTTACGCAATTAGGGTACAGATCTCACTATCGCCCTTTTACTACTGGTCTACCAGACGCACTGCAGGGTACCATCCGCACTTGGTTGATATCCCGACCAGTCGTACTCAGCGCTACTCCTCCACATTTATTATGCTCACAGCCAAAGTGTGGAACTCTCTGCCTGCGTCTGTGTTCCCTTCCACATTTTACCCATCTACCTACAAAACAAGAGTTAACCGGCATTTCTGGGCATACTCGATCCATCATAGACCTCATCAATCGCTTTTCATTAGGCGTGATCGAGGTCAGGCCCATTTAGTAATAAAAATATTTTTTTAAACATACATAAGTAAATAGTTTTCGTTTAATTTGTAGTTGAATCGATCGTAGATGTTGAATAGTACTGTCACCTATGACGAGCTTTCAATTTTCATCCTATTGTAAATTTAACCTGGTAAACATGGGTAATTTGAATTTTCCAAGTGTATCCCCGACAGATGTTCGTTGACGGCAACTCTACTTATCTATACTCAGCATCCTTTCTTTCGTTCATCAGACAATCTGAAAGAAAACGAAAATTTATTTTTCTATACATTTATTTCAACCATTCTTTTTACTTTATAACATTGAAGTCATGTGATTAGCAATAAATAGTTTAATTCACGCATTTATAAGTATTTTAAGTGTCTATTTTAAGTCAGTGTTTTTGATAGGTTATAAACATACTATGGAATTGAACTAAATTGATGTTTAAACATTTTTACACTTACAAATTGTGATAGATAATGGATTTTGTGAAGCGAGAAGATCAAAATGTCATCGACGATGATAGCTACAAGTTTTACATTGAAAGTGTGAGTTAAATTACTTGTTTGTTTTAATTCAAAATTCGATCGTTTTTTACATAAAAAGTGTTGATAACGAGACTGTAGTTCCGGGTTCGGTTCCCGGCTGATGAATTCTAGTTTTTACCGCCAATTTTTTTTTGCGTGGTGCATTGTTTTAGTGTACAAACCAAGAGAGTATAGTATTCATTCATTTGAGACAACAATGTGGTTTGTTCATAAAGAAAATAAAATCATACTTTTATTCTTAAATTATTTACTATAAATTTGGTCTAATGTTTCCTTTTGTTTGTTATTTAGACACAAATTCATCACATTATTTATGTCTTAAAACTATTTGAATTCATATTTGAACCATAGCAGCAGATACTTAATGATTTTATTTCTGTAATAAAGTTTATACAAAAACTTTTTTTATGTTAATAATCTCTCAATAATATTTAAAAAAATCATGAGTTTGTTGTTTCATATTTGACTACTATGAGAAGAAAGACAATAACAAACCAAGAGGTCTCCTTTAAAGTCCAAACATAATCTTGATCTGCTAGAAAATAGAACGGAATACTCTTTATTATAAACGGTCACCAAAAGAGATAAGTATCCAAGGTCCTCAGATTTAGTCGAAGTTTAGTATGACACCGATAGATATTTTCGAGTAAAATTTAATTTAATTATTAGAAAACAAACAGTTCATTTATCAAATTAAATTTCATTCAAAAACATTCATTGGTTACTTACTAAACTTAATTATCTCTTTAGGTGATGGTGACCCATACTCATCACTACATGTTCTAAAGCAAAGTCACCCACTGCGTCTGTCTGTCTGTCTGTCTGGTTAAACTCAAAAACTACTTAACGGATTTTCATGTGGTTATCACCAATAAACAGAGTGATTCATGAGGAAGGTTTAGGTGTATAATTTGTAATGGTTTTGTGTAATTTTCTTCATGCGAGCGAACTGCCGTGTCAATCCAAAAGATTGACTTACAGTGTTTTAGCTTAATAACGCCCAATAAGTTTCTCTAAATCTTTTTAGTAGGTACCCCTGAGCTACAGTTTATTCATTCAATGTAAATATTGCAAGATATGGCATGCTAAAATGCACTGCATAACATTCAAATTAAGGTTTAAACATGCTGAAAAACTGTAACAAAGCTTACAGTATCTCACATGTGGTGTGGTGGCGGTTTTCAAAAGTTACAGTGTATTGGATTGGCAAGGGAGTGAAGCTCTTAGCTAATGATAGTTACGGATATTGATGTAGAGAGTGACACAATGGGTTGCACCCTAGATGATTTTAATGCTTTCTAGAAGAATCTGTAGTTCAAAGGTCTATTTGGACCTTGACCTATAAAAACTAGCTTCTGCCCGCTAATTCGTCCGCATCAAATCCGCGTGATGTTATACAGGATAAGTTTTTAACCAGTATGCAAACTGTAACCATGAATTCAGCATAATATCATTCTAGACCCTCAGCGCAAAAAGTTTTCGTTGGTTATACAAAAAAAAAAATCTGCTGTTTCATACAAAAGTGCAATACCTACACGGTCAAAATGTATGGAACAGCTGATTTTTTTCTGCATAACCATCGAAAAATTTCTGCGCTGCGGGGTCCTGTATAGCCTATTATCTTTCTCTATAAATGAGATATCCAACAGTAAAGATTCGAACCAGTAGTTCCTGAGATTAGCGCGTTCAACCAAACAAACTCTTCAGCTTTATCCCTACTATCCCTACTTAATATTATAAATGCGAAAGTAACTGTCTGTTACGCTTTCACGCCTAAACCGCTGAACCGATCGTCATGAAATTTGGCAGAGATATAGCTTGGGATATGGAAAAGGACATAGGCTACTTTTTTACGCGATAACCGATATCCACGCGGGCGGAGCCGCGGGAAAAAGCTAGTAATTTATATATTTTTTAATGAACAACTTGCCATCTTATTACAAAATGCGATTTAACTTAAATCATAACTAACTAGCTTTGAGCCAGTTATTGCATTTCCAGCTTTATTCCGATTAAGGTAAAGTTTTGAATATAAAAATGAAAAGTTACCACCATACCAAGTTGGCAGTTTAGTAAAAAGAACTGCATTTCCATACATACTGGGTTCTTAATTTAAAAACTGGCTTGGTCCGGTACCGGTACAGTAGCACTGGCGCAGTTAAGGGGCCATTACAATAGATAATTAATTGTGTCTCATTAGCCGGTAGTTGACCAGTTAAACCTGATCTAAATAGGTATAAACCTTTCTTGTAATAAGGGGTTTTAAGTGATTTGTACCAAGAAGTCACAGCATAGCTGCGTGATCAGCCTATAATGTTCCCACTGCTTGGACACAGGCCTCCTCTCTGCGAGAGGGAATGGGCTGTAATACAGCATAGTCAGTAGATGTCAGATGTCTTGAATTTTTCTTTCAGATCATGTGATCATCATCGGTCTCCTTAAAACAATGTTTTGTGTAATCATTCATTCATCAATATAATTATTCATTTATAATCTTGAATCTTTATGCATTATCCGCATTTTAGTTATTATAATCTGCTGTGGATATTAATGAAATAATCTTTTTTTCTAATCCGTTCACTGAATCTCTTATTTTTAAAAATCATTGCATATTCACATAACAACTAATTCCTTTATTTTTCCACAGCTTCAAAAATCACACCAACTGGAACCAACAGACTACCAGCATCCATCATTATCAATGGAACAGCTCCATCAAGCGATGCAATCCTCCATTGTTCACAACTTCCAGCTTCCACTCTCACCACGCCAGATGTCCTCATTAATGCTAAAAACCAACCACCTACCGAGAAATTTAAACTTCAATGATATTCCGGCACACTTGCAACGGAACTTAACATCAGAATTGGACCTAGTACACAACCTAGCAAACGAATTGCCTCAAAATTTGAACAGACATGATGATTTACTTGGACAAAACTTAGGCAGGAATTTGGATCTATCCTTAGCTCGGTCGCTAGGCAGCGATTTGGAGTTACAGAATTTGAGTCAGCTCGCGCAGAATTTAAATGAGAATTTGAATGCAGACTTGAGTAGAATAAACGATATGAGAGCTGATATTCCTCATGATTTGAGCCATGAAATTGATTTGTCGCACCACTTAAACAGGCCAAATATTGAGCAGGAAATTTTGTCCCAGGACGAAGCAAGAAGAACTCCTATGGTAGTCCAATGTGTGCAAGATGGCCATATGTTGGATCAAAATTTGGGCCAAAGGTTGGTGGGGACTAACATCAATGTGCATGACCGGTTGAACCAACAAAATGAACATATGCTACCAATGCCGTTTCATATAAAATCGGAGCTAGAGGATGATGGATATTTCTATGATAATATTAATCCTGTAATTACTAGTGTTGGCGGTTTAAATGGTGAGTACATTCTTAATTTTAAATTAGATAAGTACTAGTTTTTGCTAGCGGCTGTTTCCGCGTAGAGGTCGGATAGTATCCCTCGGGGACGTACTACCGGGATAAAAAGTATCCAATGTGTTATACCAGGTTACAAACTATCTGTGTGCCAAATTTCATCCAAATCCGTTCAGCCGTTTCCGCGTGATTGAGTAACAAACATCCAAACATCTGAACATACAAACTTTACATTAATAAAATAAATATTAGTAGGATAGGATCAGAAGTAGTGTTCTGTATTACCCACGACAATGTTTGTATATAAAGTTCCACGCCGCATTCTTCTCTGAAACATGAAACTCTAAATGAAAAGCTATTCGATTGAAACGTCTGGGAGAATGGACGAAACGCGCGGTAGCGTTGATATAATCACACGGTAGAATTGCCAAACGCACGGTTTATTCGATACAAAAGCTCCGTAGTATCGATGCAAAAGCGCCGTAGTATACAAATGCACAGTGACATCGATACAAAAGCGCCGTAGTATCGATACAAATACACGGTTTTTTTTTTTTTTGGGTGGGAAATCATCAAATAACTTCTCCCGCTCTGGGTGGAGCGAGAGGGCGTGTCAGACTTTTACTGACTAAAACCCACCCGTGTTCCCTCAGTTGCCTGTGTGCCAGGGGCCGCGGTATCTCTTTCGAACAACCCGCACCCCTGGCAGAACAATCGATACAAAAGCGCGCTAGTATCGATACAAAAACGCCGTAGTGTCGATAAAAATGCACGGAGACATCAATAAAAAAGCGCCGTAGTATCGATACAAATGCACGGTGACATCAATATAAAAGCGTCGTAGTATCAATACTGCAAGGTGTCATCGATACAAATACAAATGCACGGTGACATCGATACAAATGCAAGGTGACATCGATACAAAAGCGCGCTAGTATCGATACAAAAACGCCGTAGTGTCGATAAAAATGCACGGAGACATCAATAAAAAAGCGCCGTAGTATCGATACAAATGCACGGTGACATCAATATAAAAGCGTCGTAGTATCAATACTGCAAGGTGTCATCGATACAAATACAAATGCACGGTGACATCGATACAAATGCAAGGTGACATCGATACAAATGCACGGTGACATCGATACAAATGCAAGGTGACATCAATATAAAAACATCGTAGTGTCGATACTAATGCAAGGTGTCATCGATACAAATATAAATGCACGGTGACATCGATACAAATGCACGGCGACATTGATACAAATGCAAGGTGACATCCCTACAAAAACACGGCGACATCGATACAAATGCAAGGTGACATCGCTACAAAAACACGGCGACATCGATACAAATGCACGATAGTATCGATACAAATGCACGGTATAGATCGCAGCACGTAAGTTGAACCAAAATCAGAACTAATAACCGAAGGTGGGAGCGCGTGCACTCGTTGCCTCGCTCGGCAAAAGAATAGGTCACCTTCTAGCATAGTCATTGATGTAACGTGTACTGAAGTTTAGAAATAAATTACATACCGCGGCACGTAAGTTGAAGCAAAATCCGCTATTTTGGTTCAACTTACGTGTCACGATCTTGTAAGGGGGCGTCCATTAATTACGTGAGTAAATTTTGGCGATTTTTCGACCCCCACCCCCGCCCTTGTGAGATGTCGTGAGATTTGGCACGAAACATAATCTCACGTGAGATATTTCAAATACGTGGTTTTAGTGTAAAAACGTTAATCTGTGCTTATTTGCGTTGGATTTATGCGCTGCATTTGGCTGGCTTGGCTGGCTGGTGGTGGTTATACCATCGAGGGGCTACTGTGCTACTTTGTGGCGTTCGCATAACTGCGATAAATATTATTTTGTAGGATTTTGCCATCTGGGTGGAAAAACATGTTTCACATAATTTAACCCGGTTATCTCGTAATGTTACATTGTTTCTTTGCGGGAAAAAATATAAATTACGTGATATTTACCAAGACCCCCCTCTCCCCCACGTGAGATTGGGTGAGATTCGTCTCGACCCCCTCCCACCCCTAAACGCCTCACGTAATTAATGGACGCCCCCTAATCGCGTGTAGCGTATGATGATTATTTTTGGCGTTTCAATAAACGTTTATATTTACAAACCTGATGCCTAATGTGTGCAAAGATATAAAAGCTTCTCATTTATTAAGTATCTAATTTGAATCGCGTTCAAGTTAATTGGTAGTAATAATAATAAGTTTATTTTCATAATCAACAAGTTTTTAACAAATAACTTGTAGAGGTCATATTTTAAGCATGGAGATAACTGTAACAGAATTCCTAACTCTTCCATGTCTATGTGTACAATATACAAAGCCTGTCAATAACAGAATTTCAACAAAGTAGGTACAATAACAATATTTGAAATGATAATTTTAAAAAAAGGAAGTTTAAAATCTAAAACCCGACCACTGAAAACTTACGCTCTAAAAAAAATGAAACAGGAAAATATTTAATATTATAATCGGGTTTTAGTTTTTGAAGGTGTTTTATTTAAATTATTTTGGGGTTAGCTCACAATATTATTTATCATTTCATTCATTCATTAAGTCATAAATGTTATCAAGCAGTCGAAATTATCAAACATAGGTACGAAGCAATGGATCAGGAAAATCCTTCAGAGTGTGCTTGAAATAGCGTGCCTTTAGAATTTCAAATAGATTTCTTAGTCGCATTTCTATCACCTATGAGTAACATAATTAACGCAAGACCTCATACACGCTTCATCCCACTTAGACATCCCCAATTGCGCGGTTGGCACAGCCGTTAAGAGATTGACTGCGGCGCTGCGTGTCGCGGGTTCGATTCCCGCACGGAACAAATATTTGTATGACCTACAAGTAGTTGTTCTGGGTCTGGTTGTTTGTGTATGTGAGTTTAAATGTTTGTAAACGTACCCACAATACAGGACAAATTCCTAGTGTGGGGCAACGATAAAAAAATAATAATTGAGTATTGAGTTAAATGACCAAAACATATGTTTTTAAAGCTAACTGTTATCATTAAGAAAATCGTGTTAACCCTAAAATTACATGCGATTAAAAACCAATCTTACCAGATTGATGTTTTTTGGCTCAACTGGCGGTGGCTTATGGCAAATTGCATAGTTAAAAAAAAAAAAAAAACCAATGTTAATAGTTACTGAAATCGATTCAGTAGTCAATTATGAACAAACTACTTTCAGAACTTGCGTTTATTCTGTTAAGGCGGGTACAGACTGCTGTAACGTAACATGCAATGTAACATGAAAGGAGCATTTTATAAATGTGGACGCAGCGCGCGCACGAACCGAGCATGTACCTAACGGATCTGTTTTCGGCATGCGCGTGGCGAACATAGCTTAGTCTGCCGAGAACACGCGAAGAGAATGGATCGTGACGACCAATTACTGACTACGATGATTGTCGGTGTTTCATTATTATTAATAGTGAATCATGTGATAAAAAAACGTCGAAGACATCGATGTTGTTGGCGTACAGCGTTGTACAGTCAATTAACTGCATTTCATTTTATTCACTCCATGATTCAAGTGTAGCCTCTGTCGTGGCTGTGTCTTCTTCCTCCATTGTTCGCACGCGTTTTGCTGTTCAGATACACACAACCCGTCCACACTGGCGCTCCGTGCACACTGCGCGCCCCTTTGTGTTCGGTGAAAAAACCGACAAATGGCGGATCGCGGCGCGCATGAGTTGAAATGCTCAGTTCGTGCGCGCAAGGCGTCGACACTATGGGAATTCTGTTACATGTGGACGACAAATTATTTCATTGCGTGTTACATTGCTTGTTACATTTCGTAATTCTGTACTCGGCTTTACACCGTGTATAAAGAACGGTACCCTAACTTTAAACCAGCTACCAAAATAACAAAACTACAAATTAGGCAGTTTTACTAGTCGACCAGTAATTCACGACAAGTTAACCTTTATTCAGCAGTCTAACCTTTTCAAAAATATTCTAATTAAACGCTTATTTTCGTTCTGAAACCCGTTTCAAATTTTATACATTAATTCCGATGGAATATACCCATTTACTTATGTAATGCTAGCGCAGTATAGTTTTAGATATGTCTGGTCCAAACTCAAACCATAATCAGCCTTTAACGTTCCCACTGATGGGACACAGGCGTCCTCTCGGTGAGAGGGAGTGGGCCATAATCCACTACGCGGGCCCAGTGCAGGTTGATGTCACGTCTTCGATTGTTTGACTCTAGGACATGCCGGTTCCCTCACGATATTTTCCTTCACCGTTTTGAGAGCAGTGGTGTTGAAATTATTTGAAGGGATTGTAGTATTATACATGGTAAGACTGGTTGTCAGACTTACGGGCTTCTGACGATCCGTACCGACTGTCAAAGTTCTATGAATGACAGCCGGGACTACCGTGCTTTCCGAGGCACGGTGGGGTCTTGATGTGTAAAGATGGCCACTCGTCCATGGACCAACTGCAGCAAGCGTAGCTTAACCTCATCAATCAACCCGAGCGGCCGCACTCTCTTTTCTTTCATATTATGGAAAACGTGAAAGCTTAGGATCCTTCACAACGTTTTCCATTAAACTGCTTGACAGATTAAATCATCATCATTTCAGCCGAAGGACGTCCACTGCTGGACATAGGCCTCCCCCAGGCTCTTCCACTTCGACCGGTCTTGTGCTTCCCACATCCAGCGGATCCCCGCGACCTTCACAAGGTTATCGGTCCACAGTGCGGGAGGCCTTCCCACTCTACTTCTTCCGGTACGTGGTCGCCACTCCAGAACCTTTCGGCCCCATCGGCCGAACACGATTAAAAATACGATTGACGTGTAAAAGTGTTTCTACAAACCTGCTTACAGAAATAAAAGCATGCATAACGCCTTGTTACCCCGAACGGTTGCGCAGAGGTGTACGTACCTATTAGCCAGTTATTTTTAAGTCCCATGTAATAGGGGGCGCTCCTATTGCCATCACCCGGGTATAAATACAGACTCCGGAAATAAAATCTTTAATAATTAACACGTCAAAACACTCGGTCTACGTCGCGGGCAACAGATAGTGTAGTATAAATGGAGTTTGATTTTTAACCATTTTCTTTTTTAATATTGACTTATTGAATTACTAGTTTCCGCCCGCGGCTTCGCCCACGTGGAAGTCGGAAATTATCCCGCGGGAACGTACTACCGGGATAAAAAATATCCTATGTGTTAATCTAGGTTTTAATCTATGTGTGCCAAATTTCATCCAAATCCATCCTGTAGATTTTGCGTGAAAGAGTAACAAATATCCATGCATAAAAACTTTCGCATTTATAATAAATTAGTAAGGAAGTAACGATTCATAAGTTGAATAAATTTGTCTATAAATCTCAAATCTTAAAACGGGAATTTATCAGTAAAATTACATTATGATTTATATTTTAATAATTATTATGCATCATGCGCATTTCGGTTCAGACGAATAAAATATACAATTTAAATAAATTATTGTGTATTTCCGATGTAGGTACAATTAATTCACTTAGCAAAAGCATATTCAGCTTATATTGTTCCCACTGCTGGGACCCATGCCTCCCCTCTGTGAGAGAGAGGGAGTGGGCCGTAATTAGGCTTGCCATATTATTTTAGGGTCAAGTTTGATAGGGTAGCGAAGTTAAGGCTAGGTTGTTCGGGCCTAGAAATGCTACCTCCGCCTCCCCCAAATGCAGCGCGACGTATTTATTTACGATGAACTGTCAACCATTTAGCGGGAATTCCATGCCACAGTATAACATAGGTTGCAGTTGATCAACTGAATTATTTTTGCTTAGGTTCGATATTTTTACACGCTTTATATTAGCTTCACTTGTATGTTTGTTTGTATGTTTGTAACCGACTCCTTAGGGCGCGATTTTGACCTACTTTAAACGGTCAGATTTCATTTAAACTTTGTAAACTTATCCAGGACCGATGACAATTCAATAATTAAAAAAAAAATAGAAAAAAATAAAGGAAAAAAATGAAAAAATCACGCTTTTGTAGTTGTAGAAAATAAAATAATTCAATTAAAAAGCGTGGGGTGCTTGACATTAATTGATTATAAAAATATGTACCTCAAAAAGCACCCAACGCTTTTTAATTGAATTAAATTATTTTCTACATTTTTACTTTGGTTTTTAAAGTGTGTTTTTTAGTTTTCTAAACTATTATTTATTTTCTATTTTTTAGTTCTGCTAACTACAAAAGCGTGTTTTTTTTGCATTTATTTTTTTCTATTTTTCTCTATTTTTTTAAATTATCGAATTATCATTGGTCCTCGATAAGTTTACAAAGTTTAAATGAAATCTGACCGTTTAAAGTGGGTCAAAATCGCGCCCTAAGGAGTCGGTTACAAACATACAAACAAACATACAAGTGAAGCTAATATAAAGCGTGTAAAAATCTGAAATTCAGGATCTTTCAAAATTCTGCCACTAAAGATGTAAATAAAATAGTGGAAGAAAATTTGTATGGAAATCTAGCATTTTGACGAAGAGAACTACCGTCGGGCACACGGCTTGTCTACTTGATAAAGTTCTTAAATTCACTGACAACTTACGCTTAGCTTTAACCTGTAGGTCAGGGGCCTTAGTCTGCTATTTTTATAAATTCGTCATTCCAACACGATCCCATTGTCATTCATTTGTCATTTTGCTAAAAGTTCGTAATCTGCTAAATTCATAATGGTCGATCATTGGTCAGTCAATGGTCTCGTAATAGAATTGTGTCATAATGGCATTTTCGTATTGCCATTATTATAAAACTCGTTAGTAGAAATGTTTTTCGAAAAACTACTACTAAATTTGAACATTTATTCATGCCAGATTTCATTTATATATATTTTTACATACTATTTATTAGTGTTTTATTCAATCTAAATTAGTAGGAAGTTCGTAAATTAAGTCAGTCCTTCATTTGTCATGATGTACGAGATTACCAATAAATGCCATTTTTTTCAATAGAGTGTCAGTGGCTGACCATTGGAAAGTCATAATGACGCCATTTTATTAGTAGATTACCAAACTTGTCAAAATCAACAATTATGAAATCAATGATAGACCATTCTGACACTATTGTAATAGCAGACTTGAGGCCCTGGAAGCATGATTTTGATAAAAGACATTTATTTTCAAAAAGCGTGGGTTGCTTTTTGAGGTATTTTTATAATCAATTAATGTCAAGCACCCCACGCTTTTTAATTGAATTAACTTATTTTCTCCTTTTTTAGTTTGGTTTTTAAAGCGTGTTTTTAGTTTTTTAAACTATTATTTTATTAAGTAGAATACGCAAAAAATGGTCGTACTATTTCGCTTACACTGTAACCATATTCTTTTGTTTTTGGTGTTTGCCACCGCTCAGAAAGAACCGTAAATATTGTGAGCTACATAATGGAGGAACAATTGCCGTACTTTATTGTCTAGTGACGTACCTACTGCTCCAGCTATAATTTATCGAAACTATTATTTTAGAACATCCAAATTAATTTAGTGTACCTATATTTTGTATCCGTCCCAGGTCTTGTTGGGTTACCGACGCATTGGCTTATTTACCAAAATAAAAGTGTCATAGATGCAGGTATATGACATAGATACGAACTTGATGGGCACATGAGCACTGACATATACTGCAGTGCTATTCTGTAAAAATCTTACCGTGATTATTTGGGTGAAGTGAGCTTAAAGTGAGCTGTCTTTAGCATCAATCCCTAGTGTTCGATGGAATGACAGCTCACTTTACCGAATTTCTCACGGTGAGATTTTAACAGAATAGATCGGCTGTTGGCGTATACCTGACTACGTTCGCACGGCGCTATTTTTCAAGGACGCTAAAATATTTTATCGTACCTATACAATAATGACAGTGACTTTTTGTATTCAAAATTGAAAGCCAATATATTAAAATCACGGATGCGAGAAAAAAACTTGTATTGCTAGCTCCGCTATTCGATAAATATCATTCTAGTTTTTATCGTGTTCCTTACATTCGGTCGTGTTAGTACCTATATAGCACTTTTGTTAGAGCAATTTTTTTCTAATCTTCTCTGTTGGTGTCAGAGTGAAAGTTGTTTATATTATTAGTATACAACCGACAATCAGACACATTGTATAATATGTAATATTAATGTAGGATATGATAGTAGCGAAGACAGTTCAGTGGAGAGTAAATATCATAGTTGATATGGATGAATCTGATTTAAAAAATCTTAGAAAACTGATTTGTACAAACTTCTTCATAAACGACGATAAAACATTATATACGACTCTCACTTGACTATTATTTTATCGATAATAATTTGTAATGTGCCAACACTATTTTAAGATGACAATTAAACGTCATCATATTGCCTAGAAATAATCACATTTTCAAAAACAATTTTATGAATTAAAACTATAATATAATTAAAAGATACTTTTTTCTGAGCTATCGCAATTTCATAATTTATTTTGTTATTATTTTATTAGATTTTTTGTTCAGGCGCAGGATAAGCGAGTTTTTGAAAATTTTGACACAAGGCCACCCTCGATGACGTCCCGCAGGACTCTGAGCGTGAGCCGATTTAGCCTGATTTAGATATTTATTTATTTATTTACTATAAGGTATCTTCACAGCTGACAAAAAGTATAACATTATTAAATAATCTAAACATTACGCCAATTACGAAGTACTCAGAAAATAAGAAAGAAACAGAGAGTGACATAATTATTAATATTTAAAGTGTGTGTATGCGTGTATCTGTGCGATGTAGGTGCTGTAATGTGTGTGATGATGTGTGTGTGTGTCTGAACTCACTAAACTGGCACTACTGAGTTTGCCAATTTTTGAGTTTATTAAAAACCTACCTACTACTTACTAATCTAAAAAATTCAACTGTTAAATTCCCTCCTAAATACGATTCCCTCATCGTACATGCAATTTCCACATTATTTTGGGCTTTTATTGAAATGAGAAGCAAAATGGTTTTGAAATCGACCCTGTTTCGGATTTTTTTTCATTAAGCAAATTACAATTTATCGTGTTTTGAACCGTTAATTTCCCTCAATCATGGATCTCACATATATTTTTTTCAGGGCCTAAATACATTAATTTGACCATTTAATGTTGATTCTGAACCAGGCAAATTCGGATAACCCCCGTTAAAGTATATATTTTTTTGTATTTGATTTCAAGCGATGTTGGGAAAAAATGGCAGTAAATAAAACTACTGTAGATGTAGACACTGTGAAATTTTATTTATCGTAAATATAAATTTAATTACTGACTAACTAAAACAAAAGGACACTTAGGCGACGAAGTATTCGTCCGCATCGTTGTCATCAGGAAACGTGCCCAGATGACTGGCAGCAATGCCACATTGAATGGCAATGCTAATTCTTTAACCAACGAACGACCCAGCCCTCTTTTCCTTAAAGACACTGTTGAGTGTAAAGCAGGGTTTGGAAACTGTTCACAAAATGTACCGCTTAAATACGGTTTTTAACCATGTTTTTTTCGGAAACGCTCGCTCGGAGCGGGATTGCGAGCGTTATTGTCGCTGGATTTAACCAAATGGGCAATAATTTTAAGAACGTTCACAGTCTGATCTGTCTCAATCTGTCAAAAATATGTACTTACACTGGTAAATCAAGCCGGAACAGTTTTATTTTGTTCTTTGAAAATAAACGACATAATATCGATTCAGAGCAGAATAATGAAAAAAAAAACGCTCCTTTTGAAATGCATGGGTTTTTGCGAGCTGGTTAAAGAAGTTAACCAGGTTTCTGAGCCCTGGTAAAGGAGAGGAGAGTCTCCGGTCCCGGAGAAATTAAGATGGATATTAGTAAATGCTGGCCGGTCGTGGGGGCAGCTCAGTCGGCCGAGCGCGTTGCACTAACTTCGGAGGAGGCCAGTGTTACCGCTTAAGAAAAAATAAACTCACCAAACTTTTACTAAAATGTCACTAGATTGGGTGAAAAAATAAATTCAAAAAGTCACTAAATTCACTATACTCCATTTGAAATAAGATTAGACATTAAAACAAACCTTTTTTACAGTTCGTTCCGGCGATTTTGACTTCTATTCCGTAGGCTTAGGGATGGCATTAAAAGCAAAAAAAAGTGGTTATAATACCAACTGTTTACTGCAAATCCCATTTATCATGCTACCAACGCAATAGAAGTCAAAATAGATTGAACGGACTGTAAAAAATGTTTATTTAAATTTCTAATCGTATTGCAAACGGAGCTTAGATTACACTAGGAGGCGGGGTGTAATCGATATGTGCGTAACGGACATGACGTACTTCTTGAAGACTTAGGTCTTTTCGAAAAAAGATGCGATTTCCATAATCTAAATACACGTAGTAAAGATGAAATTGTGATTCCAAAATTTAGATTAACTAAAACTAGCAAGTCATTTCTAATAAACAGTATCCGCTTCTATAACAAGTTGCCAAAGTCGGTTACAGAACTTAGCGATGGAAAGTTTAAAACTCACATCACACGTGTCCTTATCAAAAAAGCATATTATAAGATAAAAGACTACGTTGAAGACAGGGAAGTTTGGCATTAATTCCTTCTGCACATGTGGCTTCCCTGGTACCTCATTAACAGCAAAACCGTGTGAAAGTCTATTAACTGCTCCCAAATTGCTATGTTAATTTTTATTCTTTTTATTATTATTTTTTTTTACAATGTCTGACATATTCTCGTCATTATTTGACATTATACATCAATTTTACTACCTACTATTTATTTTCAGTGATTGTCATCGAAATCATGTCACTTGGTTCAAATAGATTCATTTTATATAGGTAGATTCTTTTACATATTGTGAATGAGAGAACGTTGTAGGCCTTAGAGACTAGATTTGTAGACGTTTTCTATTCTGTATTTTCATTCCTCTAAGTACCTGGTACTTATTGACTGGCCTGCACTGTCCTCCCATACCTATTATCACTGTAATTTGAAAACATTGTAAAAGCCAATTATTTTTAAAAGAGTAACCGTGGAGTTTCTTGCCGGCTCTTCTCCATAGGAAACGACAAATTGGAACCGTGCACCTAGCTTCTGACGTTTCATAAGTGCCCATGCAGGCTTATGTGAAATAAAATATTTTGTTTTTTTTTTTTTATTAAGACTTTTTATCATCATTCTCCAGCCCTCATCCCAATTTGTTAGTGGTGGGCGCAACATGTCTATTTCTTCCACATTTCTCTATTAGTCGCCATCTCCGTAGTCACGCCCTTTTTAACCATATCATCATTCACACAGTCCATCCATCGTTTCTTTGGTCTCCCCCTACTCTTATAGCCATCGACATTCATACTCAAAACTTTCCTCACGACATTTTCCTCATTCCTCCGTATCACATGCACATACCATGACAACCGATTACCACACAACTTTTCGGTTACCGGTGCCACTTTCAGGCTTCTTCTTATGCTCTCATTTCTTATTCTATCCATTCGTATACCCGTAATAATAGGGCCATTATTTAATTAAACTAAATAATCGAACTATTTTCTCCTTTCTAACCATAATCTTATCTTCAAGGCTAAATCTAGTCTTAACAAGAATCTTTAATCTATTAAAGACACATTCTGCTCATAAATAATTCAAATCAGTTTCGTCGACGCACACATCGACGCGATGTAGTCTACAAAGAAGTGCATATAAAATACTAGTTTTTTATTTGGCGCCACTCATCGGGTCTAGGTCTAAAATTAGTTTATTCATGTAGTATTCGTGTTTGTATTAAACTAGAAATATTTGAATGTTTTTTAGATTAAATACGTTAATTTGTCGAGATGCTTTACTTAATAAAAAAAAAAACTGCAAGCATTAGTTCGTTGAAAAACAAGTTAGTCGAGCTTCTGAAATGTCACCAACTATTCCTTCCTCTATTTTAATATACCGGGTTGTAGGGACGCGGTGAATTCAGCACATGATTGTAGACACCTAGCGTCAAAATTCAATCAATCAATCAACTCAGCCTATCGCAGTCCACTGCTAGACATAGGCCTCTCCCAAACTGTGCCACAGCACCCTGTCTTCTGCCTTCCGCATCCTGTCTGACCCAGCCACCTTTTTAAGGTCGTCGGTCCACCTAGCTGGGGGGCGTCCCACACTACGCTTGCCGATACGCGGTCTCCACTCCAAGACTTGTCTGCTCCATCGGCCATCGGTTCTTCGACAAACATGGCCAGCCCACTGCCACTTCATCCTGCTTACTCTGCAAGCTATGTCGGTAACTCCAGTTATTTTCCGGATAACTTCGTTTCTGATTTTATCCTTCAAAGAAACCCCAAGCATAGCCCGCTCCATAGCGCGCTGAGCGACTTTAAATTTGTGGACCAGCCCTACTGTCAGTGTCCACATTTCGGCACCGTATGTCATCACGGGCAGGACGCACTGGTTGAAGACCTTAGTCTTCAAACATTGCGGTATTGACGACGAGAAGACTTGAAGAAGTTTTCCAAACGCTGTCCAACCCAACTGGATCCTCCTGTCGGCTTCTTTCTCAACGTTGTGTCTACCAAGCTGGATGACTTGCCCTAGGTAGACATAAAATATTCCTTCACAACTTCGAAAAGCGACCCTTCGATGCGGATTGGACTTGGCAAGACGTGCTAATTGTACATGACTTTTGTCTTGTCCAAATTCATGCCGAGGCCAACCCGTCGAGAGGCTCCATTTAGGCAATGCAGCATCTAGTCTAACTGTTCCAGCGTCTCTGCCATTATGACGATGTCGTCGGCAAAGCGAAGGTGGAGCGAAGGTGCGTCAAAATTATTCGTTGGTAATAAAAAAATAAAAAAAATCTGCTGTTTATGGAACGGTTTTGGTTCTCCTGCCCGTAACCCAATTTGTGATCGCCATGGGATCTGGAGGCAAAGGTCCTCGCGCATATCTGGGAGTGGCGCGAGGAGGCCAAACGCCGGGGCGTTACTCCGCTGCCGCGAGAAATCGAGGTGCAGCGGACAGAGCTCCGGCGGGATCT
This sequence comes from Antitype chi, assembly GCA_947359405.1. Taxonomy (NCBI): domain Eukaryota; kingdom Metazoa; phylum Arthropoda; class Insecta; order Lepidoptera; family Noctuidae; genus Antitype; species Antitype chi. The sequence continues at coordinate 9,446,180 of OX375836.1, forward strand.
CATGGCGACATGGAGAGCGCGATTGTCGCAACCCAGTGCTGGGCACGCCACGATAGCGGCGGTAAGTCCCCTCTTTGAGGAGTGGCTTGAGAGGCGGCATGGCGTCCTCACCTTCCGCCTGACGCAGGTCCTCACCGGACACGGTTGTTTCGGGAGGTTCCGGTTTCGTATAAGGCGGGAGGAAACGCCCGGGTGCTTCCATTGCGAAGATCGCCCTGAGGACACGGTGGAGCATACAGTGGCGGTCTGCCCGGCTTGGGCGGAGCACCGCCGTGTCCTCGTGGAGGCGATCGGCGGCGGCGATCTCTCGCGTCCGGCCCTGGTGCAGGCCATGGTACGGAGCGAGAGTGAATGGTTAGCCGTCACCTCCTTCTGCGAAGCAGTAATGCTCGCGAAGAGGGAGGCGGCGCACGTGAGGGAGAGGCAGTATATGCGCCCTCACGGCCGTAGTCGCCGCGGGAGAAGCCCTGGGCGTCGGGAATCCCAGGCTAATTCCCGGCCACCGTAGGCGCGGGCTTGCGGACGGCGAGTAATGGGTAGCTCGCTGTCCGGTAAGGACCAAGCCCGGGTCGACAGCGCGTTGTGTTCCACGCGCGCCTCAAAGAGATGTCAGCACCAAAGGGTGGGGTCCGCAAGGGCCGATGCCTGCCAAGGGATCGGGTTGTTCGAAAGAGATACCGCGGCCCCTGGCACACAGGCAACTGAGGGAACACGGGTGGGTTTTAGTCAGTAAAAGTCTGACACGCCCTCCCGCTCCACCCAGAGCGGGAGAAGTTATTTGATGATTTCCCACCCAAAAAAAAAAAACCCAATTTGTGATGGGGGCAAGATGTCGTCTCCTCCCATACTTCTCTATTAGTCGTCATCACAGTATTCACATCTTTTCTAGCCATATCATCTTTGACATAGTAATTCAATCTGGAAAATTGAAAACCTGCAGATGCAGGACAAAGCAGTATATAACATAGACAGTCTATAATGTTCCCACTGGAACACAGGCCTCCTCTCTGTGAGAGGGAGCGGGCCGTAATCCATTTGGCGGGCCCAGTGCGGGTTGGTTGATGTCATATGTGTCACTGCGGGGTGCCAACTGAAAACCAGCGCTGAGTTTCTAACGCCCAGCAAATGCTGAGATGGTAACCCTTTCGGTATGGGCACGCTCAGCACAATTTTACTGCAATTTTATTGTTATGTTTATTGTTCTCTTTCTTTTTTTATATGTTTGTTGCTGTTGTATTGTGTCTGTGTCGAATAAATGTTTTGTATTCTATTCTATTCTACATGTCTTTGAATTTTTGGTGCTAAGACGTACCAGTTTCCTGACGATGTTTCCTTCACCGTTTTGAGAGCAGTGTTGATGAAATAATTTACACAGGTTAAGAGCCTGCCAGTGTTTGATACCTACGACCTATAACCATTACTTCTCCTATATTTAGCAGGGGGCAAAAATGAATAATCAATGCGAAATCTATTTAGAGAAATAGGTCATTTATTTTTGTTTCAGTATGTAAAGTTTATCATAAGTACAGTTAGCGTCAATAATATCGGGACGAACAGAGTGTTCAAAATGATCTAAATTGCAAATTAAATATTAATTCAATTATACAAGGAATGTTTCAGAATGAAGACAGTACACGACAAATCTCATTCTGACAGGGACTTTATCCAGTTGAGATAAAGTGTAATTTTTTTAATTGTTGAGATCATTTTGAACAATCTGTACGTCCCGATATTTTTAGAAAGAAAGAAAGAAAGAAAAAGTATTTATTGGACTCGCACAGGAATAACACTAACTTAACTACAACACAATACAATTATTAAACGAATAAAAAATAAACTAAAACACTGCTATGCTACTTAATTTTTGACGCTGACTGTACAATATTTTAACCAACAAGAAACGTTGAGGTTATCATGGATCAAATCTTCGTGTTATTTTGTTGTTCTTGGAAATTCCAATGTGTCACACGTTTATTGATTAAGCCTTGGAGTCTATGGAGTCTGTAGACTTTGTCGCGACTCACTGCAATTTCCAACACATGCTCTTTCTACTGGGGAGTTGTTTAAAAAGCGTATGCAGGGTGTCCGGTAATTAATGGATAACCTTGAAATGGTTCATGGTAGAACTAATGGCCATTCATAAAAAAACATTTATTATTATTATTATTTTCAGGAAAAAAAAACAACCGACTTCCGAAAAACACTACAAAGTGAAAATAACTTTAATTTAGGAAGTCGGTGTCTTTGGTTATGTATTTTAATTTTTTGTCACCGCCATCTGAAATTAAAGTTATTTTTCACTTTGTAGTGTTCTTTCGAAAGTCGGTTGTAATTTTTTTTATTTTTATTTACCGATTAAATACAAATAAAAATGTGTTTTTTTCTGAATGGCCATTAGTTCTACCATGAACCATTTCAAGGTTATCCATTAATTACCGGACACCCTGTATATAAATAGCAGCGTCAGGTATATTTGCCTGACACATGCTGAGCTGGGCTCCCATTTGGTGCAACTTTGAGACGAATACCGCACTTTTGTGCTCCACCGCACGTTATTTCATTTGAATTTTAAATTGTGTCGTAGTCTAGAGTGTCATCAATTGTCTTCCTTTTCTTAGTATATTGGCACCTTGTTCTCTACTTTGCTAATTAGTTATCACGTTCATGTAATTCGATTTAGTCTCATCGTACTATTTATCTATCTATCTATCTTTCAAAAGGGACGATCCTCCGTCTAGATGGGTGTCGTGTCTGTTGGGCAACTGCCCGACGATGGATGTCGGGATTTTGTATATGCTCGTTCGCGGTAAACTTTGCTTGCGCGATGGCGTCAGTGTGATGCGTAGTTCGCATGTGACTCATGTCTTTCATCTTAAATCTCCTGTAAAAATTACGTGACTTTCCGAGGCATTGGATCTCCTGTGCTAGATCTCTCTTCGTGTCGGAGTGCCGTCTCATCGGCATGAAAGTGTGGGAAGAGGGAGTGTACTTGTATTTGCGTACATACTTGTACAGACGCCAGCACATCAAGCTACCCCAATCTGTCAAATTTCTTTGATAGATTTTCAACTTTATTACATAAGTATAAGATTCATGTTCAATTGGGAAAATTTGCTGACGTCTGTACATTATTATATTTTCTGCGTACTTGGCAAAATGTTATTACGTGTATATTTACGTGGCTTTGAACGATGCACTTTTTTGATGCTCCATGTCAAAATGGAATCGAAATGCTATCGAATGCTTTTTTTTGTACCCTTCTCCAAAGCTTCTCATGTGACGTAACAGACCACTGCGATTGCTCCATCATTCTCTCCCTCACAGAATACAGATATTGAACCTAGGATTTTTTCATGATACTAACGTAAGTTAGCGAAACCCAAGATTAACGTAGATAGTTAAAAACTTTCCTGGATTTGACAATATCATAATTCTTCAGTGCGTTAAGGACAGCGAGATATGTCCTGTAGTACGACCACACTGCATGATTCCTTGGAGAATTTTCTAAACGACCCTGCTCTGGGTGCTTAGGAGCAAGAACCAAGGCCCACGTCCCCAAGGACGTAATAAAATCGCTGCAGGATTTTTTTGCGCAGTGGATCTTCAATGCTCTGCTGAACGCCGGGAGTTGAAGAGTTGTTGAGTTAAAAATCGACCGTTGTGTATTTTGACGCGCTGCGCTGGGATGCACTCTCTTCGATTTCCAACTCTCATGCTGAGCAGTTCTGGACCATCCCTATTTAATTGGGACTAGCTTCTGCTCGCGACTTCGTTCGCGTTAAATTTCTTGCTCCCCCGACCCATCCCGTCGCATCAAATAAGCTACCCGTGCGAGTACTTCGTATTCGTGATTCTTTTTGCTCGGCCTTTAAGGGTCCTAGCGTCGTAAAGCCTTCCTCAATAAATGGGCTTTCCAACACTAAAATATTTTTTTCAATTCGAATCAAAAGTTCCTGAGACTAGCGCGTTCAAACAAACAAACACTTCAGCTTTATAATATTTGTGTATATAAGATTTGGCAGAAGGAAAATCGCTAAACAGCATAATCTATCCGCTAGCAACAAACTCAGACATATCCATATCCAAATACGATAAAAGTTGACTCTTCAACCTTTGTTGAATATATTAAAAATAATGTTGTTATAGAAAGGTCAGTACAACTGGTTTTAATAACACTTCTATGTGTTCCTTTCACGGCTAATTAACTTAACTTTTGGTCGATTTTTCTTGGACAAGATTAATATCAATCTGCAGTCTTTTCCCAACAATGTTGTGTGTATTGTTGTACAAGTGTTTTACATGGGGCGAGTGCCTATCTGACCTTCACAACCCAGTTACTGTGTAACACGATACCCCTTGGTAAAGTCTTACCAAGCCGCCAACCCAGTCGGTGGTCAGAATAGGGTGTTACACCCATTTTTGAAAAGTGTTCTAATTAGATTCTAAAGCGCTAATAAACCACTAAAAAAACACAACGTTTTCATTTAATCGATTAGTGCCGTAAAAATGCATTTAAATTTAAAATTTTCAAATTTCGCGCGTAATTTGACGAATACGCTGGACGCCATATTGCTCTGTGGGTATGACGTCAGTTTGCTGTATAGACAAATGCGCTGATATTTTATATGATAATTGTTTATAATTAAAATAATGTTACTATTCTTTCTTCTATCTTTGAATTGAATTTTAAAATTTATTTTGTTATTTCACCATGAACTAAAACTAACATTTTCCGACTGCATTTTGCTTAAGCTATCTCAATAATTGGTATATTTTTAGATTTTTTCTCATATACCGGAATAGTTTTTATCCAGTGCGCAAACTATAACCATGAATTCAGCATATCATTCTAGACCACCAGCGAATAAATTTTTCGTCGGTTTAAAAAATAAACAGCTGTTCCACACATTTTGACCGCGTAGGTATTGCACTTTTCTATGAAACAGCAGATTTTGTTTTGGGAAACCGACGTAAACATTCTTCGCTGGGGCTTTAGAATGGAATGAAGAATTCATGGTTAAAGTTTGCGCACTGAATAAAAACTTTTCCTGTAGAGTAAAATACCCTATTTTGGGCTCCTTTGGCCTAACTATGTTGTGGTTAACACTTGATGCCAGCACCCAGGGTATGGGTCGAAAAATCATTCGTTCGTGTGCAACAACTCGCATCCGAATCGTCGCTTTAAGTAGCTATTGATGACTTCTGTTCATGCCCAGGACCCGACTAGCGAGACTACTTATAGCGACGACTCGGATGCGAGTTGTGGGCACACGAACGAATTATTTTTCGTATATGGCATCGAAAGTGTTAATTAAATACGAGTATTTTAAATGCAGCAACTGTCTATCTGATTTTTGAAACCTGGTTACTGTGAAAACAATACATCCCTTGGTAAGACTGGTTGTCTTAATTTGGGCTCCTGACCTACCTAAGGTCTACGAATCTCAGCCGGTGCCAACCGCTTAACGTGCTTTGTCGATATGTAATGGTCATCCGCTACGAATCGAGCACGGCAAGCATATCTTTACCTTTGATGGAACCGTGTGACTGTTATTATTTACCTATGAACCTCTGAACAAAATATTACGTACTCGTAAAATTTTCTTCCGCCATTTTTTTTTGTCAACCTATACCTCATCAGCAGAGGTCGGATATTCGGATGCATATTTACCTAAAGATAACTGTTTGCTATGAAAGTATGGAAGCGGCTTTATAAATTATTTGTAATATTTATTAAAAACCCCAGGATTCTTGAATTGCATTTCTATTCAGATGTGTATTAATTTAAAATTAATGTTCGATCTTTAAAATTAATATCCGATCTCTGCTCATAAGGTATTGGTTGACAAAAAAAAATACTGATGAGATGCGAATCATATTTTTCGGTTTATGTCTGTCATTATGTTGTCTTGTCGGAACCAAACACAACAGGATACGGTATAAGATTTGCCAGTAAATTCACTGATAAGGTAAAGTTCATAATCAGTGTACTTGAAAATACCTTAATACGCTACGTGCCAGGTACCAGAATTTGGTACCAGTGCCTAACAAGTACAGAACCTGTACTTTTGGTTACGAATCTCAGTACTCAATACTTTATTGCATTCCATAATGTGTACATATAACAGTTAGTATGTTAAAACATCGAATCAATTATGGAGCCCAGAAGCTGAGACATTGTAATTCAATGTCGCATTCATTAAAAAAGATAGAACCTAAGATTTTAGGTTATTAGGGCGTCGCTAACTGGACTGTTCTATTTACGATTATTTTTTTTATAAATGAGATACTTAATGTCTTATCAGCTATCCATACTAATATAAAATGAAATGATATTCGTTTGTAAAGCGCATCACTTGAGAAGCATCATGATCAGCCTACAGCAGTCCAAACCAATTTGGGTTTTTTTTACACGCTTTATATTAGTTTCACTTGTATGTTTGTTTGTATGTTTGTTTATTTGTAACCGACTCCTTTGGACGCTATTTTGACCCACTTTAAACGGTCAGATTTCATTGAAACTTTGTAAACTTATCGAGGACCGATGACTATTCAATAATTTAAAAAAAAATGAGAAAAATTATAAAAAGGAAATAAAAAAAAACGTTTTTGTAGTTAGCAGAACTAAAAAATAGAAAATAAATAATAGTTTAAAAAACTATAAAACACGCTTTAAAAACCAAACTAAAAAAGGAGTAAATAATTTAATTCAATTAAAAAGCGTGGGGTGCTTGACATTAAGTGATTATAAAAATACCTCAAAAAGCACCCAACTTTATTATTATTATTTATTATTATTTATGGCGGGATGAGCTGGACTCTTTTAATAAAGATTGGTCCCTGTCAGCTTTGGATAGAGAGAGGTGGAAAGAGAGTAGGGAGGCCTTTGCCCAGCAGTGGGACGTTACAAGCTAAAAAAAAAAAAACTATTATTTATTTTGTTTTAAAATGTTCATTATAGCCCAGATAAGGTTTTAATCGGAAGAAAATTTGGACAAATTAAAACTGAAAAAGTCGTGAAACTGAAAGTGCTTTTAGCTATGGGACTTTTGTATGAACTCAATACAATATTTAAAAAAATACAGGACAACGCGACGTATTAGTACGTAGACGATGATCAAATTAGGTACATGTATAAATATGTGCAATAATATTTTATTGTCAGTAGTAGTAGCTGTTTTATTTATTATACGTTTTGCCTAAATCCTACGTTTGTGAAGATGTTTGGATGTTTGTTACTCAATCACGCAAAAACGGCTGAACGGATTTGGATGTAATTTAGCACACAAATAGATTAACACAGGATTCTTTTTTATCCCGGTAGTACTTTCCCGCGGGATAATTTCCGACTTCCACGCGAGCGAAGCTGCGGGCGGAAGCTAGTTGTGCATACGTACATATGACACCACTGTTCCAATTAAATGTACTTTTTATACACAACACCTATGTTTTACAAATAAAAGACTTTGACTTTGACGTCTAGCGGTTCAGCTACTCTATAGAAAATACAGTTAATTTATCAAATTAATTTTCACTTTTGCTTATCTCTTTTGGTGGCTGTACGTTTCCTTTGTATAATTAGCGACGCGGAAGATGCCGCGGGCAGCTATCAGCTATTATCGCATAATTATTGTTACTATGCAAGCATGTATGCCAATCACCTAACTTACGCGACATTAACCTCGAGATTCTGTAAGTCAATCCAGTTCACGCCCAGTTGCAGAAAGTCAAACATCACAACGATAATGTTTTCCCATTGTTTGTCTTATTTGTTTTATTATATTTATGTGTATTTAAGTATGTTTATTTTTGGTTATATTTAATTAAGTATTTATATCATATATCATATGTCATACCTTTATTTACTTATATTTGAATATATATTCAAAACACGACTTGCGTAATTGCACCTACCACTGTTTGTCTCTGCATCACCCAAAGGTCGACTGGTAGAAAATGCCTTTGGCATTAAGTCCGCCTTTGTACATGAAGTATTAAATAAATAATGCCACATTAGATAATGGCTCATTAACGCTAATGATTTCATTCATTTAATGATGTTGAATGAGGGGCTTCTGGCTAAGCAGCCGCATGGGTCGATCGATCAGGGCCTCAAGTCTGCTATTATAATAGTGTCAGAATGGTCTATCATTGATTTCATAATTGTTGATTTTGACAATTTTGGTAATCTACCAATAAAATGGCGTCATTATTGACTTTCCAATGGTCAGCCACTGACACTCCACTGAAAGAAATGGCATTTATTGGTAATCTCGTACATAATGACAAATGAATGACTGACTTAATTTACGAACTTCCTACTACTTTAGATTGCTTATAACAATAATATGTAAAAATATATATAAATAAAAATATATATATGAATAAAGGTTCAAAATTTAGTAGTAGTTTTTCTTTCTGCAACGAGTTACTGGAAGATTCGTATTTAATGACGGCTTTAAAAGATAAAGTTCGTTTCTGTAACTGGCTGTTAATCTTAGGTCTAAAGTAATTTGATTGAGTTAACCGATTTTTGTCAACCAATCACCCTGTTAAGGCTAGGGAGAAATCTGAGCAGAAAAATGGACGGTGTAATTTCACTGATCGTGGCAACATCTCAGGGGTGCGGTTTTTTTTTTTCGCTCAGATTTGGCACTTAATATTTGGGTGGGAACAGTGTTGGGCTAGTGATAACGGTCCCGGCTAGCGAGTTGTAGTTCGTGAGTTTGAACCAAGGCAGACGATTTACATTATGTTAATCATTACTACTGCTCTCAGAACGGTGTAGGAAAACATCGTGAGGAAAACGGCATGTCCTAGATTCACAAATTCGAAGACATTCGATATCCACCAACCCGCACTGGGCCGCTGAGATTACAGCCCACTCCCTCTCGAAGCGAGGAGGCTTGTATCCCAGCAGTGGGAATGTTATAAGCTGATTATGCTATTAGTGTGTGACACTACGATGAAGCGCAAATACGCTCGCAACATTCTGCTGCGTACAAAGACACGTATCTATGATGAAGCGGATTTCCGTGCCAAAATTTCGCTGCGTTTTTCCGCTAAGTTTGGTCCCTTGATTCTCTTAGAACGAAATCCGTAATTTTGGCCGAAGTTACGGGTACTTTCAACTCCGTAGCACCTACAGACCTATGATTAGTTAGGGATCCGAAGTAAGAATAAATGACAACACGATTTGAAAGCTGCTACTCTGGATTGTTTTTTGTCCGGCCGAAACAGTTAACTAATCGGGAGTAGGATTCTGAAGTATCGAACTACTTACGGACGGGCCCGTATCTTCGTTCACAGACTTAGAGAGTAGACCCCGAGATTTAACGCGGCTTTTTGTAACTGTTGATCAAAAGTGTTATTCTACCGTCACAAAGCTCATTTTATTTTTTAACAAAATAAACACACTTTCTTTCTCCTATTTCAGGTCTTCCCGCCGAACACACGCAACCACAGCCAAATGTCCACCCAGAAAACCAAATGTACGTATACAACACCCACGTGAACGTCCCAGCATTAAATTCCATCGACGTCTACTCCAGACCACAAAACTACGTTCAAAACTACACGAACATTCGCGAAAACCCACAAAATTTAGTCATAAATAGGCAGTTTGAAAACACAAGCCCTTACCTCGACGATTATAAAAAGTTAAGACAAGATGGCTGCCCTAATGGCGCGAAAGAAAAATGCGAGGAGCCTAAAGAGAATTTGAAACCGACGGATCAGAATAAAATATACTATTCCGAGTACAATAACCAGAATTTTGCTGAAGCTAAAAGTGAGAATGATTCCAGTGTACATAATAAAATTACGGAAGATATTTCTATGAATATTAAAGGTCAATATATATGTTATAAGTGTAATGATGTGTTCCCTTCGAAACGAGGTCTGAAACATCATTCAAAATCGTGTTCGGACAATGACCAGTTAGTCGAAAAAGTCGGGAAGTTTAGCTGTAGCCAGTGTGCTTACAGATGTCAATCGCCCGCCATTTTGAAAATCCACGAACGCACACATTCCGGTGAAAAACCGTTCTCCTGCACGTTTTGCGATTACAAATCGGGACAGAAAAATAACGTCGCAAAACATATATTAGTTCACATGAAAGAAAAACCATTTAGATGTCAATACTGTGACTACAGATGTGCCCAAAAAAATAACCTAGTAGTTCATGAAAGAACGCATACTGGTTACAAACCTTTTGCGTGTCCTTTTTGTGACTACAGGACTGTACAAAAACCTAATTTAGTCAAACATATGTACTTACATACAGACCAAAAACCTTTTAGTTGCGATATCTGTTCATACCGATGCGTGCAGAAAACTAACCTAACCAAACACAAGCAGAGGCATTTAAACGAAAAAGATGGAGAAAAAGTCGACGTTAAAAACCAAACAAAACCTTACAGGCCTCGGCAGAAGTCCGTAAAATGTCCTCATTGTGCGTATAGATGTGTACAGAAGTCTAGTATGGAGAAGCATCTGCAATTTAAACATGGAACGCAAGAAAATGGCGAATTCGAACAGGGTTTGAATCTTATGAAGAGTTCAGAAGATGTTGAGAGTATAAATTTGAGTGTGAAAAAAGACTTTGAGTGCCAGGAAAAGGTAGGTGTAAGTGAAGAGTCATAGTTGTTAAGAGTAAGGAGCTTTGTTTCCATGAAAAGATGATGAATGTTTCAGTCTATTGCATTTTTAGGTACTTGGTTGTGTTTTTGAAGAGAAAATTTCTATAAGCGCACTTTCTGAACAGATAACGAACTGAATCGTCACGCTCGGGCGGTTGAACGGGTTTGTTGCCTCTGCCTCGCGTATACTCGGCACTCAATCGCGTATACTGGGCTCCAGTTGGTTGCTGAGGCTGACTCGCGTATACTCGGCACTGAATCGCATATATTCGGCTCGAGTCGTAAGTTTTCACTCCTATCGTGTCATATACAATGTGTACCATAATTAACGCAAGACCTCATACACCCGAATTAGAGTTTTGCGTTAAAAGCATAATATAATGAGTAAAACTTATTTTTTTCAATGCTAAATAATTAGTTTATAGCGTTGACCCGAGCATTACTTTATGCGTTTAAAATTGAGTCTTATTATGCCTTTATTAATATTTAATTTTCTTTGGCTCTGCAGGTGGTCAGTATGGCATAATATATAATTTTGGATAAAAAATATATCTGTATTTAAAAGTCACTGAAATCGATTACTTTCTGGACGTGCATTTATTCTGTCACACCTTGTATATGTGTGTAATTTTCTACTTAAAGTTTTTTTCTCCTGGCAATCCATGCAAGAAAAAATTACCTTGTAATGCAATAGACTGAACAAAAGCGTTTTCACAAAAGCTCCCGAATTTCGCTTTCTTAAATATAATAGGTACTATGTTTGTTATAATGAATTAGTTTTGTAAATAATGAATGAATTAATGATTAATGAAATAATTGTTTTTGAGATTATTCAATTCTGATTTCACGAATATAATATAAATTTTGCTTCTTTGGCGGTTCCACCTTAATATTAAAAATCAATGTATAAGAATTAATATCTAAATACTCCCAGTTTTGGATAATATTGGTGAAATCAGGATTGCGCTGGTCAAGTTGTTAACTAGAAATTATACGCGAGCATTAACGCAATAAATATGTGAACATCAAAATTCCGACGTGCTAGTTTTGACTGTATTTTTTTTCCTTTGTCTTAGTTCTGTAATCGACACTTTTGGGTTTTCACTTTTTTGCCGAAATGGCATCCTTAGGGGCAAACCTATATGGGAAAAATTAAAATATTTGGGTACTGGAAGTATTTTTTTTTGATACGAGATTCACAGTACTTGCATGACAATTTTACTTTTAGATTTCCGCGTTTTTCTCGAAACCGCTTTTTCGCAAGTGCTGCATTTACAATTAGCAGGGCAGAGTCAGCGTAAAGCATTTTCGATAGTGTAGAATCCTGTTGATTCCGTATTTAGTTGTTTATATCACTTCACTGGCTCACTCATTCCGATCCAGCCCGGCTCTTGCTAGCCTCGTTTAGCCCTGGCTGAAGGCCTTAATTTATTGAGGTAAGTCCGGTTAAGCAGCCGATAACCTCCTAGGTCGACCTGCCAGATGCTAAATCAAAACAAAAAAAAAAAACATAGGCTCACTACCACACCAAGCGCTACCGTGTACACTTGCTTTACTTTGTCCGTTTCCCGCCATGCCTCGTGACTGACAGATGACATTAGTGACAGTAGCTGTCACGTCTTGTGTCAAGAGACAGTGTTTACATATCTACTAAAAGAAACACTACATATGATAAAAATAACTATTAAAAAAACAAGACAATAATTTTATAATAGACAAAACATCACAATATTTTTTAACGAATATCATTTAGTGTATTCGATATGAAGTAAGAAAATTTCTTAACAGTTGCTCGCATATATTTTCTAGTTACTCTAACCATAAGTCATTTAATTTTAATAATATGTATAAGTATAATTTTAAGAATGAAATGTAAATGAGACATGTCAAAGTGGTGACATGATATTTCTTACACACTTCCACAATGATTGAAGCACCCGGGAGCCTGGATTTGTGCATAACTAACGAAATGTGTGTACTAGGTTCACCTTGGAAGTGGTGAAACAAGCCATCATAGTTGTGCTACAGTTACCCAACAGTTGCGCAACAATCGCGCAACAGTTGCCCAACAGTCGCGCCACTTTTCATCAACTTTGACTTGCCTCATATTGTTTGTGATATTGCTTATGATTATGACGAAATTGAAAAAAAAAAACTTATGCTCTCTCATAGATATTGTTCCTTTGTATATAAAATGTGAGATTGAATGCTTTGTTGACAATGCTGAATACATGGAATAAGCCGGGAATAACCCAGCCAGTAACTTGTGAAAAATATGTAGGTATTCTGAATTGAAATGAAATGTCAGCGGCCTACCCAAATGGCTTTTTTTTGGTATGGTTCGTCGAATCGTTGAGCTTCATGATTACTGATAAATGCGTGCACTGATTGGACAGGTCCACTCAATCTGTGTTTTTATTTCTTTAAAATTACCATCTTAACACCAATATACATACATAGTAGACATGGGTAGCTCGTGAGCAAGTGATAGAAAAGAGCTAGCTCTTTTTGATGGACGTCGCTCTCGCTCACTCACTCGTTCGCTAAGTAGCTCACTAGCTCAGTTAGCTCTTTAGACTCTCAGTACTTCAGCGAGACACCAATGACCGACCGAAGTCAGCGGCCGAACGGCTCATTCGGTTCGCTTCGGAATATTTCGGATCGCATAGTTCGTTCTTCCAACAATACCTCTTCGATACAATACGTCATTGTAGACTATCATACGACATAAATCACTGTAAATCTATCTTTATGACCATAGCTTTAAAGTAGAAAATACTTTGGCCTTGCATTGTTTATTTTTTGCGTATTATTTACGTAAAGTCTTAACATTATATAAACAAACAGAAAAGCTTATTTAACTTAACTCCAAACTTCCAAAGAGCTATTGACAATGACTACTGAGCGGGCCAAGGTGAGGCAAATGAACTAACAGTCTGCGTCTGAATCACTGAGCTATAGAAGAGCTAGTGAGTAATAAAGAGTCCAAACTTCCAAAGAGCTACTCACTATTGAGCGAGCCGATCCGTCTCCTTCGACGCGCGTGCGGCGTGAGTCAATTGAGCTAACGGTCGGCGTCTCGGCGTCTGTGTCACTGAGCTATAGATGAGCTAGTGAGCTAGAAGAGTGATATAGCTCTTTAGAGTGAAAGAGCTAATCGCTCTTTTTCTTTTCAGTGAGCTACTTCGCCCATGTCTAATACATAGTCTTCATTTGACAGATCTTATTTATTTCTGTTTCCTGTTGTTTTAGAAGGGAAAAGATAGCAATAGCTTAAATTAAGTTTAGTAGGTGTACTTGCTACTCTTGTAAGTTACTGGCATATGGATTCCTGGTTATAAGCTGGGAACATACTTGCTACACTCAACAATGCTCTATGGTCAAATGATGTAATGAAATGTGGAGTGTGTCAAATCTGTTCCCGTTCTTAATTATTGACTTTTATTTTAAAGTTAATGTTTGTAAGTACTTATAGATTTTATCGTAGATAGGTAATTAAATTTTGAAATTGTAATGAGCAGAGATTTTGTAGCTTATTAGATTTAAAAACACGCCTGGACTCCTAAATCAAGTCTGACACTTATTTCTTTTTTATAAAGGTATCTTTTGAATGGTTGTGATTTCAAATTTGGAGCAATGAATAGGTTTTTCCCAACTATGTTAACATGTAACTGAATACTAGTATTTTACATGGAGCGACTCCCTATCTGACCTCTGCAACCCAGTTACTGGGTAACACGGTACACCTTGGTAAGACTGGTTAACAGGCTTTTGGGCTTCTGATTACCCATAACGACTGTCAAAGATCTACGAATGGCAGCCCAGACTAACGGTTTAAGGGGCGAGCGGTCTCGACATGTAATAGATGGTTACCCATCCAGGATCCGACCGCGACAAGCCTAGCTTAACTGGTCGTCCCGTACGGCTATAGACCCGAGCCAAAATAATTGCGAGTATTTCGCCTTCAAAACTGCATGAAATCGTTTTCTTTGACTCATAATTTTTAAATGTTTTCGGTCTTTACATGGAAATGTACTCTGGCTCGGTTCAGGAATCCGTGAGTGTAGTTTTTTTTTTAAATGACACTGACATTACAAAGAGAATTGTTCAGCAGAAGATGTAAATTTGTAAAAGGTACTTCTTCCAATAAATATGCAATTTTGTCTGTAAATAGTATTCTGAGATTTCTTGAAATAATCATCTTTTTTTGCTGATCAACATCAAATCATTATTTTATTAAATCAATTCATCTGCTGAATACGTAGCGCAATATTTTATGCTAATTATATAAAAAAGACACTCAGTGACAATTTAATTGACTTAGTTTAAATATGGCCATACACGCAACGGAAAATCTAATGTTTTTAAAAACAATAGTCCGTTTATATGCTGAGCTGAGCATGCTTTGAGCCCCAGGTCGGCGAAATTTAGGTGTACTATAAATATAGATCCGCCTCTGCCGAACTCTTCGGCGAAAGCCTGCGTAATGTTGTGTTATATTTAAGGCATTTGTTTTGTAATCGTTACGTGTATCGCCATCTTTATTTGTACGCAGTGGTTATTGTCTGTGGCTGTGATTTTGAGCAAATAAGTTACAATTTTGTAATTTCGGTTGTGAGTTAATGTAAGGAAAAAGACGAATGTGGTGACCAAACAGAATGTGTATTTTCTGTTTGTTACTAATTTCGTCTTAAACATGGTGGCAGGGACATTGAAATAGACGAGCAAGTTTCCATTGATTCTGTACTAGATTCTGAAACCTGCTCCTTTGAAATTTTTCGCATTTAGACCGCGTAGGTATTGCACTTTTCTATGAAACAACACCTTTTTTTTTTAAACCGTCATAAATTTTCTACACATAATTAGACTCCTGGGTCTAGTATCATGTGCTGCATTCATAGTGTCTGTTTGCGCGTCGTTGTCCTTGCTAACCTGTATATTTCGTGTAAGGGCTACTGCATAGCTATTCACAACCCTTCAATACGTTTCCGAGCCGTATCGATCATCAATGTTAACAAAAGTCTTCAAAAGGCTGTTCACAAATCCTACACCTCCACCTACGTCAATCAAATAGACGACCGCCATTCTTCAGACAGCTATTTGCTGTCGGGTGCAAGGGATATTAGTAATAGAAATGTTTGTGGCGTATGTTTGTTAATGGTTATGCTGAATAGAGCACGGAATTGTCGTTTCTAGAAACGGTAGTACCTACTAATAAAATTCGTGGCGTAAAACTTACACACTTCTGTCAAGCTACAGCTACATAGCATCATTATCAACCTATAATGTTCCCACTGTTGGGACACGGGCCTTCCATCTATGAGAGGGAGTGGGCAGTGAGCAACCACAGGCCCGGTGCGGGTTGGTAGATGTTACATGTCTTTGAATTTTTAGTTCTAGGACATGTGTTTTCCTTCACCGTTTTGAGAGCAATGGTGGTGAAAAAATGTACACACAGTAAAGCGTCTGTTTAGGTTCGAACCTTACCCACAATTTGTGAGTCGAGGCCGTTACCACTGCCTCCACTGCTCTCGCGCATAGTGTACGCTATGTCTAAACGGTGACACGGAGGTATGACTTGCGTGGAAAATGTGTTATGCCGATTCTACTGTAGCCTAACCAATACCGCTGTATCGCGACTTAGGTATGCGCGGCGACGCGAGACACGGGACGCTGTGAGTGGTGACAAATGAGCGGCTTGCACTGACGAATCGGCAAATCTGCACTGCTCCCTCGTCTGTCGTGCCCTTACCTAAGGCGCGGTACAGCGATATCTGTCTGGCTAAAGCCGAGACCTCTCCATGCTCTTTTGGTATAGTTAGTGCAGATCACGAGCGTGTATCGTGTGGTTTTGTCATTATTTTCGTGTGTTTTCACGTCACTTTAAATAAATATTTTAATTATCGCGCGAAAAGTTTTAATGCTAAAAAGAATGAACTCACGTCTTTTGACTTTAAAGAATGAAAAAAAAAAACAAAAACAGTTGAGACGTGTCGTGGACCGTGGAACATTGAGTTGGGTAATTGCGCGACACACTAACTCTTGGAATGACTTTTATTTTGACAGTTCAACAATATACATTGCGTTTTTTACGTTGTTGAGCAGACACTATTTTCGAATACCTTCATAATGATACAGATTTTAATTGATAGTGTGTTTTGCAACTGAGGTGCTGGTTGTAACAAGGTCTTTCGGTTCTGCACGGTTGGCGAATGAAAGGTAGACAACAACAGTAACTAAAGTCTCCTGGTGGTTAAAATGTAACACTTCTTTCGGTCTAGCTTTAATTCGCTAAGTGTGCATAACATGCGATAAGTCCTTGAACAGGATTTTATCGGGCATTGGATCATCAACATACTGCTTAGAACAGAGTGTTGAAAATAGAACAGTGTGCGCTGGTATGCACTCTGTTGGATTCTCAATGCTAAGTTCAAAACCGAGAGTTCAAAATCCAACGCGCGATAAAATTCTGCTGCGTTATTTTTACGTCTAGATTCCAGAATAATAATGTCTATTATTGACAACCTGAAAGATGGAACCTCTGTTGTCTTTTAATATTGTTATGGCTATCCTTGCAAAAACATGTCCTTATTTTTCATCTTGCATTTGAAATGGCAGAGAGAGGAACGCTTTTAGCCATGAATCGATTTACAAATCAAGCTATAAACATGTAATAATTTTAAATAATAATTATAGCTTATGCCAGTAGGCTGTGACATTAATTTCCATAATGTTTGTAATTAAAAGTTGCCCGTCTAAAGACGCACGTCAGTGGTACCAGAACGATATCTCGAACAAAATTATAGCAAAATGAATGTGACAAATTGTACTCTACCGTAGTAGCGCTTTGACCTAGAAGTCGAAATGTCTCCACCGACGTGCGGTCGACTATACGACGGGCAATATAATTGTTACCAAGGAAGTTTCGATTGTACCTTAAATTTTGTACATCACAATTTTTTTGTTTTTTATAATATTACGATTCTTAAGTATAGGAACAGATTTGAAAAGGTGTTTAAAAGTCGCGTAAAATAATTAAATAAAAAATTAAAGGCAATATAAAAGTAGTTACTGCGTTGACCGCAATTTGACGGCAACTATTTAGTTGCACGTCTGTATTAAAATTGTTGCGCGATTGTCGCCCGATTTTTTATGCTTCATGTCTGTTTCTGTACTTATTTTTTTTATTTTTAATAATTTTTTGTATGTTCTTTTTTAATAAATGCCGCTTACCAAAGTGATTTTGTTGTTTCTTTTCACTAAAATTCCATAATGTGACTTGCGTCCTCTTGGAAAAATCTATGTAACATTGTTGCAAGACCTGCTTCAGTAAACATATTTTGCAATATCTACTAGCACTATCTATATTCAAAAAGCAGCAGGCAACAGACCGGAGTCTGGATTTATGACCAGTTAATGGCGATAGGTTCGCCCCCTAATGCGTTGGACTTAAACATAATTGGCGAAATGTGGGTGTACCAAAGGGTACCTATCAATCAATCAATTCAGCCTCTCGCAGTCCAGTACACCTCTACCTAAACTTTCAGGGAATTCAGGCGCGAAAACCTTTCAGGGTTCTTCTAACTGACCAGACAGCTGTGCTGCTGAGGAGTTAGTGACGCCACTTCTTCCCAGAAAAAATCAATCACAAGGAAGTGGTTAAAAGGCAGGCGTTTCTGGGGGACTATCTTATGTAATTTTGTCGTTCAAAAAGTGCTGACTTTGAATAAATGACTTGAAATTGTGAATGCAAAAATGGAACTTTGTATGGGAATAAACAATCAGATAGGTTAGAGACGCTTCTGAATTGGTGTTACCCAACTTGGGCCCCTTTATCAGCGAACATAGCTTAGTTCGAATTATAAAAAGTAATATCGAAGTGAAAGCAAACGATTTTGAAATAATATAGTTACGTCTACTCGACAACAGATGTCACTATTACAAATTTTACATTTGTTTTTGTCAGCATGCTAGTCGTTATTCTACCCGTTAATAGATGGCGCTAGAAGACAAATGGCAGAGTATTTGCGATACCTTAGCAGCTGATACAGTAAATGTCCGAGGTAGTGGCATTACAGACACTGACTGTTTGCTTACGACCGAATAACATAAAAAAGGCTCGTCATATTCTGTTCATTCAGTCCGTCTTACTAGAGAAGTCCTGGCAATTTAATTAAGAACCGTGAATTCAGCATCCCCTTTAGCGTACAATTTTTTTGTCAGTTATAACAAATAATCTGCTTTTATGCTTTTCTTCATAGAAAAGTGCAATTCTTACGCGGTGAAAGTGTAAATATGATTTTTTTATTTTATTAACCGACGGGAAATTTCGATTTATGGTGGTTTAGAATCATGTGTAGGTACTGAACTCATGGTAATAGGTTGATCGACGATGTGTCTGCCGCATCAAGTTAGCGACATTCCATTAAAAAACCTCGTAGTTACCTCAGACACCTTTAAGATTGTGTATTTTTTTTAACCAGACCTGTAAGGTACCTACTTATATGAAATAAGGAACTTCGTTCCAAAAAAAAAAACAGTTTTATGATTCCATCGCATACCTGTAGCGCCGGGTTTGCGAAACTTCTTTCGTGAGACGGACTTTAGCTATACAATTGTATAATTGTCTTGGCTATTCGGTTAGTCACCTGCATCATCTAAGTACCTAACCGTCTCCCTACAATGTCGAGTCGGCTTCCAGTTTAACCGGATAAAGCTGAATACCAGTATTTCACGTGAAACAACTGCCTATCAGACCTTCACAACCCAGTTACTGAAAATGGGTAACTCAAATCAAATTAAATCATTTATTTGCTTGAATATGGGTAGTTACATGAGGTGATACATACAATCTCAGATTATAAAACAAAGGCAGATAGACCGCGCGGAACACCAAGAGTGAAGCCAAAAAACCAAATACTGAAAAAACAAATAAGTAATAAAGCGTCGCATTGTATGTTACATACAATGCGACGCTTTATTACTTATTTGTTTTTTATTATTATTTGGATTAAAAAACAAAGGGAGATAGACCGCGCGGAACACCAAAGTGCCAAAAAACCAAATACTAAAGCGTCGCATTGAATGTAACATACAATGCGACGCTTAAGTATTTGGTTTTTTGGCGCGGTCTATCTGCCTTTGTTTTATTTATAATCTGAGCATACAACAATAAAAGTTCATAAGACCATATCCTACCTTAATAGGTGTACAAATATCTATTGTACTAAAATATCCACATTATTACAGGTAAATTACATTAAAACGCACGCCTTTGTCCCATGGAGTTATGCAGAAACTACAGAGCGTCATCGCCACCAGTTTCGATCCTTACTGTATACTACTTTTACCTCGTTTACGCTAACACATCTGGTCGCAGACGAGCCGCGATGGTTGCGTGAAATATTTCATACGTCAGCAAATATTTCTTAACTCAATACCCTATGGCAAGACTGGTTGTCAGACTTTAGGGCTTCTGCCAGTCTGACAGTCAGTCAGTCAAAAACCCACGATTGCAACAATGAATCGATCTGCTTAGCCTTTTTCCATCCATGCTAGGGTCGTCTTCCAATCTGATCACAGCTGAATACCAGTACCTATTTCACGTGGAGCGACTGCCTATCAATCCTGTGGAGGTTTCACACCCAGGTTACCTACTGACTGGGTAGACCAATCCTTGTCAGACTTTGGGGCTTCTGACTGGGTAGTCAGAAGCTCCAGTCTGACAGTCGTTACGGGCGTAACGACCGAGAGGTCTTTACGTCTCGGTATGTAATGGATGATCACTGATCACCAGAGATCGTATATTAGGATACATACCGTAAAACGGGGCTACTTTGACTTCCAGGGTTACTTTGACAGATTTTGGGGCTACTTTGACAGAGCGCCAAAAGGATCGAGGTATGGTTTTTCAAGTTGTTGTTGCCGAGCATTCAGGAAGAAAGAATTGGAAATGAAAAAGCTGTTGTCATAGGTGATAATTTAGCTTCGCACTTCTCACCTGAAGTCGTTCAGACAGCAGTACAAAATAACATTCATTTTACGACTTTAACACCAAACTCGACGCACATAATGCAACCCCTTGGTGGGTATGTATGGTCCTTTAAAAAGACAATGGACAAAGATTCTGAATACTTGGAGAAAGGAATCAAGAGTACGGGGCATCATTCCAAAGTCACAATTTCCCATATTACTAAAGAGACCGATGGATGCATTGGCTCCCAATATGATGAAAAATTTGCGGAGCTCCTTCAGAACTACGGGATTGTACCCTTTCGACCCTCGAGTTGTTTTACAAAAGTTCCCAGGTGAACGCGAACAAGATACAGGACGTATCGTAGATAGTTGTCTGCTGGAGTTTTTAAAAAAGACAAGGGGTTACAACACTGAAAGAATTCGTCACAGAAGAGGGAGGAAAGTCGTTCATAAGCCAGGAGCACAAATATTGGTTATGAGCCAAAGAGATAATGCAGAAGAAGATGCCTCAGGAATAGATGTCCCACCCACCATCGACGATACTCCAAAAATTGATTTCCCAACTATGCCAGAAGTCAGTTCGTCAAGCACCTTCAATAACTCTCCAAAATCGATTTCTATTTTAGATTTAGATTTTCCAACTATGGATGACTCTCCAGAAATAGAAGATAATGTCTTACCTTTCAAGAATAATCAACCAGTCCCTTCAACCTCTGGACTGCTTACAAAGCACCAGACTGATTCCGACGAAGATGTGCCTCTGAGTCGTTTGGTTCGCAAGAAGGAAATCAAAAACAAGGACAAGAAGAAGAATAAGAAGGAGTCTAATTTTTGTTACATCTGTACGTGCGACTATAGGTTCTACCGCCATTCTGTTAACTGGATATGCTGCATTACCTGTAAAAACTGGGTGTGTGGGATGTGCAATAAGGGCTCATACGAATGTGTGGTGTGTGAGAACGGCTCTAACTAATTGTTTCTTGCCTATAATATTGCCAAAGTTGATTATTACCTATCTTGTTTAAATTGATCTCAATTATATTAATTATTACTTAAGAGACTGATTAAGTGGCATTAACAGTACCTTCGGTACAAATATTGTAATACTTGCGTTAATAAAGAATAATTTAATTGTAAAAATATTTGTTTTCATTTAAATCCATGTAGTTTTCAATGAAATAATAGTTTTTTTGGCCAAAATGATATCAAAGTAACCCATGCTTTTACTATCTTTGACGTCAGTTGCATTTCAATGCCCTGTTAAAGAAACCCCACTTCTGAGGTTACTTTGACATTTAATAAATTAAAAAAAGTAGGGAGTTAGGGGAGTGGTAGGTTTTAAATTTGCCATAGATCTGATAACCAAAGGACACATTGTTCTGTTGGCGTAAAAAAAAGTGAAATTCGAGCCGTAACAAAAAAGTTACAAACCAAAAACCTCCAAAAACTGTTCAAAGTAGCCCCGTTTTACGGTATTTACCTAAAGAAAATTTTTAGTTATGAAAGTATGGAAGCGGCTTTATAAATTATTTGTAATATTTATTAAAAACCCCGGGATTCTTGGATTGCATTACTATTCAGATGTGTATTCATTTAAAATTAATGTTTAACCCGATACAAATATGTGTATGTACTGGAGAAGGGGTGGTTTGTATTAGTTAAAACAAAGAATAAACAAATTACTTACCTAAATTAAGACTTTTTCGATACAAAAGCGCATTCTATGTTAGCCAACATCTCCACTTTAGGTGAATATGCATCCGAAAATCCGATCTCTGCTGATCACCTATCCACGGATTGATAAGTACCTACTTATCATTTTTATTTTGTAATCACTTGTAAAAAAACCCTACTAAAGTACCTATCAAAACAATTAACTCCCCAACCGCAATATTATAATTAAAACAACTAATAAAGTTAAAACCAAACTCTCAAAATCACTGTCATACACAGGCACACATTTCAAATTAAATTCGTTACTGCCGAGCACTGTCGAGTAACCCCGAGTACTTCCGAACGCAGTTGAAATTATTAAATTGTTACTGGACAATGATTGACGTGGCCCGAGGCAAGCTGCCGTGGCATTTGGCATTCCCTTCGTTAAAATTATCGTGAACAGGTGAAAATTGGGGTGCAATGGTTTTGGGTATGATTCTGTGTGTCTGTTTGTCACAGGGGAAAATGTAGGTCATAGATGCATGTTTGTAATTTCAATTCAGTACATTGTTACCTATTTATTTTTCTATTTGCATAAAAAACTGTCTTGTATATTGTGTTTTGGGTAGTAAACCAGTAGGTACACGCCCCATCTAATGGTATGGAATGATATCTATACAAATAAATCAAATTGAAGTCATTAAAATGATGAAGTAGGTACTAACTTTTGCCAGCTGCTTCGCCTGTGTGGAGGTCCAAAATTATCTCAAGGGAACGTACTACCAGGATAAAAAGTATCCTATGTGTTAATCCAGGTTAGAAACTATCTGTGTGCCAAATTTCATCCGAATCCGTTCAGCCGTTTATGCGTGATTGATTAACCCGTCGCGTGTCTAATTAGCAGACACAATAGAAATTCTGTTGTTATCTGTACACATGGTGTACATTTGACGTGCGAAGAGTAAACATCTAAACATACATTCTTTCACATTTATAATATTAAGAAGGTTAAAAACAAAAAAATAACAGTTTAAAAAGACACAAATCCATCCCAAAACATAATTTAAGTTACCCTTTCATATTTATAATCTTTACTCACGCTCTATAAAATAAATCTACAACCTAATGGCGCGCAAAATTCTCTCAATATAAATAAATAAAATATTTTGGTGATCATTTGTCGATATTTATTTTGTATTCTAAGTTACGACCCCACTAATGTTATTATTAAAATATCGTAAAGTATCCTCTTTGGAAAGTTATTTCTGTCATTTAAATTGAAATGCTTTTTGAGTTATGTTCGTTTATTCTTCAGTATTAGTAAGTACGATGTCTAAGGAACCAGCACCCTTATTTCGCAACACACTATTACCTATTACTAATCCATTGCTTCATATGTTTGAATTTGTCTGCTAACAACGTAAATAACGTAATAAATGTTGTTGAACTGGCAACGCGAAAGCCAATCCTACTACTGTTAATGTGCTAGGAAGTATAAAAAAAGCAATGTAATTACCTCACTGTCCCCAAGCGACTAGCTATCAACGGATATTCCGCTCATGAAAAGCAAAAAAAAAGATTCCCGTCAGTCCCGTGCAACTAAAGAAGTTACATAGTATACATATATTAAATAGTTGATCGCTGACTGTGCCCTGCGTAGATGTAGATGGCCATTAGGCTCACCCTATATTACATGGCACTTAAACATAGGTGGCAAAATGTGGCTCAACTCCACTCCCAACGCATTTGCGATGCCTCTGGTGTTTGCAGATATGTATACACAGGCGACGGTGAATCCTCAAAACCTAAAATTTTCAATACAACATTGCCATAGACACAAAAATAACAAACCACCAATTTTTATATTCAGCGAAAAATACCGTTTAAACCTAACCTAACTTTTCTAAAATTCAACATGGCTGACAATGACAGGTGTTTGAACCAGCGAACGATGATTGACTTGTGTTCCGAAATTCACGAACAAACACAGTGGCAGTGAAATTTAGAAAAATCGGACTATGTTCCATTAGAATATAGAATATTTGATTTATTTTTTGGTTACCTCAATAATTCAAACTCATAGCATTTATGTCAAATAAACCAATAGGTACAGACACTTTTAAATTGTCAAGGGGCGGTCAGTCACAAAGATGAAGCTAGTTGCCCTATTTAAAGCGTAGTAGGTTCCTATGGCAGTATGACATAAGCATAGACAGAATATAATGTTCCTACAGCTGGGATGCAGGCGTCTTATCAGTGAGAAGGAGACCGCAGTCCATCATGATGTTTTCCTTCACCGTTTTTAGAGCTGTCGGGATGAAATAATTTAAATAAAGCAAAGTCTGGGTTGGCACTTACGTCGCGGCCGTTACCACTGGCCCACCACTGCCCAAGAGTATAAATCTCCACGTATACTTTCACCACGATAGTTGTCTCAAATCCCTATGTGTTTTTACCCGTCTGAAAAAGTGGTGCACTCCGAACTACTTTCGGTTGGGTCCGTATCTTCTTTGACGGACATAAAAAAGTAAGCCCCCTCCTATTGCCTGTCCAAGATTGTGTCTGGACTTTAAAAGAGACTCTGACCTTGTTTGTTTGTTTCGGCCTTTCTTCTCAAAGTAGTCAGATAAGAAACACCAACCTCATCTACAGTTTTTAAAATATGGTTAACGTGTAAAAGTGTTTGTTAAAACCTACTTACAGAAATAAAATCATTTATCATCAACAACAACACAAAAAAAACATCTTGTAAAATTCACAGAATGCTCTCAAACTGTTTAATGTACTGTGATAATTTGTAATCAAGTCAACATACCGGTTTAGTAAACGTCATTTGTAAACATTACTTAAAGTTACTGTAGCGTGTAATTTTTGAAAGAACGTAATTTATTATGATTTTTAAATGAATGTTTGTCGAAAACATATTTTTTGTTGGTCTTCTGGGGCGTTTTGAGTTCCGTATATGGGTTAGAAGTATTTTTGTAGCAAAATCTCATAAACATTAAAATCTGGCATACCCTGCATGGCTAACCTAACCAACTCACCTTTTGACTGGCTATATTTTTATAATCCAGAGACAAAGGAAAAAAAAACTGGCACTCCGGGAGCGCTGACAGAAATGAAAATTTAAACAATTACGTGTGAATTTTTTGAATCGACAGGAAATATTTTACTGTGCAGGAAATACTTTTAAATGAGGTGTTTTTTTATTCATTATTATAAACTACTAAGTTAAAAAATTATATTACAAAATTCTCAACTAAAACTAACTTATATACAGAGGTGTCGGTTACGGTGTTGCGAGTTCAATTGTTTTTTTACACGCTTTAAATTAGCTTCACTTGTATGTTTGTGTGTGTGTTTGTTAGTATGTTTGTATGTAAAATACCTCAAAAAGCACTAAACTGTTATTTATTCCTATCTCAAATAATGCCCAACGCGCCTAAAGAAGTTTTCACTTAAAGAAAAATAGTTTAAAAAACTAAAAAAACACGCTTTAAAAACCAAACTAAAAAAGGAGAAAATAATTTAATTCAATTAAAAAGCGTGGGGTGTTTTTAGAGGTATTTTTATAATCAATTAATGTCAAGCACCCCACCCTTTTTAATTGAATTAGGTAGATTATTTTCTCCTTTTTTAGTTTGGTTTTTAAAGCGTGTTTTTTAGTTTTTTAAACTATTATTTATTTTCTATTTTTTAGTTCTGCTAACTACAAAAACGTGTTTTTTTTCATTTTTTTTTTAATTATTGAATTGTCATCGGTCCTCGACAAGTTTAGAAAGTTTCAATGAAATCTGACCTTTTAAAGTGGGTCAAAATCGCGCTCAAAGGAGTCGGTTACATACAAACAAACAAACATACAAGTGAAGCTAATATAAAGCGTGTAAAAATAACTCATCATCATCTCAGCCTGGAAACACCCACTGCCGGGTATAGACCTCTCCATTTTCCAGCCGTACTTCTCTGTTCCGTACAGCTCTCATACAGGTGTTTCCCGGGACTTTAACGATATCATCTACCCAACGCGCTTTATGACAGCCCTTTTTACCTACACAAAAGGGAAAAAAATGTAGATACCTAGGTACTTACATAGGTACAGACTGCTTCGTTCTTTGGTCTATTGGTCGCAAGCCTTAGGTACTGCTGAGCGTGAGGATTCTAGATTTGTACCTACCCAGTTGATGGCAATAGGCTTGCCCCTTTTACATGGGACTTTGAAATAACTAGCAAAATGTGAGTGTACTGTACTATCAGTACATTCCTCTATTCATGGCTTAAAATTTTAAAGAGTGCCTCCAAAACTACCAACTCTAACAGATCCCCAAAAACATTAATTAATAACAAATAAATTCTAGACAAAAACATCGATAAATTATCCAACAATTGAATTCGCGCCTTTTTTAATGTCAAATTAGGTCGGCCATCGCTGCGAAATGTCAAAACGTCATTGTTCTATTCGGGTGCGTTCGCGCGAACACTTAATTTTTTTAAATGGGGTGATTTTTTTATGGGCTGATTTTTTTATGGGCTGCTTACTTTTTTATTGTATGCTTGCGTGTGGCCGTTCAAAATTAAATGCAGTTTTTTTTAATCTTCTAAGGAATGTATTGTAATGTTTGAAAATGTTACAACTTAAGTTTTTGCACGTGTTTGCGTGAGAACGTTAAGGGTTAGTTTTTAAAGTGTTTTGACTGATGTCAACTCTTTACCACCTATGTTTTAATTGTAGGTACATCTGGTAATGATCAGATAGAGCTTTGCAGGACTAGATAATAGATCAATTTGCTAGGTTAAACTGATCTTGCCGCGGCCAGTCTGAGAATGGGTGACCAGTGCCTTTGATTTTACAAATATTTCAACGGTATATCTGATTTTGAAATAAGAGGCGTTCGATTTATGCATAAACAATAAGGGCTTCAAAAAACTAAAAAATCTGTTTAATTTTTTTCCAAAATCTAGATCATGGTTCTTTTGCGTCGCCCGCTCGCGTCATTGCTTGTTTTTCGATGATCTTTCTTTCTATTTTTATTTTTTTCGTTTCGCTACAACGTTACAACCCTTAGCAGTTCCTAAGGGCTGTGACGTAATTTTTTATAATCTATAGCTTTCCTCAAGAATTGAACTATTGAATGCAAAAAGCAGTTTTCAAATCTGACTTCCAGTTCCAGATATTAGTGTATTCAAACAAACGAACTCGTTAGCTTAATTATATACATATTACATAGTATATAGATGACACTCAGCATTACTGTAGCTACCCATTCTTCATTTTCTGTCCCTGGTCCCGTTATTTGGGGTCGGATTTCCTCATTTTTCTGCGCCAAGTCTGTCTTGGGTTGTCGGCTCTGACAATTCGGCTTTGTTAGTCTCTTTTTACCCGACTGCCAAGGAAGGATTATGGTTTTATATTTACATACCTACATACAAACTCACAAATGATTCCTCTTTATAACTAAAGTACCTATACATAACACTAAAAATAATAAAATCTTACTAAGCCGTCCCCTACCTCTAACTCTGCTGATCCCCCACACTACAAACGCTACATTAGTAAACGTAGCTTGTATACAAATAATATTGAATGTACAAATTGCTCTGAAATACTATACGATGCGAATTTAAGTGGGGCGCAGGGCAGGACTTGGGGAAATATTTGGGGGATTGAAGAAGTACCTATTACTTACTAGGTTTTGCCAGTGGCTTCGCGCGTGGAGGTCGGAATTAATTCCATGGGAACGTTCAACCGGGATAAAAAGTATCCTATATGTTAATCTAGGTAATAATCTATCTGTGTACCAAATTTCATCCAAATCCGTTCAGCCGAAAGAGTAACAATCCATCCATCCACCCTGACAAACTTTCACATTTATAATATTTGTAGGAAGTATACCTAATTGAACTATTGCATGACACAACATTTTAAACCAGCGACTTTATGTTCACACCATAAGCCGAGAGCGACGAGACGCCAACGGCCGCGAAACGGTCAAAGCTAGACATGTGGAGCAAGATGTAAGTTTTGTAGATTTAGGCCTTGAAGAGTTAGGGGCTAGGCTCTAGATGGGATCTGATAACTTATTACGGCGGAGATTTCTTGAAAACGCTCAAAAAGGTGGATTTTTAAACCAGTGTATCTCTTTAACCGTAAATAATTTTGAAAGCAAAATAACATATGATATTTTCAAGTCTTTTTTGCATACAGTCATGGAACTCAAAACATAATTATACATACATAAATGCATCAAAAAAATCATCAAAGTCACCTCTTAATTATCTTTATTAAACCAGTTTATCCCTTCAATAACAATAATACTTATAATTAAAAATATACCATAAAATTCCAAATGCCAAACTGCATCCAGTGATGGATTTTATTTATTATTAATTAGTTAATATTTAATTTTATACGATTTTATTTGCATTTTTACGACAAAGGTGGTGAGATTTGGTACACAGATAGATTATAATAGCCTAGATTAACACATAGGATACTTTTTATCCCGGTAGTACGTTCCCGCGGGATAATTTCCGACTTCCACGCGGGCGAAGCTGCGGGCGGAAGCTAGTTGTATATATTTTGTAAATCGTCTATTAATTCACTTCGAAACGAACATTTATTCTATTACAGTATGACCTAGATCAATGGTAACAAAATCAGTATAAGCTGCCTTTTTTCAAATTGGCCTCTTATTCTATTTGATTTAAGTAATAAATACCAATATATTTTGTCTTAATTTTTACATATTATTATGTTGAAACTCCGTACTAACGCTCCGCTAGCACAGGGTCAAAGTGTTACTACCGACGTGCTATCGACTATCTCCACTACCAATAGATCGACGCGGAACCGTTAATACTCTCCGCTATTTCATAGCCCCGGGCAATTTATCACCGAGTCCGTCCCTGCGCTCGTCACAGTCGTGTTAACAAGTACACAACACACACTACACTGTGCACTGATGACGTCAGAGTGTGATGACTTAGATGCGGCAGTTTAATACAGGGTGAGTTTTTGAAGTGAAAACTTCTTTAGGCGCGTTGAGCACTTTTTGGGTGAACAAAAATCATGGAACTCGCGTCATCGTCACCGAACGCTTGAGCACACGGATGAGTCGCGCGTTGATGTCTTTTGGAAAAGCCCCTTTCTTTCATTAGGAAATTCATATCTTTTGTCCCTTTCTTTCCCTTTGTATTTTTATCGTAAAAATCTGTGCTGTTACCTTTAATGACTGAAGTCGATCGCTCGGTTATAATTTTTTTCGAGAGCAATCAGGACCCAAGGACCCAATGTTAAATCCTGTATTGACGATTAAAAACATACACACGTAATTGTTCAAGTTTTCACTTTTTTCGGCACTCCCGGAGTGTTTTTAAGGGTCACTGATCAGGATAGTTTATAGTTTATTGGGAGGAGATCCTGGGTTAATGATAACAGCCGCTCGGGTCAATCGTAGATAAAGCTACGCTTGCCGCGGTTGGCCCATGGATGGATGACCATCTTTACGGTCCCGGCTGTTCTTTGTATATCTTTGACAGTCGTTACGAGTAGTCAGAAGCACGAAAGTCAGACATCCAGTCTTACCAGGGGTATCGTATTACCCAGTAACTGGGTTGTGGAGGTCAGATAGGCAGTCGCTTCTTGTAGAATACTGGTATTCAGCTGCATCCGGTTAGACTGGAAGCCGACCTCAACTTGGTTGGGAAAAGGTTAGGCCGATTGCTCAATATAGTTTATCTTAGTATTAGCTGACAGACAGACACACATAGCGGTCAAACTTATAATACCACTGTTTTTGCGTCGGGGGTTAAAAATATCAGACACATTGTTATAAAACTCTCCGGCCCCCGACCCACCACGTCGCATTGCATCGCCCGGTCGCGTTGTCACGTCATTTTCAATTAGCGTTCTTGCTGACTTTTTTTTCGTTTCACTCGGCTTCTAAAGGTTGTAGCATAATGTCGAATAACCTC
This sequence comes from Antitype chi, assembly GCA_947359405.1. Lineage (NCBI taxonomy): Eukaryota > Metazoa > Arthropoda > Insecta > Lepidoptera > Noctuidae > Antitype > Antitype chi. Next base: position 9,476,422 of record OX375836.1, read on the forward strand.
TTCAAGAATTGGGCTAACAAATGCAAAAACAAAAAAATGAAATCTGTTTTGAATTTTGAGTGATTAACGTTCAAACTAACGAACTATTCAGCATCCTTCTTAACAATCCTACTAATATTATAAACGCGAAAGTTTGTATGTATGGATGTATGGATGTTTGTTACTTAAACACGCAAAAAGGGCTGAACGGATTTGGATGAAATTTGGAACACAGATAGTTTATAACCTAGATTAACACATAGGATACTTTTTATCCCGGTAGTACGTTCCCGCGGAATAATTTTCGACTTCAACGCGGGCAAAGCCGTTGGCAAAAGCTTTATTATACAAGATAGATTTTCAATGTAGAAATCAAATTAGGTTTCGCCACTCTCAAATACCAAGAACCTTATTCCTTTATTCACTCAAATCCACTCTATTTTCGTACCTTCATGTCTTGACTCCATCCATTATTGCTCTACCTCGTGCAGTATGTTAACTAAAGCTATGGGAATGCCATCTGTAACTTCTTATATTAAACGATTTTTTGATTATTACGTACACCTAATCATCATCTGCCCAATCTTATCCAAACCATGTTGGGGTCGGCTTCCAGTTAAACCAGATGCAATTGAACACCAGTATTTTATATGGAGGGACTGCCTATCTGACCTCCACAACCCAGTAACTGGGTAATAAGATACCCCTTGGTGAGACTGGTTGTCAGACTTTCGGGCTTCTGGCGATCCGTAACGACTGTCAAGGATCCACGAATTACAGCCGGGCTTAACGTGCTTTCCGAGGCACAGAGGGTGTCTTGGTATGTAAAGATGGTCACCCATCCACGGACCACCCGCGGAAAACGTAGCTTAACCTGATCGATCGATCTGTGCGGCTGTTCTTACTTAGCCACGAGCCCCACCTATTATTTTCTACACCTACAGGTTAGTTTTTAGCAAAAAATTGTATTGTGTTTTTACACATCGGCTCTACGATTTTCATCCTATTCTCCAACCGCAAGTCTGCTGGAAAACAGTGGCACTCCGGCAGTGCCGACAGAAGTGAAAACTTGAAGAATTACGTGTGTATTTTTTTAATCGTCAATACAGGATTTGACATTGGGTCCTTGGGTCCTGATTGCTCTCGGTATATATGTTTATTATTATTTTTAAGATTATTTTGTGTATTTTAGCCTGATAATAAAATGATTATTAATATTAAAAGGCTGGGCAGATAACGTGCATCCTATGTTTAGCGACAGGGGGTCAGATAGATCGATGCATAAGCATAGTATAATCAGCTTATAATGTTCCCACTGCTGGGACCCAGGCCTCCTCTCTATGAGAGGGAGTGGGCCGTTCTCCATTACTCAGGCCCAGTGCGGGTTGGTAGATGTCACATGTCTTCGAATTTTTCGTTCTAGGACATGCCGGTTTCCTCACGATGTTTTCCTTTACCGTTTTGAGAGCAGTGGTGATGAAATAATTTACACAAAGTTATTCGCCTGTCAGGGTTCGAACCTCGACCTACAACTAGTATGTCGCAGCCGTTTCCAATAGGCCACCACTGCATCTGCTGATAGATTGTTGAGCACAACCGTTACTTAGCAATGAGCCCTCTTTTTACCCCTTAATCAATCACAGGATACAATTTGACCAAAAGTTTGCAAATTGCAGCCAAATATTTGTGAAATACGAGACTATCGCAAAGTGCTTCCACAAATATTGGGCAGTGGACAGGGAATGATGTGTTTGTTGTGTGTCTAAGTATTGTATCATGGGGATTTAATGGCGTATCGGGTATGGATAAAATGTAGTTGGATTTGTATTGCTTTTTTGTTCAAATCTGGTACTTAGTCATGTTTTAAAAACTCTTTAAAATAAGTCAGGAAGTCGCGTGTATTGCCCCCTCTATGCGACTCTCTATCTCTGCCTCTTTCTATTATACAGGAAAAGTTTTTATTCAGTGCGCAAACTGTAACCATGAATTCAGCATTCTAGACCCCCAGCGCAAAAATATTTCGTCGATTATACGAGTGCAAAAAAAAACAGCTGTTTCATACATTTTGACCGCGTAGGTATTGCACTTTTCTATGAAACAGCTGAATAATTTTTTGTAAAACCGACCTGTGGGCCTAGAATGGTATGCTGAATTCATGGTTAAAGTTTGCGCACTGAATAAAAACTTTTCCTGTATAGAGTGTGTGCGTGCGAGTATCTATTAGTATATTTTTTTCGACGTTATGTTTACTTAAGTAAGTACACCTTTTATGACACTTTTACACGTCAATATTTTGTTGGTCAATATTTTAAAACTAGATGGCGCCGGTTTCCTAGCTGACTGATCCCTGAGAAGAAATGCCGAAACAAGCTTAGCGGTCATCGTCTTTTAAAGTACAGACATTATATTATTAGGATTTTATGCGAGTCTAGCAATGCAGAGCCATGTCTGGAAGGGATTTTTGAAGAGCCATTTCAGCTGACCTGTCCCATGCATGCACCAGTCATCGTGTTGCTCAACCCTGAGTGTGCTATTAATCCCACTTATATTATAAATGTTTTCACATTTCTACTATTAGTTTGTATGTTTGTTACTCAATCACGCAAAAAGAACCTAGCAAATTTGTATGAAATTTGACACACAGATAGTTTATAACTTGGATTTACACAAAGGATACTTTTTATCTCGGTCGTACGTTCCCGTGGGATAATACCGACCTCCACGCGGGCCAAGGCGCTGGAAAAAGAAGTATTAGTTACTTTTTTGGAATTGTGTCTTCAAGCCTTTTATTTTATCCCACAAGACCATGTAGCTAAACTACATGTAACAAATTGCTTTGCAGATTGGCAGAGTTAATATATTTTGTTATTTTGTCTTTTAAATAACTCTATAACATTTTTTTTTTCATCTACAATACCAAAGACAAGAACACGTATTTAAGTCTTGACTTCGTATTTAAGGGGCCTTTTCAAAAAAGTATTAAAAAAAATATTTATTTAAAGTTATAAGTGCCCCCAATTTATCGAAAGGGGTGGTATACATACAAGTCACTAGCAGAGAATGCGTTTAGTCTTATCTTTAACTTTGATGTTTAACCATAGGGGTACATGCTTGTGAACAACAGAGACTTAAAAATGGCTTTTATCGTAACATCAAAGGTATCGGAATTGATAAATACATTAGGATTTTTGTGAAACTATATTAATTTTATTCTAGGGGAATCGTCTACACATTTTTTTTTATATATTAGCCTACACTATCCCATTGCTGAGCAAAGGCCTTACCCCAAATCCTTCCAGATATCCTTTTCCAGGGCCACATCGATACATCGATCTATGCGATACGCGTTTAGGCCCAAACCACCGTGTGGACACTATGCTCAGCGGTCACTGTGCAATGTGCATGCAGCTGGCAGGACCCGCCCAGACCTATTTTAGCCTGGCAGCCTTTTTGCCTACTTCTAGGATTCCCGTTTTGGAGCGCAGCGTTCGCCTTCACATACAAAATAATTACTTAATGTATTTTTTTTTTTTGGGTAGGAAATCATCAAATAACTTCTCCCGCTCCGGATGGAGCAGGAGGGCGTGTCAAACTTTTGCTGACTAAAACCCATCCGTGTTCCCTCAGTTGCGTGTGTGCCAGGGGCCGCGGTATCTCTTTCGAACAACCCGCACCATGTATAAAATTACTGTAAAACATTTAAACAGAGGAACGGTGGAGTACTGAGACAGTGAGGCGGGGTCGCGGCAGACCACTAAGGAGACGGCGGGGCGAGTTGGATACATTCCGACAAAAGTGGAAGGAGGACGCACCGGCTCGCGGAAGGTGGAAGGACTGGAGGGTTATCTTTTCCCAGGAGTGGAACAGCGTACGCTAGCAAAGAAACTGCCGTTTGGAACCAAGTAGATTCAATTCTATTTTTACACGCTTTATATTAGCTTCACTTGTATGTTTGTAACCGACTCCTTAGGGCGCGATTTTGACCCACTTTAAACGATCAGATTTCATTTAAACTTTGTAAACTTATCGAGGACCGATGACAATTCAATAATTTAAAAAAAAAATAGAGAAAAATAGAAAAAAAAAACTGAAAAAATCACGCTTTTGTAGTTAGCAGAACTAAAAAATAGAAAATAAATAATAGTTTAAAAAACCAAAAAACGCTTTAAAAACCAAACTAAAAAAGTAGCAAATAATTTAAGTAATTCAATTAAAAAGCGTGGGGTGCTTGACATTAATTGATTATATAAATACTTCAAAAAGCACCCTACCCTTTTTAATTGAATTAAATTATTTTCAACTTTTTTAGTTTGGTTTTTAAAGCGTGTTTTTTAGTTTTTTAAACTATTTTAAAGAGAGTTGGATGGCATCCCACAAGGTGACTAATGACCTAATCAAGGCCGCAGGAATACGCTGGATGCGGGGATCACAGAACCGGTTTTAGTGGTCCCTAGTCAACGACACTATGTCCAGCAGAGGTCGTCCTTCGGGTGGAATGATGACGATGATGATGAACAAGAAAAAACCATAAAGTAAATACTAAAAATTGACTTAAAAAAATGGATTTCGATTTTGTTAGATTTGTTTGTAGTCGACTTTCTCAGTCGTGTTTATAATAATATTCCAGGGATTTCTATCTTTTTCGGCTTCTGAAAACCCGTAAAGACTGTCATAAGCTTTAATTTGACAACCCGCACCGGTATAAATAACATTTTTACACCCAAAGATCTTTAAACCGTTGCTACGAAAAACGTAGCATGTCTCGTAGACCCATCTACGCCGTAGCAAATCGCTACGAGCGTAACCACTAACCGCACACTATTTATTCAACATTCGATACTTAAGGATCTTTGACTTTGTAAACAAACCATTAACGTTACCGTCATTTTCTAACATGTATATCCATCCCTCTCGCACACCATATGACGGAACGCGTGCAGGTCACGTGTCCCCTTGAAAGATTATCAACGCATTTGTGCTTTGAGTCCGAAAATTACGTGTATTTGTAAAGATAGGTATTAATTTTATTGTTTATTTACAAGCTGTTGCCTTGACGGGGGTGAATTGTATTACATGTGGGTGATAGTTGATTAAATTATAGATTTTGCGATGATTATTTTTAGGTCGGGTTTTCGATCTGGAATTCCTCTGAATCTCTCCTATTACATGAGGCTTTAACATATCTGGCGAAATGTGGGTGAACTACACGAACATCTCTGCCTAACCTTTAGGTGACAACAAGCATAAGGGGCCATCCAAAAATTACGTCGCACAAATTTTATGGTATTTTGACAACCCCTCCGTCCTTGTCACAGGTGGTCACACTTGTGAAAGCCCCTCCCCCCTTGTATGACGTCACATATATTTCAATTTTATATTTAGAAGTAATTAAATTAATACAGCAGTCTTACAAACATCCGACGCGCAGAGCGGTGGGACAGCGTAAAAACGTGCAATAGCTGACGACTTAAACCTACTTAAGCCTTATAAATATCTGCCAGGGGTGCGGGTTGTTCGAAAGAGATACCGCGGCCCCTGGCACACAGGCAACTGAGGGAACACGGGTGGGTTTTAGTCAGTAAAAGTCTGACACGCCCTCCCACTCCACCCAGAGCGGGAGAAGTTATTTGATGATTTCCCACCCAAAAAAAAAAAAAGCCTTATAAATATAGGTCGAGTTAGTAATATATTTATGTTTTTGATTTACATATAAATTTCGAGTTTTAGTATTTTAAATTTTAACATGTGACGTCACAAAGCTTTTGACTCCCCTTGTCCCTTGTCACACAATGTTACATTTCGTTCCCCCTACTAATGTGTGACGTAATTTATGGATGGCCCCTAATGTTAGATTATTTTCAGCCTACCTAGCTAGATCATCACCTGCCTAGTCTATTTCAGCTATACCGAGGTCAGGTCCCAGTCTAATCGGATGCATCTGCATACCAGTATGTCACATGGAATCAAAATCAAAAACAAAAAGTAATTTATTCAAATTAAACTGAGAATCAGCACTTTTCGAACGTCAAAATACTTATGACAGTCCCCCAAAAACGCCCACCGTTCACCACTTCCTAGTGCTTTAGCTGGGAAGAAGAAGTGGCGCAACAAACTTCCCAGCAGCACAGCTGTCTGTTAAGTCGGATAGACTTGATACATCAGCAAAGTAATAAACATAACGAGACAGAACATTAATTAAATAATTAGTCAATGTCAGCCAGCCATGCCAATACGCCAACTAATAAAATGAAAACTTAACTCAAGTACAAAGAATAAAAAAATGTAAATACACCAAAATAAGAGCCTCCTTATATAAAGGGTGTGAAAGCTCAAGAATGATTGCCTTTCTGATTTCTACAACCCAGTTACTGAGTTACACGATAGCCCGTCTAGATTTTGTTAACAAAAGAGGTACCTAAGTCTGCTGGACCGTAAAGTAGGAAGACCCTCATTGTATTAAATTCCTCATACACTATACATGTCATCTCATCTGCCTTGCATTTTCCAAAATATGTTTTTCTCGGCTTCCAGTTTTGCCAAGTACAGCCAAGTAGGAACCACGTACGCACGGCTACACATCAAGCTATACATTTCCAGTATAAGCTGATCTCGCATTGTATAGGATTTCTGTACAGTGCGAGATCAACGTAAACTGGAAAAGTATAGCTTTTTTTTTTTTTTTTGAGGATGGGAAATCATCAAATAACTTCTCCCGCTCTGGGTGGAGCAGGAGGGCGTGTCAGACTTTTACTGACTAAAACCCACCCGTGTTCCCTCAGTTGCCTGTGTGCTAGGGGCGACGGTATCTCTTTCGAACAACCCGCACCCCTGGCAGGCATCGGCCCTTGCAGACCCCACCCTTTGGTGCTGACATCTCTTTGAGGCGCGCGTGGAACACAACGCGCCGTCGACCCGGGCTTGGTCCTTGCCGGACAGCGAGCTACCCATTACTCGCCGTCCGCAAGCCCGCGCCTACGTTGGCCGGGAATCAGCCTGGGATTCCCGACGCCCAGGGCTTCTCCCGCGGCGACTACGGCCGTGAGGGCGCATATACTGCCTCTCCCTCACGTGCGCCGCCTCCCTCTTCGCGAGCATTACTGCTTCGCAGAAGGAGGTGACGGCTAACCATTCACTCTCGCTCCGTACCATGGCCTGCACCAGGGCCGGACGCGAGAGATCGCCGCCGCCGATCGCCTCCACGAGGACACGGCGGTGCTCCGCCCAAGCTGGGCAGACCGCCACCGTATGCTCCACCGTGTCCTCGGAAAAGTATAGCTTGATGTGTAGCCGTGCGTACCATCTAAATATGATTTACGAAAACACCAGTATAGTAATTCAGCTGCCTCCGTATAGACTAGAAGCCAATAAATTTTATTATCCAATAAAATTCCTAAAGAATGGAGGGAACTAAGCACACACATACTAAAATTATATCTAAATGGGAAAGCATACTACAGTATTTAGAATTTTTAAATGACGAATTTAACAATTATTTACTTGCATTTTATTATTTTGCCAATTTGTAATTAGATTTTATAGGACAATTTAATTAAAATCTACAATTTATTGTTTAAATTTAATTTTTAGTTTGTGTGCAAATTTAATTATGTTTTTAGCTTTGTTGAAATACCTTAAATTTCTTACCTATGTATTTGTATGCCACAAAGGCCGAACATGACGGATCTTTTTTGTTTTTATGAACAACCTGCATGCCTTGTATGTATACTCATGTTTCTACAAATAAATGTCTTATCTTATCTTATCAACCCCAACATAGTTGAGGAAAAGCCAGGCAAATGATGACTAGGAATTATTTATTCAAATAAAATTCTCTGTCAAATTAGCAACGGGAGTGCATGTAATGGCCGCAGCGAATCAAGATGGTGGCATGTGCATTTGACATAAGTTTTGGTGCGTAACAGACGCCACGTGCGGGTCACGTGGCGTCTGTTAGCCATCGATCCGTTTATTTTATTTGCGCTTGTTAATTTGTTTGTTTATTTATTCTTTGGTTTTTGGTTTGGTATCAAGTTTGTGGTAAAATATTCAAAATGTTGCCGAGGGTAGTCCTGTTTTTGAAAGGATGATCAGTATACTAAGTGTAATTTGTGATTGTTTGCTATGAAATCTCATGTTATTTTTTATGATTGAACTCAATTATATAAGAAACCTCTAGATGCGTTACCGGCGCTCAATACTGGCTGTAAGATAAATGACAGGTAATTGCCTGTAGTGTTGTTAGTCACGTATGATCCAGTGACGCGGCGCAACGCTAGTGACGGAATTAAATATATATATTTTTCTCTTTCTAACAACAGGTACGGTATGGATCTTTGCTGTTCTTCGCGCACTGTATGATTGTATGTATTAGTAGCTAGCTACATTCATGGTTTACGTTGTTTTTGAGTGCTCTAATGTTCGTGTATGACGCGTCTATTTGTAATACGTCATTGATTGAAGTACTGAACGTCAGTATCAAGGTTAAATGAGGTTTTAGAGTAATTTACAACTAGTATTAATATAATCTGCAGGCATAATGACTCCTATTGTTTTTTTTTACACTAAATGAGAAAAGAGTTCCCAACTTTTTCTATACCTATATTTCGATCAAGGGTCACAAATTCAGGTTCAAATATTAAAACTAGGCTCCTATTCAGAAAAAAAATAGTAATAACTTTGTAAGTACTTTCTTTTTTACTTACTACAATTTATATTTCCAATCTATCATTTTCACAATCGCTCGCCATTTTATTTTCCCTCCATTCACCTAGAAAAACCACAGCCAAAAAAATATTTACAAAAAAAATCAACCGAGCACAGGCCACAGCGGGTAGGCGGCACAGATTATAAATATGAAGGTGTGAACTCATGTCATGTGCAGTCCGTACGTTCGAACGGTTATTTATATTTCACACCTCTAGTTCACACCCTGCGAGGGGACAACTCTATTGATTGCTTGTTTTGTTCGTTTTCATTTAATACTTGTTTTTTTGCTTCGGGTTTTGTGCACAGGTTTGTTATTTTATTTAAAATAACCTCTATTTTATTTAAATCTATTTTTATTTAAACTTTTATATTATTTTATAGGTTGTTTCAATGATATATCGTGATTTTTATTATTTCAAATTATGAATCTTTTTATTATTATATTTTGGGTTAGCATTAGAATTGGATAAGCAGTGGGCAGGGCACATTGTTGGTCGCTGATGGGGCTGAAAGGTTCTGGAGTGGAAGACATAGCGTTGGAAGGCCCACAAGGCGAACCGACCTGGTGAAGGCCGCAGGAATCCGCAGGATACAAGAAGCACAGAACCAGTCAAACTGCCGGTGCTTGGGGGAGGCCTATGTTCAGCAGTGGACGTCTCTCGGTTGAAATGATGATAACGAAGTGCGGTTATCTGCCTTTCAGTCTGTCCCAACGTAAGTTCCAAATACTTAAGATATTAGTTTGAAAGAATTTACAATTCAGTTTGCTTGACATACCATTTTACCAGCGATTTGATCAAGTGTGGTACTATAGAAATGATTGAGTTTATTGGGTTTAAATAGTAACAATAAAGGAGCTAGCTGAGTTCGCGTTTTTCGCCACTTGTCACTTGGATTGATGATTGCAGAATTATCTTATTGGTAAAAAAGCCAATACTTTTATAAATATATACAGGAAAAGTTTTTATTCAGTGCGCAAACTTTAACCATGAATTCAGCATACAATGTATGGAACAGATGTTTTTATTTGTACAACCGACTAAAAATTTCTTCGCTGGGGGTCTAGAATGCTATGCTGAATTCATGGTTACAGTTTGCGCAATAGATAAAAACTTTTTCTGTAAATATCTCTACTCTTAATTTGTTAGGGGGCTCGTGGCTAAGTAATAAGTGCTGCATGCGTCGGTCTATCAGGTTAAGCTACGCTTGCCGGGGTTGGTCTGTGGATGGGTGACCATCTTTAAATACTGAAACTCCTCCGTGCCTCGGAAAGCACGTTAAGCCGTTGGTCCCGGCTGTCATTCAAGGATCTTTGACAGTCGTTACGGGTTGTTAGAAGCCCGAAATCTTGACAACCAGTCTTACCAAGAGGTATCGTGTTACCCAGTAACTAGACAGTCGCTCCATGTAAAATACTGGTATTCAGCTTCATCCGGTAAGACTGTAAGCCAACCCCAAAATAGTTGATTAAAGGCTAGATAGATTGATTGACTCTTAATTGATTGACATCACTGAGATACTTTTGATGGTAGACTGAACTCCACGACAGTTGGAAGCCCAATATTGCCTGTATTGGCTTTCATTCTCGATTTTTTTTTAACTTGACACTGATGTCTCTCTGCTAAACATGAAATAGCCTCCTCGTGTAGCGCAATTTGTTCCTCCAGTAACTCGAATAAACCGAGCGCTCGGCGTATCCTGGACAGTCACACCCAATACCTTGAGAAAATTAATAATACAGGGAGGCAAAGAAGTCGACGCGCAAGCTGTTACCATGCACTTAGTGCAAGATTCTGAACACCCAGGGATTGAAATTTTTCGCCAGATATTAAAAAAATAAATTGTTGTCTGATACATTTTGACCGCGTAGATATTGCACTTTTCTATGAAACAACAGATTTGTTTTTAGATAACCGACGAAAAATTTCTTTGCTTGGGGGTTTAGAATCATGTTTTAGTTTCCGCGTCCATGCCACTCTGTCTAATATTAGGTCTTTACCTATGAAATTGCCGTTTTGCAGTACTGGCCATTTCAAATCAAAATAATTTTTGTTTGGGTAAGAATTCTAATTTCAAATTAATTTTATTTTAAAAACATGGATTTTTTTTTTCCAAAAGTAGTCATTTGTTTATTGATTAGTGTTACATTTTCATCGCATTTCAATCTTTTTCGTCATCATGGATACGTTAAAAATTCGAGTAATTATGGAATATGAGTACCGTCGTGGCAGCAACGCGGCACAAGCGGCACGCAACATCAACGACGTTTACGGAGCTAACACTACAAACCAACGCACCACCTGTTATTGGTTTGCTCGCTTCCGTTCTGGAAATTTCGACCTGAAAAATGAACCTCGCGGTCGTCCGAAGACTTTGGTCGACAATGACGAATTAAAGGCGATTGTGGAAGCTGATGATACACAATCTACGGCTGAATTAGCAGCAGCTTTCGACGTTAGCGTCAAAACAATATTGGTCCATTTGCGTCAAATTGGCAAGGTAAAAAAGCTTGACAAATGGGTGCCCCACGAACTCAATGATCGTCAGCGCGAAGTACGCGTCGAGACGTGCCTTGCACTGCTCAACAGACACACAAATGAAGGAATTTTGAACCGCATTGTTACCTGCGATGAAAAATGGATTCTGTTTGATAACCGCAAGCGCTCAGCAAGTTGGTTGGATCCTGGTTCAGCACCTAAACAATGCCCTAAACGAAAACTTACCCCTAGAAAAGTGATGGTCACTGTTTGGTGGTCTAGCGCCGGTGTGATTCATCACAGCTTCTTACCAAATGGGGTGAGCATTACTGCAGATGTGTACTGTGAAGAACTGAACACAATGATGGAGAAGCTGGCACATATCCAACCAGCATTGGTCAATCGCTAGTCTCCGCTGCTCCTGCACGACAACGCGCGACCTCATACTGCACAGCAGACGGTCTCCAAGTTGCAAGAACTGGGGTTGGAAGCTCTCCGTCATCCGCCCTACTCACCAGACCTTGCGCCTACAGACTACTACTTTTTCCAGAATTTGGATAACTTCTTGGCGGGAAAAAAATTCAATACCCGAGAGGCAGTACAAAATGCCTTTAAAGAATTTGTTGCCTCCCGTCCAGCTGATTTCTTTAAGAAGGGCATCAATAAACTGCCACTGCGATGGCAAAGATGCATTGATTGCATAGGTGATTACTTCGATTAATACAAATAAAAAATACATGAAAAAAATTCGTTTAAATTTTTTCATACAAAACGGCAATTTCATAGGTAAAGACCTATTAATAAAAAGAAAACAAACAAAAGAATTTTTCATAATTTATATTTCACATAAAGGTTGCCTGACACTATCATATTGATTTAAAGTCTTGATCTTATACTTATGCTATGAGATCACTTATGTATTAATTATTACAAATACAATCGATTTATTTACATGGTTTTTGGTGCAAATTACGTGGACACATAATTTTAGTATGTAAAAAAAAAACTAAAACATGTCTGCGGAATAAATGTTTTAAAAACTTCACCATCATCAGCGTATAATGTTCCCACTGCTGGGACACAGGCCTCCTCTCTGTGAGAGGGATCGGGCCGTAATCCACCACGCGGGCTCAGTGCTGGGTTGGTAAATGTCACATGTCTTCGAATTTTTTGGTTCTAGGACATGCCGGTTTCCTCACGATGTTTTCCTTCACCGTTTTGAGAGCAGTGATGATGAAATAATTTACACAAAGTAAATTGCCTGTCTGGGTTCGAACCTACGATCTATATCTTGTAAGTCGCGGCCGTTACCACTGAACCACCACTGCTCTTTTAAAAACTTGAAAAGCACGAATTAAGGAAACATCCTATTTCATATTTCAGGCATAAACATGTTAGCGGAGTCAGGTAAAATTATACACAGTGTTCCAATTCCTGAAATGATTTACTCAATAGGCTACAAATGTTTCTTGCAAATGAATGTTTACAAGCGTTAGGCCTAACGTTACAATTGATAATGGCCGCCGGACCTGCTCAGCTCCGACTATCTGTCAAATCAACAACTTAATTCTACCTTCAATTACTAATTTATTAAGATCGCTGACAAACATTTTTTATTTCACCCTATTCAGTTCGTTTAACATAGAAATTACCAACACTAAATTTTTTTTTACTATAATTGTTCCCACTGCTACGAAAGGCTTAGGCAGGCTCTCTTCAAGAGGGAGTGGGCTGTAATCAATCACGCGGGTCCAGTGCGGGTTGGTAGATGTCACATGTCTTCGAATTTTTTGGTCCTAGGACATGCCGGTTTCCTTACGACGTTTTCCTTCACCGTTTTGAGAGCAGATTTTTCCCTAATGGTCTTCACAATGGTCAGGTGTGTAATACTAGATGTATGAACGTAGATGAACCAAAAGGAGTATGTCAATCCTGACAACGCAAAAAAAAAAAAAAAAACGCCACCTGCTACGATCCCGTAGCAGGTGGCGCTTTTTTTTTTTTGTGCGTTGCCCCAGTCTAGGAATTTCTCCTGTATTGTGGGTGCGTTTACAAACATTTAAAGTCACATACACAAACAGCCAGACCCGGAACAACTACTTGTAGGTCATACAAATATTTGTTCCGTGCGGGAATCGAACCCGCGACACGCAGCGCAGCAGTCAATTGCTTAACCACTGCGCCAACCGTGCCGTTTGTAGTTTTAGCCGCAGTGTAGTTTTGCCGTGTGTAGCCGTTTTGTAGTTTCTGCATACCCCCATGAGAAATAGACGTGAGTTTATGTATGTATGTAAGTTTACACAAAATTAATGGCTTTGAAGACAATTTTTACATATCGTGTGCTAATAAAATTACACTTTGGAATTCTGAATCACCATTATTTGTTATTACTAAAGAAATAGGAGGGACGGAATTTATAAATAAAACTATGTAGATTGTAATTTTGCACCAAATTATAAATAAAGGGACATTTACAGACTTATTTATTTAATATTATTTTATTTACATGCTTATTTATATTAAGACAATATAAGCTAGAGTATTTGAGTATTTATTTGATTGAGATTTACATTTTATTAAATAATCTTAGAAAATGTTGATCTTCAAAGATGCCAAAATAGTACATTACCTACTATACGTGTGACTTAGGAAGACGTGCAATATTGGACTACTTAAGTCACACGTATCGTATACTATTTTACAGTCGTGTGACTTAATCTCACACTTACATAACGGTTTTCTGTGTAAAAATTAGCTACTTAAGGCACAGAAATGCGTGACTTAAGTGCGGGTGTAGGTCACACAGTGCTATAAAATAATATTAAAAAACACTTCAATTGCGTAACACACTTGTTATCACAATCACTTTCATTCAGCTGACAATTTAAGAAAATCGATTCCTTTGCCAAAGCTATTGCCACTATGAAGGCGTCACGCAATTTGCTGTAGAAACTTTATTTAAAAAAAAACAGAACCCGCTTTCAATAATGTCTTATTACAACGAGGGTCTTAACCTCAGTATCAATTATTAGTATTATTCCTTACATAGTTATAAATTAGAAGGCTATAATTAATATTATAAGTGCATGACCAGAGATATATACATTGTATTACATATTTTAAGAATTAAAGAAGACAAACTACAACTAAATTTGAAATTAAATTTGGAAGTCATATTCTTTTTTATTTTCAAAAAGACTTGTCTGTGGCCAATATTTTTATTCTTTCGTTCTGAATGTCTTCGACAGGGTTTCAATGACCCTTTTACTCTCGACCACTCAAATCACTCTGAACAACACAAAATTTTCGGATGACTACAGAATTCCTAACCTAAAAATCTTGCCCAAAATATACAAAACACTATCCCATTACTTTACAATTAACCTAAATACCACAAAAACACGTCATGTCACATTTATCTCCTCATCACTGGCGCTAGCGTCGCTGTCAAACTCATCTTCCTCCATATTTTGATATGGAATTTCGCGGGAAAACAACTGCCCGCCGGCCATCTTGTCTTCATAACCTCGAAATTCATTTGACGTTGTTGCGTAAACTTTTTTCATGTCTTCATTTGTTTCTTCGTTGTTAGGGGACAATGGTGATAACTTAGGCTTGTCTGCTTCAGCGTCAGATAGATCTGGATGCGGGTTGTTTTTGTTCGGTAGCGTTTGCTCACGAGACCCACCTGATGCGAGGAGTTCCCGCTCTTTTGAGTTCCGCCATTTCATGCGGCGATTTTGGAACCAGATTTTTACCTGTGGAAGATAAATTGTGGGTTAGATTTTTCTGCAATTGGTAGGTACCTTGGGTCAGATTTTAAGGCTGAGGCTGTAAATCTTAGGTCTTTTCTCATCGGTAATATGAATGTGGAATTGGTTCGTACCTATGTTTGGTTAAAACATATGAACTTAATCATAATTTTTTCTTAAAGTTCAGTAATGTTTAGCGACTGTTGAACCATAACTGTATGACATTTATACGTCTCTAAACTTTGAAAGCAATTCTTATAAATAGTCCTGTAAAAGTCGTGTCTTAGCGTTAAATCAATGAACAGAGACTAGGTATCATGTCGGCAAATCCATAGAGCTTGAAACTCTGCTGACACCCTAAGGGATACAAAGCTTAATCCTGCTCATAAATGTTTATTTCATATTAATAACAATCATTCATTTTCACAATTGTATTAAAAAGGCATCATGTAGAATCATACATTTACCAAAAAGAATAAAAAGTCATAATCGTCAAAATTATTATCATTGACAGTAAAAAGGGCGCGAAATATTACTTTTTTTACCAGACACTTTTTTCACAAATCGATTTCTCATTTGTATCGTAAAAATCGTTTTATTTTTTTTCCGGCAAAAATTCTAACAGTTTTATGGAATAAATAGCGAGTAACGGTGCATTGTGTTTGACGTCGCATGTTATTGATGGTCGGAGGCGGGGCTGTGCGGGTGTGTTCCTTTGCCTGCGCTGTTTAGAAAAAAAAAGTTGACGTTTGACCGCGCGCGCGGTTTTTGTTGTGATTCTATGTTTTTTTTTTACTGGGCAATATTTTTACGCATTATGTTTGTAATTTTCATTTTCTATAATAAAAAATATTTTTGATTAAAGGCCGTTATTATAATGCTGCAACACAATTCTTTACTGTTAGACATTATATCATAATTATTTACCATTCTGAAATCATAAACTGTTATCCTTTAAATCGTTTTCAACATGAGTGTACTCAAAACGAACAAACTATTAATTAGTGACTATTCTCTTAAATATTTAATCACATAAAAAAACTTGGAACAAAAAATAAATTGTTAAGAAAACCTAAACAAGACCACCACAATACCTAATCAAGATTTCATTGAAGTTTATTTGCAGATTGTCTTTTGTCTATGAAGTCATTCGATCTAATTCATTGCCACAAGCCAGTTAAATCGTCACTGCCACAGTGATGGTCTATAGTTTGAAAATAAAAATGAACATGTCATATTTTCAACAATAGCATACAAAAATCGGATCCATCATGCGACTGATGACGTGTAGGCGTGAGACACGGATATTACTACAGTTTTATTGAAAATATTGAATTGTCATCTTTGCTTTGTGGTCGTGAATATATTGTCGTTTTGGCATTTTTAAGAGGAGCTTGTGGCTAAATAATAACGGGTCGATCGAAGGTTAAACTACGCTCGCCGCGGTCGTTTCGTGGATGGGTGACAATCCATAAGATATTAAGACTCCTCCGTGCCTCAGGAAGCACATTAAGCTGTTAATCCTGCGCCTGAAATCTCACTGATCTTGTTGGATTGCGTGCCATCCCATTGGACTATGAGAGTTAAGGAAGAGATACTGCACTGGTGTCTGCGCAGACACTTCTGAATTATAATATCTCCCGCGCCAAAAGCTAGTCTCCGTTGAGATTGGCGAAATATTGTCTGGAGGACTAGTTTCTGGGACCAAATCTTTGTAATACTCTACAAAGACATCTTCTCATACAAGTAAGCAAGCATTGATCACCACATTTATTCAGATTTCTTTACGAATCTCGACGTTATGCTATGTAAATTTAAGAGAGTTATCTCTAATGATAAGCTTGACAATGGTGTTGATTCTGTACCAACTACATAGTTTAAAATAATACTATCTTTTTCTTTCTAAGGAAACAAGAAAGAGACGGAAATAAATAAGACTATCTTTACTTGAACTAAGATTTTCTGTGACGCAACTAGAACGAACTAAATAATTTTTGCTTAAAATCACGCCTAATTCAAAGCAAGCGGGACGCCATTTTGACAGTTCTAAAGCGTCACTTGTCATTTTCTTTTACGGTCTGTTAGAAAGAGATAGTAATACTCTTATTTTAGCTTAGGTGGTGAACAAAAGAATCGGCACCACTAACAATGTTCCGGCTCTGTTATAAAAGACATATTCCTCAATCAATACCCTCAAAGAACTGCTGTCTCCCTGAGATAATTAGCAGTTGATCGATGACAATCTTTATTCCCAAATGAAACGCTAAAATCAATTTGCCAGATCACCGTAAAAATAAAACGTTTAAAAATCGAATCTCATTTTTTTCAAAAACAATTTTCTTTTACGATATGACAAATGGCGCCCGCCGATTGCCCGTAACCAATCAAACTGATCGATGTTCGCGCCCGATTCAAATATCGAATAATTTGTCAAACTTTTAAATATGGCGATGTTTTTTTTTATACGCGCCAATTTTCATTGTGTCAGATTGAATCGTTAAAAATCTTGACAATCTTTTATCGAAAAATGGGAATAATGTAACAGATGCTGTTGGGTATAATGATTGTTGATTTTCATGGTCTTAATTCGATCTAAGTGAAGTTTAATTCGATACACTATCAATTTAAACTGACAATGAACTAACGGTCTTGAATTTATAACATGCTCCATTGATACAATTTATTAACTAGCTTGGTTGCATGCGAAACTAATCGGCGTTGAAGAAGCGGTTGGAAAAATTTAAAAGGAAAAGAAAGAAGAAGAAGTATTTTCCCAAGAAAATACTTTTATTTTTAGTGTGAATGATTAGATACGGTTTACAGTAGTGCGCAATGTAACACGCGTAAAAAGTAAACGCTACAGTTTTGGCCGAAAGGTGTGGCGTACCGAAATTTTCGGCAAGGTTAACCGACACCACGCAGCGCTTCACGGCGGCGACACAGACATCATTTCAGTTGTATGTCTTTGTAATAAAAATATGTACCTACCTATAGATACGTAATTATCTATGGGCCTGCATCGCCTGAAAGAAATGGTTTATTATTATTATATCTCTTGACATTTCTTAGGATTCTGAAAAGGCGTGTGAGGGCGCGAAAGCCAACTCGCAGAGGCCCGTTAGACGTTTTAATGAAATGAGACACCAACCGATGATTAGCTCTGTTCGCGCAATGCTAGTGCACCCATGGGCAACCCCCGGTTGGTACAAGGCTATTGCAGGATATTGAAACAAACTTATTGGATTACAGGTTTGGGTGGCTAAAGTGAACTGGTTATTTTGGACTATGAAAAGACTTATAGCCTATAGTGCCTGACTTATTATTATTAAAACATTTTGCATATGGGTGCATGCAACCGCACAAAAGTTGTGGAAAAGTTAAGTTATGTAACTTATGTATGACATTTAAAACTTAATAAAAAAAGGACAAGAAAAGTTGAAATCCTCAATGCCTCCAGAACCAGAACGATCCCAGGTTTGTTCCAGGACAAAAAAAAATTGGTTTATAAAGCGTGTTTTTTATTTTTTAAACTATTATTTATTTTCTATTTTTTAGTTCTGCTAACTACAAAAACGTGTCTTTTTCCATTTTTTTCATTTTTCTCATTTTTTTTTTTAATTATCGAATTGTCATCGGTCCTCGATAAGTGTACAAAGTTTCAATGAAACCTGACCGTTTAAAGTGGGTCAAAATCGCGCTCTAAGGAGTCGGTTACATACAAACAAACATACAAGTGAAGCTAATATAAAGCGTGTAAAAATGTTTGGGAGATCAAGCGCCTGTCAGCTTCTTTAAACGTCTTTCTACACCCGATGTAATCTCTAAATACCACACAACGATAACGAAAACTCTCAAACCCAGGGCACCACGAGGCTGAGAAGCAAAAGATCTCTGTAATCTACTGACCCTCCCTTCCCTCAGACGGGTCCCGCAGACCCTGGCGTGAAGGGTGGCGACAATATGCCGCTAGCAGATGACGCCGGCCCTTTTGCGCGTAGGGATGTGGGATAGCAAGGAGTGATTATCGATAGGAGATCTTTTTTGGTGTTTTGGGATTATCTTTACCGTATAATGTAATCTATATACAATTTGTAACATAATTAACGCAAGACCGCATCACTCCAATTAGAATAATGAGTTAAAAGCATATAATACAACGACCAAGACTATTTTTTTTAAAGCGAACTATTATTTTCTTTATTCCATTAAATACATATAAATTACATTTTTGAATATTATAATATAAATTAAATAAAAACATTTAAAAATGTAAATATAGGCGTCTGCCGGTATCGGGAGCAAGGTCCAAGCTACCGGTGGTTAGGGCTCCAGAGACAGAAACCTCCTCGTGATGTGAGCCGTATAGAGGAGTACTGCTTTCTGAATCAGGCCTTTGATCCAATCGCCTAACGAGAGCTGTTGATCGAGGCTTTTGGCCATCAGTCCATTGGCTGACACTACCATCGGCACAATGACAGCCGATTTCACATTCCACATGTCAACAACCTCGTGTGCCAAGAAAAGCGAGCTATTATTATTAAGAAAGAAAAACGTGTTGACCCTGGCATTATTTTATGCATTTAAAATTGAGTTTTATTGATATATTTTTTTGGCTCAATGGGCGGTCAGTATGACAAAATGAAAATAAACATTTTTTGAAAAAAATACCCATATTGAAAGTTACTGAAAGCGATTCAGTGGTCAATTGAGTGGTCATCGAGTCCTGAAAGTAGTTTGTTGTTAAATAAATAAGTTAAAATCTTTATTTATACAAAAACCTTCAACAATGCTTAAAAACTAGGTCGCATAATAATTGGTCTAATAACTATGAACAAAATACTTTTAGGACTCTGCGTTTATTATGTTACAAGGTGTTACAGAATAAACGCAAGTCCTGATATTATACTACTTAATATTAGTGTACACTAATTACTAATATTTTATATAATAAAACTGAAAAGTTTTTTTGTTTGAACGCGCTAATCTCTGAAACTAGCAGTCGGATTTGTAATTTTTTGCATTTGATGGCTCAATTCTTGGGGAAGCTTATAGGCTATTTAACATCAGGCTACAACCCTTAGGAGCCGAGCTATTGCTTCATTTGGTTTTGACGTTCAAAAAGTGCTGATTCTCAGCCTAGTTTGAATAAATTACTTTTTATTCTTTTATGTTGAGTGTCTGTAGACAATGTCAGGTTGTATTTATCCGTTGGCCCATCGTGACAGAAGATAATTAATTGTGTCACATGTGTCAACGTTTTATAAGTAAAAAAAAAGCCGGATAGCGAATGTCAAATAATAATATCGATAAAATTTCATCGAAACACAACACAACACTACAAGAGACAGGGGTTCGCCGGCTAAGTATTAATTACTTTTTGACATATTCACTTTTATTACAATTTATACGGAATAGAGATGTAACGCGTGAAACTGACATAAACGAAGGGAGGAATTATAGTTTATTAGACGTTATGATTAAGTGGAATCTCTTTCTTTCTTGCTTCTCCCATTTTTATGATGTTTGCGCACTGGATAAAAACTTTTCCTGTATATCAAAATTAATCCTTATTTCCCTTGGTCACGGAATCACACGTGAACGGCTGGACCAATTTTGCTAATTCTTTTTTTTGTGTTTGTAATTGTCAGGATCTTATGAAAAAATAATAAGAAAACTAAGACAGGACAACGTCTGTCGGGTCAGTTAGTGTACAATAATAACGTACAAAACGTACAATACCTCATAGACTCCAATTCGAGTATTGAGTTCAAAGCATAATACAATGATCATAACTTTTTTGAAGCTAAACCCAGGAATCGAATTCGAGATAAAAAATGTAAACAAAGAAATTTCATTGTCAAAGTGACAGTTCAGGGGTAGTCAACATTTCCCTAGTAATTCAAATAAAGTATTTTTTTAAATTTAGTGTTTTTGGAAGAACAGCAGCGTGTCAAAATTAAAAATATGATAGCCTAAGGTAAGTCTTAATATTATAAATAAGGTAAACGAAATGAAAATAAAAGATTTATATTGTTATGAACAAGTTGATCATGTTTATTTGAAATTAGGATTCATATAATATTATGATTGAATATAAATATTATGCCGAACGACCAAAACAAAAATGACGACCAGTAGGGCCGCCTAACTTAAATCGATTATTAGGATAACGCAACATTATTTATGTCGAAAGTCCAAATGTTTACAGCTTCTGCTATATTGCCAGTATTATAAAAATAATTGCACGATTTTATTTCAAACAGTTATATTTTATTCTTGGATCGAGGTTTACGTCACTTTAAAGTTGAAAAGTGTGTTCAATATTATATTTTAACTGTTCAAGATATGCCTACAATTTTAGCACTATGTTATAGTACTTTGGCAAACTGCACAATTGAGTTTATTAATTAACTTTTAAGGCCCTGGTAATTTTAAATGTACTCGTCATATTGTCGTTATGAGCGATAATAGTTCTTACTGCAATCCGATACGGGTTAAAATCTGTTGTAATAAATTCGAATTATAAATGAGCAAGCATTGTCGAAAATGCAAATAAAATCGTATAAAATTACATATTAACTATTCAATAATAAATAATCCATCACTGGATGCACTTTAGCATTTGGAATTTTATGGCATATTTTTAATTATAATTGTTATTGAAGGGATAAACTGGTTTTAAAGATAATTAAGAGGTGACCTTGATGATTTTTTTGATGTATTAAAGTATGTTTAATTATCTTTTGAGTTCCATCACTGTATGCAAAAAAGACTTGAAAATATCATACATTTTTTTGCTTCAAAATTATTTATGGTTAAAGAGATACATTGGTTTAACAAACCACCTTTTTGAGCGTTTTCAAGATCTCCGCCTTAACATAGGTTTTTTCTCTAAAAATTATGTATGTAGCCATAATTACCGCCGATTGAGCCAAAAAAATCAATCTTATTTCAAGCAACACTCAATTTTAAATGCATAAAGTAATGAGAGGGTCACCACTTTTTACTTACTAATACCAACTAAAACCAGAAATCGAATTCGAGATCAAAAATATAAACAAAGGGTTTGCCAATGTTAATATCTTAGGAGATTATTAATAAACACCGAAGCGGGGAGCTCTCAAAGCTATTTACTTAGTTAATTAAAAGTTTTAAATTGAAACTTTAAAAAACGCTTTAGAAAAAAAGTCCAAAAAATCTAGAAAAAGAATGGCAGATTTTGAAAATCTGTTAATTAGGCTCTAGTAACCGCAATCACTTTCCATTCTCAACAATCAAACGGAAACAAATGGTTCAATGAGCATGAACTGAACTTAATTGACCGTCATTGCAATGTGTGCTACAGTTTACTAAAGTCGCGGAATTACGATGCATTCAAGAGTTTGCTATTCCTATTGATCGTGGGCAAATTAGTCTATGGTTTATGTCTATGGTACGCGCAGCCAAAGCTGAAATATAATTTGTACTATTTTTATTAAACCATTGTATTTATTACAACCACAATATTTGCCTAAAAGTCATATTTGCAAAGGGTTCGCAATGTTTGCAATCATTTGAATACAGTTTAATTTGAATAGTAAAAATTAAACAAACGTGACATGTGTCAATCAAAAAGTCAAATACGAAAAAGAGAATTATAAAGAAAGAAAAGGATAGAACGAAACTATGTTAGAATATAATTCAAATTCAAAAACAAACATTCGACCAGTGTAAAAGAGATAGATGATTTTGTGATAAGTTAGAGAAGGACAGCTAGACTAGGCGCCGTAAAAATAATGTTTTTGCAAACAGAACGCGGCAAAAAGTCCGAACAAAAAGGTCCCGTATCCATAAATAAATAAATGCAAATATTTGAAATTGGAACGCCGTGAATGTAAACACAGAGCAGTTTGAATATTCATTCGAAATATGAATATTTCAGATATGGCGCGGTCCGAGAATGAAAATCAGATTCATTGGGTATAGGTACCTCTATTATATGGTTTGATTATCAATATGGCTGAATGGCCAATGTTTGGAATATTTACGAGGAACACGGATAGTTTTGGGGCTCATAGCTCAATGTTAAGCTTACCGCGGTGCGTTTCGGGGATGGGTGACCATCTTTACATACCAAGAACGCTTCGTGCCTCGGACAGCACATTAAGGCGTTGATTCCGGCTGTAGTTTTTTAGTGTGTTTAATTGTATTGTGACGTAGTTAAGTGCGGTGCGAGTCTAATAAATACTTTATCTTTACGTATATATTTGACAGTCGTTACAGGTAGTCAAAAGCCTGAAATTCTAACAATCAGTCTCACATGGAATATCGTAAAAGTAATCCAGTAACTGGGTTGTGAATGTTAGATAGGCAGTCCCTCCATATACTCGTAAAATACTGATAGTCAGCTGCGTTCGATTAAACTTGAAGCCGATTCCAACATAGATGGGATAAGGTTAAGCAGATAAAGTTACACAAAGCTAAAAAGACTTGTTTCAAAAAGTTTGACTGGATAGATAGGCTCTCGACCCCTATTTCAGTCAGAACTCGAAAATAATCTGTCCGATAAATTAATTTACCGAAATTTATTTGTGATTGTTGAAAATATAATATAAATATGACTAATATATTATTTTTATGTTTGTAAAAAGTCCGACGGGGCGGGGCGGCGCGGCGGCGCGGCGTGATCGAAATCGCCACCGGTATGGACTCCGTCCTACGGCATTTAATACCTATGTACAGTTCTTCTTTTAAAAGCAAATACTAATTTGACAGTTGTAATGTTAGACTCATGTCAAACTCCTATAATAAAATATTAGGTCTTTACCTATGAAATTGCCGTTTTGCAGTACTGGCCATTTCAAATCAAAATAATTTTTGTTTGGGTAAGAATTCTAATTTCAAATTAATTTTATTTTAAAAACATGGATTTTTTTTTCCAAAAGTAGTCATTTGTTTATTGATTAGTGTTACATTTTCATCGCATTTCAATCTTTTTCGTCATCATGGATACGTTAAAAATTCGAGTAATTATGGAATATGAGTACCGTCCTGGCAGCAACGCGGCACAAGCGGCACGCAACATCAACGACGTTTACGGAGCTAACACTACAAACCAACGCACCACCTGTTATTGGTTTGCTCGCTTCCGTTCTGGAAATTTCGACCTGAAAAATGAACCTCGCGGTCGTCCGAAGACTTTGGTCGACAATGACGAATTAAAGGCGATTGTGGAAGCTGATGATACACAATCTACGGCTGAATTAGCAGCAGCTTTCGACGTTAGCGTCAAAACAATATTGGTCCATTTGCGTCAAATTGGCAAGGTAAAAAAGCTTGACAAATGGGTGCCCCACGAACTCAATGATCGTCAGCGCGAAGTACGCGTCGAGACGTGCCTTGCACTGCTCAACAGACACACAAATGAAGGAATTTTGAACCGCATTGTTACCTGCGATGAAAAATGGATTCTGTTTGATAACCGCAAGCGCTCAGCAAGTTGGTTGGATCCTGGTTCAGCACCTAAACAATGCCCTAAACGAAAACTTACCCCTAGAAAAGTGATGGTCACTGTTTGGTGGTCTAGCGCCGGTGTGATTCATCACAGCTTCTTACCAAACGGGGTGAGCATTACTGCAGATGTGTACTGTGAAGAACTGAACACAATGATCGAGAAGCTGGCACATCTCCAACCAGCATTGGTCAATCGCTCGTCTCCGCTGCTCCTGCACGACAACGCGCGACCTCATACTGCACAGCAGACGGTCTCCAAGTTGCAAGAACTGGGGTTGGAAGCTCTCCGTCATCCGCCCTACTCACCAGACCTTGCGCCTACAGACTACTACTTTTTCCAGAATTTGGATAACTTCTTGGCGGGAAAAAAATTCAATACCCGAGAGGCAGTACAAAATGCCTTTGAAGAATTTGTTGCCTCCCGTCCAGCTGATTTCTTTAAGAAGGGCATCAATAAACTGCCACTGCGATGGCAAAGATGCATTGATTGCATGGGTGATTACTTCGATTAATACAAATAAAAAATACATGAAAAAAATTCGTTAAAATTTTTTCATACAAAACGGCAATTTCATAGGTAAAGACCTATTATCAAACAAAAAAGA
Organism: Antitype chi; assembly: GCA_947359405.1. Taxonomy (NCBI): domain Eukaryota; kingdom Metazoa; phylum Arthropoda; class Insecta; order Lepidoptera; family Noctuidae; genus Antitype; species Antitype chi. Next base: position 9,501,433 of record OX375836.1, read on the forward strand.
TACAAACTTTACCTAAGTTGAAAACAGCTAAAAAAGAGTCAAATTTAAATCTCAAGTATTATTAAAATCGTTAATTTATGCGGGCCCTAGGCATACGTCAGACATATCTTTGCCTCCTACGTACTTATCTCACAACTGTTTACAAATACCCACATGAAACTCAATTAACCGAAAACCATATTGTTTTTAACACAAAATAATATTATAATTAAATACGAAGATAAACCTACAAGAACATCAAAAGCGTTTAAATTATAATCTATTGTTGTACCATAGACAATTAATTAATTCTAACAGTGGCGCAGATTAGACGGCGGGAGAAGATATTATGATGGCGGGATTTAGTCGATTCGCGTAGGTTTTAGTTGAATTATTGAGTTATATGGGATAATTATTTAATTTATCTTTTCGCTTGGTTGAGCGTTTTTTGTTTAGGCTTGCGTTTGACCATTACGTCGCCCCAGGCAACGGCGCATTTATGGCAGTTTTTCGTGAATATTTAATTAAATACAAACAAAAGTTATCATTTTTTTCAGCCATGTACTAGATCGTTGGTATTTTCAAGTTTGTATGCTATTTTTTTTAGTTATTTTGGTATTTATTTATAAAAATCAACATACCGTCAATTATATTCTATTTGTATTACTAAGTAGGTACCTACGATTGTTTGTTTTCATTAAAGAGTAATTGTTAAAAATAATTATAAACACCAACGATGTATTGTAACGATGTATGCTTGGCTGAAAAAAAAAATTGAACTTTTGTTTGTATTTAATCAAATAATCACGAAAAACTACTAAAAATGCGTTGTTGCCAGCCCGCGTGGAATGAACGCTCATGAGCGATGATGGATTTACTCACCCGAAACAAGCGAATCGATACTTTTAAATAAATTTATAAACTATATTCTGTAAAAATATATATTTCTGTGTGAATTTTAATTTTATTATATTTAACTCTATTGTCTTATTATTCGACTACAAACAAATTAATTTGCCTACATACACTTTAAAATCAATGAGGGACCTCTGGCTTAGTAATAACAGGCACACGGGTCGATCGATCAGGTCAAGCTACGCATGTCGCGGTTGGTCCGTGGATGGGTGACCATCTTTACATACCAAGACCTCTAGACTCCTCGACCCCGACCCCGACCCCAAAAAATCATACCTACACGTTAAAAACTCACATCATTTCACAACTTAAGCCCCCATCCAAAACCACATAAAAATAAACTAAACACAAAAATACTCGAAGCAAACTCGACATAAATAAAGGTATGCGCCCACGGGAGTATCGTATCCGCAATCTTGGGCGCTGCTTGCGTCTGACATTAAATAATTGTTGGCCGGGCGGATATCCGCGTTCGGAACAGATAGAGGCGGACGGATATTGTGTCACAATTGTTTTGTTATTTGAAAATAGTGGATTATTGATTTGTTTTCTGGGTAGTAGGAAAAAGAGTGAACGAGTTTGATTCTGTATAACTAAAGTGCTGTTCAAACAACTGCAAATTTTTACCATGAAGTAGCTTTACTGACTGTAAAACTAAGGCAATTTTGGGCTGATTTTACCAGAATCAAAATATCTTTTATCCGTGGAATAAAGTTGACGACTGACAGTTCTAGTATGGAAAAACTGTCAAAAATTAAAAATTTATTCGCAGGATAAGACTTATTCTAGGTATACATTTGGTGAAATTCGCCCTAAATCACGATCGTGGTTGAATAATTCAATACTGAGTAAATAAATAAATAGTTTAATAAATAAATAGTTTAATAAATAAATAGTTTATTGATAACACAAGTATAGGTATAACATTTTTTTTGTGATCCTTCTTTTAGGCAAATAGTGCCTGTATTAGGAGAGTCCGCTCTTCCATATCAAGACGTGTTAGGTCATATTAAAAGCAATAATAGTAATACCTGCTGCAGAAGGCAGTGATTCTTAACACATGCAGGCTAGTTAGAAAATTTCTTCAGTGTGAGTCTGACACCTTGCACCAATACTCCCACGCAAATATAGTTTCATCTAACACACAGCCTACCCATAATATTACTCCCACTCTTAACCCCACTACTGGACACTTGGCTTAGGCCCGTGCCATCAGTTTTATCCGGCTAGGCCGAGGAAAACAAATGAAAAAAATAATAATACGAATAATTCTTATGCTCAAACTACATAAATTAACATTAACTTGAATTAATTCAAGTGTGTGCATGAGTGGGTGTAAGTATGTGTGTGAGTGAAAGTGTAGCTTGTAGGTGTGACTGAGAGTACATGTGTGTGAGGGTGTGCATGTGTCAAGGTTGCAGAAGTGTTTCGGTTTCATTATATGTAAGCTTTTGTATCCCTTCCATTATATTTTTTTACTGTCATAGTACTCGTAGTTTTTGATAAATGTAGTAGATCGTTTACTAAATTGCATACTGGCAAACAAAGTCCTTGTCCTAGGGATATTTATTATCATATCTTTCTTTCTTTTTGTCAGAATGCCAGCATCATAAGAAAGAGACTTGTGGTTTTTTAAATATAATTAGTAAAATGTAAAGATTCCTGACTGATAGCTAATTGCTAAGTCGAAATAGGTCTTCAGTAGGATATCTCTTTTTTTTTAAAGTACATGCACTTGATAAGAGCGTGTCGTCGCGAAAAATCGATTTTTTTATTGTACAGACGCCAGCTCATCAAGCCAGCCCCAACCTGTCAAATTTCTTTGATAGATTTTCATCTTTATACCATAAGAGGTTCATGTTTAATTGGGAATGTGCTGGCGTCTGTACTTTATTGGTCGAAAATTAAAAAAAAAAAAACTAGCTTTTGCCAGCGACGTCGCGCGTCGCCCGCGGATAAAAACTAACCTATGTGTTATTCCAGGTTATAAACTATCTGTATGCTCATCCAAATCCGTAGAGCCGTTTTCGCGTGATTGAGTAACAAACATCCAAACATCTAAACATACAAACTTTTACATTTATAATATTATAATAAGATTCACCCCCTGCCGGGTCTATGTGCTAAGAGTCTGTAGAGAGGGGGAAGCGTCGTAGAAATTTATTTAATGATGACCAACCGGGATTTTTGTGAGATTATGAAGACATTTCGAAAGTGTCGGTATTTCTGAGTATTTGAGCTTAGAAGTCAGTTTATGGAGCTAAAGGACCGTAGTTTTGTAGTTCCTACCTACCTCATGGGAAGAATTCGTGAGGTAAAGTATGCGTGCTAACTGTGCCCACGGCTTCACCCATCTGGATGTCAGAAATTAGGTATTCCACTGTAACGCGTGGTAACGGGAGGGACTTGTGACTAAGTAATATTAGCCACACGGGTCGATCGATCAGGTTAAGCTACGCTTGCTGCGGTTGGTCCGTGGATGGGTGACCATCTTTACGTACCAAGACCTCTCTGTGTCACTGCGGGGTGCCAACTGAAAACCAGCGCTGGGTGTCTAACGCCCAGCAAATGCTGAGATGGTAACCCTTTCGGTATGGGCACGCTCAGCACAATTTTACTGCAATTTTATTGTTACCTATGTTTATTGTTATGTTTGTTGTTCTCTTTCTTTTTTTATATGTTTGTTGCTGCTGTGTTGTGTCTGTGTCGAATAAATGTTTTCTATTCTATTCTATTCTTCTCCGTGCCTCGGAAAGCACGTTAAGCCATTGGTCCCGGCTGTCATTTGTGGATCTTTGACAGTCGTTACGGGTCGTCAGAAGCCCGAAAGTCTGAAAACCAGTCTTACCATGAGGTATCGTGTTAACCAGTTACTAGGTTGTGGAGGTCAGATACATAGTTGGGAAAAGGCTAGGCAGATGGTGATGAACATGCTACCGAGATGATAACACCATCTGCTATCTGCCAGTGAAAGTCCCGTCAATATCCGTCCAGCCGTTTCGGAGAAAAGCTTAGCAGAAAATAATAGGAACAAAACACCCCTCTTTTTCCGTTGGGGGTGAAAAACACAGACAAAAAAAAACAATTAAAAAAATTACTTTCAAATTATAAGTAGGTACCGTATATACTTTCTTATGAATTTAATACTTCAATTTTATTTATTTGTAAGTTTAGAAGATATACCCAAGTTAGTTTTGCGGACGGATATTGATACGACGGTTTAGTGCATTATAATCTGAATAGAAAAATTTGGCATCGTTCGTTGGTCCAAGGTTTAAAGTAGGTATCTATAGTATAATATTGACTTAGGTAGGCAGTCGGCAGGCTCTTGGAAGTCGTTACGGATCCTCAACCCGAAAGTCCGACAACCAGTTTTATCAAGCCGCTAAGCCGTTACGCAAGTGCGTCGGCGTCGGCTGCCTGTCTAACCAGGTCCAGTTGAATACCAGTATTTTCATTCATTTTCATCATGGAGCCTATCTGACCGCCACAAGCCCGTAACTGGGTAATACGATACCCCTTGGTAAGACTGGTTGTCAGACTTAGAGTAAAGACTGTCATAGATCTACGAATGACAGCCGGGACTTAAAGAGCTTTCCGATGCACGGTGGGGTCTTGGTATGTAAAGATGGTCACCCATCCACAGACCAACCGCAGTAAGCGTAGCTTAACCTAATCGAACGATCCATGCGGCTGCTATTCCTTGGCCACAAGCTATTAAACTTTTCTAGGTATCATATTGTTGTAGCATCTCCCAACAATTTATTACTGAATATTTTTTTTTAAAGAAAGTGAAGATCTTTAAATAGGTAAATGCCGTTTCCATCATATACATAGACTTGACTTAGAACACATAAGATTTTGGTAGGTATACCTACACACTAACTCACTCTGTAAGTCTACAACCATTTATGTTTTCTTTAATTGAATACGAAATGGCAAACCATAAACCTTATCTAAGTTTGTAAGTATAAGTCAAATAAAAACGACCTACGCCAAATAAAAACAATTCTAAACACACACCATTTTGTAAATAAATCAAACGTTTACTTGTAAATAACCAGCGAACCTTCTAAATTCTACTAAACCATTCGGATATTCGGATACACACCGCAATCTCTGTTCGCAAGTACCTCATAAAATTCAGATATCGTAAAAAAGGCCCCAGTACGAATATCCGAACGCGAGTAAAAAAAATAATATAACCCACCAATAGCGGAGCTTTCACACTTTTATTCGATACAAATCGGCCAATAGAAGCGGGTTTTAAGACGTCGTTGTAGTAATATTGCCGTCTCGTTCTAACTTAGACGAGTTCTATATTGCTGTTTCGCGGGAATGGGTGTATTGTCTCAAGGAGCTAGAATTGAGAATGTGCTGAGAATTGCTCGCGGGTTGTAATTTTCAATCCTTTTATTTTTCTTTTCGTGCAAAGAGTTTTGATTTTAGCTTGTTTTTTTTTTTAATTTTAGAAGGATACAATCAAAAAATTACGATGTTGTAAGCTTTGATGTTTATTTTGTGAAAATGACGCGCCGCCATTTTCGTTACAGAAAAATGAGATTTTCGCGGCCTTTTGAAATAATTTATTGTGAGTACCTAATCGAGATACTTTCTAGAGGGTATGATGCGTTGGTTGCGTTGGGTATGCCTATGCTGTCGAGCAGTGGACGTCTTTCGGCTGAAATGAATGAATTAATGAAGAATGCCTAGTTACCTACGGTCACCAAAACTGATAAATGATAAATGATTTTATTTCTGTAAGTAGGTTTGTACAAACACTTTTACACGTCAATCATATTTTTTTTAACTAGATGAGGTCGGCGTTTCCTATCTGACTACTCTGAGAAGAAAGGCCGAAACAAACTCAGAGGTCACAGTCTCTTTTAAAGTCCAGACATAATCTTGGTCAGATCATGTGAAGACCATGTGGATTGGTGTCTGAAATGGTCTTTTGAGGAAAGAACCACACAGATTGAGTGGACCTGTCCAATCAGTGCACGCATTTATCAATAATCATGCAGCTCGACTCAGAACTTGAGGAGCTCAAAGATTTGACGAACAATACCAAAGAAAGGACATTTGGGTAGGCCGCATAAATTACTCAAACTGCCAGATTAACATTAAATCTAACTGAGAAAGAGATGAAACACAAAACATAAAATAAAAAAAAACATGACCCACACAGTCCTCACATTCACAATAATTCAAACAATAATAATATTATACTTGTCAAAGTTAATATTCATGTCAAAGTGTATAAGTATATGATAGGTACTCGTAAGTAACCAGGGTCGGCGGATATTGTTGAAGTGTAAGGAACCGATGGATGTTGTAATAATAGAAAACAAACAGTTCATTATACGTGGCCCAGTGGTAACGTCAGCGACTTCCAAGTTGTATTGCGCAGGTTCGAACCTAGACGGCGGTTTACTTTGTGTAAATTATTTCATCACTACTGCTCTCAAAACGGTGAAGGAAAACATCGTGAAGAAACCAGCATGATCTAGAACCAAAATTCTGAAGTCACGTGACATCTACCGGCCCGCGTGGTGGATCACGGCCCACTCTTTCTCGCCGAGAGGAGGCCTGTGTCCCAGCTGATTATGTTGATTACTTAACCTAATCACACAGCATGTTGTGCAAATCTCAAACACTAAAGAAAAGGAAGATAAATGATTACCTACAGGAAGAATATAACAAAATAAATTCATACGTCTATATACTTAATAACATAGAACAATATAACAATAACAGAAAGAGTTGAAGTAAATTGCATGCCAAAAACATTCGCCGAGTTGAATGATATTACTGAACGAATGGTACCTACCTATAACTGAACGAATGGCTGACGGGGATGTATTTGAAAGAGAAAGATTTTTATTGTCTGTGGTTGTTTATTGTTTTTGGAATAACGTTATTTCTTAAGTTTTTGGCGGGATCGCGTTGGAACATGTCGCACGAATTTTAATTTTCATTAAATTTAGTGAAATAGCGAATTAAATTGTATAATTTTGGTAGTGAATTATTCAATTTAGTTACGTGTGAGTGCACAAGTGTAGTGAAGGTGAAAATAAGTGACTAACGTGGACTTTTCGTGTTCCCCCCAAAAACTCTTACTAGGTTGTTGTAAAGTTACTACCGCTTTACAATAACTTTGATTTGACTAACTAAAGTCGACCATGACTGTTTCGTAACTTCGTGCCCGATGTTAGGGCATTTACTTGATCGAAAAGAAAAATTACTTGACACTGGCTAAATGCACAAACCGTGCGAAGCCAAAACAAAAAAAAAAAAGTTATTTCTTGTGTCTAATGGGATTTTGGCTGCGCTTGGTCCGTGGATGGGTGACTATCTTTACATACCAAGACCCCTCCGTGCCTCGGAAAGCACGTTAAGCCGTTGGTCTCGGTTGTTATTCGTACCTAGATCTTTGACAGTCGTTACGGGTCGTCAGAAACCCGACAGTCTGACAAACAGTCTTACCAAAGGGTATCGTATTATCCAGTTACTGGGTGGTGGAGGTCAGACAGGCAGTCGCTTCATGTTAAATACTGGTATTCAGAAGCATCCGCGATCCGGTTAGACCGGAAGCCAACCCAACATAATCGAAAAAAGTTTAGGCAGATGATGATGTCTAATGGGATTTTGGTTATAAATAGACTAACTTCTGCGTGTGACTTCGTCTGTGTTAAATTTCTTGTTCCCCTCACCCACCCCGTCGTATCGCATTGCCTACCCGGCCTCGTGCTATTAGGTGCTATGTTTTCGCATACCGTTCTTTTGACTTTTTTTATTTTTGCTCGGCTCCTAAGACGTTAGGTAGCCTATAGCCTTTCTTATGGGCCTACGCCGTTTGGTAGCGTAACACGGTCACTTTATGAACCGTACTGCTCATTAACGGCTTGTCTTGAAGATTTTAAAAATATATGATTTTGCTATAGATTCATATAGATCATTTTGCCGAGGGTACTTTTTTTGTATGGTTAATACTTTTGCTGTAAAAAAATATTTTCCAACACGCAATATTTTGGCTTCTATTCCATACTCCTACTAAACGGCTTCGTTATTTGGAAAAATAGATAGTTAGAGGTACCACAGAATCGCTAGAGCACATTTGTAAATTAATCAACATTTGCCAAGGAATATCCCCAATTTGAGATAAAGGCTCAGAGGTGCCCTGCGCGGGCGCGGCCGGCAGTCGTGCTTTAGCATTCAGACGGGAGATGACGATACTATGGGCCTTAAGAGTTGCGCTATCAAATTCAAAAAGATTTTTAATAATAATAATTCCAGAGAATATAGCGTTCAAACAAGCAAACTCTTTAGTTTTTAAAATTAGTATAATATTTGCCACCGGCTTCGCCCGCGTGGAGGTCGAAAATCATCCCGCGGGAACGTACTACCAGGGTAAAAAGTATCCTATGTGTTATTTCAGGTTACAAACTATCTGTGTGCGAAATTTCATCCAAATCCGTTCAGCCGTTTTTGCGTGATTGAGTAACAAACATCCAAATATCTAAACATACTAACTTTCACATTTATAATAGTATAGGTTAAAGCTAGCAGAAGTTAATTAATTAAAACTAAACTTTAGAAGTTGGCTTAGTCTAACTGACAGGATCTCAATACTAAACCAGTAAATTAGATCAATGGAAATAATTACCAGACACAATTTGGCACTAAAGAAAACTATAAAAAAAACACTTAATTACTTGAAAAAGAACAAGAAAACGGTGAGGAATCCAAACTTCTAATCATGACTTTAAAAAAAAACACGTGAATCAATTAAGTTTAATGTCTTCCTCCAGTGTATAAGAAATACTTTATTGGACGATTTCTTAGGTTTATAGTTATTTAGCAGTTTAAGTTATATTTAAATGACTTATTCGCTACCTAGGCTAGATTGTAATGTGACTAAAGTAAGCAATCTTCACAAACAGATTGCCCGCTATTGTATTTAAAAAAAAATCAACTTCACCCTTTTCACCACCACGAAAAAAAAACAGTATCAAAAAATCAAGATTGAATAAACAATGGCGCTCAATTTTTAATACTTAGTTGATTCAACCCGACTCAACCGCACCCGAGGGGGCGAAATCGTTTAAATGAATAGCCGAGGGGATGTATTCAGATAATTGCTGGCGTTTATCGAATTAGGGGTGAAGGTGAGCTGTCTTAGCTATTTTAGGGGATGTCTTGATGTGTAGGTGCTGGCGAAATTGTTTATTTATTTCAAGGCCTTTAAACTATCCTTACAGGTCATAACCTAATACGATAGCAAAGTCACGCACACAAAATTCAAATTAAAGCATACAATAAAGATAATTGTTTGTATTTTATAGGCTTGTCTAGTTATTCAGCTTGTTTCTATCGATAAGGTTAACTAACGGTTGCCGCGGTTAGTCCGTGGATCGGTGACCATCTTTACCTACATACCAAGACCCCTTCGTGCCTCGGAAAGCACGTTAAGCCGTTGGTCCCGGCTGTCATTCGTGGATCTTTGACAGGCGTTTCGGGTCGTCAGAAGCCTGAAAGTCTGACAACCAGCCTTAAACTCCACTAAACTCAAAGCATTTATTTCAAACTAGTAGCGCTCCGCGGTTTCACCCGCGTAGTTCCCGTTCCCGTGGGAATACGGGGATAAAATATAGCCTATGTCACCCGGGGATGGTGTAGCTTCCCAACAGTGAAATAATTTTTCAAATCGGTTCAGTAGTTTCGGAGCCTATTCAATGCAAACAAACAATCAATTTCCTCTTTATAATATTTTATTATTTCAAATAAACCAATTACAGGCACTTTTGAATTGTCAAAGAGTCGGAAAGATGAAGCTAATTGCCCATTCCAAAGCGTAGTAGGTACCTATGGAGAAGAACGGGCAAGAAACTCCATGCAGGTACACTCTTTTTAAATCATATTATTGTTACTAAAAGTTGGTTACATCATTTATGTTGAAATCATCAATGTGAGAACGATGTATAAAAAGACGTGCACATTAAAAGGATATCTACGTTATTAAAAACAAAAATAAATTAACATTTCAGAAATTAAATTATAACCGTGGCAGCTAAGAGATGACCTGAAGGCCAATTCTCGTAATTAAAAACGTTCAAAATCTAGTCGCAGTCTCATCTCAGCGACAAGCAAATGTCAAAAATGTATGAAAAATCGAGGTATTTTTGACGGATTGACACTGAGATCAGACTGTGAACGGTCTTAAAATTACGAGAATTGCCTCTCTGACCCTTTATCAGAAGGTATCGTGTTACCCAGTAACTGGGTTGTGGAGGTCAGATAGGCAGCCGCTCCATGTAAAATACTGATATTCAGCTGCATCCGGCTGTCTAGTTTTACATATATAAACATGCGCTTTCTTCCCATGGGGTAGGCAGACAATATAGAAAGCCACATGTTACGATCTTTACATACTCCTTTTGCCTCGTTTAAGTTCATAAATCTGGTCATACACTCACGCCGGTAGCGAGTATTTCGCCATGACCCATGATCTGTGACCCTAGTGCGAGTTTCATTTAACCATCTCGATCAAACGCATCGAGCGCGTTCAGCGCACCGATTGGTCCGTCACCAATCCAGGGCCAAGCTCGCTCTTTGCGTTTGATCGAGATGGTTAAAAGAAACTGACACTAAGGCCTCTGCATTGCTATTCTGTAAACATCTCTCCGCGTGAAGGGCGCGTGGGGTGAGCTGTCCGTCTCATTCCACGTGTAGTGCTATTCTGTGTAAAAATCTCACCGTGAAATCTTCGGTGAAGTGAGTAAGTGAGCTGGGGCCCAAGTCTGCTATTTTTATAAATTCGTCATTCCAACACGATCCCATTGTCATTTTGCTAAAAGTTCGTAATCTGCTAAATTCATAATGGTCGATCGTTGGTCGGTCAATGGTGTCGTAATAGAATTGTGTCATAATAGCATTTTCGTATTGCCATTATTATAAAACTCGTTAGTAGAAACGATTTTCGAAAAACGACTACTAAATTTGAACATTTATTCATGCCAGATTTCATTTATATATATTTTTACATATTATATATTAGTGTTATAAGCAATCTAAAGTAGTAGGAAGTTCGTAAATTAATTCAGTCATTCATTTGTCATGATGTACGAGATTACCAATAAATGCCATTTCTTTCAATGGAGTGTCAGTGGCTGACCATTGGAAAGTCATAATGACGCCATTTTATTAGTAGATTACCAAACTTGTCAAAATCAACAATTATGAAATCAATGATAGACCATTCTGACACTATTGTAATAGCAGACTTGAGGCCCTGTTATTCCGACTGATGCTAAATATTGACAGCACTCTTTAAGCTTACTTCACCGAAGATTTCACGCCGTGAGATTTTTGCAGAATAGCACTACAGATGCTTGGTCCATCCCTAGCATCAGTGGGATAACACTGACAGGAGTGACAGGTCACTCCACGCTCACTTGACGCGGTGAGATGGTTACAGAATCGACATGCAGAATTGCAGATCGATATCAGTGACGTCTAAGATAAACTTTAGAATATACTTACATATGAATCAAAAAACCGGATTTGAACTTACAACGTCGTGCATAAGAAGCGAGACCTTAACTACTGGGCCATCTTTTTATTTCAAAATTATCTGAGCAAAAAATTCGAATCTGCCGAGCCATTTTCCAACTTCATTGAGGTCGGCTTTCATGTAGATATAACCGAATGAACAACTTAACATATACGAGCCTTCCTTTTCAATGTGTAAATTTCTGCTGCGTGATTGGCTGTAGGTATAGTGATACTGACAGCCTTCTTGTAAAACCAAAACACACTTACACAACACTCGTACAAACCACACTTACACAACACACCAACACAGCACATTCAGTATTCTTACTTAGCTTTTTCTAAATACCAATTTGCTCTTAAAGTTTCATGTACCTACCTATCCTTTTATTACCTACTATCTTTTCCTAATAACATCGGCTTACATATATGTATTATCAATCCGCTGACTCATTTTTATATCGTCGCCCAGCAGTGAAAACCACGTAAGTGTTTATAACTAAATTTTACAGGAGGAAGAAAAAACTGTCTCAATTTTTAATCCGGAATAACGCTATTATCAACCGTACTGGCGAGTTTCTCAGACGAAAATGGCGGAGCCTATTTTGATACAAGGTTCTCATAGCACGTCATAGATAGCGCTAGGAGTAGCTGATTCGAAAGTTTGCTAGAGTAATCTGTGCTTACCGAGTTTATCAATCCAAAGAACAAATATAATTTTTTTTGAGGAAATGAGACACCCGAGGTTTTCACTGCTGGGCGACGATATATTTATTTAAAACTTCGTACATATCACCCTAACAGCTATGCAGCTATGTATTTTAAACGGAAGGCCCTGACACCTGTGATACAGCTCTTTCTTTAACTACTACAGGATACCTACAGATGATATTTTCCACGAATGTTTAGTACTGTATTGTATTGCACAGTTTTTGCTTTATTTACGTGGAAAAATATTCTTTTACAATGTTTTTGGAACAATAAAAATTATTATAAATGCATACCTGTATCGAGCCACTGTCTATATAATCTCCACAACCCAGTAACTAGGTACTGGGAACACAGACTTTTGAGCTTTTAACTACTCGTAATGACTGTCAAAGATACACGAATGACAGCCGGGACCGACGGCTCAATGTGCATAGGGGTCTCAATAATATGTTATGCATGGTCATCCATCAACGAACCGATCGCAGCAAGCGTAGCTTAACCTCAAATCGACTGCAATAGCGACAGTTATTAATTAAGTTATAGTTCACACGAACATTTTTAAACAACCCATCAAAAAGGCAAAAGCCTGACTCCGTACAGCCTAACCAAAAAGTCTCAATTCAATACTAAAACTCAAATTCACCCCCGTAATTGTTTTAAACGGTTCCTAGAGGGGGCGGAGTTGGACGGCTGCGTATGACAGCCCCCTCTTTGTACCCTTAGGGGTAACAATTTTTTGTAACACCCCGAATTGTGCGCCCCTGTAGGGGGAACGGCGGGAATATTGTATCTTTACGTTCAAATTTCTTGGTCGGTATGTTTTGATTTTTGAATTATAGGATTATAATGGGTTTGCAGGAATGTTTGAAATATTTATGGTTATAAATACTTACAAAGGAATACTCGTATTATCATATTGGGTTAGTATCTGTCTAAATATTGATACAAGAAGCTAAAACGGATTTGGATGAAATTAGGCACACGGATAGATTGTAACCTGGAATAACACATAAGATATTTTTTATCCCGATAGTACGTTTCGATATCCACGTTGGCGACGCTGCTGGCAAGAGCTAGTATTTTTATATAATAATGCATTTGAAATACATAAAGTTTTAAATGAATTATGGTCGAATTTCGACTACTGGGCAAAAATCGTAATGAAAGTAATTTTTTTATTAGAAATGTTCTTCAAACGGTCTCTCCGCAGTAAGTCAAGCTTAAATTCGTAAATTGGTTCAAAAATTCCTTATTCACGAGACTATATAATTACACGTAGAGTCTTTTTCAATGCAATTTTTTCTACGTACAGAGTTGATTGGTTAATTAATTAAGTTTAAGGATGGGAGAAAAAATGAATGCCTTAGTTTACCAAGCCATTAATCAACTATGCTTTCTTGAAAGAAGAGTTAATTAATTAACAAGAAATCATAATTAAGTTCCCATTAGTTATGGAAGATTTTACCTATCTAAACTGAGTATAGAACTTGTAGTTATTTGTATTTTTAACCGACTTCAAAAAGGATAAGGTTCTCAATTCTTCTTCTTCATTGTGTGTGTTTTTTTCTGTAGTTAGGTATGTTGTGGTATGTTCCGCGATTATTCCGGCAATTTCACAATTGTGGATCGATTTCTAAAATTCTTTTTTTTAAGTGATAGTTGTGGTCCGGTGGTTTTTTTTGTTGGGGAAATCATCAAATAACTTCTCCCGCTCTGGGTGGAGCAGGAGGGCGTGTCAGACTTTTACTGACTAAAACCCACCCGTGGTCCCTCAGTTGCCTATGTGCCAGGGGCCACGGTATCTCTTTCGAACACCCCGCACCCCGGTGGTCCCATATAATTTTCATTAACTTTGCTTGGATAGTTTATTCGTTAGCTTCGATGATACGTAGTTAATCCACTTAATGTATTATGATGAGGTTGTAATTCTTCCTGCTACTGTTGTTTATATAGCAAGTAGAAAATAACAAAGCGACTTTCAAAAGAAAACACAAAGTACAAGGTGAAAGTAGTCATTTCAGAAGTCGATGGCAAAAAATAAAACACAGATCCAAAGACACCGACTTCCGAAATTAAAGTTATTTTTCATTTTGTAGTGCTTTTTGGAAGTCGGTTGTTTTGGTCGAATGTATACTTTACACCATAGATATCCGTGCTTTACACTGATTTTTTATTTGCTAGACCAAAATGACAGGTGTCACTGTCACTTAACTGGCAAGTGGACAAGAAAAGGTTGACCACAGATGTAGGTACTTTTAGTCCAGCAAATTAAAAATCTGAGTTTATGTAGATATAGCCCATGATATATTACCTTTAGATGCGTTACCGGTGCTCAATATTGGCAAAATAAATGCAAGGTAATTGCCTGTCGTGTTATTAGTCACGTACCATCCAATGACGCGGCGACACGCTAGTGACGTAACTAAATATATATGTTTATCTCTTTCTAACAATAGGAATCGGTATGTGTCTTTGCTGTTCTTCACGCACTATATGATTGTATGTACTAATAGGTAACATTCATGGTTTACGCTGTTTTTGAGTGCTCTAATTTTCGTGTATGACGCGTCTATTTATAATACGTCATTGGGTACAGCCCTAGCCGCTTAAAATCCCGCTCTTTTTCCTGTATAGACAAAAGAACCGTTACAAATATCTACTTTAACTAACCTGGCTATCCTTTAGTCCCAACTTTTCAGCCAGCTTCTTCCTATCAGGCTTGGAGATATACTTCTGTACCTGGAACCTCTTCTCCAGACCCTTGCGTTGAAGATCTGAGAAGACGGCGCGGCGCATCATACCACGGCGTGGTTTACCTGTGAAAAATAGTCCTTTTGAAGAAATATTTACTGCCTGAATTCGAATTGCGTATCTCACTATCAATCAGAGTCTGATAAATTTTGAAGGATTCTGCTAATCCATTGCTTCATATGTTCGAAAAATTTGTTTGCTCAACAACGTAAATGCGTGCGTGCGTAATGCGTTTGCGTGCGTGATGTAACGTATGTGTGTAATGTGTGTGTGTGTACTCTTCGTCACTTTTCCCTAAAGGTTCATTAGAAAACCAGCGTCAGATAGCATCAGTCTGTCTGGCATTAATGCTGAAATGAACCTTTTTGGCGCAGCCGTGAGGCACACACTGTTGTAGTTATTTATTTATTGTACACTTTTTTAATTTGTTATTGTATTTTGTGTTTTACGGACTGTGACCAAATAAACGGTATTCTTTCTTTCTTTGTTGAACTGTCAAAATGATTGCCGTTCCTACTGTTAGTGTTTTACGCAATTACCCGTCTCGTTTTTGAAAAGCGTATTCCAATTATTATTTTAAAAAATGTTAGGAGAAATTGGGTGTATGAGTATTTCTGTTAATCCATCACAATAGCTGAATTACTTCGGCCATAAACTTTATTAGGCAATGTGAATGTTTTTAGAATTAATACTATTTCATTGACTTTACATGTAAAAATTATATAATAGACCTTTAATGTACCCACTGCTGTGACACAGGCCTTCTCTGAGTGAGAGGGAGTGAGCTGTAATCCATCACGCGGGCCCAGTGTGGGTTGGTAGATGTCACATGTTTTGTTTTTGGTTCTAGTACATGCCGGTTTCCTCACGATGTTTTCCTTCACCGTTTTGAGAGCAGTGGTGATGATATCATTTGTACACAAAGCCTGTCTGGGTTCGAACCAATGAAACGATTAGCACGTTTTGAATGTTAGATAAACAATAAAATTATGAAGATAGAGATGTCGATTCGTCCACAAATAAATTAACATCGTGCGTTTCGTCTACAGAAAAAAAAAAACTGAACGATTCGCCCGATCCGAGTAAATTCATGCGATTAGACTAATAAGCGTTTTTGCGAGGCTCTATCTTCAATAATTATTGAAGTTAATACCTACATTTCACTTTTCTCATATACCTATAAACACTATAATTTCAAACAATTATAAATACCAATTATTTTTAAAAGAGTAACCGTGGAGTTTCTTGCTGGCTCTTCTCCATAGGAAGCGACAAATTGGAACCGTGCACCTAGCTTCTGACGTTTCATAAGTTAATTTTATTTTATTTGGTTCAATTAATTGCATTTTATATATTAATTTGTATCTGTAAAATTTATATTAATTTATGTTTGGCAATGGGTGTTATTTACCTGAAATAAATGAATTTATTATTATTTATTTATAGAAATAGAAATAATATTTATTTGCATAAAACATGGTATATAAAGTTCTTTTAAGGTACATTATAGAGCATACATGTTTAGCTTATAACATAGCATGCAAATATTGTTCGTTACAATTCAAAATGTTTCCCGTCAGTAAATTCTTTAATGCTATAAAAGTTATTCGTTTTTAACCATTCATATAGTTTTTTTTTTTTAACAATATTATTATATATAAGTGCCCATGTAGGTTTTTGTTTTTTTTTTTTTGTGTGACGTTATGTTGCCTAACTCTCGCTAGCAGACTTGGATAGGCTATTATTTGATGAACTGTGATAAGTTACAATACTAACCTCTGGAACTATGCGCCCATGGGAAGCCTCCTGGTAATGGAAATACTTGAGTATGCGCTTGCGCTGGTCGAACTGAAACAAAACAATGTTGTTAGATACATCCTATATCAATGTTAAGTTTTAGGACCTGGATAATTACACGAATAGCTTTCTATTACGACGGTTTTATTTTTCAACTAGCTGCAGCCTCGATTTTACCCGCATAAGTCTCGATCCCGTGGTAATATCGGGATTAAAAGTATCCTACGTTCTAATCTAGGTCATGGCCCATCTATATGCCAAATTTTATCCAAATACGTTCAGCCGTTTTAGCGTGAAAGCGTTACAAACAAACATACAAAAAGATTTAATCTTTTCTCTTGTTGTTTTAGTTTAGATCAAAATCAATAGTAATTTATTAAAACTGGGCCGAAAATCAGCACTTTTTGAACGTCAAAATTACATAAGACAGTCCCCCGGCAAGCTCGCCCTTCACCACTTCCTAGTGCTTTAGGTGGGAAGAAGTAGAGGCGAAGGCGTAACAAACTCCCCAGCAGCTGCACAGCTGTCTGTTCAGTTAGAAGAACTGTACTGTGATTCTATTCAATAGTCATGTCCTAGAGTGTTCCTAACTTGTCTTATTTGCTACTCTTCAAACCCCAGATCAGCAATGTCATCATCATCATCATCATTGCAGCCGGAAGACGTCCACTGCTCGACATAGGCCTCCCTCAAGCTCCGCCACTTCGACCGGTTCTCTGCTTCCCGCATCCAGCGGATTCCTGCGGCGTTCGCAAGGTTATCGGTCCACCTACTGAGAGGCCTTCCAACTTTACGTCTTTCGGCCCCATCGGCCATCTGTTCTGCGAGCAATGTCGCTTGGAGCCTATAAGTATGTTGATCGTATTTCCTTGGACGAAACCATTCTAATATAAGAGTAAAATCTGTAGAATCTGAGAATCTGTGGATTTTGAGATACAGCATTGACATGTAGGTCAAAGGTAATACAGTTTTAAAAACAAAATTATTCGAATACAACTGAAATATAAAACTAAACTGCTAACTGTCTTGACCTGCATCATTTTTTGGTATTCCAATTATTACCGCTTTGTATGCCGCCAAAAACCAATAATATTTTTTCACCAACATCAAAAATGGCAAAGGTACAAACGCATTCGGTCTAATACGCGCAAAAAGGGCGTGCATGCATTGTAAGACTTTTTGCACAATCGATCTTGTTTGTTGAAAGGCTCACAATAGAATTATGGAAAATAATATTAGTTGCTCCCGATTTTATTCCCATTATGTGCGTTTCGATTATTTGAGGGATTGAGCTTGTTAATAACTTCTGTATTAATATTTGATGAGTGAATGAATGAATGAATGAATGAAAGGTGAAGATAGCTTATTGTTTAAAATTAGTCGTTATCGAAAGGTCCTCTACCAGTTTAGCTTGTGATTGCCTTCGGACACGTTAATTTTATCAATAAAATGAATTTGATGTAAGTTTTTTACATGGAACTTAAATAATACGGGCAAAATGTTAGTGTATGTAGTATAGGTAGGTACTACTACACCACTGTCTACCCCACCAGGGAATCATCATGATATTATGTCAGGCTTTTTCCCAATTACGTTGGGGTTGGTTTCCGGTCTAACCGGATACATTTGAGAAACAATATTTTACATGGGGCGACTGGGGCGATAATACGATACCTCTTGGTAAGCCACGTTGTCAGACTTTCGGGCTTCTATACGACCCGTAACGACTGTCAAAAATCTAAGAATGACAGCCGGAATCAACGGCTTAACGTGCTTTCCGAAGTACGTAGGGTCAATATGTAAAGGTGGGCGCCCATCTACGGACTAACCGCGGCAAGCGTTACTTAGCCACACCAGGGAATACAGATATTATTAATATTTAAATTTCGACTCTCTTAAAAGCTTTATCTAGGTAAAATAATATTATTCTGAGAGCCAGCTACTAAATTGAAAAACATTTATGCTAAATTAACGAAAAATATCCCAAAAAAATGCTTGAATATTAACAGTTACCAAAAAACTAAACTAACAATGAAATAAAAACAGAATTTAAATTTCTAGCTAACGAAAAATCTAATAAATATACATCAAATATATTATTCGATATTAATTTTTCAACCATTACTTGGTGGCCCCTCCAAAAACCTTGTTTATCTAATAGATTACTACAACAATAGGTTTATTTTCATCTCTGTCCGTCAAATTGGGCGTGTCAGGCTTATTAACAGACGAAATGTTACTATTACAAAAATCTGTTGACATAACCAACAATGGTTGTCTACACTGGGAGGTCTGCACATTTTTTTATTAATTCATTGTCTATGATCGATAAAAAAGAGATTTAAAAGTGAATGTTTTATTGTCTGTGGTTTTGAAAAAAAAGCGCTGCGTCGGCAATAAAAAAGGGATTCTCACATACTGTTTTTGTTGTGGGTTTAAGTATTTGTAACTACTTGATACAATTTCGGATTTTAACGACGATTTGGCTTAGATAAGATGCTCAATTTAGAACGTTACCATTGTGCTCTTCGGGTATAAAAGGCGACTACATCTTTTCTCACAAGTTGTGGGTGGTTTTTTAGTATATGGGGTCTACGTTTCGCAAACTGTGAAGTTGTAAAAATAATGCGTCTAGGTTCTTGAAAGACGTTTAATTTACTTTTAGCGCATTTTGCCCACTGCAAGCCAAAAGCCTCTTCTTATACAAAGAAGGCACGAGCATTGATCACCACGCTTGCTCAAATTGGCTGGCGATTTTACAGTCTTCTTCACGATATTTTTCGTACTTTTTGCAAAAAAAAAATGAACAGTCTTCCAAAAAAAATTGTCTTTGTTTTTTTAATTTTAGAATTTTGTTACCAAAATTCAGTTAATAATGACGAAATAGCATCACCAATGGTCACCATGTTGACCAGGCTGATAGAAATTTAATCTCAGAAGCGCAGTTTTACTGTGTTATGTAATTTTGACGTTCGGAAAGTGCCGATTCTCAGCCTAATTTGAACAAATTACTATTCATTTTGATTTTAAGACCTAAAGTGCAATGCTTTTGAGGAGTCCTATAGTCCTATTTCCAGCTGTGGACGTGTTTCGGCTGAAATGAATAAATCAAGCCACTTTACACTTAGTCACTTGATAACATAAAGAAGCCGAGGGGAAAACTGAAAAGCCGTAACAGATTTCTTAAGTCGACCATCCCACTATTTGACGGTAGCTCACTAGAGCTACCGTCAAATAGTGGGATGGTCGGCTCAACATTTTTAGTCGTGCCGCGCTAGCGGCACGACTAAAAATGTTGAGCCTGCAGAAAGCATTCCAGCGAACCACCAACTGCCATAACTCACCTGGAAATCTCTTAATCGACTAAGAAGCCAGGAGGGCAGCTGCCGGCACAACTTGGTCAGGTGGGGGCAGTGGCCCAAATAATAAATAAAATTAAAAAAAAACATGTATGTCATACTGTTACCTATATCTAAGAAATCTGAAGACCTACTTGAATATATTGTGCAATACCAGAATGAAAGCGTATTTCCAAACGTGCCTATTTCTATTCAAATTCTCTTAAAATGGTTGCATTTGCAATTTCAAGAGAATTTGAATAGCAAGCGATTTTTAGCAAGTTGAAATGAATACCTTCGTTATTGAAGGCTATAATTGGTCAAGAAAGGTTATTTGACCTAGCTTTGCTCAGTGTAGATCGAGAAGATAATTTACGGAGGGGCGCTAATGTGATGCGTGCCCCAGGCGCTATTTTTACACGCTTTATATTAGCTTCACTTGTAACTAACTATGTATGTAAGAAAATCTTGGAATCTTAATTTGACCCACTTCCCGGTCTTCGATTAGGATGAAATTTTGCACACGCTTTGAGTTTTGATGACAATACATGACTAGCTAAGAAACGTCATTACAAATCCAATATGGCGACCTCCCCAAGATGGCGGACTGGCTGTTTGAAATCCACCCCCATGATATGGGTATCAAATGAAAGGTTTTGCTATTAGGAATATGAAAAAAAAAAAACACGTTTTTGTAGTTAGCAGAACTAAAAATAGAAAATAAATAATAGTTTAAAAAACTAAAAAACACGCTTTAAAAACCAAACTAACAAAAGGAGAAAATAATTTAATTCAATTAAAAAGCGTGGGGTGCTTGACATTAAGTGAATATAAAAATACCTCAAAAAGCACCCCACGCTTTTTAACTGAATTAAATTATTTTCTCCTTTTGTTAGTTTGGTTTTTAAAGCGTGTTTTTTAGTTTTTTAAACTATTATTTATTATTGGTACGCCCCTGGATGGGGGGTACTCCGATGAGACCCAGTGCGACTGTGGAGCCACATCGCAAACTATGCCCCACCTCTTTTATCGTGCTCTCTGTGCACTAAAGCCTGTACTAAGACCTTTCCGAGGCCAAAGATAACGCTGTCGAAGTGGCTGAATTCTGGTCGAAGCTTGTTTAAAACCAACAAGTGGAATCATCGCTACGACAAAGAAGAAGTGCGGTCACGTTGCTCTCTTTTATACTTCAGCTAAAATCTTTTAGACTTACCTAAGTATGGATGATGACAATGTGCTAGAAGATGTTGTAAGTGCTGATGCTGTACTGGAATCGGTCTGCTGGCAATAGGCTTGGCGATAGGCCATGGACTGCCCATTATCGGCTGCCGGTATTCTGAAATAGAAGGAGATTTAATATAAGTAAAAATAAAAAGTCATTTATTCAAACTAGGCTGTGTATCAGCGCTTTTGATCGTCACAATGACATCCATCATCACTTCCTAGTGTCAGAGCTAATAGATGTGATAACAGACGCTCGGTTCTTATAAACAAAAACGAATCGTTTTGCTTACATTCGTATTTTTCATTGTCAAACTGGACATAAAAATAAATTCGTAAGCTAATTTTACCTGTGGTAGCTACTTCCATATAGGAGGGTTTACTATGCAAAGCTATGAGGTCTTTGCTTCATTATTGGTAAAGATACAACAGTTTCAATTTTAACCAATAACGATCTGTAAATTATAGGAATAGGTAATCCTAATCGCTTTGAATCAGGCAGTGAGTCTAGTTGACCAATGTAAACACTTTTGTATTCAATTCAATCTAGCGCAGGATTGAAATAGTAGCCGATCCAGTGTTACTGGTATGAAACAGTCAAACTCAAAGCATTTATTCAAATAACCCAATTACAGGCCCTTTTGAATTGTTAAGTGGGCGGTCAGTTAGAAAGATGAAGCTAGTTGCCCATTACAAAGCGAAGTACAGAGGTATTTTTACATCCTTCCTGTATTGAAATTAGCGCAGTCATAACTAAACAATTTATCTATTTCTTTTCTAGGGTCCTACCCTAGAAAAGAAATAGCAGTAAGTATTGTTTTAAGAAAAATCAACCGACTTCCAAAAAAACAGTACAAAGTGAAAAACAAATACCTACTGTACTTTCGGTCGGTAAGTCGGTCTTTGGTTTGTCTTTAATTTAAGATTATTGATGCCGACTTTCGAAATTAAAGTTATTTTTCATATTGTTGTGTTTTTTTGGAAGTTGGTTCCTTTTTTTTTTCAAGAACTTTTTATTTTTCAGTGTGGTAGGTACCATATCGAAAAACACTAAGCGGTCACTAGTTAAAATTAGTATACAGGGAAAATTTTTAACCAATGCGTATTCCTCATTCATATCATTCTAGACCCCCAGCGCAGAAATTTTTCATCGGTTATACAAAAAAAAACAACTTTTCCATACATTTTGACCGCGTAAGTATTATTGCACTTTTCTATGAAACAGCAGATTTTTTTTGTAAAACTGACGAAAAATTTCTTCGCTGGGGGTCTACAATGTTATGCTGAATTCATGGTTAAAGTTTGCGCACTGAATAAAAACTTTTCCTGTATATTGTACTTAATTATGTATTTTTGCTTATAATAATAATGTAGTGAGAAATAAATCAATATCCTATCTTATCTTTAGTTCTATCTTCATTAGCATGTTCTTGTTTAATTAAACTTTAACATAATGCTTCGACCATGTTAAAACAAAAAAAGAAAATGCACCCTATTCAAACTTGTATTCGTATCTATAAAAGCGTTCATGTAATTTCTGCGATTACTCAATAATACACCGTGTAACCTCGCCAACACAGTATCAAATTGCCAGACATATTCATCACGACGTGACGTCCAAAGTTCACTCAATTGAGTTTCATTCAGGTCAATATACGGCAGCCTAGCTTGTCACAATATTACAGTATAGACTGGCTAGCCGGCTAGCTCACGAGAATTTCCATACATGCGGTAACGTTGGCAATCAATTCTATGGTAACATAGCATATTCAGCCTATAATGTTCCCACTGCTGAGACACTGGCTTCTTCTCTATGAGAGTGAGCCTCAAGACACCATGCAGGTCCAGTGCGGGCAGCTGAATACCAGAATTTTACAAGGACCGACTGCCAATCTGACCGCCACAAGCCAGTTACTAGTCCATTATATTGCACTGCACATAATCAATATTATACATATTTATTTATTTATAACAATTGCTCGCTGCACTTACAGTGAACACCAAAGCGCGCAGCAAGCCAACAACATCACAATTAACTAAAAACCTTCACACAAACATTGAACGTAGATTTACTGCTATACCTACAAAAATATGTAAGCGTCTGAGCAATCAGGGCGGTCAGGATTAAGTCCAGTGCAATATAAGGCAACAAGTTACAGGCATCTGAGGTTTTGCGTTTAATAACAGTGATATTGAAGCCCATGGGTTCATCATATGGAGTAATAGTACCGATAGAAATAGGATATTTGTTGCGCAAAAAAAGTGTATTCGTGCAAAAATGGGATTCAACCAGATGAATCTTGCTAGCCAATATTTAAAGAAATTGGTTTATTACACTACCCTCTCCATAAATATTATATACTTATTTAAAAAGGCAGAGGATGATCCTCCAAACCGGCGAGATCCTCACAGGCTTATGTTGAGTGACTTACCGAGACTGGCTAAATATAATAAAAGCCGTTTAGCCATGTGTGTTCGGGTGTACAATAAAATTCCAAGGGACTTTAAAACTTTAGATCTTAGACTGTTAAAAAAAAAACTATATGAATGGTTAAAAACTTTTCGAGCATTAAAGAATTTACTGACGGAAAACATGTATGCTCTGTAATGTACCTTAAAACCACTTTATATACCATTTTTTATGCAAATAAATATTATTTCAACTTCCAGTATTTTTCAGCTTTGCCCCTGAGATGGCAATGCACCTGCGATACGATGCGATGCAGATGTTCATCGACGTCGATGAACACTTAACACTAACACATAATATCACGCCTTGTGTCCCCGAGGCATTAGGCAGAGATGCACGTATACTACAGCCACATTTCGCCAGTTATGTTTAAGTCCCATGTAATAGCCCCCTATTACCATCGACCAGGCCCAAATCCAGACCCCGGGCTGATACTGAGAAGTTCCAGGTAGAAAAACACAATAAGGTATTACACCTAGTTTTGAAAAGTATCTCAATTAGATTCTAAAATGCTAACCACTAAAAATCATTTTTTATTTATTTAATCTGTTAGTGCAATTAAATGCTTTAAAATTTTACATTTTCAAATTTCGCGCGTAATTTGACGAAAACGCTGGACGCAGTGTACGCCATATTGGTCTGTGGGTATGAAATCAGTTTGCTGAGTAAACAAATGCGCTGAAATTGTGTATGATAATTGTTTATAATAAAAAAAATTAGTTATTATTCTACTAATCGTTGGTTTGCTGTTCCTGAATGTAAGATATTAATTGAATAAAAATTACTTTGGTTAAGAAAATAATAAACCTACAAAGTTGTTCAGTTGAATAATTAAAACAGCAGTATGACGTAATAACATAGCGGCTACTATTTTATGATGTTCAAAAACAGATTATAAAAACTGAAATCTTTGAATTTAATTTTAAAACGTATTTTGTTATTTCATGACCTAAAACTAACATTTTCCGACTGCTTTTTGCCTAAGCTATCCAATAATATATATTATTATTTTTTCTCATATAAGTAGTGTAAAATACTCTATTACATTGCCCGACCTGGGAATCGAACCTAGGACCTCATGCTCAGCAGTAGCACTTGCGACCACTAGACGGGCTAAGTGGGCTTAAAAACCCAAAATGGAAACACAAGAAAACCAACTAAAGACCAGAATCGAATAATAAATAAATGAATCTATCAAAGACACGCAGATCGATATAAAATAATCAAAGTTGAACAGCTCAGTAATAGGATAACGACGTGATTACTATACAATGCTTGCTGGGTAGGGTGCGTGTGGTGCAAGTTGGGAACGGATAGCGGAATGTATAATTAAATAAAATGGGGGTGTACGTCTTTGTATGAAAATCTCAATAAGAAAAATGTGACGTTCTGTTGGACAGTTGACACGAACAATTACTAAGTAGTAGAGGATATTTTCAGTAGCTTGAATTTCCAGGATACATTTTCATGACTGACTGGCGATAATATGTGTGGAATCGATTCATTTCCTCATTAGAAGAGCCTTCACGAACGACGAAACTAGACTAGTTGATTTGATCATCAACACGTCGCGACGTGGGGCTGTTCTCCAATATTTAGGTTGGCTAGACCACGAGAAAATAAATAAAGCAAAAAAAAAAAGTTTTTAGAACGGAGTCATGAAGCAAATAGTGCTCAGAGATTAAAAATGATAGTTTCAAAAACTAAAAAACACGCTTTAAAAACCAAACTAAAAAAGGAGAAAATAATTTAATTCAATTAAAAAGCGTGGGGTGATTTTTTAGGTATTTTTATCACGCTTTTTAATTGAATTAAATTATTTTCTCCTTTTTTAGTTTGGTATTTAAAGCGTGTTTTTTTAGTAATTTTCTATTTTTTAGTTCTGCTAACTACAAAAACGTGGTTTTTTTATTATTATTTTTTTCCTTATTTTTCATTTTTCTCAAAAAAAAAAAATTATTGAATTGTCATCGGTCCTCGATATCTTTACAAAGTTTCAATGAAATCTGACCGTTTAAAGTGGGTCAAAATCGCGCTCTAAGGAGTCGGTTACATACAAACAAACAAACATACAAGTGAAGCTAATATAAAGCGTGTAAAAAGGGGCCTACTTAGTTCTAACATTCTCTGCTCGACGCCTGATCAGTAGGCTTATAAACGTGCAAATTCAAAAACGTGACAAGTTTTTGACATAAGATTGCGACTTGATTGTTTATTTGACAGATTGAGACTGAGATTAGAATGCGAACGTTCTTAAAAATACGTAAATTGCCTCTCTCATTTGTAATATTTCCTAATACGAGTCATGCTACTTAGTTTACAAAAAAAAAGCTTATACCAAAGAAGTGAGTAGAATCGAATAGAATTATCTTTATTTTGTACACCATAAACTCGCACAAGCACACACACGACACGCACACAAGTTTGTTAGTACATTAGTACAACGTTTGTTCACCATGATTTCGAGACTTCTTCCTTCTAACTTCCCTCTTCAGTTCCTTAATCGCAAATCCGTAAATGAGCTGCGTTTTAAATTAACCAAGAAAGTGCTGAATGGCGTTACATACGGTTTTAAATCCGCTACTCGTTAAATTCAGCACATCCATCCTCAATAATAATCAGTCTTACTAATTTAATATTATAAAAATGTTACAGTTTGGATGTTTGTAATTCAATCACGCAAAAACGGCCCAATAGATTTGGATGACATTTGGCACACAGATAGATAATAACGTGGCTTAACACGTAGTAAACTTTTATCCCGGTAGTACGTTTCCGTGGGATAAATTCCAACCTCAACGCGAAGCCGCCGGGAAAAGCCAGTCTACACTGATATTATAAAGAGAAAAGATTTCATTGTTTTTGCCAATTTGTTTAGCTCAAAAACTATTAAACTGATTTATAAAATTCTTTCACCTATGAAAAGCCACATAATTCCGGAGTAACATGAGCTATAAATTTCATGCAGAAGCTAGTTACAAATAATGTACAGATGCCAGCAGTCCAGCAAATCAAGCCTTTGTCCTACTCCTGTCCCCAAACTGTCAAATTTTCTCATATGCACATGAACTATATACTTCCTACTAATATTATAAACGCGAAAGTTTGTAAGTATGGATGGATGGATGAATGTTTGTTACTCTTTCACGCAAAAACGGCTGAACGGATTTAGATGAAATTTGGCACACAGATAGATTACAACTTAGATTAACACATAGGATACTTTTTATCGCGGTAGTACGTTCCCGCGGGATAATTTCCGACCTCCACGCGGGTGAAGCCGCGGGCGGAATCTAGTGAGCTATAAATTTCATGCAGACGAAGCCGCTAGCAGAAACTAGTTACAAATAATGTACAACCCGCCCCCTCTCACAACTTGCACCACACGCACCCTGATTTCTTACTGCCCCGTACTGTCAAAGACACGCTGCCATTATATATTGTTGGAGCCTTTGTGACGTCATTAATCATCGCCATCCCTTGCTTTAGATTTAAACTATTATGTGCTGTTATGTTTGTTCGGTGGAGTACTTTAATATGGATGGATTTGGTTGTACTTATGTGTGGTTCTGTGGCTAAGTAATAACAGCTGCACAGGTCGATCGATCAGGTTAAGCTACGCTTGCCGCGGTTGGTCCGTGGATGGGTGACCATCTTTACATACCAGATCTAACCGGATGCAGCTGAATAGTATTTTACATGAAGCGACTGCCTATCTGACATCCACAAGCCAGTTACTGGGTAACATGATACCCATTGGTAAGACTGGTTGTCAGACTTTCAGGCTTCTGACGACCCGTAACGACTGTCAAAGATCCACGAATGACAGCCGGGACCAACGCCTCAACGTGCTTTCTGAGGCACGGAATGGTCTCGATATATCATTACCGGTCACCCATCCTCGAACCGACCGCGGCAAGCGTAGTTTTACCTTTGATCGACTCGTCTGGCTGTTATTATTCGGCCACAAATTCCACCAATGTTAAATTTCTTGTGTCTATATTTTTTCCAGCACTCAATTCCTTCTACCGGTTTTACATAAGAATATTTATTGCTTTATGAAATTTGCAGTGAATTCAATATCATACTAAAGTTGTCTGGTTGTAAATTTGTTTTTTCTACTAATCACAAACCCCCTTATTTATAAACGCTGCTTAAAGTTAAGTAATGATTAGCGACTGATTAACCATAAATTTTTGACGTTTAAAAATCTCTTAACTTTAATCATCGTTTATGAATATACCCCAAATCTACACATAACAACATCCCGCCTGTAGTCCCTGTAAGGTTAAGCAGAAGTTTAGGTACCTATAGTTTACCTACCTACCCACATTTCGCCAGTTATGAAGTCCCATGTAACAAGGTACAAATCGACTCCAGCCTGCTAAAATGAAATTCCAGATGGAAAATAGTTAAAAAAACTAAAAAACACGCTTTAAAAACCAAACTAAAAAAGGAGAAAATAAATTAATTCAATTACAAAGCGTGGGGTGCTTTTTGAGGTATTTTTTTAATCAATTAATAATGTCAAGCACCCCGCGCTTTTTAATTGAATTAATTTATTTTCTCCTTTTTTAGTTTGGTTTCTAAAGCGTGTTTTTTAGTTTTTTAAACTAATATTTATTTTCTATTTTTTAGTTCTGCTAACTACAAAAACGTGATTTTTTTATATATTTTTTCCTTTTTTTTAATTTTTCCCATAAAAAAAAATGAATATTGTCATCGGTCCTCGATAAGTTTACAAAGTTTCAATGAAATCTGACCGTTTAAAGTGGGTCAAAATCGCTCTCTAAGGAGTCGGTTACATACAAACATACAAGTGAAGCTAATATAAAGCGTGTAAAAACCAATTTCACAAAATTGAACGCATTAGATTTTGCAACTAGTAATTGATCAGAAAATTGACCAGGCGAACAGTACCCTAGGGCAAGGTAGTCACAAAATGTATTTAAAATGAACCCCTACATACATAGGCTTATTAAAAAGGGGCGTGCTCAACATAAATTAACTATAACAAACGATCCGTTAAAAATAACAACCAATAACAAATACACGACGTTATTTTAACGCAACCAAAACGGGCTTAAAAAGATATTAAATACCTTTTGTTAACAGATCAAAACTATCTTTTTTTTATTCTATTATGTCTATGGATTATGTTCTGTTTGCTTTGCATTATGGTTTTATTGTAGATGGACGTTTTTTTTTGTTTTCTCAAGTGTTGCCAGTATTTTTGCGATGCGCTTTTTTTTGTTAAAGGAGTTTTTAATAAGGTTTGCAAAGTAATGTGGGTCTTATAGAGGTTATAATTCCTTTTGTGTGTGTTTAATTTCTGTTGTATTTTGAGGTTGAAGAGGGGTTGGTCTTCTTATAATATTGCAAGCTTGATTTACTTTGATGCGCAATTGATTGCCATGAAAACTGATCTGAGGCAAAATTATCTTCATCTCTATTACCACTCAACTCTTGACGAGAATATTATATTAAAATGTTAATAAAACAGCTGCTGTTTCTGATATCGCACATAACTTGGCATCCAACAATTACATTGGATTTTAAAGAACACTGATTAATACTGGACCATAACAGTAGGTGTTTCTTTTTTGTTTGCGAAGTTAATATTATAAAGAGAAAAAAAAAAGATATTTTGTATGTTACGCTTTTACGCTAAGACGGTTGTACGAATTTGGATATTACCATGACTTGAATTAGGACATTTCATCCCGATATTCAGGCAGGATCGAGACTTATGCGAATAAAACCGCGCGTCGCAGCTAGTCTTTATTTAAATTTGGTTCTAACAAAGCTTTGTCATATTCATCAATTAGAAATAGAATCACTTCTCTTTATAACGTTTACTGAAACCAGAAGTTTAATTCAATGAATTCTATTGTCTACCTTGGAATAACCCATATGATTAGCTGATTATGGTTCCTCGTTGTTGTTATACATATTACTAACAAAGGTTATCTTTGCCAATTCCTTCTTAGCTTGAAATTGGCTTGACACGCTGCCGCAATTATTTAAAAATGATGGTAAACACCGTATCAAAATCCGTAGCGTAGTTTAGAAGAACAATGCAGTCACACATACGAAAAGTGACTTTAAGATCATACAAACGCTCGCACTTGATTATGGCGATTTAAAACAAATCCTCCAGATACTTTTATCTAGGTTTCAATGTAAAAAAAAAGTTTTTTAGAAATAAATTCAGTAACACGTTTGAAGATCAGCTTTTTTGCACAAATTGTATCTAAACTTTGGCCGTTCATAATGTATTTGCTCATATATTGAATAAGTAAAAAATTATCTTCATATTCACCTCGCACATGTCACGGAGATTCTAAATGACAAATATTTTTTACAAGAACTTGTTAGGACGTTTCCTGAAACAAGTCTTGTGAAATCTCCGCGCGCCAATTTTCATTCTATGATAGGTTTCGCGTTCTCACTCACTTGCATTGCCCTGTAAGGTGAACCTAGTCCACATTTTTTGCATACAAACTTCGGGAGTCTTTTACTCCACTGTCTGACATGGCACATCCAAAGTAAAATATGATATCGTTTTGTCTCATTATTAATATTGTCAGTACGGAAACAGGATACTAAAATAAAAACCCGTTAAAAAGTAAGGAGCAAACAAAGATTCGTTTTTCTTGCTAATTTAATCTAACTTCGGGCGTGTTTAAGTAATAAAAGAAGTGTAAAATCTCCAAAACCAAGTCGGTACCGACAAAGTTTAATTATCGAAAAGTTCAATCAACTTTATTGGTAATTGATTTTTGTATTGGATTTTCTATAAAACCCGATCTTCCAAAGGACTTTTCTTAATTTTTTCGCGATTTTTTTACTATAAATGATCCTGCATCTCACTCAATAACGTTCTGCGTGTAGACTAACATCTAACTGCTCATCACTGATACTATCTCTGTCGAACACGAAGCCTGGTGAGATAGCGAGATTTTTAGCCAGGACCACCAGTGAGTTCGAGCCCGCGACTAGGTTCCCCTTAATGTTTAATAATATGTATGTATAGATTACTAGACCGTCTTTTGTAACACCTAAACAAACGAACACTCAAATAACAACCACATTCTCAATCTCCGCTAACACCAAATTATCCAAATGCAAAAACCCAAAATCCCAAATCACCTATCAGAAACATTCAGGAAATCAACCCCTATATTATTATAATAAAATAATTAAAATCACACCGGGAGTGAAACGTTTTAAATCGTTAACCGTTCGGGGTGTTTGGGGTAAACTTTTCCGGGGTAACGCCTCCACCCCTGTGTGGGGGTGAATTTTCTTCACCTTAATCGGCTGAGCATATTTTCTGGATACGTGCGTTCTTGAGGGTTGTAACTGTGGGATAAGTGTGTATATAAGATTTGAAGGATATGTTTTATTTAGTCAATAATACCTAGTAGTCTTTGAAATATTGTGAATGTGAGTACATTGTAGGTCTTGTAGACTAGATTTGTAGGCCATTTTCTATTCCACATTTTCATTTCTCTTAATAAGTACCTGATTCTTATTGACAGGCCTACACTGCCCTCCCGTACCTAATATCACTGTAATTTGAAAACATTGCAAAAGGCAATTATTTTTAAAAGAGTAACCGTGGAGTTTCTTGCCTGCTCTTCTCCATAGGAAGCGACAAATTGGAACCGTGCGCTTAGCTTCTGACGTTTCATAAGTGCCCATGCAGGTTTATGTAAAATAAAATATTAATGAGTTGTCTTTAAAAGAGACTGTGACCTCTGAGTTTGTTTCGGCTTTTCTTCTCAGAATAGTCAGACAAGAAACGCCGACCTCATCTAGCTTTTGAAATAGAAAGACGTGTAAAAAGTGTTTGTACAAGCCTACTTACAGAAAGAAAATTATTAATAAAATTTTATGGAATGATAGAAATTCTAAATTGCAAACGATGATTAAAGTTTAGAGTGTTTAAACGTCAAAAATGTATGGTTAAGGCCCATAGTGCCCTCATATCCCGTTTGTATGCTAAAGCACGACTGCCGCCCGCGCCCGCGCAGGGCACCTCTGAGCCTTTTTCTCAAAATGGGGATATTCCTTTGATTAATTTACAATTGTGCTCCGGTGATTCTGTGGTACCTCTAACTATCTATTTTTAGTGTATTTTTTTTTCCAAATAACGAAGCCGTTTAGTAGGAGTATGGAATAGAAGCCAAAATATTGTGTGTTGGAAAATATTTTTTTACAGCAAAAGTATTAACCATTCAAAAAAAGTACTTCCGGTAAAATGATCTATATGAATCTATAGCAAAATCAAATATTTTTCAAATCTTCAAGACAAGCCGTTAATGAGCAGTAGGGTTCATAAAGTGACCGTGTTACGCTACCAAACGGGACGTAGGCCCTTAAACAGTCGCTATTCACTACTTAACTTTAAGCAACGTTTATAAATAAGGGGGTTTATGTGCAACCCATTGCTCAATCCATAACTTAATTTAACATTAAAAGATACATCATCATTATCTGCCTGGCCTTTTTCCAACTATGTTTGGGTCGGCTTCCATTTTAATCGGATGCAGCTGAATATCTGACAGTGCTAGCTGACATATGGCAAATTTTATGGTTTTTTTTTTGTGTTTCGTAATTTTTATTACCTATTATTGTATAGAATCAAGTTCTTCTAACTTAACAGACAGCTGTGCTGCTGGGGAGTTTGTTCCGCTACTTCTTCTTCCCAGCTAAAGCACTAGGAAGTGGTGAAGGGCGGGCGTTTTTGGGGGGACTGTCTTATGTAATTTTATTTTGACGTTCAAAAAGAGCTGACTCTCAGCCTAGTTTGAATAAATGACTTTTGATTTTTTTTTTTTTTTGATCAGTATTTTACATGGAGCGACTCCCTATCTGACCTCTATAACCCAGTTACTGAGTAACACGATACCCCTTGGTAAGACTGGTTGTCAGACTTTCGGGCTTCTGACGACCCGTAGCGACTGTCAAAGATCCACTAATGACAGTCGGGACCAACGGCTTAATGTGCTTTCCGAGGCACGGACACAATAAAAGACACAATGAAAAAAAAAGCTGCAATCAAAATCCAATAATGTTATTAAAGTAAAACAGTAACGCTATTCATTTAACCGCTACTCGAAAACGATTGAGTCACCGTACCTGAATAACGGCTATTTGGCGCCAATTTTTTCGCGGGAAAGTGAGAAAATAATTGATTTCGGCGAGGGGACGAATTTTATTGGACCCTCCCGAATCCCGCCGGGCTTAGGATTGTCGCATTTAATTTCTTTGTGATTATGTCCCCAGTTTATTGTTCGGAAGTAAAAATTGTTATTGTGGGCTTTTTTTGGGAAATTTTGGAAAGAAAAGGGTGTATTTTATAGGTTATGATTCTGGGGTAGGCATTGCTAGGATTTTGAATGTGGCCGTCGCGTTGTTTCAAATATATATGTATGTAATTGCAAATCGCATAAGAAGATTTAAAATCAAATTTTATTAAACTAGATTCGGCCTGCAACTTTGTCCGCGTGAGATTCTGGCCCGCCCGTGCTGTTTTTTCTAAATATTTTTCTTTTTTCTCTGCTTCTAAGGGCCGTAGTGTGATGTTAAATATCCTTCTTTCAGGATTAGACTATCTAATGCAAAAATAAATTTTCAAACCCGACCCGGTAGCTCCAGAGATAAGCGCGTTCAAAGAAACAAACAACCTTTTAAGCTTTATAATAATTAGAAAAATAAAAGAAAGATATATAGAGTTGTTGCCATTGGCTCGTCATTTTTTTAATGATTATAATTCCATAAATAAATATTTGCATTTAGCGGGAAAGGAATGGGCCTTAAGTTTTTATCTAAACTATGATAAAAAAAGAAAAAAATAGTTTGTATCTTTATAAGATGATCTTTGGTAGTACTAATTCGATTACAAAAATTCTCTAACTTATAGAAAGCATAACTGTTGCCGAATGACATAGTTTGATGATATCCACGTGGACAAATTCACTGGCAGAAACAAAAATCAAAATTCCTTACTCTATTCCACATTTATAAAAAAAGAAACATGTCAGAAAACTGTCACTACATAATGTACCTGCCAGTTCTATGCCTGTTATGAGACGCATAAATGTTGACATAAAACAATTCACCAGGCAGGTTTGTTACGAATATTAACGTCACAATCTCTGCTGCGGTTACCTGTGTGTTCTAGACATATTATGTTACATTTCAGAATTATACTACTGAATACTGCTAGCCAATTGGAACATAAACATGGTAGCCGTGATATTGTATTAACAACTGGCTGACTTGACAGATCCTGTCCTGTCCAAAGCCCATAGAAAAAAAGTAGATCAGGTGTAGCACAATTTTGAACTTTTCCGGCAAAATTCAAATGAGGACTTTTAGAACGTGTTAAATAAATAGAAAATATAAATCGGTCCAGCCGTTCTCAAATGATTCGCTTGAGTACCAATGAACAGCATTTAATTTTTATTAATATAGATAATTTAGATAACAGACGTTTAGAGTTTCCAGATATTTTTGTATTCTACCAAATTCTCTACTCTGTTTAGTATAAAAAATCATCTTGTTATTTAAAAGGCACCAATAGGCTTATGTTTCATTAAGGTATATGAACAGAATTGGGCCTAATATAGTTCCTTAAGAGACCCCAATTATAATTAAATGAAAATGACATTAACTGATTAAGTTTTGGATACCGCATAGTTAAAAGTATGGGTGTGGGAAGAACATGAAGAAAAGGAAGTCCTAAAAATATTCTTGCCAACTTTTGTCAGCAAAATGTCAGTATTAAGTCAGTCAAATGCATTTTAAAAGATCAAAAAGTTGCGTTTCACTACAATAAATGTACATGCTAGAATTTGTATCCTCTTTTAAATGACAGTCTCTCTCAGTGCCGAAGCAACATACCCGCATTATGGCATATCAAAGTCACAATCCCTTCAACCTACCCCAATGGTAGAAACCCTAAAATTTACATACACATACTTAAATAAAATTCATCCTAACCCGCCGACCGCAATCGACAATTTCCGTGAAAACCCGAACGCGTTATCGCGTTGCCATTGGCTCGTTTAAATTCAGAACGTGTCTGCGGTCGTGTGCAACGGGCGCGGAGTGTTTCAAAATTGGAACGCAAACATTTAACAGGTGTAGAACATTTAGTGAGTACGTTAGCGGTTATTTGTACTTATAGTTTTGTGCGTATGTGTGTGCGTTATGTTGTTACTGGTAATGTCAAACTACATTGTGTGCAAACATGTGTTCATATTAGGCCTCGGTTCGTTGGAAAATGTTAGGTAAAACGCTGTTGGAATAGGTTTGCTAGTAGAAAACTTAATTTGAAACCAAATAAATATTAGACACTGGATGTCACGTCAGTAATATTTTGGAGAGAATAATGTGGGTAATTGACCTATTTGTGATCGTATATGCACTGGACATATAAACATTGGATTGAAACAGCTGAAAGCCATGGTTGAGACTTTTGACCAGACATAGGAAGATGACAGTTGACAGTATTACTAATAGAAACAAGATCAATAAAAGGGCAAGAATATCTGTTTTTTTTTTTAATTCCTTGCACGATATGTGAGGTTCCCATCTAGTAGGTACCTTTTTTATACTAGACTACGATGTCCCACTCTTGGGCAAAAGCTGATCCTTCGCTTCATCTTTCGCGTCCTCCTTCCAGTTTTGACGGATCCTATCTATCTCGTCGTTTCTCCTACGTGGTCTGCCGCGACCCCGTCTTACTGCGTCGGGGCCTACGATTCTGTGCTATTTGGGCCCACAGTTTGTTCAGCATGCGGCAGACATGTCCTGCCTGGTCCCATTGTTGTTGGGCAGCTTTGTGAGCCACGTCAGCTATATTTTTATCTAGTTGATACTCAAACTCAAAGCATTTATTTCAAACGTACAGGCACTTTTTGAACTGTCAAAAATTCGATCAGTTGGAAAGTTGAAGCTAGTTGCCCATTCCAAAACGTAGAGAGAAGAACGGGCAAGCAACGCCAAGGACACTCTTTTAAAACAAGATATCAGAAAATCCTGGGTACCTACCACGCATAATATAATACTAGCCTATTATTGTAAAAGTATTGCAAAATCTTCTTCTCATATAGAGAAGGCACGAGCATTGATCACCACTCTTGCTTAACACTTGGCAATTTCAGACTGATTTAAGCCGTCAGTGATATAGATGCAGTTGAAACATATGAATTGAAAAAGTCTGATTGATATGATACTGAGGTTTTACTAATGTCTAGATTTCCTCCCTATGTTTTTGAACCGACTTCAAAAAGAAGGAGGTTTTTTTTAATGTATGTTCGGGCATAACTCCTTCATTTATAAACGGATTTGCAAAATATTTTTTTGTTCGAAATGGTCTCATTAAAATTTCACATACTTAGATCTGACTTTTTCAAGAAAAAAAAACACAACTGACTTCCGGAAAAACACTATAAAGTGAAAAATAACTTTAATTTCGGAAGGCGGTGGCAAAAAATTTAAATACATATCCAAAGTCACCGGCTTCCGAAATTAAAGTTATTTTTTACTTTGTAGTGTTTTTGTTTTCCCAACTATATTGGTTTCCAGCTTAACCGAATTCAGCTGAATACGAGCGACTGCCTATCTAACCTCCACAACCCAGTAACTGGGTAATAGCCCTTGGTAAGACTGGTTATCAGACTTTCGTGCTTCTGACTACCCGTTACGACTGTCAAAGATGTACAAATAACAGCCAAGACCGACGGCTCAGCGAGCTTTCTGAGGCACGAAGGACTCTCAAAATGTTATGAATGGTCACCCAACCGCGAACCGACCGCGGGAAGTGTAGCTTAACTTCTGATCGACCAGTTTTAGATTGATAAGCGTCATATAAACAAATGAGTTTAATTGTGTATAATAAAAAAAAACTGTGTAAGTTAATCTCCTAAACATAAGAAGATAGATAATTAAATAATTAAAGTAGAAGAATAGGAAGTAGTTAAAAGTGGGAGTCCCACCCACAGGATAAATGGAGATGGATGACAGAAAGATAAAGTATGTAGCATGGCAGTACGAGAGGCATGTAAGCGAGAAATGGTATGGAAAAGGTTATAGATACAGAATAGGCGCCAATCATGTTGGCGGAACGAATTCGAAAAAAAAACGAGCCATGCGGCTGTCGCAAATCCGCTTCAACTCTAATACAAAAGCCTAAAACTCATCCCATAAATGTTCACCCCTTTTCACCCCCGCCCATTAACTTTTTCATAACAAGTTCAGGCACCGACAATCACGTACAGCCTAAACTAACAAAATAATAATTTACCCCACCTGTTACTAAAGAAAGTATCCTTCCCAATCATTTGGTAATCGAATTGAACTTACTAAAACGATATCCATGGCAAACTTTACGATGGCGATAAAAAAATCCGATTCGGAAAATCGACTAATATATACTTGGACAAAAATAAAGTTTGCACATGAAAAAATCTTTGTGTCAAACTTCCTAAGGTTGAAATTCGTCTGTTTCTGCTGTAAAAGTATAATGGCAGTAAAACGTAGTGAGTGAACGTTCCGAATTCGAATATGATCGCAATATGGCGGCAATGACATGTTAATATGAGCCCGGGGACCGATATGCATAATTTTATAACTCCCGATTCAGAATTTTGCTTTTCTGTTCTTATTTCTTGTGTTAGCAGATGTTGTAATATAGATTTTTGCAGCGACTTCGCTTCGGTTTGTCGGGTTATTGGAAATTGTTTTAAAAGATATCTTATTGAGCTTTCCGCAGTTTTGGCTACCCATTTTATGTTTGAACCAGGTGCAAGGAAGCTCCTCTCTATAGCTTTGCCGGTGTCGTGACATAATAGCATAACACATAATCAGCTTCTAATGTTCCCACTGCTGGCACGCAGGCTTCTGTAAGAGAAATAATTGAACACGCGGGCACAGTGCGGGTTAGCAGATGCCCCATGTCTTCGAATAATTACATTTACATTATAAATCTCCATCACCTAGAGTTTGCTTCTTCCATCCATAGCCTTATTTTTATCATACATAAAATAATCAGTTCCCACTGCTGAGACAGACCTGCTCTCAGTGAGAGGCAGTGAGACTTACGGGCCCAGTGCAGATTTTTTGTTTTAAGACATGCCGGTTTCCTCACAATATTTTTTCTTCCCCGATTTGAGAGCAGTTGTGTTGAAATAAACATCATCTTTTACGTAATTCACATTTTTCAATACCAAGATACCAAGATCACATAAACAAATATTTAAAATCAAAATCATAGTCGTTTAATCAAACTATGCTAGGAATCAGCAATTTTAAACGTCAAAATTACATAATGACAGTCCCCCCAAAACGGCTGTCCTTCACCACTTCCTAAGTGCTTTAGCTGGGAAGAAGTGGTGCAACGAAGTCCCCAGCAGCACAGCTGTCTGTTCAGTTACAAGAATTTCTAATACTAATGTTAGGTACATCGTAAAAAAAAACCCACAAAAACTATCTCCCACTCTCCACCAAACTATTATATTTCCTACTAACAACACTATCTTTATTTCCCCGTAATTGCTTCGTTCCTAATATCGGCAGACAATAAGACCGTATCAACGGAACGACATCAATAATAAAATAATATAAAAAGCAACTTACTTCCTAGCGTTATGTTAGGAAAAGGACATATTAATTTCGTTGGTAACCCCTCGAATTATATCTATCTCCTTCTTGGGAGCACAGTTATGTATAGCGCTGTCTCGCTCCCGGCCCCGCGCTTAAGTGTCCGGCCAGATGTTACCAACATTTTATTGAAAAACTCCCCGAAGCCATATTGCTACTTGCCTTTAGTGAATTAAGATGTAGCAACGATATAACGTTATTGTACCGTTATTAACGTGTTACTTTCGTTTTTACAGTTTTTTTTTTCGGCGAAGTTAATTAATTTCTTTATTTTGACGCGATGTTATTTCTTGCTTTGTTTTATTACAAATAACGATCATACTGAGCCAAATAAAAATATTTTTTTTTTGGTTTTGCACCAAAAATTCGACCAAATTGAACTTTTATTAAGTTGGTCGAATTTCAGCTGAAAACTCTTTATTTTTATTTTGTATTAAGCAAAGTATTTAAGCGGTGTCTACTACAAAGACAAACGAAAAAAGATACAGGAATTTTGAGATATTGCCTACCGTTGCAGAAAATTAAATTTCTTTTAATTATTTTAAAACAACATAGGTAGTTCTGAAAATAATAGCAGACCGGTTAGACGGTCCTTTTAATAGACACTGGATTGCACTCCACATGTCTAATTGATTTCGTTTCTTTCTTTCTTTGTATTTCTACTGTATTATGGTTTTACTAACTTAGTTCTTCGGCACTTACTAACATGGACAGGTCCACTCAATCTGTGTGGTTCTTCCCTCAAAAGATCATTTCAGCCACCAATCCACATGGTCTTCACATGATCTGACCAAGATTATGTCTGGACTTTAAAAGAGACTGTGACCTCTGAGTTTGTTTCGGCCTTTCTTCTCAGAGTAGTCAGATAGGAAACGCCGACCTCATTTAGTTTTAAAAATATGATTGACGTGTAAAAGTGTTTGCACAAATCTACTTACAGAAATAAAATCATTTATCATTTAACACAAGGAATAACTGAATAATCCGAAATAAAATTACCTTACCCGTTTTTAACATTGTCCTAATAATAATAAAAAATGCATGACATGAACGTATAGTATGTCCAGATAGCTTCGTACTTTCTTTTCTAAGCTGAATCTATTAAAAACCAAGCCGACGGCGACGGCCAAGCTTACGGACGGAGGTAACCGAGCGTCAGCGGCAGTATCAAGGAATTTGAAAACACCTCGCTAATCTTAGACACAACAACAGCTTCTAATGTTTCATTTATTGGAAGATCGATCGATCTTCCGTTATACAAGCCTACTTATGTAATAATACTTTACAATCCAGAACTTCTACGGTCGTTACATACAAAGACCCATCCGTGCCTCGAAAAACACGTTAAGCCGTTGGTCCCGGCTGTCATTCGTGGGTCGTCAGAAGCCCGAAAGTCTGACAACCAGTCTTATGAAAACAAAATAGAAGTTCTAACTTATACAACGACAGTTTAAAATGATGGCCTGAAACCTGAAACACAGGTTTAAATAAACCTGGATCGGGCGGGTCGCTACACAACATTCTAATTCTGAACGCTCAATACTTACACAAGTATTAAAATTCGATCAAAACTAGACCACAAATCATTAAAAAAAATAAAAAAAGATTTCTGGACTACTTAAAACTCTTTCTCCATATAAAAAGTTTATATGAGTGTAGGAAGCATTTTTTTTTTGCCAAATTTCATACCAACTGTCCCGTCTGCGAAATTTTCGCAAAAAGGGATACAAAGTATTTGCTTAACGTATTAATATACAACGAGTAACATAATTAACGCAAGACCTCATACACCCCAATTAGAGTATTGAGTTAAAAGCATAATACGATGACCAAAACTATTTTTTTTTCAAACCTAACTGATATTAAGAAAAACGTGTCGACCCAAGCATTACTGTATGCATTTAAAATTGAGTCTTATTTCTTCTGAAATAAGATTGAATTTTCTTTGGCTCAATCAGTGGTAGGTATGTCAAAAAACAATTAAAAAAATACTTAAATTAAAAGTTACTGAAATCGATTCAGTAATCAATTAGGAACAAACTACGTTCAGGTCTTGCGTCTATTCTGTTACACCTTGTATATAGATAGATCGATACTCGTAGCACTATCGTAGCAGTTTGCAGGACTAGTTTTTAAAATAAAAGACATAAACGCGCGCACACACATTGCAAGAACTATCGTGGGTTTTCTTCGGAAAAGTAAAACTTTGTAATTAATTTCCTGTTTCTCCTTTATCATCATCATCATTTCAGCCGAAAGACGGCAACTGCTGGACATAGGCCTCCCCCAAAAGGGGGGTTTTGCTATAATCGCCACGCTTGGCAAGCGGGTTGGCGATCGTAGTATGGTGGTAAAATGCATAGAGAACGCTGCTGCCCATTCTCTAGTAAGTCCCTTAGTCGCCTTCTACGACACACACGGGAAGAAATGGGATGGTGCTATTATTTTACGCTGGCACCACACTTCTTTATGACTTAGATTAAATTCCTAGGTATTTTTTAACCGTATCCATGATATAGCGACTCCAACTACTTCGCACTATTGAGTACAACCTTTACCTAGATTACATTTTCATTCAAACATTCTTGTCTTTTCCAAATTTCTTAATTTTCTTTATTCTGCTTTGAATTTGATTTTTATGGTGTACATAATAAACAGTAGCTATAAGATCATAATAAGATGTATATATTACCTAAACATTCATTAGAAAAACTACACCCGTGCCGTCGGCTATTTCAGAGCGAGCGAGCTGTCTTTCAAAGGTAAAATAGTATTCAAGAAGGTTTTATTAAAGAGTAAAAAACAGGTTTATTTCAATTACTAGACATGGGTCGGATTAGGTAATAACGATACCTAATCCACCTAATCCTAGTATTTAAAAATACCTAATCCATTTACCTAATCCGAATATTTATTCAATATAGCCGCTGGCCTGTTACCGATATAATGTATCGTATGTGGATTAGGTAAGAAATATTCGGAATGGATTAAGGACATTTCGTTTCTAATATATTGTGGAACGGTGGATTATATTTCGTTTTTTATGGGCAAACGGTACTTAAAGTCAACGAGATTACGTGTTAGGTAAAGTTCATTGTAGAATAATCTTTTAAAACAACTCAAACGACATTTTTTTTGGTTTTTTTTTACCGAATAATGGCTTAAAATTAAAACTGGTGTACTACGTGTAGAAACCAAAGCATTATTATATTAACATTAATTTCACCCATAACATGAGTTTCTGATTTTTATACATTTATTTTTAATAAAAGACGTGAACGTTTTGTTATTTTTCTTCGAG
Source organism: Antitype chi (assembly GCA_947359405.1). Lineage (NCBI taxonomy): Eukaryota > Metazoa > Arthropoda > Insecta > Lepidoptera > Noctuidae > Antitype > Antitype chi. The sequence continues at coordinate 9,543,143 of OX375836.1, forward strand.
AGTATCATCTTAAAAAAATAACGCCACCTAACGACGACGTTTATGCCGGGGCCACACCAACGAGAAACGCCGTTGATTATCGCAATGATAGACGATAACCGTAGGTGTAGCCACAATTTATCGCGATAATTTTACAACGGCATTCAGTCATTCACATTGCAATTTGACGTTAGGCGATAAATCGGGTGGCGGTCAAGTGTGGCCACTGAATTTATCGCTTTAATTATCAGAATGTTAACAACGATTTTGGGCATTGACGTTGACCGTTAGTGTGGCTTCGGTATTACAACAGGTACATCGCTAGAGCCACAGCACTAACTAGTCCAGTGGTATTCTACATAGATGGCTCTGGCGGCAGTGCTAATTAAACTTGAAACTTAACCCCTACATTTTAAGGTACGGAATATCTTCTGAGTATACTGTGGACGAATATTTTTGTGCCATAGGTACCTAATCCTCGACGCTTTGGATTAGGTACGGACTCGCATCGAAAAATACCTAATCCACATACCTAATCCAATATTTATGCCTCACGTCTATCAATTACAAAGTAGATCACCTTTTAAGCATGAGTTGCTTGTGTTAGGTGACTCTGCTCTTCCACTTGGTATTAACCATTCATTTCCAATTGAATGTAAAAAAAAAAATAGGTGAATAGAATCTATAGGCGTTACAAGAGACAAAAAAAAACAACCGACTTCCAAAAAAACACTACAAAGTGAAAAATAACTTTAATTTCGGAAGTCGGTGTCTTTGGAGCTGTATTTGAATTTTTTGTCACCGCCTTCCGAAATTAAAGTTATTTTTCACTTTGTAGTGTTTTTTTGGAAGTCGGTTGTTTTTTTTTGGAAAAAGTTTTTATTTTTCACTTTTTAGTGGTTCACATGTGCTTACCCCTTCACAGAATACCGGCGTGATGTTATGTTATGAACTGGTGTAAGCAATAGACAGAGATGAGATTTCAGCAATCCCAGTCCATTTGCTATCATTTATTGAGGAGTTCCGTTGCCTATCTCCAAAGTTCTTCATCAGATCTTCACCAAATTGAAATGGAACCACTCCGAAAAAGTACTCTTCCAAAAAATACCTAAATCGCTTTGTGTGCCTATAAAATTTAAAGAGTTCTCTCTATTTCTCCAGGATCCCATCATCAGATCCTAACTTGATGATCATGGGACCACCTGGGAAGTATACCCTTTCAAACAAAAAAAACAAAATCCAAATCGGTCCAGCCATCTTCGAGTAATCGGGGAACATACATAAAAAAAAATAAAAAAAAAAAAAAAAAAAAAGGTTCCGACGAATTGATAACCTCCTCCTTTTTGAAGTCGGTTAAAAAAGACAAAATAAGCGCGTAGGTATGTGTGATGTTTTGTCTAAACAAAAGAACATTATACAGGATAAAATGTTAACCAATGCGCAAATTGTAACCATGAATTCAGTTTGATTCTAGACCCCCTAGCGTAGAAATGTATAGTCGGATATTTTAAAAAAAAATCTGGGGTTCCATACATTTTAACCACGTAGGTATTGCAGTTTTCTATGAAACAGCTGATTAGAATAATATGCTGAATATATGGTTACAGTTTGCGCACTGGTTAAAATTTAATCCTGTATGTACATGCAGTATAATTTTACTTACAAATCTACTAAATTCTTAAATTTCCTGACAGTCGACGCATAAGTTTTCGAATTATAATAAGAAATCCTAATAAAAGCTTTATCGAATGTTTCCTGACTGAGAAACCCAATTCCGCAATTGACTGTTCTTCACAGATGGTGGTAATGGAAGGTGAGCAGTTATGGCTCAGTGGTAACGACTGCGACTTACAAGATATAGGTCGTAGGTTCGAATCCAGACAGGCGTTTTACTTTGTATAAATTATTTCATCACCACTGCTCTCAAAACGGTGAAGGAAAACATCGTGAGGAAACCGGCATGTCCTAGAACCAAAAATTCGAAGACATGTCACATCTACCAACCCGCACTGGGCCAGCGTGGTGGATTACAGCCCTCTCCCTCTCGCCGAGAGGAGGCCTGTGTCCCAGCAGTGGGAACGATATAGGTTGATTATGCTTATGCATAGATAGTTAGTTATAATTCACAAAATAAAAGGGGCCAGGTTCAAAGCTACCCGGCGGCGGTGGCGGCGGTCAAGACTCAGAAAAGCCCTTATCAAGATGGAGTACCTATGTCCAAGACTACCGATCTCTGTGTCAATTCCTTGATCCACACGAAAGCGTCATTCACAATGATCCGGCTCGAAGGACGGACATACGTACATACATCATCATCATTCTCCTGCCGTTATCCCAATTTATTTGGGGTCGGCGCAAAATATGTTTTTCTTCCACACTTCTCTTTTAGTCGTCAGTTACCTCGGTAGTCACCGCCTATCTAGGCATATCATTATTCACACAGTCCATCTATCGTTTATTTGGTCTTTGTCTTCTCGTTTAGTCATCCACATAGTATGGTAGGTACACAAATGTATATAAATTAATTTATTGAACTACACACATAATTATACAAGAGCCCTAGGTGTTTGTTTAAAACGAAAAACCAAGAAGTAAAAAGATAAACAGATTGCACCATTTTCAAAACCCTGCTCTTATACCAATTTATTTGGTGTGGGCGGAATATGTCTTTTTCTCCATCCTAGCCATATACACCAAAAATAGGTGGCCAGTGAGATTCAAATTACCTACTTATAATGTGACAATTATATTAAATGACCTGTACCCGTGCCCCACATCACTCATTAGCCCGTATAAATAAAAGTAGTACGAATTTTACCAACACATACCGAAAACAAAAAAAAAAATCGGCATTCCAAATTCAAACAAAAATCAATCGAGAACAAGTATTGAAATAAAAAAAGACAGATTAAACTCACCATTCACGTTGCTACTTTTCAAACTATCTTCACCCAAAATTGCACTAACACTGAACTTCAATAAGGGCTTTTTTTGTTCGGTATACTCCTCACAGGACCTCACCAACTCATCCGTGTACCCCTTCCCTTCATGTTTGTCCGCCTCGTCCCCTGAATTTTCATGATAATTAAGGTTAAACCTTTTTTCTAATTCCTCTAGTCTTCTTATTCCAGACTTCTTGCAAGAAAAAGGGGGACAGTCGTACGATCCACAGCTTTGACAGCGTTGAATCAAATTTGGAACATTCAAAACCTCTTTTTCGGTTGGCCGGCCTTCTTCGTTCCGTGGATAGTACTCATTATTGTAATAAACCTCATTTTTGACATAATCATCGTCTCTGCTTTTCGAATCGTCGTCTTCTATTTTTGAATCTTCAATCGATTCCTCGTGTCGCTCTTCGTCGCATTCGGCGAGTTTTGATTCGTCCATATCTGGCGTATTTTCTCGGGATCTTTCGTAATTTTGACGAACGTAATTTTCTATCTGCTGGTTTATGTATTGATTATGTAGCTCTGTTTTTTGCTGGTGCAAGATATTGTCGACTAGAAACGGTGACGTCATGTTAAAAGGCCCCGCACTTGATTTGTTATAGCAAAAGTTTTGGATCGTTTTCAACATAATGTTATGGTCTAATTGTTTTCCGAACGTATTCAGTTTTAAATGTCCATTCTTTAAATCTGTTGGGTACATAATACGTTTTGATTAAAACTACTTAAATTTACAATATAATTGGCACAATAATCAAACAAAAAATAAAATAACAACAGTTATTTATAATACGGCTCATCACTATCACTAAAGTTCGATTCCAAAAATTCAAAATTCGCGCTCAGATACGCGACGAAAAAATTCATACGCGTCTTCCTTGTTCGACGTTTGAACAACGACTGGGGTTTAAGGGAGTGGTTCTTCAGAAAGGGGCGTGTATCCGAACACGGGGTGGCTTTTTAGCGCGCTTTTGTTAACACCACCATCTTTATTTGGCCTCCGTATACCTTTTTGAATTTAGAACCAAGAGGTCAAGCTTTGTTTGTCGTTTTATCGACTTACAAACTTACGTAAACTAACCAGCTAGTCTAAAATATCCCTTATTTTAACCTAGATAAAGGCTTTTACACATTTTTCGCGTGTAAAAATAAAATTGTCCGACAAATAGGTATGTGTGTTGTATTCATAAAGTACGTAAAAAGGGGTATTTAGAGTTGTTTTTCATCGAGTTAGTTTCTGCCCTCGGACCCGCCCGCGTTTTATTGTAACAAAACCCGATCACGATTAATACAAAGCGGTAAATGTTGCTTTGTTAATATCAAAATGGGCGCCATATTGGTTTTTTTGTGAGTTATTGTTTTATTTGAAATTGGATTGATATTGTGGCGAATACACATACTTATAAGTATGTGAAAAGAAGAGTAGGTAACATTTATATGGCAACAGATCGTGAATCACAAAATTACCATAACATCACTCCTGTATACCCCGAAGTACTAGGCAGACTTGCACCTATACTTAGTACACCCACATTTTGATAGTAAGAACCTGTGTTTAGTCCCATGTAATCAGGGGCTAGACTATTGCCGTCAGCCGGGGACAGATAGGTCCGCTCGAAATCACTAAATACAAATGAAAAAGTGATTAATACAATGTGGCGCATACCAATAAGGGCCTGTGATTTTTTTGAGCTGTTATGGCAAAGGTCATTAACAAGCTTTAACAGTGCCTTATAAATCACTAACAAATAGTAGGTACTCTTGAAAATAGAACACAGTTTTTTTTTTTAATAGGATCTACAAAATTGTAATCAAATAGAGGTTGGTTGTTTATAACTAAACTGTCTCTTTTTTAACCGACTTCAAAAAGGAGGAGGTTATCAATTCGTCGGAACCTTTTTTTTTATTTTTTTTTATGTATGTTCCCCGATTACTCGAAGATGGCTGGACCGATTTGGATTTTGTTTTTTTTGTTTGAAACGGTATACTTTCCAGGTGGTCCCATGATCATCAAGTCAGGATCTGATGATGGGATCCTGGAGAAATAGAGAGAACTCTTCAAATTTTATAGGCACATGAAGCGATTTAGGTATTTTTTAGAAGAGTACTTTCTCGTAGTGGTCTCATTTCAATTTGGTGAAGATCTGATGAAGAACTTTGGAGATAGGCAACGGAACTCCTCAATAAATGATAGCAAATGGACTGGGTTTGCTGAAATCTCATGTCTGTCTATTGCTTATACCATTCATAACATAACATCACGCCGGTATGCTGTGAAGGGGTAAGCACATGTGAACCACTAAAAAGTGAAAAATAAAAACTTTTTCCAAAAAAAAAACAACCGACTTCCAAAAAACACTACAAAGTGAAAAATAACTTTAATTTCGGAAGGCGGTGACAAAAAATTCAAATACAGCTCCAAAGACACCGACTTCCGAAATTAAAGTTATTTTTCACTTTGTAGTGTTTTTTGGAAGTCGGTTGTTTTTTTACACTATGAAGAGTTAAAAATAAAGATTTCCATTTGCCAAATCAAAATAAAAACCTTGCGTAATTCAAATCAAGTTGCCAATAAGAAATGAGAGTAGGTACCTAAAACATGTTGTATTTATATAATTAATCTAAATCCAATAATCGACTTTCAAGAAGTCAATTTTCAAATTCAAGAAAAATACTGAAAATCAGGTTTCACTATTAATTAAAACATTCTCTCATAGTTGTAACTTCATCAGCTTAATTGTGTAAGTAATCGTTATGTAAAACATTGCTTCATAAATGTTCAAAAAAATTGTCAGCTCAACAACGCAATGAATGTTGTTCAACTATCAAAATTAAAGTAATTCCTTCGCTAGTGTATTACGCAATAATTTATTTATTCAAACTTTATGCACAAGTAAACACTACTGTACAGACGCCAGCAGATCAAGGTATCCCAAACTGTCAAATTTTCCCAATTGAACATGAACCTTATCATATTGTAATAAAGTTGAAAATCTATCAAAGAAATTTGACAGATTGGGGTAGCTGAATGTGCTGCCGTCTGTACAAAGGTGGACTTAATGACTAAGGTATTTTCTACTAGTCAACCTTAGGGAGATGCAGAGACCAAACTTCAACATACGGGACAGATAACACGAATAAAAAATAATTAACAAAATAAAAAACCCGACTGCCTAAAAAGTGAACGTTAATTAATAAAGATGGAAACAAGGAACTTCTTTAAAAAGGATGACTATTAGACTGAATACTATAAGCAATCTCATGCAGTCGGAGGCATCTTCTTAAATGTTACCTTTATTGCCTCCCTTTATTTTGATACCCCACTCAACAGGTTTAACGAAAAAAAAAATTAAGACAATATTTTGCCAAAAAACGGCATTTTTCTTTTTAATTTTTATATGGCTAGTGTCACTCTCACAGTTCTCACAATTGAGACGAATCGAACGGCACCCTTCAAGCTGAAATCGATCAAGCCGTTTAGGCTACAGAGCGTTCCAAAGAAATATACATAGGTACCTTCATAAATGCATACATACACTCGAAAAACATAACTCTCCTTCTGGCGCAGTCGGGTAAAAAGAATACTAATACATAGATAATTATCCCGCTGTCTAGGCTGTAAAGTATAGATCCTCCTGTATAAGCCTCCCCCATATAGCCTATAACAGTGAACAATCTAGATTATTATCACTTTGACGATTGATACGGCTGCACGCCTTTCCCTGGTTGATAGGCAGATGATACTGGATATTCAGCCAGATAGGTAGCCTTTAAAATCGTCTACCATAACACTTACAAGTTAGTTTTTTTTTATTCCAGAGACTAATCTGACATTTCAAGTCTTGCTTTTTACACGCTTTATATTAGCTTCTCTTGTATGTTTGTTTGTATGTAACCGACTCCTTAGAGCGCGATTTTGACCCACTTTAAACGGTCAGATTTCATTGAAACTTTGTAAACTTATCGAGGACCGATGACAATTCAATAATTTAAAAGAAAATGAGAAAAATGAAAAAAAAGGAAAAACAAATAATAAAAAAATCACGTTTCTGTAGTTAGCAGAACTAAAAAATAGAAAATAAATAATAGTTAAAAAAAATAAAAATCACGCTTTAAAACCAAACTAAAAAAGGAGAAAATAATTTAATTCAATTAAAAAGCGTGGGGTGCTTGACATTAATCGATTATAAAAATACCTCAAAAAGCATACCACGCTTTTTAATTGAATTAAATTATTTTCTCCTTTTTTAGTTTAGTTTTTAAACTATTATTTATTAGTATACGAGTTTTGATTACACCTGTCAAATTAATCGGGGTTTAAAAAACGTACATAATATGTTCAAAATTCAAACAGATCTCTTGGCCCAGAGGAGCGATGACCTTTGTTTTACAAAAAAAAAAAATATGTTAAAATAAATAAAATAAAAATAAAAAATAAAAACAAAAAAGCCTTTTAGGTATTTGATGCTATTTAAACTAAAAAATATAAATACTGCATGCAATCATATTCAAACATTTCAATTCATAATTTAATAATTTATAATTTTACATTAATTCGTTTTTCTTTACAATGCCTATCTTATAATTATCACAATAAAAATATATTAAAGAAATTATTATTTTCTATTATTAAAGATTAAGATTATTTATATAAGTACATTTAATCTAAATACATATTATAACGATTGTCTCAAATTTTTACTAGCAACAACCCCTCTTATTCGAAGGTGAAGGCCTCCTCCAGAGATGACCAGCGGTCTCTATCTTCTGCTGTTCGCATCCAGCAAGTGCCAGCGACTTTAATTATGTCATCGCCCCAGCGAGCTATGGGCCTTCCTCTCTTTCTTTGGCCTGATGGGCCTGGCCATGACGTTACTCTTGAGGTCCAGCGCTCGTCTTTGAGTCTTGCAATATGCCCAGCCCATCGCCATTTTAACTTTTGCGAATATTTGAGGGCATCTATGACTTTTGTTTTGAGTCTTATACGAAAGTGGGGTATCTTTTGAATTTTTCGTATTTTCATGACACTCCTTTCCATGCTCCTTTGACATGATGTTATTTTTGTTTTTATTTTGCGGGTAAATTTCCATGTCTGGCAAGCATATGTTAATGAAAAAATATGTTAACTTCACCTAATTTGGCGGACATTTCATTGAACAGTTTTTCTTGCACTACTTTAAAATTGTTTCTGTACAAAGGAGTGCCAGAAAAGTTCATTCACCGCCGCGGTTAGTCTGTGGATGGGTGGCCATCTTTAAATACCAAGACACCTCGTGCCAAGACTAAGCTTATTGACTTTAGGAATGTTCTTATGTTGGGCAAAAATTAAATCGTTGTCAGAAATAGTAGCTAGGCACCTACCTACTACTTCAGTCTCATATTTTTTTTATCTCATCGGATTTTGCACTACTGCACATTGCAGCTTGTAAAAAGCTGCAACAGTAACGTTGCAAAAATATATAATTTTGTTTCGAATCAAAACTTTTCCACCTTTTTTTTCAAAATAGGTAACCTTTTTTCATATCAAATCCTATTATTTGTACAAACTCGGCATCATCTTCTTCACCACATTTTCCCTCTACATTGAAACATTTATTTCTACGTAATGTAACAAGCAGAAAACTCCAACAACATCATAAATAAAGCCCAATCAATGGAAACTTCAAGCTTGCAATAACAGGACTCCCAATTAATATTGGCGATGCCACGCCGTCGCTTTCACACCCCGATACCCCACCCCTAATCCCAACAGCTGATACTCTCTCAATTTCCTCTTATACCCTAAAAAATACGACAATAACAACCATATCGCCCTACAAATGGACCTTCGACATTCAAATGCGCAAATTGACACAATTTTTCATCGAAAATCAAATCAATTTGCAAACTTCCAGACGTCTTGCTCCCCCGACATTCAACCACCGACTGAGCGTAAAAGAAGAACGATGTTCTAAAGAAAAAATCGTTCCAATTTCAAAATTGGCCCCGCCCCTCATTGTTATTGGCTGTTTGGGAGTCTATAACCGTTTTTGTTTGGTACAATTGATTTTGGACTTTATTTTTTAAGTGGAAAAGTAGGTTTTAAGTTAAGATTTTTTGGAATAAAAAAAACATCACATGAATTTTACTTCTTCGAGCTAAATATTAGATTTAATGAGGTAAGTCAGAACAGTTGGTTATCGCGGTGAAAAAAGCTCGTGAAATATTGGATATAGGTTACCGTGTCTAGCAGAAGGAAAAGCAATCTTTTTGAAAAGATTAGTTTTTGTTTACGCTGTTACTTTGTTAAGGGGGTAGCAGGATTTGTAATGACTAATGATTATGGTTTTTTTTTTGTATTGAAATTTAGTGGTTTTGGTCGAAAAAGGGAATAACTTGGTGAAGTTTCTATTTTTTAATATCTACCTTGGCCGAATCAACTAATGTTTCCAGAAAGTTCTTTTTTTTCAGTGGCACCTTAAGAATATTAGATTTGTTTGACTCAATTGTTATTGTTTTGCTTTTGTCTTAGGGCTGATTTTTCAATAGTCAGATAAATGTTATCTAAGGAATAAATATGTCAGATTTACTCTTCAGATATACAACCCTAGTTTTAGTATATGCGAAACCCGAAACACGTGTCTAGTATTTTTATGTAAAGAATCTAGGTATGTACAAAATTTCAAAACTGTATCATGAAAAATAACAAAGTTATAAGCTTGTTATGTTACCTAGTTGTCTACACAAACATGGTCACCACGCGGCCCCCCGTCGTATTGCGCTCATTGATAATAATTAGGCAGTACTGAAATACCTAAACGTACGGCGACTGTATTGTAATTAACTGGTGATAACATTTTTCATCACACTAGCAAAACATTTTAGGGAAAAATATAACATGGTGTAAAAATTATTGGAATCGATTTAGTTACCTACTTATTCTGAACAAACTATATTCAGGTTTCGCATTTACTAAAAATAATGTATAATAAATTTCTGACTATTGAAAAATCAGCCCTTGATAAATTACCAAAGAAATTGTAGTTTGATTTGTCACTAGCTTTTCTTCATCCACGTGAAACTTCTTCCTCCCCCGACCCACCCCGTCGCATCGCATCTGGTCCCAAGGTTCCTTACATAGTTACGTAAGTATAGATTCATTGAAATTACTCACATACCATAGTTTCAACATGAATTATATTTTTATTTAGGTAAGAGTGTCCGTGGAGTTTCTTGCCCGTTCTTCTCCATTGGTACCTTGGAATACGCTTTGGAATGGGCAACTAGTTTCATATTTCTGACTGACTGACAATTTTACAATTCAAGAGTGTCTATACAGCAGGACCTCTTTAATGCGTACTCCGAAAATTTAGCCCCCGTTCGGATGTTTGTAGCGTTCGGATTGTAGTACCTACAGAGAATTTGTAGGGTATATTTTATTAAATAAAGCTAATAGTATTGTAAAAAAATAATAAAGGTATATTCATCTATAAACGTTACACTTATTGAACGTTTTTTAAAGAAATCCAATATTTTAGTTTGTCGGGAGGTATTTAAATGTGACAGTGACAGTCAAATATTAAACTACTATCAGGTACCCGGCCGGATAGTAAAATTTTGCCGGATACTGGATACTTGCTGAATATCCGTCTTCAACAGTTTGACAATCAGTGTTACACCACGGACCGAATGTAACTGACAGGTTACTCTGCTAACACATCAGTTACCGACAATCCAACACAATGGGACGCGACCCTTATAGTGTGACTTATAAAATGCAAGGCGGGGTGACAAACCAGCTGACGTTGACGTTTGTTACTTACCTACTTATGATATAGCGCACACTATGCGATTGCGACAGCTCGGCGATTAGACGCAACGACAGGCTGCGACCGACAATCTAAATACTTAGACATACACACATAAACAAATCAATAAAATTGAAGTGTCCGTTTGTAATGTGAAAATAACAGCATTGAAAGTAGGTACTTATATACGGTATTAATAATAAAAAAATAAATTACCGACTTCAAAAAGAAGGAGGTTCTCAATTCGACATGTTCCTTTATATTATTTTTTACACGCTTTATATTAGCTTCACTTGTATGTTTGTTTTGTTTGTTTGTATGTTTGTAGGTATGTAACCGACTCCTTTGAGCGTGATTTTGACCCACTTTAAACGGTCAGATTTCATTGAAACTTTGTAGACTTGTCGAGGACTGATGACAATTCAACAATTTAAAAAAAAAATGAGAAAAAAAATCACGTTTTTGTAGTTAGCAGAACTAAAAAATAGAAAATAAATAATAGTTTAAAAAACACGCTTTAAAAACCAAACTAAAAAAGGAGAAAATAATTTAATTCAATTAAAAAGCGTGGGGTGGGGCCACAACCCGCCTGCCAAGCGTGGCGATTATGACAAACCCTCCCTTTTGGGGGAGAACTATGTCCAGCAGTGGACGTCTTTCGGCTGAAATGATGATAATGATGATGAATATAGCATCTAGTTGTCATATAAGTATTTTATTTAAAGCTCCGACAAGTTGGCGTCGAGTTACAGAGTCGCCACGATAATCGCACGCTCTCGCTACTTGTCACAGAGCGTCTAGACGAACGGTGCCCGCGCACACCCACTGAGTCCACTGACGGTCGCATGCGACGGTCAGCGTCTAGCCGTCGCGTCGACCGGTCGCATAGTGTGCGCCAAAGTTTCAATTTGCCATAACAAACAGTTTGTTAGAAAAAGGGGCTTAGTAATTACAGCCGCATTGGTCAATCTTCAAGGTTAAGCCACGCTTGATGAGGTCGGTTCTTGGATGGGTGACCATATGTTACATAGATACCGAGAGCCATCTGTTCCAAACAGAGTACGTTAAGGGCCTACGTCCCGTTTGGTAGCGTAACACGGTCACTTTATGAACCGTACTGCTCATTAACGGCTTGTCTTGAAGATTTGAAAAATATATGATTTTGCTATAGATTCATATAGATCATTTTGCTGGAAGTACTTTTTTTGTATGGTTAATACTTTTGCTGTAAAAAGATATTTTCCAACACGCAATATTTTGGCTTCTATTCCATACTCCTACTAAACGGCTTCGTTATTTGGAAAAAAAAATACACTGAAAAATAGATAGTTAGAGGTACCACAGAATCGCCGAAGCACAATTGTAAATTAATCAAAGGAATATCCCCATTTTGAGATAAAGGCTCAGAGGTGCCCTGCGCGGGCGCGGGCGGCAGTCGTGCTTTAGCATACAAACGGGAGATGAGGATACTATGGGCCTTAAGCCGTTACGGGTAGTCAGAAGACCGACGCTGAAGTCTGACAAGCAATCTTACCACTGCAATCCAGCTGAATCCGATTGGAAGCTGACCCCAATATTTTGTGGAGAAGATCGTTCGAGGAAGTTTTATTACCATACTTACATTTAATCTGCCGGATGTTCTGATTTGTCCGGAGTCTACATGTCCGGAAGTGCAGCCCTACGTCAGGTTTTGTCCGGACTTTACGACTTGAAAATATTTTAAAAATAAAATACATACTAGGTTTTGCTAACGGCTTCGCCCACGTGTAGGTAAGTCAAAAATTATCACACAGGAACGTACTACTGGGATAAAAAGTACCATAATAATATTATGTGTTAATCTAGGTTATAAACTATCTGTGTGCCAAGTTTCATCCAAAACCGTTCGACCGTTTTTGCGTGATTGAGCAACAAACATACAAAAATCAAACTTTCATATTTATAATAGGTATTAAGGATAACGGAACTATAAAAATGGCTTTCAAAGTATTGTTTTGACGTTTACCCCTTGCCAACAGACAACTGTCCGTGTCAAATTAATGTAATTGCGTAAATATAGCGCGCATTTGAATATCTATCTATAGTATAATACAGTATAATAGGGGTTGATATTCAATGTATTATTCACGCTTGCATTGTTATCGGGGTGAGCTGCACACTTGCACTGATAAAATAAGTGAGTTTGTTACAGTTCGACCTTTGTGGATTTGCAACCATCTGAATTTGAGAAAAATGTCAGTTCGAAGCATTCAATTCAATTTATTTATTATCAAATTACTTACATTGTGTTTGAAATCATACCTACTACATAATAAAAATAAAAAAAAAACACTCTTATTACACCTCAGTAACACAGTGGTCTTTAATAATTCTCAACATAACTCACATCATATACAATAGATAGTATTATGCAATGTCAACTAACCAAAATTAAGAACAAAAAATCATTTAAAAATAGGCAGTCGGTGACAAAAAACTATTTTTTTTTAATGAAAATAAAATAATTTAATATCAACTCAATTAATTAAAAGGATTAATTATACCTACATACTTAACATCATTGGTATGAATAAGCATAAGATTACTTGTATGAGGGCTACCGCACTAGATCCGAACTCACTCTGCCCGAATCTATGTAAGTAAATAAAAATGAAATGCTGTTGTTCATTGGCAAATTTGGTTAAAAAAAAAGGTACAGACGCCAGCACATCAAGCTACCCCAATCTGTCAAATTTCTTTGATAGATTATCAACTTTATAACATAAGCTTAAGGTTGATGTTCAACTGGGAAAATTTGACAGTTTGATATGCTGGCGTCTGTATAATAGTCTGAATAAGATTTTTAAGGAAAAAAATAATTGGAAAACATTTCAAACATTGAGGTGTACTAACTTTCGGGGAAACAAGGCATGATGATATGTGTTAAAAGTTGGAATAACTGCAAGAGCTTTTTTTAATTGGATTTTTATATGAATTATTGGGTCAGGAGTAGACATGGGCGAAGTAGCTCACTGAAAAGAAAAAGAGCGATTAGCTCTTTCACTCGAAAGAGCTATATCACTCTTCTAGCTCACTAGCTCTTCTATAGCTCAGTGACACAGACGCCGAGACGCCGACTGTTAGCTCAATTGACTCACGCCGCACGCGCGTCGAAGGAGACGGGTCGGCTCGCTCAATAGTGAGTAGCTCTTTGGAAGTTTGGACTCTTTATTACTCACTAGCTCTTCTATAGCTCAGTGATTCAGACGCCGACTGTTAGTTCATTTGACTCACGCTGCACGCGTGTTGAAGGAAACGACTCGGCCCGCTCAATAGCTCTTTGGAAGTTTGGAGTTGTTAAGTTAAATAAGTGCTTCTGTTTGTTTATATAATGTTATGACTTTACGTAAATAACACGCAAAAAATAAACAATGCAATACCAAAGTATTTTCTACTTTAAGCTATGGCCATAAAGATAGATTTACAGTGATTTATGTCGTATGATAGTCTGCAATGACGTATTGTATCGAAGAGCTATTGTTGGAAGAACGAACTATGCGATCCGAAATATTCCGAAGCGAACCGAATGAGCCGTTCGGCCGCTGACTTCGGTCGGTCATCGGTGTCTTGCTGAAGTATTGAGAGTCTAAGAGCTAACTGAGCTAGTGAGCTACTTAGCGAACGAGTGAGTGAGCGAGAGCGACGTCCATCAAAAAGAGCTAGCTCTTTTCTATCACTCGCTCACGACCTACCCATGTCTAGTCAGGAGTTCCCGACCACGGACAGAACATTGTCTTTACACGAACCCATGCTGCAATAAATATGGAATCACACATTAAATATACCTAACTCATAAAATTCATATAAATTTTATTGAACGCATGCAATTGACACGCAATTTGGCGGCAAAAGGCACGCGACGCCATTCTTTGTCAGATTCTCCGCGCTTCCGTATAATTTGACATGGCGAATTAGTGTAGCCATAATTATATTTTATTTTTGTATTTATAACGATTTAGATAGACTAATGGCGGATTTAACGCTTTGCTTCTATTATTCAAATGTGTTATGGCAATTTTGGGTGGATTTAAAACCGGTTTTGCGGTGATATATTAAATGGGAAAATTTTAATGGGGCGGCCAAACGTTTTTGTGACGCTTATCAAATTAAAAGATCATATCAAACAGTTTTACTCAATACTTAGGTACTCAATTCTTTAGTGCATTCCTTATGTTTTACATAGATGGTATAAGCAGTGAGATCAATATGGACCCTGTCGGGCACAGCAAAATTAGGAGAGAGGAAGAATTTGTACGAAGCCCACGTACAAATTCAAGCAATTCAATTAATTATTATAAAATTATTAGATATATACCTAATTTGGTGTATAATTATCTATATATATATATACAGGTATAAGTATATATATTATGAGGTTTGTGTATATAGGTATAGTATATTTAATTTTGTTATTTTAATTTGATGTATTGCATAAGAATAATAGGTAAGTATGTACATAGTTAATTATTAATATTTGTAGTTAATATTTTCATTATTATTAAATTAAGTTATTATTTAGGTATGTAATTGTATTTTCATACTTATATTTGATTTTCCATATTCCGTATTAAGCTGTATAAATTACTTATTGTTTGGTGAAAAGAGAGAATAATTTTATTTTGCGATCGATTTGTCATCAAAAAACTCCTTTACTGAGTAGTAGGTATATCTTGGATTCAAGAAATTGTTTCAATTTATTAATAAATATATTTGTTTTATTTATTACTTTGATATCATTTGGCAATTTGCTATCATTTTTATGGACATAACTAAAAGGCCAGTTGAGTGCATTTTGAGTCGGGATTGAGGTGTCTTGATTTTATTTTTGTTGTGTCGAAAGATGTATTTTGTTTGTGTTTCTTCGCAAGTGGTGTAGAACGCTGGGTGTCCCTAATAACAGTTATTTTTCCCACACTAGGGTAGGTACCTACCTATCCTTAAACCATTTCTGGTTTAAGGATACAAAACAATAATGAACCTGTGTGTAATAAGACTATAAGTATAATACGTTAATAGCAGCAACCCAACAGCAACCTTAAAGTAAGGGGAATAAAGATCATTGTGTTTTTGACAGACTTATTGTCAGTACGTACATGATTCTGGACCCCCCAGCATGGAAATTAGTCGTTTGTTATTTACGTGGAACACTCAGAAAGTTTTGCGAAAATAAAAATGAATATTCTATAGGTATTTTTTTAATTCAATGTTTTTAAAGGACTCTGCCTCTATACAAAGTTTCATGCGTGAAACAGTTTTCAAAACGCTTTTTCCAGTCCGCCGCAGACACCTCGTTTACAGCCTGCTCGAATGCAGACAGCGCATCTTCCGGCGATGAAAATTGTATCCCTTTGAGCTGATTTTTTATTTTCGGGAATAAAAAGAAGTCACACGGTGCTAGGTCAGGGCTGTAAGGAGGGTGACCCAGGAGTTTGACCGGCGTGCTGTCCAGGAAGTCCCTCGTTTTGAGCGCGGTGTGCCAAGGCGTATTGTCGTGGTGGAGTAGTGGCCCGCGGAGCCCTGGCTGTGTTTGGTCGCTTGTTGTTCACAACAGAGAAAACTTCTGCCAAGCATTTGGTACCATTCAGCGTTGATACTTTGATTCCGTAAAGGAATTGACACCAAGTAGCCAGTGAAATTGATAAAGCTTGCGATCAAAATCTTCCCCCGCGTCTAGATCGTTTCACTCTGGTAGGCGTTGATTCGTTTTGAAATAGGTACCCAAACCGTCGACTGGCGCTTCGTTTCTGGATCGTATTGATAAATCCAAGACCCATCACCTGTAATGATGTCGTAAACACGGCGAGACGAGCCTGCTTCAAATTTGTTTATCATATCACGGCACCATTCCACCCGGGCCTGCTCCTGAGCATCTGTGAGGTTGTGCGGCAACCAGCGTGAAACTATCCTCCTCACGCGGAGATGCACGTGTAGAATTTCGTGAAGGCCTCCCGATCCAACTTGCAGTATGTGCTGAATCTCTTGATACTTACGGAACTCGCCTATTGTCATGGATTAAATTTTTCACTGCTAGCACGTTTTCTTCCGTAACAGCCGTCAAAGGGCACTTCTTTCTCTCATCCCCCAAAGTTAGTCGACTGCGCTTTAATTCGTTATACCAACGATACACGGTTGCCTTAGAAGGGCCTTCATCCATGAATGCCATTTGAAGTCTATCGTACGATTCATCCGGTTTCAGGCGACACTTGAAATCGTAAAAAATCATACCGCGAAAATGTTCCCAGCGCAGATCCATTTTTTAATGAGACACGATTTTAAATTAGCTCACAAAAAATGTGTAGGGAAATTTTGAAATTGGAACGTACCTATTTTTACTTACAAATAATCATATTTTCCAAATAGATTATAACTGGCCAGTCTCTCATACATAAAACCTTTTTTTCGCAATACTTTCTTAGTGTCGGTATATAAAAATATGCAGCTGGCAGCTTTGCTGGCGTCTCAGGTACGGTCGTGTTGTCAGTGGTGTCGGTAAGTGTCGCGAGTTCAATTGTTTTTTCCCATCTCAAAAAATGCCCAAAGCCGCTTAGGAAGCGATCACTTTAAAAAAAAATAGGTACGAGTCTAGTATCATCAATCGAATCGTCACGTTTCTCCGGAGCCCGGAGTCCTAAAATGTGCTAAAAAGTGATTTCACTTTAATCATCAGACAACAATGGTTTGCTTGCAACTAGCAAACAGTACCTATTACTTTAATTAAAACAAACATCACGGCTGTATTCCCCGTAAGGGATAGGCAGAGGTGTAGGTATAGAACAGCCACAATTCGCAATGTAAAAGGGCCTATACCCAACATCCGGACGCACAAACACAAATCCAAACTCCGAGCTGCTACTGAGGAATTCCTATCAGAAAAACCTAAAACTGCCCGACCTGGGAATTGAACCTAGAACTTCATGTTCATCAATCGCACTTGTGACCACTAACCCATCGAGGCAACCAAATTTCACCACATGAAAATATCATTAAAGCTTCGTCCCTACGTTTTTCTAACTGGTAAACAAGGAAAACACAGGAAGAAACATCAATTATCTCTTGAACATAGGTTTTGCATAGTAATTCAACTGTCTGCCTATCCTTTTAATATATTTTATATGAAACAGCCGTTTCTTTAGTTAGTTGATACAAAATCATAGCTTGATGTCACTAGCGCCATCTGTTGTTCAGTAGCATCACTATGATCTTTAATCATTCCTCTATTGCACGTAAGATGGCGCTGTTATAGCTTTTTTTAAACAATCTTTTAGACTTCTGACAATACTGTCAACGAATTTCTATTATATCAAAATAATTATTGATGTCGAAATTCTAACAGTAGTAAAAGTAATAAACCTACTCTAAGTAAACAGTCTATTTTATTATGATTTTTCAATTACGTAATTTCTTATTTTTTTATTTAGGAATTTACGTTTACGTAACGTCACGTTTCATAAGTGCCTACGTAGGTTTATGTGCAATAAACTATTTTCATTGCAATAAAACACTTCCAATTAATTGAAACAAGCATTTATTACATTATCAATAAGCAAATATACATACAAATTATACAAGCCCACGCGTCTTCCTGCTTGGAGGCGTCCAACAATCAATTTTGAGTCATATTTACAAAATAACGGTAAAAACAGAATTTTGGTACAAGCGCACAACTCCTCTACTGCGTAAGTTCATATTTTTACAAAATATTTTTTTTAAAGACATTCTCTCACGGATTTAGCAGAAAATCTAAAACAAATGAATTTACAAGTAAAAGAACCGAATCCGAAATTCAAAAAGAGAATTCCGTAAAAAAAAAACAAATGACACAATACGAAATATAAAAAAAAGCGTTCAGACTTCATTTAAATTCAAAATGCGTTTCTATTATCATCATCATCATCATCATTTCAGCCGAAAGACGTCCACTGCTGGACATAGGCGTCCCCCAAGCTCCGCCACTTCGACCGGTTCTGTGCTATTATTTCTATTATTGGAACGTTATTTTAAATTGATTGAGAAATATTTTAACTGCAATGAAACTTGATAAAGGGGTTAGCAAAACCTTTTTCAAGCAAGTTGAGTCAAAATATTTTAATTAACTAACAATTCTCTGCTGTCTCCGTAAGCAACTAACATGATGGTATTCGCAGTCAAGTTTTACCATAGACAAAAAAAAAGTAGAATGAGATCAAACTAAAATTAAATAATAACCAACCCACCATGTGGGTAGGTATGATTTGATATAAATTATTTAAAATTACATGGACGACAGTTTGTCCCTTCACCCTACTCTATAAGGGTTTCATCACATAGTCATTTTATATTTTTTTTTAAATCACAACATACAGAAATAACAAAATCCAATCGTATAAGTTGTGACATGACATTTGAACGCAGATTAAGTAGTTTAAAAAAAATCGTGTGTGTAGTGACAGCTGTCATGGCTGTCACTGTGACCGCTTTTCAAGGAAACTGTATCTTTAGACTTACTATGAATTAAATATGATAAATTATTGGAATATAAATCATCGATATTAATATTTTTTAATGTGGCAATTCGACAGTCGTGTGACAAAATCTAAATTATATGAACTATGTTATGAAACCATTTTTAATAAAGACAATTTTTCCCTCGAAAGACGAATTTTTATTAGAAAAAAATATTGTTAAAAATGGTTTATTTTTGGGACGAAATTTCTGAAAAATATTGACAAACTTGGGAAAAAAATGCCTCAATTTTACTTAAAATTATAAGTTTAATTTTTCAATAGTTTGATTGAATTATACATTAGTCATAGATTCTACTCTTGCATTTTTGCCAATGACCATATCCGACGGTGCATAGAACAAAAACATATTATGTTTTTTTTTTTTTTTAAGATTCTAAAAGCTAACAATTAAATCATTTGATTAAAGGATTGTTACATGCTAATAGTTATAAATGAAAAGAGACTATTTGTAAATACAATTGAGAATTACTATTGGTAGCTTTAAACCAATTCTAAAAAGCATATAATGGTAAAATAGTCTTACAATCATTATTCTTATATCTGCTTGTCTTTCCAAAAAATGGTGTATTTAATTATTATATTAATTGACTTGACATATGGAACATAAAATACTGGTATTCAGCTGCATTCGGGACGGAAAGCGACCCAAACATGGATGGGCCAAGCCTAGTCTTGGCTTGTCGATCAACAAATCGCAATACTCAATTGTAGATACTCACAATAATTTGGAGAAAATCAACTTAAAAGATAAGAATTCTTAAATTTTACAATAATTACATAAGACTAAGACAGCTTGGGCAGAGAGCCCCTAAACGCGATTCTGTGACGAATGCGAGACGTGGAAAAAAACAATTTAAAGAAAATATGGTATTACGAGTCTCTAAAATTGCTCGTTTTAACCCAGTAGCTAACTTAAATGTCAAAATCTGACTTCAATGTCAAATCTGACTTAAATGTCAAAATCTGACTTAAATGTCAAAAACTGACTAAAATTTCAAAATCTGACTTAAATGTCTAAATCTGACTTGAATGTCAAAATCAGACTTTAATGTCAAAATTGGGATATTACTGCGAACCAATCTTAGATTTCTGCAAAAACATCGACATTACTGTAAGAAACTGATCCAAGTACCAATCAATCTGACTTTTATATATATATTCATGAGTTTTGTTTGGTGCTATCTTATTGTAATTGCTTTAGGTGTCTGTAAATGTTATTTAAAAAAAAAGTTTTTTCCCACGCCACGCATCCGTCAAACTCGCTAACAAAAATTAAAACTGGTTGATAAGCTTAAAAATTAATAATTTTATACACCTATACAAATTATTTATGTTTTTTCTCATATAAATATTACATTTATTATATTTGTTTTATTACATTATGATTAGAGAAGCTGCCTTATATTTATAAAATTGAGACATGGTTTGAAAAGGGAACTTCGGAACATTCATGTTCGGTTTTGTACGTTTGTTTGCCTGTCACTCCGAAACGGCTGTGTTAAATTTGATGGATTTTTTGTTAAAGATAGTAGAATTTTGGAGTCCAGCTGTATTTAGATATACGCAGTTAAATTTACTGTCGTATCGTAAAAATCGTGTTAAAAAAACAATGCATGGAGTGTGTTGTATTTTTAAATATATTTAGATTGTTCCTGTACATTTTATTTCGTTCAAGATTTATCCATGTCTCAAAAATCTATAAACTAATTACATTATTTTCCAAGAATTATCACAAAGAACGCAATGGAAGATACAATTATTATTTAAAGGACATTTTTTATTATTTATACAAGTTTAGTTTATACTTTAAATTCGATATGAAAGCACTTTTTCAATCACATTTGTTTCAGAAGGCACTAATGTTAAAATCTATTAACTATACAAGTGAGTAAAGTTACTGCTAAGTAGCTGCGACATTTTTTTGCGATTTTGTTTTGGAATTTCTGACATTTCTATCAAATTCTGACTTTAATGTCAAAAATCTGACTTAAATGAGGACTTTAATATCAAAAATCTGCCTTCAATGTCAAAATCTGACATTACTGCCAATCAATCCGAGATTTCCGCAAAACCGTATGACATTAATGTAAAATAATATTGTCTTTTAGTTTTGAGAAATATAATTTTTGTTAAGTATCATCTAAGTTAATTGTGCAGGTCAGATACGCAGTCGCTCCATGTACAATACTGGTATTCAACTGCATCCGATTAGACTTCAAAGCCGACCCCAAAAACATAGTTGGGAAAATGGAGTTTTTTTTTGTTTGGTGTACGATTAATCGCATTTCATCTGTCGCAGCTAATTGCAATAACATCAAGCATCCTTACATTCAAAGGGTAAACGATATTCAACATCGCTTCGGTGGAATTTATACATTTCGACATCAATTACTGGCGTTTTTTAACGCCATTATTAATATTTAACTTTATTATAAGATTAGTCGCTTAAACATAGTGAAAATATGTTAACGGCTGCGTTTTAGGTTACTAGGCAGTAATATGTATTTTTCTTATATGCCTGATATTTTAAATATAACCTGTAATTTGGATTTTATATGGGAATTAGTCAAAGACTAACAGCGTTCACGAAGCGTGGGCTGACAACGTCGCAAGTGGTTTAACGAGATTATCTAATTTAAATCAAAGTTCTGTTTTTTTTTCACCCAAGCGCAAGATCGTTTGTATTTAAAAGTTTGTATGCTATTCTTTAACAGTTATTTTGGTATATACTTATAAAAATGCTGTACTTAAACGTGTGTGAAATGTTTTTATTTAAGAGTAAATGATAAAAATTATTATAATTACCAACGATCTAGTGCATGGCTGAAAAAAATTGTACTTTTTAGATTTATCCTACTAATATTTTATGTGTGAAAGTATATTTGTTTAGAGGTTTGATATTTAGATGTTTGTTCCTCAATCACGCAAAGACGGGATGAAATTTGGAACACAGATAGTTTATAACTTAGATTTACATAATAAGACTTTTTATCCTGGTAAAATCCCATGGGATGATTTCCGACCTCCGCGTGGGCGAAGCCGGCAAAGCTATTATTTAATAAAATAATCAGTAAAAACCACTACAAAAGTGACGTTGCCAGCCCTCGCGTAATGATCGTTCTTAAGTCAGCATCTCTGTTTCGAGAACCGATTACACTTTGTGTATAGTCCGTTCAGTTACGTTGCCTCTCACAGACGCAACCCAAAAGCAACCTTATTATAACGGCAACAAAGATCACTTTGATTTTGACAGTGGCACACAGGTAAAATAAGTGTGAACGGATTTGTACCTAGTAATGTTAAAGATACAACAATTCTCAACAAAAAAGAAGACAAACGGCTAGATTAATAACCATTCACATATTTGGCTTCGCACTATTCAAGAAGCTTAAAAGTTAGTTTTAGTATATGCAAAACCCGAAACATGTGTCTAGTACTTTTTATGTAAAGAATCTATGTACAAAATTTCAAAACTGTATCATGAAAAATCACAAAGTTATAATAAGCTTGTTATGTTACCTAGTTCTCTACACAAACATGGTCACCACGAGGCCCCCCGTCGTATTGTGCTCATTGATAATAATTAGGCAGTAGGTACGTAACCGTACGGCGATTGTATTGTAATTAACTGGTGATAACATTTTCTATCACACTTGCAAAACTTTCTTGGGAAAAAATATAACATGGTGTACAAATTATTGAATCGATTCAGTTACTTATTCTGAACAAACTATATTCAGGTTTCGCATATACTAAAAGCAATTTTGTAAAACCGAAAGAGAAACCGATACGCAAACGCCCATAACTAATTTCACAGATAAAAAATATTCTTATTTCAATCAAACAAAAGGGACAAAGATTATAAATCTTAACAGAGGCGACATTAATAAATATTTCTAATTACAAAATTATACCTTTCTTGTTCTTCTAAATGTTCTGTCGATATTCCTGTCTATTCTTAAAGGCGATGTGACGGATTGTATCATTTCTGCGATATGTGTATCCACTCTAGGTTTTTGTAGTCTCTTCGCCGATCTCGTCCGGAATTTCGCCGATTCTTGATTCGTTATTATATTTGGGGTTAATGATTTTATACATCTGTGAACGAGAATGGATCTTTTGTTAGTATTTTTTTTGTTTTATACATCTGTGGATAGAAATGTTTTTCTTTTGTTAGCATTTTTATTTAACTAAGGATCTTTTTTGCATTATTAACTTTTTTTGTTTGTTTGCGACATGGTATAAAATATTTGATCTTGTTTTTACACGCAAGATCTGAAAGTAGTTTGTTCATAATTGACTACTGAATCGATTTTAAAGTTATGTATTTTACAATACCTACCACCGATTGAGCCGAAGAAACTTCAATCTTATTTCAAGGCAATAAGTAATGCTAGGATAAACACGTTTTTCTTAATAATAACAGTTAGCTTTGGTCATTGTGTTATGCTTTCAACACAATAGGGTATTTACCAATTTATTAAAAACAAAACTATTTTAAATTGAAGATTGGTACGAGATATTTAACAGAAAAATAAAAGTAAATTGATCTATATCCATTTTCTCAATTAAAAACGATTTACATCAAATTCATTTTTCGTTGTTTTGAATTTACTATTCGCGACCGTGTCGTAATCTATTGAGTGATATATTTTGTTTTTACCGCCCAACGAAGTGGGCACGGGTCAGCTAGTTGATAATAATTAGGCAGTAGGTACCTAATCGTACGGCGATTGTATAGTAATTAACTGGTGATCATATTTTCTATCACACTTGCAAAACTTTCTTGGGAAAAAATATAACATGGTGTACAAATTATTGGAATCGATTCAGTTACTTATTCTGAACAAACTATATTCAGGTTTCGCATATACTAATTCTCACACACATAATGAATAGTCAATGTAAACTGGAAGTGCGGAACCACCTAATATAAGCAAATCTTTGCTGAAAACGCGATTCAAAATCCAAACATAAAAATTATTTACATAATTTGATGAAATATTTTTTACAGACTTCAAAAAGGAGGAGGTTATCAATTAGGTATGTTTATACTTTTTTTATGTATATTCGGGCATAACTCCGTATAAAGACGGATTTGCAAATATATTTTTTTGTTCGAAATAGGTTTATTCCGAAATGGTTTTATTTAAATTTCATATAGATCTGATTTTTCCAAAAAAAGCACAACCGACTTCCGAAAAAACAATACTAATTGAAAAATAACTAATTTCGGAAGGCGGTGACAAAAAAAATACATATCCAAAGACACTGACTTTAGTAATTTGTAAGTTAGTAGTGTTTTATCGGAAGTCGGTTGTTTTTTTTTTATTTTTGGAAAATGTTTGAATATTGTTTATGGTGTGGTGCATAGCCCCACCTGGCGGCCTCCTGCAGCTTGCGTGCCAGCAGCTCGTTCTTCATCTTGGCGGCGGCCAGCTCGCGCCGCAGCTGCGTCTTGCTCTTGTTGCCGGCCGGGTGCAGCAGGGCGTGGCGCCGCAGGCGAGCTGCGGAGGGCCGCGTCGACGGGTCGGGGTCTACCATCTTCTGTACGACAAATAGACGAGTATAAGAATTTTTGTTGAGTTTAATAGTGTTATTGAAATACTGTATTGTATTCGTCAAGCCGTGGGTGGACCTTATTTACATACCAAGAACCCTCCGTGCCTCGGAAAGCACGTAAGGCCGTTGGTCCCGGCTGTCATTTGTGGATCTTTGACAGTCGTTACGGATGTCAGAAGTCTGATAGCTAGTCTTACCAAGGGGTATACCGTGTTACCCAGTAACTGATTCGTGGAGGTCAGATAGACAGTAGTTCTATGTAAAATACTAATATTGAACTTCATCCGGCTAGTCTATAAACCGACCACAACATAATAAAAGGCTAAGCAGATAATGGTTGTACTAACTGCTAGACAGCTTGTTGCACCACGTATTCTTGCCAGCTAAAGCACTAGGAAATCGTCAAGGACGCGGCGGGTGCGTCCTTCACCATACCGAAGAACTGCCTTATGTCATTTTAACGTTCAAAAAGTGCTAACTCCCAGCCTAGTTTGATTAAATGTTGACAGCACAGTTAGTGCAATGGTTCAACGATCGACTGCTGGGCTGAGTGTCGCGAGTTCGATTCCCGCACAGAACAAATATTTGTATGATCTACAAGTATTTATTCCGGATCTGGATATTTGTGTATGTGAGTTTAAATGTTTGTAAACACACCCACAATACAGGAGAAATTCCTAGTTTGGGGCAATGTTTAAAATAATAGTTCCGGATCTCTGGATGTTTGTGTATGTGAGTTTAAATGTTTGTAAACGCACCCACAATACAGGAGAAACTCCTAGTATGGGGCAAAGTAAAAAAAAAAAATTACTTAATTTTGAGTCAGGTCCTTTCATTTCATACCCATACTCAGGGGGTTGTGCAAAATATGTAACCCGCCATATTATAGCGTCGGCCTTCTTGGATTGAATACTAAATTTTATTGTCATCGGAATCTAAGGTGTGTACCAAATATCAGGTCAATCTGACAATAGGAAGGGGGTTAAATTTCAATGAAAAAATTTGACCCAAAAAAAAACAAAGGGGCACGCTGAGCTTTCTGTCTGGAATTTCTCCGTAGCAGCCTGAAATCGAGGTGGATTACGGCCCACTGCGTCTCATTGAGAGCTGGCTGGTGTCCCAGCAGTGGAAATATTATATATGTTATGTAAAGGGTAGTCGTGACGAGAATACATAAAACATGCTTCACTTACTCTTAACAACTGATTAAATTCCCGGGACAACTTGGGCAGCTCGGGCAGCTTCCCGTCCCTGTAGTCGTGCCACTGCTGACCGTTCTTAGGGAGGGCACCGCCGCCGCCGGCTTCGAATAGCGTTAAACCTGTAAATAATTAATATTTATAGAAACCGTATGTCAGACGATCAATGGGCCAAACTTTGGGTCCCGTTTAATGGCAAACGACATCGCGGCAGGTCCAGACGGAGATGGCGGGATGAGCTAGACACCTTTGCACCTTGCATAGGGTCGCAGCATAATGCTGAGTGATAGCCGTTTAGCGTGGATGTGACGCATGTTTCCCTCAACTTTTTTTTTTTTTTTGTGTTCCGTTTCTTTTTGCGTCATGTTTACCGCAAATAAACGTTTTTTCTTTCATTCTTCTTTCTTTCTTTCTTCTTTTAATAAAGATTGGTCCATGGCGGCTCTGGGCACAGAGAGGCGGACAGAGAGTAGGGAGGCCTTCGGTATGCTGTGGGACATTAAGAGAGTTTATTCTGAAAGTTGGCAACGTCGCAAATAGCTGTCAAATACCTGTTTTTATTCATTTGTTATTATTACTTTATGGAAGTAAGACATATCGCTATAGTGTGACCATTAGTGCTGTGCACTCCCTGAGGTATGCGCGCGGCGAGACGGCGGGGAGAATCGGCTGCTGCGCTCTGTCAGTGCGCCGTCAACGCTCGTGGCGGCAGGTAGTGTTATCTGTATCGGACTGTCTATGTCAGACGCACATGGGATAAATATTCAAAGATGGGTCGTGCGTTATCTCGTGATATGAAGACTGTCATTTTTAAGGTGGCTGAATATTTTAAGAAAAGAAAAGCAGACAAAGAAAGCTTTGAATTTAAAAATGATGTGAATATTGCCAAAATCGTTGCGGAGGCTACGGGGTACAGCAAAAGAACCGTGCATAATGTGATTTCTGCGGGTTATTTATCAATTGAAAATTCAAGCCAATTAAAATTTCAATCGCCAAAAAAACCAAAAGTTCTAAAGCAAAAACACGTTGTGGATGATTTTGACCTTGGAGTAATCAGAAGAAAAATTCATCAGTTTTACGAAGTTGAAAAAAAATTACCAAGTGTCCGTAAGTTACTATCAAGTTTGAGAAAGGATGGCATATTGAATTGTGGACGGGAATATTTAAGACAGCTTTTACACAAAATGGGCTACCGTTTCAAAAAATGCAAATCAAAGAGACATCTCCTTATAGAGCAGCCTAATATTACAGTGTGGCGGAAAAAATATCTTACACAAATCAGAAATTACAGAACGCAAAACCGCAACATATATTTTCTTGATGAAACATACATCAACGCCAGTCACCATGCCAGCAAATGTTGGCAATCATCGTCAGAACCCGGAATTCATGCTGATATTGGGAAAGGACGGCGATTGGTAATTCTCCACGCTGGGTGTCGAAATGGCTTAGTGGATGATGCATTGACCATATTCAAATCAGATGCTAGAACCGGTGACTATCATGGAGATATGACCGGACCTACTTTTTATAAGTGG
Source organism: Antitype chi (assembly GCA_947359405.1). NCBI lineage: Eukaryota > Metazoa > Arthropoda > Insecta > Lepidoptera > Noctuidae > Antitype > Antitype chi. Next base: position 9,570,696 of record OX375836.1, read on the forward strand.
GTAGATGAAAAGTTAAAAGATAAATTGCTGCCGAATTCTGTGGTTGTAATGGACAACGCGTCTTACCACAGCGTTCAGATTGAGAAGAAACCAACCATATCAAGCCTCAAAAGTGAAATGCAGAACTGGTTGCTACGCCATAATGTAGAATTTTCAGGAACCATGACAAAGGCTGAACTGCTACTTCTTATCAAAAATACACAAAAAGAACCCGTGTATAGAATTGACGAACTCCTGAAAGCCAGTGGACACACTGTTCTGCGTTTACGTCCGTATCATCCAGATTTAAATCCAATAGAGTTGGTCTGGGCTGATATTAAAAACAACATAGCCCACAACTATATTAATTCTTCTCTAGACGAAAAGATAATCGTATTGGATAAATTGTTTTCGGAATTCACGGCGGAAAAATGGCAGAGATGCGACGATCATGTCCAGAAAAATGAAAATGATTACTGGAGTCGCGATGGTAGGTTCGATAATGTTATCGATTCATTCATAATAAATTTGCAAGACTCTGATTCAAGTTCCGGTGGCGAAGTGGAAAATGAAGATGATGACGAAATCGAAGATGAAGTTGAATCAGAATCTATGTCAGAATAACTTTCGTTAGAATATATAATTGTTTGTAAATATAAAAAAATTTCAATATCACTTGCATATTTTTAATAAAATATGAGTATATTTAGGTTACATTTTAATCAACTAAGTAAGTATAATATATTACAGATAGATAGCCTCCGACTATCGTCCCACCACAAGTCTTGCCTTAGAAATGCAAACTGATATCGTAAGATCTGTCCGAGATGTATCGATCTCATGTGAACTCATGCACTTTTTTCTTCGCCTCCCACCTCGCCGCGCATACCTCAGGGAGTGCACAGCACTAATGGCCACACTATAACTAGTGACCTAAAATATGAATAACGATTTGCAATTATAACACTAAATTTGATGTTGTAACCGCTTTAGGTGTAAAAAAGGGCATTTGAAAAGTTTCCAAGTTCTTTTTTTACATCTAAAACTAAATATTCGGTTTTAATATATTAATTATTGCATTTCATAATCAATATTTTAGGTCACTAGTTAGCGATATTTCATATTTCCATACATTCCATATCGCCGAATTAATAAAAAAAGTGAAATATTTGACAGCCATTTGCGCCGTTGCCCATTTTCAGAATAAACGCTCATAATGGCTTATAATAAAAAATAATATTCTACCGTCGACTTCGTCCGCGTGAACTTTCTTGTACCCACCCCTTCGCATCACATCGCCTGACTGCGCTATAGCTCGTTTTCGCTTAGAGTTTTTGTTTTTTGCTCATCTCCGAAGGGTTCTAGCGTGATGTTAACCTGTAGCCTTCCACAAGAATATTTTTATGGTTCTGTATATGACAATGGGGCTACCAAAATAACCCTTAAAGCTACGAAATAAAGGTACTGTACATACTGAGTTTACATTTCCTGAAAACCAAAAATCAGTCTATGTCTGACCGACAGACACAGGCATGCATGCGTCTGTCTGTCTGATTTGGTCTGTCTATATGTGTGTGTGCGCCTGTCTGTCTGTGTATGTCAGTGTCTGTTCTGTGTATGTCTGTATAAGTGTTCTGTCTAGGGTTCATTAAACCCTTGTTTAATGAATAAACAGTAAAAATATATTAAAGATTACTTACCAAAAGCGAAAATATCAGCCTTAGTCAACTGCGTCAGGTCTTCTTGCAGGACTTCCTTGGGCAGGTACCTGCAGTCCCCTTCCTCTACTGATGGCGATGATACGCACGTCACGTGTCCTAAGTCGCCTGGTGATAAAGAGATAATAATTGGGTGATTAGGGAATATGGTGACAGAACTAAAATCAGTTTTGGATCAAAAACTCAATATTATACAAAACAAAAAAAAAAAAGTTTTAAGACTCACTCCTAAATCAACTCTCTATGTGATCATACGGCAACTCGACCTTGAAAATTCAACCCTGACAACTCGTCCCGGACATCTCGACCCTGACAACTGGATCCTAAGCAACCAACTCTGACATGGGAAAAGCGATAATATCAGCCTTAGTCAACTGCCTTAGGTCTTCCTGCAGTTCCTAGGGCCTCCAGTTGCCTCATCTACCGATTTTTTTTTATAGTGTGGTATGTCATCAAATAACTTCTGCCGCTCTGGGTGGAGCAGGAGGGCGTGTGACTCTTACTGACTAAAACCCACCCGTGTTCCCACAGTTGCCTGTGTGCCAGTGGCCATGGTATATCTTTCGAACAACCCGCACCCCTGGCAGCTCATCTACCGATGGCGATGGTACAGACCCCAGCACATCAGGCACCCCAAACTGTTAAAATGTTCCAATTGAACATGAACCTTATGCTTACGCGATAAAGTTGAAAATCTATCCAAGAAATTTGACAGATTGGGGTAGCTTGATGTGCTGGCGTCTGTACGCACGTCACGTGTCATTAGTCGCCCAGTGATGACAAAGTGGTGATTATTGTTGAATTAGCTAAACATGTTGAGATGAAAATAGTGTGCATGTGCCGAAAAGAATGAAACTTAAATTTTCGGCACTAAAATATTATCTGATAATTTATGACTGAGTGTTCTCAAAAAAAAAAAAAAAATTACTGTGTCAAAGGTCGAAGTCAGTTTTTTCGTAAAACATTGGTTTTCATTTTATTTATGTTTAATTATTTATTTGGATCTCCAACAGAGGCTTCACAATTTTTCTCTGTCTTAGCCTCTTCCCAAATATGTTTTGGTTGGCATCTAGTAAAATCTTGACTGACTGCCTATCTTACCTCAACAATTCAGCTATTGGGTAATACAATACCCCTTACTAAGACTTGAAAATCAACCAGATACAATAAATTTAATCAAATTTTACTGCTTATTAAATTTCGTACAAAACTGAATCTTATCAAGAGGTCATTTTGGAGGTGAAACAGGCAATCGCTCCACACTTACCAATCTTGTACTTATGATGATACTGCGGCTCGTCATCATCGTAGCCGTCGTCTGAATCGTGTGAGGGTTCTCCTTCACCGCTACAGATGAAGATGTTGCCGGGCTTGACATCCATGTGGACTAGTTGGAGGGAGTGGATGTAGCTGTGGGTAGAAAAGTGTTGATTAGCAAGACATTGGATAGGATATACAGGTGTACGCGCCTGCTCATATTTTTAGAGCAAATCGTCACATTGTGTTTTGCGACTACACCAATTTATATTTTGTAATATTGTCTACTTGGAAGGTAGAAGGTTGGCTAAAATATTTTGCACTCATCATTTCGGCTCCGCAAAAGAAAATTCTTAATTAATCTATATTGATGATGATGATGATGATGATGATGATGGGACTCCCTTTTCCGCACGTAGACTCCCATTCGGTCCGTTGTGCGTGGGGATTCTGGCTAACAAAGCCAGCCTAGCTCCGCCCAAAAGCACAGAAGCTTCCTGGGAGCTTCACAGGCTTCGCGGAGCGACCTCACTGTTCCGAGGATTTCTTCACGTTGAGAAGCCACGGCCTCGCATTCCAGGATGACGTGGGCGGCTGATTCCTCGGCGTCAAGGCAGCCTCTGCAAAGCGGGCTGTCTGTGGCGCCTATATTATGAAGATGTTTGTTAAGGGGGTTATGGCCCGTAATTGTTCCTATGATTATTCTAAGGTTATTTCTACTCAGGCTGAGAAGCTTTTTGGTTAATCGCGGGTGTACAGTCGGTAAAGCCAATTTTGACTGTCTACAGTCTGTAGCCCGTGACCATCGGTTGTTATGAAGTTCAGTTGATCTTTGGCGAATCCACGCACGAAATTGTGAGAAAGGCAGGGGGAGAAGTGGGTACGGGCCTAGCACGTTCGTATCTGAACCTCTCTTCGCAAGTTCATCTGCGGCGTCATTACCTAAGGATCCACTGTGCCCTTTGATCCACTGGAGGGTAATACGATTGGACGTCGATATACTCTCCAGAGCTAGATGGCACTCAAAAATTAGTTTGTTGTTGGTTTGTTTGTTTGCTAGGGCTTTAAGCACAGATAGGCTGTCGGATACGAATTTAATACCGTAATTCTGGATGCCTAAGCCCTTTACTGCTGTTGCGGCTTGTGTTAAGGCAACACATTCACATTGAAAGATTGAACTGTGTTTGCCTAGCGGTATGTGAAAGTTAATGTTGAGGTCAAGGGAGTGTACGCCAGCACCTGAACCGTTTTGTGTTTTTGAGCCGTCTGTGTAGATGCGCACTTCATTGGCTCCTGACTGATCCCTTTCTTCCTCTACTGTTTGTATGACATAGTTTTTGTTGAACATAGGTTGGTTTGGTGTTCTATCACACGGGGCAGCGATGAGCGGCTGGTACTCAATCGCCCGGTCCAGGATTTTAGCGTGTGGACTGGTTAAATTCTTGCCCCATATGCCCAGGTGCCATAGCCTGATGGCAGCTAGTGCCGCCTCCTGCTGTATGTACAGGTCAAGGGGAGTTAATTGGAGGGCTATCTCCATGGCTGCTGTTGGGGTGGTTCTCATGCAGCCAGTGGTAGCTGAACAGGCCATTCGTTGGAAGCGCTGAAGTCTAGTAATGGTGGTCGAGAGCTCGGTCCTTGTCCACCAAACCAGAGCGCCATACGCCAACATTGGCCTTATCACAGCTTTATATAGCCACAGAGTAATCTTCGGAGAGAGCCCCCATGTTTTCCCTAACATTCTTTTACATTGGTAAAGTGCAATTGTGCTTTTATTCAGTTTGTAGTCAAGATGCTTGTTCCAGAGCAGTTTGCTATCAAGGATCACCCCCAAGTACTTGACTTCGTCTTTAAGTGTTAATTCTGTGTTGAAGAGTTTTGGAAGCCTGTGGGGTCCCAGGGTTCTCTTGTTGGTGAAAATTATTAGTTCTGTTTTCGCGGGGTTAACCGATAGTTCGTGTTTCGTGCACCAACTCTCGATTATTTTGAAGGCCCTTCTCATGAGATCGCACAAGATGCCCTCAAATTTCCCCGATATTAGAATTGCTATGTCGTCCGCGTATCCCACCGAGTACAGACTGCTAGCATTGAGCTCTGCGATGAGCTCATTTGCAACTAAATTCCACAGTAGTGGTGACAGCACCCCACCCTGTGGGCATTAATCTATATTATACATGTTTCAAGTTTTACATGAGTTTTTTTTAAAGAAATTCCATTATTGTGCGTAAACAACAGGGTCAAATTAAATTAGTTGGCAATTCTTTACCTAAGTGTTGGGAATCGTTATCGAAAACGAATTAAAGGAAAAACAAAATAATAGATTAATAAAAGTAAAAAAAAACACGCTCTAAAAACCAAACTAAAAAAGAAAATAATTTCAAAAAAGCGTGCGGTGCTTTTTGAGATATTTTTTTAATCAATTATTTAGTTTTTTTAATCTATTATTTATTTTATATTTTTCAGTTTTGCTAACTGCAAAAGTGTGATTTTTCAGTTTTTTTTTAAATCATTGAATTGTCAGCGGTCCTCGATAAGTCTACAAAGTTTAACTGAAATCTGACTGTTTAAAGTGGGTCAAAATAAAGTCCATTGGAGTTGGTTACAAACATACAGGTGAAGCTAATAAAAGCGTGGTAATAATAAAAAAAAATCGTCATTCGAACTATGATCAAAACTTTAAACCAGTGACATTATGGCAACCAAACGACTGTTAAGTTATAGTTTTTGGAAATTATTTGGGGGCTAAAACAGAGATGTACGAAAAAAAAGTATTAGTGACGTCACAATATGGCCTCGACAATAACTGAAGTTTGAACTGTTGTAGAAATTTGTAAAATTTTCATAACATTTTTAAGCAGACAGAAACCATAGTAAAATTCGACTTCTAATACTTTTCTTGGGGTTATATTAACATGCTTCATGTGACATGCATTTATTGTCTATTGCCTTTCATTCATCCCTTTTGTGGCCTAACATTCTGACCCACACAAGACACAAAGTCTGACCATGATATGATGAGCACGAAGATAATGATGCTAAATATACTCACGCTAAGCCGTCAGCTATATGAGCCAGCAGCAACAACAGCTCAGCTTCAGACAGAGGTCCGTTCTCCATTTTCTGCTGTAAGGAACCTCCGTCACAGTATTCATTCTGAATTATCATGTGGTCATCCTCTGCCCAGGCTGAGTAGTATCTGTTGAAGAAGTATAGAAGATAAGTATTGATAAGAAAAATTGTTGGTCTTTCAAAATTGAGGATATTCTAAAATAGTCTAGTGTATTTTTTTAATGTACGTCCCGCTGTCTTCGGCAATTGTGGATGGATTTCGAAATGATTTTATTAATGGATAGGGTATGCCTCAGGGATTGTCCTATATAAAGGAGATCGGCCATATTGGGCCCGAAATCCAAGAAAACATGGTCCTAGAGATTCGGAGCAGCAGTAAAAAATTATAAAGACGACTTCTCCGATCAGGGTAACGCATTATTTTGCTCTACGCCACGTTTGGTTTTGGGCCCAACTTTGTATGAAACGTGACTGATCTCCTTTTATTTTTTAATTTAACTGTAGTACACAGCAAGTTGTGGATAACGAATTGGTGTAGGGTAGGTACCATAACTAGAGTTAAAAATAAAAAACCTTACCTCATTACAAAAAAATAACCGCCTAGTAAAAATAACACTACTGTAAAATCATTTTAATTTCAGAAGTTGATGGCAAAATAGAAAGTTATTTTTAACTACGTAGTGTTTTTGGAAAGCCGGTTGTTTTTTTGTTGTTGTTTCAATCATCATGTTTTAATGATATTCTCTCAAGGGCCGCAGCGAGCGCTTGACGTACACGCAGCCGTCCAGCTAGTTCACGCTATACAATATAAGCAGGTGTACCTGACGACATGCGGGTGCTTGCCGAGCGCGGCGTGCGCGTACACCTCGGTGAGCGCGGCGCGCTCGGCGGCGGAGCCGGCCACGGGCCGCAGCGAGCGCTTGAGTGCGTACACGCAGCCGTCCAGCTAGTTCACGCTATACACTATATATACAACAGGTGTACCTGACGACATGCGGGTGCTTGCCGAGCGCGGCGTGCGCGTACACCTCGGTGAGCGCGGCGCGCTCGGCGGCGGAGCCGGCCACGGGCCGCAGCGAGCGCTTGAGTGCGTACACGCAGCCGTCCAGCTTGTTCACGCTATACACTATATATACAACAGGTGTACCTGACGACATGCGGGTGCTTGCCGAGCGCGGCGTGCGCGTACACCTCGGTGAGCGCGGCGCGCTCGGCGGCGGAGCCGGCCACGGGCCGCAGCGAGCGCTTGAGTGCGTACACGCAGCCGTCCAGCTTGTTCACGCTATACACTATATATACAACAGGTGTACCTGACGACATGCGGGTGCTTGCCGAGCGCGGCGTGCGCGTACACCTCGGTGAGCGCGGCGCGCTCGGCGGCGGAGCCGGCCACGGGCCGCAGCGAGCGCTTGAGTGCGTACACGCAGCCGTCCAGCTTGTTCACGCTATACACTATATATACAACAGGTGTACCTGACGACATGCGGGTGCTTGCCGAGCGCGGCGTGCGCGTACACCTCGGTGAGCGCGGCGCGCTCGGCGGCGGAGCCGGCCACGGGCCGCAGCGAGCGCTTGAGTGCGTACACGCAGCCGTCCAGCTTGTTCACGCACCGCGTCACGCGCCCGAACTCGCCGCGCCCGACCACGCCCAGCTCGATGAACTCGATGTTGTAGCGGGATATGTTGGATTCCTGAGTAAGACAGTTGCGGATTAGTATTTGGTTGATGCAGGTGTAGTCGCGGAATTAAGTTGAGCACCTAGTAGAAAACTATAGGGAGACATTTGCCAAGCAGAGGGACAGAAAGAATTTAATACTTTGAAATCTCTCTTTGTTAATTAATAGTTTGACATTGTCATTTTGACATTAATTAGACAATATTTTTAACTGACATGTCTCATAGTGTAATATTAATTCGTAATTATTTATTCAATAGTATCAATATAATACCTAATATTTTAATTTAGTACTGTAATAATTTTATTTTTGTATGTACCTAATATTTGCGCGCCCCACGTGGCAGAATATGATGAGACCAATTATTAATTTAAGACCATGTAATGTACATGTTCGGACAAATAAATAAATTTGAATTTAAAGAAAAGATTGAATAAAAATAATATTTGTAGTCTTTATTTTTCTGACCGTACAATCAACACTATGAATGAAAGTAATAGTTCAAAAAGGTGATGCCTTTATTATTACATGGTTTGTAGTACACACTTGCTAATTAGCTGATCTGCACAAGTATAATTGAGCGAATTTATTTAAAATAAATAAATATAAGACTTGTCTAAATAACTAGAATGGGTTATGGGTGTGCTAATAGACTCCTTATAATTTTGATTTTAAAATAATAAAAAAAGCATGTTTCCTTACCCGGAGTCTCTTAGCAGGTTGTTCAGGTGTGGCATCGCCCCAAGTCGGTGTTTTTGATAACGCACGCTTCTTCTTGTTCAACGCTTGTCCTGTAAACAAGTAAATACGTTGTAGAAAAAACTTAGCATAAATAAATACACACTACTAAGTGCCTCCACCAAACAATTGCTGGGTAACACGATAGAGATGAAGATGATGTACTTTCCGTGTCACGACGGGGTGTCGGTCTCACCCATCTACGTACTGTAAAGGTTGGTTGTTTATCAAAAGCAACCTTATATACATTGTACCGGCAAGAAACTAAATGACTTTGTCATATTTGAACTGTCAAAGAGATCTAGAACGATCCTTCAAATATTTTGACAGACGCCGAGCTGTAATGATATAAGCGTGGAATAAACGAGATAATTTATAGGGTATTTTACTCTACATAAAAAAAAAAAATATTATTGAGATAGCTTAGGCAAAATGCAGTCGGAAAATGTTAGTTTTAGTTCATGAAATAACAAAATAAATTTTAAAATACATTTTAAAGATTTCAGTTTTTTAAATCTGTTTTTGAACACCATGAAATAGTAGCCGCCATGTTATTACGTCATACGGCATGTCAACTGTGCATCTTTGTGCTGTTATTATTTTCGTAACCAAAGTAGTTATTATATAAATAATATTTTGCATTCAGGAGCAGCAAACCAACGATAAGTAGAAAAATAACTCATTTTTTAAATTATAATCTTTTATCTTATAAAATATCAGGATATTTGTTTATACAGCAAACTGACGTCATACCCACAGAGTAATATGGCGTCCACTGCGTTCAGCGTTTTCGTCAAATTACGCGCGCAATTTGAAAATGTAGCATTTTTATGGCACTTATCTAGCTGTGATTTTTTTAGTGGTTTATAAGCACTCTAGAATCTAAAAAAGACGATTTTCGAAAATGGGTGTAATACCCTATTAGGTACACGCATACGAATGTTTCAATAACCGATCCCGGTACTCGAAGGCCCGACCCTTCTGGCTCCACAGTAGCGACCTCGGCAAGTATAGTTTAGCCATGATCCATCAACCTATGCGGATGTGACTGAGCAATGAGTTCAATAGAACACATAACATCACGCTTTGTTTCCTCAAAGGGAGGGCAGAGGTGTACTTACCTTTAGTATACCCACATTTTGCCAATTAATCAATTTTATTTTATTCTTTATTTGGGAAAATAAATGGTTACTCATTTCAATATTATACAAAATTTGAGCTAAAGAGTGAGTAACCCACAACATTTTCCACTTATTATAAAAACAGCATATAAAATTAATGCGATGTTTACAGTTTGATAGGTACACACGGCTACACATCAAGCTATACATTTCCAGTATAAGTTGATCTCGTATTGTATAGGATTTCCGTACGGTGCGAGATCAGCGTAAACTGGAAAAATGTAACCGTGCGTACAATGAAATTACATAGTGTTAGTGATTTAAAAAAAAAATTAAACAGGCATGCAAATAAAAAAGAAAATATAAAATACATTCTAAAATAACTTTTAGAATGTATTTTATATTCTTTTTTTTTTTTTTTTTTCTTTTTTGAAACTATTTTGGATATTGCTCCATAATATTAACATATTATGGAGCAATATCCAAAATAGTTTCTCATATAAGGCCTCTAAATTATGTTTCAACTTACCATCTGGTGTAAACGGGTTGATGTTGGCTACAGCTCGTCGCGTCATCCTGGAATCGTCCAATTCGTCTGGAGGTAGGCTGCCCAGTGCACTGTCCTCGTCTCCTGATGGCGGGTGGAGGTGGTTGCTTGAGCCTGATGGCACGCCTGTAGAAGTAAACAATGGTTTTTTATAACTGTATTGCTACAATCAAGGAATATGACATGAAGAAATTTGACATAAACATAGTTTATAACCTGGATTAACACACAGGATATTTTCATCCCGGTGCTGCCGTCCCGGGAAGCTGCAGGCTACAGCTAGTATTTATATTATTACCTAGCTTCCGCCCGCGGCTTCGCCCGCGAGGAAGTCCAAATTTATCCCCCGGGAATGTTCTACCGGGATAAAAAGTATCCTATGTTTTAACCTATCTATCTGTGTGCCAAATTTCATCCAGATCCGTTCAGCCGTATTTGCGTGAAAGAGTAACAACAACAGTAGGGTGCTACTGCTGCTGATGATCTGCTCGATTTGAGTAATTTATATGCAAAGGCAGCAATATCCTATTTTTCAATGATAGCAACATTGAATGCAGTCTGTCAATATCAAATCAGCTTAATTCTTTGACAGAATCCTTCTTATTACTAAGCACCGTCTTATTTACCAAGAAGCTTATAGATAAAAGTGGACGCAACACTATAAAAAATACCTAAGTGAGGACAACTGTGGGCTAACGCTCTCTTTCTAAATACATACATAAGAGAGAGAAAACACATATCACTGTCTCGTTCTGATGTATGTATTTAGAAAGAGAGCGTTAGCTCACAGGTCGTCATCACTTTTTTATTTCGAGTGTGGCCTCCACTTTTATCTACAAGCTTGAGATAGTTTTTGTATTTCGAACTTCATGCAAAACCGTATTTTGTAATAAGACCGAAAAAGTTTGTAGGAAAATCAGCAACATTACTTAGTAAATAACCATTAAAATTATAGGTTTGCAGCAAAAACAGCAATATCCAATAGTAAATGGGCAGTCCATTGTCCAAAACATTGATACCAGAAGCCGAACTTTTCAAATTGAAATAATAAACACATCACTCGGAAAAGATTTATCGTGATATTGGCAAGTAACGTGGAAAGTTATTGACCTACGTAGTGCGGTCACACGTTTGTTATGATTTGAATTTAAGAATCATAAGAAACCGAAAATTTGGTATCAATTCTTAGAGTATTTTATTTTGAGCTGAAACTATGTTTAGTGATTCTATACGAGCTGTTATATTTAGTGCTTAAGGATAGAAATAGGGTTTCTGTTACAACCTGTACAACTCATTTGCCCATTTGCGTGTAGCAATGCTTTTGTAAAGTGCCAACTTACCCGACTGCGCATTTAATTTGGGCGGGAATAGCCTGGAGCGCAGCGGATGATGTGATGGCGTTGAACATTTCTCTAGCAACGTCTTCGGTGTGTGGGGGCTGTCGAATAATCTGGAAATAATAAAGACAACATTTTATTAAGTACTAGCAGCGCTCCGCGGTTTCACCCGCGTAGTTCCCGTTCCCGTGGGAATACGGGGATAAAATATAGCCTATGTCACCCGGGGATAGTGTAGCTTCCCAAAAGTGAAATAATTTTTCAAATCGGTTCAGTAGTTTCGGAGCCTATTCAATGCAAACAAACAATCAAATCTTTCCTCTTTATAATATTAGTATAGATTGGGAATACTGTTTTTATGGGAGAAATAGAAGTATAAGTAAGACTCGTTGCAGGTGGCGTTACCGCCATAGGATAAAAAGGCGTAAGTTTTTGATAATGTATCTAATAGTAACTTTCACAATTTGTACAACTGTAGAAGACCAGTATTGATCTCTAATTGAAATTAAATTTCATGTCGTAGAAGTATAGGTTGTACGATTTTACTTACGAAAATTAGTATTTCAACTGAAAATCACGTAAATCAAAGAAATCGGCAAAAAAAGTATACGGCCTCTTAAATCGCAAAACGGTCTTTTTTTTATTTTCTAAATTACCTCCCAGACCATTCAAGGCCAGTACTATCTACAAGCACCATGTCCTTGAAAAGGGCGTACATAACGAAACAGCTGACAGGGGAGAACGGAAGCACAAAGCAGTTTGTGCGCACAATAACTAACAAAGGAAGCAGTCACAATAATAAATATATTTTTGCTGTACACCATTAGTATCTTAATCATTACTACTTTCTTTTAGTAATATCTGCCAGAATTATCTGTATTTTTTTGGTGGGAAATCATCAAATAACTTGGGTTTTACTGACTAAAACCCACCCGTGTTCCTTCAGTTGCCTGTGTACCAGAGGCGACGGATCTCTTTCTAACAACCCGCACCCCTGGCAGGCATCGGCCCTTGCGGACCCCACCATTTGGTGCTGACATCTTTTTGAGGCGTGCGTGGATCACGACACGCTGTCGATGTCGACCAGGGCTTGGTCCTTAACGGACAGCGAGCTACCCTTATACGGTAAACTAGATTTTACCATCTCGTTCGACCCCGTGGAAGTCTGAAATTTATCCCACTGGAACCGGAATAAAAGTATCCTATTCCTATTTGTTAATACAGGTTAGTAAACTATCTGTGTGCTAAATTTCACACAAATCCGTTAGGCAGTTTTTGCGTGATTGAGTAACAAACATCCAAGCATCTAATCTCTTGATCACATTTATAACATAGTAGGAATTAAGTAGGATGATTTTATTTCTATAAGTTGGTTTATGCAAACACTTTTACACGTCTATCATATTTTAAAAACTAGATGAGGTCGGCGTTTCCTATCTGACTACTCTGTGATGAACTGATGACTGATGAAAGGCCGAAACCAACACAGAGGGCAGTCTTTTTTAAAGTCCAGACATAATCTTGGTAAGATGAATACCATGTGGATTGTGTTTGAAATGGCAGCTGAACTCAGAACTTTAGGAGCTGTATATTAGTCCTAAGTAAACAGCTATTAATTGACAAATATATATAATTATACATTATTTATCTACATATCTGCTATAATAACCATCCTTCCTATCTAAATTCGTACCTTCCCAATTTTCTATCAAAAACAGCCGTCCCCTAAAACTCCACGACAATTAAATCTTAGCACACCTTTTGGAACGCACCCTTATTTTTTTTCTTTTAAGAATCCTCAGGTGTTCGAAATTCAAAAAGGAAAGACGCACGTGTGTGAGTATATTGTCGTAAACTTAAAAGTTTCAAAATGTGGTGGGGTGGGGTGACCCCAAGATTTTTTGGGTACCTGTAAGAGATTGTTACTTGTATTAAATGATGTAAGGGCAGGATGCAAGTTGGTCCAGGTGGTACTATTGTTGGGATGAAACAAGTTTTTGGAAATATGGGGTGATCGCAAACATTGGTAGGTTAAAAACACTGGCTGGTTAATACTAGCCAGTGTTGTTAACTTGTCAATAGGGTATTTTCCAATTTATTAAAAACTATTTTAATTTGAAGATTGGGATAAAATATGTAACAGAAAAACCAAAATACATCGATTTATATCAATTTTCTCAATTCAAAACGATTAAAATCAAATTTATTTTTCGTTGTTTTGAATTTACCGCCAAAACGCTCCTTACGATGACTTTTTTGTCATGTGACCACACGTAATACCGCACCAGTAATACCATAAACTCGACATTCACTTGTTTACACAAAGCTGACGTCAAGTGTGGTCACGTGATAAATAGTCATCATAAGGAGCGTTTTGGCGGTAAATACAAAACAACGAAAAATAACTTTGAATTTAATCGTTTTTATTTGAGAATATGGATATAAATCATTTTTTTTTCTGTGGAATTTTTCGTCCTAATCTTCAAATAAAAATAGTTTTTTTAATAAATTGGAGCCTGCCACTGACACTGACAAGGCGTATAAGGCAGGAGGAAACACCCGGGTAACACTGCGTATAGTATAGTATATTTTATTTTTTTCCGAGACAGAGAGTATACCCGGCCCCGGCCGCCCGGCCTGGGCGGAGCACCGCCGTGTCCTTGTGGAGGCGATCGGCGGCGGCGATCTCTCGCGTCTGGTCTTGGTTCAGGCCATGGTACGGAGCTCCTTTTGCGAAGCAGTAATGCTCGCGAAAAGCGTAGCGGCGCACTTGAGAGAGAGGCAATATAATTATGCGCCCTCACGGCCCTAGTCGCCGCAGGAGGCGCCGTGGGCGTTGGGAATCCCAGGCTGATTCCCGGCCACCGTAGGCGCGGGCTTGCGGATGGCGAGTAATGGGTAGCTCGTGGTACGGTAAGGACCAAGCCCGGGTCAACAGCGTTGTGTTCCACGCGCGCCTCAAAGAGATTTCAGTACCAACTGGTTGGGTCCGCAAGGGTCAATACCTGCCAGGAGTGCAGTTTGTTCGAAAGAGATACCGTGGCCCCTGGCACACAGGCAACTGAGGGAACACGGGTGGGTTTTAGTCAGTAAAAGTCTGACACGTCCTCCTGCTCCACCCAGAGCGGGAGAAGTTATTTAATGATGATACACTAAAAAAAAAAAACACTGGCCCGCAAATTGGAAAAAAACGTAAGAAAATTTGAATTTCGCGGGTTATTCTGGCGTTGGTTTGAAAATCGAACAGTGTGTTTTTCTTCGCGCTGGGAGGCGATCTGTTGGAATCTCAATCATCATAATCAGCCTATAATTTTCCCACTGCTGGGACACGCCTCCTCTCTGTGAGAGGGGCCTTACTTAACCCACCACGCGGACCCAGTGCGGGTCGGTAGATGTCACATGTCTTCGAATTTTTGGTTCTAGGACATGCCGGTTTCCTCACGATGTTTTCCTTCACCGGTTTGAGAGCAGTGGTGATGAAATAATTCACACAAAGTAAAGCGCCTGGCTGGGTTCGAACCTACTGCCTACAACTCGTAAGTCGCGACCGTTAAAATTGGACCACCACTGCTCCATCTAAATCAATGCTCGGTTCTACACCGAGGGTTCAAAATCCACTGCGCGATACGTCCGTGACATTGTGGTTACAATCAAACCGTGTGCCCGTTGGGATTTACCATCGGCAACATCTCAGGAACTTTAGAGGATCAGTTTTAACCCCTTTTTAGGAGGAAATTTTTACAAAAATCCGTCTTAGTGCCAAGTCTCACCATCGTTCCATAAGGAAGTCTTGTGCATAATTTCATGCTTCTAGACAAGGGTTAGCATTCGTCCCGATACGTCAAGACATGTCACCGTTATTAAAAGTGGTGTCTCGACGTCCCGATAAGCTATAAAATGTCCTGACAAATACATCAGCAGAATCCCGCATCAGCATCATCAAATTCTATCTATCTAGAATCTAGATCGATAGATAGATAGAATACTCTTTAAATAACCTATGTACCTTTTAAGATTTTTATTCAGTACATAATATAAAATGTGGCCATTCGTGTATGCTATAAAGCTAGATGGACTAAAGACCTGAAGAATTTAACTGGAGACTGAATACGATAGGAGAGATTCAGGTTTCGGCGCAACCACAAAAAAAAATTGAACAATGGAATGCCGTAGTAAGCCGAATTGATTTTTCTTTGAAGAAAACCTACAACATTACAAAGAATTGTCATGATTCGAATTTTAAATGGCCATAACGAAATCGAACGTTAAAACACGTCCAAATATTTGAAAGAAGAACTGACCAAAAAGTCGTTAAAAACCTACCTACTTACAAAACACGTGACCTCCAACTTACGCAAAAAAAAGCCACGACCGATTTCCGTGAAAAAACCAGTATTTTCAATTCAATTAGCATTTCTTTGAAAATAAACTTTAAAACTTACACTTTTAGATTCACTTTCGCGAAACATTTCTACCTAAGGACCACATATTTGATACAAAATGAACTTTATCTTGATGATATCAAGTTTTAATTCACCTTGTACATACAACGACATGTGGGTGTGGTGGGTGTATATTTTTTTTCGCAAAAGGCAGATGTCAGCTGTTCGATCATATGTTTTCATATAACTGTAGTCTAACTGATTTTACAACGAAATTCCTTTGACTGAGTCACATATAATAGGTGTTTTTTTTGCTGACGTAAGCTGCGCGCCTGGTTTCCGTTGGGTAAGCTGTGTTCAAGGTACTTGAGAGTTCGGATGTTGTTCACAAAGAAGATTGTATTTTGTTGCCCTTGTATCGAGGATCTCGGAGATCGACCTCCATGGCCGAAATTAGGTATGGTCTATGGAGGACTATTATCCAATGACTATTATGTGGAGCGAGAGTGCATGGTTAGGTGTCACCTCCTTATGCGAAGCAGTAATGCTCGCAAAGAGGGAGGCGGCGCACGTGAGGGAAAGGCAGTATATGCGCCCTCACGGCCGTAGCTGCGGGAGACGCCCTGGGCGTCGGGAATCCCAGGCTGATTCTCAGCCACCGTAGGCGTGGGCTTGCGAACGACGAGTAATGGGTAGCTCGCTGTCCGGTAAGGACCAAGCCCGGGTCGACGGCGCGTTGTGTTCGACGCGCGCCTCAAAGAGATGTTAGCACCAACTGGTGGGGTCCACAATAGCCGATGTCTGCCAGGGGTGCGGGTTGTTCGAAAGAGATACCGCGGCCCCTGGTATACAGGCAACTGAGGGAACACGGGTGGGTTTTAGTCAGTAAAAGTCTGACACGCCCTCCCGCTCCACCCAGAGCGGGAGAAGTTATTTCATGAGTTCCCACCCAAAAAAAATAATACTATATGTAGGTATATTCATTCTCTTTGCTATTATCGCTACGAACTATTTATAAATGAGAATCTAGCTTTTGCCAGTGGCTTCGCCCGCGCGGAGTTCGAAAATTATTCCACAGGAACGTACTATCGGTATAAAAAGTATTCTATGTGTTATTCCAGGTAACAAACTAATCTGTGTGCCAAATTTCAACCAAATCCGTTTAGCTGTTTTACCGTGATTGAGTAACAAACATACAAACTAGTAAATAAATAATAGTTTAAAAAACTAAAAAACACGCTTTAAAAACCAAACTAAAAAAGGAGAAAATAATTTAATTCAATTAAAAAGCGTGGGGTGCTTTTTGAGGTATTTTTATAATCAATTAATGTCAAGCACCCCACGCTTTTTAATTGAATTAAATTATTTTCTCTTCTTTTAGTTTGGTTTTTAAAGCGTGTTTTTTAGTTTTTTAAACTATTATTTATTTTCTATTTTTTAGTTCTGCTAACTACAAAAACGTGTTTTTTTTTCTCAATTTTTTTTATTATTATTGAATTGTCATCGGTCCTCGACAAGTTTACAAAGTTTCAATGAAATCTGACCGTTTAAAATGGGTCAAAATCGCGCTCAAAGGAGTCGGTTACATACAAACAAACAAACATACAAGTGAAGCTAATATAAAGCGTGTAAAAAGATGTAATGATAACAAAACGCCAAAGAATGCGGTCGTGTTTCTCTAGCAGCTGTTTGCGGACAAAATGCGATGTCATGCCGCGATACGCCTGTTTCCGTACACAAACAAAACACAAGCGTATGTACATACGGTACATACCTACAACGCTCCCGGGAAATCCCGTATTGCGAATAATCATTCCATTCTTTTGTCGCCGAGCTTCTGGCGCTAATTAAACGTCCCGGAATCTATCGCTTTAGATTACGTTCCTTAAATTAAATGTTGCCGTGATTGCTAAATATTATGATTTTGTGAATTTCGTTATTACGTCGGCCTAATTCGTTAACCTGCTAAGTCCATTTTTCGACAAACTGCTAAATAATTGTTTTTCTAAATTTTATAAAATGTGTATAAGTTATGCTGCTACATATATTGTTAAAATATCAAGAAAAATTATGGAAACCAACGGGATTTTCAGAATTTTGATTGCTAAATTAATAGAGATATTATTCAGATTTTTCTTTGTCTTGTAAACTATGTCAAAATGAACTTAGCAGGTTAACGAATTAGGCCGACGATTAGTCTTAATTATACATCAAAACACAAGCGTATGTACGCTATATAAACGCTCCCGCGAAATCCCGTATTGCAAAACAATCATTCCATTATTTTGACGCCGAACTTTTGGCGCTAACTGTACGTGTAGTACCGGAATCTGTCGCTTAATCGCTTTAGATTACGTTCCTTGAATTTCATGTTGTCGTGATTGCAAAATATTGTGAATTTGTGGGATGTCGTTATTAGTCTTAATTATACATAAATATAATTACTCATCAATAATTCTCTTGCCCATAACTTAATGTCATCCTCTTGCTATTAGCTTTTATCCCTATAAAAGCTAATAGCAAGAGGATGACATTAAGTGATAAGTGTAAGTGTGTGTGTGTGATTGAGTGTTAGTGTTAAGTGGTACCCATCGATGCACAAATTGTATCCATGACACATGATTCTAGACATAAGAAATTAGTAATCTAAATAGAGGCCTGTGTCCCAGCAGTGGGAACATAGACTTATGTTCCCACTGCTGGGACACAGGCCTCTCTGTGACAGGGAGTGTGCCGTAATCCACCACGCAGCCCAGTGCGGGTCGGTGGATGTCACATGTCTTCGAATTTTCGGTTCTGGGACATACCGGTTCCCTCACGATGTGTCCTTCACCGTTTTGAGAACAGTGGTGATGAAATAATTTACACACAGTAAAGCATTTCTCAGTAAGTCGCGGCGTTATCACTGGGTGCGGCGTTATCACTGCACACCAATGCTCACTTAACAGTAGTGTCTTCACTAAAAAGTAATTATCATGCATAAGCAGAATCACTATGGTGTGTTGCTTACCAAAGTGAGCGTGTAAACTGTAACCCATTTTCATTGGTTGAGTGGTTACAAGTTATGCATTATTTATAGGAAAAATACAGTAAAAGACTTGCTAGGAATGTTATTGACCCTTTTGATTGTTTTGGTTGAGGTTGAAAACCTTTCGAAGTAAATTAGAAAGTTGATTATGTAGTTTGTAGTGGTAGAAGTGGAAAGGTCAGGTGTGTAGTACACGCAACCGGCGTGCGTGTATGACTTTTTTGAAGCTAGGCACGCGTGTGAGGTTTCAAAACACGCGGGCTAATTAACGACGGTGAATTCGAAGGTTCGACCAGAACAAAAAAAAATGAATTTATGGTAAAACAAACGTGATTTTGTATTATGAAAATACGTAATTTAATACTATTTTAGCCCTCTAACCAGCAGAGCTGAACACTGAATATAGTAAGTATCGTAGCAAGTGGCGCTCTGCAGTCAGCCTACCCCCATGGGAAGAGGCGTGATTTTGTGTGTGTAAGGAGGACACTCTTTTTTAACGGTGCGAAATCATGAAAAAACTTCTCCCGCCCTGGCCGGAGCGGGAGCGAGAGTCAGACTTTTACTGACTAAAAACCACCAGTGTTCCTTCAGTTGCCTGTGTGCCAGGGGCTACGGTATCTCTTTCGAACAATCCGCATCATGGCAGTCATCGGCCCTTGTGGACCCCACCAGTTGGTGCTGACATCTCTTTGAGGCGCACGTAGAACACAACGCGCCGTCGACCCGGGCTTGGTCCTTACCGGACGGCGAGCTATTATTCAGCGTCCGCAAGCCCGCGTCTACGGTGGCCGGGAATCAGCCTGGGATTCCCGATGCCCAGGGCGTCTCCTGCGGCGGCTTGGGCCGTGAGGGCGCATATTATGCTGCCTCTCTCTCACGTGTGCCGCTTCCCTCTTCGCGAGCATCACTGCTTCGGAGAAGGAGGCGACAACTACCCATGCACCCGTGTTTCAGTTGCGTGTGTGCCAGGGGGCCACGGTATCTCTTTCGAACAACCCGCACTCCTGGCAGGACACTATGTTTATTTGAAGTACTTAATGTTTTATCCCAGTTTGGTAACTTTTACAATTTTGTTGCATAATATTACTATAGACTTTAAATGATAAAATTAAGTTTTTAGTTTTTATTTAACTAAATAATTTAAGAATTCAGTCAATTTCTTCACCAAGCGTTTTTTTTTTTAAAGCATACAGTCAAATTGAAAATGTCTTCCTTTATGAAGTTGGTTAAAAGTGTAGAACAAGTTAAAACTTGTTACTATTCTCTATCACCCTCCAAAACTCATAGGTGACCTCATTCAAAGCCTGTTTGACTGGTTTCCATACAAATACTGTTATTTGCACTGTAGCAAAAAAACTTGTTATGTGGTGATAGAAGAGTTTTTAATATAATACGGTGTACAAGGTTTTTTGGGGACAGTTGGGGTTAAATAATGGCATTTTGTTATTGTTTAAACATGGCTTTTGGAATAATAATAACAAAAAATAACTTTTTTTCTAGTTGATTTTGATGTGTAAAAGTGTTTGATAAGACCAGCTTATAGTACAGAAATAAATAACATTAATCATTTTTAGTCATAATAATTCTACAAGGTCAGAAGACAGTTACTTTTGTTTAAAAAGTTCATGGTCAAACATTGCATTCAAGTGGCATTAATTTTATATTTTACAAAGAGAAAAGAAATATCATATCACTAAGAATTAACCAGAATTTCTAGAAGGTTCAACCAAAATCTACCCAATTTTTTTTTGAGGTCCTATATTGTATTAACATTGCGTTTGTCCCAATTCATTAGTGGTCGGCGCAACATGAAAAAGTAGCTTATGTCCTTTCTCAGGCTGTAGACTATCTGTGTACCAAATTTCAGTTAAGGTGAATGCGCAGTGTCCCAAGACGAAAGTCTTCGACCAGTGTGTGTTGCCAGTGATGACATATGGAACCGAAACGTGGTCGCTCACAATGGGCCTCATAAGAAGGTTTAAAGTCACCCAAAGGGCAATGGAGAGGGCTATGCTTGGAGTTTCCCTGCGTGATCGAATCAGGAATGACGAGATCCGCAGGAGAACCAAGGTAACCGACATAGCCCGAAGAATTGCCAAACTTAAGTGGCAGTGGGCAGGACATTGCACGCAGAACAGATGGCCGATGGGGTCGAAAAGTTCTGGAGTGGCGACCGCGCACTGGAAGACGTAAAGTTGGAAGGCCTCCCACAAGGTGGACCGATGACCTTGTGAGGGCCGCAGGAGTCCGCTGGATGCGGGAAGCACAGAACCGGTCGAAGTGGCGGAGCTTGGGGGAGGCCTATGTCCAGCAGTGGACGTCTTTCGGCTGAAATGATGATGATGAATGCGCAGTGGTAGATCGCGAAATTCAAATTTTGTTACGTTTTTTGCAATTTTCAGGTGAGTGTCAGCTTGTTTCTTGATCAAAATATGATTTGCGACTATAACATGTACGTATATTACAGATTTATAATCATTAGAATCAATAATACATCTTTCTAAGTTAGATTTGTTCCATAAGAACAAATTTCTTATGGAAAAGTGCTTGTGGAACAAATCTAACTTAGAAAGATGTATTATTGATTCTAATGATTATAAATCTGTAATATACGTACATGTTATAGTCGCAAATCATATTTTGATCAAGAAACAAGCTGACACTCACCTGAAAATTGCAAAAAACGTAACAAAATTTGAATTTCGCGCTCTACTACTGCGCATTCACCTTAAATCGGTTTAGTAGTTTTGGCGTGAAAGCGCGACAGACAGACAGACCGACAGAGTTACTTTCGCATTTATAATATTAAGTAAGGATAGTAATGATTTGTTTGCATGCTGTCTCACTCTATCTTTCACATAATAATAGAGACAGGCAATACTCTCTGAACATTCATGAATACCTATTGTCCTCATTTAAGAAGAGGGGACTTGTCAAAACCAGTTTGGGGGAGAGGAAATGACTTGTCTTGCAGGTCTAAACCTGTGGCGTAAGACAATAGAGACAAGTTTAGACATGTTGGTAACTTATTGTGATTATATTTTGATTGAAATGAGTGTCCATGGAGTTTCTTGTACATTCTTCTCCATAGGTACCTACTATGCTTTGGAATGGGCAACTAATTTCATCTTTCTGACTGACCGACTCCTTGACAATTCAAAAGTTTTAATTGGTTTAATTGAAATAAATGCTTTGGGTTTCGAGTTTGGACTTGAATTTGGTGGATTTAGGACAGATTTTTGCATGATCATCATCAGTAACCTGAATTATATCCACAGCTGAATAAAGGTTTCCCCCATGGATGGATTATTAAGTAATTAGAAATGGAATTATTATGAACCTGTGAATGAAAATTCAATCAGTTACGGTCAACTGTGGCATCTTTACTTTCCATGAGCAACTTTACCAATGAGATTAACATATCTTGCGATTACTATTTTTTTTTTACAAATAGTTTATTATTCTACTTCTGTATCGCTTCAATATTACATGGCGGCAACAGATTTTTAGTAATTGAGAGAAATTTAAGTACAGTACTCATGGGTAAAGTTGCTGTGGGAAGGTAAAGACGCCACAGTTGACCAAGTCTTTAAGTAAAATCTTTGAAATTAAAGTTAAGAATATTTATTTAAGATTTACTAGAAATTTATTCAAGGCTCTGAGGATCATTTCATATTAGATGGCATTAGGAGTAAGGACTGTTGTTTCTGCCTACCCCATGGAAAGAAGATGTGTGTATGTATGTTTGTATGGCATTAGGCATAAGGCAGAGTCTAAAAATACTTAAATTACACGATGGTTGCCTGATGTGACAATCGGCAATCATTATAATTATATCATCTGTTCTGAGATACACATCATACTGAATAATTTTCTTTACAAAACCCATAGCTTTATTAAAAAAGTTTTCATACAGGCTAAAATGTTCCCTATAAACTAATGTTGAATAAGTAACTACTTGATCAATTGGTCATTAAATGTTTACATGTCAAGTGTACACCATGTGTACCGATAACAATCGAATTTCTATTGTCTGTAATTAGACACGCGACAGGTTAATTAGTTATAGATATTATAGGATTAGTAGTTCTGTCCCAATGAATCTGTCTAGTCTTTCCCAAACTATGTTGGAATGGCTTCCAGCTAAACGAGATGCAGCTGAAACCAGTATTTTATGTAGAGGGACTGGCTCTCTGTCCTTCACAGCCCAGTTAATGGGTAACACAAGACCTCTTGGGAAGACTCATAATTATACTGTGACGGATGGTACATAGTATCAAATTATTAAATTAATTATTTCAAGGGATGCTTAAACAGTCAATTGTCAATCAATATGATGAATCAGTTCTTTATTGCCTTTAATCAATGATGTCGGGGTCAACTGTGAACTTAACATGTAACTATGAACTTGAGTTTAATTGGTTTCTGAATACTGTTAGTAGGTAATTGACGAGCATTCATTTGGTTTGATAAAGACCATTTAACACACATTCACACACAGTTATTTTAAGATACATAGACGCCAAGTTGTTGGCAATATGCTTAATCCCAATTCATCATCATTTCAGCCGCAAGACGTCCACTGCTGGACATAGGCCCCCCCAAAAGGGGGGTTTTGCTATAATCGCCACGCTTGGCAGGCGGGTTGTTGATCTCAGTATGGTGGTAAAATGCATAGAGAACCCTGCTACCCATTCTCTAGTAAGTCCCTTAGTCGCCTTCTACGACACGCACCGGAAGAAATGGGATGGTGCTATACTTTTACATCCAGCACCACACGGAACAATCCCTATTACATGGGACTTGAACATATCTGGTGATATATGGGTACTATAGGTGTGTAACAAAACAATATGCTTGTTTCCTCCAAGGGTGTCCTCGGAGGAAACAAGCATAATGTTTTGTTACATACTATAGCATATTATTTTTTATTAAAATATACATTTTACGTGAACGAAGTCCTAGGCAGAAGCTAATCTTAAACATTAGTAAGAGAAAATCACATTCTGTTTATTTTTGTGTACTAATTCATGTTTTTGGTCGAAAATCATACTTATTCCAGTGATTTTACACATAAGTGTTAATGTTGATGTGCACTAAGCCATATTTAATATATAATAATAGAATTATGACACAAATGCATGTGAAAGTAAGCCATTCTACTTCATAATGAATGAAAATACATTTAAAAAAACATAAAACATGTTTATATAAGCGAAAAGATGCAAAATCCATCGAAAAAGAGTCTAAAAAGTGGCCAGAACATTCCATACACTAAAATTATTATTCAAATTACATAATTCTTGACATTCACACACAAACTGTACCAAAAAGTGAAAGTTACGGTATTTAAGTCGTAAATACGAGCTCAAAGACGCTATGGGGGCCTGAAATGCCACAAAACCACATAGCGTGGTGATTTCCTTTAGAAATTTAGAGAGTGGAACCAAGTGACATACCTGAGAGCCCTAACTCTTTTGTACGGAGGGCTATGTGAAACTGGAGGCGGCAATGCATTCCTCATGCCATCATCGTCATCCATGCTACTAAAATCCAACTTCCTAGGCACTATAGAAGAAGGTATCGGACTCAAATTATCCGAAAATATATTGAAAGAGTCTGACATTTCACATGAAGTTTCTGCCGACAATTCCGATGAATTGTGCTTGTTATTGAAGCCAGTCTTCATCCTATACCACTCAGTCATCTTCGTTAACACATTAAACACTTTTACATCAAATATATATCACAACAAAATCACTATTTTCTTAACAATTCACAAAACGATCTCACTTTCACGCACTAACAAAGTTATGGCGGATGACGCATAGCACCTGTTCAATTGATCGCCCAATCAGAGCGAACCATTTGACCGGTGAGTTGAATACTCAAATTCTATTGGCTAGGGTTATTTTTTTTAAATAACGAAATAGCTTCTTTGACTGTGATTGGAGGATTTATGGCTGCGTTCGTCTTGATTTTAATTTTAAGATGCGTTCACAAGAATAGGTGTTCCTGTATGAAATCAAAGTTATAACTTTTTGGGGCTATGGTATATGAAATTATGTTCGAAGCAGTTTAGAAAAGCAGCTTCGGAAACACTGGTCGAACAGTAAAAAAAACGGACAGACTGCATAAAAAGTGAACAATATTATCGATACCTTATATAATCCATATGGTAATATCCCTACAAAAGGTTTCTAGTTTCTACCTAGCGTCACCCCGCATCCCCGCTTGTGGTAAATGATTATGTCCCTTGTCCTTGCCCCGCATTTCCAGACCTACGGATTTACGAGTTTACCCATAGATCTACGGATTTTGGACCTCGCCTCTCGGATATACGTATTTTCGATAGAAAATCTTCAAGTTGTTGTCTTCGTATGTTTGCTATTCAAACCTAGATGGCGTTACGGACGCTCGAGATTAAAGATTTTCTACGAAGATGTTCCTCATAGCCGCTCTAATTTTGCTAGACTTTTATCACAATTTAAATTTTTATGAAATTTCTTCCCCTCTGTATTGGTTTTGTAAAGTTGTTATTTTTTTAAATTCATCTTGAACACTTTAAATTGATTGTATCTTTTGATAGAGCGAAGCGATTGCGATGAAACAAAAACTGACATATACTCCGAGTTATAAACAATATTTGAGTATAAAAGTTAACCATATTGGTTTCGTTCGTGTAACGTCATACATGTACAAATCACACATCTAAACAGATAAACGGAAAAACAGATAAACGTAGAAACAGACAAACAGACAAAAATGATATCTATGGCATCTGTTGGTTATCCCTTAACACGCCAACTAATTTTTTTCAATATTTTGAACTTACAGAAACAGCTCATCTACAGATTTATTATATGTATAGATATAGAATAGATCGATATAGGTATAGAATAGATTTGTCCATAGCATTATTGATTACGATTCAAAAAGAGTTGCTGTTGGGTGGCACTCACAGACACGGCTGCGAACCGCACAATGATCTTTATTTTGGTTTTGGGTTGCTGCTGTCAAACGTAAAATAATTGTGAAAGGACTGAAGACCAACGAGACAGTCATCAACGTGTGTTTGAGAACAGCAGGCTTAGCACGAGAACCATATAGAAGCGTTTTGTCGACGGAAGAGTAGACAAATATGACGTTCCCGTGTAGACAGTTGACAGTTCTGAACCGAGGAATGTATGATAGAATACGATACGTGTACGATAGAATAGAAATAGAACGCGTCATGCTAAACCTGCAGCAAGCGCACGTTGAGCACGACTGCTGAGCATGAGATCCAAGGTTTTTTTTAATTTTTATAAATTTTGATTCTCTGATCAGATAATGTCCTATTGGGTTGTGCCCCATCAGTTTTTTCTCTGAAGCAGCCCGGAGTTTGGATTTGTGTCCGGTTGATGGAAATAGGCTTGCTTTCTCTCACATAAAACTTGAACATTATTATTGAAATGTAGGTTCATACTGTAATAAAAACACCCTTTGGGAAATATCAGCGTTTTTTTCTGGGTTGGAAATCTTCAAATACTTTCTCCCGCTCTGGGTGGAGCAGGAGTACGTGTCAGACTTTTACTGACTAAAACCCACCCGTGTTCCCTTAGTTGCCTGTGTGCCAGGGGCCGCGGTATCTCTTTCGAACAACCTGCACCCCTGGCAGGCATCGGCCCTTGCGGACCTCACCAGTTGGTGCTGACATCTCTTTGAGGCGCGCGTAGAGTACAACGCACCGTCGCGTCGACCCGGGCTTGTTCTTTACCAGACAGCGAGCTACCCATTACTCGCCGTTCGCAAGCCCACGCCTACGGTGGCCGGGAATCAGCCTGGGATTCCCGACGCCCAGGGCGTGTCCTGCGGCGATTAAGGCCGTGAGGGCGCATATATTGCGTCTCCCTCACGTGCGCTGCCTCCCTCTTCGCGAGCATTACTGCTTCACAGAAGGAGGTGACGGCTAACCATTCACTCTCGCTCCATACTATGGCCTGGATCAGGGCCGGACGCGAGAGATCGCCACCGCTGGTCCCCTCCACGAGGACAGGGCGGTGCTTCGCCCAAGCCGGGCAGACCTCCACCATATGCTCCACCCTGTCCTCAGGGTGATCTTCGAAGTGGCAACACCCGGGCGTTTCCTCCCGCCTTATCCGAAACAGGGACCTCCCGAAACAATTGTGCCCGGTGAGAACTTGCGTCAGGTGGAAGGTGAGGAGTCCGTGCCGCCTCTCAAGCCACTCCTCAAAGAAGGGACTTACTGCCGCTATCGTGGCGTGCCTAGCGCTTGGTTGCGACACGATTGTCGCAACTCTCCATGTCACCATGAGATCCCGCCGGAGCTCTGTCCGCTGTGCCGCGATTTCTCGCGGCATGCAGTGGAGTTACGCCCCGGCGTTTGGCCTCATCGACTAATGATGGAAATATCATCGTTATGTGTGCATTATTATTCGACTTAAGTTTTAGTCGATACCAGCCGGATTTTTAGCATTCCTAGATGACATTTTGATTTGACATTGACATAATAGTTTTGTTTGATAAAATCTTCGGTGTTTGGGTTTGGGTTTCGATTTGGTCTTCCCCGATAAATTGCCGTTTGTATTACTATAAATTGTAAAGTATCGTTTAACTCAAAGTAAATGATTCGCTTCGATCACATATCAATTTGGTGCCGGTTGAAATAAGATGGCGTTGCTAGGATGGGTGAAAATTGTATTTTTATTATTCGGTCTGCCCTATCTGTGTCTGCAAGAGAATTCAAACAAAGGTGGAATAATATTCCACTACAACAATACGTGAGTTTTGTTATTTTTCATAATAACTAACTTATTATGTTCCTTTCGCTGTGTTTGTTGTTTTTAATTTCGATATAAAACTCGATTTTACCCGAGTAATAGATTATTTAAATAATCTGATTAAATAATCGATATTGTTGATTAACGAATGTCATCGACCTTTTAAGCTGCTTCTTAATTATCTACGTGAATCGATCTCGTGTGATTAACACTGGCATCTAACTCAAGTAGTTACTTATTACTTACAAATCCACCTACCTACTTTTTTTTACTAAATATAGTGTCTATGCCTTTCTTCTTGTTAGCATAGGTAAGCAATATTCCCACTGCTGCCACACACCCCTCACTTTAAGAGGGAGGGAGCAAGCCCAGTGCGGGTTGGTAGCTGTCACATGTCTTCGAATTTTTGGTTTCTAGGACATGCTGGTTTCCTCACAATGTTTTAGTTTACAGTTTTGAGAGCTGTGTTTTTATTGTGTTTGGGTAGCTTACAGCTATCAGTACAAAAGAAGTAGTAAGGTAATTTACGACAAGCCATTTACAAGCCTCCACAGATAGCAATTTATAAACTATGTTTAGACTAAATAATTAATTATGTAAGTGATAAACTAAGCTTAAAACTAACTAAAAACATAATTAAACTATTACATTAAGTACATACATGGGCAGGAATATAGATCAACTACTAATTGGATCAATCAGAAACTACAGTTTTTAGATAAAATGGTAACAATAGAAGCTAAGCTGCTTGCAAACGAAATTGATTGAGGAGTGTTCATGCTTTACGATTCTGTTGAAGCCTTTGACTGAGCGTATCATAAAGGAATTACTGCAGTAAATTGTGCGAGCGTGAGGAGCATGAAGAAGATCTCTCAAACAAGAGTGTTGTGGTGCAACATTTAAAGACAGCTTAGAAAGAAGTTCTGGATATTCAATCCTTGATTGTGCTATTTTCACTAAGAATCGTATGTCGGATATATTTCTCCGAGTTATAAGTGGGAGTAAGTGGAATCGAGCACAGTGTTCATTGTAACACAGATAAGGATCCTTACGCAAAATACGCGCTTTGACGTGGAGTTGCGGATAACAGCCCGTATTACCTACCTAACACAGATAAGGGATTTATAATTTGTAACCTAAGTATCTCGTGAATTTCCTTTGTATTCGTTCCAATCTGTCTGAATGCACTGCGTAATTCGGATTCCAAATTTGACTACTTTAAATATTATTAACACAAAGTAACTGCCTTTTCTTTGTTTTTTTGTTTGAGGGTGGGACATCATCAAATAACTTCTCCCGCTCTGGGTGGAGCGGGAGGACGTGTCAGACTTTTACTGACTAAAACCCACCCGTGTACCTTCAGTTGCCTGTGTGCCAGGGGCCGCAGTATCTCTTTCAAACACCCCGCACCCCGGTGGTTCCATATAATTTTCATTAACTTTTCTTGGATAGTTTATTTGTTAGCTTCGATGATACATACTTAATCCACTTAATGCATCATGATGAGGTTGTAAATTCTTCCTGCTACTGTTGTTTATATTTTTGGTTTGAACCCATGGTTAGTCACAGCCATGTTATTTATGCAAAAAAATCATTTAAAAGTCATAGTTATTGTTATCAGTATCCAAATGATTATGTGAATATATTTTTTATCAACAACATCCTTCTAAAACTAAGGCTTGTCTATTCTATGTCACATACCATCTGAATCTGTCAGTTTGCATTTAAAACATACTTTATCATCAAAACGGCAAGACCCAGTTTTGCATGTAACAATTATTGGTAACTCTACAAGTTACTTTGTAGTAAACAATAGAACAGCTGTATTTATAAAGTAAATAAATAAAAAAAAACTACAATGTATGGACAAGAACAATAGTTGTTTGCAATATCTGTATTGGTTTGTTTTTAAAATTATTTACAGTAGAGTAAATGTTACTGTAGCGCTATAGATAGCGAAATGCGAAATACGCATCGCACTGATGTCACGCAAAATCCTGCATCGCGCAATCAGAGTTTACCGCGTCGCCGTCGTCGGGCTTTTTTTTCCATGAATATTCACTCGCGAAACGAGCATTCGTTTGAGTTCACGTACTCACCAAAATGTTCGTTTCGCGAATGAATATTCTTTACGTTGTGGGTACCGCCCATAACAATATCAACGTAAATGTTCTTTTTACTTGACTGCACAGGGTAATGTGTTTATCAGCCTATGTACAGATTGCGGCACGTAAGTTGAACCAAAATGGCGGATTTTGGTTCAACTTACGTGCCCCGCACCCTTATTGCGTAACTAATCATAATCTGTTTCCAGAGATGTACAAAATAGTTTTAAAAAAGTATTTAAATACAAAATGCAAATAGTTTTCTAATTTACCATTTCAAATGCAAAATACAAAATACTTTTGCTTTTTGTATTTTAAATACTAAATGCAAAATACATATTTTCAAAATACTTTATTCAAATAAAATAGTTTTAGATGAAATTAGTGTTATTTATTTATTAAAGATTTTAACATTACTCGTTTTAAAAGAGCATCAGACATGTTGCGTCTGTGTGGACGCATGATCATACCACCATGTAAAAATACTCTTTCCACTGGTGCAGAACTTGGTAAACAGGTGTTGTATTTTAGGAATACCCTTTTAATTTTATTGTTGGGTATGTGTTTAGTATATGGTTCAAGAAGTTTGTAGTCGCAGTCACGCTTCCTTTTAATGTTTTTGAACATTTTTACAAACAGCAGAAATATTAACATCGTGTCCAGCATCCTACTTAACGTCTTTGAAACACTGCCTCAATATAAATGGATAATTGAGGTTATGGCCATCCCTGAAATAGAGAATAAAATAAAAATTGAACACCATAACAGGTCTCGGGGCTAGCTAACATTAATTAACTTGTAATAAACAAAAGAAATAAACTGTAGACGCGTACGCCAATAGGCGCGAGCGTAGTACCTAGATATTAAAACAACCAACATTGTTACTCAATTTTAGTTACTGTTGGCACACCAATAGGTAGGTATATGTTCCTGATTAAGTAATATTCAAAAACGGTAGAAACCCTTACTTAGCTTCAGAGGCCTTACTGTGAGCTTCATTTAACCATCTCGATCAAACGCATCGAGCGCTTTTGGCGCTCCGATTTGCCCTGGATTGGGGACGGACCAATCGGAGCGCCAAACGCGATCGATGCGTTTGATCGAGATGGTTAAATGAAACTCACACTGGGGCCACCTATTTCATACGAACTTTTGAGTTTATGTTTATGTACCTACTTACATTTTGATTCACATCACCATTGATCAAGTAATCTCTGTTTATTAGATATATTTCAACAGTAGAAAACCAAATCCGATACTTATTTTTTTATAATAAACACTATTAACGGCGACGAAACAGAAAGACCGGTAGCGGTAATCGAAGTAAAACCAATCAACAAGGCGTAGCGCGTATTGTCATGTTCCACAGATAACGAACGATATTTACCTGTTTTGTCACTTCACTTTGCACACAAACCCGCAATCGCAAGGTTGCAGCACTTGCAGCGCCGCTAGTGGCTGTGGCTATTTGTCGAATCGCTTAGGTACCCATTTACATGATTTGAGTGGTAAAGTGGCGAAAATTAGCAGTAAAGTATTTTGCATTTTACAAATACAAAATACATCTCGAAAAGTATTTCAAATAAAATGCAAAATGCTTTTTTGTTAAAGGTATTTAAATACAAAATATAAAATACGTATTTTGCATTTTGTATTTGCATTTTAAATACAAGTATTTCAAATAAGTCGCAACTCTGTCTGTTTCGTTTGAAACAGACTGCTAAACCATTGCTTTATATGTTCGAAAAATTTGCCTGCTCAACAACGTTAATAACGCAATGAATATTGTTGAACTGTATAGATTTTTATAATGTTCCCACTGCTGGGACACAGGCCTCATCTCATAGGGAGTGGCTGTAATCTACCACGCGGGTCCGTCCAGTGTGGGTTGCTGGATGTCACGTGTTTTCGAATTGACATCGACATGTCGACGCAACATATATTTTTCTTCCACACTTCTCTATTAGTCGTCATCTCCGTAGTCACACCCTTTCTAACCATATCATCATTCACACAGTCCATCCATCGTTTCTTTGGTGTCCCCGTACTCTTTTAGCCATTGACATTCATACTCAAAACTTTCCTCACGACATTTTCCGCATTCCTCCGCATCATATAACTCTATGACAGCAGAGACATATATAATAGGCTTTCAAAACTCCACGGCTCCACGGTTCAGACCTCCGGGGAGTGTATGTGGCGTCACTCCACAGACAATGGCTCTCCTATCTTGCACCGCATGCCCTGTCAGGTGCAGCCATTAGGTCTTCACGTGTGCAGGTCCTGTTCACGTGAGGACCTAATAATGGCTGCGTCAGCGAACGGTATTCGCTTTGCTGAATTTTGGGCCAAAGTAATTTCGTAAACTAACGTAATACGTATTTTTTTTTGTTTTTTTTTTGCCATCAACACGCTAAGATCAAGAAAAATTACTGTTGTCAGTTTATACAGAGCATATGCATGGATTCGGCGCGGGCATGTGTGCGCTTACAACGAGCTTTCCGAGTCATGGTGGGACCTTGACTTCTCTTATCTAATCCTTACTAATATTTTAAATGTGAAAGTAACTCTGTCTGTCTGTCTGTCGCGCTTTCACGCCAAAACTACTGAAATTTGGTACACAGATAATCTAGAGCTTGATAAAAGACATAGGCTTATTATTAATGCGAAAAAAAAGGGTTAGGGGTGCGGGTTGTTCGAAAGAGATACCGCGGCCCCTGGCACACAGGCAACTGAGGGAACACGGGTGGGTTTTAGTCAGTAAAAGTCTGACACGCCTTCCTGCTACACCCAGAGCGGGAGAAGTTATTTGATGACTTTCCACCCAAAAGGGGTTGAAAGGGGGGGATGAAAAGTTGTATGGAAGTATCGTCATTTTTAGAGCTAGAAGCTTGAAATTTATTTTTTTATTCTGCTGTTGATTCGATATAAATAAATATGACATTTAAAGTTTGTAAAAGTTTTACCCTCAAGGGTGTAAAATAACAATAGGGAATAGGGTATGAAAGTTTGTATGGAAATATGTAAGGTTTATGTGAATGTTTTATAAGTTTGCGACAAGAGACCAAGACCCAGACACTATTCCACGCGGACGAAGTCGCGGGCACTGCTAGTAATCAATATATTTTGCGTGCCCCACAACAGGTAATAAAGATTGTACGTTTATCAGACATGCTGGCCAATGCACTCATTTATCAATTTTGCTTTAAAAATAAATGTTTTATTTTTATCAAGCGATAAATAAAAGAATATTGGTTG
This sequence comes from Antitype chi, assembly GCA_947359405.1. Lineage (NCBI taxonomy): Eukaryota > Metazoa > Arthropoda > Insecta > Lepidoptera > Noctuidae > Antitype > Antitype chi. Next base: position 9,603,694 of record OX375836.1, read on the forward strand.
ACTCATGACTAATGTACTTCTTATTTGTTATGAGGATGTTGATAAGAATAGTAGGTATATAGATTATTAATTGTTTACTAGTCTATATACTAATGTAAATACTTATTACTTACTAATATTAAGAAGCAAAACAGTTTGTTTGGTTGAACGCGCAAATCTTAACAACTACTGGTTTAAATATGGTATTTTCCAATTTATTAAAAACTATTCTAATTTGAAGATGGGATGAAATATGTAACAGAAAAATAGAAGTAAATTTATTTATATCCATTTTCTCAATTAAAAACGATTTAAATCAAATGTATTTTTCGTTGTTTTGAATTTACCGCCAAAACGCTCCCTACGATGACTTTTTATCACGTGACCACACGTGACTTCAACTTTTTGTAAACGAAAGTAGTTAGTAAGTAAACAAGTGAATGTCGAGTTTATAATTAACAAGATTTTTAATAGATAGAAAGTGATATTACTGGTGTGCGGTGCCTCTGTGCACAAATACTTCTAAAACTGCGCCAAACTAAGTACATATTTGTACCGGTTGTGTAAACGGCAAAGCTCACGTCACGATGTCACGTGATAAAAAATTCATCGTAAGGAGCGTTTTAGCGGTAAATTCAAAACAACGAAAAATACATTTGATTTATTTATTTATATAAGCTTTATTGTACACCAGAAAATACATAATAAAAATAAAACATTCAAAAACTAAAACATACAATTGGCGGCCTTATCGCTTTCTGCGATCTCTTCCAGGCCTACTTGTGCCTAAGAGGTTGCTTTTAACCAAAATTGACAATCCTAGGTCAACCAGAAGTACCCTATAGGTTTTAGGTCGAAAACGTAGTTCCCGTTGACCTAGAATCACGTAATTTAGCAAACAGCAAGTTCTTACAGCACAAATAAAGGAAAAATTCCAAAACATAATAAAAGTTGAAAATTAAGGTAAATTTTGGTATTTACAAGTTTTCGAGAAAATCTAAATTTGCCCATATCTTTTTTATTATGGCGGTATAATGGGTAGGTACGTAACCCTCGGCGCACAAGTTCGATTCGCACTTGACCGGTTTTTTTTTGTTACAGATACAAATACAACATACCATACACAGTTGCTGTGAATAAGAGTACAGAATACATCCTGGAATTTGCTGGGGTAAGACATATTTCCGTAATTAGATCCGTGATGCAAAAAATAATGTAAATAATGGGTTCCTCGTCACATTAATGTGCCGTGTGACTTTATAGGTATTTGTGGATTTGTGATAACCTGAGCCTTGATTTAACTAACTTTTCCTTATTAATGTGATTAAAAATAATCTCATAAATATGAAAACATGCTGTTTTCACTATGAGATTTTTTTTAAATAAAAGCGACCTCATAAAAGTGTCTTGGCTTGTATAGTAATTTCAAGGGGGTCCTCCAATAGCGTGGACGTCTAGTATCTGGCCTTAAAGTGAGTTTCGGCAGAAAAACACACTTCTTTTGCCCAATTTCGGTGTTCACGAGCCCATTGTAAACGGGCTCTGCGATTGCGCGGCTCAATAGGTGGTATACCTACCGACTTCATGCAAGAGATGTCTTATGATCGCATATTACGGACGCTTATAATATGCACGTCTTTTTACATCGTTCTCACATTGATAATTTCAACATAATGATGTAACCAACTGATTGTAACAAAATCATGATTTTAAAAGAGTGTCCATGGAGTTTCTTGCCCGTTCTTCTCCATAGGTACCTACGCTTTGGAATGGGCAACTAGCTTCATCTTTCTATCTCACCGACCTTGACAATTCAAAAGTGCCAGTAATTGGTTTATTTGAAATAAATGCTTTGAGTTTGAGTTTGAGTTTATTAGCAGAAGAGTTATGAAGCTTCGTAACCAACATCATCGCGGTCATTGTACGATTTCGTGAGCAGTAATTTGTATGTAGATAACGATCTTATCTGCGTGTGGTGATGCGAACTCGTCCTCCTTGTTGCTCTGCCACGTTGCTTGTGATGCGGTAACGTGTCGAAAGTCCACCTATAACACTCTGAGTAGTGCCCAGAGTGTTTGCCACAGCATGTTGCCGAGATCCAGCTTCCACCATTCCCTTGGCTCTGATAGTTTCTTCTCGACTCAAATGACATCTTCTCTTCATAATAGCGTTCAATTGTATTCCACTCAAAGGTTTGGCAGAAATAATACTGATTTGGCCTCAAACCTATTGCAGGATTATATAGGAGTACGACTTGGCAGACGATTTTCTTCTTTTGACCGAAATTCAAAAACTATTCCCTTTACAAATGACGAAATTTTCTAAAAAGTATCCATGGGAGTTCATCATCACCATCATCATTTCGGCTGAAAGACATCCACTGATGGACATAGGCCTCCCCCAAGCTCCTCCACTTCGACCGGTTCTGCGCTTTTCGCTTCCAGCGAATTCCTGCGGCCTTCACAAGGTCATCGGTCCATCTTGAGGAAGGCCTTCCAATGCTACGTCTTCCAGTACGCGGTCGCCACTCCAGAACCTTTCGGCCCCATCGGCCATCTGTTCTGCGAGCAATGTGCCCTGCCCACTGCTACTTAAATTGAGAGTTACAAAAATATAATTAAAAACCTGTTTTTTAGTAACTAGCAACGTGCTTGATGCCTAGACACTTTTGATGTGTATTTTAAGTTACCTTACACTGGCGACCGGTCCAAGAAAAGGCTAAGCCTGTGGCCAGATGGTGCTTCCCTACCAAACCCATTCGTTCCACTTGCTGAAAACCTCGCACCCGGACATGAGTTGCCTTGGCCGTCTTTAAATATACTCCGGACTCATGTAGGCTAAAGTAAAGAAAACCTGCTCAGGTAGAGATTCACAGATTACTCCGCCCTGGAGTGTACCTAAATGTGGTGCTGTCCCACAAACAATGGGGCACTTAATATCTTGTCCAGCGTGTCCTGCTGTCTGCACGCTACAGGAGCTGATGGACGCTGCTGAAAGTGCCAAGCTCGTAGCCAAATTCTGGGTTGAATTCTGTATTTAGATTGCTATTGACTCGCTGAGAAGAAGAAGTACACATTTTGGATTGCATCATTATTATAAACTAGCTTCCACCCGCGGCTTCGCCTGCGTGGAGGTCGGAAATTATCCCGCGGGAACGTACTACCGGGATAAAAAGTATCCTATGTGTTAATCTAGGTTATAATCTATCTGTGTGCCAAATTTCATCCAAATCCGTTCAGCCGTTTTTGCGTGAAAGAGTAACAAACATCCATCCATCCATCCATACTTACAAACTTTCGCGTTTATAATATTAGTAAGGACTATGTACTTTCTATTCCTAATCCTTAACTATTGCAACATACTACTTTGTTGCGCTTCTCTAAAAAACAATGAATCATTGAAAACACAAATACCTAACATGCGGTTTCGTTTCCGAGAATCGTTTCCATAACATTGTATTGTGTTCGCCTAAGGTAGGTACTATGGAGTCCTTACGATCTGAACGACGACACAACAAGCTATAAATATTCTGTAGTAGACTACAATGAGAGGTCAGCATAAACTAGCAATGTGTAGTTTGATGTTGTTGGGTATATCTGGCTAATAAATTATTTTCTATGTGAATATTCACAGCCGTTGGCATTAAAAGTAACAGGTGCAGGGTACCCTTACCCAATAAAGTAACCTTTAACGCCATCTAGCGGCGAAACATTACAAGACACAACACAAAGTTTATACACTCAACCAACAGATGGCGTTAAATTAAATGATTAATATCTTTCAGGAACTGGAGGCGTATGATACTCCAGCCAGGGTGACTGTAGCCAGTGATTTTGCTAACAAGACTTACCCTTTGTTTATCACTGCGAGACAGCAGAAAGGTATGCTTATCATCATCATCTTTCAGTACTCAGAAGTGAAGATACATAAATGTTCGTCTGGTATCTTGGGAAGTCAGCACAACTACCAACCTGATCACTGACTAATAACTCACGGTCTTTCATTGAATCATGTTGAAAATTGTTGAAATGTGTAAACCCTTATTTTATGTATATGTTAACGGAAAAGTGTGTAATCCGTCATTGTATACAATTCCTAGGAAAGGTGTACAATTCCTAAAATAGATAGGAAATCTATGATATATTTTGTAACATACACTTTTCCTAGGAAATCTATGCATTTCCTAAATAGCAATCGGAAATGTATTAAAAGTTAGTGACAGAAACGAATCGCTGCAAAACCGACTCCACGTAGTCTTGTTTGCCCTACCCCTAGACTGTAATTTAAATCCGAGTAGGCGCGGAGGGGCGAGGTGGCCCGCGTGCTGAGGAGCAGGGAAGCTGCGGTGGTGACCGTGAATACCATCTGCGACTATAAATAAGCTCGCGTTGGACCGCCGGAGACCTGCAGCGCCGGAGCCGTGACAGAAACCATGCGAGCAATTCTAGAAAGCATTACTTTTTATATATTTCCTAGTATGTTCTCGGAATTGCATAAAATTCCTAGGAAATACATACATCTTTGAAACATTATTTTACACATTTCCTAAGTAGGATCGGAAGTGCATATATTTCCTAGGAATTGTGTACAATTCCTAGGTTTCATACATTTCCGGTAACATATACAAATATTCTGTCTCATTAAATAAATTTATGTGACCATTGGTAAAATATTAACAAAATAGGATGAATGTGTTGCCAACCTAAACAAAAGGTAAACTTACTGTGTTTTTTGTTAATTTGTGTATCCTTTGTTGGAAATCCAAAATAAATATATTCCTTTGGCACTCTTCAAATGTAATCCTGACATGAAAAAATAATGCTGCATTGTTTTGGGGTGTTTGTGTATGTGAGATTTTGGTACCCACGTACAGGAGAAATTGTATCAATTAAATATAAAAGAAACTGCTATACATTGTTTTTATTCTCTTCCAGGAGTATTTTCATGGCAGCTACCCATGCTAGTCCAGACCCCAGTCAGTCTGGAACAGTTCACCAACATATCAAGGACTCTATGTCCTCATAATAATATGTTTACAGAAGACGAAGATACTTGTGGTAAGTGACATAAAGCATGAAGCCGCCATTTTGAAAAAAAAAGTTTTTTCTTTGTTCTTTTTTTTTGTCCCATTAAATGGATACGAAAAGGGATTTATTGGAATAGTATTTTAATTCTTATATCTTAATTTTCTTTTTGGAAATTCTGTTGTAATTTTTATACGCGTTCGTGTTCAAGTAAAGCTTAATTGTAGCTATACAAACATTAATAATTATAATTAGTAAAGTTAATATTCATTTCTATTAATCATATTCTAAAAGATACAACATTAAAGGCTGCCAGATACGCGATAATTGAAAAGGTATGGTTTTACTAATATTTTTTAAGCATTACTTACAATTTAATAAATTTTCGTTATATTTTTTTATACGGTATATTTTAGGTTTTTTTTATCTGGCAACCCAAGTCATAATTCTGCATAGCCTTTAGATCTGATAACATTTTTTTTTATATTATAGAACCTCTCAAAAGAAAATATTTTTTTATTCGCCCGTTTTTTTTTTTGACTCGCCCGACTTTGTTGACCCCCATTTTAATTTACCTTCTCTTTCTGTTCACGCTGTCTTAGTCAGTGGGAAAAGGATTAGAGTCTACTGTGGTCCTCTTATACGTAAATATTTATTGTTATATTGTACCTTTTATATATATATATTTAAATGCTCGATTGGGAATTAGAACTAGATTAAGATGACACATTTTGTTTTAGTTACTCACAAATAATCAGAGTTAAAATGATTGATTACAAAATAAGATTTTCACTATTTTAACGGTATTACCCGACGTTAGTACCGTCGTAGACGTTTTGGCAGTCGTGGTCATGAAACGCGGAAGCGAGATGACACGATGTTTAAAAAAAAAAACCTACTCGCACGTTTAATGACCGCGATTGCCACGAGTCTTGAGGTTTGGTTAGTTTTGATCTCGACCGAAACAGTCGTAGGGTCAGTCATATTTCAATGTCAAATATTTAATTTGAATATTACTAAGATATGTTGAAATTAAGGTGGAGGTTCCAGGGTAGCCCTCGAAATCTATGCCCCTCTAAGTTCATTTAACTCCATTGAGTGAGTTTTTCATGAAATAATCATTTAATGGAATTTCATTGGAACTCTCTAAGTTCATTTAATTCTATTGAACGACTATTTCATGCAAAAACCATTCAATGGGATTAAATGTAAGTTCATTTAATACCATTGAAGGTGTTTTTAAAAAGGAAGGTTATATTGATGATTTTAATGTTAGTGTCGCGAATCATATTTTGTTCAACAAACAGCTTGATACTTACGTACAAATTGTAATAAACGTAAGAAAATTTGAATTTCACGGGTTACCCTAGAGCTTTCAACTTACGGTCCATCCTTAAATTACGCCACATGTTAAGGGGGGGGGGGAGGGGGTCAACGAAATATGACATTGTGTGACAAGGGCCAGTGGGGTTCAAAAGCTTTGTGACGTCACATGTTAAAACCATAAATACTAAAACTCTAGTTACCTACTCTTACTTCTAAATATAAAATTGAAAAATATGTGACGTCACCTTTGACAAGGACGGGGGGGGGGATCAAAAAACCATAAAATTTGTTTGACGTAATTTATGGATGGCCCCTTAAAGGTTTTGCGAAAGAGCTGAAATTGCAGCTTCTTTAACATGATTGGACAGGAATTTCATGTAATAGAAATCAAGTTTCTGAAAAGTAAGGGATAATAGGATAGCCCCAATTCAACATATTAAAAGCTACCATAATAGGGCTACCGCCAGTTGCAGAAATGTACTTTAACTTTTAATGCCGTCAAAAAATACTAATCTTCCTTAGCCTGTTGCAGAGAGCAACATAAGACTTGATGTTAATGGTCCTTTAATTTTAAATAATGAAGTGTCAAACGAGGCAAGGGGCCATCCATAAATTACGTCACACAACTGTTATGGTTTTTTGCCCCCGTCCTTGTCACAGGTGGTTACAATTGTGAAAGCCCCTACCCCCTTGTGTGACGTCACATATTTTTCAATTTTATATTAGAATTATTTAAATGAAAACAGCAGCTTTTCCAACTTAAAAAAAATATATTAAATTAAAAGTAATCAACAAGTTATAAATATAGATCGAATAGAAATATTTTTACGTTTTTGGTTTACATATAAATTTCAAGTTTTAGTATTTTCGATTTTAACATGTGACGTCACAAAGCTTTTGACCCCCCCTGTCCCTTGTCACACAATGTCACATTTCGTTGACCCCCCCCCTCTTGACGTGTGACGTAATTTATGAATAACCCCCAATCTGTCACAGTTTTTTTATTCACAAAGCAAGCACCATTAGCGCCTTAAATTGTTTTGTGCAACATCATTAAATTAATGAAAGCGTTAATTATCCATTATGTAATTTGGCATTAAAGTTTATCTTTGTGCAACTGGTTGTTAGTCTATTTAAGCAGCTTTCACATTTAACATCAAAAATAACACCCTATCTCTTTTTCAGACGTGTCAACACAAAACACTCCAATTATCCATTTAACATCATCGTCCCCGGATTCGATAAATGTTACCATTTTGGTAGAAACTGTCACTGACTTCTTTGTCAGACTAAATTCTACCACCAACTTAACTACCACGCCGAGTCAGCCGATGTATTACTTCTTTCCTTTTGACCAGTCTAATAATTTAAACTTGGCTTATCAACATGAAAAACGAAAGTATATGTGTAATCAGATGGATGATACGGAAAGTATTCATAGGTATGTAAATGAAAATGTTTTGCTATAATAAAGGTTCTGCTATAAATACCATCCGTTACTAATTGAGATCTCTCCGTGCCTCGGAAAGCACGTTAAGGGCCTAAGTCCCGTTTGGTAGCGTAACACGGTCACTTTATGAACCGTACTGCTCATTAACGGCTTGTCTTGAAGATTTGAAAAATATATGATTTTGCTATAGATTCATATAGATCATTTTGCCGAGGGTATTTTTTTTGTATGGTTAATACTTTTGCTGTAAAAAAATATTTTCTAACACGCATTATTTTGGCTTCTATTCCATACTCCTACTAAACGGCTACGTTATTTGAAAAAAAAAAATACACTGAAAAATAGATAGTTAGAGGTACCACAGAATCGCTAGAGCAGAATTGTAAATTAATCAACATTTGCCAAGGAATATCCCCATTTTGAGATAAAGGCTCAGAGGTGCCCTGCGCGGGCGCGGGCGGCAGTCGTGCTTTAGCATTCAGACGGGAGATGAGGATACTATGGGCCTTAAGCCATGGTTCCGACTGTCATTCGTAGATCTTTGACAGTCGTTACGGGTCGTCAGAAGCCCGAAAGTCTGACAGCCAGTCTTACCAAGGGGTATCGTATTACCCAGTAATTGAGTTGCTCCATGCAAAATACTAGTAAATAAACTTTCACCGAGCGCTCTTAAACCACGCTGATACCTGTATGTATCTATCTACCTTTAAATACCCTTTGAAATGTACAATCACCAAAAGAGATTAGTAACCAGGGTCGTCGAATATAAAGTCCCCGTTACGAGAAGCTATAAATTTTGTAAACACACATTCAGGGATTAAAATGTTTACGTTCCATGAGTCAGACGCGTTCCAGTACCACAAAACATTAGACGACAGCGCTTTATATCGCTAAAATATAACCCGACCAAGTGAAATTGTTCGTTAGTTTCGTATTACACGTATGTTACTTAGATTTGATTGAATTAGGGATTATTTGTTGTTGATTTAATTGTTGCTGCGTAACTTGATTGAAGTTCTTTATTTACAAAATTTCTAGCTTCTCGTGACGGGGACCTTAGTTGAAGTTTAGTAGCAAACCGATAGACGTTTTTGAATATAATTATATTAAACTAGCCTTAGCCAGCGGCTTCGCCCGCGCGGAACTTTCATCCCCTATTTAACTCCCTTAGGGGTTGAATTTCGAAAAATACTTCCTTATTCCTTGTCTACATTATAAAGGGAACCTTTGTGCAAAATTTCAGCTGTCTAGGTCCAAGGATTTGGGCTGGGCGTTGATAAGTCAGTCAGTCAGTCAGGACTTTTCTTTTTATTTATATAGATTAAATAGAAAACAAATAGTTTATTAGTTTATTTATCAAATTAAATTATATTCAAAAACATCCGTCGGTTTTTTAGTAAACTTCAACTATATCCGACGTGGTTACTTATATCTTTTGGTGACTGTACCTACAAATATGTTTTTTTTGGGACAGTTAATGTATTTTAAATACTATAATTTCCAGGTATTTGCTAAGAACAAACCTGGAAACTAGAAGTTGGCTGTCTCGACCTAAGAGTGTTATAGTAATGATTGAGTCTGACGATGATATATGTGCCGTGGTCTCTATACAGAACTTTTCGGTGAGTTTTTTTTATTTCTGAAAATTGTGTAATAAATAACACTTACCTATCAAAAGAAATGACACTTGCGTGCAAAAATTGACACATGCTTACCAAAAAAAATTACACTTGCGTGCAAAAATTGACACATGCTTACCAAAAAAAATTACACTTGCGTGCAAAAAGTGACACTTGCGTACCAAAAGAAATGACACTTGCATGCAAAAAGTGACACTTGCGTACCAAAAAATTACACTTGTGTGCCAAAAAATTAGACTTGCACACCACCGAAAAATGATAAGTGCGTACCAAAAAAGAGACTTGCGTACCAAAAAAAAATACACTTGCGTGCGTGCGTAGTTTAAAATTTATTAGGTTAATATTAATTAAACTCATTGAATTAAATTGTTTTAAATTGAAGAGAATGAGGGGCTTCGATTGTTTGCACACAAGTGTATGATATAACGGTCTCTAGTGGTCGTGAAGTCTAGTTTGATCCCCGAGTCCCGAGTCGACAAAAGTGTTATAGAAACTGGAGAGTTTGTGACGCCACTTCTGACTGACCAGCTGAAAGGTAGTAAGTGCCAAGTGGTGTGGGCGGACATTTTGGGAGCTGTCATTTGTAATGTTCAAAAAGTACCGATTCTTAGACTAATTTGAATAAATGATTCTGTATCGGGAAATTCTCTATATAAGCGGGATACATCAACAGTAGGTTTCTTTTCTTCTTTCATTTTGACAGTTCAACGACATCCATTGAGTTCTTTATGTTGCAGGGGGGGGGGGGGGTTTGGCTTCTCTCTAAGCCCGTCGACGAAGATACGGGCCCGTCCGAAAATAGATCGATACTTAGCAATAATAATTTCTAATGAAATAAGCAGTACCTTTGTACTCAATTGTTTGTTTATGCCGTATCTGTATGTATTTTACTGTGTACATAAATAATAAAATAAATAAATAAACCCTACTCCCGAGTCAGTAGTTTTTTCGGCAGGGCAAAAACACATTGAGAGTAAGGACATCTGTCAAATCTTGTCGTCATTCATTCTTACTTCAGGCCCCGAACTAATTTTATGTCCGTAGGTGATACGGAGTAGGAAACGCCCGTAACATCGGCCGCAACAACGGATACCTTGCTTAGAGAGTAGACCCCCTGAGCCGACAAATTTATCGAACATATGAAGCACAATGGATTACCAATATCCTTCATGATTTGATTGAAAGTGTGTTACACAGTTAGACTGCTAGTCGGAGTCTGACTTTGTACCTACTTAAGAGCGTTCATTCCACGCAGGCTGGCAACAACGCATTTATAGTAGTTTTTCTTGATTTTTTAATTAAATACAAACAAAAGTACTTTTTTTTTCAGCCAAGCACTAGATGGTGGGTATTTATAATTATTTTTAATATTTACTCTTTAATAAAAACATTTAATCGTACTTAGAAAATAGAAAATAATTGACGCTATGTCGACTTTTTTATGTAAATACCAAAATAACAAAAAAAAAGCAGTGGCACTCCGGGAGTGCCGACAGAAGTGAAAACTTGAACAATTACGTGTGTATTTTTTTAATCGTCAGTACAGGATTTCACATTGGGTCCTTGGGTCCTGATAGCTCTCGGTAAAAAATGATAAACGAGCGATCGACTTCAGCCATTAAAGGTAACAGCACAGATTTTTACGATAAAAAGACAAAGGGAAAGAAAGGGATAAAAGAATTAGAATTCCCTAATGAAAGAAAGGAACTTTTCCAAAAGACATCAACGCGTGACTCATTCGTGTGCTCGTTCACCCAACCACCATTTTAAATAGACCCCTGCGGTGGCTCATAATCTGATTAAATAAAAAATAAACCAAGCAACTTGTGAATTGTATCGTCGAGCTATTAGATTATTATTTTTGACGCTTTAACACTCCTATATCTATGTACATATATACACAGTATACATATAGCTCATGGAAAGCGTTCGGTGACGATGACGCGAGTTCCATGATGTTTGTTCACCCAAAAAGTGCTCAACGCGCCTAAAGAAGTTTTCACTTCAAAAATAGCATACAAACTTGTAGGTGCTAACGATCTAGAGCATGGCTAAAATTTTTTTTTACTTTTGTTTGTATTTAATGAAATAATCACGAAAAACCGCTTTATATGCGCCGTTGCCAGCCCGCGTGGGATGAACGCTCATAAAGCTAATCGTCCACAAGCGCCCAATACCTCCTATCTGACTCCGGGTGGATTTTACATAGTAGAGGATCCCAAGTAAGGACCAGCTTCACCAATTTGATAACCAGGTGAAAATTATATTTTAACAAATAAAACATGTTTGTGAACGTGTACCAAAAGGTCGTAAAAAATGTTCATGGCTATGATTAATTAAAATTATAAAAACTATTTTTTTTAAATGATTTTATTTAAAATATAATTTTCACCTGGTTATCAAATTGGTGAAGGTCGGTCTTACTGAGATCCTCTACTATGTAAAATCCACCCGGAGTCAGATAGGAGGTATTGGGCGCTTGTGGACGTAATGTTCTTTCCTTTCCCTACTAAAATATGTTGTCTTTACAGTGTCCGGTTTTCGACAACGAAAGAGACATATTGTATGATGGCTATTTTCTGACTATGACAAGAAGAGGAGGAATCACTCTCACAGTAAGTACATTTTGCCTAACACTATCATTAATTAAGTTATTTAATTTCGGTTATTTTTACAGCTAAATGAAGTAAACTTCTGTATAGCTATCTGTATGCTGCTTTAAGGGGAACCTAGTCGCTGGCTCGAACTCACTGGTGGGCCTAGCTAAAAATCACGCTGTCTCACCAGGCTTCGTGTCCAACAGAGATAGTATCAGTGATGAGCAGTTAGACGCTAGTCTACACGCACAACGTTATTGAGTGAGAAGCAGGGGGCCGATTCTACTAATTTGCAACGTTACACGTTAAACTGTGTTTCCACAACAGTTCGATTTCGATCGCCGTTCGATAGTTACATAAAAAGTCATTCTACTATTTTATAAGCAAAATGGAAACTAAACTTAAAACGAATTGCAACTGAACTGTAGCGGGAACACAGCGGGTAACCCGCGTTACCAACATGCCTAAATAATATGTTTTATTAATACCAAAAAGAAAAAAGTTGAATCTAAAAATGTTACTAAACACGAATATGTGGCACTAAAAGTATTTTCTATAATTAAAAGACATAATGATCATAATTTTATCATTAACTTTGTCCTATAGTAAACGTCACGCTCATGTTCGATTTTGTTAGTAGAATAGGTTTTGACATTGTTTCAATCGATCGTTGGCGTAACTAAAACGTAACCGCAGCTGTGTCGCAGCTGGACCGTTGTTCATTTTAGTAGAATGCGAAAACGCTTAAAAGTGGTGATTCGGTTGCGGTTCTATTGCGTTTTTTTAACAAATTTGTTAGTAGAATCGGCCCCCAGGATCATTTATAGTAAAAAAATTGCGAAAAAGTTAAGAAAAGTCCTTTGGAAGATCGGATTTTATGAAAAATCCAATGCATAAATTAATGACTAATAAAGTGTATTGAACTTTTCGATAATTGGACTTTGTCGGTACCGACTTGGCTTAGGAGATTTTACACTTTTATTATTAAACACACCCAAAGTTAACTAAAATTAGCAAGAAAAACGAATCTTTGTTGGCTCCTAACTTTTTAATGGGTTTTTTATTTTAGTATTCTGTTTCCGTACAGACAATATTAATAATGAGACAAAACAATATCATATTTTACTTTGGATGTGTCATGTCAGACAGTGGAGTAAAACACTCCCGAAGTTTGTATGCAAAAATGTGGACTAGGTTCACCTTAATTAAGTTATTTAATTTCGGTTATTTTTACAGCTAAATGAAATAAACTTCTGTATACAGGTTGAAATTGAAAACATGCGACAAACCGTAATGGGAGATTGTACTCATCATTATGAACAACTTTTACTGAGGGACCAAAGATGCAATCGCAAAAAAAAAAACAGCTGTTCCCTACATTTTGACGAGTTATGCGAACATAAATGTAGGGAACAGATGTTTTTTTTTTCGCGATTGCATCATTGGTCCCTTAGTAAAAGTTGTTCATAATGATGAGTACAATCTCCCATTTCGGTTTGTCGCATGTTTTCAATTTCAACCTGTATATATGCTGCTTTTTAACGTTGCATTTTAAGTTCAACAACTGAGTAATTATAAGTTTTGAAAATCATAATTTACAAGCCGTGTGCCCGATGGGAATTCCCATGGGTAAAAATCACAAACTTCCATTCAAACTTTAATTCTCTATATAGGGGTATATGGGAAGAACTAAAAAAAAACCTTCCTTCCTGAGCACCAATGCTTACTTTCGTTGTATAAGTAACTCTTGTGCATAATTTCAAGTTTCTAGACTCAGCGGTTTGTTGTCTGTTAGTGAATTAATAATTTTAAGAATTTTTTTATAGTAGAAATGAGTTTACTATTAAGTAGATGATTTTCGTAATCAAATCCACAATACTATTTTCAGCAAGACACATTCCCAGTGGGATTCTACATAGTATTCATAGTGAAGACTTCAGACGAGGACTGTACTGACAAGACTGGTAACACCACCCTTCCCCAAGTGGCGCAGTACCTCGGCTGGACACAGGAAGAGGAGGTGCGGCTGGTCACCAATGATGGCAGGGTTAAGAGGTTCAGGTGAGTGCCTAGCATGTTGATTGATACAGATCTTTACACACAAAGCTGAGACTGCATCTTGCGCCACTGATACAAAACACGACTTCACTTACCAACATCCCGCCTAAAAATACATTCAACAAGCCCTCTGGTTATCTCAATAAAAATATACACTGACGCATTAAGGGCCTACGTCCCGTTTGGTAGCGTAACACGGTCACTTTATGAACCCTACTGCTCATTAACGGCTTGTCTTGTAGATTTGAAAAATATATGATTTTGCTATAGATTCATATAGATCATTTTGCCCGAAGTACTTTTTTTGTATGGTTAATACTTTTGCTGTAAAAAAATATTTTCCAACACGCAATATTTTGGCTTCTATTCCATACTCCTACTAAACGGCTTCGTTATTTGGAAAAAAAAATACACTGAAAAATAGATAGTTAGAGGTACCACAGAATCGCCGAAGCACAATTGTAAATTAATCAAAGGAATATCTCCATTTTGAGATAAAGGCTCAGAGGTGCCCTGCGCGGGCGCGGGCGGCAGTCGTGCTTTAGCATACAAACGGGAGATGAGGATACTATGGGCCTTAAGAGGTTTTCAGCTAGAAAGAAAGAAAGAAGAAGAAAGAAAAAGAAAGAAAAATTGTTTATTCTGCACAAACAAAACTAACATTATTAAAAAAAAAATTAACATAAAATGCACTCATACAAAGTAGCCAAAAGCCCCGTATTCACGTAGAAAAAGTTTACAATTTTGTCCATTACTTGTTGATGTCAGGGCTAGTGACCAAAGACAATATATAGACGTTACGAAACTGGCAAATTATTATATAGCTACTTCAATTATATCGGATTTTAATCCGCGCACTGGATCTTCAACGCTCTGCTTAGCGCCGAGAGTTCAAAATCGAACAGTGTGTTTATTCAACACGCTGGGATGCACTCTGTTGTATTTTCAATGCTCGGATAAACACAGAGAGTCTAAAATCTAGTGCGCGATAAAACGTCGCCTTTTTACACGCTTTATATTAGCTTCACTTGTATGTTTGTTTGTTTGTTTGTAACCGACTCCTTTGGACGCTATTTTGACCCACTTTAAACGGTCAGATTTCATTGAAACTTTGTAAACTTATCGAGGACCGATGACTATTCAATCATTTAAAAAAAAAATGAGAAAAATGAAAAAAAAGGAAAAAAAACACGTTTTTGTAGTTAGCAGAACTAAAAAATAGAAAATAAATAATAGTTTAAAAAACTAAAAAACACGCTTTAAAAAACAAACTAAAAAAGGAGAAAATAATTTAATTCAATTAAAAAGCGTGGGGTGCTTGACATTGGACAATGGCTTTTCGTAAATTATATAACTATTCCTTTTGTACTGATAGCTGTAAGCTACCCAAACACAATAAAATAAAATAAAATTAAGTGATTATAAAAATACCTCAAAAAGCACCCCACGCTTTTTAATTGAATTAAATTATTTTCTCCTTTTTTAGTTTGGTTTTTAAAGCGTGTTTTTTAGTGTTTTAAACTATTATTTTTCTTGACAGTCTTACCACAGTTTCAGGATAATCCAGACGATATCGTATCAGGAGTACGCGATCGCTGCGGGAGCAGCTCTGGCTTTCTTCAGCTTATTCTATGTGGCTTTCATCGTGGCTGTGTTATGTCGGAAGAAGGTGGCTCCGGCTGAGCCCAGTGAGGAAGGTACGTTGAAACTTTATTTTTGTACAGTCAAGGGCAAAAATAACGAGTAAACAAGACGCGCGGGCTGGCAACGTCGCATTTATAGTGTTTTTCCGTGATTAATTTATAAAATATAAATCAAAGTAAATGTTTTTTTTTTTCAGCCAAGCACTATATCGTTGGTATTTTTCATTATTTTTAACGTTTACTCTTAAATCAAAACATTTAATCGTAAGAAGTACTGCAAATAAACAATAATTGACGGTTTGTCGATTTTTATAAGTAAATACCAAAATAACCGTAAATAAATTGCAACTAATCTTCGACATGGTCTTCACGTGATCTGGAAGATCATATCTGGACTTTAAAATGATAAATATAAATTTCTAAAATGCTACAAGTTATGAAAGAATCGACAAAAAAATACATCAATACTTACCTAAATTGTCCCTTTTTAGGATTTATTTTTCATCTAAGTACAAAATATTAACGATTTTTTTCTTATATTCCACAGAAGGCCGCCTAACTCCTCCTCTTATCCCTCACGACGAACTCAACATCAACGACGTCCCGACTACAAGGCGACGTCACGTCAACGTTGTAGACACGAGCGGAGAGAGCACCTCGCGACAATGTTTAGTTGGCGACGGCGACGTGTTCACTTCACGAACAGGTAAACTTTGTAGTGACGTATAGTATAGTATAGTATATTTATTTCCGAGTATATGGTACATTATGATCTTAATATTACTAAAAAGCTTCACATACGTTGCCGGTGTAGAAATATTTAAATTAAAGTACAATTCCCATTTAGTTTGAAATGACTATGGGTAACTATTATTTTGTAATACAATGTCAAATTTTATTAATTAAAAACAAAAACTTAAATATATTCATGAATGAATTGTCAAATGCCTTAAATTTAAAAAGTCAATCCACACTAAGTACCTACTGATTACATGTAATGTCAAAATTTATAATTAAAAAAATCGTGAACTGAATAAAAACAGTTGTCAGTTGTCGTACAAAATCAAAATCAAAATATTTTATTTCACATAAGCCTGCATGGGCACTTATAAAACGTCAGAAGCTAGGTGCACAATTCCAATTTGTCGTTTCCTATGGAGAAGAGCCGGCAAGAAACTCCACGGTTACTCTTTTAAAAATAATTGGCTTTTACAATGTTTTCAAATTACAGTGATAATAGTTACCTATGGGAGGACAGTGCAGGCCAGTCAATAAGTACCAGGTACTTAGAGGAATGAAAATACAGAATAGAAAACGTCTACAAATCTAGTCTCTAAGGCCTACAACGTTCTCTCATTCACAATATGTAAAAGAATCTACCTATATAAAATGAATCTATTTGAACCAAGTGACATGATTTCCATGACAATCACTAATAATAAATAGTCGAAAGTAAAGTTGATGTATAATGTCAAATAATGAAGAGAATATGTCAAACATTGCAAAAAATAAAAAGAATAAAAATTAACATTGCAATTTGGGAGCAGTTAATAGACTACGATACACATACACACGTCAACATTGTAGACACGAGCGGAGAGAGCACCTCGCGACAATGTTTAGTTGGCGACGGCGACGTGTTCACTTCACGAACAATTATGCTATTCTGTAACCATCTCACCGGGTGTAGTGAGCGTGGAGTGAGCTGTCACTGTCATTCCACCTGATGCTAGGGATGACCAAGCAAGCAAGCAAGCATAATCGAGATTAAATCTTGATTATGATTGTAAGCTAATTTCCTATTGATCATTTTATCACGATTTCAAAGCTAGTTTTTATGTGTGCAGCATGCATTACATTTTTTCTAGACTAGTCCTTATATTGCCTGAGGCGTGAGTGCGCATATAATGTAATGTAATGCATGATGCACACTTATCGTAATAAAATTATGAATAGAATTAGCGTACAATCATAATCGAGATTGAATGTCGATTATGATTGTAAATGTTTTGCTTGGTCAATCCCTAGCATCAGTGGGATGACACTGACAGCTCACTCCACGCTCACTTGTCTCACTTCACCCGGTGAGATGGTTACAGAATAGCACGGCAGGTAACATTGTAGCGACGTACGATACACATTCACACGTCAACGTTGTAGACACGAGCGGAGAGAGCACCAAGCGACACTACCCAGTTACTGGGTAACCCTTTGGTAAGACTGGTTGTCAGACTTTCGGGACTCTGACGATCTGTAACCACTGCTAAAGAATGATAGTTGTAATTAGCGCGAGGGTAGGTTCAATCCTTGAGTCGGTCAAGGAGTGTTTTGGTCAATGGCAAGAGGCAACCCAGAGTCAGACTTTTAACATAACTAATTAAATGTTGGTGTACTCACACCTCTGCTTACCCGTTTGAGATACTGATGTGAAGTGATGTTATGTATTTATTAAATTACTAGCTGACCCGACAGACGTTGTCCTGTCTTAAGGGGAACCTAGTCGCGGGCTCGAACTCAATGGTGGTCCTGGCTAAAATCACGCTGTCTCACCGGGCTTCGTGTCCGACAGAGATAGTATCAGTGATGAGCAGTTAGACGTTAGTCTACACGCACAACGTTATTGAGTGAGATGCAGGATCATTTGTAGTAAAAAGTTCGCGAAAAAATTAAGAAAAGTCCTTTGAAAGATCGGGTTTTATGAAAAAGTCAATACACAAATCAATGACCAATAAAGTTTATTGAACTTTTCGATAATTGAACTTTGTCGGTACCGACTTGGTTTTGGAGATTTTACACTTCTTTTATTACTTAAACACGCCCAAAGTTAAGTAAAATTAGCAAGAAAAACGAATCTTTGTTCGCTCCTAACTTTTTAATGGGTTTTTATTTTAGTAGTCTGTTTCCGTACAGACAATAATAATAATGATACAAAACGATATCATATGTTACTTTGGATGTGCCATGTCCGCCAGTGGAGTAAAACACTCCCGAAGTTTGTATGCAAAAAATGTGGACTAGGTTCCCCTTAACTATGAATATTGAATACGTATTGGTATAATATTAGAAAAGTTAATATGGTCGTTAAGTTTTCTTAAATTTTCTAATGTTCGCACAATTTTCTTATTTTTTCTTTCATAAAAACCTTCTCCTGAAAATAACAAATACAACAAAACAATAATTAGCAAAATTGGTCCAGCCGTCCACGCGTGATGCCGTGACCAAGGGAAATAGGCATTTATTTTTATATACAGGAAAAGTTTTTATTCAGTGCGCAAACTTTAACCATGAATTCAGCATACCATTCTAGACCCCCAGCGAAGAAATTTTTCGTCGGTTTAACAAAAAAAAAAAAATCAGCTGTTTCATCGGTCAAAATGTATGGAAATGCTGTTTTTTTTGTTGTATAACCGACGAAAAATTTCTTCGCTGGGGGGTCTAGAATGGTGTAAAGCGTGTGTATCTAGATATAATACACAATGTACGGTTGTTCGTTTTCCCAAATAAAATAAAATAAAAAATAACTTAATATATATTTAAAGTTGTATATTTTTCTCAACAGATGGCAGTTCTTCATCAGACACGGAATCAGATTTCTCTACGTTAGACGATGTTAATACTGACAAAGATATCTACAGACTTGGAGGGAAACTGTGTGTCGCTAACTTGGCGAGGTAAGTTTTACCCGCACTGGGCTCGCGTGGTGGAATATGGCCCACTCCCTCTCACAGAGAGGAGGCCTGTGGGAATGTTAAAGGCTGACTTTGCTATGCTAAGTTTTATCATAGAAAAGATACTTAAGAATGGATGCAAAAACCTCGTCTATCGTTATTGACATGTTAAAGTGTTTGTATAAACTTTTTTTTTTAATTAGCCACTAGCTGTTGCCCGCGGCTTCGCCCGCATGGAGGTTAAAATCATCCCTCGGGAACGTACTACCGGGCTGAAAACTATCCTATGTATTAATCCAGGTTATAAACTATCTGTGTGCCAAATTTCATCCCAATCCGTTCAGCCGTTTTTGCGTGATTGAGTAACAAACATCCAAACATCTTCACAAATTTCCACATTTATAATATTAGGTCTTTACCTATGAAATTGCCGTTTTGCAGTACTGGCCATTTCAAATCAAAATAATTTTTGTTTGGGTAAGAATTCTAATTTCAAATTAATTTTATTTTAAAAACATGGATTTTTTTTTCCAAAAGTAGTCATTTGTTTATTGATTAGTGTTACATTTTCATCGCATTTCAATCTTTTTCGTCATCATGGATACGTTAAAAATTCGAGTAATTATGGAATATGAGTACCGTCGTGGCAGCAACGCGGCACAAGCGGCACGCAACATCAACGACGTTTACGGAGCTAACACTACAAACCAACGCACCACCTGTTATTGGTTTGCTCGCTTCCGTTCTGGAAATTTCGACCTGAAAAATGAACCTCGCGGTCGTCCGAAGACTTTGGTCGACAATGACGAATTAAAGGCGATTGTGGAAGCTGATGATACACAATCTACGGCTGAATTAGCAGCAGCTTTCGACGTTAGCGTCAAAACAATATTGGTCCATTTGCGTCAAATTGGCAAGGTAAAAAAGCTTGACAAATGGGTGCCCCACGAACTCAATGATCGTCAGCGCGAAGTACGCGTCGAGACGTGCCTTGCACTGCTCAACAGACACACAAATGAAGGAATTTTGAACCGCATTGTTACCTGCGATGAAAAATGGATTCTGTTTGATAACCGCAAGCGCTCAGCAAGTTGGTTGGATCCTGGTTCAGCACCTAAACAATGCCCTAAACGAAAACTTACCCCTAGAAAAGTGATGGTCACTGTTTGGTGGTCTAGCGCCGGTGTGATTCATCACAGCTTCTTACCAAACGGGGTGAGCATTACTGCAGATGTGTACTGTGAAGAACTGAACACAATGATGGAGAAGCTGGCACATCTCCAACCAGCATTGGTCAATCGCTCGTCTCCGCTGCTCCTGCACGACAACGCGCGACCTCATACTGCACAGCAGACGGTCTCCAAGTTGCAAGAACTGGGGTTGGAAGCTCTCCGTCATCCGCCCTACTCACCAGACCTTGCGCCTACAGACTACTACTTTTTCCAGAATTTGGATAACTTCTTGGCGGGAAAAAAATTCAATACCCGAGAGGCAGTACAAAATGCCTTTGAAGAATTTGTTGCCTCCCGTCCAGCTGATTTCTTTAAGAAGGGCATCAATAAACTGCCACTGCGATGGCAAAGATGCATTGATTGCATGGGTGATTACTTCGATTAATACAAATAAAAAATACATGAAAAAAATTCGTTTAAATTTTTTCATACAAAACGGCAATTTCATAGGTAAAGACCTATTATTACTAGCTGTCCCGACAGACGTTGTCCTGTCTTAACTATGAATATTAAATACGCATTCAACACGTGGTGGTTATGCCAATAAATTGTAGCTTATGTGAAACGTTGGTACTTTTAACACAGCGCCATCTATTGAATACTTACTCAATCCAGTCAACAGATACCGCCATCTGTTAGAATCGTTTGAAGCTAACAGATAATTGTGACTGTCAAATAATAAACAAATAATTTGCAATAAAATAATATTGCGACTATAAATTGAGATGTAAGCTAAGCTATCTTTCAAGTTAGATCAAACTGCACACGGTGTGCAAATTCGATTAAAATCGGTTAAGCAGTTTAGGAGTCTATCGCGGACAAACAACGTGACGCGTAATTTATATATATTAAGAATTTATATATATTAAGAAGATAGTAGGATAGAATTAACGTCCAACTGCTCGGCGTGCTCTTTCCACCTCTCTCTGCCAAGAGCTGTCAAGGACCAATTCTTATTAAAGGTGTCCAGCTCATCCCTCGCATCTCCGTCTGGGCCTGCCGCGATGTCGTTTACCACTATGCGGGACCCACTGGGTCGCAAGTTTGGCCCATTGGTCGTCTAGCATTCGGCAGAAAACCGTATAAACCTACTTATTATACTATTAATTTATGGAACTCGCTCCGATCGTGTTTTAACTCCAAAGTTTCGGAACGCCTTTCAACCATCCGGGATTAAACCGGGTGTAATCTTGAACGTATCATTCGCTTATTTCTCTTTTACAAGATCTAATTAACTTATTTGGTTAAACTTCACAGATTTTAAAGATTTTTTTTTCTAAACTCATTATTTCAAGGCGTACAGCTGATTTCAGGTTCAACGACCATTGGTGTAGTACACTTGCTAAATTATGAGTTCAGAAAATTATTTAAATATGCGAATCTTAATGGGCTATTATTGATCTCACCTACGACCGCCATTTTGACTTTTTGAAGTGAAAACTTCTTTAGGCGCGTTGAGCACTTTTTTGGTGAGCAAAAATCATGGAACTCTTGTCATCGTCACCAAACGCTTGAGCACACGGATGAGTCGCGCGTTGATGTCTTTGGAATAAGTCCTTTTCTTTCATAAGGAAGTTCTAATTCTTTTATCCCTTTCTTTTCCCCTTTGTATTTTCATCGTAAAAATCTGTGCTGTTACCTTTAATGGCTGAAGTCGATCGCTCGTATACAATTTTTTACCTAGAACAATCAGGACTCAAGGACCCAATGTGAAATCCTGTACTGACGATTAAAAAAATACACACGTAATTGTTCAAGTTTTCACTTCTGTCGGCACTCCCGGAGTGCCACTGTTTTTTTTTTTCATAATGGCGTCGCACGATGATACCTATGTATATCATGTTATATGACATTTTTGATTTTTCTTTATGCCCCCTATACATTAATAGCTGTGTTATTATTTATTTATTTATTTATTTAAACTTCTCGCACACAAAAAAGGTACAAAGGCGGACTTAATGCCTTAGGCATTCTCTACCAGTCAACCAAGGGTGGTGAAGAGATTAGATGGCAGGTGCTTTGGATGAGAGGAATGATGAAAAACCTATAAAATGTATCATAATGAATTATAAATAATAATTATTTCTTTTAGATGCCGCCCAAGAGTTCTATCGGCTAGGTCTAAGATGTACCTCTGGAATGTTCTAACCGTGGCTGTTTTCTACACGTTACCCGTCATACAACTCGTGGTCACATATCAGAGGGTAGGTACTCTAAAAATATACAGGTTGAAATTGAAAACATGCGACAAACCGAAATGGGAGATTGTACTCATCATTATGAACAAATTTTACTAAGGGACCAAAGATGCAATCGCAAAAAAAAAACAGCTGTTCCCTACATTTATGTTCGCATAACTTGTCAAAATGTAGGGAACAGCTGTTTTTTTTTTGCGCTTGCATCTTTGGTCCCTCAGTAAAAGTTGTTCATAATGATGAGTACAATCTCCCATTACGGTTTGTCGCATGTTTTCAATTTCAACCTGTATAAGAATATCTTGCGTAATGTTAATTACTCACCTACCATTGTATAGAAGCAAGTTCTTCTAGTTGTTCTTGCTTCTTTTTCTTTAGCTTCACATCACAGCGCACAGCTTCAGCTTCAGCTTGTGCTGCTGGACAGTTTGTTCCGCCACTTCTTCTTCCCAGCTAAAGCACTAGAAAGTGATGAAGGGCGGGCGTGCCGGGGGACTGTCTTAAATGTCATTTTGACGATCAAAAAGTGCTGATTCTCAGCCTAGTTTAGACTAGATTTTGAGCATGAGAAGACGGTTATATAAAATTAGGCTATAATAAGTTTATTTATTTTCTCTCACAATGGTTCTGTAGCCTCAACAGTTTTTAACATTATATAAATTAACATTGTGAGAGCTGGTGCCTGCTGTAGGTTTTAAGAAAAACCTGTGTTACAGGTCACCAGGCCCCACTTAGTGGCTCTATACAAAGTAACAGGCAGGTAACATGAATTTCTTTCTACCAAACAATTAAACAAAAAATAAGTAAATGGAAAGATAATAAAAATAATAAAAATAAAAAATAAAAATAGAAAATAAAAACAAAAGCAGTCAAAGGGTGAATGTGTAGGTAACTGTTGATGATTGTGAAGGTGACTTGTGGTGTATGTGTAGGATGTATAGGTGAATTGAGATGAATACCGGTGAAACGGGGCTACTTTCCACAGGTTTTGGCATAGTATTGGTAATTACTTTTTTTAACAACCAAAATTAACGTTTTTTTTTTATTCCAACAGAACAATTGGCTATTTGGCCTTTGGCTATCAAACTCATACTAATATAAAGCCCCACAGGTCCCACAAAGTTTTTTTTTTATAATGTCAAAGTTACGCGCGGAAGTGGGGTTTCTTTGACAAGGCATTAAAATGCAACTTATGTCAGAGATTTAAAATGTAGGGGTTACTTGAACATCATTTTGATTAAATAATTCAATACTGTATGCATTATACAAGAAATTTAAATATAAACAACAAGTTTTAGAAATCAATAAGTCTTTTTTATTATCACTTAAGTAGGTTACAAAATTATAGGCACTTAATCATCATAGACACACTTTTAAACAGTATTTTAGCGCACTGTTGCCCCATAAACTGTCAAAATTACCCCTACTGTTAAAGTAGCCCCGTTTTACGGTATGTAAGTGAATCGTGGTGTAGGGTGTAGGTGAATCAATTATGTTTTTGAGAATGTCGTTATCAGAATTATTAGGGTATCGAATACATGCTTTTATTAAAATGTCTCAATTGTTACAGCTCCTAAACCAATCAGGGAACCAAGACCTATGCTACTTCAACTTTCTCTGCGCTCATCCTCTCCTGGTGCTCTCAGACTTCAACCACGTGTTCTCGAACCTCGGCTACGTGGTGCTGGGACTGCTGTTCTTGATGCAGGTGTGGCGACGACACAATACGCATCACAACTACACTCCTGCGCAGGTAAAGAGCGAATACATTAAAATCTTTTTAAGACATTACTTATTGATGTCTAAAATCCGCCATTTTGCTTTTATATAACCTATTGCAGCGTGACCTCTGCGGTTACAACCTCCTTAACCGACTTCAACAAGGAGGAGGTTCTCAATTCGTCTGTACTTATGTTGTTTTTTGTCTCCGTCAAGTTTATGTTTCATTTTTTTATGGGTATGGGATGCTTCAGGGGTGGTCCTATATAAATTTCAATATCTGGATGTCCGAGCTTCGGTTTTTTTAATCGTTAGAGCCGTTTCCGAGATTCAGATTATATATATAGATATATACAAGAATTGCTCGTTTAAAGGTATTAGATATAAGTAAATAATTGATTTTCTTGGTCCTTAATTGATTATTGTACCTATTTGTCCACAGAAAGAGCTAGGCATACCACAACACTTCGGTCTACTATACGCGATGGGCATCGCGCTCGTCAGCGAGGGTCTTCTCTCCGCGGCATACCACGTCTGTCCCAACAGCATGAACTTCCAGTTCGGTGAGCTATCTAGCAGTGCGAGACACTAGGCATCCTATATACAAGGAGCTAGGCATCCTATATATAAAGAGCTAGGCATCTTATACACAAAAAGCTAGGCATCCTGTATACAAAGAGCTAGGCATCCTATATACAAAGAGCTAGGCATCCTATATACAAAGAGCTAGGCATCCTGTATACAAAGACCTAGGCATCCTGTATACAAAGAGCTAGGCATCCCGTATACAAAGAGCTAGGCATCCTGTATACAAAGACCTAGGCATCCTGTATACAAAGAGCTAGGCATCCTGTATACAAAGAGCTAGGCATCCTGTATACAAAGAGCTAGGCATCCTGTATACAAAGAGCTAGGCATCCTATACAAAGACCTAGGTATCCTGTATACAAAGAGCTAGGCATCCTGTATACAAAGAGCTAGGCATCCTGTATACAAAGACCTAGGCATCCTGTATACAAAGAGCTAGGCATCCTGTATACAAAGAGCTAGGCATCCTGTATACAAAGAGCTAGGCATCCTGTATACAAAGAGCTAGGCATCCTATACAAAGACCTAGGTATCCTGTATACAAAGAGCTAGGCATCCTGTATACAAAGAGCTAGGCATCCTGTATACAAAGACCTAGGCATCCTGTATACAAAGAGCTAGGCATCCTGTATACAAAGAGCTAGGCATCCTGTATACAAAGAGCTAGGCATCCTGTATACAAAGAGCTAGGCATCCTGTATACAAAGAGCTAGGCATCCTATATACAAAGAGCTAGGCATCCTATATACAAAGAGCTAGGCATCCTGTATACAAAGACCTAGGCATCCTGTATACAAAGAGCTAGGCATCCTGTATACAAAGAGCTAGGCATCCTGTATACAAAGAGCTAGGCATCCTATACAAAGACCTAGGCATCCTGTATACAAAGACCTAGGCATCCTGTATACAAAGAGCTAGGCATCCTGTATACAAAGAGCTAGGCATCCTGTATACAAAGAGCTAGGCATCCTATACAAAGACCTAGGCATCCTGTATACAAAGAGCTAGGCAACCTGTATACAAAGAGCTAGGCAACCTGTATACAAAGAGCTAGGTAATTCAATTCTCCTAGCTTTTGCCAGCGGCATCGCCCGCGTAGATCGTCGGAAATTAGATATCCCACGGGAACGTAAACGTACTATCAGGTACGTATAAAAAGTACCCTATGCGTTATTCCAGGTTACAAACTATCTGTGTGCCAAATTTCATCCAAATCCGTTCAGCCGTTTTTGCGGGATTGAGTAACAAATATTCAAACATCTAAACTTTCACAATTATAATGTTTAGTAGGATAGTAGAACTATAGCGCCTACACAAATGGGCAAAATATCAACTGTCGGCAGATCATGAGATACAGCCCGCTGACATACAGATGAACGGATAGCGGAGGTTTAGTAATAGGGACTCGTTCGGGGACGGGACCCTAAAATGACGAGTATATGAAGCTGAATTATGAATCTAATTGCGTTGTCATAAGCAGAGATCGGATATTCGTATGCATATTCACCTAAAGTCGAGATGTTGGCTAACATGGCATGCGCTTTTGTATCGAAAAAGTCTTAATTTAGGTAAGTAATTTGTTTATTTTTTGTTTTAACTAATACAAACCACCCCTCCTCCAGTACATACACATATTTGTATCGGGTTAAACATTAATTTTAAATTAATACACATCTGAATAGTTATGCAATCCAAGAATCCGGGGGTTTTTAATAAATATTACAAATAATTTATAAAGCCGCTTCCATACTTTCATAGCAAAAAATTATCTTTAGGTAAATATGCATCCGAATATCCGATCTCTGGTCATAAGAGACACTTTACAGGCAAGTGTTTTGAAAAAAAATGTTTTTTTTTTCTCTCAACAGACACATCGTTTATGTACGTGACCTCGGTCCTCTGCATGGTGAAGATCTACCAGTCGCGACACCCCGACATCAACGCACGCGCCCACGCCACCTTCGGAGTCCTGGCGCTTATCATATTTATTGGTAAGTATTTGAAATGAAATGAAATGTTTATGTTAAGGAGTAGATCTTTTAAGCCACTTTTACACGTCAATATTTTGTTGATCAATATTTAAAAAAAGTCAACTTTAATAAAAAAGATTGAATATTTTAAGATTTGGTTAGGAGTTAGGTTAGAACTGTGACCATTAAACATGAAAATTAGGTCAAAAGAACATTAGGTCAAATATGCAGATTTAAGAGGACAACGACTCGTGAAAAGTTTACTTCCCGTTGTCCCCGTTAGCCGAATGTACGTTACGGGGACAACTGGAAATAAATTTAATCACGTCCCGCTGTCCCCGTGACGGGGATATGGCATACGGGGACAACGGGAATAAACGAGGCAAAGTAATAAACATTACGAGACAGAACATTAATTAAATAAATGTCAGCTAGCCATGCCAATGTACTCGTACCAACAAATAAAATGAAAACTTAACTCAAACACAAAGAATAACAGTAAAAAAATGTAAATAAAGCATAATACCATAATAAAAACCTCCTGGTATTAAAGGGCGTGATCTGACCTCACAATCTATTGTGGAGGTCAGATAACCAGCCGCTCCATGTAAAATACTGCTACCCATGCTCACCAGTAGCGCTTCCGACCACTAGATCAACTCCGCTTCTTTGTCAAGTGTTTTTTTCAATGAGTGAGATGACAATATATTTTAATTTTATTCCCCAGGTCTTGTCGGAGTCCTTAACGCTAATTTCTACTTCTGGATAGTGTTCACAGTTCTTCACCTGGTAACATGCTTGATAATGACCTTCCAGATATACTACCTGGGAAGATTCAGATTGGGTGAGTTTCAGTAATGAAATACAGGATATTTTAAATTTATTTATTTATTTAACCATTTATGCACACACATATAAACAGACAAGAAGAAGGGGACAGAAAATACGTACAAAGGTAATGCTTATTTCTACAGAAATCTCTTCTAGCACACCTGTGATAGGAGAGAAGATAAAAAGAGATGTAGACAATGTGTGTAAAAAACGTGTGTGTTTTAATTGCAAGAGTGCGAGTGTGACAACAATACATGTGAGTGAAAGAGGAAGAGGAAGGGCTAAGCCTGTGCCAAGATGGTGCTTCCCTACCAAACACATTCGTTTCGTTCCACCTGCTGAAAATCTCTGAAGTCTTTAAATATACTCCGGACTCAGATAGGCCCAAGTAAAGAAAACCTGCTCAGGTGGAGATTCCCAGATGACTGCGCCCTGCAGGCTTAGCATACCGCTTTCTATTTCTGCGAAGAATAGACAGTGTTTTTTTTTCTATACAAAGTCACATTTCTTTTCTTCATTTTTGGCATCGCGCCGTAGATATCCTTTTACAATCTGTCATTTTGTCTTTCGTTTCTAACGATCTTTGTCTAGGTCCTTTTATATGTAGACTATTTCAGAAGAATATTTCGTCCCAAACTGTCAAAATCACACTGACCACAAACTTTCTGCTCGAAGGCCACGAAGTCTTTACGATTATCTACAAAATCATGATTCATTTAGAACGCTTAACTGTGATAATTAATAGAAGAACATAGCTATCTACTCCTATTGTACATCATTTAGTTAATAGTCATGTCTATTCTTCCGTCGACAAATCGGTGCTCGTGCTAAGCCTGTTGGAGTGAATGTGGTGCTGTCCCACAAACAATGGGGCATTTAATATCTTGTCCAGCGTGTTCTGTTGTCTGCACGCTACAGGAGCTTATAGACGCAGCTGAAAGTGCCAAGCTCGGAGCCACATTCTAGGCTGACTGTATTAAGATTGCTATTGACACGCTAAGTAAAAGAAGTAATAGGGACAAAGATAATACCCAGCTTGGTTATCGACACCTTTTATTTATTTATTTAAAAGGTACACCAACGACTTATTCACTAGACAATAACATAAGGAAACTCACATTTGGACAGAGTTATGGTGAATTTGTCACTTACAGGTGTACACAGCACTTACTTAAAAAATAGCTTCATAAATATACGTTTTAAAAAGATTTTTTACTCGTAATGAGGATAAAGAAATGAATTAGAAACAAAGGACAAAACATTTTGTAAAAACAAAGTCATAATCCAAATAAGAATAAAAAAATACATTTAAGTTATTACTAGAATCAAAATTAACATCAAAAACAAAATAATAATCGCAATGAGAATATATATTTTTTAAGCCAATTCAAAGCAGTGCCATTGTAAAATTACCGTCCTACAAATATAACACGAGTACGATGAACTAAAATATTATAATCAGCTGTTGCTCAATCAGCACTTAGGTCGCGCCCCTACATTTTTGAAGTGAAAAAACCTCTTTAGGCGCGTTGAGCACTTTTTGGGTGAACAAAGATCATGGAACTCGCGTCATCGTTACCGAACGCTTGAGCACACGGATGAGTCGCGCGTTGATGTCTTTTGGAAAAGTCCCTTTCTTTCATTAGGAAATTCTAATTATTTTATGCCTTTCTTTCCCTTTGTATTTTTATCGTAAAAATCTGTGCTGTTACCTTTAATGGCTGAAGTCGATCGCTCGTTAGTAATTTTTTACCTAAAACAATCAGGACCCAAGGATCCAATGTGAAATCCTGTATTGACGATTAAAAAAATACGTTCAAGTTTTCACTTCTGTCGGCACTCCCGGAGTGCCACTGTTTTTTTTTTTTTGTAAATTTCGTCATTTTAAAAGGGAGTAGTTTTGTGATTTCGGTCAAAAGAAGAAAATTGACCCACCCGCCCTGGGCCTCCGTGGTGGTTTACAGTCCACACCGAGCGGAGGCCTGTGTCTCCGCTGTGGAAATATACCCTAACATTTCGTAATATCTTCACTAGATGGCGGTATAATCTACCGAGCTGCCCGTGAATTACTGTCGCGCCCTCTCGCGGCCATCACACCGACTTACTGCGGCAGATGTGTACTTCTCATCATCGCTAATCTAGCCAACTGGGCCATTGCTGCTTATGGGTGAGTGACATACCTACTATTAATTTATATCTGACTAGTTTTTGCCAACGGCTTCGCCCGTATGGATTTCGAAAATCATCCTGCTATTGGGATAAAAATTATAGGCTATGTGTTATTCCAGATTAAAAACTATCTGTATGCCAAATCCGTTCAGCCGTTGGTGCGTGATTAAGTAACAAACAACAATGTTATTAGTGTCTCAGATTTTCTTGCAGACGAATTTTGACTTTAAGTATTAATTAAACAATTGAAATATATTCTTATGAATTGGATATAAATAATACTATTTTGACTTCATGACATAAGTTTACTAATTACTTTCTGACTGAAACACAGGTACCTTTATTTTTTGTTATTGACTTTTTAATGAATGATTTTTTATTTACCGTTGACACTTTAATTATTATTATTTGATGAATTCATTTTAAATAATTTAGATTGACTTGAAATTAATTGTCAACAATCAGAACTATTCATATTTGCACGCAAACCTGTCAAATTTTCTTTATGTTATCCTGCATGCACGTTTATATTCTTGTATGTGTACACATGTCTTAGCAAATAAATATTATCTTATCTTATCTTATCTATCTTATCTAATTTATGTAGAATTTAATTAATGTTAGGTCCTAGGTTAACTGGTAGAGAATGCCTAAAGTTCTTTGTAAACAGCTTACAAAAAAAGTTTCTTGTAAGGAGACCCCTTAAATTTTAACCTTTATTTTATTTTTATTATTTTTTGTTATAACGGCAACAGAAATACACATTCTTTGAAAATTTCTACTGTCTATTACGGATTATTAGATACAGCCCGCTGGCAGACAAACAGCGGAAGCTTAGAAATAGGGTGATCCTTCGTGTACGGAGCCCCAAAAAGTTGCACTGTACTGTTGACAGAGTTTAGAAGTCGGTGTTGCCCACCTACATAATATTTCTTTCTTTCCACAGTGTTGCCCAACACAGCCGCGACTTCGCCTCACACTTACTACTGGTGCTAATGAGTAATTTGTTCCTCTACACACTGTTCTATATCGTAATGAAGCTACTGCATCGAGAGTCTATTCGGTGGTACAGGTATGTTGACAATGATAACTACTTTGTTAAATTAATTAGGATAAAAAATATGGTTGATGAAAACGTTTTCTTTCTAATTTGTTGTTTATTTTCGTATTTAGCATTGATATACAAAAAACCCAAGATGCACAGTCTCAAACAAAAGTAACACTCAGAACTGTCCCCAATTATACGTCAGTGGTTATAGTTATGATAAAACACATTTTTTCAAATTCAACCTTATACGCATGACTTACAGTGGTTATTACAAAGCAATATCCATAAAGTCTGACTGATAAATGACTGACGATACTATTTGACACCTATGCGGACGTTTTTGAGACGCTGATTATGTATGGTACCAATGGTATTTAGTGAAATTTTGTTGGACATTTGCTTTTTATTGGGCCCAAACCCAAACGGTGTCTTTGCAAAACAAGATATTACTCCACTGTTTGACAATGAACATCAAACATTAAATATAATATGACTTTGTTTCATTATTAACATTGTCTATGCGGAAACAATAGTAAAATAAAAAGCCATTAAAAAGTTATGAGCCAAAAAAGATTCGTTTTTCTTGCTAATTTAACCGCAACTTTGGGCGTGTTTTAGTAAGAAAAGATGTGTAAAATCTCCAAAACAAAGTTGGTAACGACAAAGCCCAAATATCGAAAACCTCAATAAACTTTATTGGTAATTGATTTATGCAGTGGTTTTTTCATAAACCTCGATCTTCCGATGGACTTTTCCGATTTTTTATCGCGCTTATTTTACTATAAATAATCGTGCATCTCACTCAATAGCGTTGTGCGTGTAGACTAGCGTCTAACTGCTCATCACTGTCAGACTCGATACCTGCCGGCTCAGCACGAGAACCGATTTGGCGACAGAAGAATAGACATAACTATTAACTAAATGATGTACACAATAGGAGAAGATAGCTATGTTTTTCTATTAATTATCACAGTTATGCGTTCAAAACTAATCATGATTTTGTAGATAATCGTATATACTTTGTGGCCGTCGAGTAGAAAGATTGTTGTCAGTGTGATTTTGACAGTTTGGGAAGAAATATTCTTCTGAAATAGTCTACATTTATAAGGACAAGACAAGATCGTTAGAAACGAAAGACAAAATGACAAATTGTAGAAGGATATCTACGGTGCGATGTCACTTTGTATTGAAAAACCACTGTCTATTCTTCGTAGAAATAGAAAACGTCATGCTAAGCCTGCTGGTGAGACAGCGTGCTTTTTAGCTAGGCTCTCCAATGAGTTCGAGCCCGCGACTTGTGTCCTCTTAAGACGAATTAATGAGCAAACCACCCAACAACTAGACACATCAACAAATGGCCACTAGGGTATAAGGTTCACAAATTACCTCATTATAGCGGATAAAGTATCTGTCGTCACATCCTTCAGGGTGCTATTGTGACAGACTCTTATTCTGTTCAGGAGTGAGACCGTTTTATTGCGGATGATGGCATGAAATCAGTATAAGTTAATTTTTACAATACTGTATAGCATTTGAAACCTGATATTTTCTGACCTACTCGTTTCATTCCTCAGCTGGGTATTCATAGCGATGACGTACTCCATATGGTTCGGATCAAGCTACTTCTATTTGGATCAAAATACTAATTGGGCGGTAAGTACCTTAATTAATTATATAGCAAAAAAATAATTAAAATTTAAGATGTAATGTCGATTAGAGATTTTAGTTCTTTGAAGACTTTCAGAGGGAAGCGCCAGGGTAGCGAAATTCAATTTTACTTACGTTTTTTTTTGCAATTTGCGAGCCAGTGTACGATTATATGTTCAAGTAATTTCGCAATTTATCATTATTTTCTGGATTTTATCAATCATTATTGATCAGACGGAGTGAGATACGTCACGGCTTAAACATTTTTGAAATTTTTCGAAAATATTTCATCCAGGACGTACCTTGTAAAAGGTTCGTCCCGGCTCAAATATTTTTAATAGTCTCGTCCCGGATGATTTGAAAATTTAAAAGCTTAATCGGAAAACAGAAATACTATTGGAGCCTACGAGTAGGTTCAATGTGTAATCAACAGAGATCGGATATTCGGATGCATATTTACCTAAAGATAATTTTTAGCTATGAAAGTATGGAAGCGGCTTTATAAATTATTTGTAATATTTATTAAAAACCCCGGGATTCTTGGATTGCATAACTATTCAGATGTGTATTAATTTAAAATGAATGTTTAACCCGATACAAATATGTGTATGTACTGGAGGAGGGGTGGTTTGTATTAGTTAAAACAAAAAATAAACAAATTACTTACCTAAATTAAGACTTTTTCGATACAAAAGCGCATTCCATGTTAGCCAACATCTCAACTTTAGGTGAATATGCATCCGAGTATCCGATCTCCGGTAATCAATCATCTCTAAAGTTAATAAAAATACTTTCTTCAACAGCTAACCCCGGCCCAATCTCGGCAAAGCAACCGCCAATGCTCTCTACTCCAACTCTATGACGCGCACGACATTTGGCACTTCCTATCTTCAACCGCCATGTTCTTCTCCTTCAACATGTACCTCACCATAGACGACAACCTCTCTAGGACACCCAGAAACAATATCATGGTGTTTTAGATTTATAATTAGTCAACAAAATAAAAGTTGGTTGAAATGTAAGCTTTAGAATGTGCATAGCAGAGTTGGTAATCGTTTTTACCCTATTGTTAAGAAGGGTAATTACCCTTGGCAATATTGAAGGGTATGTTACCTAGTGTATATAAATGGAGAATTAATTTAACTAAAGCTTGGCGTAGTGACAGTTTTACCCTATTGTTAAGAAGGGTAATTACCCTTAGTAATCTGGGAGGGTAAGTATGTTACTTTATGTCTAAATGTGTAAAAAGATTTCAACAAAAGCATGGCTTTGTGACAATTTTACCCTATTGTAATGAAGGGTAATTACTATTAGCAATCTCGAAGAGTAACTATTTCACCTCTTGTATAAAAGTGTTGAACAAATTCTTGTTTAATCAACTTTTTATTACTGTGTGAAGAAATAATTACCCTTTTTAGCATGCCCAAAGGATAAGACATGTTACCTCGTGTCAAAACCTGCTGCACAGCTATTCACAACCATTCGATACGTCTCCGTACAGGATCCAACTTCAATCAATGTTAACGTAGGAGTCCAATGAACGCTGTTCACAAATCTAAAACCTGAAAAGTTTGTCAGTTTAAATCAAATAGACGACTGCTATTCTTCCGATAGCTGTTTGCAGTTGGGAGCAAGGTAAGTCAGGTTATCGAATTGTGTCATTTTCGATACGATAGCCAGTCGAATGCTTGTGAATAGCTGTGCTGAATTGTTAAAACAAAAGTATTTGTCCCTTCGGTTATGAAGGGTAAGTCGTCTTAGGGTAATTATCATTCTCAAGTTAACAAAAGGTTATGAATTTAGCATTGTAAGTGTGTGAGATAGTTTGTTACTTTGAATTGTTTGTCTTACTGTTGAATAGATTTAAAAGAAATGATTGGTTTGATCTCCTAGAAATCTAGAAATGAGTCTTAGATTTTGTGATGTTATGAAAAATGCAAAAACTACTTATATTATTGTTTTTAAGGGAAAAATAAATTGTTTAATTCTTTTTTTTTTGACAAAATTAAGATTTTTAAAAAATACGTGTAATTTGACAATCGAGAGCTTCTGTAGTTGTCGTTATTTACGAAGATTGCCGAAGTTACTTGTAAAGCTTGACGATTTTATTTAAAACATGCGACAAGAATGTATTTTTTTTTTGTTTTTTCTCCAAGTCATGCGCATTATAAGTACAGTCTACCGCATGCCCATGGTAACAGTTTGAAAGCTTTTTTTTTTTAGTAGCAGTAACGGCGGTTTTCATTCTTCAAGTTTTAATATTGATGTGCAGTTAATTTTACATTATATTAATATGTTTATTAGTTTACTTCAGTGTTTGTAAAAAGTACTTTTGACGTCATTATTATAATATGTAAGTTCGTTGTACAAATCACTTGAATTAGTTCCTAAAAAGTATTGTCTTGTGAAGTAATTATAAAGTCCCATTTCATCATTCTGTGGCACATAAAAAAATTGAAGCAAAACTGACTTTGCATCGTCTGAACAGTCTTTAAACGTTGCAACTTACACGGCACGATACGATTGTACTTGTACATGTTTAAAAAATTGTCATTTAGTTGTTTGTGTCCGAATCTTGTATTGTGTTTTAGTTATAAATATTATAATAAACAAAGATCAATTTTAAATAAGTTAAACATATTATGTTCCATTACTTTATCATATTTATAATGACAAGAAATCATCTTAAAAAGTCACTTAAATAAAAGAAAATATCACTGTCTCGAAAAGTAACCGATTCATTTTATAATTTTAATTCCATTAAAACATAATACATACATATAATAAATTATATATTTTCATAGGCTGTAATAGATCATTTAATATTTTGAGATATTGAACAAACTTTAAATCTTAAAATATAATTTAAATAATATCAATAGGCCCCTCTACATGTCTAGACGATGTTAAACCGAAGTATGTTTTCAAATGAAATTTAATTTAATAAATGAACAGTTTGAAACTTCAACTATATCCGACAACCCTGGTTCTCTTTTGGTGACCGTACTCTGTCGTCTGTTTGTTGGCATTGGGGGCCACGTCTGCCTACCCCTTCGGGGAATACTGTCGTGATAGTATATCATATAACTGCCTACTATGAATTAGGTTTAACGTAATATTAAAATCCTCTTAACACCTCGCTTTGCTTCACACACTCCTCTCATTTCTAGCTCATCTAGAAAATTTATATCCATGACAAATTGTGCTCAAAAAAGTATTTATTACTAACATAAGAAAATACATACAGCCACCATATAGAGGCTGGTATGAACATCGATGTGCAAACTGTAACCATAAATTTTATTCAGGGTATGATTTTAGACCTCCTAGCATACAATTTTTTTTTGTCAATTATCAAAAACAAATCTGCTGTTTCATAGAAAAGTGCTCGAAAAATACCTAACCGGTCAAAATGTATGGAACAGCAAATTTTTTAAAGTGAAAATTTCTATAGCCGCGTTGAGCAATTTTTGTTAAGGGCAAAACTTATGGGTTCGCGTCACCGACATGCTATTGTGACTTCTTCACCGACGTGTGATATGTTTATTTTTTAAGTTTTCACTTCTCTCCCCCATGACTGCCTATTTTTTTTTTTTAATAATCGATCATTTTGAATCGTGTGCTGAGTACATGGTAACAGTTTACGCGTCGATGTCTCTACCAGTTCCCTATCTGGCTCGTACTGTTATTCGATTAAATAGTCGCTTTGATTTAGTCGATTTTAGAACATAAAAATATCATTAATATTGTAATAGATAGAGAATAGATTTTAAAATAAAAATTTAAACGTTTAAAAATATATTAGTTGACATTAAAAAAAAAAACAATACTAAGCATCTGGACACGCCTCAGTAATTTATTATCTGAGAACTGTTCTCGACTATTTTGTAATTTAGTTTTAAATTTTAAGAGTGTAAGGGCAAATTTTTCGAGCGAAAATTATCGCTAAGTTATTATGACAAATTGTCAAGCGCGCGTAAACGGTCACGATTCATTCCGAATGATGCTCACAGTGCTCACATCAATCATTTTCACACTAAAACAGAACGGGTGTAATCACGCTGAAATCGATTACAGAGCAGTTCGGAATGCACCCTGGCTCAACTCTGCACCTATCACAGCGGTTTACGGACGCTTGACAATTTGTCGCATTCATTTCGGGTGGCCGAAGAAGGTGCACGCTTCCCTAGAAAGAAGTAACTTTAGTTCATACAAATAGTCGATTAAAATTACCTTAATAGTCGATTAATTTAAATTCCACCAAAGCTTAAAAATTAGTTTAATCAATTAGTGAAACAAGGTGCTATGAAAATTGTTAAATAGAAATTTTGAAATGTTTCAATAAAAAATGTCTTCTCGCTTGTAAGCTTATTAAAAATTGAACAATATTCCCTGTTTTTAATGTTTTATAATATAAATGAAAATAGGATATGCTGTTTGTGTGTTTTTAAATTAAACAAAGTAAAATATTATTATAGTATTCGTGATACACATTTTATTTAAAATATATTTATAGTTTCTCATACTCGTGTCCCCGACGAGTTTCGCACTCGCAGTTTGTCTTCGTTTGAGTTCGAAACTAATCGGGAATGCACGAAACTTGGACATGACTAAAATAATAATGTTAAAGAACTATATTTGAAAAGTATTTTAATAATAGATACAAATGTTTTCAAAATGTAAATAATTATAATTAAATACACTCCACACAGTTACATTATCAAATCAATTTATATTTCTCTCTTTGCACTCTTGTAGGACTAACAATTTTAATAAAACGCAATATTTAAAATGTATGCAACATAAAACTTACACCCCTTTCGATTCTGCAAGTAGAATGCATGCAAGATGCAAAAATATACTTGCATGCAAGAAAATAATTGTTTAGGATCTTGCCTTTATAACACTTCTACATACCTACTAAGAAACTGCAATAATATTTTTAAAAATAAAATAAATCTTTTTGAATGTAGCTGCGTCGTTTCTAAGCATTTTAGGGGCTAGTTGCCAATAGGAGTGCCTCAATAAATCTTTCAATCAACGTTTTGACGAGCAAGATATTACTTGCAAGTCGACTCGCTACATTTTCTACCAACTATATTTACTGTCAGGTATTTTTACAAGAAAAGTGAAGTTAAAGTAAACATTGTATAACTTTCTGGCGTTTCCACATTCAAGAGAACTTATGCAAGAAATATCTGACATACTGTCTGTTAGTAGTAACTCGCACTAGGTACTTGCGAGATACTTGCAACGCTGTTTACATTTGCAAGTTGCAATCACACAGATACTCAGACGATGCTTGCATACGTTTTGTCCCGTATCTACGAAAATTTCAGCTAAAAAGTCGGCTTGCGCAGTCAACTTGCAAATACATACAGTATTGAAAAGGAAGCACCATTTTCGAGTGTTTTATGCCTATTATGACTCAGGGTGGCGCGAAAATTTTTGGAGTGTAAAATAAATTTTTGGAATCAATGATTGATAAAACCTACATTAAAATCGTAATCGACCATGATCATTGACATTAAAAGGAATATTACCTGTTTCTGTACTTTTAATATTTTGAAATAGACGAAATAATTTGTAAGACTGCCGCGTCGCCATTGTTGACTATGAATGCTAGTTTCTAAGACTGTTGTCATTTCTCTTATGTATAGTTATGTGTAATTCCAATGTAAATAAAGATTGCTTTTATATTTTATTGTTTTATTTTCGTGCACCAACTATCTAAAAAAAAAAATTGGCTAGGGTTAGTTCTATTTATATAAAACAAAGTAGGGTTAGTTACACCAACTCAAAAATCGTACAGATTTTTTGATGATACCTGGAGAACGGATTGAGCGGTTACGATTAAAAAAAAAATGCAAAACTACATTGGCCAAATTTTGATTAAAAAAAAAAAGAATCAATTCATAAATCATCTTAAGGAATCAATGCAAAATGGCAGCCAAACGCGCACTGGAAGCACTCAATCTAATTATGAAAGATCTAATTCCTGTCTCCAGATAGGTTAGCTGGAAAACTCTTGAAGCCTTCGAAGTACCAAGTAACCGGTAGGAGCCACAGAGTACGTTAGAATATACTGAAAGTAGGAGCACACCTCACGGTGTGTCAGCTAGAAAACGTTTTATGCCTTGGAAGTAAGTACAAGGTTGTCATAACTCGGTAGGAGCACAATATAATATGTAGGTTTGTCAGCCAGAAAACGCTTTATGCCTTCGAAGTACCAGCTTGTCATAACTCGGTAAGAACTCACCTACATAAGTGTCAATTAGAAAACACTTTATTCCTTCGAAGTACCAGGTTGTCATAACGGGATGAGCACACCAAAAATAGGTGTGTCAGCTAGAAATCGCTTTATGCCTTCGTTTCCTAAACAAATACCCTGGTTGTCTCTCATAACTTGGTAGAAGCTCACCTAACACAGGTGCGTTAGTTACAAAAGGCTTGATGCCTTCCAAGTACTAGATTGTCAAAATTTGGTAGAACATCTAACATAAGTGCGTCAGTTTGAAAACGCTTTATGCCGTCGATGTACCAGGTTGCCATTCCGTCAGTTTTGGAGTTGCAATGATTACAGTGTTTGATGATTTCCGCCAATCACTACCAGTCATTCCATATCAACGGTTCGTTTTCTGCCTTGGAAGAGCGATGGTACAAAAACGCAGTGTACAGGCGGTTACGTATTATAATACCTAAGTTTATTCTATTTTCAAGATAACTACGGTCAAAACACCTACCGTTTAAAATATCTAAAGATCGTTTCACCGATTTTTGTAATAACTAATGAACGAAATCCATAGAGGAGAATTCAGCTACGGTTTATTCAACTACAATCAATTAAACTAAGTTTGATTAAACTAACGGTCGATTCACCTACTGTTGATTTATTTTTGGTCTTGTGTTTGATTTACTGGTGATTTTGTATAATTATGTCGATTGGATGATTTGCTAATTCAAATTTTCGCGAAAATAATTAGTCAATGGTAAAAACATTTCTGCGAACAACTTGGAAGTAGCGCTCACCGGCCGCTTCCGCGGTACCGTTCGCTCGGCTTGCGCGCGGTTGTTCGGTTTTAACACTTTTAACAAACTGCGCGCGAGCCGAGCGAGCGTAGCGAGCGGTGCCGCGGCAGCGGCCGTCGAGCGCTACTTCCAAGTTGTTCGCAGAAATGTTTTCACCATTGTCTAATTATTGTAGGCGAGTCGTCCATAAGGTATTTCATACATACTTGAAATATCAAATATCTTAAAAAATCATTAGATTAATCGTTCGTTAACCACCAATATGCGTTATGAACATATGTGAATCAACCGTATTATCTTGAAAATAGAATAAACTTAGGTATTTTAATACGTAACCGTGGAGGTCCTAAGCTTTCAATAATTTGTTGTGTCAAAGGGCTAGTATCCCGAACAAAAATGATCGCAAAATTAAAGAGACAAATTGTCAAGCGCGCGTAAACAGCCGTCGTGAGTTCGAACCATTATATATGTCTATGGTTCGAACCTATCACATTCGCTTTACTTTGTGTAAATTATTTCATCACCACTGCTCTCAAAACGGTGAAGGAAAACATCGCGAGGAAACCGGCATGTCCTAGAACCAAATACTCGAAGACATTTGACATCTACTAACCCGCACTGGGCCCGCGTGGTGGATTACGGCCCACTCCCTCACACGGAGAGGAGGCTTTGCTGTGTCCCAGCAGCGGGCACGTTATAGGCTGGGTATGTGTGCGTCAACAGCTGTGATTGGTTGAATCATTTATCAACAGACAATATGTGACATTTATTTAAGCGCAGGCCACGCCGCCAGCTAGCGGGCGGGCGGGCGAACATCGTTTCACCTCTTTACATACTTCGGTTCACACCGCGTTCGCGTAGTTTGTATAGTTTCCTTCGTCGCTTCGCCCACCCGCCTAGCCCGCCCGCCCGCTAGCTGGCGGTGTGGCCTGCGCTTTAGCGATAATTTTCGTTCTGAGAAACTGGCCTATTGTGTACAGGGTGAGTAAGGGAAAAAGAAAAATACAAAAATTCCGCAATACTTTTTATTCGTCATAACCTACATCTACAAGCCGACAATAAAGAAATATATTACAAGTTTGTAAATACAAGGGACGCTCAGTGGCGCCCTCTGCGTCCATAGCCATCATAAGTGGAAACGCTTAAAGCTCACTGTTTTATACTTAAATATTGATTCACTACTTAGTTTGGTAGTTAATTATCTGGATAGATGCTATCTACCAGATAAATTAACAGAATTAAAAAAAAAAATAGCAAACGAATTATTAACAAATATGACTTAAACAAAAATGTCACAGCTTTAAGAGCAATAAAATATTTTCACGTAATTCTACAATAACAGTAACATCAATTCTTCAAATCAATAAAAAATAAAACAAAAAAAATCTACAACTCAATTTTGAAACGCCCTAAAAAGCCACCACTATACAGAGGCCGTTTCAAAACTACCCACATACCAAACTGAGTACCAAACCAACAAAAATACACCTTTATTTCCGTTACAATTTTACAGTTTTAATATTTATATGCTTAATTTAAACATTGAGGCCAAGATTAGCAAACTTCACTTAGCACGTAATGTGGCTTAGATATATGTTCGTCTCTGTCTTGGATTTGTATTTTGACAGCTGTACGAGAGAGACCAGAATACTGCTTAGACAAAGTACGTGCTAAATAATATATATTTATCTTGGCCTGAGACTTATCTCGCGTTGCTTATTATACATACTTTATTACAATATTATTTGAAAGAGAAATACGATTTGGCAATGTCACAGTCGGTTGTTTATAAGATTATGTGCACTTTATGTTTTTACTAGATTTTGTAATAACAGTACACGGGCATTATAAGGAAAATAGAGCTTTAAGGCTTCCTACACACTATACCGTCGGGTTCACGGTGATTTCGGTGGCGATTGGTTTCGATGATTTTTGATTTTTAACTGGCTCGAGACGTTATCGTGTAGTCGGCTTTAATTTACTTAGGTAGCCACAGGCAAGTTCGGTTAAAATGCCTACAACATTCTAGGTTGGCCTGCGAGATGTCATTCCCAAAAAAACTAGAAATTAAATATGACCCAGGTGTATCAGAGACGAATGCTCTACAAATAGAATTATTTCTGAAAACACGATATGCCTGTATTAACGATCGCAAACTATAAAAATGTTTAAGCACGGTGCGATTCATAAAGACAGGGGAAAGAGTCAACACAAATATTTTTTAACACAACCGCTATATGTCATGGAATTGGAAAAAAATATCTGGCAGATATTAAAATACTTGTCATGTCTTTAAGCATCTCCTATTTTAATGCCACTTTAGCTGTGTTTAGTAATATATAGTCCACACAATCTTAGGTATATGAAATTAACATATATTTTGGGAGAGTTCAAAATTGGTTAGTGGCTAAAATTCTAAAATTAAGCTTTTTCATACCAGGTCCATGATTTTTTCAACAGTGGTGTGCCTTTTAAACTGTTTTTAAGAATGATTGAAACACTTCTTACTGTAGAGTTTTAGCTATCAACCAGTGTCATAAAAACCTCCAAAACTTTGATGAAACACAGCTGAATATACCGGTTTTATATTATTTACAATTTACCGAAACTGGGTTAAAACCGAATTACAATATTATAAATACAAAAATGGATTCCTCTGCCTATCCGGTACTTTTTGAAAGCAAAACAATCGTGGCGACTTTTTGGAAATCTGACAGACACAGCTTGCTTTGGAGAACCGCGCGTCTATCGCAACACAACTATGAAAACCAACTTTACTTTTAAAAAAATAATAGTTTAAAAAACTAAAAACACGCTTTAAAAACCAAACTAAAAAGAAGAAAATAATTTAATTCAATTAAAAAGCGTGGGGTGCTTTTTGAAGTATTTTTATTATCAATTAATGTCAAGCACCCCACGCTTTTTAATTGAATTAAATTATTTTCTTCTTTTTAGTTTGGTTTTTAAAGCGTGTTTTTAGTTTTTTAAACTATTATTTATTTTCAATTTTTTAGTTCTGCTAACTACAAAAACGTGTTTTTTTATATATTTTTTTCCTTTTTTATTAAATTATTGAATTGTCATCGGTCCTCGATAAGTTTACAAAGTTTCAATGAAATCTGACTGTTTAGGGTGGGTCAAAATCGCGCTCTAAGGAGTCGGTTACATACAAACAAACAAACATACAAGTGAAGCTAATAACAAATTACCCACGGAGAGTTACATACTGACATACTGACATACAAGTGAAGCTAATATAAAGCGTGTAAAAAATAAGGCTGTCGATGTCCATTTGTGAGGTAACAGACGTGAAGTTAACTGTACTTTAAGAAGTACCAATACCAGAGCTACATTCAGAATAAGTTAAAGGTTTTCAAGCCGAAAAACAACTCACTTTTACAATTTATAATAATTATCAGTATGGTTTTAAAATGTATAATATAAAACCGATAATTTAGCCTCAAACAATCCTATGAACTTTTGAATTATGATATTCTTCAAAGCGTTGATTTAGATACACGATTATTGTCTGTATAGATTTCAACCGAGTCAAAGACATACTAAGTTTCAATTCCGTTTAGGAACAAATCTGTAATCTGTTTACACGTTTTTAGTATTAGTAAGAGAATGTCGCAATCCCCTGCCCTTAGCTTTTTCGGACATAATAAGCATGGCCTGAAGAGGCTTGTGATACTGGGCCGGGTGGAAGGCATACGCAAGATGGGTCAAACGCCATCAAGAGGGCTGTTGGAGGCAGCATCTAGCAACCACACTGCAAAAGATCGCATAACTTGGAGATGCGTCGTATGTGGTCGCGATCCTCAGCATTGAGGGAACGACGGAGATGGGAATTTAGTTACTAATACGCTCCCGGACTCCTAAATCAAACCACCATGCAC
This sequence comes from Antitype chi, assembly GCA_947359405.1. Lineage (NCBI taxonomy): Eukaryota > Metazoa > Arthropoda > Insecta > Lepidoptera > Noctuidae > Antitype > Antitype chi. The sequence goes on from OX375836.1 coordinate 9,647,406, forward strand.
TTTTTTGTATAAAGGACTATTCATTTTTAAATCATCGTGAATCGATATGATAACACCAAAATGATGGCCAGTTTCAAAACTGCATCAGAACTTACCTTACTCCTTTGCCTTACTGGTCTTACATGTACTGTGGCTCGATTTTAAAAGTCCAGGAGTGCATTGGTATTAATTGTTTGAGTACATTCCATAATAGCTCACAACGCTCACCTCAATAATTTGCGTTCTCATTTAGATATTATCACGATTATGACAGCTGAGAGCTGTCATTTTTGTCAACAATTCGGTAACCAGAAGCACAACTTCGAAAAAGCCACGTTAATTCGGAATGCAGCCTTAGATAAGCCAATCAGCATTCCGGTTTCCAATCGTTCTAAGCAGACTGTTTTTTTTGCAATGGTCCTGAAGGCCAATTCCCGTTATTAAAAACGTTTAAAGTTTATTCGCGATCTAATCTCAAGGATAATCAATGTCAAATATGCATGGTCCGTAATGTTGGCAGTACCAAAATTCACTGTTTTGTTTTTTTTTTTCAACTCTGAATTTCCGAGCTACCAGCATTACGGCGAAGCACGCATAGTTAAGTTACAGCAATTTTTTGACAGATCGAGACAGAATTGCCTCACTGCTAATTACGAAAATCTGTCTAAGTTAGCAATAATCTAATTCGGTATGTATACACGATGCGAGTCAGAATATTTTGTTTTAAACTTGCTTACTAAATACTAAAGACGTGTAAACGAGCCCCATGATTAAGTTATTTATCAAATTTTAGTAAATATAGAGAGTTAAAAATATAATCAATTCATTCAGAGAAAGTAGTTTATTTCTATAGAATATTTTAATGTACATAAACTAAATATGTTTTCGCCTCCATAAACCGACTTTTTACAAAAAAGAGGTGCGTATTTATATACAAAGAAAGCTATTTTTTATTCGACCATATCTAAATATAATATGACTATGCAACTTCAATTTTATAAAAAAAAAACCTTCCGTTTTCCTTTGAGTCAATTTCTGACATTGTCTTCAGAAATAAGTTCTAACAATATAGTCAGAAAAGTCAGAATTGTTCCCGAGATTCATTCTTACGTATTTTTTTTTTCATATTTTCCACATTACATAGTCTTGTTTTATTATATTTCTATAAGATTCAAATATTACACAGCCTATATTCTATTGAATAAATACTGCTTACAAAAATATAGTAATAAATGCATTTTTTATTTTTTTATTTTCAATATGGCAACACAATATTCCTTTTAGATGGCAATGTCTAAATAGGTTTCACTTTGATATAATACCTTTATAACATAACATAGCGACCGTAATCCCCGAAAGGGACAGACAGAGATAAAAATATGTTTTATGACAGTTTAAATTAATTATTGACTTCTCTAATCTGTTGTTTCTTACTCGGAGTTTCAGAGTTTACTCAAGCTAAGTATAGTAGCGTTTCATTCGAAAATAAATCTTATTCCTGTAAAGTTAGTGTGGATATTACCACTACCCCTATTCCTTTCATTACAAAATAAGGTTTATTTATTTAAACATCGGTTTATACAATCGAGCCATTTTTGAACTTTGAAATTTATTCCAATAAAGTTGTGGTTCTAATTACAAAAACTGACGTTAAACACGATTCTGTGGTCAATTTTGTTTTAAGAACTTTACGGCTATTAGAATAAAGGTCAAAATACAATAATTGGCTCGAAGGTATGGTTTTTATGTTGTATAGTGAAACATAAATTTATTCTAAATCAAAGTGAAAAACATTTAAACATTCAAACGCCTGTCAAATTAATATTTAAGACGCCTTTTGTTTCAACTAACGAGCTCGAAAGCTTACATAGCTTGACGAGAGTAAACATTATTGACTCTGTAACTTACATACAGGTTGTTACACATAGATTGATTAATGCTTTAGGGAGCGATTAAGACAGAAACTAGATATAAGACACTCAAACATATGTACAGTGATTTGGCTATAATTTCAGTGAGACAATCACAGCAGTTAAGGAGGAAGCGGCGACAGGGTAACTCTCTAAATTCAAATTATGTTTTGTTTTTTTTTCTTGCAATTTCCAGGGCAGTTTTAGACTGTATGTTGAACAAAATATGATTCGCGACTGTAAAAAGTATGTATTTACAGAGTTATATTCATTTAAATCATCGATACAACCTCTAAGCTCATTTAATACCATTGAATTACGTTTTCGTGAAATAGTCAAATTCAAATTCAAAATTATTTATTTGTGATACCTAAATAAAAGTTTGTGGTACATGATGTTATAAAATAAAAGTTGTAACACAAATTGCAATAAACCTAAGAAAATTTGAATTTCGCGAGCTAACATGGAGCTTTCCCCTTAAGTGTGGCTGATTTTGGCTAGAGTTCAATTTATACAATTAGCTACAGGACATTTCAAATGATCTAATTTGTCCTAAAATTCCTTTACGCAAAGCATATCTTTGTCAGAGATTCCTCTAATCAGTTTCTTTTAAATATAGCAAAAAAACATAAGAAAATTTGATTTTCGTAGGCTAACTTACCGCATACAGACAGATACACAGATAGACAGATACGACAGTCTCACACAGCAACAGCGGCGACAGTCTCTAGCCTAATTTATATGATGATCAGCCTTTGAGGGTGGGAAATCTTCAAATCACTTCTCCACCCAGAGGTGGACATGTCAGACTTTTAATGACTAAAACCCACCCGTGTTTCTTCAGTTGCCTGTGTGCCAGGGGCCGCGGTATCTCTTTCGAACAACCCGCACCCCTGGCAAAGGCATTCAGCCGATATCAGAATTGACGAAATAATAATGAATGTTCATGTGCTCATTTCATTTGTAGATCATTCCGTAAGCGATTGAAGTCCAACATCGTTGGATCAATTCGTTAATGAATAAAAAAAAAACACTTTTGATTAATTTTGTGTTAGACCACGTGGCACCGACGTGAAAATATCGCGGTAGGATTTCATCGCGCATTGAATTTTAAACTCTCGGTGTGGAACTGAGCATTGAGAATCCAATGTGCATCCCACCGCGTCGAAGAAACACATCTTTCCATTTTCAACTCTCGGCTACATATTCTTAAGTACGTGCGAACGTGAACTTACAGTGAAACATGTCGAATGAAAAGCAGGAATTAACAAAAACTGAAGTATCAGAGGGGCAATTCACGTAATTTTAAGAACGTTCACAGTCTGATCTCAGTCGCAATCTGTCAAAAATACCTCAAGTTTCCATATATTTTTGACAAGTTTTTGACATTTGATTGTCGCCGAGATGAGACTGCGACTAGATTTTGAACGTTTTTAATTACGAGAATTGGCCCGCATCTGCTTTAGTAACTAACATGTCTTTAAATTCATGTGTTCTTTCTGCACCTAAAGCATTAATCTATCCACTCTATATAAAAAACAGTCATATTTTTATCCTTTAAAATAGAAAAAAGGCGCCTATTACCAAGCCTTTAGAGTCAATATTTCAATAATATCATACTCATGAGAAATATACTGAGATTCCTCGCAAAACAACTAATCGCATGAGAATTATTCGTTTACAATATAATATAATAATACTTGTTCGATTTGGTTTTGAAGCGGTAAAGGTTTATTTGCAAGACAGTTCTGGACAGGGAGAGGTGGAAAGAGAGTAGGGGCCTTATCCCATGAGTGGGACGTCAAGGGCTAGTAAAAATCAAAAAACTAAATCATTTTCGTTTTTGTATTCGGCCGAAAATAAGACTAAAAGCCTTCTTTTACGTTTACGGCTGATAATTCATTTTCGGTCGGACACTAGTTTAAACTTGCGTGAATAGTCACGTGACTTCCTAATCTTGAAACTCAGTCGTGTCCAGCATCCAGCGCAGGATTTACCTCAGTGAGGCCAGAACTTTATAGGAGGCGAGTCTACTGCTCGTAACCAGGCTAAGTATTTTATTTACCTGTATTGTTTTGGTAATCATACCTGTAGCTTCAACACCGCTTCAAACCCAATCAAATTGTGATGATTAACCGACGCAATAATAATATTAGTAAAAAAAAACCTTCAATAAATAATATAACGCAACAAGTGACTTATTTATAATAACTATAATATATTACTTGTATAATATACATAGAGATAGGTAAAAACAACATAACACCTATATTTCCTGGAGAGTTAGGCAGAAGTGTATTGTAAATCCTCATGTAATAAGGGGTATACTAGGGACATTACAAACGCAAAGTTAGACCACGTCCGAACAAACGTCAAAATATCGGAGATTTTAACGCGGAATGGATTTTGAACTCTCGGTGTTGGACCGAGCCTTGAGAATCCACAATAGTGCGTCCAGCCACTTGTTCAGTTTTCAACTCTCGGCGCCAAGCAGAACGTTGCAGATTCAGTGCGCAGAAAATCCCGGTGCGATATTTTTACATCCGTCCGAACGTGGAAATACGCACAATACTTAGCACTGCTTCATAAGGGTCGTAAGTGCGAGCGAGAGTTAAGATAAATATGATTTATGACTCTAAGTTTGTGTTTTTAATAGCCAGAGTGTAGTTGTAAAATACAAGGTTCAATTAAATAAGCTGGAAAAGAAATACAAATGTGATGCGTATCGATATTATCCTGTTTAGATATTGATAACAAACACGCTCTGAAGTTTTGTCAGCTAATTTAATTTGACCCTGTTCAAACAAGATAGCAAGAAGGCACACTTATCTACCTATAATGATGTATATTGATACAAGTAAATATTCTTAGACAACTTAATATTAATATTTTCACAATAAAATGAGTTTCATTTTGTTAATATACAAGATAACAATTTAAATGGCTACTGTGGTGAGACTTTGGCGATGATACCGCAAATACCGCAAGTATTACCGGTATCTTTTTTATAACCTGATGCGACTGCCTATCTGACGCCCACAGCCCAGTTACTAGAGAAACAAGTCGTCCTAAAATATAGCGAAAAAACCTTACAATATTTTTTACATTTTAATTTATAGTAAATAGCGGTAAGCTTACCAATTTTATTTTTTTCTAAATTTTATGACGATGTCACTTCATAATACATAAAATAACTCGAATAATTTTTCACCAAACTTCACAACTTAAATCACAATTAGTAACAAATCTCACCAAAAAAGCAAGCACAATTAATATACAATATAATTTCGTGGTATTTATAACCGATTTGTCATTATTTTAAAATTGTGACGATTTCACCAATATTTAAAATCCATAATTTACCATTTTTTGGTAACTTTGGCAAATCTACCTAAGTTACAGGTATCGCCTTTTGATCGCATAGCATACAATACTTATTTTTGTGGTAAACATACCTCTTACAAATCATTGTGAAAATTTCACCAATAGTTTTTAAACATGATTTACCAATTCTTGGTAATTTTGGCAATCTTACCTGAGTTAACAGGTATCGCCGTAAGTCTCACCACAGATTATGGTAAACTTATTAATTATTGGTATATCAACCGGTGTGTGGATGCGACTTTTGCTCGAAAATTGCTGTCATATCGCGAATATTGTATGAAGGCGAGACTTTTTCCTTCCTATAGAAAAAATGAGAAAGAAAATTGTTAATATTTTGCATTAAATTACTAATTAAAGAACCTGAAATAAACTGGTAATATTTGTTGATAAAACAATGATTCATTAGTAAATTAATGAAGAAGATATGACGTTCTTTTTAATACAACAAAAATTAGATAAATCCGATTTTTTTTTCGAACTATTTGAAACAAAAATAAAAACTGGTAAGTTACACTTAGCTGTATACTTTAATATATCATTTACAGGTACGTATACCAATATCAGGTATACCGCTAAGTGCATAGTTACCTCCATACGACAAATACTACTACGCAACACTGAACTGAATTTTGTGCAAAACTAAAGTTATGATGTTATTTTTCACAATTTAAAGCCAATTTTACACAGATATACCAAAAAATCAAACAGAAAATATTGAACTGACTCGGAAGATATTTTTTCATCGCTCATTCATTTATTTCATACACATGTGAACTTTCGTCTGAAGTTAAAATAATCAATATTTCTATATTACCCGTGCCATTAAAGAAACCTATAAAAAATAATAATCTTTGTCTCTCACTCGAACATTTAGTGTGTGAGTGAAAGGGCACGATAAGCTCCTTTGACTGGCGGCTATTTTCAATATTTTTAATCAAAAATAAATTTAGAATATACAGGAAAAGTTTTTATCCAGTGCGCAAACTGTAACCGTGAATTCAGCATATCATTCTAGAGCCCCCAGCGCAGAAATTTTTCGCCGGTTATGCAAAAAAGCAGCTGTTCCATACATTTTGACCGCGTAGGTATTGCACTTTTCTATGAAACAGCAGATTATTTTTTTGTATAACCGGCGAAAAATTTCTGCGCTGCGCGCTGGGGGGTCTAGAATGATATGCTGAAGTCATGGTTACAGTTTGCGCACTGAACAAAAACTTTTCCTGTATAATAAGTGTGCAACAGTCTATGTAACAGGATCATATTTATTTGGGGTTGACGCCACATTTCTTTTTCTTTCACACTTCTCTATTAGTCGTCATTTCAGCCGTCAGCAATATTGAACGAAAATGAGCCAAAAAATATCTCCCAAGCAATGTTTCCAACTTACCTTTCAAAACTCCTATCTTCTCGAAACTCTCTCTCAGGACTAGAAGGTGACGGGATCGACTCCAGGTTGTTGCTACTCTTAGCCAGACTGAACCTCAGCCTCTGTCCCAAATCCACCGTATTCCTCCTTTCAAACTTCGGTATCTCATCTTTTAGTCTCTCACACGTCTCAATTTTATCTTCCCTATCTTTTCGAATCTTTATCCGAGTCAGCTGTTCGGGATTCGACCGGAACGATTGTGAACTGTATTTTTCTCTGAGAAAATTTCTGCGTTCTTCTTTGTATTTCTCTATGCGTTCGCGACTGAGTGTCTTGTCGCAGTCTACGGAAATTAGGTTCTTGATATCCGGGCGATCGAATCTTTGTATTAAAGAGATTTTGTTCTCTGTGGTAGGAGTTATAATTACTTTGTGTTCATGGTCTGTATTTAAGTTTAAATCTGGCAGCTTTTTGCTTGAAGTTTTGACTTCTAAACTTTTTCTCCTGTCGACATTCGATTGGTCGTTTCCAAATTCTTTTATAAACGCGTTTTCGTCTAACGATCTTGCGTTGTGCGAATTCTTCGATAGCCTATATGACTTTGGTGACACTGTTGGAGTTTTGAAGTCAATTTTCTTGATTTCTATAACCCTTTTCTCGTCTTTTCGTTCTAGGCTAGGATATTTAATCTCAGCCTTGAATTTGTCAAATGTAAATGCAGCTTTCTGCTCCGTAGGACTTTCGAATCGAATAGCCAGCTCTCGAACATTCATACTTTTAAAATTTCCGTTCTCAGCCGCATCTTTAGAATTGTCATCTTCATTAATCAAGTCTTTATCACATATCTTCAGGGTATCAACATTAATATTTTCATAGTCGTTTTGTTTTTCGAACGTTATGTTTTCGTAGTGTCTGTCTTCAGGTAGAAGCATCGCGTTGACTTCATTCACACTCTTTTTGAAGAATTTGACTTGGCTGTAGACATCAATATCATCATCTAGATTAGTTTCTGTTGGTGTTTCGAGGATAATCAGGTCCTGGATATCATCAGGTTGGCAAGCCTGTTGGGTAGGCAGACAAGCATCAGTCTGTGGTATACTTGCATCTTCGACAATCGACAGATTCTTCTCCAAATCAATGTCTTCATACACCGAGTCCCTATCATTAGTGGGAGTATCTTCATAATTCTTACATTTAGTAGGAGATCGGAATGTGATACTGATAGTAGATTTAAGAGGACTTTTTAAAGGACTTCCTGGCGAACTTTTACTGGTGCTAGAAGACTGTAAGTTTATGTAATTCGGTCGTGTGTAGTTGAAACATTCGTATAGCTCATCACCTTTCGTTAAACTGACATTTGAGTAACTCGAAGAGCTCTCGTGTGATGATGTCATAACTTTCATGACGTCATTGTCATCTTTTTTCTTGTCAGTTTCGGAATTAGAGGAATTTGACACAGCTGAGAGTCTATTCAAGTTGTGATAGCTAATATCTGTGGAGTGTAAAGGACTGTGTTCTAAACTATCATGTAGATTTTCGGCGAAATCTTTCAAATTTTCGTAGTCTGTCGCTTTGAGTTCGCATTTTAGGCATTTTTCTTGATCACAATTGCTGCAAACTTCACTCTTGATTTGGATTGTGTGTTTATTTGTCTCGCTGACTTCTGAGTCGCTTTCTAGCGGGTCGTATATTGGTGTTATGGGAGTTAAAGGACTTGAGTTCATTGTGCTCGTGGTAAGAGTGGACACAGAGTTCTCATTCGGCCAGTCTATTTTTATTAACGTGGAATGACCATCTTTGCCATGCCAACTAAGTCGGTTGGTGGATTTGTCCGTGTCTAAATGCATGCCGCTGTATCGAGTTTTGGATTTTCTCGGGGAGTTTCTTTCTCTGAAAGTGTTAGATGTAAGTGTAAGCGGAAATTTAGGTTGTTAACACATTTATGTGTGGTTATTTGGTGTTGTGGATTTATTACTATTTGAATAACATTAATGTTGCACGCTTCTTCGTAAGGCTGGCTTTCGTTCCACAGATATCACAAAGGAAATGGCATGATTTGGCGTTTTGCAGTGACTATTAAACCAAACTATTCAATTTTGTTTTTTGTTAAGAGTTGGGAAGCCTATGTTTTGTACAATTTAAGGATTAAGTCACTATCAACGAATAAGAATACGAGCCATGTTTTATAATTGTACTTATACATGTTGGTAGGGCATCGACGGACAGTCTGTTACAATGGGTTCAGTACATGATATTGAACTCCCCTACTTTGAAATATCGACGGTTTTTAAAAAAAGTTTTTTTATTTAACCCACGATATATTACTTCGCTAGGGGGTCTAGAATCATGTGCTAAGTTCAAGGTTTCATTTTGTCAGTCGATATCCCAGCTATCCTGTATATTTGCCACGGTTTTCATTGTATACTGACATTAGTGAATACTAGTATTGGTGTATTAAGACTACTTTGACGTTAGTTATATGTTATTAAGTATGTCGAAAAAGTTTTTTCTGTCTTTCCAAAAAAGCTATAGATGCATGTGCTTATATGTTCTACTTGTCCAGTAAATTATTAAACAAATGTAATAAAATCCACAATACCATTCTCAATCTAATTAATAAAATACATAGTAACAGTGGCTGCTCACACAATTTGTAAACTGTACGTGTTATAGAAAATGTGATACCTATTTAAAATAATGCGAGATTGTGATGTTTCTGTTGAAACGACAGTATTAAATCGAGAATAATTATGCTTTAAAATGTAAAGTTTGCTTGTAGAAATCTATATACATAAAAGCGAAAGGTCACTCATTCATATTCACTCACTGATTAAACATGAAATCTCAAAAACTACTGGACCTACGAAGATGAAATTTGGCACAGAGGTAGATTATGAGTAGGAGACGTCAGATCAGAACGGAGTTTTAGTAAACTCCCCCCGTAAAGGTGTGAAATAGGGGTTTGAAGTTTGTATGAAACATTTTATTCCTAGGGCCACAGAAGCCTGTTCCAGATAATGTTCAACATTGACGTGGGCCGAGTCGCGGGCATCAGCTAGTAAGGTATAAGATTCGTGAAGTTCTATTTCATTTATTTTAATTTGGGTGTCAAATGAAAGTAAATGTAGTAAAAGTACGAAAAATGATTTCATTTCTGTAAGTAGGTTTGTACAAAAACGTATACAAGTCAATCATATTTTAAAAACTACATGAGATCCGGCGTTGCCTATGAGCTTACTCTGACAAGAAAGGCCGAAACAAACTCAGAGGTCACAGTCTCTTTTAAAGTACAGACTATAGATTTTCATCTTTATTACATAGCATAAGGTTCATGCTCAATTGAAAAAAAATGACAGTTTGAGGTAGCTTGATGTGCTGGTGTCTGTACATACATAATCTTGTTCAGATGACCATGTGGATTGGTGTCTGAAATTATCTTTTGAGGTAAGAACCACACAAATTGAGTAGGCCTGTCCAGTCAGTGCACGTATTTGTGAGGAGTCGTGCAGCTTAACTGAGATCTTAAGGAGCTCAACGATTCGACGAACAATACCAAAGAAAAGACATTTAGGTAGGCCGCATAAATTACTCATATTAAAATGTTGGTAAACTTAACCTCTGCCAAACTCTTCGGTGATAACACGCGTGATTTGATATTATGTGTTGAGTACCAACCAAAATCCTAACTAATATTGCCCTGACTACGGTCCGTAGCTCCTTGCCAAGAACGGGCCTAGTTGATGAAGAGGGTTTCACTACGGTAAGGTAGAAAGATGAAGAAGAAGAAGCCTGTTCTCGTAACTTGTGCGGTACCGCACCGAGTGGATCCAGCATGCTGCTGCGCCCTGCTGTGCCTACGACGCAGCTGTACATTTCACGTCAACATCATTCCACCAAGATTGAGGCAGTACTTGAAAGTGAATACCAACTGGACTCTGAGGGTCGAAAGGTTGGAATCGCGCCACGACGTCAACTTTAAGTCATTCGTGGTACGAGTTCCAACCCACCATCTACAGCACTGCAAGAAAGAAGACTTTTGGCCGAAAGGTGTCGGATAACGACGTTTCCGAGGACGGTTACGCGACACCTCGCAGCGAAACACGACGCCGATAACTTTACGTGTATAGTTATAGTTTCAATAAAGTTCTTAAATACGTATTAGTTTGTTATATATTTTTAAAAATTCTTTTGTGTATTTTATCTAATGGGCCTTAATTGCCTGACAATAAAATGATTATTATTATTATAAATGCGAAAGTAAGTTTGTTACCTTTTCAAGCTTAAACTACTGAACTGATCATCCTGAAATTTTGGATATACGTTGTCAGGCGTACAGAATCGGACATAACGTACCTTTTATTCCGAACACTTAAGTACTGTTTCCGAGGAAAACAACAATAACGTTCTTATGATAACAGATGACACCAGAAGTCTTTCGAATCATGATTTAATTATATTATTACAAGCAGAGTACAACCCGAATTGATTATAAACTTCTAAATTAACGCGAGCGAAGCCGCGGGCCTAAGCTAGTTTTCCATATATTCTAATACCGACTATAATTTTTTGACAGTTGTATGAGATGCCTATACGGCAAACCGACGTAGTGTGTCAATTTGCTTCACAGTTAATTTCTCTGTCAGTATAATTTATAAGTGGTGTATAAGTTATAATGTTTGGTATATTTACCTGAGTTTTACGTTTCCAAGAGAAGTTGGGAAGTCGGTAAGAGAGGTCATTGGACTGTCTCGGTCCTTGCATAGTCTGTGGACAAAGGAATAACGTTTTTTTTAGAATAGTCTATACAAATAAATAATATTGAAGTATCTGTTTGTAATGTCAAAATGACAGCTTTTTATCATGACTTACTTTAATTTTTTAATTTTTTTGTCAGTCTCTCTGTTTATTACAGAATATGGTATATGTTTCGGAATCATTCGGTTTAATACTCTAATTGGGGTGTATGAGGTCTGCGTTAATTAAGTAATAAGTTGTAAAGAAATGAAATAAAATGTTTATTTATGTAAGTAGATCTTTTAAGACACTTTTACACTTCAATATTTTAAAAACTAGACGGCGCCGGCATTTCCTAGCTGACTGTTCCCTGAGAGAAAAAGCCGAAACAAACTTAGAGGTCATGGTATCTTTTAAAGTCCAAACATTATATTATTTGAATTTTATGTGAGTTTAACAATGTAGCCATGACTGGAATGACCACGACGTCGGGGTCACCAGTATAGAGGTATGAGGAACAGGGTGTAAAGTTCACTCTTACTCTATTGAAAAGGGAGGATCCTCCGACCAGACGGGTGTTGTGTCTGGTGGACTACTGCCTGACGGTTGATGTCGGGATGTTGTATTTATGTCAGTATCGTGGTAAACTCTGACTGCGCGATGTAGGATTTCTGTGACGTCCAGACGCGTAGTTTGCATGTGGCATTGTAGATGGCGCCACATCACTTTTTGTGTTTCAAGAAATTTGTTGCGAAGTATTTTTCTGTAGTGCCGCTACAGATTAGTTAGTGGTTACCTCTTAGCGATGTCCGTGTGGCGCGGCGAGGCAGGTCGCGCAGAGTGTCGCTTCTCGGGCGGAGGACGTGCGCGAGGAGACTCGCCGTCGATGTAGCCGATCTGGGACAGTTGCTCCTCTAGGGCCAGGCGACGACTGTGGGTAGGTATTGGTGATGTTAGGGTGTGTACGTAGAGAGAAAATTAGATAGACACTAAACTTATACAACCCTAGTTTTAGTATATGCGAAACCCGAAACATGTGTCTAGTATTTTTATGTAAACAATCTATGTACAAAATTTCAAAATAGTATCGTGAAAAATCACAAAGTTATAAGCTTGTTATGTTACCTAGTTGTCTACACAAACATGGTCACCACGCGGCCCCCCGTCGTATTCCGCTCATTGATAATAATTAAGCAGTAGTTACCTAACCGTACGGCGATTGTATTGTAATTAACTGGTGATATAATTTTCCATTATACTTGCAAAACTTTTTTGGGAAAAAATATAACATGATGTACAAATCATTGGAATCGATTCTGTTACTTATTCTGAACAAACTATTTTCAGGTTTCGCATATACTAAAAATAATGTTGTATATGTCACCGTATGCTTGTGAACACCGGTTTACAATCTATCTCGCGAGATTATAATTTTTCTGCTAAGCTATCTCAATCACGGAAGAGAAAAAACATGGAATTGCAAAGTAGGCGTGGCACGCGTGCCACAATTAAGCGTTGTTACGCTAACTTGGTCCCAGTCGTGTTCTGACATCGCGTCGAGTTGCTAGTCTCGCGACAAATTTATTTTTCCGTAGCTATACCGTATTGTTCCATTTTGGAGCGCAAAAATGATAGTAGGAGAATAAATCTTAAAAATTGAGGTGTTTCGTACCATCGATATGTACGGTTTTATTTGTTTTCTAATAAAATCTTAGTTAATTTCAATTTACTAATAATTTAATATAACGTCTGGTTAAAATCAACCTTACATGATTAAAATAAAGTTTATTTTAGATTGATTGTATTCTCTATATCATTCTGGAAAGTACTTCGCTACTCAATTAGTGATGCAGTCGGGTCGGATGTTGGTTTTATCGATGGATATCGATAAAAGAAAATTAGTCATTTAATATTTATTGCAAAATAACATTACAATACCACTATAGGTCGCTTAACATTCATACACGAAATTTATTTTAAGAAGTATTTTTAATTATGTTGCATAGATGCTTTATAGCAAAAATGTAATCAAACTTTTACATAATAACGTAATTATTATAATTTTAATGATGCCTGAGACGTTGCATTGCATTGACTAATCGGTCATTCGGTGTGTAAGATCATTCAGTCATCAAACCGCCTCAATGACAGTACAACAAATATTTCAACGCCACTCCAGTGCCACTGAACAGTTCACAGTTTTCGAAAATCATTAAGTTTTTTAATCAAGTCAGTTATCATGATTTATTATTATCACTTAAAAATATGGATTGAATTGAAATTAAATTAAACACAGCAATATTTTTTTCTCCTGTTCATTGTTTTATTGGTATTGTTTTCAATAGTATTATTTTTATTTCAGTTATTTATTTTATTTTCAAATAACACTACGTTATTCTTCCTACAGTTTTATTACTGAACTCTCAACAAGACACCCAATTATTTGTTTAATTCAAAAAAAATATCTATCGATATCGATAATGTAATTAAAATTCAATGCATGTGCGGCATTGATCGAGTAGCAATAGATATCGACCTATGACGCGAATGTCGACCTTATTTTTATGCCAATTAAGTTTAAAATTGGGACTACTGAAAATACTGCCATCTATGGTCGAGTAGCGGAATTTACTCGGCAATCGAATCTAGTTTGACTTTAGATTACAAAACGTTGTAAATACTTTCTGAGCTAAAGTAAAATAAATCCTATCTACAGAGCCTGAAGGTTTATTTCCAGATGTAGGATCTATGGCTTATGCTAGTTTTGACTAAAACTAAAACGACAAATTTTGGCGACAACGGTTCCTATAGTAATTTTGTTGCATTGCAGTTCCACCTGTTTTTTCTCTTCCGTGATCTCAATAATATATTTTCTGATTTTTTCTCATATAGAGTAAAATACCCTTATTCGCTTTTGTGGGAAACAACAGTTTTTTTTTTTATAACTGGCGAAAAATGTCTACTTAGTCCAAATTCTTGTACTGAATCCATGGTTACAGGTTGTGCGGCAATGTCCCTGTCACCTTGTATAATGTAGTATTTTGATTGGGGAAAAAAAGAATAAAATCGGCTACTTTAATAGTTTATGTCAATAAATTGACGATATAATTATACTTTATGTCAATAAATTGACGATAATATGATAAAAATTTACGTATTTTTAAACTAACAATAAAATTGATTCCACTTCTTCAAATTTTCTCTTGTTTAAAATATCTGAAAGAATACCCAGAACATTACTTATTTGTCAAACTTAAATATTAGCTTAAATATGGGCACAATTCAGGGATAAACTGTTATCTTACCCTAATCGATTTTATTTGTCATTAAGTCATTGATTGTATCATTAAGTCATCTTGATATAAAATGACTTAATAATACAATTTGGCGACAAAACATAATTATAGACTCGTGGTTATTGTTCCTTCTTCCCAATTTTGTTTTTGTATCAAGTTTCATAATATACTTTTAAATCCTACTATCCCACTAATTATTTAATGTGAAAGTTTGTATGTTTGGATATCTGTTAGTCAATCACGCGAAACGGCTGAACGGATTTGGATGAAATTTGGCATACAGGATTTACACATAGGACACTTTTTTTTATCTCAATAGTACGTTCCTGTTGGATAATTTTCGACCTCAACGCGGGCGAAGCCGCTGACAAAAAGCCAGTTAGTCCGTAATTGACTACTGAATCAATTTCAGTAACTTTAATATGGATATTTTTCAATCATATTTTACTTAATTCAGTTGCATAAAGTAATGCAACACGATTTTCTTAATAATAACAGTTAACTTGAAAATTCATTGTATTAAGCTTTAAATCTTAATACAATGCAATGCTTTAAATCTTAATACGAGTTTAAACTCAATACTCTTATTGGGGTGTATGAGGTCTTGCGTTAAGGTGAACCTAGTCCACATTTTTTGCATACAAACTTCGGGAGTGTTTTACTCCACTGTCTGACATGGCACATCCAAAGTAAAATATGATATCGTTTGTCTCATTATTAATATTGTCGGTACGGAAACAGAATACAAAAAATAAAAACCCATTAAAAAGTTAGGAGCCAACAAAGATACGTTTTTCTTCCTAATTTTACTTAACTTTGGGCGTGTTTAAGTAATAAAAGAAGTGTAAAATCTCGAAAACAAAGTCGGTACCGACAAAGTTCAATAATCTTTATTGGTCATTGATTTATGCATTGGCTTTTTCATAAAACCCGATCTTCCAAAGGACTTTTCTTAATTTTTTCGCGAATTTTTTACTGTAAATTATCCTGCATCTCACTCAATAACGTTGTGCGTGTAGACTAGCGTCTAACTGCTCATCACTGATACTATCTCTGTCGGACATGAAGCCTGGTGAGACAGCGTGATTTTTAGCCAGGCCCACCAGTGAGTTCGAGCCCGCGACTAAGTTCCCCTTAATTATGGTACATGTCGTTTACATAGATAACTCAATACTCAATCTTTATTGCATTCCATATGTTTTACATAGATAGGGCAAATTATATAGTGAGATCAATATGGACCCTGTCGGGCACAGCAAAAATTTGGAGAGAGGAAGTGGGCTACGTACAAATTCAAGCAATAAATTCATCAAAAGAAAATCATCTTTGTACTAACCGTTCCGCCAGCTCGTTAGCTTGGTGTATGTCTACGCGCAAGTTCCTACGAGGACTGGGCTCAGCGCTGCAGAGGACAGACTCAGGAGGCGTCGAGCAGAGAGAGTCACCCTGTAACAATGGGAATTGGTTAATTCATTCAGACGCATTTGTAATTTCAATGTAATAATACAAGAACTTTTTTCTATAGACGGGGTCAAATTAAATTAGCTTGCAATACTTTATCCAGGTGTTGGGTATCGATACCGAAAACGAACGAAATAAAAAAATTAACGAAAATTTGATAATTATACATAAAATTTGATCTTGCAACATTATAGCTTTGTTCAAAACTTTAAATGACAGTGTCTGTCATGCACATTAAAGCAACTAATCGACCGTTATGTATCTACAGTCCCCGGCACGTAACTTGGCAAGGTTTTGGCGTAGTGGGGGTAAGTTCGCGCATCGTGCACTTAGTGGAACAAAAAAGTGGTCACTTTTATTGGTTGTCATTATTCTATGGTTATTGCCATCATTTATTTTTAATAATGAAGTTAAAGAAAGGAGAGGAATTCGTGACATTTATTAGGTATTATAAATTAAATATATGCATTTAAAAGTAAGCCAAAAAATATTTAATTAAAAATATTACGTATTATTAAAAATTATGTAAATTTAATTAATTTAAATTTAAAACAAAAACTCGTAAAAAAACTAAATTTAAAATAAAAACAACAACTCGTAACAAAAATTCAACAAAAACAAAGGGTACAACTTTCGTGCACGCAAGAGTAATCGGGTGCGAATGTAGACGCGGTGCGGGAGGCAAGGGTCGACTGACGCACCAATCGCGCGCTCGGATCGGCGCTACCTCATACCCCGCGTCCCGCTTGACCACCAAAGAGACCTAAAAAAGGACTTCTGCGCATCTAACGACTCTTGCCAAGTTACGTGCCGGGGACTGTATTGGTTATCGGGAATTCGTAAAAAAAAAATCCACGAAAAATTACAAACACAGCTGATCGATACCTTCGCCCATGGAATAACGAAAAAATTATACATTTTTTTCTTTCGTTTTCGATATCGAAGGCAACACGTGGGTAAAGTGTTGCCAGCTAATTTAATTTGACCCTGTATAGCCTATAGGAGACACAATATTTATAGCATCAGCAATTTCACGACTGCATCAATGATAGGGCCACGTTTTGGCGAATCTTTGTTATTTCGCGCGGTAAAAAATAAATAAGTAGGCGATGTTGAATTTCGAAAAAAAAAATACCAGGTAGACCATGACCCGGGTTAGGACATAATTATACTTTTCATCCCGGTATCACGTTTCCGTGGGACAATTTCCGACCCCCAAAAGTCTAGTCTTTATACAGAGAACAGACCTGTATGTGGTTGATCTGTAGCTGCGTGTCGTCCTCCTCGCTGAACATGTGATGGTCCCGCTCCTGCGGCGACAGGCGCAGGCGCATGTCGGCCAGCTCGGCCTGCCACGGCTCGAAGTACGAGTCGCACGATGACGATCTGCGGACAATTGCGGGTATGATTTTTAATAGGTGGTAGATAAATGGCACTGCTAACCAAAAGGAAACCTATCGAACGAAGATCAAGCGTGAATTTCGTTTGAATACTTTTAGATTTCGGTAGAAATCTATATTCATAACCATAACTATGTCTGATTCAAAAGTGTTGGATGACACACACGCACATAACAAAACCTGTTCAGCATAGCGATCCACAGCTATTCGATACGCTTACGTACCGAATCGAACATCAATCAATGTTACCGTAGCAGTCCTATAAACGCTGTTCACAAAACTCGAAAATTTTGTCAGTTTAAATCAAATAGACGACCGCTCTTCTACCGCCAGCTGTTTGCTTTTGGTAGTAAAGTAAATCAGGTTACCGAAATGTGTCATTTTCGATACGATAGCTTGTCGAATGCTTGTGAATAGCTATGCAATTTGAATTCTTACGCAATCACTCAATAAATGGAATTAGTAACATATTTATTTATATTTATACTTGGAGTCCTAATCGTATTTAGTAACTTGACAATTCGAAGAAAATATAATGTTTTTTTTTTTTTGAGTGGGGAATCGTCAAATAACTCCTTCCGCTCTGGGCGGAGCGGGAGGGCGTGTCAGACTTTTACTGACTAAAACCCACCCGTGTTCCCTCAGTTACCTGTGTGCCAGGGGCCGCGGTATCTCTTTCGAACAACCCGCACCCCTGGCAGAAGAAAAATAATGTTACCATACTAAAACTAATAGTGTTGGGGTAGTGAAAGATTTTGCGTAAAGAACGAATGATAAAAATGGTTTAATTTTAATTTCGTTATAAAACTTTAAATATTCGTTTGTTACATGTGACATACAATATAAGAATATATAGCAAATTCTACTATTTTTAATAGTGAAAGTGTAGTTTTTAAGACAAGATATTAAATTTTAAGTTCATTCAATTTCATTCATTCTTACAGCACTTCACTATCTTTTTTTTTGGCATAATCTGGTAACCCTGCAACTGTCAAGTTACTGAATACGATTATGAGTCCAATTAAGGTTCCAACTTCATAATCTCACCACTTTTACCAACAATTATTGTTTGAGTAACATTATTAAAGAGACATTGAAAAAACATCGATTAAAATTGAGGTTAATCCAATCACACAATTTTTAAGCGGCACAAAAAATTGGCATCAACAGGTAGATTTTCTGATCCATTTTAATTACAGTCTATTGGAACAGACTATACTTACAAATCGGGATACATGTCTTGAGCATTACTTTAGAATGGAGATTTAGCTAAGAAAGAGTGATTCTATAGTCACCACGCTAGGCAGTTAGATTAGCGATTGTGTTATTTATGCAAATCAGATTCATGCAGTGTCATGCATTTTCTTGTTGTACAGTCAGCGTCAATAATATAGGGACGAACAGACTGTTCAAAATGATCTGAACAACTATGAAAATTGAATATTAACTCAATGACACCAGAAATGTTTTAGAATGAAGACAGTATACGACAACTCTCATTCTGACAAAAACTTTATTAAATTGAAATAAAGTTTAATTTTCTTAGTTGTTGAGATCATTTTGAACAGTCTGTTCGTATCTATATTTTTGACGCTGACTGTAATATTCTACTCCCACTAACATTACAAATGTGAAAGTTTTTGAGGACGGATGTTTGTTGACCTCTTTCACGCAAAAACTACTGAACGGATTTGGATGAATTTTGGCACAGATATAGTTCTTAACCTGGAATAACACATAGGGTACTTTTTATCCCGGTAGTACGTTCCCATGGGATAATATTTGCCCTTAACGCGGCCGAGGCCGCTGGCAAAAGCTAGTCTATTCAAATATTACAATAAGTAAACATTTGATTTTTTGTATGTTTGTTTGTTATGCTTCCTAGCTGAAACGGCTGAACGGATTTGGATGAATTTTAGCACATGGGAAGACCATGACTTGGAATAGGGCAAAGGATACTTTTTATCCCGATTTATGGGAAAGTAATATAATTCTTCGTCTTCGTATTCATCTGTCTAGCCTTTTCCCATCTTGGGGTCGGCTTCCAGTCTAACCGGACACAGCTGAATACCAGTATTTTACATGGAGCGACTACCTATCTGACCTCCACAATAAAGTTATTG
The DNA here is from genome assembly GCA_947359405.1 of Antitype chi. Classification (NCBI taxonomy): domain Eukaryota; kingdom Metazoa; phylum Arthropoda; class Insecta; order Lepidoptera; family Noctuidae; genus Antitype; species Antitype chi. The sequence continues at coordinate 9,667,059 of OX375836.1, forward strand.
GGTAATACGATACTCCTTGGTGAGACTAAGTTGTCTGTCTTTCGGGCTTCTGACGACCCGTAACGACTGCCAAAGATCCACAAATGACATCCGGGACCAACGGCTTAGCGTGCTTTCCGAGGCACGGAGGGGTCTTGGTATGTAAAGATAGTCACCCATCCACGGACCAAATGCGTCAAGCGTAGCTTGACCTGATCGATCGATCCGTGCCGCTGTTAACACTTAGCCAAAACAAAAAAAAACCGAATGCATGCGTTTTTCAAGTCGGTTAAAAATATCAGTCTACTGTTAATTGTTTTTTCTATATTCATGTTTTTCTTGTTATGTTATGCCTTAGCATACGACATATTCTATGTACATGGTTACCTTAAATCCACTTTCTCACTAGGCGACAAGAGTTGCGCAACTGTTGCCGGCAACATCGCACTCTGTTGCCAGACATCGATAGATGAGCGGCTTCTTAAAACAAAAAACTAACATACAATTTTGCGGTTCCAGTATTATTGTGGACCGTATTGAAGAACTGGCCTTTTTTGCTCGACTGCGGCGAAGACCACAAAGATGGTAAGTAGTCACTGCTTCCTATAGACGTCTGTAATACCTGGGGCATCACAGTATAATCAGCCTATAACGGTGTTGGGTATCGAACCCAACACACGACCTTGCGCGCGATCTACATGCGCTGGCGTCGCAATCGACGCGTCACCACCGGCACGCAGAGGCGCGGCGCGGTGGCTACATGGCTCGGCCCAACAAGCACTCGCTTCCACGGACTCCACCGCGACGGACGAATCTCCTCTCTAACCTCAATATTAATTGCTTGTCCGGGAAAGTTACAAATGAACAAAATTGGAGTGTCTGTTTGTAATATTAAAATAACCGCTTTTTACTAAATGTATATGGATGTATACACGGTAAATATACCACAATATATATTTTTTTAAATTTTTGTCTGTCTGTTTGTTTGTTCCGGCTAGTCTCTGAAACGGCTAGATCGATTTTGACGGAACTTTCACTGGCAGATAGCTGATGTAATAAGGAGTAAGTTAGGCTACTTTTATTTTTAGAAATTTTATTCAAAAAATAACAGTTCCGTGCGGACGAAGTCGCAGGCACAGCTAGTTTTTAATAAAGAAAGAAAGAAAGAATACCGTTTATTTGGTCACAGTCCGTAAATCACAAAATACAATAACAAATTAAAAAAGCCAAACCATTGCCTATCTAAATACAGTCCACTCTTTTATTGCTCCCCCGCCCTAACATTGGTCCTTCGAGGCGGATTCGAGCCTGGAGGATAGTTAACAATTTCTCTTTAAACGGTAATGGTGTTTTGTAGTAGTTTTTGTGTCTTTTATAAAGAAAAGCTATGAAAAAAATTAAAGTTAACCAAGGCAGGATTTTTAATCAAAATGATGGTTGTCCTGCCAATCAACCTATAATGTTCCCACTGCTGGGACACAAACCTCCTCTCTATGAGAGGGAGTGGGCTGTAATCCAACACGCGGGCTCAGTGCGGGTTGATAGATGTCACATGTCATCGAATTTTTGGTTCTAGGACATGCCGGCTTCGTCAAGATGTTTTCCTTCACCGTTTTGAGAGCAGTGGTGATGAAGTAAAGTGCTTCTCTGGGTTCGAACCTACCACCAACAACTCGACAAAGACAAAGCTGAAATGTCTCTATTTCCCCCCCCTTGAAACCATAAAGAAATGCTTGAGAGCAAAAATAGGTTTGGTGGTAGTCTTTACCCGGACGACCTTTTCCACAAAAACCTCTTTCTGCTTCCTTTATATCGAAAATAATATCCGGACTGCGTATCACTAAGGGTCCTAATCAACCAACCTATCTGCCAAGCGTGATGATTATAATTTATGTACTGATATTCATTCACATCAGCCTAAAGAACAAAAGTCATAATAACTCAGTTGATTCCGTTCTTCTTCTTCGTTCAGTATTTTTATCTCACGAAGCAACACGTGTGTGTGAAGACAAGTAAGCGTCAGTACATAACACACACATACATAGACACGCAAACATACACGTCCTCACACACACAGACCCCCCCTCTCTCTCTCTCTCACACACACACACCCTCTCTCTCCCTTACAGACACACACTCTTTTTCTCTCTCACATACACACACTCTCTCTCTCACACACACCCCCTCTCTCTCACATACACACCCTCTCTCTCTCTCTCACACACACCCTCTCTCTCTCACACACACAACCTTTCTCTCCCGCTCTCTCACACACCCTTTCTCTCTCTCTCTCACACACACACACACCCTCTCTCACACACACACACACACACACACTCTCTCACACACACACACACACACACACACACACACTTTCTCACACACACACCCTCTCTCTCTCTCTCTCATACACAAACTTGCGACTTCGACATTCACAGCGTGTTTGTACACTTGGTAACCATTTTACAACGCACGTTGCTTCGTGAGATAAATAAAAAATACTATAAATTACCTACTAGAATCCATCACAGTCGGTTTGAATCCTATATGAATATTTGCTGTTGAATTTGTTGCGCCACTTATTCACTTATTTAATTAACACTGGGTGTCACCTAAATTAATGCCGAGCGCACTGTTTGATATTCAACGTTCGGTTTAGCGCAGTTAAGTTGAAAATCCAGCAGCCCACATATCCAACTTCTCCACTCCAACAGACAAGATTGAGAGTAATAAATAAGTAACGCTTATTACTCATTACTCTCAACCGTGTCTGTTGGAGTGGAAAAATACCATTCGGAAATCGGTGACAAAAAAACGAAAAGTACAGAACACAAAGAAACCGACTTTCTAAATTAAAGTTATTTTTCACTTTGTAATGTTTTATTTTGGAAGTCGATGGTTTTAAAAAAAAGTTTTTGTCAATTCATTTCCTGTGACAATTGCACAAATGTTTACTAATATGTGACAATGTCATTTAGACGGCAAAAGATTGTATCACTCAACGTGCTTAGTAACATTAAATTATTCCTGACTTTTTCATACTTTTGACCTTAAAAAGGGCTGGTTTTCAGCCTAATTTGCCGTCCTAACTAAAGCTCTTACCTAGTGTGATGTTTGAGCGGTATGGCCGCTCGGTCAGCAAGCGGAGCGAGCGTGTCGCAGTCAGACGTGAGGGATTCGCACGATTTCACTGGACGGAGACCCAGACTTGTCGTGCACATTGGTATGTCCTGTTGAAGAGAAAATTTTGTTCATAATGTTTACACTCATTGATATACAAAAAAAAAAACACCAAGAAACAGAATCAGCGCCTCAAAAACGTCTGCATAAATAGTGCGCAATGTGCGCAGGTGTCAAATAGTATCGACAGTCATATTTCAGTCAGTCTTTTTGGACATTGCTTTGTAAAAACCACTTTAAGTCATGCGTGTGAGGTTGAATTTGCAAAAAAAAATGGGTTTTATAATAACTATAACCTACTTACGTCTAATTGGAGACAGTTTTGCGTGTTACTTTTGTTCGAGACTGTGCCATCTTGGACTTTTTGTATATCGATTTTTGCAGAAGGGAAAATTATGTTTTGGTAGCTCGTATTGATAAATTATTTTATTTCTGTAAGTAGGTAGGTCTATCCAAAAATTTTTACACGTCCATAATATTTTTTAAACTAGATGAGATCGGCGTTCCTTATCGACTACTCTGAGAAGAAAGGCCGAAACAAACTCAGAGGTCACAGACTGTGACCTCTCACAGTCTCGTTTAATGTCCAGACATGATCTTGGTCAGATCATGTGAAGACCATGTAGATTGGTGTCTGAAATGGTATTTTGAGGAAAGAACCACATAGATTGAGTGGACCCGTCCAGTCAGGGCACGCATTTGTCACTAATCATGCAGTTCAACTCAGAACTTAAGGAGCTCAACGATTCGACGAAAAAACAGATGTGTAGGCCGCATTAACTGGGCTCGCGTGGTGGATTGCAGCCCACTTCCTCTCACAGAGAGTGTCCCAGCAGTGGGAACGTTAGAGATATACCAGTGGCGGTGTGGGTGTGCGCGGTACATGCGGCGCGGGGTCTCTACGACTGCGCGCACGTTGTTGTTTGCTGCGCGTGAACAGGCCGCGCCAACCGGACGGGGAGCGCTTTAGACCGCGCTTGCCTGCGAAAAACAGATGACATAATATGAACACTGGCATTAACGCCTAGAGCCCCATCTACACGACGCAAGCTTTTTGCCTGTGCAATACAATAAACTTGAAACAACAAATGACTTACCTACATCGTTTTTTTTTTTGGGTGGGAAATTATCAAATAACTTCTCCCGCTCTGGGTGGAGCGGGAGGGCGTGTTAGAATTTTACTGACTAAAACCCACCCGTGTTCCCTCAGTTGCCTGTGTGCCAGGGGCCGCGGTATCTCTTTCGAACAACCCGCACCCCTGGCAGATGGCTTACATCGTTGGATCACTGTTTAAACCGTTGATCCATTTTTAATCGACTTCAAAAAAGGAGGAGGTTCTCAATTCGACTGTATTTTTTTAGTGTTTGTTAGCTCAGAATTTTCGACTGGGTGAACCGATTTTGATAATAGCTGGTGCTTCCCGTGTGATCCCATTTAATTTTAATATGGACCTGATGATGCGTTTTGGAGACAGACAACTGAACTCTTAAAAAAATGACAGCAAATCAACCGCGATTGCTGCTATCGCATAAATATGCATTGTTTTGACCCCAAGGATGATAAAATTTCGAATTGGTGTGGGGTAGGTACTATATCTAAATAGTGAAAAATAAAAAAATTACCAAAAAAATTAAGCAACCGACTTCAGGAAAAACACTACAAAGTGAAAAATAACTTTAATTTCGGTAATCGGTGACTTGATTTATTTTTTGGAAAAAGTTTTTTATTGTTGCTTCAACTTATTGAATGCAACTGGCAATTAAAATATATCGTGTAAATCATTCATTTGTTCAATTAATTGCGTGTTTCGGATGGGTTAAAATCTATAACTCTATACCTAAAATAATTAAAGAATCGAAATCACTTCAAACTTTTAAAAGGCTATTAAAACACCATGTCTTAAATAGTGTTTAAATCGTATGTTAAAACTTTGATTTTATAACTTAATTCTAGTTTTTAACCCAGCGAAACAGACACATAACTCGATTATTATGTTTTTCCTCATAGGAGTGAATATTATATTCTTTTTGAAAGAAATAAATTATCTTAAACCATAAAATTAGTCCTAAAAGTCATAGCAGATTTGCTACTTCTAGGTGTCATGGGCGCTGGCCCACCAGAAACTGCGACCTAATTTGTACGTTATGTAGTTAGCTTTATGAGTCTTATTACCTTGTCGATCTGTAAAATCTGTTTTTTTTTAATTGTAAATCAGACATATAGGCACGTATTACAAAGAGTTTAAAAACCAGGGCCCTTATTCACTATGACCACTTAACGATTCCTTACTTCGAAACTACGTCAATTCCTTAGATCACACACGACATCTGCGGACATCGTATTAATATATCGAAATATTGTGTTGGAATATACAGAATATGACATTTTGATTCCTTACCGTTACATTGGTTTCTACAAGACACGATATTGACGTAGTTTGAACGTAGTAAGATTCCGCAGGGAATAATTATAACCATACAGAATTGGGGCCCAGAAAAATATGCCAAGACAAATGCTAAGATATTTTTTTTTGTTGCAATGATGTATGTTGATTAAAATATGATTATTTATGGTAGTATTTCAATATCAACTAACCTGGTGCAGGTAAATCTAGAACGGTGTGATATTGCGGCAGATTGTTAGGACCGGATCCGACCTGGAACAAGAAATATAATATGTCGTTAATTTCATATAGATAATAAAACAAATAGATAATAAAACAAACGGTAGAATACGTTGTGTCAGTAAGTGTAACTCGCCGATTTAATTTCAATTTGGAAACGATTGGTTTAAGACATCTTCTACATATATAAAAATGGATTGCTGTTCGTTAGTCTCGCTAGAACTAGAGAACGGCTGGACCGATTTGGCTAATTTTGTTACAGAGTATGTGTATTACAGTGTTGTATGTCTAATAAAAGGTTTTCTTGTATAACTAGGATAAATACAAAACATGCGAACGGACTACAGACTAAGAAACCTTTAAATACAAAAGGTTAAAAAAAAAAATGTAAAATAAAAACAAAGTTTGAATATTAAAAGATTCGTTGCTTAACATTTGCCATCGTGATAATGTGTACATCTGCCAGGAGTGAGGGTTTTTCGAAAGAGATACCGCGGCCCCTGGCACACAGGCAACTGAAGGAACACGGGTGGGTTTTAGTCAGTATAAGTCTGACACGCCCTCCTGCTCCACCCAGAGCGGGAGAAGTTATTTGACGATTTCCCACCCTCAAAAAAAAAAACTAACAGTGGCACCGGGAGTGCCGATACAAGTGAAAACTTCAACAATCACGTGTGTATTTTTTCATCGTCAATACAGGATTTCACATTGGGTCCTGATTGCTCTTGGTAAAAAATTATATACGAGCGATCGACTTCAGCCATTAAAGGTAAGAATTTTACGATAAAATACAAAGGGAAAGAAAGAGATAAAAGAATTAGAATTTTCTAATGAAACAAAGGGACTTTTTCAAATGACATCAACCCGCGACTCATCTGTGTGCTCGTTCATCCAACCACCATTTTAAATAGACCTCTGCGGTGGCTCATAATCTGATTAAATAAAAAAATAAAAAGAATTAAGTAACTTGTGAATTGTATTGTCGAGCTATTAGATTATTATTTTTGACGCTTTAACACTCCTATATCTATGTACATTTATACACAGTATACATAGTTCATGGGAAGCGTTCGGTGTCGATGACGCGAGTTCCATGATTTTTGTTCACCTAAAAAGTGTTCAACGCGCCTAAAGAAAAATTCACTTCAATAAGAAAAAAATGATTGTACGTTACCTCGATGTACTTGGGCCGCAGATGCGACGAGGGCCGCAGCTGCGTGTTGGCGGCGGCGGCGGCGGCGATGGCGCCCGAGGCCGGCGGCAGGCGCGGCGACGGCGCCGGCGCACCGCCGCCCGCCTGCCCGCGGCGCCGGGCCTCCTCCAAGCTGCGGCCACAGGGGACAGTTACACATGGCCAGTTCAAACACCGGAACACGCTCTATAGCAGTAGCATGCACAAAGTTTTTACACAGGGCAGGCAAAAAAATTACAGAATAACCGATTGCTGTACTACACATGTGACGCAATTAAACGAATTATGAATTTGTTTTGTATTGAATTTAAGGTTGATTTACCTTTAGTTTGTATTAATTACAAATCTGGTATACAACTTCTTTTCAAGATCACTTGTTTTATTTTTTCACCGAAAGATAGTTTTAAAAACGCATAATTCTTTCTTTCCTCTATACACACACCACCTGAACTACTGTCACAGTGAATATTAGTTACTTTTCACACTATTATCAACGTTAAAATGTTAAAAACATGCTTATTCATAGCTCACAACCAAAACAAATAAATCAAAACTAACAATGGCGTCGGAATATAACATTTTACGACAAAAAAATAAGGGTTATTTGTGTAGCGAAAATTCAATGAAACAATGATACTTCTTAAAATAATCCCATAACTAACTTTGTTCGGAAAACTTCGGTAAGTTTCGTAATTCGTCGTGAAGTAACAAAGCGTAAAAAAAGCCAGTGACTACCCGGTACGGTTGTGTGCGTTATTTGTTACATTATGTGCCACGTATGTATAATAAATAATAACGCACACCCAATAAATCTGCATGGCCACGAGAGCACACATATAAACATTAAGACGCGAATAGTTTGTGTCTCTCCCGAGGCACTCAGCGGCGATAGAGCATCGCAATGCGAAGTTTTGTCAAACTGTACGAACGGGCAGATATTTCATCGAAGATACTAATGATACGACCCACGCTCGACAGGTGGCACTGATTTATAAATAAAGATTTTTGGTTTATTGATAAAATAATATTAGTTTTAAATATTTGTCTGATTTAGGTAGAGAATGTCTTTCTGTCTTTATGGACTGCACGCCACTGCTCTATAGGGGTCAAATTAAATTAGTTGACAATACTTTACCCAAGTGTTGGACATCAATATCGAAAACGAATGGAACAAACAAAAGTTTTTTTTTTTTTTACTTTTCTTTCAGGTTTGGGGGTGCATGGGTAATGTATTGCCAGGTTATTTAATTTGCCCCTGTATAACACCCTAACACGTACTGTATACAACGTAACTCTCCCTAATACAGGTTGTTCCAGTCAAAGTCAAAAGTCAAAGCATTTATTTCAAATAGGCACTTAAAAGGCACTTTTGATCGTCAAGATTTACATTCAAATAGAATTGATTCTAGTCGCCCCTTCCAAAATGTAGTTTGGTATGGAGAACAATGGGCAAGAAACTCCACTGAAATCGTAAAGCCTAAAACTAAGTTAAGCGGGCGCCCACGACAGCCACCCGTCGCGTGTTTGCTCATGTAAAAATCACCCTAAACAGAATAAACGGAAGTCCTGAAAGTTGTTTGTTAATTGATTACTAAATTAGCAACTAGCTTCAACTTTCCAACTGGTCGACTTTTTGACAATTCAAAAGTGCCTGAAAATGGTTTAATTGAAATAAATGCTTTGAGTTTGAGTTTTGAATTGATTTCAGTAACTTTTTTGACCTAAGTTTGACCCCAGCATTACTTTATGCATTCAACATCGAGTCTTATCACCTTGATATAAGATGGAATTTTCGTTAACCAACATAATTTTTAAAAGGACGATGGACAAGCGACTATGGACTCCGTCCCCAATATTTTTTTTTTAATCCAACACACTTTTTTTACCCTTAGACACCTAAGACCTTTTAAATGTGATACGTCTCCACTCTGTTGACTAAGTTTCAATTTTGAGGACGCTAGAGCCCATAGTCCTTTTGGCAGATGAATAGTGAATGGTACGTACCTCAACAACTTAGTAGGAGGGTTGATGGGCAGACTTTTGGGCCGTCGACATGACTCGTTGCCGCGGAGTTCCACCTGAGACTCACACCTCTCCTGAAACAAACATAATATGAAATACCTGAATTCATACCTTAAGAGCGTTTATTCTGAAAATGGGCAACGTCGCAAATAGCTGTTAAATATTTCACTGTTTTGATTAATTTGGCGATATTACTGTAAGGAAATATGAAATATCGCTAACTAGTGACTTAAAATATTGATTAAGAAATGCAGTAATTAATATCTTAACACCGAATAATTAGTTTTAGATGTAAAAAAAGAACTTGGAAACTTTCCAAATGCCTTCTTTACACCTAAAACGGTTACAACATCAACTTTACTGTTATAATTGCAAATCATTATTCATATTTTAGGTCACTAGTTAACGATATTTCATACTTCCATACAGTAATATTAACAAATTAATAAAAACACGTAAATATTTGACAGCTATTTGCGACGTTGCCAACTTTCAGAATAAACGCTCTTAAATACCCAAAGAGGTTGCAGAAGCTACAAAAGAATGTTCAATCTCAAACCAATAAAATAAAAATGATCAAAACAGAAGTGAAGTATAATTTCAACATGAATGATGTGCAACATTAAAAAACAAATTTCAGAAATTATGCTACATATTATAATGACAAAGTACATTTCATTTTATTTGTTAATGTTATCAATCTGTTTATTTTTTTCAATTACTTAGTACTAAATGTTTGTTACGCAGGATATACCAAAAAATATTGAATAATTTTAATTTTTAATATCCTTTTTGGCTTTATAATATTATGAAAAACCATAAATGGTGCATGTTGTGTTAGCTTGTAATTAATTGTTGCACTTATAAACGTATTATTATCGAAATTATTTTGAATGTATTGTATAAACAATTATTGGCTAACCTAAACAAATAAATAAATTCATTATTGTTTGAAAATACAAGTTACAATGAATATTACCTGCTCCAGCGACTCCGGCCCCGAATCTTCCCCCTGCTCCTGAGCGAACAACTCTTCGGCGTAGCAGATCAGGAATTCTGTCACCACCGCCTGCAAGTTAAAATAAATAAGAAATTAAATTTTAATTATAACTTTATTCAATTCAGAAAAAACCTTGACACACTATTTTTTTTTAAAACTAGTAACAGATTACATAGAAGCCTTAGATATTAGACATTTTACATTGCCCTGGTCCTCACACTAGGATTTCCTGTGACGTGAGGTCCAGTTCCTTTACAAGTAAGGCAGACATTTGACATTTATTTTGTTGAAATAATTCATATAACAAAAAAAATACAAACAAAGAAAGGATATTATGATTGAGAACTTATGTAAATTCCAATAAGAAGTTAACAAACAAAAATTAGTATGTGATGATAAGAGGATTTTTTTTTTTCGGTTGGGAAATCATCAAAAAACTTCTCCCGCTCTGGTTGGAGCAGGAGGACGTGTCAGACTTTTACAGACTAAAACCCACCCGTGTTCACTCAGTTGCCTGTGTGCCAGGGGGCGGTATCTCTTTCGAACAACCCGCACCCCTGGTAGGCATCGGCCCTTGCAGACCCCACCAGATGATAAGAGGATTGGGTGCTTTTGGGTGTGAAGGTGTGTGAAGTGTGGGGTGTGTCTGTCGCTGACTGATGTTAGACTGCTGTTGGGCATCAAACCCTGCCCGCGCAGGCGTCGTGATCAACGCGTCACTGTCGGCACACCGAGGCGCGGCGCGGTGGCTACATGGCTCGGTCCAACAAGCACTCGCTTCCACGGACTCCACCGTGACGGACGATTCTCCTCTCTAACCTCATTATTAATTGATTGTCCGGGAAAGTTTACATTTGTAATAAGCACGGCATTAAACCATTGCCTATCTAAATACAGTACACTTTTATTTCCTCCCCGCGCTAACACTGCACATCCTTTTGACCCAGTACCTGTCGACAAGGAATGACTAGGTTTGCATAAAGCCTCAAACTAGAGATGCGTTTGATTTTATGCGTTTTTAGGACCTTTTGTGCATAATAGACTCAACAAGTTAGGTTTAACGATATCTATTCTCAAAAAAGACACAAAAGTCATTGACGAGCCCACACGAGTCGGTGCCCACACGATGGCCATGTTGCGCGCGTCATGTAATGTGTACCTGCACAGCGACGCCCTGCAGCGCGTGCTGCGGCCTGGGCGCACGCAGCAGGTTGGGTGCCCACACGATGGCCATGTTCCGCGCGTCATGTAATGTGTACCTGCACAGCGACGCCCTGCAGCGCGTGCTGCGGCCTGGGCGCACGCAGCAGGTTGGGTGCCCACACGATGGCCATGTTGCGCGCGTCATGTAATGTGTACCTGCACAGCGACGCCCTGCAGCGCGTGCTGCGGCCTGGGCGCACGCAGCAGGTTGGGTGCCCACACGATGGCCATGTTGCGCGCGTCATGTAATGTGTACCTGCACAGCGACGCCCTGCAGCGCGTGCTGCGGCCTGGGCGCACGCAGCAGGTTGGGTGCCCACACGATGGCCATGTTGCGCGCGTCATGTAATGTGTACCTGCACAGCGACGCCCTGCAGCGCGTGCTGCGGCCTGGGCGCACGCAGCAGGTTGGGTGCCCACACGATGGCCATGTTCCGCGCCGTCATGCCCGTCTGCTCGCCCAGCAGCGACACGCGGCGCAGGTGGCGCATCAGGTAGGCCAGAGTCCTGTACAACACACGGAAAGGTTAGTTTAAATACACTTTGAACGATGTTCTCTATCGCGGCTTGCGGTAGAAGTAAACTGGAAAGAAAGTGAGAAAGTGTAAAAGAAATATTGCGCAAAAGCATTATTAAATGAATTATTATTATAAAAAGAGACTTAGAGAGATAGAGACGAGAGAAAGTCGTATAGAGCGGGCCCTCAATGAGACTTTTTCTCGTCTCTCTCTCCCTGTCTTCTTTCAAGAGATAGTCTTCATGGTTTTCGAGGGTACTAAAGCCAATAGTGAGGTTAAAATGAAAATCAAAATATTCAAAAACTTATCACTGGTGTCGTTTTCACAGTTTTCGAGGATACCGATATCGATAGTGTAGTCAAAATGAAAACCCAAAATGACGGCTGCAAAATTTATCGTCATGGGTGTGTCGTTTCCATGGTTTTCGAGGGTGCTGAACTCAATAGTTAAGTAAAAATGAAAATTCAAGATGGCGGCAGGATTCTTTTTATTTTCATGGTTTTCAAGGGTGCTGAATCATAATGTTATACTATATTCTTATGTTTATTTATATAATATTCATGGTTATAGTTTGCGCGCTGGACTTTATCCTGTAAATTCGTACTCGCAGCCCGGAATTTCATGAACTGTTAATGACAATAAGCTCGAAGAAATGGGGGATCTTATGTAAACTGACGAAATGTAAACACCACTGCTCTCAAAACGGTAAAGAAAAACAACATGAGGAAACCGGCATGACCTACAACCAAAAAATCGAAGACATGTGACATAAATAAATAAATCTACCAACCCGCACTGGGCCCGCGTGGTGGAATACAGCCCACTCCCTCTTACTGAGAGGAAGCCTGTGTCCCAGCAGTGGGGACATTATAGGCTGATTATTCTCATACTGGCGAAATGTGGGTCTGTGACGTGGCGGCATCTATAACGCCACATGCGAACTACGCATCGACGACCTGACGTCACACAAATCCTGCATCGCGCAAACCGCGCGATTGGTATATACATCCCGACATCAACCGTCGGGCAGCGCCCACACGATGGCCATGTAGCGCACCGTCATGGTGGTAGCCCACTAGACACAAAACCCGTCTGGACGGAGGATACTCGCTTTTCTATAAAGGATGAGTGAACTTTACACCCTGTTCCTCATACCTCTATATACATTTCTGCGTTTGGAGAATACAGGTTTGATGTTATATTTACCTATAATGTGGTGGAGGTAGTTTCACGACAGTGTCTCGAACAGCCCTTAGTCGCGCTGCCTCGTCTCCCTGTTGCACTGCGCTCACGAAGCCCTCGTATAGCTGGTATGTGCAGAGCGGGTTTGGTAGTTCTCTGTTGACAAATTAAATAATGTTATATGTCAGTTATCTGGCAAATACGCCGTTTTAAAGCAAACGTTGACAAAAATTTGGCCATCACTAACCCCGCCTTAATACCAAGGTATATAACATATATGTTGTGACTACTGTTTCAAGTTGTGAAGTCTGGTTGCATACAAAACTTGTCGAAAAGGAACAAAATGGTACATGATTTTTTTTTGTTGTAAAAAGTTACTTGTCTAAAACAAGTATTACAACTACGGGTGTGAATGAATGAATCCCATACCGATTTCGTCTACGGTGACTGTTTTTGTTTCCGACAACTATAGGTTACGAGCGTGTGGTCTGATGTGGCTAATGTAATCTATCTTGACGTTACTAGACTAGAGTTACGTGCACAGTACAGACATCGCGGGGTTAGTGTGTTGGTGAAGACAGGTGATCACAGATTTGTAATAGCTAGAACTTACTTAAATTATGGATAAAGAAACTTACTTCTACGAAAAAAGATGGGATTTTTTTTAAAGCCTACAATTAATTCCATTTTCTATAATTAATTTTTATATCCATCTGGTAGGATAATATTTTACCGACTGTCGATTCTATAGTTCGTACCGACACAAGAGAAGAAGAATAGTAAAACATGATCATCTCACCGGAAATACATCTTCAACAGCGAAGGCACAGCATGCGGGTCCCTCATAGTCGCAGGCGCAGATAGGTCGGGCGCGTCGCCCGCGTCGAAGGCTGCGCGGAGGCGCTGGGTGAGGCCTGCGCCTCCTGACAGGCGGTACACACCGTCTACTGGCCCGCGAGCTTCTATGGCGGCTGCACATTCCACTAGGACTTGGGGCACTGTGGGTAAACACATAAGGCCGATTTTACAACGACGATATTGGAGCAGATACAATTTTATCGATAGACACTGAAATTGTTATTGAATAAATGAAATGAAATGAATGATGAATTACTCTCTGTGTTATACAGGAAAAGTTTTTATTCAGTGCGCAAACTTTAACCATGAATTCAACATATAATTCTAGACCCCCAGCGCAGAAATTTTTCGCCGGTTATACAAAAAAAAAAATCTGCTGTTCCATACATTTTGTCCGCGTAGGTCTTAGCGCGTAGGCACTTTTCTATGACACAGCTGATTTTTTTTTGTGTAACCGACCAAAAATGTCGGCGCTAGAATGATATGCTGAATTCATGGTTACAGTTTGCGCAATGAATAAAAACTTTTTCTGTATGATGCCCAGATACCGTGGCAGAGTGTTGATTATTCTTACGTTTCATATCACCCTAATTATACTTTTGATGAGAGCCTTACCAGAACGGACTAATGACCTCAAACAACAGGCTACTTCCTTACAATTTCTGTTATCCTGGTACTTCTGATGTTACAACACATTCAAATGCCTTGCTGCTTCATACTTGAAATGAAGCTTTGGAAGGCAAGTTGGCGGATAGTTCTAGCTTCTTATCTTATCTATTCTTATCTTACTAGCGCCTAGTACTTTTGATACCGAGATCTTACCAAAATTACCTCAAGAGTGGTCAAAAACAGACTGCCTCTTAGATTATCTAATATCTTGGTAATTTTAATTGCGATATTCAAAATTAACAAAAAATTCGTTATATTTTTTATCTGTTTTTTCTTTGGCATTTTTGAGCTTAGGAAAACGTGATGTCAACCTCGACGATGGCCCATGATGGTCCACCATTGTGTAAACGGCCTATATACACAATGGCCCATCTGTTATCCAAGATGGCAACTACAAAAAAAAAAATGGTATGTCAACCTGGATGATGGCCCATTGTGGCCGACCATGTGTGAACGACTCATATACACAATGGACCATGTTTTTTCCAAGATGGCGAAAAAAGTTTTTTTTTTTGGAAATGTATCTTAAAAAGAAAGAAATAAAGACAGAAATCATACTAACAGCACCCACCTTCGTGGCCGCAGTTCAGCAGATGTTCCCCGAGGTCACAGCCGAACACGCGCTCCCGCAGTATGCCTTGCTGCTTCAGACTTCTTCGGGAAGGTCGAGAGAGTATGAAGCTTCGGAAGAGAGAGATCAGCTTCCCGTGTTTGCGGAGAACTGGCTTCATTGGTGCTACGGCTACTGAGCTGTTGGGGGAAAAACAGATGGTTAAAATATGTAAAAAAAAGAAATATGAATATGTTAAAGTAGAAAAAGATTTTTATGGTTTTATTAAGGATACAAAAACTGTAAAATATGACTAGTTTTCTGTTATTGGACAGTTTTTGATACTAAGAAAAAGGGATATATATTGCAAATTGGTCTATATTTTCATTTCATAGCTGCTATACAATAATTGGCCTATAATGTACCGACTGCTGGGACACAAGCGGGCCCAGTGTGGGTTGGTAGATGTCATAAGTATTTGTGATTTTGATTCTAGGACCATGCCGGTTTTCCTTCACCGTTTTGAGACAAGTGGTGTTAAAATGATTTAACCCGAAGTCTGACACAGTCTTACCACCGTGTCACCAAGTAAGTAGGTTGTGGAAGTCAACTAGCCAGTCGCTCTATGTGTTAAACTAGCATCCAACCGTGGCTTCTCAACGTGAAGAAATCCTCGGAACAATGAGGTCGCTCCGCGAAGCCTGTGAAGCTCCCAGGAAGCTTCTGTGCTTTTGGGCGGAGCCAGGCTGACTCTGTTAGCTAGAACCCCACGCACAACGGACCGAATGAGAGTCTTATTGCGGAAAAGGGAGTCTCATCATCATCATCATAGTATTCAGCTACATCCGGTTTTTTTTTTTTTTTGAGGATGGGAAATCATCAAATAACTTCTCCCGCTCTGGGTGGAGCAGGAGGGCGTGTCAGACTTTTACTGACTAAAACCCACCCGTGTTCCCTCAGTTGCCTGTGTGCTAGGGGCGACGGTATCTCTTTCGAACAACCGCACCCCTGGCAGGAGCTACATCCGGTTCAAATAGATTCATTTTATATAGGTAGATTCTTTTACATATTCTGAATGAGAGAACGTTGTAGGCCTTACAGACTAGATTTTTAGACGATTTTCTATTTTGTATTTTCATTCCTCTAAGTACCTGGTACTTATTGACTGGCCTGCACTGTCCTCCCATAACTATTATCACTGTAATTTGAAAACATTGTAAAAGCCAATTATTTTTAAAAGAGTAACCATGGAGTTTCTTGCCGGCTCTTCTCCATAGGAAACGACAAATTGGAACCGTGCACCTAGCTTCTGACGTTTCATAAGTGCCCATGCAGGCTTATGTGAAATAAAATATTTTGATTTTGATTTTTTGATTTTGTTACACTGGAAGCTGAACCCAACAGTTCTGACAAGGCAGGCAGATGATGATAGTACTAAATATGACTTACCCAACTATAGGCGGAGGCTGCGTCATATGCCTAGGCACCTTGTCTCCAATGACAGCCACACAGTGATGCGGAAAGAACCCGACGCGGAATCCGCGCTTGCCTCGCCACCACAGCGACTCCGCCGGACCTGACAGAGCTTGGCGCCATTAATATACAACGTATGGTACATTAGTATATTTGATAATGTATCTTATTTAAAGGCATTTTGAGTGCTACATGGATCTTTTGGCGCCGGGAATGGTATTTTTAGGGGCAGTTGTTGGTGCTGTAGTTCCGGTTTTAGCCACGCGCCATAAGACCCTTGTAGCGCTGTAGCCGCGGGACGGAGAGGTTAATAGTGTGCTGTGCTATTGAAACTACAAAAAAAAAATACAAAAACTTTTTTTTAAGGCATTTTTCACTAAGAAATTCGTCAAACATGGAAAGAAAATGTGTTTCAATTTGATTGTTAAAATATTTAAGTTATTCTTGAGAAATTATTATAAAAAACCACCTATGATGAACTAATAAATAATTAAAAAACAAATAAGTATACAATTTAAATAACTATAACTTCTATATACTACATTGATAAAGTAAAACTTACCAGGCATATCAATGATCGATATCATGTCGCCAACTTCGAAACTAATTTCGTCTCGTGCCTGAAAAGAAGAAGTCAAATAATGTAAAAAAATCTAGTAACAGCACAATCCAAAAATAATACTTAAGGTGAATCTAGTCGACATGTTTTCCATACTTCGGGACTGTATTACTCCACTGTCCGACAATGTACATCAAAAATTTTACGTGGTATGGTTTTGTCTCATTATTAATATTGTCTGTACGGAAACAGAATACTAAAATAAAAACCCATTAAAAAGTTATGAGCCAACAAAGATTCGTTTTTCTTGTAAATTTAATCTATCTTTAGGCGTCTTTAAATAAGAAAATAAGTGTAAAATCTCCAAAACCAAGTCGGTACCGACAAAGCTCAAATATCGAAAAGTTCAATAAACTTTATTGGTCATTGATTTATGCAGTGGTTTTTTCATAAAACTCGATCTTCCGAAGGACTTTTCTCAATTTTATACGCGCCTATTTTACTATAAATGATCCTGCATCTCACTCAATAACGTTGTGCGTGTAGACTAGCGTCTAACTGCTCGTCTACTACCTCTGTCGGACACGAAGCCTGGTGAGACAGCGTGCTTTTTAGTCTGGCCCACCAGTGAGTTCGAGCCCGCGACTAGTGTCAAGAGTTAAGAGGGTTGCTCTTAACTTAACCAGTCATAATTCTCATACAAACGCTCGCACCTGATTATGGCGTTATAACAAATTTTCCTCCAGATATTTTGAACACACTGGTATCTTAAGATTTAATCACGGTTTTTTGAGAAAAGAATTCAGTGAAGATAGAAAATCTGCTATTTTGTACAAATATCTGAAAATTGGCCGTTCATAATGTCTGCGTAATGTATTGATTTGCAAAAGTTAAGAAAACCTCTCTATAGAAGCCTCGCATATGTAATGGAGATTCTATATGACAACTTTTTTTTTTTCATAAACTTGTAAGGCTTTTTCAAAATTTCGTAAATCCTGGATCAAGTTTTATGAAATACTAGCTCTTGCCCGCGACTTCGTACGCGCACAATCTTTACTGTCTTTTCCTGTTCCCGTAAGAATTTTGGTAAATTCTCTCTTAGTATTCCGCAACACGTCCCAATGAACCTACATGCATTTCAGTTTCGCGTATTTTTTTTTTTCAAAACAAAATACAAATAACATGACGTGCGCTGTCAGTTGCATCGCGTTGCGTTTGGTTAAAAATAAACGGCTAGATTTTTGTTTTGATTGATATTTTTTATTAATAAATATCATATTTTAATACAATAAGTATTAAAATATGATATTTATTAATAAAAAATCATATTCCCGACGAAGAAAAATAAAAAAAACAAATATCATTAAAATTCGCCCAGCCGTTCTTGAGTTATAAATGGTGTAACTAACACGACTTTGTTTTATACAACGAGTAACATAATTAACGCAAGTCCTCATACACCCCAATTAGAGTATTGAGTTAAAAGTATAATACAATGACCAAAACTAATTTATTTTAAAGCTAACTGTTTTTATTAAGAAAAACGTGTTGACCCTAGCACTACTTTATGCATTTAGAATTGAGTCTTATTACTTTGACATAAGATTGTATTTTCTTTGACTTAAGCGGCGGTAGGTGTGGCAAAATACTTAATTTTTGAAAAAAATACCAATGTTATAAGTTACTAAAACTGATTCAGTAATCAATTAGGAACAAACTACTTTCAGGTCTTGCGTCTATTCTGTTACACCCTGTATATATAGATGTGTACCACCCACATTTCGCCAGAAGTCCCATTTAATAAAGGGCGAGCCTATTGCCATCAACCGAGCCCAATTCCAGACTCAAGGGTACTGAGAAATTGTAGATAGAAAAACCCAATATCACTTTGCCCGACCTGGGTCTCGAACTCAGGACCTTTTTGGACAGCAGTAGCGCTTGCGACCACTGTACCATCGAAATATACTCCATTTGGAATAAGATTAGACATTTAAACAAACCTTTTTACAGTCCGTTCAACTGATTCTGACTTTTATATCGTAGGCATAAGGATGGCATTAAAAGCAAAAATGTCGTTACAATACCAACTGTTTACTGCAGCTGCCATTTGTCATGCCACCAACGTAATAGAAGTCAAAATTGGTTGATCGGACTGTAAAAAAGGTTTAGTTAAATGTCTAATCTTATTTCAAATGGCGTATAGTAAAAAATTAAATAAGTATGGTGTTACTATCTTCTTCTTTGCCACGGCTTATTTTAATTTCTGAATTGCTATTTTATTTTTGTTTTAATTACGGACGCTTTTAATGTCAACATTTTTTTGACATCGTTCTCACATTGATAATTTCAACATAATGATGTAGTCAACTTTTTGTAACAATATTATGATTTAAAAGAGTGTCCATGGAGTTTCTTGCCCGTTCTTCTCCATAGGTACCTACGATTTAGAATGGGCTACTAACTTCATCTTTCTAACTCACCGACCTTGACAATTCAGAAGAGCCTGTAACTGGTTTATCTATATAAATACAAAGAAAAGTCCTGACTGACTGACTGACTCATCAACGCTCAGCCCAAACCCTTGGACTTAGAAAGCTGAAATTTTGCACAGAGGTTCCCTTTATAATGTAGACAAGGAATAAGGAAGGATTTTTCGAAATTCAACCCCTTAGGGAGTTAAATAGGGGATGAAAGTTCCGCGCGGGCGAATCCGCTGGCAAAAGCTAGTTTGGAATAAATGCGTTGAATTTGAGTTTTCGTGTCTATGGTACTCGTACACTTTTTTATTTTATATTGTTAGGGCCTAGTAGGTTTTACTATGCTAAACTTTGTAGTTACCTGCGACACATATTTCCTGACGGAGTAAGCAGCTGCTACAGCCGGCGTGTTGATTGATGAGGAGTCTTCGTTCGCTACCAGTAACTTGTGACCTGTAGAGGAAGAAAGAACACATTAAGTCTGTTCAGTTCATACTTAGGGTAAATTCCGATTTAGGCCATGTTCGCTCACATCAATAATTTTCGTCCCGATTTAGATATAACAGCTGAGCTGAGCTGTCAACAATTCGGAACGCTCGTGAACGCGCTCACAGTCAAAACATATATGTAGGGCATGATCGGCGTTATAGAAAATTGACGCAACTCACGAAAATTCGGAACGGGTGTAAGCTCGCCCAAATCGATTACAGCGCAATTCGGAATGTGCCCTTAATTTTACCTCCTTTTTCTCCAAGGGTAATTTGGGCCAGCATGGGCCACTGTGTACAGGCCAACATGAGCCACTATGCAAGTACATTTTTAACCGACTTCAAAAAGGAGGAGGTTATCAATTCGTCGGAACCTTTTTTTTTTTTTTTTTTTTTTTTTTTTTATGTATGTTCCCCGATTACTCGAAGATGGCTGGACCGATTTGGATTTTGTTTTTTTTGTTTGAAAGGGTATACTTCCCAGGTGGTCCCATGATCATCAAGTCAGGATCTGATGATGGGAACCTGGAGAAATAGAGAGAACTCTTCAAATTTTATAGGCACACGAAGCGATTTAGCTATTTTTTGGAAGAGTACTTTCTCGGAGTGGTCTCATTTCCATTTGGTGAAGATCTGATGAAGAACTTTGGAGATAGGCAACGGAACTCCTCAATAAATGATAGCAAATGGACTGGGATTGCTGAAATCTCATGTCTGTCTATTGCTTACACCAGTTCATAACATAACATCACGCCGGTATGCTGTGAAGGGGTAAGCACATGTGAACCACTAAAAAGTGAAAAATAAAAACTTTTTCCAAAAAAAAAACAACCGACTTCCAAAAAAACACTACAAAGTGAAAAATAACTTCAATTTCGGAAGGCGGTGACAAAAAATTCAAATACAGCTCCAAAGACACCGACTTCCGAAATTGAAGTTATTTTTCACTTTGTAGTGTTTTTTTGGAAGTCGGTTGTTTTTTTTTTGGAAAAAGTTTTTTCTTTCCTTACCTTTGTTGTCCATCTGAAGCCAGTTGAGTACGGGCCCGCAGTTGATGGAGTCGTCGGCTATGATGGACAGATGGTGCACGTAGTCAGATATTAGACGCTGGTATTCCGATTCTGAGCGATTCAGGGCCGGTGAGATCTTCTCGCGGAGATTCGGTAAGCCGGAGACTTTTCGGTCGTATATGCATCTGGAATTAGATAAAAATATGGATCTCAGAAAATTGTTTATGGTGCCTCGAAAGTTTTTATATTTTCTTAATTCATTGATAATTGGTAATAGACTGTTGGTTAACTTCAAGTAAAGATGGAATAGGATCTTAGGCATGCATGGGCCACAGTGTTTAGGGGATTTGGCCTAGGAAAGACCTAGTCTAAGTCCGCTACACACTGTTGTAGCGGACTTATGTTAGCATGTAACCTGCGCCAGCATGGGCCAGCGTGGGCTCATACTGGCTCTTAACTACACGTAGCTACGTCTATTCAGAGTTATTTTACGTCTGTTTTTGCATCGGTATCACTTATTTTCGAAACAATAAATTTGCTATTGGGTTGTTACTACTGACAAATCTGTCAAAATCACAGTGATCTTTATTTTCGTAACTATAAGGTTTCTGTTGGCTTGAGCTGTCAGAGGTAAAATAAATGTGACCGAACGGTATACAATGATGTATAGGGAGAGTTGGGCCAGTATTTATACTATGTAAAGGGGCCAGCATCTGCTAAAAGACTTCAGCTTGATGATTTGTAGACGTTTTTCTATTCTGTATTTTAATTCCTCTAAGTACCTGGTACTTATTGACTGGCCTGCACTTTCCTCCCATACCTATTATCACTGTAATTTGAAAACATTGTAAAAGCCAATTATTTTTAAAAGAGTAACCGTGGAGTTTCTTGCCGGCTCTTCTCCATAGGAAACGACAAATTGGAACCGTGCACCTAGCTTCTGACGTTTCATAAGTGCCCATGCAGGCTTATGTGAAATAAAATATTTTGATTTTGATTTTGATCTCCTTACCTGTGCAGCATATCATCTAGTTGCAGCAGATTATCCCTATTCCTCGTTAACGTCCACTCGCGCACGTCACTGGCCTCTGTCCAACTGCTACTTAACGCTCGACTGTCGGCACTCTCCTCGCACGACGAGTTCACGTGTGAACGGACCTTGAGGCATATCCAACCTGGAAGAATGTAAAAGAAATTACTGATTGGAGGAAGATAAGATAAGATAAGATATTTTTATTTGTTTAAACATGGTGTACATGATACATTACATGCAAGATAATTACTATGTCATAAATAAAGTTCTAACATGTTCAGCCGCATATAGTGGAGAATAGAGAGAGATAGTGGAGAATATGTGTTGTGCTGAAAATCAGAGTCAGGTGCTGGATACTGTGTTGGCATCTGACATTATGCTGAGCTGGAGCCCTTTTGGCATTATTATCGTTGTTTTCTGTTATTTTTTTTTATCGTTTTAAAGTTTTTTTTAAATAATGCCAATAAACGCAGTTTTCTTTCTTTCTAATGCAATTTTAGTACAAATTGGACCATATTAATCATATTTCGGCAGTGGGTACTTGAACAGGCTGATAATGCTGAATAGAGTGCTGTGAGGCAGTATAGGTAACTGTATAAAAGGAACACTAGCCAAAATCAGCAACATTTAATCATCATCATCATCATTTCAGCCGAAAGACATCCACTGCTGGACATAGACCCCCAAAAGGGTGGTTTTGCCATAATCGCCACGCTTTGCAGGCGGGTTGCCGATCGCAATATGGTGGTAAAATGCATAGAGAACGCTGCTGCCCATTCTCTAGGAAGTCCCTTAGTCGCCTTCTACGACACCCATGGGAAGAAATGGGATGGTGCTATTCTTTTACGTCTGGCACCACACGGAACAAATTTGCAACATTTAATAGAAGATAAATATAAGCCGCTCTACTTTGTTATGGACCTCTTGGATCACAGAGTAGAGGCTCTTGGGCCAGCATGGGCCACTGTGTAGAGAGACTCTAGGGCCAACATGGGCCAATGTGTAAAAGGGCACTTAGGCCAGCATGGTCCACTGTGTAAAGAAGCTTATGGGCCAGCATGGGCAACGGCGTAGGGCAATATTGGCTAGCATGGACTACTGTATCAAAGGACACTTGGGGCAGCATGGGCCACTAGGTAAAGGTGCACTTGGACCAGCATGGGCCACTGTGTAGAGTAAAATGCGCCAGCATGGGCCACTCTGTAAAGGGGCACTTAAGCCAGCATGGACCACTGTGTCAAAGGACACTTGGGGCAGCATGGCCACTAGGAAGAGGGGCACTTGGTCCAGCATGGGCCACTGTGTAGAGTAAAATGCGCCAGCATGGGCCACTCTGTAAAGGGGCACTTAAGCCAGCATGGGCCACTGTGTAATGTAATATGGGCCAGCATAGACCACTGTGTCAAAGACCGACTGATTTAAATTAAACCATTGTATTTACCTTCTTTCTCACCTTCGTCCATGGAGTCCTGGCACTTGTCCTCGCATCTTACAGTCTCTATGCTCAGCCCGCCGAGCGATACCCGTTCGTAGTGGAAATGGGCGCATTCTTCGAGTTTAGGGAACCGACAGGATGGTACCGGCGGTACGGGCTGGAAGCAGATGAACTGTATATTTACATTAGATAGCCGTCCTTTGCACAATAGAATGGAGTTCACTGAAAGGTGTAACAGAATGGACGCAAGACCTGAAAGTAGTTTGTTCCTAATTGACTACTGAATTGACTTCAGTAACTTTTAATGTAGAAACTATGTAAAAACATCATTTTAAAGCTGATTTTGAAGCTATTACACAATTGACGACTTCCTTAATGATAAATCTCTGCACTGATTGGTAAACTATTATTATGATTGACATTACATGTTCCTATTCTGACACTTTTTATTTTGATTGACACTTTGACATACTTTATAATCTTTGAAATCAAATCAAATCAAATCATTTATTTGCTTGAATATGGGTAGTTACATGAGGTGATACATACAATAATAAAAGAACTAATAGTCAGAAAACCTTACCGTATCGTCGACATCGTATGCAGCTGACGCGGAGGGTGCTGATTGGCTCATAGCCGAGCCCTGTGACGTCACAGGGGTTACTGTGAGCGCCGTCAGGGATATGGAGCCTGGAATAAAAAAAATGCCTACGTAAGGGGCGCTCACAAAATGCAGTTAATCTTAAAAAATCAAACCAAGGAATAAAGAAACTGAAAAGCGGAGGATCTTAGTTAGACTAAAAAGTAAATTTTTTGCGCCGGTATTTGTTTTTTGTTAAAACGTTTTTTTATTTTATTTTCTACACTTAAGGGAGGATTTTGTTTCTAATAAATAAAAAACACGCTTTAAAAACTAAACTAAAAAAGGAGAAAATAATTTAATTCAATTAAAAAGCGTGGGGTGCTTTTTGAGGTATTTTTATAATCAATTAATGTCAAGCACCCCACGCTTTTTAATTGAATTAAATTATTTTCTCCTTTTTTAGTTTGGTTTTTAAAGCGTGTTTTTTAGTTTTTTAAACTATTATTTATTTTCTATTTTTTAGCTCTGCTAACTACAAAAACGTGTTTTTTTTTCTCAATTTTTTTTAAATTATTGTATTGTCATCGGTCCTCGACAAGTTTACAAAGTTTCAATGAAATCTGACCGTTTAAAGTGGGTCAAAATCGCGCTCAAAGGAGTCGGTTACATACAAACAAACAAACAAACCAACAAACATACAAGTGAAGCGTGTAAAAAGAATTATTTAAATTAGACTATTCAGTAAAAATTTATCCGAGATCATGCGTAAAAAAACAAATTTATGAAATTATTGAACACTTTAATAATTTCATAAATCGGTCCTTAATAAGTGTGCAAAGTTTCAAATCAATCCGACGTTTAGAAGGGGATGACAATCACGTTCACAGATTCCGGTACATAGATATATGCATACCAATCTAATAAAATCGTGTTAAAATATAGAACAACGTAGACTTACCAGGTGTCTCCCTCTTATTCTCCGGGTCATTGGAGGCCCTGGTAGAGCTCCGAGAGTCGGAACTGAACCGCACTGATCTGGAAAGACATAATATTGAAGGTTAGATAGACACAAGAATATACAGGGGTGGCAAGGGGGCATCGACGCGCAAACTTAAACCATGGATTCAACACACGATTCTACAAACCCTAGCGTAGAAAATGATAAGTGCAATACCTACCTACGCGGTCAAAATTAATGTATGGCAGAGCTATTTTTTTTTGTTGTTCCGCATCCTGTGAACTGCATTAGAGTATTTAGCCTATAACGTTCCCACTGCTGGGACATAGGCTTCATCTCTACGAGAGGAAGTGGGCCGTAATCCACACTGCGGGCCCAGTGCGGGTTGTTAGATTTCACATGTCTTCGAATTTTTTGTTCTAAGACAAACCGTTTTCCTCACGATGTTCTCCTTCACCGTTTTGAGACAGGCGGATGCGTTATTATTTTGATGATGCCCACGAATCTAATTAAATCACAGCCGGGACTGACGGCTTACGAGCTTTCCGAGGCACGGTATGTCTTGGTATGTAAAGATGATCATCTATCCACGGACTAACCGTGGCCAGCGTAGCTTAACCTGATCGATCGACCTGATTCATCATTTCAGCCGAAAGACTTCCACTGCCGGATATAGAGAGTTTCGGCATAATCACCACGCTTTGCAGGCGGATTTGGTGTCAAAATGCATAGAGAATGCTGCTTGAGCTGCTTCCCATGCTCTGGTCCCTTAGTCGCGTTTTACGACACCCACGGGAAGAAATGGGATGGTGATATTGTCTACGTCCGTCAGCGCACGGAACAGATTATGCTTATGCAATAATGTTGAAGATCTTACCTGTGGAAGCCACTGCAGTGCGTCATATCCTTATCGGGCTCGGAGAACGCGCGAGCGGCGAGCGACTGGCACGACATCACCGAACCGTGTGGAGAGCCCTGTCAACAAATAAATAATGCTTTCAGTAATGGATTGTGGATGAAAGCAGAAGTTGGAGTAACGTGGTTATCTTTGATTGACTGACCAGAGGCCCACTGGTATCGGCTTCGACTACCGTTTGTAGGTGTCCGGATAAAGCCGGAGACAGTCAGGCTTTTGGGTTGCGTATGCGGCTAAATTAGACGGCGCGTCCAGCTTTTTAAAGACCATTAAAAAATAAAATTGTCGTGTGTTGGTTTCCGCTCCGCCTGCCTCGTCTAGCTAGTGCAAGGGAGCGGACTAGCACAGTCCGTAATAAAGAAGACTGACTGATACAGTGTCATTGTTCTTTCATTAGAATTTAAGAAGATTTTATGGTAAACGATAAATAATCTTATATATAAAATTCTCGTGTCACAATGTTATTCTATTCTATTTTTTCATATGGCAAGCAAAGCCGATGTCGGTTACCTTACTCCTCCGAAACGGCTGAACCGATTTTAATAAAATTTCGTGTGCTTATCGGGTAGGTCTGAGAATCGGCCAACATCTATTTTTCATACCCCTAAACGTTAAGGGTGGTCCGCCCCAATTTTTTTTTAAATAATGCTAACTCAATATTCATAGTTAAGACAGGACGTCTGTCGGGTCAGCTAGTAATATATGAAAAATATTTGTTTTACTTTACCTAAATGTCCGGTTAATCTGACTGGTATATCCGACTTTTTATTATTTTTTTGGACTTACAGTTTGCAGGTCGTGAGTTCGAGCCAAGTCACGCACTATACTTAATGAATTTAATTTCACTCCACCTCTGCTCTCAAAACGTCCCAGTTATTGCATTTCCAACTTTATTTAGATTTAGGTAAACTTCTTTAATAAAAAAAATTATAACTTAGCACCGGACTAAGTTGTTGGTTTTGTAAAAGAAACTGTACTTCAATTTCTGTTAGGTTCTTATTTAAAAAACAGGCTCGATGGTTTAAACCATACCTAAAGAAAACCTTGTTTTGTACTGAGACGGAATAATTCTATTTCGTATCTCCTATCTTTGAAAAACCCCTACAAATCTAAACAAACTACTCCAAGGCACTTACTACAAACAATTGTCTATAATCTACCTCAACCACTCGAGTGTTATCATCTCGCTAACTACGTTAGGCACTTGGCAGTATCTGTAAGATAACATTCGAGAGGTTTAACGACTCTTATCGGGGTACTGTTAACCGAATTAGACAAAAGTGTATTGTTTTTAAGTGTTGTTTCATGTTACGGAGTTAGAAGCGTTTAGCGGAGAATGAGGTATTTTTAACCGACTTCAAAATGGAGGAGGTTCACAATTCGTCTATAAGGGGCCATTCAAGTATTACGTAAGCAGATTTTTTGCAATTATTGACGCCCCCCTCCCCCTCGTCAGCAAAAGTAAACCCCCATGCTCACGTAAACATTGGTAGCAGACACATAACGTGTCTGCTCACTTTCGTGTCATTTTGGTATATTGTCATCGTTTTCTTCGAGCATTTCATAGACAAGTAGGGTTGCCGTATGTGTTCAAACCAAAATCGACAAAATTTTGTAGAAAATCCAAAATTTTATGAATAAATTCTGCGGACGTAATCACCATCCAAACCCTCATCCCCCATGTCATCAAAAATAAGCAAAGCAAAGACCTCCCCCCGCCCCCTGTAGTGCTTACGTAATACTTGAATGGCCCCTAAGTATTTTTTTTGTATGTATGTTCCGCTATATCTCTTTGTAATTGTGGACTGTTGTTTACATAGAAAGTAGATGTTGTTTACATACATAGTTTACATACGAATTGGTGTGGGGAAGGTTTACCATAACTAAAAAGTGCAAAACAAAACGTTGTCCAAAAAAAACTACGTGAAAAATTACTTTAATTCAGAAGTCGGTGATAAAAAACTAAAATACAGATCCAACGATACCAATTTGCACTTATCTATTTCCTCCACATAATTTACTAGCATCCGTAATATTTGTATGTTACCTTTTCACGCTTAAACCACTGAACGGATTTGGAAAAAAATTGGCAAAGATATATATGTATATGGCATCCCTGGGCATACGAAGGCAAATTTTAGTCCCATTAGCACGTCCCCGTAGAATATTTTCCGACATCCAATCCGCCCATTACCGCCCAATACCGCCCAATACCTCCTATCTGACTCCGGGTGGATTTTACATAGTAGAGGATCCCAAGTAAGAACGACCTTCACCAATTTAATAACCAGGTGAAAATTATATTTTAACATATAAAATATGTTTGTGAACGTGTACCAAAAGGTCGTAAAGAAATTTTCATGGCTATAATTAATTAAAATGATTTAAAAAAAAAAACACCTGGTTATCAAATTGGTGAAGGTCGTTCTTACTTAGGATCCTCTACTATGTAAAATCCACCCGGAGTCAGATAGGAGGTATTGGGCGCTTGTGGACGATATGTACATATCGTATCGTATCACCTACATCCGCAAACTCCAAATAGTCTAGACGACCAAGTAACACGCCTATCTATATGACTAGGTCATTATTACAACAAAAACCCGTTTCAAAACGCGACCATGTTTATATTTCCGCAGATACTTTCTTTCAGGTCAGCATAGCACGTTGAGGTCATAACAAACTGTCTATACACGAGCAATTCTTGTATAAAGGTTGGTCCCATAGAAAAAATTAGTCAAAGTCAAAGTCAAAGCATTTATTTCAAATAGGCACTTAAAAGGCACTTTTGAACGTCAACATTTACATTAAAATAGAATTGATTCTAGTCGCCCCTTCCAAAATGTAGTTTCGTATGGAGAAGAATGGGCAAGAAACTCCACCGTTACTCTTTTAAAATGTTTCAAGTACAATATTTACATTCATTATATGATTATGTGTGAAAACGATGCACCCAGAATAAAATTACCATACCAAAATGGGTAAAAAGAATCAAATTGAAACAATACAGATAAATTCATTCTGTGATAGATACATGGTGTTCACACATTTACAAACATTGTAAAAGTAAGTATAGGTATGATTTTCCTACAATATTAACAAGTAATGAGTCAGTGTGTGAGTTAAAATAATTACTGAGTGTAAATCAATGTCATAAATATAATTAATTATATGTACAATTCAATTAGCAACCAGTTTGATTTTGTCTAGACTCTAGATTGTCCTATGGAGCAGGACCAGCATGTTTCCAAGCATTCTTATCTTGGATATAATCCTCTAATTTGTAATACGCTAGTTTACAAAGTTTACTTTTAATGTGAGCTTTAAATTTCCTTTCATTTAATTGCAATATATCACAAGGTATTTTGTTGTAACATTTAACACAGTACCCCATAAAAGATGTATGTACTTTAGCTAATCTGAAAAATGGTTGATCTATTTTGTCTTTGTTTCTAGTATTAAAATTATGTCTATCACTTATTTTATTAAAAAGATGTAGATTTTTTCTTACATACATAATATTTTCATAAATGAATTGGCAAGGTACCGTCATAATATTAATCCTTTTAAACAGTTCCCTGAGGGATTCGCGGCGACGTAGATTATAAATAGCTCTGACAGCTCTCTTTTGCAAAATAAAGATGGATTCAATGTCAGCGGCCCGACCCCACAGTAAAATGCCATACGACATAATGCTGTGGAAGTAGCTAAAATAGACCAATCGCGCGGTTTCTACATCTGTTAACTGTCTGATCTTTCTAACAGCATAAGCGGCCGAGCTTAGCCGCCCCGCAAGAGATGTTATATGAGCTCCCCATTGTAATTTCTCGTCTAGCGTGATTCCCAGGAACACCGTTTGATTAACAAATTCCAGTTTTTCTCCATTCAATATGATGTCACATTCGGTAATTTAAATCTAATGCATTTGGTTTTTTTGCTATTTAGTACCAAATTATTTACCGTAAACCAATCTTGGACCTGAAGAATAGAGTTATTATTAACGTCGTCAAGATTTTGTGAACGTCGGTCTATTTTAAATATCAATGATGTGTCATCTGCAAATAACACCATCTTCGGTCTCAAAATGATGAGTACAATGACCCCTTTTCGGGTTTAGGGTAAACAAAAACGAATGTTGTACCTATATTTACTCCCTTATTTATAAACGATGCTTAAAGTTAAGTAATGATTAGCGTCTATTTAACCATACATTTTTGACGTTTAAACATCATTTAATCATCGTTTATGAATAAGGGGGATGTATAATCTGAATCTCGGAAACGGCTCCAACGATTTTCATGAAATTTAGTATGCAGGGGTTTTCGGGGGCGATAAATCGATCTAGCTAGGTTTCATTTTTAGAAAACGAAAATAAATTATTACCGACCAAAGCTCGGTCATCTAGATATTATTATTAAGGTGAATGCGCAGTGGTAGAGCGCGAAATTCAAACTTTGTCACGTTTTTTGCAATTTTCAGGTGAGTGTCAGCTTGTTACTTGATCAAAATATGATTTGCGACTATAACATGTACGTATTTACAGATTTATAATCATTAGAATCAATAATACATCTTTCTAAGTTAGATTTGTTCCATAAGAACAAATTTCATATGGAAAAGTGCTTGTGGAAGAAATCTAACTTATAAGAGATATATTAGACATTCTAATGACTTAGTTCTGTAAACACGTATCTGTTATATTCGCAAATCACATTTTGATCAGGATACAACCTGATACTAACCTGAAAATTGCAAAAACGTAAGAAAATTTGAATTTCGCGGTCTACCACTGCGCATTCACCTTAATATAATCCATTTTCAAGTAACTCTGTACGTCGTTGTGTCTAAACATCTATTTTTCCCACATCATCATCTACCTAGCCTTTTCCGAACCATGTTGGGGTCAGCGTCCAATCAAACCGCAGACGAATACCAGTTTTTTTTTTTATTGTATGGAGCGACTGCCTATCTGCCCTCCACACCCCAGTTACTTGCTGTCAGACTGTCTGACTTCTGACGACCCGTAACGACTGTCAAAGATCCACAAATGACAGCCGGGATCAACGGCTTAACGTGCTTGCCGAGGCACGTAGGGGTCACGGTGTGTAAAGATGGTCACCCATCCACGGACCGACCGTAGCAAGCGTAGCTGAACCTCATCGACCTCAGAAATAGAGTAGGAGAAAAGAGCCGTAATTTCCGTCCGGCGGACAAATCGCACCTTTAGAATTATAGAGACCTAATGCGAAATTAGCCGCAACCAAAATAGGTCTCTATAATTCTAATAATTCTAAATGAATTCTAAATAATTTTGCTTGCGGCTAATTTCGCATTAGGTCTCTATACTTCTAAAGGTGCGAAATATTCCATCTTCACGACCATGACCTGGGTTAGGAGACATAAGATACTTTTCATCCCGGTAAATACGTTCCCTTTAGCTAATTTCCGACCTCCAAGCATGTGAAGCCACAGAAGGCTGAATGGTTACTTTGTTCATCACCACTGCTCTCAAAACGGTGAAGGAGAAAACATCGTGAGGAAACCGGCATGTACTTAGAACCAAACATTCGAAGCCATGTGACATCTACCAACCCGCACTGGGCCCGCGTGGTCTCCCTCTCACAGAGGCTGATTACGCCACTACGTTCCCGTGAGATAAATTTCCGATCTCCACGCATGCGAAGCCACGGGGAAAAGCTAGTGATTAAATTATAAAAGGAGAACGAAGTCAGACATAACATTTTATAATGTCATAAAATGTGTGTTAAGTAGGTCAATTGTAGCTCTATGATTTTTGTGTGAATTCGGATGTGGTTCGTGTGTTAGCGGGTATCATAAAAGTTGAAGAGGTTTTTTGTTTTTTATAACACGCTAATTTCTGAAAGTGCCAGTCAAATTAGAATCGAATCAGTCGCATAATCCTACTATATAATACTATAAACTAGCTTCCGCCCGCGGCTTCGCCCGCGTGGAGGTCGGAAATTATTCCACGGGAACGTACTAGCGGAATAAAAAGTATCTTATGTTTTAATCTAGGTTATAATCTATCTGTTTTCCAAACTTCATCCAAATCCGTTCAGCCGTTTTTACGTGATTGAGTAACAAACATCTTCACAAACTTTCACATCCTACTAATAATTATTATAAATGTTATAAATAGGTAGTTGTACCTGGATTAACATATAGGATACTTTTAATCCCAGTAACACGTTCCCGTGGGATTTTCGATCTCCACGCGGGCGAAGCCGCGGGCAGCAGCTAGTCCTGTTAATATTATAAATGTGAAAGTTTCTATGTTTGCATGTTTGTTACTCTATCACGCAAAAACGGCTGAACGGATTTGGGTGAAATTTGGTACACAGATAGATTATAACCTGGATAAACATATGATACTTTTTATCCCAGTAGTACGTTCCCGCGGGATAATTTCAGACCTCCACGTGGGAGAGTATTTTATCAAATCGCTACCCGCTCACAATGAAACCCATCTCAACACCAACACTCATAGGACATAAACATGTATGCAGTAAAAGTATTGCCGAAGACGATGTGTAACGTGATATTTTTACTTAGAAAAGAAATACTTTTTTGGAAGGTCCATCGCTAAAGAAAATAAGATTCTTTTCTCAATTGTTTTGGTTTATTATTGAGTGGAATAGAAAGGGTTTTTGTCGGCTATTGATAACGGATCCTATATAAAAGGTGGCGTGCCTATTGTCGTCATCCAAAGTCAGGGTTGGTACTGAGAAATTTCTTGAAAGAAAATCCCAACACCCATAACATAACTGACGAAATGTGGGTGACCCACATTACGCCGGATTGTCCTCCCAAACGAGAATACAGAGGCGATGTTAAGGGTTTTCATTTTGACAGTTCAACAATGTTCACTGCGTTATATTATACGTTGCTTCTTCGAACATATGAAGGTTCAGGTAATTCTTAAAAATATACTTCAAAATGAATCATAGCATATTTAGCGTATAATGTTCCCACAGCTGTGACACAGACCTCCTCTCTGTGATCCACCACGCGGGCCCGGTGCAAGTTGGCGGGTGTCACAAGTCTTCGATTATCTAGTTCTAGGACATGCCGGTTTCCTCACGATGTTTTCCTTCACCGTCTAGAAGAGCAGTGATGATGAAATAATTTACAAATGCCTGCTTGGATTCGAAACCATAACCTAGAGCTTGTAAGTCGCGGCCGTTAACCACTGGGCCACCACTGCATGATTCATAGTGTCTTGAGCAATTGTGGTGCAAGATTTAGTATAGGAACGATTTCAGAACATTAAATCAACCTCAAAGCATTCTGCTAGGGGTGCGGGTTGTTCGAAAGAGATACCGCGGCCCCTAGCACACAGGCAACTGAGGGAACACGGGTGGGTTTTAGTCAGTAAAAGTCTGACACGCCCTCCCGCTCCACCCAGTGCGGGAGAAGTTATTTGATGATTTCCCACCCAAAAAAAAAAAACCTCAAAGCATTTATTTCAAATTAACCAATTACAGGCACTTATATATTGGCAATACAGGAGTCGGAAAGATGAAGCTTGTTATCCATTCCAAAGCGTAATAGGTACATATGGAGAAGAACGAGCAGGAAACTCCATTAACATTCTTTTAAATCAAAATATTATTACAACAAGTTGGTTACATCGTTTATGTTGAAATTATCAATCAGAGAACGATGTAAAAAGACGTGCTCATTAAAAGCGTCCGTATCTCTATGCATTTTACCATCATACTGCGATCGCCAACCCGCCTGCCAAGCGTGGCGATTATGGCAAAACCCCCCTTTGGAGGCCTATGTCCAGCAGTGGACGTCTTACGGCTGAAATGATGATGATGAATACGAAAGGATTTAATATTTCAATGGAATTTTAATAAACTAAATAAAATAACAATTTAGAAATTAAAATAAGCCGTGGCAGCGAAGAGATGACCAGTCCCTACAGACGGCGCCCGTTCACGAACATGATGTTCATTTGGCATACGTCCGCTAGCCAGGTGACTGATACATACATCGGGTACGTTGGGACAGCACCCTAATTTCGTAACTCACGATTAATCATAATCTGTTTCGTTTTGAAATAGAGTGCTAAACCGTTGCTTCATATGTTCGAAAAATATGTGTCTGTTCAACAACGTTAACAATGCAATGAATATTGTTGAACTGTCAAAATGAAACAGATTATGATTAATCGTATGTTACGCAATTAGGGTGCAGGTCAGCTCAAAGCTGCAATGGCTCTTTCTTTAAAAGGCCCTGCATTTTTAAACTCACATAAAATTCTAATAATATAATGTTTCGACCTTAAAAGAGACCATGACCTCTGTTTGTTTCGGCTTTTCTTCCCAGGGAACAGTCAGCTAGGAAATGCGCCATCTAGTTTTTAAAACAACCAACAAAAAAGAAAAAAAATAATTTAATAAACTAAAAAACACGCTTTAAAAACCAAACTAAAAAAGTAGGAAATAATTTAATTCAATTAAAAAACGTGGAGTGCTTTTTGAGGTATTTTTATAATCAATTAATCTCAAGCACCCCACGCTTTTTAATTGAATTAAATTATTTTCTACTTTTTTAAAGTGTGTTTTTTAGTTTTTTAAACTATTGTTTATTTTCTATTTTTTTAGTTCTGTTAACTACAAAAGCGTGGTTTTTTCAGTTTTTTTTCCTTATTTTTTTTCTATTTTTCTCTATTTCTTTAAAATTATTGAATTGTCATCGGTCCTCGATAAGTTTACGAAGTTTAAATGAAATCTGACCGTTTAAAGTGGGTCAAAATCGCGCCCTAAGGAGTTGGTTACAAACATACAAGTGAAGCTAATATAAAGCCTGTAATATTGACGTGTAAAAGTGTCTTTAAGATCTACTTACATAAATAAACATTTAATTTCATGCCGTTTTCCTCAGGGTCATTCCTAAGCTACCAGAAAGTTATTCAGTATGTCACAAGAATCACGATGTTATTATCTTCGACCTATCGTCACTGACTCATTGTGCACATAAACAAACAAACAATCACATTTACGGAACAATCGGAGGCTGACTCAGCTAGTCAGTGCGTACCTGAAAAATGTAGATACGGTTCATACGATCGAATGGGTCACTCGGATGAATTTTTATTCCAGGTTGGCAGGACAAGCTGACCCGGCAAACTTCGTAAGTACCGCCGATAAAAGATTTCTGAATTTTTTGTGAGACAACCAAACATATTTTTTTTTATTTATATAGATTTTCTTTATATTTTCTCAACGTTTAAACCTTTCCTGGACTACCACAAATATTTCAAAACCAAAATTGGCCAAATCGGTCCAGCCGTTCTCGAGTTTTAGCTAGACTAACGAACAGCAATTTATTTTTATATACATAGATAAATTTTTAACCAGTGCGCAAAATGTAACCTTGAATTCAGCATATTATTCTAGACTAGACATTTTTCGCGGTTATACAAAAAAAAAATCAGCTGTTCCATACATTTTGACCGCGTAGGTATTGCACTTTTCTATGAAACAGCAGATTTTATTTTTGCGCACTGTTTAAAAACTTATCCTGTATAACAATGAACGTTTATCTGCTCCTTCCATTATCGATCATTCGGTAGGCCAGTTAATGATGGTAGGCAAAATCCAACATCTTTCTATTGGTTTGATTTTAGTCTTAATGTAGAGACGGTCCTTTTACCACGTTCCCTCAACTTCCGCCTTCGCTTCAACTATGTTAAGGTTGGCTTCTAATCTAGCCTGATGCAGCTGTATACCAGTATTTTACATGAAGAGACTGCCGATCTGACCTCCACAACCCAGTTACTGTATGACATCCAGCCCGACGGTATTACACACTTTCGGACTGTCAAAGATACACGAATAACAGCCGGAACCAAAGGCGTTACGTGCTTTCTGAGGCACGGAGAGGTCTTGGTATGTAAAGATGGTCACCCATCCACGGACCAACCGTAGCAAGCGTAGCTTAACCTGATCGATCGAACTGTGTGACTGTTATTACCAGAGATCGCGATATTCACCTAAAGTTGAGATGTTGGCTAACATGGAATGCGCTTTTGAATCGAAAAAGTCTTAATTTAGGTAAGTAATTTGTTTATTTTTTGTTTTAACTAATACAAACCACCCCTCCTCGAGTACATACACATATTTGTATCAGGTTAAACATTAATTTTCAATTAATACACATCTGAATAGTTGTGCAATCCAAGAATCCCGGGGTTTTTAATAAATATTACAAATAATTTATAAAGCCGCTTCCATACTTTCATAGCTAAAAATTATCTTTAGGTAAATATGCATCCGAATATCCGATCTCTGGTTATCACTTAGCCACTAGCCCCTCCTCGAAAGAAGGATATATATGATCCTGAATGAAGGTAAACTAGCGTTACGCGGCTTCTTGATTTTCCATACACACATGCACGGGATTAGTGGGCCAATAATTATAGACATAGTTATAGGTTCCGACCTACTTACTGACTGCTCGCAGTTGATGTCTGACTGACGTTTGGTGTGAACTGTTCCTAAGATTTGACCGCCATTGATGGAAG
Source organism: Antitype chi (assembly GCA_947359405.1). NCBI lineage: Eukaryota > Metazoa > Arthropoda > Insecta > Lepidoptera > Noctuidae > Antitype > Antitype chi. The sequence continues at coordinate 9,703,523 of OX375836.1, forward strand.
CACCTGCTAAGGGTTTGTTTGTGAAGCTATTGTTTGGCTGTTTTATTATCATACGGTTTTGGTTTCGACTGCGTAGTGTGTGGTCCTGATAGCTTTTAGCACAGCAAATGGGAGAAGTGATTTACTAATGTATTTCGAGATTAATTTGTCACCAAAATAAAATCAAAGGCACTTTTAAACGTCATAATTTACATTAAAATAAAAATGAATTTAGTCGCCCCTTCAAAAGGTAGCTCCACCGTTACTGTTTTAAAATGTTTTACAATATTTGTATCATTATTCTAATAATAATCTTTTATCTTTTAACGTAACAAAATTTGAATTTCGCGCTCTACCACTGCGCATTCACCTTAAGGTGAATATAGTCGAATTTTCGATAATGTGTACATTATCGAACAGTGGAGTTACAATTACATAAAAAATTAAACATGGTATGGTTTTGTCTCATTATTAATATTATCTGTGCGGAAACAAAATACTAAAATAAAAAGCCATTAAAAAGTTAGGAGCCAACAAAGATTAGTTTTTCTTGCTAATTTAACCTAACTTTGGGCGTGTTTAAGTAATAAAAGAAGTGTAAAATCTCCAAAACCAAGTCGGTACCGACAAAGCTCAAATATCAATAAACTTTATTGGTCATTGATTTATGCAGTGGTTTTTTCATAAAACCCGATCTTCCGAAGGACTTTTCTTAATTTTTTACGCGCCTGTTTTACTATAAATTATCTTGCATCTCACTCAATAACACCCGACCGACCCTTGCTCGTTGAAGCGCCAGCCCGCGCCGCAGCTGAGCCAGTAGCTTTAAATTCCCCTTATAATAATAATGATGCCAATTCGATCCAGCCTGTCCCCAATAGCGATAACTGTCCCCCTATCAGTGACGCCCTGAGCCGAGGTCCGTACCCCACAGGGGGTGCCCTCAGCGTGCAGTCGCTTAGCATGTAAATCTTAGTTTGTAAGCCCTGGCTGGAGGCATTAAGTGTAAAATCTTAATGGCAGCCCCAGGAATGACCGGTTGAGCAGTCACGGCCTCTCAAGGCCAACTGCGAGATGCCCTACAAAAAAAAAAAAAAACTCAATAACATTGTGCATATAGACTAGCGTCTAACTGCTCATCACTGATACTACCTCTGTTGGACACGATGCCTGGTGAGACAGCGTGCTTTTTAGCCAGGCCCACCAGTGAGTTCGAGCCCGCGACTAGATTCCCCTTAAGATATTTTGGGTGGATAAGTTGCATCTACCATTACATTAATGAAGTACCTGTTTTCAATCGATTAAGTCTGATTGTTCAGGGGCAGGCTAGGCTATAGAGTACACACCCCTTTTATTTGGAAAACAACCAAACTTCTTTATGACAAGGTATTTGTGACTAGTACCTCTAGAATTATCGTTTCCAAAACTTGCGTAGAACCTTCATCGTTCGAATCGTTTTGACCCTCACGTTATGGGCAGCAGTGGGAATATTATAGGCTAATTATGCTGCGTAATTAGACTATAATATTCCCACTGTTGGGACCCAGGCGTCCTCTCTGGGAGATAGTGCGCCGTGATCCACCACGCGGGCCCAGTGCGGGTTGGTAGATGTCACATGTCTTCAAATTTTTGGTTCTAGGACATGCCGGTTTCCTCACGATGATTTCCTTCACAGTTTTGAGAGCAGTGTTGATGAAATACTTTAAACCAAGTAAAGCGCCTGACTTGGTTCGTCCCTACGAGTTCAGCCACTGTAAGTACCCCACTGACTAATGACCTCAGATTCCACAAGTACGGTCACTTGATGACCGTTCACGGGACAATGCGTGTGTGAGTCAGTTAGGTACCGACTACCGACTGTAATCTTAGATCATTAGGTCTGTGTAATGAGGATATTGCGCGGTTAGGCATACAAGTTACTTTGAGAAGACTAGGTATCGGTCGCGACTTCGTTCGTTTAAAAATACGCGTGTACGCGTTCGATGAGTTCAGACATAGTATTTCAGTAACCAAGGGTTTTGTGCTTAATTATTTATTTAGACAATATACACACGTGGTTATAGATAGTGACTAGGTTAGGTTAGGTTGCGAGGTGGCCCGCGGAGGCGGGCCGGCACTAGCCGGGGATCGCAAAATCGCATCAGATCCCGTGATCCCCGGTGTAAGTACAGAATGGAACACCGGGGTGGTTTTAGTCAGTAAGAGCCTGACAGACCCCTCCGCCCTACCCAGGGCGGAGGACATCCATGAGGATTTGCCCCCGAAATAAAAAAAACAAGGTTAGGTTAGGGTTAAGTTATTAAGAAGTTATTAATACATGATGCAAAAACTTTGTTCCACTTTTTACGAAAATTACGCGGGCGGATGAGTATGTAATTTGAAGTTTATATGGAGAAGGAATGCAGAAAGCCATTGTTTTTTATTTCAATGAATTATGGTGGAATTTCGACCACTTGTCGACCACTAGTATTATTTATCCCTACTTATAATATTAGAATAAAATAGGAATAGACTAGAAGACCTATTCTTAGAATATTTCTTATCTATACTTGCTTAGAATGTAGGTATATGTACTTAAAAATAAGTTGTTAAATTATATAATAGGATCCATGTACATCATACCTTATGCAAATTTAATACAAAGTAGAGGATAATAAAGATATTACAAAAAAATCATGATTTAAGAAATCCTGCACAGAATAATAACGTTTATCTACAAGGAATTCTGTGAAACGTTTTTTAATTTTTCCAACGGGAAAGTTTTTAATCTGGTCAGGTATTTTATTACAGACTACAGGAGCCATACAAATCACATTTCTTTTTAATAAGCCAGTTTTAAATACGCCCGTGCATAATAGATTCTGGTAATGAGATATCATAGCTGTACTTCGTTTTCTAGTTTCTATTAAAGTTGCAAATAGACATCGTTTAGTTGTTTGTATTACAAATATTGCTAATTCAAGGATATAAAGGCATGGCAAGGTTAATAATTTATGAGACTTGAATATAGGTACGCAACTGTTGTTAAGTTGTATTGTAAATGCGAAAGTAACTCTGTCTGTCTGTTACGCTTTCACGCCTAAACCGCTGAACCGATCATCATGAAATTTGTCAGAGATATAACCTGGGATATGGAGAAGGACATAACCGACATCCACTCGGACGGAGCCGCGGGGAAACACTAGTTCTAAATATCTCAATGCTTTGTATGTTTGTTACGCTTTCGCGCTGAAACGGCTGAACAGATTTAGACGAAATTTTGACGAAACTTTTACAGCTAGTAGGACATATTTGCCATGCCTTAGACAAATAAATTATCTATAAAGTAAAAAACATTTATAATAATACAATTTTCGTAAATACACACAAAAACTATATGGATGCACTAAACAAATCATTAACATGATGGCATATCAAGAACTTCACCTAAATTGAACACATGTTCTAAAACATGAGTTAGTGAACACACATTTATATAACATCAACAATCAACCAACAACAACATCAATAGTGATTTAGTGTTAAACATTTTTTAAAGGCACCTGCAAACAGGCGCGACACGACAGCGCGACGGGAACTGAAACGTTTTACCAACATGCAACAGTCGATTGGTCCATGAACCGTCGGTCAACATTATCGTTAAACCATCAACTTTTCATCCAAAGAACTTTTCCCCCACGAACGTTTCGCCAATATAACACTACGTCAGTGAATGCTTAACCAACAGAATGTTTTGACCAATAACTTTTCACCCAAAGAACAATTGGCCAACAGACACCGGGACAGATGAAAGATAATAAAAGATTGTTAAGTAACTTAAAAAATATGATGTCACCGTAAGATAGTGAACACCGTTAGTTTATAATCTATCTCGCGAGCTTATAAACTGTCGATAACATACTGGTTACCCACCGAATAGGTTAGGTTAGCTTAGAATTGCGACCAACCGCGCGCGAGCCGAGCAAGCGAAGCGAGCGGTGCCGCGGCAGCGGCCAGCGAGCGCTACCTCCAAGTTAGTGGCAGTTACTTGACGATTTAGTAATAACCTGTCCCGGTGTCTGTTGGCCAATTGTTCTTTGAGTGAAAAGTTATTGGTCAAAACATTATGTTGGTTAAGCATTCACTGACGTAGAGTTATGTTGGCGAAACGTTCGTGGGTGAAAAGTTCTTTGGATTGAAAAATTAATGGTTTAAGGATAATTTTGACCAACGTGCAACGGTTCATGGCCCAATCGACTGTTGGTAAACCGTTACAGTTTCAGCGCGACGACTCACGTAGAACAATTTCTATGATGACTTCATGGAAATTGTTCTAAGTGTCGCGTCGCGCCGGTTTGAAGAAGTCTTAAAGCCAAATTCAGTGCACATACATACATATAGAAAGTGCTTCCCATTAAGGTATGCTGAAACTACAGAATGTCACCTGCTACAATCTCCACATACTCCTTTTGCCTCGTTTATGTTAATACTCGTATATCTGCAGGCTTAGCACGAGCGACGATTTGTGTACGGAAGAATAGACATGACTATTAACTAAATGATGTACAATAGGAAAAGATAGCTATGTTTTTCTATTAATTATCACAGTTATGCGTTCTAAACGAATCATGATTTTGTAGATAATCGTATATACGAGTACTTTGTGGCCGTCGAGTAGAAAGTTTGTTGTCAGTGTGATTTTGACAGTTTGGGAAGAAATATTCTTCTGAAATAGTCTACATTTATGAGGACCTAGACAAAGATCGTTAGAAACGAAAGACAAAATGACAGATTGTAGAAGGATATATACGGTGCGATGTCAAAAATGGAGAAACGAAATGTCACTTTGTATTGACAAAGCACTGTCTATTCTTCGTAGAAATAGAAAACGTCATGCTAAGCCTGCTGGTCATACACTCTCGCTGGTTGCGATTACTAAGCTGACCTTTCTGAAGAACATCACCAAATAGGTCACTATAATATGTAAGTAAGTAAGTAATTTATTAGCCACACCTACAGGTGTACAAAGTAGTATGACTCCTAGGGCGTCCCCTCCTGGCGCGGCGTTTCAAATCACATCTGCCTTGTAAATACCCTTTTGTAAAACGCCCTTTATTCATCCTCTCAAAGTGACCAAACCATCTAAGCATACTCTAGAACTATATAAATAAAAAGAAAAGCCCTGACTGACTGACTCATCAACGCCCAGCCCAAATCCTTGGACCTAGAAAGCTGAAATTTTGCACAGAGGGTCCCTTTATAATGTAGACAAGGAATAAGGAAGATTTTTTCGAAATCGACTCGGCTGGGCAGCGTTCGGGAAGCTTCGCAATATCTTCTCGTCCCACATACCGCAGTGTCTCAAGACGAAAGTCCAGGCCAGTCTTTGGCCAGTGCGTGTTGCCAGTGATGAAATATGGATCCGAAACGTGGTCGCTCACAATGAGCCTCAAAAGAAGGCTTAAAGTCGCACAAAGGACAATGGAGAGGGCTATGCTTGGAGTTTCCCTGCGTGATCGAATTAGGAATGAAGAGATCCGCAGGAGAACCAAGGTAACCGACATAGCCCAAAGAATTGCCAAACTTAAGTGGCAGTAGGCAGGGCACATTGCTCGCAGAACAGATGGCCGATGGGGCCGAAAAGTTATGGAGTGGCGACCGCGTACCTGAAGACGTAAAGTTGGAAGGCCTCCCACAAGGTAGAGCCATGACCTTGTGAGGGCCGCAGGATCCGCTGGATGCGGGAAGCACAGAACCGGTCGAAGTGGCGGAGCTTAAGGGAGACCTATGTCCAGCAGTAGACGTCTTTCGGCTGAAATTATGAATACAATACCCCTTGATAAGACTGGTTGTCAGACTTTTGGGCTTCCGACCTACCAATAACGAGTATCAGAGATCTACGAACAACATCCAGGACCAATGGCTTAGCATACTTTCTGAGGCATGGAGGAGTCTTGGTATGTAATGGAGAGTCACCCATGCCAGCTTCTTCCAAACCTTTTATAGCATGCACTGAAGTTAGCTTGGCGTATTAGATGCTTCAGGTGATTTACCAAGTAACATACATGACATACATGCAATAGTATAAAATTAAATCACAAAATACAACCAGTAAACAAATACACCGTTATTTAAAAATGATGATTAAAGTTAAGAGATGTTTAAACGTCATAAATGTATGGTTAAACAGCCGCTAAGCATTACTTAACTTTAAGCAACATTTATAAACAAAGGGGATAAATGACACCCACATTTAGAAAACTTAGTCACTTGTACAATAATAATTATAGTCCATTGTTCTTTATTTTCCTTAATACTGATTTGTTTCTTAAATTTTTCCCTGTATTGCTATTGTGCCTACCTAAATAGAGCTATGAGGTAAATTAATTAAAACGTTAATATTTTTAGAATGTTTTTTTTTTATTATATAAATTATCTAACACAAGGATAATTTATCTAGGACAGATATCACTGTGAAAAGCTCAAAATGGTGTCAGGTGTAAAAATCTGCAGTCCCTACGTACAATCCCCTAAATGGTAGATAGTCTAAGATGGCAAAATACACTTTAAATCCATCATAACATTACATTAACTAGAACATGATATACACATGTTTGAAATTTTGAAGCACTCTCCAGTAAAATTTGTTTGTTTGTTAGGGGATTATACATAGGACCGTCAAAATAAACTTTAAGTTTTGTATAATCTAACTGCCTGCTGATGTTTCGATGAGAAAGAATGTCCCAGAAGCTTTTAATAAAGGGGGAAACGCCAGGATAGCATGCAAATTGAAAACTTTCTTAGATTTTTCAATTTACATGAGTGTCAGGTTGTTAGTACATTAAAATATGATCCACCAACCGTAACTAATATAGCTTTACAGAATTATAATCATCAATTCAATCTCTGTAAGTTGCGGCGCACGTGAGGGAGAGGCAGTATATGCGCCCTCACGGCCCTAATCGCCGCAGCAGGCTCAGCACAAGCCCCGATTTGTCGACGGAAGAATAGACATGACTAGTAACTAAATGATGTACAATAAGAGAAGATAGCTATGTTTTTCTATTAATTATTTAAGTTATGCGTTCTAAACAAATCATGATTATGTAGATAATCATTTACAGGATAAGTTTTTATCAAAATGGTCAAAGTGTATGGAACAGCTGTTTTTTTTTTGTATTGCCAATGAAAAATTTCTGCTCTGGGGGTCTAGAATGATATGCTGAATTCATGGTCACAGTATTGCGCACTGGATAAAATAGCTATTAGCCTTGATTGGTGGTACATTATCTCCAGATTGTTACAGACAGATTAACATCTGAATTTATAGGCCAGGAAGTAGAATCTAGTCATGTTAATAACTACAAAAAAAAGTTATAAAGATTAGAAAAGACTATAATTATTTTTGTTTTTAAAACATATTCCATAGTTCCATACTTGTACATAGAAACTCTGCTATACACGGGTGTCAAAGAAAAAAAAAAAAAAAAAAAGACATACAGACAACATCTAGGACAGCCTGGAATGATTATCGCCTCACATTCTGACCGCAGAGCATCCAGCTGTCAGTACACACACCGAAAACCCGCCTCATCCTCATATAACACTAACATAGAGCAATTTATTAAAATAAAATGCCATTTAGTATGATTCACTAACTCAAAACCACAGTCAAAAACACATTACTCCATTCGCGATTTAAAAAAGAAGAATAACTAAGTATTCGAAATTCAAACTAAGTTTGGAGTAGGTTCCATAAATATTTTTATGTTTTGATTTATTTGACGATTTTTGTACACTTCATTCACTATAAAATTATAAGTTTCAACACTTTGGCACTGCAATAAAGACCACAAATCTGTTTTTGTACTACCATTGGCACCGATACGTTTCTCAAAGACTGAATTTCGAAAGTATTTTTGCAACTAAACGTCTAAGCGCAACTCGTTCACGGTCCGTCGATGATCACAGTGAATAGAGTAAATAAAAAACGTGAAATAACACCACTGCACCACTATTTCGACACATAAAAACAATATTTACAATAAAACTGGGCTACAAAACAAAAATAGCAATCCCTATGGCCATGATCGCGAAGCAATGGACAGACGATATTCTGCCAGCGTCGAAACTTTCGTGTTATTAAACCGTTAGCGAATAGACCTATACACTATTATAGCGTAAATTAATTCATGAAAAAGCTTTTTTTCTAATGAAAATGATCGCGAATATAACTCAAGAGCGTAATTTGATTTGACAGACAGCAGGCCCCCCTCCCCGCTCGCGGCGTACTGCGGTCGATGCCGGAGTTGCCAGCGCACAGAAATTACCTTCGCGATGCGGGAGGTTTTTTCAAAAATAGACCGTAAGGAAAAATGTGGCGGCAAAAATATTCGGTTTTATTATCGATGTTCAAATATTTTATAGACATAATAGTTGGGTTCTGAAAGCATAACTGTTTGATTGAATTGATTATTATCAAAGATCAAGCAAGAGAGTTATTTCTATTTAATGTTATCTGGTCTTATTGATGATGGCTTGAGAATTGTTCGCTATCAAAGATGGTGATTAGAAATGCATTAAGGAGATAAAAAAAATGCAACTTCATGCATTACTCTGTACGTAATAGTAACTATTGATGTGATATATCATTCGTCATACTTTGATTTATAAATAACGAACTAGCGATCCGCCCCTGCTTCGCACGGTTTATTTTTCTTTTTACGACTTGCAAAACATGCTTAGTTTAATTTAATATATGAATAGGTCGAGGTCGGCCCAATAAGAGGTGGCGAAACGACCTAGACGTGTATTGCAAGGATTGGATCGAGGTGGCCCTGGAAAAGGAAGGATTTGGGGGAGGCCTTTGCTCAGCAATGGGACAGTGTAGGCTCGAAAGTGCCAAACACGTGGCCAAATTCTGGGCTGACTGTATTTAAGATTGTTATCGACACGCTAAGAAGTTTTTTTTTTATATTAAGATATTAATATTAGATATTTTATAGGTTTTTTTCGTCATTGTTCCTCTCATCCAAAGCACCTGCCATCTAATCTCTGCACCACCTTTGGTTGAGTGGTAGAGAATGCCTCTGTCCCACCGTAATACAGTTTATAACTAGTACGGGGGTCAGAGTGAATCGGTTTCGTAATAACCTGAATGTATAAATTGTGCAGTGTTATACTAATTGGTTACTTATATCTTTTTAGATTCCTAGAACGTAAGTAATAGTATATAATTTTTTTTTGTAAGGTTATCATTCTTGTGGAAAAATAAAGATTTATTATTATTATTATTAAGTCCGCCTTTGTACCTTTTTTGTGAGCGAGAAGTTTAAATAAATATTAATATTTTATCCACATGAACCTTCCGGAATAAATTCTCTAAATGATCGCAATGATGAAACCGCATCAAAATCCGTTGCGTAGTTCAGTAGACTAGTGCGGTCATACAGACAGACACGAAAGCCGACTTTAATTCTATAATATAATAAATTATATACAGATATTATAAATGATGTAGTTTTCCTGAATGAAAGTTAATAAAGAAATGAAAGTTTTATTACTCTTTAAAGTTTCAGTTAGTTTATAGAAACGGAAAGATAGAAAACGCAATGTTTAATGGTGACTCGAGACAAAATATTTAGTACTAGAAATTCATATATGTAGTTGTAAAATTTAAAGCAGAACCAATCAGTGTTTTCATTGGAGTCGACTTTCTCTGGACTCTTTCTATACTTACATACTTATAATATTACAAAGCTGAAGAGTTTGTTAGTTTGTTTGAACGCATTAATATCTAGAAATACAAGTCAGGTTTGGTAAATTCTTTTTGCATTAGACAACCCAATTCTTGACTAAGCTAGGCTACATAAGATCACGCTGCGACCCTTGGGAGACGAGCAAAAAGTATGAAAGTCTGAAAGAAGCTAAGTGAAAATGAAAGTAACAGCGCGGGCGGATGATGGGATACGAAGCGGTGGGTCGCGAAGTGGTATGGACCATGACCTGCACCCTAATTGCGTAACACGCGATTAATCATAATCGGTTTCATTTTGACGGTTCAACAATATTCATTGCTTTATTTACGTTGTTGAGCAGGCACATTTTTCGAACATATGAAGCAATGGTTTAGCCATCTGTTTCAAAACGAAACAAATTATGATCAATCGTGAATTACGCAATTAGGGTGCTAGGTTAGGACTAGGGTTGCTAACATTTCTGCGACGAAATATAGTATTTTTCGAAATAAGCTATAAAAAATATAAGTAGTACACTTAAAAAAATATAGTAGGAAAAAGCAAAAAATAGACAAAGCTATATTTATTACTTATTTATTTTATAAGAACATTTTTTTTTAACTTCTTGCATTATTGAACAATTCTTTGTCTAAAATAGAAGTGTCATCATGCTTTGTTACATTTTTTTTTCAAATGTAAGTCAAAAGCTCAGTTTTTATTAATGAGATACCTACTACTTCTGTTTCTTTTTTCTCGCCATTTCGAATTCATAACCGAAATTATTGAAAAGTTCAGAACGTATTATGACAGATGAGTTCTTCGGATACATGCTATGGCATCAGTCAAAAGTTAATGTAAAGCCGCGTTCATATATCTTTTTAATAAAGGATTTCTTTTATTCGTTTTTACACGCTTTATATTATCTTCACTCGTATGTTTGTATGTAACCGACTCCTTAGAGCGCGATTTTGACCCACTTTAAACGGCATTGAAATTTTGTAAACTTATCGAGGACCGATGACAATTCAATAATTTAAAAAAAAATAGAAAAAATACGAAAAAAATAGGGAAAAAATACAGTTTTTGTAGTTAGCAGAACAAAAAAATAGAAAAAAAATTATAGGTTAAAAAACACGCTTTAAAAAACAAACTAAAAAAGGAGAAAATAATTTAATTCAAAAGCGTGTTAAAAAGCGTGGGGTGCTTGACAATATGTGATTATAAAAATACCTCAAAAAACACCCCACGCTTTTTAATTGAATTAAATTATTTTCTCCTTTTTAAGTTTGGTTTTTAAAGCGTGTTTTTTGGTTTTTTAAACTATTATTTATTGGTGTTGAAAATTTAGTATTTTTGATTACTATATTATATTTTTTCAACAGTATTTAATACGCAGAGCCGAAATATAGTAGGTACAATACTATAAATTATAGTACGGTTGGCAACCCTAGTTACTAGGACATACTACTTATAGGATACTTTTTATCAAAGTAGTACGTTCCCGTAGGATAATTTTCGACCTCTACGCGGGCGAAGCCGGTGGCAGAAGCTAGTTATTTATAATTTTACTTCGACTCGCCATTTCTACGAGTTAGTGGCTCCGGTATTTTATGATGTCATTATATCTTTAGTGACGTCAGAGAAAGACATAAAAGCTGAGGCCATGGTGTGACATGGCTTATTTATTGATGTTCTTTATTCATTTACTGTTTTTGTTTTCATGCCTGTTTTAAGGCTCCGCAGACAGGCGCGATGAGACGGTCCGATACGATACTGGTAGAACGATCTTCATGAAGTTTTCATAGAAATTGTTCTACTAGAGTCGCGTCGAGCTGTCGCGTCGTGCCTGTCTGCGTGGGCCTTAAGTTCTAATCATAATACACATAACATTACGCCTGTAGAGTTACCCATAACTCTAGGATATTAATGAGACCATGTCGAAGAATCAACTGTCCATATGTTTTTTTTCTTTGTTTTCTTCTCTCATACCAAAATAATTAGACGGCACGATTATTTTTATGTAAAACAGGTGTGTATGCGATAATTCTGACAACCAGTCTGACCAAGGGGGATACCTCTTGGTCAGACTGGTTGTTAGTTGGTAGTTACTGGGTAACACGATAGTGTTACCCAGTAACTGGGTTCTCTGGTTCAATACTGGTATTCAGCTGCATCCAGTTAGACTGGAAGCCGACCCAAATATAGTTGGGAATAGGCTAGGCAGATGATGATGATGGGTGTTTATGTGATACCCGGTGATATCCCAATACAAAAAAGAACACCTTGTATACAACGTCCTGAGCTCCCGACATCAAGCGTCTGCCCACCAGACAAAACACCCATCTGGCCACAAGATCTCTCCCTTTTCTATAGAGGATGAGTGAACTGTACACCCTGTACCCTAATTGCGTAACACGCGATTAATCATAATCGGTTTCATTTTGACAGTTCAACAATATTCATTGCGTTATTAACGTTGTTGAGCAGACATATTTTTCGAACATATGAAGTAATGGTTTAGCCATTTGTTTCAAAACGAAACAGATTATGATTAATCGTGAGTTACGCAATTAGGGTGCTGTTCCTCATGCCTCTATAGTTCTAATCATAATAATAAATAGAATATTCTGACTAGTGCTACTTTATCAAGTCTAGACATTATTATTACCGTTAGATATCACTAGTAGCAGTAGTTAGTTTTCCGTGTGGTGCCGGACGTAAAGAATAGCACTATCCGATCTCTTCTTGTACGCAAAATACGCGCTTTGACGTGGAGTTGCGGATAACAGCCCGTATTACCTATCCCATTTCTTCCCGTGGGTGTCGTAGAAGGCGACTAAGGGACTTCCTAGAGAATGGGCAGCAGCGTTCTCTATGCATTTTACCACCACACAGCGATCGCCAATCCACCTGCCAAGCGTTGGGCACGCCACGATAGCGGCGGTAAGTCCCCTCTTTGAGGAGTGGCTTGAGAGGCAGCATGGCGTCCTCACCTTCCGCCTGACGCAGGTCCTCACCGGACACGGTTGTTTCGGGAGGTTCCTGTTTCGTATAAGGCGGGAGGAAACGCCCGGGTGCTTCCATTGCGAAGATCGCCCTGAGGACACGGTGGAGCATACGGTGGCGGTCTGCTCGGCTTGGGCGCAGCACCGCCGTGTCCTCGTGGAGGCGATCGGCGGCGGCGATCTCTCGCGTCCGGCCCTGGTGCAGGCCATGGTACGGAGCGAGAGTGAATGGTTAGCCGTCACCTCCTTCTGCGAAGCAGTAATGCTCGCGAAGAGGGAGGCGGCGCACGTGAGGGAGAGGCAGTATATGCGCCCTCACGGCCGTAGTCGCCGCGGGAGAAGCCCTGGGCGTCGGGAATCCCAGGCTGATTCCCGGCCACCGTAGGCGCGAGCTTGCGGACGGCGAGTAATGGGTAGCTCGCTGTCCGGTAAGGACCAAGCCCGGGTCGACGGCGCGTTGTGTTCCACGCGCGCCTCAAAGAGATGTCATCACCAAAGGGTGGGGTCCGCAAGGGCCGATGCCTGCCAGGGGTGCGGGTTGTTCGAAAGAGATACCGCCGCCCCTAGCACACAGGCAACTGAGGGAACACGGGTGGGTTTTAGTCAGTAAAAGTCTGACACGCCCTCCTGCTCCACCCAGAGCGGGAGAAGTTATTTGATGATTTCCCATCCACAAAAAAAAAAAACCTGCCAAGCGTGGCGATTATGGCAAACCTCCCCAAATTGGGGGAGGCCTATGTCCAGTAGTGGACGTCTTTCGGCTGAAATGATGATGATGATGACGATGAGTAGTATTCATAGAATTTATTTACCCTAACCTTTTACTGAACTATAAAAGCGGAAGACTGTTCGTATTGACCAAAAGGGTAATGGTTTCCATTTTGACAGTTCACCAACATTCATTGCGTTATTTACGTTGTTGAGCAGATACATTTTTCGTACATTTATGAAGCAATGGATTAGCAATATCCTTTAAAATTATTGAAATTCTAATTGATAGTGTGTTATGCAATTACGGTGCAGTTCTCTGATGCAATGTAAAATCTTAGGCAATCTATTGAATAATAAAAGTTGGAGAAGACAATACGACAGTAAATTAAACGGCCTATATCTAATGACGTACTCAGTCTGCATACAGAAATGCAATCAAATAAATCCAATAGTTTAGTCACTGGTCGCTTATCTGGTAAAAAATCGGCTAGTGGCCGATTCCTATAATTAAGGGACAGTTATTAATTAAAATGATTAAATTAAGACCCTTATTTGTATCTTTACTAATAATGAAGCAGACCTCATAGCTTTGCCTAAAATACCCTCCCATATGGAAGTAGCTATCACAGATAAAATTAGCTTACGAATCTATTTATATGTCCAGGGTGGCTTTAATTAATGGTATCGTTGGTAAGCAAAACGATACGAGACACTATCTACGAAGTAAAAAACAAACAGAAAAGTTAAACAGAACTTAAAGCATAAGAGAGAAGCTGGCAGTATCTTCACAACGATAATGTTTTCCCATTGTTTGTCTTATTTGTTTTATTATATTTATGTGTATTTATGTATGTTTATTTTTGGTTATATTTAATTAAGTATTTATATCATATTATGTATGAGTATAATAATAATATTAGTACCTATATTTACTTATATTTGAATAAATATTCAAAACACGAGTTACATAATTGCACCTAACACTGTCTCTTGCATCACCCAAAGGTCGCCTGGTAGAAAATGCCTTTGGAATTAAGTCCGCCTCTGTACATTTCTGTGCGTGAAGTATTAAATAAATAAATAAGAGGCATTGACGTCAAAACGAAAGAGTCTATAAATTCAGGTGCACTATTGAATGACCTCTCTCCTCCAAGTCTAGAACTCTAGATACGTACTACTAAAACGAGGACGGTGGAGGGAGATATGAGAAAAATCCATTTCAATTCCATTACTGGCATACCATTGTGTGAGTGATATCTAGTTAATATCGCGTTGAATACAAAGACAGTCTATGTTACGTCGTATTGTGGGCAATATGGCGGCTCCGACGACGTCGGTCGTATAAAATTAATTAATTGTTTTGTCAAATTTCCTTATTGTTTTCCTACTTTAAAGAACATTTGATGATAATGAATGTCAGACGATTTCTTTTGAGGCTGTAACAGGAAATATGGGATTTTAAACGTTATTATTGGGTAAAAGATACATTTTATTTTAGCACGTAAAAAAAAAGAATATCATCTTCTGTTTAGCTTTTTCCCAATGTTGGGGTCAGCTTCCAGTCTAACTGAATGCAGCTGAATACCAGTATTTTACATACAGCGACTGCCTATCTGACCTCCACAACCCAGTTACTGGGTAATGCGATACCCCTTGGTAAGACTGGTTGTCAAACTTTCAGGCTTCTGACGACCCGTATCGACTAGCAAAGATCCACGAATGGCAGCCGGAGGTACGGAGGGGTCTTGGTATGTTAAGAGGGTCACCCATCCACGGATTAACTGCGGCAAGCGAAGCTTAACCTGATCGATCGACCCGTGAAGCTGTTATGAATTATCCACAAGCTCCTCAAATATGTATCCTTGTTTATATGTATGTTGCAATTTTAAAACTAACTTTCGATTCGCTATAATTATAATATGCTGCCTCGATTGATTCAAGGACATTTGATTGACGGTAACTTTTAATTCAAAACCGTACGGGACACGGCGCCAATTCCCAACAAGGAAGCGTGCCAGTTCTGCATATAAATTGAAGTTTTCACTTTTCGCTATAATTTAGATGGACAGTTCTGTAGAGAGCTTGCAACTGTCAAAGAATATGAATGTATAGACGCGACACCTTTGCTCCGAATAGGGTTACCATTTCGAAATTTGAAATTACCTGGCAAAACGGCCGTTTGGCAAAAAGTTACTTCAAACTTGTTGTTACTTCATAATCTACCATTTTCAGTATGCTTATAACTTCTTTAATTTTCTAAAAGTACTTAAATCCCCATTGAGTAAAAATCTGGATGAAAGACAGATGACAGGTAGGTGATCCTACTAATCTAATATTATAAATGTGAAATGTTTGTATGTTTAGATGATTGGATATTTCGATGTTTGGATGTTTCTTACTCAATCACATAAAAACGGCTGAACGAATTTGGATGAAATTTGGCACACAAACACTTTATAACCTGTATTAACACATTGGATACTTTTCATCCCGGTAGTACGATCGCGTAGAATAATTACCGAGCTCCTCGTGGTCGAAACCGCAGGCAAAAGTTAGTGATGATTTAATTAACTTGAATGTGTTGCCCTGCACATCCACGATAATATCGACACGTTATAAATTATAAAAGTGCACATATTCTGTGTTACAGTTCCCACGGACGTAAAAATATCGCAGCGAAATTTTCCGAGAATTGTGAATCCAACAGAGTGTAGCGAGATTGAATCTCAGCGCGATGAAAAACACATTTTTCCATTTCCAACTCTCGGCGCTATACAGTGCGTTGAAAATCCAGTACGCAAAGAAATAAATAAAAATAAAAAATAAAATTCATTTATTTCAGGTACTCCCATATTATCACAATCACAAGTTACAAATACGAAATAAATACAAATCACAATATAAAAATAAATACAATATCATCAAACTACAATGTGAAATAAAAATTTGCAAGTGAAAGTCAAATAAAAAAAAAAAAAATTAAAAATAATCGGAAATTAATAATATGAAAAAAAAAATTAATAATATGAAATACCACCGCGATATTTTTACGTCTGTACGTCGACTGACTATCTCACGTAGTTACCGAACATCCATTACGGCTTGCAATCATTGTAAATTACATACGTGTTAGTATGACATAGAATATAGATACGATTTGAAAGTGACGGACTGTATGCACGTCTGTGGCTTCAATTTATTGGCTCGATAAATCATAGTAATGATAAATAATGGCTCTACTTGTAGTTGGATAAAAGCGGATTAATCTAATATTTGGTATTATGTCTTGTATTTTGTGCGGCGTAATGGTCATTATGGCATCGTATTTCGTGTAACAAGATGGAAGAGTTGGAAGACGTAATAGGCAAAGGTCGTTATAAACCGGTCGAAGTGGCGGAGCTTGGGGGAGGCCTATGTCCAGCAGTGGACGTCTTTCGGCTGAAATGATGATGATGATGAATCAAAACTGAAAGCAAATGCCGATTGCAGGGCTGCTGGTTATAGGCCTCCCCTTTTGTCCACCACACTTCTCGGTTCCGGGTGTCTCTGATCCATGTGTTTCCCGCGACTTTGACGATATCATCAACCCAACGCGCGTTTTTACTTTGAATACTGGTCATGAAATGTCAACGTCAAATAAAGTGAAATGTATAACAAGACCTATGCCAGTAAACAGAGCTATGAATTCAACGCACATCGAAGGGGAAAGGATCGTACCGAATACATAAATGTATAATTTAGTCTTCAACAAAGAAAAGCAAAGTAACATAAAATACATGCATATGTACAGACGCCAGCAGGTCAAGCTATCCCAAGCTGTCAAATTTTCCCAATTGAACATGAACCTTAGACTATTGTTATAAAGTTGAAAATCTATCAAAGAAATTTGACAGATTGGGGTAGCTTGGTGTGGTGGCATCTGTACACACACGCCTTCTTTCCCTGCGGGTAGGCAGAAACTACAGAACGCTAACTACTACGATCCTGACCAATGACGTATTATAAATAGACGCGTCATACAAAGTCAAAGTCAAAGCATTTATTTCAAATAGGCACTTAAAAGGCACTTTTGAACGTCAACATTTACATTAAAATAGAATTGATTCTAGTCGCCCCTTCCAAAATGTAGTTTCGTATGGAGAAGAATGGGCAAGAAACTCCACCGTTACTCTTTTAAAATGTTTCAAGTACAATATTTACATTCATTATATGATTATGTGTGAAAACGATGCACCCAGAATAAAATTACCATACCAAAATGGGTAAAAAGAATCAAATTGAAACAATACAGATAAATTAATTCTGTGATAGATACATGGTGTTCACACATTTACAAACATTGTAAAAGTAAGTATAGGTATGATTTTCCTACAATATTAACAAGTAATGAGTCAGTGTGTGAGTTAAAATAATTACTGAGTGTAAATCAATGTCATAAATATAATTAATTATATGTACAATTCAATTAGCAACCTGTTTGATTTTGTCTAGACTCTAGATTGTCCTATGGAGCAGGACCAGCATGTTTCCAAGCATTCTTATCTTGGATATAATCCTCTAATTTGTAATACGCTAGTTTACAAAGTTTACTTTTAATGTGAGCTTTAAATTTCCTTTCATTTAATTGCAATATATCACAAGGTATTTTGTTGTAACATTTAACACAGTACCCCATAAAAGATGTATGTACTTTAGCTAATCTGAAAAATGGTTGATCAAGAACATTAGAGCACTTAAAAACAGAGTAAACCATGAATGGAGCTTCCTACTAGTACATACAATCATACAGTGCGCGAAGAACAGGAATACCCACACCGATTCCTGCAGGCTTAACATGACGCTTTCTATTTCTACTCTACCATAGAATAGAAATCGCATGTCTACATTTCTCGGTACAAAACTGTCAATTGTCTATACGGAAACATCATTTTTGTCTACTCTTCCGTCGACAAAACGCTTCTCTCTCTATGGTTCTCGTGCTAAGCCAGCTGTTGTTAGTAAGAGATAAACATGGATGATCACTGAATGGTACGTGACCAATAACACGACAGGCAATTAATTATCTTGCTAATATTGAGCGTCGGTAACGCATCTAAAGGTATATCATCGGGTCGACGCGACGGCGCGTTGTGTTCCACGCGCGCCTCAAAGAGATGTCAGCACCAACTGGTGGGGTCCGCAAGGGCTGGTGCCTGCCAGGGGTCCAGGTTGTTCGAAAGAGATACCGCGGCCCCTGGCACACAGGCAACTGAGGGAACACGGGTGGCTTATAGTCAGTAAAAGTCTGACACGCCCTCCTGCTCCACCCAGAGCGGGAGAAGTTATTTTATGATTTCCCACCCAAAAAAAAAAAGAAAAAAGTAATGTTTCGTTAATCCTTACGTATTCATTTCCCTTCAATTACGTTCATGGATCTGTACCCTAATTGCGTCACACACTATCAATGACGATCTGGATGAGTTTGAAGCATATTGCTAATCTTAGCATTATAATGTTCGAAAAAAAAAACTGCTCAACAACGTAAATAACGCAATGAATGTTGTTGAACTGTCAAAATGAACGTCAACGCTACTGGTTGGCGTGATACGCAGTTACCCCGCTGCCCTCTGCAACCCAGTTACTGGTTAGTACGTGACTTTTCGCTCGTTACTTGCAGTAGGTACAATATACAAATCTTTTTTAAGAACTCCCCTTCAGAATGAAGTCAAAGACTCGTTAACTACAATGTCCAATCCACAGTCACCCCTCAACGGAAGTGTAACAGGTTTTAACTTTTTAATTGCGGCACCGTTCCTTGTGAAAACTGGCGTGTTTTGAGCTTGTTACTTTAAACGTCGTATTATAATGACGTCATATTATTATGGGCTGTTCGAAAAGTTTCTGATGAAAATAAACAAATGGATCAGACGGCCAATTCTCGTAATTAAAAACGTTCAAAATCTAGTCGCAGTCTCATCTCAGCGACAAACAAATGTCAAAAACGTATGAAAAATCTTGGTATTTTTGACAGATTGACACTGACATCAGACTGTGAACGTTCTTAAAATTACGAGAATTGCCCCTCTGATAATGTACCCGTGGATGCCAATAAATAATGCTACTTACAAATTAAGAACTATTAAACATACAAACTAACGCTAACAAAAAATAAATATATTATGTACAAGTATATGAAGAAAAAATAAGGGAAGCCCTTACCTACATAATCAGCCTATAATGTCCCCTTTGCTGGGACACAGACCTCCTCTCTGTGAGAGGGAGTGAGCTATAATCCAACACGCGGGCCCAGTGCGGGTTGGTAGATGTCACATGTCTTCGAATTTTTGGGTCTAGGAGATGCCGGTTTCCTCACGATGTTTTCCTTCACCGTTTTGAGAGCAGTGGTGATGAAATAATTTACACAAAGTAAAGTGCCTGCTTGGGTTCGACTTCGAACCCATGACTTACAACTCGTAAGTTGCGACAGTTACCACTGCTTCCTGCAGGCTTAGCACGAGCACCGATTTGTCGACGGAAGAATAGACGTGACTATTAACTAAATGATGTACAATAGGAGAAGATAGCTATGTTTTTCTATTAATTATCACAGTTATGCGTTCTAAACGAATCATGATTTTGTAGATAATCGTATTTACTTTGTGGCTGTCGAGTAGAAAATTTGTTGTCAGTGTGATTTTGATAGTTTGGGAAAAAATATTCTTCTGAAATAGTCTTCATTTATAAGGACCTAGACAAAGATCGTTAGAAACGAAAGACAAAATGACAGATTGTAGAAGGATATCTACGGTGCGATGTCAAAAATGTCACTTTGCATTGAAAAAGCACTGTCTATTCTTCGTAGAAATAGAAAACGTCATGCTAAGCCTGCTAGGCATCATAGAATTCGTACGCATCGCTGTCAGTGGGAAAAGTGCCCAAAAGTATGGCAGCGTAAAGCGTTGCCTAGCTGGATGGCAATGCTATTTCTTTGACCTAAAATTAGGCCAGCCCTCTGGTCACGTGAAGAGTCGACCTAATTGAGTGCTTTGATTTGCTTATTTGAATACTGTAACTCAAAATTTTATTTTCTTATTAAATTTTAACATGTTTTTGATTTGATAATCTATGTTAATGTTATAAACTCAATTTTCGTCGATGAGTTAACCCGCCCGTTAATTAATTTTGTTACGTGAGAAGTTGTTAGTAAACAACTCATCATAATAAATAACAACTATCAACCGCTTAAACATTGCATAGGGTTTTCTCAGAACAGCGTTGACGATAATGTCTAAACCTCAGATTATAGAATAAAGGGTCAAAACGACTTCAATAGAAGAATCGTTACTCATATTCAGGAAATACATGACTTAGTTATTATGTTATTAAGTCTCATTGAGGAAGCCAAAGAAAAGACCAAATTTTCCCAAGCGAAGAATATAATCTGACAGTAAATGAAAAAGCCGTTGATGTACTTGGGTATAAGAGTAATGTTATTACCTACATAAATATTCCACACTCGATACTGCAGGCTTTGCACGAAAATCGTAGACAAGCATTTTGTCGTCGGAAGAGTAGACAAAAATGACTAGGTACTAAGTCAAAGCATCCATAGATCATTGTAGAACAGCTTAGAACTGGACTACACAAAATTTCTCTTCGACTAACATTTCAAACATTTATCGTATCTCATTTAAAACCATTTACATATTAATTTGTCGTTCGAGACTTTGTACAGCGGTTCTCATACTTTCTATTGAACTAACTGCCGAAATACACATAATACATACTAGTGATGTGCCGGATCTTTTGACATTTTATTAGCAGCCATTTGGACGCTTATCGATAAAGTTGCTGATGACAAGAAAGATCAGGTCAATGACACGCTTTAATCCGTGATAATAAGCTTTATAATCAACACGTTAAGACACAATAAAAGCATAACTTTGAGCACCACCGTGCCAAAATGGTAGGCCGGGGACCGGTATTCTGAATTTCTAAGTTCAAGATCACTGGGTACGCGTCTTGGCACCGTGAATTTGTGGAATGCCTCTCCGTCTGTGATATTCGCTCCACTTCGGAATGTGGAGCGTGAAGGTATGAGCTCCTGCATTGCTTTTGAAGCGGCAAACGTTTGGGCTTTGGATGAGAATTATGAGATGAGATAAACGGTCGTAAGAATTTTTGACACTTAACGCTTTGCGATGGTCAAATTAAAACCTCATGATATAACTGGGATTTACTTAAACTGTATCTTTATGTACAAGTCCTTATTAAAAGGAAAGTCACCCAAAGGCAATAAATAGGCCTTAGTGGAAGGCTAAAAGTCACCCAAAAGGCAATGGAGAGGGCTATACTTGGAGTTTCCCTATGTGATTGAATCAGGAATGAAGACTTTATTCATATGTATAGGTATTACTAATTGATGGAAAATGTTACAGTCTTAGGAAAGTTTTAAGTATGAATGCGGAAGACTGTAAGAGTAGGGGAAGACCAAAACGATCCCTACGTGATCGAATCAGGAATGAAGAGAACGGCAGGAGAACCAAACTAACCTGTATAACCCGAAGAATTGCCGAACTTAAGTGGCAGTGGGCAGGGCACATTGCTCGCAGAACAGATGGCCGATGGGGCCGAAAAGTTCTGGACAGGCGAGCGCGTACTGGAAGACGTATTTTTAATAACCGATTAAAAATTTCTACGCTGGGGAGTACCGAATCGTGTACCTACTGAATCCATTGTAACAAGTTGTGGGTCGATCACCCTGTCACCGTATATAATCAAAAAAGTTCACAACAACAGAAACTAATGATACATCTCCATTAAGAACACTATGACAAAAAAAAACAAATTTAGGCTTCTACGCGTTAATAGAGGATAAACAAAAAAAGACAATGTCAAGAGTATAAAAACGGGCCCATGTGTTGCCCATACGGTGAGATGACGTCATGTAGATGGCCGCCATTTTGCAGCCGACAATGTGTCAGATTGATACATTAATGTGTAATTGTTGCTTGTATCCGTTGTGGTGAGTATAGGAGGGTACTGAGTTTTATTTGAATAGCAAGAGATTTTCGGTAGTAAGATAGGCCTTGTAAACAGTAGATTTGTAGACCATTTTCTATTTTATTAAGCATCTAGTACTTGTTCATAGGCCTACACTGTCCTCCCAAACCTATGAACTCTGTAATTTGAAAATATTATAAAGGCCAATTATTTTTAAAAGAGTAATTGTGAACTTTCTTGCCGGCTCTTCTCCTTCTCTCTCGTCTAGGAAACGACCAATTGTTATGTATAGGTTTACCTATGTGAAATAAAATATTTTGATTTTTTATTATTGTGTAACTAGCTTTTGCTCGCGGCTCCGCTCGCGTGGATGTCGGTTATCGCGTAAAAAAGTAGCCAATGTCCCTCTCCATATCCCGGGCTATATCTCTGCCAAATTTCATGACGTTCGGTTTCGCGGTTTAGGCGTGAAAGCGTAACAGACATATTTAGCTTTTGCCAGTGGTTTCGCCCGCGTGTAGGTCGGTGTATTATACATATAAACCTTCCTCTTGAATCACTCTGTCTATTGATGAAAACCGCATTAAAATCCGTTGCGTAGTTTAAAAGATCTAAGCGTACAAACACGAAAAGCGACTTCGTTTTATACTATGTCAAGAAGATAACCAACTTTCGATTTATGTCGAATGCAAGCTCTCCAAAGCAAACGTTTGCCGTTGTTTCTATCCTAAACCGACTTTAGATAATGTAACATCATCTTTTACATAAGACTGCAGTGTCATGCTCTTATGTAAATGAGCACTAGAATACTAGTTCTGATGAAATTAGGAATTGACACAGTAAGCTTAATTATGTCTGTACGTTGTGAAATTAGTGTTTAGGATATTATGAGATTTTGTTTTAGTTGAAATTATCTAACCTGAGTTTAGTGTCAACTTTATGATTTGAACTTCCGTGGAAGAGTAACCACAATTTCGCTATGTTGTCTCTCGCATGTCAAGTGCACACCATGTGTTCCGAAAACAATAGAATTTCTATTGTGTCTGCTAATTAGATGCGCGACGGGTAAATCGGTATTTAATTTATTACCACGTTCACGTTTGTCTCAAGGGACGATTGCATTTTTTGCCGGTGTTACTGGATTGTGATGCATATCTCATAATTTTTCGGGGCACATAGAATTGAAGAGCAGTGGGTGGCCAAGTGATAAAGGCCGTGAGCTATCGAGTTGTAGATTCCAACCCAGACAGACGCTGCCCTTTGAGTAAATTATTTCATCACCACTGCTCTCAAAATGGTGAAGGAAATAATCGTGAGGAAACCGGCATGTCCTAGAACCAAAAATTCGAAGACAGGCCCAGTGCCGCACTTAGCCTGGGTGGTGGATTACGGTTAGAGAATTCAATCCAGGATCCCGAATCCCGGGATCTCGGCCGTTTTCTGAACCCGAAAATCCCGAGACTGTTCTTTGCCAATCTCGGGATTTTCGGGAATGCTACAAACAGGTCTAGTTTGCATTACGTAGTCCGTTGCGCCTTGACAATGACCTTGTCTAGAACATATTAATAGACCAGTCACTTTACTCAAGAGCTACCTAAAACTAGAAGTCAAAAGGCTGGAAAAATGGTCTACTTATGGTAGCATTTATTACGTAACGACAAAAACAACCCTTAGATACGTCGTACAATACGTAGGTACTACACAGGTACAGCCTTAATAATAATTGTTTGCTTTAGAACAAAAAACAAGTAATTTATTCAAATTAGGCTGAGACAATTCTTACGTAAATATAGTCTTTTTTTATTTTCTTACTATATTGTGACTTGTGTTGTGCTACAATATTAAAAACATTTTTAAAGAAATTATTCAATTTTTTTTCAGTCCATCTAGAAACGGTATAGTCTAATCCCGGGATCCCGGGATCCCGGGATTACGCATAAAAAATCCCGTAATCCCGGAATTGAAAAATATGCTCGGGATTGTATTCTCTAATTACTGTCCCAGCAGTGGGAACATTCTAGGCTGATTATGCTACATAGACGTTATGTTATGTCATGCAAATCATCATAAAATGAGAGTCTTGAGAGAGTGGAAGACAATGTTTGTACAGGTTACCTAGTCTCAGCTTCGCCGGGTGGTTTCTCCGCAGTGACTCGTAAAACACAGTGCAAACAATAAGTAGTAACTTTCAGTGCTTTTGTTGGTCGTTACGAACGTTTTGTGGTGACAATATTGAAATTAGTTGGTTTGAGAACTGCGTTTGTGAAACATGAATTATGTAGTAAAGTATGAATGTCGATGGCTATAAGAGTAGGGGGAGACCAAAGAAACGATGGATGGACTGTGTGAATGATGATATGGTTAGAAAGGGTGTGACTACCGAGATTACGACTAATAGAGAAGTTTCGAAATTCCTTCGGACGGGCCCGTATCTTCCTTAACGGAGTTAGAGAGTAGGCCCCCAGATGTATGAACGGAAACAAAAGAAAAAGGAGTAATAAGCATCGCAGCAGATCGCGTTCTGCAGTGTCTGCCTACCCCCCATGGAATGAAGGCGTGAGTTTATGTATGTTAAAATTGTTTTGTTTTATAATGAAAATATTAAACGACTCAATCTCAAGCAATATACATAATATTGAGCGTTAGTGAAGTATAAAGCCGGATTCACATTACTGTGTTGTGTCGTGTCGTAACGCCTTCTGACGTAGTGTTAGCCAATCAAAACTCGTTGTGATTTGACGTAGTCCTGAATAGATTATTTTGATTCGTGTATATCGCGTCATAACATAACACGACACAGTAATGTGCCAGTGGCATATGGAAGTTTTCTTTTGCCTATTAAAGTGATCTAATTTCTCAAATATGGTGTCAAATTTCCAAGTTTCATAATATTTTAGGCTGGTAGCCCGGAATTTCACCTCACTTTATCTGTCAATGTCAATTAGCGCCAACTTGACGTTTGACAGTTTAACTAAATTTTCTGTATAATTAATTCGTCTTGCACCATAAACATAATTCCATACATGCATAATTATGTTGTCAATACGCATATAACTCGGCACGTGGTACTTCAATGTCAACCATTAACTAATTAGCCGCGAGTAGATCTACTCTGAATCACTGATGGCACTTGTAAAGATGCCTACACATACATGAACGGAAAAACGCTGTAACTTATTGCGCGCGATATTCCGCGCAGATTTACTTATCCCTAGAATAGAAGAGCTTTATCAAAGGAAAAATATTCGGAAAGCGGCATCTGGGCAGATAATACGCGATCATGTGTCGGTGGTTGCCAGTGTTGCCACGATGAGCGAAACCTTTTCCCAACTATCTTGGGGTAAACTTACAATCAAACCGGATGCAGTTTAGTATTAATATTTTACAAGGAGCGACTGTCTATCTTACCTCCACAACCCAGTTAATGGAAAATACAATACCCCTTTGTAAGACTGGTTGCCTGACTTTCGGGCTTCTGACGAGCCGTAAGGATTGTCAAAGATCCACGAATGACAGCCGGGACCAACCGGCTTAACGTGCTTTCTGAGGCACGGAGACTTGGCATGTTAAAGATTTTCATCCATTCATGGACCTAGCGCGACAAGCGTAATATCTGGACGGAAATAAGGCGCATCGCATCAGCCACGATCAGCTGGATTACACGTGCGAAATTCCAGCGCGTTTTTCCGCACAGATTTGTTCCTAGCCTAACACAGAATGACGACTATATAATTGAGCATGTGTATTGCGTTTTAAATACTTTAGCCGAGATGATACGTAGAATCGTAATTATTATTGTGTTTTATGCTATTCCTTTGGTGGTTATAAATCGATTTCGTTTGAGAGCTCTCCATTAAATGGCAATTTAATATATTCTTCTGTTGATGAGATGCTGTGTGACTAAACTACATATTGTTTTGTTCTAGAATGTATAATATGTTTACAACTGATTTACTACCTCTGTTTAGGTTATTCTCTGAGTAGGTACCCCAATTCCCGAGGCCCCCATCCCGGAGGACCCCGAATACAATCAATGAAAAAAGAAAAAACGTTTATTTGCGGTAAACATGACGCAAAAAGATAAGGAACACAAAAAAAAATAAGAAAAGGTTGAGGGAAACATGCGTCACATCCACGCAAAACGGCTATCACTCAGCATTATGCTGCGACCCTATGCAAGACAGAGCCCCAACGCTGGTTTTAAAATGAGTTTTTAAATATGAGTACGTTTCTTTTTTCTAATGTTTTCAACTTGTACGGTCGACATAAAATGTGCTTAAATGAATGTGTTTGACAAACATAAGCCGAAAGTAGTTTATTTGAAATTTTGTGCATTGTCGAATCAGTTTTAATAGAGGCCATTAAAGTTTAAATAAAATGTATCAAAAATATAAAGTAAATATAACAATATTATCAAATCATACTTAACAAACATGTCGGTCCTTCTAAAGGGCGCGAGCGCAATTACGAATTTACGACAGATTGGGGGAAAGTGGCTATTACATGCCGGGCATGCCTATGTCTTACATTGACAAAATAAAATTTCGTTTGTTTGGACTTGCAGTAATAAAAGAAAAAGAAAATGTGTTGGTGCTGTGAAATTGAACACTGAAGGTGAGTTTGTAAATATTCTATCTAATCATATACCACATTTTTTCAAAAATGAAGTGCGTGTCACAGTCAGCCAAATAAGTGAAGAAGTGGGCATTTAAAACCTGTGATTGCTCCAGGAGACTCTACATTGTATTCTCTGAATAATATTCCTTCACCAAGCAATACTTCATCATTTTTGTCTGATCCTTAAAGTTAAGTATTATAATAATTTTAGTAAGAAATGAAATTTTATTTAACTTATCTGCTGACGGTACTTTTAAGCTAAACTGATTTTTAATTGCGTTTATCAAGATAAAATAAATCGGGGTCCTCCGGGACGGGGGCCTCGGGTATCAGGGTACTCAGGGAATAAGCCCTCTGTTTAAACCTGTATGTTGAGATTGGCTGGTTGTTTTGCCATGGCGCTTCCCCCTGGAATTGGGATCACTTTTACATAAATCATCAATGCCTTAACGTCCGCTGATAAACATCGTCGACGGATTTGTAATCGATCTCATACATACATACATCTGATACATCAACTCACGTTTTTTTCCCAGGAGTGTAGGCAAAAACTACAGAACGACATCTTTTTTTTCGGTGGCGAAATCCTCAAGGATACCCTCCGTCTGGGCAGAATGGTGGGTCATGACGGACTCCTACCGACTAAAACCCTACTGTTCCTTCTACTACCAATACAATATGTCGGGGCTACGATCACAATTCTTTTAATATACAATTCTTTACACCAATTTTCCTAATTAACTAAAAATACAAGCACAGAAGCAATGCGGTAGTTAGATAGAGTGATTAACATTCCTAAGTCAATTAGTCCGACTAGCATCCAGCCATACTCATTCATTACAATAGAAGAATGGTCAACAATAGTCGTCTGTAAGTCTACGAGCCGTCACGGGTCAATGACATTATCTACCAGTGATGTCATTACCACAGATAACATCACCTGAAGACCAATTCCCGTAGTTAGAAACGTGATTTTGAACGTCGCAAACTCATCTCAACGACAATCAATGTCAAAAACTTGACAAAAATTAAGGTAAATAAGAGGTATCTATCCTATTTGCCAGAATGAGAATAGATTGCAAATGTTCTTTAAATACGGGAATTGCGCTTCTATTTTTTCCAGAAGAGTTAGATAGATGGGTAATTACGATATTGATTTAATTTTCTGTAAGTAGGTTTTCACAAACACTTTTTACACGTCAATCATATTAAAAAAAAAAAAAAAAGTTTTAAATTTTTATAATCACTTAATGTCAAGCACCCCACGCTTTTTAATTGAATTAAATTATTTTCTCCTTTTTTAGTTTGGTTTTTAAAGCGTGTTTTTTAAGTTTTTTAAACTATGATTTATTTTCTATTTTTTAGTTCTGCTAACTACAAAAACGCGATTTTTTTTTCCTTTGTTTTTCATTTTTCTCAATTTTTTTTTTTAATTATTGTATAGTCATCGGTAATCGATAAGTTTACAAAATTTCAATGAAATCTGACCGTTTAAAGTGGGTAAAAATAGCGTCCAAAGGAGTCGGTTACAAACAAACAAACATAGAAGTGAAGCTAATATAAAGCGTGTAAAAAAAGCTTTTGAAGCTCTAAACATCTTTTGACGGGTTTTGGGAATATGGTAAGAATCTAGCAGTATGGGTTCCACCGGAACCAGTAAAAATTGAAAGTGGTCATCTGTACTAGAGGCACGTGGCGCCTGTCTGTGGAAGCCTTGACGCTTGATATATTTAAAACATCATACTTTATCTGTCATCTTCAATCGGTAACCAGAAACAGAACAATGATTTGCTAAATACGTTTAGCGCTAAACGTTTTTAGTGGGCCTAAATTACTAGAGCCATCATCCTCATCCATACTCAGATCACGACGAAAAACTTTCTCATTTACATAATCATTCAAATCATTTATTACTATTACTATTGCTCGCACACCCATCGAATTACATACCTCAGCGTCACTCAACCTTTTATTCTTAGTAGTTGCGTCATGAGGATAATAATAATGATAGATGTGCTAGTGTTATAAAAAGAAAGTCTAGCTTGATTGTTACGATTTGACACGAGATCTTACGACGACGGTTATCAGTTTCACATTTTTGATACAGCACTTAAGCTTTTTTTGCGCGTCATTCGAAATTTCGAATAGCAACGTGTGCGCAAGTACAATACATTTTTGTTTTTAGTGTTCCATATTAAATTTTTCCTGCAGCCGCACGGTTCGATCGATTAGATTACTACGTTTGCAGCGTTAAGATGGCTGACATCTTTACATATCGAGACCCTTCCGCGCTTCGGAAAGCACTTTAAGCCGTTGGTCCCGGTCCCAGTTGTAATCCGTGGATCTTTGACAGTCGTTACGGGTCCTCAGAACCCCGATAGTCTGACAACCGGTCTTACCAAGGGGTATCGTGTTACCCAGTAACTGGGTTGTGGAGGTCATTTAGGCAGTCACTCCATGTAAAATCCTGGTATTCAGCTGCAACCGGTTCAGACTGGAAGCCTAGGCACTAGGCAGATGAGATGATGACTTTACGGTTACAAATGATACTCTCTAAAAGTTGGGTAATTTGAATCTCTTTACTGGTAACCCTAGGCGCAGTAGCGCCACCACGCTAGCTGTCAATGTCATGATTGTCTATCCTATTCTATTTTTATTAACAAAGTCCATGTCGACTATTCTATTCTATCAATATCTAAAGTGAATTGGTAAAATATGTGTGCACGTTAAAAATAAATTAAATTAAAAGAAAAAACAGCAACTAAAACAGCAAGTAAAATTCTTCGATTGATATTCATGTTTGTCAATATCCTTAGCCGCGTGGCCAAAATCGGAACTAACGGCGGCCATCTTGTTTTGTCAATACAATTTCACAAATGTTTACTAAACAAGGCTCCCCAGACAATGTGAATTCAGGCGTCAAAAGATCCTTGTAGTAACAAAATAGTGGACTATTGTCCAACAGATACATACGGCATCAATATTAGACAAACATACGGCTATTTATACACAGTGCTACACAATTGATTACAATCACAACATAGTATAGGGCAACAATGAATCGATAGTTGTAACGTGTTGCTACTAAGAATAGGCTCTTGAAACAAAATATGTAGGTATTACGATACGTACTATATTATTGACTAATTAGCCAAGCATACAATACAACATACAAGTCTTTGGCGTTTTCTAAACTTAATCTAAAAATAATACTACCTACTCGAGGGGTTTCTGGCTAAGCAATAACAGCCGCACGGGTCGATCGATCAGTTTAAACTACGCTTGCAGCAGTTGGCACGTGGATGGGTGACCATCTTTACATACAAGACCACTCCATGCCAAGGCAAGCACGTTAAGCCGTTGGTCCCGGCTGTCATTCGTGGATCTTTGACAGTCGTTACAGGTCGTCACAAGACGCATCGCCATATGAGGAGACGGGGCCTGCGAGGAATTTGAAAAATAGGTATTTGAAGAAACTATTGCCATCGCGCTGTCAGTACGTCTGTCCCCGTAGTTGTATGATAGGGACAGCTGCAGCTCAGACCGAACTTATCACAAACATTTTGACGAGATCGACGTTTCGTATTCCCCTTTTTTCTCCTCGAAAACTGAGCCGATTTAATTATTTTTACATTAACATTTTAAGAAAGAGTATGTTTAGGTTTCTATCATTTTTTTTTTTACGTCAAAAACTTTTCTTATTTATCTGGTAGTCCTCTAACTACGAAGGTAAAAATAGGGCATATTTTGTAATTTTTCTAGGGTCATATTTTCTTTACTAATTAGTTGCTGAAAAAAAGAAAATGACAGGGACGTGTTTACAGCCGACCTTGATTTCCTGAAAAAAAAATTGCTCTAGAGGGATTATTCTGGAAGAAAAAGGGGAATACATTTGAATGGAGAATCGCACGCCCTGTTCCTCGTTAAGACGTGACAATGCTGCCAGCCTTTTGACACTTTTCTTGTTGACAGCGATGCGGAGGAATTTTTGATGCCCTGTGATTCTTTCCCACTTTTGAATATACATGGACATATTATTATGATTTTAAGTCTGCTAGGTATCACCTACCTACTAATATTATAAATGCGAAACTTTGTATGTTTGGATATTTAGATTTTTGTGGATGTTTGTTAGTCAATTACGCAGAAACAGCAGAATGGATTTGTATGAAACTTGGCACACAGTCTACAACCTGGATTAACACATAGGATCTTTTTATACCGGTAGTACGTTCCCGTGGGATCATTTCCGACCTCCACGTGGGCAAAGCCAAAAGCTAGAAGGTATTGTTATAAATGTTTTATTAGCTTGGTGTGAAAATAAAATATTACGACTTAAAAGGTCACTTTTGACATGGCTTACTAGTTCAATAATCATATAATGATCTGCTCCAACCACTCCAATCTAGATTTTTGCATTTAAATTAATATAAACAATGTTAAAACATAGTGCAGACACACTAATTACCAAGCTACATAACGACTAATTACCAAACAAATCAATGAGCACTGACAATTAACCGTATAAAAACCTCCTCAATTAACCAGAGGCTGCGTGACGGATACATATCATTGCTTTACGCGTAAAAAAGTTAACTGTTTAGTCTATTGTTAGGCCAGGTGCACATTGTTCGGTTGAGGAGAAAAAAGATGGCGATTTTTGTAAAAGGTGTTTAGATGGTTTTTGCGCTTGGATTGTTCTCCGTTATTCCATTATTATAATAACAAAAACAGCTTCCGTTTGCAACAAAAAATAAGGTTCGAATAAAAGATTTATCGAGCAGATGTTTTAATGACAGGTACCGGGGGATTAATCATGGTATGTAGCGGCATCAACATTTCAACCGAAAGACGTCCACTACTGGACATCGCCCTCTCCAAAGGGTTTGCCACAATCACCATGTTTTGCTGGCGGGTTGGCGATCGCAGCATGGTGGTAAAATACATAGAGAACGCTGCTGCCCATTCTCTAGTAAGTCCCTTAGTCGCCTCCTACGACACCCACGGGAAGAGATGGAATGGTGCTATTCTTTATGTCCGGCTCCACAAGGAACACGCGGCATGACTGGAACGTTTCATATCCAATATCATCATCATTGTCGAGCAGTGGTGGCCCAGTGGTAACGGCCGCGACTTACGAGTTGTCATAAGTTCCTACCCAGACAAGCATTTCACTTTGTGTAAATTATTTCATCACCACTGCTCTCAAAACGGTTAACGAAAACAACGTGAGGACAACAGCATGTCCTAAAACCAAAAATTCGAATACATGTGACATCTACCAACTCGCACTGGGCCCGCGTGGCTCACTGGCTCTCACAGAGACGAGGCCAGAGAGCAAGCAGTGGGAACATTAGGCTAATTATGATGAAGTTTTCCTTATATCGCGTTTTAAGTCACTGGACTCTCTGTAAACAGCAGATGAGTATACTTCCTAACACTAGTCCAGTAGAGCATAACAAATGACAGTAAAAACACCATAGAACTGTACTTAGATAGTTTAATACTGTTTTTTTTTTAAGCAGACACGTTGCGGAAAAATCGATAGGAATCGATTATAGATTATTATGGAGATTAGAAAGTCATCATCACATTCTCCTACCCTCATCCCAATTTATTTGGGGTTGGCGCAACATATCTTTTTCTCCCACACTTCTCTATCAGTCGTCATCTCCGTAGTCACACCCTTTCTAACCATATCCTCATTCACACAGTCCATCCATCGTTTCTTTGGTCTCCCCCTACTCTTATAGCCATCGACATTCATACTCAAAACTTTCCTCACGACAATTTCCTCAGATAGTACGATTATTTATTCTATTTCATGGATGTTTAGGCTATTGAGGCGGTCAGTGGTCGGTGGGTAATGCCCGGTTTCTGAGGTACTCGTATCGGCAGTTTATCTATTCATTAGCGCTATTGGTTCGATAACTTGTGAAAGTGCGTTTCCGAACACCGCAATGTAATATAAACACCGTTTAAACTCAGGCTAAGTTAACTGACCAATTTTGGCCGTTTATCGGTTCCATAGCTATTTGACGTTTCATTTCATCGTCAATCTATATCAAATTTTTGGGTTATACTTATAACGTGTACTAAATGGCAAGAGAAAGCTAATTATTAAAATCTAAAACAATGAATTTTAGTATAATGAATAAAAGCAGCTCCAAATCAGACTATTATTATATTTTTTTTTAACTTAATACTTACGAGAAATCCTTTCGAAATATTTACGGATGAGGAATTAAAATTCAGATAATATAGATTTGATAAGAATACTATGATCGGATCTGCTTGCTCTAGCTCCCCTTATGAATCGCAAATGTCTATTGTCATTATTTTTTTACAAAAGAATGGATAAAGCACAAACGATTGGAAAGACAAATACTTTTAACTTAAAATAATAAAAAAGGCAACGGATCTTTGAAAAAAAAAGAAGACAATGATGTCGACATGGCATTGTGACAACATCTGCGTACAAAAACGAATTTTAAACGCGAAATCCTGAAAAGACCCATCTGGCGGCAACTGAGGAACTAGTTATGGGTTGCATAGTTATATAATAGCTTGTTGCGGGTTCAGAAACCCAGTGTCAGTTAACCAACGTTTATCTTATACATAACTTTATTGAATCAATAGTTATTGGGAGTTTAACTGGGAACTTCAGAAACCGGGCATTAGTCCTCACCATAGAAATATCTATAATCAACTAATATTTGTAATATTAGTTGATTAGCGAAAGCGAAAGAAAGTTTGTTTGTTTGTTACGCATTCACGCTAAAAGAGCTGGATGGGTATGGATGAAATTTGGCACACAGATAGAACAGGATCTGGAGGACAAAGGCTTTTCATCCTGGATAGCAGACGAAGCCGGGGGCAACATCTACTGCCATTTCTCAAACTATGTTGGCTACCGGTCTAATTGGATGCAGATGAATGCCAGTATTTTACATGGAGCGTCTGCCTACCTGACTTCCACAACCCAGTTACTGGGTAACACGATACCCCTTGACAAGACTGGTTGGAAGAAAAAAGGGGAATACATTTGTATGGAGAATCGCACGCCCTGTTCCCTCTTAATATATTTTCGTAATGTCAAATGAGGGTAGAACAGAACTGTATAGTCTGTGTTAAAAATGTCTAGTGAAAATGTAACCGTATGGATCAGAAAACATACCCGTGGATGTCAATTTGTTGTGACACTTACAAACAGTGTGTTAATTTGATTATTTGACTAAGGTTGTGGATGATAGATGCGCAAAGGCAGCCCACGAAATTCAATTTGCAAGTCTGTGTCAGGTTGTATCATCTACCTAGCCTTTTCCCAACTAGGTTAGGGTCAGCTTTCAGTCTAACCGGATGCAGCTGAATACCAGTACTTTACATGGAGCGACTGCCTATCTAACCTCCACAACCCATTTACTGGGTAACACGATACCCGATACAAGACTGGTTGTCATACTTTCGGGCTTCTGACGACTCGTAACGACTGTCAAAGATCCACAAAGGATATCCGGGACGAGGCACGGAGGGGTCTCAGTATGTAAGGATGGTCACCCATCCACAGACCAACCGCGGCAAACAGAGCTTAACCTGATGGATCGACCCGTGCGGGTGTTATTACTTAGCGACGAGCCCCTCAAAAAATTGAAGTGTAATTCCGCCATCTTTAAAATATCAGTCAAGTTCATTGACGTTTGCTATAAATATCAAGCTACAAATCAGTATCACATGTCAACTGTATGTAAAAGTCATTCTAAATCAATCAGAGTCAATGAACGGCAGAAATATCAAAATATACTAAAAAACTCGATCACAATATTTGCATTTAACAACTACTCAACGTTTGCAAAAAAATAAACGCTGTCATATAAAAAAAAACCACCTTCATAAAATTGCCACTCAAAAATGAACCTTAAAGCCACAGCATAAGAACTAAAACCCAATTCTAATCATATGTCAATAAGAGCCAATCCAATTTTTATTTAAAAGCAATGTAAAATCGACTTTAATTCCTCAACAGTAATAACGGTCTTGCAAGAAAACACAAACATGAAATATTTCAATCAAATTTTAACTTTACGCCTCTAAAATAAGATTGAAGTTATGTCATAAGTGTTGCCATATGAGAAAAATGCGTTTCCCATGGTATTTATTACAGGCACCAATGCGCGGAAGTTGACACGCGTCGCCCGTCACGATTTGTTTTGTGTTTTTATCACGATTACAAAGGGGTTAGCAGAAATCGAGGAATCGAGTGAAGTTGACAAATAAAAGTTTTGAAAATTTCAGTGAGAATGGTTACTAATCAACTTTAAATCGAGTTCCTGAATGGTCATTCAAAATGAAAACTTATAATAGAAACGTAAAAAACATATTTTCAATTAGGTACCTGTTCAATAATAAACCACTTGACACAGTTCGTCGACTTATTTTTTTCTCATTTTCACATTATGGCGTCTAGTCGTCGTCATATTGAACTTTAATTACTATAATGTCTTTAGTGACACTCGAAAGATAAAGACAAATCGATTGACGTAAGAATCATCAAAATTGGCCCTCGCGTTTGGTCTCTAAAGTGACACAAAGTAACAAACATACATAGGCTGATAATAAACACGTTACTCTCCGCAGTGGGGTATTAACAACGATATAATCAAAGTAGACATTGATAGTTATTAGATTTCGAAAGGCAAATATAAAAGGTCTTGTTCCAAATTAAATGTAACTTTGAGCTTAGAATCTAGACTACTAATTAACAATAAGTTAGATTAGTAGCAGACTGACCTGAATGAAATTCTCCAAAAGAGAATTCTAGATCTGTCAGAAGTTATGACAGCTAAGAAGCTTCGAAGCTCGTGCCTTCGTAAAAGGCTAGCCATTTAGTAAGATTGATAAATGGGTTCATTGTGTATACGATATAGTAATCATCCATTGAGAGCGCACCTGACATATATATAAGAGTTCTCACTGGTAGAGTCTTTTTAACCCAAGACATTTGATAACTGGACTAGCAAAGAGGTGTTTAAAGAAAAATTATACTTTATAATGGTGCATAAAAACAGCCTCCAATCTTGTACATTCGGCATTCTGCACACCCTGCGCGTTATTGACGTTATCACAATAACAATAGGAATAGCTTTCATTTGACAGTTCTACAATATGCAATGCGTTATTGACGTTGTTGAGCAGACACATTTTTCAAACACACAGCAATGCATTAACAATATTCTTCATAATGATTCAGATTGTGGTTGAAAGAGTGTTAAGAAATTAGGGTGCTGGACAGTCAGCCTTGCTTCTATTTTCATAGACTAGCATATATTTAATGAGATATTTTCTTATCGTTCGTACTGATACGAAATCCTTGTTTCTGAGGGATTCTTAACTTGAGTTTTTCTATTTGATACTGAGTATTTCAGGAACCGGTCAATAACCAACCAATCAACAAAGCGACAGTGCAACTTTATGAGAACCACGTTATTCACATGGATTACATGCAATGCACGCTATAATACGCGGAAGTTTACACACGTCACGCTCCACGCGCATACGTGTTGGTAATGCATGTCACGCTTAGAACTACTAGTGCTGGCAGGTTAGGGTAGCAAGATCATGGGCGAAGTTGGTGAAGTATTTGTTGTAGAGGAATAAACGTAAATATATGTGTAAGTACTAAGTGCAAGCAGAAAAAAAAATAAGAGACCTCCAGAATCAATCAATCAATCTTCCACACCACAGAACTTCTACCACAGCCATATAAAGCATTGCCGGTAAATTTGTTTAAAAAAAAGATGCGAGATTTATTAACAGATAAGTGTTATTAAAATATTAACTTTTTGAATGGCACTATTTGACATTTTTATTTTTAATTTTACACTCATTATTGTTTATGACTGACCATTGTGTACTTGGATTGAAGTGCCTTTAGTAATTTAATTTTTATTTTGCAATGATTTTTTATTTTATTTTGTAAATTTTATAAATTTGTACGCCATACGGGTGAAACATGTACGTACGAAATATTAATATTGTGACATCCTGCATGCTTAATTTGCATGTAGACACATGTTTTGACAAGTAAAATTATCTTTATCTTTATCTAGCCTTTTCCCAACATTGCTGGGGTCGGCTCCCAGTCTAACCAGATGCAGCAGAATACCTGTATTTTACATGGTGCGTCTATCTATCTGACCTCCAAAACCCAGTTACTGGGTAATATGATATCCTTAGTTAAGACTGGTTGTCAGACTTACGGGCTTTCGACGATCCGTGACCAAAGCTTTACCGTGCTTTCCAGCGGCTCGATATCTAATAGATGGTCACCCATCTACGAACCGACCGCCGCAAGAGTGGCTTAACCTTAGATCGACCCGTGAGGCTGTTATTATTTGGCCATATGACAATAATTCTCTAACATGAGCTTTCTTTCTCCAATCTAAGCTTTTTCTCCTAAATAAGAAAATCTAGGTTCTTAAAATAAATTTAAAAAAAAACAGTGGCACTCCGGGAGTGCCGACAGAAGTGAAAACTTGAACAATAACGTGTGTATTTTTTGAATCGTCTGGAAATATAACATACAGGAAAAGTTTTTATCCAGTGCGCAAACTGTAACCATGAACTAGGCATACGAAAAATTTCTTCACTGGGGGGTCTAGAATGGTATACTGAATTCATGGTTAAAGTTCGCGCACTGAATAAAAACTTTTCCTGTATATGTACATAGTTATTTTATACAGAGGTGTCGGTAACGGGAACGTTAACAGTGTCGCCAGTACAATTGTTTTTTCCCATCTCAAAAAATTCCCAACGCGCCTAAACAAGTTTTCACTTAAAAAAATACCATAGCTCCCGTTTGAAATAAAAAACAACAAATCAAAATTGGCAAGTACTCATTATACGAAAGAACCGGTTAAACTTTCGCCTGGCCTAAGAATTGAGTTGGCGAGTTCGCGACCTCGACTTGTACGAAAAAAAAAACTGTGTGAACTATGTAGCAAAAGGTCAACGACTTATTCAAGTACTTATAAAACAGAATACAACATCACATCACGCCAGTTTTCCCCGAAGGGTAAGGCAGAGGTCACGTACGTACACGTTATGTTTCAAGTCCCATGTAATACGACGTATTTATAACTAGCAACAGAACACAAATTCAGACTCTTTAAACTTACTTTATAAATGTAATTGCATGACCGTAATAATTAATTATGTAAAATAATGCGTTTATGAGGTGGACTAAAATTTACATATAACACAACACACACACACACACACACACACACACACACACACACACACACATTGACATATTTTTGACTTAGTATTGTATAACCGTAACAGTTATGTACAGACGCCAGCACATCAAGCTACCCCAATCTGTCAAAACGTAACTTGTATAACCGTAACAGTTATGTACAGACGCCAGCACATCAAGCTACCCCAATCTGTCAAATTTCTTTGATAGATTTTCAACTTTATCACGTAAGCATAAGGTTCATGTTCAACTGTAAAAATTTGACAGTTTGGGGTAGCTTTATGTGCTGGTGTCTGTACATTTATAATAATGAATCTAAAATGAGGTTGACTAAAACAACCAATTCAATGGACTGTAACCACTAATAACTAAGAGTGTAATTGTATTATTTTTAATCATTTTTTAACTTAGCCAACAATAGTGACATACATATTACATATTAATAAACATTTTGTACACCCTATGGGTATGTAACATTGATACAATAATAGCTAATTATAAGAACTGCCTTTTACCTGTGATAAACAATAAAATAGATGAATATGAATCCTATCATAGATTGTTGAAAGAAGATAAAATACACTTTAAACCATTTGTCTACATGACAAAGTTGCGCAGAACAGATAAAACATTAATTATTAAAACGCACGTGGGGTAATTTAGCTTCTGAGCAATTTCAAAAAAAATTGTACCTCCGGATTTTGGCTTGTCCCTCGACTTTGTTAATTTATTTTTTTGAGAGGAATAACTTTTAGCAGAATATATTAATTTAAGTGAAAGAATATATATGTTTAAATACACATAGAAATTGTCGTTTTGTTGTTACGTTACTAAATATAAAACTTACGAAGATTTTAAAATATTGAAGACCATCAAATATACCTGTCCCCTTTCCAACTAAGGTCAATAATTATTGATTTCCAAAAAAAAACCAGTATTGGGAGTGGTTTCTATGAATAATTTAAATTCATAAAAGTCGAATTTATCAGTTAGAGGTATCAATGATATATTTTTTTTCATATTTTCTTTTAAAAATAAATATGAATTTAAATCGAAAATTTTAGCTTTCCGGAAGATTCCGTCTTGTGACCGCTCGTTTTTGCAAAAATTCTTCTAATATTGGAAAGTTTTCGGCACGAAATGGCAACACAACATATCGTCCTTTATCGACAGGTCCATTTTGCGTTCACTGGCAAACTAACTTGTGACATGCGCGGACGTATTGTTGAAGTGCAGGTGTGTTTCGATTTCTTTGCTCAGGTATGTGACCAAGTTTTACTGTTATAAATCACTTTTCTTTGATTATTGTTATTGTTTACACATTGCAAAATTTGTATAGTATTTGATACCAAAAATGTATTAGTGCTAAGTAAGATGGGTAATTTTTAACCAATTTAAAACTACAAGAAGGTAGCATTATGTGACCTCCGTTGCGTGACTTTTTCTACGGTCACATTTAACGGAACGGCAAGTCACAACAGGTCGGAATGCATAAAGCTTAGTTCATATTGCAAATCTTTACTTACCGAATTAACACATACTGAAGTTGTAAATTATTTAACTTTTTTTTTATTTAGTTTCAATTTTAAATTTACAGATTGAAGTTTGCT
Organism: Antitype chi; assembly: GCA_947359405.1. Taxonomy (NCBI): domain Eukaryota; kingdom Metazoa; phylum Arthropoda; class Insecta; order Lepidoptera; family Noctuidae; genus Antitype; species Antitype chi. The sequence goes on from OX375836.1 coordinate 9,743,400, forward strand.
GTTGACGTTTAAACGTTAGGTAAGCTTTTCTGAATTTAAAATAAGTATTATTTTCCATGTAGTGTTTTAATTCTAATGAGATCCGCGTACAACTAAGTAGGTAGATAATACGAGTAGGTACCTACTAGGCAACTATTTAATTTACACTTGCTCGTAAAGTGAATTTATTTAATATCTCTAACTTATATAATATTATATCAATAACTTTAATTGATTTTTACTTAAAAAACAAAATTTTGTGAGTTATTTACTGTATTTAATGAGCTTTTGTTTGGCTCTGTTGTTAAGAATGTACAAGTTAATTAAAAATCGCTCTCTGGTATCAGAAACTACTTCGATAAAAACTTTACTATTGGAATTATTATCATTAAGTGAATGTGTTATTTCATGTCATTGTAGGTATAATAGTCGTAAAGATACAGTTCCTTACTTCCAAGCAAAAAAGAGTTTTTGTAAATGTTTTAAGGCTGCCCGATGCATTTCGACAATTAATCAGGCTACAACTACAATTCAGAAACAAAGTCTAGATAGTATAGGACTTCATGATGCCTACGCCAAAAGAAGATGACTGACAAAACCTGTAATATTTAACAATTTAAGGTATTGCAATGCCGCTTACTGGCGCGGAGAAAACTAGAAGATACAGGGAGAGATTAAAAAATGAACGCCCGGATGAATATGCTGCCCAATGTAAAAGAAACTTAGATCGACTGAAGTCGAAAAAAAAGAAAATTATGGAAATGTCATCAGAAGAAGCCGAACAACAAAGAAAAAAATGGCGGGAAGAAAAAAGGAAAACTTGTGCTAAGAAAAAACAGAAAAAAAATATTATTAAATCTACAAATGAGCCAGAAAACCCCATTTCAGGTTCAGATTTGATAATTTTAAACGAATTCCGGCGAAAATGTCGATTTTTAGTAAAAAAGTGCCGATACCTCCAACGAAATGCAGAAAAACTGAAAACACAAAAAGAAAAATACAAGAAACGTCTGCATCGCCTTAAAATTAAAAACATAAAGGAAATTAATAATTTGAATCTGACTATTTGTAAAATGCGTGCTAGGGAAGAAGTGTTAGAATCCACATTGCAAAAAACATATCGAAGTACTAAATCTCACCATGATAAAAAGATACTTAAAAAAATTGTGGACAATTCTACAAACAAAACGTTGGTAACTAAAATGCTGGGATTGATTGGCAAAGCAAGAGAAAAAAAAAAGAAAATAAGACTGATAAATATCGATGAAATAACACAATTTTATCTACGAGATGACGTAAGTCGGATCACATCAGGACGAAAGGAAACAAGAACACAAAATAAGGAGAAAAAGCAGATTAGGTATTTGATGGATACGCTGGTTGAAAGCTACAAAAAATATAGAGATGGGGGTGGGCGATATAGTTTTACAACTTTCTTCAATCATAAACCGTTTTATGTGTTATCGCCTCACCTTAATGCAAGAGACACGTGTCTTTGCATCAAACATAGTAACCTTGAATTCCAACATGCTGCATTAAGACGATGTGGAGCGCTGAAGATGGGAATGAGAGAGGCCTTAAGTAACGTAGCTTGTAACACAAAAAACTATACTTGTATGTATGACAAATGCGAATTATGCAAAAATAAAAAACTGGATTTTGCGAGTTCTAAAAACAGTAAAACAGACGATTCCAATGTATCCTGGCTTCACTGGGACCGCCAAGATCACACCTATTCAAAAAAAGAAGGAAATGAAACCAAAGAAGTTAAAACAAAAAGGACTAAAAAGATGACTAAATCAGGGACATTACAAGATCTGAAAAATATATTTAATGAAGAACTGCATAATTTCAAAAAACATCACTATAATATGCAACAACAGCAAAGCCAATATCAGAAAGCCATCTCACAATTAAAGGACAATGAAGTAGTTTTGGTCTGCGATTTCTCCGAAAGTTACGAAGCTAAATTGGCCAGTGAAATACAAGCGATGCACTTCGGGGCGTCAAAAAACCAGATAACATTGCATACTGGCATGGTATATTGGCGTGACAAATCACAATCATTTTGTACAATTGCTGAAAGTAATAATCATCAACCACCAGCTATTTGGGCTCATTTGACTCCAATTATCCAACTAATTGAAGAAGAAACTCCAAATGTGGATGTCATGCATTTTTTTAGTGATGGTCCGTCTTCCCAATACAGACAAAAAAATAACTTTTTCTTGTTGGCCCACTTTGCAAAAGAACTGCAACTCAGTTTTGCTACATGGTCATTTTTTGAATCAGGGCATGGTAAAAGTGTAGCTGACGGAATTGGAGGCAGTGTAAAGCGCGTTTTGGACAGAAAGGTTTGCCAAGGATTTGACGTAACTGATGCCAAGGATGCTTATGATATTTTGAAACAATGCCTAAAGGTCACAAAAGTTTTTCTAGTCCCAGACAGTGCCATTACCGACATGACTTATAATTTACCTAAAAATATACAACCATTAAAAGGAACCCTGCAAGTACATCAGATTATGACCCAAGATGAAAATATTATAAAATTCAGAGACGTCAGTTGCTTTTGTGAACCTTTTCGAGGACGCTGCAACTGCTTTCAGCCGCAAATCCACTCAGTAGTTTCCACAGCTAACAGAGTTGGTAAAAGAATACACCGAGTGCAATCTTCGCCAAAACCACCTAAACCAGTACAACCCGGACGCCCAGTGTTAGTTGATATTTCATTAGAGCATGTCAAGAATCAAATTCAAATTAAACATATAGAAACCAGAGATTCATCAGAAGGCGGCTCGCTGGACGCTGCTTTGCCAGAATTAGCATTTGATATTTCAGATATGGAATCTCTAACAAATCTTGGTGTGAACATAAACAATTTCGAAGAACCTGTAGAGCTTATGGATATTAATGTAATACCAATTATTATTGCACCGGAACCCAAAAGCACAGTCGGACAAAACCCTGGAAAAGAAAATAAAAGTACAAAAAAGTGGTCGACTTGCAATTTATTATGCCAGAAATGTAAAACTTCGATTGTAGGTCGAAAAGCAAAATGTATGTCATGTAAGAAACTGTACTGTGAAGAATGCACCGATGGTCCTACAGAATGGGATTATCTTTGTGACACATGCTTGGAAGGAGGTATTGTAACTCGTGTAACTTCTATAGAGTTCGTAATTTTGGTATATGGTTATTTTTTCATACGTGCTTTATTTTACAATGGTTTTTTTTTTCAGATTAAAATTCTGATTTACGAGGATAACTGTCGACATGGTAATATACGCAGACATAGATAAGGTGCTCAATTCCGATGATTTTATGGATTTCTACATTTATGACCTGAAATGGCCTTGGACTGAGACACATTTTATTATCAATGAATATTGCTATGGATGCGGTCAATACGTAAGTCGATCTTCAAGAATTGGACACTTTTCTCTGATTATGACTCGGGAAGATATAAACAATTTATTACTAAGTTCTTATTTTTGGTGTCTTCATTGTAATTACTCCGTATATGATCATTTCACCACTGATGAGTGTATTTTATGTTCAAATTAAGTACGTATTAAGAAGAATGTGCAATGCTTAAAAGTATTTTAGATTTTTTTTACCAAAGTTAAATTTAAATAATTACATTTTATAAGATTATGTAGATTACTGAAATATTATTATTAGTTTTTATATTTTAAGGTCAGGTACCTTTTTGATGAGGCTACTATAACTTACTTAATAATATAATGTCATTGAAATATTTTAAAAGAAGAAGCATCTCAGATATTGAAATTGTAATATTTTTAGATTTGCTTATTTAATACGACTGAAAAAACGGTTATTTTTAAGTTTTTTATAATTACTATTTATAATATAAACTCGATTATAGTAAAAAGGTGCCATTTAAATTAGGAATTACGAAAAACAGTAAGACTGATTAACTATTGATTTGTTAAGGTTTTATTTTTAGTTTGTGTCGATGTATGAATGAATACTTACTCTGTAATTGACGCAAAAGGAATATTATTGTTTTGTTTTCTTATTTTAATTTTGATTTGTTATTACTTTATTTAATTAAAGTGGGGGCGCTAGGTCTACTCAAATATGGTCTTAATTTTATAATACCGAGTGATCTCAAATCTTATGTGATTATAAACTACGGAGTTCCTATTAATCAGTATCCTGCAAAGTTTTAATAAGACTGATGTTAATACAGACGCCAGCACATCAAGCTAGCCAAATCTGTCAAATTCGTTCAATTCGGAAAATTTGACAGTTTGGGGTAGCTTGATATGCCGTGCCGATACGGTGTCTGTAAATTTATAACGATTTATGCTAATCTAACCTTTGAAAAACAAGTCAGAAGTTGGTTTTACTACCAACTTTATAATTGGTTTTGAGGTTTCCTTTGTAATTTCATAATATAGCAAGGTAAAAATATAAGAATATTTAAAATGATTGTTTTATTTCTTACCTACTCTGTTCTACAATTTTTTCCGTAATTATTTTCTTAAAACATAAACCTAGTTTCAATTTGAGAAACAGAGCTAACAATTTTAAATTATCAATTGATGTCATAATTTGCTGACTTAGTTTCATGCACTACGTAGGTACTTATTATTTAGGCAATTTATAAATCATGTGAACACAGCCTTATGATATTAAGACTTCCATTTTGTGACTGTCCCTTCAAATTGATGGCGTTAAATCTATGAAATCAGATTAATTTTTTCCTTTTAAATCTGTGCAGCCTCAAATATGTTGACAGTAAATGTATTACTTTTCTAAAAAGGTACACATATGAAATAAAATATTATGTGTTTGGAGTAAAATTCAAAAATAACCAAGTAAAAAGCGATAGAGTCACAAAACCGAATAAAAAAATAGTCATATTGTATTCGTACTAGAAGCTACGACTATTTTATTTGATTTATCAATTAATTACTCGTATTATTAATTTGAATAAATTTAAAAAAGGCTTATTAATTTCATACTTTTCTTTAATTTTGCTTTTAAATGTAGTCACATAACGGAACTAGTTCCGCCACAAAGTCCATTTTGTTTTGATAGTATCGGAAAAATGCCTCGAATTCCGCGTTCTTTTTTGTTTTTCTGTATAATAAACTATATTTCCTATTATATTATGGAAAACTAAAAACAAAAAAAAACATAATAATTAAAATCGAATTTTATAGCAGCGTACACTTTATTTTGAAATTGCTCTTCTATATCTGGCAACACCGTCGCCCTACGGATGCGTTCAGAATAAATTAAAGTAATTGATCGCGTTCGTGACATTTAATGGCGTATTATTTTATTTGTATGGACTTTATGCTGTAAAATTATGTTGATGCATAATAATTTCATGCTTAGTAGAAAACGTAGTTGTGTGATATATGGCTTTATATACTTAACTGTTTAGTAAAAGGCGCTACATATTATAATATCAGGAACATAGCGGAATTCCTTTCTGAAAATTAATGCCTTTGATAAAGGAATGTTTCTACTGACGGTTTATTGAAGATATATTTATCTGCCAGCCTTTTCCTAACTATGTTGGGGTTGGTTTCCAATCTAACCGGATGCGGCTGAATACCAGTATTATACATGGAGCGACTGCCTATCTGACCCCCACAACCCAGTTACTGGGTAACACGAGTGCCAAAGATCCACGAACGACAGACGAACGGCTTTCCGAGGCAAGGAGAGGTCTTCGTATGTAAAGATGGTCACCCAACCACAGGCCAACCGCGGCAAGCGTAGCTTAACCTGATCGATCGTGAAATTTATTTCGTACATTTCCATAAATATATCTTCCCTGTGGATGACCACAATAATATCGTCACGATTGAAATCATAAAAGCGGAAATTGGATGACGTAATCATGACAGTGCCGAACATATGAATCAAACACAACAAAATAAACCATCTCTATTGTCCATTACTTAACACACATTCTAAACTGGATTACCGACCAGATTAACTCGATAATAATAACTAACACACAGCTTACAAAAAACCAGTGACTTACGTTACAATTGTGTAACTGTTACAACTTTCCTGAAGCTGTTTGCTTTACATAAGTATTTTTTGTAGCTTACTAAATGAATATCGCTTGTTTTGATGATTATAAATTATTATAATCTTGTAATTTTGAACGAATAGTAATTATAAAACTAATTTTGTAAATTACTGATCAGTGATCACACACTGACAGCCACACTCAGAAAGCCACATTAAATTAGTCCTAATGAGTACTTAACTAATTAGCATTAAATCCGTTAATCAATGGTACATCCCAGAGACATAATTTAAGCGTCCATTAGCAAATGACAGATTTAAGTATCCGTAGGGCGAAGCATCTCCAAATCGTCATATCGATATCATGTCGATAAAGCCTTGGTGTAGCCATATTTAAAAACAGTTGATATTAAACGACAAAAAAGTTTATATAAACACGTTGAAAACTATTATTCGTAGTAATATAAGTGATAATCAGTTCTTTAACTGTAATTTTTGACTAAAATACAAAGCGAAACAATTATTTTTATTTAAATAAGTTAAAGCGTTTGCCACCTTTTTGGTATGGCATCATTGCCATCTGCCAATGTCAAATCAGGGAATATTTTATTATTGTTTTGTTTTCGTTTGTGTTTCATTCACCAGGCGAGAACGTTTTGTGTTGTGAATTTTAAATTATATATACGTGATAATTAAGATCTTGGGAAAAAATTGGCACCTACCATTTAGTACCTGAGCATTTTAGAAAGTATCCAGATGTTCACAGCAACTCGGGATTTTTTGGTATTTGTTTATTGCTTGAGCCTAGTAATAGAATTAATTGTTTAATTATTTCCGTAATGTTTTGTTATTAACGTGCACGAAGATCTTTGTCGGCGCCTATTGATAAATATATTGGTGTTCCCTTTTAGTTCTTTATTAATACTTTTAATAGTTTGTAATAACAGTTTCTGCAGGTATTGTTATCGGCACAAGATGTGTTTCTATAGATTTCAAATAAACAACAACCGACCCAAAACATCTGTTGAAAAACCGTCATCCTAACACTTTCGACACTTTTTGGTGAAACATAAAATAAAAGTATTATTATTTGATTAATATATGCATTTTTATTTATAAAGGAAACAATATTTAAGTAAAAAACCTTTCAACCAAGGCTTGTCGCACTGTAAAACCATTACTGTAAAACCATTCTTGAATAGAGTATTTAGTAAAGGGATCAGAATAATCTCGAAAATACCGCCTTGGTCCTACTTCTCTATATCTTCTGGCATAGTCCACAAACTCAATGAAGTCGCAAAATCAGTCATTATTGCTTTTAAATAAATGCAAAAGCGAATTCACTGGTAAAAATAAAAATATAACCTCAATCGTAACTGTAAAAATCAATCATTAACAAGTTAAGTAAAGGTCTTGCTGTACTTAACTTTAATTTTCATTAAGGGCCACTAATGAACCGTTAACTGACTCTGGGAGTGAACTTTTTTTAATTTTTACTAAGTAGCACCCTAAGTAACCGTTAGGGGTCTCTGAGTGGGGCTGTTAGAGATGACAGTTTCTGAATAGAGTTGCCATACGTCCAGAATTCCCGCGATTTGACTAAGTTTTGTATGGTTTCGGGGAGAATAACTAACACTTTTTTACTGTAATGTAGTGAGAAAAGTACTTCTCCGAAAAAATATTTATTATTTACCGAATCTCATATTTCTGCCGTCCTTTAACTAGAAATGCTAGATACTTTTTAATAGAATCTAAGAGAGTTCAAAACTCTCTATATTTCTATTTAACAAACAAATTTACAATAGAAATAGTTCCCAAGATATGTAAAATTTGTAAGCCGTTAACTGGAAAGGATTCTTTAGGATAAACAGAAAGAAATATCAATTGATGTCTCTTACAATCAGTAACGTTAAGTATCACAGTTTTTAACAAATAACGATTCGCGCGTTTTTTGCCATTTTCTCAGAAACAACTTATAGGGCTTCGCCTTTCTAGTTAAAGGACGGCAGATTTATGTGCCTGGTAAATTGTACTGGTACGCAAGACATGCCTCAAAAAGGTCTAGTTTTCTTTTAATGTCATCAGGTTTAAGCTTCTTAACCTGATTACGTTATTACACAGGAGCAATAGTTTTTGGCTTCTGATACCTGCATGGTTTCTCATAACTTGGGTATTGCACAAGCCGTGATGTAGCTTGATCTCTCATATTGACACGATAAGTACGAGAATTGCTCGTACACAAACAAGACCAGCGGTAAATGTGTAACACACTAACAGTATGAATGGCTTTCATTTTAACAGTTCAACAACATACATTGCATTACTCACGTTTTTGAGCTGACTGCTGGGGAGTTTGTTGCGACACTTCTTCTTTCCAGCTAAAGCACTAGGAAGAGGTGAAGGGCGGGCGTTTTGGGGGACTGTCTTCCGTAATTTTGACGTTCAAAAAGTGCTGACTCAAAACCTAGTTTTAATAAATGACTTTTGATGTTGAGACAATTTATAATGTTCCCATTGCTGGGACACAGGCCTCATCTCGGTGAGAGGGAATGGGCCGTAATCCACCACGCGGGTCCAGTGCGGGTTGGTAGCCCAGTGCGGGTAGGTGAAGAAATGGATTAGCAAAATATCCTTCAAAATTGGTTCAGATTCTGATTGATAGAGTGTTACGCAATTAGGGTGCTATACAGAGCTATTGCACACAAATAATGTCTCTACAATCTTTCTTATTTACTCATGCCAAGTACGACGGTAAACTAACCTCTCAATCAAACCAGTTCCTAAACCAGTGATTTACTCGCCATTGTGCAACAGTTACTTACACCGCAAGTTTTCTCTTTGCATAATTCTTAACGACGTAATAACTGTGAAGTGTGAACTATACTTGTCACATCAACTACCAGTTTTGACAGCTGGTAGACAGGGTTGCCATTTTATGAAATATTTAGTGGACTAAGAATGGGGAGATTTAGTAAGATATACAATTTTAAGATGTTTTTTTGGTCACTACACTTTCTTTTGAGTTACCTATGGCACTCTATCGATTATCATGATCATTAGAGGTGATTCTAAATTATTGAATCGAATCCCCTTCTTCAGTAACAAACGTTTCGTTGGCTAAAGGATATGAAGGCGAGGAGGGCAGAACCAAGACGAAGATACGAGGTACGAACTTCATTCCTCCCGAAAGGACTGGCCTAAAATAGCAACAGAGGGGTGGGGGGGGGGGAATTATTGGTTTTTCCATCAGGATTTTTTCAGTAGCGGCTGGTGTCTAGATTTGTGTCCTGTCAATGACAATAGGCTCGCCCCCTTTTACATAGGACTGTTCTAGCGAAGTGACGGTACACCTCTGTACACAGAAGAACCTAACCCATCGGGAATTACTGGTGTGATATTATGATATGTGTATAAAGTAAGGATGGGCCGAAATTCGGTTCACATTCGGTTCATCCGAATTTCGGCAGCTTGAACCGAACTTCGGCATTCGGCCGAAATTCGGTTCAGATGCCGAACATTCGGCACAAGAAAAATAATACCTACTTGCACTATTTTGACTGAAAATTAGAGTATAGCATTACTGTAAAATAAAATTATGTCTTTTACTCACCCATGGTCATTTATTTTAGTTAGGAACATTGTTAATGTAAACCTTAAATTAAATCAGTTCTTCTTATTATTCTTGAAAATTTCTGCCTAATTAATTAGACATACTATTACAAAAATTAAATAAGCTTAGTATTCTTCTAACAAACATCTGAATACAATTCGTAAATTGAAAAAAACAAATCACGTTTTTTTGTTCACAAACTAAAAAATAATTTACATCAAGTATTTTTTTTTTTACAATTAATTCGGCCGAATTTTTCATTTTAAACGAATGTTCGGCCGAAGTTCGGATTCGATTCAAACCACATTCGGCCCATCTCGGGTATAAAGTAAATTGGTTCTACAATAACCTTGGCCCGGAACCGACTAGCATAAATTGTTTCAATTTCTGCTGAAACAGTAGACTGTCTGGCGACATTTACTACAGTTAGGCAATACTACGTGCTTTTATACGAACCATTATCAGTGCACCTAAATGAATTATTTTATAGCAATGAAGAAACACTAGTGATTGGAAACGGGCTGTATTCGTGTCAGCTTATTTTTTTTTTAAAGATATTCTTTCTTAGCCAGTGTCTTCAACCGCGTGGAGGTCCGAAATGATTACCACGGGAACGTAGTACCGAGAGAAAAGGTATCCTAAGTGTTAATCCAGGCTGTAAACTATCTGTTAAAAAAAAAGGCTCTGAACTGAGTAGCACACAAAAAAATCTTTTACATTATTTGTTTACGTATTCATAAACATTTTTACACGCTTTATATTAGCTTCACTTGTATGTTTGTTTGTTTGTATGTAACCGACTCCTTTGAGCGCGATTTTGACCCACTTTAAACAGTCAGATTTCATTGAAACTTTGTGAACTTGTCGAGGACCGATGACAATTCAATAATTTAAAAAAAAATTAAGAAAAAAAAAACACGTTTTTGTAGTTAGCAGAACTAAAAAATAGAAAATAAATAATAGTTTAAAAAACTAAAAAACACGCTTTAAAAACCAAACTAAAAAAGGAGAAAATAATTTAATTCAATTAAAAGGCGTGGGGTGCTTGACATTAATTGATTATAAAAATACCTCAAAAAGCACCCCGCGCTTTTTAATTGAATTAAATTATTTTCTCCTTTTTTAGTTTGGTTTTTAAAGCGTGTTTTTTAGTTTTTTAAACTATTATTTTTATTACTAATATTCAAGTATGTATCTATTTTATTTGCCTGCGTTCGTGTGTCACTGCGGGGTGCCAACTGAAAACCAGCGCTGGGTGTCTAACGCCCAGCAAATGCTGAGATGGTAACCCTTTCGGTATGGGCACGCTCAGCACAATTTTACTGCAATTTTATTGTTATGTTTATTCTTCTCTTTCTTTTTTTTATATGTTTGTTGCTGTTGTGTTGAGTCTGTGTCGAATAAATGTTTTCTGTTCTATTCTATTCTTTATGCCAAATTTCATTCAAATTCGTACAGTATTTTTTGCGTGATTGAGTAATATATCCATCCATTCATTCTTACAAATAATTCATTCCCAATTATAATATTAGTCTAAGATAAAAAGTTATTTACAAAACAATTATAAAATGCCTCGTTGGTCTAGTGCTGGCAATAGCTTCAGCTGACCCTACGGTCCTGGTTTCGATTCCCAGGTCGGGAAAGGGTTATTCAGTTTTTCTATCAGGAATTTCTCGTTGATGGCAATAGGGTCGCTCCCTGTTACATGGGACTTAAACATAACTAACTCTTTCGAACAACCCGCACCTTGTTCGAAAGAGATACCGCGGCTCCTGGCACAAAGGCAACTGAGGGAACACGGGTGGGTTTTAGTCAGTAAAAGTCTGACACGCCCTCCTGCTCCACCCAGAGCGGGAGAAGTTATTTGATCATTTCCCATCCAAAAAAAAAAAACAAAATGTGGGTCAACAATTATTTCAACACCACTTCTCTGAAAACGGTGATGGAAAAGCAGCAGGCCAGACGAAGGCTGACTTCACCCTCCACCCTGCCCGGGTCACCCAGGACAATATGTTATGTTGGGTCACCCATCCACGAACTGACCGAGGCAAGCGTAGCTTAACCTTCGATCGACCATGCGGCTGTAACATGGTAAGTATATCTATTAAGCATAATCAGCCTATAAAGTTCCCACTGCTGGGACACAGGCCTCTGTAAGAGGGAGTGGGCCACACCATAATCCACTACCTGGCCCAGAGTGAACATGACATGTCTTCGAATTTTTGGTTCTAGAACACGTCGGTTTCCTCACGATGTTCATGATGATGATGATGATGATGATGGGACTCCCTTTTCCGCACGTAGACTCCCATTCGCTCCGTTGTGCGTGGGGATTCTGGCTAACAAAGCCAGCCTAGCTCCGCCCGAAAGCACAGAAGATGCCTGGGAGCTTCACAGGCTTTGCGGAGCGACCTCACTGTTCTGACGATTTCTTCACGTTGAGAAGCCACGGCCTCGCATTCCAGGATGACATGGCTGGCTGATTCCTCGGCGTCAAGGCAGCCTCTGCAACGATGTTTTCCTTCACCGTTTTGAGAGCAGTGGTGATGAAATAGTTTACAAAAAGTGAAGTGCCTTCTTGGGTTTAAACTCACGAAGTCGTATATCTATTACCGTTTTAGAAATGTAACTGCTGCCATTGGCACATATATCTTCTATGTGTTTCACTGAATATTAAACGGCTAAGAGAAATCTAACATTTAATACCGGTTTCCGTGATAAATATACCGGTTTTGCAAAGCGATGCCTCAACACTATTGTTGGATAGGGTTGGCGGTTATTAGAACGTTGTTTGGTACGTGACGGTTTTTGCTCAAATTGCGCCTGTTATCTTCGATGGGGTAGCCAGAGGTCCTAGTGTACATACATTTCACTAGTTTAAAAAAAATGGGACCCTATTACTAACACTCCGCTGTCTGTCCGTCTGGCTGTATCTCATGAACCGTGATAGTTAGACAGTTGAAATTTTCACAAATGATGTATTTCTGTTGCCGCTATAACAACGAATACTAAAAAACAGAATAAAATAAATATTTAAGGGGACTCCCATACAACAAACGTGATTATTATGCCGTTTTTATAGATGCACTTGGCCGGGTCTTTTATAACATTTAACATAAGTTAACGCTTTTAATCCACGAAGATTTAGACCCAGGTTCACCTATAGTACACCCACATTTCGCCAGTTATGGTTTAAGTCCCATTTATGGGCGCTTTTTTTATGGTTTTTTAATTGAGCGTTTGACTCGAGATATGGTTTAGGTATAGCCATAAATTTTTTAAAAATAATACCCGAGAAAATGTCATTATTTAATTTTGTCTAGGGAGTGTTCTAAAAAAATATATTAATTTGTTTACTTAAGTCAGTAAAAACCTTGTCTCGGCAAAGACTGTTTCATAAAATTTGACTTTCGGGCATCTTTTGATGCTTTGTTTCATTGAACATTATAATAGTTTAGTAATTTATAAAAATGTCCATGGTAGGACTGTACCTTGTTATTTGGAATGCTCAAATCAATTTTTTATGTTTCATACACCAAAAATAATTCCGTAAAACAGAGAATTAATGATAATTTTTCGTCTGACATTACATTTTTTATTTACATACAAACACACATACATTAAACATACATTGTTTAATCGAAATTCAAACAAAAAGTATTAATAACTAAGATTACTAAGTCAGCTTGCTTGAAAAAAAAAACAGTCTATTTAAAAGTAAGACAATATTTTTAAACAATTGTTGAATGCAACGCTATAAATAAGTAATAAATCTCGGGACGCGCGGGCTTTAACTTTAGTCCATGCCGGTTTGTTCCTGGGCGTCCGACTCATAACGGTTAGCATGTGTGTGTACTTCACTAAACAAGAAACACACGCGCGATCAGCTGCCAGTCCCGCGCGCCGTTAAATTTACCTAAAACTGAATACTTGAATTTGTAAAAGCCCTCTTAATGCGAGCCTATTGCAATAAACCGGGTACAAATCCAGACTCCGGGTTGCTACTCAGAAATTCCTAATGGAAAAACACAATAACACTTTGCCCGACCTGGGAATCGAACCCAGGATCTCATGCTCAGAAGTAGCGCTTGCGACCATTAGACCAACGAGGCAGATTTTTTATAATAAAGTCCTATAATAATTCATCATCGCGTACCAAAGAACGACCAAAGGATGACGGTCAAAATGGGCGTAAGTCCAACAGAATTAAAATATATCAAATTATAGCTTACAATTAGAACTCTATTTCATGCTTTGCCAAAAAGTACCAATGTCGATGAGAACAGAGATAGAATCAATTGAAAAAATTGAATTTTTCTGTATAAAAGCCGAAGATTTGAATATATCTATCACGTTTAAAAAAAACATGTACCTGCCTGACAGCAAGAAGGACCATTGGTACCTGTGCACATATTTTTTTCTATAATATGGTACCTTGGTTTGGGACGCATGTCGTCCCAAACCAAACCATTTAACGATCCCGCGAGTCATTTGTTAGATGTTGTCATAGACTGAAATAGAGTTTACTTGCGGGCTTTATTATGAGTTGTTGTTTTTTTTTATTTTAATCTGTCAATCCCGGCTAATGAGACACAATTAATTTTCTATTGTATTGGAACCGATAGGTTCCGCGCCTGACTTAACCGGTACATGCTTTTCATTAAAAACCGTTGAAAAGACATTAAAAAAAATATCCCTTTAAATAATTACGTATCGTTGTATTAACAATAAAACGATACATAATTATTAAGTTTAGTATTTCTTTTTTTTTTAAACAATATTTTCGTGTAAGCTCGGTGGATATGGCTAGGATTATTTACATAATTATGGTTCTGGCATTGGGTCCCCCACAACTGACACTAGTTGCAGTTCTGTTGGTCTTACGCACAGGTTTCATACAAATTTGCCCATCATTCTTTATACAAAGATTTACAGTGTTAGCAATAGACTGCAAAAGCACGTCGTTGTATAAAATCCCCGTCAAATATTTGTTTGTACAAATGTCAAGGGATACCATGACTAACCTATCACGAACAAATGGGGCGTACAGCCGAAAGGTTAACTCAACAATTTGTACAAGTCTCTGAAAATAGTTTTTGTACAAAAATTAACTTATAATAAGAAGTCTAGAGCCAATCAATCTGCCTAGCCTTTTCCTAACTTCGTTGGGGTCGGCTTCCAGTCTAACCGTGTGCAGCTGAATACCAGTATTATACAAGTTAATAATTAAAGGTGTCACGTAAAAAAATGCCTATGTCCTTCTCCATATCCCAAGCTATATCTCTGCCAAACTTAATGACGATCAGTTCAGCGGTGTAGGCGTGAAAGCGTAACAGACAGACAAACAGAGTTACTTTCGCAGTTATAATTATTAGTAGGGATAGTAGGCATTTAAGGGGGAAGCGCCAGGGTAGATCACGAAATTCACATTGAATGACTAGGTATTTCATGTATAGGAAATGGATAATTATATGAACTTAGAACGTCGTATTCATGATTTCAACAGTTATAATTTGTAAAAACATACCTGTTATTGTCGCGGATCATATTTTAATCAACATATAACCTGACATTGACCTGCAAATTGCAAAAAAACGTAAGCAAAGGACAATGGGCTCTAGCGTCCCAAAAATCTACATTTTGTAAATAGACTTGAGACATATTATTAAGATAATTATACACCCAATTATTCATATATTTTTTTTATAATAAAATGAATTGAATTGCTTGGATTTAAACGTAGCCCTCTTCCGCTCTCCTAATTTTGCTGTGCCATATTGATCATCTATTGAATACATATAGAATGCAGTAAAGAATTGAGTACTTATTGAAATAGGTTTGATTAATAATAAGTGAAAATCGTAATTGTTTTTCCTTAAGGAATTAAATATCATAAATTATTTTAAATTAAATAACATATTCCTGCTTTTATTCCCCGTAGGTGTTGGTAGAGATTGTACCAACCCGTACATCGTTAGACGAATGAAACTAAAACATGAAATTTTTCAGGAAACCCCATAAGTATGTAGCCTGTAACGGAATGTATGAGACAAAAATGATGGATCAAAAAAAAAACAAATGGGCGCGAAGTTCATAGTCGCTTGCCCGACGTCCTTTGAATTTCGTAGGATAACCCGGCACTTCGGCCATAAGAAACAAGGAACCAACTGCTTGTAAAACACAAATGCCATCAACATACACTTAAAATTCAAAAATCTAAAACTTGCTCCACTTTACTCAAACAGACACTCGATTAACAAAATCAAAAATTCAATCTCAAAAAAACTAGATTTTCGACCTCATTTAGTTTGTAACGGTTTAGTGTTAAAACCACGAATACCATTAATATGAGTTCTAATAGCTTATTATATTAGAAAGCTGTCGGTACCGGTTGGGAGGTGAGCAGAAGTGTTTGAATTGAATGGTGAGGTAGATGGGGACTGTTTTCGGCGTAGGTAGTTGATTTAATGAAAATATCGAAGGACAATATTTTCATTTTAAAAGACTTCTTGCCCTTTCTTCTCCGTAGGAAGGAACCTACTACGCTCTGGAATTAGCCACTAGCTTCATCTTTCTGACTGACCGACCGAGTCATGCACCATTGGAAGGTTCCTGTAAATGGTTTGAGTAATTGAAATACCTAAATGCTTAGACTTTGAATTTTTGATGGAGAATGTATCTTGATTTTTGTCCGAACTCGTTTTCTGAAGGCGTATAGCATCTGTCAAATCTAAACTTCATCATTACATCACTTCACTAATATTATAAAACACGCCGTATCTGTCTGTTCGCGATAAACTCAAAAGCGACTGAAAAGATTTGCTTGCGGTTTTCACCAATAGACATAGTGACTCATGAGGAAGGTTTAGGTGTATAATTTGTTAAGGTTTCATGTAAATTAAGCCGCTGGCAAAACCTACGAAGAAATAAAACTAAAAGATAGCCATGATAACATTATTGGTCAGTTCATCATGACGTCACTCAAAGACAGAATTGAAGTCTCAGAATGAGCCTGTACTGGATTTCACTCTCAACCTTCAAACAGGAACACAGAAACCGAAGCAGCATACTAAACAAAAATGATTAACCAACAAATCACAACCAACAACAGTACACTTCACCTTACAAAGTATCTATTTAATAGATTTATAGCTTTATCGTGATATCAAAGAGAAATTAAATACAGGATAGATGAAGTCTTGAATACAACTGATTGACAAAGACATAAAAGAAATGATAGGAAACGATTAAATACTTGTTAATCATATTCAGTTATTATGTGCACAGGCAAAGTGTGGAATTGTCAGCAGGCGTCTGTGTTCCCTTCCAGATTTAACTCGTATGCCTTCAAAACAAGACTGAACAGGCATCATCTGGGCACGCTCAATCCATCATAGACTTCAAACATCGCTTTTCATCAGGCGTGATCAAGGTCAAGAGCAGGCCTATTTAGTGATAAAAAAAACAATGGATTTGACTTACGTCACTTTGGTAATTTTTACATTTCGGAAGTCGGTGACAAAAAAACTAAATTACATATCCAAAGACACCGATTTCCGAAATTAAAGTTATTTTTCACTTTGTAGTGTTTTTTCGGAAGTCGGTTGTTTTTAAGGTTCCGTACCTCAAAAGGTAAAAAACGAACCCTTATAAAATCACTCTCTTGTCCGTCTGTCTGCCCGTGTGTCACCACCGATTTTCTCAAGGACGGCTGGACCTAACACATTGAAATTTATACCAGATACTGAGGTTTATAGTCTCTATTAGGTGTATAAAAATCAAGGTCCTGAGTCAACACGATAAAAAGATATTGGCAAATTTAGATTTTCTAAAAAACTTGTAAGTACCATTTATCTTAATTTTCAGCTTTTTTTATTTTTCGGAATTTTCCCTTTACTCGTGCTATAAGACCTTGCTTTTAACCAAAATTGACAATTCTAGGTCAACCGGAAGTACCCTATAGGTTTTGGGTCGAAAACCTATATGGTAGTTCCCGTTGACCTAGAATCACAAAATTTGGCAAAAAGCACAAATAAAGTAAAAATTCCAAAAAATAAAAAAAAGTTGAAAATTAAGGTAAACTTTGGCACTTATAAGTTTTCGCGAAAATCTAAATTTGCCAATATCATTTTTATTATGGCAAAACGAAACGTTTTCTGCGGTTTTTTTTATATTTTCGACTGTGAGACTTGACTGTTTGTCGGTCGGTCATGAATGTGAAGTGGCGAGAAGAGACGCCCAGCACCCTAATGGCGTAACTCACGATTAATCATAATCTGTTTTGTTTTGAAACAGATGGCTAAACCATTGCTTCATATGTTCGAAAAATGTGTCTGCTAAACAACGTAAATAACGCAATGAATATTGTTGAACTGTCAAAATTAAACCGATTATGATTAATCGCGTGTTACGCAATTAGGGTGCAGGCCTTTATAAAAAATATTGATTAAAAAAAACAACCGACTTCCAAAAAAACACTACAAAGTGAAAAATAACTTTAATTTCGGAAGTCGGTGTCTTTGGAGCTGTATTTGAATTTTTTGTCACCGCCTTCCGAAATTAAAGTTATTTTTCACTTTGTAGTGTTTTTTTGGAAGTCGGTTGTTTTTTTTTGGAAAAAGTTTTTATTTTTCACTTTTTAGTGGTTCACATGTGCTTACCCCTTCACAGCATACCGGCGTGATGTTATATTATGAACTGGTGTAAGCAATAGACAGAGATGAGATTTCAGCAATCTCAGTCCATTTGCTATCATTTATTGAGGAGTTCCGTTGCCTATCTCCAAAGTTCTTCATCAGATCTTCACCAAATTGAAATGAGACCACTACGAGAAAGTACTCTTCCAAAAAATACCTAAATCGCTTCGTGTGCCTATAAAATTTGAAGAGTTCTCTCTATTTCTCCAGGATTCCATCATCAGATCCTGACTTGATGATCATGGGACCATCTGGGAAGTATACCCTTTCAAACAAAAAAAACAAAATCCAAATCGGTCCAGCCATCTTCGAGTAATCGGGGAACATACATAAAAAAAAATAAAAAAAAAAATAAAAAAAAAAAAAAAAAAAGGTCCCGACGAATTGATAACCTCCTCCTTTTTGAAGTCGGTTAAAAATGAACTCCTGATCTTATACTAACGAATTAGGATGTTTGGAGTACTACAATTCTTGTAAAATCAATAAAAAAATATGTACCGCAACAAGTGCGAGAAAATACATAAAGCGGATTGAATAAATATTACTCTATATTATTAATCAACTTCTAGAAAAAGTTGGCAACCCTGCCTGTGGTGCCCACTATTGGGGATTTCTAATAGGTCGATTTTCGGCGAGCGGTCAGTCACATTTACGCAGCACGATAAAAATCGCAATCCCGGTAATTAATGGACGTTCCAATTTACGGCATCAAAACTATATCCGGGTTCACATTAAAATACACTAAAACTGCTGTCTATCTCAGTAATAAATATCCAAAAACGCCAACAAATATCCAACAACCGTTTAAAACCGCCGTCATCCACAATTAACCTAAATGATTACAACATTACAATCACTTCGGCACAGAAATAAACTTCATTTTTGTCGTGACTCAGTACAAGAATAGACAGTTTGTCAATACGCTATTTTTGGATAGCTATGGGGGATCAAATTCAAGATTATTTTGGTTGCATCATCATTACAAGACTGAGTCCGAAAGTCTGACAGTCAGATTTACCAAGGGGTATCGTGTCCCAGTAACTAGGTTGTAGAGATCGTATAGGCAGTGCATAATCACCCTATAATGTTCCCACAGATGGGGCACAGGCTTCCTCTTCAAGCGTGCCCACTGCAGGTCATCATGATGTCACATGTCTTCGAACTTTCGGTTCTAGGACATGCCGATATTCTCACGATGTTTTCCTTCACCGTTTTGAGAGCAGTGGTGATGAAACAATATACACAAAGTAAAGTGCCTGCGGGTTCTAAACGACCTACAACTCGTAAGTCTCTCGTCACCACTGGGCCACCACTTCTCGTATTCATAAAATATAGGCAGATATAGATAGGCAGTGGCTCCATGTGAAATACTGGTATTCAGCTGCGTCCGGTTAAACTGGAAGCTGACCTCAACATAGTTAGGAAAAGACTAGGCAGATGAGGCAGTCAATCTGCTTTCAAATCTAATTTTCAGTTCAAAATAACAACAACTTATTACAAAAGGTTTATTTTATTTATTTATTACAAAAGGTTTATTTTATTTATTTATTTTATTTGGGAAACTTACAGCTCACCTAAACAATGTTATTAAACAACTAGCACCGCTCCGCGGTTTCACCCGCGTAGTTCCCGTTGCCGAGGGAATACGGGGATAAAATATAGCCTATGTCACCCGGGGATATTGTAGCTTCCCAACAGTGAAAGAATTTTTCAAATCAGTTCAGTAGTTTCGGAGCCTATTCAATGCAAACAAACAATCAGATCTTTCTTTATAACATTAGTATAGATTATTAGTATACTTAAATATGAAACTGTAGGCCATTTACAAGTTTCCACTGATAAACAACAGAATAACCAGGGTTTACGTCAAAGTTTCAATAATATTGCTTAAGAAATAGGTTAGAAAAGCTGTCACGCGAAGTCATCATAATGGCACAAAAAGCATCATTTACCCCACAAACGGGGAAAACAAGCTTAATTACATGGTAACACTCGTTTGAAGTCGTTTTAGTCGTGTTAGGGATGTCACAAAGCCACAAATAATATCGATAATTTATTTATTATTTTGTTAAATAATTTTTATTTTTATGCTTTTTCCTCAAGTGTTTTACGAAATTGTTAGTTGTTGCTATTGTATACGTTTTAAGGTTTTTCGTAGTAAAATGGGTTACGACTGTTGATAATGTTTAAGGAAAGTCACCACTCACCAAATTATTGCCCAGAAATAATAAACTACTCAACACTTTTTCAGGGGGATCATTTAAAAAAACAGTTCAGGCTGGAAGAATTTATTACAAATCCATTTGTCAAACGTTGCCAAAAAACCCCATTGATGATAACGTGATTAACGTGGCGTTAAATATATTTGTTACATGTTGATAAATAAAATGGGAGTGTCTGTTTTGTAATATTAAAATAACCGCTTTTTACTAAATGCATATGGATGTATACACGGTACATATACCAAAATAACATTTTTGTTTCGGCTGTTTGTTCCGGCTAATCTCTGAAACGGCTGGACCGATTTGGACGGGACTTGCACTGGCAGATAGCTGATGTAATAAGGAGTAACTTAGGCTACTTTTTTTTTAGAAATGTTGTTTATTTTTATTTAATAATAAAAATATATATATATATACAATTACGCGCGGACTAAGTCGCGGGCACAGCTGGTTTATAATTTTAGTAGTAGGATTTTAATGAATTACAATTCTGTAGAGCCATATTTGTTACGGTTCCGAATCATAATTTATATCAAATATTTTAATAAACATAAAACCTGCACCTGACCTGCAAATTGTAAGAAAAAAAACGTAACAGAAAATTTTAATATTGCGGGCTACTTCAGCGCGTCCTCTTAACATCAGGTAAAGTCTGTTCGCTGAGAGTTGATAAACACTATGATACGTCTCCGAATAGCGACTGTCGCTTAATTATCGCAAACTGTATGGCGGCTGTCGCTTATCTTCCGCTTTCGCCGTTCTCGTGGTACGAGGCACGCATATTGTGAACTGCGGCCCGAACGGCGAGCGGACGCGGTGGCCATATTGCTTTAAATAATTAGTGGGCCGCAATTTGTAAAGAGTTATGAAACCCTGACTTTATCATCTCTAGGCGAACAGACTATATGTAGATTTTGATGTATCATGCACCTTTTTTTCTCCCGCTCTGGGTGAAGCAGGAGGGCGTGTCAGACTTTTACTGACTAAAACCCACCCATAGTTGCCTGTGTGCCAGGAGCCACGGTATCTCTTTCGAACATCGCGCACCCCTGACAGATCATGCACCTTAGACGTGATATTTATCGCACAGCAACCATGCAAAGGAACCGAACGTCATTATATTCATAGATCTGACCCTCTAACCTGTGCCAGCATTGTTTGTTGGTTGAAAATACTTGCATTTACCGTACGTATACATTTACAAGCAAGCGGCTCTGGCAAGTACCTATGTGATTTTTCAATTTATATGTATGTAGCCGGCATCTATACCGCCACATGCGAACTACGCATCATAATGACGTCACGCAAAATCCTGCATCGCGCAAGCAGACTGCTGCAACTAGCTAACTAATTATTATGTAACGTTCTGACATAAATCGTCGGGCAGTTTCCCATCAGACCAATCGGAAGATCCTCCCTTTTCTATGTAGGTTGAGTGACATACCGGTTTCGTCTCGATTTTATTCTTCACCGTTTTGAGAGTAGAGAGTAATGGTAAGTGGTGATGAAATAATTTCCATAAAGTGAAATGCCTGTCTTGGTTCGAAGCTACGACCTACAACTTGTAAGTCGCTTACCTACATTGTGTGCACAATATTATTATCATCACCCTTTTCAAACCCACTTCGCCTTACGTTAATGGAGTAAATTCATTTAAATATCAACCTTTCCAAAGCAAAATGTCCACTACATTTTAAATCATAATACATTCACCATGATTTACATTTTGGCAGTATTTCGATTTCAATTTAGAATTTAGTCGAAAACATTGTTATTTTTTAATCCTAAGTATATCAACTATGTTCGGTGAGTATATGAACTCACCTAATTTTAAGCAGGTGCCCAGGATCAATCGACAAACAAGTAATGCATGATGTGCTTACCTGTAAGAAATTGGTACACTAGTCTATAAGTACATTGGATGTATCTCATATTTTTGTATCAGCGTATTCAATTGTTGGTGAGTCAAATAAATAAATGTACAAAGGGTGGCGCATTTATTGAGTACAACAAAGTAATTAAAATTGCACAAAGATTGCCTATACTTATGTCAATATTGTTCGTCATACAGTGCCGAAACGTGGACACTGACAGTTGGGCTGGTCTACAAAATCAAGATCGCTCAACGCGCTATGGAGCGGGCTATGCTCGGAATTTCTTTGAAGGATAAAATCAGAAATTAAATTATCCGCTAAACGAACCGGAGTCACCGACATAGCTTGAGAGTAAGCATGCTGAAGTGACAGTGGGCAAGTCATGTTTGTTGAAGGACCGATGACCGATGGAGCAGACGAGTTCTAGAGTGGAGACCGCGTATCGGCAAGCGTAGTGTGGGACGCCCCCCAGCTAGATGTTTCCTTCTCAAAACCACAGACACTGCTGAACTAAGCTCCTAAATTTTGAGTCGGCGCCTTTATGTTTGTTTGGCGGGCACTCAAAACTTAAGAAACTCCTCTTCTTTTACGTTGGTAGAAAATTGGCCATATTAACCGTTATAAACAACCCAATAAATTCTAGTGAGTACCCACGAGGCCGAGGGAATATTGCCACTTCGCCACTTACCACACCTACCTCAATAAAAACTCAAATTAACACAGTTCCTAATACCGCTATAGGCCGTTGTTCTGACCTTGACAATGACCGGCCATTTTGTTTCAATGACTCACTTGTTTTTTTTTTAGGATTCTGTTTATTATCTACTGTGTAAGCAGAGTTCTCCGCAATGGATGTTATACGTGGCTCTTCTTGTAGGTGTCGTAAATGGTAATGAAAAGATTATGTCATTCATATATAGGAAAAAAAATATCCAGTGCGCAAACTGTAACCATAAATTCAGCATATCATTCTAGACCCCCAGCGCAGAAATTTTTCGTCGGTTATACAAAAAAAAACAGCTGTTCCATACATTTTGACCGCGTACTTTTCTATGAAACAGATGATTTTTTTAGTAAAACCAACGAAATTTTTATTCGGCGGGGGGCTCTAGAATGTTATGCTGAATTCATGGTTAAAGTTTGCGTACTGAATAAAAACTTTCCTGTATAGAAGACAGAAGTATTTCCTTACGCGGTCTTCCCGCGTTATGTTGGACCCAGGCCTCCTCTCTGTGAGAGAGAGTGGACTGTAATCCACCACGCGGGCCCAGTGCGGATTGGTAGATGACACCATGTCTTCGAATTTTTGGTTCTAGGACATGCCGGTTTCCTCACGGTGTTTTCCTTCACCGCTTTAAGAGCAGTGGCGATGGACCGCCCTATATTACTTTTGATTCATAGCATAGAGCCCAAGTAATAGATGGCGAACCTAATTATCAATAACCGAGCAATATAGATCCTACGAACAGCAGTCGCTGATATATTTTTTGCTTCTTTAAGCTCTACTCCTTATCCCATTTTATTTGTGTACGTCGCAACATATCTTATTCTTCTTCACTTCACCTTTCATTTCTTTATTAGTTGTCATCTCCGTAGTCATCTCCTTTCTAACCATATTCTCATTCACACAGTCCATCCATCGTTTCTTTGATCTCCCCCTACTCTTATAGCCATCGACATCCATACTCAAAACTTTCCTCACAACATTTTCCTCATTCTTCCGCATCACATGCCCATACCATGACACCGATTATCACACAACTTTTCAGTAGCCGGAACTACATTCAGGCTTCCTTTTATGTACTTATTTCTTATTCTATTCATTCGTGTAACACCACACCTACCTCTTAGCATTCTCATCTTTATTAGTGCAATGCCAGAAGTCTAAGAGTCTACTCTGCAAGTTCACGGCCTGAATTGCAAGAAACTTTTCTTCGAATTGCCGAGAGCAAAATAATAGTCAACGAATTAGATTGTAGCACGCCTATAAATTTTAGAAGAAATAACATTCATTAAAAAGTTTCTTCTACAGAACCACAGACCTCAAACTGCAGTTAAGCTCACTTTGACAGTTAACAGTAACTCTAACGTCAGTTATTCGCCGTTTTTAACGTACGGACAAACGGACAGGCCTTTTTGTGAAGTCTCATTGTCGCACTCTTTTGAAATGGCCAATTAATGGTTTGTGCTGTGTCATTCACGGATTGGAGTGTGCGATATAACCTGATGTTGAATTTAGGCAACAAACTGAAAACAACAACTAACGCTTTAAGCATAGATTGTAATGGAATTCTTATATGCTTCTTTATAGTGAACATTTCATATTTTATAGAACACTATGTCGACATTCACACGGACAACGGCACGGGCAGGTGAATGATAAAATTGCAATGCTTGTAACAGGCTGCTAAGTCATAAGTACTAACATCAGATAACACCAACACTGTACACTTAGTTCGCAATAAACGTTTTGACTTTGACTTTGATAGTGGACAAACGGTAAACTTAAGTTTAGTTTAGTTTAGAACAAAATAAAATTGCGGCGGGATTTTTTTAAGCACTGGAAGAGGTGAAGATTCATCAGAGTTAATTCGTGCGAGTTGACTAATAAGCCTTGCCGAAGGTTGACGATTAAACCAATTACCTATTGTCAGATAATAATCATGAAAAAATATTACTACTTAAATTCCACCTGTAAAGATTAATGATGATTCCGACATTGTCCTCCCACAATGCCTAGCGGTAGCTGTAGTAATTGAAATCAACAGTCATTGCCATTAGATTACGATGAGCCGCTATAATCTGCGCCTACGCCGATACAGCGAATCGTTTTCTTTAACATTGTGTGTGATGTGAGACTATTTTTGCTTGTATAAATACGTACATAAACTCAAGCCTTGTCCCTTGATGGAGCGTAGGCAGAAACTACATATAATCCTTACATCGTTGGTCTGTTGCTTCGACCAAGACCTAAAAAGCCTGCGGCGACGTTTTTGGTTGTTGGCTAGAGAAGGCAACAGAGCAGAATAATGGAAAAATATGGAGAACAGCTTGGGAAACAGGATAAAAAAGAAGTTTGACCTTCAACTGGATCCCTCTCAGGGATAGAAATAAACTTGGATAAGTCTTTTCAGTCACCTCAACAAAATAATACTCTTCAAAAGTACAAAACTGTAGGCTTTAGTTGTCACATAATATACAGGGTGATTGGAAGATGGGTGCAAAGCTTTAAGGCGAAGATAGTACAGACAATTTAGAACCATTTAAGCCATGGTTGTCTTAGACGAAGTCTTACCAAATATTTTTAACCAAATTTTTAAGTTTTTTTTCGGAAATTCTCAAAATTTAATGTAAACTGCATAATTATGCCCAAATTGAATGATAAATGAATTCATTTTTTATTTATTTAATTAAAGTAATGTGTAAGCAATCAAGCAAAACATGTTTTAGGCTTCTGTGTCATTAGACATTTTTTTTACAGACATTTAAAGCTCAGAAAAAATAAAAAAATTGTACAATACGTCTTTTAAACCTTATCAAAAAAAAAAAAATTGGTAAGACTTCGTCTAAGACAACCATGGCTTAAATGGTTCTAAATTGTCTATACTATCTTCACCTTAAAGCTTTGCACCCATCTTCCAATCACCCTGTATAATTGAATTCATAGTTCTTGGGTATATTGGTTTCTTTTCAATGTTTTCTTACACAGTCTATACTTATTTAAACAAACTGAACAATCCGTACGTTTGATTCCTACGTCTGGTATAATTGTAGGTTTTAGTTGTCATATATCATTGAATATGGTTCTAGGGTATATCGGTTTCCTTACGATATTTTCCTACATCGTTTATTTTTAAACAAATTGCACAATTTGTACGTTCGATTCCAAAGTGTTGTTCGTCAGTCGTTACTACTAGTTCACCATTGCTCTTTGGGTCATTTGACTCTTTAAATAAATCTTGTCAATTAAGCTTTGAATCGACTGTTGGCGATATAATGATGGCTATTTGGTTAACAGTTATCATTGCCATGTCTTCACTAGGCTTCACTTTGATATTGATATACCGTTTCAATTTCACGTCGACGTGAAGATTGTACCTTTTTAAAAGCCAACAATGACATTGATGTGAAGATTATGGTCGATGATTATACTATTACTTTTTTATGAACAATTTATAAAGATGATTCTGTACTGTTGTGTGTGAGTTTAGTAGAAGGCATGATTATAATGATAGTTAGCCATTGTATATATCTGATCTGTATCATTCATATGATGAACTTACAGACATTGAAAAACTATCGTGTTAGGGTTAGTGAATTTTGATTTTGCTAATCGATAATAATTTTTATTGATATATTCGTATTAATTAATACTTTTCACTTTAATATTTTACGTTGGCAACTTTGCTTTGCTTGTATTCGTGGTCGCTCTGTGATTGGTTGAAGCAAAATAGCGGGAACCAAAAAGATTGGAGGGATTCACGGGGGTGGACGGAACGCCTGGCTGCTGGCAGGCGGGAAATTTGTCTCTCGAAGCAATAGGTGGTGTTAGATTTGATAAGTAGCTGATGTCAAGGTATTAATTGTATTGATTCTCGTATATGCCTGAGAAGTATAATATAAGACCATTACGAAATGGTCTTATATTATACTTCTCAGGCAGTTATTCGTATAACTGTTGGATATTATTATTCAACTACGGCCTGTTCCTGTTGGGGTTTCGTTACAATCGGCTGATATCATTATCTATCAGCCGAGAGTTTTTAAATTTCTGTGATTGTATATTACCGAAATAACTTGTTGATATAATTTTTCTAAAGGGTATCGTATACGCAGTCAGTGGCGAACCCAGGATTGTTGTTTGAGAGGGGCTTGACCCCACTGAGGGTAACTTTTGCAAAGTACCTAAACACTAAAAAAGCACACAAATTTTTTACAAGCCTCCTCGCATTACTTTTCGCAAATTCCTCAAGGTAGGTACTCTACTTATAACAAAAACACAAAGTTGACGTCACGTGTGGTCACGTGTTAAAAAGTCATCCTATGGAGCGTTTTGGCGGTAAATTCAAAACAACGAAAAACCAAATTTGTTTTAAATCGTTTTCGATTAAGAAAATGGATGTAAATCAATTCATTATTATTTTTCTATTAAGTATTTCGTCTCAAACTTCAAATTAAAATAGTTGTTAGTAAATTGGAAAATACCCTATTGCCAAATTCGGTAAAAGGTAGTATTGGAGGAAAATTGCCTTGAAAATGTTCAAGCTGGTTACCACTGGTACCAGACAGCCTGATTATTTTAATCTTGTCAAATATCTCATATCTAGTTGAATGATTTATTGATGTTTATTTTAGTCACCGAATCACAGCCGCTTATGATATTTGTCAGCAGTGAATTTGTTTTGCAATTTCTTCTCAGGGGAAGTCATGTAGGAAATGTCGACTCCATCTAGCTTCGTCATCATCATTCATCATTTCATCCGAAAGACGTCCACTGCTGGACATAGGCCTTCCCCAGGCTCCTCCATTTCGACCGGTCTTGTGCTTCCCACCTCCAGCGGATTCGCGCGGCCTTCACAAGGTCATCGGTCCACCTTGTGGGAGGCCTTCCCACTCTATTTCTTCCCATCTAGCTTATTTTGTTTTATTTTATAACATGACGTGGCGGCGGGGCCACTGCGCCGACCCGTCGCAGGGGGACCAAGGGTGCCAGACACGGGATTGTCTGGGGCCATTAAGCTACTTGGTTCCTGGGGTAGTTACGGCGTGCCATGTGTCCTAGTGCGCCGAACTGGTGGGGTCCGCAAGGGCCGATGCCTGCCAGGGGTGCGGGTTGTTCGAAAGAGATACCGTCACCCCTAGCACACAGGCAACTGAGGGAACACGGGTGGGTTTTAATCAGTAAAAGTCTGACACGCCCTCCTGCTCCACCCAGAGCGGGAGAAGTCATTTGATGATGTCCCACCAAAAAAAAAACGTGTATAAGTGATTGCAATAAGTGTCCTATTTACAAAATAAACAAATAGGGGGCGAGCCTATTGTCATCAATCGAGCACAAATCTAGACTACGAGCTGCTACTGAGAAATACCAGGTAGTAAAACCCAATAGATAACACTTTGCCTGACCTAGGCCTAGGAATCGAAACCATGAATAAATGAAGAGTTCAAAACGTAAACGCACATTATGTCACTGACATTCAAAACTTATTTGTTCAATTTACAAAGATAATGATAATAAGGTCAAAGTTATCAGTCGCCTACGCATACAAGACGTTCATATTTATAAGTCGACTGTTTCGTCTCGAGAACTAGCGGTACAACACTAAATATCGACATTCTGAAGTAACATCACTGACATCAAACTAATAGTGGGTTGTAACAGCTATTAACGCATATCTGTTCCGCCTGTTCCTGTTCCACGTAAATAACAGTTCCAAAATAACAGGCTGTTATTTCATATGTGGGAACCAACTATAATCCGCCTAAATCGCTGAAACGATCGTCATGAAATTTGGCAGAGATATAGCCTGGGATATGGAGAAGAACATAGGCTAAAAAAAATTACGCGATAACCGACATACACGCGGGCGGAGCCGCGGGAAAAAGCCAGTAAACCTATAAATAATACATTACATAAACTCACACCTTCCCACCCATCTTTACATACTCCTTGACTTAAAGACTCCAAGGAGTATGTAAAGATGGTGCTCTGTAGTTTTGGGGCCTACTACCACGGGAAGAAGGCAAGCGTTTATGTATTATCATCTTTATCTGGAAAAAATCTAAAAATATATTATTGAGATAGCTTAGGCAAAAAGCAGTCGGATAATGTTGATTTCAGTTCATGAAATAAGAAAATAAATTCAAAGATTTCAGTATTTTTAATCTGTTTTTGAACACCATGAAATAGTAGCCGCCATGTTATTACGTCATACCGCTGTTTAAACAAATTAACTGAACAACTTTTTACTATTATTATTTTCGTAACCAGAGTAATTTTTATTGAAATAATATCTTACATTCAAAAACAACAAACCAACGATAAGTAGAATAATAACTCATTTTTTAAATTATAAACAATTATCATACAAAATATCAGCGCATTTGTTTACACAGCAAACTGACGTCATACCCACAGAGCAATATGGCGTCCACTGCGTCCAGCGTTTTCGTCAAATTACGCGCGAAACATGAAAATGTAAAATTTAAATGCATTTTTATAGCACTAATCGATTCAATATGTTGTGTTTTTTAGTGGCTTATTAGCATTATAGAATATAATTAAGACACTTTTCAAAAATGGGTGTAATAATACCCTATTATGATAGGGGTCGGCTTCCAGTCTACCCGGATGCAACTGAATACCAGCATTATAAATGGAGCGACCACCTATCTGGATCAAGGTGGACCGATGACCTTAGACAGCGGGAATCAGCTGGATGCGGGAACCACAGAACCGGTCGAAGTGGCGGAGTTTGAGGGGGCCTATGTCCAGCAGTGGACGTCTTTCGGCTGAAATGATGATGATGATGACCGCCTATCTTACCTCCACAATCCAATTACTGGGTAATACGATACTCAACTCAACTCAAAGCATTTATTTCAAATAAACCATTTACAGGCACTTTTGAATTGTCAAAAAGTCGACCAGTTGGAAAGTTGAAGCTAGTTGCCCATTCCAAAACGTAGATCTCTATGGAGAAGAACGGGCAAGAAACTCCATGGACACTCTTTTTTATCATGTTAAGTATTAGAAAAACTTGGGAACATTATTCTTGTTGCTTCTATATGTGAGAACAATGTAAAAAAAAAAACAATTCTAAATATAAGATTTAAAATTAGCCATGGAAGTTAGGAGATGACCAGTCTCAACCGACGGCGCCCGTTCACGAACTTGAAGCGTGGATCAGCACCATCCAGCTCAACCATTTTGTAGGGAACCGAATGATCCAACACACGCACCACCATCAGCGAGACATTTAAGTGAGCATGACATACTCTCAACTGCCACGCTTTTTCAAGTCAACTTACATCAAAACAACATAATTATTATACGGATGCATGGTACTCACATTTACAAAGTTTAAACAAAATGCTTCTAAATTATACAAAATTATAGTTTGCAATGTATTTGAGAAATTAATAAAATTTGATACCCCTTGGTAAGACTGGTTGCCAGACTTTCTGGCTTCTGACAACCCGTAACGATTATGTCCGTATGTATGTGTAAAATTGACGATGTAGAAGAAGATAGAACGATCACGGTTACTTTGAATGACGCGTTGCCAATAGACTTTCTTTTTTATAACCTTCACAATTTCTTTAGATAACATTTTTGCAACGTTTCCGTATCGATTATTTATTGCGGTCCTATCTTTGTAGACATGAAAAGTCGGAAATAAAGTTCGCATTGGTCTTTCAAGGAGACAATATGGCAGAAAAATTAAGACTAAAAGACTATTCAGACAGAAATTCCGTATAAAATCCAAAGATGTAAATCGTTCGATTTCAGAGAGGCCTGTGGCTAAGTAGTAATAGTCATACGGGTCGATCGGTCAGGTTAAGCTACGCTTACCGAGATTGGTTTTGCCCATTGTTACAAACCAAGACCCCTCCGTGCCTCTGAAAGCATGTTAAGCCGTTGATCCCAGCTGTCATTTGTAGATCTTTGACAGTCGTTGCGTGCGAGTCGTCAGAAGCCCGAAAGTCTGACCTGAGAGCGGTATCGTATTACTCAGTAACTGGTTTATGGAGATCAGATATGCAGTCGGTTCATGTAAAATACTGGTTCTGCATCGGGTTAGACTGGAAGCCGACCCCAATGTAGTTGGAAAAAGGCTATGTAAGTGCGATGCCCTCACCGTACCGTATAGGTACTAAGGGCGAATTTTACCAAACTTTTATGTACCTAGAATAAGAAGTGTAATCCTGCGGTTAACATTTTAATTTTGACAGTTCTAAAACTGTCGGGCATCAATTGAATTCCACGGATAGAAGTTATCTGACTTTGGCAAAATCAGCCCTGAGTCGCGCAAAAAAATGCCCATATCGACAAAAGTGAGCTCACACAATTATAATGTCGTTTCCATGATAGTCAAATCAAAGTCTCTGCGACATTGTGTGTGCCAGAAGTCTCAAAACGAAACAGAAAGGCGATCATATTTCATTCATCACGAATCTACGATTGCAATCTATACTATTTTTATAAAGATGTAAAAGTTTGTTTGTAATTTTGTATGTAGGAAATTTCTGGAACTACCAGTGTCGGATCTGAAAACATCTTTTTGCATTCGATAGCCCAATTCTTGAAGAAGGTTTTAGGCTATTTAACATCACGCTAAGACCTTAAGGAGACGAGTAAAAAGAAAAACAATTTACAAAAAACAGTACGATAATACGAAGTCATATCGCAGACGGATGCGATGCAATAGAAAACCAACAAGATTTTTTACACAAACGAAGTCGCAGGAAGCAGTTAGTCTTTAATTAAATCAGAAAACAACAACAGCACATAAAAAGTAAACCACCAACCGTAAAACCGTACTAGGAAATAATCGATTTATTAAATCGATATAGGCACGTCCCTACGACAATTGACAGCGAACGGAAGCGCCAATGAACTTGACGGGAAGCAGTCGTGGGTAATTTAATAAAAGAACTCTTTAATGGCGAGGTTAAAACCTCCTTGTTGATATTGACATTATTGGAGGGAATTTGTTTTTTTTGGGCTGGCAAGGACTTTTATTTTTGGGTAATGCGATAAAAGATAGGAAGTTTATTCAAATTAATTGTTATCAATAAAAAGACACCTGCAAGTAAGTCAATTTCGTTCATTCATACACCACCTCACTATTTTTTTTTGTCAATATCTGTAACCCTTCAACTGTCAAGTTACTAAATACAGTTAAAAGTCAAACTATAGTTTCATCTTTTTGACTGACTGACCCAAAAAAGTAGACACATTAATTGTCAAGGGTAAATGGTTTATTTGAAACAAATGCTTTGAGTTCAGTCAGCCTCAAAAAGATCTTACGTCGCGTCGCCAAGATTTCATTTTGATAGTCTATTGATTTGCGTTCCATAATACTTTCTTGAATCAATGTAAAAAGCGTGACGTACATTGGTATTAAGAGCGTTTATTCTGAAAGTTGGCAACGTCGCAAATAGCTGTCAAATATTTACCTGTTTTTATCAATTTGTTAATATTACTGTATGGAAGTAAGTGAAATATTTGACAGCTATTTGCGACGTTGCACAATTTCAGAATAAACGCTCTTAAACATTATTTTATACGAAACAAGGCCACGGATGACATTCGTTTCTGAAACTTGGCAACATTTCACGTAGTATGTTTTGTAGGCACAGATTTATCGGTATTCAGCCTGTAGTAGCTAGTTTTAGTAGGAGTATAAAATATTCCGCCCAGGATAAATAATAAGTAGGTCAGTTGGATGTTAGTAACATAGACTACTCTTTTATGCACTAGTACTGAAAATGCATAATTATAACTCAGCACACTTGCTATACCCGACACCATCCCACGCGTGTTCATTGACGAAATAACGAAGCGTAGATTCACGAGATAAAATGTGGCCAAAATGTGGCGCGGGGTGTTACAAGTCTGTTTCTGTCATTATTCGTTATATGCATTTCTATGTAACTCTATCACTGAAGTGAACAATAAATATTTTCACCTGCGTGGTGATTGCGTAACGCACATAAAGTGAACCTTGTCAACATTTTTTCCATACAAACTTCGGGACTGTTTTACTCCACTGTTCGACAATGTACACACGGCTACACATCAAGCTATACATTTCCAGTATAAGCTGATCTCGCTTTGTATAGGATTTATGTACAGTGCGAGATCAGCGTAAACTGGAAATATATAGCTTGATGTGTAGAGCCGTGCGTACATCAAAAATCAAACATGATTTGGTTTTGTCTCATTATTAATATTGTCTGTGCAGAAACAGAATACAAAAATTTAAAAGTAAGGAGCCAGCAAAGATTCGTTTTTCTTGCTATTTTAACCTAACTTTGGGCGTGTTTAAGTAACAAAAGAAGTGTAACATCTCCAAAACCAAGTCGGTACCGACAAAGCTCAAATGTCGAAAACTTCAATAAACTGTATTGGTCATCGATTTACGAAGTGGTTTTTCCATGAAAACCGATCTTCCGTAGAACTTTTCTTAATTTTTACGTGCCTGTTTTACTATGCATAAATGATCCTGCATCTCACTCAATAACGTTGTGCGTGTAGACTAGCGTCTAATTGCTTATATCACTCATACTACCTCTGTCAGGCACGATGCCTGGTGAGACAGCGTGCTTTTTAGCCAGACTCAGCAGAGAGTTCGAGCCCGCGACTAGATTCCCCTTAACACTATTACAAGACTATTTACTTACAAATAATATGATGGCAATATTTAATTTCACTGATATCAGCTGTATAGTACCTGAAAATAAACAGATTTTGTTAATAAAAATAATCAACAGTTTCGTTTTATTTGACTTACGTAATCTTTACATAGTATAAAAACAAAGTCGCTTTGAGTATCTGTACGCTTATATAAACTACGCAACGGATTTTAATTCGGTTTTTATCAATAGGTAATAGACAGAGTAATATAATACACCAACCTCCACGCGGGCGAAGCCACTGGCAAAAGCTAATAGTATTATAGATACAATATAACCGTGATAGAATAGTTATTCTGGTTTTAATTCGCAGCTTGGTGTTGCCAGCTCAGTAGTCAGTTTTAGATTTTTTAACCGACTTCAAAAATGGAGAAGGTTCTCAATTCAACTGCCTATATGTTATTTTTTTAAATTATGTTTGTTAGCTCAGAACTTTCGACTGGGTGAACGGATTTTGATTTTTTTTTTTTAAAGCTGGTGCTTCAATTTGGTCCAGTTCTGACAATGGCTACTACCCATAACTAAAAAGTGAAAAATAAAAACGTTTTCCAAAAAAAAAACAACCAACTTCCAAAAAACACCATAAAGTGAAAAATTACTTGACAAAAAACTAAATGCTGATCGAAAGATACCGACTTACGAAATTAAAGTTATTGTTCACTTTGTAGTGTTTTTTTCGGAAGATGGTTGTTTTTTTTTTTGGAAAACGTTTTTTATTTTTCAGCTTACACAAGGTTCTCGTCGTGGAGAATACACCAAAAGCTATTTTATTTTTACACAATAATTTATTGATTTTTTATTTTCAAAACGGCATTCCTAACATACTGATTAAATCATAATAATTCCTAGCAATCATAGGAATCATTATTATAAAACAATAGTTCAATGCAATGCAAGAGTAAGTTTAATAGAAGAAAAGCGTTAATGAATGAAAATGTATTTTTTTTATAATGACATAGGTATTATTTTCGTGACTGATTTTTCCGTAAGTAAAAAAAAAAGACAGAAAAAGAGAAACGAAAAAATAATAGTTTAAAAAACTAAAAAACACGCTTTAAAAACCGAGAAAATAATTTAATTCAATTAAAAAGCGTGGGGTGCTTTTTGAGGTATTTTTATAATCAATGAATGTCAAGCACCCCACGCTTTTTAACTGAATTAAATTATTTTCTCCTTTTTTAGTTTGGTTTTTAAAGCGTGTTTTTTAGTTTTTTAAACTATTATTTATTTTATATTTTTTAGTTCTGCTAACTACAAAAACGTGTTTTTTTTTCTCATTTTTTTTTTAAATTATTAGATTGTCATCGGTCCTCGACAAGTTTACAAAGTTTCAATAAAATCTTACCGTTTAAAGTGGGTCAAAATCGCGCTCAAAGGAGTCGGTTACATACAAACATACAAGTGAAGCTAATATAAAGCGTGTAAAAAAAAGCAGTGGTGGCCCAGTGATAAATAACGCGACTTACGAGATGTAGGTCGTAGGTTCGAACCCAAAAAGGCGTTTTACTTTGTGTAAATTATTTCATCACCACTGCTCTCAAATCGGTGAACGAAAACATCGTGAGGAAACCGGCATGTCCTAGAACCAAAAACTCGAAGATATGTGACATCTACCAACTCGCACTTGACCCACGTGGTGGATTACGGCCCACTCCCTCTCACAGAACGTTATAGGCTGATTATGATGAAAAAAAAAATAAAAAAAATATACATACATTAAGAAAAACTGAAAAAATAAATTTCTAAATTGACTATCGCACGCACGTAAAAATATTGCAGCAGGATTTTCCCGCGCTTCGAATTTTCAACTGTCGGTGTTCCACCGAGCATTGAGAGTCCAACAGACTGCTTCCCAGCACGTCAAAAACACTGACTGTTGCATTTCCAAATCTCGGCGCTTTACAGTACGCGGCGAAGATCCAGTGTGACAAGAAATCCCGCCGAATATATTTTTATAGTCCGTTCGAACGTGGATTTAAACATTCTTCTACAATCTTTATTTACATGAAGAAACACAGAAATCTAACAAAATACGTAACTTATATCGATAACATACCTACAAGATAGCCCTTGAGCTACTCAATTCAACGTCCTACGCATTAATATAAATGATTTATCACTTCTACTGGCACATTAACACATCAAAAGTCGTATACCTTCATTTACTATGCACACAGTCGGTTAAAAATAAAACGACTTTGTATCAACTGACTGCTACGTAGATATAAGTGACTAATTTCGACTAAACTATCACAGCCCGGCTAGCTCAGTCGGTAGAGCATGAGACTCTTAATCTCAGGGTCGTGGGTTCGAGCCCCACGTTGGGCGAAATCTTTTGGTCATTATTTTATGGAAAATGAACATTTTTTTTTTATCTTATTAAGTTTTTTTTTCTCGATTTATATCTATCTAAACTCCAACAAGTAGTATTTTTACTTGAAAAAAAAGGCTGGTCCTTGTGCCAGAAATCTTCTTCAATAAAAGTTACTAATTTTCGATTTATAACTAGCAAATTCTAATATATTTTTTATTGAAAAAATACCTTGTGTTCAGTGTCCCATGTTATTCAAAGGGTCAAGAAATCCGATATTATTGACTTGACTAACGGTGTGAAGATATGCGTTCCAGATGATTAAACTTGACTTTTCGATGTCCAACTGTCGCGAAATTTCATGCAAACGAAACTCACCTTTTTGTCTAAAGTTTTACGGTTTTTTTTCCTTAAATCCAACACCACACAATCTGTAGCAAAATCTTTGGTAAGGGAAAACAAGACGTATTTTTAGCGCATAAGATTGATTTACTTTTTCCTTGAAGTATTGTGGTCAGTCAGTCATTGCAAAAGGTGCTTTGGGCAAAATTCGAACTTATTTCCTAAAGAATATGCTCGATTTTAAAATGAACTGATAAATTTTGGTTTGTCCGAATGGATCCAGCTTATCATTTAAAACAAAATAACTTTTGTACCTTTCAGAATAAGGTTCATACTTGCTTACGCGTACAGTTAATTTATTGTAGTCACATTGCAAGCAAATGGCGGATGAAAATATTCATAAAGTTCACGAAAATGGTGCGTCGCGCGTCGAGAGCCAAAAATTCGGATGTTATGCATATTTAAAGTTATTTTCGGGTCAACACTTTGATATAAAAGCTTTTAAACTTGCTTTTGCGCGACCAAGAACTCGATTTATTAGAACTTTGCTAACCACAAATCAAAGTTTTTTATTAAATTTCTCTTACTGCCCATATCCTAATTTATTAGTGGTCTTCGTGGCATCTTCTTCCATACATTATGTCTATTAGCCGTAAATTGTCATCATTTGTTCAAAGAAAGAAAATACGTTAATTTGCGGTAAAATATGACAGAGAAAAACACAAAAACAAAAAATTTAGGTAATTATAGATCAAATATCTAAAAAACACGCTTTAAAAACCAACTAAAAAAAGCAGAAAACAATTTCAAAAAACCGAGGGGTGCTATTTGAGGTATTTTTGTAATTTTAATATCAAGCACCCCACGATTTTTAAAATTATTTTCTGTTTTTTTAGTTTTTTAGATTTTCTAACCTATTATTTATTTTCTACGTTTTAGTTCTGCTAACTACAAAAGCGTGATGTTTCAGTTTTTTTTTTTAACATTATGGAACAAATTTATAAAATTATTGAATTGTCATCGGTCCTCGATAAGTCTACGAAGACAAAAAAAAATGAAATGAAAAAAAAAATGATTAAATGAAATCTGACCGTTTGAAGTGGGTCAAAATCAAGTCCAAAGGAGTCGGTTACAAACAAACAAACATACAGGTGGAGCTAATAAAAGCGTGTTAAAAATGAACAACAATCAAATCAAAACAATGCATATTTATGCGATAGCAGCAATCGCGGTTGATTTGCTATCATTTTTTAAACAGTTCCGTTGTCTGTCTCCGAAACTAATCATCAGATCTATATGAAATTTAAATGGGACCATTTCAGAATAAACCCCTTCTTTCAAACAAAACAGAATTTTGCAAATCCGTCTACATATATGACGTTTCTATATAAACATACCGAATTGATAACCTCCTCCTTTTTGAAGTCGGTTAAAAAGACGAAATACACCAAACAAACAGACGGAGCCGCGGGTAATACCTAGTACACCATAACCACATTCGCCGCTAACACTACAACCAAGCTTTACCCTCGTTAAAGTTCAATTACTTCTCAACGAGTACTGACTAGCGTATGTCGTTTACTCATATTATATTACTCTCCTCGTGGGAGACTCCAATTGGATGGCCACCATATGATATGACAGATGGTAAATGACCCATCATACATACGCATTTCCACCACGTAATAATCTTGTAGTACTCCACCATACTCTTGCCCATAAGTCGTCTCCATTTAGTTGATTTTTTACACGCTTTATATTAGCTTCACTTGTATGTTTGTATGTAACCGACTCCTTTGAGCCCGATTTTGACCCACTTTAAACGGTCAGATTTAATTGAAACATTGTAAACTTGTCGAGGACCGATGAGAATTCAATAATTAAAAAAAAAATGAGAAAATAAAAGAAAAAAAAACACGTTTTTGTAGTTAGCAGAACTAAAAAATAGAAAATAAATAACAGTTTAAAAAACTAAAAAAACACGCTTTAAAAACCAACTAATTGAATTAAATTATTTTCTCCTTTTTTAGTTTGGTTTTAAAGCGTGTTTTTTAGTTTTTTAATTTTAATAATAAATGACCATTGATGTACAAAAAACCCAAAATACACAATC
Source organism: Antitype chi (assembly GCA_947359405.1). Classification (NCBI taxonomy): domain Eukaryota; kingdom Metazoa; phylum Arthropoda; class Insecta; order Lepidoptera; family Noctuidae; genus Antitype; species Antitype chi. The sequence continues at coordinate 9,781,989 of OX375836.1, forward strand.
AGCGTCTCAAAAACGTCTACACAAATAGTGCGCAATGTGCGCAGGTGTCAAATAGTATCGTCAGTCATCTTTCATTCAGTCTTTTCAGACATTGCTTTGTAAAAACCACTTTAAATCATGCGTATAAGGTTGAATTTGCAAAAAAACATGTTTTATCATAACTATAACCACTGACGTATAATTGGGGACAGTTCTGAGTGTTACTTTTGTTAGAGACTGTGCATCTTGGGTTTCTTGTACATATCAATGAATATGATGTGTAAAAGCGATTCCGATATCCCATTTACAGAAATTTCTCTTAATTTTCTTTGCTGCCGGTTGAGCAGTGGTGGCCAAGAGGTAACAGCCGTGACTTACGAGTTGTAAGTCGTTAGGTTCGAACCCAGACAGGCGCTTTACTTCATGTAAATTATTTCATCACCACTGCTCTCAAAACGGTGAAGGAAAACATCGTGAGGAAACCGGCATGTCCTAGAACCAAAAATTCGAAGACATGTGACATCTATCAACCCGCACTGGGCCCGCGTGGTGGATTACGGCCCGCTCTCTCTCACAGAGAGGAGGCCTGTGTACCAGCAGTGGGAACATTATAGGCTGATTGTGCTAATGCTGCCGGTTCTGTCATGCACAAAATAAACACACAAGACCAACCTTTGGTTTATTCAATAAACGAAAATGTTTAACTAACTTTTGCCAGTGGCTTCGTCCGCGTGGATGTCGAAAATCATCCCACAGGAACGTAATTTCAAGATAAAAAGTATCCTATGTGTTATTCGAGGTTACAGACTATCTGTGTGCCAAATTTCATCCCAATTCATTCAACCGTTTTTGCGTGATTGAGTAACAAACATCCAAACATACAAACTTTCACATTTATAATATTAGTAGGATCTTCATGTTTATCTTCGGATAAAATCTCTTTAGTTCTCAAAACGTCAATAACTTGCCAATTTGGAAAAACGGTCAACTACCTCCTTGCCATATTTTTGCACAGTCACAAAAAAAAAACCGTGAGTCAAGAAAACAACTCACTACATCCCACACGCCGGAATATTTTACATCCTTTTTAGGGTTCCGTACCCAAAGGGACCCTAGTAGTAAGACGCCGCTGTACGTCTGTCTGTCACCGGATTGTATCTTTTGAACCGTAATAGGTAGGACACTTGAACACTTGACAATTTTCTCAGCGTGTCTGTACCACAATGGCCGCTATAACATCAAATAATAAACTTAAAAATTAACGGTGTTAAGTATATATTAAAACCGGCCAAGTGCGAGTCGGACTCGCGCACGAAGGGTTCCGTACCATTATCTATAAAAACGACAAAAAAATCATGTCTGTTGTATGGGAGCCTGACTTAAATGTTTGTTTTATTTCAATTTAATTATTTATTTGTAAAGTGAATATATTATAACTAAATATTCTGTGAATATTTCAAACCCCCATTGCCCTTCTCAATATCGAGCAAAAGCGAGCAGCCCCTTAAATATTTATTTTATTGTTTTTTAGTATTTGTTGTAATAGCGGCAACGTCAAATTCATCATCTCTGAAAATTTCAACTGTCTAACTATCACGGTTCATGAGATACCGCCTGGTGACAGACGGACAGACAGGCAGCCGGACGGACAGCGGAGGCTTAGTAATAGGGTCCCGTTTTACCCTTTGGGTACGGAACCCTAAAAATGATGCCGTTGGTACCGGCTGTCATTCTTGTATCTTTGACAGTCGTTAAGGGTCGTCAGAACCCTGAAATTGGCAGTCGGTCCATGTGAAATACTGTCATTCAACTGCATCCAGTTAAACTGAATGCCAACTCCAATATGGTTGGGGGAAAAGGCTAGGCAGAATTATGGTACGGAACCCTTCGTGTGCGAGTCTGGCTCGCACTTGACCGCTTTTCCAAGTTTCAGAGAACGTACGACGAATATCAAAACAAACAAATCGCGTCGGATTTGGAATATTAATTTGATGACAAGAAATTCCATAAAAGTACACTCGCAAAAATTGCGGAGTCATGCCGCAAACGCATATAAAAGAAGGTTCCAAATTAGTTTGAGAAGAAAATGATATTTTGATGATGTCAATATTTAGATGGGTGACCATCTTGACATACCAAGACCTCTCCGTGCCTCGGAAAGCACGTTAAGCCGAACCGATTTTGATGAAACATATCTAAGAACACTCCCGACTAATTCACCTTTCAAACACAAAAAACAAAATCGGTTCATCCGTTTGGGAGCTACGATGCCACAGACACGTCAAACTTATAATACCCCGTCGTTTTTGCGTCGTGGGTTAATTAATAAAAGGAAAAAACCTTAGTAAGAAAAAGGGGCAAAATCCTGGCAACATTCCAGAAAAACAAAGGAATCATCGTTATTTCTAGAATAGTAGCAGTTAACCAATCTTCTTTATTATATTTTCGTAATGTCAAATGAGGGTAGAACAGAACTGTATACCTAGTCTGTGTCAAAAATGTCTAGTGAAAATGTAACCGTATGGATCAGAAAACATACCCGTGGATGTCAATTTGTTGTGACACATACAGTGTGATTTAATTTGATTATTGGACTAAGCTTGTGGATGATAGATGCGCAAAGGCAGCCCACGAAATAAAAATTTTCTTAAGTTTTCTGCAATTTCCAAGTCTGTGTCAGGTTGTATCATCTACCCAGCCTTTTCCCAACTAGGTTAGGGTCAGCTTCCAGTCTACTCGGATGCAGCTGAATACCAGTATTTTACATGGAGCGACTGCCTACCTGACCTCCACAACCCATTTACTGGTTAATACGATACCCCTTGGTAAGACTGGTTGTCATACTTTCGGGCTCCTGACGACCCGTAACGACTGTCAAAGATCCACAATTGACAGCCGGGACCAACGGCTTAGCGTGGTTTCCGAGGCACGGAGGGGTCTTGGTATGTAAAGATGGTCACCCCTTCACGGACTAACCGCGGCAAGCGTTGCTTAACCTGATCGATCGACCCGTGCGGCTAATATTACTTGCAACAATTAGCGATCCATACGAATATGGCTTTACAGACTATTTCATGGAAATGTAATTCAAGGGTATTTTATAATGAACTTAGAAGGTTGTATGCTAATTAGTGAATGTACCGACTAGTCGGCCATATTTGTAGTCGGCGACTAGTCGGTGAATAGTCGGCCCATTTTTTACTCGTATTAATAAGCTTCAAAATTTAAAAGACGGTGATTGAAATGAAATGGAAATCTTTACTTCTATTATTTTCTATGATAGAATCAATTTTGCAGTTTACTTTCAGTGCAATCTAGAATAAGATAGAAAGGCACATGGGTTCGCACGTAAACAATGATAGAAAAAATACAATGTAAATAAAAACATGTTTCGAAAAGTCCGCCTTGTCACCGGGCGCCGCGCACCACTTACGAGCCGAAAGCGTAACCACACACAAACATTACCGATGTCACCCGAACTCAACCGAAAGCAATGGTCGGTTTGGCCGACTAGTCGGCCATTTTGCAGCCGACTAGTCGGCCAAAGTCATAGTCGTCACATCTCTAATGCTAATAATCATTAGATTATAACTGTAAAGCCATATTTTATTACGACCGCGAATTATATTTGAATCAACATGACAACGGGCTACCTCAGCGCATCCTCTTTACTAATGTTATTGAAAAAATATTTGTTTGAAAAAAAGTGGTTTGATATAAAGTTTTAAACCCACAATGTTATAAAAAGAAAAGTGAAAAGTGTTTATGAAAAGTATAGCTTTGTTTACACTTCCCTCAGGTACATTTGAAACAGACATTAGGAGTGACGTCATCGTCTAGGAGAGTGGCTAGGCGACGTCTAGGCGGGGTGTATGAAGGGTAGCGACAACAAAGATCGCGTGAACCAGTTTTATAATTTTTGCTATAATGGCAAAGATAAGATTACCCCCCTCCCCCCTCTTGATGGAGTGCTGTAAAAGGTTATGATTATGTTAAAAGATAATAGGCAGTTGCTTTATTACAAAATTGGTGGCTATCGCAGTTTATTTAGTAATGATGAATACACGCTTTATATTAGCTTCACTTGTATGTTTGTATGTAACCGACTCCTTAGAGCGCGATTTTGACCCACTTTAAACGGTCAGATTTCATTGAAACTTTGTAAACTTGTCGAGGACCGATGACAATTCAATAATTTAAAAAAAATTGAGAAAAATGAAAAAAAAAACACGTTTTTGTAGTTAGCAGAACTAAAAAATAGAAAATAAATAATAGTTTAAAAAAAACTAAAAAACACGCTTTAAAAACCAAACTAAAAAAGGAGAAAATAATTTAATTCAATTAAAAAGCGTGGGGTGCTTTTTGAGGTATTTTTATAATCAATTAATGTCAAGCACCCCACGCTTTTTAATTGAATTATTGTTATGAAGTAAAGGTTTGGTCGAGGTTCACTCATACGACGCTCATAGAATAATAATGCGTCGGGATTTTTTCGCAGAAAATCGTACAGTGCGTCTGCCAGCCAGTATTTTACATGGAGCAGCTGCCTAGCTGAACTCCACAATCCAGTTACTGGATAATACTAAGACCTACTAGACACTAAGACACTAAACAAGACAACGAGCTACTACAACACAAGACTAACAAGATACTAAGACTGCTTGTCAGACTCGCGATTCAGACCACCCGTAACGACTGTCAAAGATCCACGCCGGGACCAACGGCTTAGAGTGCTTTCCGAGGCACGGAGGAGTCTTGGTATGTCAAGATAGTCACGCATCCACGTACCAAGCGTAGCTTAACCTGTTCGAACGACCCATGCGGTTGAATTTACTTAACCACAAGCCCCTTATTGCTCAAGGGACTTAAGTACCACTTTTACATGATAAAGTGAACCCTCGGTGCCTTCCCTAAACCTGAATAATAAATGTCCGGAGCACCCTTCTTCATAGATTTCCCATAAGGGTGAAGTTTGCCTCACAAGATATATTGACACTAATAACTTAAGTTGAATGAGGCTGACCGACATTCTTGAGGGTTTTTATGCCTATCGAAGTATAATTCCGAGCAGTGGTGGCCCAGTGGTAACCAACCTCTTTATCTATTCTATGGTAACCTCCTATGCTATGCCATATATGCTGACTATGATGAGCCTGCAAAAGGCTTTCAGCGGGCCACCAAATGCCATGGCACACCTGAAAATCTCTTAATCGACTAAGAAGCCAGGTAGGCCACAGCCGGCACAATTTGGTCAGGTTGGGGTACTCCGATGACCCGCAGTGCATCTTCTTAAATTCAACAATAAAGACCTTTATTGCCTCCGAGTCCTCCGACTGCATGAGATTGCTTATAGTAATCAGTGTAATAGTCATCCTTTTAAAACAAGTTGTAGGTAATTTGTTATTTCACAGTTTTTAGTTAATATAATTATTTTTGACGTTATCATTAACGTGGAAAATAAAGGGTTTCATAAATAGGTCTCATGACCTATTTATGAAACCCTTTATTTTGATACCCCATTTAATAGGTTCTCAGAAAAAAAAACATAATATGGCGCCAAAAGTCGGCCATTTTTTTTTCAAGTTTGATATACCCAGTGTCACTCTCACAATTAAGACGAATCTAAAGGCACCTCTCAAGCTGAAATCGATGAGCCGTTTAGACTACAGAACGTGCCAAAGAAATATACATACCATACACTCGAAAAACATAACCCTCCTTCTGGCACAGTCGGGTAAAAATCAATTATGGTGAGAAGTCAGAAACTAGCATTATAGTGTGCCTGACGGCTGCGCTAAAAAGGGTCAGTTCAGCATAAATGCCAGACAACTAGTGCCTGACGCAATGAGGAAACCAACATGTCCTAGAACGAAAAATTCGAAGACATGTGGAATCTATCAACCCGCACTGGGCCCGCGTGGTGGATTACGGCCCAGTCCCTCTCACAAGGAGGAGGCCTGTGTCCCAGCAGTGGGAACATTATCCGCTGACTATGGTGATCATGAAAGAGGCGGGCAACAGTTAATTAATAACCCATGACAAAACACAGTTATAAATATGAACCTACAACCTACAAGAACAAAGAAGATATCTGACCTAAATCAGAATTCACCATAATTTCATTAGCTGTCTGTACAATAATATAAAATGACATCATACTAAGGGGGAGGCGCCATGGATTTATATAGCGTTTCCTAGAAATGTGTGACGCATCGTACTTGAAAAGGAAAATTAAGTTGAATAGAAAGATACAGAGGCTTGTGGCTAAATTATAAAAGGTGCGGGGTAGATCGATCTGGGGGCCGATTCTACTAACAAATTTGTTAAAAAAACGCAATAGAACCGCAACCGAATCACCACTTTTAAGCGTTTTCGCATTCTACTAAAATGAACAACGGTCCAGCTGCGACACAGCTGCGGTTACGTTTTAGTTACGCCAACGATCGATTGAAACAATGTCAAAACCTATTCTACTAACAAAATCGAACATGAGCGTGACGTTTACTATAGGACAAAGTTAATGATAAAATTATGATCATTATGTCTTTTAATTATAGAAAATACTTTTAGTGCCACATATTGGTGTTTAGTAACATTTTTAGATTCAACTTTTTTCTTTTTGGTATTAATAAAACATATTATTTTGGCATGTTGGTAACGCGGGTTACCCGCTGTGTTCCCGCTACAGTTCAGTTGCAATTCGTTTTAAGTTTAGTTTCCATTTTGCTTATAAAATAGTAGAATGACTTTTTATGTAACTATCGAACGGCGATCGAAATCGAACTGTGTTGGAAACACAGTTTAACGTGTAACGTTGCAAATTAGTAGAATCGGCCCCCTGGTTTAACTACGCTTGCTGCTGTTGATCCGTGGATGCGTACTTAGCCATCTTTACACACCAAGACCCCTCCGTGCCTCGGAAAGCACGTTAAGCCGTTGCTCCCGGCTGTCTGTCGTGGATCATTGACAGTGCTTACGTATCGTCAGAAGCCCAAAAGTCTGACAACCAGTCCCATTACGGGGTGTCGTATTACCCAGTCACTGGGTTGTGAAGGTCCATGTAAAATACTGATACCCAGCCGCATCCGGTTAGGCAGATGATGATAGGGATACCATAAATCACGGCTATTTTCCAAGATTTAGAACCCTTCTCGAAAATGAAGACGATTTAACAGGGAAACATTAATGCTATCAAACTATGGGGGAAGACGCCATTAATTATTGTCAGTTCCAAGAAATGTGTGACGCATTAAAAAGGAAAAGAAAGATAATATATTAAGTTGGTATTCTAAGAATTTATCCCTAAAATGAAGACGGTATACAGGGGAAGAGCTAGGGGGCGAGATGCCATGAATGTATAGTATTTTTATAGGAATTTGTGACGCACTATAATTTGAGAGGGATAAAAGAGATTTTTCCATGAATTGGTAAGGTAACAGATTTAAGGGTGCAATGCAATGACGCATTAAGTATGTCTGGAGTAGACGCTGAAACTTGTAATAGACCACTTAAAGGTTATAATAGCTTAATGGATAAGCACCAGGGTAGCCCCAGTAACTCAGTCGTCCGGCGGCGAGATGGGCGGACGACATTGTTGCCATCGCGGGCAAAACCTGGATGAGGCTGGCACAGGAGCGTGGGGATTGGCGCAAGAAAAGACAGGCCTATACCCAGCGGTGGGCGAAGTCAGGCTGTGGGTGATGATGAGATGACGATGAACCGATATGCATCTTGACTCATAATCATTGATGAATTGAAAAAAATTTGAAAATTGAAAAAAAAAAAGAAAAGTGCAATACCTACGCGGTCAAAATGTATGGAACAGCTATTTTTTTTTGTATAAACGACGAAAAATATCTGCGCTGGGGCGTCTAGAATGATATGCTGAATTCATGGTTACAGTTTGCGCACTGGTTAAAAACTTTTCCTGTATAAAAGATTGGTACGACTGTCTTTCATGGTGCGAATTGGTTGCCGATGTTAAAACTAGGTGCCTTGAAAATAGGCATATATTTAGCTCAGCCTACAAATATATTGTTTCCAGAAACCGCAGGGCCTGCGGTCAGTAACGCGGTTGCAGAAATAACAATATATGTATTCGCTTTACTACAAATAAATATAAACGTACTTGGTGCGTCATTCCAAGAACCATAAGGTATTACTACATATTATTAAAAAAAAAACCGGCTAAGTGCAAGTCGGACTCGCGCACGAAGGGTTCCGTACCATTATCTATAAAAACGAGCAAAAAATTGTTTTATGGGTACGCCCTTAAATATTTATTGTATTCTGTTTTTTAGTATTTGTTGTTATAGCGGTAACAGAAATACATCCTCTGTGAAAATGTCAACTGTCTAATTATCACGGTTCATGAGATACAGCCTGGTGACAGACAGCGGAGTCTTAGTAATAGGGTCCCGTGTTACCCTTTGGGTACGGAACCCTAAAAAGTAAGTTCAAAGACTGAAACCCGACTACTGAAATATCACGCGCTAAAAATTATGAAACCAGAAAATATTCTCATCTGAAAGCCGTTTTTTTTTTGGGTAGGAAATCATCAAATATCTTCGCCCGCTCTGGGTGGAGCAGGAGGGCGTGTCAGACTTTTACTGACTAAAACCCACCCGTGTCTCGTATGCCACTTTGCCTGAAGCTTATGATCGCTAACTACTGTTAGAATGTTTTGTTAGGCTCAACGTTGTACAAGACAGTCCCTTAAGGCGGAGATTTCTTGAAAGCGGTCAAAAAGGTGCCGTAAATCATTTTGAAAGCAAACAAAAGCATGATATTTTCAAGTCTTTTTTGCATACAGTGATGGAAAAACATAATTAAAACATACTATAATGCATCAAAAAAATCAACATTGTCACCTCTTAATTATCTTTAAAAGCAGTTTATCCCTTCAATAACAATTATAATTATAATATGTACCATAAAATTTTAAATGCCAAACTGCATTCAGTGATAGATTATTTATTATTAAATAGATAATATCTCATTTTTTATACGATTTTATTTGCATTTTTACGACATATGCTTGCTCATTTATTATTCGAATTAATTACAACAGATTTTGACCAGTATCGGATTGTAGTAAGAACTATTATCGGTCATAACGACACTATTTAAAGTTAACATGGCCTTCACCACTTTCTACTGCTTTAGCTAAGAAGAAAAAGCGGTAAGTACCTACAACAAACTCCCCAGTAATAATGTCTCGATTAAATCTGCGCAGCGTTGCGTATGTTTCCCACAGTGAAGTTTGTTACTAATTTATCCTCATTCCTCGTCCTGTTCAACATTTATCCATGACCTATTCATTCAGACCTTTCAACGAGCCCAAACACGATACTTCTGCTGTTTATTGGTGACTGATTTGGGTATCCTGGACATTCCAGGTGTTTCTCCAGCATCAGTTCAAGGTTATTTTGTTCGTCTAATATCATTGAAGTAATAGAATACCAAATTTCGACTTGATCAGACCTGTGGAAGATGCTCAAATCCATTCATCAACCAGAAAAGAGCAGATCATTTTGAAAGGGTTGAACCGATTTTGATGAAACATGTATAAGAACACTCCCGACTAATTCACCTTTCAAACACAAAAAAAAACAAAATCATAATCGGTTCATCCGTTCGGGAGCTACGATGCCACAGACACACAGACACAGACACACACACACACACGCACGCACGCACGCACGCACGCACGCACGCACGCACGCACGCACGCACGCACGCACGCACGCACGCACGCACGCACGCACGCACGCACGCACACACATCGAACTTGTAACACCACGTCGTTTTTTGCGTCGGAGGTTAAAAAAGGTTTCAATGATTTTATTTACAAGTCAATCATATTTTAAAAACTAGATGAGGTATCTGACTATTCTGAGAAGGAATTCCGAAACAAACTCTTTTGAAGTCCAGACATAATCTTCGTGAGATCATGTGACGACCATGTGGATTGGTGCTCGAAATCATGTTCAATTTTAGAACCCTTCTGCAAAACAAAAGTTCGTAATCGATGTTTCAAATTCAACCTCCATTAATAACCTGTCACCTGCACAGTTTAGCCTGCCAAAATACGCAGTGCGTCAGTCGTATATAGGTCAAGGCGAGTTAAAACAACGTTGCAATAGTAGCAATAAAACAGGGTTATGGTGGCATCGCCTGTGTGCAGTCAGTTACTACTTTATATCTACTTTATAGAAGCTTTGAAAAGTAGAGAAAGAAAGAAAACACATTTATTTAGAGCCGAGTTTTGTGGTGTGTGTAAATCATCATATGCCTAGCCTTTTCTCAACTATGTTCGGGTCGGCTTCCAGTCTGACCGGATGCATCTGAATACCAGTAATGTACATGAAACGAGTGCCTATCTGACCTCTACAGCCCAGTTATTGGGTAACAAGATACCCCTTGGTAAGACTGGTTGTCAGACTAAAGGTGTAAATCTAATACAACTTCATCATCATCATTTCAGCCGAAAGACGTCCACTGCTGGACATAGGGCTCCCTCAAAAGGGGGGGTTTTGCCATAATCGCCACGGTTGGCAGGCGGGTTGGCGATCGCAGTATGGTGGTAAAATGCATAGAGAACGCTGCTGCCCATTCTCTAGTAGGTCCCTTAGTCGCCTCCTACGACACCCACGGGAAGAAATGGGATGGTGCTATTCTTTTACGTCCGACACCACACGGAACATTTAATAGCTACTTGCAATAATTCCAGATTCCAAAAACATAAGTTCGAAAACGAAAACCCAACTGTTTTTTTTCCCCAATTTAACAATTTATCAAAACATTTTTATTTCGTAATGTTAAATTACTAACTATTGTATAGAATCAAATTTACCTAACTGAAAAGGCAGATGTGCTGCTGAGGAGTTTTTTGCGCCACGTCTTCCCAGCTGAAGCACTAGGAAGTGGTGAAGTGCGGGCTTGGGGGACTGTCTTATGTAATTTTTACGCCCAAAAAGCTGCTGAGTATCAGCCTAGTTTGAATAAATGAATAAATTTAATATTCCTCTATCTGCGTAACTTTCGTAAAAAGGAATACAAAGCTTTTTGCTTCACGTATTAATATATCTATAGATAGATAAATACTCCAGTACAATAACAAACAAGATTGTTTGTATAATTGGCCCCAACCCTTGCTGGCTCATAGGGGTGGACCGAGGTCACAGCTCGCAGGGGCTCGGCTGTGAAGGTCAGACCGGTGAGTCAGAATGATGTAATACCACACTTTCACTGTAACGGATGGCGGATACTTTTTATATGTTATAAATGAGTCATAATTGAATTAAAATAAATGGTATATCACGACTGTGTGTTTTGAAGAGGTGGGCAGAAGTGGTTTCGGTAATTAAGTCCCATGTTGTAGAGAGGGAGGACTCAGACCAAGACCCTCCGAGTCTCGGAAAGCACGATAAGCTGCTGGCCCCGGCTGTGATTCGTACATTCTTGACAGTCAGAATCCCGAAAGTCTGACAACCTTACCAAGAGTCACTGGGTTGTGGAGGTCAGATAGGCAGTTGCTCAATATAAAATACTGGTATTCAACTGCATGCGGTTAGACTGGAAGCCAACCCCGACATAATTGGGAGAAATTTAGACAAAAGATGACATTCATACATCTCAAAGCGTTTATTTCAATACAACCATTTTCAAGCACTTTTGAATCGTTAAAGGAGTCGGGTCAGTTAGACAGATGAAGCTAGTCGCCCATTCATACCTGTCTTATACTACCACCCTACCCATCCACGGAACAACCGCGGCAAGCGTAGCTTAACATGATCGATACACCCGTGATACGTCTGTCCCGCCTCAAGTCAGAACTATCTACAGACAGAACTCGTGTGTGATAAGAGCTTGTCGTACTTTTAATATGGTCTGTCAGGATGTCGACTTGGATTTATTTACTAGTAGTGTTGAGGAAGTAAAGAAGAGTTTAAATAATTGTTTCTTCGATGTATAACCTTATTTTTTATATTTATTATTCTTTTTTTTTGAGTGTACGATAATTAATTTGCGTATTCCTCGTCGCTGTTTTCCTGTTTTTGTTAATATTACTGAGATTAATAGTCAGTGGAAGCTTGTAATTGGCCATCGCTTACACATTGTACTTGATATCGAAATGTATTAGCTGTAAGCTTTCCTAAAATGAATTAAATAAAATAAAATAAAAAAATAATTTAATTCAATTAAAAAGCGTGGGGAGCTTTTTGAGGTATTTTTATAATCACTTACTGTCAAGCACCCCACGCTTTTTAATTGAATTAAATTATTTTCTCCTTTTTTAGTTTGATTTTTAAAGCGTGTTTTTTAGTTATTTAAACTATTATTTATTTTCTATTTTTTAGTTCTGCTAACGAACGAAAAAAAAAATCGACCTCCCATGCAAAATCAATAGTTAGCTGGTCGATTTTGTATGGGAGGTCCGATTTTTTTTTCATATTTCGACCCATGTTCCTTGGAGAAAGTTGTTCAATTTCACGGGTACTATCACCCTGAAAAATTTGGACGGTGACTAAAAAATCAGCCTGTATAACCTTATAAAGCCAATGTCCCATATGCGGAACAGAAACCATTTCGCTACTAATACAGCTGGTAACACACGCACGCAAAAAACAAAATGAAAGCAAAACAGTAGCTACGCGTTCCGTGCGTGCGATGTGATTACCTCTACATAATAATTTATTATGAGTAGGTACCGTGGGAAACTTGTTATGGGCATAATATTATGCTCGCCGGCAGCTGTGGGCCAGGAGATTATTAGAATAATGACTGATCATTACCCACTTGATGTACAGTATCCGGCCGTAAATCTCTACTTCCTTACTAATATTATAAATGCGAAAGTAACTCTGTCTGTCTGTTACGCTTTCACGCCTAAACCGCTGAACCGATCGTCATGAAAATTGACAGACATATAGCCTAGGATATGGACAAGGACATAGGCTGCTTTTTTACGTGATAACCGACATCCACACGAGCGGAGCCGCTGGCAAAAGCTAGGTACTAATATTATAAATGTGAAAGTTTGTATGTATAGATTTTTGTTACTCAATCACGCAAAAACGGCTTCAGGGATTTGGATGAAATTGGGCACACAGATAGTTTATAACCTGAATTAACACACAGGATAGTTTTTATCTCGGCAATACGTTCCCGCGGGATAAATTCCGATCTCCACGCGGGCGAAGCTGCTAGCAAAAAGGTAGTGGTGAAGCGTCAATGCATTTTCAATATAAAAAATAAAATAACAATAATTTAGGATTTCTCCATATAATAGATTAAGTTAGTATTTCAAATTAAATATTTTTAACTTCTCAATTGATGAATCCTCGCACTACCTTATTACCGTTCGAATAAGACGGTGTGTGCGCCTCAGCGCTCCGCTTTAAAAATTCCTTTTTTTGGTGAATTCTTGACGATACTTTTGAAATAAATGGACCTGCATCTGTGCTTCATTGTGAACTTATAGTGCAGTGTTGATTTTTGGAGTTCCAACCATCCCACCGGTGGATTTAAGAAGATTGGCTCGCCGGCCGGCAGCCCATACCTGCAACGCGCGCGTGAACGAGGTATCTCCCCATCTCCCTGGGTCTGAGTGGGATCTCTGGATTGTTGAGGTACGTGGGCATGTGTTGCTGCAACTAATTCAGCGTATTGGTTTGTCGAGGATTCGTCAATAAAGATTCATCAATTCATAAATTGGCTTAAAGCCGTCACATAGGTGCAGGCTATTTACACGCCTCACCAGGTAGTATTTTATAAATAAATAAATAAAATAAATGTTTATTGCTTGCTTACAATTTTGTCCATTGCTCGTTGATGTCAGAGCTAGGGACCAAAGACAATACAAAAGATGAGTATTATAAAAATGCGCGTAGATGCATGTTTTCGTCGTTGAAATTGAATACTCTTCGTTGTTAAAATCAATTACTTGGTAAAAATTAGTTCGTTTTCTTTTCTACAAAAGTTTTTTTTTAAATTATTTTTTTAGGTACTTATTTGTCAATAAGCATTCTCCTGGCGCAAAAACTGATGGAGAGCTGAATTCTGTTGAATAAAATCCATCAATAAAATAAAAGTATTATACAGGAAAAGTTTTTATCCAGTGCACAAACTGTAACCATGAATTCAGCATATCATTCTAAACCGCCAGCGCAGAAATTTTTCGTCGGTTATACAAAAAAAAAAATCTGTTCCATACATTTTGACCGCGTAGGTTATTGCACTTTTCTATGAAGCAGCTGATTTTTTTTTATATAACCGACGAAAAATTTCTTCGCTGTGGGCTCTAGAATGGTATGCTGAATTCATGGTTAAGTTTGCGCACTGAATAAAAACTTTTCCTGTATATTTCACCTCGCCGCCGGCGATCTGCGGTCGGTATCGCACAAACGTTTGTAAAACACGGAGCTCAACGCCGAAATGTAAGAGAGCCCTATCAACCCATTTGTATGACTCTCAGCACAAAATTCGCACCATCATAGACTCGAAAGTGAAATACAGTATAGTTTGTAAACGATAGCAATTGATCACAATTCTGTGCGCAGGCTGAACGGCCACGAAAGTGGAAAGTGTGTCTACGTGAGTCGAGTACTGTGCTAACTGGACCAGTATTTTATGGTAGTGCTTTTAATGGGCATCGTGTATTTAATCGGACCTCTAAGAATTCCCGTTTTGCGATTCTGAAAATTTTATTGAACACTAGAACCTAATCGCGGGCTCGAACTCACTGGTGGGCCTGGCTAAAAATCACGCTGTCTAACCAGGCTTCGTGTCCGACAGAGATAGTATCAGTGATGAGCAGTTAGATGCTGGTCTACACGCACAACGTTATTGAGTGAGATGCAGGATCATTTATAGTAAAAAAACTTGAAAAGTCGGCAGATCGGGTTTTATGAAAAAGTCAATGCATAAATCAATTACCAATCAATTTTATTGAACTTTTCGTTATTTGAACTTTGTCGGTACCGACTTGGTTTTGGAGATTTTACACTTCTTTTATTACTTAAACACGGGAAAATTAGCAAGAAAAACGAATCTTTGTTGGCTCCTAACTTTTTAATGGGTTTTTATTTTAGTATTCTGTTTCCGTACAGACAATATTAATAATAAGACAAAACGATATTATATTTGACTTTACTTTGGATGTGTCATGTCAGACAGTGGAGTAAAACACTCCCGGAGTTTGTATGCAAAAAATGTGGACTAGGTTCACCTTAACTAGCCTTTCCCAGTGGCGAGGTCGGTGTATTATACATTCAAACCTTCCTCTTGAATTACTCTGTCTATTGATGAAAACCGCATTAAAATCCGTTGCGTAGTTTACACGTAAAGCAACTTTGTTTTATACTATGTAAAGAAGATAATTGCGCCTCTGTGCTTGTGGCTAAGTAATAAGAGCCGTTCGGGTTGTTCGATCAGGTTAAGCTACGCTTGCCGAGGTTGGTCCGTGGATGGGTGAGCATCTTTACATACCAAGACCCCTCCGTGCCTCGGAAAGCACGTTAAGACGTTGGCCCCGGCTATCATTAGTGGATCTTTCACAGTCGTTACGGATCGTCAGAAGCCCGAAAGTCTGACAACCAGTCTTACCAAGGGGTATTGTATTACCCAGTTACTGGGTTGTGAGGGTCATATAGGCAGTCCTTCCATGTAAAATACTGGTAAGTATTCAGCTGTATCCCATTAAACTGGGAGCCGACCCCAATATAGTTGGGGAGAGGCCAGGCAGGTTGATCACTGCCTACAAAACAGCACTTGTCTGACAAAGAATTCCAAGTCGTCATATTCTAGGTATCCCATCCGCACTTGTCATTATTGTCATACGGCGTTAATAGCGTATCACATTACTGCACAGCGCACGTCAACAGGGTTTCATCGAAGCTTCACAATAGAACACATACAGACAGACATTGTAGGAACGTTAGCCACGGAGTAGTGAAGAAATGGAATGATAAAGATAATTATTCTAGCTAGCTTTGACAGCATTAAGCACTCTCCATGATTTAGTCCATGTTCAACCCCTCAATCTTTACCCCCGTCCATGTTGAACCCCTAAATGCTGTCCATGTTCAACCCCTGGTGGGGTTGAACATGAACTTTTATTTTTGAATGTTTTTAATCCACGTTCAACCCTCAATGGACAGTAAAACGCAAAAGTTTTCTCATCTTCCCTATTTCGTTTTTGCTATTAGCTATTCGCCCTATATTTCTGCAGTTACTTTGAAATACAAATTAGTTTATTCTATATCTTTAATAGTTCGCCATTTGTTACAACTGCATAACTATATTAATAGTTATAATTATACAAAAAGGATTGAAGTGACTTTGACAGTGACACTTATTGTATTTCATAATATGGCTAAGATTCCGTCTAGTTGTAGCGGTTTATTTAATTTTAATTTCGTGACTTCTAAGCGCGGAGGACGTGGATTACTTTAAGCAGGCCATAAGTATTACCAGAAAAAGGAATATAAGAATGGCTCTACTTATTGTCGTTGTGTTAAGTGGCCTAAATGTCATGGAACTCTTACTATCATGGAAACACAAAATCAAATGATTAAATCAACAGTGTATAGTTGCCCAGCAAGTTATGCTAAAAACGAGGTAAAAAGGGTTATTTCGATTTGTAAAACAAAAGTTACCGAAGATTTTAAGAAGACTATTCAATCCGTATATCGTGAAGCCGCAGTTTATTTAAAGGACGCTAGTGAAGATACTATCAAAGAATTTCCGTGATATAAAAATGTGAAATCTGACCTATACAATAAAAGGAATATGGCGGTACGTCTTAAAAAACTAGATATTCGAGAGGGATTGATGTAGAAGTACCTGCCATTTTTCGAAGGTTCCTGCTCTTTGATTGCATATAAAAAAATAATAGGATAATAGCTATACAGATTAATCAGCAAAGAACAGCGGAGGAGTAAGAAAAAACATAGGTATTTCCCCTTTTACTAGAACTAGACCAATTGGCACAAATGGACGTTTACAACTGGAAGAAACCCAAATTGCCAAGAATCACGTATAATATTGCTTTCATTCTGCCAAAGAATAGGTACACTGTCATAAGATAGGATGTGCAGATTGTTCGTATCCACAATCAGACGTAGAACATTGACACAAAAGCGAAGCAACAAGCTTGAAGAAAACAATTTCCCCTTAAAGTTGCCATGACCTGTGAGAAATTGGGCAACACGGTGGTTCACCTCCTGCCATGTCCTGGTCAGCCGCTCACGCTCAGATCTTAGCACGGTCACGTTGTGTCAAAAAGTTTGCGTCTATGGTGTCTTGTTTGAAATAGTACATTACAGCACATCGCTGCACCTCAAGATCGACTGGAAGTACACCTGCAAGTACCGGTAAGACTTCAGTACTAAGGGTCCTATACGCTTTACGTTAGAATATATGAATGGGTGATTATATGTGGAGGCTTGTAATTATCTATTTGTCAACATTATTTTCTTTATATGCTCGGGATCAGTCTGTAAGCCTTTTTGTAAAATAATAAATAAATAGAATATTAGAGCTAAACGTTGAGTTTGAAGCAATTTACGTCATACCGCCCAGACAGATTCACCAAAACACATACAGCCCAGGGAAGTAGCCCCATAAATCGTTTTTAGAGTTAAAAATTATAAACGCTAAGTAGCTCATCTTGACCAATGTTTGTCAAAAAGCCATGTTTAATTTTTTTACCCTATAGCCAATACTCGTAATACCTGTAAAATATTAATTGTAAAGAAAATAAAAACACTTCTGCTCTCAGTATTACTTTAATGTCATTATTAGTTACCTTACAACAATGGGTTGAATATGGACAAAGAAAGGATGACCAATGCATTGAAATCCATGTTCAACCCCTCAGGGGTTGAACATGGAAACATTTAGGGGTTCAACATGGTCGGGGGTTAAGATTGTGGTGGTTGAACATGGACTAAATCCTCTCCATCATCTGCCTATCCTTTTCCCAACTATGTTGGGGTCGGCTTCCAGTCTAACCGGATGCAGCTGAATACCAGTATTTTACATGCAGCGACTGCCTATCTGACCTCCACAACCCAGTTACTGGGTAACACAATACCCCTTGGTAAGACTGGATTTCATACTTTCGGGTTTCTGACGACCCGTAACGACTGTCAAAGATCCACGAAGACAGCCGGGACCAACGGCTTAACGTGCTTTCCGAAGCACGGAGAGGTCTTGGTATGTAAAGATTGTCACCCATCTACGGACCATCCGCGGCAAGCGTAGATTAACCTGATCGATTGACCCGTGCGGCTGTTATTACTTTGAAGTTGGCAGTTATTGAAACGAAGCACTACTTACGATTAATTTTGAAAACATGACGTTTCTATAAAACAAATACTTGTATCCGGCGTCTGTAATCGGCACACAAAACGAGGTGTTTAAAAGTATGAGGACTGACTTCCGTGAAGTTTTTACGCTGTACTAAGGGTTTGGTTTTTGGTCCCAGCAGTGAGAACCTTATAGGCTGATTATTAGGGTTTATTTTGTGTTTTAGAGATTACTTTGAATCTTATTTCCATAGAGAAAACTACAAGTAATATTGTTTCTAAAGTGTATTACGATTTATAGACGGAATCCTTAAATATCTTACATGTTATTTACATGACTAAAAGTTTAGGAATAACGATGTAGCAAGGAATCAAAACACCGCAATTATTTCGCTAATTCCTCAGTGCACCCTTTATTATGCTCACTGGCCTAGAAGAACATTGTTTAACAGTGACAACCACCGGTATTAATAATTTTTTGAACTAAAGGCTCCTGCAAACAGGAGCGACGCGACTCACGGAGAACAATTTCTATGAAAACTTAATGGAAATTGTTCTACAAGTCTCGCTTCGCGCCTGCCTGAAGAAGCCTTAATGCACACATCTGCCGCGGCATGTTGCTACTCACTTAAACCCTCCATGTCCTCCTTCCTCCGTGTTTATGCCACTCACACAAGAATTCACAGACATTACGTGAGCATAATGCTGACAAAGTGTTACATTTACAATTAGTGCTCACTTTGTGATGACTTCCTCTCGTGTCAGTTGCATCCTGAAAATGTCAGTCCATTGTCTTGGAAGGATAAGTGGCAATTGAGAATGTGATGCGTTTAAAGGCGGATTTACAATGTTAGGTAGAGTGGAGGGGCTTGACAAGAGAATATAGGATGAGGAATACATAGAGATGGTCAACCATCCACGGACCAACCGCGGCAAGCATTGCTTAACTGCTGTTATTGCATAGCCAGAAGCCCCTCATACCACACCCCGAGCTAACTGCAACAGTAGGCTTAGCACGAGCACCCATTTGTCGACGGAATAATAGACATGACTAATATGACTATTAACTAAATTATGTACAATAGGAGAAGATAGCTATGTTTTTCTATTAATTATCACAGTTATGCATTCTAAACGAATCATAATTTTGTAGATAATCGTTTATACTTTGTGGCCGTCGAGTAGAAATTTTGTTGTTTGGGAAGAAATATTCTTCTGAACTAGTCTACATTTGTAAGGACCTCGACAAAGATCGTTAGAAACGAAAGACAAACTGACAGATTTTAGAAGGATATCTACGGTGCGATGTCAAAAATGGAGAAACGAAATGTCACTTTGTATTGAAAAAGCACTGTCTAATCTTCGTAGAAATAGAAAACGTCATGGTAAGCCTGATGCAATAATAATGACGTTGTAGTTAACTCTGACTCTACTCTTCAGCGTGTTCACTTCACATGTAAGCTATCACGCCCTTAATACCAGGAGGCTTTTATTTGGTATTATGCTTTATTTATATATATTTTTTTTATTCTTTGTGCTTGAGTTAAGTTTGCATTTTATTTGTTGGTATATTGGCATGGCTAGCTGACATTATGACTAATTATTTAATTAATGTTCTGTGTCTTGTAATGTTTATTACTTTGCCTATGTATGTATAGAATCAAGTCTATCCGACTAATCAGACAGCTGTGCTGCTGGACAGTTTGTTGCGCCACTTCTTCTTCCCAGCTAAAGCACTAGGAAGTGGTGAAGGGTGGGCGTTTTGGAGGACTGTCTTATGTATATTGACGTTCGAAAAGTTCTGATTCTCAGCCTAATTTGAATAAATTACTTTAGATTTTGACTGTACTCGTAATACTAAGTACTACTTTTTACTCATATCAGTCTACTCTTGACTGTAGTTGTTGTACCCACAAATCCCTCAGAGCTACGTCTGAGAGGCCTGTGGCTCAGTAGTAACAGTAACAGACTCACGCAGACTCATAGTTAACTATAACAGCAATTAATGACGTGAGCACACTAAAAATATGTGCCGTCCCAAAGTTCTCAGCCAGCTAGAGTACAAAGGGCTTATCTATGGCCCCAATTGAGGTCAATTAGTACGTATCAACGGATAGATTAAAGAAATTTAGCGTGGGCAGCTTGATGATGTTGAGTTCATTGTTTTTAATGTTGACTTCCTGGTGTAGAAAGGGTTTCATTAATGTTAGCAGTAGTATTTTGTGCCCAGTTACCTTTAGGAAGAAGAAAGAATAACTGTAAGGTTGCTAAAAGTATCTTTTTGCGCCTAAATGACACGTAAAACAACCTTGATAATACTGTGATTTTTTATGTATATGTGCATCTTTTGTAGATCCAAGTCCTAACTAATATCATAAATCAGAAAGTAAGTTTGTTTGTTTGTTACCTTTACACACCTAAACCACAGAACAGATCATCGAGAAATTTTGCATATACGTAGTCAGGTGTACGAAAACGGTCATAGGGTACATTTCAACCAGAATAAAAGTAGTGTTTATACACAACAACAATGAATGAGGAATGCCGGTGTGATATTCTACATCAGTTTGAAAGATAAGAACCTACACACTGGTCTCCAACGCTATCATTGTTCTATTAGGCTGCATGCCTCGATACCCAGATCGTAGGTGCGTGCGATATACAGGGTGTCCCAGAAATCAACGTCAAGCCGAAATCGAGCATTAGGCCAAGTCGTAACAGTTATCAGAAAAATATGAAAAAAAATCTTGGTCATGTACTTTTCAAATTATATGTATTCAAAAATAAATCTTAAAAACTGACACCCTGTGATGATCTTTCAAGTCCTGTGACTGCAAATATTAACTTTTCGTCATTTTTTTTTCTACCGTATAACTATGAATAACCCTTCTGTCAAACACAGTTAAAAGTTAGAATATAACTGCCTCAGTTTCAAATAAAAAGTTAGATTTTTGCCCAACATTTAATGCAAAATAATTACATTACTCAACTTTAACCGACTGTACTGTAAAAAAAATGTACTACACTATTTTGGCAAGTAACATTAAAAGATGGCGCGTTTAGTCTGGATTCCAAAATGGTATGATACTTACTAATTGCTTCTTCATAATTAAGGAAAAAAAAAATTTTATGAATGTGACGTGACTTACTGCTTTAATAAAAGTGAGCGAGATAGATAGTGACGGTACCTTGATCAAAGGGTACCACTACTTAAAAAAGTAATTTGTTAGTTTTAGGTGCAAAAGTTTATATTTGCAGTCACAGGACTTGAAAGATCATCACAGGGTGTCAGTTTTTAAGATTTATTTTTGAATACATATAATTTGAAAAGTACATGACCAAGATTTTTTTTCATATTTTTCTGATAACTGTTACGACTTGGCCTAATGCTCGATTTCGGCTTGACGTTGATTTCTGGGACATCCTGTATATATATAGGATTCCACTCACACGCACGTCCTTCACAATGATTCTATTAACGCTAAGTAGCATGTTCATATACTATTTGTAAGAGAATACAATCTTAAACGTCGTACCGGAGGATAAAAAACAAAAAAAGCCAGACCATTAACTGTCCTACTGGAGGGCAAAGGCTTCATCTGATACAGAGAAGACACGAGCATTGATCACCACGCCTGCTCAGGCAGTATATGCGCCCTCACGGCCCTGGTCGCCGCCGGAGGCGCCCTGGGCGTCGGGAGTTCCAGGCTGATTCCCAGCCAGGCAGCCCGTTTCATCAACTAATCAATTCATTAAATAGCGATATCTTCTTCTTTCCGTGTCGATAGCAATGTAAATACAGTCAGCCCAGAATTAGGCTACGAGCTTGGCACTTTCAGCAGCGTCCATCAGCTCCTGTAGCGTGCAGACAACAGGACACGCTAGACAAGATATTAAGTGCCCCATTGTTTGTGGGACAGCACCACATTTACACTCCAGAGCGGAGTCATCTGTGAATCTCCACCTGAGCAGGTTTTCTTTACTTCGGCCTACCTGAGTCCGGAGTCTATTTAAAGACTTTCAGGAATGCCAAGTCAGCTCATATCCAGATGCGAGATTTTCAGCAGGTGGAACGAATTGGTAAGGAAGCACCATTTCGCCACAGTGACCACATTAGTGAGATTGTAATCGAAATCACAGGAAAGGTATTTAAGTACACTAGACACATTAGAAACTATAGCATAGTTTTAAAATAGTGTAAACCCCATGTAACGTCACTCGATTTAACGAAAAACTCCCTAAAGCGTCGAAATCACTCGGCTTTGGTTGGTTTAGCTTGTCTTCCAAACAATGTTACACTCTATAGCATTACACCCACTCTCAATAACGACAACAACAATTAAATAGCTGTGTACGTTCTTTTGTCGCTTTATTATCCTAGCCTGCACCCTAATTGCGTAACACGCGATTAATCATAATCGGTTTCATTTTGACAGTTCAACAATATTCATTGCGTTATTTACGTTGTTGAGCAGACACATTTTTCGAACATAGGAAGCAATGGTTTAGCCATCTGTTTCAAAACGAAACCAATTATGATGAATCGTGAGTTACGCAATTAGGGTGCTGTAATAAACTCGACTATCGGCATCACACATACCGAACTTTCTAAGAAATCCGTTCTTTTGTTTACAAATTGGGATTGCTTGCACATGTAGACTGTTGTTGGTAGGAGTCATGGATTATTATCTATACGTTATCCTTATCATATTCTTAATTGCTCACAAACTTTTAATGTAATCACTAACACTAGTCTGAAATAAACTTTTTCTATTTCTAATACAGATTTTTCTTCTCTCCATTTAACGACAACTCTCAATAACGCCATAAAGATAAAGATAAAGATGCATTTATTTGTAAAAACATGTGTAAAATGATACATAAATGTGCACATATGGATGGAAATTCGTTTAAAATTGCTGGTTCAACATGTTTTGCCATATTCGACGTACAAAATAGTTCCCTTCAGTGTCGTTATATAATATAGTGTTCACACTGTACTTTGAATATTTCAGTCTTTTTTCTGTTTCCATCTTTTAAGTAATTACGAACACAATTAATAAGAATAGAGCTCATACCATGGTATAAATATAGCAAGTCAGGATCTGCTTATGAATTTCTGTTAATAATCAGTAAAATGCACAATCAATAATCAGCCTATAATGTGCCCACTGCTGGGACACAGGCCTCCTCTCTGTGAGAGGGATTGTATTTATTCTATAATCCACCACGCGGGCCCAGTGCGGGTTAAGGTGGAAGCGCCAAGGTAGCCCGCGAAATTCAAATTTTGTTACGTTTTTTGCAATTTCCAGGTCACTGTCAGGTTGTATGGTGATCTAAATATGATTCGCGACCGTATCAAATAAGGCTTTACAGAATCATAATCATTAGAATCAGCAATACATCTCTATAAGTTCATATTACTCTAAAGAATGACTATTTCATGAAATTATGACATTTGAGGGCAATTCTAACTTATGGAGTTGTATTGCTGATTCTAATGATTATGATTCTGAAAAGCCTTATTTGATACGATCGCGAATCATATTTAGATCACCATACAACCTGATACTGACCTGCAAATTGCAAAAAACGTAACAAAATTTGAATTTCGCGGGCTACCCTGGCGCTTCCACCTTAAGAGATGTCACACGTCTTCGAATTTTTGGTTCTAGGAGATGTCGGTTTCCTCACGATGTTTTCCTTCACCGTTTTAAGAGCAGTGGTGATTTAATAAAGTACACAGAGTAAAGTGCCTGTCCGGGTCCGTACCCACGACCTATGAAAGTCCGGGCCGTTACCACTAGACCACCAAATTCCCGAATAATATCTCTCTTCCTTATCTATGATATCATTGTCAATTTTACTATCAAGGCTCAAGGATATTTCTGTGTTAGCCTAAGTATCTTCCTAAACAATCTAGACTATGACATCAGCTTAGGCTAGCTTCCTAGTCATAACACTGTAATACATATAAACGAGGAAATTTTCTTGTTAACTGGCGACTTGTGGGTGTTTTATACACCTCTGGTTATCCCTTCGGACGAGACGAGATGTTGTGTCACAGAATAGTATTAGAACAGAAGGCCAACTTCATACAATGAGCGAAAACTGTCGCACGAACACATACATGCGTAGTACAGAGCATAGAATCGCCCCGCCATAAGAATCTAGAGACGGCTGTACCTACCAGGGTTGTTGTTTATGTATTTTTTTCACATCACCGCATTGCTTCTACAGTTTATTTTCTTTAAGAAAACAGGGAAAAAGTAGTGACTATTAGTCTTCTTTGGTATTAAAATAAAAGCTTATTCTAATAATGATGTGATTTTAGAAACTCATTAGTATGTTTGCTCTTCAAGTGATTTTTATGTGAGGTATTAGTACGCCCTTTGCGTGAATATTGAATAATCCTTGTTGACATAAGTCGCAGGCTGTAGTTTCTTGATTCACTCATTTGTCGCTTTTTTACGTGTGTCTATGGCGACGTTTAGTTCACACGGACGTCTAAATATCACGGCGGGATTTTATCAAACACCGGATTGTCAACACTCAGTGTTGAACCGATCATTGAGAATCCAACAGAGTGCATCCCATAGCGTCGAAAACACAGTGGTCGATTTTCAACTCTCGGCGCTAAGCAGAGCGTTGAAGATCCAGTGTGAAAAAAAATCGTACCGCGGTATTATTACGTCCGCGTGATCATCGACTATGTTTGCGAGCGTTTTCGCTCAGTGTACGGAACACTGAGCGAAAAACCTGCTTGGCTATTCTTTAAAAATCTCACCGTGAATGCATAGGTGAAGTGAGCTTAAAGTGAGCTGCCATTCTATCTGATGCTAGAAATTGACTGCTCACTACAAGCTCACTTCATCACCTGAGTTATCACGTTGATATTTTTACAGAATAGACATACTGGTCTTCTGTATTATTATTCACTCTGTGGTATTGTGACTAATTATTCTGTTGGCTAGCGAAGTAGAAAAGCCATCGGAGGCAAATCCAATTAGAATGGATAGACTTGCTGTGTTGGAAAAGAGACAAAAATATTACTATGGAAGAGTGCTTCTTGGTTTTATTAACCGACTTCAAAAAGAAAGAGGTTATCAATTCGACATGTTTAAATATAAATATATATTTTTATGTATGTCCGGGCATAAGAACTCCGTCATATATATAGATACACGGATTTGCAAAATTATTTTTTTTGGTCGAAAGGTCCTATTTAAATTTCATGTAGATCTGATGATTGATTTTCGGAGACAGACAACGGGATTCTTCAAAAAACTACAGCAAATCAACCGCGATTGCCGCTATCGCATTGGTGTGGGGGGTAGGTATTATAACTAAAAAGTGAAAAACAACCGACTTCCGGAAAAACACTACAAAGTGAAAAATAACTTTAATTTCGGAAGGCATATCCAAAGTCACCGACTTTCGGCACGCCGCGGTACGGAGCGAGAGTGCATGGTTAACAGTCACCTCCTTCTGCGAAGCAGTAATGCTCGCGATGAGGGAGGTGGCACACGTGAGGGAGAGGCAGTATATGCGCCCTCACAGCCGTAGTCAAGGCAGATCAGGTTACCAAAATGCGTAATTTTCAATACGATAGCCTGTCGAATGCTTGTGAATAACATACTCGACTCAATTTTTCATTACGAAATTCTGTGGCAGACGAGAGTCAGAATTTGTGCTCAGCTGGCTAATGATATTAGGCTCGCCCTGAATTACTTACATGGAATCTAGAAGTATGCTTGTGGCTAAGTGTGGTATGCATGTGGTCGATCGATCAGGTTAAGCTACGCTGTCCGGGGATGGTCCGTGGATGGGTAACCATCTTTACATACCAAGACCCCTCCTTGCGTCGGAAAGCACGTTAAGCCGTTGGTCCCGGCTGTCAATCGTGGATCCATGACAGTCGTTACGGGTCGTTAGAAGTCCGAAAGTCTGACAACCAGTCTTACCAAAGGGTATCGTGTTACCCAGTAACTGGGTTGTGGAGGTCAGATAGGCAGTCGCTCCATGTAAAATACTGGTATACGGCAAAATCTAATGGCACCTCCTACTCCGGGGAAATATCACAGGTACATATTTTTAAATACCTTTATCAGTATAACTAAAGCTACAGACGTAAATGTTGAATAAATAAGTCATTTAGTCTACTATGATGACTTCACTAGAGCATAATGTATGTTAATTGTTCATAGTATATTCAATGCAAAACATCGTACTACAATTGTACAATGGCTAATTAAAATGTTCTGTACACAAAATGGAGACAGTTATTTCCGATTTGTTCTAGAAAGACTTGGGTTAGTTAGTTTTAATTCTTCTTTCTTCCGCATCACCTGTGCATTTGATGATCTTATGATCCAGGGGTGCGGGTTGGTCGAAAGAGATACCGCGGCCCCTGGCACACAGGCAACTGAGACAACACGGGTGGGTTTTAGTCAGTAAAAGTCTGACACGCCCTCACGCTCCACCCAGAGCGGGAGAAGTTATTTGATGATTTCCCACCCAAAAAAATAAAAAAAATATCTTATAACTGAGTCAGTGAGTGAGCGGAGTTCGCGAACTTTTTGCCATCGTTACGCTATACCTACGTCCTCATAGACAATGGCCCACCTTTCATATTGCGCCGCATGCCCCGTCACCTGTGCATTTGATGATCTGTCTGCGTCAGTGAGCGAGCGGAGTTCGCGCAGCTAATAATTTTGGGCCAAAGGTGTTTGAAATTTTTGCCATCGATACGCTTAGAAGTACCTATATTTCAAGCCAACATAATTTCTTAACTATCTGCAAAGATATTCCAGAGGAATACTTGAGAGTACATCATGCCGTAGTCAATGACGGATAGACGCGTCATACGCGAACATTACAGCATTCAAAAACAGCATAAATTATGAATGTAGCTACCTACTAATACATTAAATCATTCAGTGCGTGAAGAACAAGAAAGACCCATACCGATTCTTGTTGTTAGAAAGAGATAAACATATACATATATTTCGTTACGTCACTAGCGTTGCGCCGCGTCACTGGATGGTACGTAACTAATAACACGACAGGCAATTACCTTGCATTTATCTTGCCAATATTGAGCGCCGTGTATACGTGGTATCATTGGAGTGTGAAAATTTGCAAGTCAGCGTCGGTTGTGTGAGGAGCAAACTGTCTAGGGTGCGCCACAAGTGCCCACTTATGTATAGGCACTAGTTGAAGCTCTTAAAGGCAACCCTATGCTCTCTACGGGTCTGATAGTAATCCAGAGAGTGTAGACTTATTGAGTACCTAATTGTACCTGTGTTTCCGTACTATGTTAGGATCGGGTTCCGGTTTAAACGCATGTAGCTGAACACCAGTATTTTACATGGAGCGACTGCCTATCTGACCTTCACGGCCCAGTTACTGGGTAATACGATACCCCTTGGTAAAACTGGTTGTCAGACTTTCGGGCTTCTGATGACCCATAATGACTGTCGAGTGACAGCCGGGACCAACGTCTTAACTTGCTTTCCGAGGCACGGAGGGGTCGGGTCTCGGTATGTAAAGATGGTCAGCCATCCACCGACTGACCGAAGCAAGCGTAGTTTAACCTGATGGATTGACCCGCGTGGTATAAAAAAGCGAGCAAGCCCAGTGACTTACGCCCCAAATTTGTAATTGGTTTCTTTGCTTAATGTTATACATGTACAAAATACCACATACCCACCTAAATACCTCGAAAAATTCCAGGTCAATATCTCAAACCTTCACAAATTAGACACAGTTCCCCAAAATTATCAGACACTGCTAATTGTAAATGGGCGATTCTCTGTAAGCTCGTAATTGGCTGTCCCGACCGATTTTTTCAAAAAGTTATGTAATTATTTAAAAACAAATCACTCCTAATGAAACTTTAACCCCGAAACTTTACGGGCCCATTGTTTTTAGAACCATAACTATTTTAAGTTTTTTTATAGACGTGATAGAAGCTCTAAAAACACAGTCCCCTGGCTGTCCCCATCACTGTATTCCCACCTAGAAATGAGATTTACGAAGAAGTTCCTGAAACTACATAAATTTGGCAGTTAATACCATGAAGTAAAATTATTAAATTATATTATTTTCGTAAAAACAGGTCTCATTACGTATTTTATTTATTTAGTAAAGTCTTGTAAACTTTGTCCCCAGAATTTCTATACAGTCCCCTGCCAAAAATGTAAAGCAATAATAAAAAAAAACTGTAATGTTTCCATACGTTTTTTTGAGTGAACCGAAACGCAATTGTTGTGAATTTGGCAACCTTGCCGATTAAGGCGGCTAGACGCGATTTTGTTTAGTGTCAGAGCGTCATTTGTGAGGTAAACACGCGTTTGGACCGCTACCACATACAGTCCTCTGGTAAGTAATAATATTTATGTTAATTGCTGTAATTATATCTATTTATTATTTATTGTTTTATTATTGACGTCTAAATTAATCGGTAGGTTCTTAAAAAAACTATTTTAGATCAGTTTTGTAAACATTGTGAAATTTAACCGAAATACACAGTCCCCTGGCCACAGTCCTCTGCCGGAAATTGCAGTAGGGGACTGTTCTACACAACAGGGGACTGTGTATTTTGTGTACTGGTTATTATTTTTATGCATTGTTTGTGTAAATTTATCCGCTAGTCTTTTTTATTATTGAAAGAATCATCAAAGTATCATTGCTTCGCATTATTTTCCTTTATAAAGTTAAATTATTTTACACAGGCTGATCGAACACACATGATATAATTCCTAAAAAGATTAAGTTATCCCGAGAGAAATTACTACAGAAAAAGAGAGAAGCAGAGCGACTACCAACTACCAACCAAAGAAGAAAAAAATACCCTCAAAAGAGAGGATTAAAAAACATTTGAAGTACATCCAAGACCGCTCAAAACACATTTGCAAGATTTACAGATATTTTTGGATCACCAGCGAAATATTGTTCACCAATATAAAGCCATGAATGATTTGAAGCCAAACCTACAAGATGATGAAGTCCTAAATCCACGTAGATTTCAGCGAAAATTATTGCACTAAGTACGCAGAAGAAATACAGGCTTTTCATTTCGGTGGATCACGAGCACAACTGAGTCTGCATGCTGTAGTAGTTTACCTACGGAATTCCATCCTTTCTTTTTGCAGTCTCCGAGAACATAGCCCATTCACCTGCTACCATTTGGACACATCTGCGACCAATTTTCAAGACTCTTCCACGTGGCATCAAACGAGTGCATTTCTTGGGCGATGGCCCTGTAACGCAGTATCGTAATAAAACAATGTTTTTATAATGGCAAGCAAATTCTCTGAAGAAATTCCAGATATTGAGAACTTTACATGGAACTACACCGAAAGTGGCCATGGCAAAGGTGCACCGGATGGTATCGGAGCAACGTGCAAAAGAACAGCTGATTTTGTTGTTAAGTCTGGAGGCGACATCAACAATATTGATCAGTTTGTTAAAGTAAACCAAGAGCAATGCTTTGGCATCACATGTATCGCAATCGACGGTAAAGACCTCCAGGCAATGGTTGATAAAGTTGAAGAGGAAGCATCCGATCAGGTGGGTTTTAAAGGGACTTTAAATGTGCATCAGGTTGCAGGTGTTTGTTCAAGCTCAATCCTCGGCCTTCCAACTAAATGTAAAACACTTACAATGAAAATTCTCAGCAGCTTTTGCAACAGCGGATCTTGTGAGCGTTATAAGATCGGTAGTAACAACTTTGCTCTAAAACCTAGATGGACAGTAGAAGAAGTGTTTTACAGAGTCCGAACCGGAAGATCTTGAATCTGCTGAACCTGAATTGACACCTACACTAAATAAGTCCCTTCAAAGATTAGATGATGCTATAGCAGGAACGAGTGGCATTCGGAATTCATGTTACAATACTGGAGATTACGTTCTTATGAAATTTCCAGCTAAAAATTTAGAATATCGTTATCCTGCCGTAATTAATAAGATTGATGACGATGAAAACGACTTACGTGTTACATTCCTCAAGATTTGCAGACTTTAGACTAGATGATTTAAGACGTGTCATTTGATCAAGTTACGCAAAAGTTGGATAATCCTGACTTGATTGTAAAGGGAAAGAGAATCCTACTAATATTATAAATGTGAAAGTTTGTGAAGATGTTTGGATGTTTGTTACTCAATCACGCAAAAACGGCTGAACGGATTTGGATGAAATTGTGATTAAACTTTATTATGTGCCTTATTTGATTAAGAAAAATTCTTAGGATTTGATTAGAGATCTCAGTTGAAATTTCATATAATAGGTCTTTACCTATGAAATTGCCGTTTTGTATGAAAAAATTTAAACGAATTTTTTTCATGTATTTTTTATTTCTATTAATCGAAGTAATCACCCATGCAATCAATGCATCTTTGCCATCGCAGTGGCAGTTTATTGATGCCCTTCTTAAAGAAATCAGCTGGACGGGAGGCAACAAATTCTTCAAAGGCATTTTGTACTGCCTCTCGGGTATTGAATTTTTTTCCCGCCAAGAAGTTATCCAAATTCTGGAAAAAGTAGTAGTCTGTAGGCGCAAGGTCTGGTGAGTAGGGCGGATGACGGAGAGCTTCCAACCCCAGTTCTTGCAACTTGGAGACCGTCTGCTGTGCAGTATGAGGTCGCGCGTTGTCGTGCAGGAGCAGCGGAGACGAGCGATTGACCAATGCTGGTTGGAGATGTGCCAGCTTCTCCATCATTGTGTTCAGTTCTTCACAGTACACACCTGCAGTAATGCTCACCCCGTTTGGTAACAAGCTGTGATGAATCACACCGGCGCTAGACCACCAAACAGTGACCATCACTTTTCTAGGGGTAAGTTTTCGTTTAGGGCATTGTTTAGGTGCTGAACCAGGATCCAACCAACTTGCTGAGCGCTTGCGGTTATCAAACAGAATCCATTTTTCATCGCAGGTAACAATGCGGTTCAAAATTCCTTCATTTGTGTGTCTGTTGAGCAGTGCAAGGCACGTCTCGACGCGTACTTCGCGCTGACGATCATTGAGTTCGTGGGGCACCCATTTGTCAAGCTTTTTTACCTTGCCAATTTGACGCAAATGGACCAATATTGTTTTGACGCTAACGTCGAAAGCTGCTGCTAATTCAGCCGTAGATTGTGTATCATCAGCTTCCACAATCGCCTTTAATTCGTCATTGTCGACCAAAGTCTTCGGACGACCGCGAGGTTAATTTTTCAGGTCGAAATTTCCAGAACGGAAGCGAGCAAACCAATAACAGGTGGTGCGTTGGTTTGTAGTGTTAGCTCCGTTAACGTCGTTGATGTTGCGTGCCGCTTGTGCCGCGTTGCTGCCACGACGGTACTCATATTCCATAATTACTCGAATTTTTAACGTATCCATGATGACGAAAAAGATTGAAATGCGATGAAAATGTAACACTAATCAATAAACAAATGACTACTTTTGGAAAAAAAAATCCATGTTTTTAAAATAAAATTAATTTGAAATTAGAATTCTTACCCAAACAAAAATTATTTTGATTTGAAATGGCCAGTACTGCAAAACGGCAATTTCATAGGTAAAGACCTAATATTTGAGAGAAAAGCCTGTTTTCTAATAATTATATTAGTAATTTAAATGAATACTGCATAAAGTATTTACTTACTGATTGATGTTATAATAATTAGACTCTATGTTGATCTCAGTGACTACAAAATGTTTCTTGCACTTATGGTTAATTTTTGATATGAATGTTTAAAGAAAGTTATGTTTTCTGTTGATTTTTTCTAAAGA
The DNA here is from genome assembly GCA_947359405.1 of Antitype chi. Classification (NCBI taxonomy): domain Eukaryota; kingdom Metazoa; phylum Arthropoda; class Insecta; order Lepidoptera; family Noctuidae; genus Antitype; species Antitype chi. The sequence goes on from OX375836.1 coordinate 9,814,058, forward strand.
AACTTAGTTGATTATTGATGCGCAATTATGCCATAAAAATAATAAATGATTGATTACTGTAAAATGCATTTTTTTTAAGTACAACAGTCTTCTGTGTCAGTTAACAGCCCCCTGTCACGTTCAAAACAGTCCCCTGATGCCTCAAACAGTCCCCTGTCATGATTTTTTCGAAAATCGCTAATAACTCGGAAAATACGTATAAATTCAGTGGGCCTCCTTATCTAACTAAAATTATATCTAATTTTCTTCGAAATAGAACATGGATTTTTAGCAAATGTTAAAAAAAATTGCCAGGACAGCATTTGTATGGGACCTGTACGAGCTTACAGAGAAATGCCCAAATACCGTTACAACTCAAAACAGTTGTTTCGCAATGTTAATTAATTACTACGGTAAATGTAACGTGATGCCAATGCCACCGAGTAGATATTCTACAGAGACCTAACTTCAGAAGTTTCGCAAAGTAACAAACGGTTCGACAGAAAAGAAATTAGACCAAGTATAAAGAAAGAAAGAAAATACATTTATTTAGCACAGAAAAATAAGCAAAAAAATCAAGTAAAGGAACATAAAGTATGCGATGTCAGAAACTAGCATTAAAGTGTGCCTCACGGCTGCGCTAAAAAGGCCCAGATCCGCAAAAATGCCAAACAACTAGTGACTAGTGTAATGACCCAAATCTGTCAATTTTTTTTAATATATTTTAGCCTACACTGTCCCACTGCTAAGCAAAGGCCTGTCTAATACAAGCCGATTTACGTAAGTTGAGGCCAAGGGCCGCCAAACGAAGAAAATAAGCGTGAACATACTCGAAACAAGATAAGATAAGATAAAACAATTATCTCGTATCGGCATCAATTTTTTAACTTACTTAACGCGTTCGATCCCCGGGGTTACGGAACGCATGCCATGGTTAAAATATTAGACAGACAGTATGGCGGGAGCTGTGTTGCCAGACCAGCGGGGTAGTTGTGTAACACACCAACATTAGGAATGGCATTAATTGCGTTCTTGAGCAGACATATTTTTGAACACATGAAGCAATCAAACTTGTTCTCTATCAACAAATATCTACTCTTTGTCCTTCCGAAAAATCACAAGTTTCATTCAAGTGTTCTACTAAACTCAATTAGAGTGAATTCATTAGAGATAGGAAAATGAAAGTTTTGGAAATTAGAGCTTTGAAACTGAATTTTATTAGCATGAAAACATTCACTGCTGAAATTGGAGTATGTTGTAGTTTGTACAACATACTCCATTTTCTTGCTTTCTGCTTTGACCACTCTCTCAGCTATTGCCCACGACTTTGTCGGCGATTTGAATTAAGTTCCAGTTCCATGCTTAATCTGCCCTGGCGGTGTAGCGCGTCTGGTATGTTTGCCGAAAACAGGGTCGCCGATTTTTATGCTGTATTACGTAGGCTTAAAGCATCATTTCATCTGAGACTGATTAAGTGTAAGAACAGCATTGTGACTACTGTATTTCGCAACCATTTACATGACCACTAAGTATTTAATTTTAGTATGACTCTTTGAATTTAATCCTTCCTGACAATTATAAGAAAACTATAAGAAATCAAATGAATGTATAATAATAATATTTTAATTTTAATATCTATTTCAAATTTAATTTATTTTTGTTTTTATTTTATTTTTATTTTCTAATACTATGGGTGTATGTGTAAAAACTGGCCTGAAATAAATAAGTCCCTTTCCGCAGTCCCAGGCTTTCTATGTGACATCATTAAGAATGTCTTCTGCCTGCGCTTGTCCCATGTCATTTGGAATCCGCCATCCATACAATACTGTTAACATTATAAACTAGCTTCTGCTCGCTACTTCGTCTGCAAGAAATTTCTTATTCCAAGATTTTATGGCAAAAGATAAAAAAGCATACTTCTAAAACAATTTGTTGTGTTATGTATACCAAGACTTAAAAAATTATGGGAGTCTAGTCTTTTCACTCAAATGTCTCGCTAAACTGGCTGATCTATCGGTATGGGCACGCTCAGCACAATTTTATCGCAATTTTATTGTTATGTTTATTGTTCTCTTTCTTTTTTTATATGTTTGTTGCTGTTGTGTTGTGTCGGTGTCGAATAAATGTTTTCTATTCTATTCTATTCGGTTTTAAGACTCCGGCAACCCTAGATGCAGGGATAATACAGACCAAACTAGACGAACAAGCCAGTCAGTTAGTTATAAAAGACAGACATGACACAAATTGAATCATACCACTTATTCCAGAAATATGACTAAACCACAAGTATGCCACTAATAGCTGTACCTAAAGTTGATTAAATTTAAGTCGTGTTTGAATGTCATCATAGAGAAATAATGTTTTATCTAATGACTGAGTTATTAAATAGTTTAAATGACCTATTTAATTGGAAGGCCTCATCATCAGTGATAGGAATAGGTAGTGCCTATTTGCCTAAACTTCGAAGAACAGAGACAAGAAACGGAGACTTCCTTAGGACTAAATTTTCTCCGAGACATCTGTCCCGAAATTTCGAGACAACACATAAATACATTTAAAAAAAATGTTATTTGGAATAAGTAATTCGTCTATATTCCTATCACTGCTCATCATCTAGCAGGTTTTTCCCAACTATCTTGGTGTTGCCTCCCAGTGTAACTGGATGCAGATAAATAGTAGTATTTTACATAGACCGACTGCCTATCTGGCCTCCACAACCCACTTACTGGGTAACACAATACCCCTAAGTTAGACTGATTCTCAGACTTTCGGGCTTCTGACGACCCGTAACGACTGTCAAAGATCCACAAATGACAGCCGGAACCAACGGCTTAACATGCTTTCCGAGGCACGGAGGGGTGTTGGTATATAAAGATGGTCACCCGTCCACGGACCAACCGAGGCAAGCGTAGCTTAATTTGGTTGATCGACCCGTGCGGCTAATATTACTTAGCTACAAGCTCCTCTCAACTCTTATATCTAAATTAAAGTCGTTAAGTAACTATTTAATCTGGTTCCCGTAAATCCTTTTAAACTGTTTCATCACTGTGGATCATGGAATTGCCTGTAATTGTGGTTATTATGTCTACAATATTTTATTGTGTCTATGGATGCAGAATATGTAATGTAGATTAATAATAATATGATATCATGGGCTACACAGTTTAGCATGGTTTGACGGCAGTACCTCGTTTAAGGTTAAGTCATTCGTCTTCACCAAGTGGGGGAGGCTAACTAAAACGAAACTGGCATTGAACTTAGAGACAATTGCTTGGTATGGTACTAAACCATACCAAGCAATTGTCTCTGAGTATGTCATGAAACAAGTGTTTGTACAATGAGGTCTACTGTAATTATTACTAAATTATTGGGGCGGCGATTTCCAGCATTTATTTTTCAAACAATTATGCAATGTGCACTGTTCCATGATAGAACAGTGCACAATCATCCCCTGAGATGACCCACTGACCGATTTCTTACAGCCTAATACATAATTTGTAGGCAAAGAGAACTTCTATCCATCTTTGACTGCAACTTTTGTGTTTTTTAGAGGCTATAATTTGAATTGAGAATAATGTTGGGTTTCTACTTTAAGCAATAATAGGCAAGCTTAGGTGTTGGCCGCATCATAGCCTATTCAGTGAGACAGTAGTCAAACACAAATGCAAAAAAATACACTACACCATTTTATGTTATGTAAACAAGGCCTAGTTTATACAAACTATTACAAATGTAGTAAAATGACTAAGTACCAGCAAAGTAGAACAGACATGTAGACTTCACTTCACTTGACAGAAATGAGCCAATTTAAAACATATTAAAAATAAAAATAGAAATTGTATTTTTACCTTCAATGCAGGGGGTCAAAAGTTTCTATGCGATCCATCCATGGTTTAACACATAGTTTAACATTTTTATTTACACTAGCACTAACACAAATTAAACAAATAATTATTTTATTGATTACTTAACATATATATTACAAAAACGATTTTTTTTTGTTTTTATTTCACACTTCACTCACACGCACAGAAATCACGGAAAACAGCCAACAAGAAACGACACGAATAGAAAATACACGTTTTGAGTTTTCAAAACAGGATGTAATCACGAAAACAATTTTCGCCAGAGTTCGATTTATTATTTTCGCAGGAAAATAGGCTCAAGAGTTTACCTTATCAGCGTTTATTCGCGTGATTAGGATTTATTGGCTTTGTCGCTACATAATTAAGTATAGTTATTTTTCCTTAATTGTAAACGATAATATTGTTTGCTTTTATTTATAAAATTGATGCGCGAACGAAAGAGATACACCCAGAAAAGTCAACAACCGTTTGACAGGTATTGGCACTTCGACTCGACGCGTCGCCATTTTTCGTAGTGATTGCCAGTAAGTTTGTGAAAACTCCCATTTTTAATATTCAGAAATTATTTTTAAAACCGCGGTCAAATAATTCAATACATTAAAATACCGCGTATAACAACTTAAAAGTATTGGCTCAAGAGTGCTTAATAACGCATTTTTATTCAGTTCTATTTTAAATGGTTACTATAAGTGCCATCTATCGAGACTTTTAAGAAACTTAGTTTACCAAATGGCTCACAAGAGGACCCATAGTTAATTCGATATGAATTCACACAAGAGATGGTGCTGTCAGTTTTTGGGTACAATATTGATCATATTTATATATTTCGTCCTTCTTTTGTAAAACAATAGCAGCGAATTTCTTTTACAAACGAGGTTTCGTATTTTATCTTTTCAGTTCTCACGTTGTCATCATTTGAAAATGACTGATTTTACCTGCCTGACAATAAATAATATAAGGGAGCTAGGGATCCTGCCGTTTTGCCGAAAAGATTTTGCCAAATTTTCATTACCCAAACAAATTTTTGCAACCTTTTTTTATACCAATGTAATATTTGGAATAATTTTAGTACGCACATTTTCATTTGGTCAAAGGATAATGTCATTAAGGCTTTTGGTCTTTAATCAAATGATTTATTACAGCAAACAATATTTAGACAATAAACGTTTAGTCAAATGATTTGTTATGACAAAAAATATAAAGGCAAAAATAAGATTTTTTTGGGAATTGTATAATTAAAAATGCAATTTCAAGGTTATTTATGGAACTAGGTACAGTAGGTTATTAATTAAAAAAAAATGGGTAGGTTAGGTTAAAACTGTGACCCCCTACGCACGAGCCGAGCGAGCGTAGCGAGCGGTGCCGCGGCAGCGGCCGGCGAGTGCCAGATACGACTAGATTATATAGAAAAAAATATGGCAAAAAGAGATTATTTTTAGGAGGCTATCGTGGTAAATAATATAATTATAATAACATTATTATTACCTGTTTAGAATTTGTCCCAAGTGGAAAAAGCACCCTTGTAATAAAACGTCTTCAAAGTTAGATCTTATGCTTGAAATGGCTGCCTTTTCGAAATCTAATATACAGACTTTTGTGCAACTAACATATAGATGCAAAATTTTTGTCATTGGCCACGCTATCGACTAAACAGAAATGGTAAGTTTAAAATTGACGACACCAAATATTTGGCTTATTTAATTTTGCGTAAAATATGTTATACCAACTGAAATATTTGACTAGATAAAAAATGGTAAAAGTACTAGTTGGTGAACAAGTTATTGTTCAAACGTTCACTTGCCAAACATAGGTTTTCGTAACAATTATTTGTAAAGAGATTTTTTGGTAAGTAATAATTTGGCAAATGAAATTATGCGAAAATTTGTTTGGGAAGTGATAATTTGGCAATTTCTTTTCGGTAAAACAAGGGAGACCCATGGGAGCTAGCTTTACGAAACTCAATCTGCTTCAATCACAATTCATATTCGCTAACATCTTAAATATTAGGCAAAACATGCACTTGTACAATAAAAACAGTGATATTCACACTATAGAAATAAGGACAAACTACATGCTCCCTTTCACCGGCTTCATAAGGTTGATAACTCATTTGTTGGGCTTGGTATAATCCTTTTTTAACAACCTTCCCTCTTCTTTGCTAGATTTGCCTTTTGATGCGTTTAAAGCTGGTCGTCTTGCTGACCATGATTTTTTTATTGTTACTAATAATTACCTATCCGTTTATTTATTTTATGTCGTTAATCCTAGGTTATCATTTGTGGCCTCGAGTTGTAACTCGGGTAGTAACAGCTATGTGAACATTGCATTGCATATGTAAGCTATCACGCCCTTAATACCAGGAGGCTCTTATTTTGGTATTATGCTTTATTTACATTTTTGTTCTGTGTGCTCGAGTTAAGTTTTCATTTTATTTGTTGGTATATTGGCATGGCTGGCTGACATATGCATGACTAATTATTTAACTAATGTTCTGTGTCTCGTAATGTTTATATTACTTTGTCTATGTATGTATAGAATCAAGTCTATCCGACTAAACAGACAGCTGTGCTGCTGGGGAGTTTGTTCCGCTACTTATCTTCTTCCCAGCTAAAGCACTAGGAAGTGGTGACGGGTGGGTGTTTTTGAGCGGACTGTCGAAAAGTGCTGATTCTCAGCCTAATTTGATTAAATGACTTTTGATTTTGATTTTGCTTATTCAGCTTAATGACTACGTACGAGGCGTTATCTTTTTATGTAGGTGGTTGGTTTCGCCTTTTGTATTTCCCGAGGTCACTGATTTTATTCTGTATTGTAATGAGCAATATTCATTTTAGATTGCACAAAGGAAACTACAGAACAAGTTTGCAGGATTATATTTTGACTAGAGAAACCCTTTTATTAGGTATGTACATTATTGATTAGCATCACATTACCAACTTTAAACATTTATGTAAATACACTTACAATTTAATAACCTCACTTTTTAATAAACAATGGTAATATCTATTTACTAAAATATCATACAGATACATTTCCTTGATAAAAGCTTATTAACTTTACATACTAACATTAAATCGAGATCATACAATTTTATGTCATTAGACAGAATAATTACTAACATTAAAATGAGATCATACAATTTTATGCCATTATACAGAATGAACGTACCACGTCAATAAGCGTTACCAATCTCCCATTTAACCGGGTAAATTCAGAAAAATGCCATATCATCAATTTTTTTGAATTAAGCAATTGCCAGTGCCATTAATTTTGAGGACTTCGTATCTTTTTCAACGCCGGGAAATATAAAACCTTTTTTGGCTAATTCTTCGTAAGTTACTTCAAATAGATCGACAAAGCCTGCTTTCTTGGCCACTGCTTGCGATGCACCAGCTGTAAATACGGTTGCTGTCACTCTGATGTTTAGCGCTTTGCACAACGGAATCCTGTAAAATACAAAATAACGGTTAGGGACCAAGGGGAAGATAGGCAGAGGTGGCATTCTTTGCTGAACTGGGCCTTTTTGCCGCAGCCGTGAGGAACCGCTAGTTTCTGACATCACACCTGAAACTTTTTTTTGTTTTTTAATTTCATTATACTCTTTCCTGCTGTATATTGTGAGACTTAAAGTCTGAGCGAAATAACTGTATTTTCTTTCTTTCTTTAGGTGTGTAAAATCAAATCCAAACTAGGTTGAGAATCAGCACTTTTTGAGCGTTAAAATTACATAAGAGAGTTCCCCAAACCACTCCCCTTTCACCACTTCCTTCGAAAAAGAAGTGGCGCAATAAACTCCCCAGTAGCACAGCTCGCTGTTCAGTTAGAAGAACACTATGGTTCACTATCTTTTCGCCAGAAAAGCCCAAAGTAGGTCATCATCTGCCTGGTCTTGTCCCAACTATGTTGGAGTCAGCTTCCAGTCTAACCGGATGCAGCTATACAGCTGGTAACACAATACCCCTTGGTAAGACTGGTTGTCATACTTCTGGCTTCTGACGACCCGTAACGACAGTCAAATATTTACAAATGACAGCCGGCACCAACGGCTTAACGTGCTTTCCGAAGCACGGAGTCTGTAAAGATATGGTCACCCTTAGCGTAGCTTAACCTGATCGTTCGACCCGTGCGGCTAATATTACCTATCCATAAGTCCAAAGTAGGTACGGGTGGGAAAGATTCAAAGAGGTACTACTAGAGGGTTCTATTGGTATAACAAGAGGGAAGAACACAACCCCACCTAGAGATTGACCAAAGGAACCACTCCAAGACCCCGCGCGGAGTAGTGACTAAGTATCGTATTGCCAGCATCGTATCGTAATCGTAATCTAGATATCGTGTTGGCAATACTTTTCCCACTTGTTGGGTATCTACATCGGACACTAATGAAACAAAACAAAGCAAAGATGTTTTTTCATGATTCGTGACATATACATTAGGACAACTAACCGACTGTTATGTTGTGGATTTTAGAAATTCTTAAATATCCTCGAAAACAGCTGAGTGACCTACGCACGCCCAGCCGACGCGGTTCGCTGACCGATTACGGGCCATTGACCTTCGACCATCGAATAAAGATTGTTTTTCTTTTTACACGCTTTATATTAGCTTCACTTGTATGTATGTTTGTAACCGACTCCTTTGGGCGCGATTTTGACCCACTTTAAACGGTCAGATTTCATTTAACTTTGTAAACTTATCGAGGACCGATGACAATTCAATAATTTAAAAAAAAAATTAGAGATAAATCGAAAAAAAAGGAAAACAAAAAAAACACGCTTTTGTAGTTAGCAAAACTAAAAAATAGAAAATAAATAATAGTTTAAAAAAACTAAAAAACACGCTTTAAAAACCAAACTAAAAAAGGAGAAAATAATTTAATTCAATTAAAAAGCGTGGGGTGCTTGACATTAATTGATTATAAAAATAACTCAAAAAAACACCCCACGCTTTTTAATTGAATTAAATTATTTTCTCCTTTTTTAGTTTGGTTTTTAAAGCGTGTTTTTTATTTGTTTCATTCGTTTGCAATATCAATACCCAACAAAGTATTGCCAGCTAATTTAATTTGATATGAAGAAATAATGGTTGTGACGATCATTATAAGGTACTAGCTGGTGCTCGCGACTTCGTCTGCGTAGGATTATAGAGTATAGAATCAAGTCTATCCGACTAAACAGACAGCTGTGCTGCTGGGGAGTTTGTTCCGCTACTTCTTCTTCCCAGCTAAAGCACTAGGAAGTGGTGACGGGTGGGCGCTTTTGTGGGGACTGTCTTATGTATTTTGACGTTCGAAAAGTGCTGATTCCCAGCCTAATTTGAATAAATGACGTTTGATTTTTATTAGTACTTCGAGTAGCTTATAATTTTCTTCTCCAAGGTTCTATCTATCTATTTTTAACAAAATTTATCAAAATTGGTTCTGCGGCGGTCGTGAAGGCGTCACAGACCATCGCTGAGTGCGCGACCCGAACACAGGCAGACGAGTGAGGGCAGACGTCATTGACGGTTGTGGCCGTTTTGTTCATTTTTAAGGCACTAGCGATTTGTTAAAAACGCACTGTACTTCTATGTAATGTAATAGATAGGTATTGGTAGGTTTTTTTTTTTGGTTAGGAAGTTACACGTATATGAAGATACTTCATTCCTTTATAATATTTAATAACTCATCATCATCATAATTTCAGCCGAAAGACGTCCACTGCTGGACATAGGCCTCCCCCAAAAAAAAGGGGGTTTTGTCATAATCGCCACGCTTGGCAGGCGGGTTGGCGATCGCAGTATGGTGGTAAAATGCATAGAGTACGCTACTGCCCATTCTCTAGTAAGTCCCTTAGTCGCCTCCTACGACACCCACGGGAAGAAATGGGATGGTCCTATTCTTTTACGTCCGACACCACACGGAACATTTAATAGCTACTTGCAATAATTCCAGGACCGCTTAAATATGTTTGTGGTTAGTAGTTACTTATAACGAGTTAGGGTTTTAATGTTAATTACTTAGGTTGGTATTTGTTTTTTTTTTTTTGGTATTTATAATATTAATAAATAACCATTTACAATAGTACCACGAAAGCATACCTAATTTGTTTATGGTTAGTAGTTAATAATAACGAATTACTTACTTCGTTTTCATTTTAATTACATAGACGTAGGTAATATTTTTTTGGTATTCATTTATAATAATGTAATAACAACAATAATAATTTAACATACTACTATAATAACATTATAAATGTGAAAGTTTGTGAGGATGGATGTATGGATGTTTGTTACTCTTTCACGCAAAAACTACTGAATGGATTTGGATGAAATTTAGCACACAGATTATAACCTAGATTAACACATAGGATACTTTTTATCCAGGTAGTATGTTCCCGTGGAATAATTTCTGACTTCCACGCGGGCGAAGCCTGGGCCGGAAGCTAGTATCTTTATAAATTATAGTATTCTGATGTATAAGCTATATTATTTTAAAGTTTCATTAAAATTCATTTACATATTTAGATATACTATATGTAATGTATGTATATAGAGGAAAAGTTTTTATCCAGTGCGCAAACTGTAACCATTATGAATTCAGCATAATTATCATTCTAGAGCCCCCAGCACATAAATTTCTCGTCGGATAAACAAAAAAAAAATCAATGTTCCATAAATTTTGACCGCGTAGGTATTGCACTTTTCTATGAAACTGCTGATTTTTTTTTGTATACTTAACCGACGAAAAATTTCTCCGCAGGGGGGTATGGAATGATATGCTGAATTCATGGTTATAGTTTGCGCACTGGATAAATACTTTTCCTGTATATATATTATTTAAATGTGTATATAATATTAATATTATTATTGTTTTTTTTTTCCAACCCTGTAACCAAAAAGTTTGAAATCCTTACTTTATATACATGTTTATAATATTAAGTAAGGATTTAAAACTCTTTGGTTACAGGGTTGGAAAAAAAACAATGAAAACGTCACACACGTCACAGTTTATGACAGCCAAAATATTTTGTATTTTTCTAAACGTACAGTTTTATTTCATATAGGTACATAATTATAAAACGCAAAATGGTTAAGGATAAAGGGCACAAATGTATCTGCAACACGGTTGATGTGCTAGAAAAAATAACAGGAGAGCCGAAGAAATTACCCAAACCTGAATTAAACGATATTAGACTGAATTTGTTCACTGAGAGAAACTCTGATGGAACCGGGTACCTTGTTCTTCGAGGGAAAGACATTCAAGGAAGGTACAGACGTCGAATTCAAGACACTGACATTCGAGCAATTTGTCGATATGTTAGGCAATCCCCAAGACGCATAATTAAGCTCGATCTTAGTTACAATTACATCACAGATAAAGGGTTCTTTATAATCTTAAAAAAGCTCCTAGTTAAGGGTCGGTCTAGCGTCATCAATTTAAACATTATGAATAACCGGTTAACCAGATTATCGGTCGAAAAACTCGCAAAATATGCCAAGTTAATAAAACTGAGATATCTAAGGCTGAATGGAAATCGTTTTGGCACAAAAGGAGGTGAAATTTTCGCTAGTTTCTTGATACACAATACATCTGTTGAGTTTTTGGATATAGGAGAAACGAATCAAACCTTACAGAGCATCGCTCAGATTGTTACTGCTTTAAGAATCGATCATGGAGCGAATACATCACTACGGGTTCTCGATTTCAGTCGGGCGATACCGATGTTTAATCGGTATCCGTATGAATCGAAATGGTTTGCGTACCATATTGAGTACTTATTGGAAAGAAACTCGAGTATAATCGAGTTACATTTACAGAAGAATCAATTTATGAGTCACGATATGGAATATTTTGCTAGAGGATTGAGAAAGAATAAAACTCTTTTGTTTTTGGACTTGGCTTTCAACAGGATTGGAGACTATGGAATTGAATTATTAGCCAGATACTTAGCCGAAGGTCCTCAGCTACTCCTTCTGAACGTCGCAGGCAATGCAATAAATGACACCGGAGCAAGAGCGCTAAGTTTCGGGTTGCCATTCTCAAAAATCTGCGCCCTTGACATAAGTCGCAACAATTTGACAGATAGTGGTGTGATCGACATTTTGAATACGATAAAAAAACCGTTCATGTTACGGTTTTTGAATATTTGGGGGAATAAAATCACGAATGATTCTTGTGTTGTAATAGAGCGAATGTTGGCCAGTGGTGTGCTGTTTCAGCATTCGATTGATGTTAAACTTTATCAGGTTGATGGAGTGTTATACGCGGCTTATTATCCGAATCCTTCAGATAGGAACAAGCATAAATATTATAACGAGCTGGAGTGTGACATTGTCCAGCCAATATACCACATAAAGAGAAATCTTATTGAAGAAAAGAAAAGAAACAGACTGGTGTGCAAGCAGAGACAAGGATTGGACAAAACTGTCATAAATCACTTGACTAAGATTTGACTTACTTCTAGTTTTTTTTAATAAGTTTATGGTAATATTTTTGTTTTATTTTTATTTTTTAAATTATATTGTGTTTTGTTGTTTTTTTTTAATTATTTGATACTGTTTTTGTTTCTACATAATAAAATGATAGAAAATGCATATTTATCATCTTTTTAAACATTTTATTTCTGTAAGAAGGTTTGTACAAACACTTTTACACGTCAATCATATTTTTTAAACTAGATGAGGTCGGTGTTTCCTATCTGACTAGGTACTCTGAGAAGAAAGGTCGAAACCAATTCAGAGGTCAGTTTCATAAAGGCCAGGTATAATCTTTCAAATCTATCAAAGAAATTTGACAGATTGGAGTAGCTTGATGTGCTGACGTCTGTACATACACTCCCGCCTTTGTTCCATGGTGGTAAGCAGAAACTACAGTACCCCACCTGCTACGATCCTTACATACTCCTTTAGCCTCGTTTACGTTCATATATCTGGTCATACACGCACGCTGGTTGCTAGTACTGCGCACCTGACCTTTCTGAAGAACATCATCAATGAGGTCACTACCTATATGGCATCCCCTCCCGGTGTTTCCACTCCCATCTTTGTAGTAGTTACAATAAGGTTGCTTTTGGGTTGCTGCAACTAACAAGTCTGTCAATATCACAGTGATCTTTATTCTCGTTACGTTATGGTTGCTGCAACTAACAAGTCTGTCAATATCACAGTGATCTTTATTCTCGTTACATTATGGTTGCTGCAACTAACAAGTCTGTCAATATCACAGTGATCTTTATTCTCGTTACATTATGGTTGCTGCAACTAACAAGTCTGTTAATATCACAGTGATCTTTATTCTCGTTACATTATGGTTGCTGCAACTAACAAGTCTGTCAATATCACAGTGATCTTTATTCCCGTTACATTATGGTTGCTGCAACTAACAAGTCTGTCAATATCACAGTGATCTTTATTCTCGTTACATTAAGGTTGCTGCAACTAACAAGTCTGTCAATATCACAGTGCTCTTTGTTCTCGTTACAATAAGGTTGCTTTTTGGTTGCTGCTGTCAGAGATAAAATAACTGTAAACAGACTTATACCTAAATGTACTTACTTAGACAAAAACCTCACAGTCTTAATGAAAACTTTTTTGTCGGCGTTGCCCTTATTATTTTAATTAACTACGGGCTGATAAATTCTTAAAAAGGACTTATACATTTTAGTTCTACAAAAGAAAATGGAGATGGCGGGATGAGGTGGATTCCTTTACTAAAGATTGGTCCTTGACAGTTCTAGACAGAGAGAGGTGGATAGAGAGTACGGAGGCCTTTGCTCAACAGTGGGACGTTAATAGCTAATAAAAAATAAAGAAAATGACTTAAGTATATAAAACGTGTGGGGTCGGGGGGCCCCCGTCAGGAAAGAAGTTCCTCAAGAGAAGACAGGGCCTGCGAAGAATTTGTAAAATAGGTATTTGAAGACCCTATTGCCATCGCGCTGTCAGTAAGTCTGCCCCCGTAGTGTGAGATAGGGACAGCTGCAGCTCAGACCGCAATTATCACAAATTTTTTGACTAGATCGACGTTTCGTATTCCCCTTTCTTCTCCTCGAAAACTGAGCCGATTCAATTATTTTTTAAATTAACATTTTAAGAAAGTATGTTAAAAACTTTTCCAATTTGCCTGGTAGTCCTCTAATCATGGCGGTAAAAATAGGGCATTTTTTAGTAATTTCTAGAGGGTCATATTTTCTTTACCAATTAGTTACTGAAAAAAAGAAAATGACAGGGACGTGTTTACGCACACCTTGCTTTTATGAAAAAATAATTGTTGCTCTAGAGGCATTATTCAGGCAGAAAAAAGGGGAATACATTTGTATGGATTTCCATACAAATGTATTCCCCTTTTTTAAAAGATAACAGCTGGTATAGAATCACTATATATATTTTCAGCTTAAAATAAAATACTCGAATTGATACCGAATTTTTGGTTTCATAATATGTTTCTTAAATTCAAATCATAACAAACGTGTCACCGCAGTACGTAGGTCAATAACTTTCCACGTTACTTGCCAATATCACGATAAATCTCTTCCGAGTGATGTGTTTATTTCAATTTGAAAAGTTCGGCTTCTGGTATCAATGTATTAAAAATTCTCATAACTTCCGAACATGTAGAGATAGGATTAAAAAACCTTTCCAATATCGTTTGGTATCATCTATAGTAGCCGTGCCCTTGGTATGGATATACCCTTTCCGTCACACGTTGTATATGAGTGTGTCTGCGTGCGAGTATCGCTTAATCTTAAGCGATACTCGCACTATATATAGTGTAGTAACTATACAAAGTGTAACTTAAATAACGCACAACCTCTTAAGGGGTCATTGTACTCATTATTATCAACAAGATTTACTATGGGACCAAACCTGAAATCGTAAAAAAAAAATCAGCTGTTCCCTACATTTTGACCATTAATGCGAATACAAGTGTATGGAACAGCTGATTTTGTTTCGCGATTTCAGGTTTGGTCCCATAGTAAAAGTTGTTGATAATGATACGACGACGCCTCGTAGCTTACAAAGTAGCTACGCCGTAGCATAATATGTCCCTTTTTAAGTCGTAGCTGTGATCCTTGCTACGCCGTAGCAGAAGTCCGTGCTACGCAGTAATTGTAGCACTTGCTACGCCAACGCCAACTGCTCAAAGTCACAACGTGCTTTAAAAACCTCCAGCTCATCATCTGCCAGCTGTTTACCAAATGTGTTAGGGTTGGCTTCCAGTCTGACCAGATGCAGCAGTATACGCAAAAACTACAAAAAATCATACGGCTGCTGTTACACCATACATGTTGAAATAAGTATTTTGCGTCCGTAATAAAGAGATAAAAACAAAACAAAAGATTGAAAGATAATTGAAGATTCAAAAATTTTTATAATAAGCTGTGGCAGCTAAGAGATGACTAGTCCCTACTGGCGGCGCCCGTTCACGAACATGACGTTTAGATCAGCACCAGTCAGCTCGAGCTTCTGGCGCTAATTGAAACCGGCTCTGGCTAGAATACGCGGTTTGCGCGCTAATAAAGGTATTTCTTTCGTATAATTAAAACAAATACACATTTTAAATATGTAAAATCTCTACGTTAATAAGTATTATGAAACTGATGTACGTCCGTAAAGTATGTATGCCGCACTAAAGGTTTAATTTGTTTTAGAGATATTACTTTGGATTTGTTTTCAAATCGAGGAAATGACAAGTAAACATTATGTTTCTAAACTGTATGATTTATAGAGTGAATCTTTAAATATAGATATTAATTGCGTAACTGAAGGTTAAGTCATAACGATGCAGCAAGGGAACAAACGAACGCAATTAATTTTAACACATTACATCATTCATTGGCCATTTTGTAATTTCTTACATCAATTTTTATGACGCACACGCACATTTTATCTATGGATGACGCTTCGAAATGTTGCCACTACATAAAGAGAAAAATGTTTAATGAGGATGATATTCTCGTAGCATGTATGTCTATTTCCATTTTGTTTATAAATTCCTTATTCTATCACATTAACATAAAATTTATATAATTTTTCTATTAGTTCGCTGTACCAGTAGTTTCATAATTATTGTTTAATGCACCGGGTGACGTCATTACATCAAAGCCGGCTGTCCCTGAAAACCAGCGCTGGGGCTCTGTCTGGCATAGGGTCGCAGCATAATGCTGAGTGATAGCCGTTTTGCGTGGATGTGACGCATGTTTCCCTCGACCTTTTCTTATTTTTTTTGTGTTCCTTATCTTTTTGCGTCATGTTTACCGCAAATAAACGTTTTTTCTTTCTTTTCTTTCTTTCAATTAGTTCATTCATGAGACATTCATCCACACAAAAGAATCCTAACACTACAGAAACCTACATAACTACTTACCTACCTACAAAACAATATTGAATAACCAATAGCTGCGAGCACGTCCCGCATTCCGGGATGGATTCCCGATAAATTCCCCATTACCCCGGGACTAAAGAATCCGCCTGGCATTTGTAATAACGTCGGTAATTGGATCGCGGGTATCAATAGAGATGTGCGCATCCCGGTTTTAATTATTTGCGGGATAGGAATACGGTATCTTAGATATGAGGTATATATAATCGTGTGGAAGAATAGGAATAAATAAAAACGGTATTGGTGCATATAAAGGGTAATTTTTAGAGGAATATATCGAACCCCGACCGACCCTTGCTCGTTGAAGCGCCAACCCGCGCCGCAGCTGAGCCAGTAGCTTTAAATTCCCCGATTAATAATAATAATGCCAATATTTTTATCCAGCCTGTCCCCAATAGCTGTCCCCCTATCAGTGACGCCCTGAGCCGAGGCCCGAACCCCACAGGGGGTGCCCTCAGCGTGCAGTCGCTTAGTATGTAAGTTTTTAGTTTGTAAGCCCTGGCTGGTGGCGTTAAGTTAACTCTTAGCGGCAGCCCCAGGAAAGCCCGGTTAAGCAGTCACGGCCTCTCAAGGTCAACTGCGAAATGCCCGACAAAAAAAAGAATATATCGAAAACTAAGACTGAAGACACACAGACTTCAATATTCTTTCTAAAGAGTTCTCATTTGAGGGGTGCGGGTTGTTCGAAAGAGATACCGCGGCCCTTGGCACACAGGCGATTGAAGGAAGACGGGTGGGTTTTAGTCAGTAAAAGTCTGACACCAGAGCTCCACCCAGAGCGGAAGAAGTTATTTGATGATTTCCCATATAAAAAAAAATCCCTACTAATTTTTTATTATACAAGCTTCTGCCAGCATCATGCTAAGCCTGCTGGTGTCATATGTTTAAATTGATTAAGTAAAATGATTGTGAAGTTTGTTAAATGAAGGCTATAAATAAATCTATACATATAATAAAATTGTAGAAAAGTGGTGTCTGTACAATCGAAATATATAAAAAAAAAGTAGCAGGGGTTGTTATTATATCGATGCTGAACCAGAGATTGTAATTAATTTTTTTTTGTCTGTTTGTCGGTTTGTCTGTTTGTCTGTGTGTTTGTGCACGCTAATATCAGAAACGGCTTATTCGATTTAGATGCGGTTTTCACTAATATATTGTAGTAAGCTTCACTTAACATTTAGTGTTTATTTCATGTCAATCGGTTCATAAATAAAAAAGTTATGTCAGTTTAAAGAATCACGGCGAACATTTGTTAATCATTCATCCCCGATGGCCATACGTCAAATATCGTATACAGAGAAGCATTACTGTAAAGTAAATTTTTTGCTACCCAAACGACGGTATATTATTATGTAATTCAAAATATGCTGCCCAAAAAGTCACTATTCCACGCGGACGAAGTCGCGGGCACAGCTAGTAAATAAATATAAATAAATAACGGACCTTAAGCCGCTAATTTTTACTACCCTAGCGGTTTGTTTTCCATAGAACTTAAAGGCAATGTAGATGTTCTATAGTTAGGTACCTAGCTAAGAGCAGCTCCTTGCCAACCCCGCATCCTCTCCAAGCTGGGTCTACCACCAGCCCGTAAGCTGTCAGATACTTGTCCACTCCGTACTTCTCGAAGATGTCCACTCCCTTGCTCACCAGGTCGACGGCGCCGAAGAGTTGCGCCCAGATCTTGTCGTCAGTCTACAAGAGATATAAAGATTTTTAGTGCATTTAGTTGACTTTATAGAGGTATGAGGAACAGTGATGATTCTCTATAGACAAACGATGATCCACCGACTAGACGGGTGTTGTTCCTGGTGGGCAATTGCCCGACGACTGATGTCGAGACGTTGTATACAAGGGGTAGCAGAATAGAAAGTAGTTTGTTCATAATGAACTACTGAATCGATTTCAGTCATTTTTTATATGGGTGTTTTTTTATAATACATTTTGCCATACCTACGGTAGGTATTCAATCTTATTTCAGGGCTATAAAACTCAATCTTAAATGCATAAAGTAATGCTAGAGTCAACACGATTTTCTTAATAATAACAGTTAGCTTTAGAAAAAAAAGTTTTTCTCATTGCGCGGAGAACTCTGTTTGCGCGATGCAGGATTTGTGCGTGACGTCAGTGTGATGCGTAGATGGCGCTACAACATTGACAAATGGTTTTGCAATCAGAAGGCCAATTCTCGTAATTAAAAACGTTCAAAATCTAGTCACAGTCTCATCTCGGCGACAATCAAATGTCAAATGTCAAAATCAACTTGTCAAAAATGTATAAAAACTAGAAGTATTTTTGACAGATTGAAGAGACGTTCTAATTACTAGATTTGCCCCTCAGATTACTCTAGTAAATTAATGACGCAACGAATCACTGGTCATATCACCAAAGATTATTTTTTAACCGACTTCATAAAGAGGAGGTTATCAATTCAACATGTTTATATTATTTTTTTGCATGTTTTGAAAACGGATTCAACCCCGATTTTTATTGAGTGAAGGTAATAGAAACAGAAATAAGAAATTATACTCAGTTTGAAATAAGATTAGTCATTTCAATTAACCTTTTTTACAGTCCGTTCAACTGATTTTGACTTCTACTGTGTTGGTAGCATGATAAATGGCATCTGCAGTAAACAGTTGGCATTGTAACCACTTTTTTGCTTTTAATGCCATCCTTATGGCTACGAGTTATAAGTCAAAATCGGCCGAAGGAACTGTATAGGTTTAATTAAATGTCTAATCTTATTTCAAATGGAAGGTAAGTAAGTCATCTGGACCGTCTGATAATGATCAATTTGGTAGTCTCAAAAATAGTCATCTATACATATAAAATTCTTTGCCCTGAATGACTGACTGACGGATCAATGCACAGCCTAAACCGCTGATCGTAGAGACCTGAAACTTGGAGGGTGTGTTCTTTGTATGACGTAGGCATCCGATAAGAAAGGATGTTCCGAAATTCTACCCCTAAAAACGGGGGCAAAGTTTGTATGGGACTGTGAAAGTTTGGATAGTGTGAAGTTTGTTACTCAATCACGCTAAAACGCCTGAACGGATTTGGATGAAATTTGGCACACAGATAGTTTATAACCTGGATTAACACATACGGTACTTTTTATCTCGGTATTACGTTACTGCGGGATAATTTTCGACCTCCACGTGAGTGAAGTTGCTAGCAAAAGTTAGTACTATAATATAATGGTAGGCATAAATCTGTATCTTACCTGAAACGGCTCTTCCTTATCCTCCTTACACACCACAGTCAGCACGTTGACCCCCACGATCTTCGAAGGCTGTTCATCACTGTCCTCAACGCAGACGAGCGACAGGTTCTCCTTGAGGGGGGTGCGCCAGAGGTTTTGCAGCTCTTTGACAGCCGATGGGTAGTTTTGGATGCCTGGGGAATAGTTACTGGAAGTTAAAGGAAGAAGATCCACGATCTGCGTGGAAGATTAAATCTTCGGGGAGTGTGCACAGGAACTCTACGAACTGATCCCACCAGCACCCTTTTACTACCGGATTACCAGACGCACTGCAGGGTACAGAGGCCGGGCCACATCAAGCTACCCCAATCTGTCATGACAGATGTCATGTCAGACGCCTAGGACATGTGCTAGGCGTCTGTACCATCCGCATTTGGTTGATATCTCGACCAGTCGTACTCAGCGCTTCTCCTCCACATTTATGCGCACAGCCAAAGTGTGGAACTCTCTGCCTGCCACATTTATCCCGTCTACCTTCAAAACAAGAGTGGACAGGCATCTTTTGGGCACGTTCGATTCATCATAGCCCTCATCAATCGCTTTCTATCAGGCGTGATCGAGGTCAAGAGCTGGCCCACTTAGTAATAAAAATAAAATCTACAAAGGAGTGGAATGTTATGACTCAGAAACTGTAATTGGTTGCACAGTGATGTGTCACGTCCTCAAGGGTTCTTTTCCCCTACAAAACAAATATTGAAAGTGTAGTCCTACAGGTTTAAAGTTTATCCGGTCTGGCTTTCGTTTGTAAGCGCACTCACAGTAGGTACAGGAGAAATAAAATGAATTTTCTAAAAAAGTGTTTGGTCGTACACATTTTATAAAAAAAAGTAAATTAAATTGAATAAGGCCCGGGTTTTCCAATGACAACCACGAACAATGTGATGTGACAGCAGATTTCCTCGACTTTATCACAATCTCGGAAATCATTGTTTCAAATGAAAATTCGTTTTAATTAACTGGCAAAAGGCAAGAGACTGGGTACTGGAGGTCAGATAGGCAGTCTCTCTCATCAAATACTGATATTCAGCTGGATCCAGTTTGACTGGAAGCCGACCCCAACATAGTAGTGAAAGGCCTGGAATAAGCATAATCACCTATAGTGTTTCCAATGCTGGGACATAGAATCTCCTCTCTATGCGAGGGAGTGCGCCCAATGCGGGCTTATAGATGTCACATATCTTCGATTTTTTGTTTCTAGGACATGTCACGTTCCTCACGAGTCTTTCCTTCACCCTTTTGAGAGCAGTGGTGTTGAAATGTATGAATTTACACAAATTAAAACTCCTGTCTGGTTCGCTGTCGGTTCTGGTGGCGGTGGTTCAGTTATGGATATGGTGGTCTGTAGTCTCAATATGCAAAATTACGCTGGACCTTGGACACTATATACGACTTAACCAATAAACGTCTTTAGTTAAAGGATCAGACCTTAAATAGTCATCTATACATATAAAATGCTTCGTCCTGAATGACTCACTGACGGATCAACGCACAGCCTAAACCGCTGATCGTAGAGACCTGAAACTTGGAGGGTGTGTTCTTTGTATGACGGGTAGAATTTCGGAAAATCCTTTCTTATCAGATGCAATCTACTTCAAATGGATAAACATTCTTTAACAGAATTGATGGAAGACGTGTTTCGTATTTTATTGAAACTCATCGCCTAACGGGTCTCTAAAGTCGCTTTTCGTGTTTGTACGCTTAGATTTTGGAAACTACGCAACGGATTTTAATGCAGTTTTCATCAATAGACAGAGTGATTCAAGAGGAAGGTTTTATGTATAATACACCGACCTACATGCGGGTGAAGCCGCTGGAAAAAGCTAGTTACAATATATTTCTTCCCCACTTTAAAGGGACCAGAAACATTCACCGTTTTGAGAGCAGTGCTGATGAAATTATTGACACTAAGTAAAGCGCCTGTCTGGGTTTGGAACCACGACCTACCACTCAAAGTTGTGGCCTTTACCACTTGGCCACCACTGCTCTCTGTCTCTCTATGAAAAGGTTCGACAGATGAGGAACTGTCAAAAGGCTTGACTTACCAATATACTTGCAAGGAGGTTCATCCCTCATAAAATACCGGGTCAGAAGAGCGACAGCTTCTTCATGCAGATCTGCTGTTAGGTCCTGAATGCGGAGAGTTCCCTTGTCAGTTGGGAACCGACGCCATGTTGAGGGGAATGGAATGTTTGAAGGACGGATGAAGACCATCTGGAATAGGGGTACTGGTTAAATTGACATAGCATCAAGGCCCCACAGATGCGATGCGATTCTGGTAGAACAACTTAGATGAAGTTTTCTTTAAAAAAATTCTACTAAAAATTCTTTAAAGTGAAAAATAACTTTAATTTCAGAAGTTGGTGTCTTTGGATATGTATTTTAGGTTTTTGTAACCGACTTCCGAAGTTAAAGTTACTTTTACTTTGTATTGTTTTATCGAAAGTCGCTTGTTTTGTTTTTTTGGAAAAAGTTTTTATTTACATCTACCAACCCTTACTGGGCCCGCGTGGTGGATTATGGTCCACTCCCTCTCACAGGCCTGTGTCCCAGCTATGGGGCGTTCTAGGATGATTATGCTAAACACCATACTTTTCTGTATACTAAACACTCAATAACATTAAATCCACAATTTTCACAGAAACTTTTCACAGTAGGTAAGACTCACCGTTTTGCCCGGATTTCACTAAGTATCTTAGTATATAGCTAGGTATATATATCAAACGGTAAACAGGTTGTTTGTGCTTTCACCACGAAGACCCGGGAGAGAGTGGCGCTCGCAAGGGATGATATCGGGTGGCGACACAACGGGATCCGGCGGAGGAATTTATTTATTATTTTTTTATGAGAAATTCCGGGTGAATTCTGACCGAGCTAAGATGAAAGGGAATGTACTAATGAACCTTTTGGAACAAAGTTCCTTATCGCGCGTTGTGAAAGGTGGCTAGACGGAAAAAAATCATACGAAAAGTTGTAACGACACTTTTTACTATAGTATGCTATTGTAAGCCGTGCGGCGTTCGCATGTTTCTCTGTCTGTCTCTCTCTCTCTCTTATAGAAAGCAAGCCAGATATTTTCATTTTGTCTTTTATATTTTTTTTTTTATTAAATTTTTTTTTTTTTTTTTAACTTCGTTCCATCCGGGTGTCCCTTGACAACTCTCAAGTTATTTTTTTTGGTGTTTAGATGAGTTTTGTGTCACCAACTGCCATGGCTCACCTGGAAATCCCTTAATCGCCTAAGAAGCCAGGTGGGCCGCTGCCGGTACAACTTGGTCAGGTGGTACTCCGATGAGCCGCAGTGCGACTGTGGAGCCACATTGCAAGCTATGCCCCACCTCTTGTAGTGCTCTCTGTGCACTAACGCCTGCACCATGGAAGACCTTTGCGATGCCAAAGATAACGCTGTCGAAGTGGCTGAATTCTGGTCGAAGCTTATTTAATACCAACAATTGGAATAGTCGACACGACGAAGAAGAATAAATAAACTAGTAATTATTTAAGTATACTTACAACAACATTGTAACAACTTGGTTGTACTTTGTCACATTATTTTCAGTGCCTGGAATAGAAACCAGTGTGTTAGTGCCTTTTCCATCCCCTAAGTTGTATCTGTTTTAACTTCAGCTAACTTGAGCGAGGTTTAAAGTTTGCCGTTGTTGATTAACCGTAATAGCTTCCTACGGCTCAGTATTGATCCTGTTTTGCGTGTGTGTGGTACCTGCGAAATAGCAGAAGTATGGTAAGTTATTAAAAATTCTTTGTTTTTGCCAGGGGCTTCGCCCGCGTGGAGGCGAAAATTATGCCATGGGACCATACTACCGGGTCAAAAATCCTATTGTGTTTATCCAGGTTATATAAATTACATATGTTTGCCAAATTTCATTCCAATCTGTTCAGCCGTTTTTGCGTGTTTGGGTAACAAACATCCAAACATCTAAACATTTAACAAACAAAATTTCACATTTGTTAATACTAGTGGTCGCCCAGTTCAAATTCGACCATAATTCATTTAAAACTTATGGTATTTTCTAAGGTAATCTAATAGGAGTTGATAGACGCTGCTAAAATTGCCAAATTCTGGGCTGACTGTATATAGATTGCTATCGACACGCCAAGAAAAAGATTGATTAATAATAAATAAACCTCTCCCCCCAGTGTATCCCAAACTTTCCAGATGTCGTCACAGACTTAATCCGAGGGCGCTAAACGTTATTTAATTTGACACCCAACGAGTCACGACATTTATCACTCCGTGCCGGAGTCGTGTCGTCGCCACTTTCTGAGTAGAGACATTTTGCTAATACGACGTCGGAGGAACGTTTGGCTAACAGTGTTGCCAACCTTTAGTCAGTAGCTAAACCATTGCAGAATGTTGCTAGATTGTCAGATTTTTTTACCCAAAAAAGTTGCTAGATGTATCTAAATGCTACTTAGTTGTAGGTTACACAAACAATTGCCAAATTTATGACAATCATGTTTCGAATCAAAGTCGATAAAAAAACAGTAATAATTTTATCATTATAAAATATTAACTCGGTAATTGCAATTAATGCAATGACGTTTAAATTCATAAATTTAAATAAGTGAAATAGAAGCTATCGATGGTTGCGGTTTAGTATTTTCTTTTGATGTATATTTTTATTTAGCTACAAGTTTTATTTAATTGTAGCTGCCTGATACCGAAAAATTGCTAGATGTAGGTAGCTATAAAGTTGCTAAGTTAGCAACGCAATGGCTAAGTGGTAGATGTTGAATAACGCTACATGATTACCGACTGTTCTTTCCTCAATATTGATCTTTTGTCAAAAGTACCACACATGATGCTATTGCATAAGCATAGTAATGAAGAAAAACGGTGGCGTGATCTAGATGGTCACGACGGATCGCTTACGTCCTGAATCTTTTTTCATCCGAGTGTAATATTGTGATAATTTTGTGATTTAAATTGAGAATCCTGATTAAATAGGGCTGCTGATCGAAGACCTGTCTACTTATTTCTAGAACACCCACTAAGATGATCTGATACAGATACCCACGTGCCTATCGTTATTCTTCCATCTTCTTCTAGTAATAAATAATACTTAATAATCACTACATAATATAAAAAAAAACCCAAGAAAAAACAATCGACTTCCGGAAAAACACTACAAAGTTCAAAAGTTCAAGTTTTAGTTTCGGAAGTCAGTGACTTTGGATAATATGTATTTTAATTTTTTGTCACCGCCTTCCGAAATTAAAGTTTTTTTTTAAGTTTTATTTTTACCCCACACCAATTCGAAATTTCATCATCCTTGGAGTCAAAACAATGCATATTATTTTATGCGACAGCAACAATCGCGTTTGATTTGCTGTATTTTTTTTTTAAGAGTTCTGTTTTCTGTCTCCGAAACGCATCATCAGATATATATGAAATTTAAATGGGACCATTTCGGAATAAACCCCTTTCGAACAAAAAAGAATTTTGCAAATCCGTCTATATATGACGGAGTTATACCCAAACGTACATAAAAAAAAAAAACATATAAACATGTCGAATTGATAACCTCCTTCTTTTTGAAGTTGGTTAAAAACTAAATCCCACGCCGCGTCTGTCTGTCTGTTCGTGATTCATAAACTACTGAACGGATTTTTATGCGATTTTCACCAATAGACGAAGTGGTTCATGTGGAAGGTTTAGGTGTTTAAAAAACGCTAGTTTAATTCTCATCCATAAACAAAGCAAATAAAATGAATACTAGCAAAATGTAAACGGATCATAGGATGCAGAGATAAGATAGATTTTCAACGTAGGTTCACGATAGCAACATTAGGGAATTGTAATGTCGTCTCGTACTCGTGTCGTTTACCCAAAAACTTAACGAATAAAATCGGATGAGTCTGTGTTTATGAATTATGCATGTCTCTTTGTGTTACTATTTGCCTATAGGCTGTGTACTATATCTTACGAACTGTTATAAGTTAGAGTAACGATTTGTTGGTTTTAAACCAACTTTCGTAAATATTTCAAACGAACTTTATTATGAAAGATTCTGCTAATGAATATGTAAATGGATGGATTTATGAATAAAATCTATATCTATCTATACAGGAAAAATTTTTATTCAGTGCGCAAACTGTAACCATGAATTCAGCATATCATTCTAGACCCCCCAGGGCAGACATTTTTCGTCGGTTTTACAAAAAAATATCAGCTGTTCCATACATTTTGACCGCGTAGGTATTGCACTTTTCTATGAAACAGCAGATTTTTTTAGTATAACCGACGAAAAATGTCAAAACAGTAGGGGCAAAATGCCTTATTATTGTGGATTTGTCGGTAAAATTGATCATCACCGATACCCAGACACACTATATATATTTGAATTATGCTAATGAAGTCCTTTCATTTTATACCCAACACGGCCATCTTTGAAAACTTATTTTTTTGGTTCTTCACCTTGTCTCTTTGAGGGCGCTATATTAAATAGTAGTTTAAAAGTTATAAGGGAACAGATGAACATACATACGCACACGTACATACCAGTCAAAATAGTAATCCTCCTTTAGACTTCGCCGTAGTCAGGTAAAAACAATCAACAAGCTTCAATGTGGCCAAAGTTTTAGTCACGAGTTCTTGGTACGACTCTGAACAGGTATAATATATTTGCCTTCAATCACCTCGTGTCATTGTAAATTGCCAACACGAGGTATAACGTTTACTGCGAAAGAGAAATAGGATGGCAGGTACGCAGTAAATATCTATAGACTATTGCGTTCGTATCCGTGCATCACATACGATCTCTCACCCTCTTCACTTCTTTCTGACATTAAGGACTACCAAACTGTAGCAGTATTTATTAAAAGAAGAGTGAAATAACCACCAACCATCTCTATATACATCCACCAACCATAACCAATCCATCCACTCTGTCAAAATTGCTGATATAAGTATTTATTATTTAAAATACATTATAATTGTATCTATCTACCTGTTACCCTATGTGCTGTGTGTGTGTGTACCTGTGTGTGTGTCTGTGTCGGTGTGTGCCGTGTGTGGTACCTGTGTGTGTGTGCGCGTGTGTGTGTGTGTGTGTGTGCTGTGTGTGTGTGTGTGTGTGTTCTATGTACCTGTTCTATCTATCTGTTGTTTGTGTGTTGTTGTGTTTGTTGTTTATATATGTTGAAGGATGTTTGTATACATGAATATACATACATCTATATAAAAGCGAAAGATCACTCATTCATTCAATCACTGGTTAAACACGAAATCCCAAAAACGACTGGATCTACGAACATTAAATTTGGCACTTATGTACATGATGAGCAGGAGTCGTCAGCTAAGAAAGGATTTGAGGAAACTCTAAGAAAAGCTAAGAAAGGAGTGAAACGGAGGTGGAATTTTGTATGAATAATTTCGTCCCGGGAGATAGTTTCCTTTGGATAATATTCAACATTGACGCGGGCAGCAGCTAGTACAAGATAAGAAAAGAT
This sequence comes from Antitype chi, assembly GCA_947359405.1. Lineage (NCBI taxonomy): Eukaryota > Metazoa > Arthropoda > Insecta > Lepidoptera > Noctuidae > Antitype > Antitype chi. Next base: position 9,840,996 of record OX375836.1, read on the forward strand.
TTTTTATTTGTTTAAACTAGAGTATTTTTTTGATTGTATGTTTTCCCTTCTACTATTACACAAGTTGTCTACATCTCTTTTATCTTCTCTCCTATCGCAGGTATGCTGGAAGAGATTTCTGTAGAAATAAACAAACGTATTTTTCTGTTCCTTTCTTCTCGTCTCTTTATACGTGTGTATGATTTAGATTTTTGACTTACTTACTTACTGGAAAATTGAATCAAAGTCATTTCGTTGCATTTGCGAACAAATATTATGAAAACTAAACAAATTAACTAATGAATAGGTACAACTACACTTCGGTTTGGTAAGTTGCCAAACCATAACCTAGCGTAATGGTAAAACTAATTTATCCATTTATAGAATAGTTGCCGATTCCCTACTTGCAAACATACTTATGCTTATTCTATTTTTAAATTCGGAGTCTGGATTTCTGCCCAGTTGATGGGGCAACAGGCTCGCCCCCTATAACATGGGTCTTAAACATAACTGGGGAATCGTGGACTTACTATAGGTACATATTTGCCCAACCATTGAAACAAAGGGGCGATTGCAATGTCTATCGTATCGGTATATTATGAGCTTTGTAAAGAAAGTTGTTTGGAGCATTCTAACAAGTTAGAATGAAATACTTACAATAGGTACCGTAAGCAGCTGTTTTGTGTTGTATTCCAATTTAATAAAAAAATAAAAGATATACTTAAGCTTTCTGCGGTTCTTTTTCATGTAAAACTTAACTTTGTTTCATATTACTCCGCTTAATTTTCGTGAAAAGGTGTACAAAGGTTTTTGAAGTGATAACTTCTTTAGGCGCGTTCAGCACTTTTTGGGTGAACAAAAATCATGGAACTCGCGTTATCGTCACTGAACGCTTTCAAAACAATTGAAGTGAAATCTTCAATTGTTTTTAAAGCGTGAAAAATTCACAAGTTATTATTTCGTAAAATAAGAATAGAAATTTATTATTTAAATTACATGTTTAATCTGCACAAACGCATAAAGAAAAGTACTTAATAATTAAAACTACGATATACAAAATAAATACAAAAACAAAAGGACACTTAGGCGTCGAAGTATTCCTCCGCATCGCTGTCATCAGGAAACGTGCCCAGAAGACTGGCAGCATTGCCACGTTGAATGGCAATGCTAATTCTTTGGCCAAAGAACGACCCAGCCCTCTGATCACATGAAGTGTCAACCAGCCGGCGAGAAATTTCCTTAAAGACTGCTCGGGTCATGGGACCCGAGTGCACGTCTCCACGTGCACTCGGGCCCCATGACCCGAGAGTTTCGACCCCAAACGGCTCAAAACTGTAGTTACCCATAAGGTTATAGTATTTACGCCGCTTGAGGGTCTCAGCAACAGCAGCAGCGGCGCCAGCACAGCCCGCCGTGCTAGGAACATGAATGAACAAGTTACTTAGTTTTCATTTCTATCAGCAGTCCCCAAAGACTGTCCCGCATGTTTTTTTGCTTCACTTATTAATAAATAATCATCATCATCTGCCTAGCCTTTTCGCAACTATGTTGAGGTCGGCTTCCAGTCTGACCGGATGCATCTGAATACCAGTATTTTACATGGAGCAACTGCCTATCTGACCTTCACAACCCAGTTACTGGGTAACACGAAACCCCTTGGTAAGACTGGTTGTCAGACTTTCATTACGTATTAATAAATAGAAAATTAATATTTGTTATTTTACAGAATATTGTGTATCTCACGACTTCTACACGAATGAAGTCGCAGGCAGAAGTCATTACAGCTACTTACTTAACAAAAGAAATAGATGAAAGTACCCCAATTATTACAAGCCAAAAAAAAACATAAGCGAATAGGTAGCTGTAATTAATTCAGTTCAGATCAAAATGTTTAGTTCGATATATTTGTAATAAACGCAAGTTCGTTGTCTCGCTAAAATCTTTGTTCTGAAATGGTATACAAAGAGAGATGCAAGGTGTTTGGCTGAGTAGGGTGGAAGGGACTGTTGCTGGTTGTTGGTATATTGACGTGTGCTAGCTGACATAATAAAATATGGCAAATAATTTAATTTTATGTTTTGTGTTTGAGTAATGTTACCTAACCTACTATTGTATAGAATCAAGTTCTTCTAACTTAGCTCGCAGATTTGCACATTGCACACGGTGTGTTAAAATAACCTTGTTACGTGCATGTTGCAGTCCTTTTTACACGTGTGCGGGCCGATTTTACGCAGAAATCGTACAGCGTCCTTCGGATATTGATGGGGTTGCCCCGCTTCTGTAAAGCATCAGGGATGTTTGCTGAAGCTCGAGTCGACTGTTTTTATACAACGATGAGAAAACGATGCGCCTCCCTGGTGCGCCGCGTGCGTACCAGCCCCAACCTTATTCTGCGCTGCGTGGCCAGCAGACTCGATTGTTAAGTGAATCGCTGCTGTAAGCTCTCCACCTCTGTGTTAGGCGTGTGGCAGTGATTCACATGTACCTATTGTGATTAGAATAGGCATACTAAAATAAGAGTACGGAATATTGTTACTAGCACAATTGAGTCATTGTTACTTGTTGAATAAAGATATTATTATTATTAACAGACAGCTGTGCTGCTGGATAGTTTGTTGCGCCACTTCTTCTTCCCAGCTAAAGCACTAGGAAATGGTGAAGGGCGGGCGTTTTGTCTTAAGTAAATTTGACGTTTAAAAAGTGCTGACTCTCAGTCTAGTTTGAATAACTGACTTTTTCATTTGATTTTTTTCTGTACTAATGAACTTTTATTAACTTTGACAGCGTCCTTTTGAATGCCTCGTTAACCTCAAGGTCGCACGCGCTAAAGCATAGCGTATGGTTCTGGATTCCATTCCCAGGTTGGGCGAGTGTTTTTGGGTTTTCCCATTAGGAATAGCTCAATAGCAGCCCGTAGTTTGGACGTACTATAGTGCAGAAGTGTGTGCGCAAACACAGGTGAACTCTCTATTCCTTTACTCTCATAGTTCAATGAGATGCCACCTGGGAGAGATCAAGCGCAGGGCCAACGGCTTTTACGTGCGTTCTGAGGCACGGGGGTATCATGCCACCAACATCCAAACTCCGGGCTCGGATACGAAAAGGACATAAACTTAAATAAGTTTAGCTTACAAATTCAGATATCTGTAATACTAGAAACTGTGTTAATGTTATTCATAACACCTTGTCAGGACATTAACACTTGTGATTTACAATTTAAATACCACTTTTTAACGCGACACGACGTGACGTGTGTAGGTGCGTGGACTGATCAGCGGGGTAATTGCGTAACACTCTAAAGTAGGAATGGTTGTCATTTTGACAGTTCAACGTTTTTGAGCACACAAATTTTTCTAACATATGAAGCAATGGATTAGCTATATCCTTCAAAGAGATTTAAATTTTTATGAATAGTGTGTTTCGCAATTAGGGTGATAATCGGTGTGTAGTAGCACACTTTTTGTGTGTGTGAGACTTATTTTTAGGAAGTTCAATATTGACAGTAGATACACTACTCTCCCTTGAAAACTAACATGATTTAATACTATTGAAAATATTGAAACACATTTCCATTTTTTATCTCATGCCAATAAAGAAGCAGCCAGCTGATAATAAAAATGCATCAATAAACTGAAGTATCGACCCAATTTTAATCTTATTTTCATTACTTATGTCAATACAGTTCAAACATCAATACTGAATGGACGATAACAGCCCCCATCCACCCTAAGTCGCTGGACGCAACGCACTTCGTCTTTGGCAAGCTGCCAATTTGGAAATCCTCCAGATTTCGTTTATGCGTCTCGACAACAGTTCAATATCGTCTATTTCCCTGTGCGGACGTGGTTATAGTAGTAAAATAACAAAAACAAACCAATAATAAAGCAATATTTATTGATTAACAATAGATTTTGAGGTTATAATTTGTAGTTTGACAGGACAGCGCGGGAAATTTCGCGCCTTTTTCTCGGCGAGACAAAGGTGTGTTTCTATTCCTCTGTGGATTTTATTTTCGTCGGCAGGTGGTGAAAAGGTAAGAATTTTTGGATGTTTCTAGTATATTGATGTAATTTTGTATGTCGTAATATTTACAGGTGCTATTTTAAACAAATCATCATTTTATTTATGTCTGGTGAGCTAGGATTTATGCTAGCCTGTGCCTTTGTTTCATACCTTTTGTTAGTTATGAATTAATGAATTAAAAAGTCTGGTTATTTGACACATTTATGCACCTACTCGTTATTTTAAGAGTTTCTGCAGATTTTGTTTAAATTGCTTTTATCGAACTTTTTCTTCGTCTTATTGAGCACAGGAATTTCATTTACCGGCAAAAATATTGAATCTATCGTGTTAAGATTTTCGTGAGTAATCTTCTCGTTTATTTTTGTACCTTTCGATATTGGCAGCAGGTTTACTCTAGGGTTTAAATAGGCCGAATGAATAGTTGTTATTGCCAATATTAAATGCAAAATCCATATGTAATCGACCTATCATTCATTAGAGGTCAGTGTCTGTAAATGGTCATCAATTTTGTAACTGGCGAAAACAGAATGGCGGCTTGGCTCCGTTTTATCGTTTATCATTCTACTGTAAACAATAGAAGCATACATCAAAGCGAAGGAAGAGATTAATAGGGACATACATTTCGTCAAACACTTTTTTTTTAAATATTGTTTGTTATTGTTGGCTGGGTTGTGCAGGACAGATAGGCTGTCGCTCTCTATATTAAATAAAATACTGGTATTCAGCTGCATTCGGTAAGATTGGAAGCTAACTCCAATAGGGAACAGACTTGGTAGATGATGCTAGTGGTAATACTGTGGTAATTAAGCTGATGGCCTACCTGAAGGCTGCAGTGGCATCGTAGATGCGTTGCTATCTCAGAGACAAATTGAAATGTCAGGTTATACCAGTTTGACGAAAATAATCATCAGCATAATTTGGTTTAATAATTACTACCACGTTGGTCTAGTGATTGCAAGCTTTACTACTGACCATGATGTCGTGGTTTAGACATCCAGGTCGGGCAAAGAGTTATTCTATTGTCTATGGGGCATGGGGAACAGGGAGTATAGTTCACTCATCCTGCATAGAAAAGGGTGGATCCCACGACCAGACAGGTATTGTATCTGGTTGGCAACTGCCCATTGTGCGGTAAACTCTAATTGCGCGGTCCAGGATTTTGCATGACGTCAGTGTGATGCGTAGTTCGCATGTGGCGATGTAGATACCGCCACAAAGACGCACACAACAAATACATACACACATTTTGACACGAGGATATTGATTGCACTTTTCTATGAAACAGCAGATTTTTTTTTATATTTTTTATACCATCTATGTAAAACATATGGTATGCAATAAAGTATTGAGTTTTGAGAAATTTCTACTCTAGGGTGCCTAGAATCATGTGCTGAATTCATATTTTTTATAATGTTCCCACTGCTGGGACACAGGCCTCGTCTCTGTGAGAGGTAGTGGGGCTGTAATCCACCACGCGGGCCCAGTGCGGGTTGGAAGATGTCACATAATAATATGTCTTCGCAGTTTTGGTTGTAGGTCATGCCGGTTTCCTCACGATCTTTTCCTTCGCCGTTTTACATGGCTTTGGCATTGATATACAAAAAACCCAAGATGCACAGTCTTTAACAAAAGTAACACTCAAAATCGTCCCCAATTATACGTCAGTGGTTATAGTTTAAATGATAAAAACACATTTTTTTGCAAATTCAATCTTACACGCATAACTTAAAGTGGTTTTTACAAAGCAATGTCCAAAAAGACTGACTGAAAGATGACAGACGATACTATTTGACACCTGCGCACATTGCGCACTATTTATGCGGACGTTTTTGAGACGCTGATTGTGTATCTTGGGTTTTTGTATATCAATGGGCTTCGGTAATAAATGAGTTAGGATGGCTGTAAGAGTAGGCGAAGACCAAAGAAACGATGGATGGACTGTGTGACAGATGATATGGTTAGAAAGGGTGTCACTACCGAGATGTAGACTAGTAGAGAAGTGAAGGAAAACACATGTTGCGCCAACCACTAATAAATCGGTGTTTGATGTTTTGCGAGAGAAAGTATGCTAGGTTGTCCTCTATTATATGTCAGTATTTGTAATATGTTTGTTAACTATTCAATCTCTATGTTAATTAATGTAATTGGTGCTACCGTTTTAATTAACAATACACTTGATAAGGAGGAGATAATTAATAATGGAAATCATGTCCCTTTTTCAATTCTTCATTTTAATTCCTCTTAATAGGTAAGTACCTGCAAGGCTTAGCATGACGTTTTCTATTTCTACAAGAATAGACAGTGCTTTTTCAATACAAAGTGACATTTCGTTTCTCCATTTTTGACATCGCACCGTAGATATCCTTCTACAATCTGTTATTTTGTCTTTCGTTTCTAACGATCTTTGTCTAGGTCCTTATAAATGTAGACTAGTTCAGAAGAACATTTCTTCCCAAACTGTCAAAATCACACTGACGACAAACTTTCTACTTGACAGCCACAAAGTAAACGATTATCTACAAAATCATGATTTGTTTAGAACGCATAACTGTGATAATTAATAGAAAAACATAGCTATCTTCTCTTATTGTACATCATTTAGTTAATAGTCATGTCTATACTTCCGTCGACAAATCGGTGCTCGAAATAAGCCTGCTAGTACTTATTGACAGGCCTGCACTGTCCTCCCACACCTATTATAAGACAATTATTTTTAAAGTAACCAAGGAGTTTCTGGCCGGCTCTTCTCCCTAAGGGGAACCTAGTCACGGGCTCGAACTCACTGGTGGGCCTGGCTAAAAATCACGCTGTCTCACCAGGCGTCGTGTCTGACAGAGATAGTATCAGTGAGGAGCAGTTAGACGCTAGTCTACACGCACAACGTTATTGAGTGAGATGCAGGATCATTTATAGTAAAAAATTCGCGAAAAAATTAAGAAAAGTCCTTTGGAAGATCGGGTTTTATGAAAAAGCCAATGCATAAATCAATGACCAATAAAGTTTATAGAATTTTTCGATAATTAAACTTTGTCGATACTTACCGTTTTGGTTTTGGAGATTTTAAACTTCTTTTATTACTTAAACACGCCCAAAGTTGAGTAAAATAAGCAAGAAAAACGAATCTTTGTTGGCTCCTAACTTTTTAATGGGTTTTTTATTTTGTATTCTGTTTCCGTACAGAAAATTTTAATAATGAGGCAAAACGATATCATATTTTACTTTGGATGTGCCATGTCAGACAATGGAGTAAAACACTCCCGAAGTTTGTATGCAAAAAATGTGGACTAGGTTTATCTTAAGAAACGATCAATTGGAACAGTGCATTTAGCTTCTGACGTTTCAGAACTGGCCATGAAGGTTGATGTCATATCAAATATTTTGATTTTGAATGAATATAGAACTTCGATTCCATTCGATGACGTCAAATATTCTGATTATAAAATACTTTGCAGAATTCGTTTATAATTATTATGATTGATTGCAAACGGTTTGAACGAAAATAAATGTGTAGGTGTTGTTTGTAAATATTTGCGCTCAGTTTGCTGAGAACTATTTTAGCCAGTCACATATAGCGGTTCTATATTGGACGTCTTGAATTTGACTTGCTGATAGTTTCATAACTTTTTATAGGCAGTTATGTTGATAGGACAATTTCTTCTTGCCCTGAAGTTGAGATTGTCAAACCGTTCTGTTTACATGATAGCTCATAATTCTATATGAGAACTTGATGTTGCAGCCATTGGGGAATTTACGTAACACACATAAAATTTTTCTTCATTTTGACAGTTCAGCAATGTTCATTGCGATAGTTTAACATTGCGTTCATTAACTTATTTATTAGCTTCCGCCCGCGGCGTCACCCGCGTGTAGGTCGGAAATTATTCCACGGGAACATACTACCGGGATAAAAAGTATCCTATGTGTTAATCTAGGTTATAATCTATCTGTATGCCAAATTTCATCCAAATCCGTTCAGGCGTTTTTGCGTGATTGAGTAACAAACATCCAAACATCTTCACAAACTTTCACATTTATAATATTATACTAGTTTTTGCCCGCGGCTCCGCCCGTGTGTATGTCCGTAAAAAAGTAGCCTATGTCCTTCTTCATATCCCAGGCAACATCTCTGCCAAATTTCATGACGATCTGTTCAGCGGTTGAGGCGTGAAAGCGTAACATACAGACATATATAGGATAGTAGCATGAAGCAATAGATTCAAAATATCTTTAAAACATCTCGGATTGTGTTTAAAACGGTCCTACCTAACTAGTTGAGTGGTAGAAAATATTCATATCTGTAAGCTATGCTCGTATGCCACCTAAAAATAGGAACTTCTAACGATTATAAGCTTTAGTTAGTTAGGGCAAAGTGACCACGGGTTCTAATGAGTTTATTTTCTTGTTCCATACTTTTTAGAGCGTGAATTTTCATAGTACTTAGGGGCTATTCAAGTATTACGTAAGCACTACAGGGGGGCGGGGGGTCTTTGCTTTGCTTATTTTTGATGACATGGGGGATGGGGGGTCTGGATGGTGATTACATCAGCAGAATTTATTTATTAACTTTTGGATTTTCTACAAAATTTAGTCGATTTTGGTTTGAACACATATGGCAACCCTGCTTGTCTATGAATGGCTCGAAGAAAACGATGACAATATAGGTACCAAAATCACAAGAAAGTGAGCAGACACGTTAGGTGTCTGCTACCAATGTTTACGTGAGAATGGGAGGGGGGAGTAAGAGCTTTGCTTACTTTTGCTGACGAGGGGGAGGGGGGGGGGGGGGGTCAATAATTGCTAAAAAACTGCTTACGTAATACTTGAATGGCCCCTTAGTCGGGTTTTCGTTTTTGATCTTGTTATTGTAAAACTATGTTAGGGTCAGCTACCAGTCTTACCAGATGTAGTTGAATACTTACCAGTATTTTACATTGAGCGATAGCCTGTACCAACAATGTGCAGAGTTAAAGATACAATATTGCGTTATGATATTTTGTAAACTACGGGAAACAGTAAATCACTGAAAATAACTAAATTTTGCTGCTAGCATGAACGGAAACGACGGAAATTCTAACTAATTTCTGAAGTTTGCTGGATTGCTGAATCAAAATATAGATTTAAAATATTTCAGGAGTTACTTAATATATCTTTTGGGATATTATTAAAAACTAACCGCTGTGATACAACGATTCTTAAGGCATACTTCATTGTATATTTTCACAGTTTGCACCAAACATACAAGTTATCGGTCAATACAAGTTATTACACATACAATCCTAGAAACATAGATCAAGGTTAAATTACATATAAAACTAGACAAAAATAGAAGGGTTTATTAAACGATTGAACTTAATTAGTCCAAATAAGGTAAAAGTAGATAACATTAGGTACAATTAGATAACATTCGATAAAATTTAATAAAATAAGATAGAACTGGGATAAAATTAGGATAAAAAATCATTAATAAGGAACAAGATGAAATTGGGATACGGAATTATTAATAACAAGATAAAATCGGTAGGTATACAAAATCATTAATAACAAGATAACAATTGAATTAATTTACTCTATAGAGATTGTACTGGGAGTGGCAATTGACTTCAGGGATCGAGTAGCCGTGTTCAGGAATCTCAGTTCAGTAGTCGCGAAAACATCTAACGTAAATAACGCAATTAATGTTGTTGACAAAATGAAAGCCATTTCTACTGTTAGTGTGTATTGCTTTGGCCCTCTTTTAAGGTTCTAACAGCTTCAAATACTTAAATGCTTTTATTTCTGTAAGTAGGTTTGTACAAACACTTTTAAAAGTCAATCATATTTTAAAATCTTCATGCGGTCGGCATTTCTTATCCTACTACGCTGAGAAGAAAGGCCGAAAAAACTCAGAGGTCACAGTCATAAAGAACAGACATATTGTTGGCCAGATCATGCGAAGACCATGTAGATTGGTGTCTGAAATAGTCTTTTAAGGAAAGAACCATACAGATTGAGTGGATCTGTCCAGCTAGTGCACGCATTTGTCAGTAATTGTACAGCTCAACTGAAAAAAGAGAAATACAAAATGCTTGAAAGAAACTGATTTGATTTCATCATCATCGTTTCAGCCGAAAGACGTCCACAGCTGGACATAGGCCTCCCCCAAGCTCCACCAGTTCAACCGGTTTTGTGCATCCCGCATCTAGCGGATTTCTGCGGCCTTCACAAAATCATCAGTTCACCTTGTGGTACGCGGTCGCCACTCCAGAACCTTTCTGCCCCATGGGCCACGTAATAGCGTGGTCGCTCACAATGGGCCTTATAAGGATTCTAAAAGTCACCCAAAGGGCAATGGAGAGGGCTATGCTGGGAGTTTCCCTACGTGATCGAATCAGAAATGAGGAGAACCAAGGTAACCGACATAGCCCGAAGAATTACCAAACTTAAGTGGTAGTGGGCAGGGCACATTGCTTGCAGAACAGATTTGATTTAATTTGAATACATTTGAACTTGAAACTGTCAATATTTTGCTCTTTTACCTTGACAGTTTTCAATATTTATTTATTTATTTAAATTTCGTACATAACACCCTAACAGCTATGCGCCAATGCGATGTTACTACTATAAAAAAAAAGTTTCAAAAGTCATCTTATTTACGTTAATGAACAAAATAAACAAAAAATCAACATGAAAAACAACACAACATTAAATACTTTCAATGCACTTCAGTGCTACTTCTGTGAACCTCTTCAGGCTGCACTGAAATATATCAATTTCCATAGAAATAATATTGACCAATCTTATGGCTCGTGACAAGGGGGCAATATATACGTATATTCAGAAAAGCTAACAGCATAGCATTCCAATGAATTCTGACTTAAATAAACCTACTCCAAATGTAAATTAAGCAGTTATTAGTCAGTCTGAATTGGCCACCAGAGCAGTGGTAGCCCAGTGGTAACGTCCCTGACTTACGAGTTCGTAGGTCGTAGGTCCAAACCCAGACAAGCGTTTTACTTAGTGTAAATAATTCCATCACCACTGCTCTCAAAACGGTGAAGGAAAACATCGTGAGGAAACCGGCATGTTCTAGAACCAAAAATTCGAAGATATGTGACATCTACCAAACCGCACTGGGCCCGCTCCCTCTCACAGGCCTGTGTCCCAGCAGTGGGAACGTAATAGACTGATTATGCTATGCTTATGCTGAATTGGTTTGAGCTTTCTGCTTAAGGTTTCAAGTAATTCCCTTATTGCAATGATTTCGTTCAAAGTCAATCAATCAATCTGGCTAGTCTATATCCAATATGTTGGAGTCTGACGGATGTCTTACCGGTTGCAGCTGAACACCAGTATTTTACAATGAGCGGCTGTAAATCTCACCTCCAAAGTCTATAAAATTTAGTCTAAAGTTTATAATTACATTGAGTTCCTGAAATAAAACAAACGCTCCCTCCAAATTTAGCTCTTATTTGTGTTTATATGTCTCTGCTTCACAAAAACAAGGCTGCAGAAAGTACATATTCGGAAGATATTCTGGCACTTTCCGCTTATATGCACAATATGCGCATATATCGGGGTCATTGCCGAGGCCAGAGATCTAAAGCGCGCTAAATATATCTGCCATCTTGTTTTTTATTTTGCCGCCATTTGGTGCGATGAGTTTATGGCCACTTCGTTATTTTAATACGCATTAAATTGGCAATTGTTTTTAACGATATTGAAAATATTTTGGCGTTCATATGTTGTATTTTGGGTCAATAAACGGAAACGAAAGTAATTCGTATCTTTAAAGAAGGCAGACGACAGTTGAATGATCCCAAGTTTCTTGATGGCAGATTAAATTGTTTATGAAATCGAATCTCATTAACACGTCTTACTGTATGATTGGTTGAAAATGATATGATCGGATCGGCAGAATTGAAGAGATCCGCAAGAGAACCAAGGCAGTGGGGCAGGGTACATTGCTCGTAGAACAGATGGCCGATGGGGCCGAAAGGTTCTGGAGTAGCGACCGCGTACTGGAAGACGTAGAGTTGGAAGGCCTCCCATAAGGTGGATCGATGACCCGGTGAAGGCCGCAGGAATCGGTTGGATACTAGAAGCATAGAACCGGTCGAAGTAGCGGAGCTTAGGGGAGGCTCAGCCCTGGACGTTCTATCGGCTGAAATGATAATGATGGTGATGATTGGTTGATCGATATTAATCTGCATGGTCCTCACAAGATCTGATCAAGATTATGTCTGGACTTTATAAGAGCGTGACCTGTGACTTTGCTGCGGTCTTTCTTCTCAGAGTCGGACAGGAAACGTCAACCTTATCTAGTTTTTAAAACATGTTTGACATTTAAAAGTGTTTAAACACAATTACTTAAATAAATAAAATCATTTATAAATGCAATCAAAATAACATCAGGCTGAAATGCCTATCAACAGCTAACTAGTTAAAAGATTTGACACAAGATATGACAAAACATTATTTTGGAAACCGGTAGTACATACTCAATTGAATCAATCAGTTGTTGATGTTTAAGTATACAAACACAATTTCATTCAATCCATCACTCATCACATTAACCGACTTACTACAAATACACCTAATCACAACTGATTTAAATCAAACAATAAATCACGTACGACAGTCTCAATGAACTAAAATCAATTGAATGAAATAAATCAATTCTTTGACGTGTGAACGCACTAGCAAGGTCACGTTGTGCAGTGCAGTTGTCAAACACAAACGGTTGCTATAGCAACGCGCGTGTGATTGGCAGAGAGATCAGATAGATGACGTCGGCGACAACCTTGCATTGGCGTCATTATAAAATTATTATCCGACGTCAAAATGTAATTTAGCGCTACTTTTATTGCCATGTTGTTGTTTATTTGTTTAATGTTTAGTACATATGTATTTATTAGTAATAACATGCTTTTGTATGGCACTGTCTCAATTATTACCACTCCGATTCATGAAAAATTCTCTTCCCAAGACGACTTTTAAACATGGCTTTAATTTATTTGGGCGAAAAGGAACATGTTTTTAACTAACGTAATATCATGTAGGTTAGAATAAATAATAGTTTAAAAAACCAAACACGCTTTAAAAACCAAACTAAAAAAGTAGAAAATAATTTAATTCAATTAAAAAGCGTGGGGTGCTTTTTGAGGTATTTTTATAATCAAGTAATGTCAAGCACCCCACGCTTTTTAATTTTTTAGTTCTGCTAACTACAAAAGCGTGATTTTTTTAGTTTATTTTTTCCTTTATTTTTTGAATTTTTCTCTATATTTTTTTTTAATTATTGATGTGTCATCGGTCCTCGATAAGTTTACAAAGTTTAAATGAAATCTGACCGTTTAAAGTGAGTCAAAATCGCGCCCTAAGGAGTCGGTTACAAACATAGAAACAAACAAACATACAAATGAAGCTAATATAAAGCGTGTAAAAAGGAGACTTTATGATGTTGCAAAGGATATTTAAAAACTTCTTTGAGACTTCATTCAAAACTTCATCCTTATTATCCATGGATGTTTGTTACCATATATACAACGAGAAACATAATTAACGCAAGACCTCATACACCCCAATTAGAGTATTGAGTTAAAAGCATAATACGATGACCAAAACGATTGTTTTTTAAAGCTAGTTGCCCATTCTCTAGTAAGTCCCTTAGTCGCTTCTTACGACACCCACGGGAAGAGATGGGATGGTGCTATTGTTTACGTCCAGCACCTCACGGAACTTACGTCCGGCACCACACGGAACACACAAACATCTATAGATACATACAAACTTTCACATTTAATATATTAGTAGGCTAAACTACACGCAGATTTTGTCGCGGGCAACAACTTTTGTATCAAATATTTTCATTCTTCACATCACTGAGATCTTGTTTGATTAATTACTGGACGAAGAATGATAGCTTTGCAGTTAGAAATCTTTCAGCTATGGCTGAAAATTGGAAGTGTGCCCGGTAATGGTAAAAGATCTGTCCCAAATGAATCCGGGATCTGAAATCAGCCATTGGTGTATAGTGAGTGTTGGAAAGTGCATCTCTGCCTATCCTGTATGGATTTAGTGAAAATATAACGCAGTGAGGTACCATTAGTTTTAGAAGGAAAATGTCGTGGGCACATGTAGACATTCCATGGACATGTACAAGTATGTATTGACCGAGACACTGAGCTTCTTCGTCTAAAGGGAATCAGCACCCTAATTGCGTAACACGCGATTAACCATAATCGGTTTCATTTTGACAGTTCAACAATATTCATTGCGTTATTTACGTTGTTGAGCAGACACATTTTCAAAACGAAACAGATTATGATTAATCGTGGCTATGATTGGTGAATGATTAAGCTTGGTTTTAAAATGTGTGACAAAGAATTTATGCTCTCGATTCTAAAAAAATAAACAAATATGCGTTTTTGAAAAAAATACTTGTACCCCCGGGACCCGGGACATGAAGTTCAGTTTGCGCAATTAAAATTAGTAATTAATGTCCTTATGCTCAGCTGGGATACTATCTTTCCACCTATTCCTGTCCAGAGCTGACAAGGAGCAATCTTTACAAAAGGAGTCCAGCTCATTCCGCCATCTCCGTCTGGGCCTGCCGCGATGTCGTTTGCCAGTAAACGGGACCCACTGGGTCGTAAGTTTGGATCATAACCCAGTTAATGGTTATTCGATATTCGTCAGTATGACTGGTTGTCAGATTTTCGTGCTACTGTCTACTGTGACGACTGTCAAAGATCCACAAATGACAGCCGGGACCGACGGCATAACGTGCTTTCCGAGGCACGGTGATGGAGAGTTCTTGGCAACATTAGTAAAGATTACCTATCCACGGGCTGACCGCCCGATGCGATCGATCGACCCGTGTGGCTTTTATTACTTAGCCACAACCCCCACATAATTATAACCTAAATCAAGAAGATCTACAAATGACAGCCGGGACCAACGGCTTAACGTGCCGAGGTACAGAGAGGTGTTGGTATGTGAAGATGTTCACCCATCCACGGAACTCGGCAAGCGTAGCTTTTCCTTCAATCAACACGTACGGCTATTATCTCAGCTGGTTAAACATCAAAAGCAAATCACAAGCATACCCAAGATTTATCATACCATTTGTCTTTGGTTTTCAAACGTGTTACCAAGAATTTTTCACTCATTTAATTCTGTTATATGTGTATAAGAAGGTACAACAGTCGTTTGGCTAATACAATTGCGATCATGTCCAAACAATTTATTATCGATTCGAAATGACATTGGATAACTGACAAAAATTATTATCAATTACGTAACTTTCGTGATAGGTAACAGCAGTGGTAGGTATTCTGTAAATATCTCACCGTGAAAACTTGAGTGAAGTGAGCTGTCAAAAGTGTTAATCCGTACCATCAGCAGTGCTATTCTATAAAAATCTCACCGTGATAAGTTAGGTGAAGTGAGTCATTGCCTAGTGCCAGATGGAATGACAGCTCACTTCACCTAAGTTGTCTCGGTGAGATTTTAACAGAATAGGTCGGGAGTTGGAATGACACCTCACTTAGAGCTCACTTCACCTTAGTTTTCACGGTGAGATTTTTACAAGAATCGACCGGCAGTACTGGGGCCCCAAGCACGAACGCGCTACGAAAATGTAACGTTAATTCGGACGGTTTTTTAACCGAAAATACAACTTTCCCATAGCATTTTGGCTTAAATGTTTACGACAAAGACATTTAGTATCATCGTTATCATCCACAGCCCGACTGCACCCACTGGCATAGGCCTGACTTTTCTTGTGACAATCCTCACGCTCCTGTAGGCCTCCGGCCTCATCTAGGTTTTGCCCGCGATGGCAACAATGTCGCGCACCCTTCTCACCGGACGACCGACATCACGTCACCCAATTCTTGGACAATAAAGTATAACCCATTATCATTCTCTTCTCTTTTTCCTAATTTATTTGTAGTCGGCGCAACATTATGTCCTTTACTACCATACTTCTCTATTAGTCGTCAGCTCGGTACTTCGATAGTCACCCCTTTTCTTTGTCTCCTACCTACTGGTCCACTCAATCTGTGTGGTTCTTTCCTCAAAAGACCATTTCAGACACCAATCCACATGGTCTTCACATGATCTGACCAAGATTATGTCTGGACTTTAAAAGAGACTGTGACCTCTGAGTTTGTTTCGGCCTTTCTTCTCAGAGTAGTCAGATAGGAAACGCCGACCTCATCTAGTTTAAAAAAAATATGATTGACGTGTAAAAGTGTTTGTACAAACCTACTTACAGAAATAAATCATTTATCATTTATCATTTACTCTTATAGCCATCGACATTCATGCTCAAAACTTTCCTCACGACATTTTCCTCATTCCTCCGTATCACATGCCCATACCATGACAACCGATTTCCACACAACTTTTCAGTTATCGGTGCCACATTCAGACTTCCTCTTATGTACTCATTTCGTATTCCATCCATTTGTGGTGTTACACACCACACATCCCTCTTAAAATTCTGATCTCAGCTGCCTTTCATTCATCCCTTTTGTGGCCCAAAATTCTGACACATACCAGACAGCAGTAGGCTTAGCACGAACACCGATTTGTCGACAGAAGAATAGACATGACTATTAACTAAATGATGTACAATAGGAGAAGATACTTATGTTTTCTATTAATTATCACAGTTATGCGTTCTAAACGAATTGTTATTTTGTAGATAATCGTGTATACCTTGTGGCCGTCGAGTAGAAAGTTTGTTGTCAGTATGATTTTGACAGTTTGGGAAGAAATATTCTTCTGAAATAGTCTTCATTTTTAAGAACCTAGACAAAGGTCCTTAGAAACGAAAGACAAAATAACAGATTGTAGAAGGATATCTACGGTGCGATGTTAAAAATGGGGAAACGAAATACTTTGTATTGAAAAAGCACTGTATATTCTTCGTAGAAATAGAAAACGGCATGCTAAGCCTGCAGGTAATAAAGTCTAAAAAGTAAGTAATACTATGTGCGACATGAGTACTTTCAATTTTTAAATCGTTCCCATACGTCGCGCGTACGCGCTAAGCCCACTGAACTGTTGCTAATTGATACACACCTACACACATTTTAGCTTCCAAGTTCATTGCCAAATGAAACATAGATAGGTAGATAATCGTTCATTCACAAAACAAAAGAGTTTTTAATTCAATACAATACACACCCACACACATTTACATAACGCACGGCACACGTGCTAACACATACATTTACATAACACAACCTCACGCCTGTAATTCAGCAGGTTGGGCAGATGGGTACCTACCTATACATAATCAGCCTAAAAATGTTCCCACTGCTGGGACACAGGCCTCCTTCTCTTTGAGGGGGAGTGGGCTGTCCACCAGGCGGGCCTAGTGGGTTGGTAGATGTCACATGTCTTCGAAATTTTGGTTCTAGGACATGCCGGTTTCCTCACGATGTTTTTCTTCACCATTTTGACAGTTACCATTGTGCCGGCACTGCTCCATACGTGATGCGTGATACGTATGATGTGTACCCATCATTCTTATGTCAATATGTACGCTTTTATAACAAACTTCCAAGCCATGTTCAAAATCTAAGTCTCAATAAATTTAAATCATTCTTTAAACGTAAGTTGTGCCTGAAAGCCTTTTGTACTGTTAAGGATTATATTGAAGACAAAAAAGCTTGGTATTGACCTGCTCCAATTTTTGCATACTGAGTGTTTTTGCAAAATTATAGTCTTCGATATTTGATACCCAAATGCCAAATACCTACCCAAATGTCCTTTCTTTGGTATTTGTTCGTCAAATCGTTGAGCTCCTCAAGTTCCGAGTTGAGCTGCATGATTACTGATAAATGCGTGCACTGAATGGACTCTCAACCATCCACTCAATCTGTGTGGTTCTTTCCTCAAAAGACCATTTCAGACACCAATCCACATTGTCTTCACATGATCTGATCAAGATTATGTCTGGACTTTAAAAGAGACTGTGACCTCTGAGTTTGTTTCGGCCTTTCTTCTCAGAGTAGTCAGATAGAAAACGCCGACCGCATCTAGTTTAAAAAAATATGATTGACACGTAAAAGTGTTTGTACAAACCTACGTACAGAAATAAAATCATTATGTATTTTGACGTTCGAAAAGTGCTGATTCTCAACCTAATTTGAATAAATGACTTTTGATTGATTGAAAAGTCAAAAAGAACGCGAACTTATAGTCGGCGCGAAATTTTTTAAATTCTTAGTTAAAAAAAAAGTTTGGAATTTTCTTCTCAACCATATAAAACTGGTTTATTTTTCTCCTTACCACTCCCAAATCGAAATCATCAACTTGTATTTTCTTTTTTATCTCTTTTGGTCTGCGCGGAGACCTAAATTTTTCTTCCCCCGTATTTAGCAAGGAAGTTTTACTTTCAATCACTCTCCTTACACTCTGTTCTGATATCCCTGTTGCTTCTGCTGCCAACTTATGTATAATCGCATCAGTTTTATGTTCAAAACTATCAACATTGGCTTTCCGTTTTTGAAAAACGTATGCAATTTTAATATTTAATTTTTAACTTGTCTATCTATAGGCGGACTCATCTTGCTAATGCAAATTCATTTGCGTTTTTTCTAAACTAAAAAGGACCAAGCCCGGGTCGACGGCGCGTTGTGTTCCACGCGCGCCTCAAAGAGATGTCAGCACCTTGGTGGGGTCCGCAAAGGCCGATGCCTGCCAAGGGTGCGGGTTGATCGAAAGAGATACCGCGGCACCTGGCACACAGGCAACTGACGGAACACGGGTGGGTTCTAGTCAGTAAAAGTCTGACACGCCCTCCTGCTCCACCCAAAGCGGGAGAAGTTATTCGATGAATTCCCACCCAAAAAAAAAACGGTGTGATGGTGTGTTTAAAACAGTTTTTAAATAGTCTATAAGTGTGTTTTCCTTCATTAACTGTTAAATAACTAGTAATAGGTACCTGACCTTGAAAGTTCAAAGACGTTCCCAGAAACTAGCCACCCAAAAAAGTATTATAACCTCAACCGAAATTTCAACCACATGGAAAGCTCAATGTACAGAATCCTAAAATAACATTCTACCTTGAATTACGATAAAGTACTTACTTACGGAAAGGTGCGCATTTTCTCAGTTGGAACTATCCCAAATTGACTAAGAAAACCAAAATAACGGTTGACACCTAAACTCTTTAAATCGAGGGACAGAACGGGTCAAGTAAAGCTGGTTATAATGTAGGCCATATTAACACTCATCGGTTAGTTGTGTCTGCGGGATAATAGATGGCGCCACGAGAGTTTTGTGTTTACAAACACGCTGTTTTTGCGCAATACCTGTGTTATTTTTGCCTTCGCCTACGCAAAGTGCAATACAGGTTAAACATAAAGTGTGGTTTTTATGGTTTGTTTTTCCGTTTGGTTGGATCCAAAAATTATTATTTATTCATTTTGTAACAAGAAAATACATTTACACAGATTGTCACTAATTTCTTTACAAGTGCAAATTCCGCATTAACAAAAAAATTATGTTGTAAAATTTAATTTAAACCAATAAAACTAGAAGATTGAATAACAATTTACGAAATTAGAGCAACTGTTCTACAATACTGTTTGTGATTTGACTGTATGAATTTGGTTAGCTACCTAGCTTTGCCAGTTTTAGTAAGAAAAAACAGTGCAACAAGCAATTTCTAAAGATTCAGCTAATAAGCTCAGACTCAAAAAGAAAAATGCGATTCATTTACTTATTTTCAGCACAAATAATTATAATTCACCTTCTTTCTTAAGTGGAAACGCATAATTAATTTCAATTTGTTGTGAAAGACTTCGAGGAAACTCCCTGACGCGGAATTGTCGCGAAAATGCGCCTTTTACCGAGTCGTTGGATGTCCGCCATCTTTGCTTTTCCTTTTAAATAAATGACGACAACGTATTCCACCAGACAGTCTGGTTAGAGATTTATAATAATTAATCTGGTAATGGTTTTTCCTACGACATGATTTATGCGAATTTATTGCCGTAGGGACATTTTATCATGGTGTACCTACTTAAGATGATTATGGGTATACCCAAACTAATTAAAAAAAGTATTACATGCAATAGTAGCATATATGGTACCAAAGGGTGGGGTCCGCAAGAGCCGATGCCTGCCAGGGGTGCGGGTTGTTCGAAAGAGATACCGTCGCCCCTGGCACACAGGCAACTGAGGGAAAACGGGTGGGTTTTAGTCAGTAAAAGTCTGACACGCCCTCCTGCTCCACCTCCTGCTCCCAGAGCGGGAGAAGTTATTTGATGATTTCCCATCCTCAAAAAAAAAAAATGTAGCATGGTCAAGACAAATACATTTATAAGAGCCCCAAAAATATGTAAATTTAATTACCTACACATTGATAAACAAAAAACCCAAGATGCACAGTCTCGAAAAAAAATAACACTCAAAACTGTCCTCAATTAGGTATACCTACGTCAGATATGATAAAACACATTTTTTTGCAAATTCAACCTTACACGCATGATTTAAAGTGCTTTTACAAAGCAATGTCCAAAAAGACTGACTGAAAGATGACTGACGATACCATATTGACACCTGCGCACATTGCGCACTATTTATACGGACGTTTTTGAGACGCTGATTATCTTGGGTTTTATGTATATCAATGTACAACCTACATGTATTTTTCAAAGTCTGGGATCGGTTTCAAATTCGAGGAATAAAATAGGAGGCAAAAACTTTCCTAAAATCAAAAATCCGTTTCAAATCCATCCCCAAAATAATATCTTAATTCCATATTACGTTTAGGCACATTATTTCATCAATAAACTCCTGCGCAATACACCCAAACATTCCCGACCTTGTTATTCTCGCGAAAAACCCAAATATTTTTCCACAACGCAATACAATTCATATTAATCATGATTTTTCTGCGTTTTTGGATCAAGAGTACACGTAAGCACGGCTGAGGTCGACGCTCGTGGCAGATTGCCCATAATATTCTGGTTTTGTATACGTTTCGATTGGGATCTATGTTACCTTGTGTTTGTTTTGGCTAAATTATGTTAGGATAGGTGTAATCAAAGATAACAAACTTAAGAATTAATTGCCTCAAGTGATGGTTTGGTCATTGAAAGGCGACAAACAAATGGTATTTGCAAGGCAGATGTGAGTTGCCGCGGTGGTCCGTGGATGGGTGACCATCTTTACATACCGAAACCGCAATCGAAAGCACGTTAACGGTTGAACCCGGCTGTCATTTGTGGATCTTTGACAGTCGTTACGGGTCGTTAGAAGCCCGAAAGTCTGACAACCATTCTTACCAAGAATTATCGTAATATTACCCAGTTACTGGGTTGTGGAGGTTAGATAGGCAGTCGCTCCATGTAAAATACTGGTATTCAATTGTATGCGGTTAGACTGGAAGCCGACCCCAACATAGCTGAGAATAGGCTGGGCAGATGATGATGTGTCAAAGTCAAAGTCAAAGCATTTATTTCAAATAGGCACTTATAAGGCACTTTTGAACGTCAACATTTACATTAAAATAGAATTGATTCTAGTCGCCCCTTCCAAAATGTAGTTTCGTATGGAGAAGAATGGGCAAGAAACTCCACACCATGTGAGTTGAAACGTCGAAAAAGAACGCCCTAGAAGGACATTATTATAGTAACCTTATTGGTGATATTCATCAGAAAGGTCAGGTACGTAGTCCTCGCAAGCGTCGTGCATGTGTGACCAGAGGCGCTAGTGTGAGTTTCATTTAACCATCTCGATGAAACGCATCGAGCGCATTCGGCGCTCCGATTGGTCCGTCACCAATCCAGGGCCAATCGGGGCGCTGATGCGTTTGATCGAGTTGATTAAATGAAACTCACACTAGGGCCTCAGGTGTACAAACGTAAACGAAACTAAAGGAGTACCTAAGTAAATATCGTATCGTATCGCCGAAAATAAGACGTAAGTGTGTTTCGATAGGTGTACGATATCGATGGAAACAAATCTTCCGGAATATAACAAAGGTTGTGTGCATAGCTTAATCAGCGTATAATGTCCCCACTGCTGTGACACAGGCCTCCTCTCTGTGAGAGAGAGTGAGCTATCAATCCACCACGCGGGCCCAGTGCGGGTTGGTAGATGTCACATGTCTTTGAATTTTTTGGGTCTAGGACATGCCGGTTTCCTCACGATGTTTTCCTTCACCGTTTTGAGAGCAGTGGTGATGAAATAATTTACACTAAGTAAAGCGCCTGTCTGGGTTCATACCTATGACCTACATCTCGTAAGTCGCGGCTGTTACCACTGGGCCACCACTGCTCTCATAGGTTGTGTGCAGTAATCAGTAATAAGGTGGATTCCCTTCCCTAAGGTTACCCGCAAAATTCAAATTGAATTTGCAGGTCAGTGCAAGATTGTATGTTCATTAAAATACGATTGACGATCGTAGCAAATATTATTATGGCTTTACATAATTTATATCGTCAATACATTCTCTTAGTTCATTTAATAGGATTAAATTAACTTGCGGCTATATACAAGATGTAACTTAAATAGCGCACAACCTCTTAAGGGGTCATTGTACTCATCATTGTCGACAACTTTTACTATGGGACCAAACCTGAAATCGTAAAAAAAAAATCAGCTGTTCCCTACATTTTGACGATTTATGCGAATACAAGTGTATGGAACAGCTGATTTTTTTTATTACGATTTCAGGTTTGGTCCCATAGTAAAAGTTGTTGATAATGATGAGCACAATAACCCCTTAACAGGTTGTGCGCTATTTAAGTTACATCTTGTATAATATTTCGTTATTGCATTTATTTGAATAAGAGTATTTTTTTTAACTAAA
Organism: Antitype chi; assembly: GCA_947359405.1. Classification (NCBI taxonomy): domain Eukaryota; kingdom Metazoa; phylum Arthropoda; class Insecta; order Lepidoptera; family Noctuidae; genus Antitype; species Antitype chi. Next base: position 9,863,818 of record OX375836.1, read on the forward strand.
CAAATAAATACAAAAACAAAAGGACACTTAGGCGTTGAAGTACCTATTCGTCCGCATCGCTGTCATCAGGAAACGTGCCCAGAAGACTGGCAGCATTGCCATGCTGAATGGCAATGCTAATTCTTTGGCCAAAGAATGACCCAGCCCTCTGGTCACGTGAAGTGTCCACCAGCCGACGAGGAATTTCCTCAAAGAAGAGACTTGCGGCTGTATCTATTCAAATAGATGTCTATTTGAAGAGATACGGCCCCCTGCCAAAAACAAAAAACTAATGACAAATTACTTTTTCTTTTTGTCCATTTCAATTCCAAGTAATCGGTCTCTTAAAATTGCGATGACAGTAATTATCTAATGTTTAGTCCGTGAACTCATTTGTAAATGTTGTCAGTTGCCAAAACGCCGAAAGATTATAGGTATCATACCTTGGTTTCCGTTTGCGAGTGTCTGAGATCACTGGTGAAATTAACTTGGCATCAGTTTGAACCGTAAAAAGAAAGATTACATAATTAGTACTGTTCATATCCTTCGGTTATACAGTTGGTAGAGCAGTGGTCTGTAGATCCTTAAGCCGCTGGTTAATATCCGGCTCGAAGGACCATGTAGGAAGTAGTGTTCGGCGCTATGGTGACTATACCATACCATATTCTGTGGTGGTTAAAGTCTCGAATTGTATGGGAAATAGCTGTAATACTTATAGGTATTCCAGTTACGAGTGAATTAAATTAACCTCGACGAGTAGGTACGTCTAGTGTACCCTGCAATCATATTTTAATCACGGTAGAAACTCTTCCCGTCCATAACGATATTCGAAAGAAGAAGCAAGTTGAAGGAAGTCACAATTAAAATAAAATCCATATCCCTGTAACGCATAGCCACGTATTGCACTATTCAATTTGTAGGAGAGCGCACTACTTCCTAAATTGTTGCAACCCAATGTAATTCTACTTCATGACTGAGAGTCGTCTGTCCGATTTAGAAATAAATTTAGTCTAGTGTGATCACTAGTTTCCAACTTCCTAATTAGTGTCCATAATTAGAGTTTCTACAAATTGGATAGTGTAATAATGACTTTAGTATAAACTTTGATGAATGGAGAACTGGAGAGGGAGTGATATGCCAAGAAAAAAATGATAACGTGACGGTTCAGTCAGAGTGGAAGCAAAAACCTTGTTGCCTCAAGTGATATTGGACAAGCGCAGGAAGATGGTGGTAAATGAAATATTGAAAAAGATGCTCAAACCTGTCAAGTCATTTCAATTATTTATGCAGCAAAAGTCAATGCGCTGTTGGTGTCCATTATTCCACCACGTGTGAGAGCACACGCACTGAAATACTGTTATCATTTGGAATGCTGCCCACCCTGAGAGTAAGGACAAGCCTGATGACGTAGCGCACAAAGAAAGCTCCGGTGATACGACGGCATGTGTTACAGACACATGGCTAGGTTATCATCTAAATTTAGATATATAAATATTCCTACAATTCCTATCGTACCTTATTTTTTTCTTCTAGCCAAGCATTAATCCACAATCAGCATACAACGTTCCCACTGCTGGGGCCTGCTCGCTTCGAGAGGGACGGAGCCGTAATGTACCACGCGGGTCGAGTGCGGGTTGCTAGATATCACATGTCTTAGAATTTTTGGTTCATTGGACATTTCCTCACGATGTTTTCCTTCACCGTTTTGAGAGCAGTGGTGATGAAATTATTTGCACAAAGTGAACGTTTGCCTGGGTTAAATCTACACTTACACTTGTATGTCGGAGCCGAAACCAATGGGCCGACTCTGTTTTACCTGCTTATTGCATGCCACTGGCAATTACCATGTAAATCCGGATCATTTTCAGTGAACGGGAATCCGTTTGACCCGAGGACCATAGACAGTGGATGGGGTGACGCCTGAGAGAGGCCTATGTCAAGCAGAAGACATCTTCCAGCTAAAAAGGATGAAGATGAACGCTAGTTATAGATATGGTAGAATCAATATTCAAAACTAATGTTGGGCACTATATACGATTTAACCGATAAACGTCTAAAGTTAAAGGATCAGCCCTGAAATACTATGCAGTATTCTTCTGGCCACTTTAAAAGGACCAGAAATCTCAAAAAACTCTTCAACCATGGAACAGAGCTTATCATTGTCTAGTCTATAATCTAATTTATTTGGGGTTGGACTGCCAGACGGCCAGTGGCTGTAGATGCCCCGCCAAACATAGGTAAGCCAAAATCTCCATTGGCAACAAAAAATAGAGGCTTATGGCAAGAGAAGGGAGCAAAGGGTGAAGTCGGGTTATGAATGATGAAGATGAAGATGAAATCTCCATTCACAAATAGTAGTCCAAATTATCGAAAACGGTAAAAAGTCAACTCCATACGCAGATTTCATCCCAATAAAACAATACTTACGATGTTGGCATTGGCATCAACAACTCATTTATTACCCACCTTGTTATAGCCACGGGTCGGAATCTGCGTAATATATTAAGTACTATCTATCTATCTATGTGTATTGTTTTGACAAACCATGTGATTTCATATATTGAAGTGCCATTATGAGAAATTGGAAGTCAGTCGTGGTTAGTATTCCGGGGAGACAGTACGTTTCTAAGTCCGTGCTTAAAAAGTGAAATTATTTAGTGATCATTGCCAAGTGATTGCCGTTGGACCGCAGTGGTGTGACATTAATTTCTTGCAGTTGGAATTTTTCCTCTCTTAGATAGAGTTGTGTTCGCAAAAGTATTGAAAGTGATTTTAGTATTATTACTTCAAGTTTTGTGAATTTGTGGTTGAAAATTAACTGCGGTCGCTTTTGAGGAGTCAAGATGCCGCCTACTTTCATAAGTTAGTAGCCTTCTCTTACTTAAAGGAAATGTGTGTGTACTCTGGGTTTCTGCGAAAGATTGTGATGCGTCTAATGCGTGTTTGTTGTATGAAGCTATTAAGGAGCTGCTTTTCCTCCTAATAATCGACCTGAAACTGTTATAGTGTGTTACAGTTTGTCGTAGGCTCAAACCCAGTAGACGTTTCACTTTGTGTGAATAATTTCGCGGGCACTGCTCTCGAAACGGTGAAGGATTTAAACACCGTGAGAAAACCGGCATGTCCTAGAACGAAAAAATCGAAGACATGTCACATCTGCCAACCCACATTGAGCCAGTGTGGTGGCCCACTCCCTCTCACCAAGAGGAGGCATGTGACCCAGCAGTTGGAAAATTATAGGCTTATTATGAATGATGAATGAATGATCATCAGCAAACGATTAGCAATACGTGTGATAATGACGTGACGCGAAAAGACGATGACGGTGTTGTCTGAATTTTATAATTTTGTGCAGGATTGAAGGCCCACAGGTTGTTGGTGGTATCCTCTCAACAATTCTAGTATCACACCAGAGTTTTGATTACAGGACTGTATTATTAATACGGAGAGAGAACTAACGGCAGTGGTCTTTGCACCACTGAATTTAAATTATTGTGTAATTTCATTTCTAAGAGCACAAATAGAATATGACATAGCCGTTTGTTATGAATATTTTGGTCATAGGATTGGTTGTTGTTATTTGAATCAACCAAATAAGACATCTTACGTGAGGTTTGCTTCCATTAAATGACAATAAAATTAGGGAACGTTAAATTAGGGACATTCAGAGCCACGTGAGAAAATATTAAGAGATTCTGCGCAGTCAGTTTATGTGAACGATGTTTGTTACAGTGACGATGCCTTCGGAAGTGGCGTTAGGCAAGTCGATGCAGCGGGAGCTAGCAGACTCCATCATCAGGATGGTGCCGCTAGATGAGATCCGGATACTGCTTGCTTGTGGTGCTAAGGTAAGTTTATCTATACCCTGGGTGTTTTCAAGTCTCGAGTGAATAGGTTATTTCTAGACAAGTATGCAAGCACCATCGTCAACCACATCTTCGCCTACCATGAAGTGAGATAAAACGCGAGTATCAATAAAAACATGGGGAATGCCCACAGAAGTGAAGACTTAAAACTTTGGAAAGAAACAACACGTCACGTTAACATGTCGGTGACGTGAACCCACAAGTTTTGCCCCTGCCAAAAATATTAACGCTAAAATTTCATTCAAGTTTTTAAAGGTTTTAGTTGAGTGAAATGAGTGCCGGGATGCGTGACACATAGAAAGTATATATACGTGTGTATATAGAGAGAATGCTAGCGCTCTCGCGATTGGCATACGTTTGATATAGGATGAAATTGCTGAAAGTATATGTTTATGTGTACGTACGCCTGTTGCTGGGGTGTTGTGTAATTTATTTTGAAGCTTTAAGTCCGTTTTTTTCGTTCCACGAAATCACTTCCAAAGTTTCAACGTACCCTAAGCTACACGGTCATCTTCCTTTAAAACTGGCCAAAAGCTCACCTTTTTATTAATAGTTTATAGAGGCATGAGGAACATGGTGTAAAGTTCACTAATACTCTATAGAAAAGGATCCTCTCCTTTGACCAGATGGGTGTGTCTGGTGGGTCACTGCCCGACCATTGATGTCGGTACGTTGTATGCAATATATGGAAACCAAATATATGCAATAATTGAATGCTAGTAGCGCGAGAAACACTGCTTGCGCTCTTTTGATAATTGGAAGAATTGTAGAGGAAAATCGACCTTCCAAATCTTTTAAAGTGATTTTCTACATTTTCAGGTAAACGAGCCAGTAACCCAAGGTCTTCGTCCTCTCCACTACGCGATCTGGCAACGGTATCTGGAAGCTACCAGGCTGCTGGTGGTGCGAGGATGTGACGTCAACGCTAGGGATGACTGCGGATACAGCGCGCTGCATCTCGCTGCTGAGCATGGGTCAGTGAAGTTTATTATATTATTAACCGACTTAAAAAATTAGTAGGTTCTCGATTCGTCTGTATGTCCTTTTTTGTATGTATGTTCCGCGATATCTCCGACAATTGTGGATCAAAGGGTATTTATTTTAATCGATATGCCTCTGCGCCTGATAAAAATAATAATAGGGGTTATCCCATATGATAAGTGAAATAATGTCTTGAATTTCGGAAGTCGGTGTCTTTGGACCGGTTTTTTTATTTGTTAACAAGTACATGAATGGCTTTATGACTCGAATCTATAATGCTCATCAGGCAGCCTTGTTCTTCTTCTACATCAGTTCTGGTTTTAAGGTTTTTCTTCGTGATCTATTGCCTATAAACGCATTTTACTTTCTTTCTTTATTTACTTAAATGATTTACTTATCTCCACATTATTTTCCCCAGATATACAGAGTTGGTGAAGTTACTACTAGAAAGCGGAGCGGCAGTAGATTATAGACCTGACACTGGTGAAGAGTTCCCCAGGACTACGTTGTGTGATGAGCCACTAAGATTGGCCATCAGGAATAAACATTATGTAAGTACTTATTCCTTAACAGGGCGTGCGATTATCCATAACCCCCCCCCCTTTTTTCTTCCTGAATAATGCCTCTAGAGCATTTTTTTTTATAAAATCAAGTTCTGCCGTAAACACGTCCCTGTCATTTTCTTTTTTTCAGCAACTAATTATTAAAGAAAATATGACCCTCTAAAAATTACAAAAAAAATCCTATTTTTACCGCCGTGATTAGAGGACTAGGTACCAGACAAATTAGAAAAGTTTTTAACATAAAAAAAAATGATGGGAACCTAAACATACTCTTTCTTAAAATATTAATGTAAAAAATAATTGAATCGGCTCAGTTTTCGAGGAGAAAAAAGGGGAATACGAAACGTCGATCTCGTCAAAAATTTTGTGATAATTTCGGTCTGAGCTGCAGCTGACACTGACAGCGCGACGGCAATAGTTTCTTCAAATACCTATTTTTCAAATTCCTCGCAGGCCCCGTCCCCTCTTAAGGGGCTTGTGGCTAAGTCACAATAGACGCACGGGTCATTCTATCAGGCTAAGCTACGCTTGCAGCTGTTTGTCCATGGATGGGTGACCATCTTTACGTACCCGTACGAACACCGCTCCGTGCCTCGAAATCACGTTAAGCTGTTATCTATGACAGTCATGAGGTAAGGGTCGTCTGAAGGCCGAAAATCTGACAATCAGTCCTAACAAGGGGTATCGTATTACCCAGTTACTGGGTTGTAGAGGTCAGATAGGCAGTCGCTCCATGTAAAATACTGGTATTAAGCTGGATCTGGTTAGACTGCAAGCCGACCCCAAAATAGTTGGGAATAGGCTTTGCAGATTGATTTGAAGTAAGTACTTATTCCTTAACAGATAGCAACAGATATTTAAATCCGGTATTAGTTGCGGATTTTGGAACAAGGCTTTTTTCTTCGGGGCTTGTCTGTTAAATATTTTTTTGTTACTTAATTAACGAGTTTTTTTTATCATTTACATTTCTATTCGCAGGAAGTTGCCCGTCTTCTCCTGGAACATGGAGCCGACCCCAACAAGCGTTACTTCTTTGGCGCTGAGATCAACCTGGTCTCTGACCCTGAGTACTTGGAGCTGTTGCTGACCTTCGGAGCTAACCCGGATTCGAGGGACAGAGCTGGATTGACTCCGCTTATGAAAGCTGCCAGGCAGAGAAAGGTAACATACGGAAAAATTTATACCGTCTATCTATATCTTATAAATCTATCTATACATCTATACAGATAAATAAAATTCGAGTGTCTGTTTGTAATATTAAAATAACCGTTTTTTACTAAATGTATGTCTATGGATGTATACACGGTACATTTACCAAAATATTTTTATTTTTGTCTGTCTGTCTGTTTGTTCCGGCTAATCTCTGAAACGGCTGGACCGATTTTGACGGGACTTTCACTGGCCAATAGCTGATGTAATAAAGAGTAACTTAGGCTACTTTTATAGTAGTTTATATATTTTTAATTTTATGAATATATACTTTTTTGTTAAATTCCACGTTGACGAAGTCGCGGGCACAGCTACGAGTAGTTTTTTTTAATATTATTGGTAGTAGAGACGGCAAAAGAGGTGTGACGATTTGATAAGGTTTGCTGGGCTGGGAAAATGGGAGGCATTTGCCCAGCAGTGGGACACAATACAGGCTAACAAATAAAAAATAAAGAAATTGTTAACTAAATTCGTTAGTTATACAGGTAACAGAAACCCTATTGCTATCCTTAAGCACTAAAGATAACAGCTGGTATAGAATCACTATACATAGTTTCAGCTCAAAATAAAATACTCAAAGAATTTATACCTAATTTTCGGTTTCATATGTTTCTTCAATTCAAATCATAACAAACGTGTCACCGCACTACGTAGGTCAATAACTTTCCACGTTACTTGCCAATATCACGATAAATCTCTTCCGAGTGATGTGTTTATTTCAATTTGAAAAGTTCGGTTACTGGTATCAATGTATTAAAAAAAATCTCATAACTTCCGAACATGTAGAGATAGGATTAAAAAACCCTTCCAATATCGTTTGATATCATCCAAAGAAGCCGTGCCCTTGGTCTGTAACATACCTATATAACCTACATTATTCCGTTACACGTTGTAAGACTCACATTTGACTAATTTTACATTGAATAGAAAAATTATAACCAATGTGTTAAGTGGTCCTAAAAGTCACTGAAATCGATTCAGTAGTCATTATGAAAAAACTATTTTCAGGATTTGCGCTTCTATAACACCTTGTATATTGTAATGTCAACAGTACAGATAAGAAATAGTGCAATTAAAAATTTTAAAAAACTTATCTCATTCAAGAGTTGACGAGTGAAGTTTTGTAGTGCCCCGTACAGCAGCAAATCCGCTTATTTATAATGATAGCTTGATTCCCAGGGTATGGATGCCGTACTGCTGCTCATCAGCTACGGAGCTGACGTCAACGCGATGGCTGACGCGAGGAACGATTACAGGACAGTCATGCATTATGCCGTTTTAAGTGGTAAGGATATTTTGAGCTGTTATAACAGGATGTTAAAGCAAAAATAAATGCACCGTGGCATTTTAATCGTCTTACAACGGAAGCCCACTTCATATATAAGCCATGACATAGGCCTCTGCCAGGCTGCGCCACAACACTCTATGCTCCGCTTTCCGCATCCAGTCTGTCCCAGACACCTTTTTAAGGTCGTCGGTCCATCTAGCTGGGGGAGTCCCACACTACGCTTGCCGATATGCGGTCTCCACTCCAGAACTCGTCTGCTCCACTGTGTATCGGTCCTTCGACAAACATTGCCAGCCCTAACTCAAACTCAAAGTATTTATTTCAATTAAACCATTTACAGGCACTTTTGAACTGTCTAAAAGTCGACCAGTTGGAAAGTTGAAGCTAGTTGCCCATTCCAAAACGTAGATCTCTATGGAGAAGAACGGGCAAGAAACTCCATGGACACTCTTTTTAATCATGTTAGATATTACAAAATCTTGGGAACATTATTCTTGTTGCTTACCTATTAAAAATAGATATATTTATGAACATAAATGAATACCTAATAAAAAAATGAAAATATCATTCACTAAGAGGCATGACGTAGTTTGAAACACGCTGTTATGGAGATGGAATAAACTGCTAGACTCGTGCGCTGGGTAGATACCTATCTTATATTCTACCGTTCGATACGTCAACATTATTAACAGGGTATTTCATCATTCATAATTCTAAAGCATTAAGTATTTCCCTCTCAAACAGAGGAGGCCTGTGTCACAGCTGTCAAAAACTTCCTCTACCTCGAAAGACTTTCTACCATACTCTCCATTTTTCTTACAGGCAACCCAGATGTAGTGAACCTGATGATCAAGCAAGGCGCTCGCGTCAACTATGAGTGTCCTGAGCTCAGTAAGCCGAGTCCACTAGACCTGGCGATATTGAAGGGAGACGTGTCTATGCTGCAGATGCTGCTGTCAGCTGGTAAGACTGTGATCTTTCTTATTTAAATTCCTACTAGCTTTTGCGAGCAGCTTCGGTCGCGTGGAGGTGGCAAATTGTCCTGCGGAAATGTACTAAAGTATTCTTTGTGTTTATCCAGGTTATAAACTATCTGTGTGCCCGATTTCATCTAAATCAGTTCAGCTGTTGTTGCGTGATTAAATAACAAACATCAACATCCAAACTTATAAATATCCAAACATACAAAATTTCATAATAGTAATATTGTAGTACGATAGCAGCTTCGCCCGCGTGGGAGGCGGAAATGATCCCATGGGAACGTATCACTGGGATAAAAGTATTCTATGTGTTAATCCAGGTTACAAGTTATCAGTGTGCCATATTTCATCTAAATCCGTGCAGCCCTTTCTGCGTGATTGAGTGACAAACATCCAAACATGCAAACTATCAAATTTTATAATATTTGTAGGATACATTTTTTTTTTAATTACCATGAGTCAATAAAACTGTTGCGGCAGATTTCAAAGAATGTTGTTAAAAAAGGACCTATATATTCAACTTCCACGATATGGTCGTCGGGTCTACGCATGACATGTCGGTACCACCTGAGCCTGGACTCAGTAATCTTCTCAGAAATAGGCGCTACTTTAAAACTCCCTCTTACGTGTTCGTTACGCACTTTGTTTACATCAGCCCAACGTAAATTTCAGTGGTATGAAGCTTTCCACTCTAACTCCAAAACTAACGTTATGATATTCTTTATCTTCAGGAGCTCAAGTGAACGCCTCAAGTTCTGTGATCGGGTCGCCGCTGCACGTCGCTTGCTCCGACAGTATTAGCAACAGGCAAGAAATTGTTCAAGTAAGTATCAAAAACATCTTCAGAGACATAAAACGCTGGCATGATGCAACATACTACAACAACGGGACGAACAGACTGTTTTTTTTATGTAGCATTATCCGTTCTAAAATCTGTGGTCCACTCCACAGATTCTCCTAGAAAGTGGAGCCGACCCAAACCTGAAGGTATACAATGATGAAGACGCTACACAGCTCCGTCCAGCTCTGGCAGAGTACCTCGCCAGTAACCCGGAGCCTAGCTCTGAGATTGTGGCGTTGTTGCTGAGATATGGCGCCAGGGTTAGTATTAAAATCTAGCATAAAAATACTTCTCTAATATAGCCACGGACTTAAATGAGGACAGAGCAGCTTTTCACTCATATTGCGGTGAATCAAACTAATTGTCTATGGTTCACAATGTCAGATAAAATGACAACACTATCTACTTGGTGCTAGACAAGAAGCTTATACTTAGATAAAAATGGAGGCAACACTCTAAATACCTAAGTGAAGACGACTGTGGGCTAACGGTCTATTTCTAAATACATTCTTAAGAAGAAGACAGTGATATGACATGTTTTCTCTCTCTTATGTACCTATGTAATTAAAGGGAGCGTTAGCCCACAGGTCGTCTTCACTTTTTTATTTGGAGTGTGGCCTCCACTTTTATCTAAAAGCATCTTGGGTATGTCTATGGTCGACGGGAAGAAACTACAGGATGTAACGGGAACGCTTCAGAATCCAGAACGTAGGTTGTACAGCCTAAATCTAAACGGATACCAATAACCTTCCGCCTTAAATAGGTTATTTGTTGACGCTTCTGTAATTTATTTTGTTCTTTAGTTCGTCTTTAGTGGAAGTGATCGAGCACTTAAGACCCTCCAGCAAGTGACGCACGGTCTGATCAGAAGCACCGCACTGGCACTGGGTATTGGATGGATCAGGTATCCCCCACGTTGACTCGAATCGATTAAGGGATTTCCTTATAGGCCACTGCAGACTCATGTTTTGAGATAACGTGCATATGTGAACCTAGTCCACAAGTTTTGTATACAAACTTCAGGAGTGTTTTACTCCACTGTCTGACATGGCACATCCAAAGTAAAATATGATATCGTTTTGTCTCATTATCAATATTGTCTGTACGGAAACAGAATACCTAAATAAAAAGCCATTCAAAATTTAGGAGCCAACAAAGATTCGTTTTTCTTGCTAATTTTACTTAACTTTGGGCGTGTTTGAGTAATAAAAGAAGTGTAAAATCTTCAAAACCAAGTCGGTACCGACAAAGTTCAATTATCGAAAAGTTCAATAAAATTTATTCGTCATTGACTTATGCATTGGCTTTTTCATAAAACCCGATCTTCCCAAGGACTTTTCTTAATTTTTTCGCGATTTTTTTACTGATCATGCATCTCACTCAATAACGCTGTGCGTGTAGACTAGCGTCTAACTGCTCATCACTGATATTATCTCTGTCGGACACGAATCCTAGTGGGACAGCGTGATTTTTAGCCAGGCCCACCAGTGAGTTCGAGCCCGCGACTAGGTTCCCCTTAAATATCGGTCACTGATTGCCAGTTACCCTATATTATCTAGCCCTAAGATTTTGTAGAAGATTGGAAAACTAATTAATTTCTAAGAACGCAGTTAAATGACTTTGAAAGTAGTAATTTCGTTACTAAGCCATATTACAGGCTTAACATTTTTAAAGAACATTGGAAAACTTACGTTGTTTCTTTATTTTTATTATAGGTCATCATGAAAACTCAATTCCGTGACCCTGACGGTATCTTGAACCACCTCCAGAACGTCACGTCAGAAGAGTACCAGCACATCTTCTATCTCCTTCTAGAGGCAGCTGAAGCCTTCGATCTCTGCATGATTAAGAGGAACAACACCGTCACCGCCATTCAGAAAGAAGCCTTAATCCATCGTGCTAAAACTCCTATTTCCTTGCTGGCACAAACCAGGATATTTTTGAGGAAATATTTCAAGACTACTCTTGTGGATGTGGTGCAGGATATTGAATTACCTAAAATCTTGCACCAGTATTTACTTTTTAACTGTCGTTAAAAAGAGTTTTGGTATTTTTAAGGTTCTACTTTAGGCGGAAGATGAAAATTCTTTTGCCTTCATCTTTTTATGAAGATGTTTTTGGTGTTGCCAGTTGGTTTTAATCCCCCTAATAAATGGGTGATTTTGATTGTCGCCGAGGTCGGTTAATTGATGTGTTGAAATGTAATGTTTTGGCTGATGTATTGTCAAACTATGTCTGGTATAGCCAGTAAACTTTCATTTTGATATAAGAACATTATAATTATCAGTTTGTTCCGATTTTTTATGATTCTTTGTGTTGAGTTATAATTTTGTAGGCATCTCAATACGAAGATCTCTCACTGTTAAATATTTTTCTTAGTCGTTTGTGTTGATGTATCCATATTTTAATACAATAATATGTATGTATTATATTATCTCCATGATAAATATCATACCTACTTTTAACAATATCGCTAAATAATAATTCTTAATGATTACATTTAAAAATCCTCAATATGTTTGTTTCTTAAACGAAAAAAACGTTGTCGAAATGGTAATTATTTCTGAGTTAATTTTTTTATAATTTCTTTGATGAACTTATTAAAAACACTAAACTTTTTAATATATAAAAAAAGGATGAAGTGTTCTATAAAAATTTGAATATTCATTTTATTGTAAGAGTTAGAGAGTTATGAGAGTTTATTATGTATTATATTATTGCAAGTCATTTTGTATTAATGTAGTCTGATTTTCATTATTATGTGATAATTTGTGATATATTTTTTTGAATAAGACTTGATTTGAGCTTGTTAACCCAGCGGGAGTTTCAAGTGCTATGTATTCAATGACTATTTTATAAGATGTAATAAATAAACAAATGTGTGAAAAATATATTAGTCGTTGGTTTATTTCACTTTTTACCTTCAACTAAAACGAAACTTTGGCAGCTCTAGATAGACAAAGTTGAAGGAGAGTAGCTGCGGGGAACCTTAAGTGGCAAGGGCAGCAAAAAATTAAAAAAAAAATTACATTGCTGAGTAGAGAATCGTGATTTTCTATTGACATGACAAAAAAAGAGTGAGAATGGTTTGGTCATGTGGAGAGGATGCGACGATTGAGGGCGATTATCAAAAGTTATTTACAAGACAGATGTGATTGGTTACCCCCGCCCTAGAAGGACATAATATAGTGACGTTTTAGGTGATTTTGTTCAGAAAGGTCAGGTGCGTAGTACTCAAAACTGGGGTGCGTTTTTGACCAGATGTGTGAACGTAAACGATGCGAAAGGAGTATAGGATTGGATAGGTGGCGTTCTGTCGTTTCTGCTTACCCCCATGCAAAGAAGACGTGAGTTTAAGAATGTTTGAATGGCCAAAATAATTTCAAATATAACGCCTATTTTAGCCTTGGTCAACGAACACACAGTATATAGATCAAAGGTGGGCAAAGGTTTCACTAGGGTATTTACCAATTTATTCAAAACTAGCTGTGCCCGCGACTTCGTTCGCGTGCATGTCGGAAAACAATATTGTGTCGCTCAGATGGTGTAGGTACTACTCCTCCATTAAAAAGAAAGAATCTTCCGACCTAGCCTGGTAGGAACCTACCACAGCGTTCGAATGCAGTCACTGCGTCTTCAGGTTCTATAATGTTAATGCGACGAAGTCTCACTCAGATTTTTGAGGATAAATATAAATCAAAGCGCCTGGTCGAGGCTCATTTTATAATATATCTACACCTGCCGTAGATACTCAATAAATCGACTGCGCGTCTGGTGGAGTTAGCTGAAGCGTTATTCCACGTTCCCACGGCCCGCTTTATCACAGGCGAGACCGTGCCAAGCCGGGCCGATAGGCCGTGGGAACATACGATGCAGATGAGGTGTCCGATGGCCAGTCGTCGCCGGCGCGGGGTGACGCAGCGCGAGGGCGGGCGCCTGTCTCGGCCCGTACAGGCGCGTGTCTTTTAGCTTTGTTTATCAAATGTTGACCACTGACTATAATCACAGCAGAGGGAATGCTCGACACGGACTGCGATAGGCCTCGACAGGTAGCAGTGCAATAACACCTGGCGCGACCTGTCAGACGGCCCTTGGGACCGCGGCGTTATCACGATGAAGAAAGAAGATGCCTAGCACAGGTTTCCAGTTTCTACCAAGCGTCACCCCGCGTTGCCAGACCTACGGATTTACGGGTTTATCCATGGATCTACGGATTTTGGACCTCGCCTCTCGGATATACGTATTTTTGATAGAAAATCTATAAAATAGGCATTCCATCAAGTTGTTGTCTTTGTTTGTTTGCTATTCAAACCCAGATGGCGTTTCTGACGCTCAAGATTAAGATTTTCTATGAAGATGTTCCTCATAGCCGTAATAATTTTGCTATATTACGCTTGATGGTGCGCCACTGAGACTTTTTTTACAATTTTATTTTTTTATGAGATTTCTTCCCCTCTATTTGTATTGATTTTGTAAAGTGGTTATTTTTAAAACTAATAAATATTTATCTCACATTGCATTCTTTATGACTCAGATCGCGTCTCGGATATCCATATTTTCGAAAGAAAATCTATACAACAGGCATAATCAAGTTGTTGTTTTCGTATATTGCTATTCAAACCTAGATGGCGTTTCTGACGCTCAAAATTAAGATTTTCTATGAAGATGTTCCTCATAGCCGCAATAATTTTGCTATATTACGCTAGATGGTGATTGGTGCGCCACTGAGAGTTTTATTACAATTTTATTTTTTTATGAGATTTCTTCCCTTCTAATTGTATTGATTTTGTAAAGTTGTTATTTTTAAAACTAATAAATATTTATCTCACATTGCATTCTTTATGACTCAGATCGCCTCTCGGATATACGTATTTTCGAAAGAAAATCTATAAAACAGGCATAATCAAGTTGTTGTCTTTGTATGTTTGCTATTCAAACCTAGATGGCGTTACTGACGCTCAATACTAAGATTTTCTATAAAGATCTTCCTCATCGCCGCAATAATTTTGCTATATACGCTAGATGGTGCCACTGAGTCTTTTATTATAATTTTATTTTTTTGTGAGATTTCTTCCCCTCTATTTGTATTGATTTTGTAAAGTTGTTATTTTTAAAACTTATAAATATTTATCTCACATTGCATTCTTTATGACTCAGAACACCACATCAATTTATTATTATCACCACTTTTTATTTGAAATTCTTTTACCTTTTTTTGATTCTTGGCAATCGCCACCAACGGATAGCGATTTTAGTAGTCAGTATCATTACTTTTTGAAATAACGCAGACATAATAATAACATAAATTTTGCATATTGTATTCGTTAGTACCGTTTCGCGCCAATAGATGTCGTTACGTGTTTCAACATTACGTAATTAAATTCTTCTTGAATACTTTCAATTGATCATATCTTTTGATTGAGCGAAGCGATTGCGATGAAACAAAGACTAAAATATACTCCGAGTATAATGTTTTAATATAAAAGTTAACCATATTAGTTTCGTTCTTTTGACGTGATAGTTGATCTATTCACGCATCTAAACAGAAATCAGGAATACCGACAATGGACATCGGAAACACAGACAAAATTTTTAAAAAGTATTAAAATGGCATATGTTGATTATCCTTTACCACCCCAACTATTTTTTTTTCAAATATTTTGAATGTACAGAAACAGTTCGTCTACAGATTTATTATATATATAGATTATTCTAATTTGAAGACTGGGACGAAATATGTAACAGAAAAATAAAAGTAAATTGATTTATATCCATTTGCTCAATTAAAAACGGTTTAAATCAAATTAATTTTTCATTATTTTGAATTTACCGCCAAAACGCTCCTTGCGATGACTTTTATCACGTGACGACACGTGACGTCGTGGATACGAGCATTATTATTTGTGCAGTTCCAATTATTGCCAGACGTAATAATATTTACCCTTGACCGTGGAACTTTATCATCACACCCTGGCAACACCACCACCGTGACTTGTCAAATCCAACTTGCAGTTTTGTGTCGACGGCAAACGAAATAAACAATTTATTCTCATTTTCCTGTGAAATACATTGAATTTAATTCTAAAATGGCAGACAAACAGAAAGTAGATCTCGGTCTCCTCGAAGAAGACGACGAATTCGAAGAATTTCCCGCTGAAAGTAAGTATTCCTGGCACACAAAATTATTCTTACAAAGAAGAGACATTTTCTCGACGTTTTCCATATTTTTGTTTTATTGTCTTTCTAGACTGGGGAACAGAGGATGCTGATGACGAAGATGTGTCGGTTTGGGAAGACAACTGGGAGGATGACATCGTACAAGACGATTTCAACCAACAGTTGAGGTTAGTTTTGTTTTGTTTTCTCTATAATGACAAAATTAAATCAAGAATTCTAATTCTAACTGAAATCTCGTTTCTATATTGCTAATACGAGAGAGTATGAGTTTTGAGCCTCCTACCATAATCGCTGGGTTCTATAATGTGAGAAGCAACTCTAATAAACCTACATCAGTTACTCAGATCTCTTATTTTACGAGCGTGTATGAATTTAGGGTTTTGCCAATAAGCTATATTTTAATGTAATGTAACTGGCTTGTAGAGGTCTGAAAAGCAGTCGCTCCATGTAACATACTGGTTTCCAGTCACTTCCATTTAAACTGGAAACCGACTCCTATATAGCATATTAAGTAATTAACTAGTGCGCAAACTGTAACCATTAATTCAGCTTATCATTGTAGACGTGGGCGTCTACAATGATAAGCTGAATTAATGGTTACAGTGGTGGATGGTTTCTGCGCTGGGGCGCAGAAATTTTTCATTGGTTATACAAAAAAAAAAATCTGCTGTTCCATACATTTTGACAGCATAGGTATTGTACTTTTCTATGAAACAGTAGATTTTTATTTGTAGAACCGACGAAAAATTTCTGCGCTGCGGAGTCTAGAATGATATGCTGAATTCATGGTTATAGTTTGCGCACTGATTAAAAACTTTTCCTGTATAGTTTGAAAAAGACAATGCAGATAATACTTACTAATATTGATTCTGGACTGACAAAGACAGTCCAAACTGTGCTGACTAGCTAGTTTTTGATTCAAAATAAATAGCTATGTTACATGCAAAGATTTAATTGTCAGTATGAACCTAAAACATTGCTGTTAGGCCACATACGGAGCGAATGAAGTTTATAATATGTTAACTTATTGAAGTCTATGGATATATGTTTTTTGGTTCCTTGTGGCCCTTGAGAAGGACTTGTGATAATAACAGGTGCATGCTAGCTAGCTGGTGGTGGTAGCTAGTTTTTTTCAATCATTGTTCCTCTCAACCTAAGCACCTGCCATCTAATCTCTTCACCACCCTTGGTTGACTGGTAGAGAATGCCTAAGGCATTAAGTCCGCCTTTGTACCTTTTTGTGTGCGAGAAGTTTAAATAAATAAATAAATAAATGGGTTAATCTATCATGGTAAATTATTCTTGGTTGGTCTTTGTTGACCATCTTTACATACCAAGACCCCTCCGTGCCTCAGAAAGCACATTAAACCGTTGGTCCCGGCTGTCAGTTGTGTAGTCATTACGGGTCATCAGAAGCCCGAAAGTTACACAACCATTCTTACCAAGGGGTATTGTGTTACCCTGTAACTAGGTTGTGGAGGTCAGATAGGCAGTCGCTCCATGTAAAATACTTGTATCCAGCTGCATTTTCTTAGACTGGTAGCTGACCCCAACATAGAAAAATAATAGTTTAAAAAAACTAAAAAACACGCTTTAAAAACTTGACATTAATTGACTATAAAAATACCTCAAAACGCACCCCATGCTTTTTAATTGAATTAAATTATTTTCTCCTTTTTTAGTTTGGTTTTTAAAGCGTGTTTTTTAGTTTTTTAAACTATTATTTATTTTCAATTTTTTAATTCTGCTAACTACAAAAACGTGATTTTTTTGCCTATATTTTTTTCATTTTTCTCAATTTTTGTTTTTTATTTATTGAATTGTCATCGGTCCTCGATAAGTTACATAGGGTCAAAATCGCGCTCTAAGGAGTCGGTTACATACAAACAAACAAACAAACTACTATGTTTTTTTAAATGTAAACTAACACCAATTTTACTTTCTATTTCAGGCAACAACTAGAAAAACTCAAGGAGACCGCCAAGTAGACTAACGTAGCCAACCTACATCTAGAATTAAGTTAATTATTAATATCATAAGAATGTAATAAATTCCAGCTGAGATGAGTTATGTGTAGAAATGGCCTTTAATTTTCACTATAACATTGTTCCCTCAACAAATGCGATCAATCTCAACTATACTCCGTTTGAAATAAGAAAGCCAATTCCCGTAATTAAAAACGTTCACAATGATGTTGCAGTCTCATCTCGGCGACAAATGTCAAAACCGTATGGAAACTCGGATGTATTTTTGACAGATTGAGACAGATTCAGACTGTGAAAGTTCTTAAAATTGTGAGAATTGCCGCTCTGATTAGACATTTAAAGAAACCTTTTTAGTAGTCCGTTCAACTGATTTTGACTTCTTTCGGTAGGCATAAGGATGGCATAAAATGCATAAAAAAAAAGTGGTTACAATACTAACTGTTAACTTCAGATGCCATTTATCATGCTATCAACGCAACAGAGATCAAAATCAGTTGAATGCACTTTTAAAAAGGTATGTCTAATCTTATTTCAAATGGAGTATAGTCCTATTGCAGTCCATTACTGGTTTGCTGTTCATCGAGTCATTCTGCCCCAGATTTCCTTGACTGCTTCGTTGATTTACTAGCACTACTACTGAGCATGAGGTCCTGTGTTCAAATGCGAGGTCGGGCAAAGTGATATTGAGTGTTTATGTCTGGAATTTCTCATAAGCAACCTGTTGTTGGCAATAAGACTCCCCCTTATTCAATAGGACTTAACTATAACTCGAAAAATGTCAGAGTAAGACACCTCTGCCTTATTTTTTGGGGATACCATGCTTGATGTTTTGTTGTCATCGTAAATGAATGTAGAAATTTTGATCTGTAACCCAAACATGTAATTCTATAGACTTACATTGTATTTCATAGGTGCACTTTCAAATAAACAATTACTAAAACTCCATTATTGCTTTTAATTTCATCATGCCTAATTCAATGGCGATGCTGTGGCCAGTAGAGGTGGGCAAAGTGTATCATTTTTGCGATTGGAACATTTGCATCTCGATCACTGAAATGATTCGAAACACTGATATGTTTCATTTGGCTCATTTGGATCATCGGCTCAAAGGATATAAAATACAGAATGTTACGTATTACATTACGTTGCGGCCGCGGGCGCGATTTCACTAAAATGGTTACACAATGGACTTCTCTTGCTTATTGGAGGCATTCAAATGTCTTAGGGTAAGTATGTTAGTACCTAGGTATACCTTAGAAAGTCATTTACTACGAAGTACGAACACGTAGAATTATTATTTACACCCACATTAGTCACAGAAAGAAAGTCTCACAAATACTTAAAATTAGCTATACTATCACTAAGATAATACTAGCACTGAGAGTCTGAGACAAGTTACTAATCTAGTAAACTAAACCATTTACGTGATTCAATGTCTATTTACACAAAATTCTCACGTAAAGTCTCTGAACTATAACTTTATGAATAAAAAGGAAGAAAGTAAGTCACGATAATCACTACGCAAAGAAATCGAAAACAGAACTATAATATTTTCGAAAATTAGTGCGAACGAACATAAACAAACAATCTGCCGCGTTTAGTGCAAACATTATGCAAAAAACGACCGTATAGTATTTGATACGTAAGCGCCTTAGTGGTCATTTTTACGTGCATAAATAACGACAACGAAAATCTGTGAGAGTTGAGTGAGACACATCTCATTTGGTATCTCTTTCTGACTTGTATAAATTGTAATTGTTTCGCCCGCTCACTCGCGACTCGTGTCTCAGTGGCTCAGTGTTTCAGTAACTCAGTGGCTCAGTCTCCCTCTCTCGCTCGCTCACTGCTCCGTCGCCTCGCGAGCGACGCGTCAAAGAAATGATTCAGATCCAAATGATGCGTTTGAAACGTTGTTACTGAACCAATCTTTTGAATCACTTCAGTGATCTGGATCAGTGAGTCGGTTCAGTAAAGAGTTACACACCTCTAGTGGCCAGATCCCGGGTCGACGGCGCGTTGTATTCCACGCGCGCCTCAAAGATATGTCAGCACCAACTAGTGGGGTCCGCTGGGGCCGATGCCTGCCAGGGGTGCGGGTTGTTCGAAAGAGATACCGTGGCCCCTGGCACACAGGCAACTGAAGGAACACGGATGGGTTTTAGTCAGTAAAAGTCTGACACGCCCTCCCGCTCCACCCAGAGCAGGAGAATTTTATGAAAAAACTCGATTTTCCGAAGGATATTTCTTTTTTTACGTGCCTGTTTTACTATAAATAATCCTGCATCTCACTCAATAACGTTATGCGTGTAGACTAGCGTCTAACTGCTCATCACTGATACTATCTCTGTCGGACACGATGTCTGGTGAGATAGCGTGATTTTAAGCCAGGCCCACCAGTGATTAGAAGCCCGCAACTAGTATCCCCTTAAGTAAAATAAATAAATAAAATAATTTAACATTTATGAAAAGGATCCCGTTTATTTGTTGTGTTATTGATTTTTTTTTAAATATTTTTATAAAAACCATGAACAAATATATCAAAATAATGGTCCATCGGTATCGGGAGCAGGGTCCAAGCTACCGGTGGTTAGGGCTCCAGAGACAGGCAACTCTCTTCCTAGCAAGATGGTAGGTTTCTAAGCCCTAACCGATGAGGATATTGAAATCTAAGTAGGTATGTTAATCTAATGATTGTTGATAGTCAAGTTACTAAAAGCCATTATAGCTTTATTTTGGTTGCCTGATGTCTCAGATTGATATTCTTCTTCGGTTTGCATCGGCTGCGCGCTCGGGTCTTGTTGCTCCACGAAATACTTATCCAAAATGTTCCGCACTTTTTCGCGTATCTGTGGAAAATAACGAGATAAAAAAATAAAAATTAACTATTCCGCTCGGACGAAGTCGCGGGCACAGCTAGTAATTAATAAAAACGTAAACAGAACTTAAGGGCCTTCTTACATCTCAGCGTTGCGCTCCGTCTTTTACAAACGTTCGTACGATACCGAGCGCAGATCACCGGCGCGGTGAAATATTATAGTACTTTTATTTTATTCATAAGAAAATAAAAAGTGCATTTTTTTGGTATTTTTTAACCAAATGTTAAAGATAATTTTCGTGTAGCTATATGTTACCGGCCAAACCCGATTTCAGGCCAAACTAGTTTGTCCTAGGCCAAACTGGTTTATTAAGCCGGGGCACGCCGATTAAATGGGTTAGGTCAGAACTGTGACCAAAAGCGCGCGAGCCGAGCGAGCGAAGCGAGCGGCGCCGCGGCAGCGGCCGGCGAGCGTTACTTCCAAAGGCTGTTAACGAAATGGCTAATTAAGCTAGTTGGCTGCGACATTTCACGCGTAGGATAAGTCTGTTTGGCCTAGGACAAACCGACAAACTAGTTTGGCCTGAAATTGGGTTTGGCTGGTAACATATATACCTACTACGTCAAAATAATGTAGAACTTCGGATATATTCAATTCAAACTTGTTTCCATACCTTTTCAGTAGAAAATTGAATTAGGTCCAGTCATTTTTTCTATATATAATAGGCATTCACCACGCCAGTGCGGGTCGGTAGATGTCACATGTCTTAGCATTTGAGGTTCTGATAATTCTATTCTAGGTTGCCACTGGGCCACTTCTGCTCAGACTGCTTATAGACAGCAATAAATACAAGTAGGTATATCAGAAATTTGAGAAAGAGGTCAACCGTCGAATCCATCTCGGCTGGGCAGCGTTCGGGAAGCTTCGCAATATCTTCTCGTCCCACATACCGCAGTGTCTCAAGACGAAAGTCATTGACTAGTGTGTGTTGCCAGTGATGACATATGGAACCGAAACGTGGTCGCTCACAATGGGCCTCATAAGACGGCTTAAAGTCACCCAAAGGGCAATGCAGAGGGCTATGCTTGGAGTTTCCCTACGCTATCGAATCAGGAATAAAGAGATCCGTAGGAGAACCAAGGTAAACAACATAGCCCCAAGAATTGCCAAACTTAAGTGGCAGTGGGCAGGGCACATTGCTCGCAGAACAGATGGTCGATGGGGCCGGAAGGTTCTGGAGTGGCGACCGCGTACCGAAAGACGTAAAGTTAGACGGCCTCCTACATGGTGGAACGATGACCTTGTGAGGGCCGCAGGATTCCGCTGGATGCGAGAAGCACAGAACCGGTCGAAGGGGCGGAGCTTGGGGGAGACCTATGTATGCCCAGCAGTGGACGTCTTTCGGCTGAAATGATGATGACGATAATAATATCAAAAATGTCTCAGTAATACATACCTGCTCATTTTCATGTTGCTGTAGAGCTTCAATCTGATGCAAAGCGCCTATTTCTTTTAGTCTTTGGCAGAGAGTATCCACTTGACCATATGTCACCGCCGCCTGTGACAAATGATTATTTAAAAAAAAATAGTTTAAAAAACTAAAAAACACGCTTTAAGGCCGCTTTCACATTTTTTCTTGAATTTGAGCGTTTGACTCGAGATTTGATGAGTGATTATGGGTTAGATATAGGCAAAAAATAAAAATATGTCCGGGAAAATTTCATTATTTGTCTAGGGAGTGCTCTAAACAAATTTTTCAATTTGTTTACATAAGTCAGTAAAAACCTTGTCTCGGGCAAAGGATGTTTCGTAAAATGTTACTTTCGGGCATCTTTTGATGCTCTGTTACATGGAACATATAATAGTTTAGTAATTCATAAAAATGTCTGTGGTAGGACTGTAGCTTGTTATTTGGAATGCTCAAATAATTTTTTTATACAATAATAACCCAAAAATACTTCCGTAAAACAGAGAATTAATGATAATTTTTGGTCTGAAATCGTATTTTTTATCTATGTAACTATTATTTTTATAAGGAAATTGTTCACGTCTCTCAGAAATCTCATTATTCCCATCGTTAAGTCAACTTAGCTTGATGTCAATCTGACCAATTTTCATTCGTTGGGATTTGGAATAAAGCAAGCTTGGCGTATATAGCACTGACTAAGGATTATTTATGGAACTTCTTTTATTAGGTTAGATCCATTTGTGACCAAACGTTTTCACGAAAACAAACGGCGCGGCTTCGGACTGCGCTCATATATTTTTTTCTTACCTTTAAGAAGTCAACAAGTCCATCCAACACTACAGGGAGAGCAGTTCTATGGTCAGGAGTGCTTAGGAGTTGGCAGAAGGATTCCAGGAAATCGGCTGAAATAAGAGCATCTAGCTGTTCAGGAGTAGCCCGTATACAGAGGTGTTTGATCGCCCAGTGTACTTGTCTGTGGAATCTGTGGGTAAGAAGTTGATTGGTTAGAAAAGTTTTTATGATTCTTAGATGGAATAGCTAAACATACTCTAGATATAGGCATGAAAAATACAGTACGAGACGCTAAATAAAACCTTTTTGTCTTAAGGTGGTTTTAGGGACGTTTTAGCGCAGTATCTGGTCGATGCCTGTCAGTCACCCGAAGGGGAGTGGCCTCGGGAAGTCGAGCGAGACTGCGATCCATTACTAGAAATGGAGGCTATTACCATCTGCCCCAAGATGAAGCTCGTGCCGTCCGTCCGTTGCCCAACTGGAACGGACAGGCTACACAATTTCTGGATCAAATGGTTCCTAAGGCTGCAACCTCGCTTGGGGGCTCAGTACCAGTCTGCTTTGGAGTCTGGTTAGCGAACCTGACTCTTACTACGACGTCGCCGAGTATCCTATGTGTTAATCCAGGTATAAACTACATGTGAGGCAAATTTTATCCAAAATGATTGACGTGAATTGAGAAACAAATATCCAAACTTTCACAATTACTAGTAGAATATGTGGTGCATACTGTATCAAGTTGCGTTGTAAACTCTGTTTAGGCGATCTAGAGATTTGCATGATGTCAGTGTGATAAGTAGTTCGCATGTGACGTTGTAGATGCATATGTTACCGACCAAACCCGATTTCAGGCTAAACTAGTTTGTCCTAGGCCAAACTGGTTTATTAAGCCGGGGCACCCCGATTAAATGGGTTAGGTTAGGTTAGAACTGTGACCAAAAGGGCGCGAGCCGAGTGTTACCGGCCAAACCCAATTTCAGGCCAAACTAGTTTGTCGTTAGCCAAACAAACTTAATCCTTCGCGTAATATGTTGCAGCCAACTAGCTTAATTAGCCGTTTCGTTAACAGCCTTTGGAAGTAACGCTCGCCGGCTGCTGCCGCGGCACCGCTCGCTGCGCTCGCTCGGCTCGCGCCCTTTTGGTCACAGTTCTAACCTAACCTAACCCATTTAATCGGGGTGCCCCGGCTTAATAAACCAGTTTGGCCTAGGACAAACTAGTTTGGCCTGAAATCGGGTTTGGCCGGTAACACATACATTCATCAAACTGGACCACAGCTTGCAGAATAAGTGTCCCGGTTAGTATCGAACTAATATTTATTAATATAACGGGAAATCGGGATGCCGGCTGTTGCATCTGATTGCTGATGCGTGACCTCGTTAGCACGGGAATCCATAGTGGGCGTTAAACTTCAGGAAACGTTGAAATAAATACACTGTAGCGATGACTGTTCACTATTTTAAGTATACAGATACTTAAATTACTTAATAAGGATTGCAGTAATAATTAACGATTTTGAGCCAATGGGTTTGCGAGTGACCACCACGTGCAACGGCTGTCAACACCCGATATATTATAGTACTCTTTGCTGTCAACAACTGAATGAATTGACACGACGTCGCCCGCCACGACAGACGCAACTTTATTCGGTGTTACCCGCTCTTAATTCCCATTCTTAATTCTTAATCTTTTTTTTTGTGTTTTTTAGTTTAATTTTATTAATTTTAATTTTGGTTTTATTGAGTTATTTTATGTATATTTATTATGGTTATATATAATGTTAAATTTTATATTATGTAAATCAAATATGATCTATGGATTGAAATAAATGAATTTGAATTTAATTGAAATTACCATTTAGTTGATTATAAGTCGATTAATCTTTAAAAATAAAAGTCTAATAACCAATGATTTAAAGAATAACAAATTAAATTACAAATCTCGAAATTAACTGATTTTCATTATTTAATAATGTCATGCGCCGTCATATAATAAAGTATGTTGATGCAAAAGTGGGTTTGTGGGTTTATGTCTTCGGCCCACGGCTTAGTTCCCCGGGTAGACCATTACAAATGAGGAATTATGGAATAGATCAATAAAGCTGCAATGAGCAGGGCATTGCAGCTTTAGCTTAAGTATCTACAGTGTAAGTCGATTCTTTGCTCCACAAAATTTGTTGTTTTACTTGAGATGCAAGAGATGCTGGAGCACGCCGGAGTCGATAGCGTGTTGAATGTGTGCCAGTGGGGATTTTGCTTCCTTTATGAGTGACTTATCCGATGTCCTCAGTAGCGAGCAAATGCAAGAGATGGAGCAAGCCGGAGTCAATAGTGCGTTGTATTATCGCATATGTGCCAGTGGGGATTTTGCTTCATTTATGAGTGACTTACCCGATGTCCTCAGTAGCGAGCAAACGCAAGAGATGGAGCAAGCCGGAGTCAATAGCGCGTTGTATTATCGCATGTGTGCCAGTGGGGATTTTGCTTCCTTTATGAGTGACTTACCCGATGTCCTCAGTAGCGAGCAAGTGCAAGAGATGCTGGAGCACGCCGGAGTCGATGGCGCGTTGTACATGCATAGGCGTGCCAATGAAAATTATGCTGACTATCTTGGCGGATTCCTCGATGAGGGCGGGTTCCCCGCAGGTGAGGAGGGTTATAAAGTGGTCGAGGCAGCCGGCGTCGAGGCAACGGTCGATCTGGGGAGAGAGTAGAAAAATAATTTAAAAACACGTCACTTCGAATGATCCAACTCGATTTCTTTTGTATGAAGAAAGATAAATCACAAAAAAGTCATATTTATTTCTGTAATTTGGTTAAAAAAACACATAATAAAGAATATTATTGTCTTATGCGAGCAACACTTAAATTATAGAGAGATAGAGAGAGACTGTCATCGAAATCATGTCACTTGGTTCAAATAGATTCATTTTATACAGTAAGTGATTTTTATACCCTTCCAAATTTTTCAGGGTGATAGTACCCGTTAAATTGAACAACTTTCTCCAAGGAACATGGGTCGAAATATGAAAAAAAAAAATCGACCTCCCATGCAAAATCAATAGTTAGCTGGTCGATTTTGTAGGGGAGGTCCGATTTTTTTTTTCATATTTCGACCCATGTTCCTTGGAGAAAGTTGTTCAATTTAACGGGTACTATCACCCTGAAAAATTTGGAAGGTGACTAAAAAATCAGCCCGTATAGGTAGATTCTTTTACATACTGTGAATGAGAGAACGTTGTAGGCCTTAGAGACTAGATTTGTAGACGTTTTTCTATTATGTATTTTAATTCCTCTAAGTACCTGGTACTTATTGACTGGCCTGCACTGTCCTCCCATACCTATTATCACTGTAATTTGAAAACATTGTAAAAGCCAATTATTTTTAAAAGAGTAACCGTGGAGTTTCTTGCCGGCTCTTCTCCATAGGAAACGACAAATTGGAACCGTGCACCTAGCTTCTGACGTTTCATAAGTGCCCATGCAGGCTTATGTGAAATAAAATATTTTGATTTTGAGATACAAAATTTTGTAAATATTATTTTAATTTGTCACTAAGATTACTATTGTAAGTAACAAATGTTAAGCTAGGATCTTCGGAGTCAAATAAATAAACAGATAGCTAATTACTAATAATAATTATGAATTGTGTGGAAGTTGTATACCATGCACCACTACCAACTTTCGTCGTGTAATAAAGTACTTGTGTTAGTTACCTGTTCATTGGAGCCCATGTGCATGTTACGGATAGCTTCCAAAGCTTGCATTTGTACAACAGAAGACTTGGCCGAGTAGACTGACCAAGCGAGGGAGCAGTTGAGGAGTCATTTGTACTGCTTCTTTACACCATATGGGTCTGTCCTCGGTTAGATGTGTTAGAGCCACGCATGCGAATTCTAGAGTTTCAAATCAAATCAAATCATTTATTTTTGCAAACATGGGTAATTGGTACATAGATGTTTTCTTAAAAAAGTAGTCCTCCATATTCTACCGTCTCATGGGCATGCAAATAATATTCCTTTCCAAAATTATACAGAAATTCTATTGAATAATTATATAATGTCAAATCATTAGAATTCCAACAAAAAAAAAAAGAAGAAACAAAAAACAGATTAATATCATTTGTGACATTTCTACAGTAATATGTCAAAAAAAATATTGTATGTCAAAGTGTAAATCTGAATAAAAAGTGTCATAGGTAATAGGAACATGTATGTCAATCATAATCATAGTATAACAATCAGTGCAGAGATTTATCATTATGGAAGTCGTCAATTGTGTAATAGCTTTTCAAAATAGTATTACAGTCATATTTTTTATCAGATAAATAAATATTTAGAAAAAAAAATATATATTTATGTTTTATTTTTTATATTTAATATTTATTTTTCAGGTAAATAAATATTTATTTATTTACTTCGGGTCGGCGCTAATTTATCTTCTTACATCTATCTATATATATATATAAATGGATTGCTGTCTGTTAGTCTCGCTAAAACTCAAGAACAGTTGGACCGTTTTGGCTAATTTTGGTTTTGAAATGTATGTGGCAGCCCAGGGAAGGTTTAAACGGTGAAAAAATATAAAGAAAATCTATATAAATTATTTGACGTTTGTTGGTCTCACAAAAAGTTCAGAAATCTTTTATCGGCGGTACGAAGTTTGCCGGGTCAGCTAGTATTAAATAAAACACATACACAAATATTAAAAATAGTGACCCATCGGCATCAGGAGCACGGTCCGAGCTGCCCGTGGTCACAATGAGTGCCGTATCTAGGAGTAATGCTTTCAAAAACAAGCCCTTGAGCCAGCCGGGCAATGAGAGCCTCCTGAGATGTTGGTCGGGGCTCTCGGCTAACGATTATCGGTACAATGATTGCAGAGTCCGCGTCCTAAATGACGACAACCTCGTATGCTAAGTCAAAATACTTGATATATTTATCTTTCTCAGGTTTCACGATATTCTCGTCACGTTGCGAAACTGAATAACTATATTATTGTCATTATTAAAAAAATTAATACGCGTGTAAATTAGTATTTTATTTTATTTTTATATATAATTATTGCCAGTCATATCAACTTTTATTTATCATCTTTCCTGAAAATGTGTTCAATAAAT
Organism: Antitype chi; assembly: GCA_947359405.1. NCBI lineage: Eukaryota > Metazoa > Arthropoda > Insecta > Lepidoptera > Noctuidae > Antitype > Antitype chi. The sequence continues at coordinate 9,891,881 of OX375836.1, forward strand.
AGTTTTTTAAAACAACGAAAAAAGGAATAGGTTTTTGTTTGTTTGAATGTTACCGACTCCTTAGATACCATCCCACTGAGTGTTCTTGCTTAAAAAAAAACTACTTTTACTTTGTATCGATTTGTATATCTTCAGCAAATGCGAAAACAAGTATTTGTTTTCATTTATTGCATATATGTGGTTTCCATACTGTATATACTTGATAGGAATAAAATAAATGCAGTATGCTTACCCAAAACCTCTTTGTCATTGCTCTCCAATATGTCTGATATATACGGCAGAGCGGGTTCGACTTCACGAAAATCTACCAGTGGGTAGCGGAAATTGTACCTAACAAAGTAAATGTTTATATTTACCTATTGTAATCGTCTATTATGCTCAGAGATAGAGAATTGAAATAAATAAAATAAAATAAGCCAAATTCCAAGCAAATTAAGTTTTACAAAGCAGTACACTATACAATTATAAGGTGAAGGCCTCCTCCAAAGACTTCCGTTCGTCCTTATTTTTTACTATTTGCATCCAATGTGTTTTTTTTTTGGGTGGGAAATCATCAAACAACTTCTCCCGCTCTGGGTGGAGCAGGAGGGCGTGTCAGACTTTTACTGACTAAAACCCACCCGTGTTCCTTCAGTTGCCTGTGTACCAGGGGCAACGGTATCTCTTTCGAACAACCAGGGGCAGGCGTCGGCCCTTGCGGACCCCACCAGTTGGTGCTGACATCTCTTTGAGGCGCGAGTAGAACACAACGCGCCGTCGACGCGGGCTTGGTCTTTACTGGACAGCGAGCTACCCATTACTCGCCGTCCGCAAGCCCGCGCCTATGGTGGCCGGGAATCAGCCTGGGATTCCCGACGCCCAGGGCGTCCCGCGGCGACTAAGACCGTGAGGGCGCATATACTGCCTTTCCCTCACGTGCGCCGCCTCCCTCTTCGCGAACATTACTGCTTCGCAGAAAGAGGTGACGGCTACCCATGCACTCTCGCTCCGTACCATGGCCTGGACCAGGGCCGGACGCGAGAGATCACCGCCGCCGATCGCCTCCACAAGGACACGGCGGTGCTCCGCGCAAGCCGGGCAGACCTCCACCGTATGCTCCGCCGTGTTCTTAGGGCGATCTTCGCAGTGGAAAGCCCCGGGCGTTTCCTCCCGCCTCATTCGAAACAGGAACCTTCCGAAACAACTGTGTCCGGTGAGGATCGCGTCAGGTGGAAGGTGAGGACACCGTGGCGCCTCTCAAGCCACTCCTCAAAGAGGGGACTTACCGCCGCTATCGTGGCGTGCCCAAGTAGATATGCTTAGATGGTTTGGTCATGTTTAGAGGATGAATAACGGGCGGTTAACAAACAAGGCAGATTAGAATGGAAACGCTGGGATGGGATGCCCTTGGAAATAATATTTTCTTTATGTTTAAATATGACGTGTGTACATAAACGGTTAAATAATCAAAATACAAACCCAAAGGTTTGATGAAAGCAATGGACTCATGGGATTCCATTTACAGAAGTTGCTGTACGTCCAGACAATTACAGCCTGGCTAACTGGCAATGGCTATTTGCTGAGAAGCTCCGTGGGGCTTGTATTTGAAGAGCTCATGTCAGGTACCTGCAGAAGTGGCAGTAAGTCCATAACGCAGTCTTGAGCTGTCGGGTGGGCGTGCTGAGCGTTAACATCTTCAGCAGCCCGCCTAGCGCGCCGGAAGCCAGCACATTGTCACGCGTCCGCGGTCCGGCGCCCGCAATGTGACCGATCGCCCACGCACATCGTTCGCCGACCATACCGCCAGAAAGTTGCAGGACTAGTAGTCCTAGAATTGCTCCGGCCTGTAAACGAATGATTTTTGTAATAACAGCCGCACAGGTTGATCGATCAGGCTAAGCTACGCTTGCCACGATTGGTACTTGAATGGGTGACCATCTCAACATACCAAGACCCCACCGTGCGTCAGAAAGCACGTTAAGCGAGACAATCGTTACGGGTCGTCAGAAACCCGTAAATCTGACAAACCAGCTTTACCAAAGGATATTGTATTACTCAGTAACTGGGTTGTGGAGATCAGATAAGCGGTCACTGCATGTAAAATACTGCTATTTAATCAGCTGCATCCGGTTAGACTGGAAGCCGACCCCAACATACCCCCCCAACATAGTCGGAAAAAAGATAGACAAATTGAAATTGGTCTGTGAAAAGATTGATAGATTCGCGTCACAGACCCTCAGTATACTTAGAGCGTAGTCCAGGGTTTATCTATAAATTACTACCTTCCGCCTACGACTGCACCCGTGTTGTGAGTTCATAGGTAGTAGAACAAATTATCACAGATTGAAATAAACACTACATTATAAATATCTGTATCTAACTTACATCCACAACAGCCATGGTGTGTTCATGTGTCCCTGAAGTAATAATGGCGATAGCCCAAGCTGCTTCAAGCTGGAGATCAGGGCTGTAAAAAAAGACCTGCGTTTAAGTTGCAAATCTTAGAATCACATCTTGTAAGATGTCTTTAAAAGTTGCCGAGACACTAAAAAAAATATTTATCGTATCCCAATAGAGTTTACACATTTTGAAATCTTGGGAAAAGTTATGACCTCTCAAAAGCGTTTGACTGCATTGACCACAATACACTGATCTGTAAATTGCACCACTACGGAATTCGTGGACAAGCTGCTGATCTCGTTCTTTTCTATCTATTAAACAGGCAGCAAAAGTAAACGTCAACAAAGCGTCGTCCTCGGGGTCTCTAGTTCAGATGGGCGTGCCCCAAGGTTCAATTCTTGGCCCTTTCTTATTTCTAGTTTATATTAACGACATTCCTTACATGATGGCTAACTTATCGGATATAATTTTATTCGCTTATGAAACTTCTCTTATTTTTAAATTTATCTCTTATTTTTTAAATAGATAGAAAAGATAAGGAAGTCTTACATGTCAACGACAGTTTAGCTGTTCTTTCGAAATGGTTTGCAGCCAATAATCTTTTGCTTAGTGGGAACAAAACTAATCGTCTTAAACTCTCATTACCAAATGTACCCAATGTACCCATGTGGGTCTAAATTTAAAACTTGATGGCAAGAAACAATATGCTATTTTGGAAACTATAGATCTAAAAATTACCTTAGATTCAAAATTGCAATGTAGGGCCTACATAACAGCTCTTTCAGGTAGATTAAGTTTAGCTGCATATGCAGTAAGAAAAATAAGGCTGTTGTCTGATACAGCCACAGTTAGGTTGGTATACTTTGCTGATTTCCACAGTATTATGTTGTATGGCGTTCTGTTGTGGGGATCGGCAGCTGACGTAGATTAAATCAAATGGGTCCTCGCGAGTCTCTTATAAACAAATTCAAAGAGATTTATATAATAACTCTGGTGTATTATCTGTTTAAATACACGTAGTAAAAATAAAATTATGATACCCATATTAAGATTAACGGTTTTCTGCCCAATACCTGACCTGGTCTGGCGCTTAATGTCGTGCGATTGGAGTGGCCTAGGTCCAGCAGGACTGGGACAGGTTGTGGATGATAAAGTAATGGTCTACTCACCATGCATTTTTGTTTAGCGAATCCAGCAAAGGTTTGATGACTCCAGCCGTCACCAAGAGGGTGATAGACGAGATCTTCTCGCCGGAGCTTAGCATGCGGCGAGCTGCCCGCGCGTATGTCGTCCTTTCGATTAGGTCTTCGGAACTCAGACCTGTTTATTGGATATGAGTTTAAGTGTTGGTAGATAGAATACTCTTAATTATAGTATTCAGCTGCATCCGGTTAGACAGGAAGCCAACCCCAACTTAGTTGGGAAAAGGCTAAGAAGATTATGACTGTCTTTCCACCCCTCTCTGTCCAGAACTAACAAGGACCAATCTTTATTAAAGACATTATCCTTTAAATAACCTCCATCTTCATCTTTGCGGATCGTTGGCAAAAAGTTCAAATATCTTTGGCCCAAAATTCAGCTGCGCGAACTCCACTCACTGACAGCTCCGCTCAGTTATAAGATAATTTTTTTTTTTGTTAGGTGGGAAATCATCAAATACCTTCTCCCGCTCTGGGTGGAGCAGGAGGGCGTGTCAGACTTTTACTGACTAAAACTCACCTGTGTTCCCTCAGTTGCCTGTGTGCCAGGGGCCGCGGTGTCTCTTTCGAACAACCCGCACCCCTAGCAGGCATCGGCCCTTGCGGAACCCACCAGTTGGTGCTGACATCTCTTTGAGGCGCGCGTGCAACACAACGCGCCGTTGACCCGGGCTTGGTCCTTACCGGACAGCGAGCTACCCATTACTCGCCGTCCGCAAGCCCACGCCTACGGTGGCCGGGAATCAGCCTGGGATTCCCGACGCCCAGGTCATCTCCCGCGGCGGCTACGGCCGTGAAGGCGCATAAACTGCCTCTCCCCCACGTGCACCGCCTCCCTCTTCGCGAGCATTACTGCTTCACAGAAGGAGGTGACGGCTAACCATGCACTCTCGGTCCGTACCATGCCCTGGACCAGGGCCGGACGCGAGAGATCGCCGCCGCCGAACGCCTCCACAAGGACACGGCGGTGCTCCGCGCAAGCCGGGCAGACCTCCACCGTATGCTCCACCGTATCCTCAGGGCGATCTTCGCAATGGAAACCCCCGGGCGTTTCCTCCCGCCTTATGCGAAACAGGAACCTCCCGAAACAACCGTGTCCGGTGAGGACCTGCGTCAGGCAAAAGGTGAGGACGCCATGCCGCCTCTCAAGCCACTCCTCAAAGAGGGGACTTACCGCCGCTATCGTGGCGTGCCCAGTTATAAGATCATCAAGTGCACCGGTGACTGGGCATACGTCGCAGGATGAAAGGTTGGCCATTGTCTGTGGGGGAGGTGCCGATCTTTTCTATATTACCTTGCACAATCTCTGCCGGAGTATAAGTCTTCTCATTTTCATGGACTTCCTCTCCTACCTCTGGAGACAGCGTCTTTGAGGAGTTGCTCATCGCGATCCTGTTTGCGGAGACCCACGTTGAGCTTTAGGCGTTTGCGGTGGAGATCCTGCAGGAAGTGTGAATAGTGTAAAAGCTTATGGATATCAGTGAAACATATATACTTTGACGGAGTTAATGGTTGCCAATATCGTTAAATACTAACACAAGGTACACGAGACAACACAAGAACAAATCACAATAAACGCTAAATCACAAAGAAATAGACAAAATTCTGAACACACGTGTTACCTAAGAGTACACTGAGGCGAGCGGAGTAAATTTTTATTTAGCACGCTTCTAATTTCTACATTTTTATCCTCGTCCTCAGTCAAATGTATGATGCAGTGTTGTCAACTCCAAAAGTATAAATTATCGAATTTTCTCCTCGATGAAATTATCGTGTCTACGCCAAAATTATTGATTTAGAACCCGAAAAAGAAATCGTTAAACAAATAAATGCTGACAAATGAAAATTAATTACTTTTGTTCGTGACGTAGATAAATAGAAAGAAAATTACAAAATTGCATTGTTGTGAATTATCTCTGACGCCTATTATCGTGTCGCGCAAATCGGGGGCATATCGGAAGTATACGGGAGTGCACAGGGGCACAGCGAAATTTTCAAACTTCCAATTTTTTCCGTCGTGGGCGTCGAAAGTCTAAAATGGATACACCTTCATGAGAGCTTAATTACTTATTATAAACGCGTATTAAATTCACACTTTCGCTCTCTCTCTCTCTCTCTCTTTCTATTTCATACTCGTGTGTGCGATAATCGCACACACGAGTGTCGCGTAAGGAACTTCGTTCATACGGTGGTCCACCAATATGGGCCAGACGGTTAAGAACAGAAAATATGAAAAAGTATCCTAATCTTAAAATGCAATCATACATGCATAAACTCACGCTTTTTTCTATGGGGGTCGGCAGAGACTACAGAATGCCACCTGCTATGATCCATACATATTCCTTTTGTCGCGTTTACGTTCATACATTTGGTCATACACGCACGCCGCCCTGCCGCGCGCCGGTTGCGCTTACTACGCACCTGGCCTTTATGAAGAACATCACCAATCAAAAATACAATACAATCTTTCATATTCATTAATATTAGTAGGATTTAACTTTAGACAAACACTATTGTACATCGTATCATAAGCTAAAATATCGTACGCCCCCATAATTACCATAGCGTTGGCAACACTTATTGAGTCACAAAAACTGCGGTTTATCCGGAAGTTTCGGCACCGATAAGATAAAGAAGTTGTACCTTAGACAAAGAAAAGTACTAGTAGCTCTACATGATTGGCTACAAAATAAATAGATAAACTTTATATTTTAGATCTGAACCTCTGAAGCCTTGCTGGACTGAATAGTTAATATTTTATACAGAGAACACTCTGTGACTCTGTGTGGTTGTAGGTCACTATTCGTATAATTTTGGCGCTATTTAGTGCTGCAAAAGTCTTAAAGATGATTCATCATCATCAATTCAGACGAAAGACGTCCACTGATGGACATAGGCCTCCCCTAAGCTCCGCCACTTCGACCGGTTCTGTGCTTCCCGCATCCAGCGGACTCCTGCGGCCCTCACAAGGTCACCGGTCCACCTTGTGGGAGGCCTTCCAACTTTACGTCTTCCGGTGCGCGGTCGCCACTCCAGAACTTTCCGGCCCCATCGGCCATCTGTTCTGCGAGCAATGTGCCATGCCCACTGCCACTTTATTTTGGCAATTCTTCGGGCTATGTCGGTTACCTTGGTTCTCCTGCGGATCTCTTGATTCCTGATTCGATCACGCAGGGAAACTCCGAGCATAGCTCTCTCCATTGCCCTTTGGGTGACTAAAACCCTTCTTATGAGGCCCATTGTGAGCGACCACGTTTCGGTTCCATATGTCATCACTGGCAACACACACTGGTCAAACCCTTTCGTCTTGAGACACTGCGGTATGTGGGGTGAGAAGATATTGCGAAGCTTCCCGAACGCTGCCCAACCGAGTCGGATTCGACGATTGACCTCTTTCTCGAAGTTGGACCTACCTAGCTGAACAGTTTTTCCTAGGTAAACGTACTCGTCCACAACTTAAAGATGATTGCTTCATATGTAAAACTGCTCAAAAACGATGGTTTTCCACGCTGTGAAGCACTTTGCCACGTATCAAACTACTGTTCCGCGTTTACCTAAACAGAGAAACTTAACATCGTTCGTTTGGCAAAGCAAGATCCTTTTCAAGGGTCCAATGAGCTGAGAAAAGAATATGTTGGTGAAAACAACCCTTCAGCAATCTCAGCACGCACTATTCGAAGGCGTTTGGTAGAAGAAAGGTTGCACGGAAGGATAGCAAGGTAGTTGCCCATGTTAAAACGGTGCCACAGGCAAGACCGGCTTGCATTTGCAAGAAGATATGAACACTAGACAGTCAGTCAGTGGAAAAATGTTCTTTTTACTGACGAGACAAAAATAAACAGGGTATGTTCTAACGGAAAACGTCAGGCACGACGCCCTCCGAGTAAAGCTTTCGACCCTAAGTACACAAAAAAGTCATTAAAGCATGGTGGGGTAATGTGGAAATTTAAGGGTGCTTTTCTGGACATGGTATTGGACCTGTTAAGCTGATAGAAGGAAACATGGATCAATTCCAATACAAGAATATACTGGAAGAAACCATGTTACCTTATGCTGAAGACGAGCTTCCGGGTATTTGGACAATCCAGCACGACAATGATCCAAAGCATACTGCACTCACATCGCAATCAGTTTCTGTCCTTAGATTGGCCAGCTAACAGCCCAGACCTAACCCCAATAGAGCATCTTTGGTGCGAAATCAAGAAAAAGGTTTCAAATTGACAGTGTGACAATTTAAGAGAGCTGTACGACGTTTTCTTAGAAGAATGGAATGGAAAATTGATGAGTCCATGCCTCGCCGGTGTAAAGCAGTAATTAAAAGCTGTGGACATGCTACTAACTATTAATTTTAGTTAAACGTATTATTTTGCTTTTTTTCTTTACGCACTTCACATTAATGTGTTTTATTTAATCTCATTTTTACATTACTAAGTATTTGAATTTGATACTATAGAGAATATATAAAGTAAAAAATAGTTAGTGATTTCATTCTATATTCCTAATCCTGTTTGCTCTATTCATGTGGCTATTTCTTATCATAGCTATACTCCATTTGAAATAAGATTAGACATTTAAACAAACCTTTTTTACAGTCCGTTCAACCGACTTTGACTTTTATGCCGTAGGCATAAGAATGGCATTAAAAGCAAAAAAGTTGTTACAATACCAACTGTTTACTGCAGCTGCCATTTGTCATGCCACCAACGCAATAGATGTCAAAATCGGTTGAACGGACTGTAAAAAGTTATAGTTAAATGTCTAATCTTATTTCAAATGGAGTATAGTTACTTCTAAGAAGGAACACATAACTACACATGACATGATTTAGATAACAAAAAACTGGATCTTCAAATCGTTCTTAATTATATGACCACAACTGTTTACCATTTCAATATCAAGGCGAGATTTTATCTTGCACTGGATTTTAATTGTCGTTATGAGCGATAATAGTTCTTATTGCAATCCAATACGGGTTAAAATCTGTTGTAATAATTTCGAATAATAAATGAGCAAGCATTTTCGTAAAAATGCAAATAAAATTGTATAAAATTAGATATTAACTATTTAATGATAAATTATCCATCACTGGATTCAGTTTGGCATTTGGAATTTTATGGTATATTTTTAATTATAATTGTTATTGAAGGGATAAACTGGTTTTAAAGATAATTAAGAGGTGACTTTGATGATTATTTTGATGCACTAAAGTGTGTTTAATTATGTTTTGAGGTCCATCAATCTATGCAAAAAAGACTTGAAAATATCATAATTATTTACGGTTATAGAGATACACTGGTTGGAAAAACCACCTTTTTGAGCGTTTTCAAGAAATCATTGAGAACACAACAGAGTGCGTCTCCGCGCGTCCGAAAAACACACTCTTTGATTTTCAATTCTCGGCGCTAAGCAATGCGTTGAAGATCCAGTTTACGGAAAAATACCGCCACGATATTATACCGTCCGTCCGTGTGAGCGGCGAATTACGCGCGCGCTATCGCGATATTATTTGACCCCGGCTGACCCCGCTCGCAAAAAACGCTGTAGTTCCGATTCTTTTCCTTTAAACAATATAAAAACAGTTTCAGGCTCTTGAACAATGAGGCACTCGTGGTTGTTATCAACAACACTCATTAGTCATTATAATACACTGGCCTTCAAAACTTGGTACTACACTTTTAAAATTGAACTATCTTTTAAAATAGGTAACTACCTACGCAAGATATATTTTTGAAATAAAAAGGATTTCAAAAATAATTTATTTATATTTTATTTAGTATTTTGTGATTTTTTATTTTACGCAGAAGAAAATACAATCGAGAATGCAATGATTCAACTATCTATCACACTCGTTGCGTCATAGTCCATATCGTTCCGCGTTCGTTTACAAAACCGTCCTTTCAATAAATAAACGGTTTTATCTGAAAGTTAAAAAATAATTCGGTAAAATAAAATCGTGGGGCGTGTGAAACATATTTACTCGTGCTACGCTATGCCCCACGATTTTATTTTACCGAATTACTTCAAGTTTTTCGTTTTTATTTCATTACATAATATTTCTCATACTACTTAGTTCTTTTAAATTTTTCATGGTGTAGGTACAGTAGGGAGTCATAAGTCCACTAGCATACTAAGGGTTATATTGCTATAAACTCGCGGTCCAGGCGCGTACCTACAGCTGTGTGTATAAGTTATGTCTCAACACAGAACGCACACCTCAGAGCTCTAACACTGGCGTCACATGAAACAAAAAACATACCGTCGCACATAGTACGTAATTACGAATGACCTTGGTCCGTTCATACCATTGCTAAAATTCACACTTTAATATCAAGTTCTGATAGCTCGTAACATATCGCCTGGGATTAAGGAACTCATAGATCTGGGTTCAAATCTCGCGATGAGATTTTATTTTTCTTTTCAACAATAACCTTCTTTTTCTTTTATTATAAAAGTAATAAAATATTTTTATGTTATTATTTATTATGCGATAAATGAATAAACGAGATTTTTTATTTTTATTACTTATATTGTTATTTAAATAAAGGATTAAGAATAAAAATGTTTAATAAGTGATTACAAAATGTTTATTCGTTATAATTTTATGAAGTATAAACATAACTAATAATAACTTTTTGTTAAAACAGTTTAGTTTCTCATAAATAACAATTTATTGAAGTAAAGTAGCTAATTGGTGAACTATGATAATCAAGCTTAAAATATTGTATCTTAGTAATATAATAATATTGTGCTGTAATTTCTACTGTGTGTGGGTACTCGAAGGAAACCACAATAATCTACGCAAATCTACCCACGTAAATATAACAAATGCAGACGCGTTGTCACTACAGTTAAATGACTCAGTAATACTACTTTTATTCTACTGCGCGTGAGTTTGTTATATCACAAACCTCAAAATTAACAAATGGTATTTAATAGGACTTATTGAGGTTATAGCTTAAGTATTCATTTTCATTACGAAAAGAAGATTGAAACTAAACCTCAAAATAATCCATATTACGGATATAACACAATATTATTTGAATATTACTAAAATCAATAAATATTTGTAATTTATATTCTAATGTTAATGTTTTTTTTCCGTTAAATATGGTTTTTGAGCTGATTTTCGATGATGCAAACCTTCTGTGTGGAGTGCATGGCGCACGGTTTGTAAAGACGTGTCGAATAATTTAGCAAAATGACTTGTCGTTTTGAAACCACTTGTTTCATATTCGCTGAACATGTGCTGTTGCTGCGCCTTTTTTGTGAGCTGGTATCTTCCACTTTGCTTTCGACAGGCAAGGCTACTCCCTTCCTCATATCTTTTCACCCACCGATTCACAATATTTCACTAAAACAAAAAAGGGGTACTGTTAGGCTACTAAGCAAAATGCATGCTAATATGTATTACTATTTAGAAACAAAATTGTTTGAAATAGAAATTTCATACAAATATTAATTAAGTATAATGTTATTTTCATCGTTCAAAAATCTAGGAAATAAATTTACTTTGAAATTTGATATTTTTCTTCTATTTAGACCTTATGATATTTATAAAACGTTTCAAAAAATAACTACAAGGATCAGCAGTTATACTTTAATTAGATGAATGTTTATTAAAATAATGAAATCACGATACTCACAATCAGTCCAGTTTTATCAGATAATTGTGATATATTAAGTCCGGTTTTATGCAGCGCAATAATATTCGCTTTCATTTCTATATTTAAATTTGCTTACATTTTAAAATGAACTCGAACACCGCTGATAGATTAAACACACGTCACTAGCACACAATAACAAACAACACCGTTCTATTTAGTCGCGGTGAATGAGTCGTAAGTTAACTGCACCTTAATATCATTTAAATTTATTTAGGTTTCTGTGGGTATAATCATAAAGTTTTACAAGTTTAGTGGACAAGACGAACAGAACAAGAAACTATAGTCAAAAGCGATTTTTAAAACAATAAAAAGACTATCACCGCGCGTGGGATTCGAACCCGCGACTCGCTACGCACAAACGCGCTAACGTAAGTATGGTAACCGCTAAGCTATCATGCCATCTACTTTAATGGTTGAATTTATGAAATACAATCATTTGTAGATGTATGAGAGTGTGTGTGTCTATAGTATAGAAATTACTTATTATAAGAAGGTCGTAAGTTAAGCCGAAGTGTCAGTCTATTGCTTTTTGAAATTGGTAATCCACTTATGTCTTTTACTGTACATTAGATTTTCACACTCGTATTTTATTAGCCAAGCCCTTTCATTAGATAGGTACCCATAATGAGGGCTTTGTGAAAAAATATGTACCTAATCCGCCATTTTGTAGTGGCGGCCATCTTGGATTTACAATGATACTGATTAAAATAGAATAAATTGCTATCAAAACTATAAGTGTGTACCAAATAGTACTAAATTAGACCCAAACAAAAAACAACAACAACAAACAGGGCAAGCTAAATAAAACCGTTTAAAAATGAACTTTTTGCCGATGAAATACAGTTTATAATACAATATTCGCTCACGTTAATAATTTGCGTTCGGATTTATATTAACGCTCGTGAACACGCTAACTAGGTGGCGACCTGGCGACTTTAGCAAGAACACCAAAACAAAATAGAACAACTGTCAATTTTTGACAGCGCACACGGTGGTTCTAGTTAAGGCATGGCTTTTTTTTGTCGGGCATCTCGCAGTTGGCCTTGAGAGGCCGTGACTGCTTAACCGGGCTTCAAGAGGCATGGTCGGCGTTATCACAAGATAGATGTTATGACGTCGTCTATGATTCACTGATTACAATTTACAGTTTAATTCGGAATGCAGCCCCTGTCAATGCTGTCATCCGTGATGCAATGTTCAAACCTAATGACTATACCTCTTCAAACCCGTGCAAGCTTATATTTGAACTTGAACTGTTGAACTACAACACTTTTAGCCGACGAAAACATAATTCCATTCCATGTCCGTTAAGTTTCGTCCCTCAAAACAATTACAACGACGACCAATTTTCGTCCTTCAAAAATTCGTCGATGACCCAGCACTACCAGTCAGTAATACTTATTTTAAAACGAATCAGCAATTACGCACATTGAATAAACTCACAATTAAAAAAAAAACAAATGAACTCAAACAATACTAGAGTTTGCTTCCCACTGTTTGTTTACATTAAGTTTTGACATAACCAAAACGTTTCGTTACACAGCTTCGGCAAGCTAGGGACTTAGAACGAAACGTTCTTCTCAGTTTTTTTTTATTTAAAACGTTGTACGTAGCTATATGTATATTGTGTAGCAATAAAATATGCTGGAAAAAGGTATAATTATGGTCCAGATATGTTTTGTAAAAAAAAATACTTTTAATGACACTTAGTCGCATTTAGTGATATTTTAAGATTTTACTTTTAATCTATGGTATTGTTAAGACGAACCATTTTGGTAGTTGGTAACACAGATTACTCGTGTTCTGTGGATTACCCGCGGCCGCTGATTATAACGGTCCACGTCCCGTTAAAGTGCGTATTACACTAGGTAGGTATCCAATTTGTAGGTAATCGGAAATGTCATCGCAGTTGGATCCAATTTAGTGAGATTGGAAGGTCCCGACGGCACTACTTCCTAAATTGTTGTAACCCATTGTAATTCTTCGTCATGACTGATTAGTCTGTCCGATTTATAATTCAATTTAGTCTATTGTGATTACTACCTTCCAATTTCCTAATTAGAGTGTTTGTAGTTAGTGTTTCTAGAAATTGGATTTTGTATTACGCGCTTGAGATTCAGTTTAGAGATGAGCTGAGTAATGTTTTTCTGTATCAATGACTGTGACAAAAATACTGATGACGGGAACGTGACAAAATCATCAATTAGGTATTGTAAATTCTTCTACACAAACGTTAACGAGTGTACGACTAAACGCCCATAGACTGGACACCGACAAGACTTTACTTCGACAGGGCTCTTCGCCGACAGGACACGTCGCCGACAAGGCGCATCCTTGCGCTATTACTAAATATTCAAGTAACGTAACTGCCACTAACATGGAAGTAGCGCTCGCCGGCCGCTGCCGCGGCACCACTCGCTCGGCTCGCGCGCGGTTAGTCGCAATTCGGAGAAGTGTCCTTTTGGCGAAGAGCCCCGTCGAAGTAAGTCGTCTTGTCGGCGTTCAGTCAGTCGACGTAGTGCCTGACGGCGGCGTTTAATTGTACACTGAACACGTTAACAGCTAAAAACCCTCTAAGAGGTAGTTTAAAAAAATATAGCCGCACGGGTCGATCGATCAGATCAAGCTACGTTAGCCGCGGTGTGTCTGTAGATGGGTGATTATATTTACATACCAAGACCCCCTCCGTACCTCGGAATAAAGCCGTTGGTGCCAGCGGTTATTCATAGAGCTTTGACAGTCGTTACGTGTCCTCAGAATACTGAAAGGTTATCAACCAAAGGAAATCGTATTACCCAGTAACTGGGTTATGCAGGTCAGATAGGTAGTCGCTTCATGTAAAATACTGGTATTCAGCTCCAACCAACCTCCAGATGATTCCTGTATTTTTAATTTCTTATAAATAAAACCAAAAAAATACGAAAAATAACACATTTATTATATAAAAAACCTTACATACAACAATAATTATATTTTAAGTTCTGATTAGGTCGAATATTTATTTAAAAGTTTTAACAATTTGTTTTGTTCACAGACAAATATATTATTTATAATTTGTGGGTAGTTCTACAAACTAAGGAATTTTCGGCGGCTCAGCTAAAATATCGTGAAAAATTTGTGACCAATTAATTTATTTGTGTAACATACTGTTTAGCACACCTATGTCGAGCTGGCCTCTAAAAAAAATGTAGATTAAAAATTATTTTCGAAACGAAATTTCTATTCAGAGCGTCAAATTTTCAGGATCCTGCACCCTAATTGCGTAACTCACGATTAATCACAATCTGTTTCGTTTTGAAAAATTCTCAGGATCCGGTCAAATTAATACTGAAAAATATCCAGGATACTGAGTGTTGTTGATATTGAAATATTGTTAATTTGTTATAAAAGAGATTTAATATAATGTGTCTTAGAATTATAGCTCTAAAGATAATATTCTATACCACTTAATGATTGAAGTTTTAAGACTGGTTTAGATAGAGAATTAGTATTAGTCAAAAATAGACCTAACTTTCGTTATTGTTTAAGATATTTGGACTATTACAAATTGGTTAGAAGTATATTTTTTATTTGTGAATTCAGTAATTAATAAACATTGATTTTGGCTGATTTTCGTTTTATTCCTCAGTTTCCTGCCGTTTGATTTTTTAGAAATGGCCATAAATCTAAAATTTTAAAACATTTTAACAGTTCCACTTAATATAGGCTAAAAGACGTTATATTCTGATAGACTATATTTTACAACCAGAATGTAAAAAAAATGTCGGGCCGGAATCAGACTCAGTTTCGTTCTTAGTTTGTAGAACAACCCATGTAACGTATGAATACTACTCTTAAATTAAAGCCCTCAAGGCACAAATATTTATGGAACAGGAAAATTCATTGTTAGTCAAATTGTAAAAAAAAAATGCCCATATTTTCAAATCACGACTATCATACAGTCCGTTCAGTTATTTTACCTCTGACAGCAGCAACCCAAAAGCAACCTTAATGTTACGTAAATAAAGATCACTGTGATATTGACTCACTCTCGCTGCTGAAACGAGCATTGATAATCGAAGAGTTCATCTCAACGCGTCGAAAATCGAACAATGTTGTTTACTGTTCGAAACTCTCAGCGCTAGGCAGTGGTTACACATCAAGTTATACATGTCCAGTATAAGCTGATCTCGCATTGTATAGGATTTCCGTACAGTGGGAGATCAGCGTAAACTGGAAATGTGTAGCAGTGTGTACCTTCGCCGGGGAGCGGGCTGTGAGCTTGAAGCGCGTGCGACTATTCTGTATTGTCATCGTAAAATGTACTCTATGCCAGTTGTTTTAAAATCCTAACTTGAATGACAAGCTATTTACTGTGCCGGAGCGATGCTGTTATAATGAGTAATGAATTTAAAGATCATGCAAAATAACTGAAATGACTGCAATTTGAGAATTGTAAGCAGATTAAGGGTAAGTTTGGAAACAACGGAAAATGCCCGACAGTTTTACAGGGTCGAATGAAAGTAGGACCATATACCATAGCCTAAATTACGCGCGAGCTGACGGTGTCAATATTCATACAATTTTTAACTTTAGGCAATGGTAATACAGTCCTATTTTCAATTGCTTGGCTTGCTGTTTTCCTAAGACTTAACTAAACAATATATTCATTAAAAATTTAATCTTATATCTAAGAATTAGTCCCTAAATGATTTTTCAGCCTTTGATTTTCATCTATCAGGTAAAATTTCACTAATTAAAACCTATAAATCTGGGTATTCTCACTAATAATTATGGCTAATTAATGTATATTTAACTAAATCATCAAGGCCAGCTTGATTTTACAGAAAGCATCAGGATAGCCCGCGAAATTCAAATTTCCTTACGTTTTTCGCAATATGCAGGTCTGTCAGATTGTAGGTATGTTGAACAAAATTAGACAACCGACCGTAACACGAAGTATTTACAGAATTAGAATCATTAAAAATATGATTTATGCTCGGTTCGTATAAACAAAAAACAAGTAAAAAATAATAGTTTTAAAAACTAAAAAACACGCTTTAAAAACCAAACTAAAAAAGGAGAAAATAATTTAATTCAATTAAAAAGCGTGGGGTGCTTGACATTAATTGATTATAAAAATACCTCAAAAAGCACCCCACGCTTTTTAATTGAATTAAATTATTTTCTCCTTTTTTAGTTTCGTTTTTAAAGCGTGTTTTTTAGTTTTTTAAACTATTATTTATTCTTTCAAGGTACGTCAGTAGAGATAGCAATACTCTCATTTTAGGTGGTAAACAAAAGAATCGGGACCATTGTTGATGAAAACCAGTTGATTAGGGAACTTATCTACGTCTTCCTCTTTTTAATTAACCGATGAAAAAAATGAGGAGAGTTGAGACATAGGCACTTGTATCATGTAAAATATTGAAACTCAGTAGCACTTGGTTAGATTGGAAGCTGATCACAACACCGTTGTTTTAAGATGTTGAGCAAAAAGATGATGATATTGATTGATGTAATTGTTGCTAAAATTTGATATTCTGGTTGCCTGACGTCCCGAATTGATATTCTTCTTCGGTCTCTGTCGGCTGCGCGTTCGGGTCTTCTTGCTCCGCGAAGTAATTGTCCAAGATGTGTAGCACTTTCTTGTATATCTGTGGAAAACAATGAGATATGACTATTCAGTCAATAATAAAGTATTGCCTCGTTGGTCTATAGTGGCCGTAGATTCCCAGGTCAAGCTCCCAAACTGTAAAATTTTCCCAATTGAACATGAACCTTATTGTATTGTAATAAAAATGAAAATCTATCATAGAAATTTGATAGATTGGGGTAGCTTGATGTGCTGGCGTCTGTACGAACACAGAAAAGCGCTTTACTTGGTGTAAGTTATTTCATCACCACCGCTCTCAAAACGGTGAAGGGAAACGTGAGGAAAACAAAAAATCGAAGATAAATAAGTGACATCTACCAACCCGCACTGGGCCCGCGTGGTGGATTACGGCACACTCCCTCTCACAGAGAGGAGGCCTGTGTACCAGCAGTGGCTGATAATGTATACATTTTGTCCGCGTAAGTGCAATACTTTTCTATGAAAAAAAGTGCGAAGAGTCCCTCCGCGCGGAAGAAGTGAAACCGACTCACTCTCTTTCTCTCTCCTACTTTCTACTTTTGTGTATCTTTCTTTCTCTCTCCCTCGGTTGCATTAAACGTTTAACGTAACCTTGTTGGAAGTCGCATAAGAAGTTTCACTTCAAAAGTGCGTGGAGTCCCTCCGCGCGGAAGCAGTGAAACCGCCTCACTCTGTTGCGTCGGTTGCGTTAAACGTTTAACGCAACCTTGTTGGAAGTCGCATAAGAAGTTTCACTTCAAAAAAGACTTTTCTTTTTTGATAACCGCCGAAAAACCATGTGCTGATTCAGTTTTAATTTGCGCGTCGAATGTCCCTGCAAGCTTGTATTTTAGTCGTCATCTCAGGTCATCTCAGCCCTCTTCTAGACATATCATCTTACCTAAAATCAAAGCAATACGTTACCTGTTCATTCTCATGTTGCTGTAGAGCTTCAATCTGATCCAAAGCGCCTATTTCTTCCAGTCTTAGGCAGAGAGCATCCACTTGACCGTATTTGACCGCCGCCTGTTAGAAGATGAATGAATAGATTATTTTAAACACATAATTATATTTATATAGACTTGAGGTTTTTTTTTGTTGGGCATCTCGCAGTTGGCCTTGAGAGGCCGTGACTGCTCAACCGGGACGTCCATACTACGTTGAATACACCGGTTCTCGTCCGATAGATTTGAGGAGCTCGTAGCTAACTAATAACAGCCGCAAGGGTTAAGCTACGCTTGCCTCGGTCGATTCGTGGATGGGTGACCATCCATAACTCATCAGTGGGAATATTATAGACTGATTTTTAGAGATGCGCCGACTAGCCCACTAGCCGACTAGTCGGCAACCCGATCATTGCTTTCGGTTGAGTTCGGGTGACATCGATAATGTTCGTGACTACGCTTTCGGCTGCCAGGAAGAATTGTCGGAACATGTTTCTGTTTACTTTGCTCTTATTCTACACATAATTGTTTACGTGCGAGCCGGCTTTTCTTCCTATCCTAATTTCTATCCTATTCTAGATTGCACTGAAAGTAAACTCTAAAACTGATTTCTATCATAAACATAATAACAGAAAAGATTTCAATTCCATTTCAATCTGTCTTATAAAGTAAAAAATGGGCCGATTAGTCGGCGGTTTTAGCTAACTAGTCGCCGATTAATCGCCGACTACAAATATGGCCGACTAGTCGGTACATCACTACTGATTATGCTTACCTGCAGTAAGTTAGTGAGCCCGTCCAACACTACAGAGATAGCTTTATGGTCCGGAGCGCTGAGTAGTTGGCAGTACGGCTCCAGGAAACCGGCTGAGATGAGAGCGTCCAGCTGTTCAGGAGTGCCTCCGAGGCAGAGGTTTGTGATCGCCCAGGCTGCTTCTTTTTGACATCTGTGAAAGAATAATTGAAGTAAGTTTTAATATGATGATGATGACCCATTTCCCTAGCTTTTTCCCAACCATATTGGGATCGTTTCCAGTCCAACTAGAGCCAGGTCAGTACCAATATTTTACATGCAGCGACTTTCTATTGACCCCAGAACCCAGACTTCTTTGTCGTGTCGATGATTCCGATTGTTGATTTCAAACCAGCTTCGACCAGAATTTTGCCACTTCGACAGCATTATCGTTGGCCTTGCAAAGATCATCCATAGTGCAAGTGTTAGTGCACAGAGAGCACGACAAGAGGTGGGGCATAGTTGCACTCACTCGCAGGTCATCAGAGTAACCGCACCTGCCCAAGTTGTACCAGCAGCGGCCCACCTGGCTTCTCAGTCCATTTGGAGATTTCCAGGTGAGCCATGGCAGTTGGTGGCCCGCTACAAGCCAGTTACTGGATAATATACCCCTTGATAAGACTGGTTATCAGACTTTCAGTCTTCTGACGACCCGTAACGACTGTCAAAGATCCACAAATGACAGCCGGGGCTTATCGTGCTTTTGCAGGCACGGAGGGTCTTGGTATGTAGATGGGTGATCATTTTTATAGTCCTTATGGTTCGTCTGAAGAACGAAAGATATGAATTTAAATTAAAAAAAAACAACAATAGAACTATTTATTTACACTAGTGGTCGCCTGGTGGTCGAATATTCGACCACAATTCATTAAAAGTAAATGCACTATCCCTACTAATATTATTAATGCTACGGAGGGGTCTTCGAATGTAAAGATGGTCACCCATCCACGGACCATCCACGGTAAGCGTAGCTTAACCTGATCGAACGACCTGTACGGGTTTTATTACTTAGTCATAAGCTTAATCAAGAGATAATATTTTAATACAGTTCTCATTGAATAGATAATATATAGTATGTTAGAATAGATTATATTAATACCGAAAAGTACTGGTTTTGGTGTTCCTCAAGGGAGTATTTTGGGCCCCACACTATTCCATATTTATATTAATGACTTGTGTAATCTAAATATTAAAGACGGTAAAATTATATCATATGCCGACGACACGGCGTTAATATTTACCGCTAAAACCAGTACTGTTTGAAATCGCTCAATTACGTTTAAATTCTGTGATTAATTGGCTTCAAAGCAATTTACTAACATTAAGTGCCAACAAGACTAAATATATTCACTTCTAAACTTAATATTACTAACCCTCATCTATATACCCATCAATGTGGAAACCGTACAGTCAGCATGTGTAATTGCCCTTATATCCTCAAAACAAGCAACATTACATTATGACATTAAGTATTTGTGCATTTTGTAGCCTGAAGCACAGGTTCAACCTAGTTCAGGCAAATTATTTTATTTGTTAATGTATTTATTGTGCACACGGTGGAAGTCTGCCCGGCATGGGCGGAGCACCGCCGTGTCCTTGTGGAGGCGATCGGCGGCGGCGATCTCTCGCGTCCGGCCCTGGTCCAGGCCATGGTACGGAGCGAGAGTGCATGGGTAGCCGTCACCTCCTTCTGCGAAGCAGTAATGCTCGCGAAGAGGGAGGCGGTGCACGTGAGGGAGAGGCAGTATATGCGCCCTCACGGCCGTAGTCGCCGCGGGAGATGATGAGATGATTCCCGGCCACCGTAGGCGCGGGCTTGCGGACGGCGAGTAATGGGTAGCTCACTGTCCGGTAAGGACTAAGCCCGGGTCGACGGCGCGTTGTGTTCCACGCGCGCCTCAAAGAGATATCAGCACCAATTTTTGGGGTCCGCAAGGGCCGATGCCTGACAGGGGTGCGGGTTGCTCGAAAGAGATACCGCAGCCCCTGGCACACAGGCAACTGAGAGAACACGGGTGGGTTTTAGTCAGTAAAAGTCTGATACGCCCACCTTCTCCATCAGAACGGGAGAAGTTATTTGATGATTTCCCACCCAAAAAAAAAAAGGTATTTATTGTAAACGTGTCCCTTTTATGAATAAACGAGTTTATTATTATTGGTAAAGTTGCTCATGGAAAGTAAAGATGCCACAGCTGACTGTACTTTATCTATTTAATTTCCCAACTTACTTGATGTCCGCAGTAGCGATCACATGCAACAGATGCTGGAGCACGCCGGCCTCGATGGCGCGTTGTATCTGAGGATGTGTTCCAGCGAGGATGTTGCTGACTGCCCAGGCAGCTTCCTTCATGAGGGAAGGTTTGCCGCAGCGGAGCAGAGTTATGATGTGGTCGAGGCAGCCCTCGTCGAGGCACCGGTCAGTCTGGAGAGAGTAAAGAAATGTTTACTTAAGGCGGTGATTTCTTGAAAACGCTCAAAAAGGTGGTTTTTTAAACCAGTGTAACTCTTTAACCGTAAATAATTTTGAAAGCAAAAAAATATATTATATTTTCCAGTCTTTTTTGCATAGAGTGATGGAGCTCAAAACATAATTAAACATACTTTAATGCATCAACAAAAATCATCAAAGTCACCTCTTAATTATCTTTAAAACCAGTTTATCCTTTCAATAAAAATTATAATTAAAAATATACCATAAAATTCTAAATGCCAAACTGCATCCAGTGATGGATTACTTATTATTAAATAGTTATTATCTAATTTGATACGATATTATTTGCATTTTTACGACAATGCTTGCTCATTTATTATTTGAATTTATTACAACAGATTTTAACCCGTATCGGATTGCAATAAGAACTATTATCGCTCATAACGACAATATTTAAAGTTACCAGGGCCTCAATAAAAAATCTTAAATTTATTGACAGCCAATGTACAGGTCTAAACCGTTGGGTCTAGTTGTCTGTTTTGCTTCATTGTTCCTTTTATAACGATGGAGACTAGAGGGGCACTAAGGAAGTCTAATTTAAAAAATAATAGTCTAAAAAACTAAAACACAATTTAAAAACCAAACTAAAAAAAGGAGAAAATAATTTAATTCAATTAAAAAGCGTGGGTGCTTGACATTAATTGATTTTTAAAATTCCTCAAAAAGCACCCCACGCTTTTTAATTGAATTAAATTATTTTCTCCTTTTTTAGTTTGGTTTTTAAAGCGTGTTTTTTAGCTTTTTAAACTATTATTTATTTTCTATTTTTTAGTTCTGCTAACTACAAAAACGTGTTTTTTTTCCATTTTATTTCATTTTTCTCAATTCTTTTTTAAATTATTGAATGATCATCGGTCCTCGACAAGTTTACAAAGTTTCAATGAAATCTGACCGTTTAAAGTGGGTCAAAATCGCGCTCAAAGGAGTCGGTTACATACAAACAAACAAACATACAAGTGAAGCTAATATAAAGCGTGTAAAAAAAAACATTACCTCAAGAAGTTAAATAGGAGATGAAAGTTTGTCACAAAAATTTGGATATGAACTTTCAATTTCATTTCAATCAGTCTTTTAAATTTTTAAGCATATTAATACGAATAAAAATGGGCCGACTAGTCGGCGGTTTTAGCTGACTAGTCGCAGACTACAAATATGGCCGACTAATCGGTACATCACTGCAAAAAACATACATACAAAAATTCGATTTAAAATAAAATTACATGCATTTTCCCATATTCCCTACTAGCCTTTGCCTGCGGCTCCGCCCGCGTTGATGTCGTTTATCACGTAAAAAAGTAGCCTATGTCCTTCTCCATATCCCAGGCTGTATCTCTACCAAATTTCATGACGATCGATTCAGCGGTTTTGGCGTGAAAGCGCAGACAGACAGAGTTACTTTCGCATTTCTAACATTAGGGATTGATTGGTACCTGTTCATCGGAGCCGGTGAGCATGTTGCCGATAGTTCTCAAGGCGGGTGTTCGTACTGCGGGAGACTTGTGGTCGAGCAGGCTGATCACGCGAGGAAGCAGTTGAGGAGTCATTTGTACTGCCTCGATCCGTTCGTTGGGCCCGTCCGTCAGGTAGGATAGGGCCCAGCATGCGTCCGCTAGAAAGGGGTATACAAGGCATGTTTTAGAACACGTTCGCAAAGATGTAGAATTATCTCGGCGGGAGTTGCGAGCGTTTATCCCGCGCGTTATTACTTTATTAACGGATTATTAACGTATAATTATAATAGTTATTACTTTATTATTAGCAGGAGTCCGCTGCACAAGCACAGAACCGGTCAAAGTGGCAAAGCTTAGGTAACGCCTATGTCGATCAGTGGACGTCTTTCGGCTGAAATGATTATGATGATGAAAGTCATCATCATCATCATTTCAGCCGAAAGACGTCCACTGCTGGACATAGGCCTCCCCCAAAAGGGGGAGTTTTGCAATAATCGCCACGCTTGGCAGGCGGGTTGGCGATCGCAGTATGGTGGTAAAATGCATAGAGAACGCTGCTGCCCATTCTCTAGTAAGTCCCTTAGTCGCCTTCTACGACACCCACGGGAAGAAATGGGATGGTGCTATTTTTTACGTCCAGCACCACACGGAACATGATGAAATAAGCTGCTTGGATTTACTTTAAACTCTCGACCTACAACTAGTAAATCTCAGCCATTACCATTGGGCCATCACTGCTCATGTTTTAACATCAATCAATCAACTCAGCCTATCGCAGTCCACTGCTGGACATAGGCCTCTCCCAAGCAGCGCCACAAAACTCTATCCTCCACCTTCCGCATCCAGTCTGACCCAGCAACCTTTTAAGGTCGTCGGTCCATCTAGCTGGGGGGCGTTCCACACTACGCTTGGTGATATGCGGCCTCCACTCCAGCAGTCTATTTCTACGAAGAATAGACAGTGCTTTTTCTATACAAAGTCACATTTCATTTCGCCATTTATGCCACCGCACCGTAGATATCCTTCTATAATCTGTCATTTTGTCTTTCGATTTTAACGATCTTTGTCTAAGTTCTTGTACATGTAGACTATTTCAGAAGAATATTTCTTCCCAAACTGTCAAAATCACACTGACAACAAACTTTCTACTCGGCGGCCACAAAGTATATACGATTATCTACAAAATCATGATTCGTTTAGAATGTATAACTGTGATAATTAATAGAAAAACATAGCTATCTTCTCCTATTGTAACATCATTTAGTTAATAGTCATGTCTATTCTTCCGTCGACAAATTGGTGCTCGTGCTAAGCCTGCAGGACTCGTCTGCTTCACCGGCCATCGGTCCTTCAGTTAAATTTTAGGTCGCTCAGCGCGCTATGGAGCGGGCTACGCTCGGAGTTTTTTTGAAGGATAAAATCAGGAATGAAATTATCCGTAAAAGAACCAGAGTGACCGACAGCTTGCAAGCAAGCTGAAGTGTCAGTGCCATGTTTGTTTTAACATAATTATGTTAATGTTAAATTATTTTGTTGAGTAGGAGATAAGCAGAGGTTTGTTCCAAACTGTGAAAAGTACAAATACAGGGTATATCGACGCACAACCTTGTTACCATAGATTTTTAGTACATGATTCTGAACCCCGCTGGCTTGAAATTTGTCATCATCAACACTGAAATCCAAAAGTGGGCTCCCAGTAGGTAACCCTACCTAAGTAGTACTTAAGTACAAAATTCATACTGGCTTACCCAAAACATCTTGGTCGGTGATTTCCAACAGATCTGATATGTATGGCAGAGCAGGAGACACATAGTCGAATTTCACCAATGGGTTCTTATTTCTGTAAAAAAATAAAATAATTACTGCTAATAATTTATCTGTTACCAAAAGGATGCTCATAAGGAATATGTGCTAAGGTAATCAGTAAATTCAAATTTTCTGAAGTTTTTTGCAATGGACATCAAGTAATTTTTTGCTCTGTTGGTGTACTTTTTGTATGCGATTCTAGTGGGTGGATAAATAAATGAACAATACAGCACACCCTAATTGCGTATTTATTTATTATTTATTTATTTAATACTTCACGCACAGAAATGTACAGAGGCGGACTTAATGCCAAAGGCATTTTCTACCAGTCGACCTTTGGGTGATGCAGAGACAAACAGTGGTAGGTGCAATTACTCGTGTTTTGAATATTTATTCAAATATAAGTAATACGCGATTAATCATAATCGGTTTCATTTTGACAGTTCAACAATATTCATTGCGTTATTTACGTTGTTGAGCAGACACATTTTTCGAACATATAAAGCAATAGTTTAGCAACCTGTTTCAAAACGAAACAAATTATCATAAATTGTGAGTTACGCAATTAGGGTGCTGGTCCTCCACAGACAGATCGAGCAGTACCTGCAGAAGTTGCTGTACGTCCAGACCGCGGTGCGCAGCTGTGCGGCGGGCGTGCCGCACGTGCACAGCGGCAGCAGCACGGCCAGCGCGCCGGCCGCCAGCACGGCGTCGCGCGCGCCCGGCCCGTCGCCCGCGATGTTGCCCAGCGCCCACGCGCTCTGCTCGCCCAGCACGCCGCCGCGCGCCAGCAGCGCCACCAGCCGCGGGATGGCGCCGCCCTGGGTGGCGCACAACACAAATATTACTAACATCATCTCAAGAGAAAGAAACAAAAAAACAAAACGCACTTTATAAAAAAAAATACATAAAATGCACACATGCAAAATAGCCAAAAACCCAGTATTCTGGTACAAAAAAATTTGCAATTTTGTCCATTGCTTGCTGATGTCAAGGCTAGAAAGATAAGGTATTGGTTAGTGCACAGACATATAAAACCGTAGACAGAGGCATTTTCTGTGCGTGTGTATGTGACTAAAAACCTAAACGGCTGGACAAATTTTGATGAAATTGTGGATTCGAGAATGGTTTAGATTCACAATAGGACCCGGTAGATGACGCTGTTCGGGCAGGACAACGTCTGGCCGGTCAGCTAGTACTTAATTAATATCTATCTCTAACTTACATCCACAACAGCGATGGTGTCTTTATGGGTTCCTGAAGCAATATTGGTGATGGCCCAAGCTGCTTCAAACTGAAGATCAGCGCTGTAAATATAAATAAATGAAAATTAATAACGAACACGACTTTGGTACCTATATTTTAAGGGAGTGAAGTAATCACAAAAATATAGTGTCAATTTTTTTTTTACAAAATCAAAAAACCCGACTGCCTCAAACGTGAACTTTAATTTTAAAAGATGGAAACAAGAAACTTGTTTTAATAGGATGACTATTAGACTGCATACTATAAGCAATCTCATGCAGTCGGAGGCATATTCTTAAATTTAACAATGACCTTTATTGGCGCCAACTGCATGAGATTGCTTATTGAATAATGAATGAATAGTCAACTATTCATTCATTATATCGATATAAGTATTGTTACGTGATAAAGCTAAAGTAATGACTGAATTAGTTGCCATCTAGTATCGAGTAGCAGAATTAATTAAGTCAAGATTTTTCTAGAAATTACGATACCAGAATCTTCTAGAACTATCAACATCTGTTCAGTCGGGGCCAGTATGAACTCGAACATTCTAGATGCTTCTACAGTAGAAGTTTCTAGAATGTTCCTAGGGCCCTATAAAAGGCAGGAACGGATCAAGACCCGGGAGTATTGATCAAGCGATACAGGCGAGAATATCGTAAGCGAACTTCAAGTGCGATTTAGAGTGATCAGTAGTGAAATTGGATTTTGTAATTAGTGTGCTTAATTGAAGTTTCATCTTTGGTAATTTAAATTGGCAGTTTTTAATTGTCACGAACCCCAAGCTCGTAACAGTATGATTATTAAATATTTTAGTAATAAATTTAAAAAAAAATCCCCGAGCCATACAAAAACTCTAAAAAGTAAAATATAAATTACTGGCCTTTTAAGTTGTAGGTAATATTTTGATCAAGGCGTTGTCAAGTCGGGGGACGGCTAATGAAAATGCAAGGCCTCCTCTGTTTGGCGTTTTTATTGACCCTCCCCCGACTTGATAATGCCTTGATCAAAATATTACCTAAAACTTAAAAGGCCAGTAATTTATATAATTTTTTACTTTTTAGAGTTTTTGTATGGGTCGGGGGTTTTGTTAATTTAACTTTTATTTAACGGATTTTAGTGCGGTTTTCATCAATAGACAGTGATTGAAGAGGAATTTATATGTAGGTATAATATACCGACCTCCACGCAGGCGAAGCCGCTGGCGAAGCAAAAGCTAGTTTACTTAATAAAATCTAAGTAAACTAAAACCGCATTCAAATCCGTTGCGTAGATTAAAAGCTGTAAGCGTACAGACACGATAAGCGACTTACTATGTAAAGATACCAAAATAACTTTTTTTTAAATAATAATCTCTCTTATTTTAAATAATTTGTGTTGTACTTCGTAGCACGATCATGAACGCATTCATTATAACTTTAGATGGTAATAAAATACTTTTATTTTGTCAACTCAAACTCAAAGCATTTATTTCAATTAAACCATTTTTACAGGCACTTTTGAACTGTCAAAAAGTCGACCAGTTGGAAAGTTGAAGCTAGTTGCCCATTCCAAAACGTAGTACTTTTTTATACCACTAATTAAAAAAATTATATCTCTCAATTGTCGTAGATATACAGGTCGTGCTGGGAATGTTATACTTCCCAGCACGACCACGCTAAAATTCTAGCTGGCATACAAGTTGTTGAAACGGGAGCATGCCTAAAAATGTGTACTCATTATGTACTCCTATTTCATTACTGGTAAATTGTTGTAAATTGTTAGAAAAGCAAAAAAAAAACATTTTCTGCCTATAAGTATGTGATTTGTAACGCCATCTAGTGTCAAGTATACAAACCAACAAATAAACCAGGACACATTGAAAAATGCATGTACCAAAGTTTACGTGAACATGGTGGGGGGGAGGGGGGTGTAAGAGATTTGCTTACTTTTGTTGACGAGGGGGAGGGGGGTTAATAATTCCAAAAAAAATGCTTACGTAATACTTGAATGACCCCTAAGGTATAGTTTTTTTCTACTTACCAGTCATCCCTGTCCAGGGCATCCACCAAAGGCTTGATGATTCCAGCAGTTACCATTGGAGTGATAGGTGGGTTTTGTTCCTTGGAGAGCATGCGACGAGCTTCACGGGCGTATGTCGTCATTATGATCAGATCATTCGAACGGAGTCCTGTTGAGGTGTCGGTTAATAAGTACTGGTAGATGGAATACAGTGGAGAGCAGTGGTAGCATATTCAGCCTATAACGTTCCCACAACTGGGACACAGGCCTTCTCTCCGTGAGAGGGAGTGGGCCGTAATCCACCAGGCGTGCCCAGTGCCGGTTGGTAGATGTCACATGTCTTTGAATGACATGCCGGTTTCCTTGCGATATTTTTCTTCAATGTTTTGAGGTGAAGGAAAACATTGCGAGGGAACCGGCATGATCTTGAACCAAAAATTCAAAGACATGTGAGATCCACCAACCCACATTGAGCTTGCATGGTCAATTACGGCCCACTCCATCCCATAGAGACTCCTTCGTCTAGTAGCCTAGTTCCCACTGTTGGGTCACAGGCCCAATGTTTTCAACATGGAGATAATCATCACCCTACCAGAACCACAGATGTATCACTCCATACAAAATTTTCAATAGCCTACACCTTCGAGTCGCTAGACACTGCAAACGAAAATGTACCTAACCTTACAAGCGTAAAGTGACTTTTTCTTTGTAGCTGTGCACCGCCGCGTGGTTATAGTTAATTGCTAGGGCTGCCTCTTTCGATAAAGATGTCAGTAGGTACCTGTAGTACACTTTATGAAATAAAATAAAATGCATTTTTATGTTTTAGCATGTTTAATTGTTAAATATAATAATAATATAATATTTATTTTTATTTCGGAAAAAGAATCCATAGAGTGTTAGTAACATATTATTAAAACAACTTATTATCTAGTGTTGGTACCAATCACCCGCTGCACAAACTGCTTCACAATTGGAGAACCGAAACTCTCCGCTACAGTTCTCAGGATGCGGTTGCGACTGCCTCTCACTCGACTCAGTAGCGAAGCGGTTTTCTTGCGCACAATCGCGTGAAAACCGTCGGTACGAGCTTGCGCAAACATCTCCGACGCACTGCAATAGCGAGGAAGTCTCAACAACATCCTGAAACCATTATTGTACTGGACTCGCAGGACATCTAGCGATGTTTTGGTGTACTTAATTGATTACTTACCCATAGATTACTCGTGTACAGACTTTGGCAATAAGCCTTAAAAATAGTAATTTTTACTTGGTCCGTACACCGAGCAAATCTACGGGCCAACATGTTGCACCGGACGGCGAGTGCCCTGCGCTCCCTCTCTATATCTAAAAATACGTCTGAAATAAGATAAATAAAAAAAAAAACTTTCAGGTGTTTTTTTGTTACCTATATAATTAAAAAAAAAATCCCTTGTCGAAGTTCACGATTGTTGAACTTTAATGTAGAAAATATTCGGAATCGAACAAAAAGTTTTAATAGATACTCTTGCGCCATTCCGCATGGCCACGAATACGAATGAAATACGAAATGGAGGAAACTGAAAACACGATTTATTGAGCTAGGTATTCGTTCATTTACAAATTTAGCTTAATAGGTAGGTAACTACTATTCTTCTTTACACTGAACAAACCTGCGCTGGCGCCATATTGCGACGTCATGCAGGCTTATCTAACACTTGCTCGCTTTTAAATAAACAATAATCATATGAAAATAGCATTAACAAAATTATAACGCTGATAATTAATATGATTTAAAATTAATTTGCACAAAGTACTTAGAATTTTGCTAAACGTAATTTTCAAATGAAATTTGACAAATGGAGGTAATTGACCTTTCTAGTCTTATCTCAGACGCAAAGTAGAAGCACAGAAAACGTGGTGGAAGTAATTACGTACCTACCAATAAAATACAAAACATGCAAGTTTAAACAATTTACCTAATTAAAAAAACGATAGTAAAATAATTTAGATACATTTCTGTATCAGCGGGTAAACTGAACAAAGATAAATTTTTATCTCTTCTCTTGCTGGATCTACATCCATCAACTGTAAAAATACACCAGAAACAGCATATCATAAGAATTTAAAACTAAGTACGTCAGGTCGACCGAAATAATTATGTGTGCGTACGCGTCTCGCGGCTGTCGGCAACTCACTAAGAAATGGGCCGCGTGCGGCCCAGTGGCCTATAGGTAGTTAGCGCGCGTAAGACATGGAGTGATACATCTGGTAATCTGTGACAAAACTAACAAAAAAATTAGCAACTAATTTATTTTTTAACCCCAGATTATCTGACTCTTAGAATTTTTTATTCTAGGACATGCACATTCTAGGTTTTCTCACAAGATTTTCCTTCACCGTTTTGAGAGCAGTGTTCTATTCTGAAACTTTATATAAGCTGGTGGACATACCTTGCACAATCTCTGCTGGAGTATAAGTCTTCTCATGGATTTCGTCTTCTGCCTCCGGCGACAGTGCCCTTCTCTTGAGGAGTTGCTCATCGCGAGCCTGCTTGCGCAGAGCCACGCTGAGCTCCGCGCGCTTACGGCGGAGATCCTGTAGGAGAATATTACTTATTTATTCCAAGACTTATAAATGTTGATGGAGAGGGAGACGAAGGCCCAAGAAAAGATGGATTGATTGTGTGAGGCATGATATGAAAGAGTAGGGAGTGAATGATAACGTGACGGCTGACAAGGAGAATGAACAAGAAAACGTGGCACCGACCTCAACTAACATGGTAAAGACGCTAGTACATCAAGTTACCTCAAACTGTAAAATTTTCTCAATTGAACATGAACCTTATGTTATAAACGATCGGATATTCGGATGCATATTCACAAGTTGAGATGTTGGCTCACATGGAATGCGCTTTTGTATCGAAAAAGTCTTAATTTAGGTAGGTAAGTAATTTGTTTATTTTTTGTTTAAACTAATACAAACCTACCCTCCTCCAGTACATACACATATTTGTATCGGGTTAAACATTAATTTTAAATTAATACACATCTGAATAGTCCTCATCTGTTATGCAATCCAAGAATCCCAGGGTTTTTAATAAATATTACAACTAATTTATAAAGCCCCTTCCATACTTTCATAGCTAAAAATTATCTTTAGGTAAATATGCATCCAAATGTCCGATCTCTGGTTATAAAGTTGAAAATCTATCAAAGAAATTTGGCAGATTGGGGTAGCTTGATGTGCTGGTGTCTGTACAATGACAGGAAGATGATGATGAAATTACAACAATCAATACCATGGGAATATCTGGATGAATAAATAATTAAAAAGCGTGGGGTGCTTGACATTAAATGATTATAAAAATACCTCAAAAAGCACCCCACGCTTTTTAATTGAATTAAATTATTTTCTTCTTTTTTAGTTTGGTTTTTAAAGCGTGTTTTTTAGTTTTTTAAACTATTATTTATTTTCTATTTTTTAGTTCTGCTAACTACAAATTTTTTTTTCTCAATTTTTTATAAAATTATTGAATTGTCATCGGTCCTCGATAAGTTTACAAAGTTTCAATGAAATCTGACCGTTTAAAGTGGGTCAAAATCGCGCTCAAAGGAGTTGGTTACATACAAACATACAAGTGAAGCTAATATAAAGCGTGTAAAAATATCATATGTCCTAATCCAAGTCATGGACTAGCCATGTGCCAAATTTCAACCAAATCTGTTCAGCCATTTTAGTATAAAAATGAACAGAATGACTACTCCTTCTAGAAATGTCTAGAAGGAGTGCAGGGCAATGGCCCTGCATTGTTAGACTTACATAAAATTCAAATAATATAATGTCTGGACTTTAAAAGAGACCATGACCTCTGAGTTTGTTTCGGCTTTTCTTCTCAGGGAACATTCAGCTAGGTAATACCGGCGCCCCGTCTAGTTTTTAAATTATTGACCAACAAAATATTGACCGGTAAAAGTGTCTTAAACTTACATAAATAAACATTTCATTTTATTATATTTCTATGCAGCAATGGTGGGCATCACCCTAGAAATTCTATACTATTTTAGTGTGATTGTTTTAAAATAGGAAAAGGGATGAACATGATTTAATGACCAAAGCTTAGCGGGACTCGCATTAGAAATACTGTAAGTACTAAGTATTTTTTGGTGACTGTTTATAAAAACTAGTCATCTGCAAAAGTACTGAATTATCTCAATTCAGCTGTTAAGTCAAATAACAAAAAATACCTATGTCGCTCACTGGCAAGGAGGTAACAAACTAGAAAACTCAGAAATTTTGAGTTTTCAGAGTCCAATTTTATTATTATTTTTGCTAGAGAGGTTGTGGTTATACATCATCACAGTCTTACCAAAACTGTGTAATCATCTTACCCAAAATAGCTCTTTTTGTATTATAATAAGCTTCTCGCAAATGAATGAAGTGTAGTTAAGATTTCCACATTTTCAACATGCCTTTTCTATTGTGTAACAAAAACCATCTACTTAATATTACAGATTGTATACTAAAAGAGTGATTAACAGTACTAATCCAACTCATCTCTGGACTCTTAACTACTCTATATCAGGAGCAGAGCTGGCTTATAGATAGGTTCAGAAAGAAGGTTTAGTTACAGACATACACAAAGAATTAAAGAGAAAGGTTCCTTATGAAGTGATATTACACCCTGATCATAGATCTTAAGACAAGTAACAGGGTCATTTCAAACGAGTAATGAAACAAATGAATTTATAAAATATTATAAACTGATTTTCAAGAATGTGAAGGTATTTTGTTTTTTAATAATAAAAAAATCAACTGTTCTCTGTTTTCTTTAATACATCTTATGAACTGAAACAATTGACTACGAATAGAAACCAAATAATATACATTTAAATCAAAACAAATGAAAATACAACGTGTTTTACAAAATGGAACATGATTTGATTTTAGAACTAAGATTCGAAAGCGTAACTTACCGTCGTTCCATGTCCAGCATTTTTGTACGACGACAAACGTGAAGAGTGAGTTTTTTCAGACATTTTGATTAATTATTATAAATTTTTCAAGTAATTATGATGTAATTTGTTGCTCGCGTGCAAATAGCAAACTTATTCAAAGACCAACGGACGGAAGTTGCGAGAATCAGTTTTCAAATCATCGGAATTTGACAATAAACAGCCTGGGTGGCCAGCAAGGAAATAATATTATGTTCGCTTTTGGCAGCATATCTTAAAATGACAACCATTTTGTGGTTTCTTTAATCATTAAAGTAAAATAGATACTGCTTCACTATAGGTTAATTTATTATATAAATAAGTAGAATCGATATTTTTTAAATAAATCTCTCTTTTCCATGATGGCAACTGAAGGTATGAAAGTGAAAAGAAAAACAGTAGTTTCTATAGGTTGGTATCTCTATAATTAGGAAAAAACAAAATAATCGGTTTTAGATCGAGTTCTACTAATTTTAAATCGATTTCAGGTTAAGGTCCAAGGATAAGCATTCAATCAAATGACTGTCGTCTGTCCTGCCTAAATGTCAGTGTCAGATTTGGTTTGATGTTTAGATTGACAGTCGTTTTTATGTTCACAATCTCTCATGACTGGTAACAATTAAATGAATAAATATTAATTTATCTCATATCTTTTGATAACGTCAATATTCCGTAATCATTCACGATTTATAATTTATTGAAATATCATTGAATAACATTCAATCTTAACTTTTTGCTATCAATTTAATTGAATCAGTTTTGCTTGCAATTTCAAGGATGTTTTATTCAAACCTATAATTATGTGCCTCATAAAAGAATGTAAATGTTAATAGCATTGCATTGAAATTAAAATCAGGAGTACCTACGTACAACGACATGTGCTCAATGTGCTCATTGCATTTTAACATCGTACAAAAATAAAACAGAACAATAGTCAATTAAACATTATAAATACGATGCACATAATCAGCAAGCAAGCGTTCGGCAAAAAAATGGAGTTTTACAACTCAAACGTAACTCAATTACGAGTGGAGTTAAATAATATAAAGACTCAACTCTATTATTAATCAAACTGCATTGCGACTGCTTTCGCATCGTATTAATGCAGTCGAGATGAACATACAAAAAAAACAGTACTGAATAAAATAAGAAGAAGTAGGAGGCGCTCGTACGACAGATATTGAGTAGTGGGATGGGCCTAGCATGCGCAAAGACGTATTACTAAAAAAATATTTCGCTTTCCACTGTAATTAATCTATCTATGAGCCGACACTTTCATCTGGCGACCTCATAAACGAAATGATCGTAAATTAACGTTATTAAAACAAGTTTACAAGCGTTCATGAACGTGTAATTACGCAAAACGTTACGCCGCTGGGCGTGACATCACAAATCAGTCCGGTCGGGCCGAAGACAACACGTCTATACCCTGTCCTTGTCATTCGTTCATGTCAGAGAGAGATAGGTAGTACTGGCAGGCCGGTGCTGATCGTATTCCGTCGAGGGTGTCGCCATTTTCGTTTTGACGAATATTGACAGCACGGCAGACAGACAGTGGCGCGGTCGTCGACGCAGCGTCTGCCGGATTATTTTTATTTTGATAGTGAATCATTTAACGACCAGACTACGTTTTCTGACTCGTTACGCGTCGGTTAGCAATAAAAACTCTATTTACTACAACAGTGACGAGTGATAGACAGCTAGTTGACGAAATTTGGTGCTAACCTCTTCGTTTTTTTTTCCTCCCGTCAGTGTTTTTGAGAACTGCAAGGCTGATCGATATGTGCAAGATTTACTACAGATGACTCTGCGTTACTCAACCTCGTGTTGATTTCTTCTGGTAAGTGCATTCAAATATTGTTCTTTGGGTGTATTGGAGTCAATAATCGGTGACCGTTCGATAAAATAGACATTATTGGGAGCATATTTTAATTCATGCATAATATTATTCGACGTAAACTTAATATTTACAGCGTGAAATGACAGTAGCCCTTTGTTGCGGTAGCTCCAGTTTGTTTACGAACTGTCAGGGGCAGTACACGGCCTAAGATATATTGCCTGGGTTGGCGACTATGCGTGGGCTTTGTGCGCAGGCGAAAATCTACCTTATAATCGACGAAATAAGGTTGAAAGTTTCATAACTCGTAGAACGATAACGGCCCGTAGAATTAATTTATCACACGCCGCGCTTGACAAGTTGAAAACATAAATTCGACCTTGGCGCTCCACGTGGTTTGCAGGCTTTTGTGCTTTCTTCTTTGTTTGACAGTTGACATCGATTATCGATTTTTTAAAATCGATTAATTTTTGTGCGTTGTTGGCAGCAGTGCGTGTCATGTTGACATAGTTTTGCTAAAAAAGAAAAAAAAGTAAACAATTTCTTGGATCGAGTGCATAAATTACCAAAATTTTCTTATATTTCTTCAAAACTAGTATTTCAAATTCTGTTCTCCGGTGATTGGTAAGTTATTAAATAAAGATTTTATTATTGTTTACATGAGACGTTTGATGAGTTTGTTTAGTTGTGAAGATATCAATCTATTTAATGTTCGATTTCGCGATCATGGATTTTTAATGCCATTTGACTTTGACGTAAATGATAATTACATTCTTTTGTTTTTGAATAAATTGATTCTACAAAATTAGATTAGATGCAGTGTTTTCTAATTTCAAATTTTACATAGGCAGGTAGGACAGTTAAATTTTATACTATTATTTATTTATTTTAATTTATAGTCTGACAACCAGCCTAGCATAATTATTGTATTACCCAGTAACTGAGTTGTGGAGGTCAGGTAGGGAGTCGATCCATGTGAAACACTGGTGTTCAGCTGCATTTGGTTAGACTGGAAGTTCTCAACATAGTTGGGAATACGCTAGGCAGATTGTTTTTTTTGATCATCTAAGCTTCTTATTTCTTGCTGCTTCTTTTAATGTACCTAATTTTATTATAAAAGAATTACTGTTCCAATGCTGTACATAAAAAAAGCATGTGGGATTAATATACATAGTTCTTCTAACTTAACAGACAGCTGTGCTGCTGGGGAGTTTGTTGCGCTACTTCTTCCCAGCTAAAGCACTAGGAAGTGGTGAAGGGCGGACGTTTTGGGGGGACTGTCTTATGTAATTTTAACGTTCAAAAAAAGCTGACTCTCAGCCTAGTTTGAATAAATGACTTTTGATTTTGAAAATGACTTTTGGTTTTGATTTTGTTAGAAAAAAATTTATTTGCTTTATGTTACTTCCATACAAGTTGTGTTTTTACACGCTTTATATTAGCTTCACTTGTATGTTTGTATGTAACCAACTCCTTAGAGCGCGATTTTGACCCACTTTAAACAGTAAAATTTCATTGAAACTTTGTAAACTTATCGAGGACCTATGACAATTGCATAATAAAAAAATAAAAATTGAGAAAAAGGAAAAAAAACACGTTTTTGTAGTTAGCAGAACTAAAAAATAGAAAATAAATAATAGTAAAAAAAAACTAAAAAACACGCTTTAAAAACCAAACTAAAAAAGGAGAAAATAATTTAATTCAATTAAAAAGGGTGGGGTGCTTGACATTTTTTAGTTTTTTTTACTATTATTTTTATAGCACTGTTTCTTTTCACTTAGGCAGATAGGAAGTGTTACCATTGATTTGATTGACATAGTAGCTTAGTCTCTTGTCACTTAAGCATTATGGATTTGATCCAAATTTTATTTATTTACTAGCTTTTTTCAGCGGCTTCGCCCGCATGGATGGATGGCGAAAATAATCCCACGGGAACGCACTGCTGGGATAAAAAGTATCATATGTGTTAAACCAGGCTATAATCAATCTGTGTGTCAAATTTCATCCAAATCCATTCAGCCATTTCGCGTGGTTGAGTAACAAACGTCCTAACATATGAACTTTCACATTTAAAATGATAATAATAAAAAAAATCATTCTACATAATTACAATAACAGAATAATAACAGTAACATTAATAGATTACAATAATAAATATTTCATAGTTTAATACAAATTCATAAATCTTAAAATTAACCTTTAATAGCGGGATCATTGGTTTGGAGAGGAGTGCTCAATACATGGGTAGCAGGGACATTCTTTCTTTTCTTTTTTTTTTCTTTTTTTTTTTTTAAACGATTATGCACAACCATAGATTTAGCATATGGTTCTGCTACTCCAAGTTGAAATTATTCAAAATTTCCTCTCTTACATTTTGTCAGCATAGGTATTGCACTTTTCTGTTAAACAGAATTTTCGTTTTTGATAACTGACAAATTAGTTCTACGCTAGGGGGTCTAGAATCATTTATTTTACCTATAGGCTAGGTTGATAGTCAGTTGGGTCTTAGATAACTGACAGGTACTAGGCTCAATTGTCTTTAACATAGCCACACTGTACGCAATTGGGAGGACGGCCGTACTAAGCTGTAGTCCCAGTGCATACAGAATCAAACCACATTATTCCCTTTAAAAAAGCCTGTTATTGGTAGTGCTTATCTGGATCCATTTTCACAAAGTTTTGTTTAATATCTCTTGTCTCGTCTCTCGTGAGTTTATGTATGTATTCATGGTGAAGTGAAAATTAAAATGGGTCATTGACGTCATAAAATATAATCTAATGAATCTAATCATGGTTACCTGTGTAATTAAATATAGATCATTATCCAATCTTCTGATCTTAAGATTTTCCGATTATGATAAGGACTCGCTAAGTAGTGGGACTCCCTTGTCGGAGTTCGCTTCCTGATAGCTGTAACCTCGGCGTCTACAAGTCTCAAGAGTGAGCAGTGGTGACCCAGTTATAACGGCCCCGACTTACAAGTTGTCAGTCGTGGGTTCGAACGCTGGCAGGCTTTACTTTGTGTAAATAATTTCATCACCACTGCTCTCAAAACGGTGAAGGAAAACATCGCGAGGAAACCGGCGCGGCATGTCCTAAAACCGAAATTCAAAGACATGTGACAGACAAGTCTACTAACCCGCATTGGGCCCGCGTGGTAAATTATAGCCCCACTGCCTCTCGACGAGAGGAGGCCTGTGTCCCAGAATCAGCCTGTAATGGATAACAACCATTAAAATTTCTCTTCGAGCCGTTTGGGGTTGAAACTCTAGGACCATGGGGTCCGACTGCCCACATAGTATTTCGAGACATTACCAAGCCGTTGGTCGACTCTTCACGTGACCAGAGGGCTGGTCTATTGTTTCGCCAAAGAATTAGCATTGCCATAAGTACAACCTGGCAATGCTGCCAGCTTTTTGGGCACCTTTCCAGTTGACAACGATGTAGACAAATTTTTTGATGCCCTATGATACTTTTCTTTTACATATTTTATGTAAATACTTGTAATTTGTTTTTTGTTTTTATAAATTTACATTGGGTCTTCTTTTTGAATTAATTCGAACGAAGGGTTCGTTTTTACACGCTTTATATTAGCTTCACTTGTATGTTTGTTTGTATGTAACCGACTCCTTTGAGCGCGATTTTGACCCACTTTAAACGATCAGATTTCATTAAAACTTTGTAAACTTATCGAGGACCGATGACAATTCAATAATTAAAAAAAAAATGAGAAAAAAAAACACGTTTTTGTAGTTAGCAGAACTAAAAAATCGAAAATAAATAATAGTTTTAAAAACACGCTTTAAAAATCCAACTAAAAAAGGAGAAAATAATTTAATTCAATTAAAAAGCGTGGGGTGCTTGACATTAATTGATTATAAAATACCTCAAAAAGCA
Organism: Antitype chi; assembly: GCA_947359405.1. NCBI lineage: Eukaryota > Metazoa > Arthropoda > Insecta > Lepidoptera > Noctuidae > Antitype > Antitype chi. The sequence goes on from OX375836.1 coordinate 9,930,157, forward strand.
CCCCACGCTTTTTAATTGAATTAAATTATTTTCTCCTTTTTTAGTTTGGTTTTTAAAGCGTGTTTTTTAGTTTTTTAAACTATTATTTAGTATCACCACAGTTCAATGTTGTGCTGCGAAATTTTGTGCACTCTTACGTAATACTGTGGACTATACATTTTTCATTCTACAAAGGATGATGACCAAATTTGTATGAGACCCGTCCCCCCCCTCCAACAGATCTTTTGTAAGTGTTAGTTAGTTCATAAGGACCTATAAAAAGACTAACGACCAGTTTTCATTTTAAAATCCATGGGGTTTAGAAATAAAAATAAAATAAAAAAATCGTTGTTTATTGTTTTTCATTCACCACAAACATGTTATAAAAAATTAAAATAACAACATTATAGGCTATTATGAAGCGTATATACATACACTGAACGCTGTGCGTCGCCCGACATTATAAAACCAATTATTGTGTGGCTTTGGTTGTCCATATATTTAAAAAATACTTAAAATAGCCCTATTAATTATATAAATATTAATTATCATCTATTATTATACTATTGAGCAGTTCCGCCGGTGGATTAAAATCTATGTGACGCCCTAGCCCCATGTACCACACAATTGAAATTATATGTGCGCAGCTTCCTACAGTTCGATTTCCTGTAAGGCACGTGCAATACCAGTGAGCAATAGCATTTCTATTAGTGGAATCGCGATCTATATAAATATATGAATAATAAACGCGTGACCTCACATGTCGCGATTGTATGCGAACTCGGATATGATAGCTTCCTAAAGCAAAAAGGAAAACATCGTTTTCGGATAAGCGAGGAAATTCTTCAAAATGAGGAATATTTGTTTCCATTGGTACAAAAGCCACTCTTTGTCTATTTAAGTTTCTCATATGTACATAATCATTCAATAGATTAGGTGTGTTGATTTGAGAGTGGATTATGTTGAGAATCTCAGGAGCATGCACATTATCTATAGCGACGCTATAAAATGCATTTATTATGGCCGCACCAATTTTAAAATCGGTGAACATGTTAGGTAACGTTTTATTAAAATATTTTTGACTTAACAACTTAAATCTGTTTTTGAATTTGCCATTCACCGCTTCCACTACCCATCGGCAAATTGTGACTAAGTGGGACTTATTTGCCTGTTCAGTAGTTAATTGCGTTGCGTTCCGATCCTTTGAGGGAGGCATATGCGCTTCATATTGGTATGACTCTATGTCATCGATGCTGTCCCGAAATCCCCGATCCAGAATGAAGACGTCACCAGGGTTTAAAAAACAATGCAGTGCATGTTCTTCATTGTTCGTTATTAATTGCATTATTGACGCATCAGAAGTAGTTGCGGGGTATGGGCCCGTATCCATCACTGCACACTATCAAATATGGTTTTAATAGGTTCCTAAACTTATGATGGCTATAACTTGCACGTTGGAATAAAAAGTTCGCACTTTTTTCGATGTATTTATACGTTCCATCACAAATCAAAATGGCCTTTGTATTCTCGTCATTTCCGAAAATCTCTTTTGGAATTAATAGGTTTCTCTCGAGAACGCTGTCTCTAGTCATGTGATCTAATCCAAGATGTCTGGGAATAAAATCCTGTGACAAACATTCTCTCGCTATTTTTATTTTTCTTTCAAGTTGACTACGTGACATTTTAAATAATGTTGACAGCCTTTCGTTAGTTTCGCCAGTCCTTAGTTTTGTCAGATAGATTCCAAGAACAGTTCGCGGATGACGATCTCTCTCTGCTAGAGATAGTGTTTCTTCCAATATGATATTAAATTGATCATGGGTTAAACCAGTCCTATCTGTAAGCAACGGTGAGTTGAAATAATGGGTCACGTTGACAGAATCAAGCAACTCCTCCCATTCCAAATGCATCAAATGATCTTCGCACAGCCGGGCACTTGGTGGCATGTACATATAATCGATAGTTACATACGGCGTACAATTTTATAGAAGCTGAGATTCGTCTCAGATTTTCATTTCCGCATTGCCTATAAATGCAGCGCCGAGATGAATTTGGAGTTCTTACATGATCAGGCATGAAAATCTGAGCTCCTTGTTGATCTGCATCTGGAATATTCACGGGTTCTGGCGCAGGTATTGGGTCGGGTTCCAGCGTTGGTCCTGGATTGGGTTCAGGCACAGGTCCTGGAACGGGTTCTGCCACAGGTTCTGCTATAAATTCTGGATCATTCAAAACCCTGCCCTGATCGCGGCCTCTCCGTTCAACGGAATTGTTGCCTCTTTGCCAGCATCTATGGCATACAGCCATAATGTTGTAGAAAACAACCTGAAACGAAAGAAAACGTATTACACGCTGAATGAGCACATTTGCAATATGCTCATTCAGCGCACCCTATGTGCAATGTACATGTAAAGCCATATAATTGGCGGCATTACATGATGATGACATCATTATGTAATGCGGCGAATTGTATAGTCAAACCCGAAAAAAGGATAGGAAAAGGAGAGATTTTGTATGGATATCTTATCCATACTGAATATCTCCCTTTCCTTTTCTTTTGCGCAAAAAAAAATAACTTAAATAAAAATATGTTATTTGTTTTTTTTTAATATTCATTAATCATTTTTTTTACTATCCTCTTCTTTTTTTAACACGTACAGTAGTTCTAATGAATTCGATCAGTAGGTGAAAAATATATACCTACTAATTGCATTCAATAAAAAACAAGAAAACACAAGACAAAAAAAAAATTGTTGGTGTCATTTTAGACACCAAATCTCGCTTTCACGAGTGTTCTTGTTTAATGTCTATGAGGTTGATTTGTTTTATTTATATTCCAGACATGACAATCTGTAACAATTAAATAAAAATACATTTAATGCCGATATTAGTACCTTTGGCATTTATTTAAAATAATTAATTGGTATTGGTAGTTATAGTTTTAGACTTCGATATAAAAAATGGCAAACAACCTAGACAGCATATTTTGTTTTAAGAATAATTGACACACTACATACACACGTATCTATATGAATCCTCGTCCACGGGGTACAGGGGCGCGGGGGTACGACGACAAAGGGGACCGAGCGGGTGCAGGCGGCGCGCGCGCAAAGCGTGATACTCAAGAAGCGGTCGCACGCCGCCGCCCGCACCTCCAAAACGGTTGGTCTATAGATGTGTGTATATACTACAATAATAATTGAAAAGTGGGTACATACCTGTATGAGTACATTTTGAATTATATATTCAGCTAAATCAGGTCTACTTTGGGGCAAAGTATCCTGCAGGATATGTCGCCTTTGCCGTAATATAGATCGCGGACACAAAATACATCGGCGTCCGGTTTCCATTTTAACAAAACAAAGTCCTTTCACGTGCCAGGGTCAAACGTAAAGCTATCAATCAGGTCCAATAAACATGCAGGGGTAAGTCTAAGTAAAATAATCCGATAACACACAGAATAACAATGTCACGTCGTGAACAGCGAACAGGTAACGAACGACTAACTTCAGGTAGAAAAGGGACGGGACGGGTGACAACGGTTGCAGGGTAGAGGAAGGGGAGTGGGCGGGGTTGTTGGTGTATGAGTGGCGTATGCGCCGCTCTAGGTGTCACCTGCTGCAGTTGATCGTTAGTATATTTTACTGATTGTTAACAGACTTCATTATTGCCGTTAAATAAACTTATCACTTATACTAGGTATTTTTTGTTTGACCTCAAAGTACCAATAAGATTTTATATAAATGTTTTTTTTTTAACGGAATCCAATACACAATAACAAAGATGATAATATGTAATTATAATAATACTATGAAACACAAACTGTTATTTTGTGCCAAAAATAATAATATTAAAACATTATTTTCTCGGAATATCCCGCAGTTTTGAGAGATGTCGCCATAGTAAAAATTTATCACCTTACTAAGATGTTTTGACTGAGATACATTTCAAATCTGTTGGTCGGTGTAAAAGTTGGGGGACGTTTTCACGCATCGTCCTTTTTTGGTTGTAATTACTTTCTATCTCCCTTTTGCAATTGAATTGAGTAATTGTAGTACACAAGTTAATCGTTGCCGCCTATGACCGATAATATCGTGTCATTCGTAATCAGGTTTTCTGTTATTTACAACTTAATCAAGCTAGTGGCTAGTTATTGAGTTTCTCCACTGTACGCGTAGCATGACCAATTTTATCTCTAGTCTGCCAAGAATAGACAAAGTTCTTTCTCTCCAACTTGATATAATCTTCTGCCCGAGCACGGGACGATCCGTAAACTCGCGCTCCTATGAAGACAAAGACATAGGTTATTCTTTCCATAGCAACCGGGAGGTAGCTAGTGATGTAGTTAATGTGACAAAATCTTTTACCTTAGCGCATCACTAAGATATAAGAATTTGTCATTCAATGTGATTAAATGATCTTGGAGGGTTGTACAGACGCCAGCTGTCAAGCTATCACAAACTGTCAAATTTTGCCAATTGTACACAAACCATACAGATTTGTAATAAAGTTGAAAATCTATCAAAGAAATTCGACAGATTGAGTTAGCTTGATGTGCTGGCGTCTGTACGTATTTATGGTTTTAATGATTACTAGTGGTCGCACATTGGTCGACCATCGTCATTATCATCATCATTTCAGCCGAAAGACGTCCATTTCTGGAATAGGCCTCCCCTAAACTCATCCACTTTGACCGGTCTTGTGCTTCCCACGTCCAGCGGATCCTGCGGCATTCCAGTGGTCGACCATAGCTCATTTAAATTTTAATCAACAAAAATCAAAAATATTAGCTCTCTGCAAACCTTCTCCATAATTATAAACTTTATCCGTGCAAAATTCCATACTCCTACGACTGCGTAATTTTCGTAAAAAGTGAATATAGTTTGTTCAGAATAAGTAACTGAATCGATTCCAATAATTTTTACCCGACTGCGCCAGAAGGAGGGTTATGTTTTTGGAGTGTATGTATATTTCTTTGGCACGCTCTGTAGCCTAAACGGCTTGATCGATTTCAGCTTGAGAGTTGCTGTTAGATTCTTCTTAATTGTGAGGGTGACACTGGGTATATCAAAATTGAAAAAAAAAATGACCGATTTTTGGCGCAATACTGTCTTCAAAAATTTTTTTTTCTAAAACCTATTGAGTGAGGTATCAAAATAAAGGGTTTCATAAATAGGTCTCATTAACGTCACAAATAATTAAATTAATTATAAACTGAAATAAAATAAAAACTACAAAATCAAAAAACCCGACTGCCTAAAAAGCGAACTTTAATTTTAAAAAGATGGAAACAAGAAACTTGTTTTAAAAGGATGACTATTAGACTGAATACTATAAGCAATCTCATGCAGGTCTTTACTGTTAAATTTAAGAAGATGCAGATGATGCAGATGAGGCAAAACAAGAAATTTTACGCAGACGAAGTCGCGACCATAAGCCAGAATCAAACAATTACTAACCTAAACTTACAAGTTGATGATTTTCCCAACATAGTTAGGGTCAGCTTCCAGTCTAACCGGATGCAGCTGAATACCAGTATTTTACATGGAGCGACTGCCTATCTGACCTCCACAGCCCAGTTACCGGGCAACACGATACCCCTTGGTAAGACTGGTGGTCAGACTTTCGGGGTTCTTACGACCCGTAAGGACTGTCAAAGATCTACAAATGACAGCCGATACCAACGGCTTAACGTGGTGTTGATAAGTAAAGATTGTCACCCATCCACGGACCAACCGCGGCATGAGAAGCTTAACCTGATCGATCGACCCGTGCGGCTAATATTACTTAGCTACAAGCCCCTGAATACGAATCACCATGTACCCTAAAAAAAAAACATTTTTGCAACGAAACCAACCTACCGGAAAATAAGTAGTATGTGTCAGGGAGTCAGGACGCGCTGAAAGGACGGAGGGTTCAAAATATAAAAAGTTCAAGCGGAACAAGCCTGAGTTTTAACTACCACTAGCTCTGAAACTTTTTTGATATCCTTAACAAAAATGTGTTTGTGAAATTATTAACTAGATGAGTGTTTGGCGTGAGCTTGGGCTAAAAAAACCCGGCTGCGTAAAAAGTGAACCTTAACATAAAAAACCAACCGACTTCCAAAAAAACACTACAAAGTGAAAAATAACTTTAATTTCGGAAGTCGGTTACTTTGGATATGTATTTTAAATGTTTGTCACCGTTTTCCGAAACTAAAGTAATTTTTCACTTTGTGTTTTATTAGAAGTCGGTTGTTTTTGTTATGAAAAAAGTTTTTTATTTTTCACTTTTAAGTTAAAGTACCTACCCCATACAATTCGAAATTTCATCATCCTTGGGGTCAAAACAATGCATATTTATGCGATAGCAGCAATCGCGGTTTGTTTGCTGTAATTTTTTGAAGAGTTCCGTTGTCTGTCTCCGAAACGCAACATTAGATCTATATGAAATTTAAATGGGACCGTTTCGGAATAAACCCCTTTCGAACAAAAAACTAATTTTGCATTTCCGTCTATATATGACGGAGTTATGCTCGAACGTCCTACCACTCCTAACCGTTAAAGAGTTGTACCTTCCTTCATCAGCTCAACGTCATAAGATGATGATGACCATACGCAAATGTCTCAATAGCTTTAGAAAATATTTGAAAAACGTTGTTAATACCTATAACATTTGAGGGTTGTCCTCGATTTCCCTGGGATTCCATCATCAGATCCTGACTTAGTGCCAATGGGACCACCTCAGGAGTATACTCTTTCAAATAAAAAATAATTTTGAGAATCGGTCTCCAAATTGGGGAGAAATCGGGGAACATACATAAAAAAATACATACAGTCGAACATAGAACCTCCTCCTTTTTTAAAGTCGGTTAAAAAAGATGGAAACAAGAAACTTTTGTTTTAAAAGGTTCAACTACGTATGTAACTAAAGCAATCTCATGCAGTCGGAGGCGTCTTCTTAAAAACACTTAAATTATTGGTTGTTCTCACCAGAGTTGCCGAGGCAAAGCAGAGGGGCAATTGTGTAACACACTCCCAGTGAGAATGGCTTTCATTTTGACAGTTCAGTTCATCAACAGCGTATTTTTTTTTTCCGAATTTTTCTTGCAATATACATATATCCTATCCTAGTATGTATGGATGTTTGTTACTCTTTCACGCAAAAACTACTGAATGGATTTGGATGAAATTTGGACAGACAGATAGATTATAACCTAGATTAACACATAGGATACGCGGGCAACAGCTAGCTAGCAATATCCTTCAAAGTGATCCAGATTGTTATTGTGGTACGCAATTAAGGTGTAGGAGCAAAAACTTAATCATGAATTGTATTCATACGTTGTCAACGTATGATTGTAACGGTGTTCACAATCATACGTTGACAACGTATGATTGTGAACACCGTTAGTTTATAATCTATCTCGCGAGATTATAAACTGTCGATAAATAGTGAACTGCACGATACTGCTTACCGACCGAACAGGTTAGGTTAGGTTAGAATTGCGACCAAACGTGCGCGAGCCTGGGCACGCCACGATAGCGGCGGTAAGTCCCCTCTTTGAGGAGTGGCTTGAGAGGCGCCACGGTGTCCTTACCTTCCGCCTGACGTGATCCTCACCGGACACGGTTGTTTCGGAAGGTTCCTGTTTCGAATAAGGCGGGAGGAAACGCCCAGGTGTTTCCACTGCGAAGATCGTCCTGGGAACACGGCGGGGCATACGGTGGAGGTCGGCCCGGCTTGCGCGGAGCACCGCCGTGTCCTTGTGGAGGCGATCGGCGGCGGCGATCTCTCGCGTCCGGCCCTGGTCCAGGCCATGGTACGGAGCGAGAGTGCATGGGTAGCCGTCACCTCCTTCTGCGAAGCAGTAATGCTCGCGAAGAGGGAGGCGGCGCACGTGAGGGAGAGGGAGTGTATGCGCTCTCACGGCCTTAGTCGCCGCGGGAGACGCTCTGGGCGTCGGGAATCCCAGGCTGGTTCCCGGCCACCGTAGGCGCGGGCTTGCGGACGGCGAGGAATGGGTAGCCCGCTGTCCGGTAAGGACCAAGCCCGGGTCGACGGCACGTTGTGTTCCACGCGTGCCTCGAATAGATGTCAGCATCAACTGATGGGGTTTGTTCGAAAGAGATACCGTGGCCCCTGGCACACAGGCAACTGAAGGAACACGGGTGGGTTTTAGTCAGTAAAACTCTGACACGCCCGCCTGCTCCACCGGGAGCGGGCCGTGCGCGAACCGAGTGAGCGTAGCGAGTGGTGCCGCGGCAGCGGCTGGTGAATGCTACTTCCAAGTTAGTGGCAGTTACTTGACTATTTAGTAATAGCGCAAGGATCACCTTGCGTATCCGTCGTGATACCAGTTCACAATTTGACGGACAGATTATAAGCTATCGCAAAATAGTGCGTTAAATTGTAAATGATTTTTGCAGTTCACAATTTATCGACAGTTTATAATCTCGCGAGATAGATTATAAACTAACGGTGTTCACAATCTTACGGTGACATTATATAATCATTACAATATAGTATCAATACTCTTCATTGCCCCTAGGCAAGTTCTAAAATTAACGCTTACTTCTAAGCTCTCACAATTACAACCTGTTTGAACTTTAAAAACCATGCAACACCTATCTAATTATGACCTAACAGTTCTTATGGCGGCGTTATTATATCTGTATATGGCAGGTATACGTAGAATGTTATTTAGTTGCCAAGATGCTGCCATTTATGGCGTAAGGTTGATTAATTTCAGGTAAGAGAAAGCTTCATTGTTAATAGCATTTTCTTTAGCTACATAATAAGCAGTGTGAAATTTTAATTATAGCTGATTGTTCCTAGCCAGGAAAAATATCAAGGCGGTAGACGTAGACATGTAGCAGGTGTAGATATATATTCAAAAATTAATATATGGAGCCTCAGCAGCAACGATTTCCCTATTCCCACTTCAATATCTCCCAAAGAATATTTTATCAAAAATTTCTAAAAAAAGGTCTGCTAACTTAAAATTTATACCGTAGCCAAGATTTTTGTCAAGAATGCAGAAACTCGAGGGGCGAATATCGTACGTATTTTCCCGCGAAAAAACCGCTTTGACAGCGAAAAAGGCGGGAACGGGCGCCATTACTAGCAAGTGACGCCAGGCCGTTGTATAATTGGCATCCACAAGTTATGGATGAATTTAATAACGTTGAGATATAGTCTGTGGCCTGTGTATTTGTGGTTAAAAGACAACAGATTTGATGTATTAGCCATAACGTTTTTGATTAATGTTTTTGGGGAAAATGTGATGATATTAAAACGAGAACTCTCGTAAATATTGTGAGAATGATAGGTACGTACTTCAGAAAACTTAATGACATGTGCAAACACTACTAGTATTTTTAAAATAATAACTTATAATGAGTAGTTTTCTTTTCGGGGTTCTATCAAATGTGGAAAATTCATATACTTGGATGATATCATGTCTTCAAGTAATGAATCAAAATATACCGCGCAATGTTTTCTTTAGAAAGAAATTTCCACGGCTTTTAGTTCCTGATGGAGCAAGGGTAAATTATGGGAATCTATGGGGAGGCCTTCGCTCGATAATAGACAACTTCCGGCTGATATGACATGACTGCATGGGGCCTTATCTCGCGCCAAGGGAGTTAATTGAGGATTATGTGGTGTTAGATGATGACGAGGCTTTTTGCGACATGTTAAAGCTATAGTCTAAGTATGGGTATATATATATATGTTTAGAGATTGGTTGACCTGATTTTTGAGAATCGTGTTGTTGAATTTTCGACTTTGGCCTTAGAGAAATTCAGACAGAAATTTATGTAAGCTATGGATGCAAGAAAGACATGTAAATCTTGATGAGGTGATGCAATTATTGACGTGCACATGGACGTAATAATATCGCGGCGAGATTTGTTCGTGCTTTGGATCTTCAACTTAGTAGTTGAAGGTCCAAAGCTGAAAATCGAACAGTGTGTTTTTTTCGACGCACTTGTTTTTTTTTTGGGTTTTCTCCCGCTCTAGGTGGGCTGGAATTTTACTGACTAAAATCTACCCGTGTTCCTTCAGAAGCCTATGCCAAAGCTACGGTAACTTAGTCGAACAAATACGCGACCCTGGCGCACAAAGGACTGAGATGCAGTCGGTTGGATTCTGAATGCTCGGTTCAGTATCGAGAGTTGAAAATCATGAGCGCGGTAAAATCCTGCTGCGATATTTTTACACAGTTAGGGTAGTAGTGTGTAGGTTTATTTTTAGAAGGACAATTATTTTTACACGCTTTATATTAGCTTCACTTGTATGTTTGTTTGTTTGTTTGTATGTAACCGACTCCTTTGAGCGCTATTTTGACCCACTTTAAACGGTCAGATTTCATTGAAACTTTGTAAACTTGTCGAGGACCGATGACAATTCAATCATTAAAAAAAAAAATGAGAAAAAAAACGTTTTTGTAGTTAGCAGAACTAAAAAATAGAAAATAAATAATAGTTTAAAAAACTAAAAAACACGCTTTAATAACCAAACTAAAAAAGGAGAAAATAATTTAATTCAATTAAAAAGCGTGGGGTGGTTGACATTAATTGATTATAAAAATACCTCAAAAAGCACCCCACGCTTTTTAATTGAATTAAATTATTTTCTCCTTTTTTAGTTTGGTTATTAAAGCGTGTTTTTTAGTTTTTTAAACTATTAGATATTTATTAGGATACTCAAATATTTAACTTAGCTAGAATGTACTACAATGCAAGTCTGACAATTTCAAAGTTCACGTAGCATACTCGTATATGTTTTTGCGTCACCGGAATGTCGAGTAGAAATACATCTGTACTTTTACCAAGTAAATAATTTCAACAAGTACAAAAGCTACGTAGCTAGTATCCTTATTTTATCAGATGTAACTAACTTCCATTCCTTCCTTACTAATTGTACAACTTAACCCGCAGATACCTCGTATATCCCAGCCGTTCTGCCTCCAAAAATCTCATTTCTCCGGAACCCCGCCTAACGAGAAAAGGCAACTGAAGCTGGAACATTTGCGCCTGAAAACTTCAAAATTTTTAAGTGGAATCACAAAGAAATAGGACAATCAACCCACCAGCCCTGTCCGTAATACTGTAATAACGGACTTCGGACCCTTTATTTTAGGGTTACCTAACTAAGGGACTCTGTAGAAATAAAAGAATTTTGCAAGATAAATTTTTGGTGTTTTTTTTTCGGGGTCCGGGGCCTAATGAGTTATTGGGAGTTGGTATTTGATATAGGATTCCTATTAGTTGTATTTTAGTAAAATCAGCCTTTGCAAATCAAGATAAAATTGTTTAAAAAACTAAAAAACACGCTTTAAAAACCAAACCAAAAAAAGGAGAAAATAATTTAATGCAATTAAAAAGCGTGGGGTGCTTTTTGAGGTATTTTTATAATCACTTAATGTCAAGCACCCCACGCTTTTTAATTGAATTAAATTATTTTCTCCTTTTTTAGTTTGGTTTTTAAAGCGTGTTTTTTAGTTTTTTAAACTATTATTTATTTTCTATTTTTTAGTTCTGATAACGACAAAAACGTGTTTTTTTATTCATTTTTCTCTATTTTTTTTAAAATTTTTGAATTGGCATTGGTCCTCGACAAGTTTACAAAGTTTCAATGAAATCTGACCGTTTAAAGTGGGTCAAAATCGCGCTCTAAGGAGTCGGTTACATACAAACATACAAACAAACATACAAGTAAAGCTAATATAAAGCGTGTAAAAAAGTATCCGTGGAGATTCTTACCGGCTCTTCTTCATAGGAAACGACCAATTGAGACTTCAGTAAAATCGAAACAACCGACTTTCTTCGCTCCACAGAAAGTCTTGCAACAAATTGAAATGCTTTGACAAACTCATAAACGTTTATGTAAGTCACAGTAAAACTATCTTAAACAAGCTTACAGTTTCAGGAATTCATTTACGTAGACTAGTTTTAGCTTTTCTTGTAATTTTGTCATAGAAAATTAGCAAGATAAAATGTTTATTTTCTATGGTGTAGGATTTATTTATATTTTTGAGTTGCGTTTGCCAGTGGCTTCGCCCGCGTGGAAGTCGGAAATTATCCCGCAGGAACGTATTACCCGGATAAAAAGTACCCTATGTGTAAATCCAGATTATAAACTATCAGTGTGCCAAATTTCATCCAAACCCGTTCAGTAGTTTTTGCGTGAAAGAGTAACAAACATCCTTCCTCACAATATTTCACATTTATAATATGTGTAATTTATTTATTTGTATAGATACTTACATAGTTTAAAAGCTACCTTTCTTAAATATTAATATGTATATTTATATAAAAAAGAAATAGTTAATATTAGTCTGATTACGAGAATGTTTTAGCATACAATAGAAGAAAACTAAAAGATAAAAAATGCTGAAATTCTTTCCGCTTTTCCATACGAATTGCCAAATTGGAGAACCGCATAACTTAAAACCATTATTTTACCATATTAGGGGAGGATTTTTTTTAAATTCCTCGTTCGCTTTTCAGGAAAAATTGTAATCAGTGCGCAAACTGTAACCATGAATTCAAATGAGTCTAGACACCCTAGAAAAAAATGTTTCGTCGTTTTACAAAAAAATAATAATGCTGTTTTATAGAAAAGTGCAATAGGTACAAAAATCTGCCGTTCCATACATTGTGACCACGTAAGGTCAAAATGTATGGAACAGCAGACTTTTTTTATAACCTTTGAGTATTTTTTTTGAGAAGTTCTCTTGTATGAAGTTTCATGCAACAAAACCTATCGGGTTAGGCTGTGCGTTGTCTGTCAGTGATTGAATGACTTCATTTAAGAATGCTACTCCATACAATAAACACACAGACGCAAACATCGGTCCAGGCTAAAGTTCAATTGATGAACTTTGAGAGAAGCAATCACTGCGTTCAACAACAAACTTCATATAATTGACTGTGCTCTGCCCGGAAAGAAATACTAGCAAATAAAAACAGTTGATAAATTATCAATGAGAATGCATGTGAGTTACTTACATGAAGAGAATGGAAAATGAAAAAAATAGCCGTATGATCATCATCACCTGCCCAGACTTTTTCGTACTATGTTGGAGTTGGCTTCCAGGCTTACCGAATGCAGCGAAATACCAGTATTTTACATAGAGAGATTGCCTATCTGACCTTCACAACTCAGCTATTAGATAAATGATTTTATTTCTGTGAGTAGGTTAGTACAAACACTTTCCACGTCAATCATATTGTTTGACTAGATTAGGTCGGCGTTTCCTATCTGACGACTCTGAGAAGAAAGGCCGAAACAAACTCAGAGGTCACAGTCTCTTAAAGTCCAGACATAATCTTGATCAGATCATGTGATGAAGTTCATGTTGACTGACTGTTGTCGGAATGGTCTATTAAAGAAATAACCACACAATTAATACGTTAACCCTTGGCTACACTGGTTATCAGACTTTCGGGTTTCTGAAGACCCGTAACGACTGTTAAAGATCTACAAATGACAGCCGAAACCAATGGCTTAACGTGCTTTTTGAGACGAGGATGAACGGAGTAAGATAATACTATTTTATTCTCTTTACAATGTTATTTGATCTAGCTTGCACCTTTAATTGCGTTACACACTGTCATTCAGAATCTGAATTATTTTGAGAGATATTGCTAATAAATCCATTGCTTTGTATGATCTAAAAAATAAATAAGCTCAGCAACGTAAATAACGCAATGAATGTTGTTAAACTGTCAAAATTAAATACCCTCCTACCCCTAGTATGTGACGCAACTACCCTCGTGTTCTTTTAACAAAACCCGGTTCAAAAAAAAAAACTCAATTCTCTAAATTCCAAATTCAAACTCGAAATTCGTTAGCAAAGATTCGTTAGTACCTACCCACAAATGTGTGGTCTGTTTAAAAATGATGATTGCCTCTAATACAGTCAGTCACGATCTAGCCTCCAATTGTTTACCCCCGTTAGCTGCCGGTGTGAAACAGAACCAGTTATGTCAGTAATTAATAGGAAAACAAGTGTAGTAGAGTGCGGTGCAAGTCGTGGGTGATGGCGGGGTCGTTGATTTTTCGTCTTATTTATAAACGTTGCTTGAAGTTTAGTAATGATTAACGACTGTTTAACCATACATTTTGACGTTTAAACATCTCTAAACTTTAAGCAACGTTTTATAAATAAGGGGTTTTAGGTCCAGTGGTTTTAATGTAACAAAAATGCTTCTAGGTCAGTGTGTTTGTGTCAATGTGATTTGCGTTTGAACCCTTTTCAATACTGGTTACTCAAATCAAATCAAATCAAATCAAATCAAAAGTCATTTATTCAAACTAGGCTGAGAGTCAGCTCTTTTTTGCTCGTTTTTGCCAGCGGCTTCGCTCGCGTGGTGATCGAAAATTATCTCACAGAAACGTACTTTCGTGATGTAAAGTATCGTATATGTTAATCCAGGTTGTAAACTATCTGTGTGCAAAATATTATCAAAATCCGTTCAGTAGTTTTTGTGTGAAACAGTAACAAACATCCAAATATACAAAGTTTCACATTTTTAGTAGGATAGGATAGTAGGAAATAAGATTAGTAGGATTACTCATATCCAAATTTCATAGAATTTCTCAAATTTATTATTAAAATACTACGCCACATTGAATTAATTAATGATATATTTATTTGCAAGAATACCTATACTTAGGTTGTAAACGAGAAATTGCTCTCTCAACATTTACTTCAGTCAATGCTCAGGCCTTTGGTTAATTCTTCTGTGCGTCAGTCAACACCTGTCGTAACAAGACTACGCTTAATTGGATTTGAATTTTTATGATCTTATAAATTCTAACCTAACTTCCGCAGTCTATAATGTTTTCCACAGTAAGTGGCGCCCAACATATACCTTAAAAGAACCTTTTAATTAAAATAAGTATTTCTGGCTTTTAATGTATCTTCTACTGACCGTTTTCGCTTATAACTTGCACCACAAATCACTTAGACCACACACGGCCCATCACGCTCACTTAGCGGCCCGCCGTTTATGGGCATTTTAACATGCGTGAATTTATGATAATTTTAATGTACCCTCTATTTTACTTTATTTGTTTTACTGCATTTTTTGTTTACTATACACGTATAGTAGTAGTTTTCCTTTTGTACAGTCGCCAGTACATCAAGCTACCCCAATCTGTCAAATTTCATTGATAGATTTTCAACTTTAAAACATAAGCCTAAGGTCCATGTTCAATTGGGAAGATTTGACAGTTTGGGGTAGCTTGATGTGCTGGCGTCTGTACCAACCAACGATTGAAGTCTAGACTATTGAACGGCAGGCTTTAGCACGAGCACCGATATGTCGACGGAAGAATAGACATTACTATTAACTAAATGATGTACAATAGGAGAAGATAGCTATGTTTTTCTATTAATTATCACAGTTATGCGTTCTAAACGAATCAAGATTTTGTAGATGATCGTATATACTTTATGGCCGTCGAGTAGAAAGTTTGTTGTATGTATGATTTTGACAGTTTGGGAAGAAATATGCTTCTGAAATAGTCTACATTTATAACCTAGACAAAGATCGTTAGAAACGAAAGACAAAATGACAGATTGTAGAAGAATATTTACGGTGCGATGTCAAAAATGGAGAAACGAAATGTCACTTTGTATTGAAAAAGCACTGTCTATTCTTCGTAGAAATAGAAAATGTCATGCTAAGCCTGCAGGTATTTTAATACCTTACCAAGGGCTCGTGGCTAAGTAAAAACAGTCGCATAGATTGATCGATCTGGTTAAGCTACGCTTGTTGGGATTGGTCCGTGGATGGGTGACCTTTTCATCATTTGTTTACATTTTCACCACACACTTTTGAAACTCACCATAGTTCTCAGTAGAAGCAGTGGTGACCCAGTGGTAGTGGCTACAAATTTCGAGTTGTAGGTCGTGTGTTCGAACTCTGACAAGCGAATTACTTTGTGCAAATTATTTCAACACCACTGCTCTGGAAACCTGAAGGAAAACATCGCGAGGAATCCGACATGTCCTAGAACCATAAATTCGAACACATGTGACATCTACCAATCAGGGGCCCAAGTCTGCTATTTTTATAAATTCGTCATTCCAACACGATCCCATTGTCATTCATTTGTCACTTTGCTAAAAGTTCGTAATCTGCTAAATTCATAATGGTCGATCATTGGTCGTCAATGGTCTCGTAATAGAATTGTGTCATAATGGCATTTTCGTATTGCCATTATTATAAAACTCGTTAGTAGAAATGTTTTTCGAAAAAATACTACTTTTGAACATTTATTCATGCCAGATTTCATTTATATATATTTTTACATATTATTCATTAGTATTATAAGCAATCTAAAGTAGTAGGAAGTTCGTAAATTAAGTCAGTCATTCATTTGTCATTATGTACGAGATTACCAATAAATGCCATTTCTTTCGATGGAGTGTCAGTGGCTGACCATTGGAAAGTCATAATGACGCCATTTTATTAGTAGATTACCAAACTTGTCAAAATCAACAATTATGAAATCAATGATAGACCATTCTGACACTATTGTAATAGCAGACTTGAGGCCCTGCACTGGGCTCGCGTCGTGGATTACAGCCCACTCCTTGTCACCGAGAGGACGCCTGTGTCCCAGCAGAGGGAACGTTAAAGGCTGATAATGCTATGCTTAGTTCTGAGTTAATGCAAGTAGTCACCTCACCGATGTAAAGATTCCTGTAACTTATAAAATCCAAAGTAGCTACTAATAAATTGCGCAATGCAGTGTTAGTCTGAAGCCTTATGTCCGTTTTCACTTAAAATAACCTCTAAATAAAAGCGTACTACTTCGTTAAATTACTAGTAGATAAAAACATCTGTGTTTCCATTAGCTTTTTCTTTCATAATTTAAACCTCTACCAAAAACAAACCTAATAACCACAGACAAATATAACCTCAAAATTAATCACGTACACAAAATTTTCCAAACGAAATAAACAACGTACCCACCTGCCGATCCCTTTAAACGTTCAAGGCGTGAATATAGGCGAGTTTCCATCTGGGCCCAAAGAATTTATGTTAATATTAGTTAAATAATAGAAGAGGTTGGCATTGAGATACAAATTCGTGTATTTTCCGGGGGCGCCAAAATAGGAAAGGGTAGGTTCTTCGTCGTAGTGATGGGCGAGTATCGGTACACGACATGTCGATAGTCTTGTTTTTTAACATTGTTTTTTAATAATGTTGTCGATAGCTTTGTTGAGATTCGATAAAAGAAAGAAAATACGATTATTATTTGCGGTAAACTTGACGCAAAGAAAGAACACAAATACATACCCTGCCAAGGGTGCGGGTTGTTCGAAAGAGATACCGCGGCCCCTGGCACACAGGCAACTGAGGGAACACGGGTGGGTTTTAGTCAGTAAAAGTCTGACACGCCCTCCCGCTCCACCCAGAGCGGGAGAAGTTATTTGATGATTTCCCATCCAAAAAAGGTGTGGGGAAGTATGCGTCACATGCACGCAAAACGGTCATCTTGTCAGCGTATGATAAGTCTTTATTTGCCTTAAACGTAGTATACGGGTGTTAACAGTACACGTGTTTCTTCTTCTGACAACCTAGTCTTAATTTTGTTTAATTTAATTGTTGTATGGTTGGACTTGCGAAGCACAGATCGGCACCCTAATTGCGTAACTCACGATGCATCATAATTTGTTTCGTTTTGAAAAAGATGTCTAAACCATTACTTCATATGTTCGAAAAATGTGTCTGCTCAACAACGTAAATAACGCAATGAATATTGTTGAACTGTCAAAATGAATCCGATTATGATTAATCGCGTGTTACGCAATTAGGGTGCAGGTCGAAGTGGCGATGCTGGGGGACCTATATATCCAACAGGCGACGTCTTTTGGCTGAAATGATGATGATGTTTGGATATGGTTCAGTTCTTATTAGTTTTAAACCACTATTTTATTTGAAATCAATCACATTGCCGTGCGTCTTCCTTTTTCTCTCAACAATTTGGGGCTTCCAGTCTAACTGAATGAACCAGTATTTTACATGGTGCGACTGCCTATCTAGCCTCTACAACCCAGTTACTGGGTGTACCTCTTGGTAATACTGTTTATCAGACTTGGACTTCTACTGAGCCCGTAAGGGAGCCCTCCCTTACAAGTAGTCTTTCGATAGAAGAAGGAGCCCACCTTTATTAGAAATACGCTTTTTTATTTCTGAATTACGATCTAACTCTCCAGCATTTTTTTTTTAATTGCCTCTTGAAGGTAACGAAAATGGGTAGGAAAGTAACAAGTATATGCGATACAATTTTTTTTTGCATCTAGTGGTGCCTCCAGACTGGTGGTCAGTGTGGTCACCATTGGTTAGAAAAAAAAATAAACGGCGATTAAAAAAAAAACAAGAGTCAAAACAAGACAGAGAAAAATGTATATTTTTTATAAAGTCGAGCTTCTACTCACTCTAGGTGACCTACAGATAGAGACTGACGGTCACCATTAGATTTAACAAGAAAATAGTGATAACAATCAAACAAGGTTAGTCGGTCAATGAAGTGTCGTTTCCGACGTTTTCTCAATACCTCCGATTCCTGATTCTTATCATTTTAGATATTTTTACTGCGAAGGTATATACAGCGTGTAGTACAAACCATCAAAGTGAACAATTTCCGCCATGGGCCCAACATCGTTATCGGTTGGTTGGCATAGGTCAGCTCAGTGCTGCAATGGCTCTTTCTTCAAAAGACTATTCTAGACATGGCCCTGTCATAAATCATAAAGTCCTAATAATATTATGTTTGGTCTTAAAAAGTGACTTTAAAAGAGAGCCGATCCCAGGACCGCCCGTCTTTCTATTTTTTTTTTGGGTGTGTTATCTCGTAGATCAACCTAGTTGTCGGGGCTTTACCGGACTTGCCTGTCCACTATCTCAGTACATTAAGGCCTCCAGCCAGGGCGTCAAAACTTAAAAACTAAGCGGCTATGCGTTATGGGCATTCCCTGCGGCGTACGGATACGGACCTCAGCTTAGGACAGCAAGGGACAGCCCTCATATCTATACGATACCCTTAAAAAATAAGACCACATAATTCTGATCACGCTGTATTGGTTGCTTAAAACTTAGCCCCGGGTGTAACCAAAATGCGTGGGCCATGACGAGCTAAGTAGGTCCGTTAAGTAATTCTTATTATTTATTACATTATTTTTATAAGTATTTGCCTCAGGCTTCTTTTATATTGCCTCCGTATGTGTGGAGCTACCAATAATAGTTCTATAAGTGTGTTATTTTTTTAGCTTCCTTACACCCACAGCTCCCACAGTTCCCACAGCTGGGACACTGGCCTCCTCTCTGAGAGGGAGTGGGCTGTAACCCACCACGCGGGCCCAATGCGGTAGATTTTACATGTCTTCGATATTTTGATTCTGGACATGCCGTTTCCTCAGGATGTTTTCTTTTACCGTTTTGAGAGCAGTGGTGACTGGTGATGAAATAATTTACGTGAAGTAAAACGCCTATCTGGGTTGGAACCTACAATACCTATCAAACCACTAACCATCCAATTACTCACTTCAATCACTTGTGTATTATGTTAGGAAATGAGTTAATGGTCGAAAATATATGGTATCGTATAACATGACGAAATCATTTTAATTTCTGAGTCATTACCGTCTTTGCATCATCTATGTCCAAAATTATGTTATTATGGCTAGATAACTATAATTATAAGTTAACTTAATCTGTGTTTAGTGTTAATATGTGGCTGACCCTGAACCACTCGTAATTGACAGGTATTAAATACCGCCATGTTTTAAAATTATGTAGTATGTTAAATTTAATAAGTAATTCTGTAAAATTTTGGGAGTGTTCAAGTGCTGTGACGAGATCCTTACATTATAATTAAGACGGATGAAAAGAGATTGCATGCAGCGGTGATGAGAATTTTGAGAGAACTTGAACATGTTCTTTAAACCTTTCCAATTGCTCAATGTTAATTTTTTCTTCCATCCATGGCTCAGTTATTATGTCTTAGGTAGTCGGTTGGTTGTTACTCCTCAGATCAATACATAAAATTGGTCAACATTTATTTATTTATTTTAAATAGTTATGATATCAAGACTTTCGCAGATGACTCTTACACTAGAATTTGAAGCATACGAAAAAAAAAATTGCAAAATTCCGATAAGGTCACCAGTTAATTAATCGTTCAAGGTACCTATAGGTCAGTAGGACGCCCGTATTCAGCAGTTCATTACATGCTATTGATGACGTCTTAGTAACAGTATTAAATATTCATTAAATTAAATTATAATATGTCCGTAAATGCTCACCGTTTGAACAGGCGCCAACGGCCCGCCATGGCAAAGTATAAGTAGGTACCTTAAGTGACCTAAGACGATGACTGCTTGACGATTGATACAGCCTGCTTGACACAAGGTCTTTAGTTATCTAACAATAAGGATAGGGTTACATTTGGTCAGAAAAGCGCAGCAAGTCAAAGATCAAAATCAAAAGTCCTTTTCTTCAAACTAGGCTGAGACTTCACTTTTTGAATGTCAAAATTACATAAGACAGTCCCCCCAAAACGCCCGCCCTTCACCACTTCCTAGTGCTTTAGCTGGGAAAGAGAAGTGGCGCAAAAAACTCCCCAGCAGCACAGCTGTGTCTATTAAGTTAGAGTCATGTATTGTAGCTATTTCAAGTATAACGAACTTTCTCTTCTGAAAATAACTCTATGGGATCGAATTACTAGGATACTTTTCGTATCCTATGTCCTAAGACAGGTCATAGTCTACCTGTGTGGCAAATTTCAACGAAATTGTTCAGTCGTTTTTTTTTTTTGGGTCGGAAATCATCAAATAACTTCTCCCGCTCTGGGTGGAGCGGGAGGGCGTGTCAGAATTTTACTGACTAAAACCCACCCGTGTTCCCTCAGTTGCCTGTTTGCCAGGGGCCGCGGTATCTCTTTCGAACAACCCGCACCCCTGGCAGGCATCGGCCCATGCGGACCCCACCAGTTGGTGCTGACATCTCTTTGAGGCGCGCTTAGAACACAACGCGCCGTCGACCCGGGCTTGGTCCTTACCGGACAGCGAGCTACCCATTACTCGCCGTCCGCAAGCCCGCGCCTACGGTGGCCGGATCGTTCAGTCGTTAAGGCGTGAAAAGGAGGCAGACAGACATAATTACTTCATGTCCGTAAATGTCCACTGTTTGAACAGACGCCAACGGCCCGCCATGGCAAAGCTCCTTGAGTAATTAATGTTATTGTCCTCAAGATGATCATTGCATGATGATTAATTATAGGTAAAGCTTACATGTTCTTGGGTTGTCTCACAATAAGGATAGCAATAAATCTGAGCGTAAAAACAAGCAAGTTCAAATGAACCGAATGTGCCGTAGGTATCTGGGGACTGATTCTACTCGTAGTAATTTACAAACGTTGCAATGGTCTCTCTATTGTTAATTTTTGACAGTCTGTTTATGGAAAATTTGTCAAAAACTGTCTACTAATTTACAATCGTTGACATTTGCTCGGTTCCTATTTGCTTACCAATGGTAGCATTTTTATTGCCAAACTGAGAATGTAAATAGATTCGAAGGCATTTTTTTATGCCTGTGACAGCTACTTCCATGTGGGAGGGTCTACTATGCAAAGCTATGAGGTCTTTGCTTCAGTATTGATAAAGATACAAAAGTTTTAATTTTAACCAATAACGTTCCGTAAATTATAGGGATCGGCCATTAGACCCCTAAACATAAAATTTACGGCGTTTTTACGGACAACTCTCATGATTTCGCTCAACTTATCTCTAGCCAAATAACAACCAAGAACTAAAATTGATATCAGCAAAAGGAATATGTAATAATAGTAAAAGATGGCTTTCTGCCTATCCCCATGAAAAAAGGCGCGAGTTTATGTAAAAAAAGAGTGTAGTGCGCATGCGCATGCAGACGCAGTGTGATGTCATAGCCAATTTATATCCCGTTAAAAAAATGTTATAAATATGACCTATCTTTTAAATGCTCAACCATTACTCTAGTACTAAAACTGTCGTAGTTAATAGAAGGTGAAATCTTACATGTTTTTTCGGCCAGAAATATTGAACTTACTACCAGTACTCCGAAAAGACGTTTTCACATCAAAAACTGACAAACTCCAAACAAAAAGACAACTACAGAATTATTCACCTATCGATACATCGATACCGTCCCCGCACTACGTGGGGGTAGCTACATTTTCATGTAGGTCGCATAAAAATAACGTAGCCGCCACCCTCGCGCATCTGTTCAAATATTGAGTACTGTGCAGGCTACACGATGGGAATATCTTGCAGTGTCAGGAACAGGGCTGACTATGGTAAGGAAAAAGGTTTTTGCGGAAAAAAGGGAAAATTACGATACCCTTTCTCGGAGCTATCGACTCTATAAAGTCTATGGCGTTTGTCAAATCAAAATATAATAAGTTTTTTGGTTGTAGGCAGAAATTCGAGACGCTTGCTATGATCTTTGCCGACTCCTAATAAATGATTTGACAACTTATCAGTAACACTTTCTATTACTTAATTTAAAATCAAAATCAAAAGTCATTTATTCAAACTAGGCTGAGAGTCAGCTCTTTTTGAACGTCAAAATAAAATTACATAAGACAGTCCCCTCAAAACGCCCGCCCTTCACCACTTCCTAGTGCTTTAGCTGGGAAGAAGAAGTAGCGCAACAAACTCCTTTCTTTTAATAACCCAGATACTAATTTGACAGGTGACATGTCAAAGTCATAGACAAAAAAAGTAACACAAAAGACTTTAAATGTCAGATTAGTCTATGGAATAAAAATAAAATAAAAAACCTTTGTTAATAAATGCCAGAGACGTTTTTAGAGTGAGACTATCGACTATATTAAAAGTACTAGCAACAGCCCGAGGATTCGCCCGCGTGGAGGCTGTTAATTATCCCTCGGGAACGTACTAACGGCATGAAAACTATCATATGTGTTAATCCAGGTTATAAACTAGGTATCTGTGTGCCAAATCTCATTCAAATCCGTTCAGTCGTTTTTGCGTGATTGAGTAACAAACATCTTCACAAACTTTCACATTTATAATATTATATAGTAGCATTCTGCCTATTAATTACCGTGTTAGTTTCATGTAAAGATAATGCTAGTTATTGTTAGGGCTGTGTTCGGGTGCTGCAAAAAATGTAATTGACGGCGCATATTATTGAATTCTCAGTCACCGGTCTTACCCAAGGAGTATCGTTTGACTTAGTTACTGGGTTGTGGAAGTTCGATATGCAGTCGCTCCATGTAAAATACTGCACCCTAATTGCGTAACACGCGATTAATCATAATCGGTTTAATTTTGACAGTTCAACAATATTCATTGCGTTATTTACGTTGCTGAGCAGACACATTTTTCGAACATATAAAGCAATGGTTTAGCCATCTGTTTCAAAACGAAGCAGATTATGATTAATCGTGAGTTACGCAATTAGGGTGCTGGTTGCATATTCAGTTGCAACCGATTAGACTGTTTATGGTTTTCTATTTTGTTTGTTTTTTGCCTCCGATTTCGAAAAATAAAGTAATTTTTCACTTTGTAATGTTTTTTTGGAAGTCGGTTGTTTTTGTTTGAAATTAACTTTTTATTTTTCACTTTTTAGCTGTGGTACCTACCCCACACAAATTCGTATACCTTGCTAAGAAAATAATAGTGACACGAAATCATGGAAAAAATATATAAACTTTTTTGGGCCAAAGGTAACAACGGGCCTACTTTTGACGTTCCAAAAATAGCAACGGACATCAAAATTCTTATCTCTCAGTAGAACGCACCGTTTTGCTAATTACTAAGGAGGAAACTTGATTTTCCTTCCTCGTCCGATTTTCTCTTCCGGTTAATTTCGTTGCGTATTCCAAGAGAGTTAATAAGTGCCTTGGGAGAGTATCTTTATTTCTTTTTCTGTGTTACGGAAACTGCAGTGGATTTTCAAAATGGAGGGTATGACCTGAATTTAGGTATTTAGTTCCGTTTATGTTTTTATTGAAATGAAGAGATACCCAGGGGTTCGGGTTGTTCGAAAGAGATACCGCGGCCCCTGACACACAGGCAACTGAGGGAATACGGGTGGGTTTTAGTCAGTAAAAGTCTGACACACCCTCCCGTTCCACCCAGAGCGGGAGAAGTTATTTGATGATTTCCCATCCAAAAAATAAAAAAAAGAGATACGCAGGAGAACCAAGGCAACCGACATAGCCCGAAGAATTGCCAAACTTAAGTGTCAGTGGGCAGGGCACATTGCTCGCAGAACAGATGGCCGATGGGGCCGAAAGGTTCTGGAGCGGCGACCGCGTACCAGAAGACGTAGCGTTGGAGGGCCTCACAAGATGGACCGATGACCTTGTGAAGGCCGCAGGAATCCGCTGGATGCGGGAAGCACAAAACCGGTCGAAGTGACAGAGCTTGGGGGAGGCCTATGTCCAGCCGTGGACGTCTTTCGGCTGAAATTATGTTGACGTTTTTATTAGGGTTCCGTACCCGAAGGGTAACCAACGGGACTCTATTACTCATCTTTCGCTGTCTGCCGGTCTGTACATCCGTCTGCCTCTCAACGGACTGTATCTCATGTTCCGTAATAGGT
This sequence comes from Antitype chi, assembly GCA_947359405.1. NCBI lineage: Eukaryota > Metazoa > Arthropoda > Insecta > Lepidoptera > Noctuidae > Antitype > Antitype chi. The sequence goes on from OX375836.1 coordinate 9,954,759, forward strand.
AGACAGTTGAAATGTTCACAGATGTGGATTTCTGTTTCCCCTATAACAAGAAATAATAAAAATAAATAATAGTTTAAAAAACTAAAAAAACACGCTTTAAAAACCAAACTAAAAAGTAGAAAATAGCGTGTTTTTTAGTTTTTTAAAGTATTATTTATTTAAAAATGTTTAGTTCTGATAACTACAAAAACGTGTTTTTTTTTCTTCTTTTTTCAATTTTCTCATTTTTTTTTTATTATTGAGTTGTCATCGGTCCTCGATAACTTTACAAAGTTTCAATGAAATCTGACCGTTTAAAGTGGGTCAAAGTTAAAAGGACAAAAACGTGTTTTTTTCGGCGTTTTATTTTTCTAACCTATTGTGAGCGAGATCGACTCGCAATTGTTATTTTTTACCAGCTTTTGCCCGCGTGGTGGTTGCAAAATAATCCAACGGGAGAGTGCTACTGGGCTAAAACGTATCCTATGTGTAATCCAGGTTATAAACTATCTGTGTGCCAAAATTCATCCAAATCCGTTCAGCCGTTTTTGCGTGATTGAGTAACAGACATCCAATCATCTAAATATCGAAAAATAAAAAAAATTGCATATTACTTTTTGGATACATGATAAATAAATACCTATTATTATACAGGAAATTTTTTTATTCAGTGCGCAAACTTTAACCATGAATTCAGCATACCATTCTAGACGCCCCGCCCCAGCGAAGAAATTTTTTGTCGGTTATACAAAAAAAAAAAACAGCTGTTCCATCTTGACCGCGTAGGTATTGTATTTTTCTATGAAATAGTTGATTATTTTTGGGGTCTAGAATGATATGCTGAATATTGATGGATAAAAAGTTTTACTGTATAGTAGGATTTCTGCTGGACTATAGTTTTCACTGTTTTGTTGGTATATACCATTAAAAAAAAAAAAAAACTATAATCACTAATACTGAAACAATTTACTCTTCCTCTACACTTACACTTTTTATTTCATTTTAATTATACCCTTTCATTTTCCTGCTGTATATTGTATGCCTTGAGTCTGCTACATAAATGTATTTTCTTTATTTCTTTCTTTACTATGTTAAAGTTTCCATTTTAAATAATCACCCGGAAAATTACGTTTTCTATCTACATCCAGAATAACCTAAAACCGTAATTTTAACCCGTTTGCCGCACAACCCTATTCCTTCCCAAGATTGGTTCTTATCATATTTATACAGTATTGTCTTCTGACTGTTTATTTACCCTTCTTTTCGGGGAAACTGTAAATCTATACATATGTTTACGCTTCGCCCTTTGCAGTGCTAGTAGAATTGCTGGCAATTGGAAGCGCCCTTCGTGAATATTTAAGGTTTGTAGGCTGTGGGAGTCGATGCGGTTTTAGTGTTGCCAAAGTTTCGAGTATTTTTTTAGTTTCTTGAGAAAGATGTAAATGTATGTTCTGATAGTAGATATATAGTCACCAATAGGGATATACCGATAGGGACAGACACCCTAATTGCTAAACACACTATTAAATCCGAATAATTTTGAAGGTCTTTCTTAAGTTCAATAAAAATGTCTGCTTAGCAACGTAAACAACGATATGAATGTTGTGACTGTCAAAATGAAGGCGATTCCTACTGATACTGTACCGATGGATGTTTTCGCATGAAATTTAATTTGAAAAATAAACTGTTTGTTTTCTATAAATTTAATAAAATTGAATTCGAAAACATCCATCGTTTTCTTACTAAACGATGACTCTGGTTCCTTATCCCTTTTGGTGACGCTACATACATACTGTAGTCCTTTCTGTTTCTCAGTAATGTTCAAACTCCGTGACTTTTATATTGCCTTCTATTTCTTTGGCTAAGATTCTCTGTCATTCAGGTATTCAGAAACCCAAAAGGCTGACAACCTGTCTTACCAAGGGGCGTCGTGGGGCTAGGGTTGTGGAGGTCAGATAGGCAGTCGCTCCATTTAAAATACTGGTAATTCAGCTGCATCTGGTTAGACTGGAAGCCGACTCCTGGAAGAGACCAATAGCTCAACGTGCTTTCCGATGCACAAAAGAGTTTCGGTATGTAATATCTATTCAGCCATCTTTTAACCCATCCACGGACTGACCTCGGCAAGTGTAGCTTAACATTCGCTCGACCCGTGCGACTGTTATTACTCAGCCATGACCTCCTGTTTGTCTAGCAGCTGTCTTTATCGTTGCCATGTCAATGAAAAAAGAGAGCAGAACATACATTTATATGCAACTATGAATAAGAGGGTAGTTATTCTTTCCATTCGTTAGCAAACGTCAACTCGTCGACATACAACACTACGTCAACTATAGGAGAGGCATGTGTATTCGAGCAGGCTTACAAATCAAACGTTTAGCATAAATATACAATAAAGTCAGCTAGTGCGGAGGTCGCACGTGATTCTAATACTGCTGATCTGTTTTGAATATTGGTTTAATAATAGTCAAAAATGGCGACTAGGGCCTTATTTGATTTAACAGAAAACGAAATATTTGTCAAAAAACTTTCATAAATATAGCGGCCAATTTTTTTTATTGGTCACATTTTTCACTATTTTCTGCACTAATTACTAATTCCATGCATTTGCACGACATTTCCATGCATTGTCAAAAAAACTGGCACATTGTCGGTTTTATAAAATGTCATGGTTTCTAAGACTGAAGAGGGTATATTTTATAACGTCACCGAACGTTTTTTTGTAATAAGTAGCTTTTATACTTTCTTAAAGCATTTACTGAAAAGTTGTTATTTTGACACTATACACCGACACTAAAATTTTATTTATTTGTATGTATGCATGTATTATTTATATGTATATTTTTATAGATTAAAATTGATAATTTTTCAATTTAACTTCCTTTATTTGTCTGACAGCTTTGCGTACCTACTTTGAGGATATAAGTATTTTTACTAATTGGTGTGAAGGACTGCTGTTATTTTTTCTACTTAATTAAAAGGGACTGTTTTGCAATAAGAGTTCCCATTCATTGGTAATTTGTTGCCTCATTTATTACTTATTTTAGACGGATTTAAATTAATCATTGATAGTTAAAGTTGCATAACATTGTCACACTGTATTCTTGTTTCCACAAATTAAGAATCTTAGCAAAAAAATTGTCAATAGTCGCTTTGTCGTTAAAATCTTCAAGATCTCATCACATATAATATATTCAGATCAAAGAGTTCTATAGAACATTAATATAAATAGTAACAGATATAGAATTAGACTTCAATCAATACTAGTACATTTAAATAGAACTGTGTGACGAAACATTTGCACTTAGAGGTCGTGAGATCGAGACTGACCTTTCACGGTGAAATAGGACTAGTATTTATTTGCAAACTGGCGTACGTCTTTATCTACGCTTAGTTTTGTCATGAGAAGCCTCCTTAAAATGTAGTGAGTCGTGGTGCTCCAGTGGCTTACGAGTTTGTAGGTCGTAAGTCCAAAACCTAGGCATTGTGCAAATTATTTCATCACAACTGCTCTCAAAAACGGTGTAGGAAAACATCGTAAGGAACCCGGCATGTCATAGAATCAAACATCCGAAAACATGTGACATCTACCAATCTGCACTGGACCCTCGTGGTGGGTTACGGCCCTCTCCTTCTGACCGATAGAAGACCTATGTCCCAGCTGTGGGATCATTATAGACTGTTTATGAATTTTATGCACCCACACAGAGGTTTTTTTTTGGGTCACTCATCAAATAACTTCTTTCGCTCTGGGTGGAGCAGGAGCCGTGTCAGATTTTTACTGACTAAAACCCACCTGTGTTCCCTCAGTTGCCTGTGTGCAGGGACCGCGGTATCTCTTTCGAACAACCCGCAGCCCTGGCAGACTTCGGCCCTTGCGGGCCCCATCAGTTGGTGCTGACATCTCTTAGGCACATAGAGAAGGTTGGGTAGTTATTTTTGAGAACTGATATGTAAGAAATATGTATACCTAATCCAATTAAATGAGAATATTTTACTGTTACCAAATCAGCGCCTGCTTGAACAATTTAAGAATAGCATTGTGTCCACTTCACACCTATAACTCCATTAAAATAATGACCACTTGAAAAAAATCAAACGAATTAAATTTTGCACTCTAGCAACACGGGGACGCGACGTTCAGAAATTGAGCTAATTGCAAAAGGCGGGAAACACGTCGAGAGGATTTCCGAACGTAAAAGCAAGATGGCAGCGTGATTTTTCCTTTTTAATTATCGTTTTCGAATGGAACGAGTTTAAATTGAAGGGCCCTCGAAGGGAGAACGAAATGGCGGGAAAAAGGGACTCCATGTTTTTTTTTCTATTTGTTTTATTTCAGTGATTGGGGAACTAAGGAATTTGTGTGGCGTTTGTTTTTCTGTCTGTTCTTAAATGGAGATGGTATTAGGTGCATTGTTTGTTTCTTTTCTGCTGTAAATGAGTGAAAAGTATCAATACTTTATCAATGACCGTATAGATATTTAGCATTGGTTTCCTAAGAAAGCGGTAAACGGTCACATAATAACGGCTGTCGAAATACAGAAGACCAACTATAGTAATTAAAAAGTTCTTCTTTCGGCGACTGTATATACATGACAGCCGGAACCAACGGCTTATGGCAGATTCCTATAATTTACGGACTGGTAAAAATTAAGACTTGTATTTTCACCAATAATGAAGAGGATACCTCATAGCTTTGCATAGTTGATTCTCCCATATGGATGTAGCTATCATAGGTAAAATTAGCTTATGAATCTACTTATGTGCCCAGTTTGTCAATAAAAAATGCTACCATTGGTAAGCAAAGCAAGTAGTTTTTGTTTATAGGAACCAATCATTTATGTGCTTTCCGAGGCACGGAGGACTCGTCATGAAAGTAATGTTCACCCATCCACAGACTGACCGTTGCAAGCACCTTAACTTTCATCAGTCGATCTGAGCTGCTGTAACTACGAGCATCGTTCTGAACAAAAAACCCTTTCTAAGCAAAAATAATAGTTTGTATAAATTGTACGAAAATCAAATGTAAAGTTGGAGACATTTCGACGATTCACGGTTGCATACAGAATATATCTGGCGTCTATTTTACCGACGCGGTGTCGTTAGCTGAGAGAACAGTGATGGGACATGACGCATCGATAGATTTTATAAACTGCATCGAAAGTTTTTTTGAGAAAGAGGTGATTTAACTGGTAGGTAATATGATTATATGCACTTCTTATTTACTGGTTCGGACTAATAATGAATTTGAAGATAACGGTATTTTTACTCAGAAATTAATTAATAACAGTTTTTGTTTTCTTTGGATGAAAAAGCAATAACTATTAAAAAACACAGGGTTTTTTTTGTCATGGATTATTGTGTCTACTTATACTTAAACCAGAAAGTTTCTCATATTTTAGATCAGATTAGATCATACAGTAGAAGTCAGTGGTGGCCGAGTGGTAACGGCCGCGACTTAGAACCCTGATCGGCGCTTTAGGTACCTACTTTGTGTAATTTTTCACCACTGCTCTCAAAACGGTGAAGGAAAACAACGTGAGCAAACCGGCATGTCCTGGAACCACGTAGACATGTGATATCAACCAACCCGCACTGGGCCCACGTGATGGATTACAGCCCACTCTGACAAAGAGCAGTGGGAACATTATAAGCTGATTATGATAAAAGTCACAGTAGCGTTAGTAACAGGACTAATTCGTTTTTAGAGGTATGAGGAACAGGGTCTTAAGTTCACTCACCCTCCATAGAAAAGGGAGGAACCTTCGACCAGTCGAGTGTTGTGTCTGGTGGGCAACTGCCCGACGATGCTAGATGATGTTACTTGCTCGGTAAACACTGCTTGCGCGATGCAGGATTTTTGTGTGACGTCAGTATGTTGCGTAGTTCTGATTTAGCGATGTAGGTGCCGCTACAAGTTGTCCTCTATCTCTGCCCTGCAAAACATAATAATTAGCAACATACACAAACTACCCGCATAACGAACATAAAAATACCATCCCACCATCACTTAAAACATTCTTCGCGATAAGTATTCACAAAACTTCAATATTTTACAAAAATTTCCACAATTTTCCTGCTAGCTATCTAGCAAACAGGAAAGGTACGGAATTAGGGTACGACATAAACAAAGGACGGAAGATGTTATTAACAAAGATAGTGAGTCGGCTTACAAAACAGGGGTTCTGGCAAAAGGTTCAGTCTATTCAACAGTTTGCCTTCATAGCAATGACGTATAATAAATAGACGCGTCATACACGAACATTAAAGCCCTCAAAAACAACGTAAACCATGAATGTAGCTACCTACAAGTACAGACGCCAGCACATCAAGCTATCCCCCAAACTGTCAAATTTTCCCAATTGAACATCAACCTTAGCTTTATGTTATAAAGATGAAAATCCAACAAATAAATTTGACATATTGGGGTAGTTTGATATGCTAGCGTCTGCGTTTGTACATACAATCGTACAGTGCGCGAGGAACAGGAAAGACCCATACCGATTCCAACATAAATATTTAGTTACGTCATTAGCGTTGCGCCGCGTCAATGGATGGTACGTGACTAATAACATGACAGGCAATTACCTTGCATTGATCTTGCCAATATTGAGCGCCGGTAATGCATCTAAAGGTAATATATTATTGTTTCATAGTAGTAAAACAGCCACCTTCGGCTCGGTTTCACCCGTGCTATAACTTCGTTGTCTGTTCTTTCTGACTTCTTTTGTTTTTGCTCGGTTCTTTAGACTCGTAACGTGATGTTAAATATCCTATACCTTCTTCAAGAATAGAACTATCAAAAGCGAAAAGATTTTTTTAAATCCGACTTCCTGATTCCCATTGAATAACTATTTCATGAAAAAAGAAAATTGAATTAAATGAATTTAGAGGGCTGGTTTTAATGCTTATTTTTCTTTAAATACATACGACCGATGACCTTGTGAAGGCCGCAGGAATCCGCTGGATGCGGGAAGCACAGAATCGGCTGAAGTGGGGGAGGACTATGTCCAGCAGGGGACGTCTTTCGGCTGAAATGATGATGATGAAATACATACGTGTAACGGGTGCGAATCATATTTTGTTCCACATAGGTACAGCCTGACCCTGACCTGAAAATTGCAAACAAAAATTTGGCGCAGGTGCTTCCACCTTGATATTTAACACTAGCTTCCGCCCGGGTGGAAGTCGGAAATTATCCCGCGGGAACGTATTACCGGGATAAAAAGTATCCTATGTGTTAATCTAGGTTATAAACTATCTGTGTGCAAAATTTCATCCAAATCCGTTCAGCCGTTTTTGCGTGATTGAGTAACAAATATGCAAACATCTTCACAAATTTTCACATTTATAATATTATATTTAAAGTAGGATAGTAGGATTAATGCTATGAGCAAACACTATACTTTCCAAAATAATTGGGAACCCTGAAACTTTGTAGCGAAGTTTGCGATTTGGAACGAGTGGGTCTTCTGTATTTTATTCATACTGTGGTTGAACCCCAAATAAATATTGACTAAAGAGTGTCCAGTAGTTTTGTTAGCTACAACTGTTTGTTGTGTTGATTTTGGGTGTCATTGTTAGAAAGGGGCGAATCTTGGGCTTAGCAAATACATACAAAAACCAGTGTTTTTGCTTAGGGAGCAGGATTTTATCTTTTGGAGCCGTAGGTACAGGGTAACAATAGGTCTGCTGCAGCATTGCTGGATATAAGGGCAATCCAGTCTATTGGCGATCATCGGACGGTGTTGACGTTGGCAATTGGGGCAATTAGCTCAAAAAGTAGTTTTAATTTTGAGATGAACACTGTAGAATTGGGTCACTAAGTCAAAGATTCAATGAACTTCAATCCTTGAACATTGCGAATCCTTCAAAAGCGACGTTGCCACGCAGTGCTAACTGTCACGACGCTGTTAGTTAAGTACATATTCTACTGATTTGCCTAAAATGTAAAATCAGTACACCTACACAACAAGGTACGAAGGTACGTTGTCTTAAGAGTGTTTACTTTTACTGAATTTATTTTGATATTCCTTGTGGTTAAGTATCTAATAATAGCTACACGGGTCGATCGATCATGTTAAGCTACGCTACGCACTTCCGTGGATGGGTGACCTTTACATACCAAGATCCCTTCGTACCTCGGAAAGCACGTTAAGCCGTTGGTCCGCCCAGAGCGGGAGACGTTATTTGATGATTTCCCACCCTTAAAAAAAAGCCGTTGATTCCGGCTGTCATTAGTGGATTTTGACAGTCGTTTCGGGACGTTAGAAGCCCGAAAGTCTGAAAATCAGTCTTGCCAAGGGGTATCGTGTTACCCAGTAACTGGGTTGTGGAGGTCAGATAGGCAGTCGCTTCATTTAAAATACTGGTATTCAGCTGCATCCGGTTAGACTGGAAGCTGACTCCAACATAGTTGGGAAAAAGCTAGGCAGATGATGATTTTTTTTGTTGGAAAATGCAACTTTTTAAACGACTTCAAAAAAAGGAGGAGGTTCTTAATTCGGATGTATTTTTTTTTTATGTTAGGTCAGAACTTTCGACTGAGTGAACCGATTTTGATGATTCTTTTTTATTTGAAAGCTGGTGGTTCCCGTGTGGTCCCATTTAAATTTCATATAGATCTGATGATGCGTTTCGGAGACAGACAACGGAACTCTTAAAAAAATGACAGCAAATCAACCGTGATTGCTGCTATCGCATAAATATGCATTGTTTTTACCCCAAGGATGATGACATTTCGAATTGGTGTAGGGTAGGTACTATAACTAAAAAGTGAAAAATAAAAGCTTTTTCCATTAAAAAAAACAACGACTTCAAAAAAAACCCTACAAAGTGAAAAATTACTTTAATTTCGGAAGTCGGTGACTGGAGACATGAAAATTAAATTATATGCAAATCCAAAGTCACCGACTTCCGAAATTAAAGTTATTTTTCACTTTGTAGTGTTTTTTGGAAGTCGGTTGTTTTTGTTGTTTGGAAAAAGTGTTTTTTATTTACCGTCTTTAATTTAATACTTAATTTTGCTATACTTTGTGAACTAATATTACTTGTGGTTTCATTGATTGCATATTATGTGGTATGTATTTAAAAGAAATAGTTTTGTAGTCAATGTTGCAGTGGTAATCAGGGCTTTCTTTTATTCACAACATATTCTAGTCACAAAATCTAATCAAGCACAAATGACAATTGACATGACCTATTGAACCCTTAGGAAATAACCTTTCACAGAACGTAATGAGAGGATTTCTGACCGTCCATCGTTTATTTTACTAGAAAAAGACCAGTCAATCTTCTTTTTAACCGACTTCAAAAAGAAGGAGGTTCTCAATTCGTCTGCACGTTTTTTTTACACGCTTTATATTAGCTTCACTTGTATGTTTGTTTGTATGTTTGTAACCGACTCCTTAGGGCGCGATTTTGACCCACTTTAAACGGTCAGATTTCATTTAAACTTTGTAAACTTATCGAGGACCGATGATAATTCAATCATTAAAAAAAAAATAGAGAAAAAGACTATAAATAAAGGAAAAAAAACTGAAAAAATCACACTTTTGTAGTTAGCAGAACTAAGAAATAGAAAATAAATAATATTTAAAAAAACTAAAAAACACACTTTAAACACCAAACTAAAAAAGTAGCAAATAATAAGCGTAAATACCTCAAAAAGTACCCCACGCTTTTTAATTGAATTAAATTATTTTCTACTTTTTTAGTTTGGTTTTTAAAGTTTGGTTTTAGTTTTTAAAACTATGATTTATTGTATCTTTGTTCCGCGATATCTCCGTCAATTGCGGATGGATTTCGAAAATTCTGTTTTCAATGGATAGGGGCATTCAGGGGAGGTCGCATATAAATTTTATTAACTTTGCTTCGGTAGTTTTTACGTTAACTTCGATAATACGTTTTTATCCACTTTAAGTACCTCGATGATATGCTGCTGCTTCCTCTCAATGTGGTTTCACATAGCAACTAGTGGTGTACGAATTGGTGCGGGGTACGTACTATAGCTAAAAAGTAAAAAAAAGAAGTAAAAAAAAAACAACCGACTTCCGAAAAACTTAAATTTCGAAAGTCGGTGACAAAACCCAAGACGACTTCCGAAATTGAATTTATTTTTCACTCTGTAGTGTTTTTTTTGGTAAAAAGTTCTCTCCTATCGCAGGTTTGCCGGAAGAGATTTCTGTAGAAATAAACATTACTTGTAGGTACCTACGTATTTTTCTGTTCCTTCTTTTTTGGCTGATATGTGTGTCCATAAATCCCTACTTATATTATTAATATTATGAATGCGAAAGTAACTTGTCTGTCTGTTACACTTTCACGCCTAAACCGCTGAACCGATTATCATGAAATTTGGCAGATATATAGCCTGAGATATGGAGAAGGACATAGGCTAATTTTTTATGCGATAACCGACATCAACGCGCGCGCAGCCGCGGACAAAAGCTAGTGGATAAATAAATAAAGGCATCACTCAATCTTCTTTTTCGCAATGTGATCCAGGTTTATGTATTATGTTGGGAGTTATCTTCTTCATGTTAATCACTATAAAAAGTAACCAACAGCTTAAATAACACACTATTAAAAAGAATCTGCATAATAGGGTATTACACAATTTATTAAGTGTCTTAATTAGATTCTAGAGTTCTAATAAACCACTAAAAAAACACATCATTTTTATTGAATCGATTAATGCCAGAAAAAAGCATAAAATATTTATATTTTCATATTTTGCGCGTAATTTGACGAAAACGCAGTGGACACCATATTGCTCTGTGGGTATGACGTCAGTTTGCTAAACATAAATACACTGATATTTTGTATGACAATTGTTTATAATTTAAAAAATGAGTTATTTTCTACTTATCATTGGTTTGTTGTTCTTGAATGCAAAATATTATTTAAATAAAAATTACTTTGGTTACGAAAATAATAAAAGTACAAAGTTGCTCAGTTGACATGCCGTACGATGAAATAACATGGCGGCTACTACTTCATGGAGTTCAAAAACAGATTAAAAAAACTGAAATCTTTAAATTGCATTTTAAAATTAATTTTGTTGTTTCATGAACTAACATTTTACGACTGCATTTTGCCTAAGCTATCTCAATAACATATTTTTAGATTTTTTCTCGTGTAGAGTAAAATACCCTATTGCAGGTGCTAATACATTGCTTCTGTTCGAAAACATGTCTACTCAATAACGTAGATAAGTAACGCATTGAATGTTGTTAAACTGTCAAAATGTAAGCCATTTCTACTATTAGTGTGTTGGCCGGGGTCGTACCCGTGCAGGTATAATGTCGATATACGTAGCTGTTTGACAGTCAACCATGGGATTGGCTTTCAACCTTAACTGTATTATTAGAGTATTTTTTATCACATTTTATTTTAATTAAACAAATCAAACCACTTTCCCGTCGCAACACTATCGACACTTGGCAACACTTGAGCAAAAGCGCGGGAAATAAGTCCGCCATTACGATGCGTCCTCCGTAGCCTGCTCGTATACAGGGCACGTACATATACGTTGAAAACTTGCTATTTATTGATATACGATTTGTTATGCTTGAGTATTTGTGAGAGGGTAGGTCTATGGTATAGATTTGATGTATATATAGTTAGAGAATATCATTTATTTTCGGTACGAAAATCATTGTTATACAAAGAAAGCCAAGATATACAATCAGTGTCTCAAAAACTTCCGCATAAATAGAGCGCAATGTGCGCAAGTGTCAAATAGTATCTTCAGTCATCTTTCAGTCAGTCTTTTTGGACATTGCTTTGTAAAAACCACTTTAAGTCATGTGTGTAAGGTTGAATTTGCAAAAAAAATGTGTTTTATCATAACTACCGATAAAAAAATTACCAGTGTGCAAAGTGTAACCATGAATTCAGCATATCTTTCTAGCCCCCTGGCGTAGACATTTATCGTCGGTTATACAAAAAAAAATCAACTGTTCCATACATTTGAGTCAAAATGTATGGAACAGTTGATTTTTTTTTCAAAATTTCAAAAGGTCAAAATTTTTGACCGTGTAGGTATTGCACTTTTCTATGAAACTGCTGAGGTTTTTTTTGTGTGTTTGGGTTCTACGCTAGGGGGTCTAGAATGATACGCTGAATTCATGGTTACAATTTGCGCACTGGTTAAAAATTTACCCTGAATAGTTCCCGTTTAGTATTCGTGATTTTTTTTCTTTTTGCCCGGCTCCTAATGGTCTTAGCAAGATGCTATTATAGCTTATAACCTTCCTCGATGAATGGGCTATCCAATACTAAAATATTTTTTCAATTCGAATCAGTCGTTCCTGATTTCAGCTTTATAATTAGTATAGATATAGATATTAGCAACTTACATGACACTCCCCATTGCATATTGTCTTTGAATCAGAAGTCGAAAGTAATTACGTTTGCAGGTGTCTACAACCGACGGTATTCACCCCCTATCAAATTAAAATCTCTCCATCCCTATGGGGTGTACAATTGTGCATTTACATTTCCGTATTCCGGCAAAGACAGTCCTTTGTAAGGAGGTCAAACTATTACTATTATCAAAGCGGCATCCAATTCAAACTTGATACAATTGATACAACTTTGATATGATCTAGGCGAAGACATCTCATTCAAAACCTTTGATTTTTCAAACAAATATAAAAGAACTAGCTTTTGCGAGCGGTTTTGCCCGCGTGGTGGTCGAAAATTATCCCATAGGAACGTATTACCGGGATAAAAAGTACCCTATGTGTTAATCCAGGTTATAATCTATCTGTGTGCCAAATTTCATCCAAATCAGTTCAGCTGTTGAACGTGATTGAGTAACAATTATGCAAAAATCGTATTGCCAAAAATACAAACTTTCACATTTATAATATTAAGTAGGATCTAGTAGGAGTGTATGATAAGACACAATGGTGGGGTTAAAAGAAGATATATAGATAGAATAACATTTTTTTTAAAGAGTAAGCTTAGATGGTTTGGTCATGTTGAGAGAATTAATGAAGGGCGACTTACAAAAGGTATTTACAAGGCAGATGTGAGTGGAAACCCGGGACCGACGCCTTTTTTTTGGAGGTTGGGAATTCATCACATAACTTCTCCCGTTCTGGGTGGAGCAGGAGCCCGTGTCAGACTTTTACTGACTAAAACCACCCGTGTTCCTTCTGTTGTCTGTGTGCCATCTCTTTGAGGCGCGCGTGAAACACAAAACGCCGTCGACCGGGCTTGGTCCTTACCGGACAGCGAGCTACCCATTACTCGCCATCCACAAGCCCGCGCCTACGGTGGCCGGGAATCAGCCTGGGATTCCCGAAGCCTAGGGCGTTTCCTGCGGCGATTAGGGCCCTGAGGGCGTATATACTGCCTCTCCCTCACGTGTGCCGCCTTCGCGAACATTATTGCTTCGCAGAAGGATGTGACGGCTACCCATGCACTCTCGCTCCATACCATGGCCTGGACCAGGGCCGAACGCGAGAGATCGCCCCCGCCGATCGCCTCCACAAGGACACGGCGGTGCTCCGCCCAAGCCGGGCAGACCCACCGTGTCCTTAGGGCGATCGACGCAGTCGGGGACGCTTTAGGAGAACATTAGTGACCTTATTGGTGAAGTTGTTCAGAAAGGTCAGGTGCGTAGTACTCGCAACCAGTGTGCGTGTATGGCCTGAGGGGCAATTCTCGTAATTTTAAGAACGTTCACAGTCTGATCTCCGTCTCAATCTGTCAAAAATACCTCTAGTTTCCATACATTTTTGACAAGTTTTTGACATTTGATTGTCGCTGAGATGAGACTGTGGCTAGATTGTGAACGTTTTCAATTACGAGAATTGGCCTTCAGATGTATGAACGTAAACGAGGCAAAAGGAGTATGTAAGAATCGTAGCAAGTGGTGTTCTATATTTTCTGCCATTTGGAAAAAAGGCATGAGTTTATGTACGAAATTTAGAATTGTTTATTATTATGTTTACATTGTTCTCACATATAGAAGCAACAAGAATAATGTACCTAAGATTTTTTTATACATAACTTGATTTAAAAGAGTGTCCTTGGAGTTTCTTGCCCGTTCTTCTCCATAAAGATCTACGTTTTGGAATGGGCAACTAGTTTCAACTTACTTACCGACTAATTGATCAATGTTTTTACAGTTAAAAAGTGCCTGTAAAATTATTTTCACTATTCACCTAGTATTTAATATTTCCGCATTTTTAGGTTAAAAGCACAACGCGAATACATTTCCTTAACACGGCTCCAAATAGAAACTTTGCATCGGATTTTCCTTCCCCTCACGAGATACAAACGGAAGATAATTAATCCCAACCGATTTCGCTAAAATAAGGAAGAGGAAAAGAAAAATGTTTACTTATTTTCGCTCCGTGTTTGCGGAAGCTGATTCCACACTATTTTCAAAAGGTTTCTATCCTATGTATATTTTATTTTCGTGTTCTATTCAACTAGGGTTGCCATCTTTAAAATTTGGCAACCAGGACAAGACGCGTGAAAACCCCGGATTTTAGAGCCCAGAACCCGGACTGTCAACTGGTCTTTTTAAACAGTCAGTGTAATAAAAAGCAGTTGAAAATGTCATAAATCACCTTTTTAATTATTTTAAGACCTTAATTAAATTAAGTAATCTTTTATCATCAATTTATATGTAGGTACCTAACAAAACAGAATAAATTGTTTTAATAATCAGTTAGAATTTTTTTATTCTTAAAATAAACCCGGACTACAGATGAAGCCCCGCCCGGACGCTCCCCGGATGCCTTCTAAACTAGGACAAATCCGGGGAAACCCGGACGGATGGCAACCCTATATTCAACCAGTCTTACCAAGGGGTACTGTGTTACCCAGTAACTGGGTTGTGGAGGTCGGATAAGCGGTCCCCGAAAGCTCTTTTGACTTGTCAAGGAGTCGGTCAGGCATAGGGTTACCATATGTAAATAGAGGGTTGCCTATCTATGGTACCTAAAATGCCTGAATTTTCAGAAAAATGCCTGTCTAAAGCAAAACGCTGTAGGTAATAAGAAAAAGCCAACAGATAATAATGCAGAGGGATATTTATTACTGATATTTGTCACAGGACATTATATTTTTTAATAGTTCTTTCTTTTCTAAAACATAAACGTAAAAATCTTCACAAGAAACAGTTTTGTAATTTTCCTGAGTAATCAATATTGCTTTTACTGATTCAATTGTCAGCCGATTTCTTTCTTTACTCCACTGGGCGTTGAATTTAATAAATAATAGTTTAAAAAACTAAAAAACACGCTTTAAAAACCAAACTAAAAAAGGAGAAAATAATTTAATTCAATTAAAAAGCGTGGGGTGCTTTTTGGGGTATTTTCATAATCAAATAATGTCAAGCACCCCACGCTTTTTAATTGAATTAAATTATTTTCTCCTTTTTTAGTTTGGTTTTTAAAGCGTGTTTTTTAGTTTTTTAAACTATTATTTATTTTCTATTTGTTAGTTCTGCTAACTACAAAAACGTGACTTTTATTTTTATTTTTTTTCAATTTTTTTTAAATTATTGAATTGTCATCGGTCCTCGACAAGTTTACAAAGTTTCAATGAAATCTGACCGTTTAAAGTGGGTCAAAATCGCGCTCAAAGGAGTCGATTACATACAAACAAACACACAAACAAACATACAAGTGAAGCTAATATAAAGCGTGTAAAAATGCCTGTCTCAGACCAATGCCGGCGGCACGCCTGTCTAAACCTTAAAATGCCTGTCAAATGCGGCGAATGCCTGTCAAATGGTAACCCTAGTCAGGCAGAAAGATTTAGCTAGTTGCCCATTTCAGAGCATAGTAGGCTCCATGTCGTTACGGGTCGTCAGAAGCACGAAAGTCTGACAACCAGTCTTACCAAGGGGTATCGTATTATCCAGGTTATGGAGGTCAGATAGGCAGTCGCTCCATGTATTCAACTGCATGCGGGTAGACTGGAAGCCGACCCTAACGTAATTTTGAAAAGGCTAAGCAAATGATAAGTAGACTCCATCATCACTACATATTATAAAACAAAGTCCGCCGCCGCGTATTTCTGTCTGTTCGCGATAATCTCAAAATCTGCTGCACCGATTTTCATGCTGTTTTCACCAATGGATACAGTGGTTCTCGAGGAAGGTTTTAGTATATAATTTGTCAAGTTTTTGTATACATTGGCTAAAATATAATTATATTTGTTGGAGGTGTCGGAAAAAAATAAGCCGTCTGGGAGCTTTCAACGAAAACGCTGCCTAAACCCTTTGAGATATAACAAAATTATGTATGGTGGAATTGTGTATCTTTTATAGGTCTACAGAAAAGTCTGCGATGGCATATGTCTATCTCTTAAGGTTAACATACTATATCTATTTTAATACTTAAAAAAATGGGCGGAATAAGACATAGGCTACTTTTTATCCCTGGAATAGGTTCCCATGGGTTGCGGGAACGGGATAGAAATTTCATGATTACTTCTGGTCGCGATAACCGACATCCACGCAGGCGAAGCCGCGGGCATCAGCTAGTGTAGTTATTGAAAAGGCACGTTCATAAATTTAAAAAAATTAAAGATTAGGGCTTTGTATTCATCCGGTTAGACTGCAAACAGACCCCAACTAATTTGTGATAGACAGATGGATAACGTGATTTTTTTTTCATTCACCGCTAGCCAGGATTTTTCAAGATTAAGTTTATATGGATTGGTGACGGACCAATCGGAGCGCCGAACGCTCTCGATACGTTAGATCGAGATGGTTTAATGAAACTCACACTAGGGCCACATGTAGACGCTTTACTTTGCGTAAATAATTTCATCACCACTGCTCTCAAAACGGTGAAGGAAAACATCGTGAGGAAACTGGCTTGTCATGGAAACAAAAATTCGAAGACATGTGACATCTACCAACACGCACTGGGCCCGCGTTGTGAATTACAGCCCACTCTCTCTCACAGAGAGGAAGTCTGTGTCTCAGCAATGGGAAGATTATAAGCTGATTATGTACCCACTCAAGGTCAAACCAAAACAAGATGAAATTATTTATATCCTACAAAACAGTTCGTAACTCCCCTATAGATATTAAAAAGCTACCCTTACCACTATTACTTTAGCGAAACAGTAAAGAAAATATAAGTGGTATTTTATATCAATCTACTGGCAACACTTGTGATGAATGTGTTGCCCGGTTTTAATATCTTTTTTTATTGCCAGCCGTCGGTTTGCGATGTTGTCTGTTATTTCTGCTGTTTATTGTTTATTCTCTTGTTTTCTGTTTATTTTAGTTTGTTTATTGGTTTGCTTTTTGAAGTTTATTTTGTGAGTTGTTTTTGTTAGATAGGGAGTTTGAAAGTGGGTAAAAATGGGTCAAGATAAATTGTGTTAGCTAGGAAGTTTTGGATAGGCTAATTTTTAGATTGTCTTATAACATCACGTAGTCACAGCAGAAGTGTACATATAATACTGCCACATTCATCAGTTATGTTTATGTCCCATGGAACAGGGGGCGAGTCATCCACCGGGCATAAATCCAGACTCCGGGCTGGTACTGAGAAATCCATACACTAGCCAATAATGTTCTGGACTTATAATAAAAATAGCGCAATATATGTGCCGGACGTAAAAGAATAACACCATCCCATTTCTTCCCGTGGGTGTTGTAGAAGGCGACTAAGGGACTTACCAGATCCATTGCGAAGATCGCCCTGAGGACACGGTGGAGCATACGGTGGCGGTCTGCCCAGCTTGGGCGGAGCACCGCCGTGTCCTCGTGGAGGCGATCGGCGGCGGCGAGCTCTCGCGTCCGGCCCTGGTGCAGGCCATGGTACGGAGCGAGAGTGAATGGTTAGCCGTCACCTCCTTCTGCGAAGCAGTAATGCTCGCGAAGAGGGAGGCGGCGCACGTGAGGGAGAGGCAGTATATGCGCCCTCACGGCCGTAGTCGCCGCGGGAGAAGCCCTGGGCGTCGGGAATACCAGGCTGATTCCCGGCCACCGTAGGCGCGGGCTTGCGGACGGCGAGTAATGGGTAGCTCGCTGTCCGGTAAGGACCAAGCCCGGGTCGACGGCGCGTTGTGTTCCACGCGCGCCTCAAAGAGATGTCAGCACCAAAGGGTGGGGTCCGCAAGGGCCGATGCCTGCCAGGGGTGCGGGTTGTTCGAAAGAGATACCGTCGCCCCTGGCACACAGGCAACTGAGGGAACACGGGTGGGTTTTAGTCAGTAAAAGTCTGACACGCCCTCCTGCTCCACCCAGAGCGGGAGAAGTTATTTGATAATTTCCCATCCTCAAAAAAAAAAAAAAAAGGGACTTACCAGAGAATGGGCAGCAGCGTTCTCTGTGCATTTTACCACCATACTGCTATCGCCTGCTAAGCGTGGCGATTATGGCAAAACCCACCTAAAATCTGCTGGATGTGGAAGCGCAAGACCGATCAAAGTGGAGGAGCCTGAAGGAGGCCTATGTCCAGCAGTGGACGTTTTTCGGCTGAAATGATGTTAATGATGATACATCTATGGGTAAATATGGGTATGGGTCAGAATTTTGGGCCACAAAAGGGATGTATCAAAGGCAATTGCATGTGTCTGAGATAAGAATCTTAAAAGGGATGTATGGTGTTACACGAATGTATAGAATAAGAAGTGAGTACTTGAGTGGAAATCGGTCCTCATGGTATGGGCATGTGATACGGCGGAATGAAGAAAATGTCGTGAGGAAAGTTTTGAGTATGAATGTCGATGGCTATAAGAGTAGGGGGAGACCAAAGAAACGATGGATGGACTGTGTGAATGAGGATATGGTTAGAAAGGGTGTGACTACAGAGATGACGACTGATAGAGAAGTGTGGCCGAAAAACACATTTTGGGGGTAGGAAATTATGTCATCTAATCCGATCTCTACTGAGTATACTTATACAGGCGTGGTGTTATATTATGTAGGTACGTAAGGTCAGGCCCTAATTAACGTGCGATGACGTCAGCGCGGGATGTGGTCACTTGCGTTCGTAGCACCGAACATTACTTAACACCCTGAATTAGGAATTTTAATTGGCCAAAAGTAAACAGATACATTGGTACTTTATAACAAAATGTAACATCACGGCTTGACTGGGATTGCTGAAATCTCATGTCTGTCTATTGCTTACACCAGTTCATAACATAACTGTGAAGGCGTAAGCATATGTGAACCACTAACAAGTGAAAAAAAAAACTTTTTCCAAAAAAAAAACAACCGACTTCCAAAAACACACTACAAAGTGAAAAATAACTTTAATTTCGGAAGTCGGTGTCTTTGGAGCTGTATTTTATTTTTTGTCGCTGCCTTCCGAAATAAAAGTTATTTTTCACTTTGTAGTGTTTTTTTGGAAGTCGGTTGTTTTTTTTTTGGAAAATGTTTTTTTTTCTTGACTTTTTAGTGGTTTACATGTGCTTACCCCTTCACAGCATACCGGCGTGATGTTATATTATGAACTGGTGTAAGCAATAGACAGACATGAGATTTCAGCAATCCCAGTCCATTTGCTATCATTTATTGAGGAGTTCCGTTGCCTATCTCCAATGTTCTCTATCAGATCTTCACCAAATTGAAATGAGACCACTCCGAAAAAGTACTCTTCCAAAAATGTTACATTACGGCTTGTTTCCCCAAAGGAATGAGCAGAGGTGTACTTGTAGCACACCCACATTACGTCAGATATGTTTGAGTCTCAATAGGGGGCGAGTCTATTGCCAAATTAAATCCAGACACTGCCTGGTGGTACCCAATGAAAATGAAGAACCCTTGTTTAATTCCGTGTTTCTCTTGTTTCTAGATGAGGCAGCCAAGCTGGTGATATTGGCGGGATGCAGGGCGGCGGTGCTCCCGCCGCGGACGCTGATCAGGCGCAGTTCGAAGCGGACAAACGAGCCGTGTATAAGTATGTATTGTGTATATAGTGTGCCAAGTGGTTACGGTCGCGACATACGAGTTGTAAGGTCGTGAGTTCGAACTCAGGCAGGCGAATTATTGTTTTATTTGTTAATAGCTTTTGGCAGCGGTTTCGCCCGCGTCGAAGTATGAATTTATCCCGCGGGAACTTACTACCGGGATGAAAAGTATCCTAAATGTTAATCTAGGTTATCTAATACCTTTAAATGAGCAATTCTTGTAATATATATACAGGAAAAGTTTTTATCCAGTGCGCAAACTGTAATCATAAAAAAAGGATATTTTATTACCTGGTGTACAAAAAAAAACACTTATATAATAAACACTGCAGCGTTACAACTAGGGGAAAGAGTGTTTTTGATGAACTCTGGCACCCAATGTAAGATTTAACTTGTGTTTAGGGTGCCAGCGTCCTCGCCTATAATTGAACATGTATCAGTAGTTGTAAGCCGAGCACAATATAATTCAGCATATCATTCTAGACCCTCCCCCAGCGCAGAAATTTATCGTCGGTTTCATAAAAAAAATCAGCTGTTTCATAGAAAAGTGCAATACCTACGCTGTCAAAATGTATGGAACAGCTGTTATTTTTTTCGGAAGGCGGTGACAAAAAATTGAAATACATAGCCAAAGTCACCGACTTCCGAAATTAAAGTTATTTGTCACTTTGTAGTGTTTTTCCGGAAATCGGTTGTTTTATTCACTAAATTATTGATATAATAGTTATGGTTTTTGAGTACGTGTTGTCTCCCCAAGGCGAACTGGCCCACATTACGGTGAACGAACGAACGCGCGAACTTTCTATGCAATTATGCATTTTCGCCGTAATATTCTTATTTCTTACTTATTCCACAAAAAGAATAGAATCAAAAGTAGGAGTTAAACTAAACAACCACTGCCAGACATCGTAAAAAAAACATATTTTGTTCACCCTAACCTAACTTAAATAGACTGTACCACACTTTTTGAAATAAATAAATTATTATTAAAAAAAAACTCTTTCCGTTTTCCAGACACCCCCTCTTCCCACTACTGGCGCTCCTACTGGAGCGTTGCGAGCAAGCCACGGCAGGGGCAGAGTCCCCGGCGGCCGAGGCCTTCGGCGCAGACCTGCAGGCCTTCGTGCAGCATCAGAGGAGAGATAGGAGGCCCTTCTTGGTCGACGACCCTGAGATAGATGGACTTATGATTAAAAGCATTCAGGTTTGTTTTATAAAAATTGTAAGAGTTTTATAGGGAATAGAATCATCTTCATCATCATCGTTTCAGCCGGAAGACGTCCACTGCTGGACATAGGCCTCCTCCAATTTGAGGGGCTTGCCATAATTGCCACGCTTGGCAGGCGGGTTGGCGATCGCAGTATGGTGGTAAAATGCATAGAGAACGCTGCTGCCCATTCTCTAGTAATTCTCTTAGTCGCCTCCTACTATACCCACGGGAAGAGATGGGATGGTGCTATTCTTTTACGAACGGCACCACACGGAACCGTCCGGCCGTCGGTTACGACTATGGTGTTAAGGTTTTTGGAAATTCACAAAAAAATATCTATGTTCTACGAAATATTACAAAAACACCTTCGGCCAACGAATTATGTTTTGTTTTTTTTTGTACGAGTACCATTCGTTTTCGATATCGATAGCCAAAACGTGGTTAAAGAATTGTCAGCTAATTTAATATAGGGCCTGGTCTAAATAAGCTGGCAATACTTTACCCCCGTTTTAATACCAAGGATCAATTAGTGTTTGGCTGAAAAAAATATAGTACTATAGGGGGGTATGAGGAACAGGGTGTAAAGTCCACTCATACTCTATAGAAAAGGGAGGATCCTCCGACCAGACGGATGTTGTGCCTGGTGGGCAACTGCCCGACGGTTGATGTCGGGATGTTGTACCTATTCAAATCGCGCGGTAAACTTTAACTGCGCGATTTAGGATTTCTATGACGTGCATCTTGCGTAGTTCGCCTGTGGCATTGTAGATGGCGCCACTTCTCTTTTTGTATTTTTAGATATTGTTGCGAAGTATTTTTCTGTAGTGCCGCTACAGTACCTAAGGTACTTTGATTTGAACTTAAGGTGGAAGCGCCAAGGTAGCCCGCGAAATTCAAATTTTGTTACGTTTTTTGCAATTTCCAGGTCACTGTCAGGTTGTATGGCTATCTAAATATAATTCGCGACCGTATCAAATATGGCTTTACAGAATCATAATCATTAGAATCAGCAATACATCTCTATAAGTTCATATTACTCTAAAGAATGACTATTTCATGAAATTATGACATTTGAGGGCAATTCTAACTTATGGAGTTGTATTGCTGATTCTAATGATTATGATTCTGAAAAGCCTTATTTGATACGGTCGCGAATCATATTTAGATCACCATACAACCTGATACTGACCTGCAAATTGCAAAAAACGTAACAAAATTTGAATTTCGCGGGCTACCCTGGCGCTTCCACCTTAATAAGATAATCACGCCAGGCCCAGTGGTAACGGTCGCGATTTACGAGCTGTAGGTCGTAGGTTCGAACCCAGAAAGGCGTTTTACTTTGTGTAAATTATTTCATCACCACTGCTCTCAAAACGGTGAAGGAAAACATCGTGAGGAAAAAACCGGGATGTCTTAAAACCAAAAAAATCGAAGACATGTGACATCTACCAACCCGCACTGGGCCCGCGTGGTGGATTACGGACCACTCCCTCTCACTGAGAGGAGGCCTATGTACCAGCAGTTCCCGATTATGCTAAGATAATCACGAATAACTACTTGAAATGCGACGTTGCCATCCCGCGCTGGTTGAACGCTCGTAACAGGTTAACATCTAACTCTTTCGCTTCTCTTTACAATCCTTCATTTAATTATTGGTTTTATATTTCCAGGTGCTGAGGATCCACCTGCTAGAACTAGAAAAGGTGCAGGAGCTATGTCGAGACTTCTGCGGGCGCTACATCGCGTGCCTGAAGACCAAGATGCAGAGTGAAAACCTGCTTAGGACTGATTACTCTTCAGGTCAGTTTTTATCTGCTCGGCCATTTTCATATCATCGACGTCCACTGCTGGACATAAGCCAAGCACCGCCACTTCGTCCGGTTCTGTGCCTCTCGACTCCAGCGGATTCCTGAGACCTTCACAAGGTCATCGGTCCATTGCGGGAGGCCGTCCAACGCTACGTCTTCCAGTACGCGGTCGCCACTCCAGAACCTTTCGGCCCCATCGGCCATCTGTTCTCCGAGCAATGTGCCCTGCCCACTGCCACTTAAGTTTGGCAATTCTTCGGGCTATGTCGGTTACCTTGGTTCTTCTGCGGACCTCTTCATTCCTGATTCGATGGCGTAGGGAAACTCCAAGCTTTGCGTGACTTTTCCCTTTTCATATATGATAGGAGTTTTATACTGTATAGTACAGAAACCCTCGAGACACCTAGATCTCATACAGATGTTCTTAACAGGCGAGGAGACGGACAGTACAACTATTTGCTTAATGTCCCTCGGAAATCATCGCATTATTATCACTTTAGCAGCCTTTCTTCCATAATATCTTTACATCGACGGGCAGCAGCCCACAGACACAACACCCGTCTGGTCTGAGGATCCTCTATTATCTACAGGATAAGTTTTTATTCAGTGCGCAAACTGTAACTATGAATTCAGCATATCATTCTAGACCCCCCAGCGGAGAAATTTTTCGTCGGTTATAGAAAAAAAAATCAGCTGTTTCATAGAAAAGTGCAATACCTACGCGGTCACTGATTTCTGCGCTGGGGTGTCTAGAATGATATGCTGGATTCATGGTTACAGTTTGCGCACTGGATACAAATTTACACCCTGTTCTTTCTATAGGTATAGCAACTATTACAAAAAAAATATCTCTAGTTAAACTCTTTCAGAAACGCATTCTTCTATTCCTATCATTGTTATACAAAAAACCCAAGATACACAATCAGTCTCAAAAACGTCCGCATAAATAGTGCGCAATGTGCGCAGGTGTCAATGGTATCGCCAGTCATCTTACAGTCAGTCTTATTGGACATTGCTTTGTAAAAACCACTTTAAGTCATGCCTGTAAGGTTGAATTTGCAAAAAAAAAAATATTATCAGTTCAGTTTGGTTTTTAAAGCGTGTTTTTTAGTTTTTTAAACTATTATTTATTTAATTTTTTTTAGTTCTGCTAACTACCAAAACGTGTTTTTTATTATTATTACTTTTCTTCTTTTTTTCCATTTTTCTCAATTTTTTTTTTAAATTATTGAATTGCCATCGGTTCTCGATAAGTTTACAAAGTTTCAATGAAATCTGACCGTTTAAAGCGCTCTAAAGAGTCGGTTACATACAAACATACATACAAGTGAAGCTAAAATAAAGCGTTTAAAAAAAAATATTCTGTTTCCAGGTGGTGTAGAAAGCAACAACAATCTGTCAGGCTCGATAGACGAGCACTCGAGCACGTCGAACTCGCCACAATATCAGGTATGAAATGTATGTTAACCTTTCATAAATTATACATTTATTTCACATCACAAAATTGTCTACTTTACTTGAAATCACAATCATAGATAATTTACGAGTAATGCCACTTAATACTTTAAATATTGCACTGTATTGCGACAAGAATAGGTTATAAATACAAAAACTGATTTTATATCTGTTGTGTAATAATTTTATAAGTGTTTTTCCGGAAGTCGGTTGTTTTTATACAAGTTTTTATTTTTCACTTTTTAGGTATAGTTCCTAACCCACACCATTTCGAAATTTCATCAAACCCTGGGGGTCAAAATAATGCATATTTATGCGATAGCAGCAATCGCGGTTGATTTGCTGTCATTTTTTGAAGAGTTCCGTTGCCGGTCTCCGAAACTCATCATCAGATCTATATGAAATTTAAATGGGACCATTTCGGCATAAACCTTTTTCGAACAAAAAAAGAATTTTGTAAATCTGTCTATATAGATATGACGGAGTTATGTGCGAGCATGCATAAATATATATATATATACGAGTATAAACATGTCGAATTGATAACCTCCTTCTTTTTTAAGTCGGTTAAAAACAACAAAAAGGTCGGTTCAAAATAAATATGACATAACTTAGGAAATAAATATGTTAAGATAATAAATTAGGTATGACGGAGTTATGCCCGAACATACATAAAATATATATATACATATATATATATACGAGTATAAACATGTCGAATTGATAACATCCTTCCTTTTGAAGTTGGTTAAAAACAATTAAAAAAAGATCGGTGCAAATTAAATTTGACATAACTTAGGAAATAAATATGATATGATAATGAATATGTTTTATAATGGAACCCTTATTTGAAGCACACATTTACTGCCCCCAGTCGCCCCCCGCCCCGCCCCCGCCGACGTCGTTCCCGGCGGTGTACCCGCCGCACGGCGACCTGCCTTATGCGCCCGCAGCACGGGACACACGTGAGTAATCTTTGTCATGTTTGTTACTCAATCACGCAAAAACGGCTGAACGGATTTGGATGAAATTTGGCACATAGATAGTCTATAACCTGGATTAACACATAGAATAGTTTTTATACCGGTAATATGTTCCCGCGGCATAATTTCCGACCTCCGCGCGGAACGTTCATCCCCTATTTAACTCCCTTAGGGGTTGAATTTCGAAAAATCCTTCCTTATTCCTAGTCTACATTATAAACGGAACCTCTGTGCAAAATTTCAGCTTTCTAGGTCCAAGGATTTGGGCTGGGCGTTGATGAGTCAGTCAGTCAGTCAGGACTTTTCTTTTTATTTATATAATCATCATCATATCAGCCGAAAGACGTCCACTGCTGGACATAAGCCTCCCCCAAAAGGGGGGCTTTGCCATAATCGCCACGCTTGGCAGGCGGGTTGTCGACCACAGTATGGTGGTAAAATGCATAGAGAACGAAGTTTATTTGTTACGATTTCATGTTAAAACGGCTGTACGGTTTTGGGTAAAATTTGGCATATGCATAGACCATGACCTGGATTAGGACAGAGAATAATATTTATCCCGATATTCCCCCGGGATCGAGACTTATGCGGGTTCAACCGTGAAGTGCAACTTGCCTGTATAAAATTGTCTTTTTTAAGGCCAATCGGGTCAATCGTAATTTAAGCCACGGAAGAGAGTTTAATTGGAAGACATGGAGAGAGAATACACGTTGGTGATGTTACAACATGTTATTCATTCTGGACACTTATGCGCCACTTCTTCTTTTGGGGGACGCTCTTATGTAGTTTTGACGTTCAAAAATGCTGACTCTCAGCCTAGTTTGTATAAATGACTTAATTTTGATTTTAATATGTTTTTTTTTCTGAATCTAAATTTCGTTATTAATTAATATTTTTCTGTTTGCAGCGTCACTAGTAGTGCAAGGTTCAACGCCGATCAGTCAGATAGGCGCGGGGCTGCTCTCTACCGACTCCTTTACTGGTAAGTACACAAAACTCCTGTCTCACAGTTTTCTAGTGTAGCGGCACTACAGAAAAATACTTCGCAACAAATTTCTTGAAACACAAAAAGTCATGTGGCGCCATCTACAATGCCATATGCTAACTACGCGTTTGGACGTCACAGAAATCCTACATCGCGCAGTCAGAGTTTACCACGATACTGACATAAATACAACATCCCGACATCAACCGTCAGGCAGTTGCCCACCAGACACAACACCCGTCTGGTCGGAGGATCCTCCCTTTTCCATACAGTATGAGTGAACTTCACACCCTGTTCCTCATACCTCTATACTAGTATAAAAAGTAATGCCAGGAACCCTGGCTGAGGAACCAGGAGGTCACCACGACTGTCAAAGATCCAGGATTGACAACCGGGACCAACAGCTTAAGGTGAATCTAGTCGACATTTTTTCCATACAAACTTAGGGAGTATATTACTCCACTGTTCGACAATGTACATCAAAAATTACACGTGGTATGGTTTTGTTTCATTATTAATACTGTCTGTACGGAAACAGAATACTAAAATAAAAACCCATTAAAAAGTTAGGAGCCAATAAAGATTCGTTTTTCTTGCTAATTTAACCTAACTTTGGGTGTGTTTAGTAATAAAAGAAGTGTAAAATATTAAAACCAAGTCGGTACCGACAAAGTTCAATTACCGAAAAGTTAGTTATGCAATGGTTTTTTTCATAAAACCCGATCTTCCGAAGGACTTTTCTTAATTTTTTACGCGCCTGTTTCACTATAAATGATCCTACATTTCACTCAATAACGTTTTGTGTGTAGACTAGCGTCTAACTGCTCATCACTGATACTACCTCTGTCGGACACTATGGCTGGTGAGACAGCGTGTTTTTTAGCCAGGCCCACCAGTGGGTTCGAGCCAGCAACTAGATTCCCCTTAACGTGCTTTCGTGATAACTATGTATTTTTTTCTGTAGTAAGTAGCCTTGCATAAACACTTACACGAAAATCATATCCTAAGAACTAGATGAGGTCGGCGTTTCCTATCTGACTACTCTGAGAAGAAAAGCCGAAACAAAGTCAGAGGTCAGTCTTTTAAAGTCGAGATCTGACCAAGATGTGGATTGGTGTCTGAAATGGTATTTAAAGGAAAGAACCATTGCGTGAACTTGTCCAGTCATTGCACGCATTTATCAGTAATCATGCAGCTCAACTTACTGCCGTGGGTCTTGGTATGTAAAGGTCACTCATCCACGGACCAACCGCGGCAAGCGTAGCTTAACCTGATCGATCGAACCGTGCGGTTGTTACTACTTAGCCACAAGCCCGTCGCAATTACTACGTATATTTGATTTCATCACATGGCTGAGTCGATGAATTCTGATTGCTGACCTACAGTACCGACTCCAAAAGTCTGTAGGTCGCCTTATGGTGAACCTAGTCAACAATTTTTGCATACAAACTTCGGGAGTGTTATACTCCACTGTCTGACATGGCACATCCAAAGTAAAATATTATGATATCGTTTTGCCTCAGTATTAATATTGTCTGTACGGAAACAGAATACTAAAATAAAAACCTGTTAAGAAGTTAGGAGCCAACAAAGATTCGTTTTTATTGCTAATTTGACTTAACTTTGGGCGTGTTTAAGTAATAAAAGAAGTGTAAAATCTCTAAAACCAAGTCGGTACCGACAAAGTTCAATTATCGAAAAGTTCAATAAACTTTATTGGTCATTGATTTATGCATTAGCTTTTCCATAAAACCCGATCTTCCAAAGGACTTTTCTTAATTTTTTTGCGAATTTTTTACTATAAATGATCCTGCATCTCACTCAATAACGTTGTGCGTGTAGACTAGCGTCTAACTGCTCATCACTGATACTATCTCTGTCGGACACGAAGCCTGGTGAGACAGCGTGATTTTTCGCCAGGCCCACCAGTGAGTTCGAGCGCGCGACTAGGTTCCCTTATGTTTTCACATTAAATGCTTTTTTTGTCAACATCATCCTTGAAAAACTTACTCAATTCTCTGTTAAAATCAGACCAAATTAAAAAACACATTTTTCTCTTCCACAGGCACAAACTCAAACAACTCCTGTTCATCAGTCTCAGGGTCACCTCCTCCAGAAGACGAGTGTGCCGAGGACTCGTCTGGCAAGCGAGGAGTGCTGCCCAGGCATGCCACGCAAGTCATGCGGGCCTGGTTGTTCCAGCATCTTGTGGTGAGCACTGTATGCTTATAATATAAACGTCATTCAAATACACAAACTAACAAACATACAAAGTGACAAACCCCCAAACTCACCGGCATTCAAAGTCACTAACATCCAAACTCACTAACTAACAAATATCTTACTGTTAATGTTTGTAAATATGTGAGCCATCTATCATAATTATAATTAACTAGCCTTTGCCCGGGGCTCCGCTCGCGTAGATGTCGGTTATCGCGTAAATAGGTAGCCTATGTCCTTCTCCACATCCCAGGCTATGTATCTCTACCAAATTTCATGAAGATCGGTTTAGCGGTTTAGGCGTGGAAGCGTAACAGACAGAGTTACTATTACTCATAATATTAGTAGGGAAATAGGGATTTATCTGTCATTGTTTCATTTGTAATTCTTTTTCCCTGTTGTGGTATGGTCATTTTATTGTAGGTGCATCGTTTTCACATAAAATTATATATTATACTCGACACTACCGGTAGTGTCGAGTATGACTGTGGATGGCTATAAAAAGAGCCCTGAAGTCTGACAACCAGTCTTACCAAAGGGTATCCAGTAATTGGGTTGTGGAGGTCAGACAGGCAGTCACTCTATGTAAAATACTGGTATTCAGCTTGATCCGGTTAGACTGGAAGCCGATCCCAACAAAGTTTTTTTTTTTTAACTTTGCCCCACACTAGGAATTTCTCTTGTATTGTGGGCGCGTTTACAAACATTTAAACTCACATACACAAACAGCTAGACCCGGAACAAGTACTTGTAGGTCATACAAATATTTGTTCCGTGCGGGAATCGAATCCGCGACACGCAGCGCAGCAGTCAATCGCTTAACCACTGCGCCAAACGTGCCGTCGTTAGGAAAAGTTGGGAAAAGCTTAGGTGGATGATAATTCATTTATATGCAAATACAGTAAAAGCTCTTTATTCGCGGGGTATATGTTCCGTAAATATGCCGCGAATACAGAAACTGTGAATATGGAATGGTAATTTATATGGGAT
The DNA here is from genome assembly GCA_947359405.1 of Antitype chi. NCBI lineage: Eukaryota > Metazoa > Arthropoda > Insecta > Lepidoptera > Noctuidae > Antitype > Antitype chi. Next base: position 9,984,297 of record OX375836.1, read on the forward strand.
TATAGGGGATACGTCCCTAGGTGACAAAATAAAAAACAAATATATGAAAAAAATCAATTTAATTGAAGTTTTTGACCAAATTGATTACATACATACATTTTTGTAACGAATGGAAAGATGAAACACGCAAAGCGGCTCTTAACAAAGGACGGAACGTCTATATGTGGCAGCATTTAAAAATATACTTAATGCATTGAGCAAACATAATGAAATTCAGTTTGTTTACATTCTCAAAAACACCGACTGCGGTGAAGGCGACTTATGTCAAAGGCTGAACGAATACAGCGGCGATATCATTTAATAACATACTTTAGGCATAGTTGTAATAAGGTCTATTTTACTTTTTTATTAGTCCATTTGACGACGCGTTTACAATGAATATTGGGTTGGATACCTATTAGAATCATTTTTATTAACATGTATGTACCGATGTACCGATTAGATCCGCTAATAAAGAAATCTTTAGCCGCGAATATAAGAATTAGGTCGCATTTTTTTATCCGCGAATAGTGAAAACGCGAATGAAGGAAGCGCGAATTAGGAGCTTTTACTGTATTGGCAAAACATAACGCACTACCAAATTTTTAAGATCTTATGTAATTACCAGAGGTCGGAGTAGGTAGATTGATTTAAGGTCGTTGACGTCAAACGTAGAGGATGATAATATGGATATGCCTCCAAAATACCGGAACTTCATATTTATTGTGATATTTGTTCAGGAATTTTGAAATTAGCACGAATTTGTGTTTAAGGTGAGACACGTATTGATAATATCAATCTACGCTACCAGTGATAGCTAATGGTGAAAGAAATCAGTATTTTATTTTATAAAAAAATACCTTGGAATAGTTACACCGTATTTTGTCCCTTACTGTTGAATTAGAAATGACGCTTGACGCACATTATGGATAAAATGGCATGTCCATATTATAATATCTTGACGCAAGTATATAAAATCAATCTACCTACTCCGACCTCTGGTAATTACCTATGGATAAAAAATAAATTATTCTATTCTACGATAGGTCGAGGGCAAAATAACAGCCAACTTCTTATGAATATGTTCACGTGCCTTGACTAAAATTATATTTTTAGGGTTCCGTACCTCAAAAGGTAAAAAAGAAACCCTTATAAGATCACTCTCTTGTACGTCTGTCTGTCCGTGTGTCACCACCGATTTTCTCAGGAACGGGTGGACCTAGCAAGTTGAAATTTATACCAGATACTGAAGTCTATAGTCCCTATTAGGTGTATAAAAATCAAGGTCCTGAGTCAACACGATAAAAAGATATGGGCAATGTTAGATTTTCACGAAACCTTGTAAGTACCAAAAAAGGCAAGGTCTTACAGCACAAATAGAGGAAGAATTAAAAAAAAATCAAAAAAGTTGAAAATTAAGTTAAATTTTGGTACATACAAGTTTTCCTGAAAATCTAAATTTGCTCATATCGTTTTTATTACGGCAGTATAATGGTTAGGGACGGAACCCTCGGCGCACAAGTTCGACTCGCACTTGACCGGTTTCGTTTTTCTATTCCCCACAGCATCCGTACCCCACAGAAGAAGAAAAGCGTACACTAGCAGCGCAGACGAGGTTGACGCTGCTACAAGTCAACAACTGGTTCATTAACGCTCGCCGTCGGATCTTGCAGCCTATGCTGGACTGTGCTGATAAACCTGGTACGAATAACAACTATTTTTTTCTTTTATCGATATTATTTGCTTCGCCCGCGTGGAGGTCGGTGTATAATACATTATGGAGATGTATGCGTGTATGGTGTGTAGCAAGCGGCTAGGTAGGCAGCGGTGAATATGAAAACAGCAAGAAGAACAATAGACGGTATTTAATGAAGATAGATGATTATTACAGACGTTAGAATGAAGAAGAAACGATAAACTCAAACTCAAACTCAAAGCATTTATTTCAATTAGACCATTTAAAGGTACTTTTGAATTGTCAAAAAGTCGACCAGTTGGAAAGTTGAAGCTAGTTGCCCATTCCAAAACGTAGATCTCTATGGAGAAGAACGGGCAAGAAACTCCATGGACACTCTTTTTAATCATGTTAAGTATTACAAAAACTTGGGAACAATATTCTTGTTGCTTCTATATGTGAGAACCAGGTAAAAAAAAAAAAAAAAAATTCTAAATATAAGATTTAAAATAAGCCATGGAAGTTAGGAGATGACCAGTCTCAACCGACGGCGCCCGTTCACGAACTTGACGCGTGGATCAGCACCATCCAGCTCAACCATTTTGTAGGGAACCGAATGATCCAACACACGCGCCACCATCAGCGAGACATTTAAGTGAGCATGACATACTCTCAACTGCCACGCTTTTTCAAGTCAACGTACATCATAACAACATAATTATTATACGGATGCATGGTACTCACATTTACAAAGTTTAAACAAAATGCTTCTAAATTATATAAAATTATAGTTTGCAATGTATTTGAGAAATTAATAAAATTTGATTTCCAAAAAGAAAGAAAAATATTTAACATCTTTTGAAATTTTAATAAATAATACTTACTTGACAGAGTGATAGGGTAGAACTGAAGCTAAGTTATATAAGACTAGAGTGATTTTATGAGCGAGTTTATAAGCGCGGCTGGCTTAGACAAAGTAGTACGTGCGTTCGATAAGACGATCTAGGTGCACTGGCGCGGTGTTTTTTTTTTTTTTTTTTTTTTTTTTTTTTTTTTTTTTTTTTTTTTTTTTTTTTTTTTTTTTTTTGTTGGGCATCTCGCAGTTGGCCTTGAGAGGCCGTGACTGCTTAACCGGTCATTCCTGGGGCTGCCATTAAGAAAGTAATCTTAACGCCTCCAGCCAGGGCTTACAAACTAATTTTATATACTAAGCGACTGCACGCTGAGGGCACCCCCTGTGGGGTACGGACCTCGGCTCAGGGCGTCACTGATAGGGGGACAGCTATCACTATTGGGGACAGGCTGGATCGAAATTGGCATATTATTATTAAAGGGGGAATTTAAAGCTACTGGCTCAGCTGCGGCGCGGGCTGGCGCTTCAACGAGCAAGGGTCGGTCGGGGGTCTCGACGTTAGGTGCCGATACTACTAGGGGTCTTCGCGGGGCGCGAGGACCTCGGCGGCGAGGTCGGAAGGACGATTTTGTGCGGTGTGTGCGAACTGTACTGGTGGCCCTATTGCTTTCCTGGAGGAGAGTAATGTGGTCGTCTGGGTCGGTGAGGACATGTCTCGGCCGTCGGACAGAGCTAATCCTACTGGGGACATAAGTGGCGGCCTTCACAATCAAGGGATTGCGGTGAATTTCGGCTTTATCGAAGAAACGCTTCGCGGTGCGTTTCATGAATTGACTGACCGTGGGGATTTTCAGATCGAGATGGAGGATCTCGTTCCGAACGAACCAAGGGGCGCCTGTGGCTTGCCGGAGGAATCGGTTCTGTAGGGTCTGCATCCTATGGATGAATCGGGGGTTCGCGTGCGCAAAGATTGCACACGCATACGTCATGATGGGCCTTATACACGCCGTGTAAATCCGCAACTTGCACTTTAGTGACAACTTGCTACGTGCATTTAGAACAGAATGTAACCTGCCGAGAGCGAAGGCGGCGCGTGAGCGCGCCTTCTTTATGTGCTCTGCGAAGGAGAGATGCTGATCCATGGTCACACCAAGGTATTTGGCTTGCTTCTCCCAAGGGATAGGCTTGCCGAACAAAGAGATGGGACGGGGGGGCTCAGGTCTAATGCGTCGCGGTCTCGTAAAGAGGACTGCTTGGCTTTTATCCGGATTTATGTCGATCCGCCACTTTCGAAACCACGCGCCAAGGACGTTGACAGTGGTTTGGAGAGTGGCGGCTATCGCGTCCTGACTTTTCCCAGTGTAGTAGATGGCTGTGTCGTCTGCGAACAGTGCCAACTGTGCCTTTCTACTTTTGGGGATATCGCTCGTGAATAGAGTGAATATGAGCGGGGACAACACCGCGCCCTGAGGGACGCCGGCGCGAATGGGATGGGGAGACGAGATCGCCCCTTCGATGCGATAGCGAAAGGTGCGGTTCGACAGAAAGTCTCGTAAGATGAGCACGAGACGGTCTGGCACGCCGAGACGGTACAGCTTGTAAATCAAGCCGTTGTGCCAGACCTTGTCGAAGGCTTTCGCTATGTCGAAAAATACTGCACCGGTTATCGTACCGCGCTGGAAGCCAGCGCTTATATGTTCTACGATACGGTGGACCTGTTGCACACAACAATGTTGGTTACGGAAACCGAACTGTTCGTTGGGTATGAGGCCTTTTGTCTCGGCGTAATTTCTGAGTCGCTTATAAATAAGTCTCTCATAGATCTTGCCGAGACTACTCAGTAAACTGATGGGGCGACTGGCGCGGTGTCGCGCGCGCACTCATTATAACGGGATTTCTAGGTGACCTCCGCTCCTTCGCCCCGCGTGGTCCCCCGCTGTACAGGGCCCTACTCAAGGGTCCGGACTCGGGATCATGTAGATGCCACAACATAATAAAAAAAATTTAAAAAAAAATCGTTTATTTATAAAAGGGGCACGCTTACAATAAATACCTTAAGAAATAAAATAGAGCACAATTGCTAATTTACCTGAACTAGGTTGAACCTGTGCTTCAGGCTACAAAAATGCACAAATACTTACAGTAATAAATTAACAATGTGTATAAAGTAATAACTAAAATAAAACTTAGGTCAACAAAAGTAAAAATGCATGTTAGCGGTTTTATTTGCAGACAACAAGTAGATCTTCTGTCTGTGCATAATCAATGGATAGTAAATGATTAAGTACAGTTTTTTACAGCTATAGTAATTTAATTTATAGATACTTAGTTTTTTATTTAATCTATTGTACAGAAATGGGCCTAAGAATGTATAAAAATTTTCTACAAAGACATGTTTGAGGTTGCATTAGTTACGCATACTATGTCTAATAATATCTGGATGACTGAGCATTGCGCGGTATTTTTTTTACGTTTTCTAAAAATGAAACCTAGCTAGATCGATTTATCGCCCCCGAAACCCCCTGCATACTAAATTTAATGAAAATCGTTGGAGCCGTTACAACGTGTAACGGAAAGGGTATATACATACTAAGGGCACGGTTTCTTTGGATGATATCCAACGATATTAGAAGGGTTTTTAAATCCTATCTCAACATGTTCGGAAGTTATGAGAATTTTTAATACATTGAGACCAGAAACCGAAATTTTCAAACTGAAATAAACACATCACTCGGAAGAGATTTATCGTGATATTGGCAAGTAACGTGGAAAATTATTATTGACCTATGTACTGCGGTGACACGTTTGTTATGATTTGAATTGAAGAAACTTAAGAAACCGAAAATTTGGTATCAATTCTTAGAGTATTTTATTTTGAGCTGAAACTATGTATAGTGATTCTATACCAGTTGTTATCTTTAGTGCTTAAGGATAGCAATAGGGCTTCTGTTACACCCTGTACCTATATACATATATACAAGAATTGCTCGTTTAAAGGTATTAGATAGATAGAAATATAAAGCTTCTTCTTGAATCACTATCCGTTGCGTTATGCGTAGTTTAATAGATCTAAGCGTACAAACATGAAAAGCGACTTTGTTTTATACTATGTCAAGAACTTCCGTGTTGCGCCGGACGTAAAAGAATAGCACCATCCCATTTCTTCCCGTGGGTGTCGTAGAAGGCGGCAAAGGGACTTACTAGAGAATGGGCAGCAGTGTTCTCTATGCATTTTACCACCATACTGCGATCGCCAACCCACCTGCCAAGCGTGGCGATTATGGCAAAACCCGAAGAAGCGAAGAAGCTAGAGCGAAGAAATTTTTCGTCAGTTTTACAAAAAACAAAATCAGCTGTTTCATAGAAAAGTGCAATACCTACGCGGTCATAATGTATGGAACAGCTGTTTTTTTTTTGTAAAACCGATGAACAATTACTGCGCTTGGGGGTCTAGAGTACTAGGTACATATTAATGGTCTGTTGATGACCATGAATGTCGCCAAGGGCACTTAAATGCCTCAGATCATACTTTTTTATAAATATATTTTTTCAGCGAAAAAATTAAACTTCAATAACCATTCAAATAGGAGTTACGTCACGTAATTAAAAACACTCGTAAATAGTCTTCCCCTTTTGGGGGAGGCCTATGTCCAGCAGTGGACGTCTTTCGGTTGAAATGATGAATGATGATGATGAAAAGATAATTTATACAAGTGTAAACGCAAAAGCTGAAAGTAGTTTGTTACTGACTACTGAATCGATTTCAGTAACTTTTAATATGGGTTTTTTTTTAAATCTCTGCCTCCTAATTTTCTAATGACTCTTAAACTTTGAACTGATGGCCAATTCTCGTAATTAAAAACGTTCAAAATCTAGTCGCAGTGTCATCTCGGCGACAACGAAATGTCAAAAACTTGTCAAAAATGTATGGAAACTTGAGGTGTTTTTGACAGATTGAGACTGAGATCAGACTGTGAACGTTTCTTAAAATTACGAGAATTGCCCCTCTGACATGTTCTTTTGTGATATTTCCAGGTGGTAAAAAAGGCAAGAATGGCTCGTCTATAAGCAAGCGGTACTGGCCAGATGCGCTCTCTAACCCACAGTTTACAGCCGGTAAGTCATTTATCATTGTCTTAACTCTTTAGAGTGTATCGGCACTACAGAAAAAATACTTCGCAACAATATCTAAAAATACAAAAAGAGAAGTGGCGCCATCTACAATGCCACAGGCGAACTACGCAAGACTCACGTTACTCAAAATCCTGCATCGCGCAGTCAGAGTTTACCGCGCGACTCGCATATGTACAACATCCCGACATCAACCGTCGGGCAGTTGCCCACCAGACACAACACCCGTCTGGTCGGAGGATCCACCCTTTACCAAATAGGTATGAGTCAACTTTACACCCTGTTCCTCATACCTCTATAAGAGGACCCTTCCCAGTCCGTCTATCGTCGAATGATTAAAAAGCTTGTTGTCATAAGCAACTGGGCTGTGGAGGTCTGATATGCAGTCGCTGCATGGAAACTACTGGTATTCAGGTGCATCCGGGTAGGCTGAAAGCTGACTTCAAGATAGATGGGAAAATGATAGGCAGATGATTTTTTTTGGGTGGGAAATCATCAAATAACTTCTCCCGCTCTGGGAGAAGCGAGAGGTCGTGTCAGACTTTTACTGACTAAAACCCACCCGTGTTCCCTCAGTTGAGGGCCTTGAGTTGGGTGGCCCTTGGGCCGCGGTATCTCTTTCGAACAACCCGCACCCCTGGCAGGCATCGGCCCTTACGGACCCCACAAATAGGCGGATGATGATCTCCATCTATTAAACCTAAACAGTGATGGCAAATCTTATCTTATTTTACCTTTTTACTAGCTGCGCTCTGCGGTTTTACCCGCATAAGTCTCGATCCCTTGAGAATGTCGGGATAAAAAGTCTCCTTTGTCCTAATTCAGGACATGGTCTACCTTGCTCTAAGTTTCATCGTCGTCAGCGTGAAAGAGTGATAAGCGAATTTACCTATAAAAAAATAAATCGCTTTTTTTATATAATAATATCTCTTTATTAAGATAAAGCAACCACAGTGTACCCAAACAACAATTAATACGGATTAATTAACTCATAAAAATAACAACTTATCTAAAACTATTCACAAACTAAAATATATTTTTAAAATAAATAAATTAAAAATAATAAAAGTTATTTTCGGCGCTTTATAACAGAAAAAAACAAGCAATGACCTATATATTTTAAAGTTTAAAATGCATGGTGTGTATATTCTTAACATAATAAATAAATGAAACCACTTACCATTAGGACAAAATGAATTATTAACAAGCATTCCAAAATAAAACCACAACACTCACAAACACTTGACATTTATTAGCACTGAAAAATTCATCCGCATCGCTGTCGACTGGTAATGTTCCCAAGAGACAGGCGGCATTACCACGTTGTATGGCAAAGCCAGGCACCTAATCATTTCCTAAAAACCATTACTGACTCTCTATTCACCCATTTCCAGGTCTTCTCTCATCATCAGAAGACGAAGACCAGGAAGGTGATCCTTCCGGCGATGAACAGGACTCCACGAGCGACCCACCGGAACACACCAGCTACCCCATACAACAGCCTATGCACTAGAAGGTATTGTGATGTTCTGGGAACTGGTACTGTAGTATTTTGTGGATGAAAATTGTTGACTGGTAAAGATTAACAGAAATAAATTGGATGGTACCAATAATTTTACCATAGAACTCAGTTGTGTCACATATTAAAATAAATATTGTGAATATCCGATACAGTAACTCTAATAAAATAAACAAAGTTTTCTAGACAAACAGACAAAAAAAAAACACGAATGACGCGGGAAAGTATTTTGACAGTTGACAGATTCCCACATAACTAGTGAAGTACCCGTTCCTGAAACTCGCATAATCGAATGAAAAAAAAAATCGAGTTAGTCGATTCCCATTTACGATTCAATGTATACGTATTAATTTAATAAAATCTTTTCATGACAAACGCCATGTCACAATGAAATTCATTTATTTATATAAAAAAAGACATAATATAAAATATATTGACCGTATACCGTAAATTTAAGTGTAGAATAGAAGGGTTTTGCGAAGTAACAGTGTGACCAGACTAAAAATTAACAAATAAATCGTAATGGAAACGAAAAAACAAACAATTTCAATAGTGATGTGCGAACTTTGTTCATTACGATGAATCGACGTTGAATAAAACAAATAATTTTATTGAAGACGAAAAAATTATAATATATCTTTAATTTTTAACACAATCCATTCGTTATTTTCAGGCCGCGAAGTTAGTAAAGTATACGATATCCTTTTTTTTGCAAATATAAAAAAAAATGTGAACTGGCTTGTGTGAATGTGAATTTCGAAAGAAAAAATTATTTAAAAAAAATACTGAACTCTTGGCCAATATCGTTAAGTATACGATATCAACAACTTGTATACGAAAAAACTATACGATATCAATTTTGTATACGACTACAATTTTTAGGTTTATTGTTACTTTAGTTGTACAAGAAAAATATTGAACGTCAATTTTAATGATACTTAAAAGTTATTTAATGGATAATCAAGTTGAAAAAATCTGTTGAATATTAATAAATACAACAACAATTAATAAATACACGACAATTTAAATAAAATCTCTTCTGAGTAAAATTATTTACCTTTTACATGTTTAACTAGCGACCCCGCACGGGTTCAATGTTCATCGGGTTCTATGTTCATCTTATGTAATTAAGTTAAATATAAATAACAATACACATGGAACTTTTCGGAATAATTTCTCTAAATTATTAATTAAATTCCACTGTATAGATCTAAGTAAAATCAGTCGCACGTGTCGATCGATTAAGTTAAGCCACGCTTACTGCGGTTGGTTTGTGGACCCTTCCGTGCCTCGGAAAGCACGTCAAGCTGTTGGTCCGGCTGTCATTCGTGTATTTATGAGAGTCGTTACGGTTCGCCAGAAGCCCGAAAGTCTGACAACCAGTCTTACCAAGGGGTATCGTATTACCCAGTAACTGGGTTGTGGAGGTCAGATAGGCAGTCGCTCCATGTAAAATACTGGTATTCAGCTGCATTTTACAAGATCTAAGCGATCACACAGCCAGACACGAAAATCAACTCAGTTTTATACTATTTATACATTGGTACAGAAATTCGTACATTAATAAACCTTTCAATAACAATTGAACTAAACCACACTGTTACTGCCCAAAATCTAGACCTAGAAATTTGTATACGTAATTCATACCTCAAATATTATAAAAACTATTCATATTATCGACAAAACTAACGGAATACAACACTTTAATGATGGTCTTTTTACCTGTTTTGAGTATTTATTCTGTTATGAACAAGATTTGTTCGTGGTTTGTCACCTTTACAAATAATACCAATTGCTGAACGCATTGACTAAATTTAGTTGAGTTTAAAACATGAAAAAAAATCTCTCAAAAATGTTTGAGAGATTTTTTTAGAATAAGTTTGTTTTCGTTTATTTTAATTATAAAAGCAAGCAAAAGTAACACTTACATACATCACAAAAAAGTCTTAACTTCAATGTATTTCTTGTTTTGTCTAAAATATAGTTTACTGTATTTGATGCAAAAGATAATCGACACACCAAAATAAAATACCACTAAATGGATTGCAAACTCATCATCAGGTAAAAAGATCACCATATAAAAATACCACTCGTTTTTGGCAGACCCGCTTTTGTTCTCATAAAAAACTTATGTATAATAAAAAACCTTCGCATATAGTCATTACAAAAAAAAACGCTACTTTTTGTATAATATTTTAACTTTTACACAAGCGATTTTACCAAAAACGAGCAACTAAGGGCTGATTTCACCAATGAAAATTAGTAAGTGTCATCATTGTTGTGGAATATTGACACTGACAGTTCTTTTTTTTTTTGGGTGGGAAATCATCAAATAACTTCTCCCGCTCTGGGTGGAGCAGGAGGGCGTGTCAGACTTTTACTGACGGCCGCGGTATCTCTTTCAAACAACCCGCACCCCTGGCAGAACACTGACAGTTCTTGAGCACAGTTTAGATATGCTGATCGCGTTTACTTTCATTGGTGAAACTAGCACAAAAAAAAGCTCTTAAATAGACGAAAAGCCCTCAAAGAGGCCATTTTGTTTAGCGTTTTGTCAATTTTACAAGCCGGTTGTGAATTAAACACTTTTATAATTTCTTCTCCCCGTTTGACCGACTGACGCAAGAAATAGATGCTAAAAATATTTTCTACATTCAAACACTAGAATAAAACCGTCCACTGAGATATCGTATGTATTTATTTATAAAAAGTAATTAGTTTTGAAATATACTCATTGTTAATTTCCTTTAATTTTCTTACACAGCCATATTAGTGATAAGATTCTGTTTGATTGGTGTGGAGAACCGATTTTACAACAAAAAAAGTTTTTTTTGTATTTTTTTTTTGGCAGAGAACGCAGAGGATTAAGCACAGTATAGGCTAAGTCAGTTGAAAATATTATGTCGTTTATTTTGTATAAAAAGCAGCTAATTATTAAGAAATATAAAGTGTTTCCTATATTTTATTTTTAAGTTAGATTCTAAGTGAAAAAATGACCATTATTTTTTATGACTGTATTTCTTCAAATGTGATTTCTATATATTTTATGTAATTTTAGAAAAAAAAACATCGCAATTGTCAGCTCAAGAATATCAGTAACTCCACACCAATCAATCTAGTTTATAAGTATTAAAAAAAAAAAACGAATATACGATTGTAAAATATACGATTCCCTTTAAATATAGTATACTTCGAAAAACTTAAACGTTCAATCCAAATTGTATACGCGAAAAAAGTATTAAAATCGTAATTGACACTTAAAATTTAGTCAAAGAATGTTAATCGAATAATCGACTAAAAATATAGTTGGTTAGTCACATCACTAAATACTTACACTTTGGCAAAAAAGAAAAAATGGATCTCTTGCCCATATCCCATTTTATTTGGGGCAGTGCAATATATCTTTTTCTTCCATGCTGACAACAATTGAATATCTATGCAGGACCATTAAAATCTACCTGAGAAGTGATTTAAAATTAGATTTTTTTTTCGGTTTTTTCTTCGCACGGTTTGTGCATTTAGCCAGTGTCAAGTAATTTTTCTTTTCGATCAAGTAAATGGCCCGATATCGGACACGAAGTAACAAAACAGTCATAGTCGTCTTTAGTCAGTCAAGTCAAAGTTATTGTAAAGTGGTAGTAACTTTACAACAACCTAATATGAGTTTTTGGGGGGAACACGAAAAGTCCACGTTAGTCACTTATTTCCACCTTCACTACACTTGTGCACTCACATGTAAGTAATAAATCACTACCAAAATTATACAATTTAATTCGCTAATTCACAAAATTTCATGAAAATGAAATTAGTGCGACATGTTCCAACCCGATACCGCCAAAAACTCAAATTAGATTATTTCTTCTAGAATATTACATGTCTTTGGGATGGCAACTCATCTGTGATGTCTCTGGTATTGCAGACAGCGTTGCCAGTGCCAATTTATTTAATACCCCGTCTGCTTATAAGCCACATAAACTCCGCATGCATTACATACAATTACTACATAAGCGATAGTTTTTGCTCTTTTTTGCCAAGTCTGTATTATCTAGTAAATTGCCTGTATTATTAGTCAGTTAAACTAAAAACATTTAGTCGATTATTTGATTCACATCTCTATTTAGATGTAAAGCGATGGCGGGAAAAGTTAATGGTTGTAGATTAAAAAATATCGTAAGAAATACAATAATGATATTTGTTTATAGCAATGTTTTTAAAAATGGACTTCCAATTTGGATTTTTAGCTGGTACTTTTGAGGCGCTATTTGAAAACACTGTAACTGAATAAAAAATTATGTTTTTCACAAAAAAGTATATAATTTGCCAATTATACAATCCTAGTTTTAGTATATGCGAAACCCGAAACACGTGTCTCGTATTTTTTATGTAAAGAATCTATGTATAAAATTTCAAAACTGTATCATGAAAAATAACAAAGTTATAAGCTTGCTATGTTACCTAGTTGTCTACACAAACATGGTCACCACGCGGCCCCCCGTCGTATTGTGCTCATTGATAATAATTAGGCATTAGGTACCTAACCGTACGGCGATTGTATTGTACGTAATGAACTGGTGATAACATTTTCCATCACACTTCAAAACTTTTGTGCGAAAAAATATAACATGGTGTAAAAATTATTGGAATCGATTCAGTTACTTATTCTGAACAAACTATGTTCAGGTTTCGCATATACTAAAAATAATGTTGTATAAATAGAAATAAAGCTACTTTTATAATTCTGGACTATTAGTGCTATTCTGTTAAGTTCTCTTGGAACGCACAAAACTCGAAAGCGAACTCATTTGTTTTTAACCGACTTCAAAAAGGAGGAGGTTATCAATTCGTCGGGACCTTTTTTTTTTTTTTTTTTTTTATTTTTTTTTATGTATGTTCCCCGATTACTCGAAGATGGCTGGACCGATTTGGATTTTGTTTTTTTTGTTTGAAAGGGTATACTTTCCAGATGGTCCCATGATCATCAAGTCAGGATCTGATGATGGGATCCTGGAGAAATAGAGAGAACTCTTCAAATTTTATAGGCACACGAAGCGATTTAGGTATTTTTTGGAAGAGTACTTTCTCGTAGTGGTCTCATTTCAATTTGGTGAAGATCTGATGAAGAACTTTGGAGATAGGCAACGGAACTCCTCAATAAATGATAGCAAATGGACTGGGATTGCTGAAATCTCATGTCTGTCTATTGCTTACACCAGTTCATAACATAACATCACGCCGGTATGCTGTGAAGGGGTAAGCACATGTGAACCACTAAAAAGTGAAAAATAAAAACTTTTTCCAAAAAAAAACAACCGACTTCCAAAAAAAACACTACAAAGTGAAAAATAACTTTGATTTCGGAAGGCGGTGACAAAAAATTCAAATACAGCTCCAAAGACACCGACTTCCGAAATTAAAGTTATTTTTCAGTTTGTAGTGTTTTTTTTGGAAGTCGGTTGTTTTTTTTTGGAAAAAGTTTTTTAAGTAAATCATCGCGGATTCACAACGAGATACCGATTGAATTTCCAAGTGATGTTTTGAGGATAAAAATGTATGCCTATTTTTATCCTCACATTGTGCAACTCTTGCATCACATACATGTCTTCCTTATATATAAATCCAGCATCTCATTAGTATTATCTAAAAATAAATGTTTAAATATTAAGTTAAAAATCGTAGTATAAATACGATATTTTTTGATCTTAAGAATGGATTCATAAGCTGGAGTTATGGAAATGATTAATATCATGAAGTAAAGGATTTTTTTTTCATGGTTCTCTAGTTTTCTATTTATATAATTTATTCTAAGATTGCAGTCTAAATTCATAATATTTCTAAATCAATTCTTGACCTAGTAATAATAAAAAAATAAGTAACATTGCATCCAATGTATGCCAGTTACAGATCTCACAACACAAGTTATTTCAATTCAAGAACTATTTTATGCAATAAAAAGGTTTTCATAAATAAATAAAGTAGCAAAAATGGTTTCCAAAACTCCAGTTTTCCAATTAAAAAAAGAAACAGTGATTACCCTGTTATACGAGGAAACGGATATACGTAAAAGGAATGGTGAAGTTAAAAAAAATAAGATTTTTTTATGATAATATTATTATTATAATTATGTATTAGTACATATTATACATTATACTTATACATCGCGTAGTGATAATAATGTATTTTTAAATGTAACGGAACTGTGACTTGGAATAATCGCCAGTAATTAGCGTTAATGAGGCCTGTAGGTCATTGTGAGGCGTGCAGGCCAAATAGAGGCCGATTGTAGGCCAAAGGTGGCCGAAGTAGGCCAACATGTGGCCGAAATAAGGCCAATATGAGGCCGATGTAGGCCAAATGACACCTTGTTTTTTTTTAGAAAACGGGACGCTTTGATTTTTGTTTATAATGAAAAAAAAATACAGAAACAAAACAAAAAGTTATTCAATCATTTTCTCATACAAAGCACTATTTCAAATAAATATTAACTTTTTTGCATGATAAAGACAGTAAGACAACTATTTCAGTTTTCAAGTATTGTAATTTTTCTATAAAAACATAGAAGTACATATATTCAATAACATGTAAATAAGCCGATTAACTTACATAAAGACTGGACAATATTTAAACGAACCCATCTAAGCATTGAAAAAAAATCCACAATCCAATTACTCGCCTGGTACGCTTATCAACCTGATATTAGTGCTACACGGATCTTTTGACGTTTGTATGACATTGACAGGGTGACGTTGTTGGTAGCCATTTGTGAAATGTATCACAAAAACAAGATGGCGGCATTCGTTTCAATTTTGGCCACGCGTCAAAGGATCCGATCTTTATTGTATTTCTGATAAGGTTGCTGTACCGTTGCTACCACTGAAAAGTCTGACATAATCACAATGAATTCACAAATAAACCGTTTCGCAAATCAAAGCGTCCTTTTTCCCCACCACACTTTGCCCACCAGTGGGCAACCCCACTTATTCCAAGCTCGTGAGCAATTTGAAGTCAAGTCCAGACCTAGTATACAATAGTTATACGCGCTTGTTTAGAGTTAAGAATAACTTCCATGTTATACTTTACGGTACAGCATAATTTTTGCTAGTCAATAAAATAATTTTTAGGCTGATTTTTTGTGTTTTATTAACCGACTTCCAAAAGGAGGAGGTTATCAATTCCGTATATTTTATTTTATTGCACGCTTTATATTAGCTTCACTTGTATGTTTGTTTGTTTGTTTGTTTGTTTGTATGTAACCGACTCCTTTGAGCGCGATTTTGACCCACTTTAAACGGTCAGATTTCATTGAAACTTTGTAAACTTGTCGAGGACCGATGACAATACAATAATTAAAAAAAAAATTGAGGAAAAAAAACACGTTTTTGTAGTAAACAGAACTAAAAAATAGAAAATAAATAATAGTTTAAAAAACACGCTTTAAAAACCAAACTAAAAAAGGAGAAAATAATTTAATTCAATTAAAAAGCGTGGGGTGCTTTTTGAGGTATTTTTATAATCAATTAATGTCAACCACCCCACGCTTTTTAATTGAATTAACACACGCCAGACACCACACAAACTTTACACATAGGTACACTCATAAAATACCATACTTGCAAGAACCTCTCTAGTCTCCACTCTAGAATTCGTATCCTGAACCCCAAGATACAGGCTAACTGTCTAGTTTGGGGTTCACGTTTTCTATTTCTACGAAGAATAGACGGTGCTTTTTCAATGCAAAGTGACATTTTCTTTCTCCATTTTTGACACCGCGCCGTAGATAAATCCTTCTACAATCTGTAATTTTGTCTTTCGTTTCTAACGATCTTTGTCTAGGTCCATAAATATGTAGACTATTTCAGAAGAATAGTTCTTCCCAAACTGTCAAAATCACATTGACATCAAACTTTCTACTCGACGGCCACAAAGTATAAACGATTATCTACAAAATTATGATTCGTTTAGAACGCATAACTGTGATAATTAATAGAAAAACATAGCAATCTTCTCCTATTGTACAGACGCCAGCACATCAAGCTACCCCAAACTGTCAAATTAGTACAGACGCCAGCACATCAAGCACATCAATTTAGTACAGACGCCAGCACATCAAGCTACCCCAAACTGTCAAATTAGTACAGACGCCAGCACATCAAGCACATCAATTTAGTACAGACGCCAGCACATCAAGCTACCCCAAACTGTCAAATTAGTACAGACGCCAGCACATCAAGCACATTAATTTAGTACAGACGCCAGCACATCAAGCTACCCCAAACTGTCAAATTTTCCCAATTGAACATCTACCTTAGGCTTATGTTATAAAGTTGTTAATCTATCAGAGAAATTTGACAGATTGGGGTAACTTTATGTGCTAGTCTGTACATCATTTAGTTAATAGTCATGTCTATTCAGCCGTCGACAAATCGGTGCTCGTGCTAAGCCTGTTGGACATCAAATATTTTCTATTCTATTTTTCTATTTCTATTTTGACAGTTCAACAACATTCATTGCGTTATTTAGGGTAAGGTAGTGCAAGAGTGCGCACTGGATATTTAAGGCTTTATGTATCAAAAAGTATTATAGTTTTAAAAATCAACTTTATTTGTTTTAATTCTTTATCTATCTAATAACAAATCAAGATGAAGTTTAACTAATTATTGCTATTAATTGAGGTACGAGAATCACGTCTATAAAAAATGGGAAATGCGCACAAGATACAATGAAATAGAGATAAAGAAAAATACAATTTAAACTTTAAAATATTTTTATTAAACAATATTTAGATACAAAAGTTCTTAACTATTATTTACAATTATTATCTAAAATTCGTATAAAAATATTTATAGAACCACCGATTTTCCTTTTTATAATAAAAATAAAATAATGTTATCGATAGAAAAGGAAAGTCTTTATACATTAAAGCTTTACTAAACTCTAATTCATAGTTTGGTTGGAATAAACTAAATACCTAGTCGATTTTGTAATCGACTAAATAGTTGATGTTTGGTAAAATCCAGCCATTTTGTTGTTGACTAGTCCTTTCAAAGTAATTTTAATGGTAAACGACATTTTGTAAAGGATAACATTCATAACGTACAGACGCCAGCACATCAAGCTACCCCAATTTGTCAAATTTTCTCAATTGAACATGAACTGTAATGCTTTGTAATAAAGTTGAAAATCTAGCAAAGAAATTTCACAGATTGGGGTAGCTTAATGTGCTGGGGTCTGTACCTAAATATTGTCAGAAAAAATGCTGTTTTTTATGGAAAACGACATCTTGAAATATTTTTAATATTACAACGAAAGTCTACAATTAACCCCCTGGCTCTTACTTTAGTTTGAAAGCACCAAAAATCATATTTTTTACAAAAATATTTTGGACATTCGTTTTTTAGACGCAACCAGTAGGTACATATTGTCCATGGTATAAATGGACATGATAGATAATATTATAAATAAATAACAAAAACTAGATTTTAGTATTTTCGCTATTAAGAGTATAAGCGGAAGGGTTTATACTCTTGTAGTATTTAATGGTATAAATGTTGAGGGTTATATTTCCTATAAGAATACCGTTTTTTTAAATTTCGAAACCTAAATGATATCCTTTATTGAAAAAACAAGATGGCGGCTTTAGTTCTGACTTTAGCCACCCGTCACGAGTTCCTAGTACGGGTACATACATAAGATTTCGCATTAGGTACGGTCCAAATCACAATGATCTTTATTCTCATTATTATAAGGTTTCTGTTGGTTTGTTGCCACAGACAAGTCTGTCAAAATCACAGTGAACTTTATTGTCGTTGTAATAAGGTTGCTATTGAGTTACGGCTGTCAGAGGTCAAATAACTTTGAAAGGACTGTAGTCGCTGGGTGCAAAGACTGCATAGAAATACTTAATATTACTGCATAGAGTGATATATCTTATATCTTTTAATCTCATTTGAATTTCAATAAAATACATTTGTTCAAACATTTTGTTCATTCTTATAAATACAATAATTAAAATATTTTTCGGAATTTTATGATCAGAAAGAAACAAGTAAATGAAAAAAACAAGAATTAACGGTCGAATTTTCAAACATCACTTAATGTTACCATCTGCAGCTGTCTGTCACTTTAGGATAATGGCGTCTTAAAGCTAAGTGTCGTTTGAGAATCCGGCGTTTAGAAGAGAAAATATTAAATAGATTTTTAAATTAAATAAGTACATTATTTGAGCACATTTTCTTAGGAAGAAAAGTCTTTATTACAAGCTTGGAATATTTTAACAGCGGGGTAATTGCGTAAGACACTAACTGCTTTAATTTTGACGGTTCTACAACATTAGTTGCGTTATTTACGTTTTTGAGTAGACATTTTTCGAAGATAATTTGAAGCAATGGATTATCAATATCCTTCAAAACGGTTCAGATTGTGATTGAGATAGTGTGTTACGCAGCAGACCCGTTTCGTATATATTTTCGAGCCATTTTTATTCCAACCCGAAATCCGTCCCGGCCTTTTTGACCAATTATATTGGCAAGTATTAGAAGTATTATAATATTAATTTTATTTACGTATCTTTAGAGTTTTATCAAGGCAAAGTTCGAAGGTATTTTGGACAATATTTCTAAGTTTTTTTTCTGTCGGTAATGTATACCTAAGATATTATTTTCCTGACGATGCTAAAGTTGACTTTAGTTTTGTCAGAATATTGTCAGCAGTGAACTTCATGTCAATTAGTTCGGGTGAAAACGTCAATGAAGGAGTTCTATGTTATGTTATCGAATACTAAGGATTAACCCGTTTAAAATATAGATTTGAATCAACTATTCTAGCGAAGGCAGACGCTATACCAGTAAGTACCAAATTAAGATAAATGTTGTTAAAAAAATAGTAAATTACGTAAGTAATAGTCCTAGGAGTCTTTTTCAAACATCAATTTCTTAGCTACATTATAGACAGAAAACAATAAATGAGCAAATATTCCTTTAAAAGCTAAGCGAACTCCGTTAAAATCGGAATTCTTTACAATCAGTCGTCGACACAACCCTATTTAAAGTTAAAATAGCCTACGAACCACAAAACAGACCAGGTACGCTTTTATTTAACTTTTGTGTGGAGGCCAATCTGAGGGTAAGTTGGCATCGTTGTGTATCAGAGATAATAGCAGAGGTATTCCAAATAAACGCCTTTCTAGTGGTGAAGCTTACTGAGCTCTAATTATTCTAAAATTACTTGATGTTCGTGTTCGGGAAACAGTGCCACTATTTCTGCAACTGTAGTTTTGACAACTTAAAAAATATGTGACGTGACCATCACATGTTTTGTTTTTTAGTAACAAGATTCAAAATTATTATTTATTTTGGTGACTATACCTTTGCCCGTTTGTGGTTAAGCCGTCCCCCAAAAGCGTTTAAAAAAATAAAGTATTTAATACCCTGATATACAATATTTTATTGTCAACACTTTGCTTTTGTCAGTCACTTTGGATTTGTCAGAGTTAATTTGAGGACGTTGACAACAGTGAAGTTGAGATTATATCAGATTTATTTCCTATGAAATTTGTTAAGTGTTTTATTAGAAACTTTAGTTATGCGTGTGTTATTTTTTTGATATTTTTACGTAATTTTTGATTTATAAATGAAATGGGTTCTATTGACTTTACAAACTATGAATAATTTAATTGTTCGTCCGTCAGTAGGAATGTCAAAATAATGTTTAAAAATAACATACATTTGGTCCATAAAAAATAAAAATAAAATAAAAAAAGAAACGCGTGTATTTTCTTTTTTCATATCTTTCTTTTTCAAGTTTTCACGACTGTGACAGAAGCAAAGTGAAATCACAGACCCACTGAAAAAGCAAAGGGGGACAGCAAATAAATCTAAACATGCCTACACCCTCTATTCCTGATTAAACCTATGTTCCGACAAAATAAAACTATTATCAGACCTAATCAAAGATTCCCTTTCAGCGTCATTAAAACTAGACTTAACGAAATCACTTTTCAACACATTTTTAAATTCTAAACTACAATCAGTTTTGACGTAACTGAGTTCTTGTACTTTATCCCCACATTGATTTAAGGGGATATAGGCTGATTCTCGATTTGGCATAATTTTATGCGAGCCATTTATAATCAGAGTCGAGCTTCTTCGAATAGTCTGTCGACCTAACTCAACAATTTCGATGGAATTTTGTCCAATGACCAAGCTCTTGTATGCTTTTATGAAGACGTACATGAGGGTCAGAAAGCCGGTTAGGATCATGGAGTAGGTTATGACTGGTGCTATGACAGGTCCCACTGTGGTGGCGAGGTAGATCCATCTCCAGATTGGTGTTGATAGCTCGTGGATGCCCTGAAAACAAAATATAGATGGTTAGTGACTTTGTGTTTGTCAGACTTTAAAGTTGTCACTTGAAGTGTGACTCTACTTTCATTGCTCGACTGCGCCAGAAGGAGGGGTATGTTTTTCGAGTGTACGTATGTATGTGGATTTCTTTGGCAAGCTCTGTAGCCTAAACGGCTTGATCGATTTCAGATTGTGAGGTGCCGTTAGATTCGTCTTAATTGTGAGAGTGACACTGGGTATATTAAAATAAAATAAAAATGGCCGGTTTTTGGCGCAATACTGTCTTTAAAAAAAATGTTTTTTTCTCAAAACCTATTGAGTGGTGTATTAAAATAAAGGATTTCATAAATAGGTCTCCTCAAAAATAATGATATTAATTAAAAACTGTCAAATAAAAAAAAATACAAAATCAAAAACCGGACTGCGTGAAAAGTGAATTTTAATTAAAAAAAAAATGGAAACAAGAAACTTGTTTTAAAATGATGACTATTAGACTGAATACTATAAGCAATCTTCTTTTAATTAAAATTCACTTTTTATGCAGTCGGGTTTTTGATTTTGTAAATTTTGATTTTTATTTTTTGTGATTCTGTAATGATTTACTAACAACTATGTTTATTTCGTATCTACTCAAAATCAGCTTCTAATGTATAATTTGATGATACCTATTTGTTTCAATCAAGACTGGAGTTGCCAGTACCAATGTTTAGTTTTTTTAACCGACTTCAAAAGAAGGAGGTTATCAATTTGACGTTTTTTTTATGTATGTTCGGGCATAACTCCGTCATACCTTTATAGACGGATTTGCAAAATTCTTTTTTTGTTCGAAAGGGGTTTGTTCCGAAATGGTCCCATTTAAATTTCATATTGATCTGATGATGCGTTTCGGAGACAGACAACGGAACTCTTCAAAAAATGACAGCAAATGAACCGCGATTGCTGCTATCGCATAAATATGCATTGTTTTGACCCCAAGGATGTTGAAATTTCGAATTGGTGTGGGGTAGGTATTATAACTAAACAGTGGAAAATAAAAACCGACCGATTTTGGAAAAAGTTTTTTAAAGATCATAGATACAGTCAATCACACTTGTTCTACGAAACGTAAAGACACTCTTAGTGACAAACTGTTATCACTGTCTGACTGTACCTCCTTAAGTTTCTGGTGGAAAAGGAACAGTAGTGGGCAGTACCCTTTCTTCAAAAATTATGGTGAAAGACAGTGAAGGTTTTCTGAAATGACGTTCACTAGGTGGCAGCACTGAGACGTCAGGTCTGGGCACCTGTCAAAAGTGTCAAAGCGCCTACGGACTGAATGGTGAACGAAAGAATGAAATGAATGTTCATTGTCGAACTGGAAGACCTCTTGTCAAAGTGGCGCCAACTGGTGGCTTGAATATTCATGAACACCCTCATTGCAATCCCTTTGTTTTGACAATTCAACAACATTCGTAGCGTTATTTCCGTTGTTGAGCAGACAAATTCAAACATTTAGGCAATGACTTATAACAATCTCCTTTAAAATCCTACAGATTATGATTAAAAGTGTGTTGAGCAATTAGGGTGCAGTTTAAAGGTTCAAAAATCATTAACAAGAAAACTGGAAAACAAATGACAGTCGTGACTAAAATAACAATTTTCTAAGAAAGTCTGGTTTCTATGAGTATTGAAATGTTTGTCTCTCGTGAAAGCGAATGAAAGTGATGTGCCGTACTGCGCTAAATGTCCCAAGTATTCTGTCAATATGTTGACGTGAGTTTTCCCCGTAAAAGATTGAGACGGCATTTGTTCGACTGACCGTTTGCTTGCCAACAATGCCTTTAATAAATGGGACCTGTCTATCCATAGTTCTAGGAAAACCTTTCGTGATTTTCCTAGGACTTACATAAATAAGGAAGGTAGTGAAGGCACCTACCTATGCGTTTTCTTTTTTTGCAATTGTTTGGCACGATTAAGGGGAACCTAGTCGCGGGCTCGAACTCACTGGTGGGCCTGGCTAAAAATCACGCTGTCTCACCAGGCTTCGTGTCTGACAAAGATAGTATCAGTGATGAGCAGTTAGACGCTAGTCTACACGCACAGCGTTATTGAGTGAGATGCAGGATCATTTATAGTAAAAATATCGCGAAAAAAGTCTTTTGGAAGATCAGGTTTTATGAAAAAGCCAATGCATAAATCAATGACAAAGAAAGTTTATTCAACTTTTCGATAAGTGAACTTTGTCGGTACCGACTTGGTTTTAGAGATTTTACACTTCACACGCCCAAAGTTAAGTAAAATTAGCAAGAAAAATGAATCTTTGTTGGCTCCTAACTTTGTAATGGGTTTTTATTTTAGTATTCTGTTTCCGTACAGACAATTTTAATAATGAGACAAAACGATATCATATTTTACTTTGGATGTCCCATGTCAGACAGTGGAGTAAAACACTCCCGAAGTTTGTATGCAAAAAATGTGGACTAGGTTCACCTTAATGACCTAGGTAAGGTGCCGAGACATGGACGCTCACAAAGGAGACTGTCCACCGCATACGAGTAGTACAAAGGGCCATGGAGCGAGCCACGCTTGGCATAACTCTACTAGACCGAGTGCGTAACACCGAAATCCGTCGTCAGTCGAAAGTCTTCGACGTCGGGGACAGGGCGACGCGCCTCAAGTGGAGTTGGGCAGGACATCTAGTTAGACGAGAAGATGGTCGATGTGTTGTCGACTCGATGGTCGACAACGAGGAGTCAGGGACGCGGTGGTATCCTTCTGCGAAACAGTAATTTCGCAGAAGGAGGCTGCGGAGAGGGAGCGGGAGATTGCTTCCGCTAACCCGATCCGCAGCAGATGCACTGGGCGTCAGCGGAGGGCGGATAACGCCCTCTTCCAGCCTCCCTAAATGGGTCCAGGGGCGACAGATCTGGGGAAATCCGTTGCCCCCTACTTCTTAGGACCCGAGATGGCGGCGCGTAGTATTCCACGCGCGCTTCTATCAGATGTAAGGGGGGAGTTTAACACCTCACTCCCCCCCAACTCGCTGGCTGGGGATCGCGGAAGTCGCATTAGATCCCGTGATCCCCGGTGCAAGTGTGAGGCGGAACACCGGGGTGGTTTTAGTCAGTAAGAGTCTGACAGACCCGTCCGCCCTCCGCAAGGCGGAGGACATCCATGAGGATATCACCCCGTAATAAAAAAAATAAAAAAAAGAGATGGCCGATGTAGCCCAGTGTAGATGTAAGATTATGACCCCGCGCCAAAATAAACTTCTAGCGTTGTAACCTGTTTATTTTACTCTAGTTTTTGGGTAAATTAACAACTTACTTCTTCAATCCACATAACAGGGAAGATGGTGTCCGGGAAGTTGTTGATGTTGTTGATTGGAATGTTCGGCGCGCGGTCTACCTTCAGGTTTAGTTGGACCCTCACGAAGCCTTCAAGGGGTACTCCAATTTTCTGGAAAAGAGAATATTTAATTAGTAGGGTATTCCTGAGTCGGGCAAGGGTCATCGGGTTTTTCTGTCATTGTTTCATTTTTAATTCTTTTGACCTATTTTGGTATGGTAATTTTGTTCTAGAAGCATCAGTTTCACATATAATCATATAATTACCTGTAAAATATTGCGAAACATTTTAAAAGAGTAACGGTGGAGTTTCTTGCTCATTCTTCTCCATACGAAACTAAATTTTGGAAGGGGCGACTAGAATCAGTTCTATTTTAAATGTAAATGTTGACGTTTAAAAGTGGTTTTTATATGCCTATTTGAAATAGTTGCTTTGACTTTCACTCTGGAACTACTCCGTAGCAGCCTGGAGTCAGGATTTTTGCCTGGCTGATGGCATATGCTCGTTCCCTATTCCTCATACAGTTACCTAACTGGCGAAATGTGGGTACCTATAATAAAAGTGCAGGTCCCCGAAGAATTAGCCAGTGGCGTTCCTATAGTGCAGTACATTTCGCCAGTTGTATTAAAGTCCTGTTTAACAGGAGGCGAGAATATTGCCATCAACTCGGTACAATTCCAGGCTTCGGACTACCGAGGTATTTTTGACCCCGGGTTTTTTTTTTTTGAGGATGGGAAATCATCAAATAACTTCTCCCGCTCTGGGTGGAGCGGGAGGGCGTGTCAGACTTTTACTGACTAAAACCCACCCGTGTTTCCTCAGTTGCCTGTGTGCCAGGGGCCACGGTATCTCTTTCGAACAAACCGCACTTCAACCCCGGGACTTTATGTTCAACAGTAGCGTTTGCGATGACTAAACCACCGAGCCGATCTTAATGTGTGTGTGTTAAATAGTGATATGATAATTTATTTATTTATTTAACGAAAAACAAAACAGTAGCACAATAAGAGATAGACATATTATCTTAAATATTACGTTTTAAATAACTATGCTACCCACAATTTAAAGTGTTTAAATCTAGCTAGTAACACAGATACAATACCTATACAACAGTCACTGTTCCAGAACTCATATCTGGATTTTTAAATTTAAAAAAAGAAAAAGTAAATTTGTGTGTGTGTGCTTACATTATTCAATACTAGCTTTTTCCAGCGGCTTTGCCCGCGCGCAATTTTCATCCCCTATTTAACTCCCTTAGGGGTTGAATTTAGAAAAATCCTTCCTTATTCCTTGTCTACATTATAAAGGGAACCTCTGTGCAAAATTTCAGCTTTCTAGGTCCAAGGGTTTGGGCTGGGCGTTGATGAGTCAGTCAGTCAGTCAGGAGTTTTCTTTTTATTTATACATATATAGATAGATTGCGCTATTTTAAATTACTTTGCTGATCTTTTAGGGTTGCTTGGATTTGCTTCTTAAATGCATTTTTACTAAGAAAAAGTGATTGACTTACCGGTTGTATCATGAAGTAAGTCTCATGCTTCTTCTTGTTCGGCTTCAGACCATCAAAGGGCAGCAGAAGACTCGGGTCGGCATCGTAGAAGTGGGGGAAGGACAGGTATACTGGAGCGTCTGTAATAAAAAGTTTACATATCGTTTATTTATTTTCCTGACCGTCCCTTGCTTGTTGAAGCGCCAGCCCGCGCCGCAGCTGAGCCAGTAGAGTTAAATTCCCCGACTAATAATTATAATGCCAATATTTTGATCCAGCCTGTCCCCACTTGTTGTCCCCCTATCAGTGACGCCCTGAGCTCAGGCCCGTACCCCACAGGGGGTGCCTCTCAGCGTGCAGTCGCTTAGTAATTTAAGTAGTTTTAACCCCTGGCTGGAGGCGTTGAGTTCTCTTAACGGCAGCCCCGGGAAAGCCCGGTTAAGTAGTCACGGCCTCTCAAGGTCAACTATGAGATGCCAAACAAAAAAATATATATATTTAGGTACTAGCTGCAACCAGCGACATCATCCCGTGAAATTTCTTGCTCCCCGACCCACCCCGTCGCATGAAATCGCCTGCCCGTGCGAGAACTTCGTATTCGAAACTTTTATGCTTTTTGCTCGGCTCCTAAGGGTTCTAGCGGGATTTTTTATAGCATATAGCCTTCCTCGATAAATGGGCTATCCCAAACTAAAAGAACTTTTCAATTCGAACCAGTAGTTCCTGAGAATAGCGCCGTCAACCAACGGCTTAACGTGCTTTCCGAGGCAGGGAAGGATCTTGGTATGTAAAGATGGTCCACAGATCAACCGCAGCAAGCATAGCTTAACGATCCATGCGACTGTTAAGACTCAGACAAAAGCCTTTCTTTAATAAACTATATTTAATTACTTGATAAAAATCAATCTGCGTAGCGTTTTCTTAATTACCTATAGCTGACCCCATTGTCGGCTTCTAGTCTAACCGGATGTACATAGCTGAATACCAGTATTTTTGCATGGAAGAACTGCCTATCTGACCTCCACAATCCAGTTACTGGGTAACACGATACTTCGTGGCTATAATGTATTGTGTTGTGTTAAGTAACTATAGGTAGGTACCTATTGTGGAAAGGATGTCGCACCTTTAGAAGTATAGAGACCTAATGCGAAATTAGCCGCAACCAAAATAGGTCTCTATAATTCTAATAATTCTAAATGAATTCTTAATAATTTTGCTTGCGGCTAATTTCGCATTAGGTCTCTATACTTCTAAAGGTGCGATGTATTGGTTGCAAGATACATGCTAAATGGTTATTTTAGCGCATTTGGAATGACGTAAATCGAAAGTTGGTCTATGCGATAATCAATGGTTTAGCTACTGTGGATATTGATTGACTGTGTACATTGCAAGCTGAGTAAAAAAAAAAACAAAAATATTATTTTGGATATCGCACACACGCAGGAACAGTAAAGTTGTGGCTCGGTGATGGTGGTTCCGTGTGGTGTCGGACGTAAAAGAATAGCACAATCCCATTTCTTCCCGTGGGTGTCGTAGAAGGCGACTAAGGGACTTACTAGAGAATGGGCAGCAGCGTTTTCTATGCATTTTACCACCATACTGCGATCGCCAACCCGCCTGCCAAGCGTGGCGATTATGGCAAAACTCCCCTTTTGGGGGACGTCTTTTGGCTGAAATGATGATGGTGGCCACGATTTACGAGTTTGTAGGTCGTAGGGTCCAACCTAGACAGGCGCTTTACTTCGTGAAGTTAATGATTTCATCACCACTGCCCTCAAAACGGTGAAGGAAAACATCGGGAGAAACCGGCATGTCCTAGAACTCGAAGAAATTTGATATCCACCATCCCGCACTGGGCCCACGTGGTGGATTAGAGCCCACTTGGAGAGAGGAGGCCTGTGTCCCAGCAGTGGGGACATTAAAGGTTGATTATGGTTAAGTACACCTTTGTGTACCCAAAAAATAACTCAGTAATTGCTTAAAAAATAAACCTTGACAGGGTTTGTTTACGCTTTCATCAGATATTAGATCCTTAAGGGGAACCTAGTCGCGGGCTCGAACTCACTGGTGGGCCTGGCTAAAAATCATGCTGTCTCACCAGGCTTCTTGTCCAACAGAGATAGTATCAGTGATGAGCAAATAGATGCTAGTCTACACGCACAGCGTTATTGAGTGAGTTGCAGGATCATTTATAGTAAAAAAATCGCGAAAAAATTAAGAAAAGTCCTTTGGAAGATCGGGTTTTATGAAAAAGCCAATGCATAAATCAATGAGCAACAAAGTTTATTGAACTTTTCGATAATTTTGTCGGTACCGACTTGATTTTGGAGATTTTACATTTCTTTTATTAACGCCCGTAGTTAAGTAAAATTAGCAAGAAAAACGAATCTTTGTTGGCTCCTAACTTTTGAATGGGTTTTTATTTTAGTATTCTGTTTCCGTACAGAATATATTAATATAGAGACAAAACGATGTCATATTTTACTCTGGATGTGCCATGCAGACAGTGGAGTAAAACACTCCCGAAGTGTGTATGCAAAAAATGTGGACTAGGTTCACCTTAACGATTAAATTAGCGTTTTATTCGGAAAAATAAAACCGATTTAATAAAATGAAATTACATATTTAATAAATCAATGTATGTGGGTACCATTGGTATCTATGCACTAACGCCATTTTATAGGTAGTTCGTTGATTCCTTAGCTGAAAAAATTGTCGGAGCGAGAATCAATAAAATCTTTGAAGGCGATTTTGACTACTTCATCGAAATTTTGAACTAGTTTGAATTTGGAATTAATAGCTCAAACTAATCAAACGCCAGATATTAGAGACCAAAGTGGCCAATTCGACAAAACGCCAATTTCATATGTAAGGACCCAATACTTTTGCAACAGACTATAGTTGGGTTAGGGCTAGGTAGTTTAAATCCGTCGCCCCCTACTTCTTAGGACCCTAGATGGCGGCGCATAGTGTTCCACGCGCGCCTCTATGTGATGTAAGGGGGGAGTTTAAAACACCTCACTCCCCCCCTAACGCGAGGTGGCACGCACAGGCGGGGATCGCGGAAGTCACTTTTGTTCCCGTGATCTCCGGTGCAAGTGTGAGACGGAACACCGGGGTGGTTTTAGTCAGTAAGAGTCTGACAGACCCCTCCGCCCTCCCCAGGGCGGAGGACATCCATGAGGAATTCCCCCGGTTATCAAAAAAAAAAAGGGCTAGGTAGTTTATGATGGCGACACTTACTGTATTGACAGGGGCTGATGTTCTGCAGACCTCTAGGAGGACACTTTTCTCCAGGGTAGTAGCATTTGTTATCAGGGTTGATGTCTGCACTCTCAAAGGTCGAAGGTGGAGGCGTGTAGAGACCAGCTTTGATACCTGTGGGATAGAAAGGAGGTTTATTGTAGTGATTGGGACAAACGCTTCTTTACGACAGCAGTTCCTATTCAGATATATTCAGATCGGTAAACTTTCAACCCAAAAAACAAACGGCAAGCTAAATAAAACCGATTAATAATAAAAACGCCATGAGTGTTGTTGAACTGTCAGAATTAAAGCCATTTCTGCTGATAAGTGTTACGCAATTATCCATCTGTATAAGAATAATTCACGCCGTGGTAAACAGTCACTCAGGAAGGTGGTAGCGAAGTTGATTATTCAAAGTTGGAAGCAAAAAAAAAAACAAAGAAAGCAACTTATTTTTTACCCGACTATGGCGAAGCAAAAGGAGAGTTTATGATTTTGACCGGCATTTATGTATGTATGTTTATTTATTTCCTCATAAATTCTAAACTACTTATCATAATTTGACAAATGAGGTACTTACATTTTATTATATTGTTATTATATTACAGTGAATAGGCGGACTAAAGGTGACGAACTAAACAAACCCAAAATAGTTTAAATAAAAAGTAGGTTGTAAAAACTTTGAATTTTTTAAATTTTTAGAGCTTGTTTTTTTTTTGGGTCGACTGTTCAAAATCACAGTCAAAAGCCTTACCATCTTTGTAGACATCTTCTCTATACTGCAGAGGCAGGATCCTGCAGAGATCCTTATCATACACGTGGACTATGTCAGACTTGGTCAGCGAGCGAGGAGGAAAGAAAGAACCTTCAGATGCACTGGGAACAAAGAGAGGAATGGTTAATTAAAAGAATTGGCAAGTGTTGATTGGCTTTTGTTTTCAACCAATCACTATAAAGCAGTGGTGGTGGTGGCCCAATCGTAACGGCAGCTACTGTCGAGTTGTAGGTCGGAGGTTCGAACCGAGAGATCGGACGCGAGAGATCGCCGCCGCCGATCGCCTCCACAGGGACACGTCGGTGCTCCGCCCAAGCCGGGCAGATCCAAACATGGTTGGAAAAAGGCTAGCCAGATGATGACGGTTTTTTTTTTGGGTGGGAAATCATCAAATAACTTCTCCCGCTCTGGGTGGAGCAGGCGTGTCAGACTTTTACTGACTAAAACCCACCCGTGTTTCCTCAGTTGCCTGTTTGCCAGGGGCCGCAGTATCTCTTTCGAACAACCCGCACCCCTGGCAGGCATCGGCCCTTGCGGACCCCACCAGTTGGTGCTGACATCTCTTTGAGGTGCGCGTGGAACACAACGCGCCGTCGACCCGGGGCTTAGAATCATGTGCTGATTGTATGGTTACAGTTTGCGCGTTGATGTCTTTGACACCAACCCAAGAATAAACTGCGGCAAGCATAGCTTAACCAAATTGATCGACCCATGTGGTGGTTATTACTTAGGCACAAGCCCTTTTGCCCAAAAGCGACTCCTTCATAATTTTAGTGCAAATTTTTTGCAATTGTGAGGGCCGCTTTAGATAACTTAAAAATAGCGGAGAGGTATCAGTAAGACATCCAGTTGGAAAGAACATCGCTACGGTAAAAGTGTTACACTTTTTATACGCTTTATATTAGCTTCACTTATATGTTTGTAACCGACTCCTTAGGGCGCGATTTTGACCCACTTTAAACAGTCAGATTTCATTTAAACTTTGTAAACTTATCGAGGAACGATGACAATTCAATAATAAAAAAAAAATGATAAAAATAGAAAAAAAAAACTGAAAAAAATCACGCTTTTGTAGTTAGCAGAACTAAAAAATTTAAAATAAATAATAGTTTAAAAAACTAAAAAACACGCTTTAAAGACCAAACTAAAAAGGGAGAAAATAATTTAATTCAATTAAAAAGCGTGGGGTGCTTGACATTAATTGATTATAAAAATAGCACAAAAAGCACCCCACGCTTTTTAATTGAATTAAATTATTTTCTCCTTTTTTAGTTTGGTTTTTAAAAGCGTGTGTTTTAGTTTTTTAAACGATTGTTTTCGGTCTAGCACACACACACCCTCACATTCACACACGCACAAACATCCTCACACTCACACACACACAAACAGATCGCCAAATGTGAAGTGCAAAGCATAACGTGTTCCACTAAGGAACTTCGATCTAAAAATATAAATGACATTGGAACACTGGATTTAAGGTACTAAACCTCGATCGAAAAACATAAATAACTACAAATAATAAGCACGGTCTTGACCTACTCCAACCATATTGACGGAAATAGGATATTTTTAGCAAGGATAAGAACTAATATTATTAGCGCTATTATATTATCATGTCCGTTGGTTGATCTGTAACATGTGACACATTTAGCCTTAAGAAGCTCATTTACACGAAGCGAGTGACTCGCCCATCGGGAGGCCGTCGCTAAGCTATTTAAGGCGTTGATTTTTTGAAAACGCTCAAAATGGTGGTTTTTTTTAAACAAGTGTATCTCTTTAACCGTAAATAATTTTGAAAGCAAAAAAATATATGATCTTTTCAAGTCTTTTTTGCATAAAGTGATGGAATTCAAAACATAATTAAACATACTTTAATGCATCAAAAAAATCATAAAAGTCACCTCTAAATTATCTTTAAAACCAGTTTATCCCTTCAATAACAATTATAATTTAAAATATATCATAAAATTCCAAATGCCAAACTGCATCCAGTGATGGATTATTTATTATTAAATAGTTAATATCTAATTTTATATGATTTTATTTGCATTTTTACGACAATGCTTGCTAATTTATTGTTCGAATTGATTACAAAAGATTTTAACCCATATCGTATTGCAATAAGAACTATTATAGCTCATAACTACAATACGGGCCTTAACCGACTTCAAAAAGGAGGGGTTCTGAATTCGTCTGTATGTTATTTTTTGTATGTTTGTTACACGATATCTCCGTCAATCGTAGATGGATTTCGATATATTGAGTGCCTCATTGTTTGTGCGACAGCACCATATAATTACCTACACTCCAGGGTGGAGTGCATAGTAGGCAGTTTATGTACCTATGTATGTTATGTTTATAAATAAAATAAAACAACTATTTCATAGAAAAGTGCGATACCTACGCTGTCAAAATATATGAAACAGCAATATGGGATGAAAATTCCCATTGAAGAGGGCTTAGAATCATATACTGAATCCATATACCTACTGACAAATCATGTTGTCATTCATTCTTCATTCGGGCTCCGAACTAATCTTATGTCCGTTGGTGATACGGAGTAGGAAACGCCAGTAACTTCGGCCAAAAATACGAGCTTCGTGCTTCAAACTTAAAATTCAATAAAACCATTTACAGGCACTTTTGAACAGTCAAAAAGTCGATTAGTTAGTCAGAAAATTGAAGCTAGTTGCCCATTCAACAACGTAGATCTCTATGGAGAAGAACGGGCAAGAAACTCCAAGGACACTCTTTTAAATCAAGATATTACAAAATCCTGGGTACATTATTCTTATTGCTTCTATATGGAGTAGTATATATAGGGTGACTGGTTTTTAGTGACCGATATGTAAACACATGACTGTACTCATCATAACAAACAACTTTCCCAAAGAAACGATTTTTATTTTATTTAACGAGCACATGTCCCCAATCACCCCAATAGAATATCGAGTACCTAACAAAAATAGTACACCATCAGCTGTAATTTAATTTAAGTACCTGCTAACAAAAAAAAAACACTTTTACCGTGCATTATTCTTTTTTTCATTAATTTAACAACGAATAGGGCGCGCGGGATCCATACGGTGGTTAAATTAAATCCCTCGGAAAATAGAGGCGTGATGTTAATAAAAATAAAATAAACCTTTATTGCTGGTCCTACAATTTTTTTTTCAGCAATAAAAAAATTGTATTTAAATTATTTTCTTAAAATATCGACGTTCGATGTACTCTTTTTAAACCGCTTGTCATTCGACAAAGGCCTCCTCTAAACATTCCCATCTCTCTCTGTCTCTCGCCCCCAGAATCCTCTCTGGACCAGCTACTCTTTTGACGTCGTCTTCTCATAGTTTCGCTTGTCGTCCTTTGCTCCTTTTTCCATCCCTTGGGTACAACTCAGTTATTAATTTGGTCCATTTCTTTTTTTTCTTTTCTTAACAGTCGTGATGTATGTAATAATCGTTATGTATGTAATAATCTTCTCATGTAAACGAACCTGAACAAATGACACGTTCAGTGTAAGGCTCTATTTACTATTGCAGGCTGACCCCTACCTTGTACGAACAACTCATGTTTGCTGAACAAATATTAGTTACTAATGTATTCTAAGTACTATTGTAAGTATATTCAAAGAAAACGCACGTAGGAATATTATAAGTGTGGCGGAAAATATTGTATCCTTGCATAGTATAATACAAATAAAACAAAGTCGCTTTTCGTGTTTTGTACGCTTAGATCTTTTAAACTATGCGACGGATTTTAATGCGGTTCATCAATAGACATTGATTTTAGAGGAAGATTTATATGTATAATACACTGACCTCCACGCGGGCGAAGCCACTGGCAACAGCTAGTCTTCTATACATACGTACATACAGATACATAAAATTGGAGTGTCTGTTTGTAATATTATAATAACCGCTTTTTACTAAATGCATATGTATGTATACACGGTACATATACCAAAATAATATTTTTTACAATTTTTGTTTGTCTGTCTGTCTGTCTGTTTGTTTGTTCCGGCTAATCTCTGAAACGGCTGGACCGATTTTGACGGGACTTTCACTGGCAGATAGCTGATGTAATAAGGAGTAACTTAGGCTACTTTTTTTAATTTTATTAATATATACTTTTTTTTTAATTAAACGCCGATGAAGTCGCAGTCACAGCTAGTATTATATAAAACAGTACGAATGGTATTCATTTTGACAGTTCAACAATAACATTCATTGCGTTATTAAAGTTGCTGAGCCGACTATTTTTTGTAATTTATCAGGCAATGGATTAACAATATCCTATGAAATATTTTGGATTCTGATTGATAGTGCGTTCGCAATAAGGGTGCAGGTAGACTAACAGAGGCCCTACAGTGAGTTTCTTTTAACCATCTCGACTTTGCGCATCAACCGCGTTTGGCGCTCCTATTGGCCCTGAATAGCTGAAGGGCCAATCGGGGCGACGAACGCGGGCGTTGCACAAAGTTTAGGTGGTTAAAAAATCTCATACTAGTTTTTTTTTATAGAATAGGCCGCCTAGACTTTGTATGAAGTCAGCAAGCGTAAAAGCCTGATTTGCCATGCATTCCTATTTCAGTTCAATATTAGTCAGAGCTTGGTCAAGTCTCCTCGTCACCTATTCCGCAATGTTTGAAGACTAAGGTCTCCAACCAGTGCGTCCTGTCCGTAATGACATACGGTGCCGAAACGTGGACACTGATAGTTGAGCTAGTCCACAAATTCAAGGTCGCTCAGCGCGCTATGGAACAGGCTATGCTCGGAGTTTCTTTGAAGGATAAAATCAGAAATGAAATCGCCCGGGAAAGAACCGGAATTAATGACATAGCTTACAGAGTAAGCAAGCTAAAGTGGCAGTGAGCTGGCCATGTTTGTCGAAGGACTGATGGCCGGGACGCCCCCCAGCTAGGTGGACCGACGACCTTAAGAGGGCTATTACAAATTGAAGTATTTAGTTTTAGGTAAATTTAACGGCGCGTGGTAGCTGATCGTGCGTGCGTGTATAGTGAAGTACGCTACTCAGATATGCTAACCATTATGATTCGGACGCCCAGGAGCGCGGACTTATAGCTAAAGCCCGCGCGTCCCGAGATCTATTACTGATTCATAGCGTTGCATTCAACAATTGTTTAAAAATATTATTTTACTTTTAAATAAACTGTTTCATTTTTCAAGCAAGTTGACTTAGTAACCTTAGTTATTAAATACTTTTTGTTTGAATTCCGATTAAACATACATAGATAAAAATATGATTTCAGACGAAAAATTATCATTAATTCTCTGTTTTACGGAATTATTTTTGGGTTATTCTTATTACTGTATGAAACATAAAAAATTGATTTGAGCATTCCAAATAATAAACTACAGTCCTACCACAGACATTTTTATAAATTACTAAACTATTATATGTTCCATGTAAAAGAGCATAAAAAGATGCCCGAAGTTACATTTTACGAAACATCCTTTGGCGAGACAAGGTTTTTACTGACTTATGTAAATAAATTGAAAAATTTGTTTAGAGCGCTCCCTAGACAAATAATGAAATTTTCCCGGACATACTTTTATTTTTAGTTTTTGCCTATATCTAACCCATAATCACTCATCAAATCTCGAGTCAAACGCTCAAATTCAAGAAAAAATGTGAAAGCGCCCTTAAGAAGGCTGGATGCGGAAGGTGAAGGACAAGGTGTTGTGGTGCAGTCTGGGAGCGGCCTATGTCCAGCAGTGGATTGTCATACGCTTAGTTGACTGATTAGACAGAGAGTGAACTGTCTATCGACCTACAAGTATTACCAAGGGTGATCGTGTTACCTTTTTATTTTTTACAATGTCTGACATATTCTCGTCATTATTTGACATTATACATAAATTTTAATTTCGACTATTTATTTAGTGATTGTCATAGAAATCATGTCACTTGGTTTGAGATTCATTTTATATAGGTACATATTGTGAATGAGAGAACGTTGTAGGCCTTACAGACAAGATTTGTAGACGATTTTCTATTCTGTATTTTCATTCCTCTAAGTACCTGGTACTTATTGACAGGCCTGCACTGTCCTCCCATACCTATTATTATCACTGTAATTTGAAAACATTGTAAAAGCCAATTATTTTTAAAAGAGTAACCGTGGAGTTTCTTGCCGGCTCTTCTCCATAGGAAGCGACAAATTGGAACCGTGCACCTAGCTTCTGACGTTTCATAAGTGCCCATGCAGGTTTATGTGTAATCAAATATTTTGATTTGATTACCCAGTAACAGGGTTGTGGAGGTCATATTGGCAGTCCTTGTAAAATACTGTAGCTACATCTAATGAGGCTGGCAGTAGACCCCGAAATAGTTGGGTTAAGAAGGTATATGCACATTGCTCGCATAACGGATGAGATCTAAATGTTCTGGAGTTACGATTTCAAGTTTTCTCAAGGCAAAAAAGTCTTTCGAAAGATACCCGGTAAGTGACTAATTTCTTTACAAGAACTTATTTAAAAAATATTTGCACATTATTAATGATTGCTAAAGGGAAAATAACTTCGACCTTGGAACGACGACGTAAAAATAATATTTGTTTGGCATTGTCGTGCGCAGTTATATTTATATTTATGACTAGCACCTGCCCGCGGCTTTGTTCGCGTGGAAGTTGTAAAACGCCACAATACAGGGTCGTAAAAAATTGAATTGCTGGCGAAACTCCGGAGACCGATTATGTAAACACGATAAACAACAAAAAAATATGTTATGTTGGATACTGTTTTTTGGGGTCAACAACCGCTTATCATACTCATACTTGAAGTATGAGTTGCGAAATACAGTTTTTTTTTTAAACTTCTTGGAAATTGTTCTACGACTGTCGCGTCGCACCGTCACGTCGCGTCGCCCCTGTTTGAAGAAGCCTTTAAAGTTTTTAAAGTTTACACACAGCAAAAACTGTTTTTTAAACTGATATTTCAATTAAGTACACTACCTACGGTCACTAACCCCAAAATAAAATATATCATCAAATCATTGTTTTTTTTGTGGGGCTGGCCTATTTTTCGGCCATAGAGTCAGCATTGCCATACAACGTGGCAATGCTGCCAGCCTTTTGGGCACTTTTCCCGGTGACAACGATGCGGACGAACTTTTTGATGCCTTCTGATTATTTTCTTTTTTATACATACATAAAATAAAATATTATTATTATAAGACCGGTAGTTTTTTTTTAAATTATGTTTAATTATCTTTTCAGGCTTTTTTTTTGTTTTTGCTCAGCTCCCAAGAGTCTTAGCGTGATGTTAAATAACCTTCTTTATAAATTGGTATATCAAATCCTACTTCCTACAAATTTTATAAACATGAAAGTTTGTATCAGTAATAAAGAGATCCGCAGGAGAACCAAGGTAACCGACATAGCCCGAAGAATTGCCAAACTTAAGTGGCAGTGGGCCGGGCACATTGCTCGCAGAATAGAAGGCCGATGGGGCCGAAAGGTTCTGGAGTGGCGATGACGTACAGTCAGGCCTCCCACAAGGTGGACCGATGACCTTGTGAAGGCCGTAGGAATCCGCTGGATGCGGGAAGCATAAAACCGGTCGAAATGGCAGAGCTTGTCCGGTAGTAATTATGATAATGGTGAAAGTTTGTATGTTGGATGTTTGTTCTTTAATCACGCAAAAACCGCTGAACGGATTGAGATGAAATTTCACACACATCTAAATTAAAACTTGGATTAACACATAGGGTATTTTCCACCCCTGTAGTACGTTCCCGGGGGATGATACTCGATCTCAATGCGGGCGAAGCCGCTGGCAAAAGCGGGTGCATTTTATTTTCATTTTATTAGGCAGTCTCAGAGATTAAGGCGTTTAAACAACAAATAAACAAACTTTTTAAATTTATAATATTAGTTTAGATTGTGTGTTGACGTCAAAGGATTTTCCTTTATATAACTTGTTTCTTGGTACCTAAACGAGGAAAAAGGGACTAAATAAAAAATAAAAAACTGATTTAAAGGAGACGTAATTAATTTCGTACCATTATCTAAATAAATGGCCGCGACTTACGAGTTCTTTCTTTTTTTTTTTCTTCCAGACAGGCGCTTTACTTAGTGTACATTATTTCATCACCACTGCTCTCAAAACGGTGAAGGAAAACGTCGTGAGGAAACCGGCATGTTCTAGAACCAAACATTCGAAGACATGTGACATCTACCAACCCGCACTGGGCCCGAGTGGTGGATTACAGCCTACTCCCTCTCACAGAGACGACCTACGCCTGGGGAACTTGCCTATCTGACCTCCTCAACCCAGTGACTGGATAACGCGAAACCTTGGGTAAAACTGGTTGTCAGTATATCGGGCTTCTGACTACCCTCAACGTCTGTGTGGCGGCATCTATAAAGCCACATGCGAACTACGCATCAAAGACCTGACGTCACACGCAATCCTGCATCGCGTAATCAGAGTTTACCGCGCGACTGGTAAACAACATTATTATTATAAGTATATGGGAAACCTGAATATAATTTATTTATAACTAATTACAATACAATAGGGTAACAACTGACTAATTATTACCAATGAGTACAATACGACGCTGGACGCGCGGGCGGCGCGGGGTGCTTCGTGGTGACCACGTTTATGTAGACAACCAGGGCCTCAAGTCTGCTATGTAATAGTGTCAGAATGGTCTATCATTGATTTCATAATTGTTGATTTTGACAAGTTTGGTAGGCTACTAGTAAAATGGCGTCATTATGGCTTTCCAATGGTCAGCCACTGACACTCCATTGAAAGAAATGGCATTTAATGGTAATCTCGTGGGCTTGCGGACGGCGAGTAATGGGTAGCTCGCTGTCCGGTAAGGACCAAGCCCGGGTCGACGGCGCGTTGTGTTCCACGCGCGCCTCAAAGAGATGTCAGCACCAAATGGGGGGGTCCGCAAGGGCCGATGCCTGCCAGGGGTGCGGGTTGCTCGAAAGAGATACCGCGGCCCCTGGCACACAGGCAACTGAGGGAACACGGTTGGGTTTTAGTCAGTAAAAGTCTGACACGCCCTCCCGCTCCGCCCAGAGCGGGAGAAGTTATTTGATGATTTCCCACCCAAAAAAAAAAAATGGTAATCTCGTACATAATGACAAATGAATGACTGACATAATTTACGAACTTCCTACTACTTTAGATTGCTTATAAGTAACACTAATAAATAATATGTAAAAATATATATAAATGAAATCGTGCATGAATAAAGGTTCAAATTTAGTAGTAGTTTTTCGAAAATCATTTCTACTAACGAGTTTTATAATGATGGCAATACGAAAATGCCATTATAACACATTTCTATTACGACACCATTGACCGACCAATGATCGACTATTATGAATTTAGCAGATTACGAACTTTTAGCAAAATGACAAATGAATGACAATGGGATCGTGTTGGAATGACGAATTTGTAAAAATAGCAGACTTGGGCCCCAGGTAACTTATCAAGCTTATAACTTTGTGATTTTTAATGATACAGTTTTGTAATTTTGTACATAGATTCTTTACATAAAATACTAGACTCGTGTTTCGGGTTTCGCATATACTAAAACTAGGGTTGTATATACAGCATCCCGACATCAACCGTCGGGCAGTAGCCCACCAGACACAACACCCGTCTGGTCGGAGGATCCTCCCTTTTCTATAAAGAATGAGTGAACTTTACACCCTGTTCCTCAACCTCTATAACTGTAAAAGATCCACAAATGACGTGATGTCTGCCAACCATGACTAACGTGCTTTTCGAGGCATGGAAATCGATATTTAATGGAACCCATCCACGGACCGACCTCGAAAAGCGTTACATAACCTTGAAGATCGACACGTGCAGCTGTTATTATTTAGAGTGAAATACACCACCCGAATAGAACCTGGCAGTTCATACACAGAAGTAGCCAGAAGACCAAAGAGACGAGTTTATTATTTGAAAAAAGAATCCCTACACATCTACTATCCCTACTAATATTATAAATGCGAAAGTAACTCTGTCTGTCTGTTACACTTTCACACCTAAACCGCTGAACCGATCGTCATGAAACTTGGCAAAGATATAGCCTGGGATATGGAGAAGGATTTAAGCTACTTTTTTACGCGGTAACCGACATCCACGCGGGCGGAGCCATGGGCAAATGCTAGTAAGAAATGTTTGTTTTATTATTTGTTACTTCATCATCATCATTTACAGCCCACCTTCACCCACCGCTGTGCCAGCCTCAGCCAGGTTTTGCCCGCGATGGTAACAATGTCGTCCGCCCATCTGCCATCACTGTGTCTTGCCAGCAGGCGTAGCATGACCAATTCTATCTCTATTCTACCATGAATAGACAAAGTTCTTTCTGTCCAACTTGATATCTCTTCTGCCCGAGCGCAGGACGACCCGTTGACTCGTGTTTCTATGAAGACAAAGACAGTTATTCTTTCCATAGCAACGGGAAGTGATGTAGTTATAGTGGATGCTCTGAGGTAGGTATTAGATTTTTCAAACAAACATCTCTAGTTGTCATAGGAGTAACAGACAGTCCGCTGTGCAGGGCCTGCATGGAGGACGACGAGACAGCAGCTCATGTGGTGTTAAACTGCCCAGTGGTCGCCAATTTTATCGATCTTCTATTCTGTATTTTCATTCCTCTAAGTACCTGGTACTTATTGACTGGCCTGCACTGTCCTCGCATACCTATTATCACTGTCATTTGAAAACATTATAAAAGCCAATTATTTTTAAAAGAATAACTGTGGAGTTTCTTGCCGGCTCTTCTCCATAGGAAGCGACAAATTGGAACCGTGCACCTAGCTTCTGACGTTTCATAAGTACCCATGCAGGTTTATGTGAAGCAAAATATTTTGATTTTTGATTGATTACAGGGCAAAATACTTTGGTAACCCAGGTACCCTACATGAGATTGCCAGCAACACCAAGGCGTTGCTGGCCTTTCTCGAGGAGTTGGGGTTGATCGAATGACTGATTTACCAACCCGCCACCCGTACGCAAAATAATAATAATAATAAAAAATAATAAAGAGTTTATTTCGGACAATAACACATGACTAGTAAAACATCAAGTAAAACGATGATAGCTGCAAAAGTATAAACTGCAGCGCAGCTAACAACGCCCTTCCCCAGATACAGAATGGAATGATGTTCCGTACAGAAAAGTGCTTAGTAGGTAATTAAGTTAATTTAGTTTATGCGCGTAAATATGCGCTATGACGTGGAGTTGCGGACAGCAACCCGTTTTACCTATTACCTAACCTGATGTTAAGCATAGAACATTTGCTACTTAATTGATATTTTATAACCAGTGCACAACACATTAAAGTTGAGGAAAACGTCTTGATAACCATCTCGACTAACTACCATCGGTATTTATTAGCAAATAAATTACTCTTTGTATTATTTGCCACTGATTGAGTTATTCGGTTGCACAGTTAATTATAAATAAATTACTTGTAATAATCGTTAATGAGACATTAACTGTTATATGCGGTCATCTTTGATTTTTATTACAAATAACATTTTCTTACAATGAACGATATTGACTGCATATCACGGCTGCGTTGCATCGACGCTACAATACGGCCTCATACTATGGGGTAACTCAACAGACGTAGATAAAGCCTTTAAGGTACAAAAAAAATGCGTTCGAGCCATTTGTGGCATCCCACCATGGGAATCGTGTAAACCATTGTTTTTAAAATTAAAACTCCTTACATTGCCCAGTATGTATATTTTAGAATGTGCTAAATTTGTCCGTCAGCACTTTGACCTGTTTAAAAAGGCTCAAGACCGCTGCCCTCGAAAAGTAAGAGATCCAGATAGAATAGTTCTGCCTAGGGCACCAAAGACTTCTCTGTATAAAAAGAACTGTTATCATATGTGTGGACTTATCTATAACAAAATACCGAAGAATTTCAAAGAGTTACCTAATAATTTATTTTTAATTAAGTTAAAATTATGGCTGCTGCAAAACCGTTTTTATTCTGTGAATGAATTTATGACTAATGCTAAATAATCAATCTTAAATTAATGTGACGATAATTAATAATTAATATTGAATGTATTGTAAAAATGAATGATAGAAAGCATGCCAT
Source organism: Antitype chi (assembly GCA_947359405.1). Classification (NCBI taxonomy): domain Eukaryota; kingdom Metazoa; phylum Arthropoda; class Insecta; order Lepidoptera; family Noctuidae; genus Antitype; species Antitype chi. Next base: position 10,025,749 of record OX375836.1, read on the forward strand.
TGAGCGTAATATACATAATTATAATAAATGTAACATAATGTTTTGCATGTCAAATTGTCTGACTATGTATTAGGAACTCAATTACCTACTTTAAGACCTACACTGTACCAATATTTATTGCAAATAAATGATTATGATTATGAAAATTGAATGGGTTGAATCACCGATGGGCAAGGCACAGATGTAGGTAGACCTATAGTAGTACTGTGAGGTGTAGTGTAACTTGTGGAGTGTATGGACGTTACACTACGAAATGAAACAATAATAGGAGCTTAAATTCGTGTTTCCACGTGTATTACAAAATAAAACGTACAAGGCAACCCTGCGCTTAAAGTAATAATGATCGGGAATCTCAGGCTGATTCCCGGCCACCGCAGGCGCGGGCTTGCGGACGGCGAGTAATGGGTAGCTCGCTGTCCGGTAAGGACCAAGCCCGGGTCGACGGCGCGTTGTGTTCCACGCGCGCCTCAAATAGATGTCAGCACCTAAGGGTGGGGTCTGCAAGGGCCGATGCCTGCCAGGGGTGCGGGTTGTTCGAAAGAGATACCGTCGCCCCTGGCACACAGTTTTAGTCAGTAAAAGTCTGACACGCCCTCCTGCTCCACCCAGAGCGGGAGAAGTTATTTGATGATTTCCCATCCTCAAAAAAAAAAAAAAGGAATAATGAAAAATATCTGCCAAATAAAAACATCTGTCAACCCTATCTTTTTTTTAAACTAAAACTTTCTGGCTGTTCGATCAATAGCCATTATTGGCTGCCAGTAAACGTAAGGTTTCATGCTGAGCATACAACCTTTACAGTACCTAGGTTCACACTATGCCAGTTAGTCGACCTTCATACGAAAGATATTTTAGCGCTCTAGATTTTCCGAACAGTGTGTTTACTGTTCAATTTTAATATCTCGGCGCTAAGCAATACGTTGATGATTCAGTGCGCGAACAAACCCCTCGTGATTTTAATACATCCGTGGGTAAAAAATCAAAATCAAAATATTTCATTTCACATAAACCTGCATGGGCACTTATGAAGCGTCAGAAGCTAGGTGCACGGTTCCAATAAGTCGCTTTCTATGGAGAAGAGCCGGCAAGAAACTCCACGGTTGCTCTTTTAAAAATAATTAGCTTTTACAATGTTTTCAAAATACAGTGATAATAGGTATGGGAGGACAGTGCAGGCCTGTCAATAAGTACCAGGTACTTAGAGGAATGAAAATACAGAATATAAAATCGTCTACAAATCTAGTCTGTAAGGCCTACAACGTTCTCTCATTCACAATATGTAAAAGAATCTACCTATTATAGAACCTTTTTGAACCAAGTGACATGATTTCCATGACACTTGGGTACTTGGCCTTATGTTTCATTTTCATGTTCAAACTCAAACTCAAACTCAAAGCATTTATTTCAATTAAACCATTTTCAGGCACTTTTGAATTGTCAAAAAGTCGACCAGTTGGAAAGTTGAAGCTAGTTGCCCATTCCAAAACGTAGATCTCTATGGAGAAGAACGGGCAAGAAACTCCATGGACACTCTTTTTAATCATGTTTGATGTTAGGTATTACAAAATCTTAGGAACATTATATTCTTGTTGCTTCTACATGTGAGAACAATGTAAAAAAAAAACAATTCTAAATATAAGATTTAAAATAAGCCATGGAAGTTAGGAGATGACCAGTCTCAACCGACGGCGCCCGTTCACGAACTTGACGCGTGGATCAGCACCATCCAGCTCAACCATTTTGTAGGGAACCGAATGATCCAACACACGCGCCACCATCAGCAAGACATTTAAGTGAGCATGACATACTCTCAACTGCCACGCTTTTTCAAGTCAACGTACATCATAACAACATAATTATTATACGGATGCATGGTACTCACATTTACAAATTTTAAACAAAATGCTTCTAAATTATACAAAATTATAGTTTGCAATGTATTTGAAAAATTAATAAAATTTGATTTCCAAAAATGTTTTTCCAAAATTGTTATAGGCGGCGAGCCGATTGCCATCAAACAGGCACAAATCCAACCTTTGGGCACTTACTGAGAAATTCCTAAAGAACCCATGAACACTTTGCCCGACCTGAGAATAAAACAGCAGTGTTTTGTCATGACCGGCCGCCAGGCTTGGCAAATATGTGGCTACACTATTCGGTACATTACAACCTACCCCTTTATGGAATACAAACGTGATATTTCGTTGTTTCGGAAATTTAAAAAAAAAACCGGCCAAGTGCGAGTCTCGCGCACGAAGGGTACCGTACCATTATCTATAAAAACGGCAAAAAAATCATGTCTGTTGTATGGGGGACCCCCCCTTAAATATTTGTTATATTTTTATTAATTATTGATTTTAAAAGTGAATATATAACTAAATATTCTGTGATAATACTAAGTAATATTAAAGTAGTATAAAGTAATATTTCATGCGTCTACCTGTTGCTGTTATCAATATCGAGCAAAAACTAGCGAAAAAATGACGTTTGTTGTATGGGAGCCCCCTTAAATATTTATTTTATTCTGTTTTATTAGTAATTTTTGTTATAGCGGCAACAGAAATACATTATGTATGAAAATTTCAACTGTCTAACTATCACGGTTCTTGAGATACAGCCTGGTGACAGACGAACAGACAGACAGATGGACCGACAGCGGAGTTTTAGTAATAGGGTCCCATTTTACCCTTTGGGTACGGAACCCTAAAAACCGAGATAAGTCGGTTTATTAGTTGATTTGCACGAATTTACTCGCCCGGATCAGGCGAATCGATACTTTTAAAGAATATTTTTTTTGTTGTTTTAATTTGTATTAGTTAAGCGTGTATTATTTAAGTTAAGTCATTATTAGTTATTTAGTACCTACCGACCGTTTTTTGTTGTTGTTTAAGTTAAGTGTTTATCAGTGGAAACTTGTAAATGACCTTCAGCTTCATATTGTTTAATAACATTGTTTATGTTAGCTGTAAGTTTCCCAAATAAAATAAAATAAAATAAAATACATATTATTTACTATAGGCGACTCGCACGAAGTTAAATTAGTTTTGGGCTACCAGAAATTCATATTAAACAATTGGCACGACTTGAATTTCATGAAATAAAGTGAAAAAATATAAGAGAAAAGGTCACTGTAAGTATCTACCTAAGTACATGCAATAAAGTGCTAGAAATTCTTTAATTAAAATAAATTAATTCCGTTCGCCTTATAGAAAATAATGTACCTACATATTATTTAAAAGGGTCGATTCGTGTGATTCGCACGAGTTAATTCGTGCGAATCGACCTAAAAGCGAGATTAGTCGGCTTATTTTGATTCGCACGAATTTACTATAAGATACTTTTAAAGAATATATTATTTTCTATTGGCGACTCGCACGAAGCTAAATTATTTTTGGGCGACCAGAAATTCGTAATAGACAATTGGCATGTCTTGAATTTCATGCAATAAAGTGAAAAACAAAAATAGTGAGAAAAAGTCACTGTAAGTAAGTACATGCAATAAAGTGCTTGAAATTCTTTAATTGAAATAAATTAATTTAATTTAATTTATTTATTTATTAAAATTAGTCCATAGTTTCCTAAACACATTCAATCATAAACAATTTTTAAAATATAGAATAGATAAAAATAAAAATACATTTTTGATTAACTAAATTTAAAATATTCACCAAAAATATAATAAAAATTGTAAAAAAACTTATAAAAATGTCAGAATTATATAAAAATTAAATGTATATTATAAAATTGTCAAATTAACTAAAAACAAATACTTAAAGATTATATATATAAATTGCAAACAAAACAAAATGGTAACTACTTAAAAAATTACCTACCCCACGCCTGATATACGGGTGCATGTATGTATGTGTGAATTAATTCCGTGCCAGTCGCCTTCAGAAAATAATTTACATATTATTAAAAAGGGTCGATTCACGTGATTCGCGCGATTTAATGCGTATCGACTAATAAGACGATAAGTCATGTCAATAATTATTATAACTTCGCTTTTAATTGCCCTTAATTATATACAACGTGTAACGGAAAGGGTATATACATACCAAGGGCACGGCTTCTTTGGATGATATCAAACGATATTGGAAGGGTTTTTTAATCCTAACTCTACATGTTCGGAAGTTATGAGAATTTTTATTACATTGATACCAGAAACCGAACTTTTAAAATAGAAATAAACACATCACTCGGAAGAGATTTATCGTGATATTGGCAAGTAACGTGGAAAGTTATTGACCTACGTAGTGCGGAGACACGTTTTTTATGATTTGAATTTAAGAAACATTTGAAACCGAAAATTTGGTTTCAGTTCTTAGAGTATTTTATTTTGAGCTGAAACTATGTATAGTGATTCTATACCAGTTGTTATCTTTAGTGCTTAAGGATAGCAATAGGGTTTCTGTTACAGCCTGTATATATGCGTCTTCATTTCCTCACAATTATTTTATACCTTCATAATTAAAAGTAAGTATGTCAAAACGTATTATCTCCCGCATAGATGAAGATTAATACATTTAATAGTATGGCGATTAAAGTCACGTCATTCTTTGTGTTTTTATACATAATTAGCCTGTGCTAGCGGCTTCGCCCGCGTTAGCCAATTTACACAAAACCTTAACAAATTATACAACTACATCTTCCTCATGAATCACTCTATCTATTGGTGAAAACCGCATGAAAATCCGTTCAGCAGTTTTTGAGTTTATCGCGAACAGATAGACAGACGCTTTGATTTTAACCGACTAAAAAAAGGAGGAGGTTATCAATTCGACATGTTTATTAAAAAAAAAATGTTTTCTGGCATAACTCCGTCATATAAAGAAGGATTTGCAAAAATCTTTTTTTGTTCGAAAAGGGGTTTATTCAGAAATGGTCCTATTTAAATTTTATATAGATCTGATCATGAGTTTCAGAGACAGACAACGGAACTCTTAAAAAAATTACAGCAAATCAACCGCGATTGCTGCTATCGCATAAATATGCATTGTTTTCAACCCAAAGATGATGAAATTTCGAATTGGTGTGGGGTAATTAAGTACTGCTTGTATAACTAAAATGAGTTTTTTTTTTAAATAACTTTCATTTCGGAAGTCGGTGACTTTGGATCTGTAGGCAGTTTTTTTTATTGTATTTATTAAACTACATATCCAAAGAATTTGGCTATCAAATGCAAAAAGATTTTTTTAAATCCAACTGGTAGTTGCAGAGATTAGCGCGTTCAAACAAACAATTTACGTTTTATACAGGGTAAAATTAAATTAGATAGCGAAACTTAGCAGACGTGATGGTCATTGATATCTAATGATGATATTTTTTGTGATAGACCGCATTTAGACTATTCACTTAAAATATCAGTTTTTACACGCTTTTTATTAGCTTCACTTGTATGTTTGTTTGTTTGTATGTTTGTAACCGACTCCTTAGGGCGCGATTTTGACCCACTTTAAACGGTCAGATTTCATTTAAACTTTGTAAACTTATCGAGGACCGATGACAATTCAATATGTTTTTTTTTAAATAGAGAAAAATGAAAAAGAAAGGAAAAAAAGAAAATAAAATACTGAAAAAATCACGCTTTTGTAGTTAGCAGAACTAAAAAATTCAAAATAAATAATAGTTTAAAAAACTAAAAAACACGCTTTAAAAACCTTTTTGAAAAGTGTTTTTTAGTTTTTTAAACTATTATTTATTTTTTGTGTAAACTTTACAGTCTAACTGGAAGCAGCTGAATACCAGTACTTTACATGGATTGATTGCCTATCCGACCTCCAAAACCCAGTTCCTGGGTAACACCATACCTACCCGTTGGTCAGACTGGTTGTCAGACTTTCAGGCTTCTGGTGACACGTAACGACTGTCAAATAACCACGAAAGACAGCCGAGACCAACGGCTCAACATACTATCCACGGCACGGAGGTGTCTTGGTAGATATGTCAACATAAACGACTATTTGATCATATTTCAACACATTTTTTTTTCACGTTTTGTAAAGACGGTCACCCATCCACGGACCAACCGCAGCAAGGGTAGCTTAACCTAATCGATCGACCCGTGCGGCTGTTAATACTTAGTCACAAGCCACTTTCAACTTACCGAATGTCGTTGCAAGGCTTGTCCGTCCAATGAGGTAGGTGGTCCAATCCATTGATTTTGTCCATGTAGCCAAATCTGTCCATTTGCTTCTGTCCAGTGTACATTGTTGATACTTCGTCGAGAGTGCCGTTTCTCTGTGAAAAAGAAATTCATAAATAAACTAAAAACCATGATGATTTTTATAGCTTGTTTTTTAGTTTTTTAAACTATTATTTATTTTCTATTATTTAGTTCTGCTAACTACAATAACGTGTTTTTTTTTCTCAATTTTTTTTTAAATTATTAAATTGTAATCGGTCCTCGACAAGTTTACAAAGTTTCAATGAAATCTGACCGTTTATAGTGGGTCAAAATCGCGCTCAAAGGAGTCGGTTACATACAAACAAACAAACAAAAAAACATACAAGTGAAGCTAATATAAAGCGTGTAAAAAGAAATCAGTTACGCGTTATAAAAAATTAAGTGTTTTATTGCAGGTTATGTCTTGTCAGAAATCAATTGCGTTTTCCGTATCTACGTATAGCTCTGTCAAAAATGAAGTATTTATTTATTTTATTTAAACTACATTTATAACACCATAAGTAGGTATGTTTTTGTCAAAACAAATGAGGGTCTCGATCTCATTAAAAACAAATGATTGTCGCGCATGTATGTCGTCAATAAAGAATAATAGGGAAATAAATTGTGTATCTTTTTGACAAACTTAGTCAATTTACGATGCTAAAGACTTTCCATACAATTGTGATTCCAATTTACAGACAATTTCAGTTGATAGTCTATTTGTTAAGTAATCTTTTTCTCTAACTTAACGTCTCTTTCAAGATTGGATCGATAAAAGCTTTCTTTGCCTTTCAAGCGTAATGTTAACTACATTACGCTTGTTTTAGTTATTGGATTCGATGCCATAGCAAGATATTTTCAAACGACATCTCATTTGTTGAAATTGGTTCAGTAGTCGTTGTGCAAGGTAAAATATAGTACTCCAGACCGCATTTCAGACATTGCGGCCAATCTTAGCAAATACTAGACATGCGCAGACATAGGTGCACTCCGCCACAACCGAAGAGAGATCCGGCGCAGGACCAAATGATAAATGATTTTATTTCTGTAAGTAGGTTTGTACAAACACTTTTACACGTCAAACATATTTTTTTAAACTAGATGAGGCCGGCGTTTCCTATCTGACTACTCTGAGAAGAAAGGCCGAAACAAACTCAGAGGTCACAGTCTCTTTTAAAGTCCAGACATAATCTTGGTCGGTCCAGACATAAACGTCGAGGTATAAGAAATTATCTTGCATACGATATCTAATACTTTAAACGAGCAATTCTTGTATATACAGGAAAAGTTTTTAAACTGTAACCATGAATGCAGCATACCATGCTAGACCCCGCCGAGAAGAAATTTTTCGTCGGTTTTACAAAAAAAATCAGCTGTTTCACAGAAAAGTGCAATACCTACACGGTCAAAATGTATGGTACAGCGGCTTTTTTTTTTTGTAAAAATGACGAAAAATTTCTTCGCTAATTCATGGTTACAGTTTGCGCACTGGATAAAAACTTTTATATATGTATAAACTGAATCTCGGAAACGGCTCCAACGATTTTCATGAAATTTAGTATGCAGGGGGTTTCGGGGGCGATAAATCGATCTAGCTAGGTGTCATTTATAGAAAACAAAAAAATAAATACCGAATGAAGCTCGGTCATCCAGATATGTATGGTTTAAATAGAAAGGAAAGAATAACATTTAATATTTCTTTACTGTACACGATACTATGGATATCTCTAAATAGACTTCGAACCCAAGTTGGCCGGAGTAAAGACAATCTCAACAGATTCAATAAAAGACTCAGGAGGCCTATTTTCTAAGTCAATAAACGAAGATACGGGCCTTTCCGAAAATAGTTAGATACTTCGGGTAGGGTTTATTTATACCCTACGTTCAAAAAAGTTAGTTAATCGTGAATTAACTAACTTTTAAACTGTGAAATCGTGTTGGTATTCATTATTAGTTTGGGCTCATTGATATACACAAAACCTAAGTAAGATACACAATCAGCGTCTCAAAAACGTCCGCATAAATAGTGCGCAATGTGCGCAGGTGTCAAATAGTATCGTCAGTCATCTTTCAGTCAGTCTTTTTGGATATTGCTTTGTAAAAACCACTTTAAGTCATGCGTGTAAGGTTGATTTTGCAAAAAAATTTGTTTTATCATAACTATTACCACTGACGTATAATCGGGGATAGTTTTGAGTGTTACTTTTGATGTGAATGTGAATGTTCGGGCCCCAACCTAATCTTATGTCTGTAGTTTATACGGAGTAGGAAACGCCTTTAACTTCTGCCGAAATTACTGATTGCATGCTTAGGAACTAGACCCCAGATCTCTAGAAATGCGTATGCGGCATAAATACTAGTAATACTTACAGCTAGCAGTAATCCCATCTGGCTGTTAGGTCTCTTCCCTTTTGGGTAGAAATAGTGAGCCAAGGTCACTAGTGGGTCGTTGTATCTGAAAATAATATGATAGTGTTAATATTTAGCTCATCACAGTTCATCATCATCTGCCTAGCATGATGATGATGATGATGGGACTCCCTTTTCCGCACGTAGACTCCCATTCGGTCCGTTGTGCGTGCATCTGCCTAGCATTTCCCCAACTATGTTAAGGTCGGCCTCCAGTCTAACCGGATGCAGTTGAATACCAGTATTTTACATGGAGCGATTGCCTATCTGAACTCCACAACCCAGTTACTGGATAATACGATAACCCTTGATAAGACAAGTGGTCATATTTTGGGGCTTCTGACGTCCCGTATCGACTATTAAAGATCCACGAATGACAGCCGGGACCATCGGCTTTCCGAGGTACGGGGGAGTCTTGCTAAGTAAAGATGGTCAGCCCATCCACGGACCAACCGCGGCAAGCGTAGCTTAACCTAATCGTTCGTACCCAGCGAATTTCGATAAGGGAAAATCTTTTCGTTTCGCCTCATCGACATGCTATGCTTATGTTTACAGTATATCTGTAGCTATGATTAGGGGGATCACCCTGGCACATCTACAGTTTTTGTTGCGTATTTTAGTCATCACTATTGCAACACCAACATTAAAATGTAAGTTTTTTTACACAAACACAAACACACACATACACACACACACACACACACACACACATCCCCCCCCACACACACACACACCCCACACATACACACACACATCCCCCCACATACACAGCCAGACTCCCCTTCTAACCGTAACTCTGGTCCAATACACATGTGAAGTCAAATAGTCCGCCTTTTAATTTATTTTACTCGGCGCCAACGCAACCTCATTAGCAACCATCACATTATTCATCACTGCACAGTTTTAAGTTCAGACTAGTAAATCATTTAGTTTACCGACAGCTTGAATGATTTTGGGAAGTTTCATGACACCCCTGGACCCACCTGGCATCTGCGAGAGCGAAGCTGCAGGTAAAAGTTACATAATAATAAACGTCTTACCCAAACACGAGTTCTTCAGCCGTAACATGAACGAATGGTTTCGCTCGATCTCGGTACGTGATCGCCAGGCCGGAGACCAGCAGGTTGAACACCCAGCTCGCGAGGTTCGGAGAGAAAGAGGTCACGGTCTAAAATTATAGAAAAACTCGATGAATTCAGTGTCTGTAATGAGCATGTACACACTATAATAATTAAAGAGGAATTGTAACAATCACAGCATTGATCAATTAGCGTAATTACAATGTTTTATCAATGACTTGTATAGCAGCATGTAATTAGTTAGCGACCTCGACAATTGCTCATATTATTCTTGCCTGAGCAACCGGAAGCAAGTTCGTCATGCTCCCTTAGATGTCACTGCTTGCGGTAGCGTCGGGGGTCGGGTTGCCTCCTTCCCTCAAATATGGCGAGGAGGGTAATAGCTGACGGTGCTGCTTGTGGTGACTGGTCGTCTTGCTGACCATGGTTTTGTTATTGTTATTCGTATTAACTGTTTATTTATTTTATTGTGAAGGTCCTAGTTTAATATTTTTTATTTAGAGTGATAGCTATATGAACATAATGCTTTATTGCATATGTAAGTGGGCATGCGCCTTTACACTTGGAAGCTTTTATTAAGGGTTTAAGTTCTGTGTATGTCTCTGTTATATAGTATAGTTTTCAATGTTTTGTTAATATATTGGTGTGTACTTGCTGGAATATTGCACATAATTTAATTTAATGTTTTGTTTTCGTTACGGTAATTACTTACCTACTATTGTATAGAATCAAGTTCTTCTAAAAAGTGCATGTAAATGATTTAATTGAAATACATGCTTTTAGTTTGAGTTCATCTGGTCGTACTTACCAGTAAAGGAATGTTAGGCACCACCAATTTCTGATTCTTATCGACAGACATCTCAGGAACGAAGCGCAGGATCTTGTTGTGTTGGTAAGTCACAGTGTCATTGTCGTGGAACCTTATGTTCACCTTCTCCATGTCTTCTCTGAAACAGAAGGAGGTCATTTACTTATTAAGAAAATAAAAGCGAAGAATGAGGGTCGTCCCCTCTTACATGGGACTTAAACATAACTGGCTTAACTGAAGTAAACCTCTTTTTATTATTACACGCTTTATATTAGCTTCACTTGTATGTTTGTTTGTTTGTAACCGACTCCTTTGGACGCTATTTTGGCCCATTTTAAACGGTCAGATTTCATTGAAACTTTGTAAACTTATCGAGGACCGATGACTATTCAATAATAAAAAAAAACGTTTTTGTAGTTAGCAGACCTAAAAAATAGAAACTAAATAATAGCTTAAAAAACACGCTTTAAAAACCAAACTAAAAAAGGAGAAAATAATTTAATTCAATTAAAATTATTTTCTCCTTTTTTAGTTTGGTTTTTAAAGCGTGTTTTTTAGTTTTTTAAACTATTATTTTTTATATTTACGTAGACAAATTCTCATGCATACTGCGCTACCACGGGAAGATAGCGCAGTTATGTGGGACTCTAACCCATTAAAACTCCACAGAGTCCTCCAGTGCCGCTTGTGGCGGGAATACGGGAACGCGCAAGCCATCCGCGAATCCGCCGCGGCCGTCCGTCAGCGGACCCTCCTCGGGGAAGTATCTAACCCCCATCACCAGCGCACCAGTACACATGGCACGCCGTGACCACCCCAGTAATCAAAAAGCACAAACGTGCCAGACGAACCCTTGTATGGCACCCTTGGTCCTCCTGAGACAGCACAGCGGTCCCGCCGCCTGCCACTTTTCGACCGCAAGGGATAGGGAGAGCGGCCACGCTGTACCGACACTCGTCTTCCCCTGCGGCCTTATCGCGTCCGCCATAAAACGGTGGAGGTCCCGTCCAGCACCCTAATTGCGTAACACGCGATTAATCATAATCGGTTTCATTTTGACAGTTCAACAATATTCATTGCGTTATTTACGTTGTTGAGCAGACACATTTTTCGAACATATGAAGCAATGGTTTAGCCATCTGTTTCAAAACGAAACAAATTATGATGAATCGTGAGTTACGCAATTAGGGTGCAGGCCACGAAGGGGAAGAGCGCTGCTCAGAAACACTGTCACTCCTGATATAAGTAAACCTCTGCCCAAACCATCAGGGAATAGGATGTTATAAAAGATGAGGAGACGATGATTGAAAAAAAATTGTAATAACAACCGTACGGTTCGATCTACCTAAGCATGCCGCGGTTGGTCTTTGGATACCTGACTATTTTTAGATACCAAGACCCCTCCGTGCCATAGGAAGTTGTGGATCACGCACGGCTGTCATTCATCGATCTTTGACAGTCGTAACGGGTCGTTAGAAGACCGAAAGTCTGACAACCAGTCTTAGGGGCCATTCAAGTATTACGTAAGCAGAGCATAAGCAAAGCAAAGCAGAGTCTTTGCTTGGATCGTCGTTTAATCGGGGACTTTGCGGGGCGCGAGGATCTCGGCAGCGAGGGCGGAATGACAGCGATGGTTGATGTCGGGATGTTGTTTATACTGGTCACGCGGTAAACTGTGATTGCGCGATGCAGGATTTGTGTGACGTCAGGTAGTAGTAGTTTTGTAGTTCGCAAGTGGCGTTGTAGATGCCGCCACACTTTGATTGGGGTGTATGAGGTCTTGCGATAATTATGTACCCACGCTTCCGCTCATTTTGTTTCAACTTAATAAATTTTCTGCGAGATAAAAGATCACATGCAAATTTTATTCCTCAGAATAATCGTTAGTGACTCTAACTAACCTAAGTTGTTTGAATTCAAGGTATAATAATATAAGATAATATCGACCATTTTTATATTATTACCTACATAGTTGCATCTTATCCGCGGTTACGTCCGCGCAGATTTCTGTTTTTTTCCATGGATTTTTTACACCACGAATTGTTTCGGCTACCTGAGGTGTGCCAGGTACCTAAGCGGTGAAGTAACGTTACAAAACTATATTTTCGCCAGAGCCCTTCTTCTCTATCGATGGCATAAAGTTCAAACATCGATTTATTCCTCAGCGTAGTATATTAATCAATTCTATCTCTATTCTACCAAGAATAGACAAAGTTAATTCTATCCAACTTGACATCTCTTCTGCCCTGAGCACGGGGCGAAATCTTTCTACAATCCGTCATTTTGTCTATTTTCCTTAGACTAAAACCGCTTCTATGGTATGGTGATCATCGTACGCGTGCTGCGAATAGCTGACTTTACCTAAATATCTTCAAAATTAGGGATATCGCAAGTATTATAAGTCTATTATATACCTACAAATGTATCGATATTTTTAAAATGTAGTGATATCTTTTTCTATATAATTATTTCAACAAAAACAAAACGATTTATCGGCAAAACTTTTATTTATAACTTTTATCCGTGTAATACAATTAACGGCTGACAGTTCTAGTATGGAAAAACTGTTAAACTTCAAACATTATTCACAGGTTATGACTTATTCTAGGTATAAACATTTGGTGAAATTCGTCCTAATAAGGAAGAAGTTAAGAAAGGGTTAATAGGTACTCATTCCCTCCATTTTTGTTTTGCTCCAGAAAAGTAATATACTATAAAGTTCCGTTTTATATATATATAAATCGGGTGGTGGGAAACAAGATAGGAGAACTCAGTACTAACCTAAAAAAAATCGGTGTAAAATAAGGTAATATTTCATTTCAGTTTAGCTGTTTAGCTGTGAAAACGAGACAAACAAACAGGGGGCCGATTCTACTAACAAATTTGTTAAAAAAACGCAATAGAACCGCAACCGAATCACCACTTTTAAGCGTTTTCGCATTCTACTAAAATGAACAACGGTCCAGCTGCGACACAGCTGCGGTTACGTTTTAGTTACGCCAACGATCCATTGAAACAATGTCAAAACCTATTCTACTAACAAAATCGAACATGAGCGTGACGTTTACTATAGGACAAAGTTAATGATAAAATTATGATCATTATGTCTTTTAATTATAGAAAATACTTTTAGTGCCACATATTCGTGTTTAGTAACATTTTTAGATTCAACTTTTTTCTTTTTGGTATTAATAAAACATATTATTTTGGCATGTTGGTAACGCGGGTTACCCGCTGTGTTCCCGCTACAGTTCAGTTGCAATTCGTTTTAAGTTTAGTTTCCATTTTGCTTATAAAATAGTAGAATGACTTTTTATGTAACTATCGAACGGCGATCGAAATCGAACTGTTGTGGAAACACAGTTTAACGTGTAACGTTGCAAATTAGTAGAATCGGCCCCCAGATAGATATTTATAACAATATCTGCATGCATGTGCTGTTGTACGCACGGCTACACTTCAAGTACGAATGTATAGTCCCAGTATAAGCTGATCTCGCATTGTATAGGATTTCCGTACAGTGCGAGATCAGTGTAAACTGGCAAAGAATAGCTTTATGTGTAGCCGTGTGTACAATGACAAATTGGTAAACCGTTATCATCAAGACATATCTTAGTTATGGTTCTTATTAAAGAAGATATAAGTAAATATCAACCAATCTTCAATTTGCATATAATATTTGTTTTAAATTGCTTGCGTAGGTACGTACGTATTCTCTGAATTTCCAGTATAAATCAGGGAAAAAAATGTAATGTTTGTGCTTGTGGTGGCATCTAAAATGCCACATGCGAACTACGCATCAAAGACCTGACGTCACACAAATCCTGCATCGCGCAATCAGAGTTTACCGTGCGACTGGTATATATTCAACATCCCGACATCAACCGTCGGGCAGTTGCCCACCAGACACAACACCCGTCTGGTCGGAGGATCCTCACTTTTCTATAGAATATGAGTGAACTTTACACCCTGTTCTTCATACCTCTTTATGCTCTTCAAAATCATCTGATACGTAGTTTAAATTGCAATCCCTGAAGACCCAACGGCAGTTGCTCCATGTAAAATACTGGTATTCATCTGCATCCAGTCAGGGTCTCAAGTCTGCTATTACAATAGTGTCAAAATGGTCTATCATTGATTTCATAATTGTTGATTTTGACAAGTTTGGTAATCTACCTACTAATAAAATGGCGTCATTATGACTTTCCAATGGTCAGCCACTGACACTCTATTGAAAGAAATGGCATTTATTGGTAATTTCGTACATAATGACAAATGAATGACTGAATTAATTTACGAACTTCCTACTATTTTAGATTGCTTAGAACACTAATAAATAATTATGTAAAAATATATATAAATGAAATCTAGCATGAATAAATCTTCAAATTTTGTAGTCGTTTTTCGAAAATCATTTCTACTAACGAGTTTTATAATAATGGCAATACGAAAATGCCATTATGACACAATTCTATTACGAGACCATTGACCGACCAATGATCGACCATTATGAATTTAGCAGATTACGAACTTTTAGCAAAATGACAAATGAATGACAATGGGATCGTGTTGGAATGACGAATTTATAAAATAGCAGACTCGGGCCCCAGATTGTTGATTGTCACAGAGCAGTGGCGGCCCACTGTCCCCTAGTTTTGAACCCAGACAGGCGCTTTGCGTAAATAATTTAACCACCACTGCTCTCAAAATGGTGAAGGAAAACTTCGTGAGGCTCGAACCAAAAGCTCGAACATCTACCAACCCGCACTGGGTCTGCGTGGTGGATTAAGGCCCACTACCTTCCATCGAGAGGAGGCCTGTGTCACAGGCCGTTACACAGGCCGATTGCGAGTACTACGCACTTGACCTTTCTGAAGAACATCACCAAAAATATCACTATACATCCACTTAGGGCGTCCCCTCCCGGCGTTTTCACTCACATGGTATGCTTTTTGTTATTCGTCTTTCATTCATCCTAACCAAACCATAGAAGTCTACCCGGGCTTGACGGCGCGTTGTGTTCCACGCGCGCCTCAAAGAGATGTCAGCACCAACTGGTGGGGTCCGCAAGGGCCGATGCCTGCCAGGGGTGTGGGTTGTTCGAAAGAGATACCGCGGCCCCTGGCACACAGGCGATTGAGGGAACACGGGTGGGTTTTAGTCAGTAAAAGTCTGACACGCCCTCCTGCTCCACCCAGAGCGGGAGAAGTTATTTGATGAATTCCCACCCAAAAAAAAAACCATAGGAGTCTAGGTACCTACTGCTTTTCTCTTTATCCACCTACGTTCTTTTTTTTTTAAAAAAACAACGAACTTCCAACAAACACACTTTGGATCTGTAGGTTATTAGTTTTTGCCACCGACTTCCGAAATTAAAGTTATTTATCACTTGTGTTTTTTGGAGGTCAAAAAATAAAAAACAATATTAATAAATTTTGTTTTTTATTTTTCGCTTAATCGTTATGTTACCTACCCTACACCAATTCGTATAGATACCACTACTTGATCTGTAGACAACAGTGACAGGAGGCAATATAACGTCATCAAGATACATAAAATGGTTATCGAAGCCAAAAAACTGCGTTAGCAAAGTTAATAAAATTAATATGAGACCACCCCTGAGACAAATCCTATCCATAAAAAAAATATTTTTCGAAATCGATTCACATTAAAATTGCCGAAGATATCGCGGAAAATACATTAAAAAAAAACTTACGAATAAAAAACTTCTTCCTTTTTGAAGTCGGTTAAAAATACAGATTCATCGTAACCGTAAAGTTACGATGAATCTGTATTTTTAACCGACTTACTAACGAACTACACTACCGGATAATTTCGTCATTGCATTGACAAATCGTGTGTCAATAATTGTCGAGCAATTTTCTCCAGTACCAAGATTGTTATGTAATCAAATGCACACAGGAAAAGAAACACGTGTTTATTTTTCTGTCAAGAAGGGCCAATGGCTCAATAACAATAGCCACACGGGTCGATCTTCAAGGTTAAGCAACTCCCCCCGAGGTCGGTCCTTGGATGGGTGACCGTTCATTACATACCGAGACACCTCCGTGACTCGAAAAACACGTCAAGCCGTTCGTTGGTCTCGGCTATTATTTGTAGATCTTTGACAGTCGTTTCTGGTATTCTGAAGCACGAAAGTCTGACAACCAGTCTAACCAAGAAGCTTGTGGCTAAGTAACAATAGAAGCACGGTTCGATCGATCAGGTTAAGCTATGCTTGCCGAAGTTCTGTGTCTCGTAATGTTTATATTACTTTGCCTATGCATGTATAGAATCAAGTCTATCCGACTAATCAGACAGCTGTGCTGCTGGGGAGTTTGTTCCGCTACTTCTTCTTCCCAGCTAAAGCACTACGTGGTGACGGGTGGGCGTTTTTGAGGGGACTGTCTTATGTATTTTGACGTTCGAAAAGTGCTGATTCTCAGGCTAATTTGAATAAATTACTTTTGATTTTTAGTGGGGCCCAATCGGTGGTTCTTTTAGTCCATTTGTCGTCTGACATGCGGCAGCCATGTCCGGCCCAGTCCCACATAAAAGTCGCTCCAGCTTTCGTTTAGACTAGAAGCCGAACCCAACATAATTAGGGGAAGGTAGTCATATTGAAAGAGACGGAGATATATTATGTTTCTGTCTCAAGTTTAAATCTATGTTAGTTCAATAATAACGCTACATTTGTTCGTGTCAAGGAACTATTGAAGTAAGTCAATAAAGTATACGTAAATAAACGTATTTGAATTGTGTGACCTACATTTTTCTTTAAGTTTAAAACCGGTTTTTTTTTGTTAGTAAATAAGAATTCCTCAGAAGATCATTTCAATACACTAATCTACATGGTTTTCACTCGATCTGACGAAGATTATGTCTGGACTATAAACGAGACTGTGACCTCTGAGTTTGTTTCGGCCTTTCATCTCAGAGCAGTCAGATAGGAAACGCCTACTTCATCTAGTTAAAAAATATGATTGACGTGTAAAAGTGTTCACACAAACCTGCTTAGGGCTGAATTTTACATGCACGATATGTGAAACTCCTGACACCCAAACTAGGACATGTCCTGTATCTCAAGTGTCAGCTATCTGACTGCTCTGAGAAGAAACGCCGAACAAACTCCGAGGTCACAATCTCTTTTAAAGTTCAGACATAATCTTGATCAGATCATGTGAAGACCATGTAGATTGGTGTCTGAAATGGTCCTGGCGATTCCACCTTTAGAAACCGGTGATCATTACCAGGCCAAGTTTTGGATGGCTGGTTCCACTACGCATGATTGTGTCTAGACGTATTGGCTAGCATTGTATTTATCTTTGACCATGGTCATGGAACAGCACACATCTTAAATAAGACAGCCTCTACATACCGCTGAGTGACCCTGAGAAGACCTGTAGCAAAGGCTACGTGCACAAAAAAAGTCTCAATACTTAATTTTACATAGAGGGTGCTCTGGGCACTTAGCTGACCTTCCACTTAGCCCCTCGGCTGTTAGGTAGACTCATTCAAATCAAATCAAATCAAAATATTTTCTTTGACATAAACCTGCATGGGCACTTAGTGAAACGTCAGAAGCTAGGTGCATTGAGTTTGATAACAATAGAAAAGTACGCGTGGCGTCAGAAGCCCGAAAGTCTGACAACCACTGTCAAAGATCCACGAATGACAGCCGGGACCAACGGTTTAACGTGCTTTCCGAGGTATTGGTATGTAATGATGGTCACCCATCCACGGACCAACCGCGGCAAGCGTAGCTTAACCACATCGACCGACCCATGCGGCTGTTATTACGTAGCCACAAACCCCTCGGTTTGTAGTACCACTTATAAATTGATTTTGTTGATTTGATATTATTGGAAAACCCGAAAATCTAATTTTAAATCACATTAAGGTGGATGCACTAAGTAAGGCCGTGACATTCATGTTTTTTCTTACTTTTTTTGCAATTTGTAGGTCAGCCTTGGGTTGTATTTTGGTTAAAATATTTCTAAAATATTTTTTCATGAAATAGTCATTTAATGGTATTCAATCGTACCTTGACAAAGCCTAGCAGCGGCGAAAGCATAATATATCACGATTCCTACCGGCTTTCTCTCGGGGATTCGCATCGGCAATTCTAACGCTATTAAAAATAATGGTTTAAAAAACTAAAAAACACGCTTTAAAAATCAAACTAAAAAAGGAGAAAATAATTTAAGTCAATTAAAAAGCGTGGGGTGCTTTTTGAGTTATTTTTATAATCAATTAATGTCAAACACCCCACGCTTTTTAATTGAATTAAATTATTTTCTCCTTTTTTAGTTTGGTTTTTAAAGCGTGTTTTTTAGTTTTTTAAACTTCAATTCTTTTTCTATTTTTTAGTTCTGCTAACTACAAAAACGTGTTTTTTTTTCTATTTTTTTTTTATTATTAAATTGTCATCGGTCCTTGACAAGTTTACAAAGTTTCAATGAAATCTGACCGTTTAAAGTGGGTCAAAATCGCGCTCAAAGGAGGCGGTTACATACAAACAAACAAACAAACACACAAACAAACAAACATACAAGTGAAGCTAATATAAAGCGTGTGAAAATGGCACGTCAATAGTGGCTACTATTGTCAAAAAATATAGTCACACTACGGGTATTTAATTCATCATAATAATCAGACTTTCGGGCTTGTGACGACCCGTAACGGCTGTCAAAGGGCTACAAATGACAGCTGGGACAATTCTGAGACACAATGGGTACCTTTTAGATGATCAGCGATCCACAGATCGATCTCGGGCCGGTCGAACCTTGATGCTTGTTGACCGAAATAGATAGATATTATTACCTATATTTTTATTGCTTATGCTCTTTGTTACCTACTTCTTCAGACATCATAAAATATGTAATTTAATATAAACTGCTACTTCCTAGCCCTAAAAATATGCTGATGACCTTCAAATAGCCGAAGTCCCATCAATTCCGGGTCATTTCGAGGTTTGAACGTAAATAAAAAGCGGTCAAGTGCGAGTTGGACTCGCTGACGAAGAGTTCCGTGACACCATATGTATAGTATTTTACACGACATTTTCTTTTTAGCTTTTAAAGCTGGAAAAACAAAACACCGAAATTAACAAATTTCTTGTATCGGGACCTCGTTTAAATTTTTACTTTATGTTATTTTCATTATGTGGTCATCGTTGGGGGAGGCCTATTTCAAGCAGTGGATGTCTTTCAGCTGAAATTATGATAGTGGTCATCCTATTGGCCCACTAATATTATAAATGTGAAAGATTGTTTGTTTGGATGTTGAACGGCTGAACGAATTTGGATGATAGATTATATGGAACCCATAGAATACTTTTTATCCCGGTAGTACGTTCCCGTGGTTTAATTTTCAGCCTCCATGCGGGCGAAGTCACTGGCAAAAACTAGTAGTATTATAAAGTTTGTGATCATTTCATGTATTTCATGTACGGTTCAATTAGAGGTATTGTATTACCCAATAACTGTGGATTAAAGGACACAGCGGTTCGCTTGGCAACGATGCGATGAACTTGCCAGGAGGGGGTCGAGCATGGCACCAGTGGGACCAGAACCCATTGCGCCACTCTCCTTCGGGTATCTACGCACTTTGGTAAGGAAACGAACAAAATATGGTTGGACGTAAGTGAGTGCAGGCAGGCTTAGGCAGCACTTCATGCGTTCGATGCCCGCCTCACGAAACAGCTTCTCCGTTTATCTAAACAACAGATGCGTACAGTTACAGCAGCTGTAACTGGCCATGGGTTATTTAACAAACATCTCTTTGTCATAGGAGGAACAGACAGTCCACTGTGCAGGGCCTGGATGAAGGACGACGAGACAGCGGCTCATGTGCTGTTAAACTGCCCGGTTGTCGCTAATTACAGAGCAAAATACTTCGGTAACACAGGTACCCTACATGAGATTGTCAGCAACACCAAGGCGTTGCTGGCCTTTCTCGAGGAGTTGGGGTGGATCGAATAACTGATTCTCCCACTCGTACGCAAAATACGCGCTTTGACGTGGAGTTGCGGACAACAGCCGTTTTACCTATTACCCAATAACTGGGTTGTGTAGGTCAGAAAGCTTGTCGCTCCATCTAAAATATTGGTATTCCCTAGATAGTTGCGAAATAGTTAGGTAGATGATGACCTGTTACGGTTCAAAAGATACAGCCCTGTGACAGATGGATGAACAGCGGAGCGGAGCACAAGGGTCCCGTTGGCCCTTTGGGTACAGAACCCTAAAAAAGGTTTTTGCCCAATAAATAAATATAATTGATGTTTTTCTTAATAATCCGAGTATTGTTAGTTTTTGTTACTACATTTGTGGTTGAAAACATTTTTTTTTTGTTTGTGTGTACGTCAGTTTATTGAGAGGTCAAAATCTGCGATGCTTGCTGTCCGCCCCATGACAAGATAAGACATTACAAACAGTTCCTGACAAAAATCGTCATAGAAAGAAAAATTCATTAAGCTCCTTAAGTTCTGAGTTGAACTGCATGATTAGTGACAAATGCGTGCACTGACTGAACCGGGCTACTAAATCAGTTTGATTCTTTCCTCAAAAGTCCATTTCAGACACCAATCTATATACATACTCAGCCAATACGGTTCCCACTGCTGGAACACAGGCCTCCTCGCCGTGAGAGGGAGTTGGCCGTAATCCACCACACGGGCCCAGTGCGGGTTACTAGATGTCACATGTCTTCGAATTTTTGGTTCTAGGACATGCCGGTTTCTTCGCGATGTTTTCCTTCACCGTTTGAGAGCAGTGGTGATGAAATTATTTACACAGAGTAATGCGCCTGGCTGGGTTCGAACGCACGACCTAAAACTCGTGAGTCGCGGCCGTTACTACTGCGCCACCACTGAACATGGTCACCAATCTACTGAATCTACATGGTCTTCAAATAATCTGACCAAGATTATGTCTGCAAGCTTAGCACGAGAACCGTAGAGAAGCGTTTTGTCGACGGAAGAGTAGACTAAAATGACGTTTCCCTGTAGACAATTGACAGTTTTGTACCGAGAAATGTAGACAAGCGATTTCTATTTTACGGTAGAGTAGAAATAGAAAACGTTATGCTAAGCCTGCAAGATTTTAAAAGAGACTGTGACCTCTGAGTTTGTTTCGGCCTTTCTTCTCAGAGTAGTCATACAGCAAACGCCGACCTCATCTAGTTTTAAAAATATGATTGACGTGTAAAAGTGTTTGTAAAAACCTACTTACAGAAATAAAATCATTTATCTTTTAGAAAGATTTATTTTAGGACGTTATCAAATCGCGGCAGTATTTCTTCGCATTGGATTTTTAATTCTCTGTGTTGAACCGAGCATTGATAATCCTACAGAATGCAGCGCGAGTGATCTCAGCGCGTCTAAAAAACAGTGTTAAATTTTCAACACTCGGCCCTAAGCCGTGCGTTGAAGATCCAGGATGTATTAAAAATGACCAGCAAAACATTGCAATGTAAAAAATAAAAACATTTTAATGCTGACATTTCATACAAACCAAAAATTGAAAAAAAAAACCTTCCAAACAAATTGCCACAGTGATCATTTTTGCATAAAAACATGTTTGTTTTTCGTTTGTAATATAAAATTAAATGGCTCATTATGTGGGTATTTTACGTTTTTTTGTAATAAACAAAATGGTGGTATAATAATAACGACATACAATGAATTGAAAGTTTTTACTTCAAAAACCCACATTGCATTTTTTAGAGTTCAGTTTATCAAAACGGAAAACGTAACATAGGATCATTTTGTAGTCTACCATTTTTTGTCATTTTTAACCGACTTCAAAAAGGAGGAGGTTCTCAATTCGTCGGAACCTTCTTTTTTTTTTTTTTTTATGTATGTTCCCCGATTACTCGAAGATGGCTGGACCGATTTGGATTTTTTTTTTGTTTGAAAGGGTATACTTTCCAGGTGGTCCCATGATCATCAAGCCAGGATCTGATGATGGGATCCTGGAGAAATAGAGAGAACTCTTCAAATTTTATAGGCACTCGAAGCGATTTAGGTATTTTTTGGAAGAGTACTTTCTCGGAGTGGTCTCATTTCAATTTGGTGAAGATCTGATGAAGAACTTTGGAGATAGGCAACGGAACTCCTCACTAAATGATAGCAAATGGACTGGGATTGCTGAAATCTCATGTCTGTCTATTGCTTACACCAGTTCATAATAAAGCATTATATAGTAAATATAACATCACGCCGGTATGCTGTGAAGGGGTAAGCACATGTGAACCACTAAAAAGTGAAAAAAAATAACTTTTTCCAAAAAAACAACAACCGACTTCCAAAAAAACACTACAAAGTGAAAAATAACTTTAATTTCGGAAGGCGGTGACAAAAAAATAAAATACAGCTCCAAAGACACCGACTTCCGAAATTAAAGTTATTTTTCACTTTGTAGTGTTTTTTTGGAAGTCGGTTGTTTTTTCTTTGGAAAAAGTTTTTATTGTTAGCATAGGGACATCTAGCAAGTTTGAAATATGCAAAATCAAAAAGAAAATATTTTATGTCACATAAACCTACATGGGCACTTTATGAAACGTCAGAAGCTAGGTGCACGGTTCAAATAAGTCGTTCCCTATGAAGAGCCGACAATAAACTTCACGGTTATTAGTCTTTTACAAATAAATGGCTTTTACAATGTTTTCAATAGGTATGGGAAGACAGTGTATTTTTAATTTTATTTTACTTAGGAAAATAAATGGTTACACGTTACACTATTATGGTATAGAACTTATAACTAAAATGGGAGTATAAAACCAACAACATTTTCCACAAAAATATTAAACACGAACGGCATGCGATATAAACAACATTGAATAGAAAGTGTAATTAAATATAAAATAAAACTAATCTGAAACTAATACAAGTAGAAATAATAAAAGCAAAAAGAAGATATTTTAATAGAAATTAAGAATTTAGGATTGTTATTTGCCTAATTCTGCTATAATGTTAGATAGCTAATCGCAATACTTCGAAATTTGCCAGCAGAAACAGCAAAGAACATGATATCCCGGAAAATCTTAACCTATGTATGCTTGCTGTATTACCTGGACAGTAAATATTTTTCTATTTCCTATTTTTCTTTTTCTAACTGCATATTAAGACAGCGTAGAGGTGCTCGCGAGCCTGCGTTTGATCGAAAAGAGGTTACAGCAGTGTAGGTCTGTTAATTAATCAATAGTATATAGATAAGTTAAGTAATTATCAGGTTCTTAATAACATAGAAAATGGTCTACAAATCTACAGTCTACAAGGCCTACAATATTCTCACATTCACAAAATATAATATAATCACAACATCACGCCTAGTTTCCCCAAAAGTGTTCGACAGAAGTTTACAAAGTCAAAGTCAAAAAGTTAACGTTAAAAAGTTACTGAGAAATTCCGCATAAAAAACCCGATAACACTTTCCCCGACCTGGGTATCGAACCCAAGGGCTCATCCTTTGCAGTAACGTTTGCGACGACTTCGCCAACGAGGCATTATACAGTACTAGCTTTTCCCCGCGGCTCCACTTGCGTGGATGTCGGTTATCGCGTAAAAAAGTCTATGCCTATCATTATCATCATCATTTCAGGCAAAAGACGTCCACTGCTGGACATAGGCCTCCCCCAAGCTCCTCCACTTCGACCGGTCTTGTGCTTCCCACATCCAGCGGATTCCCGCTATGCCTATGTCCTTCTCCAAATCCCAGGCTATATCTCTGCCAAATTTCATGACGATCTGTTCAGCGGTTCAGCCGTGATAGCGTAACAAACAGACAGAGTTACTTTCGCATTTATAATATTAGTAGAGATAATATTTACAAAATATATAATATTTTAACAAGTATTCAGCCATAGCGTATCGTTGCATGTCAATGTTATTTGTGCAATTGTCATGGAAAAATAAATTTATGTTTGCATTGGACCAAATCTTGCGTTTCATACGCCTCGATGATAGAGGTAATATTTATTCAAATTGAGGGATTTAGACCCACTTGATCGTTTTTTACCCGACATTAACGTAGTTAAAGAAGCATTATGTTTTGTCCTAGAACCATAATTCAATGACATGTGATATCTACCAAAGCGCACTGGGCCCGCGTGGCGGATTACGGCTTATGGCCCACTCCCTCTCACAGAGAGGAGGCCTGTGGCCCAGAAGTGGGAACATTATAAGCTGATTATGATTATTTCTATATTTAATCATTTATGCACACACATATAAACAGACAAGAAGCTGTGTAGGGCTCATCAGGTAGGTAATAGGTTAGGTTAGAATTGCGATCAAGCGCGCGAGCCGAGCGAGCGTAGCGAGCAGTGCCGCGGCAGCGTTCGGCGAGCGCTACTTCCAAGTTAGTGGCAGTTACTTCACCAGGTTGGTAGTTCGTTCAGCAGAATAAATGCTATACATGGTGGCTCATTAATTTTAGTAAGTAACCTGTTAAAATTTAAAGAACGTAAGGATATTGTGAGCCTCTCTGTTGAGCGGACAGTTGAAATAGCATGTTTAGAATTGGAGCGATTTGTTGTATTAAGTGTGTACAGACCACCTTCAGGATTGTATGACTGCTTTGAAAAGGTAATGGATGAAGTATTAAACAAGATTTGTAACTCGAACAAGTCCATTATTGTTTGCGGTGATTTTAATGTTAATTTATTGGATAACTCAGGTTACTGTAGTAAAATATTAAGTTTATTTCAGTCCTACAATCTTGTAAACCAATTTATGGAGCCCACAAGAATAACGCTTAGCAGTGCCACATGCCTAGATAATATTTATACAGATATTATACCGAGCCACAAAGAGATTATTAATTTACTAGATTCGGATCATTGCGGGCAACAGATTACCATTCAAAATCAAAATAAAAAAATGGCTAAAAAGGATATCATTGTTAACCCCAAAACCGCATTTCGCCTAGAAGCGTTTAAAGTTAAACTCTTGAGTAAATTACCAGTTTTGTGTACAAGTGCTGATCCTAATCATCTATATGATGATTTTTTTAAGATATATTGTAAACAATTTAATTCCACTTTTATTCCCAAGACTATCTCGATTAATAGTAACGTCTCTTTCAGTGACTGGGCTACCATTGGTATTCATAAAAGTAGAACAAGACTTTATGAGCTATACAATGAAAGAAATTATGTAAACACTGCTGAATTTCACTCATATGTTAGAAATTATTCTAAATTATTTAAAAAAGTTTGTTGGATGGCCAAGTCGCGTTATTTGAGTTCAAAGATTAAAAACAGTAGTAATGTAATTAAAACGACTTGGAATATTATTAATAGTGAAACGGGAAGGTCTAGTAACCGAAATACTGACTACAGCCTGTCTATCAATGACAAAATAATAACAGCAGACTCACAAGTCGCTGCGGCTTTTGAAAATTTCTTTACAGATATTCCCGTTTCAACTACAAAATCTCTAAACTCATCACCTTCTGTTGCTGAGTCTTTGCTTAAGGAAAATGTTAATGTTTGTGATTCAGAATTTCATTTTGAACATATTAGCTGTAGAGATATAATTAAAACCTTTCACACTTTGAATGTAAAAAAGACTGCAGATCTATGGGGTAATTCAGGAGAAGTCGCTAAGTCAATTATAGACATTGCAGCACCTACTTTAGCTCTTATATTTAATAATTGTATCGACTGTGGGGAGTTTCCTGACCTAATGAAGAATAGTAAAATAATACCTTTGTTTAAATCAGGTAATACATCAGACCCCTCTAATTATAGACCTATTTCAGTACTACCTACCTTTAGTAAAATTTTTGAGAAATTAATTTTAGACCAACTGCAAAGATTTTTTAATAAACATAATTTATTACACAGCAAACAGTTCGGTTTTACAAGGGGTCGTTCAACTACCGATGCCGGTGTTGAACTCTTAGGGCATATTTACAATGCATGGGAAAACAAATACGATGCCTTGGGCATCTTTTGTGATTTATCTAAAGCATTCGATTGCGTGCTTCATGAAACTTTAATCAGGAAACTCCGCCACTACGGGATCCGGAATACCGCACTGGATCTTCTTATTTCATATTTGTGTAATAGGATTCAGTGTGTTGATGTAAATGGAAAAAGATCTCCCGGATCCTTAGTATCAATGGGAGTCCCACAGGGCTCGATTCTTGGTCCTTTCTTGTTTCTTATTTATATTAATGACTTGCCTTACCTCATAAAGGATAATCATGAAATAGTGTTGTTTGCGGATGACACTTCACTTTTGTTTAAACTTAAACGTCAGCAGCTGGTTAATGACGATGTAAATAGCGCAATCTCAAAAGTAGTTCACTGGTTCAATGTTAATAATTTACTTCTTAATGAAAAAAAAACCAAATGCATTAAGTTTACGCTACCTCACGTTAGGCAGGTGAAAACTAATGTGTTGATAAAGGGCGAAGAATTGAATCCTGAAGATAGCACTGTATTCTTGGGCTTAACCTTGGATGCCAAGCTTCAGTGGGGCCCACATATAGATAAATTGTCGAAAAAGCTTAGCTCTGCAGCATACGCTGTTAGAAAAATTCGTAATTTAACTGATATAGAGACAGCCCGTTTAGTGTACTTTAGCTATTTTCATAGTGTAATGTCGTATGGTATTCTGTTGTGGGGAAATGCCGCCGACATTCAAACTATCTTTGTGTTGCAGAAAAGAGCTGTTCGATCAATTTATAAATTAAGTCCGAGACACTCTCTCAGAGAGAAATTTAAGGAGATTAATGTAATGACTGTGCCTTCACAGTATATTTTTGAAAATCTTTTATATGCCCATAAAAATATTAAATTGTTTAAAAAATACAGCGATATCCATAGTATAAATACTAGGAACAAACACAAATTTGTTGTACCATCAACAAGGCTCAAAAAAATAGGTGGATCATTCAGATGTCAATGTATACGCTTTTATAACAAACTTCCAAGCCATGTTCAAGATCTAAGTCTCAATAAATTTAAATCATTCATTAAACGTAAGTTGTGCCTGAAAGCCTTTTATACCGTTAAGGATTATATTGAGGACAAAACATCTTGGGATTGACCTGCTCCAATTTTTGCATACTGAATGTTGTTCTTTTGTTTTTTTTTCAAACTTATACTCTTCGACATTTGATTATTATTATATACACTTTGACATGAATATTTACTTTGAGAAGTATAATATTATTATTGTTTTAATTATTGTGAATGTGAGGACTGTGTGGGTCATGTTTTGTTTTGTGTTTCATCTATTTCTCAGTTAGTTTTAATGTTAATCTGGCAGTTTGAGTAATTTATGCGGCCTACCCAAATGTCCTTTCTTTGGTATTGTTCGTCAAATCTTTGAGCTCCTCAAGTTCTGAGTTGAGCTGCATGATTATGATAAATGCGTGCACTGATTGGACAGGTCCACTCAATCTGTGTGGTTCTTTCCTCAAAAGACCATTTCAGACACCAATCCACATGGTCTTCACATGATCTGACCAAGATTATGTCTGGACTTTAAAAGAGACTGTGACCTCTGAGTTTGTTTCGGCCTTTCTTCTCAGAGTAGTCAGATAGGAAACGCCGACCTCATCTAGTTTAAAAAAAATATGATTGACGTGTAAAAGTGTTTGTACAAACCTACTTACAGAAATAAATCATTTATCATTTATCATTTATCATGAGTGTTTAGTAATAGTGCAAGGATGAGCCATGTCAGCAAAAATTTTAATATTTAAATTTAGTTAATCACATTTTTGTTGGGTTTTTATCTGTTTATAATTTAAATGTATGAGTGTAAAACAATTATGTTGACTACAATTTTGTCTGATATAAATAAATAAAAATTATTAAATTGTTTGAAGTAGGTAGTTATTTGTTGTGCAACATAAATCTATTAAAGGTGACTCTTCAGGTATTTCAGGGGATTTACAGTCACTATAATTATCCGTCATCGGTGACTTAATCCAATACCACTGAAAAATTATCACCTGCCAGTTTTCTAGTTTTTCCAACGCAAATTGACAAACTCATAGTCATTCAATGTAATATATTATATATAATAAATACACATAGATGGCTACATAGTATTATTTAACTAAGCAAATAAATTGATTCATGAAAAACCACAATTTTCGTGATATTTTTATGTTTTTTCCGGTTAAAGTTGGTATGTGGTTATTTTTATTTATTTGCGGGTATTTTGACATACGTTGACGTAATAAACGTCAAACATGAATTTGGTTTAGTTTCTTTAATACAGCAGTCACGATTGTTTTTTATATATTTATTAGCATTTGCCTAAAGGTTCTCTGTGGTAGGCAAAAGCACGTGGGTTAAACCCACTTCAGTTTTTTTTACGAAGTAAAAATATCACGCTGTCGATTTTCAATTCTCGGTGTTGAACCGAGCATTGACAATCGCACAGAGTGCATCCCATCGCATTGAAAAAACACCGTGTTCGATTTTCAAATTACGGCACTAATCTGTCAAATAAAATCAAAAGTCATATATTCAAATTAAACTGAGGATCAGCACTTTTCGAACGTCAAAATTATATAAGCCAGTTTCGCAAAACGCCCGCCCTTCATCACTTCCTATTGCTTTAGCTGGGAAGAAGAAATGGCGCAACAAACTCTCCAGCAACACAGCTGTCTGTTTAGTTAGATAGACTTTATTCTATACATAGGTAGGCAAAGTAATTAACATTACGTGCGTTGAAGATATCGTGCTGGAAAAAATCCTGCTGCTATGTAATTACGTATGTACGAATGTACTAACACAAAAAATATACAACGGATTGTTTAATCTTATTAATAAAACAAGAAACCAGGCCACGAAAGACATCCGAAAAGAAAGAAAGAAAAGGTATTTATTGTAACTCGCACAGGAAGATCACATACTAAAATAAACACACAATGGTACAAAAATTATAAAAACAAATTTCTCGGAAGAAAAAAATAAATAAAACAGAAAGTCCTGCACGAGGCCAAAAGGCCCCTACCTCAGCATGATGCTGCGACATTTAAAAAGTGTCGCAGCGCTGGTATTCTGGTAGGGCCCGAGCGATGTGATGTCACGGGCAGTTACAATATGTAATATTATGTATAAATAATCAGTATAAAAGATAGATAAAATGTAATATGTTAACGAATAAAACAAAATACCGTCAGCGCCAAACGTGACCTCATTATTTGTCAATGCCACTCTGTGGCATCCCTGTGGGCCTGTGACAAGCAAAGGGACGCAGGCGCCGACATTCAGCGAAAATAAATACAATAAACATTACGGCTGTTTGAGGAGCAGTGGAGTAGTGTAGTGTATATACAGTAAAAGTGGTCTGTGGCAGTAAGTTAACGGCATTAATTAAATGGAAAAATCTAAATAAACTAGATAAGGGAGTGCTATTAAATTATGAATTTTACAAAATGCTGTAAACTGTAAATGTGAACACACACGATGCTGTGATAAACTCTACACCTATTACTAGAATAAGAAAATCAGGTACAAACCTATAAACAAAAGGGCCGACCTCCACAAGCTTGGGTTTCTCCCCTGTCTCCAAGAAGGCTTGCGGGTTGGTCACGTTGAAGATGTACACCTTCGTCAGTCTGATGACGCCAGGTTTGTGCCAGTAGCTGTAGCTAAGGGAGCCGTTCCAGAGTTTTAATTCCTGTAAAAAAACAAAGAATTTTTAAAAATCTAAAGTTTAATTACGATACGTTTGACTTAAGTAGTCCTTATACGGTGTGAAATAATAGACTTACTTAAATCACGTGTATTGTACACTACTTTACAGCTCATGTGAGTAAGTCACGCTTTTCACATTGCCATAATAGTACATAATGATAAGTGTGAGTGCAGTAGTCTATTATTGCACGCGTTTAGCGCCTACGCTACATACGGGCGGTCATTTCACGCCGTGCGATAACAGACTACTTAAATTACCAGTATCGTGTACTATTGTATAGCTTGTGTGAGATAAATTCGCACTTAAGTCACGCTTTACTGTGACTGAAGTAGGTAGTCCATCGGTATTGACAAAAGGACTACTTAAGTCATAAAAAACCGTGACTTAGGTGCGGGTTTAGGTCACACAGTGCTATAAATTGATAAACACGTTGTAAAGGATATCGAAGTCCAAACTGTTCCCATGAACTCAATTCAGATTATTTTAGACCCTAGAATTTTCCGTCGGCAATACCTGCACGGTCATTAACTATTTACTATCGCTTGACAATAGTATGAGTCAATCTAATCAAGGTCAGCAATTAAAAATCATAAGCAAATTATGCGAATTTATTGCTTGAGTAAATATATCTAACTGAACATAGTCGTTTATAAATAAAAGTATAAATCTAATAGAACCCTAGCGTGCAGGAAATAAAATGCTACTTTTGGCCAATTTAAATAATTCATTTAGGAGATGACAATTACTGAAAATTTTCCGTAAGTAAAAAACGATAATAATGTTAAATAATTAACCTTTACTGTTTCTAGTATTGGGACACACAGGCCTCCTCTCTGTGAGAGGGAGTGAGCTGTAATCCACCACGCGGGCCCAGTGCGGGTTGGTTGATGTCACATGTCTTCGAATTTTTGGTTCTGAGTCATCCCGTTTTCCTTACAATGTTTTCCTTCACCGTTTCGAGAGTGGTGGTAATATAACACCACTGCAATTAAGCGGCTGTCTGGATTTGAAACTATAACCTATACTTGGAAGTCGCGGCCATTACCACTAGGCCAGCACTGCTCTCTAATGATAATGATGATAATAATGTTGATAAGGAGAAAATACTCACTCTAAATATAATATAGTCCAGCCATGGTACGAACGATAGTATGATTCCTAGTACCACGGTACATATGCTGAACATAATCACTGCCAAGCGACCTGGAACAAAGGAAATACAAATAAATACGGTTAAGAAAAGGTCAGAAATAAACATATCATTTTCGGGGAAAATATGAGCGAAGAAATTACAACTTCTCCTGTATTGTAAAATGTAAAAACAAATGTTTGTTTTGCATGGGAAACAAATCCGTGTCGCGTAGTGCACCAGTTAAACTTTCAGTCACCGCGCCAACGGTATCAGAGAAAAGTACAGCAAAAGCATATCAGTGGTTATACTTCAATACGAAAATCACCCTTACTGCTACGACATAACTGTTATTGTTAAATTGTTACCACTGTGGTATTTTTCCTAACTATTCTGATGTCTTTATTATTATTATTTTTTGATGATACGAGAGAATAATTATGAATTTCAAGGACATACACAACGTACACTCTCCGCTATGATGAATTTCCTGTGATGCCAATAAACTATAGAACACATTTTGCATTTAGACATTTCTAAACCTAATTTGCTCAAATCAGATATGAAAAGACGCATCATTTGTTGAAACTGACTCAGCCTATGACACTATCATTATGTCCTATCTTTTAACTGAGTCAAAATATTAGATATAGATAGGATTTCTTTTAATTTATTGGGTTATTTTCCCTGTAGAACAATAGAAACGCGCGCCATGTATAGGAATTTATGCAAGAAATTATGTTTTTTTCTTATGGAGTGCCACAGGGCATTACTCTTGGACCACGTCTCCTCCTCCTTCTTGGCAAGACCCTAGATTAACTGTATATAAATAAAAGTGTCTTTTTGGGGTATTCAAACTCAGTCATCATCGGCCTAGCTTTCAGCCAACTATGGGGTCGGCTTTCTGTCTAACCAGCTGCAGCTGAATACCAATACTTTTCTTGGAACGACTGTCCCGGACCCAGTAACTGGGTTGTGATGTGATGACCCAGTGATAAATTTATACACTTATGACACCCTTGTGACTGTTTGTTAGTCTTTCAGGCATTTACCTACCCGTAACAATTGACAAAGATCCATGAATGGCAGCTGGTACGGGAGTCTCGGGCCATCCACGGAGTGAGCTTAGCAAGCGTGACTTAACCAGATTCATCGACCCGTGAGTTCTGTTCTATACTTAGCCACGAGCTCCTCTCATCCTTATCTGATCAAGTCTCTGATCAGTACCTAACTATGTCTGTTGTTGTTATCGCCTCATGATTTGACCAATCATGAAGCGAAAACAACAACAGACAATTATATATAATTACTCGAGTTGATTTGATTATTATTTTTAATAAGTTCCGAGAAACCTATAGTTAAAGCATTCAATTTTATATTCTTGGGTGAGTTCATGTTTACCCCTAATAACGTTAGAGCTATGCCTAACCTCATTACTTTGACTATAGCCTGACAATCTGCAAATTATAAGCGTACCACACCTGTCTGACCTCTGGACTGAAGGTAACTCATGTATGACTTAATTACTTTATAGTAAACAATTATAATGCTTCTAATTACAACAGGTTAAGCATTCAAGGAAGTTCTGGGTAATAGTGTGTTTAAATACGTCATAGATGTTGGGTTGTGGGTTTGAGAGAGCGGATCGGTGAGCGGGGCGATTAAGGCACCTCTCCCAAAGCCGACGAAAAAGCGATGCGTACCCTGGGACCTGGCCAAGAACATAATATAATGTTACTTTTCTACAAAATAAGATTTTTACTAGGAATCAATTATCGTTTAAAAAAACGAACATAAATAATTCAAACTCTTCTTTATTTAAATGGTAAACCGACGAATATATATATACGTGTACACAAGGAATTAATAGAAACAAAACAAAATCAAAGTGCTGGTATGTAATACTGACTTTATCACGAAAACAAAAAAATAAAAATATAACAAAATACAAAAAGATAATTATTGCACTAAGCTTAATAAAATAATGATAATGTCGATTACTGTGTTATTGCATGGGTTAAATATAAATTAAAAACTGTCAAAACATTATTCTTCGTATAGAGGTTGTCCGTTCGCAGAAACTACTAAGTTTTGTTTTCGGTCAGTAAATTACATTAAACTGTCATGTAAATTAATGTTAGAGGTTATTATAGTCTTGTATAAAAAAAACTAACAGGATTTAAAAAAAAACTAGTCCTAATAATATTATGACATGGTACTAAAATTAAGTTTGATTTATCGTTAAAATCAAGTACTTGGCGTCTGATTTAATTTACGGGTCTATCTGTCGAAACCAGGAATTCGAAAACATGTGACATCTACCAAACGTGGTGGCGATGGCGTGGTGGATTACGGCCCGCTATCACAGATTGGAGGCCTGTGTCACAGCATTGGAGACAATATAGGGCGCAGCTAAAGCACGCCCATTCTAATTCTACAAAGCATTATTGCTGATCGCTCCTCTGTCTACACTAATTTTGTAAAGAGGTAAAGTTTGTGAGTTTGTGAAGTTGTAGGGGGTAATCTGTGGATCTACAGAACCGATTTTGAAAATTCTTTTACCAATAGAAAGCCACGTTATTTGTGAGTATTATAGGTTATATAATAGGTCTTTACCTATGAAATTGCCGTTTTGTATGAAAAAATTTAAACGAATTTTTTTCATGTATTTTTTATTTGTATTAATCGAAGTAATCACCCATGCAATCAATGCATCTTTGCCATCGCAGTGGCAGTTTATTGATGCCCTTCTTAAAGAAATCAGCTGGACGGGAGGCAACAAATTCTTCAAAGGCATTTTGTACTGCCTCTCGGGTATTGAATTTTTTTCCCGCCAAGAAGTTATCCAAATTCTGGAAAAAGTAGTAGTCTGTAGGCGCAAGGTCTGGTGAGTAGGGCGGATGACGGAGAGCTTCCAACCCCAGTTCTTGCAACTTGGAGACCGTCTGCTGTGCAGTATGAGGTCGCGCGTTGTCGTGCAGGAGCAGCGGAGACGAGCGATTGACCAATGCTGGTTGGAGATGAGCCAGCTTCTCCATCATTGTGTTCAGTTCTTCACAGTACACATCTGCAGTAATGCTCACCCCGTTTGGTAAGAAGCTGTGATGAATCACACCGGCGCTAGACCACCAAACAGTGACCATCACTTTTCTAGGGGTAAGTTTTCGTTTAGGGCATTGTTTAGGTGCTGAACCAGGATCCAACCAACTTGCTGAGCGCTTGCGGTTATCAAACAGAATCCATTTTTTATCGCAGGTAACAATGCGGTTCAAAATTCCTTCATTTGTGTGTCTGTTGAGCAGTGCAAGGCACGTCTCGACGCGTACTTCGCGCTGACGATCATTGAGTTCGTGGGGCACCCATTTGTCAAGCTTTTTTACCTTGCCAATTTGACGCAAATGGACCAATATTGTTTTGACGCTAACGTCGAAAGCTGCTGCTAATTCAGCCGTAGATTGTGTATCATCAGCTTCCACAATCGCCTTTAATTCGTCATTGTCGACCAAAGTCTTCGGACGACCGCGAGGTTCATTTTTCAGGTCGAAATTTCCAGAACGGAAGCGAGCAAACCAATAACAGGTGGTGCGTTGGTTTGTAGTGTTAGCTCCGTAAACGTCGTTGATGTTGCGTGCCGCTTGTGCCGCGTTGCTGCCACGACGGTACTCATATTCCATAATTACTCGAATTTTTAACGTATCCATGATGACGAAAAAGATTGAAATGCGATGAAAATGTAACACTAATCAATAAACAAATGACTACTTTTGGAAAAAAAAATCCATGTTTTTAAAATAAAATTAATTTGAAATTAGAATTCTTACCCAAACAAAAATTATTTTGATTTGAAATGGCCAGTACTGCAAAACGGCAATTTCATAGGTAAAGACCTAATATTAACCCGAAAAAATTAAAGTCTTTTTCGTGGTAGTCGGATTTGCAAAGTAAGTTGGAGAAAAAACGGTCGAACGAAAACGTTTCTTACGAACGCTGCCTTAACGATTAGAGCTATATGATTGAGTTTTGAAGAAAAGTTGTAGAGCTTGATAATGCCTACAAAAAAGTTAGTGATAGCGAAGGTGTAACTCTTATATTTAAACCACAAAAAGTCGTTTTTTTATATTTTTTTTTTTTAAATCGTTAGGTCATGTTTATTGATCATATTATCAACAATTATGAATTCTTATCAAAATAAGTAAATTTATCGTCTCAAGTGTTTAAAACAAAAGACTTTTCCCTTTTACTGCATATAATTTAGACGAATGGTTAAAGAGATAATACGACATAGGTATGGAACCGCGACCGTGTCGTAATCTGTTGAGTAATATAAAAATGTTTACCGCCCAACGAACTGGGCACGGGTCTGCGAGTCTAACATAAACTTAGCCTTAAAAATCTTCCTACCATGTCCGGGTGAAGGATCATTTTGTCGTTTTTTTGTTTTGGTTGGGAAATCATCAAATAACTTGGAGCCCTGGGTGGAACAGGAGAGCGTGTCAGACTTTTACTGACTAAAACCCACCCGTGTTCCCTCAGTTGCCTGTGTGCCAGGGGCCGCGGTACGTCTTTTGAACAACCCGCACCCCTGGATCATTTTATCGTGATAATTTGTGATATATCGCCTATTATAAGCGCTAGATGGAAAGTCCCTAGAATATTCTACTTTAATAAATCATCTACCTAGCCTTTCCCCAACTATGTTGGGGCTGGCTTCAAGTTAAACCGTCTACAGCTGAATATCAGTACTTTGGATAAAGCGACTGCCTATCTGATCTCCCCAACTCGTTACAGGGTAAGACTGGTTGTCAGAATTTTGGGCTTCTGAAGACCCGTAACGACTGTTAAAGATCTACGAATGTCAGCAGAAACCAACAGCTTTACGTCTTATACGAGGCACGGAAGTGTCTCGATATGTAATGGATGGGCATCTATCCACGGACCGGCCTCGGTAAGCCCCCGTGCAGTTGTTATTATTTAGCCTCTCAATATTCCTAGAATGTTCTACTTACTATGAAACAGAACTACATCATCGTCTTAAGCCATGCTTTTTCTTGGTAAGGAGTCATGAGTCTATGACTGTTATTTGAATAAGTCGTAAATTGTATCTTCTTCATGTTTTATTTATTTATTACTGTGAATCACGGTGTCGTCAATGGCGACTAATACTCATTTCCTAGAGTTTTAAAATGTATGATTCTTTATTATCGTTCTTCTGACCTTGTGTCTTCTTCTTCTTCATACTTCTTTATTAGTCGTCATCTCAGATTAACGTTCTTTTTATCTTTCACAAAATCCATACATCGTTTATTTGGTGTTTAATTGTAACGGTTGTTTCTGTAGTTTTGTTATCCTATTCCATATTATACCGCTAAATAGTGGAATTCCTTGTTTAATTCTGTGTTTCCCGTTAACTGTAACCCGGGAGTCTTCAAGTCTTGAGTCTTTTTTATAGCGTATCGATGGCATAAAGTTCATCATATCTTTGGCCTAAAATTCAGCTGCGTGACCTCCGCTCACTAACGCAGTCATAAGATCGTCAAATGCACAAGGGTGGGAGGTGAGCCATGGTTTGTGGGGAGATTTCGCATGCGCACTTGAGATTTGAGCCGTCCGTGGTGAACCAATCTGTGCAGATTGTCTTCGGTCTGGCCGACTTGGGTTCGAAGTCTATTTAAAGATTTCCAAGTCGGCCACGGTAACGCGTGCCCCCCGGTAAGGATCGAGTGATAAGGTTACTTTAAAGAACATCGCCACCATATGTCATCAGGGCCCCATTTAATAATAGGCCCCTGATGACACGGTGGCTGCTACGAATTAGAATGACCGACCGACTCTTTAATGAAAAAATGCCTGCAATTGACATAAAAGTTGTTGAGTTTGACATGGTTGCGACAATTTAACAAGTTTCTATTATACATTGTCGTGAAAATGTGTCAATTTTGCCAATCCTACTATAATCCCAGTAATATTATAAAAACAAAAATTACACTTTAAAGTTAAGAAAGTGGTGAAACTAGAAGAAAGCAAAAAAAAAAAAAATTTATATCCAGGGTACAGGGCCAAATAAATTAGGGCTAAGTAAGTAGCAGATGACCCCACCTATCCACCATTTTCGTATGTTCAACGTTCTGTCAAACACCCTGTATGTTGAAGGAAAACAAAAAAAAATCTAGACTTATTAGATCGGCTTTTCCGAACTGTTTTGGGGTCGGCTTCCAGTCTAACCCGACGCAGCTCAATACCAGTACGTTACATGGACCGACTGCTTATTTGTCCACCACAGCCTCTACTGGAAAATGCGATACCCCTTGGTAAGACTGGTTATCAGACTTTTGGGTTTCAGCTGACCCGTAATGACTCCCAAAGATTTATAAAGGTATGAGGAACAGGGTGTAAAGTTCACTCACACCCTATTGAAAAGGGAGGATCCTCCGACCAGACGGGTGTTGTCGGGATGTTGTAAATATATATCAGTTTCGTGGAAAACTCTGACTGCGCGATGTAGGATTTCTGTGACGTCCAGACGCGTAGTTCGCATGTGGCATTGTAGATGGCGCCACGTCACTTTTTGTGTTTCAAGATATTTGTGGCGAAGTATTTTTCTGTAGTGCCGCTACAGATTCACGAATGACAGCCGGGACCGACGGCTTAACATACTTTCCGAGGCATGGATGGTTCTTGGTATTTAAAGATGATACATGGCCTAAACACGAGCCGCGAGCCCTTCATCTGGACTATCCTGTGAGTGGCTTAATAAATTAAGGCCTCCAGCAATAAAACTTATAAACTAAGCAACTAAACGCTAAGGGCACCTCCTGTGGAATTCGGACCTCGACTTAGGGCGACGTGAGCACGTGACGGGTTGGATCGGATCGTTTTTCTTTCATTAATTCTATTTCAGCTTATAGCTTAGACCATACATAATAGGTGAATTACCTATATCGTAACAATTTAATTAATTGTAGATGTATGCACTGCAGTTATCCACTCACGTTTGTGTCGTACAACGAGGCACGTGCCTTTATCTATAATTATAACTCGATCTCTCGGCTGGAGGAAGAGCTGCGAGCTTCGCTTCGCTTCGGTGAGCCACTTGAGCTCCACTGAGCTACAAGAGCAATGGTGGCCTAGTGTAAACAAACGCGACTTACAAGTTGAAAGTTGTTCGAACACAGGCAGAATATTCCATCATCATCATTATACATAGATATAGGCCTCCCTCAAGTCCTGCCACTTCGACTGGTTCTGTGCTTCGGATTCCTGCGGCAAGGTCATTGTTCTACCTTGTAGGAGGCCTTCCAACGCTAAGTCTTTTGGTACGCGGTCGCCACTCCAGGTTCTTTCAGCCCCATTGGCCATCTGTTCTGCAAGCAATGTGCCCTGCCCATTGCCACTTAAGTTTGGCATTTCTTCGGGCTATGTCTGTTACCTTGGTTCTCCTGCGGATTTCTTCGTTCCTGATTCGATCACGCAGGAAAACTCCAAGCATAGCCCTCTCCATTGCCCTTTGGGTGACTTTAAGCCTTCTTATGAGGCCCATTGTGAGCGACCACGTTTCGGTTCTATTTGTCATCACTTGATCAGGCGGCAAATAAAACTCCAGTGATGAAGAAAGAACCCCAGTGCGGGCTGGTGGATGTCATATGTCTTCAAATTTTTCATCTAGGACAGACCGGTTTTCTTGTGTTGTTATCCTTCTTGACTGTCTGGGTTCGAACACACGATCCACTAATCGTAAGTCCAGCCCCTTACCAATGACTGCTGACCCACAACTAACCCAGTGGGGATAGACAGAAGTAAGACAATCTGAAAAATGCCTCAACGATTTCGATTTTGTTGAGGCATTTTTGATGATGTTTTGATGTCCACGGCTTCGTTTGCAATCCAGGATTAAAACCTAATTCCAGATTCTATCCTTCAGAGATACCTCAAGCATAGCTCGCCCCCATGCTTAGGGACTCCCATGGAGCTCCTATTACATAGGTTTTAAAACATAACTAGTGCGACAATTATTCACCTTTTCTACGAATATTTAAATGATGTTGTTCTCATAAAACCCATAAGGTTATATAGGTGATCCACGCATGCTATTTAATAGTAAATGACAAACATAATTGGATATTTTGCGGTCTTATGTTTAATGTACCTACACGATTATGTATAATCACTTCTAGCTAAATACTAATTGTAATCAAGATGTCTTGGGCTTCCTAGATGTTTATCCATAGACACGTGTGGAAGGTTTAATGTTAAAGGTTTTATTTGGAATTCGTAATTCTAGGAATCTAGGTGTTGTCTGGACGAATCCTACTAATATTCGACTTCATTCTTCTAATATTATACATGAGAAAGTTTGCATGTTTGGATGTTTGTTACTCAATCGCGCAACAACGGAATTGGATGAAATTTGGCATTCAGATAGTTTATAGGTTTCTACGTTCCCGTGGGATAGTTTCCAACCTCCAAGCGTCCGAAGCCACAGACAAAAGCAAAGCAAATACAAATAAATACACGAAATACATATTTCTACGAAAACATATCAATAATAACTTTAAATTGAACTGTAGGTAAACTTATGTATCATTCAATTTGAATATTTTAAATGTGTCTAAAGTTCGCTTAGCTTTGTCAAATTGTCATTGCTGTCAAAAACGAATTTATTTTTCTAGTTATCTAAATGTTACTCTAACGTCATAGCCTGTCAATGAACTTTGTTTTCTGGTTATTTTGTTGTCATTATCTTCCTTTTAACAAAGAAGCTTTTTATAACTGTCATTATTAGTTAGATCTCGGAAATTGATGTGCACTTCGTAGACGAAATTGTGACTGCAATTTTATATATCTAACAGTTAAACTTAGATATATGAATAATAAATTTGTATTACCTTTTTTTACTAACATATTTTATATGTAGTGTGCATTACCAATTACTAACACCATAATGATGTAGGCATTTCAGTAAAGATTTTATGTTGAAAGCATTTAATCCTTTCTCTTTCGTATCGGCACGATACGAGAACCATCTCATCATTATCTCGCCTGCCATTTCCCAACTATGTTGAGATGTAACATGGAGTGACTGCGTACCTGACCTCCACAACCTAGTCACCGGTTTCAGACTTTCGGGGTTCTGACTACCCATAAGGACTGTCAAAGATCTACGAATGATAGCAGCGGCCGTGGCACTGAGGGGTCTGGGTATGCAAGATGGTCACCGAACCGACCGCAGTAAGTGTAGCATAACCTTCGATCGACCTGTAGGCTGTTATTATCCACGAAATGACTTAAATATTTAAATATATACCTAGTTTATATAGATAACAAAAAGAGATACCTTAGTTTTTTCCGTGAATTATGTATAACATGTATTTAAATGTGAGTGCCGCAATGACGTATGTTCAAGGGAATACCCTGAGAATGTTGTTGTGCAATATTTAAATTGCACCGTTGCAAGCGCGACTGTTGAACTTAGGGTCGATTTCAGGCAAAATGTTACTGGGATTTTCCATAACGATTTTATTATTTACTGCCTCGTTGGTTTAGTGGTCGCAAGCCGTACCTGCTGAGCATTGAGTCTTAGTGTCGATGCCCTGGTTGAGCATACCTAATGTTAATAGGTTTTTCAGTTAGGAATTTTTTGGAGTCTGAATTTTTGCCGACGTGATGGCAATAGACTCGTCTCCTGTTACATGGGACTTTTAAACATAACTGGTGAAATGTGAGTGTTCTAGAATAGATTCCTGCCTAATCGTTCGTGGAATATAGGCGTGATGTTATACTATTTTTATTCATGAGTTTATAATTATAAACAAATCATATCCTACTAATATTATAAAAGTGAAAGGTTTTATACAATGTCTGACATATTCTCGAAATTATTTGACATTATACATCAATTTGAATTTCGACTATTCATTATTAGTGATTGTCATGGAAATCATGTCACTTGGTTCAAATAGGTTGATTTTATTTATGTAGATTCTTTTACATATTGTGAATGAGAGAACGTGCGAACGAGCCTTACAGACTAGATTTGTAGACGATTTTCTATTCTGTTTTCGTATTCCTCTAAGTACCTGGTAGTTATTGACAGGCCTGCACTGTCCTCCCATACCTATTATCACAGTAATTTGAAAACATTGTAAAACTGAAAGTTGGTGAAAATGTTTGGAAGTTTGTTACTCAATCATGCAAAAACGGCTGCAGGGATTTGGATGAAATTGATAGCTTATAACCTAGATTAACACATAGGATACTTTTTATCCCGGTAGTATGTTCCCGTGATATATTTTCCGACTTCCACGCGGGCGAAGCCGGTTGAAAAAGCTAGTGAATAATATAAAAAAAGCTTTAAATGAACACT
Source organism: Antitype chi (assembly GCA_947359405.1). NCBI lineage: Eukaryota > Metazoa > Arthropoda > Insecta > Lepidoptera > Noctuidae > Antitype > Antitype chi. The sequence goes on from OX375836.1 coordinate 10,067,372, forward strand.
CCTGAATTCGCTAATGTGATTTTTTTAAATAGATGCGCCAATGTAGGCCACAAAATTCAATTTATTTTACGTTTTTTGCAATTTGTAGGTCAGTGTCGGCTTGGCTATTCTGTAAAAATCTCACAGTGAAAGCATAGGTGAAGTGAACTGTCATTGTATACTGATGCTAGAAATTGACAATATTGTCAGCTTACTTCAAGCTCACTTCAGCATAGTTTTCACGGTGAGATGTTTACAGAATAGCACTACAGCTTGCATGTTGAACCAAATTTAATATGATTTGCGACAGTAACACGTACGTATTTACAGAATTATAATCACCTCTAGGTACAATCCATTTTTTTTTTGGGTGGGAAATCATCAAATAACTTCTCCCGCTCTAGGTGGAGCAGGAGGGTGTGTCAGACTTTTACTGACTAATACCTACCCGGGTTCCTTCAGTTGCCTGTGTGCCACGGTATCTCTTTCGACCAACCCGCACCCCTTGCAAGCATCGGCCCTTGCGGACCTCACCAGTTGGTGCTGACATCTCTTTGAGGCGCGAGTGGAACACAACGCGCCGTCGACCCGAGCTTGGTCCTTACAGGACAGCGAGCTATACCCATTACTCGCCGTCCGCAAGCCCGCGCCTACGGTGGCCGGGAATCAGCCTGGGATTCCGGACGCCCAGAGCGTCTCCCGCGGCCGCTACGACCGTGAGGGCGCTTATACTGCCTCTCCCTCACGGGCGCCGTCTCCCTTTTCGCGAGCCTTACTGCTTCGCAGAAGGAGGCGACGACTACCCATGCACTCTCGCTCCGTACCATGGCCTGAAACAGGGCCAGACGCGAGAGATCGCCGCCGCTGATCGCCTCCACAAGGACAAGGCGGTGCTCCGCCTAAGCCGGCCAGACCTCCACCGTATGCTCCACCGTGTCCTCAGGGCGATCTACGCAGTGGAAACACCGGGCGTTTCCTCCCGTCTTATGCGAAACAGGAACCTCCCGAAACAGCCGTGTCCGGTGAGGACTTGTACCAGGCGGAAGGTGAGGACGCCGTAGCACCTCTCTGGTTGACACTTCACGTGACCAGAGAGCTGGGTCGTTCTTTGGCCAAAGAATTAGCATGGAATTAGCAACGAGGCAATGGTGCCAGTCTTCTGGGCACGTTTCCTGATGACAGCCTTGCGGACGAATACATACTTCAACGTCTAAGTGACCTTTTGTTTTTGTATATTATTGTATAGTTAGTCATTGATTATGATCGGGCTTCCTTAGCGCATCCTCCTTAAACGAGTTTTAAAGAAGTTTCATATAAATTAGCTATTATTTCTATCTAGAATAAAATTAGCTAATATTGTCTAGTAATGAATAATAGTGGTCACATAGATTTTTTTGAGTACCTAGATTTCTTGTAGCCATTTCTTCTAAATGTCACAGTCGTATTAATTAGTACCTAAACAGTATATTGATATTTCGATTAACCATTCGATATTATGAACGTTCGAGTATTTAGACGTTCGATTTATAGTGGTCGATCAATTGACATTCGATTATTTGGCATTCGATTTGGCATAGTACACCCATAACACTGGTCAACAAAATTTTAACTTTGTCATGCCAAATGGACTTTTATGATATTTTTTACTTTCATTGGTGATTGTAAGAAAAAACAAACAGTTAAAAAAAATTTGCTAGACAAGGATTTTATTCTATTGAGTAATTTAAAATATTAAGAAAAAACACAGATCTCGTAAATAAAAGTTATTTATTTTATAAATGACTTAATAAATTTAAGATTTTTTTGAATATTTAGCTTTTGGTTGGTCCCTTTTAATTTTCCAGCAGTAATCTGCTAACATATTTGGGCTCCATTTGCCTTGGTACCGCTTTTCCATATTAGAAATGTGCTGATTGAACCTCTCACCGTGCTCGTCGCTGACAGCCCCTAAATTGTCAGAAAAAAAATCCAGGTGCGAGTCTAAAAAATGGATCTTAAGTGACATGTTGCAACCCAATGCTTGATATGACAATAATAACTCGCTAACCAACTCTCTGTAGCTGTCACTCCTGTGGTTACCCAAAAAATTTGCAACAACATTTTTAAGAGCCTTCCATGCAGATTTTTCTAAATCGCTTAATTTTTCTTCAAATCTTGAATCTTTTATTAACTCCCTAATTTGAGGGCCAACAAAAATACCCTCTTTTATCTTTGCATCACTTATTTTAGGGAATTTTTCTTTTAGATACAAAAATCCACTCCCATTGCGATCCATTGCCTTCACAAAAAAATTTATTAATCCTAATTTGGTATTCGTTCTGGCAATTCTTTACAATGAGAGACTGGTCTTATAGCCGAAGATAAGTTAGGGTAAATAACTGTGTTTTTTTTTCTTGGAATTTATACCTTTTATGTCAGTGAGACAAAAATAGCAATCTGAAAAGTTATTTCGCTGTTCAGTCCATATCATGGGTACAGCAAACGGCATAGGTCGTGCATCTTTCTTCCAGTCAGTGAAATTTTTCACATACGTTATGCAACAGACATGAGGGGCCCAGGATTTGTCTTGATGGGCGACAGAAAAACCATAACATTGCTGATAACACTCCAACACAAGATACGTAAAATTTCGTCGTTGTTTTTTTAATGTAAGTTCTCCGCAGACATAACAAAAAGAGTTAAGATCATTATTACACTTCCTCGACATGTTCACAGGGTTAATAAATCACAAAAAAGTGTTCAAATTCAACGACAAATATTTTTATAACGATTTACTTGTGAGCGTTTCTGTTAACTTACTGCCGTAGTACTAGTTATGAGTATTACCGTATCACAACAAATATGAGGCTAATTGACCTTTGACAACTGTGATTTAATAATGAGGGTAGATTGATAAAACAAAATTAGCTATCAAAGTTCGTGTGGCAAAACCAGTGTTGACCAGTGAATTAACAGGTAGCTTTAGCACAATCTGCCTATAATTTTTCGACTACTGGGTCACAGGTCTGTGAGAGGGACTGGTTTGGTATAAACCACGAGGGCAAAATGTGGTTTAGCGGATGACAAATGTCTTAGAGCTTTTGGCTTAGGACATGCCAGTTGGTTGAGGATGTTTTCCTTCACCGTTTTGAGAGCAGTGGTGATGAAGTTATCGTGTCGGGGACAGCAAAGTGTCGGTTAAATAGTTGATTGACCCGGGTAATCCATCCGTAGATGTCACATGGTATAGAACTTTTGATCCTAGAACATGCCAGTTTGCTCACGATGTTTTTTCCTCCACGGTATTAAGAACAGTTGTGTTTGAACAACTTACACAAAGTAAAATGCCTGGGTTCGAATCCACGACCTGCAACTACCGTTTCCACTGGTCTGCCACTGGCCAGCAATAAACAGTTACTTGTAATTGTCATATTATATCTCAACATGATATTACTAGGTAGAACACTGACGCAGAAGCTTGTCAGTTCGCGGCGCAATAGTGTCCGTCAAAATGGACGACATGTAATTATTTGAAGCAAAAAGTATGTCAAATAAAGTTTGGCAAGCTTCGCAGACTGTACACAAAAAGTTTAGACGTCATTACTACTTAGAAGGTATAATGTTTTCGAGTAAATTAGGTACTAAATTCATATTCTTAGCCAACATACAACAGCACAACATTTAAAAAGGGCCAGTGTAAAAATAATAATATGCACAAGTATTTAAAAAATAAAAGAATCATTGGGCATCAAAAATATCGTCCGCATCGTTGTCAACAGGAAAAGTGCCCAAAAGGCTGGCAGCATTGCCACGTTGTATGGAAATGCTGATTCTTTGGCCAAAAAATAGGCCAGCCGCTGGTCACGCGAAGAGTCGACCAACCGCTTAGACAAATTGAGGACTCAGGAAAAATTCAGGGCTTTATTTTTAATTCTTTGACCTATTGTGGTATGGTAATTTTATTTTAGGTAGGTACATCGTCTTCACATATAATTTTATAATGAATGTATAGAAATATTGTAAAACATTTTAAAAGAGTAACTAACGGTGGAGTTTCATGTCCATTCATCTCCTTATGAAACTATATTTTGAAAATGGCGACTGACTAAAATTTCTGTTTGGTAAATGTTGACGTTCGAAAGTGGCTTTTATGTGCCTGTTTGAAATAAATGATTTGACCTTGACTTGAAGACTAAAGAAGAAGATATAATAGATATTCCAGTGAAGTCTACGATTTTAATTCTAGTAGTATATTAATGTAGGAGGTTTTTATTGCACCCGACAACTGGGCCCCAATTCAGTAGATATGGTTATAATGATTCCCCGCGAATCTTACTACGTTCAAACTACGTTAATATCGTGATTTTAGAAACCAATGTAACGGTAAAGAGTCGAAATGTCATATTCAGTATGTGCCAAGACAATTTGTCGATATTATTAAATAGCTTTTGCAAGCGGCTGCGCCCGCGCGGAACTTTCATCCCCTATTTAACTCACTTAGGGGTTGAATTACGAAAAACCTTTCCTTATTCCTTGTCTACATTAAAAAGGAAACCTCTGTGCATAATTTCAGCTTTCTAGGTCCTAGGGTTTGAGCTGGGTTTTGATGAGTCAGTCAGTCAGGACTTTTCTTTTTATTTATATAGATATCTACGATATTAGCAAATGTCGTGTGTGATCTAAGGAATTGACTTGGTTTCGAATGAAACAAGGTTTACTGCGAGTAGGCACAATGTATCCTGAAAAAAAAAAACGATTCAATTCATCACATTTGTAGAAATCGTAACAGCGAGATTTTGAAACTTAGACGTTATCGAGATTTAGAATATTGGACAACGCCATCTATCGAGCTTTGAGGAAGGTCTCATTCAAACAGAGGTTCTAAATTCAACGTGTTTCTTTTATCTGAATGTCATTCTGCAGTACATAACTACAAGTTGCAGTTATCTACAATGTAATATTTAGAAAGCTGTTGCCCCGGGCTATGTGTACAATAGCCCGGGGCATAGTCAATAGCCCAGTGACCTACTGGGCAATATTTGTTACGTTGAATTTTTGCACCTTGTAGATTTGAATAGACGAAGTGATTGTTAGATTTAAGGTGAATCTTGTCGACAATTTTTCCATACAAACTTCAGGTGTATTACTCTACTGTTTGACAATGTACATAAAAAATTAAACATGTTATGGTTTTGTCTCATTATTAATATTGTCTGTACGGTAACAGAATACTAAAAAAAACTTTTTCCAAAAAAAAAACAACCGACTTCCAAAAAAACACTACAAAGTGAAAAATAACTTTTTTCGGAAGTCGGTGTCTTTGGAGCTGTATTTGAGTTTTTTGTCACCGCCTTCCGAAAAAAGTTATTTTTCACTTTGTAGTGTTTTTTTGGAAGTCGGTTGTTTTTTTTTTGGAAAAAGTTTTTATTTTTCACTTTTTAGTGGTTCACATGTGCTTACCCCTTCACAGCGTACCGGCGTGATGTTATGTTATGAACTGGTGTAAACAATAGACAGACATGCGATTTCGGCAATCCCAGTCCATTTGCTATCATTTATTGAGGAGTTCCGTTGCCTATCTCCAAAGTTCTTCATCAGATCTTCACCAAATTGAAATGGGACCACTACGAAAAAGTACTCTTCCAAAAAATACCTAAATCGCTTTGTGTGCCTATAAAATTTGAAGAGTTCTCTCTATTTCTCCAGGATCCCATCATCAGATCCTGACTTGATGATCATGGGACCACCTGGGAAGTATACCCTTTCAAACAAAAAAAACAAAATCCAAATCGGTCCAGCCATCTTCGAGTAATCGGGGAACATACATAAAAAAAAAAAAAAAAAAAGGTTCCGACGAATTGATAACCTCCTCCTTTTTGAAGTCGGTTAATAAAAAGCCATTAAAAAGTTAGGAGCCGACAAAGATTCGTTTTTCTTGCTAATTTAACCTAACTTCGGGAGTGTTTAAGTAATAAAAGTATCAAATCTCCAAAACCAAGTCGGTACCGACAAAGCTCAAATATCGAAAAGTTCAATAAACTTTATTGATCATTGATTTATGCAGTGGTTTTTCATAAAACCCGATCTTCCGAAGGACTTTTCTTAATTTTTACGCGCCTGTTTTACTATAAATGATCCTGCGTCTCACTGAATAACGTTGTGCGTGTAGACTAGCGACTAACTGCTCATCACTGATACTATCTCTGTCGGACACGATGCCTGGCGAGACAGCGTGCTTTTTAGCCAGGCCCACCAGTGACTTCAAGCCCGCAACTAGATTCCCCTTAAGAGGCTGTGCGGTGAATTTAATTTATCAAAAATACTTATTGGGTTTTTCCATTAAGAAGCTCTCTGTGTCATTATATTATTGTGGTCACTCCACATAGACGCAGAGAACATTCCATAATTTCACGCCTTATTTTTCTCGAAGGGTGGGGCAGAGGTGTAGGTAACTATACTACACCCATATTTGGTCAGTTATGTTTAAGTCCCATGTAAAAGGGGGCGCGACTATTGCCATCAAATGGATATAAACGCTGGGCTGCTACTGAGAATTTCCAGATAGAAAAAAACTTTTTCCAAAAAAAACAACCGACTTCCAAAAAAACACTACAAAGTGAAAAATAACTTTAATTTCGGAAGTCGGTGTCTTTGGAGCTGTATTTGAATTTTTTGTCACCGCCTTCCGAAATTAAAGTTATTTTTCACTTTGTAGTGTTTTTTTGGAAGTCGGTTGTTTTTTTTTGGAAAAAGTTTTTATTTTTCACTTTTTAGTGGTTCACATGTGCTTACACCTTCACAGCATACTGGCGTGATGTTATGTTATGAACTGGTGTAAGCAATAGACAGAGATGAGATTTCAGCAATCCCAGTCCATTTGCTATCATTTATTGAGGAGTTCCGTTGCCTATCTCCGAAGTTCTTCATCAGATCTTCACCAAATTGTAATAGAACCACTCTGAGAAAGTACTCTTCCAAAAAATACCTAAATCGTTTTGTGTGCCTATAAAATTTGAAGAGTTCTCTCCATTTCTCCAGGATCCCATCATCAGATCCTGACTTGATGATCATGGGACCACCTGGGAAGTATACCCTTTCAAACAAAAAAAACAAAATTCAAATCGGTCCAGCCATCTTCGAGTCATCGGGGAACATACATGGTTCCGACGAATTGATAACCTCCTCCTTTTTGAAGTCGGTTAAAAACCGAATTACACTTTGCGCGACCTGGGAATCGAAACTAGGACCTCATGTTCAGCAGTACCGCTCGCCACCACTAGACCAACGAGGACGTTTTGAGGATACTTCAATTGTTTTTTTTTTTGGTAAGTATTGGATCGGTCTGTGTTTTTCAGTAACCTGTTAACCCGTGGATGCGTGACCATATTATTATTTTCTTAAACTTTGCCCTGCTCTAGGATTTTCTCCTGTATTGTGGGTGCGCTTACAAACATTTAAAACTCACATATACAAACAACCAGATCCGGAACAACTACTTGTAGGTCATACAAATATTTGTTCCGTGCGGGAATCGAGCCCGCGACACGGAGCGCAGCAGTAAATCGCTTAAGGCCCATAGTATCCTCATCTCCCGTTTGTATGCTAAAGCACGACTGCCGCCCGCGCCCGCGCAGGGCACCTCTGAGCCTTTATCTCAAAATGGGGATATTCCTTTGATGAATTTACAATAAAATTGTGCTTCGGCGATTCTGTGGTACCTCTAACTATCTATTTTTCAGTGTATTTTTTTTCCAAATAACGAAGCCGTTTAGTAGGAGTATGGAATAGAAGCCAAAATATTGCGTGTTGGAAAATATTTTTTTACAGCAAAAGTATTAACCATACAAAAAAAGTACTTCGGGCAAAATGATCTATATGAATCTATAGCAAAATCATATATTTTTCAAATCTTCAAGACAAGCCGTTAATGAGCAGTAGGGTTCATAAAGTGACCGTGTTACGCTACCAAACGGGACGTAGGCCCTTAACCACTGCCGCCACCGTGCCGTCATTACACACCAAGACCCCTCCGTGCCTCGGAAAGCTGTGGGTTCCGACTGAAATTTGTCGATCTTTGACAGTCGTTATCGTATTACCCAGTTGTGTAGGTCAGATGGGTAGTCGCCTTGTGTAAAATACTGGTATTCAGCTACATCCAGTTAGACTATACTCCATTTGAAATAAGATTAGACATTTAACTAAAACTTTTTTACAGTCCGATCAATCGATTTTGACTTCTATTGCGTTGGTGGCATGACAAATGGCAGCTGCAGTAAACTGTTGGTATTGTTACCACTTTTTTGCTTTTGATACCATCCTTATGCCTACGGTATAGAAGTCAGAATCGGTTGTACGGACTGTAAAAAAGGTTTGTTTAAATGTCTAATCTTATTTCAAATGGAGTATAGAAGAATAAGAAAAGACTAGGCAGTCGACGATGATGGTTCTTGATGCCAAACTTTCCTATGATCAGCCTCACGAGCTGTCACTATACAGGAAAAGTTTTTATCCAGTGCGCAAACTGTAACCATGAATTCAACATATTATCATTCTAGACTCCCCTGCGCAGAAATTTTTGGACGGTTAACAAAAAAAAAAAACAGCTGTTTCGTACATTTTGACCGCGTAGGTATTGCACTTTTCTATGAAACAGCTGATTTGTTTTGTAAAACTGACGAAAAATTTCTTCGCTGGGGGTCTAGAATGGTATGTTGAATTCAAGGTTACAGTTTGCGCACTTAATAAAAAGTTTTCCTGTATACAATTCTTCAGCATCACAACATTATAGCGTGCCATTGACCTTGCACGTGTCTTCAAACCGGTAATTTAGAAGTGTTGTGGGCAGAGACAGATATACTTTCACTTTTCTCTTGACTAAGATGAATGATGGGATTGCTATCTGCCGGATGCTAATTATTGACCCGTTATTATGGAGTAAGGTGCATACATGTATAATTAGCCTATAACGACTCTATAACTCTCTGTGAGAGGGAGTGGGCCGTTAACCACCACGCGGGCCCTTCGAATTTTTTGTTCTAGGACATGCCGCTTTCCTCCACCGTTTTGAGAGGAGTGGTGAATAAAAATTAACAGTGGCACTCCGGGAGTGCCGACAGAAGTGAAAACATGAACACTTACGTGTGTATTTTTACACGTTTTATATTAGCTTCACTTGTATGTTTGTAACCGACTCCTTAAGGCGCGATTTTGACCCACTTTAAAAGGTCAGATTTCATTTAAACTTTGTAAACTTATCGAGGACCGATGAAAATTCAATATTTAAAAAAAAATAGAGAATAATAGAAAAAATAAGGAAAAAAAATTTAATAAAAAAATAACTGAAAATATCACGCTTTTGTAGTTAGCAGAACTAAAAATTGAAAATAAATAATAGTTTATAAAACTAAAAAACACGCTTTAAAACCAAACTAAAAAAGTAGAAAATAATTTAATTCAATTAAAAAGCGTGGGGTGCTTTTAAAGGTATTTTTATAATCAATTAATGTCAAGCACCCCACGCTTTTTAATTGAATTAAATTATTTTCTACATTTTTAGTTTGGTTTCTAGGGCGTGTTTTTTAGTTTTATAAACTATTATTTTTTAATCTTCAATACAGGATTTCACATTGGGTCCTGATAGCTGTCGGTAAAAAATGATAAACGAGCGATCGACTTCAGCCGTTAAAGGTAACAGCACAGATTTTTACGATAAAAATACAAAGGGAAAGAAAGGGATAAAAAAAATAGAATTTCCTAATGAAAGAAAGGGACTTTTCCAAAAGACATCAACGCGCGAGTCATATGTGTGCTCAAGCGTTCGGTGTTGATGACGCAAGTTCCATGATTTTTGTTCACCCAAAAAGTGCTCAACATGCCTAAAGAAGTTTTCGCTTCAATAATTTACACAAAGTAAAACGTCTGTCTGAGTTCGAATCTACGACTAACATCCCGTAAGTCGCGGCCGTTACCACTGGGTCACCAGTACCAACCCGCACTGGGCCCGCGTGGTGGATTACGGCCCACTCCCTCTCACAGAGAGGAGGCCTGTGTCCCAGCAGTGGGGACATTATAGGCTGTGTACCTAGCTTCTGACGTTTTACCAGTACCAATGTAACTTACATGGGCATCCATGAATCGTATGTCATCATCATCATCTATTCAGCCGAAATAAATCCACTGCTGAACATAGGCCTCCCCCAAAAGGGGGGTTTTGCCATAATCGCCACGCTTGGCAGGCGGGTTGGTGTTCGCAGTATGGTGGTAAAATACATAAAGAACGCTGCTGCATTCTCTAGTAAGTCCTTTAGTCGCCTTCTACACTCACGGGAAGAAATGGGATGGTGCTATTCTTTTACGTCCAGCACCACACGGAAAGAATAGTATGTGAAATAAAGTATTTTGATTTTGACTAGAAGCCGACTGAAAGTCTAGGCAGATTGATAGAGTCTTAATGGCTCCGCTATGAAGCAACACGTTACTATTCGCGTGATGATGACCACTTTCACATGTAACTTTCATCTTTTGCCTTATGGCATAATTTGAGTATCTTACACGTTGTAAATTCTTCTTACAATGTTCATTTGAGAGAATTTCGAAAGTTGCCTTTTCTCGTTGGTCTAGCGGTTGCAAGTGCTACTGCTGAACATGAGGTGTTAGGTTCGATTCCCACATCGGGAAGTGGTATTGGGGTTTTCCATTAAGAATTTCAGTCTGGATTTATGCCCGATTGTTTGCAATAGGCTCGACCCCTATGGGCCTTAACTGGCTAAATGTGAAGTATACTTCTATTTAACCCTTCTGGGACGACAGGCGAGATGTTAAGTTATTTATAACTAGTTTTTGCCCGCGGCTCCGCTCGCGTAGATGTCGGCTATCGCGTAAAAAAGTAGCCTTTGTCCTTTTCCATATTCCAGGCTATGTCTCTGCCAAATTTTATGACGATTGGTTCTGCGGTTTAGGCGTGAAAGCGTAACAAACAGACAGACAGAGTAACTTTTGTATTTATAATATTAGTAGGGAAGTAGGGATTTCGAATGTATTTTTTGGGTTCCATTCTCATAGAATGAAAATTGCGTTTAGTCCACTCTCGGCCCCTCGACCCCTAAAAAAAGATTTTTCATTTGTTTGTCTAATTGCTCTCAACCCTTAAACATAGTTCACACTCGACCCCCAGGGAGTGAGATTGGATTTTCATATCAAAGGACATGCATACCTGGTCCACTTTCGACCCCTAGTTCGGTAAGTACCTACCTAAAATTTATATTTTGATAAGTACCTACAGTAAGGTATATGTACCTTACTGTACTTATCAAAATATGTAAGTAGTATGCTACTTTGGGGGTCAAGAGGAAACTAAAACGTGGCTGGAAAATAAAATCCACTTTCGACCCCCAAGGGTCGAGAGTGAACTAAACGGAAAATGGGACCCTAATACTTTTACTCAAGACTGAAACATTACTTCAAACTAGTTTAAAGTTCTGTATTACGGGTCTTGCTGTCTATCTGGCCATCTACCTTTCCGACTGACTTTCTGTCCGTCTGTCTGTCCGTCTGCCTCTTCAGGGAAAAAGCTAAGCAGGCAGACGATCATGATGAAATAATAAACTCAATGTTCTAATGGATTAAAAACCTTGATTACTACGTAAACGGCAATAAAATTACGGACGTAATATGCATTTTATTGTCTTGAAAAAACCCCATTGTTAACAGCATGGGAAAAACAGTAGCAACTTGTAAACATACAATGTGCTGTCTATGCTAATAATAAAGCGGAAGAGTTTGTTTGTTTGACAGCGCTAATCTCTGGAATTCCTAGTCGGATTTGGAAAATGCTTTCTGTATTTGATAGCCCATTTTTTAAGGAAGGTTCTAAGCTATTTAATATTACGGTAGAACTCTTAAAAGCCGGACAAGAAGAAAAAAAAAACAGAAAGAACGTTAAGCGAACAAGAAGTTATCGATACCAACGAAGCTGGCTGTGGTTTATCTGTACAAACAAAGGTCATGGTTACTAAAGATTGTTAGCAAAAACTATGGACTTGAGACGATTCTAATAACAATTTAAAAAAAATGCAACGATTTCTATCACAAAGTTTTTTTTTTTCTTTGAAAGAAAGAAAGTACCTTATATGAACATAGAGATGAAGTAGATAGAGATAGATGGGTACTTTATAGTACCTTAAGTAAAAACAACTAGAATTTTCACCTATTTTTTAATAATCAAACAAATTTTGTGCAGTAATGTGCAGCAGTGTGTAATGGTACAGTTGTACCATTGCATTTTCTTATTTTCTCTGAAAACTCCATACTTTTGACGGTTGTCGACATAGTAAAGAATGATCAGCAGGTACTAGCAAATACCTTTTAAATGTGATACGTCTCAAGTCTGTGGACTAAGTTTCTATTTTGGAAACGCCCATCGTCCTTTCTTGAAAGAAAAAAAAAATATCAGAGAGTTCTGTACAAGGCGAAAAGGCTCCTATCTCAGCATAATGCTGTGACTATTTAAAAACTTTACACTCATTTGCTCACACCTCTTTACAGGCGTGAATTTATAAATGTACCTTTTCACTTCTCATGCTCTAAAAAGACACCAATATAGCCCTACGAAGCGGGACTAAAGTGACCACTTTAGTCTCTAGGGAGTAAAAAGTAATTCGTTTTTTAATTTCCTTCATATGACATAGACAAACTCAAACAGCCAGTAAATAGACTATTGTCTGTGGAGTGTGGACCAACTTCATTGCGAAAATGTTGAGAGTTTTAGTTCCATGGTTTTTGCCAAGGTGGCGCCATGTGTTTTAAATTGTTTTGCACCTCGAGACTAAACGCCAACTTTCGGTTTCATTGACTCCCTCGCACGCTCGGGAGTCAAACCACCTCTGGTATATTATGGCTTCGTTTAGTCTCCCTCGGTATAAAATATACTATAGTTAATACTTAATGTTATTAACTCCACTGTCACTACAACCTGACCACACAAGGAACAGGCATTGTGTCTGTCCATTTGACTAACTATCTGGCTATCAGCCATCAATGACTAAACAAATGAATAAACCTTTTGTTTCAACACTTCCTATATAAACCCTTTTTTTAATGAATCGAAATTATTTGACAATTCGTCATATTACTGTGGTTTTGTCTTTGTAACCTGCATTCTCCGAATTATTATGCATAGGTAGTGACACTCACAAGGCTTGTAGCTAACTAATAAGAGCCGCACGGGATGATCGATCAGGTTAAGCAACGCTTGCCGCGGTTGGTCCATGGATGGATGACCATTTTAACATACTCAGACCCCTCCGTGCCTCGGAAAGCACGTTAAGCTGTTGGACCCCGCTGTCTTTCGTAGATCTTTGAAAGTAGTTACGGGTGTAGTGTAAAACTGGTTCACTACTCTATCATACTCAATCATACTCACAACTATCATCACATTATTCAGAATATTATTGACTTTCATTTATGTACCTCTCCTCGCCCGCATACATTAGGATAGGAGACAATTAAGACCACTTCTGATAAAGTCTTTATCAGAAGAGGTTTTATTGTCTCCTATGCGTCATACAATATTGTAGGCTCGAGCAAAAATTAATCAACTCACTGCATTGCGACGCTTATGAAGTTATGAGTTATGACCAGAGATCGGATATTCGGATGCATATTCACCTAAAGTTGAGATGTTGGCTAACATGGAATGCGCTTTTGTATCGAAACAGTCTTAATTTAGGTAAGTAATTTGTTTGTTTTTTGTTTTATCTAATACAAACCACCCCTCCTCCAGTACATACACATATTTGTATCGGGTTAAACATTAATTTTAAATTAATACACATCTGAATAGTTATGCAATCTAAGAATCCTGGGGTTTTTAATAAATATTACAAATAATTTATAAAGCCGCTTCCATACTTTTATAGCTAAAAATTTTCTTTAGGTAAATATGCGTCCGAATATCCGATCTCTGGTTATGACTTATGACAATACTAGTACATATACAACTCAATATCGCAGTCTTCAAATCCATGTCCGATCGTTCGATCGTTCTTCTCGATCCTATTCTATTTTGGCGGGCTGTCACTGCTTCAGTACCCGGGGTTACGTCAAGTTGACAGCTGTCAAAATCGTTCTAAAACCAACTCTGTAGGTAAGTTTAGCATCGTTAGACTCATTTTGTTTTTGTTTTGATTGTTTGTTTTTTGGCATTGGCCAGTGACGTAACACATAGTTAATAATGCAATTGGCGATTCCACGAATATATAAAATCAAAATCATTTATTCAAACTAGGCTGAGAGTCAGCACTTTTTTAACGACAAAATTACATAAGACAGTCCCCTAAAACGCCCACGCGTCCTAGTTCTTTAGCTGGGAAGAAGAAGTGGCGCAAAAAACTCCCTAGCAGTATTTTTTATTATTTTATTTATCGTCACACTGGGAGCAAAAAATTACTTCATGTGCTACTTAAAATTACTTCATTCAACAAGTAAAACTATTTATCTAAACTGATGTACTGTGTGTGTTCCATTATTAAATATAGAACTTTTTGACGAGTCTGCGGTTTCAAACACCTGTATCCATGTTTTGGAATGAAACGAGTTTACACAGAGGAAAATATCAAATCTTTGATAATGTTATTTAGTGAAGCACTTATTGGGTTTTTTCGGCTTCGAGACGTGTTTCAAAACGTGATTTTATTTTGTATCTTATTACCTATGTGAAATTCTAGATATTAAAATAGATTGTAAATCGTTGGGCTGTCCGGTCACAGCAATTTTGTCTAAAATTTCCAAGATTTCTACGATCAAAAATATCCTACGTTACTTCTTATATATCAACGCATAATCTTGCGTAGTTTCATGTAAATAGGTTCAGTAGTTTCGGCGTGATGACTATACAAACAAACATACATTTTTTGGAATTTTTCCTTTGACATTGGGGGTAAAACCAATAGTGCTTCTACACAACAATATGTTATTAATGTTAACACAAATACGCCGATAGCTCACCTGATTAAAAGTTACCACCTTCAGACACCTGCAACACTAATTAGGGCGATGCCTCATTAGTGCATTAGGGCAAAGGCAATTTTTCCACATAATGTTACAACAAATACCCGTTTTAAATACTTATATACAGGTTGAAATTGAAAACATGCGACAAACCGAAATGGGAGATTGTACTCATCATTATTAACAACTTTTACTAAGGGACCAATGATGCAATCGCAAAAAAAAAAAACAGCTGTTCCCTACATTTTGACGAGTTATGCGAACATAAATGTAGGGAACAGATGTTTTTTTTTCGCGATTGCATCATTGGTCCCTTAGTAAAAGTTGTTCATAATGATGAGTACAATCTCCCATTTCGGTTTGTCGCATGTTTTCAATTTCAACCTGTATACATAGTAGAAAAGATTTTTGTCGCACTGTTGTCAATGCATGGCTTTCTTAACTTCACTAAACCTTGAGTGGTCTCTGAAGATGGTCAAACTACACCATGGCTTAAAATGTTAATCGACTTGACGTGTTCTGTTAAGGCGGTGATTTCTTGAAAACGCTCAAAAAGGTGTTTTTTTAAACCAGTGTATCTCTTTAACTGTAAATAATTTTGAAAGCTAAAAAATATATGTTATTTTCAAGTCTTTTTTGCATACAGTGACGGAATTCAAAAGATAATTAAACATACTTTAATGCATCAAAAAAATCATCAAAGTCACCTTAAGAGGTTACTTGGATAATTAAGATTATCTTTAAAACCAGTTTATTCCTTCAATAACAATTATAATTAAAATTAAAAATAATAATCAGTAATCATCCCCGATTACTCGAAGAAGCCTGAACCGATTTGGAAAATTATTTTTTGTTTGAAAGGGGATATACTTCCCAGGTGGTCCCATGGTCATCAGGTCAAGATCTGATGATGGAAACCTGGAGAATTCTAGGGAACTCTTCATATTTTATAGGAATACTTGTTTACATGGCAAGTAGTGGTATACGAATTGGTGTGAGGTAAGTACCTTAACTAAAAACTGTAAAATAAAACAACCGACTTCCAAAAAAACACTACAAAGTGAAAAATAACTTTAATTTCGGAAGACGGTGTCTTTGGAGCTATATTTGAATTTTTTGTCACCGCCTTCCGAAATTAAAGTATTACGTATCCAATGGTAGAAGATATTTATAAGATTGCATCTCCATCACATTCCATAATTAGTTTCATCTCCATAACAAGGTGTTTAAAACTACGTCATGCGTTTTGATTTTTTTTAAATTATCAAATGTTCATAAATATTTTTTTTATTTAAAAATTATTAGAAGTCGTTGGATACATAAAGCTGCCTTTGAAAAACGATAAAAATGTCACGGTGTATATACCACATATTTAAATGTTATTACCTTTTTTTAAACAGGTTACAAGCTGACTTGAAATACCTAGCGCGCATGCTCTATAGTCTTTACCACAAAATTCTAATGAATATTTACATCAGTATTTTTCCAAGATGACCTAAGAATTAAGTCAAAAAAATTTCTTAATTATAAATCACCTTATTTAAATTACGGCAGCCCCCACAAGCTAGTGACAACCGCACTGGGGCCTTAGTCTGCTATTTTTATAAATTCGTCATTCCAACACGATCCTATTGTCATTCATTTGTCATTTTGGTAAAAGTTCGTAATCTGCTAAATTCATAATGATCGATCATTGGTCGGTCAATGGTGTCGTAATAGAATTGTGTTATAATGGCATTATCGTTTGAGTATCGTATATTCGTAACGAATTAAAAGCAATGACTGCACAATGACGTTCTAAGGGTAGGTCACTAATCAAAGGAACTGTCAAAATTTTAACAGATCACTGCCTTGTCATTCATTTATCATTATGTACGAGATTACCAATAAATGCCATTTCTTTCAATGGAGTGTCAGTGGCTGACCATTGGAAAGTCATAATGACGCCATTTTATTAGTAGATTACCAAACTTGTCAAAATCAACAATTATGAAATCAATGATAGAACATTCTGACACTATTGTAATAGCAGACTTGAGGCCCAGGTCAATCGAGCAAGGTTAAGCTGTACAAGCTATATTTAAACCAAAATATTTTTAGTTTATATGCGAAAACTGAATATAGTTTGTTCAGAATAAGTACCTAAGGGAATCGATTACAATAATTTTTATATTTTTATACCATGTTATATATTTTTTACACGCTTTATATTAGCTTCACTTGTATGTTTGTTTGTATGTTTGTATGTAACCGACTCCTTTGGGCGCGATTTTGACCCACTTTAAACGGTCAGATTTCATTGAAACTTGTCGAGGACCGATGACAATTCAATAATTTAAAAAAAAAAATGAGAAAAAAAAACACGTTTTTGTAGTTAGCAGAACTAAAAAATTGAAAATAAATAATAGTTTAAAAAACTAAAAAACACGCTTTAAAAACCAAACTAAAAAAGGAGAAAATAATTTAATTCAATTAAAAAGCGTGGGGTGCTTGACATTAATTGATTATAAAAATACCTCAAAAAGCACCCCACGCTTTTTAATTGAATTAAATTATTTTCTCCTTTTTTAGTTTGGTTTTTAAAGCGTGTTTTTTAGTTTTTTTAAACTATTATTTATTTCCCAAAAAACTTTTTGCCAGTGTGTTGGAAAATGTTATCACCAGTTAATTACAATACAATCGCCGTACGGTTACGTACCTACTGCCTAATTATTATCAATGAGCACAATACGACGGGGGGCCGCGTGGTGACCATGTTTGTGTGGACAACCAGGTAACATAACAAGCTTATAAGTTTATGATTTTTCATGATATCCACAGTTTTGAAATTGTGTATTTATTTGGATTCTTTACTTAAAAATACTAGACACCTGTTTCGGGTTTCACATATACTAAAACTAGGGTTGTATACAGGAAAAGTTTTTATTCAGTGCGCAAACTGTAGGTAACCACCCCCAGCGCAGAAATTTTTCGTCGGTTATACAAAAAATAATAATGTCGCAATTCGAACCTAACCTAACCTATTATCTACCTGTTGAGCCCTGTCGACGAAGAGTCCTGTCGGCGAAGTGTCCTGTCGGCGAAGAATCACGTCGAAGTAAAGTCTTGTCGGTGTTCAGTCTGTCGGCGTAGTGTCTGTCGGCATTTAGTCGTACACTCGATTAATTTTGACAGTTTTTAATGTCGACGTGTCGACTGTTTTTATACGACGATGCGAAAACGGTGTGCATCTCTGGGGCGCAGGCTCCGGACCACCTCCAACACCATCCTGAGTGTATTTGCGAACAGGTTTGATTGTCAGTACATTAATCATTGTTATATGATTAATGTGATGACAAACAAACAAATGACTCAGAGGCAGGCGTATTATTAATCTTGTATTTAATTTTGTGTATTTTAGTTTAATTTTAATAATTTTAATTTTGGTTTTATTGAGTTATTTTATGTATATTTATTATGGTTATTAATAATGTTAAATTTTATATTATGTAAATCAAATATGATCTATGGATTGAAAATAAATGAATTAGAATTTTGAATTTTTGATTTTTTTTTAATCAACTGCTTAGCGACCTTTTGGCGCTAAGTCAATCAATCTGCCTATTCCCAATTATGTTGAGGTCAGCTTCCAGTTTAACCGGATGCAGCTGAATACCAGTGGGTATTTAACGTGGAGCGAAAGCTGTGAAGGCCCTGTGGTAACGACCCCGACTTACGAGTTTGGAGGTCGTGGATTCGAACCCAGGCGCATACAGAAGGCGAATACTTTGTGTAAATAATTTAATAACCTCTGCTCCCAAACGCTGAAAGAAAATATCGTAAAAAAAACTGGCATGTTTTAGAACCAAATCTAGAACCAACTAAAGAGGAAGCCGACCCTGACGTGGTTGGGAGAAGATCTGAAGACTAGGCACATGTAGATGCTTTGTAAAATCCAAAACTAAAGAATTTCTTAAGAATTTCTTATTTATGGCGGTGATTTCTTGAAAACGCTCAAAAAGGTGGTTTTTTAAACCAATGAATCTCTTTAACCGTAAATAATTTTGAAAGCAAAAAAATATATGATATTTTCAAGTCTTTTTTGCATAAAGTGATGGAATTCAAAATATAATCAAACATACTTTAATGAATCAAAAAAATCATCAAAGTCACCTCTAAATTATCTTTAAAACAAGTTTATCCCTTCAATAACAATTATAAGTAATTAAAAATATACCATAATGCCAAACTGCATCCAGCGATGGATTATTTATTATTAAATAGTTAATATCTAATTTTATACGATTTTATTTGCATTTTTACGACAATGCTTGCTCATTTATTGTTCGAATTTATTACAACAGATTTTAACCCGTATCGGATTGCAATAAAAACTATTATCGCTCATAACGACAATGTCTAAAGTTACCAGAGCCTTAATCTATTTTTAAAACACTACATATTTACTGATTCCAAAGATAATTCGTCTTAGATACTTCAAGATGAGAACGTAATATCTTATCATAGTGAACTACAACATGCATTTAAATATATGTCACTGCATAGTAAATATATGTCACTGCATAGTAAATATATGTCACTGCATAGTAAATATATGTCACTGCATAGTAAATATATGTCACTGCATAGTAAATATATGTCACTGCATAGTAAATATATGTCACTGCATAGTAAATATATGTCACTGCATAGTAAATATATGTCACTGCATAGTAAATAAATACATTTGCGTCAAATAATGGCTTCTTACTGCAGAAAACTTGTTTTGGGATGCGGTTTGACTGCGAACGATTTAAGGTGGGGCCAACAGAAGTTATTTAGCGGTATCTGCAATGCACAAATATACAAGGTGAATTTTTAGTCACCATTTAAATTCGTAAAAATAAAAAAAATATAAATCGAACTAGATCGGTTTTTTTTGGGAGGTCCTATTTTTTTTTCATATTTCGACCCATGTTCCTTGGAGAAAGTTGTTCAATTTCACGGGTACTGTCCCTCTGAAAAATTTTAACAGTGACTAAAAATTTACCTTGTATAATTCAATTGTAAAAACGAATCCAACGTCAATACACAGCTTTGATATATTGTGTCAGATTTGAAAAAAGAAAAAAGCTATGATGTTATTTTACAGTAATCTCTCATGAATTTTAATTGAGAGGCAAAGTGATTATTCACATTCAATTAGCCTCTTTTTGCTTCACTGTCAAAATTAAACTGATCTTTGTTTTCATTGTGATAAGGTTGCTTTAGGTTGCCGTCACTAACAACTCCGTCAATACCAAAATGATCTTTGTTTTCGTTACGACAAGGTTGCTTTTGGGTTGCTGGTATCACTGCTATCAGAGGTATAATAACTGTAAATGGACTGTAAGAACGCTGTCAATCAAAAATTTGTCTGAGTGAGCGAAAACGAAAAAGTAAAAATTAATAAACAATTAAATATCCCGCTTACAGTAAGACCCAACCTGTATGCCGTAATTATGTATATTTATGTACATATATATAAAGTATAGAAGTCAATACATTGTGTGCAATATTTTACTTTACATGTTAAACTGTTCTAAATTGATTTTATTTTTACAACGTGACTTCTTAGTCTAGTGGTTGTAAGTCCGACTGCTGAGGGGTCCTAGGTTCGATTCTCAGGTCAGGCAAAGCGTTATAGGGTTTTTTTTTTCATCAGGAACTTCTGAGTGCCAGCCCGTAGTCTGGGTGTTTACCCGGTTACCCGGTTATTGGCAATAGACTCCTTCGATAACTCTGGCAAACCCCCTTATTTGAAGATTTCACATCCTTCCTAAAAAAAAATCACCTTCGAGGAATACAAATATAAACCTACTATATTATCCTATCTTATCCCTATTTATTATTACTAATGTCTACTAATATTATAAATGCGAAAGTAACTCTATCTATCTGTTACGCTTTCACGTCTAAACCGCTGAACCGATTGTCATGAAATTTTTCAGAGATATAGCCTGGTATATGGAAAAGGACATAGGCTACTTTTTTTCGCGATAACCGACATCCACGCAGGCAGAGTCACGTTCAAAAGCTAGTAATATTATAAATGTAAATTCTCAATGCTCGGTGAATTTAACAGAGTGTTTTACTGTTCGATATTCAACTCTAAAAATCCCGCGACAAAATCTCGCCGCGAATTAATCACGTCCGTGTGAATGTTGAATTATTAACAGACTGCACCGACAAATCTTAAGGCCACTTCACATCCTCTCGCGTCTGTCCGCGCGACAACGGTCGCCCACAAACTTGATAAGGACAGAACATAGTTTAAAGATAAACTCAAGTTCATTGGTAACATTATCAAGGCAGGACGTAGTCATTTTTATTTCATTCCATTGTAATATTATCTAATCGTATTCCCGTCTGATAGGACTTTAATTGATTTCGAAAGCGGGTAAATGTGATTTTTGCCGTCATTTTAAATGTGGGTCATGTTGGCTATATTCTATGAAACGCTAAAGTATTCCACGTAGAGCACCAATTTCAATCACACTTAAGCGCACGGCACCCAAGCCGTTCCACTCACTGATCAAGTCATAATACTCATTTTATTATGACTTTACTGGGTACTGTTGCCCATATTCTATGAAACAGTGAGGTATTCCACGTAGAGCACCAATTTCAATCACACTTGAGCGCACGGCACCCAAACAGTTCTACTCACTGATCAATGTATTATGACTTTACTGGGTACTCTTGCCCATATTCTATGAAACAGTGAGGTATTCCACGTAGAGCACCAATTTCAATCACACTTGAGCGCACGGCACCCAAACAGTTCTACTCCCTGATCAATGTATTATGACTTTACTGGGTACTCTTGCCCATATTCTATGAAACACTGAGGTATTCCACGTAGAGCACCAATTTCAATCACACTTGAGCGTACGGCACCCAAGCTGTTCCACTCACTGATCAAGTGATAATACTCATTTTATTATGACATTACTGGGTACTGTGGCCCATATTCTATGAAACACTGAGGTATTCCACGTAGAGCACCAATTTCAATCACACTTCAGCGCACGCCACCCAAGCTGTTCCACTCACCGAAACCAAAATTTTGTTAATTCAGTGCTGTTTTGTAATATGATTTCGATCGTTCGTCTTTCTAGGGGCGTCAACTCCCGGCGTTTGCACTCGCATCTGCCTTGTAAATACATTAGCCGCCCTTCATTTATCCTCTTATCATGACCCAACCATCCAAGCATAGGTACTCTTTTAAATTTTTGTCACTAATTCTTCTTTTACCCGCACTGTTGCTTTTTCACATCATTTCTCAGCCTATCATTCACTGTCACACCACACATGCTTTGCAAGGAACGAATTTCCACAGCATTTATCATAGTTGCATCTTATAAATTTTCTGCAAGATAAACCAAGATCACTTTACCTAAATTTGGAATTGACCCCTGGAATCCCAGGCTGATTCCCGGCCACCGTAGGCGCGGGGTTGTGAACGGCGAGTAATGGGTAGCTCGCTGTCCGGTAAGGACCAAGCCCGGGTCGACGGAGCGTTGTGTCCCATGCGCGCCTCAAAGAGATGTCAGCACCAACTGGTGGGGTCCGCAAGGGCCGATGCCTGCCAAGGCTGCGGGTTGTTCGAAAGAGATACCGTGGCCCCTGGCACACAGGCAACTGAAGGAACACGGGTGGGTTATAGTTAGTAAAAGTCTGACCTGAGTCCGAAATGGATGGCCAGACCTTTGACCTTCCTATAAGCCGTCAGACAAACATGTTTTGTAAACATAATTATTATTTGTTCCTCTTCAAATCACGGCGCCATGTTTTACATCAATCACAATTTAAATACCTTAGTTATTTACCTAATCTAATAAATAATATTTGTGATAACAATAAAGATTGACAACCAATTAATTAGCTTCCTATTTTAATAGGAAGCTAATGAAGAATTTGCATTTATTATATGGAAGGGCGTATTTTAAAAGCCTTAAGGAAAACCTTGACATATATTTGATGGAAGTAATTATGTCAAGTCAAAATATAACAAAAATATTTGTATTAATGTACATAACCTTCACATTTTATGCTTTTTAGCTACCTGCAGTGCAGTGACGGACCCGAATTACAAGTTGTAGGTGGTGACTTCGAACCACAGCAGGCGCTTTAATTTGTGTAAATAATTTCATCACCACTGCTCTCAAAACGGTGAAGGAAAACATCGTGAGGAAACCGACATGTCCTAGAACCAAACCATTCTATACCAACCCGCACTGGGCTCGCGTGGTGGATTACGGCCCCCACCCATTATCCACCACGCGGCCCCATTGTAGTTTTGTAGATGTCACATGTCTTCTAAGACATGCCGGTTTCCTCACGATGTTTTCCTTCACCGTTTAGAGCGCAGTGGTGATGAAATAATTCACACAACGGAAAGCGTCTGTCAGGGTTCGAACTCACGACCAACAAGAAGTTGCGACCGATACCTCTGAGCCACCGCTGTCCTACAAAATCAAAAAATCAAAATCAAAATATTTTATTTCACATAAACCTACATAGGCACTTATGAAACGTCAGAAGCTAGGTGCACGGTTCCAATTTGTCGTTTCCTATGGAGAAGAGCCGGCAAGAAACTCCACGGTTACTCTTTTAAAAACTAATTGGCTTTTACAATGTTTTCAAATTACAGTGATAATAGGTATGGGAGGACAGTGCAGGCCAGTCAATAAGTACCAGGTACCAACTACTACAACAATATTAATCAGTCACCAATGTTCTAGAACCAAAACTTTGAAGACATGTGACATCTAACAACCCGCACTGGGTCAGCGTGTTAGATTACGGCCCACTCTTACAGAGAGGAGGCCTGTGTCCCAGCAGTGGGAACATAATAGTCTAATTATGCAGAAGCCCTAAGTCTGACAATCAGGGTGTAACCTAATCATGTTGCTGTCCGGTAAGGACCAAGCCCGGGTCGACGGCGCGTTGTGTTCCACGCGCGCCTCAAAGAGATGTCAGCACCAACTGGTGGGGTCCGCAAGGGCCGATGCCTGCCAGGGGTGCGGGTTGTTCGAAAGAGATACCGCGGCTCCTGGCACACAGGCAACTGAGGGAACACGGGCGGGTTTTAGTCAGTAAAAGTCTGACACGCCCTCTCGCTCTACCCAGAGCGGGAGAAGTTATTTGCTAATTTCCCACCCAGAAAAACAAAAGGGGTATCATGTTACTCAGTAACTCTGTTGCGGAGGTCAAATAGGCAGCTCACTGCATGTAAAATATTGGTATTCAACAGCTACATTCGGTTAGACTGTAAGCCGATCCCAACGTTTTATAAACGACTAGCTTCTGCTCGCCATTTTTTCGCGTAATATTTCTTGTTTTAACATAAAGCCTAATTAATACCTTTACCGAGCAACTCTTGTATAAATGTGTGTATATAATTTGAATCTCGGAAACGGCTCCAACTGTTTTCATGAAATTTAGTATGCAGCGGGTTTCGGGGGCGATTAATCGATCTAGCTAGGTTTCATTTATAGAAAACGTCAAACCATCAATAAAATACAGAACAAAGCTCGGTCATCCAGATATTATATCTTATGAGACTCAGCAATACTGTAGATTTGAATTAGTGAAGGAATTTTCGGAATCCGGTTAGGAGTTCCGAAGATCCGATTTATTTTCGTCATTCTAATGTACCAATCTTTAAATGACACTGACTGAATGACATAACGACTGTTATGAAATCTTGAAATTCTTGAAATCTCCAAACGGCTGGTTGACACTTCCCGTGACCCAAGGGCTGGATTTTACTTTGGCCAGAGGCTGAGCATTGCTATACAACGTGGTAATGCCGCCAGTCTCTTGGGTACATTACCAGTCGACAGCGATGCGGATGAGTTTTTTGACGCTTTGTTTTAGTTTATTCGCTGTAGTTAGTTTAATTGAAATAAAAATAGTTCAAGCATCATACTAATTCCATGCTAAGAAATCTATTCTATCCTAATTTTTTTTTAACGACTGTTATGTTTCGGTTTGGGAAATTCGTAAAAATCTATCGATTTCGGGCTATTGACGTTTGTCCATCGAATGATCATGTTTGTTAAATTATTTTTGTTCCGTTAGTTTTTTTATACAGATACCCAACACGTGGGTAAAGTATTGCTAGCTATTTAAATTTGAACCTGCATACTTCCACCGCCATCTATTAGATGGCAGTTTATATTATAAGGATAAGCATGATTCAGATAACCAAGATAGAAGTTCAAGAAACCCCAATGTCAAAATAATTCAATTTCTGCAAACCATAGTTATAAAAAACACGCGTCAGTGACATTTCAAGGCACATAACTTAATCTTGAGGTTATATTATGTAAATTAACATATGAGTAACATGTAAGTCAACTAGTAGTTCGTTTGAACCTTACCTTGAATACTGGTTAACCCGAATTAGTCGGTTATTTCAATATTTGACCGAAATGATTCAAGTAACTCAAGTGAGAGATCACGACTTAACGATAAGCGTAGTTATGTGGGTTTTACGGAAATTTTCTGTAATGTCATTCACAAATCCTGTCAATGATTTAATGACATACTCATCAGCATCATCATCAGGTAAAATGACGACGGGGGCTCGTGGCTAACTCTATATATTAATAATACTTGAAGCAAAAAACTTTGTACCCCCTTTTACGAAATGGAGGTTATCAATTCGACATGTTTATATACGTATATTTTTTTATGTATGTTCGGGCATAAATCCGTCATATATAGACGGATTTGCAGAATTCTTTTTTGTTCGAAAGAGGTTTAATCCGAAATGATCCCATTTAAATTTCATATAGATCTGATGATGCGTTTCGGAGACAGCCAACGGAAGTCTTCAAAAAATTACAGAAAAAGCAACCGCGATTGCTGCTATCTCATAAATATGCATTGTTTTAACCCCACGATGAAATTTCGTCCTAGATAGGTACTATAACTAAAAAAAAGTAGGTTGTTTTTTTGTTGTTTTTTGAAAACGTTTTTATATAATAATGCATTAAAATACATTAGGTTTTAAATGAATTAGGCATGGTAGAATTTCAACCACTGGACGAGCACTATTAATAATAAATAGTCTTCCTCAAGAATCAGGCTAACAAATGCAAAAACAATTTATCAAATTCATGACTGGTAGTTCTTGATGGCATTTAAACAAAAAAAGCTCTTCAGCTTCATAACATAAGTATATATCTCATGAGAGAGGCTCGTGACAAAGTAATAATAGCTGCACGGGTTGATCTGCAAGGCTATGCAACACTTGCTGAGGTCGATCCATGAATGGGTGACCGTCTATAACATACTGAGATCCCTGCGAGTGTCGGTTGATCCCGGCTGTAATTTGTAGATCTTTAACAGTCGTTACGGGTTATCAAAAGCTCGAAAGTTTGACAACCAGTCTTACCAAGGGGTATCATGTTACCCAGTAACTGGATTGTGAAGGCTTCATGTGAAATTGATCAACTGCATCCGGTTAAATAATAAATGATTTTATTTCTGTAAGTAGGTTTGTACTTAGACTTTTACAAATCAATCATATTTTTCACAAAACTAGATGAGGTATTACTCTGAGAAGAAAAGCCGAAACAAACTCAGAGGTCACAGTCTCTTTTAAAGTCCAGACATAATCTTGGTCAGATCATGTGAAGACCATGTGGATTGGTGTCTCAAATGGTCTTTTGAGGAAAGAACCACACTGGAAATCTCCCCGACCCCTACGTAGTTGGAAAAACTAGGCAAGTGAATGACTTATAATTCTACTTAATACTTAAGTCAAAATAATTACATCCTAGACTCGTTGCAAGACGGACATTATTTTGGAAGTAAAAAATCTTGTCCAAAGTCACGTTTGTCGGTAATTCGTTTTTTGAACCAACTACAAAAATGATTACTTACCTAGATTTGGTAGTTTTTGTTTTAATTAATCACATGAGTGAGCGGTGACTGCTTTAAGGCTCTTGCAGACAGGTGGAGCGCAACTCTAGTAGAACCATTTCTATGAAAACATCCTTCGCTATTAGTTGTCATGTCGGTAGTCACATCCTTTCTAACCATATTATCTTTCGTGTGTTTTGGTGTTCTCCCAGTATATCCACATCACAGCCGATTTCTACACAACTTTTCAGTCACCGGTACCACTTTTTTGTATGAAGCTTGGCTTTCATGTGGGGTGTAAAGTTCACTCATACTCTATAGAAAAGGGAGGATCCTCCGACCAGACGGGTGTTGTGTCTGGTGGGCAACTGCCCGAGGGTTGATGTTGGGACGTTGTATACAGGTTGAAATTGAAAACATGCGACAAACCGTAATGGGAGATTGTACTCATCATTATGAACAACTTTTACTAAGGGACCAAAGATGCAATCGCAAAAAAAAAACAGCTGTTCCCTACATTTTGACGAGTAATGCGAACATAAATGTAGGGAACAGATGTTTTTTTTTTCGCGATTGCATCTTTGGTCCCTTAGTAAAAGTTGTTCATAATGATGAGTACAATGTCCCATTTCGGTTTGTCGCATGTTTTCAATTTCAACCTGTATATGCCAGTCGCGCGGTAAACTCTGATTGCGCGATGTAGGAATAGTGCGACGTCAAGTCTTGCGTAGTTCGCATGTGGCATTGTAGATGGCGCCACATCACTTTTTGTGTTTCAAGTTTTTGATGTGTAGTTCGCATGTGGCGTTGTAGATGCCGCCACATGCCTACCTACCTTCTCCCTACTATTTTTTGGGTCGACTGCCTATCTGACCTTCACAACCCAGTTACTTGGTGGAAGAATAGTTGTCAGACTTTAGGGCTTTTGCAAGCAGACACTAGTGTGATGTGCTGCTTTTGACTACTCTTATATTTTTGTTATTTGTGCATTTAATGTTGCAGGGGTCAATGAAAGGCCAACTGCAATGTCTTTTAACGGAACTTAAAAACGCGATTCATTAGTTAAAGTATTTTGTTTCGACAAAAACAAGCTGAGAAAATGGGACTTTAGAAATATAATATACCAGTAGGTACATACTTTTTGTTTGATCTGCTTCCAGTATCTACTAGCTTCCAGCACTAGCTTCTATTGCTAACTTCCAGCGCTAGCTTCCAGCACTAGCAGACACGCAAATGATGATGATAAGCCAATTTGCTTAAAAATATTTTCCCTGACTTTAGATACATTTATCTGACTCTTAACCAGTTTTCTATAAGTACATAAAGTATTAAATTACCTTCGGCACGACCTCTAATACTTCACAAGTAGGTTTAAACGCCGGATATGACGTATGATCGGCTGACCCGATTCCGATGCGGTTGGCATTAAGCAACGCATTGGTTGTTGTGGCTACGATATTACCTTTAATAGTTTGTTGTTAGCTGAATTTGTGATTTGGATAGTGATAATGTAACATCTCGCTTGTTTTTCTCTACGTATAGGTAGAAAGACGTGTAGGTATTACACTCGCATCTTGCATTTTGTGCTAGAGGTTAGTGGCTAAGAGCTAGCGGATATTAGAAGCACATCACAGAGGGAGTGGGCCGTAATCCACAACGCGGGCTTAGTGCGGGTTGGTATAGCAAGTTAGTAATATGATAAATGACTTAAAACAAATAAAAATAAAACAAAAAAAATGGAATTGTAGCCAAGACCCTCGACCAACACCTCAGGAGGCTCTCGTTAGGCAGCTGCATCAAGGGCTTGATCCAGAAAGCAGTACTACTGGACACGGCGCGTATCGTGAGGAGGTTCCTCTCTCAGCAGCCCTGACCACCGGTACCTTGGACCCTGTTCCCGATACCGGTGGGCTACTCTTTTTATATTTTTAAATGTTTTTATGTACATTTTTTATATTCGAATATTTAAAAATATAATTTATAAGTATGTAAATTTCAATGAAATAAAGGAAATAATATTAAAGTCATAGTATTTGGGTTAGTACCCAACATATTTGTATCTTCCAATCTTAATGTAGCAATGTGTCAACAGTCGTACTTTTTTGTTTACTTTTTTACTTTTTTGTTTACCTATTTTGATTTTGATTTGTATAAGGTTTTTCTTTTTTCTTTCGCTACTTCTAGCTAGCCTAGCTCTATAAATGTCGTGAAACTCTGTTATTGGCTTAAGAGATATTTGTTTTTCATAACTCATGTGAATTAATTATAAGCTGTTGAGTTTCCTAATAAATAAATAAATAAATAATAAAACAAATTCTGGTTAGTTACACCATTTATAACTCAAGAACGGCTGAACCGATTTTTATGATCTTTGATTTGTTGGATTCGTCTCCACCCTGAATAGCAGAATAAATATTTAAAACATGGAAAAACTAAACGAAAAAATATATATTTGCAATTCATTTTCTCATATATTTTTCGTGTCAGCTAGAAAACGCTTTATGCCTTCGAAGTAAGTACCAGGTTGTCATAAGTCGGTAAGAGTACACCTGACATAGGTATGTCAGTTAGAAAACGCTTTATGCTTTCGAAGTACTTAGTACTTCGAAACTGACTGTCTTATGTAATTTTGACGTACAAAAAGAGCTGACTCTCAGCCTAGTTTGAATAAATGACATTTGATTTTTGAATACATGGGATTTCAACATAACTTGCCTAACCCTTTATGTATCCTACTTAATATTATAAAAGTGAAAGTTTGTACGGTTGGATATTTAGCTGTTTGAATGATTGTTACTCAATCACGCAAAAACGGCTGAACTGATTTAGATGAAATTTGGTACACAGATAGCTTATAACCTGGATTAAGACATAGGATACTTTTTATCCCGGGATTGCATTCCCGCGGGGTAATTTCCGACCTCCACGTGAGCGAATCCGCTGGCATAAGCTAGTACCTTCCATAAAATGAGTGCCATTTTCTAAGATGAGTTGTAAGTTTCTAATATATGTCATCAACACTCATTGGATCCCCCACAATTATGTCAACGGTATGAAAAATTTTTGCACTCGCAGATCAATTAGATGTAATTTTCGTTTCATACTTGATGACAAGATTGTCTACGGAAGTTTTAAGAATCATAACCATATTATGTGTTACAAAGTACGTAACTTATATACATTACCTTCGCGTCTTAGGAACGTATTTCGACAACACTTATCCTAATATTCTAGTATTTATTTATTATATTTTTTTAGATATTTACATAATTGAAAAACCATATACTTATAATATCTTATCTTATCCTCCTTAATGATATTACTTATAGGTCAAAAATTAGCCCACGGTTACGTACCATCGGTATAAAAAGTATCCTATGTATAAATCCAGGTTATAAACTATCTGTGTGCCAAATTTCATCCAAATCCGTTCGGCCGTTTTTGCGTGATGGAGTAACAAACAAACAGGCCTCCTATCGGTGAGAGCACATCACTAAAATGAATTTAACTAACTAATTAAGCAGTTAAAATTTACTAGCACAGCCTATGACGCCCTTGATTATAATTAAAATTATGTTGCTTGTCCACATTTCACTTTTATGGTTCCGTGGAGAAATTAGAACATAATTATTTTTTCGTAGTATGGGTATAATTGACCTTTTATTCGGACGTATGTCATAAACGAGACGGTTCTTTATTAGAAATTTACTAAGTAACTTCCACTATTAGCGATACTTAAAATGTACGTGTGGCACTCCCTGCTAGACCGGAGATGGATGGCACCAGCCATTGTGAGAAGCAAACTGTGGGAAGAGAAGCATCCACCACCTCCCGACTTCGCTAAAGCCCAGGAACATTTGCCTCCCGGGCGTGATCTGCAGTGGCCTATATGGAAAGCTCTCAATCAATTGCGTACTCAAGTAGGCTGCTGCAGACATAATTTGTCAAAGTGGGGGATTACTGGCTCATCCAACACCCCGTGCGAGTGCTTCTATCAGACCATGCCCCATTTGCTGGAGTGCCCTAAGTGCCCCATCACCTGCACCTTAGATGATCTGAATAATGCCACTGATGCTGTAATAAATGTGGCCACCTACTCACTAACTATATACAAAAAGAAAGAAAGTGTACGAGTTCCATTGACACGAAAAGAAGAAGAAGACCGGAGATGGCAACACACAGGGAAGAGTGGATACCTGTCACGGACACCTTTGGCCAGCTGTGGGACAATAATTACAGCAACCAATTACATACTTAACATACTATCGATATATATCACGGCCGTAGTCGCCGCGGGAGACGCCCTGGGCGTCGGGAATCCCAGGCTGATTCCCGGCCACCGTAGGCGCGGGCTTACGGACTGCGAGTAATGGGTAGCTTGCTGTCCGGCAAGGACCAAGCCCGGGTCGACGGCGCGTTGTGTTCCACGCGCGCCTCAAAGTGTCAGCACCAACTGGTAGGGTCCGCAAGGGCCGATGCCTGCCAGGGGTGCGGGTTGTTCGAAAGAGATACAGGGGCCCCTGGCACACAGGCAACTGAGGGAACACGGGTGGGTTTTAGTCAGTAAAAGTCTGACACGCCCTCTCGCTCCACCCAGAGCGGGAGAAGTTATTTGAAGATATCCCACCCAAAAACACTGTCAATCACAACCAGTATAATTTTGAAGGCTTCTTATGTTCGAAAAGTTTGTCTGCTCAGCAACGTAAATTACGCAAAGACTTTTGTTGAACTGTCAAAATGGAAGGCATCCCTACTGTTAGTGTTTTAGGCAAGTACCATTCTGGAAAGTGATCCCCTCCAGCAATTTGGTGACTGATTAATATTGTTGTAGAGCAGCGGTGGCCCAGTGGTATCGGTCGCGACTTCCAACTTGTTGGCCATAGGTTCGAATCCTGACAGACGCTTACCGTTGTGTGAATTATTTCATCACCACTGCGCTCTAAACGGTGAAGGAAAACATCGTGAGGAAACCGGCATGTCTTAGAAGACATGTGACATCTACCAAACCGCAATGAGGCCGCGTGGTAGATAATGGGTGGAGGCCGTAATTCACCACGCAGGCCCAGTGCGGGTTGGTATATGACCCATGTCATCGAATTGTTTGGTTCTAAGACATGCCGGTTTCCTCACGATGTTTTCCTTCACCGTTTTGAAAGCAGTGGTGATGCAATATAAAAACTTTTTCCAAAAAAAAAACAACCGACTTCCAAAAAAACACTACAAAGTGAAAAATAACTTTAATTTCGGAAGTCGGTGTCTTTGGAGCTGTATTTGAATTTTTTGTCACCGCCTTCCGAAATTAAAGTTATTTTTCACTTTGTAGTGTTTTTTTGGAAGTCGGTTGTTTTTTTTTTGGAAAAAGTTTTTATTTTTCACTTTTTAGTGGTGCACATGTGCTTACCCCTTCACAGCATACCGGCGTGATTTTATGTTATGAACTGGTGTAAGCAATAGACAGACATGAGATTTCAGCAATCCCAGTCCATTTGCTATCATTTATTGAGGAATTCCGTTGCCTATCTCCAAAGTTCTTCATCAAATCTTCATCAAATTAAAATGAGACCACTACGAGAAAGTACTCTTCCAAAAAATACCTAAATCGCTTTGTGTGCCTATAAAATTTGAAGAGTTCTCTCTATTTCTCCAGGATCCCATCATCAGATCCTGACTTGATGATCATGGGACCACCTGTGAAGTATACCCTTTCAAACAAAAAAAACAAAATCCAAATCGGTCCAGCCATCTTCGAGTAATCGGGGAACATACATAAAAAAAAAAAAAAAAAAAAAAAAAAAAAAAAAAAAAAAAAAAAAAAAAGGTTCCGACGAATTGATAACCTCCTCCTTTTTGAAGTCGGTTAAAAATACAAAGAGTGAAATGGAGACAGACACACACCACATTATAATTTTTTCAAAATGCTATAGAACTCTTTAAATAAAGACCCACTTTCGAACCTCGCCAGCTACCTTCACCTTGTAACTACTTACACAGTTTTCTACAAATTAATTTACATAACATAGTTTCAAGTTATGTGTAATGTTATATAAGCAAATATATCTTTCAAAGCCATTATAAAATAACAATTTGTCTGCGAGAATTTTGCAGGCAGCCACACTAAGTAATAACGATAGAGTCAAGCAACGCTTGCAGCGGTTGGACAGTGGAAGGGTGAACTTCTTTACATACCATGACCCGTAAGAGCCACGGGTGCGGGTTGTTCGAAAGAGATACCGTGGCCCCTGGCACACAGGCAACTGACTTTTACTTAGTTAGTAAAACCAGAGCGGGAGACGTCGTTTGATGATTTCCCACCCAAAAAAAAACCCATAGTAGTACCCATAGTCCCGGCTATCATTCGTAGATCTTTTGCAGTAGTTACGGGTCATCGGAAGCCCGAAACTGTGACAGGCTGTCTTACTAAGGTTAATCGTATTACCAAGTAATTGGGTTGGGGAGGTCAGAAAGGCTGTCGCTCCATGTAAAATACTGGTATTCAGCTGCATCTGCAGGCTTAGCATGACGATTTCTATTTCTACGAAGAATAGACAGTGCTTTTTCAATACAAAGTGACATTTCGTTTCTCCATTTTTGACATCGCACCGTAGATATCCTTCTATCCTATCCTGATAATCTGTCATTTTGTCTTTCGTTCCTAACGATCTTTGTCTAGATCCTTATAAATGTCAGAAGAATATTTCTGTCCAAACTGTCAAAATCACACTGACAACAATCTTTCTACTCGACGGCCACAAAGTATATACGATTACCTACAAAATCTTCTCCTATTGTACATCATTTAGTTAATAGTCTTGTCTATTTTTCCGTCGACAAATCGGTGCTCGTGCTAAGCCTGCTGGTTAGGCAGATAATATCTATGAGAAACATTTTAATATTCGAGAGCGAATTTCGCCAGTAAAACTAAACGCGTTCAGCACACCCAAGCCGTGTTTACGAGCTGTCTTGAACTTGGTTTGCTTATTATGTATCTCAAACTCAAAGCATTTATTTCAACTAAACAATTTACAGGCACTTTTGAATTGTCAAGGAGTCGGTCAGCCAGAAATATAATAATAATGTAAAATATATTTTAATGTTTTTTTATTTAAAAAAGTGTGCCACGGTCTTATACAATGAATATAATTTGACAATTTAGGGTTAAATCGAATAGACAGAAAGTCCTAGCTATGTAGGTTACACTTGGTAACCTGTATTAAGGTTCGCCAGCCCAGGTTTCCACAGGAGTATAAACAGTTTAGTTGAGACTGCTTCGGACTCTAAGGTGCAAACATATTTAGTGTTAGTGTGTATGTGTTTTGTGATGTAGGTGTGGTGTGTGTGAACAGAAGAAAAAAAGGTTGAGTTTAGATACGGAGAGTTAGAGAAGTCAAATATGAAGCTAGTTGGCCATTCCAAACCATAGTAGGTACCTATGGAGAACATTTATAGATATATATCAGAACCCATCACGTCTGGAGAGGTCGCTAGCTAATTTAATCTGATCCAGTCTTCAACCGTTCGGCCGGAGGACCCACCCTTTTCTACGGATGATGAATGGAACTTTACACCCTATTTCTCATACCTCTATAGGTGAAATAGGTTACAGTTTGCCTTGGCATAACTAGGTCGTAAGCAAAAGCCGTCCAAAAAGCTTTTGCCTTTAAAAAATCTAACCTAAGAGCGTCTTGAAACACCAATTGAATTACGACGTTGTCAACCCGCGCGGGATGAACGCTCTTAAGGATCAACTACCTATTCAAGGTATTATTTAAAACCTCTGGTTGACAGTTTATTTATTTTTTTAAGTTACTAAAATTACAGTCTGTCTGTGTCACGTGGCGTGTTTTAGTGACTAAATTAAAATAATCTTACAATTTTTTTGTGGTAGCATTTAGCTAATGTCTCAGGCCATAAAAATATATAAAACATATGTTGCATGTATCACTTACAGTTTCCCGGAAATGGCTAATGATGGATAAAGTAATTTTCGTAACGTAAACTTTTTAGGAAATACTTACCGACCGTGTCATTTCGTTACTTTTTACACGCTTTATGTTAGCTTCACTTGTATGTTTGTTTGTTTTTTGTATGTTTGTATGTAACCGACTCGTTAGAGCGCGATTTTGACCCACTTTAAACGGTCAGAGTTAATTGAAACTTTGTAAACTTATCGAGGACCGATGACAATTCAACAATTGAAAACAAAATTGAGAAAATGAAAAAAAAATCACGTTTTTGTAGTTAGCAGAACTAAAAAATTGAAAATAAATAATAGATTAAAAAAACTAAAAAACACGCTTTAAAAACCAAACTAAAAAAGGAGAATATAATTTAATTCAATTAAAAAGCGTAGGTGCCCCACGCTTTTTAATTGAATTAAATTTGAAATTTAGTATTCCCACGTGGGGATACTGCCAGCGTTTCTTCATAATGTTTTTTTTCACCGTTTTGAGAGTAGTCGTGATGAAATAATTTTGCACAGAGTAAAGCGTAAGTCTTTCTCATCCCATCGTAAGTTTTCTATTACCATCAACTAGATACAAATTAAATATATTATGTTATTCTTGATCTAACCTAACTATAAGACCTTCTGCCAGGGGTGCGGAGTGTTCGAAAGAGATACCGCGGCCCCTGGCACACAGGCAACTGAGGGAACACGGGTGGGTTTTTTAGTCAGTGAAAGTGTGACACGCTCTCCTGCTCCACCCAGAGCGGGAGAAGTTATTTGATGATTTCCCACCGTCAAAAAAAAAAACTATAAGACCTTTAAGTATAATCGACTGTTAGAATCGAGGCAGTCTAGTTACAAACAAGTAAATGTCCTTAGTTAAGTAACTAATAGCTTAGTTTAACTTAACTTTGACCCCAAGAGTTAAGGCTAACCATAATTGACCATTACCGGTTTAATTACATATTAATGACAGGATCTAATATTAAATAATAGGTTTGATTCACTGATCTAGTAAATCTAATTGTATAATAAATGAGTCATGAATTTTTAGCTAATAATAAATCATTCGATCTAAGTACATTTCTGGGTCGTCAGTGCCCAAAAGTCTGACAACCAGTCTTACCAAGGGGTATCGTGTCTGCCCGTTGCATTGCGGTCGGGTAAAAATAAGTACTATGTTCCAGAACTGTCTTCCAGAACTATGTTCAGTACTGTGTTCAAGTACTATGTTTAAGTACTACGTTCCAGTACTATGTTCCAGTACTATGTTCCAGTACTATGTTCCAGTACATGTTCCAGTACTATATTCCAGTACTATGTTCCAGTACTATGTTCCAGTACTATGTTCCAGTACTATGTTTCAGTACTATGTTTCAGTACTATGTTCCAGTACTATGTTCCAGTACTATGTTCCAGTACTATGTTCCAGTACTATGTTCCAGTACATGTTCCAGTACTATGTTCCAGTACTATGTTCCAGTACTATGTTCCAGTACATGTTCCAGTACTATGTTCCAGTACTGTGTTCCAGTACTGTATTCCAGTACAGCAGACAGCTTCCAGTACCTACTACCTTCCAGTACTAGTAGCCAGTACGTACTCGGTAAAATTTAATTACCAAGCATATTTTCTGCTTATACAGTTGGGAGAGTGTAAAGATAATTAATTAGTTATAAGATAACAAAAGATACTAATCTACACGTTTCTTTTTCCATAATTATGGTGTATATGCTACTGTAGGAGAGGGGCTCGTGGCTAAGTAATAACAGCCGCACGGGTCGATCCATCAGGTTAAGCTACGCTTGCCGGGGTTGGTCTTTGGATGGGTCACCATCTTTACATACCGAGACTCCTCCGTGCCGCGGAAAACACGTTAAGCCGTTGGTCCCGGCTGGCATTTGTAAATCTTTGACAGTCGTTACGGGTCGTCAGAAGCCCGAAAGTCAGACCACCAGTCTTACCAAAGGGTATCGTGCCCAGTTGTGGAGGTCAGATAGGCAGTCCTCCATGTAAAATACTGGTATTCAGCTGCATCCGGTTAGACTGGACTGGCAATTGAAGGAGACACTGGAAGCTAACACTAGAAGCCGACACTGGAAGCCGATACTGGAAGCCGACACTGGAAGCCGACACTGGAAGCCGACACTGGAAGCCGACATTGGAAGCCGACACTGGAAGCCGACACTGGAAGCGGACAGTGGAAGCCGACAGTGGAAGTCGACAGTGGAAGCCAACAGTGGAAGGCGACAGTGGAAGTCGACACTGGAAGCTGACACTGGAAGATAGTTCTAGAAGCTATATCAAGCTATATCTATGTTTGTTTTTCTTATGTTTACCTACAGCCTTTCTTTGGTATTGTTCGTCAAATCTTTGAGCTCCTCAAGTTCTGAGTTGAGCTGCATGATTACTGATAAATGCGTGCACTGATTGGACAGGTCCACTCAATCTGTGTGGTTCTTTCCTCAAAAGACCATTTCAGACACCAATCCACATGGTCTTCACATGATCTGACCAAGATTATGTCTGGACTTTAAAAAAGACTGTGACCTCTGAGTTTGTTTCGGCCTTTCTTCTCAGAGTAGTCAGATAGGAAACGCCGACCTCATCTAGTTAAAAAAAAAAATATGATTGACGTGTAAAAGTGTTTGTACAAACCTACTTACAGAAATAAAATCATTTATCATTTATCATTTAGCAGCGTTGAAATTCATAATAATTATCGTATTTTGCAGTTTACAACCGCCAGTGAAGCGTCAGTGATGTTAATTTGAGGTATTACGAGAACGAAACCGACTTACAAGTAGCATGCATTACAATTTGCGTGTGCGCTGATTAGCTGTTTTATGTTATAAGCGATGAGCGGTTTTTTGGGAGAGTGGTCAGTAGATTTCATTATTTAAGCCGAAAGACGTCCACTGTTGGACATAACACCCCCACGCACCGCCAGTTCGACCGGTTCTGTGCTTCTCTTCTTCAGATTCCAGCGGCCTTCACCTCGCCTTCCAGGGTCACGACTTCTGGTACGCGGTATTGCCTCTCTAGAACCTTTTGACCGAATCGGCCATCTGTTCTGCGAGCACTGTGCTCTACCCACTGCCACTTAAGTTAGGAAATTCTTCGGTCAGTAGATTTGTTGTCAATCAAATGTGATTGCTTGATCGAGGTGGCCACAACTAGCCAATGTATCTTATTTTACCAAGGCTGGGACTGGTAGGGTACATGTTTTAAAATATCTTACTAGCTATTCCCCGCAGTTTCAGCCGCATAACTCTCGATCACATAGGAATATCGGGATGAAAAGTATTCTTTGTCCCAACGCAGGGCATGGTCTACCCATGTACCAAATGTCATCTAAGCCTGTTCAGATGTTTTGGCGTGACATCGTAACAAATAAACGTACAGAAATCAGATCAATTCTTAGGTAAAACGGGCTGTTGCCCGCAACTCCACGTCTAAGCGCGTATTTTGCGTACGGGTGGGAAAATCAGTTATTCGATCCACCCCAACTCCTCGAGAAAGGCCAGCAACGCCTTGGTGTTGCTGACAATCTCACGTAGGGTACCTGGGTTACCGAAGTATTTTGCTCTGTAATTAGCGACCGCCGGGCAGTTTAACAGCACATGAGCCGCTGTCTCGTCGCCCTCCATGCAGGCCCTGCACAGCGGACTGCAGATCGTCTCTTTATTTATAAATATATTAATACTTGAAACAAAAACTTTGTACCCGTTTATACGAAAAATACGCGGACGGTGGAATATGAAATTTGGCACATTTATTTATTTTGCTCACCAACAATTGAATACACTGATATAAAAAATATAAGATACATCCAATGTAGGTACTTATAGACTAGTGTACCAATTTCTTACAGGTAAGCACATCACGCATTACTTGTTTTTCGATTGATTCTAGGCACCTGCTTAATATTAGGTGAGTTCATATACTCACCGAACATAGTCGATATATATTTAAAGAATATAATATGGAGAAGGAGTGCTAAAAGCTAATATTTTTATTTATAATGCATTAGAAATACATTAAATTATTTTTATTTTTTTAAACACGATCGAATTTCGACATTTGAGCGACCGTTTGACCGTTCGACACTGCGCGGATTCAAAACGATACGATACTATTAGCCCAAAGAAAGTCTACTTTATGATTCTGCACTCAATAAATAAGGAACTAATCAAGTTATTACACAAATTAAATTACAAATGTATATTGTGACTTGTGACTTGCACCATCGGTCAATATTACGAAAATCGGATGGTAGTGTGGTGTAAGGAAAAATTGCACAAATCGTACGAGTTATATTTCATTTTGTACGAGGTTAACATCACTATTACATAATATAACTCTGAAATAGGAGAGGAGCTCGTGGCTAAGTAAAACAGCAGCACGGACCTCGCTTATCGCGGTTGGTCTGTGGATGGGTGACCATCTTTACATACCAAGACCCCTCCGTGCCTCGGAAAGCACGTTAACCCGTTGATCCCGGCTGTCACTCGTAGATCTTTGACAGTCGTTACGGGTCGTCAGAAGCCCGAAAGTCTAACAACCAGTTTTACCAAAGGGTATCGTGTTACCCAGTTGTGGAGGTCAGATAGGTAGTCCATGTAAAATACTGGTATCCAGCTGCATCTGGTTAGACTGGAAGCCGACCCCAACATAGTTGGGGCAAGACTAGGCAGATTGTCTTTGAAATTAGATAGGCAGAGAGTTATGTCATCCATCAATAGAATGCTCAGTTGTCATCCAAACTTGGAATGAAATATTTATGTATGACTGCCTCGTTGGTCTAGTAGCCGCAAGCGATACTTCTGAACATGAGATCCTGGGTTCGATTCACGGATCGGGCGAAGTGTTTTTAAGTTTTGGAACGAAGTTCCTTATCGCGCGTTGTGAAACTTGACGGAAAAAATTCTCACGAAAAGTTGTAACGACACTTTTTGCTATAGTAAGCTATTGTAAGCCGTGCGGCGTGCGCATGTTTCTCTGTGTGTCCCTCTCTCTCTCTCTTATAGAAAGAAAGCCAGATATTTTCATTTCGTCTTTTTTTTTTTTAACTTCGTTCCATCCGGGTGTCCCTTGACACCTCTCAAGTTTTTTTTAAGTTTTTCTATATGGAACGTCTCAGTAGCGGCAAGGAGTCTGGATATTTCTCAATAGCAGTTTAGATATTTGCCCGGTTGATGACAATAGGCTTGCCCCGAATTACGTGCCACGCGGGCGAAGCCACTGGCAAATGCAAGTTTTAAAAATTAAAAGAAAAATATCGAACTCTATACGAGTGCTTAAATCTTGCGACAAGCTTTTATATCATACTAGCGGTCGCCCGCGGCTCCGCCCGCGTGGATGTCGGTTACCGCTGCAAAAAGCCTACCCAGGAAAGACACGGTCAGCAAAATGATTCCCAGGTCAATTCACAGACATCGACACTAACATCGACGACGCAGTCATTATCAGCAGGCTGCATAGACTCCCCTCCCGCACGCGCACCCCGTCTTGGTGACGCCCACTTCGCAACGGGCCGTGCAGCAGAAATCGTATTATTTTAATTTCGCCATAACTTTAAAACCAAACGTCCAATTTTAATCATTCAAAGACCAAATATTATCTACATAAACTGTACTTAGTGATGAAATAATTTATTTTGATAAGGATTATAGCATGAGTAAAATAAATGCGTTTAAATGTAGTCAAAAAAAAATAAAAAAATGGTTGTTGTGCCTCACTCGACATAGATAGGTATAGTGTGTCGCGGACTTTTTTGTAGATATTTATAAGATCTACAATTAATTAGAACATTTTATGGTTCTATCTTTTATAGTTTAGGCAGCGTACGCAAAATAAGTAACTTTTCTGGTTGATTTTTTACACCTTGTGTCCGAAAACCCCAAATATCTTACAGAACCCTATTTTTTTCCAAAATAAAATTTAGCCTATGTTACTCGTGGATAATGTAGCTTTCGAATGGTGAAAGAATTTTTAAAATCGGTCCAGCAGTTTTTGAGCCTATTCATTACAAACAAACAAACAAAGTTTTCCTCTTTATAATATTAGTGTAGATAAATTGTGTAATGACGTTATAATTTGATAATAAAAAGTTTAAAGGAAATGTTTATTTTATTATTTTTGGCGCATTTAAATAAAAGCTTGTTTTAAAAATAGTTTTTTTTTGCTTCTAATTTATTTTTTACTTTTTAGTTATTTTTCGAGTTGTTCTCAGCAAGCCCTTTCATTTGATACTCATATTGTACATGTGCATTAAAAAAATGATAGTCCGCTATCTTAGGTGTTCCGCCATGTTGGATTTAGAATGACGTCACACAGCTACCATGCATTGTCATCCAAACTAAAGGTATATACACAATTTCAGCTCAATCGGTTAAAAATATCTGCTTCAAAATTGAGTTGCAAGATTCCACCCAAACAAACATAGTTACATACATACATTGCAAGTTAAATAAAAGCTTGTAATATACGGAACTGCATTCTCAATGTTAACCCAAATTACAACATAAAACTTGTGGTTAAAAATAACCTGTTAAATGCCACCCATCGCTTTCATAACCTCGGTAATCACCACCTTACTTTCCAAAATCTATTATTAGGTAGTAATTTATGTTGACCTCGGAGATGATTTTCCGAAATACATGCAAGGTCGACCATCTTGTTTTTGACCGCGGCTTATGTTGCTTAACTTTAGATTAGTCATGTCTTGACGTAGGTTAGTTATTTACTTGGAATACGCATAGTATTGCACGTGTTAAGAATACACAACGTGGAGGTCAGATAGGCAGTTGCTCTTTGTAAAATACTGATACTAACTGAGCTACATCCGGTAAGACTGCAAGTCGCCCCAACATAGTTGTTAAAATACCTTTAATTTCGGAAGCCGGTGTCTTTGGTTACCTATGTATTTTAGTTTTTGTCACCGACTTCAGATATTAAGGTAAATTTTAGGGTTCCGTACCTCAAGAAGTAAAAAAGGAATCCTTATAAGATCACTCTCTTGTCCGTCTGTCTGTCTGTCCGTGTGTCAACACCGATTGTCTCAGGAACGGGTAGACCTAGCAAGTTGAAATTTATACCAGATACTGAGGTCTAGCCCCTTAGGTGTATAAAAATCAAGGTCCTGAACACAACACGATAAAAAGATATGGGTAAATTTAGATTTTCGCGAAAACTTGTAAGTACCAAAATTTACCTTAATTTTCAACTATTTTTATTTATTGGAATTTTCCCTTTACTTGTGCTGTAAGACCTTGCTTTTAACCAAAATTGACAATTCTAGGTCAACCGGAAGTACCCTATAGGTTTTGGGTCGAAAACCTATATAATACGGTAGTTCCCGTTGACCTAGAATCACGAAATTCGGCAAAAACTAAGGTCTTACAGCACAAATAAAGGCAAAATGCCAAAAATTAAAAAAAGTTGAAATTTAAAGGGTGTCTCTATAGTTGACGCCAATTAAATTTGTACGGAACCCTCGGTTGGCGAGTCCGACTCGCACCTGTCCGGTTTTTTTCACTTTGTAGTGTTTTTTTACGAAATTAGTTGTTTTTTTTTTCACTTTTACGTTATGGTACCTACCCCACACAAATTCGTTTACCACTAAGTACTTGCTATGTATACAACAATGACAGGAAGCAGCAGAATGTCATCAAGATACACAAAGTGGATTAAAAAAACCTACTATTGAGGCTAACGGAAAAAAACTACCGATGCAAACTTACGGCGGCACGGTTGGCGCAGTGGTTAAGCGATTGACTGCTACGCTCCGTGTCGCGGGTTCGATTCCCGCACGTAAAAAATATTTGTATGACCTACAAGTAGTTGTTCCGGGTCTGGCTTTTTGTGTATGTGAGTTTAAATGTTTGTAAACGCACCCACAATAGAGGAGAAATTCCTAGTGTGGGGTAATGTTTAAAAAAAAGTTAATAAAATCGATAAAAAAATCGAAATCCATAAACAATTGCCGAAGATATCGCCGAACGAACATACAAACGAATTGAGAACCTTCTTCTTTTTGAAGTCGGTTAAAAAAGAGTTTTGTGTTTTTATACCTAAAAAAAAATTGTGGAAGTAAAAAAATATATGAAAAATCTACATACCACAACTCAATTTCTTCTGCTGAGAGATCAGCATGCTGAGTGGCACTCTTCTATCAGGGGTCGGTGCTAAGCCGAACAACCGGTTCCGGGCCGTTTGGCCCACCGTGAGCCGCGTCATGGTCGTGCGTGGTCGGCAGTGGTCGGTAGTGGTCGGAAGGGGAGTCGTGCTACATGTGTGGTTTAATTCTGAAAAGAAAAAAAAGGCAAATTAAATATGTTATTAATTGCACTGGATTTTAAAGGAACTATTTTAAGACATACAAAATAGAATCGAATTAAAGTTAGAAGATAATTTAGTTCCTAATCTACAATTTATTTTATTAATGAGTAGCTATTTCCAGCGGCTTCGCCCGCTTTGAGATCGAAAATTATGCTGCGCGAACGTTATACCGGGATAAAAAGTATCCTTAATTCAGTCTATAAACTATTGTTGTGCCAAATTTTATCCAAATCCATTCAGCCGTTTTTGCGTGATTGAGTAACAAACATACAAACATCTTGACATCCAAACATACAAACTTTCACATTTATAATATTAGTAGTATTCTTCTGTAAGGACATGGTCAAAAATCCAAAAAAGAAGTTTTATTTCTGCCAACAAAATTTAATTGGTTTTATGTGAACAGCAACAACAAACATCCGTGACATATTATTTTATGGCATGTACCTATGTTTGTAAGTAAGGACTTATTATTTTAATAAAAAAAAAAACCAAAACCAAAACCAACCAAACCAGCGCAACCAAAAAAAAACGCAAAAACCAGCGCTGGGTGTCTAACGCCCAGCAAATGCTGAGATGGTAACCCTTTCGGTATGGGCACGCTTAGCACAATTTTACTGCAATTTTATTGTTATGTTTGTTGTTCTCTTTCTTTATATATGTTTGTTGCTGCTGTGTTGTGTCTGTGTCGAATAAATGTTTTCTATTCTATTCTATTCTATTCTAATATAGGTATTTTTTTTCCATGTGAGGAGAAATAAAAAAAGATGTTAAACGATTTCTTAATTAACGTCAAAAAATCAAATGGGACCCCCTATTATATGGTACGTAAGACTTAAATCTGGCGAAAAAACACGACTTCCTAGTGCTTTAGCTGCTAAGATGTGGCTCAGTTACAAAAACTTGATAAAACCAAAATGTAACATAACTATGGGATGTTTAAAAAAATAGAATGGAAGTCACTTTAACACAATTGTAAGAAAATATAGAAATAAGAATTATGAATCAACAGTTTTTTTTTAATTACTCAGTGGGCCTGCTGTTGACCTCGCTCACGCCTGATGGAAAGCGATTGATGAGGTCTATGATGGATCGAGCGTGCACAGAAAATGCCAGTTCACTCTCGTTGAAGGCACTGGTACTCCCACGCATCGGCGAAACACAGCAAGGTGCTTGACACCGGACTCCGGTGGGAGTGTGGTCGCGAACCAGGTGGGCGTTAGCCCTACCACCGCAAGGGAAGAATTGGTAAGTCATCAAGGTATTGGGTGTGACTATCCAGGATGCGCCGAGCGCTCGGTTCATTCGAGTTATTGGGGGAACAAATTGTGCTACACGAGGAGGCTTCTTCATGCATCCCAAAACACTTTCTTTAACAAGTAGAAAAATAAACAATAATCGTATTGGTTTTACTGACAACCTTTCCTCCTAAGTACAGTTCACACCAATTAAAAATGTTTTATTTATAAAATACTAATAATAATAAATTAAATTCAAGTTATAATTAAGGCTGTTAGCTCATAAACGATGTATCTACACATACATAGAGACAGATAGGTACTACAGAACACTACGTGCGGGTACTCTTCTTCAAGAAGGGAGACAACACCCTGCTTAGGAATTATAGACCC
This sequence comes from Antitype chi, assembly GCA_947359405.1. Taxonomy (NCBI): domain Eukaryota; kingdom Metazoa; phylum Arthropoda; class Insecta; order Lepidoptera; family Noctuidae; genus Antitype; species Antitype chi. Next base: position 10,112,153 of record OX375836.1, read on the forward strand.
ATTTCACATCTGAGTCATGTCTACATGCTGCTTTCAAGAGTTATCACCGAACAAGCCGGATTCCGAAAAGGCTTTAGCACCGTGAACCATATTCATACGCTGCGGCAGGTTATATAGAAGACCGAAGAGTATCACTTGCCTCTGCTTAGCGTTTGTGGACTACGAGAAAGCCTTCGATTCAATAGAGACTTGGGCTGTGGTGCAGTCTCTCCAACGGTGCCAGATTGACTATCGGTACATCGAGGTGCTAAAGTGTTTGAAGGAAAACGCCACTACGTCAGTCCGGCTCCAGGACTAGACCTCGAAACCTAAACCTATTCTCCTGCAGCCAGGGGTGAGACAGGGAGACATAATCGCTCCGAAACTGTTCGCCACTGCACTGGACGATGTCTTCAAGGTTCTGGACTGGAGAGGGTCTGGCATCAACATCAATGGCGAGTGAGTCACTCACCTTCGGTTTGCCGGTGATATAGTTTTCATGGCTGACACCATGGAGGACCTCAGTACAATGCTTGATGACGACAGTAGAGTTTCCGAAAGAGTGTGCACAAGACAACGGTCATGTCAAATGCCCATGTAACACCTACTTTCATGACGATCGGAGGCGCTCACGGTACACTCGAAGTTGTGGACGAGTACGTTTACCTAGGACAAACTGTCAATCGTCGAATCCTACTCGGCTGAGCAGCGTTCGGGAAGCTACGCAATATGTTCTCGTCCCACATCCCGCAGTGTCTCAAGACGAAAGTCTTTGACCGGTGCGTGTTACCAGTGATGACATATGGCACTGAAACGTGGTCGCTCACAATGGGCCTTAACAGAAGGCCACCCATAGGACAATGGAGAGGGCTATGCTTGGAGTTTCCCTACGTGACCGAATCAGGAATGAGGAGATCTGCAGGAGAACCAAGGCAACCGACATAGCCCGAAGAATTGCCAAACTTAAGTGGCAGTGGGCAGGGCACATTGCTCGCAGAACAGATGGCCGAAGGGGCCAAAAGGTTCTGGAGTGGCGACCGCGTACCGGAAGACGTAGAGTGGGAAGGCCTCCCACAAGGTGGACCGATGGCCTTGTTCACAAGGTCATCGGTCCACCTTGTGGGAGGCCGCTGGAATCCGCTGGATTTGGAAAGCACAAGATCGGTTGAATTGGACGAGCCTGGGTGAGGCCTATGCCCAGCAGTGGACGTCTTGCGGCTGAAATGATGGTGATGATGATGATGTACATATTATTATCTTAAAACGGTTGGTTTTTAAATTATGTAAACATTTTAAGAAATTAAAAACCGCTATGTCCAAAAAAAGATTAGTTTTCATTCAATCATATTGAGGTTATAAATAATTCATATTTTAATAACTATAAGACTGTTAGCTTATAAACTTTGTATCATTTTTTTATTGTAAACAAATATATAATCTGTGTCTATTTTTTTCACCGTACCATTTAACTAATTTTAAAACTACAATAAATCAGACTCATAATTTCGTATCGCAAAGTCATAAAATATAAATTCAGTAATAAAAAATAATTACAAGCAATATAATTGGCTTTGAATAAAAACTAGATAATGTTTTTATCATATTCGTTTTTTTAATATCTCAGCATCATGTTGAGATAGGAGCCTTTTGGCCTCGTATATGACTTTTATTTTTTACTTTCTTAAAAAATAGTTTTGTTTTTCATTTTTTTTTTCGATTCTATTTAGTTTAGTATGTGAACATACTGTGCGAGTCACAATAAATACATTTTATTTCTTTTATTCAAATATACTAGCGATCCGACTGGTTTCTGCTTCCCCCCCAGTGGGTTCCCGCATTGTCGTTGCGGGGGGGCTCAGTAGCCGTGGTCCGCTCCCACGGTGAAGCGAAGAGGAACCCAAAGGTGGGGCCGCTCGTCAGGGCTTTGGTCTCCAAGCCGACGACGTAGCGGCCAAAAAGTAGGTTGCGGTGAGGTGCACCGCAACTGAGGCGGGCCGCGATGTCGAATGGGAGGCATCGCGGCTGAGGGTTACAGGCTGCGGCGGAGGAGGAGTGCCGGTACTTTTGAGTAGCGCTCTTCCCTTCCGTGGCCTGGACGGGGCCGCCACCGTTTGATGGCGGACGCGGTGGGGCCGCAGGGGAAGAGGAGTGTCGGTATAGCGTTGGCCGCTCTCCCTATCCCCTGCGGCCGAGAAGTGGTAGGCGGCGGGGCCACTGCGCTGACCCGTCGCAGGGGGCCAAGGGAGCTAAGGGTGCCAGGGTAGTCTGGGGCCCTTGTGCTACTTGGTTCCTGGGGTGGTCACGGCGTGCCATGTGTCCTGGTGCGCCGGACTGGTGGGGTCCGTAAGGGCCGATGCCTGCCAGGGGTGCGGGTTGTTCGAAAGAGATACCGCCGCCCCTAGCACACAGGCAACTGAGGGATCACGGGTGGGTTTTAGTCAGTAAAAGTCTGACACGCCCTCCTGCTCCACCCAGAGCGGGAGAAGTCATTTGATGATGTCCCACACTGAAAAAAAAAAAAAAAAAAAAAAAAAAAAAAAAAAAAAAAAAAAAAAAAAAAAACTGGTTTCTGCTTCGCACGGTTTTTAAAAAAATCAAAATTTTTAGGTCGATCTTTCAAATTAGGCTGAAGATCAGCACTTTGTATGTCAAAATTACATAAGACAGTCCCTCAAAACGCCCGCCTATTGCTTTAGCTGGGAATAAGAAGTGGCGCAACAAAGTCCCCAGCAGCATAACTGTCTGCTAAATTGGAAGAGCTTGAATCTATAATTGACTACTGAGTCGATTTCAGTGACTTAATTAATATAGGTTTTTTTTTTCACAAACATATTTTGCCAAATTGACTGAGATGGCTGAACAAAAGAAAATTAAATCTTATTTTAAGGTAATAAAACTCAATTTTAATGCTGGGGTCAACGCTATTTTTGATAAAACATCGAGTTTTCTTGAAAAAGGCAAGAGAAGCCTTTCGGAATAAATTCTCTAACTGATGGTGAAAATCGCATTAAAATCCGTAGCGCAATTTAGAAAAAAATCGGGATTTTTATGGCCATTCTTCTCCATAGGAACCAACTACGATTTGAAATAGGCAACTAGCTTTATCTTTCTGAATGACAGACTTCTTGACGATTAAAAACATAGATATTTAAAAAGACTTTTTTCCACAAAAAAAAATCAACCGCCTTCCAAAAAAACACTACAAAGTGAAAAATAACTTTAATTTCGGAAGTCGGTCGGTGACTTTGAGTATGTATTTTATTGAATTTTTTGGCACCGCCTTCCAAAATTAAAGTTCTTGTCTTTATTTTGGAATTCGGTTGTTTTTTTTGTTTTTCACATTTTAGTTGTAGTACCTAACCCACAAAAATCGAAATTTCATCATCCTTGTGGTCAAAACAATGCGGATAGCAGAAATCGCGGTTTGTTTGCTGTTATTTTTTTAAGAGTTCCGTTTACTGTCACCGAAACGTATCATCAGATCTATAGGAAATTGAAATGGGACTATTTTGAAATAAACTCCTTTCGAACAAAAAAATAATTTTGCAAATCCGTTTATATATGACGGAGTTATGCTCGAAAATACATAAAAAAAATATAAACATATCGAATTGATAACCTCCTTCTTTTTGAAGTCGTTTAAAAACTAAAACAGGCTAGAAAATATTCTCTTTTCAAAGCCGTGGCCGCCTAAGCCACCTAATTTTGAAAAAAATATTAGGTTTAAGTATTTTAGAACTTATTTATTTATTGGATCAATTACAAGCAAGTTTACATAGAGCTAATACAGTGTGCGCTTCCAATTATAGGAGAACACATAATTTCAAAATCATACTAAAAGGAAACAAAGTTGACATAAGAGATGAATAATTAATGTAAATTAACAGTTAGAAAAAAAAATATGACAACACATAAAAGTCACAAAACATTACGAGGAACTTATGAGGAAAGACAGACAAGACAAAGCGACTTTATATTTATTATATCTAATCTATATGTAAATATAGATACGAATTTGATCGTGCGTCAGATGATCAATTATCGTTTATTTACTAGTAGTAATAAAATACAGTAATTTTGGAAGACTGCGTAGAAATTATGATACTTAGTTTTTTTTTAAATATAATTGGATGGTAAACAAGCTTAAGATTTCTGCTTCGACAAAGAAATATTATGGCGAAAATGAAATGAATAAATACATAAGCCATTTTTTAAGTTTATTTTAATAGACCTTACACAATACGCTCTATTTTTATATTAACAGTTAAACTATCGTAATGTATTATGCACAAACAATAGGAAAATAATAGGTACTTATGTACTTCTTTTTTACAAAAATATCGGTTTCTGTTTCAGGCTAAACGAAGGGGGATTTTCTATCAATGCTTATCTTGGTTTTTCAATACTTTTCAAATACCAATTCATCGATCAACAATAACTCGATTATAAACCATAACGATCAAACAAAAAGTTTATTATCGTTTGCAATATATTTACTACTTCGGTTGAAAACTACTTAAACATATTTTTAAAATAAGAACAAAAATATTTATGGACCAAATAAAACAATGTTTGAGCAAAATTAGATTGCAAAAACCAAAAACTATTTTGCATAATATGACCACAACATTTTTTGTGTATCATTGCAATATATTTAATAATAATTATTAAGTAGACGTATTTTTAAATTAAGAACAAAAATTTACCTAATTAAAAGGTTGAAAAAAACTACGTAAATGCTGCAAAATAAAATCAAAACATTTCTTGTAGGATTATTTTGTCGGCCATTTTTGATGCGTTCATCGGAAATCGAATAGGTACAATACAGTTATTGATCGACCTTATGAAATGAAATGAAATTGTTTGTTCTGTAAATAAAATATCAGAATCACTTTTACACGTCATGTTTAAAAAATCAAAATAAGCTGTAGGTAGTGTTTGCAATGATCTTTTCAGGAAAGAACCACACAGATTTGAGTTGACATGCCTAGCCTTTGAAAGAAATCATAAACTATTTGAATACATAATCACTGCTGGTACACAGGCCTCCTTTCTGTGAGAGGGAGTGGGACGTATTCCACCACCGTGCGGGTTGGTAGATGTCACATGTCTTCGAATTTTTGGTTCCAGGACATGCCGATTTCCTCACGATGTTTTCCTTCACCGTTTTGAGAGTGGTAAAGCGCCTGATCTACAACTCGTAAGTACCGGCCGTTACCACTCGCCCATTTTTTTTTGGGAATGACATCTCGCAGATCAACCTATGAGGTTGTCAGCTGCTGAACCGGACTTGCCTGTGGCTACCTTAATAAATTAAGGCCTCCAGCCAGGTCTTAGTAACTGAAAACTAAAGCGACTGCACGCTAAGGGCACCCCCTGTGGGGTACGGGCCTTAACCTGGAAGAGGGCAGCAAATAACGGGCTGGATTGGAATGAACTGGGCCACCACTAACTTATTTAAATACTGGCTAATATTCCCTTCCCTTTTTCTCAGAATCTGTCATAATTAATCAAATTAATATATCAAACGTCATAGGGCCCATGTTTTTATCGAAATCTATAATAAATTATATTATTTCGACCGGTTTTAATACGTCAATGCTAAGCCGCCATTTTTTTAAAGGTAATAGTTAGAAGTATTTTTTTATATGTTATCATTTTAGATATTGATGTGGGTTATATTCCTTTGATATTTGGACCCGGATCTTATTATAAATAGGTAGGTACCTGAATAAATATATGTAAATTAAGGTCACCTAGGTTAAGGCACTCCACAAACGTAGGACATCGTAAAGCGCTCTGTTTTTCTGTCGCACAGTTATGAGTATTGGTACTGTAAAGGTTGTATGCCCAGCATGAAACCTTATGTTTACTGGCAGCTAATAATGGCTATTGTTCGAACAGCCAGAAAGTATTAATTCAGATTTTAAAAAAGAATAACGAGTGACGGATAATTTTCTTTAATGTAAAAATATTCATTATTAATTTAAGCGCCGCCTTGCCTTGTACCTTTTATCGTAATTATACGTGGCTACACGAAGTTAAGCTCCAATCATTGTTTCCTTTGGTAGTGTCGTGTCCATTATACTCCACAAACCACACTACACCTCCACAGTACATATTATAAGCCAGAAAGAAATCAAGTATAATGTTTATTTTTCAAAGAAATATAACTTTATACAAAATCGTAAAACAGAGCTCAAAAACCTTTTTCACTAAAAAATAACTAACCTGCACCTGCACCCTAATTGCGTAAACTATTTTTTTTTGAGGATGGGAAATTATCAAATAACTTCTCCCGCTCTGGGTGGAGCAGGAGGGCGTGTCAGACTTTTACTGACTAAAACCCACCCGTGTTCCCTCAGTTGCCTGTGTGCCAGGGGCGACGGTATCTCTTTCGAACAACCCGCACCATGAGGCACAGGGTCAAATTCAAATTCAAATACATTTATTTGTCCGAACTTGGTACATTACATGGTCTTAAATTAATAAAAGGTCTCATCATATTCTGCCACGTGGGGCGCGCAAATATTAGGTACGTACAAAAATAAAATTATTACAGTACTAAATTCAAATACTAGGGTGTAAAGTTCACTCATACTCTATGGAAAAGAGAGGATCCTCCGACCAGACGGGTGTTGTGTCTGGTGGGCAACTGCCCGACGGTTGATGTCGGGATGTTGTACCTATGCGAGTCGCGCAGTAAACTCTGATTGCGCGATGCAGGATTTTGTGTGACGTGAGTCCTGCGTAGTTCGCCTGTGGCATTGTAGATGGCGCCACTTTTCTTTTTGTGTTAGATATACTACGTAGTTTTTGAAGGCCTCCCACGAGGTGGACCGATGACCTTGTGAAAGCCGCTGGAATCCGCTGGATGTGGAAAACACAAGACCGGTCGAAGTGGAGGAGCCTGGGTGAGACCTATGCCTAGCAGTGGACATCTTTCGACTGAAATGATGGTGACGATGATGAAATGTATTTGAATTCAAAATCGTTCATTTATAAGCGCAGATGCTAATTTCTAAATAATTTTTAATTCTATTAAATCAATTTCTCTAAATCTATCCTAATCCTACAAATATTATAAATGTGAAAGTTTGTATGTTTAGATGTCTGGATGTTCGTTACTCAGTCACGCAACAACGGCTGAACGTATTTGGATGAATATTGGCAGACAGATAGTTTGTAACCTGGAAATAACACATATAATACTTTTAATCCGAATAGTACGGTCCCGTGGGATAATTTTCGCCCTCCACGAAGGCGATACCGCTGGAAAATCTTTACACGATAAATCTATTGTTAAAAGAAAATAATTAACACTAACTTGGACTACAAACACTTGTATAGCCGTCTCGCTCTAGTGGTCACAGACATAACTCTACTCAGTTAGGTAACTGAAAGACTGATGCAACTATTACAGCTACTCATTCATTGTAAGTAAAATAACTTTAACCAAAAAACTAAGAAAAAGTAGTCAACAAAAACAAAACGAATAGTTTCGAAAGACATTTTTATTTTTTATCTGTGTCCGCGGTGGCAAGCGCGTGGAGGTCGGAAATTCTCTTACGGGAACGTACTACCGGCATAAAAAGTATCTTATATGTTAATCCAGGCTATAAACTATATGTGTGCCAAATTTCATTCAAATCCGTTCAGCCGTTTTTGCGTGATTGAGTAACAAACATCCAAACATCTTCACAAACTTTCACATTTATAATATTAGTAGGTTCTGCGTCCGCGGCTTTGCCCGAGTGGATGTTGTAATTTGGGATAAATTACAACATCCACTCGGGCAAAGCCGCGGACGGGAACGTCCTAACGGGATAAAAAAAGTGCTAAGTTACTTCTTATAACATCAGAAGGCCAATTCTTGTAATTAAAAACGTTCAAAATCTAGTCGCAGTCTCATCTCAGCGACAAGCAAATGTCAAAAATTTATGAAAAATCTTCGTATTTTTGACAGATTGACACTGAGATCAGACTGTGAATGTTCTTAAAATTACGAGAATTGCCGCTCAGCTATCTGCCAGTGAAAGTCCCATCAAAATTGGTCAAGCCATTTAGGAGATAAGCCAAGATAAAACAAATTTAAAAAACGTGGTCGTAATTCACCACTCGGACCCAGTGAGAGTTGAAGTCTTGCAATTATTGTAAAAAAACAAATTTCACGCTGAAAAAGCGCGCGCTATGAAGCGGGCTATGCTCGGAGTTTCTTTGAAGGATAAAATCAGGAATTAAATCATCCGGAAAAGAACCGGAGTCACCGACATAGCTTGCAGAAGTGGCAGTGGGCTGGCCATGTTTATCGAAGGACCAATGGCCGGTGGAGCAGACGAGTCCTGAAGTGGAAACTGCGTATCGGCGAGCGTAGCCTAGCGGTGGGACTAGGTTTGAGGTAGACTAGATGGCCCGACAACCTTAAAAAGGTGGCTGGGACAGATTGGATGCGGAAGGTGGAGTATAGAGTGTTGTGGCGTAGCCTGGGAGGGAGAGGCCTATGTCCAGCAGAGAACTGCGATAGGCTGAGTTGAAAGTCGCGGGCTGAAGCTACTTAAAAATAACTGTCATGGTAAATTAAAATCATTCGCAATGACGTCAATAAGATTCGACAAACATAAATTATCGACAAGTTGTCAGTCGAGACAAATTGTGATACTTAAAATAGATTACAGAGAACGGTATCTAAGCAAAAAGTTTTAAGTTAGAATAATACGGTTTGGCAGGTATATAGAAGCGGAATCTGTTCTTATGGATTCTAAAATCCCCTGTATATTTTTTTGTGGACGATAAAAAAAATAATCTGTAAGTAGGTTTGTACCAACACTTTACAAGTCAATCACATTTTATAAACTAGATGAGTTCGGCGTGTCATATCTGACTACTTTGAGAAAAAAGGCCGAAACAAACTCAGAGGTCAGTCTCTTTTAAGTTCAGACGTAATCTTGGTCAGGTCATGTGAAGATGTGGTGTGTGATGTGTGTGTGTGTAGGTGTGAGATTGGTGTCTGAGATCGCCTTTTGAGAAAAAAACACAGAATTGAGTGGATTTGTCCAGTGAGTGCACAGGAATCGTTACCCATTTAAATACTGACCCCAATTTCCTTCTCTTTTTACTAACCGACTTCAAAAAGGAGGAGGTTCTCAATTTGTTGGAACCTTTTTAATTTTATTTTTTTAAATTTATTTTTTGTGAATCCTACTATCCTACTAATATTCTAATGTGAAAGTTTGTATGTTTAGATGTTTGGATGTTTGTTACTCAATCACGCAAAAATGGCTTAACGGATTTGTATGAAATTTTGCAAACAGATAGTTTGTAACCTAGATTAACACATAGGATAGGTAAGTACTTTATATCCCGATTTTACGTTCCCGTGGGATAATTTTCGACCATCACGCGGGCAAACCCGCTGGAAAAACTTAATCTGTCATAATCATAATTAATGTATTCTAACGAACGCCATAGGGCCCATATTATATGGTCTGATCACGTGCGTGAGCATTTTATTAAACAATATGAAAACACCAACAATCGCAATACAAGCTCATAAAACATAAACATTACATAAACCATCAAATAATTGTAAAAACCGTTATGAGTATGTTCAAATATGGAACGTGGCGACGATGGCCAATCGGAGGCGCGCGTCGATCCTTGACCACAATGCGCGCACGCAATAATGCTCAAATACATTGCGTAGACTATGTTTATGTAGACTTTTGTGGATTCATTTCCATTATTTTCGAGCTAAATATATAGTTAAAATGGTGTGGCTGCTTGAGAAAGAGTTAATCTGTCATTGTAATTAGCCTATAATGTTCCCACTGCTGGGACACAGGCTTCAGTTCAGGCTCAGGGAGTGGGCCAATGAATCCTCCACGCGGGCCCAGTGCGGGTTGGTAGATGTCACATGTCTTCGAATTTTTGGTTCTAGTACTTGCCGGTTTCCTCACGATGTTTTCCTTCACCGTTTTGAGCGCAGTGGTGATGAAATTATTTACACAAAGTAAAACGCCTATTTAGTTTCGACCCTACGACCTACAGGTCGTAAGTCAGGGACGTTAACCACTGGGCCATCACTGCTTTTATCACGTCTTTATTGCCCGAAATTGCAGGTTGAAGTGAAAACAATATGTTAAGGTGTGATCTTAACTCTTAGGGGTTCATTTCTGGTTTCAGGGTGTGGCAACCAAAATTTGTGATTTATTCTTCTTTAGACTACAGAAATGCGTTGCTATTATTAGATACAGTGGTTTAAGAACAATGTACAATGTTTTAGGCTAAGTTGGGTCGAGGCAGAAGAGGCAAGGAAAATAGGGCCAGAATTGGCGTTGTCGTGTGCTTATACAGGAAAAATTTTATCCAGTGCGCAAACTCTAACTATGAATTCAGCATATCATTCTCGACCCCCCAGCGAAGAAATTTTTCGCTGGTTTTACGACAAAAAAATCAGCTGTTCCATACATTTTGACTGCGCGTATTACACTTTTCTATGAAACAGCTGACTTTTTTTTTGGGAGCCATGGCGGTTACATCGACGCGTAACCTGTTGGATAGATTCAGTACATGATTCTGAACCGGCGAAAAATTCAAACGCAAGGGGCGTGAATAAGAAAAAACATTTATCGTAGATATTGCAGTTTTCTAACAAACTGAAAAAAATATCGATTACCGACGAAAAATTTCTAATCTAGGGTATCTAGAATCATGTACTGATTTCAGTTACAGTTTGCGCGTTGAAGTCTTTAACACCCTGCATGTAGTTGCCCGTCCGAAATATTGAATGACATCAAAAACAAAACTTGTAAAAATAACAAGTCTCGCAACTCAGTTCTTCTGCTGTCAAAAGTTGTGAGATCCATATAATACCAAGTCGGTTAATTTATTCAGTCCCTACTTAAGGGACCGAATAAATCAAGTTATTACGTAATTATATTGCATATGTTTTTTTCAAAATAAAGAAATATTCTATTCTAATTAGCTAACCTAACATCTTATAGTGACCATATCAATATTAAAAATCTTTTATGTTTTAAATAAATAGATAGAATTGGCTATCGCATGAAAACACAATGTATCTCACAAGTAAGACATATTATATTAAATTAGATGGTTTAGTGGGATTGCCAAGTCAATCTATTTATTTAAAACATAAAATATTTTTAATATTGATATGGTCACTATAAGATGTTAGGTTAGCTAATTAGAATAGAATAGAATATTTCTTTATTTTGACAAAACGTCTCGAACTATGTTTGGACGGGCCCGTATTTTCGTTGACGGAGTTAGAGAGTAGCCGAAACACACTGGAAGCCGAAACTAGCTTAGTTGGGAAAAGGCTCGGCGGATAAATTGGAGAAAAAACCCTGACCATTTGATCAGTCTCGTACCATCCCAACCCAACCATGTTGGGGTCGGCTTCCAGTCCAAATGGATGCATCTGAATACTACATACTTTACATGGCACAATTTCTACGCTAGAATCACGCGCTGAATTTATAATATCGCTGCCACCCCGTATATTACCATTTTAAAATTAATATAAGTCTTTAAATAGACTCCGGACTCAGGTAGGCCGAAGTAAAGAAAACCTGCTCAGGTGGATATTCACCGATGACTCCGCTCTGGAGTGTAAATGTGGTGCTGTTCCACAAACAATGGGGCACTTAATATCTTGTCCAGCGTGTCCTGCTGTCTGCACGCTACAGGAGCTGATGGACGCTGCAGAAAGTGCCAAGCTCGTAGCCACATTCTGGGCTGATTGTATTTAGATTGCTATCGACACGTTAAGAAGGAGACTTCTGCATAATTGTTTTTGTTACATTATTTTAGTGGGCTGTTACTGGCCGAAAACTGTCCCTTTTTAACCGACTTCTATGTTTGACTGTATATTTTTTTATGTATGTTCACCGATTTCTGTTCCATTTGTGGACTGATTCTCAAAATTCTTTTTTTATTTAAAAGAGTATACTCCTGAGGTGGTCCCACTGGTACCAAGTCAGGATCTGATGATGGAATCCCAGGGAAATCAAGAGCAACCCTCAAATGTTATAGGTATTAACAATGTTTTTCATATATTTTCTAAAGCTATTGAGATATTTGCGTATGGTCATCATCATCTCATGACGCTGAGCTGATGAAGGAAGGTACAACCTTCTTTTTTTATGTATACCCGGGCATAACTCCGTCATATATAGACGGATTTGAAAAATTCTTTTTTTGGTCGTAATGGGTTTATACCGAAATGGTCCCATTTAAATTCAAGATCTGATGATGCGTTTCGCAGACAGACAACGGAAATCTTCAAATAATCACAGCAAATCAACCGCGATAGCTGCTATCGCTTAAATATGCATTGTTTTGACCCAAAAGATGATGAAATTTTGAATTGGTGTGGGATAGGTACTATAACTAAAAAGTGAAAAATACAAACTTTTTCCAAAAAAACCGACTTCCGGAAAAACACTAGAAAGTGAAAAATAACTTTAAATTTGGAAGGCGGTGACAAAAAATTAAAATACATATTCAAAGTCACCGACTTCCGAAATTAAAGTTATTTTTCACTTTGCAGTGTTTTTCCGGAAGTCGGTTTTTTTATACCCAAGACTTAATTCTGCAATTAAATACACAATAAAGAGCAAAAAATCGTTACAGTCTCAGGAAAAATTAACAATGAAAAACATCTCATCAACATAACATCATCAACATCGATTGCGATAATCATAATTACTGATATATCGATTATAATAGTAATTAATAATCAGCAATTATGTTGAAGGAAATTTCACAAGAAGCCCTTGGTTTTCACTACTGCCTATACATATATATATGAGTTAATAGAATAAGAAATGAGAACATAAGGAGAAGTCTGAAAGTGGTACCGGTAACCAAAAAGTTGTGTGGAATTCGGTTGTCATGGTATGTGCATGTGATACGGAGGAATGAGGAAAATGTCGTGAGGAAAGTTTTGAGTATGAATGTCGATGGCTATAAGAGTAGGGGGAGACCAAAGAAACGATGGATGGACTGTGTGAATGATGATATGGTTAGAAAGGGGGTGACTACGGAGATGACGACTAATAGAGAAGTGAGGGAGAAACGAAATGTCGCGCCGACCACAAAAAATAAGGAAAACGGCAGCAGGCTTAGCACGAGCACCGACTTGTCGATGGAAGAATAGACATGACTATTAACTAAATGATGTACAATTGGTAGGAGAAGATACCTATGCTTTTTGAAGTGAAAACTTCTTTAGCCGCGGTGAACAAAAATCATGGAACTCGCGTCATCGACACCGAACGCTTGAGCACACGGATGAGTCGCGCGTTGATGTCTTTTGGAAAAGTCCCTTTCTTTCATTCGGAAATTCTAATTCTTTTATCCTTTTCTTTCTCTTTGTATTTTTATCGTAAAAACCACGCGGGCCCAGTGCGATGTCACATGTCTTCCAATTTTCGGTTCTAGGACATGCCGGTTTCCTCACGATGTTTTCTTTCACCGTTTCTCCAAAAGGAGAGAAGAATAAAAACTGTTTTCTGGCACCGTCTCTCAGAATAACCCTTGTTAATATTTCAAAGTAAACATGACCTCCATACCTGCTCACCTCGATACTTACCGAGCGTGAAGTTAGGTCGAATTTAATAAGTAGGGCCAGACACCACAGTAGGCCAAATAGATTTGAAACTATACTTGACTGGAGGGGCTTGCGGCTAGTTATTATACTTAACAGTCGCACGGATCGATCGATCAGGTTAAGCTACGCTTTGCGAGGTTGGTCCGTGGATGGGAGACCAACCTTACATACCAAGATCCCTCAGAAAGCACGTAAAGCCATTGGTCCCGGCTGTCATTTGTGGATCTTTGACAGTCGTTACGGGTCGTTCGAAGCCCGAAAGTCTGACAACCAGTCTTACCAAGGGGTATCGTATTACCCAGTAACTGGGTTGTGGAGGTCAGATAGGCAGTCGTCCCATGTAAAATACTAGTGTTCAGCTGCGTCCGGTTAGACTGGAAGCCGACCCCAACATTGTTGGGAAAAGCTAGGCAAATGATGATGATTATCCTAACTGTGTATCTATTTTACACGCTATATATTAGCTTTACTTGTATGTTTGTTTGTATGTAACAGACTCCTTAGAGCGCGATTTTGACCCACTTTAAACAGTCAGATTTCATTGAAACCTTGTAAACTTATCGAGGACCGATGACATTTCAATAATTTAAAAAAAAAATAGAAAAATTAAAAAAAAACACGTTTTTGTAGTTCGCAGAACTAAAAAATAGAAAATAAATAATAGCTTAAAAAACTAAAAAACACGCTTTAAAAACCAAACTAAAAAAGGAGAAAATAATTTAATTCAATTAAAAAGCGTGGGTTGCTTTTTGTGGTATTTTTATAAGCAATTAATGTCAAGCACCCCACGCAGCCCACCGCACCCCAATAGTTTAGCTATTATTTATTATAATATAAAAACTGAAAAGTTTGTTTGTTTGAACGCGCTAATCTCTGAAACTACCACTCGGATTTAAAAAGTTCCGAGACAGTTTTTGTATTTTCAACTTTATATCGACTTCAGTAAAGTTCTTGGTACAAAATTGACAACCTAGGACCAGACATAGTGAGTTTCGTAAAAAGGAACTGTGTTTCGATTGCTGTATGGTCCCAATTTAAAAAAAACAGGCTTGATGGTTTAAATCATATCTACTCAAAAAATTACCTTGGTTTGTAATGAGACCGTTTTAGTATAAGTTTGAGTTTGCCTACCTCATTGTAACAAAAGCGTGATGTTATAATTATTGTAATTCTTTTGTCAGCGGCTAAGCCTGTCTGGATGTCTGGATGTCAGAAATTATCTCAAGGGAACATACTACCAGGATAGAAAGTATCCTATGTGTTAATCCAGGTTATAATCTAGCTGTGTGCCAAATTTCATCTAAATCCGTTCAGTAGTTTTTCTGTGATTATGTAACATACACTTTTTAAATGTCGCAGCATCATGCTGAGGTAGGAGCCTTTTGACCTCGTGCAGGACTTACTGTTTTATTTATTTTTTAAATATTATTTTTACTTCCGAGAAATTTGTTTTTTATCATTTTTGTACCATTGTGTGTTTATTTTAGTATGTGATCTTCCTGTGCGAGTCACAATAAATACCTTTTCTTTCTTTCTTTCAAACATAAAAACTTTCACATAAATAATATTAGAAGGAAGTAGGATTATTTATTATTATTATTATGAAACATAACTACTACCTGCTAAGTTTTTTTTTTTGACAGTGGGAAATCATCAAATAACTTCTCCCGCTCTGAGTGGAGCGGGAGGGCGTGTCAGACTTTTACTGACTAAAACCCACCCGTGTTCCTTCAGTTGCCTGTGTGCCAGGGGCCACGGTATCTCTTTCGAACAACCCGCACCCCTCTCCTACCTGACTGCCTCGTTGGTTGAGTGATCGCAAGCGTTACAGCTTAGCAGGAGGTCCTGAGTTCGATAGCAACCTAGTCTGGATTTGTGCCCGGCTGATGCTCGCCCCCTATAACATAACTGGCGAAATGTGGCATCTCTGCCAAACCTCTCCGGGAAACAAAGCGTGATCTTATATTATTAATTACCAAACATTTTTATTGTCTTACGAAATATTTCTGTCCAAATCCTGGTTTCAAATAACAGCGTGGTTTTGCATAAAGTTAGTTACAATATGTTGCAAAATAACTAAAAGTGATGTTTAAGGGAAAATTTGTTCCAGTTTTTAAACACGTGTTAGGTATATGTATTTGAATAAAAAGATTTTTATTACGATTAGTGTAATTTTTGTTGGGAGTAAACGGGCGGGTCAAACGCTTGGACGGACGTTTATAACTTTATAGTTATTGCGTTTATAAACATTTTGAAAACTAACACTGCGACAGTGGGCCAAATTCCGCGCAGCTGAGTTTTGGGCCAAAGATATTTGCTTTTTTTCCATCGATACGCTAACAAGAAGCTCATAACTTATAATAGATCGCAATGACACGTCCTTCATTTGTTATTAGAGTAACTTTGTGAAACTTTATGTTGATCTATACTAACATTATAAAGCGGAATTTTTTTAGTGCATGTAGGGGAAATCTCCAGAAAGGCTGAACCAGTTTTGATGATATTTGTTATGGGGATCTTTTGAATCCTGGGGAAGGGATTTATCAACGTGCCACGCGGGCGAAGCGGTGGGTAGAAGCTAGTTTGTAGTATTTTCTCAACATTTATTTATTTATTTATTAACACCAACAAGTACAACATCTAACAGTTTCCCAAAACGATGTTATACACACATATTAAACGGCACGGCAAAACCATTTTAACTGTTTTTAAGGGTATCATTAAAAAAATCATTGTTGATTTTCAACGTTTACTTAATAAAATGTGGTGAAGTTATTGCTTTTACATTGTAATATTTCAGATTTTTACTTATAATTAGGTATGCAATCAAATGCTGTTCAGTAGTGGTTTTATTCAATCTGATACAGATGACCATTGCTCCTCGCGATAAAAAAAAACGCTTTAAAACCGCTCGTCTGCAACTAAATAAAAATTTAACGACTGCACAAAATTAATTACGTGTTTTTATAAATTAACAACTCAACAGTAATTAGAGCGTACTTATAATTACTGTACGAAAGTAATTTACGTCCATTCTAATTTTTAAAGTAATATTATATTTTTTAAATTTAATTTTTCAAAATTTAACCAACTTTTCTTTTCGTTAGTGTCAACATTGCTTCTTAAAAGTAATAAAAGTCTCTACTTGCCTATACCCAACTATGTTGGGGTCGGCTTCCAGTCTAACCGGGGGCAGCTGAATACCATAAAAGAGTAACGGTGGAGTCTCTGGCCCAGTCTTCTCCATACGCATCTACCTTTTGGAAGGGGCGACTAGAATCAATTCTATTTTGATGTATTGATTTGTTGACGTTCATTATGTGCCAATTTGAAATAGATGCTTTGACTTTGAACTTTACCAGTATTTTATATAGAGCGACTGCCTATCTGACCTCCACAACCCAGTTACTGGGTAACCCGATACCCGGTGGTAACCGATAAGACTGGCTGATCCTGACCACCGTCTTAAAAAAATAAAAATCACATAACCCTGCATGGGCACTCATGAAACGTCAGAAGCTAGGTGCACGGTTCCAATTTGTCGTTTCCTATGGAGAAGAGCCGGCAAGAAACCCCACGGTTACTCTTTTAAAAATAATTGCCTTTTACAATGTTTTCAAATTACAGTGATAATAGGTATGGGACGACAGTGCAGGCCTGGCAATATGTACCAGGTACTTAGAGGACAGTCCTGCATTCTAATCAATTACCTTTTTGTAGAACAATGACGAGGATATTTACAAAGTTAAATTCTAAGAAGCCAAAGCTACAGTAACTCTAGTTTTCATAGTTAAGGCGGCGTGCCTTTACGGTTTGGCAAACAAACCGAATTTTGATGGAACTCGGTAAAACGGTGTTGTTCGAAAAGGACCTACACTCAAGGAAAATAATAAGAAAAAAAACAATCGACTTCCGGAAAAACACTACAAAGCGAAAAATAACTTTAGTTTCGGAAGGCGGTGATAAAACATTAAAATATATCCAAAGTCACCGACTTCCGAAATTAAAGTTATTTTTCACTTTGTAGTGTTTTTCCGGAAGTCGGTTGTCTTTTTTTTTTAGTTTTTATTTTACTTTTTAGTTTTAGTATCTACCCCACACCAATTCATCATCCTTGGGGTCAGTACAATGCATATTTATGCGATAGTAGCAGTCGCGGTTGATTTGCTGTCACTTCTTGAAGAATTCCGTTGTCTGTCTCCGAAGCTCATCATCAGATTTATATAAAATTTTAATGGGACCATTTCGAAATAAACCTCTTTCGAAAAAAAAAAGAATTTTGCAAATCCGTCTATATATGACGGAGTTATGCACGAACATACATAAAAAAAATTACATGTCGAATTGAACCTCCTTCTTTTTGAATTTGGTTAAAAAATAATAGTAATAATACCTACTCTTCACATTACTTCATCACCATGATTCTTTTGGCCTCATTACCAATTTATTTGTGGTCCTCGCAACTTGTTTTTACTTCCATACTTCTTCTCTATTAGTCGTCATCTCCGTAGTCACCCTTTCTAACCATATCATCATTCACACAGTCTATCCATTGTTTCTTTGGTCGACTACTCTTACTTCCTTAAAGCAATAAAATATATTGTTTAAGTATATACGCATTAATAACAATATGGAAATCCTCTTCTATAAACTGCTCAAAATTGTCTCATAATGAACTTACTTTTATTATTATAATAACGTGTCTGATTATTTTATGAGATAGACTAAAAGGTCACACTGCTCATTTATTAATATACAGTTTAATTTTTCAATATTTATTAAGAGACAACGCCAAAATTTTTGATGCCCAGTGAGCTTTTCCCTTTTTACTTTATATACTTGTTCATAATTTTAATATGTATTATTATAAGTTTTAGCGCACGATGTTATTAATCGTATTGTAATAAAAACTATTTCAATAACAAAAACAACCAAAAGGAGCCCACCAACAAAAAACCGAACTTTATTATAAAAAGCAGAACTACCTATTTAATCAAGAGACAACGCCAAACATTGAAAACGTGAATAAAAGGTCTGGAGTTCATTTAGAGTTCATGTAAATTCAATCTGCACCCTAATTGCCTGACACAATATCAATCACAATTTGAATCATTTTGAAGTACTTATATACCTATTTCTAATGTTCGAAAAATGTGTCGGCTCATCAAAGTAAATAGCGCAATTAAGGCCCTGGTAACTTAAAATATTGTCGTTATGAGCGATAATAGTTCTTATTGCAATCCGATACGGGTTAAAATTTGTTGTAATAAAATCGGCATTGTCTTAAAAATACAAATAAAATTTGATATTAACTATTTAATAATTCCATCACTGGATGCAGTTTGGCATTTGGAATTTTGTGGTATATTTTTAATTAAAATTATAATTGTTATTGAAGAGGCAAACTGGTTTTAAAGATAATTAAGAGGTGACTTTGATGATTTTTGATGCATTAAAGTATGTTTAATTATGTTTTGAGTTCCATCACTGTACGCAAAAGAGACTAGAAAATAATTAAAAAAAATTGTTTGCAAAATTATTTACGGTTAAAGAGATACTCTGATTTAAAAACCACCTAATTGAGCGTTTTCAAGAAATCACCGCCTTAATGTCGTTGAACTGTCAAAATGAAAGCTTAGTAGCAGACCAGATAGAATTGCCATCAACTTTGAAAATACTTAACTTAGCAAACCATCCATTTTCCCCAGAGCTGCCACGCTTCAGTTCGCGCCAGAAGGGCGGTGCGCTCTTAAGGAGTCAGAAGCACAAAAGTGTGATTCAAGGAGTTTTTTTTTATACCTATTGTTCTCCATAGGACTATTAATGTAGAGTAATCCACCAACTGGATACAGCATTATCATCATTTCACCCGAAATATGTCCACTGCTGGACGTAGGCCTCCCCCAAGCTCCGCCACTTCGACCGGTTCTATGCTTCCCGCATCCAGCGGATTCCTGCGGCCTTCACGAGGTCATCGGTCCATCTTGTGGGAGGACTTCCAACCTTCCAGAACCTTTCAGCCCCATCGGCCATCTGTTCTGCGAGCAAAGTGCCCTGCCCACTGCCTCTTAACTTACACTAGATACATACCTGAAACAAAAGACATTATAAATTAAAAAAAAAGCAACCAAAAAAACAATTTTCATGCTACGTAGTGAGTAAAGTCAATAAAAGACGTTTCAAAAACGCAAACTGTCGCTATGCAATTAAGCAATTAAAAGTTTTTCAACCCATGCAATAAAATTAAAGATTTATTGCATATAAACTTGATAATACCGGATGGCGGAGACGAGACGGATAACTTAAAGTATGTATTTTATTACTGTAATATTTTATTGAAAAAGACAAAAATAATAACATTTTGTGGCTCAGTCATAACAGCCCAGGTTAAGCGAAGCTTCCGAGGATGAGGACCATCTTCACATACCAAGACCCCTCCGTGCCTCAGAAAGCATGTTAATCCGTTGGTACCGGCTGTCACTCGTAGATCTTTGACAGTTGTTACGGCTCGTCAAAGTCTGACAGCCAGTTTTACCACCATCATCTGCCAAGCCTTTCCCCAACTATGTTGGGGAAAGGCTTCCAGTCTAACTGGATGTAGCTGTATACCAGTATTTTATTTTTACTGCCTGATGTTGCATGACTTATAAACCAGTTTCTGGGTAATCACGATATCGTTTCTGGGTAAGCACCTTGGTTGGTGCGACTGGCAGTCAGAATTTCGGGCTTCTGACTGTACGTACCGACTGTCAAAGATCTACATTATGACAGCCGAGACCAACAGCTAATCTAATAAAAACATTTAAAATAAGTATCCATTAAGGACCCGTAGCTCCAGGGTAGCTGCGAAATAAAAATAGGGTATTACACCCATTTTTGAAAAGTGTCTTAATTAGATTCTAAAACGCTAATAACCCACAAAAAAAAACTTTTGTTTTATTGCATCGATTAGTGCCATAAAAATGCATTAAAATTTTTCATTTTCATATTTTGCGTGTAATTTAACAAAAACGCTGGACGCCACATTGCTCTGTGGGTATGAGGTCAGTTTTCTGTGTAAACAAATGCGTTGATATTTTGTATGATAATTGTTTATAATTTAAAAAAATGAGATATTATTCTACTTATTGTTGGTTTGCTGTTCCTGAATGTAAGATATTGGTTACGAGGATAATATAAAAACTTTTTCCAAAAATAAAATATATTATCACCACTAGATGTAATACTGGAGAAGTTAAACGTTATATTATTCTCACCTGTTAATAGCAAAAACGTAAGTCATAAAAAAAATATTACTCGGGCTCCTGTGTGCATCCTTCTTTATCACTTTCTCAATTAAATTTTAGACAAATACCATTACAAAATGTCGTAACCCAATGCAGTTTCTCGTATTAGAAGAATTTGCAAAATATCTTTCTAAAAAGTTGAGCAAAACACTAAAACATTCGCGTTTCTGACGAAATACATTATTACGTCAATACAGATATTTCTCTAACGGTAGCACTTTCAAAATTGCATAATTTCTGTATCATACGATGTTGTGATGCTTTTTAGAAAATCTAGAAATGGGACTATGTACAACTACTTACGTAAAAGAGTACTAACAACTCTAAATATTTCCAAGTCGATTGAGATACAAAGGGCATCTGATAGAAATCTGACGATTGACGACTGACGAAACACGAAGTTTGCCGAGGGACATTAAGGCCTTGGTAACTTAAAATATTGTCGTTATGAGCGATAATAGTTCTTATTGCAATCCGATATGGCTTAAAATCTGTTGTAATCAATTCAAATAATAAATGAGCAAGCATTGTCGTAAAAATGCAAATAAAATCGTATAAAATTAGATATTAACTATTTAATAATATATAATCCATCACTGGATGCAGTTTGGTATTTGGAATTTTATGGTATATTTTTAATTATAATTGTTATTGAAGGGATGAACTGGTTTTAAAGATAATCAAGAGGTGATTTTGATGATTTTTTTGATGCATTAAAGCATGTTTAATTATGTTTTGAGTTCTATCACTGTTTGCAAAAAAGACTTGAAAATATCATATATTTTTTTGCTGTCTAAATTATTTACGGTTAAAGAGATACACGGGATTCAAAAAACACCTTTTTGAACGTTTTCAAGAAAACACCGCCTTAAGAAAATAGTACTGTTTAAGAGATAGACTATCCACGGTCTGCCGCGCGTCTGCGCCCTAATCACAAAATCCGTAGTTTCGGGAGAATTTACGGGCTTTTCCTTCTCCGTATCCCTTAGTCGACATTCACACGGACGCGGACGTATTAAAATCGCTGTGGGATATTTTCGCTCACTGGATTTATAACTCTTTATGTTGAGCATTGAGAATCAAACAGTCAAGCGCGAATAAATCGTTGTGGGCACGATGGGCATGTCCACTACCCTAATACTTGACTTGACTTGTGACGTCACACTTTTATGATCTATTTAGATCGATAGGCTGATGATATTATAACTTTACGGTCATAAAGTTTTAATGTAAAATGTAGGTATACTAGCATTTAATTTAATTTGATATTCTTTGAAGTTGTAACAAATTCATGGAAATAAAAGAAATAGAAAAAACCAAACTCAAAAACAAGAAAATAATTTAATTCTTTAAAAAGCGTGGGGTGCTTGATATTAATTGAATATAAAAATACCTCAAAAGCACCCCACGCCTTTTAATAGAATTAAATTATTTTCTACTGTTTTAGTTTGGTTTTTAAAGCGTGTTTTTTCAGCGCGTCATAAAACTCAGTGTTAAATTTTCAACTCTAAGCAGTGTTCAGTCGATGACCACATGAATATTCGAAAACCTAAATTTGTCACTTGTTTCATTAAGACTACCTACTCACATTGATAACTCTTGTCACTACGGAAATCGAGTACACGCCAGCAGGCTTAGCATGACGTTTTCTATTTCTACTCTACCGTAGAATAGAAATCGCTTGTCTACATTTCTCGGTACAAAACTGTCAATTCTCTACATGGAAACAGAATTTTGGTCTACTCTTCCGTCGACAAAACGCTTCTCTACGTATCTCGTGCTAAGCCTGCTGACGATGTGAACAGACAGCACCTATTAATATATTGTATACTAGCTACCTTCGTACTTCGTACTTACCCCCAATAAGAGTTGTCTGAACTTTTTCTGATACTTACTAACAAACGTCAATTCATTTTATATATATATATATATAGATTTTCTTTATATTTTCTCACCTTTTAAACCTTCCTTGGAGTTCTACAAATATTTCAAAACCAAAATTAGCCAAATCGGTCCAGCCGTTCTCGAGTTTTAGCGAGACTAACGAACAGCAATTCGACGACTAACACGGGACATACAATCTTTTACATGAGTACCTACTCACTAAAGAAACTACCCACAATCACCATCATTATAAAACCGCAAGATTTTACCAAAAAAAATAACAGTTTACACAAAACTGCGGTTAAATTTAACTACGACCGTCAAGTTCACAGTTATCCGTAACTTTCTAAGATGATGGTTAAGAGACAACGGCACGAATGTGGGTCAGATGCGCAGGCGCAACGGCACTTCAAAATGTCTTTTGTGATTGTCGAAAGTGAATGAAAGTGATTATCTATTCATTCCTAGAAAAATGCTTGATTTCTTTTATATTATAGTGATTGAGGAAAAACTTTAAAAAATGTAGTTTTGTACCTCTTACCCGTGCAGTCGGGTAAAATGTACAAAACTAAATTTTTGACAACAAAGAAAGACGTTGAAATTAAAACTAAACTATATTTATAAATAACTACACTACAAAGCGAAAAATACTTTACATTTGAAATTCAGTGGCAAAAAACCAACAAAAAATTATATGCTTGAATATCTAAAATCATGTGCTCAATTCATAGTTACAGTTTACGCGTCGATTACACTGCCACCCGTATAGAAATGTGGCATCCAATTTCATGCAAGATAACGGAAAGGGTATATAATAATAATAATATCTTTATTTAGCAAGTAACATGATTCAACTGTGTTAGTAACAATATTCCTTACCCCTATGTTAGTATTCCTTCTTTGGATGATATCAAACGATATTGGAAGGGTTTTTAATCCTATTTCTACATGTTCGGAGCTTATGAGACTTTTTATTACATTGATACCAGAAACAGAACTTTTCAAATTGAAATAATCACATCACTCGGAAGAGATTTATCGTGATATTGGCAATTAACGTAGTACGGTGACACGTTTGTTATGATTTGAATTTAAACATATGAAACCGAAAATTTGGTTTCAGTTCTTAGAGTATTTTATTTTGAGCTGAAACTATGTATAGTGATTCTATACCAGCTGTTATCTTTAGTGCTTAAGGATAGCAATAGGGTTTCTGTTACACCCTGTATAGGATTAACCACACATATCTTAGTGATATCAGCACCAACTGGTAGGGTCCGCAAGGGCCGATGCCTGCCAGGGATGCAGGTTGTTTGAAAGAGATACCGTGGCCCCAGGCACACACGCAACTGAGCGAACACGAGTGGGTTTTCGTCAGTAAAAATCTGACACGCCCTCCCACTCCATCCAGAGCAGGAGAAGTTATTTCATGATTTCCCACCCTCAAAAAAAAAAGCACACATGACATAATCTTTATTTGTCTATAGGTAATCAATAAATCTGTCTAGCCCTTGGTAAGACTGGTTGTCAGACTTTCGGGCTTCTGACGACCCGCCGGGACGAACGACTTAACGTGCTTTCTGAGGCACGGAGGATTCTCGGTATGTAAAGATGGTCACCCATTCACAGACCAACCCCGGCAAGCGTAGCTTAACCTGGCGGATCGACCCGTGCGGCTGTTTTTACTTAGTGACGAGCCCCTATTTGTCAATCTATACTAATATTAAAAAGAGGAAAGATTTTATTGTTTGTTTGCATTGAATAGGCTCCGAAACTACTGAACCCATCTGAAAAATTCTTTCACTGTTGGAAAGCTACACTATCCCCGGGTGACATAGGCTATATTTTATCTCCGTATTCCCACGGGAACGGGAACTACCCCAATAAACCAATTATGTTATTTTTCACCGATCTCTAAATTATAAACAAAATTTCAACTTTATTTTCAACATTTTCCTTTATTTTTATTTTGGTTTCACAGTTTTTTGTTCATTGCCACAATTATTATGATATTACCTACCGTAGAGCTTCTCAAAGGTTATGCTATACAATGGTGGGAAAGTCATCTTATATGCTTATTAGTTGCGTCACAATATCATTGATGTAACACTGAAATTCTTAGCAATGTCGAATCATTGTAACCTGACGTCGCGAGGAACAAAAAAAGGTGTTTTTTTTAAACCAGTGTAACTCTTGAACCGTAAATAATTTTGAAAACAAAAAAGTATATGATATTTTTAAGTCTTTTTTGCATACAGTGACGGAACTCAAGACATAATTAAACATACTTTAATGTATCAAAAAATCATCAAAGCTACCTCTTAATTTTCTTTAAAACCAGTTTATTCCTTCAATAATAATTTTAATTATTATTAAAAATATACCATTAAATTTCAAATGCCAAACTGCATCCTGTGATGGATTATTAATTATTAAATAGTTAATGTATAATTTTATACAAATTTATTTGCATTTTTACGACAATGCTTGCTCATTTATTATTCGAATTTATTACAACAGATTTTAACCCGTATAGGATTGCAATAAGACTTATTATCGCTCATAACGACAATATTTAAAGATACCTAGGCCTTAAGGACAGACTCGATTTTTTTTTAATTTGTGCGGGCATCCTCTCCTATCGTTTTAACTCACATCTGCCTTGTAAATTCCTTTCCGTCATTGTCTCAACATTCCCTTATGTCTGATCAATATAAACTAATATAATAAAGAAGTATTAGTTTATAAGTTTGTCATCATTCATCATCATTTCAGCCGGAAGACGTCCACTGCTGGACATAGGCCTCCCCCAAAAGGGGGGTTTTGCCATAATCGCCACGCTTGGCAGGCGGGTTGGCGATCGCAGTATGGTGTTAATATGCATAAAGAACGCTGCTGCCCATTCTCTAGTAAGTCCCTTAGTCGCCTCCTACGACACCCACGGGAAGAAATGGGATGGTGCTATTCTTTTACGTCCGGCACCACACGGAACAGTTATAAGTTTGTCTGTAGGAGGTTAATCTCTAGAACTATCAGTCGGACTTAAAACAATATTTTCGCGTTTGATAAACCAATTTGCCGCCGCGGTGGTGGCTCAGTGGTAACTTACGAGTTGCAGCTCGTACGTTCGACCCCAAACAAGCGCTTTAATTTCTATAAATTACCTATTTCATCAACACTGCTCTTAAAACGGTGAAAAAAACATTTTGAGGAAACCGGCATGTCCTAGAAGCAAAAATTCGAAGACATGTGACATCTACCAACCCGCACTGGGCCCGCGTGATGGATTACAGGCTACTCGCTCACACAGAGAGGAGGCCTGTGTCCCAGCAGTGGGAACATTATAGGCTTACACAGCCCTGCATTCGAATCAATTACCTTTTTAAAGAACAATGATGAGGATATTTACAAAGTTAAATTCTAAGAAGTCAAAGTACAGTAACTAAAGTTTTCATAGTTAAGGCGGCTTGCCTTTACGGTTAGGCAAACAAACCGAATTTTGATGGAACTCGGTAAAACGGTGTTTTTCGAAAAGCACCTACACTCAAGGAAAATTATTTAAAAAAAACTTAAAAAAAAAACAACTGACTTCCGGAAAAACACTACAAAGTGAAAAATTAAAATTAAAAAAAATCTACCGACTTCCGGAAAAACACTACAAAGGCAAAAATAACTTTAATTTCGGAAGTCGGTGACTTTGGATATGTATTTAAATTTTTTGCCACCGCCTTCCGAAATTAAAGTTATTTTTCAGTTTGCAGTGTTTTTCCGGAAGTCGGTTGATTTTTATTTTATACTTTTTAGTTATAGTACCTCCTACCCCACGCCAATTCCAAATTTCATCACCCTTGGTCAAAACAATGCATATTTATGCGATAGCAGCAATCGCGGTTGATTTGAAAAAATAAATATATAAACATGTCAAATTGATAACCTCCTTCTTTTTGAAGTCGGTTAAAAATACCATTCTTCCGATTTTGTCGTGTCGGCACTAGGGAATCTGCAATCGAACGAGATCGGCATCCAACGAGATTGAATCTCGAAATGTGAATAGACATTTTTCGAGATTGTGTAGGTACCGAACGAAATCAGAACAGCAACCCTAATTGCGTAACACGCGATTAATCATAATCGGTTTCATTTTGACAGTTCAACAATATTCATGGCGTTATTTACGTTGTTGAGCAGACATATTTTTCGAACATATGAAGCAATGGTGTAGCCATCTGTTTCAAAACGAAACAAATTGTGATTAATCGTGAGTTACGCAATTAGGGTGCAGGTGGTACCGAGGCTGTCTGTCCAGGGTGGGTACTCTGGTGAAAGATACTAATCTATCTATACAGGAAAGGTTTTTATCCAATGCGCAAACTGTAACCATGAATTCAGCATAAAATTTCTTCGCTGGGGGGTCTAGAATGGTATGCTGAATTCATGGTTAAAGTTTGCGCACTGAATAAAAACTTTTCCTGTATATGTATTAATACGTGAAGCAAAAACTTCATACCCTTTTCATTATTCATTTATTTTATTTTAAAGAAGGCTTACGGACTAACAAATCAATGATACAAATAAACGAATATAAAAAAATTGCTAATAACAAGCCTTAAAGAAAAATGTCGATAAAAAAAGTACATACAAGTTAATATAATTAGTTAACATGAGATAACTTAATTATCCATGAAAAAGGACTGTGGCAAAAACCGTCTGAAGGTCGCCACACTGGTGCAGAACAATTTCGCGGTCGGAGGAGTATGAAATTTAGCACAGATAAAGTTTATAGAGAAGGATTTCAGAAAGCTAATTTGAGAACTGTTGATTGTAGTTTAAATGTATTTCGGTCAAATTTCAACCACTGGGTGATAACGACGCAACATGTCTGTTTCTCCCTCACTTCTCTATTAGTCGTCATCTCCGTAGTCACACCCTTTCTAACCATATCATCATTCACACAGTCCATCCATCGTTTCTTTGGTCTCCCCCTACTCTTATAGCCATCGACATTCATACTCAAAACTTTCCTCACGACATGTCTCTCATTACTCCGTAACACACGACCATACCATTTTCAATGAAGTAATAAATTAAAAAAGAAACATAAATCGTTCGTAAACGGGAATGGAACTCATGACCCTGAGCTCAGAAGCCGACATGCATTTACTGAGTCATCTGGGTCATCGTATGTCATAATATTTATGAACGTCGTGTCGCGGACTTTCCTTAATATTTTTTTTAAAGTTATATTGGCAAATCTACGCACGGGCTTGTGGTTAAGTAATAACAGCCGCACGGGTCGATCGATCAGGTAAAGCTATGCTTGCCGCGGTTGGTCCGTGAATGGGTGACCATCTTTAAATGCCAAAACCCCTCTGTGTCTCGGAAAGCACCTTAAGCCGTTCGTCCCGGCTGTCATTCGTAGATCTTTGGCAGTCGTTACGGGTCGTCAGAAGCCTGAAAGTCTGGAAACCAGTCTTACCAAAGGGTATCGTATTACCTAGTAACTAGCTTGTGGTTGTGGAGGTCAGATAGGCAGTCGCTCCATGTAAAATACTGGTATTCAGCTGCAGTTGGTTAGACTGGAAGCCGACCCCAACATATAGCTCTCCATCAGCAATGGATGGTCACCCATCCACGAACCGAACGCGGCAAGCGTAGCTTAACCTCCCATTGACCCGTACCGTTTATCATTTAGCTAGGATCCCCTAAAATTGGCAATAGTTAAGAGCTAAGCAAAATTCAAAAACGTCTTGTTTATGTAGTTTTTATGTCATTTAAAATATTATATCCTTACAGTAAAATAAATAAAACAAAAAATTAAGTTAAACGGTTTTAATTAAAATAATGATGTAGATAAGAAATAAAATCGTGGGGCGCGTGAAATTTATATCAACAGTCAACCGCTCATATACTATTTATATATTTACTCAGATTTCGCTACGCCCCATGATTTAATTTTTTTTATTTGTGCCCTAGATGGATGAGGAAAGTGGTGTGATGACTGGTACCTAGGACCTACCGAATTATTTTTTAGCTTTTAGTACATTATCTACATCATTATTTTCATTAAAACCGTTTAACTTAAAACATTTTTTACTTATTTTATTTTCAAGTTTTTAGTTTCAAATTCGTTACTCTTAACATTTCTCATTCTATTTAGTTTTTTTTTTTTAATTTTCATAGTGTACAGTATTTTAATAGTCAAGCCAAGCTTTCATTTGAAAACCTTAGTGAGGGGGTTGTGAAAAAATATGTACTTAATCCGTCATTTTGTAGCGGCGGCCATCTTGGTTTTACAAAGATACTGATTAAATTAAATTGTATTGTTATCAAAACTAAAAGTGTGTGCCAAATATCAGATCAATCTATCAACAGGAAGGGGGTAAAATTTCAAGTACTAAATTTGACCCAAAAAACAAACAGGGCAAGCTAAATAAAACCGTTTTTAAAATAATAAATCAAAGTCACTTTTCGTGTTTGTACGCTTAGATCTTTTAAACTACGCAACGGATTTTAATGAAAGAAAGAAAGAAAGAAAATACATTTATTTAGCACAGACTAAAAAAAGGCACACAATATTCAGCAAAATAATAGAATTAAACAATGAACAAAAAGTATAAAGTGCGTCAAAGTGTGCCTCACGGCTGCGCTAAAGAGGCCCAGTTCAGCATAAATGCCAGACAACTAGTGCCTGACGCTGGTTTTCAACTAACTAATGCGGTCATCAATAGACAGAGTGATTCAAGAGAAAGGTTTATTTGTATAATACACCGACTTCCACGCGCGGGCGAAGCCACTGGCAAAAGCAAGTTTAAAATAAAAATAAAAAATAATAAATATAATTTTTAAGTATTAAATTTAATCATCTTTATAAGTAGGTACGTATATAATAAAGATACTATCTAAAGCAAAATATAAGCAGACAAAAACATTCGAGAATGATTTCATTAGTCTCTTAAAACATGAACGTAAAAAAAGAATAACAGAATTATGTTACACTAGATTCCGCCCGCGGCTTCGCCCGCGTGGAGGTCGGAAATAATCCCGCGGGAACGTACTACCGGGATAAAAAGTATCCTATGTGTTAATCTAGGTTATAATCTATCTGAGTGCCAAATTTCATCCAAATCCGTTCAGCCGTTTTTGCGTGAAAGAGTAACAAACATCCATCCATCCATACGTAAAAACTTTCGCGTTTATAATATTAGTAAGGATCACGCTTGTTATCTCTAAAGAGTTGGTAAATACCCACGTTTCGCTAGTTAAGTCTAAGTCCCATGTAATACGGGCGACCCCATTGCCATTAGTTATCATATAGACAAAAGTGCCAATTGCTCACTTCAGAAGGCCAATTCTCGTAATTAAAAACGTTCAAAATCTAGTCGCAGTCTCATCTCGGCGACAAGCAAATGTCAAAAACTTGTCAAACATGTATGGAAATTCCAAATATTTTTGACAAATGGAGACAGATCAGACTGTGAACGTTCTTAAAATTACGAGAATTGCCCCTCTGATGTCACTACTATCGAGTGGTGTATAAATTTTAACAGCTGGCTGTCACCGTCCAAACATTTTAGGTATTAACTTCGTTCACGAAAAGTAATTAAACCTTTGCTGTTGATAGCAAAAATACGAAAAGCCATTTATTTCCTAAAGATAAAAGTACAGACGTCAGCACAACAAGCTACCCCAATCTGTCTAATTTTTTGATAAATTTTCAATTTTATTACAATAAAATAAGGTTCATATTCAATTGGGAAAATTTGACAGTTTGGGATAGCTTGACCTGCTGGCGTCTGTACATCATCATCATCATTTTAGCCGAAAGACGTTCAGTGCTGGACATAGGCGTCCCCAAGCTCTACCACTTGGGCCGGTTCTGTTCTTCCCGCATCCAGCGGATTCCTGCGGCCTTCACAAGATTATCAGTCCACCTTGTGGGGAGGCCTTCTTTCTGCCCCATCGGTAATCTGTTCTGTCACAAAAGTTTGGCAATTCTTCCAAGATAAAAACTTTTTCCAAAAAAAAAACAACTGACTTCCAGAAAAACACTGTACTCAGACGGAAGACGGTGACTTTGGATATGTATTTTATTTTTTTGTCACCGCCTTCCAAAATTAAAGTTATTTTTTAGTTTTTAGTATTATATTTCCACACCAATTGGAAATTTCATCACCTTTAGGGTCAAAACAATGCATATTTATGCGATAGCAGCAATAGCGGTTGATTTGCTGTAATTTTTTGAAAAGTTCCGTTGTCTGTCTCCGAAACGCATCATCAGATCTATATGAAATTTAAATGGGACCATTTCGGAATAGACCACTTTCGCAAAAAAATATATATTTGCAAATTCATCTATATATGACGGACTTATGCCCGAACAAACATAAATATAATTATACAACATGTCGAATTGAGAAGTCGGTTAAAAAGTTTATAAGGAAACTTCAGTAAGCTCTCATTAACTGTCTAGCCCTTATCCAACTACGTTGAGACTTTCAATCTAACCGGATGCAGCTGTATACCAGTATTTTACATGGGCCCACTGCCTACCTGACTCCCACAAGTACCCACAACCCAGTGAACAAAAAGTAAGTGAGCTTGGTAAGTGCTTTAGGAAGGCGCATCACGAAACCCCTTGGTAAGGCTGGTTGTTAGGTATCTACGCGCTCTGGTAAGGAAACGTACCAGGGATCAACATCAAAAAATTTGGTTGGACCTAAGTAAGTGCAGGCAGGCCAAGGAAGCACTTCCTGCGTTCGATGCCCGCCTCACGAAACAGGTTCTCCGATTATCTACACCACAGCTGCGTACAGTTACAGCAGCCGTAACGGGCCATGGGTAATTTAACAAACACCTCTTTGTCATAGGAGTAACAGATAGCCCGCTGTGCAGGGCCTGCATGGAGGACGACGAGACAGCGGCTCATGTGCTGTTAATCTGCCCGGTGGTCGCTAAGTACAGAGAAAAATACTTCGGTAACCCAGGTACCCTACGTGAGATTGTAAGCAACACCAAGGCGTTGCTGGCCTTTCTCGAGGAGCTGGGGTGGATCGAATAGCTGATTTTCCCACCCGTACGTAAAATACGCGCTTAGACGTGGAGTTGCGGACAACAGCCCGTATTACCTATTATTATAAGGCTGGTTGTCAGACTTTCGGGCTTCTGACGACCCGTAACGACTGTCAAAGATCCACGAATGACAGCCGGAACCAACGGCTTTATGTGCTTTCCGAGGCACGGAGTGGCCTTGGTATGTAAATATGGTCACCGACACCCATCGACGGACAATTCTTCTTTATCTGTCTTCTCATAAAGATAAGGATAGAAGCATTGATTAACATTTAATACCTGTTGTGTTATTATTACTTTGTTTTCATATTAATGTATTATTTTTATATAATTATTATCATTTATTCATAAAAATAATGTATGGACGCTTTAGATAGCTTAATGTTGCATTTTTAATAAAGGTTAGGTTATAATAGCTGATACTATTAATACATAATAATTATTACAATTATTTCCTTATTGATTATTATTGTTGTCTGTCGCGTTGGTCTAGTGGTTGCAAGTACAGGTGGTGAAATGTAGATTTGCGTTCTATTCTCGTGCCGGGTAAAATGTTGATCGGTTTTTCTATAAAAAACCTGTAAGTTTTGGATGGAGTCCTATGGAGTCCCTATGGAGTCTGGATTTGAGTATTTTTTATCATTTTTGCGTGCCTATTTCCAGGCAGAATGTACATGGCACTCTCTTATCTACTCCACCTGTATTTCAATGTAACCAACATTCGTTGCAAATAAATGATTGATTGATTGAATAAGGTTTACATCTTTATAGAGGTTTGAGGAACAGGGTGTAAAGTTCACTCATACTCTATAGAAAAGGGAGGATCCTGCGACCAGACGGATGTTGTGTCTGGTGGGCTACTGCCCGACGGTTGATATCGAGATGTTGTATATATACCAGTCGCGCGGTAAACTCTGATTGCGCGATGCAGGATTTGTGTGACGTCAGGTCATCGATGTTTAGTTCGCATGTGGCGTTGTAGATACATAGGATTTATAACTTAAGTCGAGAAATGTGGGTACAGTCTGTAGAAGACCGCCAGGTCAGTATAACTACGCTGATGGCGACGGCCAGGCTCTGAAGGCTAGCCACAACATCTCGTCGCCTATGCGCCATGTTGCTCTGCTTTCTACCGAGTCAAGGGCAGCAAGCTGGTATATTGCTGAGCCACCTCATAAGTGGTTGCAGTAATACTCCTTAAGGTGGAAGTGCCAAGGTAGCCCGCGAAATTCAAATTTTGTTACGTTTTTTGCAATTTCCAGGTCACTGTCAGGTTGTATGGTGATCTAAATATGATTCGCGACCGTATAAAATATGGCTTTACAGAATCATAATCATTAGAATCAGCAATACATCTCTATAAGTTCATATTACTCTAAAGAATGACTATTTCATGAAATTATGACATTTGAGGGCAATTCTAACATAAGGAGTTGTATTGCTGATTCTAATGATTATGATTCTGAAAAGCCTTATTTGATACGGTCGCGAATCATATTTAGATCACCATACAATCTGATACTGACCTGCAAATTGCAAAAAACGTAACAAAATTTGAATTTCGCGGGCTACCCTGGCGCTTCCACCTTAAAGGAATAGACTTGAGCTTTATACAGACTTGAGAGTTTAATATACATAATATACATCTTCGCCTATCGCTTCGAGGTGAGTAGATAGTATGTAATATAATTATTATTATGTAGCCGCGCTTTCACCCACATTAGTCTCAATTCCATAGAAATATGGGAATAAAAAGTATCCTAAGTCCGATTTCAAGTCATGGTTTACTTATGTGCCAAATTTCATCCGATTCCGTTCTGTCGTTTTAACGTGCAAGCGTAACAAAGATATAAAAACTAATCTGTTCTTTTATATTTTAAGTTTTTACTGATTTTTTTTTACCCAAAGTGAAGAAATTCTTTTTTTCCTGTTTGTTTTTTTAAAGTAAGTTTTTTACATTTATAATTATTCCGGTTTTGTAAACTAGCTAATATTTAGAAGTAAATTAAGATTTCTGACATTCAATATGTTAAATTGTTGCTAAAAAGAATATTGTTGAATTTTGCAGAGAGTTTATTATTTGAGTAGTATTTAATAAGTAATAATATTAATAAAAATAAAATACATAAATTACCTGGATAAATTACACAATGGTGGACTTGTGGCTAAGTAATAAAAGTCACACGGGGCGATCGATCAGGTTAAGCTATGCTTGCCGCGGTTGGTCGGTGGATGGGTGACCATCTTTACGTAAGACCCCTCCGTGCTTCGGAAAGCACGTGAAGCCGTTGGTCCCAGCTATTATTTGTGAATCTTTGACAGTCGTTACAGCAGGCTTAGAATGACGCTTTCTATTTCTATTCTACTGTAGAATAGAATTCGCTTGTCTACATTTCTTGGTGAAAAACTATCAACTGTCTAAACGTAATTTTTGTCTACTCTTGCGACGACAAAACGCTTGTCTACGGCTCTCGTATTAGCCTGCTGGTCGTCAGAAGCCCGATAATTAGGTACTAGACACGCCTATTAACAACTTTAGATGCTTCATTAAACATCGACACTTAATAAACAATTAATTAAAACAATCATAAAACGATTATTATTTAACTATTACATTTAAGTGTGTTCCTAGCTTAATAACTTTCTACACTTTGCAACGCCATTTAAAAATC
This sequence comes from Antitype chi, assembly GCA_947359405.1. Taxonomy (NCBI): domain Eukaryota; kingdom Metazoa; phylum Arthropoda; class Insecta; order Lepidoptera; family Noctuidae; genus Antitype; species Antitype chi. The sequence goes on from OX375836.1 coordinate 10,146,679, forward strand.
AATTAAAGTTACTTAACGATAATTAATAAATAACAATTAATTATACTTACATTGATAAAGTTATTTCAAGTTTATCTTAAGTAATAAAACATTCGATGACGTAGCAAGTAGATTGAAGTTATCTTATTTTATAAGTTCCACCGAGGGGTTCGCCAAAGAGCAATGGAGCGCAGCATTTCAAGAAAATAGACGTTTATTTGCAATAATCATGGCGCAGAAAAATGACACAAACACATGAAGAACAAGTTGGGAGTAATTCGTAGCATAATTCGAGATCACGACAAATTATAACAATCCCGTGTTCTTCAGCAGGCTTAGCACGAGCACAGATTTGTCGATGGAAGAATAGACATGACTATTAACTAAATGATGTACAATAGGAGAAGCGAATCATGATTTTGTAGATAATCGTATATATGTACTTTGTGGCCGTCGAGTTTAAAAGTTTGTTGTCAGTGTGATTTTGACAATTTGGGAAGAAATATTCTTCTGAAATAGTCTACATTTATAAGGTCCTAGACAAAGATCGTTAGAAACGGAAGACAAAATGACAGATTGTAGAAGGATATCTACGGTGCGATGTCAAAAATGGAGAAACGAAATGTCACTTTGTATTGAAAAAGCACTGTTTATTCTTCGTAGAAATAGAAAACGTTAAGTAAGCCTGCAGTTAATGTTTCTTATAAAAACCGAAGCCTGGAATATTACTAATATATTTGTGTATAAAATCATGGCTTGGAGGGCTATGTAATATTAACTGCACGAGTTGATCGATCAGGTTAAGCTACGCTTGTCACGGTTGGTCCGTGGATGGGTAACCATCTTTACATCCCAAGACCTCTGTGCCTCAGAAAGCACGTTATGCCGTTGGTCCCTGCTGTCATTTGTGGGTCTTTGACAGTCGTTACGGGTCGTCAGAAGCCCGAAAGTATGACAACCAGTATTACCAAGGGGTATCGTATTACCCGGTAAATGGGTAGTGGAGGTCAGATAGGCAGTCTCTCCATGTATAATACTGGTATTCAGCTGTAACCAGTTAGACTGGACGCCAACCCCTGAGGGAACACGGGTGGGTTTTAGTCAGTAAAAGTCTGACACGCCCTCCCGCTCCACCCACAGCGGGAGAAGTTATTTGATGATTTCCCACTCAAAAAAAAAAAACAAAAAAAAAAACCCAACATGGTTGGGAAAAGCCTTGGCAGATGATGATGATCTGTCTTTAAAATCATAAAACAGAAGAAATCGTTAAATATTTTCTTGTTTTTACTACGTTATTTTTGTTTTCAAATATCACAGCGACTGTAGGTACCTACTATTTTTGAAGTAAATATATCGCTTCTTAACTACTACCTAAGTATGTCACTAATTGACTGAACAAGCTATATAAAAATCACATAAACCTTCAAGTGTCAAGTAATACATAATTACTTTTGTAATGTTATCAGACTCAATGAGTCTACCTAAAGGTGCGCTTACACGAGCAACTAAAATTGCTACATCCTGGTCAATTCTCGTCAACTATGACGTCACGACTACATCCAGCAATTTAGGGCAATGGCAACATGTAGCAATCTGTTTCCAGAGCTACGTTCCTCTCGTAAAAACGAGACGCAGATATACGTACAAACGAGATAGAAAGAAAATTGACAAAAAAATTCCAAACCGTTTGGATATTCGGCAACTCATATTGGCGACATTGAGAAATGTGAAATATATGGAGCAATCAGAAGCAATATTCCCGAAACATATCCGCAATTTATTGTTGTTGGTCCAGATTGCTCCATTTAATCGAAGAATAATTGGTCAAAAAATTGCCCGTGTAAGAGCACCACCTTAACAGCCGAGGGGCGATAGGTACTTTGTTTATGCGGATGCATCGCGTGGTACAGCCGCTGTATCTATTTTTCATCTTTCTCATATCTATGGTAGATAATAGGTCTTTACCTATGAAATTGCCGTTTTGTATGAAAAAATTTAAACGAATTTTTTTCATGTATTTTTTATTTGTATTAATCGAAGTAATCACCCATGCAATCAATGCATCTTTGCCATCGCAGTGGCAGTTTATTGATGCCCTTCTTAAAGAAATCAGCTGGACGGGAGGCAACAAATTCTTCAAAGGCATTTTGTACTGCCTCTCGGGTATTGAATTTTTTTCCCGCCAAGAAGTTATCCAAATTCTGGAAAAAGTAGTAGTCTGTAGGCGCAAGGTCTGGTGAGTAGGGCGGATGACGGAGAGCTTCCAACCCCAGTTCTTGCAACTTGGAGACCGTCTGCTGTGCAGTATGAGGTCGCGCGTTGTCGTGCAGGAGCAGCGGAGACGAGCGATTGACCAATGCTGGTTGGAGATGTGCCAGCTTCTCCATCATTGTGTTCAGTTCTTCACAGTACACATCTGCAGTAATGCTCACCCCGTTTGGTAAGAAGCTGTGATGAATCACACCGGCGCTAGACCACCAAACAGTGACCATCACTTTTCTAGGGGTAAGTTTTCGTTTAGGGCATTGTTTAGGTGCTGAACCAGGATCCAACCAACTTGCTGAGCGCTTGCGGTTATCAAACAGAATCCATTTTTCATCGCAGGTAACAATGCGGTTCAAAATTCCTTCATTTGTGTGTCTGTTGAGCAGTGCAAGGCACGTCTCGACGCGTACTTCGCGCTGACGATCATTGAGTTCGTGGGGCACCCATTTGTCAAGCTTTTTTACCTTGCCAATTTGACGCAAATGGACCAATATTGTTTTGACGCTAACGTCGAAAGCTGCTGCTAATTCAGCCGTAGATTGTGTATCATCAGCTTCCACAATCGCCTTTAATTCGTCATTGTCGACCAAAGTCTTCGGACGACCGCGAGGTTCATTTTTCAGGTCGAAATTTCCAGAACGGAAGCGAGCAAACCAATAACAGGTGGTGCGTTGGTTTGTAGTGTTAGCTCTGTAAACGTCGTTGATGTTGCGTGCCGCTTGTGCCGCGTTGCTGCCACGACGGTACTCATATTCCATAATTACTCGAATTTTTAACGTATCCATGATGACGAAAAAGATTGAAATGCGATGAAAATGTAACACTAATCAATAAACAAATGACTACTTTTGGAAAAAAAAATCCATGTTTTTAAAATAAAATTAATTTGAAATTAGAATTCTTACCCAAACAAAAATTATTTTGATTTGAAATGGCCAGTACTGCAAAACGGCAATTTCATAGGTAAAGACCTAATATATGCACATACATACATAACATCACGCCTGAAATCCCCGAAGAGTTGGGCAGATGTGTACCCACATTTCACCAGATATGTTTAAAACCCATGTAACAGGGGCGAGCCTATTGCCATCAACGGGCACGAATCTGATTCCAGGCTACTACTGATAAATCACTCATGGAAGAAAAAAAATCACTTTACTCGACCTGGGAATCAAATTCAGGACCACATGTACAGCAGTAGCGCTTGCGACCACTAGACCAAATCAAATCATTTATTGGTTTGCAAACATGGGTAATATAGTAAGTACATAGATGTTTTATTTTATGAGTCCTCCATTATGTTCATATATTATTATTATTATTGAATATACTTAAGATATAATAATTTTAACATCACAGTAAGGAAAATTAAATACTTACTACAAGATACAAATTCATATCAAATCGTTTGAATGTCAGTAAAAATGTCAGAACATTAATACGAAAATTTCAAATGTCAAACAGGTTACAGTAATACAAAAAAAATGTCAAAGGTCATTAAGGATGCACTAAAATAAAAATTAAATGTTAAAAGGAATAATAGCATGTTAATTGGTCAGTGATTTATCATTAAGGAAGTCGTGAATTGTGTAATAACTTTTTTCAAACTAATATTTCGCTTAGTGCCAACGAAGCAGATATCTTCCTAAATGTTAACGCAATGTTAAATACTCGTTTTCTGAACCGTTTTAATTTGTACGGATTGTCTGTTTACATTCACGAACACATAATACAAACACATCATTCATCAGCACCATATTTTTAGCCGAAAGACGTCCACTCCTGGTATGTCCAGGAGTGGACGTCTTTCGGCTTCGTCGTCAGGCTATGGCCTGACCAAGCACCGCCACTTCTACTGGATCTGTGCTTCCCGCATCCAGCGGATTCCTGCGGCCTTCACAAGGTCATCGATCCATCCTATGGAAGGCATTCCAACGCTACGTTTTCCAGCACGCGGTCGCCACTCCGGAACCTTCCGGCCCCGTCGGCCATCTGTTCTGCCAGCAATGTGCCCTGCCCACTGCCACTTAAGTTTGGCAATTCTTCGAGCTATGTCGGTTACCTTGGTAACCGCGGATCCTCGGAACTGCGGATCTCTTCATTACTGATTCGATCACGTAGGGAAACTCCGAGCATAGCCCTCTCCATTGCCCTTTGGGTGACTTTTAGCCTTCTGATAAAGCCCATTGTGAGCGACCACGTTTATGTCATCACATTTACATCACATCACACACAATACAAATACAACACAACATAATTAATAATACAATATCATAACAAACAACACAGCTAGCAGCATACTTAATCTATATTAATAAAAAGAAAAGTCCTGACTGACTGACTGACTCATCAACGCCCAGCCCAAACCCTTGGACCTAGAAAGCTGAAATTTTGCACAGAGATTCCCTTTATAATGTAGACAAGGAATAAGGAAGGATTTTTCGAAATTCAACCCCTAAGGGAGTTAAATAGGGGATGAAAGTTCCGCGCGGGCGAAGCCACTGACAAAAGCTAGTTAATTAATACATAATTAAATCATTGAAATTAACTAAATAATCACTGACGACATTCCAAAACACCGGACATTATAAAAAATAACCTATAAATTACACAACTAACGAGTTTTCTTGTTATACTAACCTTCGGTTCAACTTATAACGGATTTTGGGGTCACGAGATTGATTGCTGCTTCAATATTTTATAACTGTTTGTGAAGCATTCTGTTTACTGAGAGAAATAATGAGAAATAGTACAATATCTCATCATCTTTTTCATAAAGCGTCCTAAAAAAGAAACCGGCCAATCCGGAGACAATATAAAAATATGCTAATTGTTAGTGGCTCCGATACCGCCCTATTAAAGAAAAGTGTTAAATGTATGAGTCCGATCATATTTAACAAACTACCCAATGTAATAAATAATGAGACATTTCCATTATTCAAAAAGAAATTGACTGTTCTATCTATCTATCTTTATATCTCTATCTCTATATATATATATAAATGAATTGCTGTTCGTTAGTCTCGCTAAAACTCGAGAACGGCTGGACCGATTTGGCTAATTTTGGTTTTGAAGTATTTGTGGTCCAGGAAAGGTTTAAACATTGAGAAAATTTAAGGAAAATCTATAGGTATAAATAAATAAAAAATATGTTTCGTTGCCTCACAAAAAAATCAGTAATCTTTTATAGGCGGCACGAAGTTTGCCGGGTCAGCTAGTTAATTAATAAATGTTATTACTCAATTGGTGAAATTTTTACCGATGAAAATTTATATTGATAATATGACATCTCTGTACATACTCTTGATTTGTACTAAATCATTTATATTTTAATTTAACTATGTATACCTCGAATTTGATAAATTTATAATCCCATTTTATTCAACTTGACATTATGTATTGTATTGCCTATTTAAAACTATTCTCTGAATTCCTTCTCGACATAGTAAACTTGTGTTGTTTGATTAAACTGTTTGCATGCCCTAGTTAAGGTAGTTAGTACAAGGATCATTTTAAACTGAACATCTGTAACATGTACCTACTTTCTGTGCAAATAAAGAACTATTCTATGCTATTCTAATACACAGACCTTTAAGCCTCAGAACCTAGCAAATACTACAAAAGAGGAAAGCGCCAGAGAACGCGACTATTTCATGAAAAAGTAATTCAATGGACACGTCGCGCGAATGCACCCGGATAGATGGGCAAAGATCGTCACTCACTGGACGCACATCTCTTAGCTGCCACGGCTTATTTTAATTTCTGAATTGTAATTTTATTTTTGTTTTAAATATGAACGCTTTTAATGTGCTTGTCTTTTTTACATCGTTCTCACATTGATAATTTAAACATAGATGATGTAAGTAACCAAGTTTTTTGTAAAAATATTTTAATTTACAAGAGTGTCCGTGGAGTTTTTCGCCCTTTCTTCTCCACAGCTACCTAGTACGCTTTGGAATAGGCAACTAGCTTCATCTTTCTGACTGACCGAGCCCTTGACAATTCAAAAGTGTCTGTAGGTGGTTTTTCCTACTAATATTTATGTTAACGGCCTTATTCATAAAAGTTATCGAATATCCTAAACAGTTGCTAAAGTGTGGTTTCTCTATGAAATAAATAATAGTTTAAAAAACTAAAAAACACGCTTTAAAAACCAAACTAAAAAAGGAGAAAATAATTTAATTCAATTATTATTTTTTTTACAAAGTTTCAATGAAATCTGACCGTTTAAAGTGGGTCAAAATCGCGCTCAAAGGAGTCGGTTACATACAAACATACAAACAAACATACAAGTGAAGCTAATATAAAGCGTGTAAAAACAGACTTTAATAAGTGTTTAGATGTTCGATAACTTTTTTGAATAAGGCCGTTACTGTTTAAAGTTTGTACGCTTAGATGTTTGGATGTTTGTAACTCATTCACGCAAAAACTACAGAACGGATTTGAATGAAATTTGGCATATATATAGATTATAACCTGGATTAACACATAGGATACTTTTTATCCCGGTAGTACGTTCCCGCGGGATAATTATCGACCTCTACGCAGGTGGAGCCGCTAGCAAAAGCTAGAATTTCGCCCAAAGTTTATACCTACCTACCTATATGTCTACCTATGCAAGTAAGAGTGTTGAAAGTTTATAAAATTGGTCTCAACTGTAAAATAATAGGTCTTTACCTATGAAATTGCCGTTTTGTATGAAAAAATTTAAACGAATTTTTTTCATTGTATTTTTTATTTGTATTAATCGAAGTAATCACCCATGCAATCAATGCATCTTTGCCATCGCAGTGGCAGTTTATTGATGCCCTTCTTAAAGAAATCAGCTGGACGGGAGGCAACAAATTCTTGAAAGGCATTTTGTACTGCCTCTCGGGTATTGAATTTTTTTCCCGCCAAGAAGTTATCCAAATTCTGGAAAAAGTAGTAGTCTGTAGGCGCAAGGTCTGGTGAGTAGGGCGGATGACGGAGAGCTTCCAACCCCAGTTCTTGCAACTTGGAGACCGTCTGCTGTGCAGTATGAGGTCGCGCGTTGTCGTGCAGGAGCAGCGGAGACGAGCGATTGACCAATGCTGGTTGGAGATGTGCCAGCTTCTCCATCATTGTGTTCAGTTCTTCACAGTACACATCTGCAGTAATGCTCACCCCGTTTGGTAAGAAGCTGTGATGAATCACACCGGCGCTAGGCCACCAAACAGTGACCATCACTTTTCTAGGGGTAAGTTTTCGTTTAGGGCATTGTTTAGGTGCTGAACCAGGATCCAACCAACTTGCTGAGCGCTTGCGGTTATCAAACAGAATCCATTTTTCATCGCAGGTAACAATGCGGTTCAAAATTCCTTCATTTGTGTGTCTGTTGAGCAGTGCAAGGCACGTCTCGACGCGTACTTCGCGCTGACGATCATTGAGTTCGTGGGGCACCCATTTGTCAAGCTTTTTTACCTTGCCAATTTGACGCAAATGGACCAATATTGTTTTGACGCTAACGTCGAAAGCTGCTGCTAATTCAGCCGTAGATTGTGTATCATCAGCTTCCACAATCGCCTTTAATTCGTCATTGTCGACCAAAGTCTTCGGACGACCGCGAGGTTCATTTTTCAGGTCGAAATTTCCAGAACGGAAGCGAGCAAACCAATAACAGGTGGTGCGTTGGTTTGTAGTGTTAGCTCCGTAAACGTCGTTGATGTTGCGTGCCGCTTGTGCCGCGTTGCTGCCACGACGGTACTCATATTCCATAATTACTCGAATTTTTAACGTATCCATGATGACGAAAAAGATTGAAATGCGATGAAAATGTAACACTAATCAATAAACAAATGACTACTTTTGGAAAAAAAAATCCATGTTTTTAAAATAAAATTAATTTGAAATTAGAATTCTTACCCAAACAAAAATTATTTTGATTTGAAATGGCCAGTACTGCAAAACGGCAATTTCATAGGTAAAGACCTAATATACTTTCTAACGAGCTCTTACAACCGGACAGACAAACGTATTTGTCATTATTATAAATATATTTGTTGGAATGTCTATTTAAAAAGTACCTACGTTGAAATTATAAAAAAAAATTGGGTCGGTTTCTAACGGGTTAATAATTCTTCAGGTTTGTTCAAATCAAGTAACAGAAGAGGTCTTTTTGAAGAAGCTCGTCCGGAGAAAAAGGTATTAATCATCATTACTGCTTTTCGCAACTAATTTGAGGTCGGCTTTCAGTTTTTTTTATTTTAAACTTTGCCCCACACTAGGAATTTCTCCTGTATTGTGGGTGCGTTTACAAACATTTAAACTCACATACACAAACAGCCAGACCCGGAACAACTACTTGTAGGTCATACAAATATTTGTTCCGTGCGGGAATCGAACCCGCGACACGCAGCGCAGCAGTCAATCGCTTAACCACTGCGCCAACTGTGCTGTCTGTTTAACAGGATGCAGCTGAATACCAGTATTTTTAATGGACCGACTGCCTTTTTGAGCTCCACAACCCAGTTACTGGGTAATACGATACCCCTTGGTAAAACTGGCTGTCAGACTTTCAGACTTCATAAAGATCCACGAATGACAGCCGGGACCAACGGCTTAACATGCTTTTCAAGGCATGGAGGGGTCTTGGTATCTAAAGATGGTCACCCATCCACGGACCAACCGCGACAAGCGTTGCTTAACCTGATCGATTGATCTGTGGGGCTGTTATTATTTAGCCACAAGCCCCTTATAAGTGCAATCCCTACGCGGTCAATATGTATGGAAAGGATTTTTTTTTATTACCGCCGTAAAAGTTCAGAATAATTTATAGTAAGTAACAGGTTGCACGTCAATGTCCCCCTGCCATCCTGAATTTTTGTCTCAGGTGTGCGCATGCGCATATAGCTGCTCACATCTGATGGCAATTTATTTCGTAACTGAGTTAAAATTGGAGCTCAGTGCATTCAACTTTATTGTTATTGACACGGTTTGAGAAATAAATCTTGTTATTTATGCTTGTATTACAAAAGAGGTAAGCTGTGGTTTAGGTGTAACGTTAATGGCTTTTATGGGGTCAGGAACTATTTGGACAGAATTTCAGTTTTTTCTTAACATCAGCCGCAGTGCGACTGTGGAGCCACATCGCAAACTATGCCCCACCTCTTGTCGTGCTCTCTGTGCACTAACGCCTGCACCATGGAAGACCTTTGCGATGCCAACGATAACGCTGTCGAAGTGGCTGAGTTCTGGTCGAAGCTTATTGAAAACCAACAAATGGAATCATTGATATGACGAAGAAGAAGAATGAGAGGTAGACCGTAATAAATAATAGTTTAAAAAACTAAAAAACACGCTTTAAAAACCAAACTAAAAAAGGAGAAAATAATTTAATTCAATTAAAAAGCGTGGGGTGCTTGACATTAAGTGATTATAAAAATACCTCAAAAAGCACCCCACGCTTTTTAATTGAATTAAATGATTTTCTCCTTTTTTAGTTTGGTTTTTAAAGCGTGTTTTTTTAAACTATTATTTATTTTCTATTTTTTAGTTCTGCTGACTACAAAAACGTGATTTTTTACACGCTTTATATTAGCTTCACTTGTATGTTTGTTTGTTTGTTTATATGTAACCGACTCCTTAGAGCGCGATTTTGACCCACTTTAAACGGTCAGATTTCATTGAAACTTTGTAAACTTATCGAGGACCGATGACAATCCAATAATTATAAAAATCTTTTCTTTTTTCGCATTTTTTTTTAATTATTGAATTGTCATCGGTCCTCGACAAGTTTACAAAGTTAACAAACATACAAGTGAAGCTAATATAAAGCGTGTAAAAAGAGTAACATTTTGACCGTCAGGAAACTAAATTGTATAACAAGTGTGCAAAACCGTTTATTTTATTGTTTGTTGTTATAGTGTCAATAGAAATACACAATGTCAAAATTTCAACCTTCTACCTATTACGGTTCATGAGAAGCCCACTGACAGACAGATGGATAGACGGACGGACGGATACTTAGCAATAGGGTACCGTTGGCGCCTTTTGGGTACGGACACCAAAAAAAAACACATTTTCGTTTTACAATCTAACTGGACTCGACAGCCCGTCTCTCTGCTAACCTATTTAAAGTAAATAGCGTGATATTCCACGATCATGAATTCATGACCCACCAAAGACGAATATAAACATAGAGAAATGTATATCTCTTTCAACATAACTGGTTTAGAGCCTATACGTTTGCCTAACGCCTAAGTAGAATGTGTGTCTGTATGTCACAGGCTTATGTAACGAAACGGCTGTTACATAATACTGGCGGTGATCTTATAGTGCAATAGTTATGCTTATGACTATGTATAAGACATATATAACTAGGGAAATATTTAGCTGATACTCCTTAAAACTTATTTACTTATTTCACACGGGTGGATCGATCAGATTAAGCATCATTACCAGAGGTCGGAGTAGGTAGATTGATTTAAGGTCGTTGACGTCAAACGTAGAGGATGATATGGATATGCCTCCAAAATACCGGAACTTCATATTTATTGTGATATTTGTTCCGGAATTTTGAAATTAGCACGAATTTGTGTTTAAGGTGAAAAACGTATTAATAATATCAATCTACGCTACCAGTGATAGCTAATGGTGAAAGAAATCAGTATTTTATTTTATACAAAAATACCTTGGAATAGTTACACCGTATTTTGTCCCTTACTGTTGAATTAGAAATGACGCTTGACAGTATGAGACAAAACTTAGACAGGGCCTTTTGTTTATTTATCTCATGTTCATCTATGTTCACAACGCATTGGCTTGTATCTACGGACATCGATGTGTTAGCCTATCTGTATGTTTTTTATTTTATTTTATTCCATAATTCCAATTCCGGAACTTTTTCCGGTACTTCCCGCAAATTATGGATAAAATGGCATGTCCATATTATAATATCTTGACGCAAGTATATAAAATCAATCTACCTACTCCGACCTCTGGTAATTACATACCAAGACCCCTCCGTGCCTCGGAAAGCACGTTAAGCCGTTGGTCCCGGTTGTCATTCTTAGATCTTTGACAGTCATTACGGGTCGTCAGAAGCCCGAAACTCTGACAACCAGTATACAGTATATATAGGTATCGTATTACCCAGTAACTGGGTTGTGGAGGTTAGATAGGCAGTCGCCCTATGTGAATTACTGGTACTCAGCTACTTCCGGTTAGACTGGAAGCTAACTCTAACATAGTTGGGAAAAGTTTAGGCAGATGATGATGATTCTAATGATGTAAACTTTTTAACCGACTTCAAAAAGGAGGAGGTTCTCAACTCGTTTGTATGTTTTTTTGGCTGTCCAGTGTACCGAATACAGTACACGCCGCGTGGGTATATCACGACCGTGTACCGTAAACGGTACACTCGCCCCTGTCTCTTTCTATGAAAGAAAGAAACATAAATAGTTTATTCTGCACAAACAAAACGCAATTATAAAAAAATAGACATAAAATGCACACATACAAAGTATCCAGAAGCCCCGTATTCCAATAGAATTTTTTACAATTTTATGAACACGACAAGTCCGGGTACCGAATACGGTACACGGGCAAAAGGTGTGATAAACTGAATGATTTGTTATTTATTAGGAATATCTATTAAAAATTTGTTATTTTGTATTGATTTGAGACAGAATATTACAAAAATTGATTTGGACATATGTGGTTATCGAAAAAAATTGTATGGGGACAGTTAACGTGTTAATATGTATGCATGTTTCGCGTTATCACCAAGAACTGTGGATGGACTTGGAAAAATCTTTTTACAATGAATAGGGTATGCCTAAGGGGTGGTCCCACATTAATTTTATTAACTTTAAATTGGTAGTTTTTGCGTTAGCCTCGATAAAACGCTTGTAATCCACTGTATGTACTTCGATTATATGCTACTGCTTCGTGCTACTGTTGCACACACAGCAAGTAATGGTATACAAATTAGCGTGGGGTAGGTAACTAAAAAGTTAAAAATAAAAGTTTATTCTCAAAGAGAAAACATGAACACAAACATCTTTTTGGAAGTCTGTTGTTTTCTTTTTTTTACTACTTATATTGTCACGGTCTCCTCAAAACACGCAAAAAACGTCATGAACAAATACAATAAAGCCTTTTAACGTAGTATTTGTACAAACATTTTACATAATACACGGATATGCAGGCCGTGTGCCCATTTTATTTTATTAACACGCTATTATTAGCTTGTTATAGTATGTATCTATGTAACGAAATCTTTGAACTTGATTTTCATCCACTTCAAAACGTCGGCGTCGGATTGATTTGAAACTTTGCACGCTCATCAAAGACCGATGACCAATAATTTTCCATTATACTAGCCAAAAAAATCACGCTTTTGTAGTTGGGCGAACTAAAAAATTTAAAATAAATAATAAATTAAAAAACAAAAAAAGCGTGGGGTGCTTTTTGAGATATTTTTATAATCAATTGATATCGAGCACCTAACCACTAACACACCAACTAAGTATTATTTTTTAAACAATGTACATGTCTCTCACTGGACGCGAAGAACGGCCGTCCCTAAATAATATTCATTCCGATCCAAGGCAGCCCTAAGCCGAGGTCCGTACCCCACAGGGGATACCATTAACGAGTAGTCGTTTAGTTAAATTTTTTAAGCCCTGGCTGAAGGCCTTTATTTATTGAGGTAGCCACAGGCAAGTCCGGTTAAGCATCCGACAACCGTAGGTTGACCTGCGAGATGTGATCCTCAAAAAAAAAGTGCCTGAGTATGTAAAGATGGTCAGCCATCTACGCATGCGTAGCACAACCTGATCGATCGACCTGTACTGCTGTTATGGCTACAGGTACAAAAACGCAGGGGCGCATGACTGATTAACTGATACACTTTCGTAGCTCTTTAAGAGTCGTAACAGGACGTCAGAAGCCCGAAAGTCGAACAACCAGTCTTACTTAGGGGTATATTACTACCCAGTAACTGGGTTATGGTGTTCAGATAGGCAGTCGCTCCATGTAAAATACTAGTGTTCAACTGCATCCGATTAGACTGTAATTCGACGCAGTTTTTTTCATTTTTTAGCTTTATGCCCCACACTAGGAATTTCTCCTGCATTGTGGGTGCACATACACAAATAGCCAGACCCAGAACAACTACTTGTAGGTCATACGAATATTTGTTCCGTGCGGGAATCGAACCCGCGACACGCAGCGCAGCAGTCAATCGCTTAACCACTGCGCCAACCGTGCCGTCGTCAGATGATGATGATACGACAAAACTTGCTATTATGACCTTCTCCAGGGCTAGCTCTTAACATTAACCTTTAAAACGCTCTTACTAAGTAATTCTATGTACATTATTTTAACTAAACGACCAACACGACTAATCCTCTCACTCGACATATCTCACATATTTCCTTGAAACTTACTACGAAAGACGCGATAAAACCGAACACGGACATTTTCTCACAAGATGCACTTTATTATAGTACAATTTTATCTCAAAGATCGACATGAATTTGTAATAAAACACTGATTCTACCTAACAAGGTCTAGCTATTAGGTCTTGGTCATAACCTAGAAAAATGGAGACCTTGACGACTAAGATTACTGTAATTGCAAAGAAGTAGGCACTCCCATACTTCCTTCCATCTAAACATACAAATAAATACAATTAAAGTGTCTGTTTGTAATGCTTTTTAACCGACTTCAATAAGGAAGACGTTCTCAATTCGTCGGAATCTTTTTTATTACACGCTTTATAGTAACTTCACTTGTATGTTTGTTTGTATGTATGTTTGTATGTAACCGACTCCTTAGAGCGCGATTTTGACCCACTTTAAACGGTCAGATTTCATTGAAACTTTGTAAACTTATCGAGGACCGATGACTATTCAATAAAAATAAAAAAATTGAGAAAAATTAAAAAAAGGAAAAAAAAACACGTTTTTGTAGTTAGCAGAACTAAAAAATAGAAAATAAAAAATAGTTTAAAAAACTAAAAAACACGCTTTAAAAACCAAACTAAAAAAGGAGAAAATAATTTAATTCAATTAAAAAGCGTGGGGTGCTTGACATTAATTGATTATAAAAATACCTAAAAAAGCACCCCACGCTTTTCCCCGATTACTCGAAGACGCCTGAACCGATTTGGTCCCAGATGTTCTCAAAGTCATCAGTTCAGGATTTGGTGATGGAACCCTGGAGATATCGAGGAAAATCTTCATATTTTATAAGCACACTGGTTTACATTGCAAGTAGTGGTATACGAAATGGTGTGGGGTAAGTACCTTAACAAAAAGAGTAAAATAATAATAAAAAAACAAAGAAAAACAACAGACTTCCAAAAAAAACATTACAAAGTGAAAAAATAACTTTAATTTCGGAAGTCGGTGTCTTTGGACCCGTATTTTAGTTTTTTGTCACTGACTTCTGACTTCTTTACTAAATGCATCATCATTCTCCTGATACCAATTTATTTGTGGTCTATCGTATATCTTTTTTGTCACTGACTTCTGACTTCTTTACTAAATGCATCATCATTCTCCTGATACCAATTTATTTGTGGTCTATCGTATATCTTTTTCTTCCACACTTCTCCATCAGTCGTCATCTCCGTAGTCACACCCTTTCTAACCATATCATCATTCACACAGTCCATCCATCGTTTCTTAGGTCTCCCCCTGCTCTTATAGCCATCGACATTCTTATTAATGCATATGAAAGTACATATAATTATTTATGGCTGAATGGGCCAGCTCTTGACCTCGATCACGCCTGATACAAAGCTATGGATGAGGTCTATGATGCCCAGAAGATGCCTATTCACTCTTGCTTTGAAGGCAGATGGGTTAAATGTGGATGGGAACACAGACGTTGGCAGAGTTCCACAGTTTGGCTGTGTGCTTAATTAATGTGGAGGCGAAGCGCTTTATGAGGTACCTACATAGAACAAAAAGCCTTTTATTTGTCTGTCTGTCTGTTTGCTTCGGCTAATAATTTGTGTCAGTAACACATTCCCGTGAGATGACTTCCGACATCCACACGAGATTATGTCAATGTAATCAAAATCAAAAATCATTCATTCAAATTAGGCTGAGAATCTGCACTTTTTGAAAGTAACAATTACATAAGACAGTCCTCCAAAATGCCTTTCACCACTTCCTAGTGCTTTAGCTGGGATGAAGAAGTGGCGCAACAAACTCCCCAGCAGCACAGCTGTCTGTTCAGTTAGAAAATTCATAACCTAGATTCCACCAATGTGACCTTTTTCAATGCCATTTGCTTTTCAAGTTCGCTTCACTGATTCACGTCATTCTAAAGGAAAATATTGTAAGAAAACTAGATCATCTATTAGTACATTGTCTGAACTACCTCGCTGGTATAGTGGTCACTGGCGCTACTGCTGAGCTTGACGTCTTGGGTTCGATTCCAAATTCAAATTCATTTATTTGCCAGAATATAGGTTTACAACTGTGGCAATGTATGATCTTTTAACTATAATGGCCCCTTTACATTCTACCATTACATATGATGTGCAAATATCCTACCCTACCTTTAAACGAGCAATTCACATACTTATGTAGTTTTGACGTTCAAAAAGTGCTGATTCTCCGCTTAATTTGAATAAATGACTTTTGATTTTTTTTCAAGCTTGTCTGTTGGTATTAAGGTTACTGCCCAATTATAAATTGTAATATACCTAATACCATAGCCAATTATTACTTTTACTAATAAAAAGTGTTACTCCAAATTTATTTAATTTCACTCCACACTATGTTAATCACTAAATTGCTAGAAAGTCACAAGCAATTATAGAATTTCTAGACATAAATCAGTCTCTAAGAATATCTGCGGAACACATCAATAGATTTTTTTTTATTATGAACTTGTATTTATTTATTGTTAATTGTAACTTAAATAGAATAAATCACTGGCTCCTGAAATACAGGTAGCAACTCTAACCTGGCTCTGGAGCCAGGGTCTCACATTTTTCTGTATTCTAATTTATTACAATAAAGAAATTACGAAAAAATAAATATAAATTTATAATGACTAAATTGCTAGAAAGTCTTTATCAATTATAGAATTTCTAGACATTATTCAGTATTTTAGAATATTTACGGAACACATCAAAACATCTATGATCTCATTTTCTATAATAACACCCATGTATATCATGTTTTAAGCAAATACATTATCATATCTTATCTTAATAGTTTTTTATTTTATTTTAACTTGTATCATTGCTGCACAAACAGTCCGACCCAGAAGCTCAATCTTTTGGATGTACAAATATTTGTTCTAACTACCTCTAATTTTGTTAACTCCACCGTATGCTCCACCGTGGGCATTTCCTAGCTGACAGATCCCCAAGAAGGAATGCCGAAACAAACTCAGAGGTCATGGTCTCTTTTAAAGCCCAAACATTGTATTATAAGGATTATACGTGAGTCTAACAATGCAGAGCTATGTCTGGAAGGGCCTCTTGAAGAAAAATCCATTGAGCCAGCTTTAAGCTGAACTAACGTTGGACATAATAGTCAGAATTCGTCAACATCCAAAGAACAAGCTTGATGAACAATGCTCGTGTCTTTTCTGTATAAGAAAAGGCCTTTGTTCTGCAGTGGTACAGTTAAACATTTATGCAACAGAATATTCGGAAAAACGAATTCATGTCGACATTCTGCGTCGGTCAATATCAAATACTTTTTGAACTTTGCACTACCGTAAGTGGTTATTGTTTGGCATTGCAACATGTCCTCACGATAAATAAACAGATCTTCCTGATAAAGTGTGTTGGAACGCGGTTGGACGCGAGATTCATCATCTGCCTAACATTTCCCAACTATCTTGGGTTGGCTTCTAGTCCAACCGGTTTCAGCTGAATATCAGTATTTTACATGGAGCGACTGCCTGTCTGACCTCCACAACCCAGTTACTGGCTATTAGCCTCCTTGGTAAAACTGGTTGTCAGACTATCGGGCTTCTAACGACCCATAACTACTGTCAAAGATCAGCGAATGATAGCCGTGAACAACGGCTTAACGTGCTTTCCGAGGCACGGAGGGGACTTGGTATGTATAGATGGTCACCTATCCACGGATCAACTTCGACAAGTGTAGCTTTACCTGAACGATCGACCCGTGAGCTTATAAGGAACTGTTACAACAATCATAGAATTTAAGTACTTACCTGTTCTGAATAACAATGTTTACAAAATCTGAAATTTATAACTCTATGCGATTGTTAAAATATTTTAAAACTTGTGAGTGGCATAATAATTCAAGAAAAACTTTTTCCAAAAAAAAACAACCGACTTCCAAAAAACCACTACAAAGTGAAAAATAACTTTAATTTCGGAAGTCGGTGTCTTTGGAGGTGTATTTGAATTTTTTGTCACCGCCTTCCGAAATTAAAGTTATTTTTCACTTTGTAGTGGTTTTTTGGAAGTCGGTTGTTTTTTTTTGGAAAAAGTTTTTATTTTTCACTTTTTAGTGGTTCACATGTGCTTACCCCTTCACAGCATACCGGCGTGATGTTATGTTATGAAGTGGTATAAGCAATAGACAGACATGAGATTTCAGCAATCCCAGTCCATTTGCTATCATTTATTGAGGAGTTCCGTTGCCTATCTCCAAAGTTCTTCATCAGATCTTCACCAAATTGAAATGAGACCACTACGAGAAAGTACTCTTCCAAAAAATAGCTAAATCGCTTCGTGTGCCTATAAAATTTGAAGTGTTCTCTCTATTTCTCCAGGATCCCATCATCAGATCCTGACTTGATGATCATGGGACCACCTGGGAAGCTTGATGATCATGGGACCCTTTCAAACGAAAAAAACTAAATCCAAATCGGTCCAGCCATCTTCGAGTAATCGGGGAACATACATAAAAAAAAAAAAAAAAAAAAAAACAAAAAAAAAAAAAAAGGTTCCGACGAATTGATAACCTCCTCCTTTTTGAAGTCGGTTAAAAATATGGCGAGATGATGCGTACCGCGAAGGCTGGTTCCAGGTGGCACGAGAAAATAGTTTCTGGAAGGATCCTGGGGAGGCCTTTGCCAGTGGAACCATAAAGGCGAAAAAAAAAATGTCAAGGAGCAACCAGACTTTGTAACCCTAAGTGCATTATGACAAAGCGCGTGGAGGTCTGATAAAAAACTAGTAAGTAAACAAAACCCGTTAGACTGAAAGCCGACCCCAAAATATTCGGGAGAAGACTGGCCAGATGATGAAGTATCTAAATTATCTTCACGATTGACAGCCAATCAATTATTATCTATCTCAAGGGTCAAGAAGTTTTTTTGCTATGTCTAGTCTCTATAAGTATTGAAATGGTAAAGTTATTGGCCTAGATTGAAACCTGTTTTTGTGTTTGAGAGCTGAGAATATTAAACGCGGTGTGTATTTGTAAAATGTGTTGTGATGAAATAAGATTTGTAGTAGTTTTTCTTAGATATGTCTGCGTACTCAGTTCGTGGATGTTTGGAGGTATTAGGAACAGAGCGTAAACTTTACTCTACCTCCATAAAACAGGGAAGATCCTCCGACCACACGGGTGTTGGTTCTGGTGGGCTACTAAAGCCCGACGATTGTTTTCTTTTTGTGAATGGCATCTCGCTTGTCAACCTAGAAGATTGTCGGTTGCTTAACCGGACTTGCCTATGGCCGCCTCAATTGATTAAGGCGTCCAGCCAGAAAACTAAGCGACACGCTAAGGGCACCCCCTGTGGGGATGCCGATGGAAGTGAACAGCTAGGGACGGTCTGTATCGGAATGAGCCCGACGATTGATATCGGGACGTTCTTCGTAGAATCGATGTTTCAATTTGTTTATTTTAAATAAGCTTCGACAGAATTCAGCCTCTTTGACAGCATTATCTTTGGCCTCGCAAAGGTCTTCCTTAGTGCAGGCGTTAGTGCACAGAGAGCACCACAAGAGGAGGGGCATAGTTCGCTATTTGGTGCCACAGTAGCACCCTTAATGTTTAAAAAGCATTTTTAAATTTTTGAGAAAATTAATTAAAAAACACTTCCTGTTTATAACGTAAAATTCGTATGAATAAGTCCAGTTATTATTTTAAATGACTAAGAATTCATGAATAAATGTTTGATTTTCATACATAATAATGTAACCTTAGTTTTAGTTATAAGAATCAAGTTGAATCTCAGAGTCGACTCATGTACAAAAAGTAAAAATAATCTCAGTTTTTTTCCGTGATACCTTACTTAATTTTTTAGTTCTTGAGACTCTTAGCTCTTATTTACCTGCCTAAACATTGTACGGTGGTACGAAACGCTTCATGTGCTAGTCCGGCTTGCACTTGGCTGATTTTTTTTAAACACACTTCGAATTTAAATTGCCTTCTCCATCCTATTTCTGATTCTGTTATTAGTATTACCGTTTCAAGGCACTTATATTGCTAGATATTTAACATACATAAAGAAATCAATGTCTACTTTTAATGTTGATGTAATATGTAAGCCACTATCGATTCTGAAAGTTGCTAATCTTTCGAAAGATGGGCTACGATAGCCCTTTCATATTTATTTAATGCATTATGAAAGTGTCTCTACTCCGTTGAAGACATGTGATACATTACACATTATAATTTGACCAAGCGTTTTTCTCCTGTCAAATGAGGGAACACGGGTGGGTTTTTAGACAGTAAAAGTCTGACACGCCCTCCTGCTCCACCCAGAGCGGGAGAAGCTATTTGAAGATTTCCCACCCAAAAAAATAAATAACGTAGGTTTGTATTGGAAGTCGACTGAAATATTTAATGTATGATAGGGACATTATTTATTAAATGACAAATGAAGGACAGTAGACATTAAACTATTTCATTGGATTAACTTTTTAATTGATTTTCTGTTCTTTATTTTAGTAAGCTGACATTGAATTAATAATAAATTATTGTATAAGATCTGAGTAATGTTTTTGATTTTGAAATGACCACTGTCTTACGTGTATTATGAATTTGTGAGTGTTTTTTTTTTGTTTTTATTATTTCAAACACAATGTACACATTGTTAATTAATAAAATTGAATTGAAGTACATGTCTTTTCTCTATGAGAGGGAGTGGGCCGTAATCCACCACGCGGGCCCAGTGCTGGTTGGTAGATGTCACATGTTTTAAATTTTCGTTTCTTATCGATGTTTTCTTTCACCGGTTTTAAGAGCAGTAGTCATGAAATAAATTACACAAAGCAAGGCACTTGTCTGGGTTCGAACCTACGATCTACAGCTCGTAAGTTACGACCGTCACCACTGGGCAACCACAGCTCTCTAATTAACAGAGATCATAACAAAATCGATGGTTTTTTCCGTCTCACACGATTCTATATCGTACTAATGATAATGACGCATCTTTGAGCGCCATCTTTGAATTACTTTGATTTAATCAGATCCTGTTAAGCATTCCGGTACCAGTTTACCCCTTTTATTGTGCGTCCTTTAGTGTCCGACCGAAAAGGGATTTACAGCCGAAAACGAAAAACAAGTTTCGGCTTAAGAGCGTTCATCCCTCGCGGGCTGGCTACGTCGCAATTTATAGTGGATTTTCGTGATTATTTTATCCTAATAATATTATAAATGTTTGTTACTCAATCACGCTAAAACGGCTGAACGGGTGTAGATAAAATTTGGTACACAAATAGTTAAAAACCTAGATTAACACATAGGATACATTTTTATGTTATAAACCAAAATACTTTTTTTTTCAGCCAAGCACCAGATTACAGCTTATTTTTTACATTTACTCGTAAGTATAATCTCGCGAGATAGTTAATAAACTAGCGGTGTTCACAATCATACGGTGACATAATACGATGCCAGTCGCGCGGTAAACTCTGATTGTGCGATGCAGGATTTGTGTGACGTCAGGTTCTTTGATGCGTAGTTCGGATGTGGCGTTGTAGATGCCGCCACAGGTACTTACCCAGTTATTCGGCTGTGGTCTGAGTTAGTTTGTCTGAAGAACAAATGATAAGAAGCAGTCTTTACCTGTAACAAGAAAATTAACATTTTTAGTTTAAGGTGAACCTAGTCCACATTTTATGCATACAAACTTCGGGAGTGTTTTACTCCACTGTCTGACATGGCACATCCAAATTAAAATATGATATCGTTTTGTCTTATTATTAATATTGTCTGTACGGAAATAGAATACTAAAATAAAAACCCATTAAAAAGTTAGGAGCCAACAAAGATTCGTTTTTATTGCTAATTTTACTTAACTTTGGGCGTCTTTAAGTAATAAAAGAAGTGTAAAATCTCCAAAACCAAGTCGGTACCGACAAAGCTCAATTATCGAAAAGTTCAATAAACTTTATTAGTCATTGATTTATGCATTTACTTTTTCATAAAACCCGATCTTCCAAAGGACTTTTCTAAAAATGATCCAGCATCTCACTCAATAACGTTGTGCGTGTAGACTAGCGTCTAACTGCTCATCACTGATACTATCTCTGTCGGACACGAAGCCTGGTGAGACAGCGTGATTTTTAGCCAGGCCCACCAGTGAGTTCGAGCCCGCGACTAGGTTCCCTTTAAGGGCCTACGTCCCGTTTGGTAGCGTAACACGGTCACTTTATGAACCCTACTGCTCATTAACGGCTTGACTTAAAGATTTGAAAAATATATGATTTTGCTATAGATTCATATAGATAATTTTGCCCGAAGTACTTTTTTTGTATGGTTACTTTACTTTTTACTTTTGCTGTAAAAAATATTTTCCAACAGGCAATATTTTGGCTTCTATTCCATACTCCTACTAAACGGCTTCGTTATTTGGAAAAAAAAATACACTGAAAAATATATAGTTAGAGGTACCACAGAATCGCCGAAGCACAATTGTAAATTAATCAAAGGAATATCCCCATTTTGAGATAAAGGCTCAGAGGTGCCCTGCGCGGGCGCGGGCGGCAGTCGTGCTTTAGCATACAAACGGGCGGGAGATGAGGATACTATGGGCCTTAAGTTGGGTACTAGCTTTTGCTAGTGGCATTGCCCGCGTAGAGGTCGAAAATTATCCTTTGTGAACTTAATACCGGGATAAAAAATATCCTATAGGTATGTGAATCCAGGTTATAAACTATATGTGTGCCAAATTTCATCCAAATCCGTTCTGCTGTTTCTGCCTGACTGAGTAACAAACATCAAAATATCCAAACATACAAATTTTTACATTTATAATATTAGTAGGAATAGTAGGATATAGTAGTATACTTAGCTCCTCATTAAATGATCATGTGCAAATAGTGACTGACATTCAAATTTTGACGTAACGAGTGGAAAAAAATTAAAGAAGAGGGAAAAATAAATAATGGAAATAAATTAGGAAATAAAATTACTACATTACTGCATTTCACTTAGTAAATAACTAATTGATTCCTAGGAAAAATACAACATCAAATGCTAGATTAGGTTTAAATGTCTTTAAGATGACAGTCGAAACCGAGGCAAGGAGCGGGTCTTGATTGATGGTCAACCATCCACTAACCGACCCCGGTAAGCGAAGCTAAACCTCTAATCGACCCATTTTTCGGTTATTATTTAACCCCGACCACGGGCCCCGAGCCTATTGTCGCTAAGCACAAATCCAGACATCCTACTTATATTATAAATGTGAAAGTTTGTATGTTTAGATGTTCGGATGTTTTTACTCAATCACGCAAAAACGGCTGAACGGATTTGGATGAAAATTAGCACACAGTTAGTTTATAACCTGGATTAACACATAGAATACTTTTAATCCTGGTAATATATCCCGTGGGATAATTTTCGACTTGTACACGGGCTAAGTCGCTGGTAAAAGGAAGTCAGGAATAATTTAAACCACATGGCACCACCTTGGCAAAAACCATGGAACTAAAACTCTCAACATTTTCGCAATGAAGATGGCCCATACTCCACAGATAATAGTATATTTACTGGCTGTTTGAGTTTTTCTATGTCACATGAAGGAAATTAAAAAACTAATTACTTTTCACTCCCTTAGAGACTAAAGTGGTCACTTCAGTCCTTTGTTGGATCATTCGGTTCCCTAGAAAATGGTTGAGCTGGATGGTGCTGATCCACGCGTCAAGTTCATGAACGGGCGCCGTCTGTTGAGACTGGTCATCTCCTAACTTCCATGGCTAATTTTAAATCTTATATTTAGAATTGTTTTTTTTTTACATTGTTCTCACATATAGAAGCAACAAGAATAATGTTCCCAAGTTTTTGTAATACTTAACATGATTAAAAAGAGTGTCCATGGAGTTTCTTGCCCGTTCTTCTCCATAGAGATCTACGTTTTGGAATGGGCAACTAGCTTCAACTTTCCAACTGGTCGACTTTTTGACAATTCAAAGGTGCCTGTAAATGGTTTAATTGAAAAAAATGCTTTGAGTTTGACATTGAGTTTGAGTCCCGCTTCGTAGGGCTATATTGGCGTACTTTTAGAGCATGAGAAGTGAAAATGATAATATCGACCCGGCCTTAAGATAAAAACAAAATATACACAAAAATGCGGACATACCACCACCGCCATGATATGATTTAATAGCTATTTATTATTAATTAATAATAACATAAACAAATGACGCCATTCTATAGATAATTATATGACAAAACAGCAGGCTTCCGTGCGTAATATTAATAATTATACTCATCAAAACAGTTTTAGGAAAACACAGAATCCTTAATCAGTATCTATTATTGGTAAAAAATTGTGAAGTAAGCAGTTTATTTCACAAAAAGTATTCACAAGAATTTGGTACATAGCTACAATATTCATATAATGTTACATATGGTACTGAAACTGATACCCAAACAAAGCCAGGGTTTGTATTTTGGGAGTCAGTCCTCAAACGTCGAGAACTTGGTGATTATGGAGATCGTGTCAACGTGACTGTGAATGGCGTGACGTAAATTATTCTTTTAGCATATTAAGCACTTGTGAGAACGAAGAGAATGAAATAAATAACTCTTCAATGATCTATCATCTGCCACGGTAACCGACATAGCCCGGATAATTGCCAAACTTAATGAAAATAAGGCGTGAAATTATGTTATGTAAACACTACAATATTTAAAAAAAAAAACACGTTTCTTGTATGTGGACCCACATTTTTTTTTTTGAGGGTGGGAAATCAACAAAAAAGAAAACATTGGCACTCCGGGAGTGCCGACAGAAATGAAAAGTTGAACAATCACGTGTGTATTTTTTTAATCGTTTGGATTTTTTCTTCAACGTTGTTCGTTCGTACGTTCGTGTTGTCAGTGGTACCGGTAAAAGTGTTGCGAGTTCAATTGTTTTTTCCTATCTAAAAAAATGCCCAACGCTCCTAAAAAAGTTTTCACTTCAAAAATAAGGACCCCCTTTAATTATAGACTTTATTTTATCTTTTTTGTTGTTTTAGCGATAATTCTATACACACTTCGGAAAATTTCAACTATCTACCCATTACGGGTCATGAGATACAGTCGCTGACAGACAGGACAGTGAAGCTTAGTAAAAGAGTTCCGTTGGCCCCCTTTTAAACGCAAACCATTAATTTCTATTAAACCATTTACAGCTACTTTTTAATTATTAGTAAGTCGGTCAGTTAGAAAGTTGAAGCTAGTGGCCCATTTCAAAACGTAGATCTCTATGGAGAAGAACGGACAAGAAACTCCAAGGACACTCTTTTAAATCAAGATATTACAAAATTCTGGGTACATTATTCGTGTTGCTTCTGCAACGTGTAACATAACTAACGCAAGACCTCATACAACTCAATTATAGTATTGCGTTAAAAGTATAAATACAATGACCAAAACTATTTTTTAAAGCAAACTATTATTTAGAAATAGCGTTGACCCCAGCATTACTTTATGTCAGTATTCAAAATTGAGTGTTATTACCGTACCCATTTATTTTTTTGGGTGGGAAATCATGAAATAACTCTCTGGGTGGAGCAGGAGGGCGTGTCAGACTTTTACTGACTAAAACCCACCCGTGTTCCCTCAGTTGCCTGTGTGCCAGGGGCCGCGGTATCTCTTTCGAACAACCCGCACCCCTGGCAGTGCCTAACCATTAGATTTGTTTTCTTTGGCTCAATCAGCTATCACTAAGGCGTAATAAGTAATTTTTGGAAATAAGTACCTATATTAAAAGTTAATGAAATCCAATCAATAGTCAATTATCAACAAACTACTTTCAGGACTAGCGTCTATTCTGTTACAACTTGTAAAAATGTGAGAACAATGCAAAAAAATTAAGAAACAAATTCCAAATATAAGATTTTTATAAAGCCCTGGAAGTTAGGAGATGACCAATACCCCTCAAAAGTATATCTTAATATGCCGCAAAGAAAATACAAAAGCAAAAAAACAATCAACTTCCGAAAAAACACTACAACGTGAAAAATAACTTTAATTTCGGAAGTCGATGTCTTTGGACATGTATTTTAGCTTTTTGTCACCGACTTCCAAAATTAAAGTTATTTTTCAATTTGTAGTGTTTTTTCGAAAGTTGGTTGCTTTTTTTTGGAAAAAGTTTTTAATTTTCACTTTTTAGTTATGGTACCTATCCCATTCGTATACCACTACTTGGTATGTCAGGATGCAGCAGCATATCATCGATGTACATAGAGAGGATTAAAAACGTATTTTCAAGGCTAACGCAAAAACTACCGAAGAAAAATTAATAAAATTTATATGGGACCACCCCTGAAGCATACCATATCTATTAGAAAAAGAATTTTCAATATCGGTCGGCAATTGGCGGAGAAAAGAACATACAAAAAGACAGTGGCACTCCGGGAGTGCCGACAGAAGTGAAAACTTGAACAATTACGGGTGTATTTTTTAAATCGTTAATACAGGATTTCCCATTGGGTCCTTGGGTCCTAATTGCTCTCGGTAAAAAATGATAAATGAGCGATCGACTTCAGCCATTAAAGGTAAAAGCACAGATTTTTACGATAAAAATACAAAGGGAAAGAAAAGGATAAAACAATTAGAATTTCCTATTGAACGAAAGGGACTTTTCCAAAAGACATCAACGCACGACTCATCCGTGTGTTCAAGCGTTCGGTGTCGATGACGCGAGTTTCATGGTTTTTGCTCACCAAAAAGTGCTCAACGCGCCTAAAGAAGTTTTCACTTGAAAAATACTTATATATACTTAATATTTGTATTATTTTCTCTTATGTGGAAATTTTTTTTTTTTTGTTTGTGCAACCTGTAATCTTTAATTTTTGTAATTGGTTTTAAACCGTTTTAATTAAAGAAATAAATAAATACAGTCGAACATAGAACCACCTCCTTTTTGAAGTCGGTTGAAAATAATTAAATGTTATTAGATTATGGTCATGTCCCAACTAATTGAAGAATAAATATTTGGAAATAACAAATGAATGTCAAACATTTTCTTTTTATATTGTGTTGTAACTCGTATTTGAATCTGAATACAATTTCTACGGTAGTTGACACGTTGGTATAGAGGTCGCAAGGGCAAACGTTGAGCCTGGGGTCCTAGGTTATATCCTATGGTCGGGCAAAGAGTCCTGTTAATATTATAAATATGAAATAGTTTGTAATTTTTGAACTCCACGCGGGCACAGCCAAAATCAAAAATCATAAGTCATTTATTCAAACTAGGCTGAGAGTCAGCACTTTTTGAACGTCAAAATTACATAAGACAGTCCCCAAAAAACGCCCGCCCTTCGCCGCTGGCAAAAGCAAGTTACTCCATAATTATTACGGTAAAGTGATTTCGGCCCCGAATTAAGAGTGAGTTCGAACCCAGACAAGCAGTTTACTTAAATTATTTAATTTCATCACCACTGCTCTCAAAACGGTGAAGGAAAACATCGTGAGGAACCGAAATTATCAAACATGTGACATCTACCAACCCGCACTGGGCCCGCGTGGTGGATAACGCCCCACTCCATCTCACAGAGAAGAGGCCTGTGTCCCAGCAATGGGTACATTATAAGCTGATTTTGTAATTACCTATGTACTCATCAGTGGGTGATCATGTAGGTTATCAGGTTGATTCCCGCGTTGAGTCAATATGAATAGTCATCGCGTTCGTTTGATTTGTTTAGGATTAATGTAAATGACAGTAAATGCCAAAGAACATTGTTAAACTAACTATACTTATATACAAAATTAAAAAGGTCACTAAGCCAGTGCTGGGACACCAATAGTTAGATAGATACATCGTTTATTTGGTGCATATGTTACGGCTAATAGCCGAAGTGCGGCTACACCTAGTTTTAGCCGGCTACAACTAGGTGCAGCTGGACTAGCGCTCGCCGGCCGCTACCGCGGCATCGCTCGCTGCGCTCGCTCGGCTCGCGCGCGTTTGGTCGCAATTCTAACCTAACCTAACCTAATCGGTCGGTAAGCAGTATGGTGCAGTTCACAATTTATCGACAGTTTACAATCTCGCGAGATAGATTATAATCTAACGGTATTTACAATTTTTCGGTGACATAAGTAGGATACATCTAAGTTTAACCGGCTGCACCTAGTTATAGCCGGCTAAAACTAGGTGTAGCCGCACTTCGGCTATTAGCTGTAACACATACAAAAGACATAATAAGTACAACAAACAAAGCATGATGAGATTAAACTAATTACATGAAAAAACTTTTTCCAAAAAAAACACTACAAAGTGAAAAATTACTTTAATTTAGGAAGTCGGTGTCTTTGGATATGTATTTTAGTTATTTGGCACCGACTTCCGAAATTAAAGTTATTTTTCACTTCTTAGTGATTTTACGGAAGTCGGAAAATGTTTTTATTTTTCACTTTTTAGTTATAGGTAGTAGCAATTGTCAGAACTGGACCAAATTGATAACTAACTAAAATAGGGACCACATGGGAAGCACCAGCTTTCAAATAAAAAAAGAATCATCAAAATCGGTTCACCCAGTCGAAAGTTCTGACCTAAGAAACATAAACAAAAAAAATACAGTCGAATTGAGAACTTCCTCCTTTTTTTAAGTCGGTTAAAAAGAACAAGATGCCAATACACCAAGAAAAAAAACAGAAAATAGGATGACATAAGTGTATATTGATGACAATTTAGGCTATGACACATTAATTTAACATTCAAATGAAATAACGTGCGGTGGAGTGCAAAAGTGTGCGTCTCAAAGTTGCCCCAAATGGGAGTCCAGCTCAGCATGTGTAAGGCAAATATACCTGACGCTGATATTCTACCAGATTTCCTCACTATAAGTGGAAGTGGGCCGTAATCTACTACAGCAAAAAAGAAACATGATTTGAAACAAAACTGTTTAATGCTAATTAACCACTTAATTTACCTTGTTATCTTAACGAACCGTGAAAAAATTAATTTAGCGTAAATTATCCAAAGATTAGTAGGTATTTTTTGTAATAACTTAATTTTTATGATACATAGATAGAGACATGACAATTATGTGACATGGCAATCCATACGTAGAGGAATACAAGATACAGGCTGCGCTTAGTTTGGGACCAATGATATCTCAATACTGTAATTTTTAATGATTAAATAAACGATTTTACTTTACTTACTTACGTATCCGTATGGATTGATATTTAGTACTAAATTACTACCAATATTTAGTAGTAAAATACCCGATTTTGTAGACTCGATCCTGGAATTTGTAGTAAAACCCTTTAGAAGTTACAGGACGTTTAAGTGGCTCCTCAATTCAGATTTCTGGATTAAGGAGCCACCTTAGAACTTGAAAACTAGCCTATGGATATTTCTGAAAATTTGGTACGAATTAGTAGTATTTATGCAAAATCTGTACAAAAAAATGGGTTTTGTACGGCTGAATTTGAGATGCTTTGATTTTATTGGTAATTTACTACTAAATATTGGTAGTACCCGCGTTTAAATATAAGACATGGCGCCTCAATTCATACGGACACTATAAATATAGTTACAGATATTAATAGATAATAAAAATACCTCAAAAAGCACCCCACGCTTTTTAATAGAATTAAATTATTTTCTACTTTTTTAGTTTGGTTTTGAAAGCGTGTTTTTTAGTTTTTTTAAACTATTACTTTTATTTCGCGGGTCCTTAACAAAACAGTAACTATTAAATTATAAAACAGAATAAATTATTCAACATAATAATTGGGTACTAGTAGACGGTTAAATAAATTAAAATGATTTATGGTATTATAAATTTAACATATTCATATGAACATACATTTTTAGGAAGTTAAAATATAATAAGTTGTTTATAGGCATTTTTAATGATCATCATCTGCCTAGCCTGTTCCCAACTATTTTTGGGGTCAGCTTCCAGTCTAACCGGATGCAGATGAATACCAGTATTTTACATGGAGCGACTGCCTATTTGAACTCCACCACCCAGTTACTGGGTTATACGATACCGATTTTTTTTTTATAACCGACGATAATGTTCTACGCTGGGGGCTTAGAATCTTGCCAGGTTCGCGGATTTGTTTGAAAGAGTTACCGTGACCAGGCACAGGTAACTGAATGTACACGGGTGGGTTTTAGTCAGTAAAAGTCTGACACGCCCTTCCGCTCCATCCAGAGCTGGAGAAGTTATTTGATGATTTCCCACGCAAAAAAAAAACGGAGCTTAGAATCATGTAGGTACTGAATTCGTAGTTACAATTTTAGTCATAGTCTTATAAGTCATAGAGGTATGAGGAACAGGTTCCTCATACCTCTATGACCCCGTTTGTGGTTTAATGTAGGTATCTAGGAGGTGCTTGTGGCTAAATAATAACAGCCCCACGGGTCTCAGGTTAAGCTACGCTTGCCGCGGTTGGTCCGTGGATGGGTGACCATCGTAACATACCAAGACCTCTCTGTGCCTCGGAAAGCACGTCAAGCCGTTGGTCCCGGCTGTCATTTGTGGATCTTTGACAGTCGTTACGGGTCGTCAGAAGCCCGAAAGTCTGACAACCAGTCTTACCAAGGCGTTTCGTATTTAATAAACCAGTAAGTTTGTTGTGGAGGTCAGATACTCAAACTCAAAGCATTTATTTCAATTAGACCATTTAAAGGTACTTTTGAATTGTCAAAAAGTCGACCAGTTGGAAAGTTGAAGCTAGTTGCCAATTCCAAAACGTAGATCTCTATGGAGAAGAACGGGCAAGAAACTCCAAGGACACTCTTTTTAATCATGTTAAGTATTACAAAATCTTGGGAACAATATTCTTGTTGCTTCTATATGTGAGAACCATGTAAAAAAAAAAAAAAAAAATAGGCAGTCGCTCTATGTAAAATACTGGTATTTAGCTGTATCCGGTTAGACTGGAAGCTGACCCCAACATAGAAAAGGGCTGGGCAGATGATGACTATGAAACATGATAACAATAGGTCAAAACAACTTGTAATATTAGCATGTTTTTAAATTATCCATATTATATTATTTCCTATTTAGCCGATTAGGGTTCCTTAGGCTTAGGTATAGTCCCAACACCAACGTTTTAACAATTTCTCGCAACGAAACGTAACAAAGGTTGCAGGTAGGTATAAACATCTACGTAGCATTTTCCTAACTAGAATTTCACATCGAATGACTGCCTATCTGACCTCTACAACCCAGTAACTGGGTAACACGATACCTCTTGGTAAGACTGGTTGTCAGAATTTTGTGTTTCTGACAAAGGTCTACGAATGATGCCCCGTGTAAGTAAAAGAGATTCATATGGATCAGTGTACAACTAAACGCCGACATACACTACGCCGACAGACTGAACATCAACAAGACTTTAATTCGATGAAACTCTTCGCCGACAGGACTCATCAGGTAGGTAATAGGTTAGATCAGGTTAGAATTGCGACCAACCGCGCGCGAGCCAAACGAGCGCTACTTCTATGTTAGTGGCAGTTACTTGACTATTTAGTAATAGCGCCTGGATGAGCCCTGTCGGTGAAGAGTCCTGTCGGCGAAGTGTCCTGTCGGCGTAGAGTCCCGTCGAAATAAAGTCTTGTCGGTGTTCAGTCTGTCGGCGTAGTGTCTGTCGGCGTTTAGTCGTACACTCCATATAGATCGCTGACTGTTCACACCTAAGACGAGTACCTACTCGTTTGTCGCCCGTCGTCGTGTGTAAATCTTCTAACCGATGCATTGCTTAAAATTTTCAGTTGTTTTTTTATTTTAATTCTTGTTTTGTGCCTGGTATATGGCAGTAGGCGCGCCTCTATTACATGGGACGTAAGCATAACTGATGAAATGTGAGTGTAAACGTTTCTAAACGTAAATAAAAGTATTTTTCAGATTTTTTTCTAATTATACTCCATTTGAAATAAGATTAGACATTTAACTAAACCTTTT
Source organism: Antitype chi (assembly GCA_947359405.1). Classification (NCBI taxonomy): domain Eukaryota; kingdom Metazoa; phylum Arthropoda; class Insecta; order Lepidoptera; family Noctuidae; genus Antitype; species Antitype chi. The sequence goes on from OX375836.1 coordinate 10,178,213, forward strand.
TTACAGTCCGATCAACCGATTTCGACTTCTATTGCGTTGGTGGCATGACAACTACTTTTTTGCTTTTAATGCCATCTTTATGCCTACGGTATAGAAGTCAGAATCGGTTGGACTGACTGTAAAAAAGGTTTGTTTAAATGTGTAATCTTATTTCAAATGGAGTATAGGTAGGTACGACCTTGATACGACAAGAATCCGTTGGATGCGAGAAGCACAGATCCGGTCGAAGTAGCAGTGCTTGGGGGAGGCCTATGTCCAACAGAGAACGTCTGGCGGAAATGAGTATGAATGATGTGGTACAGAACCCTCGAATAGCAAGAACGACTCGCACTTAACCGGTTATTTTATTATTATAATATTGCGTAAGGTTAAAAAATATGTTTTTAAATTAAATGTCAATGTCTTTAATTGATTATTATTATGTTATTATAATTTTGTTAATTTTAAATAAAATGGCGAATTTTTTTCATAGTTTTAAGTGGGTAATAATCATAATTTATTTAAAAAGCCACATTTATTCTATTGTCCGTTGACATTAATTTGAACACTATGTTCTTTCAAACTAGTATTAGTATTAATACCTACAAGATAAATTGCCTAGTTCACGAGAAACATAATTAGCCACTAGCCCCACAAACCCCAGTGGGTTTGTGGGGCTAGTGCCCCACATTGCTGGCCACCCTATGAAGTTATAAGCCGTCCGTTAGTTACGGCGTCAGTGGGTTAGTGGGGTGGAGGTTGTGTAAAGGGTAAATACACATCCCCCACCCCCCGAACTCCATGGTCACAAATTCCTTTTATTCTAGCCACCAATTTCACAAAACCAGAAGCCCCTCATAGACCCACGAAGCCACTAGCCCTGCAAATTCACTAGCCCCTCGTAACTAGTAGCCCCACATAGCCACGAGCCCTACAAACCTTCTAGCCAGCTATTAGCCCGCCATTAATTAAGGGGACAGTGGGTTGGTGGGGTGGGGGTTGTGTATGTACTTTATAGCCACAAATTCCAATTATATTCTAACTACATGCCTCTCATAGACCCACGAAGCCACTAGTCACTGTCACTAGTCATTTATAACCACGAAGCCCCAACAGCCACTGATCCTAAATAGTCCCAAATCCCACATAGCCACGCGCCCCCTTACCCACAAACCCACGATCCCTCTATTCTAAACAAATTAAGTTAACTTTCATCACAAACCCCTCCTATTCTAGCCACAAATCCCACATGACCACTAGACCCATTACCCAGTAACCCCACAAAACCACGAGCTCCCGCAATCTTATACAAATTGTGTTACTGCACGTAATATATAACCACAAACCCTTCCTATTCTAACCACGAATCACACATGACTACGAGCCCCCTTACCCACCAACCCCACCAAACCACGAGCCCCTCAATCCTATACAAATTATGTTAATTTCCATAATATTAAAATCACAAACCCTCCCTATTCTAGCCACGAATCCTACATGACCACGAGCCCCCCTACCCACTAACCGTACCAAACCACGAGCCACTCTAAATGACAAATTGTGTTACTTTACAACAAAATTCGTTCTCATTCGTCTACAAATGTCTTGTAAGAAACTGGTATACAAGTGGTATCTGTCGTAACACACCGGTTGTGGCAACACCGACTGGTCTACTGAACTTGCGCCAATAACTACGTTCTTACTTTCCAACGAGGCATGTGCGTAAACATAGCATCGCGGCTGCATTTCATGAAGGGAAATATTTGACGTATTATAAATAGACGCTTCATATACGAACATTAGAGCACTCAAAAACAGCGTCAACCATGAATGTAAATACCTACTAGTACATTTAATCGTACAGTGCGCGAATACATTAGAATGGAATAGAATAATATTTATTTGCTGTAAAACATGGTATAAAAAAATGGTAAAAAAAAAACAAAATAACAAGAGCAAACATGCTTTTGCTTAACAGTTATAAACGTACAAATTTACACAAGCATATTTTACCTTTAACATTTATATTCAAAGAATACTTTGACACTATAAGAACAGGAACGAACCATACCAATTCCTGTTGTTAGAAAGAGATAAACATTATATGTAGTTACGCCACTAGTTTTGCGCCGCGTCACTGGATGATACGTGACTAATAACACGACAGGCAATTACCTTGCATTTATCTTGCCAATATTGACCGCCGGTAACGCATCTAAATCTAAAAAAATCATTGGTTGAGCCCCTAAAAATGATGATGGAACTTTTTAGAACGAAGTTTTTTAAAACAGCTTGCAGAAGTAAAATTGTGGAAATTATTGAAAAACTTTACGCCCCCTCCAAGCGACTTTTTATATATGTACTCGTAATAGAAGAAAACAGAGAGAGAGAGAGAGTTTTCATGGTTTTCAAGGATGCTGAAGCCAATAGTGAGGTCAAAAATAAAATCCAAAATGACGGCAGGAAAATTTTCAAATTTGTCATCATGGGTGTCGTTTTTATGGTTTTCAAGGGTGATGTATAAGTAAATGAGCATCTAAAATCTTTTTGTTCTTCTGAACTGTGCCCAAACGCACGCGAGCCGAGCGAGCGTAGCGAGCGGAGCCGCGGGAGCCCGGTGAGCGCTACATCCAAGTTAATCGTAGTTACTTAGCTATTTATCACATAGTTCACACGGAATTTTTGCGCCACTTCTTCGTCCCAGCTAAAGCCGTAGAAAGTAGTAAAGGGCAAGTGTAATTTTGACGTCCGAAAAGTGCTGAATCTCAGCCTAGTTTGAATTAGTGACTTCTGATCATTTGAATGGATGTGTGAAAAAATATTTATTATATACACATATGTACATTAACTCTCGGTAACTCTTGCCTTCTCCCCGTGGAGGTAGGCAGAAACCCTGCTATGATCCTTAAATACTCTTTTTGCTTTCTTTACGTTCATACATCTGGTCATACACGCACGTCAGTTGCGAGTGTTACTCACCTGACTTTTCTGGAGAACACCACCATTTCTTTCTTTCTTTTTGTTAGTCGCCCTACATTCATTCGCTCAACGTGACCAAACCATCTAAGCATGTCTTCAATTTTAGTCACAACATCTTTTTATTTATTTCTTTCTTTAATTTAAACGGTTTAATACCAATTACAGAAATGACACAGAATGCACAAAAAAAAACATTTGCACAAAAGAGAGACAATAATACAAAATATTAAGACAAAGTAAAAACTTAACAACACTTTCATAAATCCCCTTCTCAGTACTTCTGACATGCCGATAAAATCTTCGTCCATTCGTCCGCAAACAGATCGTTTGTTGGGTTAGTGTCCAAGAGATCATTAACAGCGGCCAGAATACGTGGTACTGGGGACTTTTTTAACTGTACCATTGCCTTATGACATTATTCCTCCAAGACAAGACAAGGAAATATTAATTAGGAAAATTGTGACAAGATTTTTGACCTTTTTATAGTTAGGTACAATGTTATGGCAGTGACAAAATATTCATATTTTTATACACATATTTAATTTAATGATTTTATTCATGAGTTACTGAATAATAAAATGCTAGTCTTTTTTATGTCGTCAATTATAATTGGCCTATCGGAAAGATTTTCTGTCAGTTTGTAGGTCACAGGCAATTATCACTAAAACTTTTTTAGACGTAAGACTTTGAAAATGAAGTACAGAAATACAGCAGCCTTATCATAGAAAGTTAACTTAAGGCCCATAGTATCCTCATCTCCCGTTTGTATGCTAAAGCACGACTGCCGCCCGCGCCCGCGCAGGGCACCTCTGAGCCTTTATCTCAAAATGGGGATATTCCTTTGATTAATTTACAATTGAGCTTCGGCGATTCTGTGGTACCTCTAACTATCTATTTTTCAGTGTATTTTTTTTCCAAATAACGAAGCCGTTTAGTAGGAGTATGGAATAGAAACCAAAATATTGCGTGTTGGAAAATATTTTTTTACAGCAAAAGTATTAACCATACAAAAAAAGTACTTCAGGCAAAATGATCTATATGAATCTATAGCAAAATCATATATTTTTCAAATCTTCAAGACAAGCCGTTAATGAGCAGTAGGGTTCATAAAGTGACCGTGTTACGCTACCAAATGGGACGTAGGCCCTTAAAGTGAATCTTTGAGTCTTTGGGCCAAAATTATGGGCTCAAAATACCTACTGAAATCATCATCTGCCTAAATTTTGCCCAAATATGTTAGGGTCGGCTTCCAGTGTAACTGGATGCACCTGAATACCAGTATTTTACATGGAGCGACTGCCTGTAATAATCTGAGCTTTACAACAACAAAAAACACGCTTTAAAAACCAAACTAAAAAAGGAGAAAATAATTTAATTCAATTAAAAAGCGTGGGGTGCTTGACATTAAGTGATTATAAAAATACCTCAAAAAGCACCCCACGCTTTTTAATTGAATTAAATTATTTTCTCCTTTTTTAGTTTGGTTTTTAAAGCGTGTTTTTTAGTTTTTTAAACTATTATTTATTTTCTATTTTTTAGTTCTGCTAACTACAAAAACGTGATTTTTTTTTCATTTTTTGAATATATATTTTTTTCATATTCCTGACAGCAAACCCTTTCATTTGATACCTATATCATGGGGGTGGATTTCAAACAGCTAGTCCGCCATCTTGGGGAGGCCGCCATATTGGATTTGTAATGACGTTTCTTAGCTAGTCATGTATTGTCATCAGAACTTAGAGCGTGTGCAAAATTTCATCCTAATCGAAGACCGGGAAGTGGGTCAAATTAAGATTCCAAGATTTTCTTACATACATAGTTAGTTACAAGTGAAGCTAATATAAAGCGTGTAAAAAAATACATTACAGTTTGCAGAGGTACCTGTACCTACTAGGGAAGGATTTAAAAGGCTACCGTAGACTTGCGCGACGCGAGGAAATGGTTCTACCTAAATTGCGTCGCACCGTCGGCGTCGCGACGAACGCGGGCTTGCGGACGGCGAGTAATGGGTAGCTCGCTGTCCGGTAAGGACCAAGCCTGGGTCGACGGCACGTTGTGTTCCACGCGCGCCTCAAAGAGATGTCAACACCAACTGGTGGGGTCCGCAAGGGCCGATGCCTGCCATGGGTGCGGGTTGTTCGAAAGAGATGCCGCGGCCCCTGGCACACAGGCAACTAAGGGAACACGGGTGGGTTTTAGTCAGCAAAACTCTGACACACCCAGAGCGGGAGAAGTTATTTGATGATTTCCCAGCCAAAAAACAAAATACTGTCGCGACGGTCCGACGCAATTTAGGTAGAACCATTTCCATGAAGTTTTCATAGAAATCGTTCTACTAGAGTCACGTCCCGCCTGTCTGCGGGGGCTTTAACTTGTCAATGTGAACATTTGTGAGGCTGGATGGATCGGTGTTTGTTACTCAATCACGCAAAAACTACTGAACGGATTTTGATCGATATTGGCACACAGATAGATTATAACCTAGATTAACACATAGGATACTTTTTATTCCGGTAGTACATTCCCGTGGGATAATTTTCGACTTACACGCGGGCGAAGCCACGGGCGGAAGCTAGTAATACTACAAATGTGAAACTTTGTATGTTTAGATATTTAGATGTTTGGATGTTTGTTACTCAATCACGCAAAAACGGCTGAACGGATTTGGATGAAATTTGGCATACAGATAGTTTGTAACCTGGATTAACATATAGGATACTTTTTATCCCGGTAGTAAGTTCCAGTGGGATATTTTTTTACTTCTACGCGGGCGAAGCCGCTAACATAAGCTAGTATAATATACTAAAGAATTTACAGCTCCCTCCCAGCATCTATAAACAATAATTTTGCATAAATGTCAATTTAATCTTTTTTAAATATTTTTTTCCAACACCATAACTGTCAAAAGTCATGTTTTTAATGTTACTGAGTTCAATAACTTTATTGATGTATGAATAACTTTAAATAAATAGCTTTACTGTATGTTAATGTTATAACCTTTAATAGCTATTTATGATACTGTACGAGAAAATATATTTAGATACCTACTAGTTTTTGCGGCTTCGCCCGCTTGGAGGTCGGAAATTATTCCACAGGAACGTACTACCAGAATGAATAGTATCCTATATGTTAATCCAAGTTATAATCTATCTGTGTGCCAAATTTCATACAAATCCGTTCAGCCGTTGTTGCGTGATTGAGTAACAAACATCCAAACATCTAAATATCCAAACATACAAACTTTCACATTTATAATATTACTAGGATATTCGATTCTGTAGGCATAAAGCGATGCCATCATTATTTATTTATTAAAATCTCCCTTACAACTATATTTACAGGTGTATACCTAATGCGACAGCGCGGTCTTAAAATTAACTTTAATTTTAAACTATCCTAATTTAACTTACTAATATTATGTATGTTTGGGGAGTGATATAAAGATTCGAATGACGTTATTGCGACGCAAGCTATTTCGAAAAACTTTACGAGTCGTACGCCAGTTCGAAAACACATTGAGTCGAAAACCGCTTTATCGAATTACGTTGTCACGAACACGCCGATTCGAAAAACTGTTTGAATGGTACGCTAGTACGAACGTCTTAGTATCGAAATCCACTGTTGCGAATACCATATTCTAATCTCAATTTGTCTAGTGATCGAACTCGTAAAGTTTTTCGAAATAGCGTGCAACAAAATAACGTCATTCATATTATAATATATTTATGTTATGGAGCTTGATGCTTGATTTGATTTGAATTTCCGAGATTGATTCTCGGAAATTCAAATCAAATCAAATCAAAATATTGTATTTCACATACGCCTACATGCACTTATGAAACGTCAGAAGCTAGTTGCTCGGTTCCATTTTGTCGCTTCCTATGGAGAAGAGCCGGCAAGAAACTCTAGGGTTCCTCTTTTAAAAATAATTGGCTTTTACAATGTTTTCAAATTACAGTGATAATAGGTATGGGAGGACAGTGCAGGCCTGTCAATAAGTACCAGGTACTTAAAGGAATGAAAATACAGAATAGAAAATCGTCTACAAATCTAGTCTGTAAGGCCTACAATGTTCTCTCATTCACAATATGTAAAAGAATCTACTTATATCAAATGAACCAAGTGACATGATTTCCATGACAATCACTAATAATAAATAATCGAAATTATATAATTAATTGCCAATCCAATATCAATATAATTTGTTAGTCAATTTATTTTGTAAGTTTACAAAATTTTAATAGTGTTACCAATGGTTAATTTATGGAAAATCAGTTATATTATTAATCTATGGCATGTAAATAAGTATAGAATAATAATGGTGTCTATGGGTTTTTCACTACAACATAAAAATGGTCGTTAAGTTTGACATCCTGTCTTGCCATACATAGGGGTATTTTGTTTACCAGCAATTGGGGTGTGGATGTCAGGTAGGCTCCTTGTAAAATACTGGTGTTCAGCTGCATCCGGCTAGAATGAAAGCCGAGCCCAAGATAGTTGGGAAAAGGCTACGCTGCAGATATATAGTTTTTTTTTGAGTAAAAACTTCTTGTGAGCACTTTTTGTTTGAACAAAAATCATGGAACTCGCATCGTCGACACCAAACGCTTGAGCACACGGATGAGTAGCGCGTTGATGTCTTTTGGAAAAGTCCCTTTCTTTTATTAGGAAATTCTAATTCTTTTATCCCTTTCTTTCCCTTTGTATTTTTATCGTACAAATCTGTGCTGTTACCTTTAATGGCTGAAGTCGAACACTCGTTTATCATATTTTACCGGGAGCAAACAGGACCCAATGTGAATCCTGTATTGACGATTTAAAAAATACACACGTAATAGTTCAAGTTTTCACTTCTGTCGGCACTCCTGGCTTATTTGTCGATTCACACGAATTTACTCGCCTCGGGCGAATTGACACTTTTAAATAATAATAATATATAAGTTGAAGGCGACTCGCACGAAATTCATTTATTTGCGGGCGAATCAATAATTCCAGAAACACGTCGTTGGCACGTTTTGAATTTGCTGCTATAAATCTGCCTATTCTGCCAGTGCGGATGCACTTGAATACCAGTATTTTACATGGAGCGACTGCCTATCTGACCTCCACAACCCAGTTACTGGGTAACACGATATCTCTTGGTAAAATTGGTCGTCAGACTTTCGGGCTTCTGACGACCCGTAACGATAGTCAACGATCTAAGAATGACAGCCGGGACCAACGGCTTAACGTGCTTTCCGAGGCACGGAGGGGTCTTGGTATGTAAAAATAGTCACCCATCCACGGACCAACCGCGGAAAGCATAGCTTAACCTGATCGATAGACCCGTGCCGCCACAAGCACCTCCAGAGAAGTTATTTTTAAACGATTTTTTTAAGATATTATTAAATATTTCCACGTTTATTTCTACGTGATTTTTGTAAGAAGTTTTGGAAAACGGACAGGATCTCGTCTTTCTTTTCAGTTAGTATTAAATAAAACATTGCATTTTTACGCGGCAAACTGCCCGTAAATGACATAACGCAGAGATATAAGAAAGGCATGGTCCGATAGTCGCCTGTTGCAACCGAGTGGCGAAATACTGAGTCAAACGACGTAAAACTTGCTGCTTGCACGTATCACAGAATAGAACAGAAGGTTTACTTTGCCAAGCGGTTGGTCGACTCTTCACGTGACCAGAGGGCTGGCCTATTATTAGGTCAAAGAATCAGCATTGCCATCCAACGTGGCAACGCTGCCAGCCTTTTGGGCACTTTTCTCACTGACAGCGATGCTGACGAATTCTTTGCTGCCCAGTGAGTTCTTCCCCTTTTTTTTCTTTATATACTTATACCTATATAATATTTTTTTTGTGTTATTTTGCATTATACAGAAGGTTGGTTTTATACGACAAGGAAAACGCACGCACACATAGACACGTCCGTATGGCGAGCTCAAACCGAGTGCAATTCAAATCTTAGTTTTTTTGGTCAGTGGCAGGTCGTATGTTGGTTCAAATTCACTTCGCGGCAGTTATGAATTTATGATAGAATAATTACTAAAAGTTTAACAATTAAAAACATTTGTGTAACTTTTAAATTTGGTATATCTGATGCTGCAGGAGAACCGACAAAGCCTGAAGAATTACCAAACTTAAGTAGCAGTGAGCAGGGCAGATGCACAGATTGCTCGCAAAACAGACGGCCGATGGATTCGATAGGTTCTGGAGTGGTGACCGCGTACCAGAAGACGTAGAGTGGTAAGGCGTCCCACAAGGTGGACCGATGACCTTGTGAAAGCCCCGGGAATCAGTGGGATGCGGGAAATACAGTTCACTCCCTCTCACAAAGAGGAGACCTGTGTCTCAGGAGGAGGAGAAGGTCCCAGGAGGGAGAACATTAGGTATAGGCTGATTCTACATGATTATGCACTAGAATGTCACACTGCGTGTCACTTCGGGCTTATACTCACTGTATGCAAAGCGTGTCTATGTGTGCATGCGTTTTCGGTTATTGTGTGGAGTTGAACTTTGTATATATCTCTTTTATGTCATTATTTTTAAAGAGACTGCTTGAGCAGTGCACGGAAATAGACGCTGCCGAAATATGTGGTTAGTAAAGTATATTGACGATTGCATACACGACCTTAATATATTTTAATTTAAGACGTAAAGATATTGCGCCGGGGTTTTTTCGCCCACTGAATATTCAACGCACTTCTTCTTCTTGCCGTGTCAATAGCAATCTCAATCCAGTCGGCCCAGAAGTTGGCTGTGGCACTGTGGCAGCAGTATAGATATGACGAACAGGGTGTAAAAGTTCACTCATACTCTATAGAAAAGGGAAGATCCTCCGAGCAGACGGGTGTTGTGTCTGGTGGGCTACTGCACGACGGTTGTTTTTTTTTTGTGATTGGCATCTCATAGAAGACTTTGAGAGGCCGTAACTACTTAACCGGACTTTCCTGTGGTTGCCTTAAGAGAACTTAAAGCCTCCAGCCAGGGGAGTAAAACTACTTACACTAGGCGACTGCACGCTGAGGGCACCCCCTGTGGGGTATGGGCCTCGGCTCAGGGCGTCACTGGTAAGGGGAAAGCAAGTGGGGACAGGCTGGATCGAATCATAACCTGACGTTTGATTTTTTTTTTGGGCATCTCGCAGTTGGCCTTGAGAGGCCGTGACTGCTCAACCGGGCTTCCTGGGGCTGCCATTATGAAGTTTATCTTAACGCCTCCAGCCAGGCTGACATTTGATGTCGGGATGTTGTTTAAATACCAATCGCGCGGTAAACTCTGATTGCGCGATGCAGGATTTGTGTGACGGGTCTTTGATGCGTAGTTTGCATGTGGCGTTATAGATGCCGCCACAGCACTTTTAGCAGCGTCCATCAGCTCCTGTAGCGTGCAGACAACAGGACACAATGGACAAGATATTAAGTGCCCCATTGTTTGTAGGACAACACCACATTTACACTCCAAGGCGGAGTCATCTGTGAATCTCTACCTGAGCAGGAATAATTAACGCAATGCTTTGTTCCTCAAGCTGAAAATCCAACAGGGCGTTGTTGCGATGCGCTGAGATTAACTGTGTTGGAATCTCAATGCTCTGTTCAACACCGAGAGTTGATAATCCTGTGCGTGATAAAATCTCGTCGCGATATTTTTACGTCCGCACGAACTTAGTCTAAGGCCTTGAGTTTCGGTGTAATTACAGAAACATGAGACATTTCAGCTTTGATGGGGCTCGTGGTTGAATGATGACTGCCGCACGGGTCGAAGAATGATGTTACAAAAAAAGTAAGCTCAAAAATAAACCTGACTACTGAAATTCACGCTCTAAAAATTATGAAACAAGAAATAATGCCGATTTTTTGTATAGAGGTATCAGTTTTTGAAATTACTTTTTTATTTAAATTAATTTGGGTGTTTTTTTTATTTTATTTTTTTGAGGGTGGGAGATTATCAAATAACTTCTCCCGCTCTGGTTGGAGCAAGAAGGCGTGTCAGACTTTATCTGACTAAAATCCACCCGTGTTCCCCCAGTTGCCTGTGTGACAGAGGCCACGGTTATCTCTTTCGAACAACCCGCACCCCTGGGCGAAATTTTGGGGTTAGCTAACATTATAAAAGTGGTAACAGAATAAGCGCAAGTCCTGAAAGTAGTTTGTTCATTATTGATTACTAAATCGATTTCAGTCATTTTTTACTTTATGTAATACCTATGTGCTCTAGATTCCGCCATACTTAATGTGACGTCACATAGTCTAAAACTACCGTACGATTAAGATGCTTCGAACGATACCTCATTTGTCAAATTATGATAAGGAGTTTAGAAGTTAAGAGGGAACCGATGAACATACATACAATACCGGTCAAAACCATAACCCTCCTTTTAGCTTCGCCATAGTCGGATAAAAATATTATTCTCTAAAGTAACGAGGCTTTCATTACCACCCAGTTACTTACCAACTCGCTTACCTTCCACACTTAAGGAAAAATCAAACAAGAAAATCTAGCCAAGTCGATAAAATCTAGACTAAAATCTAAGCTAGTCTACCTAGTGAAAGTGTCATCTTATCAACTGTTATATAATAAGAAACGGGTTTTCCTAGAACACGTTTCTTCAATGTGTTAGGACATGTAATGTAGGTACTTGGTGACATTATTATTGCTAACTTCTACCCGCGACTGCGTCCGAAAGGCAGCCAGTAATTTTTCATACAAAGTTTGGCCCAAAACCAAAAGTGGTGTGCAGCAATAAAAATAAGTTACCCTGGTTGGGGAAGTCTTCCTTATCATTTTTGAGTATCGCGCCGAATCACTACGACCATTCCTTCTGGTTGAAAAATCTAGTTCTAATCTAGAAACAATAATATAATAAAAATAACATTTGCATTAAGTTATGGTGAATTTGTCACTTCCAAGCATACACAGCACTTACATAAAAAATAGAAACAAAAGCCATTTTGGCTTCAAAAACAAAATCGAAATTAAAATATAAAAAAAATCATAACTAGAATAAAAAAAAAACAATTAAAATTGGAATATAAAAAATAAAATTGAATTTCAAAACTTTAGAATACGATAACAAGTGCAATAAGAGAACATTTTAAAATATTTAAAGTGTGGCAAATGGTGTCAAAAAAACAAAAACAAAAATAGTAAAAAAGAAAAAGAAAAAGAGGTTATTAAATTGTCATCGGTCCTCGATAAGTCTAAAAAGTTTAAATGAAATCTGACCGTTTGAAGTGGGTCAAAATCAAGTCCAAAAAAGGAGTCGGTTACAAAAAAAAAAACATACAGGTGAAGCTAATAAAAGCGTGTTACTAAAAAAAAATCTATTTTTTTTTATTTAACAATTTATGCACACACATTTAAACAGACAAGAAGAAAGGAACAGAAAAATACGTACATAGGTAATGCTTAGTAGAAATCTCTTCCAGCACACCTGCGATAGGAGAGAAGATAACAGAGATGTAGACAACATTCAAATTATTTCACCACCAGTAATCTTAAAACGGTGAAGAAAAACATCGTGAGGAAACCGGTATGTCCTAAAACAAAAAATTCGAAGACATGTGACATCTACCAACCCGCACTGGGCCCGCGTGGTGGATTACAGCTTACAATCCACTGCCGCTCACAAAGAGGAGGTCTGTGTCCCAAGAGTGGGGACTTTAAAAGCTGATTATACTAACAAATTAAAAAGACCCCCTACTCCTGCCATCGAGGAATAATAGCGTGATGTTATGTAATATCTTTTCCTCATTAAGTACCTATCTATCATCTCTAATTAGTATCAAGTAATTAAAATTCTCAATGCCATGGCTTGCGACGTCAATGTCATCTGTCTATCGTTTTCTTAGTTAAGTTTTTGTCGACATCCGGGACGATTCGGAAGTTGTCATTAACGAATCGAATTGATTATTAATTTGTTTAGGTACCTACTCGTTTATGTACCGTAAGATAGACAGAAAGATAGAATACGACGTATGACGTGTTATGTAAACCATAAATATAGAAATTTTAGACTGAGTGAAACAATGGGCGGTCTTATCGCTTAAAACGGTATTTTACAGAAAACCTTTGGATGGATTCGAGGGAGAAGGAGAGACAATACTGCGGGCAGCCTGTGGTATCATCTAGGAGTGGGTTGTAACAGCTATGATCGCATATATGTTCCGCCTGTTCCTGCTCCATGTAAATAACAGATCCAAAAACCTTTACAAAATAACAGGCTGTTATTTCATATGTGGGAATAGGAGTGGGTTGTAACAGGTAAATCGCATATCTGTTCCGCCTGTTCCTGTTCCATGTACACAAAGTAGAAACTTCTCATTCTAAGGTAACTGTCATAAGCATGAATAGAGAAAAGCTTGTAACTTTCGTGTGTAAGGGATTTTATTATCTCGAGGAACAGTAGCTGCTATTTCAGTTTGTCTATCACTGAAACAGTCTGTTATCATCAGATACCTATTATAATTAGCTGTTATGATAAATACGCCTCACTCCTAGTATCATCAAAATCATCACTATTTCAGCCGAAAGACTTCCACTGCTGGACATAACCCTCCCCACAAGCTTCGCCACTTCGACCGGCTTCTGAGCTTCCTGAGCGACACTTAACCCGACCAGCCGATCAAAATCAAAAAATCAAAATATTTTTATATTTTATTTCACATAAGCCTGCATGGGCACTTATGAAACGTCAGAAGCTAGGTGCACGGTTCCAATTTGTCGTTTCCTATGGAGAAGAGCCGGCAAGAAACTCCACGGTTACTCTTTTAAAAATAATTGGCTTTTACAATGTTTTCAAATTACAGTGGTAATAGGTATGGGAGGACAGTGCAGGCCAGTCAATAAGTACCAGGTACTTAGAGGAATGAAAATACAGAATAGAAAAACGTCTACAAATCTAGTCTCTAAGGCCTACAACGTTATCTCATTCACAGTATGTAAAAGAATCTACCTATATAAAATGAATCTATTTGAACCAAGTGACATGATTTCGATGACAATCACTAATAATAAATAGTAGTAAACAGGTATGTGCCCGACCCAGTTCTCGAAAATGGACATGTCACACTGTACTGGGATCGATCCATCATCACTGACAGGACTATTGTCGCCAATAAACCTGATATAGTGGTGGTGGATCGACTAGAGCGGCGTGCAATGATCGTTGATATAACGGTCCCGCATGACGGGAACCTCGTGAAAGCCGAGAAAGATAAACAAATCAAGTATCTTGACTTGGCTCACGAGGTTGTCGACATGTGGGATGTGGACTCAGCGATCATTGTACCGATAGTTGTTACAGCCAATGGCTTGATAGCCAAGAGCCTCGACCAACATCTGAGGAGGCTCTCGTTGGGCAGCTGGGTCAAGGGCTTGATTCAGAAAGCGGTACTCCTGGACACGGCTCGCATTGTTAGGAGGTTCCTCTCTCTGTAGCCCTGACCGCCGGTAGCTTGGACCTTGTTCCCGATACCGGTGGGCTACTATTTTTTATATTTTTAAATGTTTTTATATTTGTATACTAATATTTAAAAATATAATTTATATGTATATTTAATTGAATAAAGGAAGTTAATAGTAGTAAAATTGATGTATAATGTCAAATAAAGACGAGAATATGTCAGACATTGAAAAAAAAAATATAAAAAGAATAAAAATTAACATAGCAATTTGGGAGCAGTTAATAGACTTTCACACAGTTTTGCTGTTAATGAGGTACCAGGGAAGCCACATGTGCAGAAGAAATTAATGCCAAACTTCCCTGTCTTCAACGTAGTATTTTTAACCGACTTCAAAAAGGAGGAGGTTATCAATTCGTCGGGACCTTTTTTTTTTTTTTTTTTTTTTATTTTTTTTTATGTATGTTCCCCGATTACTCGAAGATGGCTGGACCGATTTGGATTTTGTTTTTTTTGTTTGAAAGGGTATACTTTCGAGATGGTCCCATGATCATCAAGTCAGGATCTGATGATGGGATCCTGGAGAAATAGAGAGAACTCTTCAAATTTTATAGGCACACGAAGCGATTTAGGTATTTTTTGGAAGAGTACTTTCTCGTAGTGGTCTCATTTCAATTTGGTGAAGATCTGATGAAGAACTTTGGAGATAGGCAACGGAACTCCTCAATAAATGATAGCAAATGGACTGGGATTGCTGAAATCTCATGTCTGTCTATTGCTTACACCAGTTCATAACATAACATCACGCCGGTATGCTGTGAAGGGGTAAGCACATGTGGACCACTAAAAAGTGAAAAATAAAAACTTTTTCCAAAAAAAAAACAACCGACTTCCAAAAAACACTACAAAGTGAAAAATAACTTTAATTTCGGAAGGCGGTGACAAAAAATTCAAATACAGCTCCAAAGACACCGACTTCCGAAATTAAAGTTATTTTTCACTTTGTAGTGTTTTTTGGAAGTCGGTTGTTTTTTTTTTGGAAAAAGTTTTTATATCTTATAATATGCTTTTTTGATAAGGACACGTTTGATGTGAGTTTTAAACTTTCCATCGCTAAGTTCTGTAACCGACTTTGGCAACTTGTTAGAGATCGAACCCAGAACGATCTACTCAGTAGTCACGCTCACAACTTGCAGACCTACACAGTCTTAGACATTCGCTTGACAACCAGGTCTTGCCACAGGTGAGTGTGATGCAAGATATACCGAGTGATAATTGCTTATAACAACTGCATACAATGACAGAACAAAAAACATAAAACATGGTAACTATTGAATGAATAATTTGCACATGCGCAGATCAATAAATAATGGAAGGAGTAATACAATTAGATTTATTATAATAGGTCTTTACCTATGAAATTGCCGTTTTGTATGAAAAAATTCAAACGAATTTTTTTCATGTATTTTTTATTTGTATTAATCGAAGTAATCACCCATGCAATCAATGCATCTTTGCCATCGCAGTGGCAGTTTATTGATGCCCTTCTTAAAGAAATCAGCTGGACGGGAGGCAACAAATTCTTCAAAGGCATTTTGTACTGCCTCTCGGGTATTGAATTTTTTTTCCGCCAAGAAGTTATCCAAATTCTGGAAAAAGTAGTAGTCTGTAGGCGCAAGGTCTGGTGAGTAGGGCGGATGACGGAGAGCTTCCAACCCCAGTTCTTGCAACTTGGAGACCGTCTGCTGTGCAGTATGAGGTCGCGCGTTGTCGTGCAGGAGCAGCGGAGACGAGCGATTGACCAATGCTGGTTGGAGATGTGCCAGCTTCACCATCATTGTGTTCAGTTCTTCACAGTACACATCTGCAGTAATGCTCACCCCGTTTGGTAAGAAGCTGTGATGAATCACACCGGCGCTAGACCACCAAACAGTGACCATCACTTTTCTAGGGGTAAGTTTTCGTTTAGGGCATTGTTTAGGTGCTGAACCAGGATCCAACCAACTTGCTGAGCGCTTGCGGTTATCAAACAGAATCCATTTTTCATCGCAGGTAACAATGCGGTTCAAAATTCCTTCATTTGTGTGTCTGTTGAGCAGTGCAAGGCACGTCTCGACGCGTACTTCGCGCTGACGATCATTGAGTTCGTGGGGCACCCATTTGTCAAGCTTTTTTACCTTGCCAATTTGACGCAAATGGACCAATATTGTTTTGACGCTAACGTCGAAAGCTGCTGCTAATTCAGCCGTAGATTGTGTATCATCAGCTTCCACAATCGCCTTTAATTCGTCATTGTCGACCAAAGTCTTCGGACGAACGCGAGGTTCATTTTTCAGGTCGAAATTTCCAGAACGGAAGCGAGCAAACCAATAACAGGTGGTGCGTTGGTTTGTAGTGTTAGCTCCGTAAACGTCGTTGATGTTGCGTGCCGCTTGTGCCGCGTTGCTGCCACGACGGTACTCATATTCCATAATTACTCGAATTTTTAACGTATCCATGATGACGAAAAAGATTGAAATGCGATGAAAATGTAACACTAATCAATAAACAAATGACTACTTTTGGAAAAAAAAATCCATGTTTTTAAAATAAAATTAATTTGAAATTAGAATTCTTACCCAAACAAAAATTATTTTGATTTGAAATGGCCAGTACTGCAAAACGGCAATTTCATAGGTAAAGACCTTATATTTAAGTTAGCATATTTACAAGGAATTTGCCTTCGATCTGTTGACCTACTTGCACTTGCGTTATTGCGTACGACACTAACAGTTAGAATGGCTTTCATTTTGACAGTTCAATAACATTGATTGCGCTATTAACGTTGCTGAGCAGACAAAACAGGCGACCCTATTGCCATCAGCCGGGCAAAAATCCAGGCTCCGGGTTGCTATTGAGAAATTCCTGATAGGCAAACCCAATAACACTTTTCCCGACCTAAGAATCGAACACAGAACCGCACGCTCAACAGTAGTGCTTGTGACCACCAACGAGGCGAAATAAAATATTTTGAATTTGAATTTGACTTTATAAATCCGCGTGGGTTTTTGATTTTGTCATACGAACGAATTTGATTTAATTTCAAACGTAAGGGGAACCTAGTCGCGGGCTCGAACTCACTAATGGGCCTGGCTGAAATTCACGCTGTCTCACCAGGCTTCGTGTCCGACAGAGATAGTATCAGTGATGAGCAGTTAGACGCTATTCTACACGCACAACGTTATTGAGTGAGATGCAGGATCGTTTATAGTAAAAAAATCGCGAATAAATTCAGAAAAATCCTTTAGAAGATCGGGTTTTATGAAAAAGCCAATGCATAAATCAATGACCAATAAAGTTTATTGAACTTTTCGATAATTGAACTTTGTCGGTACCGACTGGGTTTTGCATTTGATTCCACCTCATTTGATTCCATTTACGGGTTGATATTTTAAAAAGAATATGCCATGTTGACAACCAGCACCCTAATTGCGTAACTCACGATTAATCATAATCTGTTTCGTTTGGAGACAGATGGCTAAACCATTGCTTCATATGTTCGAAAAATGTGTCTGCTTAACAACGTTAATAACGCAATGAATATTGCTGAACTGTCAAAATGAAACCGATTATGATTAATCGCGTGTTACGCTATTAGGGTGCAGGACTTGTTATCAGAGCTCAAGCTATCGTCAAACAAAATCTCATTAAAATTGGTTCAGTGTTTTTACAGTGAAAGTGTAACAAACATACAGATAGGCTAAGGAGACTAAAGCTTAGTATAATCAGCATATGATGTTCCCACTGCTGGGACACAGACCTCGTCTCTGTGAGAGGGAGTGGGCTGATCCACCACGCGGGCCCAGTGCGGGTTGGTAGATGTTACGTGTCTTAAGAATGTTTGGTTCTAGGACATGCCGGTTTCCTCACGATGTTTTCCTTCACCGTTTTGAGAGCAGTGGTGGTGAAAAAATCAACAGGATAAAATCATTAATTTCTTGGAAAAACTCCCATAACCTTTTTAAAGTTGTATTTAACAAGCCATTATCGTCGAAAATTGTACCTTTTAAAGATAAAAGATACAGAAAAAACATTGGTTTCCCGAGTTCAAAGTTTAATAAATATTAAACTTCCGTTCTGTGGTAAGGTCAAAGACTTTATTTGTTGTGTTTTTGTGTGCATTAGTTAAAATAGGTTGAACTGAACATCGTTTGCTCAGGGTTACTGGTTCTTTTCCGGGTTGTGACAAAAATTGTGCGTCAGTTTAGAAGATTTTATTTAGAAGTCAAACTTAAATAAAATCATTGCATACGGACGATTTTTTGATGCCCTGTGTTATTGACGTGTAAAAGTGTATTTTACAATCTTCTTACATAAATAAACACTTCATTTTATTTCATTTATTTATTTATTGAAAAGGCACTTCAACGACTTATTCACTACGACAAACACAAACAGGAATCACAAACAGTTTTAGGAATCGTGAATTAGTCACTTACAGAAGTGCACAACACTAGCAGAGTAATTAAAATAACACACAAGATATCGTTAGATAGATTGCATGAAAGTTATAAAATAATATAGTTAAAAAAAGAAATTAGCTATGTTTACAACTAAGACTGGAATACAAACAATACTTAAACATAAA
This sequence comes from Antitype chi, assembly GCA_947359405.1. Taxonomy (NCBI): domain Eukaryota; kingdom Metazoa; phylum Arthropoda; class Insecta; order Lepidoptera; family Noctuidae; genus Antitype; species Antitype chi. Next base: position 10,197,192 of record OX375836.1, read on the forward strand.
AAAAGACAAAAAATATTCTAACAAACAAGGAATGGAAGAAGAAAATTAGTAGGCATTAACCTGAACGATCGACCCGTGCGGCTGAGCTACAAGCCTCGTTTCTTTGAACCTGTAATCTACCTACATTTAACTATGAGTTTCAAAATACTCCAGTCCACCCCTCCACGTGGTAAACAGGTTTCTGTTGAGCAGTCGGGTTCGAACTCATGACCTTTAACTTCAGAATGTGGTCTTAGATAAACTTCCTAAGAAAGCCAAGGAAATCTCTTGCTCTCTACAAGGAAATTTCCAGACGGCTGGTTGACACTTCCCGTGACCCAAGGGCTGGTTTTTACTTTGGCCAGAGGCTGAGCATTGCTATACAACGTGGTAATGCCGCCAGTCTCTTGGGTACATTAGCAGTCGACAGCGATGCGGATGAGTTTTTTGACGCTTTGTTTTAGTTTATTCGCTGTAGTTATATAGTTTAATTGAAATAATAGAAAGCCCAGATTTAGCAATCTGAAATCGACAACCCGTCTTCCGCAAGCTTGGGCCCCGAATTACGAGGTGTAGGTAGGAAGAAAAACATCGTGAGAGAACCAGCGGCATGTCCAAGAATTCGAAGACATGTGACATTACTCGCACTGTGCCCGCGTGGTGGATAACAGCCCTCTCCCTCTCACCCAAAGGCCTGTGTCCCAGCACTGGGAAAATTAAAGGCTGATTGTGATAATTATTTCTTGCTTAATTTAAGAATTGTTGATTTATGAGTGAAGAATGCCATTAATTATGTAATAAAGCCTTGAATGAAGACGCTCAAACTAACATGTTTTGTAATGTTTTACTTCATATAACATGTCTATGCATAACTTAATATTATTCGTTGGGAAATAAATACGACTGCCTCGCTGGTCTAGTGGTTGCTAGCGCTATTGCATGAGGTCTTGGGTTCGATTTCCGGGTCGGGCAAAGTGAATTTCAATTAAGAATTATTCAGTAGCAGCTTGGAGTCAGGATTTGTGTCCGGTCGATGGCTACAGGCTCGCCCCCGTTTACCTGAGACTCGAAATGTGAGAGTTACTACAGTTATACCTAGTTAAGCTACGCTTGCCGCGTTTGATCCATGGATGGGTGACCATCTTTAGATGTCAGGACCCCTCCGTGCCTCGGAAAGCACGTTCAACCGTTGGTCCCGGGTGTCATTCGTGGATCTTCATGAAGCCTGAAAGTCTGACAACCAGTCTTACCAAGGGGTATCGTATTACCCAGTAACTGGGTTGTGGAGGTCAGATAGGCAGTCGCTCTATGTAAAATACTGGTATTCAGCTGCTTCCGGTCAGACTGGAAGCCGACCCCGACATAATTGGGAAAAGGCTAGGCAAATGATGACTACAGTTATACCTAGGCAGAGATGTACTTACCGATGAGTCCGAATTAGGTATTTATGGACATTCAAGGACAATATTGTAAAACTTTTTCTACCTGAATACGGGCTTTTTGGCTACTTTGTATGTGTGCATTTTATGTTTCTTATTTTTTTGTTTTTGTAATGTGTGAAGTGTGTTGTTGTGCACAATGAACAATTTTTACCTATTTCTTTTATTTCTTTCATGGAAAGAATAATTGGAAAAGTTGGCACAGGAAATTGATTTTTTTTTTTATATTCTATGAACTTAAAACTATAATGAAATGTTTACAGGACAATGTCAATGGGTTCAGCTAGTATAAATAATTTAAAGACAAATACTGATTCACTCACCGACTGACTTATCAACGCCTAGACCAAACCCTTGGACCCAGAAAGCTGAAATTTTGCACACAGGTTCCTTTTTAATTTAATTATAGAATAAGGCTGTATTGTTTTTTGACTTCAAAAACGAGAAGCAGATGCTGGTTCTTAATTCATTTGTATGTTTTGTGTTTCTTTGGATGTATGTTTCGCGATGTCTCCGTCGATGGTGGATGGATTTCGAAAATTCTTTTTTTAATTGATAGGGTTTTTTTTGGGTGGGAAATCATCAAATAACTTCTCCCGCTCTGGGTGGAGCAGGAGAGCGTATCAGACTTTTACTGACTAAAACCCACCCGTGTTCCCTCAGTTGCCTGTGTGCCAGGGGCTCGGTATCTCTTTCGAACAACCCGCACCCCTGGCAGGCATCGGCCCTTGCGAACCCCACCAGTTAGTGCTGCCATCTCATTGACGCGCGTGTGGAACACAGACGCGGTAGGGTATACTTCAGGGGTGGTCCCATATAAATTTTATTAACTTTGCTTCGGAAGTTTTTACGTTAGCCTCGATAATACGTTTTTAATCCACTTTATGTACCTTGATGACATTCTGCTGCTTCCTGCCGCTGTTGTATACATAGCAAGTAGTCATATAGGAATTGGTGTGAGCTTTATCTAATTCCCACGGCATTCACGGCTGACAAAGTGCTAGAATGCATTAATTTTAATAAAAATATATTTTAAAATAATAAAAACCGTTGAATAAAAATTACATTATAAATTAATTGCGTGCATTTTAATAAAACGTGAGTCTAAAATCCTTGATATTAATTTAATTGAGAATTAAGTGTCCGTCTGTCTATCTAATGCCGAGGGGACGCGGGAAAAATCTTGCTCATTTTTTTTTTAGTTGGTGGTCAGCTGGTAGTCCGCACCAAGTAAAATACTGGTATTCAGCTGCATCCGGTTAGACTAGGTCAAGGGATGATTTTTGGAGAAGAGAATATTATTTCCGGGAGATCTATACATGTCAAATTACGTGCAAACGAGGATAATCTCAAAAAAACTACAAATTGCTTTTTTAAAATGCAATTATTTTTAACTTAGTAAAAATATCATTTATTTTCTGAGAAAAATCTTTAAAGCAACAACATTTAAGATTGTGGTTTTCCTGTTAAGGGTAGAAGAACCGTCTTTTTTGAGTTCAAAACACGAATGTTTATTTGCTTTGATAAATGCGATTTAAACTACACAAAAATAATAACCTCAATTGTTAAATAAAAAAACATCTTTAAGGTGATTCAAAATTAGAATTTCAGGTTTAACACGTAACAAAAAAAGCCTTATATTTGTTACTTTAAAAAATATATCTACATAAAAAAAAACTAAATAAATAACTTTGAAACTTAAGTACCTACTTTCTAAATAAACTAAATTTTCTTCTTAAATTCTATGACGTTTAATTTATTTTAAACTTATTTTAAATTTATTAAGCAAGTAAGAACCCCTTAATCTTAAATGTGGCCATGGACGACCGAGCTTGGGCACAAGCTACTCTTCCCATTCATATAGGAGGCCTCGGCGTCCGCAAAATTTCCAGTATTAGTTTACCGGCTTTCATATCCTCGGTCCACGGCACTGAGAAATTAATCAGGAAAATCTTAGCTTCCACACTGATTGATTTTGATGTGCCGTGCCTCACCGAGGCTATGGATGCCTGGAAACACGCTTGCCCGAACTCAAATCTACCTGATAATCCATTTTCCCAGAGACAGTGGGATGAGCCGCTCTGCAGAGTTGTACAAGAGAATTTACTGAACACTTCTACTACTACTGCAGAGTGTGCGCGACTACTGGCTGTGGGTAAATGGGAGTCGGGTATAGACCCGACTCCCATTTAAGAAGCCGAAGCCATAAGCAGAAGCCATAGGGCTTCATGCACTACCATCGTCGAACATTGATACTTTGTTCGACGACACAACTTTCCGCCTCGCTGCCTCCCTACGATTAGGAGCTCCATGTTGTTCTCCTCATCGCTGTCACTGTGGCGAAGTTGTCAACAGTCTCGGACACCACGGGCTATCTTGCAGCCGAAGTGCAGGTCGCTTAGCGCGGCACGCGAACATTAACGACATCATCCGACGAGCTCTTGTCACCGTCGGCGTTCCAACTGTATTAGAACCCATTGGCTTGGCACGCGACGATGGCAAGAGACCGGACGGCATGTCTTTATTTCCATGGAAGATGGGTAGGCCTTTAGTGTGGGATGCAACGTGTGTCGATACTCTTGCGCCATCCCACCTTCCTGGGTCGGTGTGCTGTGCTGGCGTTGTCGCTGCGGCTGCGGAAAACCTCAAGCGGCGAAAGTATAACAACATTATTGGTAATTATATTTTCGAGCCGTTTGGGGTTGAAACCCTCGGGCCGTGGGGTCCGAGTGCTCATGCTCTCTACAAGGAAATCTCCAAACGGCTGGTTGACACTTCCCGTGACCCAAGGGCTGGTTTTTACTTTGGCCAGAGGCTGAGCATTGCTATACAACGTGGTAATGCCGCCAGTCTCTTGGGTACATTATTACCAGTCGACAGCGATGAGATGAGAGATGAGTTTTTTGACGCTTTGTTTTAGTTTATTCGCTGTAGTTATATAGTTTAATTGAAATAAAGTAGTTTTATTAAAATTTAAAAAAAAGAACCCCTCATTTAATTAATGTGAAAGCATCCTCTAAGGATTTTCGGTCCTCCCTATCATTTGCTGTGTTCATCTACTGTTCGCCACCCACTTGTACTGTGTCGTCTGCCCACCGGGCAGTTGGCCGACCTCTTTTCCGAGTACCTGGTGGCCCGATCCAAGATGTTAGCCTTAACTTGTTTAGGTTTAGGGTGACTGGTAATTAGCGACCGATATTTAAACACATGATTGTACTCATCTAACAAACAACTTCCCAAAGAAATAATTTTTGAATGTTAATACAAACTAGGTAATAATTATTTGGTTTTTCTGGGATTCCCATTGCCATTAGGTTTGGCTTTGGATAATAATACGCTAGATGGCTAGACTATTTATAATAATTAATTATGTTCAAAAAATTATAATGATATTACCAAGTATTACCAAGTCTCTTGGTTGTGGAGGTCAGATAGGTAGTCGGTCCATGTAAAATACTGGTTTTCAGCTGCATCCGGTTAGGCTGGAAGCCGATTCCAACTTATTATTATTTTAAAAAATAATAATGATACTTAGGTATCATTATTATTTTTTATAATAATGATACTTAGGTATCATTATTATTTTTTGTACATTTTTTGTGCACGATTATGAACACAGATATCGTTTGCTGTGATGTCCACTTTGCTTTATCTTTCCCAAGTAAGTTGGAATCGGCTTCCAGCCTAACCGGATGCAGCTGAAAACCAGTATTTTACATGGACCGACTACCTATCTGACCTCCACAACCAAGAGACTTGGTAATACGATACCCCTTGATAAGACTGGTTGTCAGACTTTCGGACTTCTATCGACCCGTAACGACGGTCAAAAATCCACGAATGACAGCCGGGAACCATGGCTTAACATGCTATTCGAGGTACGGAAACGTCTTGCTATGTAAAATGGGCACCCATCCACGGGCAAACCGCGGCATGCGTAGCTTATGCGTTGCGCTACTTCTTCTTCCCAGCTAAAGCACTAGGAAGTGGTGAAGGGCGGGCGTTTTGGGGGACTGTCTTATGTAATTTTATTTTGACGTTCAAAAAGAGCTGACTCTCAGCCTAGTTTGAATAAATGACTGATTTTGATTTTGTTTTTTAACCTGAACGGTTGACTCGTGCAGCTTTTATTACTTAGTCACGAGCCCCTGTTTGTCACAGCCAAATAAAATTTGGCTCCAAATCATACTAGCATACATAATTACCCTACAAAGTTCCCACTGCTGATAAACAGGCCTCCTCTCTGTGAGTGGGCCATAATCCACCACGCGGGCCCAGTGCTGGTTAGTGGATGTCACATGTCTTCGAATTTCTAGTTCTAGGACATGCCGGCTTTTTGAGGTATTTTTATAATCAATTAATGTCAAACACCCCACGCTTTTTAATTGAATTAAATTATTTTCTCTTTTTTTAGTTTGGTTTTTAAAGCGAGTTTTTTTAGTTTTTTAAACTATTATTTATTTTCTATTTTTTAGTTCTGCTAACTACAAAAACGTGTTTTTTTTTTCTCAATTTTTTTTTAAGTTGTTGAATTGTCATCGGTCCTCGACAAGTTTACAAAGTTTCAAAGAAATCTGACCGTTTAAAGTGGGTCAAAATCGCGCTCTAAGGAGTCGGTTACATACAAACAAACAAAAATACAAGTGAAGCTAATATAAAGCGTGTAAAAAGGTTTAAATGTCTAATCTTATTTGAAATGGAGTATAGATATGTGCCCGGTTGATGGCAATAGGCTCACCCCCTATTACATGGAACTTAGATATAACTGTTGAAATGCGGGTGTAGATACTACATACAGGCACACCTCTGCCTAACACTTCGGGTATGACAGGCGTGATGTTGTTTTTACTTGTAAATTGGTACGTTTTTCATTTAATTATTGCTAGATTTAGTGACGTCTGCAAAACACCGTTGCAACTGTGAATAATAATAAGCCGCCATCTTGAATCAGTGTATGTACAGTCGACGACAAACGGAAAATATAATTAAATATTATGACTACTAAACAAATTTATTTTCTTTTTAAAAGATTGATTGATGGAGAGCGGAATTTTGTAGGGTTTCGTACGCAATGGGTGGTAACGGTTAGAATCGTGATACCAACATCATCTGCCTTTTCCAAACCCCAGTTTAAGCCTTTTCGGGGTCGACTTCCAGTCTAACCGGATGCAGATGAATACCAGTATTTAACATAGACCGACTATCTATCTGACCTCCACAACCAAGTAAATGAGTAATGGATATCCCCTGGTAAGAATAGTTTTCAGAATTTTGGGTTTCTGACTACGTGTAACCACTGTCAAAGATCTACGAATTACAGCCAGGACCAACGTTTTAACGTGCTATCCAAAGCACGGAGTGTCTCGATATGTAATATGTAGGATATTTTTTTTTTTTATCGTAGCCTCACACTAGGAATTTCTCCTGTATTGTGGGTGCGTTTACAAACATTTAAAATCACATACACAAACAGCCAGACCCGGAACAAGTACTTGTAGGTCATACAAATATTTGTTCCGTAAGGAAATCGAACCCGCGACACCTGCGACGCTGCACAGTAGCGCAGCAGTCAATCGCTTAATCACTGCGCCAAACGTGCCGTCGTAATGGACCTTTGATCGACCCGCGAACCGGTTTTTAAGATGATTTAAAGTTAACTATCGATGTTTAATTATAAAATAATAACAAATACTATTATTTAAAGCTTTAAGCCAAACAAGTGACAATTCTAAAATGCTACTAATATTATGAAAATGAAAGGTTGTATGATAGAATGTTCAGATGTTTGGATTTTTGTTACTCAATCACGCAAAAACGGCTGAACGGATTTGGATGAAGTTTAGTAAAAAGATAGTTTATAACCTGGATTAACATATAGCATACTTTTTATCCCTGTAGTACATCCCCGTTCACGCGGCCGAAGCCGCTAACAAAATCAAGTACACAATAAGTTTTGCCAGTAACTGTACTTGCAAATGGTGGAAAATTTTAAAGCATTTATAATGTCATATTTGCGTCATTATAATTTGTACAGATTTAGAAATATATAATAACGTTGAATATCGGTTACATCTGTTTAATATATTCATAAAAAAAACATTATTTTTGCTAGATTTTTGCTTTGTTCTTTGCGGAGACGGCTGCTACTTAGCTACGAAGTGTTGGGTTCGATACCGGACAAGATCTTTTACTTTGTGTAAATAATTTCATCGCCATCTCTCTCAAAACTGTGAAGGAAAACATCCTGAGGAAACCGGCATGTCTTAGAACCAAAACTTTGAAGACATGTGACATTTACCAACCCGCACTGGGCCCGCGTGGTGGATAACGGCCCACTCCCTTTATCATAAAGGAGGCCTATGTTGCAGCAATGGGAACATTATAGGCTGATTAATCTTATTATGCTATATATCTGACCTCAATAGCAGTTACTGGGTAGCACGATAACCGTTGGTAAGGCTGGTGGTGAGACCTAAGTCATACTACGAACGAAGGCACAGGTCATAGTCTTAATTAAGTATGCAGTAGGTATATAATTATAATTTAATTATTATTAATAAAATAGAAGACACGTCTATCTATGATAATTCTCGGATACATGCTAATTGCATAATAAAAATTTATTATCCAAGTTTGTGACCCAATGGAATTTGCATAGGTAAATTAGATTTGACATTCATAATTATGATTATTATTTTTATCCCCTGACGCAAAAACGACGAGGTGTTATATTTTTTACGTGTCTCTCTCTCTGTGTGTTAGTGTGTGTGTGTGTGTGTGTGTGCGCGCCTGTGTGTTTGTCTGTCTGTGGCTCAAGCTCCCGAACGGATGAACCGATTATTTATGATTGTATAAACTTATTCTAATAAAGTTTTAATTAGCTTTGGTCCTGATGATTTCACACGCAAAAAAAAAACCCTACTGGATAATACGATACCTACCGAACTAATAATAATTTAAAAAAAAACTGGCTAAGCTATACCTATCAGGTTGAACTGCGCTAGCTGCAGTCGGTCCGTGGATGGGTTCCACACCTTACATACCAAGACCTCCCCGTGCCTCGGAAAGCACGTTAAGCCATTGGTCCCGTCTGTCATTCGTGGAGCTTTGTCAGTCTTTACGGCTCGTCAAAAGCCCGAAAGTGTGGCAACCAGTCTTACCAAGGGGTATCGTGTTACCAAGTTACTGGATTGTGGAGGTCAGATAGGCAGTCGCTCCATGTAAAATACTGGTATTCAGCTGAATCTGGTTAGACTAGAAGCCGAGCCCAACATAGTTGGGAAATGGCTAGCCAGATGATGATTTATTTCAGGCTATTACTCCTATATAGAGGCATGAGGAACAGGGTGTAAAGTCCACTCATACTCTATGGAAAAGGGTAGGATCCTCCGACCAGACGGGTGTTGTGTCTGGTGGGCAACTGCCCGACGGTTGATGTCGGGATGTTGTACCTATCCAAATCGCGCGGTAAACTTTAACTGCGCGATCTAGGATTTCTATGACGTGCGTCTTGCGTAGTTCGCCTGTAGCATTGTAGATGGCGCCACTTCTCTTTTTGTATTTGTGGATATTGTTGCGAAGTATTTTTCTGTAGTGCCGCTACACGTATATTATGAATTCGTCTCTGAGATAGACGGCAACAGCTTTCAAGAAATGGCTTGGCGAAATGCTTCGAGTATTTATGTAGAAGAAAGTTCTATAACAATAGAGATTATTAGAAAACGTCGTAGCCGACGGCTATTCCGTCTACTTATGTCAGTCTATAGATTTTTATATAGACTTTTCTAAATCTTCATTTTGCAGTAGTGGTCCAGTAGTTTCGGCCTCGACTAACGAGTGGTCGTGGGTTCTTTGACTTTGATTAAAGTTATAAGATGTTTAAACGTCAAAAATGTATGGTTAAACAATCGCTAATCATTACTTAACTTTCAGCAATGGTTATAAATAAAAGAGTACCTAATAAATACATACATATGATATAATCAGCCAATAATGTTCCCACTGCTGGGACACAGGCCTCCTCTTTGCGTGAGGGAGTGGGAATTAATCCACCACGTGGGCCCAGTGCTGGTTGGTAGATGTAACATGTCTTCGAATGTTTGGTTCTAGGACATGCCGGTTTCCTCACGATGTTTTCCTTCACCATTTTGAGAGCAGTGGTGATGAAATAATTAAAGCAAAGTAAAGCGCTTTGTCGGGGTTCAGACCTACGACCAACATCTTGCAAGTCGCGTCCATTACACAGAACTACCACTGCTCCTTCAATAATACGTATAGTCAGAAACCCTGAAATTCAGACAATTGGTCTGACCTTAGAACATTTGTATTGCCCTTGTAATTTTAACGACAAGGTCAATTTGCAGGTGCTCCCTGTAAAATTTACTATCAACCGTATCGATCTGCCCTAGATTTACTGTTATCTGATAACGAATCGAATCGATTGCGAATTGGCATTGTAAATTCGTATATTAACACCCAACGCGCCTGTCTGGGCACGCCACGATTGTGGTGGTAAGTCCCCTCTTTGAGGAGTGAATTGATAGGCGCCACGGCGTCCTCACCTTCCGCCTGACGCAGGTTCTCACCAGACAAGGTTTTTTCGAAAGGTTCCTGTTTTGGATAAGGCTGGAGGAAATGCCCGAGTGTTTCCACTGCGTAGATCGCCCGGAGAGCATGGTGGAGCATATGGTGAAGGTCTGCCCGGCTTGGGCGGAGCACTGCCGCCGTGTCCTCGTGGAGGCGATCGATGGCCACGATCTCTCGCGGCAATGGTACGGAGCGAAAGTGCTTGGGTAGCTGTCACCTCCTGCGAAGCAGTAATGCTCGCGAAGTGGGAGGGGGTGCACGTGAGGTAGAGGCAGTATACGCGCCCTCACGGCCCTAGTCGCCGCAGGAGATGCCCTGGGCGTAGGGAATCCCAGGCAGATTCCCGGCCACCGTAGGTGCGGGCTTGCGGATGGCGAGTAATGGGTAGCTCGCTGTCCGGTAAGGACCAAGCCCGGGTCGACGGCGCGTTGTGTTCCACGCGCGTCTCAAAGAGAGGTCAGCACCAACTGGTGGAGTCCGCAAGGGCCGATGCCTGCCAGGGGTGCGGGTTGTTCGAAAGAGATACCGCGTCCCCTGCCACACAGGCAACTGAAGGAACACGGGTGAGTTTTAGCCAGAAAAAGTCTGACACGCCCTCCCGCTCCAGAGCGGGAGAAGTTATTTCATGATTTCCCACCCTCAAAAAAACAAAAACGCCCCTGTCTGGGTTCGAACCTAGGACCTCGTAAATCGCGGCCGTTATAACAGACTGATCCACAACTGCTCTTACGACTAGGAATTATAGTCTAACTTGTAAAAAAAGTATGTGTTTGCTTATACATCTGCTCACTCCATTAAGAAATACTTGCGTGATGTTATGTGTTGAGTTTGCGCTATTCTAAAATCATGTTATTTATTCTAGAGATATGTAGCGACGACCTCAATTAAATAGCATGACGGACATACAAACGTGACAAAATGCATTTTATAGATATAATCAGCAAATCTGTTAGCTATGCTGAAATTCATTTTACACCTATTTGACATTTTTAATTGCATAGAGACGTGAGTTAATTTTTTTAATTTACAAAATAGGCATGAAGAGTGACAGAGACATCGACGTGCGACTTGTTTCGATAGAATCAGTACATGACTATGGTCTCCCGTGTTGAAAGTTGTTGGTCTTACAGACTGTAGATTTGTAGAAGAGTTTCTATTCATTATTTTCATTCCTCTAAGTACCTGGTACTTATTGACAGGCCTGCACTGTCCTCCCATGTCTATTGTCACTGTAATTTGAAAACATTGTAAAAGGCAATTATTTTTAAAACAGTAACCGTGGAGTTTCTTGCCGGCTCTTCTCCATAGGAAGCGACAAATTGGAACCGTGTTACCTCCAGTGTTACTATTGTTTCTCACTTTTTCGAGTTGATGAATATTTTTTTTATTAAAACAAAAACATCTTTATTTTTATGCTTTTACTCTATGCTTCGAAAGTACTCCTTATGGCAAGTTATTCTGCCGCGGGAAAACAACCATTAACATTTTAGGTGTATACATAAAGTCACGTCTTCTCATAGGGGTAGGCAGAAATTACAAAATGCCACCTGCTACGATCTTACATAGTCCTTTTGTTTCGTTTACCTTCATACATAAAACTACTAACTTAGAAATAATGTTTATAATATAAAGAAGAAACGAGCATTGGTCACCAGCTTGCGTATTGCCTGTGATGCGATTACAGATTACCTACTTTCCTATTAATTAGTTTTAATATTTCAAAATTAATAATTAATTAATATATTAATCAATCATCAATCAATCTCCTGTCCTTGTTTCAATTTATTCAGGGTATGCGCAACGTATCTTTTCTCCCACACTTCTCTATTAGTCGTCATCTCCGTAGTCCATCGTGTCTGTGATCTATCTTATAGCCATCCACATTCATACTTAAAATTCGTCTTCTTCTGAGTAGTTATTTATTCTGAATTAATGAGGGTGTTCATGAATATTCAAGCCACCAGGTGGCGCCACTTTGACAAGAGGTCTTCCAGTTCGACAATGAACTTAAAATATTTGATGTAATTCGTTTCATTCCTTCGTTCACCATTTAGTCTGTAGGAGCTTTGACACTTTTCACAGGTGCCCGGACCTAACGTCTCAGTGCTGCCACCTAGTAACGCGTAGAACACCCTAATTAATTAATTTTCTACGACTATACTACTAATATCCTACTAATATTATAAATGTAAAAGTTTGTATGTTTAGATGTTTGTTACTCAATCACGCAAAAACAGCTGAACAGATTCGGATAAAATTTGGTACATATGTATATAGTTTATAACCTGGATTAACACAGGATACTTTTATCCCGGTAGTACATTCCCGCGGGATAATTTCCAACCTCCACGCGCGCGAAGCAGCTGGCAAAAGCTATTTAATTTACATATTAAATGAATATTTATGTCTGCTCACTTACTCCAGAATTATTACAATATAGACTAAAATAACCTGATTTGACTTTGGATTTCTAAAGTGCAACCAATTTTTTGAAAGTGTCATTCGAACATATTAATATTAAACAATCTTGTGATAAGCCCACTTCCTCTAACGGAGATGAGGTCATTTTTCCCAGCACTGGGAACAGTTATCAGCGGATTATATGTATGCCTTTGACAAAGAATTGTTGATTTTATTTTCCAATTATTTGGAAGACAGAAAAGCATTTTTGTATTTTCAAATTCTTCTCAAACAACAATTTAAAATATAACGTGCATATTAACAAAAAAAAAACACTTTCGCATAGTTCGAATAATCATTTTTGATTTTTACCATGTAGGTACAGCTGAAAATGAATTTTCCAAAACGTGTTTTATTCCAAAAGCTCCACAGATACGTGCGCACATTACAAGAAAATGAAAGTAAATCTTAAGTAAACGCATTATCGTTCATCTCAAAGATACTTTCATGGCACACTGCCCTAATTCCCCCACTAAAAGTGAAAGCGGACATACCTGCAAATATAATAATATGACATAATAATGCATAACATATGCAAATGCGGTCTTAATAAACGGTTAATATTACTCCATTTTTGTAATAATAGGTGGTGACCGAGTTTTGGAATAAACAAAAAAAAATATTGAATGATTTTTGGCGGCGTTCGAATAATCATATTTTTTATAGTATGTTATTCATTTTTATTGGTGTTTTAAGATATATTGTGATATTTTTACGGTGTAAATTTTAATTATTAAAAAAGTAAATAACACATCTAAGAAAAAATAAAAAATAAACTAATTAAAAACCTACCTCAAAGAAAAATCCCAGTATAACAACAGGAGCTCCACAAAAAAATCCACACAGACACTTCAAGAAAAAAAAAATCACCACAAAAAAAAAATCACAAAAATTGTTAACAAAAAAAAAATATTTTTTTCACAAAAACTACTACGAAACTTCACTGAGTCGTATATTTTTTTCTTGTTTGTATAATTCCGCGGCGCGTGGTACCTTAACGGGCGCGATCGCCCGACTGCAAACCGTTCACTTCATAACTCTAAGCTGTGATGCTTCACGCTATTTTTCTGTTTTAGAAGCAACAGATAAATAAGTTGTATGTGTTATTTTTTTTTTTTTTTGGAATATGATTTATCTTATACCTATCATTATTATTAGCCATAACTGTCTCACTGCTAGGCGAAGGTCGACTTACTATCTTTCCACCTCTCTGTCCAGAGCAGCTTTTTTTTGTTAAAATAGCTCAGCGCAGGTCAACCTTTGAGGTTGTCCGCTGCTTAACCGGACTTGCCTTAATAAATTAAAGGCCTTCAGCCAGGGCTTAAAAACGTAAAACTAGAGCAACTACACGCTAAACCCCCTTAGCGTGTAGTCGCTCTAGTTTTGTACTGGAGGCCTGTGGGATAGGGACCTCGGCTTAGGGCATCGCTGGAAGGGACGGGCTGGGTCGAAATGATTATTATTTAGGGACGAATTTTATGCTACAGGTTCAGCGGCGCGGGCTGGCCCGAACAAGGATCGGGACGACATTGATTGGGACGTCGCGTCGCGGTAGGCGTCGACAGCGAGGACGGTGGTCTACGACTGTGAATCTTGAGTGTTCTGGTGAGCTTACTACTCTCCTGGAGGAGGGTTGTAGCGTCATCAAGAATGGTTAGAGTATGCCTCAGACGGCGAATCCTAGTAATGCGGGGAGGGAGTGTATTGGGCGACTGCCGCAAACAGGGTGTTCAGAGCTATCAAAGATCATTATTATCTTAATTAAAGGAGTCCAGCTCATCCCGCCATCTCCGTCTGAGCCTGTAGCGATGATGTGGTTTGCTACCTGGGACACACGGGGTCGTAAGTTTGACCCATTGATCGTCTGACCTACAGCATATTATGTATGTGTCCAGCCCAATTCCATTTATGCGTGGCAGCTTTCCGAGTGACATCAGTTATTTAACCGACTTCAAAAAGGAGGAGGTTCTCAATTCATCGGAACTTTTTTTTTTTGTGTGTTCCCCGATTACTCCAAGTTGGCCGGACCGATTTGGTTTCTTATTTTGTTGTTTGAAAGGGTATACTTCTCAGGTGGTTCAATGATCATCAAGTCAGGATCTGATGATGGGATCCTGGAGAAATAGAGAGAACTCTTCAAATTTTATAGGTATACTTGAAGCGATTTGGGTATTTTTTGGAAGAGTACTTTCTTGGAGTTCCATTTCAATTTGGTGAAGATCTGATGAAGAACTTCGGAGATAGGCAACGGAACTCCTCAATAAATGAAAGCAAATGGACTGGGATTGCTGAAATCTCATGTCTGTCTATTGCTTACACCAGTTCATAACATAACATCACGCCGGTATGCTGTGAAGGGGTAAGCACATGTGAACCACTAAAAAGTGAAAAAAAAAACTTTTTCCAAAAAAACAACCGACTTCCCAAAAAACACTACGAAGTGAAAAATAACTTTAATTTCGGAAGGTGGTGACAAAAAAAAAATACAGCTCCAAAGACACCGACTTCCGAAATTAAAGTTATTTTTCACTTTGTAGTGTTTTGGAAGTCGGTTGTTTTTTTTAGTGATGGAATAGATTGTTGTATTCTTAATTCTTAGCTTAAATATTATGTAAATATTATATACAGGTTGAAATTGAAAACATGCGACAAACCGAAATGGAAGATTGTACTCATCATTATGAACAACTTTTACTGAGGGACCAAAGATGCAATCGCAAAAAAAAAACAGCTGTTCCCTACATTTTGACGAGTTATGCGAACATAAATGTAGGGAACAGATGTTTTTTTTTTCGCGATTGCATCATTGGTCCCTTAGTAAAAGTTGTTCATAATGGTGAGTACAATCTCCCATTTCGGTTTGTCGCATGTTTTCAATTTCAACCTGTATATTCAGGGACGTCGGTTTTTTTTTCTAAAACTAGCATTAATATAAGAAAAGAATTGCATTGCATAGCTTAAGGCACACCTAGCTGTCTGGCTAATGTTTTTAAATGTAGACATGACGTTTTTTTTATAAGTTTAATCTTTATTTATTTAAGGGAAACACATGATTAATAGTCGCTTATCTACACGAGAGTAAAATATGGTTAAAATAGTCATATTTTACCAAAGTAATGAATTGTGTAATTCCTAAGATATGACGTCAATCCCTACTAACTAACTATATTATTAATATTATAAATGCGAAATTAACTCTGTCTGTCTGTTAAGAAAGAAAGGAAGAAAATACATTTATTTAGCACATTCTAAAAAGGCACACGATATACAGCAAAATAAAATTAAAAGATCAACAAAAAGTGTAAAGTGCGTCAAAGTGTGCCTCACGGCTGCGCTAAAAAGGCCCAGTTCAGCATAAATGCCAGACAACTAAGTGCCTGACGCTGGCTTTCAACTAAACCCTGACGTGTGAGGTGACGGCTTCTGCAACGTGACGTGTGTATGCATACTTCATAAAAATAAATTTGTGTCAGATAGAATAAATAAAAATAGTAACGAGTAGTACTTATATAGTGAGAATGTTTATATTTATAAATAGTTTGTTAGCTAGTCATTGAGGTTAGTTACTAGTATAAAATATTGATCGTCATGAAATTTGGCAGAGATATAGCCTGGGATATGGAAAAGGATACAAGCTACTTTTTTACGCAATAACCGCCATCCACGCGGGCGGAGCCGCGGAAAAAAGCTGGTCTGCTCTACTAATATAATAATGCTGAAGAGTATGTTGTTTGGGCTCGCCACGATTGCAGCGGTAAGTCCCCTCTTTGAGGAGTGGCTTGAGAGGCGGCACGGCGTCCTCACCTTCCGCCTGACGCAGGTCTTCACCGGACACGGTTTTTTCGGGAGGTTCCTGTTTCGGATAAGGCGGGAGGAAAGGCCACTACGAAGATCGCCCTGAGGACACGGTGAAGGTCTGCCCGGCTTGGGCGGAGCACCACCGTGTCCTCGTGGAGGCGACCGATGGCCGCGGTCTCTCGCAGATGGCCCTGGCCCAGGCCATGGTACAGAGCGAGAGTGCATGGGTAGCTGTCACCTCCTTCTGCGAAGCAGTAATGCTCGCGAAGAGGGAGGCGGTGCACGTGAGGGAGAGGCAGTATATGCACCCTCACGGCTTTGGTCACCGCACGTTCCCGGCCACCGTAGGTGCGGGCTTGCGGTTGGCGAGTAATGGGTAGCTCGCTGTCCGGTAAGGACGGATCGACGGCGCGTTGTGTTCCACGCGCGCCTCAAAGAGATGTCAGCGCCAAATGGTGGGGTCCGCAAGGGCCGATGCCTGCCAGGGGTACGGGTTGTTCGAAAGAGATACCGCGGCCCCTGGCACACAGGCAACTGAGGGAACACGGGTGGGTTTTAGTCAGTAAAAGTCTGACACGCCCTCCTGCTCCACCCAGAGCGGGAGAAGTTATGTGATGATTTCCCACCCAAAAAAAAAAGAGTGTGTTGTTATGTCCGTAAGTGTGTCCATAGTATCACTGCGGGCCCTATCTGAATACCAGCACCGCGGTAGTTGTTTTGTATGGTTTCCTACCTCAAAAGGAATTAACGGAACCCTTTATAGGATCACTTTGTGGTCTGTCTGTGTTTCAAGACCCTTTATCTCGGGAACACGTGAAGATATTGAGTTGAAATTAAAAACATATCCTACTCAAGTCTATAGTCCTTTGAAACTGTGAAAAAATCAAACTTCTAAGTTAACGAATAAACTAAAACAAAGCGTCAAAAAACTCATCCGCATCGCTGTCGACTGCTAATGTACCCAAGAGACTGGCGGCATTACCACGTTGTATAGCAATGCTCAGCCTCTGGCCAAAGTAACAACCAGCCCTTGGGTCACGGGAAGTGTCAACCAGCCGTTTGGAGATTTCCTTGTAGAGAGCATGAGCACTCGGACCCCACGGCCCGAGGGTTTCAACCCCAAACGGCTCGAAAATATAATAACCAATAATGTTGTTATTTTTTATATTTTTTATTTCTTTTAGTTAACGTAAAAAAAGATATGGTTTTATGCCGCAAAAAACGTAGATATATTTCGACACTCGCAGGAGACTCAAAATTTATAGGGCAAGTAATAGCGTCTTATACCATAAGAACAGGGAAAAATCTGAAAACTATACATTTGTAATTAAATCATAAAAAATATGCCCCGCCACACGGTGGGCTGAAAATCGGCTTCCATAGACTTAAGAATTTCAATTTCCAAGTGCCGGATTTTTTGCCGGACATCCTTTCTATTAGTTATTACTTTATACTAAAATGACACCCGAGTTAATTCTGCACAAAAACGAAAGACTTATATTATTTTTACGAAAAATTTGTATGAAACTTGTTTGAAAAATCGAATTATCTCTTAAACGGCAAGGAAAACCGTAATATCTTTTTTTTTTTTTGAGGATGGGAAATCATCAAATAACTTCTCCCGCTCTGGGTGGAGCCGGAGGGCGTGTCAGACTTTTACTGACCAAAACCCACCCGTGTTCCCTCAGCTGCCTGTGTGCCAGGGACCACGGTATCTCTTTCGAACAACCCGCACCCCTGGCAGGCATCGGCCCTTGCGGACCCCACCAGTTTGGCGCACCAGGACACATGGCACGCCGTGACTACCCCAGGAACCAAGTAATATAAGGGCCCAGACGAACCCGTGTCTGGAACCCTTGGTCCCCCTGCGACGGGTCAGCGCAGTGGCCCCGCCGCCTACCACTTTTCGGCCGCAGGGGATAGGGAGAGCGGCCAACGCTATACCGACACTCCTCTTCCCCTGCGGCCTCACCGCATCCGCCATCAAACGATGGCGGCCCCGTCCAGGCCACGGAAGGGAAGAGCGCTACTCAGAAGTACCGGCACTCCTCCTCCGCCGCAGCCTGTAACCCTCAGCCGCGATGCCTCCCATTCGACATCGCGGCCCACCTCAGTTGCGGTGCACCCCACCGCAACCTACCCATTGGCCGCTACGTCGTCGGCTTGGAGACAAAAGCCCTGACGAGCGGCCCCACCTGGGGGTTCCTCTTCGCTTCACCGTGGGAGCGGACCACGGCTACTGAGCCCCCCCGCAACGACAATGCGGGAACCCACTGGGGGGGACCGTAATATCCTTACAGATGGTTTTAGTACTAATTGTTTATGATTTTTTGTCATACTCCAGATAACGGTTATCACTGCTGATTTTTTTTTAATCATGAAAATGTTTTTGTTTATGCTTACATATGAAATTCCTTTTTAACCGACTTCAAAAAGAAGGAGGTTATCAATTCCACATGTTTTTTTTTAAATGTATATTTGGGCATAACTCTCTCATATAAAGACGGATTAGCAATTTTTTTTTTGTTCGAAAGGGGTTTATTCCGAAATGGTCCCATACAAATTTCGTATAGATCTGATGATGAGTTTCGGAGACAGACAATGGAACTCTTCAAAAAATCACAGCAAATTAACCGCGATTGCTGCTATCGCATAAATATGCATTGTGTTGACCCCAAGGATGATGAAATTTCGAATTTGTGTGTACTATAACTAAAAAGTGAAAAAAAAAACAAAAAAAAAAACAATCGACTTCCGGAAAAACACTACAAAGTGAAAAATAACTTTAAAAGTTTTTTTTTAAGTTTTTTAGTATCTAAGTTGAGGAATACAGACTTTTAACAACACGTAAGCATTAAATAGCTTCACTCCTATGTCCCCGAAGGAGTAGGCAGTGGTTTATAGTACCTACATCCACACATAGACAACTGTTTGAGCTAGATATTTATCAACAGAAAATTATTTTTAAAACTTCGTATACAACCAAAATCGATACCAAATAACAAGTTGTTAAGGCATTTAATGATTCTGAGCACAAGTGATTAAATAATTACAATGATTTAGTCTTCTAATGGTCTGATAAAATGTTTTGCAATATCACGCAACAATGTCAATTAAGGACTACATTCAACCTTTTCCTGCTTTGTAAGCTAATTTGTTGATTAGTTGTGCTTTGAGTTCTAAACATGTTTTTGAGGATTATAAATTTTCATTAGCACACCTTTTAAAACTCTAACAGGTGTGTAGTCAACTAATTATTGACGTTTTGTAATAAAAGTGCTAAAATTATGCTTTATAATTTAGATTGTTAACAACTGTGTAACTGCTAACACTAAATCTTTGCTCTGCGACTATAAAATTTTAGAATAGATAGCCTAATCACCAGTTTAGACTTGTTTGTTCTTCTAAAAAGTGAGAGTACTTCATTTAATCATGAAGTTCATTTGTAATTTCATCATCCTTGGGGTCAAAACAATGCATATTTATGCGATCGCAGCAATCGCGGTTGATTTGCTGTCATTTTTTGAAGAGTTCAGTTGTCTGTCTCCGAAACACATGATCAGAATCTATTTGAAGTTTAAATGGGACCACACGGGAAACACCAGCTTTCGTTTTTTTTTTCACAATCAGTTCAACCAGTCGAAAGTTCTGAGCTAACAAACATAAAAAACAAAATTACAGTCGAATTGAGAACCTTCTCCTTTTTTAAAGTCGGTTAATAAATAAAATAAATACGCAAATTTTAAACAATATACATAAGTAAACACTTGTCTTTGACCAGTGCGTGTTGTCAGTGATGACGTCATTATCTCCTGCCCTTATCGACGCAACATGTCTGTTTCTTCCACACTTCTCTATTAGTCGTCATCTCCGTAGTCACAACCTTTCTAACCATATCATCATTCACACAGTCCATCCATCGTTTCTTTAATCTCCCCCTACTCTTATACTCATCGACATTCATACTCAAAACTTTCCTCACGAAATTTTCCTCATTCCTCCGTATCACATGCCCACCGATTTCCACACAAATTTTTAGTTACCGGTGCCCCTTTCAGACCACTTAGTCTACTCTCAGCCCCTCGACCCCTAAAAAAGATATGTTTATTTGTTTCCTGTCAACCCTTAAACATAGTTCACACTCTACCGCCAGGGGGTGAGACTGAATTTTTATACAAAATACCTCGTCCACTTTCGACCCCTGATTCGTAAGAACGTAAAATTAATATTTTGGTACAGTAAGGTTCAGACTACTTTGGGGGTCGAGGGGAAACCAAAACATGTCTGGAAAATAAAATTCACTAAAACAGCAACTATAGTCAGGGGTCCAGCGGGCACCTTATTTAGTGGGGATCGAGGGGCCGAGAGTGAACTAAACGTTTCAGACTTCCTCTTATGTACTTATTTCTTATTCTATTCATTCGTGTAACACCACACATTCGTCTTAAGATTCTCATCTCAGCTGCATGCAAATTGCCTTTCATACATCCCTTTTGTGGCCCAACACTCTGACCAATACTACTGATCAATCTTATTTGAAAAACCTACCACAATACGATTGATAGAGGAGCTATCCTAACGATTAATTATAATAACACCTTCAAGGTGACATTGTAATTATATTTTTTTTGGTCATCGCGTGTCTCAGCTGAGATGATTGTAAATCGTTGTCTTAGTACACCTAATTATATTGATTTATTAGGTTTCACAGCGGATGTAATTATGTTGCTAAGCGGTGATTAATTGCCTTAGGTACTTATTATAATATGCTAGGTGGAGATGCATTGCAATTGCAGAGCAGTGGGCGACTTTCAATTTGTTGTTTCGTACCCAAGCAGGGCTTTCATCATTATTTCAGCCGAAAGACGGCCACTGCTGGACAAAGGTCTCTCCCAAGCTCCGCCACTTCGACCGGTTCCGTGCTTTCCGCATCCAGCGGATTCCTGCGGTCTTCACAAGGGCATCGGTCCACCTTGTAGAAGGTTTTCCAACGTACGCAATCGCCTCTCCAGAACCTTTCGGCGCCATCGGCCATCTGTTCTGTAAGCAATGTGCCACTCAAAACGTTAAAGGAATACATTTTGAAGAACACGGTAGGTCCTAGGTCAAAAAATGAACATGCGATATCTATCAACCCGCACTGGGCCTGCGTGGTAGATTACGGCGCACTCCCTCTCACTGAGAGGAGGCCTAATTATGCTTAAGACTTATAGCTTATATTAGGGCTCGTGGCTAAGTAATATGTGGTTAAGCCACGCTTGCCGGGGTTGGACTGTGGATGGGTGACCATCTTTACATACCGAGACTTCGCCGTGCTTTGGAAAGCACGTTAAGTCGTTGGTCCCGGCTGTCATTCGAGGATCTTTTACATTACGGGTCGTCAGAAACCCGAAAACCTGACAACCAGTCTTACCAAGAGGTATCGTGTTACCCAGTAACTGGGTTGTAGAGGTCAGATAGGCAGTCGCTCGATGTAAAATACTGGTATTCAACTGCATCCGGTTGAACCCGACCCCAACAGAATTGGGATCACACACACTTCACTTCAGCCGAAAGACGCCGCATTTGGGGGGGCTTGTCATAATCGCCACGCTTGGCAGGCGGTTTGGCGATCGCAGTATGGTGGTAAAATGCATAGAGAACGCTGCTGCACATTCTCTAGTAAGTCCCTTAGTCGCCTTCTACGACACCCACGGGAAGAGATGGGATAGTGCTATTCTTTACGTCCGGCACCACACGGAACATTGAATTGCGATAAGGCTAGGCAATTTAATTTAGTATAGATTATTTGCTCACGTGTAGGTCGGTATATTATACATTTAAACCTTCCTCTTGAATCACTCTATCTATTTATGAAAACCGCATTAAAATCCGTTGCGTAGTTTATTTATTTATTTATATTTATAGTTTAAAAGATCTAAGCGTACAAACACGGAAAGCGACTTACTATAATAAAGATATGTGAGATATGATGGGTGTGATATTATAATTAATTAAAGATTGATAGCTTATATTATTATGTAAATTTTATCATAAATAAAAAACCATAACATGATATGTAGTAGGTAATAGTAGGACATTATTATAAATCTCTTGAAGGAGGTTTTTCCCTTTAACGTTATTGATACTCTTAATATAAATACATATGTTATTTTACTTATAATTCAAATCGTATATATTATGTAGCAAACTAGTCACTCGAGCTATAACTTACTAGCTTCTGCCCCCGATTTCGTCCGCGTGAAATTTCTTGTTCCCCCAACGCATTGCATCGCATCGCATCGTCCACCCGCACTATTCGTTCGTTTTCGTTTATCATTATTTCTGACCTTTTTTCGTTTTGCTCGGCTCCTAGAGGATGTCATATGATGCTAGCCTAATGTTCTCAAGAATTTTAGTATTAGGTAAACACAAAAAGTTTTTTTCAAATCCGACTTATGGTATATCGTGTTATGATCTTTCCAGAGATTAGCGTGTTCAAACAAATAAACTCTTCAGCTTAATTTTATAACTAGCCCCAAGACTCCATTCACGTGAATGTATCCGCGTGAAATTTCTTGCTCCCCCGACCCACTGCGTCGCATCGCATCGTCTCTGACTTCTTTCTTTTTCGTCATGTCCAAACGGTAGCAAAGCGTGATTATAGTCTACTCAAGAATTAGGCTATCAAATGCCAAAAAAAAAACTATTCAATTCCGACTGATAGTTCCAGAGAAAAACGCGTTTGTATTAAGGTTGAGGTACACGATGACTGACTGCATGCATTCCGTCGGTAGAGACAGGTCAGCTCAAAGCTGCAATGGCTCTTTCTTTAAAATGCCTTGCCAGACGTGGCCCTGCATTGTTAGGCTCACATACAATCCTAATAATTTACCTCTTTATTTAAAAACGTTGCTTAAAGTTAAGTAAAGGTTAGCGACTGATAAATCATTATTTTTTGACATTTAACATCACTTAACTATAACACAGTCCAACAAAATTAGACGAATACTCTTAACCAGAAACCTGACTATTTATTTCCGAAGTATTTCGATGCGCTGAATCCGAATCTGGCCGCAGAATTGCTCTATCACGTCAGGATTTTGAAATATCCTAACCGGAAAGATCAAAAAACACAGTTTTTGCTCATTTTTGAGGTTACGTAATCCGGTAGATCCTTTTTCCTCTAAAAAATCATCAATTATATCTGAAAGTACTAATCTTTCTCTTTAAAATGATGTTGAGTTTACTCGAATATCTTTTTTTTTCGTTGAGATATCGCATTTTGAAATTTTCTGTATGGATAACGTAATAGCAATGGTAATGGATTTTCAGACATAGGAAAATCCACATACATGAAAAATTCAAAATGCGATACCTCAGCGAAAAAAAAAAGATATTCGTGTAAACTCAACGTCATTTTAAAGAAAAAGACTAGTACTTTCACATACAATTGATGATTTTTTGGAGGAAAGAGGATCTAGCGGGCTACATAACCTCAAAAATGAGCAAAAACGGTGTTTTTTGCTCTTCCAGGTTAGGATATCTCAAAATCCTGACGTGATAGAGCAATTCTGCGGCCAGATTCGGATTCAGCGCATCGAAATACTTCGGAAATGTATAGTCTAGTGTCTGGGAAAATAATTTGTTGACCTGTGAATCAACGTTTATGAATATACCCCATAATGTTTGAAGTTTCAAAGAAATCATGACCTCTGAGTTTGTTTCAGCATTTTTCTTCTCAGGGATCAGTTAGCTAAGAAATACCGGCGCCACTTAGTTTTAAAATATTGACGTGTAAAAATGTCTTGAAAGATCTACTTGTTTAACACTAAGAAACATTTCATTTATACACATATGTATACATAACGTATTGTATTAGTATAAGATTTAATCAATGAAGCGTGAAGTTACTACGCATATTTTCCCGATAAACAAATAATATGAATAGTTTATTTAATTAATAGTAGGTTAAATAAATTTAAAATAGCCGTTAAATTGATTAAATTTTTTAGGTGCGTCGGTAAAATATAATTTATGTTAATTTGGAATTTTAAGGACCAGTTCGGGGCGTGCCCTTTTTACACGCTTTATATTAGCTTCACTTGTATGTTTGTATGTAACCGACTCCTTAGAGCGGGATTTTGACCCACTTTAAACGGTCAGATTTCTTTGAAACTTTGTAAACTTGTCGAGGACCGATGACAATTCAACAACTTAAAAAAAAATTGAGAAAAAAAAAACACGTTTTTGTAGTTAGCAGAACTAAAAAATAGAAAATAAATAATAGTTTAAAAAACTAAAAAACACGCTTTAAAAACCAAACTAAAAAAGGAGAAAATAATTTAATTCAATTAAAAGCGTGGGGTGCTTGACATTAATTGATTATAAAAATACCTCAAAAAGCACCCCACGCTTTTTAATTGAATTAAATTATTTTCTCCTTTTTTAGTTTGGTTTTTAAAGCGTGTTTTTTAGTTTTTTAAACTATTATTTATTTTCTATTTATTTTCTATTTTTTAGTTCTGCTAACTACAAAAACGTGTTTTTTTTTTCCTCAATTCTTTTTTTTAACTTTTTGTGTTATCATAAAACAACAAATCACTGTGCCCCTGTATTACTGGAGGACACTTGCTCCTGCAACATAGCGCAGGAATCAGAAAAATCTACAACTTACTTGTTTGTCAATAAATAAAGTTTGTATTTTGTAAAAAAAAAATTGTGCAGATTATGTGTGTCTTGCTTAGTAAACAAACAAAAATAAAATTTATAGAAACCCAAAAAGATTTTTGAAAGACGTATTTATTCTCTTCTTCTCCGTATCACTGACACGCTAGTTATAAAATTTTGTTGGCCTTAAACTTCGTCATCCACTTTTCACGATATCGGTGCCAACACGTTGAGGTCATCTTGGCTGCATGTTTTGGGGTACAGAGGGCAACACAGTAGGTGGAGCATAGTTTGACACAGCTCAACATCCCACACTCTGCTGCCATTCCGTCGAGGCAGCTTCACTATACAAGGGTTGTCTTACACCTTCCTAATTGGGGTCGGAGACGGTTCTGGGACTTCCAAGTAGACCACGGAACATAACACCTTTTTTTTATTTAACCATTTATGCACACACATATAAACAGACAAAAAAATAAGTACAAAGGTGATGCTTATTTCTACAGAAATCTCTTGCAGCACACCTGCGTTAGGAGAGAAGGGAAAAGAGATGTAAACAACGTGTGTAATAGTAGAAGGGATTTTTTTTTATTTAAAAATGCGTACCTGTCTACATAATTTTACGAGCAGATACACTTATGCGTAGTTGCGAATGTAGGTACGTCACAAAATTAATTGCTAGATTCTTGCATTTTTTTGTCTATGTACGTTATATAGTTCGTTATATTCTATAAATATTGGTATCAATAGGGCTGCCCCCATAGTCCGGAAATCAAAATCAATCAAAATATTTTATTTCACATAAACCTATGTAGCTGCACCTACGTCATGTATATATGCATCCATTCATCATGCGCGCGCGCCGGTGGCTGGTGTAATACTGTCGATCCAGGCCCGGCGCAAGCTTTTATATGTGAGCCATAATGCGAACATTTTCGTCTTACCGACATATGATTTGTTTATTTTATTACGAGTATAATATGCATGTAGGTAGCCTTAAATAATATTGTAAATATTTTTGTATATAATAGGTGTAGTTTGGCAATACATTCATTCTAATCTCAACCGTCTTTCACTTCACACACTACCAGGGACTCCTACCTCAACAGTGGTGACCCCGACGTGATTACAAAGCTACAATGACATCCAACGTAGATTTGAAGAAAGACGAGCAAGAAGTGTCCGGTGTGTCAGCTACTCTTCGCATTCCACCGATCTGGCGCGACAGACTGCGGTTATGGTTCGCGCAGTTCGAAGCCATCGTTTCTCCACACAAGAAGGGAGACAAGGCAATGTACGAGCTCGTCATTGGCCAGCTGGAACGCCAGGATATCGACGAAATAGCCGACATAATCCTCCGACCACCAGAAACCGACAAATACGAAACGTTGAAGAAACGATTACTGCAGGTTTACGAAGAATCCGAACAAAGACAAGTCCAGCGATTGTTGTCTGAAATGGAACTAGGTGATATGAAGCCGTCACAATTATTGCGGCGCATGAAAAACCTCGCTGGTGACAACATATCTGACTCGGCGCTACGTATCATGTGGACGAACCACCTACCACAGTCAGTCCGCGCTGTCCTCGCAGTCAGCGACAACATCGCGAAGAAGTCAGACATCGACGATCTCGCGCAAATGGCTGATAAGATCCTGGAACATTCACATCCACAAACTATCGCTGCTGTCTCCACCTGTACAAGCCAAGCGACAACTCACGAGATGACCATTACAGAGAAACTTACTGAGAAGATTGACTTACTAACTCGTGAGATCGCCGAACTGATAACGAATCAATCATCGTATCGGCACAGACGACCATTTCGAAGATATCGTTCCAGGTCACGAACACCATCTAGACCCCGCCCCAACCGCAGTGATTCATCGTTTCGAAATGATAGGACCTGTTACTATCATCGAAAGTTCGGAAAACAAGCTCAACGGTGCACACGTCCTTGCAATTTTGAAGACCCAAAGACGACCTCGGAAAACTAAAACCTGCGTTGGCTGAGGCGGCAACCGGCGCGAGAACACTTTCACACCGCCTATTTATCACCGACAGGAACTCACGCCTGTCGTTCCTGATTGACACCGGCGCCAACATCTCTGTCATTCCGAAGAAAGCCGGGTACTACGACGTTTCCTTGGGATATTGAACTTTTATCGTGACAGTTTACCCAACGCTGCAGGTATTCAAGCACCACTGAATGCATTCCTGCACAACTCAAAAAAACGAGACAAAACCAAGATCAACTGGACAAAACAAGCTGAAGAAGCCTTTGAAGCGTGCAAAGTGGGCATACAGAACGCCACTATGCTTGCTCATCCATCACCGTCTACGAAAAACGCATTATCTCTAATGTGCGACGCATCGAACACCTGCGCTGGCGCTGTTATACAACAACGGGTCAACAACAATTGGATTCCTCTCGGCTACTTCTCAAAGAAGTTTTCTGATACGCAGCAGCGATACAGCACATTCGATAGAGAGTTGTTGGCAATCTATATGGCTGTGAAATATTTCCGCAACATATTCGAAGGACGTGAACTCATAATCTACACCGATCATAAACCGCTCACATACGCCATTCACAAACCACCGTCAGCTAGCGACACGCAGCGGCGAACACGGCAACTACTGTTTATCAGCGAGTTCACAACAGATATTCGGCATATTAGCGGAACAGGGGGCCGATTCTACTAATTTGCAACGTTACACGTTAAATTGTGTTTCCACAACAGTTCGATTTCGATCGCCGTTCGATAGTTACATAAAAAGTCATTCTACTATTTTATAAGCAAAATGGAAACTAAACTTAAAACGAATTGCAACTGAACTGTAGCAGGAACACAGCGGGTAACCCGCGTTACCAACATGCCAAAATAATATGTTTTATATACCACAAAGAAAAAAGTTGAATCTAAAAATGTTACTAAACACGAATATGTGGCACTAAAAGTATTTTCTATAATTAAAAGACATAATGATCATAATTTTATCATTAACTTTGTCCTATAGTTAACGTCACGCTCATGTTCGATTTTGTTAGTAGAATAGGTTTTGACATTGTTTCAATCGATCGTTGGCGTAACTAAAACGTAACCGCAGCTGTGTCGCAGCTGGACCGTTGTTCATTTTAGTAGAATGCGAAAACGCTTAAAAGTGGTGATTCGGTTGCGGTTCTATTGCGTTTTTTTAACAAATTTGTTAGTAGAATCGGCCCCCTGATAACGTAGTGGCGGATGCCCTTTCGCGAGTTGAGACAATCGACGTACCAACTCCAATCGACTACGTACAGCTAGCTACAGCGCAAGAGCGAGACGACACGATACCAGCACTTATCAAACAAACCAACATTCAACTAAAGAAAATCACGGTTCCCGGAACAATCAAGCCAATATACTGCGAAACATCGACAGGAAGCTTACGACCGTATTTGCCAAATGACTATCGTTGCATCGCTTTCAAGGCCGTGCACAACTCTAGTCATCCCGGCATAAGAACGACGCGGAAAATGATTCAAGATCGGTATTTCTGGCCATCAATGAACGTCGACATTGGCAACTGGGCAAGACAATGTACAGCGTGTCAACAATCAAAAGTACAACGTCACACGCGCAGCGACATCGAAACGTTCCCGATCTGCGAAAGATTCCAACATATACATATAGACATCGTTGGTCCGCTACCTACGTCAGCACACGGACACCGGTACCTGCTAACAATCATCGACCGCGCCACACGCTGGCCCGAAGCTATCCCAATGCAAGACATGACGTCAGAAACTATAGCAAATAACGTCTATGAAACATGGATATGCCGTTTCGGTTGTCCAACCACAATCACGACAGATCAAGGACGACAGTTTGAGAGTCAGCTGTTTCACGAACTCGCAAAACTATTGGGCGCTGAGAAAACCCGTACTACTGCCTACCACCCGCAGAGTAATGGAATCGTCGAACGTTGGCATCGATCACTAAAAGCGGCACTCATGGCAAGACTCGCGGACAACAACAAGTGGCTGAATGAACTACCTACAGTGCTCATGGGACTTCGTGCTGTAGCCCGGACCGATACCCATACAAGCCCGGCTCAACTAACATACGGACAAGCACTACGTCTACCCGGCGACTTCATATCACCATCTACGAGCAACACAAGAATGAGTCACGACTGTGCGGAACAATTACATCGAATTATCACTCAACTTACGCCATCGTATGTGCCGCATAGCAACAAGCGCAGTATGTTCGTGCATAAAGATCTGCAAACATGCAACTCAGTGTTTCTACGAATAGACACCATCCGCAAGTCACTGCAACGACCGTACGAAGGGCCTTACCTTGTCTTGGAAAGAAACGACAAGTACTTCAAGATACAGATGCCCGGCAGAACTGCAAACGTCTCCATTGACCGCCTTAAACCTGCGTACACAATCAACACAGACAGCGAACATCGCACCGCGAACATAACTTCAAGCTCAACATCATCTTCGACTACAGACCCTAAGACATCAGTGAATGATGAGCGGAGAACCAGATCCGGAAGGCTCGTGAAGATGCCCGTACGCTTCGCTTGAGGGGGAGTCCTGTAGCTGCACCTACGTCATGTATATATGCATCCATTCATCATGCGCGCGCGCCGGTGGCTGGTGTAATACTGTCGATCCAGGCCCGGCGCAAGCTTTTATATGTGAGCCATAATGCGAACATTTTCGTCTTACCGACATATGATTTGTTTATTTTATTATAATATGCATGTAGGTAGCCTTAAATAATATTGTAAATATTTTTGTATATAATAGGTGTAGTTTGGCAATACATTCATTCTAATCTCAACCGTCTTTCACTTCACACACTACCAGGGACTCCTACCTCAACACCTACATGGGCACTTATGAAACGTCAGAAGCTAGGTGCACGGTTCCAATTTGTCGCTTCCTATGGAGAAGAGCCGGCAAGAAACTTCACGGTTACTGTTTTAAAAATAATTGGCTTTTACAATGTTTTCAAATTACAGTGATAAGGGGTATGGGAGGACAGTGCAGGCCTATCAATAAGTACCTGGTATTTATTAAGCGAAATGAAAATGAAGACTAGAAAATCGTCTACAAAGCTACTGTTACAGTTTGCAAGGCCTACAACGTTATCTCATTCACAATATTTAAAAGAATCTACATAAATAAAATGAACCTATTAAACCAAGTGACATGAATTCCATGACCTATTCATGTCACTTGGTATAATAGGTTCATTTTATTTAGACATTAGCAAGTGTTTAGATGTTCGATAACTTTTTATGAATAAGGCCGTAACAAAATAGTCAGTACCACCATTACATAACGGTTGTATTTCCCCGTAGGGTTTTTTGATAGTTCTTTTTTTTTGTGTATGGGAAATCATCAAATAAATACATTAAAACACATTTATGTCCCCACCCAGAAATAACGGCTAGGTGACGTTATTTCTAAGTGTTACCATCGTACAATTACACATTAAATTACCTGAGTTGTCATAATAAAAACATATCTAAAAATACCGTTATAATTCATGCACGGCCAAGTGGATTATAAAATTCGGTATTAAAATAATACACTTTTTCTAAACGAAATCAATGAAATCACGACAATTATGAACTAAATCTAAGCTGTACATGTAAAAATATTGCACGGGTGAGAAGGATAACCCTAGTCAAAAACAATATATTAATATTAATATTAAATTGCTGACCTCTATTTTAAATGAATTATGGCAAAACACTTGTATCGTTCTAGTAGCTTCCGTGAAAGATAAAACCAGCCTAGGCTGGTTTTTAGGATTTAGACAGGATTAATTTGATTAATCTTTGACATAAACTTTGAGTAATTAGGTGCCAAATGCTTTTTTTTTTGGTCTCCCGCTCTGGGTGGAGCAGGAGGGCGTGTCAGACTTTTACTGACAAAAACCCACCCGTGTTCCTGTGTGCCAGGGGCCGCGGTATCTTTTTTGAACAACCCGCACCCCTAGCAGGCATCGGCCCTTGCGGACCCGACTAGTTGGTGCTGACATCTCGTTGAGGCGCGCGTGGAACACAACGCGCCGTCGACCCGGGCTTGGTCCTTACCGGGCAGCGAGCTACCCATTACTTGCCAACCGCAAGCCCGCACCTGCGGTGGCCGGGAATCTGCCTGGGACTCCCTACGCCCAGGGTGTCTCCTGCGGCGACTACGGCCGTGAAGGCGCATATACTGCCTCTCCCTCACGTGCGCCGCCTCCCTCTTCGCGAGCATTACCGCTTCGCAGAAGGAGGTGATAGCTAACCATGCACTCTCGCTCTGTACCATGGCCTGGACCAGGGCCGGACGCGAGAGATCGCCTCCACGAGGACACGGCGGTGCTCCGCCCAAGCCAGGCAGACCTCCACCGTATGCTCCACCTTGTCCTCAGGGCGATCTTCGCAGTGGAAACACCCGGGCGTTTCCTCCCGCGTTATGCGAAACAGGATCCTCCTGAAACAACCGTGTCCGGTGTGGACCTGCGTCAGGCGGAAGGTGAGGACGCCATGCCGCCAAGCCACTCCTAAAAGAGGGAACTTACCGCCGCTATCGTGGCGTGCCCAGCACTGGGTTGCGACAATCGCGCTCTCCATGTCGCCATGAGATCCCGCCGGAGCTCTGTCCGCTGTGCCGCGATTTCTCGCGGCAGCGCAGTAACGTCCCGGCGTTTGGCCTCCTCGCGCCACTCCCAGATGTGCGGGAGGACCTTTGCTTCCACATACTTTGACTAAGGTGTAGAGTTTATGAAGTTAGGCCTTGTAGAGTTAGGGCGTGTAGAGTTATAAGCTTGGCTCTACATGAGATCAGAGGGGCAATTCTCGTAATTTTAAGAACGTTCACAGTCTGATCTTAGTCTCAATCTGTCAAAAATACCACACGAGTTTCCATACATTTTTGACAAGTTTTTGACATTTGATTGTCGCCGAGATGAGACTGCGACTAGATTTTAAACGTTTTTAATTACGGAAATTGGCCTTCTGATACCTTTTTGATAGTGCGAGTCATATACATGTCCTCGTCTTGGCAACATTTTACATGAAAATGTTTTTGGTGGGACACGTATTTTTGGAATTGTCGATTTGCCCAAAATAAAGTTAACGTCTTTTGGGGTCCTCTTAACATACAAATAAATAAAACTCAAGTGTCTGTTTGTAATGTTAAATAACAGCTATTTACTAAATGCATATGCAAGTATATACGGTACTAATAAAAAAAAATAAAAAACAATTTACAAAGAAATGCCTTTCCCTTTATCTGTCTGTTTCCACTTTATCTCCGACAGGACGTATTTTAACGGAAGTAAATGGCAGATAGCTGCCGTTATAAGAATTACTTTTATTTTAGAAAAAAAATTAAGGTTCCAAGTTAAAAAACCAGAAACCTGAAATCCACATCCACGCGGGCGAAGCCGCGTGTACAACCTAGTTCTAAATAAGACCTCATTTCCAACAAAAAAAACGCAACTTTTTGCTTCAATTTTTTTTTTTTGCATTTGTACCAACAGATATTATGCATGTCATTATTTTGAAATTGATTACTTATCATAAAATCATTGCGAATAAGACAAATTATAGTTTTAAAACAAGAATGTATTACATTCAAATATTAATAAGGAAAATCGAACTAGTGCGTGTCGAACCACGCACAGTGAAGAGTTCCGTAGTTGGAATACAATTAAATATTGATTTTGTAGACAAAAATAAGTTTCTTCATAAAGTGCGGCAGTACTGACGCGTGAACTGAAAGCACATACATTCACACAATATTAGCTTAGAAATTTTTAAAAGGTTGTTAAAAAAAAAATTGCTCTGCCAGATGTTCTGAGTTTCTGACCTACGGTACCTATTGCGCTTTTATTAGAAACAGGAGATTTTGTTTTAATAACCGATGAAAAATTTCCAAACACAGAGATTCAGAATTATGTACTGAATCCATAGGTACAGAATGTGCGTCGACGTATTATTTCTTGAAAAACCTATGAAAAACAGGTTCTCTCTCTCTCTCTCTCTTCTTCAACCCTTGGCCACCCAATGCTGAGTGTAGGTCTCTTCCAAATCTCTCCACTTTTGGCGGTTTTGTGTCGTGGCTATCCAGTTTCTTCCGGCCACTTTACTGATATCGTCCGTCCACCGAGTCGGTTGTCTTCCCACACTCCTCCGTCCCGTTCGTGGTCTCCACTCCAGAACTTTTTTCCCCCATCTCCCATCCAGTCTACGACATATATGGCCCGCCCACTTCCACTTTCTTTTTGCTATCACTTCCGCTATGTCTGTGAGTCTCGTTCGTCTCCGTATTTCGGTATTTTTCACCCGGTCGTAGAGGGTGATGCCCAACATGGCTCGTTCCATAGCTCTCTGGGTGACTTGCATTTGGTGGATAGTGTGTTTGGTGTCCAAGTTTCAGCCCCGTACGTCATTACTGGGAGGACACAAACAAAAAAACAGGAAAAACAGGTTATTAACATCTAATTTTCATCGCTATAGTGCAAATGTGTGGTTCTTTCCTCAAAATACCATTTCAGACACCAATCCACATGGTCTTCACATGATCTGACCAAGATTATGTCTGGACTTTAAAAGAGACTGCGACCTCTGAGTTTGTTTCGGCCTTTCTTCTCAGAGTAATCAGATAGGAAACGCCGACCTCATCTAGTTTAAAAAAATATGATTGACGTGTAAAAGTGTTTGTACAAACCTACTTACAGAAGTAAAATCATTTATCATTTATCAAATAGACCCCGAGTAAAATGACTGTGTGACAATCGGACAACAACAATCGGACAAAAAGGGAGCCATTTTTGCCATTAGAGTAATGGTGAATGGTGTTGTAGGTCTCGGGTTCGAACGCAAGTAGACTTACTAAGTGTAAATAATTTCATCACCACTGCTCTCAAAACGGTGAAGGAAATCATCGTGAGGAAACCGGCATGTCCTAGAACCAAAAATTCGAAGACATAATGTGACATCTACCAGCCCACACTGGGCCCGCGTGGTGGATTAAAAAAAAAAATTATTTCATAACCCATAATTGGAAACATCTGTAAATTATATTATTCAATAATTTATACAAAACACACACAAAAAATTAAAAAAAGAATACAACATCAACACACAAATTAGATCAATCAAATTCAAATACATATTCAATCATAATCAACACATATTCATTACAGTACTCTCTTACGAGCGACACTATATGTAACTACAAATATAGTCTGTTACAGCAGTGTCGCGTATAAGGATAGTCCAACCTACTTGCTATCATACTCAGAAAGGGATTGGAGCTGGCCCGCACTTTGCGGTGAGATGCGCAGCGCTTCCGCATGGTCGCATGGGCAACCTGGGGGCCGATTCTACTAATTTGCAACGTTACACGTTAAACTGTGTTTCCACAACAGTTCGATTTCGATCGCCGTTCGATAGTTACATAAAAAGTCATTCTACTATTTTATAAGCAAAATGGAAACTAAACTTAAAACGAATTGCAACTGAACTGTAGCGGGAACACGGCGGGTAACCCGCGTTACCAACATGCCAAAATAATATGTTTTATTAATACCAAAAAGAAAAAAGTTGAATCTAAAAATGTTACTAAACACGAATATGTGGCACTAAAAGTATTTTCTATAATTAAAAGACATAATGATCATAATTTTATCATTAACTTTGTCCTATAGTAAACGTCCCGCTCATGTTCGATTTTGTTAGTAGAATAGGTTTTGACATTGTTTCAATCGATCGTTGGCGTAACTAAAACGTAACCGCAGCTGTGTCGCAGCTGGACCGTTGTTCATTTTAGTAGAATGCGAAAACGCTTAAAAGTGGTGATTCGGTTGCGGTTCTATTGCGTTTTTTTAACAAATTTGTTAGTAGAATCGGCCCCCAGGGCCTCAAGTCTGCTATTACAATAGTGTCAGAATGGTCTATCATTGATTTCATAATTGTTGATTTTGACAAGTTTGGTAATCTACTAATAAAATGGCGTCATTATGACTTTCCAATGGTCAGCCACTGACACTCCATTGAAAGAAATGGCATTTATTGGTAATCTTTTACATCATGACGAATGAATGACTGACTTAATTTACGAACTTCCCACTACTTTAGATTGAATAGAATAGAATAGCTAATACACAAAACACATACACCACACAACACAACACTAATAAATAATATGTAAAAATATATATAAATTAAATCTGGCATGAATAAATGTTCAAATTTAGTAGTAGTTTTTCGAAAAACATTTCTACTAACGAGTTTTATAATAATGGCAATACGAAAATGCCATTATGACACAATTCTATTACAAGACCATTGACCGACGAATGATCGACCGTTATGAATTTAGCAGATTACGAAATTTAGCAAAATGACAAATGAAAGACAATGGGATCGTGTTGGAATGACGAATTTATCAAAATAGCAGACTTGAGCCCCAGTCCGTGCGCGCCCATGCGAACATACCTGAAGCGCTGCAATAGCGAGGCAGATCCAAAACCGCTCTGAAAGCGATGTTACATTATGGCCCACTCCCTCTCACAGAGAGGAGGCCTGTGTCCCAGCTGTGGGAACATTATAGCCTGGTTAAGCTTTTGCTATTAACTGGCTATGGAACCCTAAAAACTATTGACGTCAATGCTGAAGCTGTTATCCTAGTTTTTATGCATCAAAACCTGTTGTTTTTTTTACTATTTGGGGCTTTTAATTATGTCACAGAACTAGCTGTGCCCGCGGCTTCGCCCACGTGTACGTCGGAAATTATCCCACAGAAACGTGCTACCGCGAAAATAGCCTATGTTATTGCTTATAACATCAGCTAACTGCCAGTGAAACTCCTGTCAAAATAGTTTCAGCCATTTTCAAGACTAGCCGGAACAAACAGACAGACCATTTCTTTTTATCGTTTTATGTCTTAGATACCGTATAAACCTACATTCATATGCACTAAGTAAAAAGCTGTTATTTTGTGTGCATCAGAATGGCGAGTGTATGAAAACAAATGGTCATGCTGTATGGGTGAGAGCAAAGTACGAGCAATGTACCGAAAATACGTAAAATTTGAAGCAATAAAACCACAGTTATTAGAAAAAGTATGTGAGCTGATATCAGAATGGCGGGTGTATTCTAAATCTAAACAAATTACCAACAATCTGAATGTGAAATGCCTACCGTATCAATGTACGAGCAATGTTCGTTATCACATTATAAGAAGGTATAACCAGATGCTATTAACGATTGTAGAGTAATTTAAAAAATAAGAATTTCCCACTTTTAGAGCCTCTCCAATTTTATTAGCAACTAGTTGTGCTTATACGTTGCTATGTCTAAAATAAAGGGATTTCTTGTGTGAAATGACAATTCCTTTATGCGAATTTTAGTTAAAAACCTAGTTTTAATGAAAATTACCAAAGTGGTTACTAAGTAATCAATTTATTTATTTTAAATTAGTACCTAAATTGCTTCAAATTTCTTCTTTCTTCTTGCATGTACGATTATTTAGTCAACTCCTTACTTCACATTTTTCGTCTTGACGATCAAAAAATGTCAAGTGGGGAGGCAACCCAAGTTTGCACCAGAATACATCGTTGATCATTCCTAGACATTTTACAAAAATATAAATGACTAGCTGTTGCCCGCGTAGAGGTTGAAAATCATTCCACGGGAACGTACCTACTACCGGGATGAAAACTATCCTATGTGTTAATCCAGGTTATAATCTATCTGTGTGCCAAATGTCATCCAAATCCGTTCAGCCGTTTTAGCGTGAAAGAGTAACAAACATCCATCCATCCATCCATACTTACAAACTTTCGCGTTTATAATACTTAGTAAGGATTATACAGGATGTTAGAGAAATTGCGTGCCATAGCTTCAGGGTGAGTTCAGTATCGATAAAAGAACCCGTAAAAAATTATAAAAATACCTTAAACGATCATAATATGAACCTAATGTAGTACCTACTAATTAAATAGCAATCGTTTAGAATTGATTATAAAATTAAAATAAGTTTTTATTTTGTTTAAATGCTAATTAATAATTTACTTGAGTTAACTACCTACTATCGAACGCAATTAAATACCTACGCCCGAACCCTTCCATAACGTCGGGTGAAGGATGGGATGGGAAGGGTGTCAGACTTTTACTGACTAAAACCCACCCGTGTTCCTTCAGTTGCCTGTGTGCCAGGGGCCACGGCATCTCTTTCGAACAACCCGCACCCATGGCAGGCATCGGCCCTTGCGGACCCCACCAGTTGGTGGTGACATCTCTTTGAGGCGCGCGTGGAACACAACGCGCCGTCGACCCGGGCTTGGTCCTTACCGGACAGCGAGTTACCCATTACTAGGCATCCGCAAGCCCGCGCCTACGGTAGCTGGAAACCAGCTTGGGATTTCCGACGCCCAGGGCGTCTCCTGCGGCGACTAAGGCCGTGAGGGCGCATATACTGCCTCTCTCTCACGTCCACCGCCTCCCTCTTTCACTACCGCGAACATTACTGCTTCGCAGAAGGAGATGATGGCTACCCATGCACTCTCGCTGCGTACCATGGCCTGGACCAGGGCCAGACGCGAGAGATCGCCGCCGCCGTGTCCTCAGGGCGATCTTCGAAGTGGAAACACCCGGGCGTTTCCTTTCGCCTTATGCGAAACAAGAACCTC
This sequence comes from Antitype chi, assembly GCA_947359405.1. Lineage (NCBI taxonomy): Eukaryota > Metazoa > Arthropoda > Insecta > Lepidoptera > Noctuidae > Antitype > Antitype chi. Next base: position 10,234,801 of record OX375836.1, read on the forward strand.
CCGAAACAGCCGTGTCCGGTGAGGATCTACGTCAGGCGGAAAAGGAGGGCGCCGTGCCGCCTCTCAAGCCACTTCTCAAAGAGGGGACTTACCGCTGCAATCGTGGCGTGCCCATTTGTGAACACCGTTAGTTTATAATCTATCTCGCGAGATTATAAACTGTCGATAAATTGTGAACTGCACCGTACTGTTTACAATGGCACTCCGACCGAATAAGTTGGGTCAGGTTTAGAACTGCGACCACATACAATCTGTCACTGACTAGAAAATTGCAAAAAACGTGAGCAAAATTTAATTTTGCAGGCTGCCTTATCCTCCAATACTTAAGGGGAATACAGTCGCGGGCTCGAACTCACTGGTGGGCCTGGCTAAAAAAGCACGCTGTCTCACAAGGCATCGTGTCCGACAGAGGTAGGACCAGTGATGAGCAGTTAGACGCTAGTCTACACGCACAACGTTATTGAGTGAGATGCGGGATAATTTATAGTTAAACAGGCGTGTAAAAATTCAGAAAAGTTCTTCGGAAGCTCGGGTTTTATGAAAAAACCACTGCATAAATCAATGACCTGTAAAATTTATTGAACTTTACGACATTTGAGCTTTGTCGGTACCGACTTGGTTTTGGAGATTTTACATTTCTTTTACTCGTTACTTAAACACGACCAAAGTTAGGTTAGCAAGAAAAACTAATCTTTGTTGGCTCCTAACTTTTTAATAGCTTTTTATTTTAGTATTCTGTTTCCGTACAGACAATATTAATAATGAGACAAAATCATACCAAGTTTAATTTTTTATGTACATTGTCGAACAGTGGAGTAATACACTCCCGAAGTTTGTATGGAAAAAATGTCGACAAGATTCACCTGCTGTATCCCAACCTCAAAACTTAACTCTGACATAACCACGGTTTTTTTACGGATTAACATTAACATAATAATCTAAGACATTAACATAATAAATTGATTAAAAAAAATATGGATAAACCGTCTCTTATTAATCAATAGCCGCAAGAAAAACATAAGCAGGTATTAAACTGATTTGAGTACAACGTAGAACCTTTGTGGAAGAGTGGTAGCCTAGTGGTAACCTAGTCAGGCTTTCCACTTTGTGTAAGTTATGTCATCACCACTGCTCTCAAAACGGTGAAGGAAAACATCGTGAGGAAACCGGCATGTCATAGAACCAAACATTCGAAGACATGTGACATCTACCAACCCGCACTGGGCCCACGTGGTGGGTTACGCCCCACTTATCTCACAGAGAGGAAGCCTGTGTCCCAGCAGTCGGTACATTATATTATACTGATATTATAATATATATATATATATTACCCAAAATTTACAGTTTTCTTTACCAATGTTACAGGCACCCTACTAAATTACTATATAAAGACAACCTTTTGGAATCGGCCGTTGGATGTCAACAGGGTGACCCTCTTGGGCCAGTCATTTTTAGTTTGGCAATAAATCCAATTATTCGACAGCTAAATTCTAAATTCAACGTATGGTATTTGGATGACGGAACCCTAGGAGGTGATGTAGCCACAGTTTTAAAAGATTTATCTTTTTTAAAAGAAAAATTCAATTCCATTGGCCTAGACCTTAACCATTCAAAATGTGAAATTTATCTTCCCCATACTACTGACAGACAGACCACCATAGCAAAATTCTGTACAATAGCACCAGACATCAAAATTACGGAAAGAAACTCTCTTCACCTCTTAGGGTCCCCAATTTTCGACGAATCCTTTCCAACGTTTATTGAGGAGAAAATTAAAAATTTCCATGATGTCTCGGAACGACTTTTCAAAATTAATATTCATTCGGCCTTCACGCTCATTCGATACTGTTGCTTTGGACCAAAATTTACATATAGCCTTCGTTCCTCCCATCTTTGGAAGCATCCACAACTTTTAGAAAAAGTAGACCAAATTATTAGAAATACACTAACTTCAATCCTAAATGTGGCCCTGGACGACCGAGCGTGGCAGCAAGCCACACTTCCCATTCGCCTGGGTGGTCTCGGCGTCCGCAAAATTTCAAGTATAAGTTTACCGGCCTTCCTCTCCTCGGTCCACAGTACAGATAAATTAACCAGGAATATTTTATCTTCCTCACTGGTTGATTTTGAAGTACCGTGTTTGACCGATGCTTTGAACGCTTGGAAAATGGCTTGTCCCAATACGGTTTTACCTGACAACCCATCCTCCCAGAGACGGTGGGACGTGCCGCTCTGCAGTATTATACGGAATACCCTGGTAAATACGTCACCTAATACTGTTGAGCGTGCCCGTCTGCTGGCTGTGGGAGAATGGGAGTCAGGCTTGTGGCTTCAGGCGCTCCCGTCATCCACCATAGGCACTATGATGGATGACTCATCGTTTCGGCTCGCTACGTGTCTCCGCTTGGGCGCACCTTGTGTTGCTCCGCATCGGTGTCACTGCGGTGAAGCTGTTGACAGTCTCGGGCACCATGGCCTGTCCTGCTGCAGGAGCGCAGGTCGCATAGCACGCCACGCCAGCATCAACGATATTATTCGTCGAGCCCTTGTCACCGCCGGCGTACCAGCGGTATTAGAACCAAACGGCTTGGTACGTGACGATGGGAAGAGACCAGACGGCATGACGTTATTGCCTTGGAAGGTGGGAAGACCTCTGGTGTGGGACGCAACATGTGTCGACACCCTTGCGCCATCCCATGTTCCTAGCACGGCGGGCTGTGCTGGCGCCGCTGCTGCTGTTGCTGAGACCCTCAAGCGGCGTAAATACTGTAACCTTATGGGTAACTACAGTTTTGAGCCGTTTGGGGTCGAAACGCTCGGGTCATGGGGCCCGAGTGCACGTCTCCTTTTTAAGGAAATTTCTCGCCGGCTGATCGACACTTCACGTGACCAGAGGGCTGGGTCGTTCTTTGGCCAAAGAATTAGCATTGCCATTCAACGTGGCAATGCTGCCAGTCTTCTGGGCACGTTTCCTGATGACAGCGATGCGGAGGAATACTTCGACGCCTAAGTGTCCTTTTGTTTTTTGTATTTATTTTGTATATCGTAGTTTTAATTATTAAGTACATTTGATAAATAAATAGATTATACTGATTGTGTTTTAATATAAATTCTTTATTTTCCCTTCCACAAATAAAACAAGTAAAAACGTAATACATACAATTAAAAGTAACTGAACTTAAACTTAGGACAATTATTTTTAGTAATTTACATATAGGCAAAAATATTTTACTTGTGGAAAACTGGCGCCTAAACTAAGCCGAAGCGTGTATTTCAGTACACATATTACTGCTTTTGTGTAACACAACGCATTGTCAGTCAAAGAGAGTTTAGGGTAAGGGTCTTGTTTTAAGCAATAAATACCTGTCAAACAAAAGTGACCAACATTTGCACAACATTTACCAATATTTGCTCAACATTTAGCAACATTTGTGCAGCATAAAGCAACATTGGCTTAACATAAAGCAACATTTGTTCAACGTAGAGTAACATTATATTGGTTAAAAAAAACAGCAGAGGTGTAGGTACACCGACATTACTACAGTTATGTATAAGTCTCATGTATTGGGGGCCAGCTCATTGTATTATAGAGGTATGAGGAACAGGGTGTAAAGTTCACTCATACTCTATGGAAAAGGGAGGATCCTCCGACCAAACGGGTGTTGTGTCTGATGGGCAACTGCCCGACGGTTGTTTTTTTTTGTTTGGCATCTTGCAGGTGACCTTGAGAGGCCGTGACTGCTCAACCGGACTTTCCTGTGGCTACCCTAAGAGAACTTAAAGCCTTCAGCCAGGGGCGTACAACTACTTAAATTACTAAGTGACTGCACGCTGAGAGCACCCCCTGTGGGGTACGGGCCTCGGCTCAGGGCGTCACTGATAGGGGGACAGCAAGGGGCAGGCTGGATCAAATTTTCATCATTATTATTAGCAATCGTGGAATTTAAGTCTACTTGCTCAGCTGCGACGCGGGCTGGCGCTTCAACTAAGCAAGGTTGATGTCGGGATGTTGTATTTATACGAGTCGCGCAGTAAACTCTGCTTGCGCGATGCAGGATTTGTGTGACGTCAAATCTTTGATGCGTAGTTCGCATGTGGCGTTGTAGATGGCTGCCACAGTATTTATGTATATTACATAGTTTCAAGAACGCTGTTCCGTTATGTAAGTCTAGCATCTGCCCACCAACCCGCACTCGGCCCGCGTGGTGGGTTACGGCCCTCTCCCTATCACAGAGAGGAGGCTTGTGTCCCAGCAGTGCGAACATTATAAGCTGATTATGGTTATGCTACTGACATAACCCGAAGAATTGTCAAACTTAAATGGCTGTGGACAGGGCACATTACACGCAGAACAGATGGCCGATGGGGCCGAAAGGTTCTGGAGTGGCGACCGCGTACCGGAAGACTTAGCATGGGAAGGCTTCCCACAATATGGACCGATGATCTTGTGAAGGCCGCAGGAGTCCGCTGGATGCGGGAAGCACAGAACCGGTCGAAGTGGAGGAGCTTGGGGGAGGCCTATGTCCAGCAGTGGACGTCTTTCGGCTGAAAATGATGATGATGATGGTTATGCTAGACAAGCTATATCAGCGAGATGTTGAAAAGATTATCTCGTAGAGGTACTGCCGTAAACCTGCCTACGTAGATACTACATAAAAAATTAAATACGACAATATCAAAAGATTGATCACAGCAAAAAAGCATCTATTCATTCCAAAGCGTAAACACATTAATTACGTATTCATATTATTTGCGCCTTAACTTGTACATAGTACCTAATCAATTATAAATAATTGATAATATTAGATAAATACTGATCGAGGAAGGCTTGTGGCTAAGTAATAACAGCCGCATGGGACAATCGATCAGGTTAAGCTACGCTTGCCGCGGTTGGTCCGTGAATGGGTGACCATTCGGCACGCCACGACTGCGGCGGTAAGTCCCCTCTGTGAGGAGTGGATTGAGAGGCGCCACGGCGTTTTCACGTTCCGCCTGACACAGGTCCTCACCGGACACGGTTGTTTCGGGATGTTCCTGTTTCGGAAAAGGCGGGAGGAAACGCCCGGGTGTATCACTGCGTAGATCACCCTGAGGACACGGTGGAGCATACGGTGGAGGTCTGCCCGGCTTGGGCGGAGCACCGCCGTGTCCTCGTGGAGGAGATCGGCGGCGGTGATCTCTGAAGTCCGGCCCTGGTCCAGGCCATGGTACGAAGCGAGAGTGCATATGTAGCCGTCACCTGCTTCTGCGAAGCAGTAATTTTCGCGAAGAGGGAGGCGGCGCACGTGAGGGAGAGGCAGTATATGCGCCCTCACCGCCCTAGTCACGACCGGAGACGCCCTGGGTGACGGGAATCCCAGGCTAATTCCCGGCCACCGTAGGCGCAGGCTTGCGGATGGCGAGTAATGGGTAGCTCGCTGTCCGGTAAGTACCAAGCCCGGGTCGACGGCGCGTTGTGTTCCACGTGCGCCTCAAAGAGATGTCAGCACCAACTGGTGGGGTCCGCAAGGGCCGATACCTGCCAGGGGTGCGGGTTGTTCGAAAGAGATACCGTGGCCGCTGGCACACAGGCAACTGAAGGAACACGGGTGGGTTTTAATCAGTAAAAGTCTGACTCCACGCAGAGCGGGAGAACCTATTTAATGATTACACAAACTGGAAAAAAAGGGGTGACCATCTTTACATACCAAGAGCCATACGCGTCGTGTCGTGTGTCGTGTACGTGTTAAATTATTTATTTGCCATATATAAGTCAGCTAGCACACGCCAATGTACCAAAAAAAACATTGAAAACTATACTCGAGCAGAATATAGATAATAAAAACGTAAACAGAACTTAATCACAAGATACAGACACGATTAGCGAGTTTAATTTATAATGTGTAGAGATTTAGAAGACATAGTATTAATAACTTCGATGTTACTCGGTATTCTTCGGGAAAATACCCGAAGAGGCTCTCATTGGGCAGTTGGGTCAAAAGGTCTCAATAATAAAAAGGTATTCTTGGACATGAGTCGTCCGTTACATAATTCTTATTTTGAATCGGCACAAAAATGGCCGGACTTAGCTCAATTAGGATTTAAATATTTGCCAATCAGCGAGCGGAATGTCCATTGGTCAGGATTGCGATGATTCGTTATACTATAAATTTTTGTAAATAGGTTTTTACAAACCCTTTACACAGGGTGTAACAGAAACCCTATTGCTATCCTTAAGCACTAAAGATAACAGCTGGTATAGAATCACTCTACATAGTTTCAGCTCAAAATAAAATACTTTTCGGTTTCATAAGTTTCTTAAATTCAAATCATACGAGTAATAAACGTGTCACCGCACTACGTAGGTCAATAACTTTCCACGTTACTTGCCAATATCACGCTAAGTCTCTTCCGAGTTATGTGTTTATTTCAATTTGAAAAGTTCGGTTTCTGGTATCAATGTATTAAAAATTCTCATAACTTCCGAACATGTACAGATATGATTAAAAAACCCTTCCAATATCGTTTGATATCATCCAAAGAAGCCGTGCCCTTGGTATGTTCCCTTTCCGTTACACGTTGTATATAAATAAAAGGAAAATTCTATTCGTTTGTAAGGGCACGGACTTGAGAACCGCTGGACCGCAATTTGGAAATTTATTGATAAATGTTAACTGATTTTTTAACTGTAAGTAGGGTTGTACCAACAGTTTCCCGCGTCAATCATATTCTAAAAACTAGATGACGTCGGTGTTTCTTAGCCAACTACCCTGAGAAGTAAGGCCGAAAAAAACTCAATGGTCACAGTCCATTTTAAAGTTCAGGATCATAATAACTTAAGGCCCATAGTATCCTCATCTCCCGTCTGAATGCTAAAGCACGACTGCCGCCCGCGCCCGCGCAGGGCACCTCTGAGCCTTTTTCACAAAATGGGGATATTCCTTGGCAAATGTTGATTAATTTACAATTGTGCTCAGGCACGGAGGGTTATCGCTAGGTAATGGATGATCACCCATCCCTATAACACCTCGACAATCGTAGCTTAACCTTCGATCGACCCGTGCAGCTGATCCCAACGTATCGAGAAAACTAACATCTATACACCGTAAGGACTATTATTGCTTGCAGCGCTCAGCCGCAATAGTAACGCTTGCTAACTAACAGATGTGGTAATTGTGTGCCCGGGATTTTGTTTTCAAATTGATCACATGTAAGTTTCCTCAATAGTACCTACACCAGCCGAACAAAAAATAAAATTTAATTTCGCAATAATAATATTTACAATCCAATCTTAACGAGATTAATAATCCGCTCCAACATAAAAAATATCATAAGATTACATTATAAATCATTTTAACCTTAATTTATTTACATACCTAATAATACTGCTATTATTAGGTATGTATATTTTAGCTTGAATTATTAATAATTGGCTGTTATATGCCGGTAGTAATATTGTTGTGTCCTATTTTTGCGGAAGTTAGAGGACAGTAGTGTGAATTAATTAATTATAATATTCAAGCAGTGGTAACAGCCGTGATTTACGAGTTGTTGCTCGTAGGTTTCAACCCAGACAGGCACTTTATTTTTGTAAATTTGTAGCGACACTACAGAAAAACACTTCGCAACAATATGTAGAAATACAAAAAGAGAAGTGGCGCCATCTACAACGCCACAGGCGAACTACGCAAAGACGCACGTCATAGAAAGCCTAGATCGCGCAGTTAAAGTTTACCGCACGATTTGGATAGGTACAACATCCCGACATCAACCGTCGGGCAGTTGCCCACCAGACACAACACCCGTCTGGTCGGAGGATCCTCCCTTTTCAATAGAGTATGAGTGAACTTTACACCCTGTTCCTCATACCTCTATAAATTTTTATAACCACTGCTCTCAAAACGGAGAAGGAAAACATCGTGAGGAAACCGGTATGTACTAGAACCAAAAATTCGAAGACATGTGACGTATACCAACCCCATAGATTATTAAACCACTTCATCATCCTAAGCGTCATCATCATCATCATTTCAGCCGAAAGACGTACACTGTTGGACATAGGCCTCCCCTAAGCTCCGCCACTTCGACCGGTTCTGTGCTTCCCGCATCCAGCGGACTCCTGCGGCCCTCACAAGGTCATCGGTCCACCTTGTGGGAGGCCTTCCAACTTTACGTCTTCCTGTGCGCGGTCGCCACTCCAGAACTTTTCGGCCCCATCGGCCATCTGTTCTGCGAGCAATGTGCCCAAGACAGAGTGACTTTCGAAATTATCAAAAGTGCCTACAGATATTATTAGTGTAGGGATTAAACCAAGACGTCATACAAGGGATTATTGCTTTTCTTAGTATTATTTATTCCAAAATATGGTCATGGAAAATTATAAGGAAGGTACCCAAGTATTTGCAACCACATGGAAAAATACGATCGACCGATTTAACATGTCTACAGCCGTGTCCTAAACAAGAGCGTTCGTCGCGCGAATGAGATCACGTATTCGCTCGATATCGAAATGTAGGTCCTAATTTAACCACCGAGGAATTTTCGAAATAATGAGTTCGGTTGATCCCTTGCTGCATAGTTAACCTTTAGTTGTACAATTAAATGTTAGATATTTAAGGATGCATACTATAAATCGTAGACTTTACAAACACGATTACTTGTATGTACATAGTTACCTACTTAGTTTACGGTTTAAGACATTTATTCTCAAAAGATTTACAAAATCACTTATAGAGAACATATAATATATCTAGGTAAGAATAAGAATAGGTACATTAGGCCGATTGGCGTAGTGGGTTGACAAATTACGTTAAAATATAATAAGGTTAAAAAGTAGTAGTAAGTAATAGATTAGTAATTTATTGTGGGTAGTTACAACAAAAAAATAATGTAAACAAAACAAAGTGCGCGACGTCGCTCGTTATGTTCGCTGTGCAGCGGCTTAGTGTGCGTGAGTGACAAGATATTTTTACTTAGGCCCGTGACACAGCGATAGCATTGCGAAAATGGTTTTAGTGTAATGTTAAAATATTGCTATTATTGAAAATGTAGTTAGTTAGTTTAATGTAGATTATTATATAGTGCTTGCATGTAAGTATGTGCGTACCTATGTATATAGGTATATAATAATATGTATATATATATATTGCGTCTACACGGTAATGTGTATCAGGTATGTTTATATGTCCCGTGCAATATTAATGTACTACTTGTATTACATTCATATGAGTAACTATTTATAAGTTATAATGATAACAATATTATGTGCCTATTAATGAAGAATCCTTTAAAATGTGTTTTTTTAATAAATTTTTGAATGTAAACAGAGATTTGGCTTCTTTTATATCCTTAGGTAGTTCGTTGTAGAGTTGGGCTCCATCATATAGAATACTCTTTTTTCCATAGTTCGTTCTGTGTTCATGTTCTTTAGTTTAACAAGATCCAAAGTAATCTCTAATTAATTCAATTGAAAAGCGTGGGGTGCGTTTTGAGGTATTTTTATAATCAATTAATGTCAAGCACCCCACGCTTTTTAATTGAATTAAATTATTTTCTCCTTTTTTAGTTTGGTTTTTAAAGCGTGTTTTTTAGTTTTTTAAACTATTATTTATTTTCTATTTTTTAGTTCTGCTTACTACATAAACGTGTTTTTTTTTTCCTTTTTTAAAATTTTTCTCAATTTTTTTTTTAATTATTGAATTGTCATCGGTCCTCGATAAGTTTACAAAGTTTCAATGAAATCTGATCGTTTAATGTGGGTCAAAATCGCGCTATAAGGAGTAGGTTATATACAAACATACAAGTGAAGCTAATATAAAGCGTGTAAAAAGCAAAATAACCCTAAGGACACCGTAAATACTTCACGGAAGGTCATCAGTTTTTTAATAACAAAACTACATGTTTTCAATAACGTATACCTACATTTTACATGCTCAAAATGAGTACTTATCTGTTTTAATACTACGATGGCAATACCGAAATTAGCACGTGAACGCGTTGTTCGGTTGACCGGAGACGAACGGCATTTTGTGTATGCAATAACCCAGTTGCAAGTCAGCGCTGGACTGACTCACTGTACTGTCATATTACTGGCCTTGTATAAACCTCTTGGTCCGTTCCCTCTTACAGAAAGGAGACCTGTGTTCCAACAGTGGGAACCTCGACGTTCACACGGATGTAATAATATCACAGCGAGATTTTATAGTGCACTAGATTTTTAACTCTCAGCGTTGAACCGAGCATTGATAATCCAACAGAGTACGGCGAAAAACACACTGTTCGATTTTGAACTCAAACTCATAGCATTTATTTCAAATTAACAGGCACTTTTGAATTGTCAAAGAGTTAGAAAGATGAAGCTAGTTGCCCATTCTAAAGCGTAGGTACCTATGGAGAAGAACGGGCAAGAAACTCCATGGACACTTTTTTTAAATCCTGATATTGTATTAACAATTTGTTACAGAAAGTAGGTTACATAATTTATGTTCAAATTATCAATGTGAGAACGATGTAAAAAGACGTGCACATTAAAAGCGTCCGTAATTAAAAACAAAAATCAAATGAAAATTTCGAAATTAAAATAGGCCGTGGCAGTTAAGAGATGACCAGTCCCTACTGGCGGCGCCCGTTCACGAACATGACGTATGATCAGCACCATTCAGCTCAACCATTTTGAAGGGATTAATGATCCAACACACACGCCACCACCAGCGAGACATTTGAGTGAGCATGAGAAACTCTCAGTTGCCAGGGCACATTCAAGTCAATTAAAGACGTACCCAGTTAATGGTAGCTTTATGGTTTGAACATAGTGCTCACACAACTCTCGACTCTAAGCCGTTCACTGAAGATCCAGTACGCGAAAACATCCCGCTGCGATTCTACACGTCCAAGTGAACGTTCAACTCCGACCAACCGAACGTTCCCGCGAACATACGATAGTCGCGTAGTCACATTCTATTAGGACGTGGGTTAAAGATGTTGACTTTTTAAAAAGAAATAATATCTAAAAATAACTTTATAATGCTTAGTTCAATAAACTCTTACTTACCTACCTACGGTGATTGAGTTAGTTATTTTGGGTGATAAATAAATAATATTTGAATAATTTGTCAAGCATAAACACTTTGTGGATTCTGCCCCACTAGGGTTGGCAGCTCAGGATTTACGAGACATTCACCGCCTCATCTAACCCAAATGATTCACCAAAAATAGAGGGGATATGGCGCTCGGCGGCCGCTGCCGCGGCACCGCTCGCTTCGCTCGCTCGCCGTCGCGCGTTAAGGGTCACTGTTCTAACCTAACCTAACCCAAATGATTCAAAAATACATGTTAACCTTCATACACAAATCCTGAGCTGCCAACCCTAGTGGGGCAGAATCCACAAAGTGTTTATGCTAGTGTTATCCGCCCCATCAAATCAGAATAGTGGGGCATATTCCACTGCAAAATTTTAGGCAGTCCACTTTGCCACACCAGGGTGGCGGGCTTGGTGGGGCAAAGTGGAATTACCCGTTTATTCGCTATTACATGGGACTTAAACATAACTTGCGAAACGTGGGTGAACTACACATAGGTACGTACACCACTGCCTAACCCTTCGGGGAATACAGGTGTGATGTTATGTTATATATTATAATATAATGTTTGCTTCCATACTTTGCGTTGTAATGAAACGCGGGACTAAGATTTTGAGGCATAAAGATACTCAAAATCTAAAACAGTAAGACTTGGTGTGGTGGTCACCAGTAACTGGCCACCTAACTAACATAGCTAAACTACTACAGATTTTACACAAATGTATTTCAAAGACATTAGGCAAACCCATCTAAACCCTTTCAAATAGCTTTTTTCAGTTCATTTTGTTTTCGAATATAACATTTTATTTTTGTAAACATCTTGGAAACGCCGAGTTAGATTGTGTTGAATTTTTTGTGGAAGTATTTAGATATGTCATCGAATATATTGAAGATGATTTGATGAAGACACACAAATTTTGAAATTTGTCCATAGTGCCTTGGGCATTCTCCTTTAATTTAATTGCCAGCCTTTTGGGCACTTTTCCCGTTGACAACGATGCGAACGAACTTTTTGATGCCTTATGATTATTTTCTTTACATACTTATACATATTTTTCTCTTGGAAATGTCTCGGAAAACTAAGTGGGCAGTCGGACCCCAAGGCAGTTTCAACCCCAACCGGCTCGAACATATAGGTTCCAATAAGATTGGAATATTTGCGCCGTTTGAGGTTTTCCGCACCTGCAGCAGCCGCCCCAGCACAAGCCGCCGTACTAGGAAGATGGGATGGCGCAAGGGTGTCGACACATGTTGCATCCCACACCAAAGGCCGACCTAACTTCCAAGGCATTACGGTCATTCCGTCTGGTGTCTTCCCATCGTCGCGTGCCAAGCCATTGGGTTCTAGAACAGCTGGCAACCCGGCGGTGACAAGAGCACGACGGATGATGTCTTTGATGCTGACGTGCCGTGCTATTCGGCCTGCGCTCCTACTACAGGATAAGCTATGGGGTCCAAGGCAGTCGACATCTTCACCGCATTGACATGGCAGCGATACAGAGCCACGCAAGGAGCGCCAAGACGCAGGCAAGTAGCGAGCTGGAAGGTCGAGTCACCCAGCATGGTGCCTATGTTGGGTGGCTGTAGTGCTTGCAGCCAGAGGCCCGACTCTCACTCACACACAGCCAGAAGACGAGCACGTTCAGCAGTATTGGTGGACGTATTAATAAGTTTATTCCGTACTAACCTGCAGAGCGGCTCATCCCACTGTCTCTGGGAAGATGGGTTCACGGGCTGATCTGTATCCGGGCAAGCCATTTTCCAGGAGTTCACGGCATCGGTCAAGCACGGCACTTCAGAGTCAACCAGGCAAGGGGCTAAAATTTTCCCAGCCAACTTTTCAGTGCTGTGGACAGAGGACAGGAAAGTCGGTAAGCTAATACTAGTAATCTTACGGGCGCCGAGGCCACCAAACCGGATGGGTAGTTTGGTTTGAAGCCACTTTCGGTCGTCCAAAGCTACATTTGAAATGGATGATAGTGTGTTGCGAATAATTTGGTCAATTTTGTCCAAGAGCTGTGGATGCTTCCATAAAGGGGAAGAGCGTAGAAAATATATAAAATTTGGCCCAAAACAACAGTATCTAATCAGGGTGAATGACGAGTGTAAATTTGTTTTAGAGTCTTTCCGAAATGTCGTTGAAATTTTGAGAATTGAGAAAAGCTGTCTTGGGGAACCTAGGAAGTGAACTTTTTTCTAGAATTTTGATTTGTGGGGCTATTGCATTAAATTTTTCTAAGGTCAATTGTCTGTCGGTGACGTCAAAGAGATAAATTTCACATTGTGATGGGTTACGGTCCAGGCCAATGGATTTTAATTGTTGTTTGAGGAGTTGTAGGTCTTTCAAAACGGTGTCTACATCACCTCCTAGCATTCCATCATCTAGATACCATACGTTAAATAAGACCGGTAGTTTTTACATTATGTAATCATCTATACAAATAAATAACGTAGGTAATTTAAGAAAGAAAATATATGAATAACTAGCAAACCCGACGAACTCCGTTTCGCCACCAGATGGCTTCGTTTTATGTAACATTTCGTTTGGTGATTAAAAGAAGAAGAATTTTTTTTGTTTGTTTTATTTCCTCAATTTTCTTTGCTATAAACCTCACGGAGCCCGAGACCTTTCCAACGAATGCAAAACCGTGGAAATAGGTTCGTGCGTTCTGGAGTTATAGCGTCAGGAAGGAAAACCCGATTTATTTTTATATAGTAGATAATTGAAAGAAAACAAACAGTTCATTTTATCAAATTAATATCATTTGAAAACATCTATCGGTTTCTTACTTAACTTCCAGTTTACTGATCTCCCACTGTACGGAAATCCTACACAATGCGAGATCAGCTTATACTGGAAATATAGCTTGATGTGTAGCCGTGTGTACTATCGAGGAAACTTACGTCTGAAAAATTTGAAAACAAAATCCCGTGCACACAATGACTACATCTGTTAGCAAGCGTTACTATAGCGGCTGAGTGCTGCAAGCAATAATAGTCCTTAACGGTGTATAGATGTTAGTTTAATCTGCCAAATTTCTTTGATAGATTTTCAACTTTATTACAATACGATACGGTTCATGTTCAATTGGGAAAATTTGACAGTTTGGGATAGCTTGACCTGCTGGCGACTGTACCTACATATTTTGTTCAACATTATCAACATACAACCACTTTCATTTGAATTACACGGGCTTGGCTTAAGGAATAGGGTGAGCTGGGGTCCAGTACGAACCCAGGTAAGTTGCCGCTTTACTTCGTGTCGTGTAAACAATTTCATCACCACTGCTCTCAAAACAGTGAAGGAAAACATCGTGAGAAAACCGCCATGCCCTAGAACCAAAAATTCAAAGACATGTGACATCATCTGTAAATTACACCACTACGGAATTCGTGGACAAGCTGCTGATCTTGTACTTTCCTACTTATCACACAGGCAGCAAAAAGTAAACGTTAACGGGGCGACATCCTCGGGGTCTCTAGTTAGGATGGGCGTGCCTCAAGGTTCAATTCTTGGTCCTTTTTTATTTCTAGTTTATATTAATGACCCTATCTGATGGCTAACTTCTCGGATATAATTTTATTCGCTGATGACACTTCTCTTATTTTTAGAATAGATAGAAAAGATACGGATGTCTTACATTTCAACGAAAGCCTAGCTGTTCTATCGAAATGGTTTGCTGCTAATAATCTTTTACTCAATGCGAACAAAACTAAATGTCTTAAGTTCTCGCTACCAAATGTACCCCAAGTAGGTCTAAATTTAAAACTTGATGGCAAGAAACTAGATGCTATTTCGGAAACTGTATTTTTGGGAATTACTTTAGATTCAAAATTGCAATGGGGTGCCCACATTAGAGCGCTTTCAAGCAGATTAAGCTCAGCTGCTTACGCAGTAAGAAAAATAAGGCAGTTGACTGATGTAGCCACAGCTAGGTTAGTATACTTTGCTTATTTTCACAGTATTATGTCTTATGGCGTTCTGCTGTGGGGATCGGCAGCGGACGTAGATTCAATTTTTATTTTACAAAAGAGGGCAATCCGCGCAATCTATAAAATGGGGCCTCGCGAGTCTCTTAGAAACAAATTCAACGAAATTGATATACTTACTCTGCCTTCTCTTTATATTCTAGAAAATATCTTGTATGTTCGCAAAAACTTAGGTCTTTTCAAAAAAAGATGCGATTTCCATAATCTAAATACACGTATTAAAGATGAAATTGTGATTCCAAAATTTAGATTAACTAAAACTAGCAAGTCATTTCTAATAAACAGTATCCGCTTCTATAACAAGTTGCCAAAGTCGGTTACAGAACTTAGCGATGGAAAGTTTAAAACTCACATCAAACGTGTCCTTATCAAAAAAGCATATTATAAGATAAAAGACTACGTTGAAGACAGGGAAGTTTGGCATTAATTCCTTCTGCACATGTGGCTTCCCTGGTACCTCATTAACAGCAAAACTGTGTCAAAGTCTATTAACTGCTCCCAAATTGCAATGTTAATTTTTATTCTTTTTATTTTTTACAATGTCTGACATATTCTCGTCATTATTTGACATTACACATAAATTTTACTCCTATTTATTATTAGTGATTGTCATCGAAATCATGTCACTTGGTTCAAATAGATTCATTTTATATAGGTAGATTCTTTTACATATTGTGAATGAGAGAACGTTGTAGGCCTTAGAGACTAGATTTGTAGACGTTTTTCTATTCTGTATTTTCATTCCTCTAAGTACCTGGTACTTATTGACTGGCCTGCACTGTCCTCCCGTACCTATTATCACTGTAATTTGAAAACATTGTAAAAGCCAATTATTTTTAAAAGAGTAACCGTGGAGTTTCTTGCCGGCTCTTCTCCATATGAAACGACAAATTGGAACCGGGCACCTAGCTTCTGACGTTTCATAAGTGCCCATGCAGGCTTATGTGAAATAAAATATTTTGATTTTGATCTCTACCAACTCGCACTATACCCGCGAGGTGAATTACGGCACACTCTCGAAGAGAGCAGGCCTGTGTCCCAGGCAGTGGGAACTATAGGCTGAATAGATAGGTATGGACTAGTCATTAAAAATGTAGATCCGCAGATACGGATCCGGATACAGATATTTGGCGTCAAGATCCGCGTATACGGATACGGATCTTAACTTTCTTACTCAATGTACCAGTCGTGCTGTGGATCAGAAACGTCTTTATCTTGGTTGGTTTAATAAAGCGGCATCTAGTGGCAGCAAGCCAAACTACTTCATGCCACTTGTAACGAACTACAATGAAAACTTACCACGATGGAAGTTCAGCTACTCGCCACTAGATGGCAAAGTCTTTAATCGGATTCATTTACGAATAATATATTATTCGGAACTATACAGGTTGAAATTGAAAACATGCGACAAACCGAAATGGGAGATTGTACTCATCATTATGAACAACTTTTACTAAGGGACCAATGATGCAATCGCAAAAAAAAAACAGCTGTTCCCTACATTTTGACGAGTTATGCGAACATAAATGTAGGGAACAGATGTTTTTTTTTTCGCGATTGCATCATTGGTCCCTTAGTAAAAGTTGTTCATAATGATGAGTACAATCTCCTATTTCGGTTTGTCGCATGTTTTCAATTTCAACCTGTATATATCTATGTTTTTTAAAGTTTTTTTAAGTCTTTGTCAATATACTTTTTAAATAGAAAACTAATTAGGAATCAGATGGCGGGACCAACTTCGTGGAAACTTATTTTGCGCCACTGAGAACTTAGTACCTACATAATTAGATTATTATATAGTGAATGTCAAAAAAAATGCCCTATTTGCGTGTCTTTCCCCCTCTTTCTTGTGTCTAGTAAAACACGACAAAAAAAATAGGGCTTACGAATTAAGAACAATTTAATACATTAATGCATATTCTTACCTCAATTTATACAGCACAATATAATTTTATAATAACACAGACCGTAATTGAAAACTATAAATATGCAATTTATTTGGAAGTTCAAACTCGCGCCCATTTTACCGCTTATTTTGTTGTCAACTTTGACATACAGTTTTGACGTTTTTTAGCGATGTTCCCAACCCACACCTAAAACGTTGCCAGACTTAGGAAAACATTACCACTAAATAACTAAAGATGCGGATTTTTTGCTTGGATCACAGCACGCGGCGCTTGCTCTATAAAACGTTCGAAATTAATCCAATTTTTTTTTCTATTCCTCCTGTGACTTCTATTCATCCCGCTTTACTTTATCTATATCATCATTATATGATGTTATATTATGTTTATTTACGTAAGTTTGTTTTTGTTAAAAGTCCAAGTCCGCTAGAGGGTAGTGAGAGAAATTTGCAATTCTATTCTATTCTATTCTATTTTTATTTAATGGCAATTAAAGCCGATGTCGACTATTCTGCCAATGTCTAAAGTGAATTGGAAAAGCAAGTGTGCATGATAAAATTCCGACAAAAAAAAAAAAAAAAAATCTGGAGACACAAGTAAAATTCTTCGATTGATACAGTTGAACACAATGTAGATCTTGATTGATTAGTATGGGACTGAAACAAACACAAAATAAATATATAAGTAATAAAATTGTTAAAACACATAATACACGTATACCACACCCACACAGAAAGAATACCTTATAGTTTTATGTCATTGTGACGGATGAACGTCATCAATGCCACAATCAAAATTTGCAATAATGTGCCCTATTCTGTTATGCCTTGTCAGTAGATGTCAGTGAAAAAATAAATGACTCATCCACAAAATATAATGTTTGAATAGCATACAAAATTTCTTTTGTAAAATTAATTGATAAATTTTATTAACAGTAATGAAAATCGATTCCCGAAAATAAATATTCTTGTAATTTATCTATTAATTGTACATACTGAAAGTTTGCAGGTAACGCGTAATTCATGTTTGAAAAACGTTTTTGAAGAAGTATGGACGGAGCGCGGAGGTGTGAATATCCGACCGGTTCAAGAATCTCAGCTGCTCGTTATCTTGATCAAAAAATATCTCTAAATTCGGGGAGACTTTATCCTTACACAAGAAAAGAATGCATAGCCTGCCTTTATCAAATTTATTGGTAAGAATATTGTGATTACTTTAGAATCAGAATTTATTTATTCCGTTTTTCATATTATGACGTTAATATATTATGGTGTACACAATTAATTTGTTATGTAAATATAAGTGTAATAGGTTCCTATTAATTTAAATTACATTTCAGGAAAAAAATGTCAAAGTAAAGGTCAGCTTGAATTTTTACGACAATCCATAATTTCACCAATGATATAAAAACAATAAGATTTAACCCTTCGAATCTGTATAAATAAAAACCAAACCCTTGGACCTAGAAAGCTGAAATATTGCACCGAGGTTCCCTTTATAATGTAGACAAGGATTAAGAATGGATTTTTCGAAATTCAACCTAAGGGAGTTAAATAGGGGATAAAAGTTCCGCGCTGGCGAAGTCACTGGCAAAAGCTAGTTTCTATATAATAGATCTGATTCATTGTTCAGATTAAATTACAGATAAAGAAAAGACAATTAAAACTTTATCGTAAAAATTATTAATTCAGTATCTTTATCGTTTTTCTGCAAATTATACACATATAGCTGCAATGGTAGGTAAGCATAATTCGTAAATCATTATGAATCAGGGCCCACATAGACTTTTAAGTTGTTTTCCTTTCTCTAAGGCCTTATGAGTCTTTGACAGTCTTTGTTATATCTTTTTCCTACTTTCAAATGCCTTCGTCACTGTTTCATCCACGAGAAGACCTGATACGTTATAAATAAACAGGGAAAATATTTATACCTAAAGTTCCGCCAAATAGGTACTCAATGAATAAGTGATTTTTTTCTTCTCAATACAATTATTATTACTATAAAGTGTGTGTTTCTATGTAAGGCAATATAGAGCCACTGTTAGTCATTTTACTGAATCAGACCCGTGTACATTTAAGGACAGCTGTCGTTAAGGAAAAACAGGCTACTAGATGCGCAATACGGACGCTTTGTGTAGATTAGGTTTAGGCAGTAACAAATAAAGTAGAATTTGGAGCATTAATAAACTAAAGTGACTGAATTGCCTGAAATTATGATAAGGAAATGCGTTTAAAATGATTACCTACTTCTATTTATTTATAAAACAGTGTGGTGAGATAAAATTTAACGTTATCACTTTCTCTGAAGATAATTAAATTGGGGTAGATTTTTCTTATGTCTGGCAATACTTAAAGTGCCATGCCGTGGCCTCGCTCCGCGCTCGTCGTACGAACGAACAACTGTTTATGTAAACTTTCTGTCAAGTGCATTGTGTTTCAAAATAGTTACACCGAGTAAAATAACAATTGACGTTCCACTTTCGCAATTAAAACTACTGTGTCGTGCAACTTCCTACTACAACGCACAATTTTTTAGATAACGCAGTTTATAATCAGTCCGTTATTACAGTTACAGCTGCCAGTGCAGTGCATGCAGTGCTTTGAACTGTTTTGATAAAAAAAAACAACACGACTTTTTCGTGTTTATTCTTTTATTAAAATTCCAAAATGGGTGCATTTAAAGTGTATTAGTGATAGTGTTTAGCTCAAAAGCTAATAAAACCGTTGTGAGTAAATAATTACTGCCATTAAACATGTACTATGCATCGAAATGATATCAGCAAAGAACAGGGTGCAAGAAATAAAGAGTAAATTCGAGAATTTGAACAGTGAAAACATTCCGAAGCGTGTCGAAACCCAATTGTGTAGACAAAATAATGTTATTGCTACAAATTATGGGAAGGAAAACAGTGAAAATATCGATTACGAACTATCATCTAAACAGGATAATATCGGGAATGAATCAGAGGCCAGTGACGAATGGACGCCTAAACCAAACTCCAGTTATTTATACAGTAAAAGCGATGTGAAACGGAGTGCTAGTGACACGAAAAATTCTTTATCGCGACAAAGTAGTGATCCAGGCAAGAAATTGCATAGGAGCCATGCGTTTCGTTGTGACAAGAGTCAAAAAATTGTGAATAGTCCCAAACGTCACGGCAGTTGCAACGGTAGGTCGGAAACCAGTGATTTTTCATTCAAAATGGAGAGAAAATTAAGCAAAGACAGACTGAAGAGACTTGGGAACTTTTTGGAGGAACAGATGAAAAAAGAAAATTTTGTTCCACAAATTGAATATGCTGAGATTGTTGGGCAGGTTAGTGAGATTGAAAGTCAATTTGATTCCATACCGGATTCTGAGGTTCCTCAACATATCCTAGACCAGTACGCCACCATTGTCAAACCGAAACGAAAAGAAAATGAGAAACAGGAAGCCATGACAGACAGCGGTGTTAGTTCTGAGACTGAAAATGTAGAAGAAGATAAAAGTGGTAGAATAAAACGTCTCATGTCTCAATTTGAAAAGTCTCCTGAAAAAACTCATCTCACAAATCTTCAGGCTATGGACGAATTATGTGATTCCAGTGAAACTATACGTCTGGAACGGAAGAATCCTCATTTGAAACTAACAGACACACTAAAAAAGGCTTTAAAGCAACCGCTACCTGCTGGTCCACCGCCCGCAAAACCTCCACGTATTTTCAAAGTCCCGACAATCTCAGAAAACACAGAACAACAAAAGAAGGAAGCAAAAAGAATGCTTGAGAAGTTAGAAAAAGTACTTCAGAAGCGTGAAGGGACTACGGAATCACCAAAAAAACCAAAAGAAATTCACTACTTATGTACCGAGATATTGGATATCACTAACCGTACTTTGCTACCTAACCAAAGCCCTGATCCTATCTCCCGTTGTCTAAATTCTTTCAACTGTGCCATAACAAACAATTCTACGTCAAGTCTTCCGTATACGAGACTAAAAGCTGACGAGGATCCCAACACATGCTGTGCGTGCTGCCGTGAAAATACAGATCCGAATCAATCGGACAACCAAAAGTGTTTAAAATGTAAAATCAATGAAGACAAAGACGGCAGATTCAAATGCCATCTCAGCTGTGAATGTGAAGTGAAAAATTCTAAGTTTTACATTGAAAATGATGAACCTATTTATGATGTGCCTCATGAGGAGGATATGAAGTTTGTGAGACGTAACACGTATGGAACGTTGAATACGTTGAAGAATAGCAAGAGTATGGAGGATTTGCGGATCGAGAACGTTGAGGTGAGTGCTAGGTAATAGGTAATAGGTAAAACGGGCTGTTGTCCGCAACTCCACGTCAAAGCGCGTATTTTGCGTACGGGTGGGAGAATCGGTTATTCGATCCACCCCAGCTCCTCGAGAAAGGCCAGCAACGCCTTGGTGTTGCTGACAATCTCACGTAGGGTACCTGGGTTACCGAAGTATTTTGCCCTGTAATTGGCGACCACCGGGCAGTTTAACAGCACATGAGCCGCTGTCTCGTCGTCTTCCATGCAGGCCCTGCACAGCG
This sequence comes from Antitype chi, assembly GCA_947359405.1. NCBI lineage: Eukaryota > Metazoa > Arthropoda > Insecta > Lepidoptera > Noctuidae > Antitype > Antitype chi. Next base: position 10,256,298 of record OX375836.1, read on the forward strand.
GACTGTCTGTTACCCCTATGACAAAGAGATGTTTGTTAAATGACCCATGGCCAGTTACAGCTGCTGTAACTGTACGCAGCTGTGGTTTTGTTAAACGGAGAACCTGTTTCGTGAGGCGGGCATCGACCGCAGGAAGTGCTTCCTTGGCCTGCCTGCACTCACTTAGGTCCAACCATATTTTGTGATGTTGATCCCTGGTTCGTTTCCTTACCAGAGTGCGTAGATACCCGAAGGGGAGTGGCGCAATGGGTTCAGGTCCCACTGGTGTCATGCTCGACCCTCTCCTGGCAAGTTCATCGGCTGCATCGTTTCCTAGCGAACCGCTGTGTCCTTTTATCCACTGAATGGTAATATTATTGAGGCTACCTACCTCGTTGAGGCGCTGGTGGCACTCGTATATCAGCCCAGAGTCAACTGTATGACTGTTCAGCGCTTGCAGAACAGCCATGCTGTCTGAGAGTATGCGGATCGAGTGGTCCTTAACTTCCCTGGCTAAAATAGCCGAAGCGGCAAGGGAGATGCCCATGCATTCTGCCTGGAACACTGTGTTATGGACTCCCAGTGGCGTGGCTATGTGGATGTTGAAGTCCTCCGAGAAGACTCCAGCCCCTGTGCCACTACCTGTTTTTGATCCATCCGTGAAGATGCGCAGCTCTGCGGGGCATAAGCCTTCGCATCGTCGATCCTCATGCAGTTGAATTCTGTATTTTTTATCGAAGATAAATTGTTTGGGCACCCGGTCATTTACTGCCTTCGTAATGGGGAACTCACTGTTGAGTTCCTTTAGCAGCGCGGTGTGTTGTGTGTCTCTCTTACTCCAGAGATTTATAGCCTTTAAACGCGCCGCCGCCATCGTTGCTTCCTGCCGTATGAACAGGTGGAGCGGCGGTAGTCCCAGCATGGCTTCGATCGCTGCAGTCGGGGTAGTCCTCATGCAGCCCGTGGTCGCCATGCAGGCTAGTCTTTGCATGCGCTGTAGTTTATTGGTGGCTGTAGCTAGCTTGGTGCGGGGCCACCAGACCACGGCCCCGTAGGTGATCATGGGGCGGATCACTGCGGTGTACAGCCATAGTATAATTTTGGGTGATAGACCCCACTTCTTACCTATCATCCTCCTGCACTGCCAAAAGGTAATGCAGGCCCTGTTCAGCTTGTTGTCTAGATGACTGCTCCAGTTAAGCTTATTGTCCAAAGTAACCCCGAGATACTTGACTTCGCTGGCCAACTGAAGTTCTGTGGTGGTGCTAGTATTAACAATATTGTTTTTTTATCTATTTATTTAATTACAATTGGTCGCCAGACATATCAGCTATGTTGTGTGAATGTAGGGTTTTTAGTGAGCGGCAGGCCCATGGCTTGCTGTCACTTCAGTGTATGTGGTTTCTTTTTAGACTTTTAAGTTTAACCACATTGGCATTAATCCAAAAGCAAGTGGATTGGGGTGATTTGTAATAATATTGTTGCATTTTTTTTATTTATTTGTGGATAGCTTATTTCAGAATGATAGTTTTATTACAAACTATTCAACATCAGTTCTGAGTCTCTGTGTGCCCTTTGGCAAAGGCCTTCTCAAACCTTTCCAATAGATAGTTATATATTTAATACATGTACACCATAAAAATTGTTGATATAAATGTAGAAATTTTACAATGGGCAGTCTTATAGCTAAAAGCAATTTTTTAAAGATGACCTTTGAATTGATTAACGGAGAAAGAGCCAAGGTAATCTGTAGTGTACTATTTACATATATACAATAAATACATACATAATAACATAAATTCTATAAGAATATATAATAAAAATCGTAAGTAACAAGCGCAAGGAACAAAAAAGAATGTTGTTTGAACATTTTTGTGCCAGAATGTGGATTCACGCGAGACACAATGGCTTTTTAATTGTATCTGTAATTATGGCATTCTATATACTAAGGAGACAACTGACAGTGCTTTCTCCCCATTCCATGCCTGTCTAGTCTATGTCTTTCAAGCTGTCCTCACCAAGTCATCTTGCTGTCTTTTCAAGGGTATTCCGTTCTTAATCTTCCCCTCCCTAGGTACCATAGGTACCATAACACAGGTCCATAGGGTGGTACCATAGGGACACTGTTTTGTTAATTTCTCGTCCCCCTGAAAATGTGGCAGTGTGGATTTAGAAAAATTTACTACACTACTTAATATAATTTTCAGGTGATTCAAAATCAAAATTAAAAGTAATGTTTTCGAATAAGGCTGAGAATCTGCACTTTTTTGCCACCTGCCCAACTCCACAGCTGTCTGTCAGCTGTAAGTTAAAAGAAATTGATTCCATGTAATATAATAGTAACTATTTAATTCAAAGTAATTATAGATTACATTATGTCGGCTAGCCTAGCACACGGCAATATATACCAACAAAAAGATTGATTAAAAAAAAATAAGCAGAGATAAAAATGTCTACGGCGAGAACTCAATATAGGGTATTTAAATTAAATGAAATTGTTTATTATGTAAACATAGGATATTGGAATTAATTTTACACATCATCATCTGCATTATCTGCCTACCCTTTTCCTAACGTGTTGGGTTTGGCTTCCAGTCTAACCGTATGCAGCTGAATACCAGTATTTTACATGGAGCGACTGCCTATCTGACCTCTACAACTCAATAACTGGGCAATACAATACCCCTTGGTAAGACTGGTTGTCAGACTTTCGGGCTTCTGACGACCCGTAACGACTGTCAAAAATCCACAAATGACAGCCTGGACCAACGGCTTAACGTGCTTTCCCAAGCAAGGAGGGGGTCTTGGTAAATTAAGATGGTCACCCATCCACGGACCAACCGCGGTAACCGTCGCTTAACCTAATTGATCGACCGGTGTGGCTGTTATTACTTTGCCACAAACCCCTTCTATGTAATACAATAGTATTCAAAGTAATTATAGATTAGGTAAATATTTAATATGTCGGCTAGCCACGTCAATATACCAACAAAAACATTGATAACTAATTTTAAGTAGAGATAAAGAAAATACACTACCCAATATTAGGTAAATAGCCAAGCGAATAGCGAATATGTAATTTATTCTTTATAAAGGATAACGGAATCATTACTAAACGTCATACTATACGAAAAATAAGCTAGATGAAGTCGACATTTCTAATCTGACAACCCCTGAGAAGAAATGGTGAAACAAACTAAGTTACTTACAGGCTAATTAATAACAAACGGACGGATCGATCAAAGGACAAGCTACGATTGCAGCGGTTGGTACGTGGATGGGTGATCATCTTTACTGTATACCACAACCCCTCCGTGCCTCGGAAAGCACGTTAAGGGTCTACGTCCCGTTTGGTAGCGTAACACGGTCACTTTATGAACCCTACTGCTCATTAACGGCTTGTCTTGAAGATTTGAAAAATATATGATTTTGCTATAGATTCATATAGATCATTTTGCCCGAAGTACTTTTTTTATATGGTTAATACTTTTGCTGCAAAAAAATATTTTCCAACACGCAATATTTTGGCTTCTATTCCATACTCCTACTAAACGGCTTCGTTATTTGGAAAAAAAATACACTGAAAAATAGATAGTTAGAGGTACCACAGAATCGCCGAAGCACAATTGTAAATTAATCAAAGGAATATCCCCATTTTGAGATAATGGCTCAGAGGTGCCCTGCGCGGGCGCGGGCGGCAGTCGTGCTTTAGCATACAAACGGGAGATGAGGATACTATGGGCCTTAAGCCGTGACCCCGACTGTCATTCGTGGCTTCACAGTCGTTACGGGTCGTCAGAAGCCCGAGAGTCTGACAACCAGTCTTACCAAGGGGTAATGTGTTACCCATAATCATAATAATCATTTATTTGCAATAAGTATTGGTACAGTGTAGGTCTTAAAGTAGGTAATTGAGTTCCTAATACTTAGTCAGACATAATTTGACATGCAAAACAATATGTTACATCTATTTTAAGTATATTACGCTCAATGGCATGCTTTCTATCATATTTTTTTTTTTTACAATACATTCAATTTATCAATTATCGTCACATTAATTTAAGATTGATTATTTAGCATTATTCATACTGTTTGTCAGATTTCGGGCTTCAGGTGACCCGTAACGACTGTTCAGATCCAGAAATGCCAGCGTGGCCATTATGTTTATACGGGGTCTTAATGACGCTAAGTATAGAATAGCAATATGCATTTTGGATTTCATTAAAAGTTACTACCACGATATATCGCGGGCTGCTTGATGGTTACCAAGCAGCACGCGATATAAAACATAAAACAGAGAGAGCATCGATGTGATCTGGCTCATGATTGGTCAAATCTGTTCATCTTGTTCTTCTGGAGGACGTAGAGTCCTAGAAATTGACACTATTGACAGCTCACTTCACCTTAGTTTTCATGGAGAAGTCTCTCCATGAAAACTTTTACAGAATAACACTACTGTATTCATAGTGTAAACATTTTTGGTCGATGTGTTACTGTGAGTCAGAGAGCGTTGCTCTTTGCGTTATATTTAATTACTTACTGTAATGATGCATTCTCGTCTGTGTGTTTGTTTATCATAGCTACAGAACCGCTAGACTTGGTTTGATTTATGTTTTCTTTTGTGTAACGCACATTAAATTTACGTTACTGTTGAGCGTGGTTTTTTTTTTGGGTAGGAAATCATCAAATAACTTCTCCCGCTCTGGGTGGAGCAGGAAGGCGTGTCAGACATTTACTGACTAAAATCCACCCGTGTTCCCTCAGTTGCCTGTGTGCCAGGGGCCGCGGTATCTCTTCCGAACAACCCGCATTTGATTCCCGGTTCGGTAATAGTGTTATTTGATTTTTCTATCTGGCAGCCCGGAGCCTGAATTGTGCCCGGTTGATGGCGATAGGCTCGGCCCCTATTTCTTCATAATGAGCCTATAATGTCCCCACTGCTGTGACACAGGCCTCCTCTCTTTGAGAAGGAGTGGGCCGTAAGTCATCACGCAAGCCCAGAGCGGGTTGGTAGATGTCAAATGTCTTCGAAGTTTTGGTTCTAGGAGATGAAACGTGAGGCTTCATGTCCTAGAATCTTTTCGTTTACAGTTTTGAGAGCAGTGGTGATGAAATTTACACAAAGTGAAGCGTCTGGATTCGAACATACGACATACAACTCTAAGGCCATTAAAATGTAAACCGTACCAATTGCCTAATACGTATTTCTGGAGTTGTCGATTCGCCTACAACTACATTAATTTCGTGCGAATGGTCTACACAAAATTAAATACTATTTTTTTTTCGATTTTGGCTTCGCACGGTTTGTGCATTTAGCCAGTGTCAAGTAATTTTTCTTTTCGATCAAGTAATTGGCCCGATATCGGGCACGAAGTTACAAAACAGTCATAGTCATCTTTAGTCAGTCAAGTCAAAGTTATTATAAAGCGGTAGTAACTTTACAACAACCTAATATAAGTTTTTGGGGGGAACACGAAAAGTCCACGTTAGTCACTTATTTTCACCTTCACTTAGGGTTACCATATGTAAATAGAGGGTTGCCTATCTATGGTACCTAAAATGCCTGAATTTTCAGAAAAATGCCTGTCTAAAGCAAAACGCTGTAGGTAATAAGAAAAAGCCAACAGATAATAATGCAGAGGGATATTTATTACTGATATTTGTCACAGGACATTATATTTTTTAATAGTTCTTTCTTTTCTAAAACATAAACGTAAAAATCTTCACAAGAAACAATTTTGTAATTTTCCTGAGTAATCAATATTGTTTTTACTGATTCAATTGTCAGCCGATTTCTTTCTTTACTCCACTGGGCGTTGAATTTAAAAATGCCTGTCTCAGACCAATGCCGGCCGCACGCCTGTCTAAACCTTAAAATGCCTGTCAAATGCGGCGAATGCCTGTCAAATGGTAACCCTACCTTCACTACACTTAAATTGAATAATTCATTACCAAAATTGTACAATTTAATTCGCTATTTCAATAAATTTCATGAAAATGAAAATTCGCGCGACATGTTCCAACCCGATCCCGCCAAAAACTCCTTAAATACTATTAGTAAAAAGTGTCGATTCGCCCGTTTCGGTCTAGTAAAAACGTGCGAATCACCTAATAAGGGCCTGCGCCCACTAACGGCATGGCACGGCAAGGCATTTTTATGCGACGAATAGGAATACATCCTATATGTAAGACAATAAAATTCAAATTTCAATGATGATTCCTAAGGACGTCGCAGCATGCCTAAGGATACCGCGGCATTGTTGCCGTTGAAATTTAAATTTTACTGTCATACTATTAAGTTATATTTCTATTCGTGGCTTTATAAATGCCGTGCCGCTAGTGGGTGCTGGCCCTAAGTCGACATATAGCTATTAGCAATCTAATCGGTCGATGTACTAAAATCAAAGGATACTTTGTGATTACAGGATAAGTAGCTTTATCTACATTTATTTCTTATTGACTGCTATGCTTGTGAATAACCTGGTTTTATTTGTAAACCTTTATGTTTGATAAGCAAAGCTGTGAATAGTGAATGGGTGTTTTTCTGAATGCCTTAAGGCGGTCACCAGTACTCATTATACAAATACCCAAGATGCATAGTCTCGAACAAAACTAATACTCAAAACTGTTATTATTGTACGTCAGTGGTTTTAGTTATGATGAAACACATTTTTTTTTGTAAATTCAACCTTTCTCGCATGATTATTACAAAGCTATGTCCAAAAAGACTGACTGCAAGATGACTGATTTGCAAAATTCTTTTTTCGTTCGAAAGGGGTTTATCCCGAAATGGTCCCATTAAAATTTCATATAGATCTTATTACGCGTTTCGGAAACACACAACGGAACTCTTCAAAAAATGACAATAAATCAACCGCGAAAAAGTGAAAAATAAAAACGTTTTTGAAAAAAATAAAAAAAACCGACGTCACGCGTGGTCACGTGATAAAAAGTCATCGTAAGGAGCGTTTTAGCGGTAAATTAAAAACAACGAAAAGTAAATTTGATTTAAAACGTTTTTAATTGAGAAAATGGATATAAATCAATTTATTTTGATTTTTCTGTTACATATTTCTTCCCAATCTACAAATTAAAATAGTTTTAAATAAGTTGGAAAATACCTTATTTAAACGGTAAGTACTTAAAACTCTTACCGAAAGGGAATTGTGTCACAGCAGTCTGAACATTATTGGCTGATTATTCATTGCATAATGTATGTGTATTTATTTTATAATGTATAATGTGTATTAATTTATTAGGGATATAATAAAAGTATGACAACGAATTTCATGCGTACATTACCTTACCTATTTAAAAACTACACCAATTTAATATAATTTTTCCCTGAAATAATTTAAAAGCCATGTTTAAGTAACTGTTCATTTACAATTTTGTAAAACTCATTTACTTCAATTTATAATCCATTTAAAGGCATTTTTGAATTCTCTGAAGAAATCGGGCGCTCAGAAAGATGAAGCTAGCTGCCCATTCTAAAGCGTAGTAGCTGATCGATCAATCAGGTTAAGCTTTACTTGCCGCGGTTGGTCTGTGGACGGGTGACCATCTTAACACAACAAGTACCCTCCATGCCTCGGAAAGCACGTCAAGCCGTTGGTCCCGGCTGTCAGTCAAGGATCTTTGACAGCAAGGGGGGGGGCATATTGCCTAGTTTTCTAAGTTGCTCCATATTGCATGGTATTGTCTGGCCGTATCTCTGGCAACAGGTTACTACATATTGCCTTTGCCCTAAGTTACTGGATGTAGTCGTGACGTCATAGTTGGCGAGAATTGACCAGGATGGTGCAATTTTAATTGCTCGTGTAAGCGCACCAAGGTGAACCTAGTCCTCATTTTTTGCATACAAACTTCGGGAGTGATTTACTCCACTGTCTGACATGGCACATCCAAAGTAAAATATGATATCGTTTTGTCTCATTATTAATATTGTCTGTACGGAAACAGAATACTAAAATAAAAACCCATTAAAAAGTTAGGAGCCAACAAAGATTCGTTTTTCTTGCTAATTTTACTTAAATTTGGGCGTATTTAAGTAGTAAAAGAAGTGTAAAATCTCCAAAACCAAGTCGGTACCGACAAAGTTCAATTATCGAAAAGTTCAATAAACTTAATTGGTCATTGATTTATAATGCATTGGCTATTTCATAAAACCCGATCTTCCAAAGGACTTTTCTTAATTTTATCGCGATTTTTTTACTATAAATGATCCTGCATCTCACTCAATAACGTTGTGCGTGCAGACTAGCGTCTAACTGCTCATCACTGATACTATCTCTGTCGGACACGAAGCCTGGTGAGACAGCGTGATTTTTAGCCAGGCCTAACAGTGAGTTCGAGCCCGCGACTAGGTTACCCATACGTTCATGCAAAATGTACTCCTGCAAATTACAAAAAACTTTGGCGCTTCCTTAATAACGGATTTGGAGGCAATTCGGCACACAAATAGCTCAGACATAACCTCGGTTCAATCTACTTACCATTTTCCCTACTATGTTGGGGTCTACTTCCAGTCTAACCTGATGCAGCTGAATACCAGTATTTTACATGGAACGACTGCCTATCTGACCTGCACAACCCAGTTACTGGGTAACACGATACCCTTTGGCAAGACTGGTTGTCAGACTTTCGGGCTTCTGACGACCCATAACGACTGCCAAAGATCCATAAATTACGGCCGGGACCAACGGGTTAACGTGCTTTCCGAGGCACGGCGGAGTCTCGGTATGGTCACCCATCCACAGACTAACCCCGGCAAGCGTAACTTAACCTGATGGATCGACCCGTGCGCTTGTTATTACTTAGCCACGAACCCCTAAGAATACTTTTATCCCGGTCGTACCGCAGCTGCAGTGAAACCGCGGTTAAAAGCTAATCTAATCTATCTATCTACTCTAATAAGTACCTTTAAACGAGCAATTCTTGTATTATGTATATATTATATGTATGTATATGTTACCGGCCAAACCCGATTTCAGGCCAAACTAGTTTGTCCTAGGCCAAACTGGTTTATTAAGCCGGGGCACGCCGATTAAATGGGTTAGGTTAGAACTGTGACCAAAAGCGCGCGAGCCGAGCGAGCGAAGCGAACGGCGCCGCGGCAGCGGCCGGCGAGCGTTACGTCCAAAGGCTGTTAACGAAATGGCTAATTAAGCTAGTTGGCTGCGACATATCACGCGTAGGATAAGTCTGTTTGGCCTAGGACAAACTAGTTTGGACTGAAATTGGGTTTGGCGGGTAACATATATAATCTGCATCTCGGAAACGGCTCCAACGATTTTCATGAAATTTAGTATGTAGGGGGTTTCGGGGGCGATTAATCGAACTAGCTAGGTTTCATTTTTAGAACACGAACAAAAAAAAAATACTGAGCAAAGGTCGGTATTCCCGATATTATACAACATAAACTCACATTATTGCTAATTATTAAAATAATGATTCACACCGTATTTCATTAATTAGTCATTCTAGTATATTTTCATGTTACTATCGCTCCTTTTGGCTGAGTTCTGACGTGTAACCACAATGATTATGAGAACGGATTTACATAAAATGTAAAATGGAATATGTATTACATTTTAGAGAACTGAATCACAGTTACTGTAACGTAGGACAAAATCCCTACTTCCCTACTAGTATTATTAATGCGAAATTGACTCTGTCTGTCTGTCTGTTACGCTTTCACGCCTAAACCGCTGAACCGATCGTCATGAAATTGCATTGGCAGAGATGTAGCCTGGGATATGGAGAAGGACATGGCTACTTTTTTACGTGATAACCGACATCCACGCGGGCGGAGCTGCAGGGAAAAGCTAGTTAGTTAGTTATATCTATCAATCTGCCTAGTCTTATCCCAACTATGTTGGGGTCGGCTTCCAGTCTAACCGAATGCAGCTGAATACCATAAAATCATAAATGATTTTATTTCTGTAAATAGGTTTGTACATGTAAACACTTTGTTTCTTGCCCGTTCTTCTCCATAGAGATCTACGTTTTGGAATGGGCAACTAGCTTCAACTTTCCAACTGGTCGACTTTTTGACAATTCAAAAGTGCCTGAAAATGGTTTAATTGAAATAAATGCTTTGAGTTTGAGTTTGAGTTTTGAGTTTGACACACGTCAATCATATTTTAAAATCTAGATGATGGCGGCGTTTCCTATTTGACTACTAATTCCTATCTGAATACAGTTTGAGTTTTTTTTTCGGACTATCTTCTCGGGAAGATGGCCGAAAAAAAATTCTTAGTTTGGTGTCTGAAAGTACCAGTATTTTACATGGAATGATTGCCTTTCTTACTCACACAACTCAATTACTGGGTACCATACGCCTGGTTGTTAAGTTAAGACTGGTTGTCGACTGGCTTCTGACTACTCGTAACGACTGTCAAAGATCTGACAATGACAGCAGGGTTCGTGGCAGGGACCAAAGGCTATAATACTTTCCGATACACGGAAGGGTCTCGCTCGATACGTTGAATTAGTCGGATCAGTATTCCCCGAGATTAGTTACCTCTTAAAAACTAACAACATTGGTCATCCATCCACGAACTGACCGCGACGATTGTAGCTTAACCTTCGATCCACCCGCGCGGCGGTTATTATTAAGCCACGAGACTTCATGTTATCATAATCATTCATCATCATCATTTCAGTCGGAAGGCGTTCTCTCCTGGACATGACCTCCCCGAAGCTCCGCCACTTCGACCGGTTCTGTGCTTCCCGCATCCAGCGGATTCCTACGGCCTTCACAAGGTCATCGGTCCACCTTGTGGGAGGCCTTCCAAGTCTACGTCTTCCGGTACGCGATCGACACTCCAGAACCTTTCAGCCCCATCGGCCATCTGTTCTGCGAGCAATGTGTCCTGCCCACTGCCACTTAAGTTTGGCAATTCTTCGGGCTTTATCGGTTACCTTGGTTCTCCTACGGATCTCTTCATTCCTGATTCGATCACGTAGGAAAAGTCCAAGCATAGCCCTCTCCATTGCCCTTTGGGTGACTTTTAGCCTTTTTAACCGACTTCAAAAAGGAGGAGGTTATCAATTCGTTGGAACCTTTTTTTTTTTTTTTTTTATTATGTATGTTCCCCGATTACTCGAAGATGGCTGGACCGATTTGGATTTAGTTTTTTTTGTTTGAAAGGGTATACTTCCCAGGTGGTCCCATGATCATCAAGTCAGGATCTGATGATGGGATCCTGGAGAAATAGAGAGAACTCTTCAAATTTTATAGGCACACAAAGCGATTTAGGTATTTTTGGAAGAGTACTTTCTCGTAGTGGTCTCATTTCAATTTGGTGAAGATCTGATGAAGAACTTTGGAGATAGGCAACGGAACTCCTCAATAAATGATAGCAAATGGACTGGGATTGCTGAAATCTCATGTCTGTCTATTGCTTACACCACTTCATAACATAACATCACGCCGGTGTGCTGTGAAGGGGTAAGCACATGTGAACCACTAAAAAGTGAAAAATAAAAACTTTCCAAAAAAAAACAACCGACTTCCAAAAAAACACTACAAAGTGAAAAATAACTTTAATTTCGGAAGGCGGTGACAAAAAATTCAAATACAGCTCCAAAGACACCGACTTCCGAAATTAAAGTTATTTTTCACTTTGTAGTGTTTTTTTGGAAGTCGGTTGTTTTTTTTGGAAAAAGTTTTTTAAAGGTTGAATTTCGCAAAATGCCTTTGATTCAGGTAATCACAATATATTCTAAGAATTGCTTAGTTTATTAACTTAGGAAAATGGAATTTTCAGGTTTGGAGACGTCATCAAATTACTAGGTATTTAGTTATTATGACGTCGTCAATCTCCTGTTGCCATTTATAACCCACTCATGGTTAAGAGTCCCACAATAGTTATTGTGACTCGCACAGGAAAATCACATACTAAACTAAATACACAATCGTAAAAACAAAACTATAGAAACACTTGAAGGTGAAAAAAAAAACAAAGTCCAGAAAAAAACAGCCGCGTGGTTCGATCGATCAGGTTAAGCTACGCATGCCTCTCTTGGTCCGTGGATTAAGGTAAGAAATAAAGACAATATGTTATTCTGCACAAATAAAACGCACATTACAAATAAAAATAAGTACATAAAATGCACACCTACAAAATAGCCAAAAGCCCCATAATCAGATAGAATAAGTTTTTCAATTTTGTCCATTGCTTGTTGATGTCAGGGCTAGGGACCAAAGACAATACAAATGGATCTGGTGTGTCTTAATCTTGACCACTGGGTTACTACTGCTCTCATATTGTCAGCCGAAAGGCTTTCTTAAAAAGTAAATTAATTCTTACATTTTCGTCAAGACTATGATTTTGGTTCGAAAATGAATTAAACAGATGATGCTGAACTAGTATTTTGTTTTTCCCTGTATTATCTTAAGCGGGATATAAAAAATATATTTATGCTTTAATTATGTCGCTGTACTAGTTTTTCTGTTTTTTCCCTATCAGTATCTTGAGCAGGATATTAAAACCCTTTACTAAGAACTCTCAAGTCTTACTGTGGTCATGTGTAAAAAACCTTTTTATTGCTGAATGGAGTAGTGATGGCTATGTCCCAGTGGTAACAGCCGCGACTCACGATTTGTTGGTCGTAGTTTCGAACCTCGACAGGCGCTTTACTTTGTGTAATTTCATCATACACTGCTCTCAAAACGGTGAAGGAAAATCGCGAGGAAACCGGCATGGCCTAGAACCAAAAATTCGAAGACATGTGACGTCTACTCGTACCAACCCGCACTGGGCCCGCGTGGTCGATAACGCCCACACTCACAGAGAAGCTGCCTGTGCTCTAGCAGTTTGAACATTTTAGGCTTTTTATGATGAATTGGCCTGCTCTTTTCGCCTGATGGAAAGCGATGCATGAGGTCTATGATTGAACGAGCGTGCCCAGAAGATACCTGTTAACTCTTGCTTTGAAGGTAGTCGGGTAAAACCTTATGTCCTGCCTCCTGCACTAATTTGGCATCATACCTTACCTCAGCTGACGCATTAATCTCTCATATCAGCACTGATTGATTTTGTTTCGCCCAATTGATTTTCAACACACCGCTCAGCGCCAAGAGTTGTAAATCCAGCAGTGTGTTTCTTAACTCTGGTTGCGCTCTGTTGGATTCTCAATGCTCGGCTCAATACCAAAGGTTGAAAATCAAATGCGCTATAAATAAATCGCCAGAGTGACCCTAGGCTAAGAGCCCGAGTCGAGCCACGGCGTGGTAAAAATAGGCATTATACAGCGGGGCTGACTGCACAGGGTGTGTGCGCTTCACTTCATTAGGCGTCGTCCTTCATGGGGGCTATTTTTACACGCTTTATATTAGCTTCACTTGTATGTTTGTTGGTTTGTTTGTTTGTATGTAACCGACTCCTTTGAGCGCGATTTTGACCCACTTTAAACGGTCAGATTTCATTGAAACTTTGTAAACTTGTCGAGGACCGATGACAATTTAATAATTAAAAAAAAAAATGAGAAAAAAAAACACGTTTTGTAGTTAGCAGAACTAAAAAATAGAAAATAAATAATAGTTAAAAAAAAACTAAAAAACACGCTTTAAAAACCAAACTAAAAAAGGAGAAAATAATTAAATTCAATTAAAAAGCGTGGGGTGCTTGACATTAATTGATTATAAAAAACCTCAAAAAGCACCACCCCACGCTTTTTAATTGAATTAAATTATTTTCTCCTTTTTTAGTTTGGTTTTTAAAGCGTGTTTTTTAGTTTTTTAAACTATTATTTATTAATGCCCCTATTTAAGGGGTGCAGCAGTGATGAGTGACGATGGCCCAGATTCTTCGTGGCACCAAGGTCTTTGACTATCGAGCTATGCTCACGACTCCGTCCGTGTGGAAGTCAACTATTCTATGTAAAAAACATGTCCTATGACAGTCGGTAATAGTGTAGCTTCCCATCAGTGTAATATATTTCGTAATGGGATCAGTACTACCCGAGATTATATATCTCTTGAAAACAATCAATTTTGTAATTCGGGATTAATAGTACCTATTCAATCAATCTGCCTAATCTTTTGTTGGGGTCGGCTTCCTGTCTAACACCGGATGCAGCTGGATACCAGTATTTTACATGGAGCGGCTGCCTACCTGTCCTCTACAACCCAGTAACTGGGTAATACGATTTTTTACCCCTTGATAAGACTGGTACCCAGACTTTCGGTATTCTGATCCACGAATGACAGCCGGTACTAACGGTTTAACGTGCTTTACGAGGCTTGGAAGAGTCTCAGTATGTAAAGACAGTCACCCATCCACGTACCAACCCAGGCAAGCATTTTAACTTAGCCACGAGCCCCTCGAAGCGTATCCAATATTCTTAAAAAAAAACCAAATTACTTGTCTCTTCAAAATTTCGTTCAAAGCTGTCCAGTAGTTTCTCAGCCGTACAAATGTAGAAACCTATCAAACACAACAATTTCCAAATGATAACATTAATATCAATCGGATCAGGACTTCCTGAGATTACAGACCTCTTAAAGCTTCCGCAGACAGGCGCGATGCGACTCTAGTCGAAATAATTCTTTGTAAATTTCTGGATCGGGAACCTTAAAAAACAAAAATAAAAACCTATAATATTAGTAAAGATGTAAAAGTGTCAAAGTTTAAATCCGAAATCAAAAGTCGCGGTCTAAAGCCGATCACATAAAGTTATCGATGCATAAAGATATAAGACGACACGGCTGGCCAGTTGGAACTGTACCCGCAGCAGTCGAGCGTGTCGATGGGAACTAAGAACATGAGTCATCAGGTTTCTTGTACTTCCTGTCGTTAGTCATTCAAGATAAAGAGTTTATTTTTATCAAAAACAGTAAGCAATGCAAAACGGTAGACCATTCGCATACTTTTGGCTGCCATCCCTCATTTGACTTGCTCAGGAGTTGATTTTACGAAAGATTATTTCTTAGTACATACTTACGTGTAACCTCAATTGAATTGCTTCGACTATCGGAACTCTACAACCCAGTTACTGGGTAACACTATAACCCCTTTGGTGGATCTGACAACCAAGACTTTCGGGCTTCTGATGACCCGTAACGACTGTCAAAGACCCGTGAAATACAGCCGGGACCAAAGGCTTAACGTGCTTTCCGAGGCACGGAGGGGTAAAGATCTCGGTACGTAAAGATGGTCCCCCATCCACACTGACCAACCGCGGCAAGCGTAGCTTAATCTGATCGATTCACCCATGTGGCGTTAATTGTTAAATTTCGTACTGGTTTTGTATTGTCGATGATGAATTGACAGATTTAAAACAACAGTCAATAAAAGATACCATTATTCCAATGCAAGACAAAGGCCTCTTCGGAGAAGAGCAATGATCGCTATCTTTGCTCACTGCGTGTTGACGTTTTCTGACTAATGAAATTTTCTAAAGCACGTAGAAATTTGAATCTTTATTCTGAAGTTGGTTGAACAACTATAGAACTCGTTTTTGCATGCAAAATGGTATCCTGTGAGCCAACCTCATTTGGAGAATATCCTTGGGCAAGGTTTTAACACTTTCTCTTGGGTGTTTGTGTCTTTGTATCCCCTTAAACCAAGCTTGTTTTTCTACCTTTTGCTGTGAACCTAGTACCCTAATTGCGTAAAACCAATCAGAATCATTTTGAAGGATTTTGCTAATCCATTGCTATTATATTTGAAAACTTTGTCTGCTCAACTACGTACCTCAATAACGCAATGAATCAAAATCAAAATATTTTATTTCACATAAACCTGCATGGGCACTTGTGAAACGTTAGAAGCTAGGTGCACGGTTCCAATTTGTCGCTTCCAATGGAGAACAGCTGGCAAGAAACTCCACGGTTACTCTTTGAAAAATAATTGGCTTTTACAATGTTTTCTAATTACAGTGATAATAGTTATGGGAGGACAGTGCAGGCCTGTCAATAAGTACCAGGTACTTAGAGGAATGAAAATACAGAATAGAAAATCGTCTAAAAATCTAGTCTGTAAGGCCTACATCGTTCTCTCATTGACAATATGTAAAAGAATCTACCTCTATATAAAATGAACCTATTTGAACCAAGTGACATGATTTCCACGACAATCACTAATAAATAGTCGAAATTAAAATTGATGTAGGTATAATGTCAAATAATGACGAGAATATGTCAGTCATTGTAAAAAATAAAAATAATAAAAATTTACATTGTAATTTGGGAGCAGTTAATAGACTTTCACATAGTTATGCTGTTAATGTTGTTGGACTGTCAAAATGAAATCCATTCTTACTGTTAGTGTGTAACTCACACCGCAGCCGTAAGCGTCCCTTTCTTTGTGTCTTTAACCTTTCTCTTTCTATCTTCTGCTTGCCATTTCTTTTTTTCTTCCTATTTCATATTGTATGCATAAACCCGGATAAGTCTAGTATTAGCGTTATCGCAGGTGCCAATTAACCTTATTACGGACGAGGTCTAGCTAATAAGACCCCAAGGTTACTGATAATAACATACACAAGTTAACTATTACTTCTATACTCCTTTGTGGCGTATGTCACCGTAGTTTTAGTTGGGGTCGGCTTCTAGTGCAGCTGAATACCAGTGTTTTACGTGGAGCGACTGAATATTTCACTTCCACTACCGAGACCGCGAATCGGAAAACGTAAGGTAGGACGCCCTCAAGCTAGGTGGAGTGACGATCTTCGCAGGGTTACTGGTAGCAACTGGATGCGAGTTGCCGAGAATCGAGTTAAATGGCGTGAAATTGGAGAGGCCTATGTCCAGCAGTGGACTGCTGAAGGCTGATGATGACTACCCAGTTACTGGGTAAAAGTTTCTTCAGACAAACGCGACGCGACTCTTTTAGAACAACTTCCATGAAGTTTTCATAGAAATTGTTCTACAAGAGTCGCGTCGCCCCTGTTTGCAGGAGCCTTAATACTATACCCCATGGTAGACTCGTCAGACTTTCGGGCTTCTGAACCGACCCGTAACGACTGGTAAAGATCGACCGACGGTCCCGTCCGTCGGACCGTCTGGTCGGTTGGTGTTGACCGATCTTGATGGGACATTCACTGGCAGATAGCTGATGTTATAAGGTGTAATTAAGGCTTAACTCTATCCCAGAAGCACGTTCCTGTGGGATATTTTCCGAACTACACGCGGGCGAAGCCGCGGGCCATACCAATATAAACTCAGTGGAAACAAATCTAGCAAGGAATGTAAACAAACATTGTACAGACTTAAGTTGGAAAGTATACACGCCTTTAAGACTGTTAGCATGTGCAATAAGCTGTGTTTGTAGGCTATAAATAGTGCCCCTTTTGCAATACTTAATAATCATGTGCGAACTTAAATTACAGGCACTTTTGAATTGCCAAGGGGGTCAGTCTGTGACAAAGATGAAGCTAGTTGCCCATTCCATAGCCTAGTAGGATCTTATAGAGATGCGATGAGATGCTGGACAGTCAGTCTTGCCAAACAGTGGAACAGTATAGGCTAAACAAAAAAAAAGTGTGTGTGTACATAAGTACCTACGCACGTAAGAAGTTATACTTCTTTGGCGTAACAGAAGAAAAATAGCTAAACATTTCATCACGTATGTCATAACTCTCTGTTTGTAAAAGGAATGACAGTTATCAGCTAACTTCATCATGTCGCTTTTTGGCTGTCGGTGTGCACGCGCATCGTAAAAAATTTACCCTCATGACTTTTCCCAACGTGCCAAAAGAAGTATAACTTCGAAAATGAAGCAATTGGATTGGTAATATCTTTTATAATAATTTTAATCTACAAGCACTTCCCGCGGAAATGAACGTGAGAATAAAAAAAAAAACAATATATATTTCTATCTCTTTCGTCTGCATGTAAAACAAAGATGGCGCCTACAGAGCCCAGTAATTCGTGTCGTTAAACCGTCGTATGTCACCTGTCATGTTTGTCTATCACTTGCCACTTTCTCCAGACTTCCACCTAGTTTCTAATGCCATCATTGATACGTGATTATGTTCGTATGTTCCCACGCAGGTTAAGCGCCTGTTGTCGAGGCTAGGATTTTGATGGGTGGGTGTTGATTACCTTTTGTAGATCTGTTGTTTGTTAAATTGTTATCGTCTTTATTATGTCTTTTGTTAGTTCTCATGCAGGCTAAGCGTTACATGTTTTCTCGGTTTATTTTAAAACTAGCTGCCCGTGATGCCGGCTTCGCACGGGTGGGATCCCAATTTTTTTTCGTTTCACCGTTTTTTTCTCCGACTTATCTACTTTGCAAATCCGATTACCACGAAAAAGTCTTTTAATTTTTTCAGGTTATTAAAGCCTATGACATTCACAAATAACGTGGCTTTCTATTGGTAAAAGAATTTTCAAAATCGGGTCAGTAGATCCAGAGATTACCCCCCTAAAACCTCACAATCTCTTAATAAACTTTACCTCTTTATAATATTAGTAATAAATTTAACTACAAAAGAGTATAGTCGTCTTCCACTCTTACTGGATGCTGATTACCAGTATTTTACATGGCCTGCAACATCCATACATGTACAAACTTTCGCGTTTATAATATTATAGTAAGGATCTATCCGCCATTATAGTTTGTATTTGGAGGTAAGGTGAATGAATTTGAAAATTTCTCAACCATTTCATAATTCGAGGTACAAAATGAGTACATACTACACACAGTGTCTGATGTCACTTTCCCACGGACGCCATTAGTAGGTTAAGCGCTCATCGTTGAGGCCGTTATCCGGATGGGAGACAGTTAAAATTTAAACTAACAAAGTGTTGCGAATTTTGTATCCGACATGTTAATTTTATGGTTACCGGTGGAATAACTTTCATGAAACACAATCTGTGTTAATATTACGCTTCCTCGCCAAATGGGGTTGGCAGAGGCCAGTTATGTTTTAGTCTCATATAATAGGGGGCGATCCTATCGCCATCAACCAGGTACAAATTCGAGAACAGTGGTGGTCCAGTGGTAACGACCGGGGCTTACGAGATTTAGGTCGTAGGTTCGGATCCAGACAGGTGCTTTACTTTTTGTAAAGTATTTCATAATCAAAATCAAAATATTTTATTTCACACTAGCTGCACCGCCAGACGTTGTTCTGTCTTAATTATAATATTAAGCGCTAATTTTTTTTCGTAAGAATCTTCTCCTGACAATAACAAACACAACAAAAAAAGAATTAGCAAACTTGATCCAGCCGTTCACGTATGATGCCGTGACCAAGGGAAATAGGGATTCATTTTTATATAATAGATAAGCCTGCATGGGCACTTATGAAACGTCAGAAGCTAGGTGCACGGTTCCAATTGTCGTTTCCTATGGAGAAGAGCCGGCAGGAAACTCCACGGTTACTCTTTTAAAATTAACTGGCTTTTACAATGTTTTCAAATTACAGTGATAATAGGTATGGGAGTACAGTGCAGGCCAGTCAATAAGTACCAGGTATTAAGAGGAATGAAAATACAGAATAGAAAAACGTCTACAAATCTAGTCTGTAAGGCCTACAATGTTCTCTCATTCACAATATGAAAAAGAATCTACCTATATAACATGAATCTATTTGAACCAAGTGACATGATTTCATCACCATTGCTCTTAAAACGGTAAAGGAAAACATCGTGAGGAAGCCGGTATATCCTAGAACCTACTGAACATAATATCTTAGAGACGCCAGCATCAATTGGTAGGGTCCGCCAGGGCCGATGCCTGCCAGGGGTGCGGATTGATTGAAAGAGATACCGTGGCCCCTGGCACACAGGCTACTGAAGGAACACGGGTGGGTTTTAGTCAGTAAAAGTCTGACACGCCCTCCCGCTCCACCCAGAGCGGGAGAAATTATTTGATGATTTCCCATCCAAAAAAAAAACATTGAACGTTGTTTAATCTGACGATTAAAAAGTATTTTCTGACGATTCAGAAAATGCACACGTAATTGTTCAAGTTTTCACTTCTGTCGGCATAAAGTATTTTCTGACGATTCAGAAGATACACACGTAATTGTTCAAGTTTTCACTTTTGTCGGCATACCCGGAGACGCCGGGCAAAAACTGGCACTCCGGGTCCCGGAGTGCCACTGTTTTTACGATCATATGAAGCAATGAATATCATTCAAAATAATTCAGATTCATTTTGGCAGTGAGTTACGCAGTTGGAGTGCTGGTCAGTAGGATGGTGATGAGATGATGTTAACAGAATGATGTTATGTTTTTTAGATTTACCTTGAATTTTTTCAAGTCTATTTTAACAGTTCTACAACCGTCCCCGTTTGTAGATCAATTGACACTTTACAAGTATGTCAGCAAATAATTATTGTTTGCATACAGCTTGACGTGCGAAAGTTATACTTATCTATGTAGTATAAAGTTGGTTTTTGACTAAGTGATTATTTTTTTTTTTTTTTTTTTTTTTTTTTTTTTTTTTTTTTTTTTTTTTTTTTTTTTTTTTTTTTTATTATTTTTGATTATTTTGTAGTAGGTATGACTTATGTGAACGTAGAATTAGGAGTGCTAGATAGTGGTGTCGATTCTGTTGTACACCGAACTAAACTAACTAAACTATCACTAAAATTCCTTACTTTTGGCTATGAGAATCTTAAAGCTATTCTGCAAAATAAAATCTCTAAACTTAAAAATTATTTTGACACAACTAAAATCGAATTTGACAATCGTGACTCCTGCAGGCTTAGCATGACGCTTTCTATTTCTACTCTACTGTAGAATAGATAGAAATCGCTTGTCTACATTTCTCGGTGAAAACTGACAACTGTCTACACGGAAACGTAATTTTTGTCTAGTCTTCCGTCGACAAAACGCTTCTCTACGGTTGTCGTGCCAAGCCTGCAGGTGGTATTTTTTTTTCTTTTGGCTTCGCAACGTGGTAGGTACTTGTGTGCCCCACGCAATGATTTTTTTAAGAGTTGAATGAAGCGTGCGCAGGGGGGCAGCCTCGACGTTTTTTATATGGAATTTTTCACTTTTTGTTTGGAAAAAAAAAAAAAATATTACATACATGTTCAGATTATGGGGCTTACGGGTTTATTAAAGGGGGTCGAAATTATCATCATTTTTGCGATAGGACACACCGTTTTCAAGATATAAGCAAAAGAAAAGAAAAAAAAAAAGTGTTTTTGCAACTGAAGTCGAAGTGTTGGTGTGAATTTTAGTTCATGACCACTAGTTTTATTCCACACTTTTTTAATCGCGATTAAAAATAGTCAGATTTAGTTAGAAAAACTAATATAGTCAAAATTTTTGGTGAAAAACGGCAAACTCAGAATAGCAAAATTACCATCTTCACTAAATTAATAATTCAGTACAATCTTAGTGCTGTCAAACTAAAATATAGTTAAGTTGTGTCACTTTAGTCAATTTCAGAATAGGAAATCGTCGTTTGACAGGAATAAACTAAATTTTGGTGATTTTTAGTTTAGTTTAGAGAATTTTGTGACAACAGAATCGGCACCAGTGTTAAAAGAATTAGGAGCTTAGTAAGCAAGACATTAGTGACACACTTTGACATTAAGTCTACGTTAAAACTTTTTCCAAAAAAAAAACAACTGACTTCCGGAAAACAAAAAGTGAAAACTAAGTTTAATTTCGGTAGTCTGTGACTTTGGCTATGTGTTTAATTTTTTGTCACCGCCTTCCGAAATTAAACAAATTTTTCACTTTGCACTGTTTTTCCGGAAGTCGGTTGTTTTTTTTTGTTTTGGAAAAAGTTTTTATTTTTAACTTTTTGGTTATAGTACCTACCCCACACCAATTCGAAATTTCATTATCCTTGGGGTTAAAACAATGCGTATTTATGCGATAGCCATTCAAGTATTGCGTAAGCAGTTTTTTTGCAATTTTTAACCCCCCGTCCCCTCCCATGCTCATGTAAACATTGGTAAGTACATGTATTTTTCAATGTGATCTGGTTTATTTATTGATTCATGAGCAGCAGTTACAAGTCTAGAAATTAGGAATAGGCTTAAATAAAAATGTAAGTACAAAACCTATGTCAAATTATTCTTAAATTCAAATATTAAACTGCCTGGCTGTTCGATCATAGACCAGCCAGCCGGGCCAGGCCAGGCTGCCAGTAAACGTAAGGTTCTATGATGAGCATACAACCTTTACAGTATGTACTCATGGGTAAAGTTGCTATGGAAAGGTACAGATGCCACAGTTGACTGTACGGTTGGGATTGGCTTCGGAAAACATGTCCAGGTTTCCTCATGATGTGGGGCCTAAGTCCCGTTTGGTAGCGTAACACGGTCACTTTATGAACCGTACTGCTCATTAACATTAACTTTGAAAAATATATGATTTTGCTATAGATTCATATAGATCATTTTGCCGAGGGTACTTTTGCTGTAAAAAAATATTTTCCAACACGAAATATTTTCGTTATTTGGAAAAAAAATACACTGAAAAATAGAAAGTTGGAGGTACCACAGAATCGCTAGAGCACAATTGTAAATTAATCAACATTTGCCAAGGAATATCCCCATTTTTAACCGACTTCAAAAAGGAGGAGGTTATCAATTCGTCGGAACCTTTTTTTTTTTTTTTTTTTTTTTTTATGTATGTTCCCCGATTACTCGAAGATGGCTGGACCGATTTGGATTTTGTTTTTTTTGTTTGATAGGGTATACTTCCCAGGTGGTCCCATGATCATCAAGTCAGGATCTGATGATGGGATCCTGGAGAAATAGAGAGAACTCTTCAAATTTTATAGGCACACGAAGCGATTTAGCTATTTTTTGGAAGAGTACTTTCTCGTAGTGGTCTCATTTCAATTTGATGAAGATCTGATGAAGAACTTTGGAGATAGGCAACGGAACTCCTCAATAAATGATAGCAAATGGACTGGGATTGCTGAAATCTCATGTCTGTCTATTGCTTACACCACTTCATAACATAATATCACGCCGGTATGCTGTGAAGGGGTAAGCACATGTGAACCACTAAAAAGTGAAAAAAAAAACTTTTTCCAAAAAAAAAACAACCGACTTCCAAAAAAACACTACAAAGTGAAAAATAACTTTAATTTCGGAAGGCGGTGACAAAAAATTCAAATACAGCTCCAAAGACACCGACTTCCGAAATTAAAGTTATTTTTCACTTTGTAGTGTTTTTTTGGAAGTCGGTTGTTTTTTTTTTGGAAAAAGTTTTTTGAGATATAGGCTCAGAGGTGTCCTGCGCGGGCGCCGGCGACAGTCGTGCTTTAGCATTCAGACGGGAGATGAGGATATTATGGGCCTTAATCGAAATGATAAATGATTTTATTTCTGTAAGTAGGTTTCTACAAACACTTTCACAATGAATTATTACTTATATTAACTTTTGCCCGCGGCTTCGCCCGCGTGTAGGTCGAAAATTAGCCCACGGGAACGTACTACCGGGATGAAAACTATCCTATGTGTTAATCTAGGTTATAAACTATCTGTGTGCCAAATTTCATGCAAATCCGTGCAGCCGTTGTTGCGTGATTGAGTAACAAACATATAAATATCCAAATACAGACTTTCACATTAATTTTTAACCGACTTCAAAAAGGAGGAGGTTATCAATTCGTCGGGACCTTTTTTTTTTTTTTTTTTTTTTTTTTATGTGTGTTCCCCGATTACTCGAAGATGGCTGGACCGATTTGGATTTTGTTTTTTTTGTTTGATAGGGTATACTTCCCAGATGGTCCCATGATCATCAAGTCAGGATCTGATGATGGGATCCTGGAGAAATAGAGAGAACTCTTCAAATTTTATAGGAACACGAAGCGATTTAGGTATTTTTTGGAAGAGTACTTTTTCGTAGTGGTCTTATTTCAATTTGGTGAAGATCTGATGAAGAACTTTGGAGATAGGCAACGGAACTCCTCAATAAATGATAGCAAATGGACTGGGATTGCTGAAATCTCATGTCTGTCTATTGCTTACACCAGTTCATAACATAACATTACGCCGGTATGCTGTGAAGGGGTAAGCACATGTGAACCACTAAAAAGTGAAAAATAAAAACTTTTTCCAAAAAAAAACAACCGACTTCCAAAAAAACACTACAAAGTGAAAAATAACTTTAATTTCGGAAGGCGGTGACAAAAAATTCAAATACAGCTCCAAAGACACCGACTTCCGAAATTAAAGTTATTTTTCACTTTGTAGTGTTTTTTTGGAAGTCGGTTGTTTTTTTTTGGAAAAAGTTTTATAATAGTAAATAGGATATTGAAACAGTTTATATGTTATCATTATCACCTATGGCACAAAATAATAACCTTAGAAGGAAAACCACAAACGCGTGCGTTGTAAAGGGTATTTAAAGTGTATAGGTAATGCAGAAATCTCATATTATTATAATTATCATAATAATTAAGTACCCTGAATAGTTAACGTTTATTGCCAAACATGGGATTCATCATAACCAGCCTATAAATGTTCCCACTGCTGGGACACAGGTCTCTCTGAGAGAGGGAGTGGGCTGTAAACCACCACGCGGGCCCAGTACTGGGCCTCAAGTCTGCTATCACAATAGTGTCAGAATGGTCTATCATTGATTTCATAATTGTTGATTTTCACAAGTTTGGTAATCTACTAATAAAATGGCGTCATTATGACTTTCCAATGGTCAGCCATTGAAAGAAATGGCATTTATTGGTAATCTCGTACATCATGACAAATGAATGACTGACTTAATTTACGAACTTCCTACTGCTTTAGATTGCATAAAACACTAATAAATAATATGTAAAAATATATATCAATTAAATCTGGCATGAATAAATGTTCAAATTTAGTAGTAGTTTTTCGAAAAACATTTCTACTAACGAGTTTTATAATAATGGCAATACGAAAATGCCATTATGACACAATTCTATTACGAGACCATTGACCGACCAATGATCGACCATTATGAATTAAGCAGATTACGAACTTTTAGCAAAATGACAAATGAATGACAATGGGATCGTGTTGGAATGACGAATTTATAAAAATAGCAGACTAAGGCCCCAGGTTGGTGGCGGTCACATGACTTCGAATTTTTTGGTTCTAAGACATGACGGTTTCCTTACGATGTTTTCCTTCACCGTTTTGAGAGCAGTGGTGATGAAATAATTTACACTTAGTAAAGCGCCTGTCTGGGTTCGAACCTACGTCCTATAACTCAAAAGTCGCGGCTGTTACCACGGCCACCACTGCTCTTCCACACATGGGATTCACAAGCCAATAACTATTCAGTAATAACAGCTAAATTTAAGTGGCAGCGGGCAGGACACATTGCTCGCAGAACAGATGGCCGATGGGGCCGAAAGGTTCTGAAGAGGCGGCCGCGTACCAGAAGACGTAGAGTTGGAATTAATTGCCTTGTGAAGGCCGCAGGAATCCGCTGGATGCGAGAAGCAGAGAACCGGTCGTAGTGGAGGTGCTTGGGGAAGGCCTGTGTTCAGCATTGGATGTATTTCGGCTGAAATCATCTTGATGAAGAGTGGTTGGCAGAATTTTGGGCATCTAACGACCTATAACGATTGTCAAAAATCCATGTTGAAAGCCGAGACCAACGGCGATTTCTTGAAAACGGTCAAAAAGGTGGTTTTTTAAAGCAGTGTATCTCTTTAACCGTAAATAATTTTGGAAGCAAAAAAACAATATGATATTCTCAAGTCTTTTTTGCATAGAGTGATGGAACTCAAAACATAATTAAACATACTATATTGCATCAAAAAAATCATCAAAGTCACCTCTTAATTATCTTTAAAAGCAGTTTATCAGTTTAACAATGATAATTAAAAATATACCATAAAATTCCAAATGCCAAACTGCACTCAGTGATGGATTGTTTATTATTAAATAGTTAATATCTAATTTTATATGATTTTATTTGCATTTTTACGACAATGCTTGCTCATTTATTATTCGAATTTATTACAACAGATTTTAACCCGTATCGGATTGTATTAAGAACTGTTATCGCTCATAACGAGAATATTTAAAGTTACCAGGGCCGTAATTACTTTGTGTACAGTACTATTGTATAGAATCAAGTTCATCTAACTCCGACAGACAGCTGTGCTGCTGCGGAGTTTGTTGCGCTACTTCTTCTTCCGAGCTAAAGCACTAGGAAGAGGTGAAGGGCGGGCGTGCCGGGGGACTGTCTTAGGTGATTTGGACGACCGAAAAGGGCTGATTCTCAGCCATATTTGAAGCCTTTGATTTTGATTACCGAACGATGTCTTATGTCCCTACATTTCTGACAAGTTTTTGATGTTTATTTTCGCTGAAATAAGATTGTGACTTGCATTTCAACCTTTTTTAAATACAAAAATTAGCCTTCCGCACCCCAATGTCGTAACACACGATCAATCATAATTTATGTTTCTTTGTGACTGTTCAACAATATTTATTGCGTTATTTACGTTGCTGAGCACATGCGTTTTTCGAATATATGAAGCAATGGTTTGGATTATTATTGATCGTGCGTTACCAATTAGGGTGCGGGTCCTATAGAATGTCTGCCCATCCTCTTGCCAATTTCATCCAAATCCGTTCAGCCGTTTTTGCGTGAAAGAGTAACA
This sequence comes from Antitype chi, assembly GCA_947359405.1. NCBI lineage: Eukaryota > Metazoa > Arthropoda > Insecta > Lepidoptera > Noctuidae > Antitype > Antitype chi. The sequence continues at coordinate 10,282,814 of OX375836.1, forward strand.
AACATCCATCCATCCATACTTACAAACTTTCGCGTTTATAATATTAGTAAAGATGTGTAAGTTTGTATGTTTAGATGTTTGAATGTTTGTTACTCAATCACGCAAAAACGGCTGAACGGATTTAGCTGAAATTTGGCAAACAGATAGTTTATACCCTGGATTAACACATAGGATTTTTTATCGTGGTAGTACGTTCACGTGGGATAATTTTCGACTTACACGCGGGCGAAGCCGCTGGCAAAAGCCAGTAGTGTTGCCCAAATGCAAGAACAAGACGAGACTTAGCCAGTCTTGGTCTTGCGCCAATACACCTGGTCTTGGTCTTGGTCTTTGTCTTGCGCTCCCAGTCTTGGTCTTGGTCTTGGTCTTGTAGCAAGAGTCTTGCAAGTCTTGCAATTACCTATTAGTCTATTACTATTTATTAAAGTTTACTTTAAATCTTAGAAAAACGTATTAGAATTGGAACATTGTGAGCTTGAATTAACATAGCCATAGTAAAGATCAAGCAGATTAATAAATAACTGAAGATTTGATAAGAAATTCGAAAAATCAACTGACCTATATGTCGTTTTCCATGGAAGTAACTGTTTCTTAATAAACATTTATGATTTATAAGCTTACATTTGCTAAAACATGTAAAAAAACAAATTAATTACAATAACTTGACTGTATTTTAAAGAACAATACTTATCTGTCTAGAAAGAGATTGAACCCTCAACTTATAAGAAATTTAATAAAAGAGTTTTACGGTTTATCATTTATTTGACATATGACATTTAATATGACATCTACTACCTATCCTTACCATTTTATCCTAATCATAATACTACTTGCGTGATCAGTATAATGTATTCATTTTCATTCTAAGCACTCTGAAACTTATTTATTCTTTGGAACACCTGTAGGTACTCTTAAAAAAATTCGAAATTATTTTGCATGAGTATACCTACGCCCTATGGCGGCAATCAAATAGTGTCACAAATGTTATGATTTCGGCGTGGCGGCAACGATTGTTTTAGATTTCAAAAGAAGCCGCCGGCGCGTGTATCATAACCATGTACTTCCGAAAAGCGGCAAATTTCTTTGAGAAGTAAGTACAAAACCTTTGATGCCGCATTATCAAAGTGCCGATGGTTAAAACATAACTATGCATGCACTCAGTTTGATTTTAATAGATATTTTTTTATTCGCTATGTTTATGGTATTAGTCGTAATGCGCATAGGTCCAGTTTTTCATATTCTTTGATACAGTTTTTTGCGTCTCATAGAATTCCTAAGCGTACCTACCTATACACCGAACTGTTACACCTAACTACTCAGTGAAATAGCGCTAAGTCCTAGCTGCAAGACGCAAGAGTCTTGCAGGCTATGTCTTGTTCTTGCTCAAGTCTTGCACGGTCAGTCTTGGTCTTGGTCTTGCTAAAAATACGCGGTCTTGTTCTTGGTCTTGGTCTTGCAAAAACGCAAGAACAAGACCAAGACTGCAAGACCAAGACTGAATTTGGGCAACACTAAAAGCCAGTATTTCGAAAAATTCGAATATTATGTATCATGATAAAACAGAGCTCAAAAAAAAAATCGTCACATAATTCTCAAAATATTGAGCGTAAAGTCTCATATTTTGTGTAATGATAATGAAGACAATTCAATCAACTATAGAAATACTTAAAAACTATTACACTGAGCTGTGCATTTTTTATTTATTTAATTAAAATTGCAAAAAGACTTTTATTTTGGTGGTAATTCGATTAACATTAAGGTGAATGCGCAGTGGTAGAGCGCGAAATTCAAATTTTGTTACGTTTTTTGCAATTTTCAGGTGAGTGTCAGCTTGTTACTTGATCAAAACATGATTTGCGACCATAACATGTACGTATTTCATCATCATTTCAGCCGAAAGACGTCCACTGCTGGACATAGGCCTCCCCCAAGCTCCGCCACTTCGACCGGTTCTGTGCTTCCCGCATCCAGCGGACTCTTGCGGCCCTCACAAGGTCATCGGTCCACCTTGTGGGAGGCCTTCCAACTTTACGTCTTCCAGTGCGCGGTCGCCACTCCAGAACTTTTCGACCCCATCGGCCATCTGTTCTGCGTGCAATGTGCCCTGCCCACTGCCACTTAAGTTTGGCAATTCTTCGGGCTATGTCGGTTACCTTGGTTCTCCTGCGGATCTCGTCATTCCTGATTCGATCACGCAGGGAAACTCCAAGCATAGCCCTCTCCATTGCCCTTTGGATGACTTTAAACCTTCTTATGAGGCCCATTGTGAGCGACCACGTTTCGGTTCCATATGTCATCACTGGCAACACACACTGGTCGAAGACTTTCGTCTTGAGACACTGCGGTATGTGGGACGAGAAGATATTGCGAAGCTTCCCGAACGCTGCCCAACCGAGTCGGATTCGACGATTGACCTCTTTCTCGAAGTTGGACCTACCTAACTGGACAGTTTGTCCTAGGTAAACGTACTCGTCCACAACTTCGAGTGCAGCGCCTCCGACCGTCATGAGAGTGGGTGTTACACGGGCATACAACATGACCTTTGTCTTGTCCATGTTCATTTTAAGACCCACTCTTTCGGAAGCTCTACTGAGGTCATCGAGCATTGTACTGAGGTCCTCCATGGTCTCAGCCATGACAACTATATCATCGGCAAACCGAAGGTGAGTGATGTACTCGCCATTGATGTTGATGCCAGCCCCTTTCCAGTCCAGAACCTTGAAGACATCCTCCAGTGCAGCAGTGAAGAGTTTCGGAGAGATAACATCTCCCTGTCTAACACCACGCTGCAGAAGGATAGGTTCCGAGGTCTGGTCCTGGAGTCGGACTGACATAGTGGCGTTTTCGTACAGACACTTCAACACCTCGATGTACCGATAGTCGATCTGGCACCGTTGGAGGGACTGCAGTACAGCCCATGTCTCGATCGAATCGAAGGCTTTTTCATAGTCCACAAACGCTAAACATAGAGGCAGGTTATACTCTTCGGTCTTCTGTATAACCTGCCGCAGCGTATGTATGTGGTCTACTGTGCTAAAGCCTTTACGGAACCCGGCCTGTTCGGGAGGCTGGAAGTCGTCAAACCTGCGCGCTAGACGGTTCGTGATGACTCTGGAAAACAGCTTGTAGACGTGGCTCAGAAGTGAGATGGGCCTATAATTCTTAAGAAGGGCATTATCGCCCTTCTTAAAGAAAAGTACCACCACACCTCTGTTCCATGCCTGTGGCGTTTTGCCCTCGAGTATGACGGAATCAAACAGCCTCTGGAGGGCCTTAAGAACGGGTTTTCCACCGGCCTTCAGAAGCTCAGCCGTAATTCCGTCATCACCCGGCGCCTTGTTGTTTTTGAGCTGCTTCAGAGCCATCCTAATCTCGTACAAGCTGACGTCCGGGATATCTTCAGTATAGTGTCGGGTCAATCTAGCTCTTGGGTCGTTAGCCAGATTTGTAACGGGGTTTCTTGTTGACGTGTATAACTGTCCATAGAACCTCTCAATCTCTCTCAACAGCTCAGGCTTGGTGGATACGATCCTGCCTTCATCGGTCTTCAGTTTCGTAAGCAGACTCTGCCCAATAGACAGATCCCTAGGAAAGACCTTGGAGCCTTTATTCCGCTCTATCGCGTCTTTAATACGTTCTGTATTAAAGCGGCGGAGGTCGCTTTTCAAGGACTTAGAGATCTGTCTATTAAGCTGCCGGTACTCGAGTGCGTCGTCTGAAGACTGCAGAACCATCTCACGCCTCTCCTTCATGAGCTGCAAAGTAGGATCAGAGAGCCTCTTATTTTTGTCGATACGACGGGTCTTGAAAAAAAACTTAGACCCGACCGTATGGACAGTTTCCACGAACCCATCGTTAAAATCGTCCACAGAGCTCCCTAGACACTCGAAACGATTCTGGAGCTCGAGTTGAAAGCTTTCGGAGTTTTGGACTTGGATCGGTGCTGGACGGAGCGTAGACTTCATTAGTCGAGATCTTTCCAGCTTGATATTGAGATTCAATGTGCCTCTTACCAAACGGTGATCACTACCAGTTTTCACCGCGTTGATCACAGAGACATCATTGAATACTTGCTTCTTCGTCGACATAATGAAGTCAATCTCATTTTTGGTTGCACCATCAGGACTCTGCCAGGTCCACTTCCTGTGCTCACGTTTTTTGAAGAAGGAGTTCATCATAAAGAGGCCTTCCTTCTCCATAAAACTAGCCAGTAGGTGACCCCGGTGGTTCCTACGTCCAACTCCAAATTGCCCCACTCGCAGCTCATCATCGCTTCGTTTGCCTAGTTTCGCGTTGAAGTCCCCCATGACAACGGTGAAGTGAGTTTTGGAACCATGCATGGCTCTGGAAATATCCTCATACATAGTCTCCACCTCATCGTCGGGGTGTGACGAGGTCGGGGCGTAAACCTGTATGACCTTCAGCGAATACCTTGCGGATATTCTGAGTATAAGGAACGCCACCCTGGTCGACACACTCTCGATCTTCACCACGTTGCTCACAAGGGACTTATGGACGATAAACCCGACACCACCTTGGGACTGCTGGTCGCCCTCCCGGAAATAGAGCAAGTTACCGGATTTGAGGATTATCGAGTCCTCCCCCTCTCGTCGGACTTCAGATAGTCCTACTATATCCCACCGTAACCTGCTCAATCCTTCCTCGAGTTCGACGATCTTCTCGTCGGTCCGGAGTGTACGCGTGTTATATGTTGCCAGGTCCAGTTTTCGGTGATTGTGGTAGCCGGATCTCTTCCGGGGATTGTTCGCACCCCTTGCCTCACCGTGGCCTTGACCGCTACCGTAGCCAAGGGTAGGTGGGCCGCCGGGCACTAGGGGCCATTTACTGTTTGTGCTTGTCATGTTGGGGGGGTTTGCCATAATCGCCACGCTTGGCAGGCGGGTTGGCGATCGCAGTATGGTGGTAAAATGCATAGAGAGTGCTGCTGCCCATTCTCTAGTAAGTCCCTTAGTCGCCTTCTACGACACCCACTGGAAGAAATGGGATGATGCTATTCTTTTACGCCCGGCACCACACGGGACCTATTTACAGATTTATAATCATTAGAATCAATAATACATCTTTCTAAGTTAGATTTGTTCCATAAGAACAAATTTCTTATGGAAAAGTGCTTGTGGAAGAAATCTAACTTATAAGAGATATATTAGACATTCTAATGACTATAATTCTGTAAACACGTACCTGTTATATTCGCAAATCACATTTTGATCAAGATACAACCTGATACTGACCTGAAAATTGCAAAAACGTAAGAAAATATGAATTTCGCGGTCTACCACTGCGCATTCACCCGCATCACTGTTTTCAACGTTATCTGTTGCCGCGATGCAATATTTGTTTCGTACCGCGCCTTAACATAGAATGTGTCGGCTCATCTCGCGCTATTTACCGTTCATTACTTGACAAATTACTGTGGGAATGTATAACTGTAGCATTTATTGTGGAACAGCGAATAATATATACACTCAAAGATAGGAGTCATCATCATATTTTCAGTCGAAAGATGTGCAGTGCTAGATAAAGGCCTCCCCCAAGCACCACCACTTTGACCGTTTCTGTGCTTGCCGCATCCAGCGGTTTCCTGTGACCTTCACAAGGTCATCGGTCCACCTTTTGGGAGGCTATCCAACTCTACGTCTTCCAGTATCTATACTGCGAGCAATGTGCTTTGTCCACTGCCACTTATGCCAATCTTCGGGCTATGTCGGTTACCTTGGTTCTCCTGCAGATCTCTTCATTTCTGATTCGATCACGTAGGGTATCTGCTTAGCCTTTTTTCCAACTATGTTGGGGTCGGCTTCCAGTCTAACCGGATGCAGCAGAGTACCAGTATTTTACTTGGAGCGATTGCCTACCTGACCTCCACAGCCCAGATACTGGGGAGCACGATACCGCTTGGTAAGGCTAGTTGTCAGAGTTTAGGGCTTCTGACGAGCCGTCGCGATGGACAAAATTCCATGAACCATGAATTAACAGGACCAACGGCTTAACTTAAAGATGGTCCCATTCTCGAACAAACCGCGGCAAGCGTAGCTTAACCGGATCGATCGAACCGTCCGGCGGTTATTTCTTAGCCACAAGACCCTCAAGCAAAAAATACAAACATAAACAGCACTCATTAATTATTGTCCTGTCCTTCTCCCAATTTATTTGGGGTCGGCGCAACATTTATTTTTCTTCCAAACATCTCTATTAGTCGTCTTTCTAACCATATCCTCATTCACACAGTCCATCCATCGTTTCTTAGGTCTCCACTTACTCTTATAGCCATCGACATTCATACTCAAAACTTTCCTCACGACACTTTCCTCATTCCTCCGTATCACATGCCCATATCATGACAACCGATTTCCACACAACTTTTCAGCTATCGGAGCCACTTTCAGACTTCCTCTTATGTACTCATTTCTTATTCTATTCATTCGTGTAACACCACACATCCCTCTTAACATTCTGATCTCAGCTGCATTCAATTGTCTTTCATTCATCACTTTTGTGACTCAACATTCAACAAGACAGTAAGTCTAACCATGAACTCATAAGTACCAAAATAAAAGCCTCCAGGTATATCCACAGGGCGTGCCCTCTTGTATGTGTAAAGTATTACTACAAACATGTATTTCACCTTTACTTAAGGAAAACAGGATGTAAAACCTGTCGTTGAACGCGATAGCTTGCTACATGCGCTTGCGCAGTGCAGCCGCCGATAGTGTTTATCTTTGTACTGTTCGAAAGGATGGGTCCACTGTTATCGTTAGAGAGAGAGAAAATATAACTAGACTGTTTGTCTCTTTCTTTTATGGCGCCAGAGTACCCGCGAAATTCAAATTCTTTTACGTTTTTTTTGCCATTTACTGGTCAGTTTCACGTCGTGTGTTGATTTAATATATAATTCGCGGATACCAGCTCGTCGCAGTCTAGATTTGTGGCCAATTAATTACAATAGGCTCGCTCCTAACACATAAGACTAAAACAAAATAAGCAAAAAGTTGGAACACCTCAAGGAATACGAATTTAGTTTTAATCTGTTAAGTATGGGGCCACATAACATCAACTAAAGACCACGCACGCACGGACTTAGAAATATAGCAGGGTTTTATCGCGCACTCGATTTTCATGTCTCGGTGTCAAACCGAACATTAAGAATCTAACAGTGTGTCCCAGCCTGTAGGGTTGTCAACTTTTTCTAAAAGAAGTAGAGTAGGTATTTCTGATGTCCAGCAGAGGACGTCTTTCGGCAGAAATGATAATGGTGAAATAAAGAGTACAGATTAATAAAAATAGAGTTGGTAGGTACCATTTATTCTCTTTTTTTTAATGTATTCTCTAGCACTTTTTGCGGTACATGTAACATTTTTTATTGTTTTTACAAGAATTGTTGAAATCCAAACATCCTAATTCTACGTTAATATAAAATCAGAAGCTTGTTTTAATAAATATTTATAAAGCCCTGTTCCTCTCTTCTCGCCACTTCACATTCATGACGGACAAATAGTCAAGTCTCACAGTGGAAAATATTATAAAAACGAAATCACTTGCCTCAAAAAAGTCATGTCATGTATTTTAGCGTACTCTATTTATGATAAAGATCATAGAGTACACCTATAACAAAAAGAGTATAATACGCTATGTTAGAGTACGGTTGCCAACCCTAGTCCTAGCGCGTCGATAAAACACAGATTTTCAAATCTCGGCGCTAAGCAGTGCGTCGAAAAACCAATGCGCGGAAATAAACCCGCTGCGAAATTTTCACGTCCGTGTGAACGCACAGACTAAGTGCTGGTTTCCTCTCAATGTTCTTTGCTATTCAATTAATAATTACGTATCAATTATTTATTCATACAGAGAATCGAAAGTCAATTGTTTATCGCGTGTGGGTAGGCAGAGAAAGTGCAAACGGAACATAACGTTTTTATTGATGGAGTCGGTATGTTTGTTGGGATTTTGTTCTGGTTTATCAAAACTCTGCTGTTTCACCCCCGTAGTTCCCGTTCCCGTGGTAATACGGGGATAAAATATGGCCTATGACACCCGGGGATAGTGTAGCTTCCCAACAGTGAAAGAATTTTTCAAATCGGTTCTGTAGTTTCGGAGCCTATTCAATGCCAACAAACAATCAAATATTTCCTCTTTATAATATTAGTATAGACAACATAACGTCCTATATTCCCTGAATTAGGCAGAGGCAGAGGTTGTGAGAGGACCCACATTTCGGCAGGTATTATAATAATCTATTTGATTAAAAAAAAGTGGTAAGTAGGTACATTCTGTTACAAAGAAGGATGACAACTTAGGAATAGTTTACATCGGCGATGAGTAGATAATACAATTTCACGATCTGATATCCTAGCTATGTAGTTTACTTAGTAGTCTGTATTAAGGACAGTCAGACCTCATTGCCCGATCTGGGAATGAATCCCAGGACCATATGCTCTGCAATAGCGCTTGTAAACACTAGACCAAAGACATTGCATTTACATAAATGTAGAAAAACAATATACCTAAGAAGCAGAGATCGGATATTCGGATGCATATTCACCTAAAGTTGAGATGTTGGCTAACACGGAATGCGCTTTTGTATCGAAAAAGTCTTAATTTGGGTAAGTAATTTGTTTATTTTTTGTTTTAACTAATACAAACCACCCCCCTCCAGTACATACACATATTTGTATCGGGTTAAACATTAATTTTAAATTAATACACATCTGAATAGTTATGCAATCCAAGAATCCCGGGGTTTTTAATAAATATTACAAATAATTTATAAAGCCGCTTCCATACTTTCATAGCTAAAAATTATCTTTAGGTAAATATGCATCCGAATATCCGATCTCTGCTAATAAGGCATTGATTGAAAGTTTTTCATCTGAAGAAAATGTGTATGAAACAGATCGACTGTCAATCTGTCAATGTTTTTTTGGCATGCCATCCTAATCAAAATTGTGATCTACGCAATTTTTGATTTCAATATACAAAAAGGTCTCCAATTTCCAATTACTTAATCTTTATTTAACAAATAACCAAAGTCAAGAAAGAACAGTTTTTTAATAAACTTTATGTTTACTTCCTTCGTTCGTATGTTTCCGTTCCGTCCGGTCACTGACTTTGTCATCCAATTTTTTATTCTCCGATGGTTGTATGAGTGCCAATTTTCCCTAAACTACTACGACAATGTTCATGACGCTTTCACCAAAGCATACATATCTTAGTTTAGGGAAGTTATTTCAATCCTAAGTAATTCAATTTTTATAACTTTCACACAGATACAAATATTTCCCATCAAATATTATATTGAACTCGACCACATCCCAATCTAAATTCTACACATGCCATCGTTTAGGAATTTCCGTATCTCTGTCTTAATTGGAACACACTATACATTCTATTTTAGGGAAGTTATTTCAATTCTGACTAATTCAATTTTTATAACTTTCACACAGATACAAATATTTCCCAGCAAATATAATATGGAACTAGACCACACCCAATCTAAATTCTATACATGCAATAGTTTAGGGATTTCCGTGTATCTATTTTATTTGGAACACACTATACATTCTATTTTAGTGAAGTTATTTCAATCCTGAGTTATTTTATTTTTATAACTTTCACACAGATACAAATATTTTCCAGCAGATATAATATTGATCTCGACCACATCATCTCCCTAGCTGCTGCCAGTCTAATCGAATGCAGTTGAATATCAGTATTTTACATGGAGCGACTGCCTATCTGACCTCCAACCCAGTTACTGGGTAACACAATACCCCTTAGTTAAACTGGTTATCAGACTTTCGGGCTTCTGACGACCCGTAACGACTGTCAAAGATCCTCAAATGACAGCCGGGACCAACGGCTTAGCGTGCTTTCCGAGGCACTTGGGGTCTTGAAAAGCACATTTTTTTTCTTATCGTCAATTCGACCACATCCCGATCTAAATTCTACATAAATGCGAAAGTTTAGGAATTTCCGTGTATCTGTCCTATTTGGATCGACTCCAACCTCCATATTAAAACAAATGAATACTGTTCATTAATTTATAATTCATCATCAGAGATCGAATATTCGGATGCATATTTACCTAAAGATAATTTTTAACTATGAAAGTATGGAAGCGGCTTTATAAATTATTTGTAATATTTATTAAAAACCCCGGGATTCTTGGATTGCATAACTATTCAGATGAGTATTAATTTAAAATTAATGTTTAACCCGATACAAATATTATTATGTGTATGTACTCTAGAGGAGGGGTGGTTTGTATTAGTTAAAACAAAAAATAAACAAATTACTTACCTAAATTAAGACTTTTTCGATACAAAAGCGAATTCCATGTTTGCCAGGGTTGCGGGTTGTTCGAAAGAGATACTGCGGTCCTTGGCACACAGGCAAATGAGACAACACGGGTGGGTTTTAGTCAGTAAAAGTCTGACACGCCCACCTACTCCACCCAGAGCGGGAGAAGTTATTTGATGATTTCCCAAAAAAAAAACTCATCATCTCAACTTTAGGTGAATATGCATCCGAATATCCGATCTCTGTTCATCATCCATCGTCCTCTTTCAATTTACTAGCGGTCTACGCAGGATGTCTTATTCTTGTATGCCTACTTCAATATCGTAGGGACACTCGCAACCATTTATAGAGTCCAAACAGTGGAAATATAAAGACTGATTAAGTACAATTGGGGATTTCCGTATGTATACATGTCCTATTTGGACCAACTCCAAGCTCGATGTCGAAGCAAATGAAGACTAGTCATTAATATTAGTATAGTAATGTAATTGTTATTCATCCATCTTGATCTCCAAGTTAGGAGTGAAGGTTAGTCATGTAATGTTAGTTAGTCTTGTTGTTACGTAATGACAACAACAAAAAGAATAATATCAGGGCTGGCACCAGAATATATACTCTAGAAAACACACAGATGAATTAAGAAACTCCTCTCCTCTTTTGAAGTCGGTAAAAAATTAGGCAATCTGCGTTTTTTATAAGAAAAAAAGAAAATAGTACCGTTTATTTGGACACAGTTCGTGAAACACAAAATACAATAACAAAAAAAAAAAGTAAAAACCAGACTCTATTCTATCAGAATTAAGAAGGTTCAGTTTGGTGGTATTTTTCTTTAATTTTTTTAATTTTTTACCTCAGAACTCCGTCATTTTATTCTGAAAGGGAGGGTATACTTCTAGAGTGGTCCTATATAAATTTGGTCAAGTTCTGATTAGTGGTTTTTGAGTTATCTTCAATAATAAGTATTTTTACCAGTTGGTGTATGTTGATGACGATGAAATAATAACTTCCTATCATTGTTATTAACTTAGCAAGTGAAGGTATACGAATATTGTGAGTTTGAAAATAAAAAGTTAATTGAATTTAAAAAACCAGCGACTTCCAAGAAAAACACTACAAAGTGAAAAATTACTTTAATTTCGGTTTTTTTCTTTGGGTGGGAAATCATCAAACAACTTTTCAGATTTTTACTGACTAAAACCCACCCGTGTTTCCTCAGTTGCCTGTGTTGCCAGGGGCCGCGGTATCTCTTACGAACAATCCGCACGCCTGGCAGGCATCGGCCCTTGCGGACCCCACCAGTTGGTGCTGACATTTCTTTGAGGCGCGCGTGGAATACAACGCGCCGTCGACCCGGGCTTGGTCCTTACCGAACAGCGAGCTACCCATTACTCGCCGTCCGCAAGCCCGCGCCTACGGTGGCCGGGAATCAGCCTGGAATTCCCGACGCCCAGGGCTTCTCCTGTGGCGTCCTAGGGCCGTGAGGGCGCATATACTGCCTCTCCCTCACGTGCGCAGAGGGAGGCATCCCTCTTCGCGAGCATTACTGCTTCGCACAAGGAGGTGACTGCTACCCATGAAGTCGGTGGGTGGTGTTTTGTTAAGTCTTAAAAACCATGCGAAGCAGGGGCGGTTGCTAGTTTAAAATACTATTTACTACTAATAAAATACTTATCATAATTGAGGAATCAACCAAGACAATAGGCGGTGGAATTCTACGCACAACTGTAGGAATCTACTTACTCACTAACAAGTATGTGTCAATTATTGTCTCAATAATGATAAGTGAGGAAATAGTTAAGATGGCATTTTTCTAGCATTCCTACTGAGCTTCCTATCATTGTGTATTTCTCGATTTAAAAAAAAAGATTTCTGGATTTGTTTTGTACAAATTTACATGCCCCTAGCCGTATCCGCGATGCTCCTGCGCATTTAAATTTCACCAATATCAGTGAAACTCAAAGCATTTATAACAATCAAACCATTTACGGGCAGTGATGAATTGTCAATAAGTCGGTTAGTAAGAAAGCTCAAGTATTTGTCCATTCCAAAATGTAGATCTCTATGGAGAACAACGGACAAGAAAATCCAAGACACTCTTTTAAATCAAGATATAACAAAATCCTGGTTGCATTGTTCTTGTTGCTTCTTTAAGTGAAAACAGTGTGAAAAAAGCACTGGCAGTTAGGAGAGGCGACGGCGCGTCTTGTCCTTGCGTGGATGGATGGAGAGCGAGAGGAATGCCAAACAAAAGATAGATGGATTATGCGAGGAATTATTTGAATGAAAAGGGTGTGAATAGAATGTAAACGTATAATAACCAGACAAACATCCAACTTATAAATGAATGAAGGAATGATAACGTGACGATTGGTTGACAGCGGAAACGGGATGAAGAAACGTGTCGATTTGACAAGGGGAGGAAGATGATGATCAATATCAATTGCGTCTTATAATTCAAAATCCGTGTTTACTGAAACCAGCTCATTCAAGGTTATTAAGGGCAAATACCCCCCTTTTTCGAAACCTCCCTATCTTGTGCGTTCTGATCTTTGCCCATCTCTTGGAGTGCATTAGCGCGACGTGTTCAACCCACTCGCACTTCGGCCTGGATATTTTTTCTCCAACATCCGTTACTTGAGTAGCGCAAGGTGGTGTTTCTAACTCGGTCTGTAGTTCTGTACGCTTGACACCTGATGCGCTCCGTTGTCCGTCGGCTAATCTCGAGACTGTTGTTTTTCAGTCTTCAGCTTTGCTCACCTCTGGGTCCAGATTTTGTTCAACTGTCAAAAAAATAGATGATTATTATAAGTGTTTTAGGAAGTTAGAAATGACGGATGTTGATATTACAAGAAATCCTAGATTGTTTCATTAGCAGTAATGGTAATCTGGAATATTTACATAATAATGTTTTGTAAGAGCCATATGGTTTGATAACACATACTATATTCATATAACCATTATTTATTATTGTAGCTATGAGGAAATACTTGCTTTTTAATTAATTAAGTATTGAGATTTTGAGGAAATCCGTTCGGAGATATTTTTTTAACATATTTGACGTCATAAAACATTACATTTAGAATATTTAACTTTTTTCTTGCTTTTTGTGTCTGTTTCTGATTGATTTGCTGAAAGACATGTCATCGGAAGATCGGGTTTTATGACAAAACCACTGCATAAATCAATCACCATTAAAGTTTATTGAAACTTTTCAATATTTGAGCTTTGTTGGTTAGGACTTGGCTTTTCAGATTAAGACCTCCTTGGACGGATTAGTCTATTGAATAATTTTGTCTAATTACACGTTCCCTGCGGCTAGGTACCTATTCACAGAGCTTACACACGGCAAAAAGTGAAAAGGCAATCAAAATCTCATTTATTTTAAATGTCAAGTAAAAGTAAACAACAATGCACGCACGTACAACACATATTGCACAACTAATGTAACTGCTTGTATCAGTCATTTTTTAAAGTAATGGCATGTTCTGTGTTACTGGGTTTAGTTTCCGCACTTAGTCCTTTAAGTGGACCATTGTGCGTGAGCCATGGCGGCCGTCAGTGGTTATTCCAACCAGCCCACCTCCCTCCAGAAGTTAGCAATGTCTCCTGGTCTGTTGAGAACCTCCGTGTAAGATATGGGTGCCCCAAGGGTTTCTGTTCTAATCAGGGCTACGCCTGAGCATACGAAAAGCACATGCGCAACGGTTTCCTCAGCCTCCATGCAGGCCCTGCACAGGGGGCTGTCCGTTATGCCTATGGTGTAGAAAGGTTTGTTTAACGGGCAGTGTCCCGTGATAGTCCCAGTCACCAGACGCAGATCCTTTCTGTCCAGGCGTAACAGACGTCTGGTCAAAGTAATGGCATTCGACTCTATCCGATTAGACTATAAGCTGACCTCGATGATGATGAGATCTAACTTCATCTTTACCTGCCTAGCTTTTTCGCAACTATGTTGGGGTCGGGTTCCAGTCTAACCTATTTGACATGGAACGACTGCCTATCTGACCTCCACAACCCAGTTACTGGGTAACACGATACCCTTGGTAAGACTGGTTGTCAGACTTTTGGGGCTAAGATGGCTGAGATCTCTCACTCATCCTACTATAATATTAGAAATGTGAAAGTTAGTAAATGTTTGGATATTTATATGTTTGGATGTTTGTTACTCAATTACGCAACAACGGCTCAACGGATTTGGATGAAATTTGGCGTACGGATAGATTATAACCTGGATTATCACATAGTATTTCTTTTATCGCGGTAGTACGTTCCGGTGGAAAAAATTTCATATTCCACACGGGCGAAGCCGCTGGCAAAATTATGAATAGTGTAGTCATCAATAATTATGAATTGCTATTTGTAAACTGGTACTGCTCTCTTGAACAATAAAGTTTTGGTATTCTTGTGCGCCATACTGTTGTCACAACACACTGGGCTGGCTTGCTCTCAATATTATTACAATCACGAAAATAAAAGTGAAATGCAATTAAAACCTCATTTGTTATGAATGCCAGGTAAAAGTGAGGTATATATGGCTGTGCGTGAGTGGACAAATGAGTGTAATTCGTATGGGGTTTATGTAATACACTGTTATGTACAATATGTTATTATGTTATCTAATATCTTTGTGCTGAGATGAACAGAGTTATTAATTTGTTGTTCCAGCCCTTTCCCTTTATTTTAATTTAAGACTAGCTTTTGCCCGCGGCTCCGCCCGCGTGTATGTCGGTTATCGCTTAAAAAAGTAGCCTATGTCCTTCTTCATATCCCAGGCTGTATCTCTGCCAAATTTCATGACGATGGGTTCAGCGGTTTAGGCGTGAAAGCGTTAGACAGAGTTACTTTTGCATTTATAATATTAGTATGTATTAGAGATGGGCCGACTATGACTTTGGCCCACCAACCGACTAGTCGGCTGCAAAATGGCCGACTAGCTGGCTAATTCCTTACGGTTGAGTTCGGGTAACATCGTTAATTGTCGGCACATGTTTTTATTTACTTTGCATTTATTCCGTCATTGTTATCGTGCGAGCTGGCGTCCAATCGCGGGCTTGCGGACGGCGAGTCATGGGTAGCTCGCCGTCCGGTAAGGACCACCAACTGGTGGGGTCCGCAAGAGCCGATGCCTGCCAGAGGTGCGGGTTGTTCGGAAGACATACCGTGGTCCCTGGCATACAGGCACCTGAAGGAACACGGGTGGGTTTTAGTCAGTAAAAGTCTGACACGCCCTCCCGCTCCACCCAGAATGGGAAAATCTATTTGATGATTTAACAACTTCAAAAAAAAAAACCGTATCTTATACAAACTTATCGGTCTAATTAAAAATCTGTGATATATAGGTATAGCTGTTATTCAACTTTAATATTACTGTTATTAGCTGTATCTTCATGGTCTGATTGTTTAAGAGGTATGAAGAATATTGTGTACATTACTTATTTGTACTTACAGTTATTTGAGTAGTGTGTATTACATCTATACATACTCGTACAAACAAATATATTATCATCATCATTTCAACCGAAAGACGTCCAATGCTGGATGGCCTCACCCAAGCTTCGCCACTTTGACCTATTCTATGCTTCCCGCATCCAGCGGATTCCTGCGGCCTTCACAAGTTCAAACGTCCACCTTGTAGGAGGCCTTCTAACTTCTCATCTTCCAGGACTCGGTCGCCACTCCAGAACCTTTCGGCCCCATCGGCCATCTGCTGTGCGAGCAATGTCACGCCCACTGCCACTTAAGTTTGGCAATTCTTCAGGCTATGTCGATTACCTTGGTTCTCCTGCCGATCTCTCCATTTCTGATTCGATCACGTTGGGAAACTCCAAGCATAGCCCTCTACATTGCTCTTTGCGTGACTTGTAGTCTTCTAATAAAGCCCTGTGTGGGCCACCACGTACCGCGTACCTACTACAAAAAAATCAATTTGAAGTGTCTGTCTCTAATGCCAAAATAACGGGTTTTTACTAAATGCATACAGTATGAACGTAAATAATATACGATACTTATAATTATAAAAAACAAATTGCCTGACTGTCTGTTTGTTCCGGCTAAACTCCGAATCGGCTGGACCGATTTTAACGGGACTTTCACTAGCAGATAGCTGATGTTGTGCCATCAGGAGAAAGGTTATAACCAGAGATCGGATATTCGGATGCATATTTACCTAAAGATATTTTTTAGCTATGAAAGTATGGAAGCGGCTTTATAAATTATATGTAATATTTATTAAAAACCCCGGGATTCTTGATTGTATAACTATTCAGATGTGCATTAATTTAAAATTAATGTTTAACCCGATACAAATATGTATATGTACTGGATTGTATTAGTTAAAACAAAAAATAAACAAATTACTTACCTAAATTAAGACTTTTTCGATGCAAAAGCGCATTCCAACATCACAACTTTAGGTGAATATATGCATCCGAATATCCGATCTCTGGTTATAACCTAGGAAGGTTATTGTTAGGTTATTGTTGGTTGGGATAATTTCCAACCAACGCCACGCGAGCAAAGCTGCGATCAAAAGCTTAGGTACAGAATAAAATATCTCCTATTCCTGTCAATTAAGTAACATTCTTTCAAAGTAATTATTTTTCCACCAGCTTTCGCCAGCGGCTTCGCCCGCGTGTAGGTCGGAAATTACCCCACGGGAATGTCCTACCGGGATAAAAAGTATTCTATATGTTAATCCAGGTTATAAACTATGTGTGTGCCAAATTTCAAACAAATCTGTTCGGCCGTTTTGGCGTGGTTGAGTAACAAACATCCAATCGTCGAAATATCCAAACATACAAAATTCACATTTATAAGACAAAAAATAATAGTTTAAAAAACTAAAAAACACGTTTAAAAACCAAACTAAAAAAGGAGAATATAATTTAATTCAATTAAAAAGCGTGGGGTGCTTTTTGAGGTATTTTTATAATCACTTAATGTCAAGCACCCCTCGCTTTTTAATTGTATTAAATTATTTTCTCCTTTTTTAGTTTGGTTTTTAAAGCGTGTTTATTAGTTTTTTAAACTATTATTTATTTTCATTTTTTTAGTTCTGCTAACTACAAAAACGTGATAATTTTTTTTAATTTTTTTTTTAATTTTTCCCAATTTTTTTTTTTATTATTGAATTGACATCGGTCCTCGATAAGTTTACAAAGTTTCAGTGAAATCTGACCGTTTAAAGTGGGTCAAAATCGCGCTCTAAGGAGTCGGTTACATACAAACAAACAAGTGAAGCTAATATAAAGCGTGTAAAAATAGTAGAAATAGTAAGTAGGATTCATAAATGCGTTTCAAAATAAACATACGATAGTCCCCTTCAGTTAAAAATAACCAGACACGTTCTAAAAATACCTCAAGAGAAGAGGAACGTCAAAAACATATGGTACAAATCTTTTGTTGCTTATTTTTAGATAAGTGCAAGATGTTCTAAGAGGGTTCTGGTGATTTTAGGAAGGAAGTGGTGTTGTGTACAGGGTGAAAAATGTGTCTGTTTGTTGTTAAGTTTTTCATGTAAAATGATGTTATAGAGCTAAAACTGAAGAAAGGGAAATGGAACAGTTAGCTCGATATTGCAGACTTGAAAAAAAAAAAACATTTTTTTGTCAAAAATGCCAAGACAGGAATGCTATACGCTAAAATACACTGAGCTGTATATCTAGAATAAAGCTAAACACTTTGTTTGGTTTTTTATTTGTTTGAATGCGATAATCTCTGGAAAAATATATGTATTTTCAAATCCGACTGGTAGTAGTCGGATTTGAAAATATACTTTTTCTGATGACTGATGATTCTTGGGAAAGGTTATAGGCCATTCATTTATCATCAGTTTACGACCCTAAGGAGCTGAGAAAAAATAATGAAAACTTTATCAAAAAAAAAAAAAAACAACTGACTTCTGGAAAAACACTACCTCCTTCTTTTCGAAGTCGGTTAAAAAGAAGATGTAGTGACAAAAATGGAGTTATGCCCGAACATACATTAATTTTTAACCGACTTCAAAAAGAAGGAGGTTATCAATTCGACATGTTGATATTATTTTTTTTTATGTAGGTATGTTCGGGCATAACTCCGTCATATACCTATAGACGGAATTGCAAAAATATTTTTTTATTCAAAAGGGGTCTATTCCCAAATGGTCCCATTTAAATTTCATATAGATCTAATGATGCGTATCGGAGACAGACAACGGAACTCTTAAAAAAAATGACATCAAACAACCCGCGATTGCTGCTATCGATAAATATATGCTTTGTTTTTAACCCAAGGATGATTATATTTCAGATTGTGTGAGGTAGGTACGGTGGGCTTCATCAATTGGGTACCCCAGTTGTATTAACATTTTAATACAACTGGGGTGACCAATTGCTGCAGCCCACTGTACTATAACTAAAATGTGAAAAATAAAAAACCTTTTTTTCAATGATGCTTATAGATTTTTTTTTTTTAAACGTTGCCCCACACAGGAATTTCTCCTATATTGTGGGTGCGTTTACAAACATTTAAACTCACATACACAAACAGCCAGACCCGAAACAACTACTTGTAGGTCATACAAATATTTGTTCCGTGCGGGAATCGAACCCGCGACACGCAGCGCAGCAGTCAATCGCTTAACAACGGACTTCCAAAAAAAAATACAACAACAACATTTAGTACCAAATTATATCTGAATTTCAGTAAAATAACAGCTTTTTGGCACATTTTATTTCTATTTATTTATCAGCTGTTTTATCCCCAGCTGGCTATTTTAAGATCATTATGTCAGTATGTTTACTGTCGCCCGTCTCCGAAACGGCTGTACCAAATTAATTGTAGTTTTTATGTTAACAAACTCTTAAGTGAAAGTGCGTATACAATCTTGATTATGTATTTATGTCGTAATTAAACTGAACCATTAAATTAATTGTTGTTACATAATTTAAAAGGCTCCGGAATGGTAAAGTATTGTTATGATTTTTTCTCGTAAGTGCATTATTAATGGCAATAGTGTTATTATTATTAGCCTATAGTGTTCCCACTGCTGAGACACAGGCCTTCTCTCTGTGAGAGGGAGCAGGCCGTAATCCACCACGCGGGCCCAGTGCGGGTTGGTAGATATAACATGTCATGAATTTTTCGGTTCTAAGACAAGCTGGTTCCCTCGCTAAGTTTCCCTTCACCGTTATGACAGCAGTGGTGATGAAATAATTTATAAAAAGTAACCACTGGGTTACAAGTTACCCCTGGGCCACCACTGTTGACTTGCAATCACACTACAGCCATGTTTAAAACGGTTGCTTAGGGAGTTAATCTTATTTGGGCGCTAAGCAAAGGCGTCGTTTGCAAAGTCTCTGTGGCTAATGGCTATCCCGGTTATTGACTAGGTCGCAAGCTTCTAGAAATTCTAATTTTTTAACCGATGAAAAAACGGCGGAGGTTACTCAAGTCGACGCGTTTTATATTTTATTTTTTTATTTTTGACCACGCATAACTGTTTACAGAGTAGTCCGATTTTGATAATTCTTATTTTAATGGATAGGGTAAACTTAGAATTTGGTCCCATATAAATTTGGAAAAAAAAATCCTATCTTAAGGGTGGGAAAATAGGGGTGATTTAATCTCACTCACAGATTTTAATGCTAAGTGGTGTATTACAAAAAGCAATCAAAAATTAAGCATGTAGTAGTTATTAGTAGATTATAGCCACAAAAAATTATTAAAAAAAAATTCAACCGCCGGTAAAAACTGAAGAGCAAAAAAGGTTTATTATTTTTTGGTTTTCAGTTCTTTTCGGCGGTTAATTTTTTTTGTTTAAAAGTTTTCTTTAGTTTTTTGCAATTTTCAGGTAATGTCAGTGCCTACTCTTGTCTCATGTTAATTGGGGTCGGCGCAACTCTTTTTCTTCTTTCATTCTCCCCTGTCGGCTTTCAGACTATAATTCACTCCCTTTTCTTTCATATCATTCCTCATACAATCCAGCCATCGTTTCTCTGGCTTTCCACTCCCTCTCCATCCACATCACTCTTTTATTGACATGCGTTTCTTCCTTCCCTCAAAAATCAGTCAATATCAAATCTGAAGTAAATTTATATATTTTTGCATTTTTTTCTGTCTGGCTGGACTAATTTTGCCACTGGCAGATAGCTGATGTTATAAGAAGTAACGTAGGCTACATTAATTTTAAAGAAAAACATGGGTTCACATTAAAATTGAAACCCATGAAATCCAATTTGTTTTTCGACATTCACGCAGACGAAGTCGCTGGTTGCGAGCACAGCTGTAACATTATCATCACATTGATTAGTAATTAAACCTAGTGTTCTATTACTCTCATTGTATCTGTTATTATGAGAATTTTCCATTTATTTACTTATCAGGAACCTACATAATTTATTTTAACATCCTCTGTTTGTAATGAATGTTCCATTATATGCTAGGGTGTGACAATATAAGACTCGGAGACGTACAAAACGTGAGAATGATCAATTATTTTATGTTTGCAAGTAGGTTTGTAAAAACACTTTTACATGCCAATCATATTTTTAAACTAGATAAGGTCGGCGTTTGCTATATGACTACTCTGAGAAGAAAGGCCGAAACACTCACGAGGTCACAGTCTCTTTTAAAGCCCAGACATAATCTTGGTCAGATCATGTGAAGACCATGTGGATTGGTGTCTGAAATGGTCTTTTGAGGAAAGAACCACACAGATTGAGTGGACCTGTCCAATCAGTGCACGCATTTATCAGTAATCATGCAGCTCAACTCAGAACTTGAGGAGCTCAAAGATTTGAAACGCTTTCACGCCTAAATCACTGAAACGATCGTCATGAAATTTGGCAGAAATATAGCCTGACATATGCAGAAGGATATAGGCTACTTTTTTATGCTAGTAATATATAAGTTTAGACTTAGATTAGATCTTTATCCAATACTATAGTACCTTCTTACTTGGTTTTACTTTACTTACTTTTTTCATAAGCAAAAACGTTATCTACATAACATTTCTTGTTGTCAATATCTATTCAGCACTTATAATATTCGTAAGGAGATAGTCTTATTAATTATCATAATTTATCATAATATAACTTGATCTCTGAACTTAGGAGATCAATAATACACGTGTTTTGGATGCCTGCGCGTACGCAGTTTGTTTTGACTTTTGGTTGGACAAATGCATCTTTCTGACTGGAATTTGACCCCAAATTTAATTTAGTTTAGATTATATTTGCCTGAAACTATCCCAGTGTATGCCTCAGTTCATATCTGGAGAGTCTTCCTATTTGAGACAATACCTCGCTATGCTTACCAACTTGTGGTCTTCATTCTAAGACTCGTCTGCCAACGATACTCCGAGAGACATGGTTTTCCATTAAAGGTCGCTATGTTGGCAATTCTAGTTCTTTTTCTGTCAATTTCGTTTCAAATCTTCCCATCCGTAAAAACTTGAAAGCGCGCTAAGAAACCGGCGGAGGATCTAAATAAAATGAAAATTTGAATTAGAAGAAGGAGTAGGTACTCCAGGTCGAGCAGTCGTGGCCCAGTGGTATCGACCCCGACTTAGGTCCTGAGTTGAATTCGAACCCAGGTAGGCACTTTTACTTTGTGCATTTGACTTCATCACCACTGCTATCAAAACGGTGAAGAAAAACATAGTGAGGAAACCGGCATGTACTAGAACCAAAAAGTCGAAGACATGTGACATCCACCAACCCTCACTAGGCCCGCGTGGTGGATGACCCACTGCCTCTCACAGAGAGGAGGCTTGTGTCCTAGCAGAGGGAACATTATAAGCTGATTATGAGGAACTCCACAAAAGGGCAAAACCATTAACTCACAATAGATTTGTCCCAGATTTTTCCATTCAACAATAAGCAGATAGTCTTATCGTCCCTAATCAGATTGAAAACTCATCTATTGGATGATCGGTCATAAAATCTAGATATATCAAAAAGGTCTACGTTTTATCTAAGATCAGTCTAGCCCTTGAACTCTTTTATCTATGACATTGTATCTTGTACTAATTGATTTGTTTGTTTTGATTCGAAAAAGGGTCAATACTTAGTAAATATTATGGATTAGCTAAGAATAGTCAAGTGGCAATATCTTCTCGTCCCAAATACCGCAGTGTCTCAAGACGAAAGTCTTTGACCAGTGCGTGTTAGCACTGAGACGTGGTCGCTCAAAATGGGCCTTATTAGAAGGCTTAAAGTCACCCAAAGGTCAATGGAGAGGGCTATGCTTGGAGTTTCCCTACGTGATCGAATCAGGTGTGAAGAGATCCGCAGGAAAACCAAGGCAACCGACATAGCCCGAAGAATTGCCAAACTTAGTGGCAGTGTGCTGGGCACATTGCTTGCAGAACCGATAGCCGATGGGGCCGGAAGGTTCTGGAGAGGCGACCGCGTACGGAAACCCGTAGAGTTGGACACCCATGACCTTGTGAAGACCGCAGGAATCCACTGGATGCGAGAAGCACCGGTCGACAACGATGGTAGTGATGCTTGGGAGAGGACTACGTGCAGTAGTCGACGTCTTTTGGCTGGAATGATGAGCTGAATGGCGTGCTGCAGGCTGATGATAAATGTGGGTTCTAGTAGTAATTACAGGCACTTCATGACACATCTTTAGTCTCGGGTTGACAATATATCTGCGATTTCTCTGGTATAGTTGATGTCCATATGTGGCTGGCCCGCCTGTTAGGGGAATCTCTCTATATATTAATACGTGAAGCAAAAACTGTAATTACGCGGACGGGCGAGTATGAATTTTGGCACAGATAAGGTTTATATGGAGCAGTGCAGAAAACTAATATTTTTTATTTAAATGAATTATGGTTGAATTTCGACCACAAGGCGACCATTAGTTACTTTAATAACGTTGAAGAAAAATAAATGGTTTATTCTGCAAAAACATAACGCGCATTAAAAAAAGGCATAAAATACACACATACTTGGTAGCCAAAAGCTTAAGTTCACCCGGAAAAGCAGTTCTTCCAGAAACTTCGATTTGTAATGTAAAATAATTAACCACTTATCAGCGAATGAGCTGCCCTTGGCCGGTTTTTTGCGCTTGTATCTTAAGTTCGGTTATCTTGGGCGAACGGTTCCTGGTGCCAATCTGTCTCTGGACTAACGTGGTTCTAGTGTTGGGTAGAAGCAGTTATCGATGAATATAATTTTTGTCAGTCTTATTGTAAAATATTTTGAGGTCAATCCTTGGCACCAGATCGTAGACCGCGAAATTCGAATTTTTAAATTTTATCTTGATGCAAATTCTCTTCCGAATTTTTTTGGATGTGTATTTAACTTTTTAAACATGTAGATTACCTTTTCAAAACCTTCCGACTTACATTTCTTTAACAGTTTAACCTACAAAGATAATCCCACAATAACAAGAACTCAGGGCTGACTCAGTTTTCAAACCTTGTCATACTTCAAGTGACTCAGAATTACCGTATGTTGAAGCAAGTGTAACAAAAGTTTTTTCAGGAGTTTGTTTAAACAGATGTTTTGTATAAATTATAGAATACTAGAGAGAACATTTTATTATACTATAAGAAAAGAACTAACATAACTTAGGCTGAGCATACCTTTCCACATTTCGCCAGATACAATTCTGTGGCCTTGTGCTAAAAAGGCCAAAGTACGTTTTTGTATGACATGAGGTTGTAATGCCAGTTTATTGAAAAAGTATGATATAATTTTTGTGCTAAAAGGGAGTTAGTTTATCGACAATCTTTCAAAGGTTACTGTGTAAAAGAAGGCCAATGTAGTGTGCGCTTTCATACCGTAAAAAAAATGTGGGATAAATGGGCTGCAGTGTACGTACGTATAACGTACTTTGGCCCTATTAACACCAGGCCACAGCATTTATTTGGCAATTTTTCTTGATATAATATGAAAAACTTCTGTAACTAAGGACTGAAGAGAGAATGAATTGGAGTATATTTGCATGTATCGATGTTCGATATTGTGTAAGTAATAAAAGTTGCATGGGTCGATCGATCAGGTTAAGCTTGCCGCAGTTGGTCCGTGGATAGGTCATCTTGATGATGATTGGATTCCCTTTTCCGTACTTAGACTCCCATTCGGCCCGTTGTGCGTAGGGAGATGGGTCATCTTTACTTACCAAGACCCCTCAGTGCCTCGGAAAGTATGTTGAAATATTGATACCGGCTGTCATTCGTAAATCTTTGAGAGCCGTCACGGCTCGTCAGAAGCTCGAAGTATGACAATGACAATCAGTTGACTACGAATACCAGTTGAATACGATACCCCTTGGTAAGCCAAGGGGTATCATATTACCCAGTAAGGAACGGGGTTGTCGGGAAGAGAGTTGGGGAAGACCATAGAAACGATGGCTGTGTGTGATAGACTGTGTGCAAGATGTTATGCCGAGAACGGCAGTGACTACCGACTTGACGATTAATAGAGAAGTTTAGAAGAAACAAACGACGGGTTGCACTCCGGGAGTGCCGGCAGAAGTGAAAACTTGAATATTAACGTTGTGCATAAACACTTTATATTCACGAATTTTACGAATACACAACAGTGTGGCAACTACAGAGCCATCAGCTGTCACCATCCATGGATGCGCGTGGCACGCTGTAACATAAACACACACAAACATTCGCGCAAGCGTCCTGCGCCGCCTAAACGAAACAGCAGGCGCAGGCATACATTTTCACCGCGCCGTAGAAAGAGAGGGGGATACTTCCTCTCCTAAGCCGCGCCGGCTGTCTACTCTCCGTCCGTCTTACGAATTTTCGATCAGGTCACGTGTCCTGACGCGAGTTTAACACTTTTTACCCATTACAAAAAAAGTGCACAACGCCGCTAAAGAAGTTTTCACTTCAAAAAAAATTGGAATACAGACGGGAGAATGATAATGATTTTCTTTCTTACATTTGACCTTTTTGAAAAGCCGGTGCATTTCTTATAGATCCCTTACAGCGTTTCCACAAACATTCGGCCGTTTTTCCTTAACCTTGTATAGCCTTTCATTAATTCGCTCAACTCAACCAAACTATCCTTTGAATAAAGGCAATTTTTTTTCTGCTGCCTCTGCGTTTGTTGCGTCTCCTCTTCATCCCAGATAAAGCACTAGGAAATGCTGAAGAGCGGGCGTTTTGGGGGACTGTCTTATGCCTTTCATTAATCCGCTCAACTCGACCAAACTATCTTCAAATAAAGGCATTTTTTTTTCTGCTGCCTCTGCGTTTATTGCGTCTCCTCTTCTTCCCAGCTAAAGCATTAGGAAATGCTGTCTTATGTTATCTTGACGTTCGAAAAGTGCTGATACTCAGCCTAATTTGACTAAATGATTTTTGGTTTAGATTTTAAATTAAAATAAAACATCTTTCTACCAGCCCTATCCTCGCAGTAAACCGCAATATTTTACCATTGTATGAAAATCAAACCTAGTTCACACTGTCTTTGTCTTCCTCTGGTGTCAAGTGACGTGTCCGAAAGAATGTTTAGAGTTGTAATAATTTGTTCTCAGAAAATTTACAATTTGGGTCACGAGAAGTTGTAAATTTTCGGAAATTTACTTAGCGTTTTTTTTTTTGGATGGTAAATCATCAAGTAACTTCTCCCGCTCTGGGTAGAGCGGGAGGGCGTGTCAGACTTTTACTGACTAACCGGTGGTCCCTCAGTTGCCTGTGTGCCAGGGCCCGCGGTATGTCTTTCGAACAACCTGCACCGCTGGCAGAATTTACTTAGCGTCACGGCTGTCTTCCCAAAAGGGGAAAACAGAGATGTACCTATTATCATCATCTGCCTTAAGCTGTCCAATGCTGACTGGCCTCTCCAATTGCACGCCATTCAGATCAACCCCTGATCAGTCGCATGCGTTTCATCTATAGAGGTATGAGGAACAGGGTGTAAAGTTCACTCATACCTTTTGGTAAAGGGAGGATCCTCCGACCAGACGGGTGTTGTGTCTGGTGGGCAACTGCCCGACGGTTGATGTCGGGATGTTGTACCTATGCCAATCGCGCGGTAAACTTTAACTGCGCGATCTAGGCTTTCTATGACGTGCGTCTATGCGTAGTTCGCCTGTGGCATTGTAGATGGCGCCACTTCTCTTTTTGTAATTTTAGATCATATTGTTGCGAAGTATTTTTCTGTAGTGCCGCTACACATCCTTATCATCACATCATCATCTGCCTAGCCTTTTTTAACTTTGTTGGGGTTGGCTTCCAGTCTAACCGGTTGCAGCTGTTTACCAGTATTTTACATGGAGCGAATGCCTATCTGACCTGCACAACCCAGTTACTGGGTAATACGATGATACCTCTTGGTAAGACTGCTTATCAGACTTTCGGGCTTCTGACGACCTGTGACGACTGTCAAAGATCCTCAAATGACAGCTGAGGCCAACGGCTTTACGTGCTTTCCGAGGCACGGAGGGGTCTTGGTTCGTAAGTAGGTCACCCATCCACTCAGGGACCGCGGCAAGCGTAGCTTAACCTGATCGATCGACCCGTGCGGCTGTTATTACCTAGCCACAACCACACTATCGAACCGACACATACAAATGACAATAACAGCCGGGACCAACGGCTTAACGTGCTTTTCGAAGCACGGAGCAGTCTTGGTATGTGAGGATGGTCACCCATCCATGGACCAACCGCAGCAAACTACTACTTATTAAATACTAATTTCATCAACTTGGCTTGTTGACTTCAATAGGTTTGTTTGATAAGAAGTCATAAATCGTTCTCGACTACATTTAAAGAATGATGGATGATCTCTCTAAAATCAAGTTTAACACTTTTAATTAATTTTATGTATCTTGATCGTGATTTTAAACTAGTTTCAGAAAGAACCAGTCTTGTTGGCATAATAATACTTAGTCTAGAATATTCATTATGAATAAATTAATAGTCGCTTGCCTCGACGGCCTTATTTTTTTCTAGTGAAGAAATCCTAGCGGAATATCACTTTCCGACACCCATATTAAATGAACAGCTGACCTTATCAATTGCCCGGAACAACTCGATAACCGTAATGATAACGAGACATTATGATATTATTCATAATATGTAATATCAGGGCGTGTATTGAGAACACCCACATTTGGCCAATTGTATTTCTAGTCTCATGTATATTGTGGTAGACAAACATCTGTGCTGATAGGAAGAAGTTTCTGCGAAAATGATGATAATGATTATTTCCCATGAGATAAAAATCTTGAAGCAGAAATAAACAACCAAAGGGGCAATTGCGTAACGGCAGGAATGCCTTTCAAATTGACCTTCCACATAAACCCAGGTCGACGGCGCGTTGTGTTCCATGCGCGCGTCTAAGAGATGTCAGCACCAACTGGTGGGGTCCGCAAGGGCCGATGCCTGCCAGGGGTGCGGGTTGTTCGAAAGAGATACCGCGGCCCCTGGCACACAGGCAACTGAGGGAACACGGGTGGGTTTTAGTCAGTAAAAGTCTGACTCGCCCTCCTGCTCCACCCAGAGCGGGAGAAATTATTTGATGATTTCCCACCAAAAAAAACAACAGTTTAACAACATTCATTGCGTTATTTACGTTGTTGATAAGATACATTTTTCGCACATATGAAGCAATGGATTAGCATTATGCTTCAAAATTGTTGTCAAAGTTGTCACTGCTGAGAACACCCAAATTTGGCCAATCATGTTTCTACTATCATTAGGCAAAGTGGCATGACATTCAGCCATCAGAATATTATGTAGTCTGGAAATTATAGGTATTCATTGTAAGCTTTAGGAAAAATGAATTGGAAAAGTAAGGGCAAGAGTGAGAATTAATTTCAACATGCATCTACCATTGGTTGGGACAACTTAAAAATGTTACGTTTAATTAAAACTCCAACAAAAATAACTGGTTGAATTATAAAACTTGTGTATACCACAGCCTGCAGGCTGGAACGTGAAAAAGCCATGCTGCCAATCTCGCTCGAATGAAACTGTCAATGTCAAATTATCAAAAGCGCGTCAGTTGACTAGTGAAGAAGTGTTTGCTTCCTAGATTTTTCTTGATTTAGTTGTTTTAGATAAATTGTTCTGTAACTAGAGGTATTTGTAAATATATTTACACTAACTAAAACTAGTTTATTAAAATCATGAATTTGGAATTACTTGGTAAGTGACTTTTTCGGTACCTAGAACTTTTTGTATTTTGTTTTTGTTTACGATATTTACTAAACAATATTGTGTATTTCAGAATCATTTGGTCAAAATTATCCTGAGGTAAGCAACAATTTATCCCATTTATATTAATGTATGAACGCCAACCAAACAAACAGCAAACTCAAATAGGTCTGATAAATTAGACCGATTTGAGATTCCAAGAATCTAATTTTATCTTTGAAAATTTAATATTTAGCAACGTTTTATTGATGTAATGGAAAACGAGTACTTTACATCATAATTTTTTACTATCAAAACGTAAACTTACAAGATAAATTCAACAATTTTCCCCAGGAATTTGATGGCACCTTAGACTCAATATCACTGGCAGCAACATGTGCCTTCAACAGAAGAGGAACTCTATTAGCAGTGGGCTGCAATGATGGCAGGATATTTATATGGGACTTCCTTACTCGGGGCATAGCTAAGTCAATATCAGCACATGTGTACCCAGTATGTAGTCTTAGCTGGTCACGGAATTGTAAAAAGGTTTGTTAGATTTCTATTTCACTGTGTATGTTCAAGTTTTTTATAAATTTGGTCTGGGTTTATAATTCTCCTTGTATATTGAAGCAGGAAGCTTACCATTCTGGTGCTTTTGAATCAAATATAGAATATTTTAACTTGTCTACAACTGCACACGGATTTCTTAATATACCTAAAGAAGAATATGTTGGATTGTTCGATAAGATCTAATTTAATCTGCTGCACACAATTTGTTTTTGTCTACAGCTTCTTTCAGCATCAACCGACCACAATGTGTGTATATGGGATGTTCTCTCCGGAGAGTGTGAACAGCGGTACAGATTTCCAACTCCTATACTGAGGGTACAGTTTGATCCTAGAAATGACAAGAGATTCCTAGTATGTCCAATGAGACATGCGGCACTGCTGGTTGATACTGATGGGGAACACAAAATATTACCTATAGATGATGATGTAAGTCCTAGGACATTGAGTTTTGGTAAAGGGCCAAAACACATACTTAAGATACAACTTGCAATGTGGCACGTTGCGACTTGCACGTTGTGTATCTGTTTTGGCCCTAATTCAGGAATAATGAAAAAATAAAAACTGTGTAGTAATTTGAAACATAAGAGCATTTTGTAGAAACAATTCCTTTGTTACCTTTTCAGGGTGACATAAATGTGATAGCATCATTTGATCGAAGAGGAGACGAAGGACTAGTCTATTGTGGGTAGACATACAGCAATGCTGCTGGGAAGTTTAAAATGAAAAGTTTATTTATGTAAGTAGATCTTAAAAGACACTTTTACACGTCAATATTTTCTTGGTCAACAAGTAAGATAAGTTGGTAAGTTTAGTAGACTTTGGGTCACCAAGATACAGGCTGCCTTATCAAAAGGCTAAACGTCACCCAAAGGGCAATGGGGATGGCTATGCTTGAAGTTTCCTTACAAATAAAAGGGCAAAGGTTCTGTAGTGGTGATTCGCGTGCCGGAAGATGTAGCGCGGTGAAAGGCCCCCCCCAGGGTGGACCGATGACCTGGTGTAGGCCGCAGGAATCCGCAAGGAAGAAGCACAGAACAGGTGCAAGTGGCAGTGCTTGGGGGAGGTCTGTGTCCAGCAGTGGACGTCTATCGGCTGAATCAAAACAGTTCAACAGTTCCTTATACAAGTCAAGTTACAATTTTATTTGACGGGATTCAACGGGAAGTGTCCCCTTACACTCTTTCCGACACCCGCGACTATGAGTCGCGGGCTTGAACTCACTGGTGGGCCTGGCTAAAAATCACGCTGTCTCACCAGGCTTCGTGTCCGACAGAGATAGTATCAGTGATGAGCAGTTAGACGCTAGTCTACACGCACAACGTTATTGAGTGAGATGCAGGATCATTTATAGTAAAAAATTCGCGGAAAAATTAAGAAAAGTCCTTTGGAAGATCAGGTTTTATAAAAAAACCAATGCATAAATCAATTACCAATAAAGTTTATTGAACTTTTCGATCATTGAACTTTGTCGGTACCGACTTAGTTTTGGGGATTTTATACTTCTTTTATTACTTAAACACGCCCAAAGTTAAGTAAATCATCAGTGATTCTGACATTTCTTTGAGGCGCGCGTGGAACACAACGCGCCGTCGACCCTGGCTTGGTCCTTACCGGACAACGAGCTACCCTTTACTCGCAGTCCGCAAGCCCGCGCCTACGGTGGCCGGGAATCAGCCTGGGATTCCCGACGACTAGGACGTCTCCTGCGGAGGCTAGGGCCATGAGGGCGCATTTACTGCCTCTCCCTCATGTGCGCCGCCTCCCTCTTCGCGAGCATCACTGCTTCGCAGAAAGAGGTGACGGCTACCCATGCACTCTCGCTCCGTACCATGGCCTGGACCAGATCCCGAACGTGAGAGATCGCCACCGCCGATCGCCTCCAGTCTTTACATGGTCAAATCATGTGAAGACAATGAAGATTAGTGTCTGATCTGATCAAGATTATCTCTGGACTTTAAAATAGACTGACTGTGACCTCCGAGTTTATTTCGACCTTTCTTCTCAGAGTATTCTGATAGGAAACGCCGACTACAGCCAGTTTTAAAATATGATTGACGTGTAAAAGTGTATGAAAGAAAAAAAAAAGAAAAAACTCCAGAACTTTTCGGCCCCATCGGTCACCTATTCTGCGAGCAATGTGCCTTGCCTACTGCCACTTAAGTTTGGCAATTCTTCGGGCTATGTCGGTTCTCCTGCGTATCTCTTCATTCATGATTCGAGGTACAAACAGTGGTTAAAAACGTACTATCGAAGCTAACGCAAAAACTACCGAAGCAAAGTTAATACAATTTATATGGGACCACCCCTGAAGCATACCTACCCTATTTTCGAAATCCTACCACAATGGAGGGCGAAATCAGTCATAGAATCTCCTCCTTTTTTGAAGTCGATTAAAAATTAATCAAACATCTGTTCCTACTCAAAGGAATTCTGCTCACCCGCTTATTACGTGCCATCATTACTCTGATGCAATCTCCGCCAAGCGTATCGGGGCTGCAGCTTCCGGTGCTTTGTTTTTAAGATACTTACTTACTAGTTACTGTTCAACTTGAGTTTAAAAACAGGTTTTATTGATCTCTCAGTTTTTGGGACTGGCCAAATCGTCATCGTCGTTTTTTTTTTCTTTTCTTTTTAAATAATTTAAGGTTTGTTATTAAAGATATAATGCCAATAAACGCATTTTTCATTCTTTATTTCTTTCTTTTTCTTCTTTCTGTCATCATCACCTCCTCCTTGCCTTGTCTCAATTTATTTGCAGATGGCAGAACATTTCTTATTCTTCTTACTCATTCAACTATTACGTAAGCAGAGTTTTTGCAATTATTAACCAGTCCCCCTCCCCTTCGTCAGCAAAAGAAAGCAAAGCTCTTACCGCCCCCCCCCCCCCCCCCCCCCTCCCATGCTCACGAAAACAAGTCTAGAAATAGGCTTGGAATATAGAGGACTAACACATATAATGTTTATTTTAGCAAATTTTATTGAAGTGGAATTCAATTATTATAATCTTTATAATATATTAACGAAAAAAAAAAACAAACGTCTTTTTGGTAAAAAAAAATTTTGGTACCTATATAAATTCAAATTAACAGTCTACAGTCCATGACACACGAACCCATGACTTCTAAGTCTTCGATGACATTGGATGTTTGCTGCTCAACGTTGTGTGTCTGCTCACTTTCTTATGATGATTTTGGAATATCGACATCGTTTTCTTCGAGCCATTCATAGACAAATAGGGTTGCCATATGTGTTCAAACCAAAATCGACGAAATTACAAAAAAAAAAGTCAGTCTCCCCCATCCCCATGTCATCAAAAATAAGCAAAGCAAAGACCCCACTGCCCTCCTGTAGTGCTTACGTAATACTTGAATGGCTCCTTATAGGCTTATAATGTGTGGTCACAAATCCAGACTCCGGTCTGCTTCTACGAAATTCCAGGTGCAGAATCGCAATAACGCTGAGCCTGACCCGGGAATCAAACCACGGACCAAGTCTATAAGTCTTTACAAAATCATGGCAAAAACAATGCTCTATGGACATTTATCTATCTCCAACTCTACAAAGCAACGTGTCCACCGATTCGTTTTGGCGATACGGCGTGTTAAAAACTGTATTATTCTCAGATTTCATAACAGGTTTTTAATTGAAGGTCGTTCATATAGAGTAGAGACTATTTGAGCTCAGAGCTACATTTTATGTTTTGTAATAAATAACTTTAAAATTATGCAGAGTTATGTAAAAGATTACCCAAAAAAAATGAGGACAGTGGTAGAATTGTTGAGTGTTTGCCATGCAATCGGTCACTATGGGCTTATTAAAAATCGTGTGTTTAATACGTACAGTCCCTGGTGCCGTTGTTAGAGGCAGACGGAACGAAACATGTCTGATACCACCTTCAAAGACAGAGAAAAATATTTTATTTGGGAAAATACGAAAAAAAAATGCAAATAGAAAGAAGAAGCCTCTTTGGTCTTGCCCTGTGCAAGACCAAAGAGGCTCCTTCCTCGGCACGATGGTTCGATATTTAAAAAAATACAATTACTGCAGCGCTGGTATTCTGATACGAATCATGATGGCATGTATACTGCATATGTGGTTGAGATTTAGAAGGATTCTTAACATATCAAGACTCTTCTATGCGTTATGTTTATACATGTATCACGTTGAAACGATGGTACCCTAGTTGGCATTTGAATCTCCGCCTAAATATTATTACCTACACTGTTGAATTTTCAACTGACGGTGCTGAGCCGTCCATCATCGTCAAACCAATAAATAGTGCGTTTTAATTTAGATGACACAGTCTTATGATACTAAAGACACAAAATATCGTCGCGGGACTTTATCACGCACTGGATTTCCAACGGATCATCTAGAGCTACCCAACTGTCACATTAAATGGGAGTGGGGCCATTCAAGTATTACGTAAGCAGTTTTTTTAGCAATTATTGACCCCCCCTCCCCCTCGTCAGCAAAAGTAAGCAAAGCTCTTACTCCCCCCTCCCATGCTCACGTAAACATTGGTAGCAGACACCCAACGTGTCTGCTCACTTTCTTGTGATTTTGGTATGTTGTCATCGTTTTCTTCAAGCCTTTCATAGACAAGTAGGGTTGCCATATGTGTTAAATGATAGATAGATAGATAGATAGATAGATAAAACCTTTATTTAGTACACACAAAAGACATACACTACACACAAAAAAAAACAATTAAATGATAACAAATAACACGAATTAAAATAATAAAAAAATAAATAAAAAACAAGGTGCCCATTACATCTACAAAAAGAAAAACATACTTAGGTGCTTGAAATATGGTGACACTATTACATCATTCCATTCAAATTACAAGGTGCGGTGTGCGTCTCAAGGTTGCACCAAATGGGAGTCCAGCTCAGCATGTGTCAGGCAAATATACCTGACGCTGATATTCTGCTGGATCCCTGCAGTGACATACGGACGTACAGTAGACCAGATAAATTGGTGTTAAGACAATGTGTTATGTGCGGAGTGAAATTATGTAAGTTTACCCACAACTTACGAGTAAATTATGGGTCATACAGCAAAGTGTAGTATTAGGAAAAGTTCTTGTTCTTTGATTGTGTTGTCTGTGTTTTATTGCTTGATTGTATAAAAAGTTAGGTAATGTATTGATGAATAATCTTAAAAAATATAATTATAGTGGCGTAGGTGTAGGTATATAAAATAAACTATTTGGGTAGACTAGATTGTGTTTACAATGAGTAAAAATAGGTAAATAACATGATTGTGTAAGTATTATGATTATTTTCCAGCAAAAAGATCACCAACCACCAATTACTAAATACCTCCTATTCAAAAGCTCGTAACCATGAGTTTCGCTTAATACACAGATTGACTCGGGAAGAACACGACAGCCAGCTATATAATGGACGTGTTCGAAACGGTCATACCCACTTTTTTCTGCGATTCGATAAGAAACTGCCGCAGTCGAACTCTGAAGGTACCAAGACATTGAAGATTTCTTATCGGCGGGGGAATATTGTTCCAGCACTTGGATGCGGCGTATCTAAAACTTCCCCTGAAAGCAGCTGTCTTGTGCGATTGAGTGGAAAGTTGTTGTGAGCACTGTCTACTTGCGCACTCTCTTCGGCTAGCGATCCAGCTCAGTTTATTGTACAGGTATGTTGGCTGCTTGTACTTTATTACTCCAAAAAGTAGGCATGCCAAGTGCAACTTACGCCGCGACTTCATCTTGAGGAGAGAGTGCTTATTCAAAATCGAAAATATAAAAAATAGTAGCCCACCGGTATAGGGAACAAGGTCCAAGCTACCGGCGGTCAGGGCTCCAGAGACAGGAACCTCCTGACAATGCGAGCCGTGTCCAGGAGTACCGCTTTCTGGATCAAGCCCTTGACTCAGCTGCCCAACGAGAGCCTCCTCAGATGTTGGTCGAGGCTCTTGGCTATCAAGCCATTGGCTGTATTATTATTATATTATTAGCGCCGAGAGTTGAAAATCGAATAGTGTGTTTTTTTTGACTCACTGGGATTCACTCTGCTGGATTCTGAATGCTCGGTTCGACATCGAGAATTGAAAATCCAGTACGCTATAGATTTTTTTACCTTCCAACTACGCAGTATTGTAGTAGTGCGTAGTCGGAAGCCCGCATTTCTAACAAACCCAATAATACTATTTATTTTCTATGGCATTTATTACCCAGTAATTGCTTTTGTGGAGGTCACAATATATCTTCACTATCATAAGGACATGCATCATTCTACATTCTACTGCTAGACAAGTCGACATACATAATTAAAAAATATCATATAATTAACTCATATGGTCCTATTACGCAAGAAAGTATTTTTTAGATATGCTTGAGCCATGAGCCTGTTTTTGAAATAAAACCTTACATAAATCGAAATCTATTCCTTTTGCAAAACTAACAAATTAGTCCGGTGCTATGTTGCCATTTCGAAATTTAGTTGGAAATGCAAGAACTGCCTCATGTTGTATCCACACGCTTGCGAGTGTGCTAGTGTGTTTGGAGGAAGCAAGCATGACGGACGTCGAGCTTTTGTCGGCTCTAACGTTTGGTTTAACCCATAAGAAAATTATAAGTAAATGGAAAATTCGGCAAAGAAGATGGTGAATGATAAAAATTCATAGAAACCGTACATGGGATGTTTTTTTTTCGTTAGGTATTTATCGATTTTCTACAGTGTAATTGAATTCATAATAATACAATTCTATATTTTTAATAAGTTCCGTGTTCAGTTTTAATATTTCAATGGGCTGTATAATTTAATTTGTGCATTGAGTAGACATAAAAAATCTTTCTAATCCTGTAACATAAATATGATACATATTTATTAATTTTTTTGTTGTAGAGATTTTTTTTGAAGAAATTTAATGAACTTCTATATGAACCATCTGGACAGTTTGATAACTTCTGTCATGTGACCTGTTGATTTTAAATTTTTGCTAAGCAAAATTTCGTTAGGTACCAGTGCGCAAGCGATACTAACAACGCACAAACGTAGAGATGGATCCCAAGCGCTTGCCGCAAACTTCTTTGATTTGGGCGTCAAAAACCGACACTCGATCGCATCGGTCGAAACGCTCTCAAGTCTATTCAAGCTGAGGCAAACGCTGTATCCACACGTTTGAATTTGTGATGATTTGTCGAGGTTTGGCAAGCGTGTGGAGCCGTCCTCAAAGCTTTACTCTACAACTAAATTTAGATCGCATTTTGTAATAAGACGGAGAAAGTTGAATTAGGACCTGCTAAATACATAAATATATGTTTTATCAAAATATCTCTCCTACCTTCCTCAGTGTGGCTTTTGGCAAAGGCCTCCCACAATTCAAACTGAAAATCAAAGCATTAATTCAATTTAAAAAACTGACAGGCACTTCTGAATTGTCAAAGAGTTGGTCAGTTAGTAAAAAGTTACAGCCGGTTACCCATTCCATGTCGGTTATATATAAAAATTAGCTGTTTCATAGAAAAGTGCAATACGTACTTACGCGGTCAAAATGTATGTATTTTTCTTCGTGTCGCTGGCTCGACAGTTATAAAATTTTGTTGGCCAAAGCTTCGCCACTTCGACGGCATTATTAATGGCAGCACGTCTTGGCTGCATGTCTTGAGGCATAGAGAGCATCATGCTTTGGTATCAGGTTGCACGTCGATGGACCCTGCATAATTATACTATCCTTCCTGTTTCCTCCATTTAATTTTCTCCCAGCAGTAGATATTTCATAGAACCGGTAACAACAAGTAAATAGCCACATAACTTTCACATGATACAGGTTATCGATCAGCAGTGTTATTTACGGAAACCGTTTGTAAACACGCCTCATTGCGCTACAGTAAATAATGATGAGCTGTAGAAGAAAACATTCGATGAAACACTGAGGAATTAGCGTTGAAATGTTTGTTGATATAATAACAAACAGTTTACTTACTAAGTAACTAATTGATAGGGAATGAAAATTTGGAGGATATTTATGTAGGTATGTCCTTGCTTTGGTATTCTTCGTTCTTCGAATCGTTGAGCTCCTAAATAAAGTTCTGAGTTTAGCTGCATGATAAGAGACAAATTTCGTGCACTGACTGGACCGTAGGTACCACTCAATCTGTGCGGTTGTTTCCTCAAAATACCATTTCAGACACCAATCTACATGGTCGTCACATGATTTGACCAAGATTATGTCTGTACTTTAAAAGAGACTGTGACCTCTGAGTTTATTTCGGCCTTTCTTCTCAGAGTAGTCAGATAGGAAACGTGGTTTAAAAAATATGATTGACGTGTTAAAGTTTTTGTACAAACTTACAGAAATGAAATCATTTATCATATATGCGAAATGTTCTGGAGTGGTTACCGCTTACCGCAAGACATAGCTTTACAAGGCCTTCCACAAGGTGTACCGATGATCTTTTGAAGGCCGTAGGAATCCGCTGGATGCGGGAAGCACAAAATCTGTCAAAGTGGCGGAGCTTGGAGAAGGACTATGTCCATCGGTGGACGTCTTTCGGCTGAACTGATGTTGATAATGATGTATATGTATACAATGTGTCTGTTCGATGGTGTGGTTGTGGCTAATCAATGAAAGACGCACGGTTCGATCGAGCAGATTAACCTATGTTTTGCCGAAGCTGGACCGTGGATCCATCTTTACGTACCAACACCCCTCCGTGCTTCGTTAAGCTGTGGCGGCATCTACAACGCCACATGCGAAATACGCATCAATGACCTGACGTCGACATACCCACGGTTTCAATGGGTATCTTGACTAGGTAGGGTAGGGTCACTACTGGGCTCATCTTCTGGGCTAGCCTTTACTCAACTATTCTATTCTATTTTTTCATATGGCAAGCAAAGCCGATGTCGACTATTCTGCCAATGTCTAAGTGAATTGGAAAAACGTGTGTTATTACAAAAAAAAAAAAACCGATAACGATCTTCGATGATAAAGTTGGGATAACTGTTGATCTTGTGGGGTACAAAGACTAAAACACAAACAACAAAGAATAAATAAATTACATACTAATAATAAAATTGTTAGAACATTAAAGATACATTATCTACAACATAAACACAGATTGGGGGAATAAATCATAATTTTATATTATTGTGACGGATGAAAATTATCAGCGCCACAAGCAGTTCAGGAGAGGAATGGGTTAAAAGAGAAGGGTTTACTCAACTAGAGTTGGCTTGTAGCGCAGCCGGATGCAGCTGACAAGTGAATGGTGGTCAAACAAAGACTTTAAATAGTTTTCACAATAATACAGACGAATTATCATAACTATGGAGTAAGTATACGTATATATATAGCATCTTGCGGTGTCTGCGGTTAGCGTAACCCGCATTAACCTGTGAGAATGAAAGTATATCGTATCAGGTGATCAAGCTTACTGAATATTGAACATATATACAGGAAAAGTTTTTATTCAGTGCGCAAACATTAACAATGAGCATACCATTGTAGACCCCCCAGCGAAGAAATGTTTCGCAGGTTTAACAAAAAAAAAATTGCTGTTTCATAGAAAAGTGCAATACCTACGCGATCAAAATGTATGGAACAGCTGCTTTTTTTAATAACCGACGAAAAATTTCTGCGCTGGTGGGTCTAGAATGATATGCTGAATTCCTGGTTACAGTTGTGTGCGCACTGGATAAAAACTTTTCCTGTATATACATACATAAACTCACGCCTTCTTTAGATTGGTAGAGAGAATCTATAGAACGCAGAACGTAAAATACTGGTATTCCGTTTAGCCTGCAAGCCGACTTTAACATATTTGGGGAAAAGGCTGGACACATGATTATCCTTACCTTTTCAAACACGTTTTCTAACGTTATGTGAAAATCGGCTGTCATGGTAGGGGGCCATTCAAGTATTACGTAAGCAGTTTTTTTTGCAATTATTGACCCCCCCCCTCCCCCTCGTCAGCAAAAGTAAGCAAACGTCTTACTCCCCCCTCCCATGCTCACGTAAACATTGGTAGCAGACACCCAACGTGTCTGCTCACTTTCTTGTGATTTTGGTATATAGTCGTCGTTTTCTTCGAGCTATTCATAGACAAGTAGGGTTGCCATATGTGTTCAAACCAAAATCGACTAAATTTTGTAGAAAATCAGAAAGTTAATAAATTAATTCTGCTGACGTAATCACCATCCAGAGCCCCCTCCCCCTGTAGTGCTTACGTAATACTTGAATGGGCCCTAGGGCAATGAGGAAAATATCGTGAGGAAAACGGGAGACTACCAAGATGACGAATGTTAAGAGGAAGTATGGAAGAAAAATACATGTTTCGCCAACATTGAATAAATTAGGATAAGTGCAAGGGAATGATGAGTCTATTTCCTAAGCCTTATGTGTCATATTTACGCCCGAGTACCGTATGTACTCACAAGTTGAAGAAACAAGGAGATCCTACGCATTAAAACCACGCACAAATGCAGTAAACTCCATGTTAAAAAAAAACCGGTGAAGTGGAAAAGAGCTGTGCCCGCGACTTCATCCGCGTGGAATTTAACAAAAAAGTATATATTAATAAAAAAAAGTAGCCTTAGTTACTCCTTATTACATCAGCTATCTGCCAGTGAAAGGCCCGTCAAAATCGGTCCAGCCGTTTCAGAGATTATCCAGAACAAACCGACAAAAATTGTAAAAAAATTATTTTGGTATATGTACCGTGTACATCCATATGCATTTAGTAAAAAGCCGGTATTTTAATATTACAAATAGAAACTCCAATTTCATTTATCTGTATGTATGTGTGTATGATTACAAATGTATGGTTTTCATCACATTTTACACGCTTTATATTAGCTTCACTTGTATGTTTGTTTGTATGTTTGTAGGTAACGGACTCCTTTGAGCGCGATTTTGACCCACTTTAAACGGTCAGATTTCATTGAAACTTTGTAAACTTGTCGAGGACCGATGCCAATTCAATAATTTAAAAAAAAATGAGAGAAAAAAAACACGTTTTTGTAGTTAACAGAACTAAAAAATAGAAAATAAATAATAGTTTAAAAAACTAAAAAACACGCTTTAAAAACCAAACTTAAAAAGGAGAAAATAATTTAATTCAATAAAAAAGCGTGGGGTGCTTGACATTAAGAGCCATTTCACAAAATGTTAACGCTCGAGTTTAGGTAAAATACGACAGCGCTGTGTATGTGAGCGTAGCTATCCACACATACACAATACCAGCAGTGTAACGCGAGTGTCGAGACGGACTAAACAATCTTGAGCCGTTATAATAATAATGCGGCATTTAGAGAATTATGAAAAAGTTATTTTATCTATTCAGTCTAATAAAGCTTTCTAGACTAAAAAAAAAAGACAAATATATGTTATGAAAGGTATATAATAAAAAATAACAGGAAAACAATCACATCGTACACAACAAAGTGATGGTCATTATTACTTGACAATAATGTTAAGTAATAATGAGTATCACTTACGTTAAATACATATTTGTCGTAAAGGCATTGATCTTGCCTTTCTAGGGTCTATAATTTCTGGCAATACGCAATCTTCGTAAAAACGAGTCAATTTTGGAAGCATTTTTTCCTGCCAAAAATCGTCATCTTTTACTACCCTTACTACTTTTAATGGGAAATCAGGACCAGTCCACACAGCAAATAAACATACGTTTTTTTTCGCAATGTGCAACTGACCCTGTACCTGGTAGTACCAGTCATGATTTTGGTTCATTTCCAATTGAAATTGACTGTTCAATTTAAAACATTTAAGTTTTTTTGTTTGTACAGCGGTATCAGGATCGATTCCGAAAAGTGAGCTAGGACATTTAACTTCCACTAATCCTTCACTGCACAATCCATCCGGTGTCGCACCTAAATAATAATGCTCCTCGTCTATGAAAAGACCACATTTTCCTATAATTGTCTTTTCTTGCACACTGAGTTGTGCTAAAGCCTTTGGTTCGTTATCCCTACCATGTTGTATTGCGGTGACATGGTCCAAGTTATAGGAATAAAGTACGGACTTCACCAGAGGAGCAGAGTTTTGGTTCGCTCGCCTTTTGCAAACCTTCCCAAAGGAGGATGCGGTCAGTATGCACCTTCTAAGTTCAAGCCACAAAGAGCTTTCGGCTTGTAATATAGTAGCCCTCTCAATTTCATGGCGATTGGACGCCTGTTCTTGTAAATTTTTCAAAAATAATTGTTTGCCTTGTTCATAATCTGCAGCGTCCATATCCGGTC
The DNA here is from genome assembly GCA_947359405.1 of Antitype chi. NCBI lineage: Eukaryota > Metazoa > Arthropoda > Insecta > Lepidoptera > Noctuidae > Antitype > Antitype chi. The sequence goes on from OX375836.1 coordinate 10,324,028, forward strand.
TTTGACATTCCTTTCCGTAATGAGCATCTACAGGATTATAATTGATCTTTTTGCGGGCACTACCTTTACGAGCCATTACTTCTCGAATATTTTTTGCATATCTCCGGGCTTCCAACGATTTCAATGACTTTCCTGGACTAGCGTGACAAATCGACTTATAAAGGGTATATTGAGGCTTGCCGGTATTAAATGATACCACTGCTGCATAGCATCGTGTAGTGTAGGAGTCTTTCAACGAAAAGTTGACCCGTTTCCCACCTACCATCTTGGCCACGATGCTATTGAATTGCTCTGCGCGATTATTAGTGTAGCAATGTAAAAGACTTCGGGAATTATAGGCAAGTTGAGATGCGTTCTTTTTTAATTTTAAAAGTAGAGTTGGTATCAGTGGGACAATATTAGGCTCTGTTTTTCTCTCATCTGTACAGTAATAACTGTCACATGCTAAATGATCCCCAAAGATGTGTCGTGGGCTATTAATAATATCTTTTTGCAGATTTTCTATTTTATTTGAATCTGAACCATTGTCCTGTTGTCTGTATCGAATAGCAGCACGAACAGCAGTACGTAACCTTGTCAGTCGGTCCAAATTTAAAAGTTTACGTTCGTTTAAAGGTATAGATGTATCTTTTTGAAGTAACAAATTCTTACCATTGTAATTCCTCAACAAATGGTTTGTGCATTCAATTTTTTGTATGGGTATATCCGGATAAGGTCGACTCTCTAATATACTTTTATAAGTACTAGAATCGCCATCTGCGATTAGTGTTTTATAAATTAAATTCCTTTCTCTAATGGAATTTTTAAAACCTTCAACTAATATGGTTTGCTCCATGCTGGTAGACGATCCCGAATGATTCTTTGTGCATTTGTGGGCTTTTGCTGGCTGGCCTTTTCTGTTAGCGCGGACGCAAATGACGCAATATTTGTTGCGAACGCCAATGTGTAGCACTTTACCAGTATGTTCACCGATTATGGCCGCGACACCAGAGAGCGCAGAATAATTATTTTTGTAAGAGCGTTTGCCCCAACAAGCATCTGCTTCGACTGGTATCATCGCTATACCCGAATTGCTAACATCGCCCCGTGATTTCGCCGCTTCAATTTCCTGTTTAGCAGCATTTAACATTGTCACTTCGGCAGCAGTCTTCCACATGTCGGAAATAGCATCATGTTTTTTACTGTATAATCGAAATGGCATTGTTGGTAAGTCCATCGATGCAGTGATCTCATTTAAGTTTGAGAGACCAATTCCTGTAATTACTGCACCTGATACCGCTCCTGCATTAAGGTCGAGTCTTGATTGTTCAGTTGTGGCAGTGTCCGAAGTTCTTAGAATAAAGTTAGATCCACACATCATACACTTCATGTCAAATTTAGATATGAGACCTACCTGTTTCTCTTTTTCTATTTTCAAATAGTTCAATTTGCAGCCGAACTTCTCGCTGTGTTCGCTTATACTTACTAATTGACTCCAAAAGTATTGAAAATCAATTATACGCCTGCCATCAACGATGTAATCATTCTAAAAACAAAAGCACCATTAAAAATCTTATTGAAATTAAATTTAAGGAAATAAACTTCTGTTTTGAACAAAAAATTGTTACTAAAACATACAACTTCTGTTATCGAATATGACTTTTCAGTTGTACCCGGCGCGTGACTTGTACCCGGCACGTCACTTGTACCCGGCACGTCACTTGTACCCGGCACGTCACTTGTACCCGCCGCATCACTTGTACCCGGCGCGAGGACTCTCCTGAAGTTACTATTCTCCTCCACTCGATTCACGCGATTTCTCATTCTAAAATGAAAACAAAATAGCTGTCAAGCTTCTATTATTCCCACAATTTTTTTTTAATTGTAGGCATCGAAACTTGATAAAATAAAATCATCAATATTTTTATAGAAGTGTAACTGTATATGTTACCGGTCAAACCCGATTTCAGGCCAAACTAGTTTGTCCTACGCCAAACTGGTTTATTAAGCCGGGGCACGCCGATTAAATGGGTTCGGTTAGGTTAGGTTAGAATCGTGACCAAAAGCGCGCGAGCCGAGCGAGCGAAGCGAGCGGCGCCGCGGTAGCGGCCGTCGAGCGTTACTTCCAAAGGCTGTTAACGAAATGGCTAATTAAGCTAGTTGGCTGCGACATATCACGCGTAGGATAAGTCTGTTTGGCCTAGGACAAACTAGTTTGGCCTGAAATTGGGTTTGGCCTGTAACATATACAAATCCTTAAAATTGTAATTACGGTTCTTTAGTCCATGTCGATAAGTACGTATTTGATCGGTTTTACAAATAAAAATAATTAACTACCTCGCTTCGGTTGCTTTCTTTATGGCTGCAGAATTTTTATTTTTCCTTTTTTTGACACAATGGTAAACACAACCCTTACGCCCCATTGCTAAAACAATAAAAACAAAAATATTTATTCATTCTACAATCTACTAAAATAATAAAACTAAAATAAATAAACGATAATCTTACCTTATGCAAAAAAAATACGAAGAAAATCAAAATGCTGTAGTCGTAGTATAATATTGCGGTTACGATATGAGCACTCGACAATTGAGACGCGGGAAAAAGTAGCACAGGTCCTTCCTCGATGGGCGCTCGCGCTGTACTAAACGGTGCCCGCTTGTGCATCGTAATTTATTCTTTTTTAGAGTGATTAAAAAAGGATATTATGTCTAATTAAATGAAGGGATTTTAACCAAACTTGAGAATTCGATTGGTTAAAGAACATAGTTTATTTTGACATGATTTTTAAAATGTAATTACGCTTTATTTAAACGAAAAAAACGCAAAATAATTGCGAATAAATTGTAAAAATTGTCCTAAGACTTTATTTTTTTACTAATTAATGTTATTAATAATCGAAATTCTGGTACATTATGTGTCGACAAAACTATATGTCTGATGCTTTGTGTATTTTTTTTAATCAAATTTATAAATATTAATTATAGTTATAGGAGTCTGAAATTGACTCTGCGATGATTTTTCAGTAAACTAGTTCTGGGAGATTAATCACTACAAAGTAAATAGATAAGTTTTTGGAAATGTGTTACATGAAGTATCAATACGAAAGATTGATCTATTATTTACATGTATTCGCCAATACCAGAGAATTAGCTAAGATGGTAAATTAGGCGACTAAAATCTTAGATATTCGCGCGAAAACGTGAAATGGCATTATTTTCTTTTTAGTTTGGTTTTTAAAGCGTGTTTTGTAGTTTTTTTTTCTTTGTATTTGTAGTATAGGACAATATTACTTGTCAAATTTCGTAGTTTTAGGTCAACGGAAGGTACCCTATAAATGTTGATTCCCTTGAGAGTGTCGAAATGTACGTTTTTTGCGGCAGAAACGGCTGTATAGTTTTTTTACGTTAACTTAGAAGTTTGATTTTTTCACAGCTTCAAGGGATTGTAGTCCTGAGTAATATGGTTTTAATCAACACGATTCTTCCACGCGTTCCCGAGATAAAGGGTCTTGGCAGGCAGACGGACAACAAAGTGATCCTGTAAGGGTTCCGTTTTATTCTTTTTAGGTACGGAACCCTAAAAACACTGTTCGATTATCAACTCTTATAGAAGAAACAGTGCGCGCAAAAATCGAAAAAGCGAAATTTTTACGTCCCTGCGATCGTGGCCTAAAGATAATTGACTGCATGACATAACGGTTCAGTTATAATACTCACTAATGTTTGTTTATTTATTACACAGGCGCTATTGTCAACACTTTCGGTCCAAACGAAGCGTGTCACCGTTTACTCGTACTTCGACACATGACGTATTACGCGGCCCGTAAAAGGTGGCCTACTCTTTAACTCCGTCAACGAAGATACGGGCCCGTTCGAAAGTAGTTCCAAACTTCGAAGTGAACCCAATTGAATTAACTTTTTCGAACAAGTAAAAACACGTCGGGTGTAGTGACACCTGTCAAATCGTGTCGTAATTCATTCTTAGGTCGGGTCCCGGGAGCAGAGACAAGTGTCCAATCGTATTGTTATAGATTTTTAGTTCCCGAACTAATCTTATGTCTGTAAGTGAAACGGAGTAGAAACCGCACGGAATTTCTTAGGGAGTAGATCTTAAGGTGAATGCGCAGTGGTAGACCGCGAAATTCAAATTTTCTTACGTTTTAGCAATTTTCAGGTCAGTATCAGGTTGTATCCTGATCAAAATGTGATTTGCGAATATAACAGGTACGTGTTTACAGAATTATAATTATTCTATCTCTATTATTATAATCTCTTATAAGTTAGATTTCTTCCACAAGCACTTTTCCATAAGAAATTTGTTCTTATGGAACAAATCTAACTTAGAAAGATGTATTATTGATTCTAATGATTATAAATCTGTAATTACGTACATGTTATAGTCGCAAATCATATTTTGATCAAGTAACAAGCTGACACTCACCTGAAAATTGCAAAAAACGTAACAAAATTTGAATTTCGCGCTCTACCACTGCGCATTCACCTTAAGAAGTTGTTCGCTCAACACACTTACGGTGCCACGAATTTGATAAGTACCTACTTCTAGGTCTGTCTCTAGACCTTACCAGCGCAGCGTGGCGATCTCGTGCTCTGCGTAGGTATAGTGTTCTTCTTATCTTCGTGTCGATGGTACTATTCTTCATCTCCTGCAGGCTTAGCATGACGTTTTCTATTTCTACGAAGAATAGGCAGTGCTTTTTCAATACAAAGTGACATTTCGCTTCTCCATTTTTAACAATGCACCGTAGATATCCTTCTATCCAGCTTCTACCGCGATTTTTGATGTATTTTTGCGACCCACGCGGTCCTACCAAGAAGCCGTTCTTAAAATTGGTTCGGGCCGCAGGCAAATGCGTGAAGAACCGCATGTTTGACATGGCTGCCGTAAATGGTTGAATTGAAATAAATGCGTTGAGTTTGCGTTTGTGGTAGCAATGTGATTAAACTATTGTGATTATAAACATTACTTGCAAGTTTGTGAGTAAGTCTGAGCATTCGAACAATGTAGACATATTTATTTTCTCCTTCGCTGTTCGCATGTTAGTTTACATTAATGTTAACCTATCGAAGCAAGTCCGTGCCTCACAGAGCAGCCAAGCTGTTGGTCCCGGCTGTCATTCACAGATCTTTGACAGTCGTTACGATTGGTCACAATCCCATAAGTGTGACAAAAACTCTTACCAAGGGGTTCCACTAATAAGGTCACTATACAATACTTCTAGGGCGTCCCCTCCCGGCAAATGGACAAAAGACATATTTACAAGACAGATGCGTGCAGAAGCCCACTCACATCTGCCTTGTGAATACCTTTTGTTAGTCACTTTCTATTCATCATCTCAACATGACCAAACCATCTAATCATTTTTCAAATTTTGCCACTACATCATCTTTTAAACCGCACCGTTGCGTTCTTTTAGCAGACCATACCTCGGCCTATCATTCATAGTCACACCACCTATGAAAGTTAAATTTCTTACAAAATAATCATAATCAAAAATCAAAAGTCATTTATTCAAACTAGGCTGAGAGTCAGCGCTTTTTGAACGTCAAAATAAAATTACATAAGACAGTCCCCCCCAAAACGCCCGCCCTTCACCACTTCCTAGTGCTTTAGCTGGGAAGAAGAAGTAGCGGAACAAACTCTCCAGCAGCACAGCTGTCTGTTAAGTTAGAAGAACTTGATTCTATACAATAATAGGTAGTAAAAATTACGAAACACAAAAAAAAATGCCATATGTCAGCACGCCTGAATATATTATATTCATAGACCTACTAGATGAAGCACTTCAAATGTCAAACAATACGACAAGAATCCTTTTAATTGTCATCATGCAATGATGTCTGTCTTTTCGATTTCGTTAATGACAAAGAGAAGATTGCAGATGCAGATTGCAACACTTTCACGCTTCAGTGATGGAATTTTAGATATTTGTTTGTTACTTGAAGACAACTAAGAGACTCCCTCGACCTCGACCCCCTCAGACTAGTTGGTCTAAGAGTCGCAAGCGCTACTGGTAAGCATGAGGTCATGAGGCCTCATACTCCTGCTCTCATGTCGGGCAAAGTGTTATTCGAATTTTTCAGTACCAGCCCGGAGTCTGGAGTTCTGCCCGGTTGCTGGCAATAGGCTTAAACATAACTGTTGACATGTGGCTATACCTACACCTACAATAGACTATATGTCTGCTTCACCCTTCGGGTATTACAGGTATTTAGTTCTAAAACATGTTTCCTCACGATGTTTTCCTTCACCGTCTTGAGAGCAGTGATGATGAAATAATTTAAACATAGTAAAGTGCCTGTTGTGCAGCCACTGCGCCAATATTTCTAAGAAACGGCAATTTTTGTTTTGATAACCGACCAAAAATTTCTACGCTAGGCGGTCTAGAATCATGATCTAAATTGATGATGAGAGTTAGCGCGCCGATGTCATCTACGCAGTCAAAATACAGGGTGTAAAAAGGCACATCACATAGTCATCAACTATGCTTTCTGTATATTAAATTAAACTAAGGAATAAATAACGCGGTTTGACAGCTTTTGTATAGAAAATATGTCATACAGATTAATTCTTCCGATAAAAGTTATCTGATCTAACTATCGAAAAATCAGCCCTAAGTAACATTGCACAAAAATAATTGCTGTAACGACTTTTATTTTTGGTGTAAAAATTTGCTATTTGCGGCAGTGCGCAATATGTGTATATGTATATCGCACGCAAAACATTGTGCCTATGGGTGCATGTAACAATACAGGGGTATTTAAAGCTGTGTTTATCATTAAAAACTTGTTTTCGTAAACAAAATGCCAGTAAAAGTTGTAATTTTGACCTTCAATATCTCTGTAACTAGAAGTTTCCCAGGTATGGTCCAGTACAATGAAATGATTACATTCAAAATCAAAATCAAAAGTCATTTATTCAAACTAGTCTGAGAGTCAGCTCTTTTTCAACGTCAAACATAATACAGTCCCCCCAAAACGCCCGCCCTTCACTACTTCCTAGTGGTTTAGCTGGGAAGAAGAAGTAGCGCAACAAACTCCCCAGCAGCACAGGTGTCTGTTAAAATTACGAAACACAAAAAAAAAAAACATTAAATTTGCCATATGTAGCACACGCCAATATACCATCAAAAATTGAAATATAATAAAAAATTAAAATAAAACGTAAACAGAACTTCCAATCTAAATAAAAGCCTCCAGGCATAAAGGGCATGCCCGCTTACATATGCAATTCTGCATTATGCAAATATAGCTATAACTTAAAGTAACAAAGGTTAAACTAGGACCTCTGGACTAAAATTGACGGGGAGTACAAGTTTAGTGACTCTCGACTTCGTACATCTTTTATGTACGTAGGTAACAGATTTTTTTAAATAACTCACCATAGTCATTTCTGTAGTAAGATTGGATTAAAGCTTTTGAAATTGTTCACAAAAAGTAAAACCTACTATCACAGCTAAAAATACTTTTGTTTTAAAGGAAACATAAATAAAACTAAGCAAACCAGCGTTGCCTAACACGTCCTTGTGATAACGGTAAAGTAATACTTTCGCATGCGGTGCTGCATTTGTACCTATGTTTTATTACTATTTCGTTTTTATGTGTCAGATATTGAATAGACCTTGGAAGGAGTAGACTTAAGAGTTGGAACATTGTTAACTATTCACAGAGCTTTTCAAAATTACAAGAGTTTAGATTCGACTGAGTGAACTTCGCATTTAAGGCTTCCCCAGACAGGCGTTTCGGAGTTTTCATAGAAATTGTCACGCATCAAAGTCGCGTCGTCCTGGCTGCGGAAGCCTTTAATCATTGTTTTGAGTTTTCCAGCCATAAAGTTTTATTATTTATTTTGAAAAGAAGACCAAGTTTCTGGATGAAACACAGAAAGCCTTATATAAAAACAAATGGAAACTACATCACCCCAGTAAGCTTAGATTATTACCAAATTTAGATTGGATTTATAGTGACACCTATAAATATAAACTTGTCTACATTATAAAGAGAACCTCTGTGCAAAATTTCAGCTTTCTTTGTCCAAGGGTTTGGGCTGGGCGTTGATGAGTCAGTCAGTTAGTCAGGACTTTTCTTTTTATTTATGGGCGATTCTCTGTAAGCTCGTAATCGGCTGTCCCGACCGATTTTTTTTTTAAGTTATGTAATTATTTAAAAAGATATCACTCCTAATGAAACTTTAACCCCGAAACTTTACGGGCCCATTGTTTTTAGAACCATAACTATTTTAAGTTTTTTTCTAGACGTTATAGAAGCTCTAAAAACACAGTCCCCTGGCTGTCCCCATCACTGTATTCCCACCTAGAAATGAGATTTACGAAGAATTTATTGAAACTACGTAAATTTGGCAGTTAATACAATAAAGTAAAATTATTAAATTATATAATTTTCGTAAAAAAAGGTCTCATTACGTATTTTATGTATTTAGTAAAGTCCTGTAAACTTTGTCCCCAGAATTTCTATACAGTCCCCTGCCAAAAATTTAAAGCCTTAATACAAAAAAACTGTAATGTTTACATACGTTTTTTTGAGTGAAAAGAAACGCAATTGTTGTGAATTTGGCAACCTTGCCGAATATAGCGGTGAGACGCGATTTTGTTTAGTGTCAGAGCGTCATTTGTGAGGTGAACACACGTTTGGACCGCTACCACATACAGTCCTCTGGTAAGTAATAATATTTCTGTTAATTACTTTAATTATACCTCTTTATAATTTATTGTTTTATTATTTATGTCTAAATTAACCGGTAGGTTCTAAAAAAACTATTTTAGATCAGTTTTGTAAACATTGTGACATTTAACCGAAATACACAGTCCCCTGGCAACAGTCCTCTGCCTTAAAATGCAGTAGGGGACTGTTCTACATAACAGGGGACTGTGTATTTTGTGTATTGGTTATTATTTTTATGCATTGTTTGTGTAAATTTATCCGCTAGTCTGTTTTATTATTGAAATAATCATCAAAGTATCATTGCCTTGCATTATTTTCCTTTATAAACTTACACTATTTTACACAGGCTGATCGAACACACATGATATAATTCCTAAAAAGATAAAGTTATACCGAGAGGAATTACTACAGCAAAAGAGAGAAGCAGAGCGACTACCCACCAAAGAAGAAAAAAATACCCTCAAAAGAGCAGAAATGAGAGAAAAGAAGAAGTTGAAATACCAAAATAAGAACCCCGACTGGTGACCAAATATTTGAAAAAAAAAACCCTTTGAAGTACATCCAAGACAGCTCATAACACATTTGCAGGAAGATTTACAGATATTTTTGGATCACCAGCGAAATATTGTTCACCAATATAAAGCCATGAATGATTTGAAGCCAAACCTACAAGATGATGAAGTCCTGATCGTAATAAAACATTTTTTTTTTTAATAATGGCAACTAAACTCTGAAGAAATTCCAGATATTGAGAACTTTACATGGAACTACACCGAAAGTGGCCATGGCAAAGGTGCACCGGATGATATCGGAGCAACGTGCAAAAGAACAGCTGATTTTGTTGTTAATTCTGGAGGCATCATCAAAAATATTGATCAGTTTGTGAAAGTAAACCAAGAGCGATGCTTTGGCATCACATGTATCGCAATCGACGGTAAAGACATCCAGGCAATGGTTGATAAAGTTGAAGAGGAAGCGTCCGATCAGATGGGTTTTAAAGGGACTTTAAATGTACATCAGGTCGCATGTGTTTGTTCCAGCTCAATCCTCGGCCTTCCAACTAAATGTAAAACACTTACAATGAAAAGTCTAAGCAGCTTTTGCAACAGCGGATCTTGTGAGCGTTATAAGATCGGTAGTAACAACTTTGCTCTAAAACCTAGATGAACAGTAGAAGAAGTGTTTACAGAGTCCGAACCGGAAGATCTTGAATGTGCTGAACCTGAATTGACACCTACACTAAATAAGTCCCTTTAAAGATTAGATGATGATATAGCAGGAACGAGTGGCATTCGGAATTCATGTTACAATACTGGAGATTATCCTGCCGTAATTAATAAGATTGATGACGATGAAAACGACTTGTGTTACTTTCCTCAAGATTTGCAGACCAAAAAGTGCAGACTTTAGACTAGATGATTTCAGACGTGTCATTTGATCAAGTTATGCAAAACTTGGATAATCCTGACTTGATTGTAAAGGGAAAGAGAATCCTACTAATATTATAAATGTGAAAGTTTGTGAAGATGTTTGGAGGTTTGTTACTCAATCACGCAAAAACGGCTGAACGGATTTGGATGAAATTTGGCACACAGATAGATTATAACCTAGATTAGCACATAGGATACTTTTTGTCCCGGTTCCCGTGGAATAATTTCCTACCTCCACGCGGGCGAAGCCGCGGGCGGAAGCTAGTATTTTATAAGTTTTCTACTCAAGTAGACGATTTTGAGCACTATTTTTTTTTAATTTTAAGTTTATTGTGATTACAATGTTTCTAGCACTTATGGTTAATTTTTGCTAACGAAAAATAGTTGATTATTGATACGCAAATATGCCATAAAAATAATAAATGATTGATTAATGTAAAATGCCTTTTTTCTAAGTACAATTTCAAAACAGTCACATTCAAAACAGTCCCCTGATGCCTCAAACAGTCCCCTGTCATGATTTTTTCTAAAATCGCTAATAACTCGGAAAATACGTATAAATTCAGTGGGCCTCCTTATCTAACTAAAATTATAGTTAATTTTCTTCGAAATAGAACACGGATTTTTAGCAAATGTTAAAAAAATTTGCCAGGACAGCATTTGTATGGGACCTGTACGAGCTTACAGAGAAATGCCCTTATATAGATTAAAAAGGCATCTCCCAAAATTTAACAAAAAAGACCGTCTGCTTTGTTAAAACAAGAAATTTCACTTGCACGAATAACATCGTGGGCAGAAGATATTATAATAGCTAGTGGTCGACATTCATTTAAGTTTGAACTAATGCATTATTATATAAAAGTATTATCTTTCTGCTGATACTCCTCCTGTGCCAAATTTGATACTCCGTCAGCGTCATTTTCGTGAAAAGAGGTACAAAGTTTTTGCATATATGTACAGATTTGAAGAAAACACCGTTGGTAGTAAAAATAAGTTTTGCAGCATTTCAAAAACTCACATGGGAAATCTTTATTACGAAAATTTTGACACCATGAAGCGTACATATTAGGGCATTAACTCCATCCTTCCCAATTACTGTTGTCTATTTACAGTGGCTTAGGGCGTACGTTGCCATTTTATAGATTGCCTAGCCTTTTAAAAATGTCGGTCCTAACTCCTAAACCCACATGCCTATGACGCTGTGAGCTAGAATGCGTGTCAACGGTGCAGCATGCATGCTTTGTTTACTTATCAAGCCATCATGTTCTGATTACATTAACTTCTGGCTAGGTTAGGTTGCTCATTCATGTCCCCTATATGGCTAATGGACGATCTATCTTATGTCGTGAGTCGTCCCGGTAACTAGGTTCTGCACCACGAAAACGATTGTACTTAGTTTACCATCTTTTTAATCATCTCACTCTCTCTCTCTCTATTTCTTCTCTCCCTCTCTCTCACTATTTCCTTTCTCTCTCTTTCGTTTTAATCTCGCTACTTCTCTCCGGGAATCAGCCTGGGATTCCCGACGACCAGGGCGTCTCCCGCGGCGACTACGGCCGTGAGGGCACATATATTGCCTCTCCCTCACGTGCGCCGCCTCCCTCTTTGCGAGCATTATTGCTTTGCAGAAGGAGGTGACGGCTAACCATGCACTCTCGCTCCGTACCATGGCCTGAACCAGGGCCGGACGCGAGAGATCGCCGCCGCCGTTCGCCTCCACGAGGACACGGCGGTGCTAGCCCAAGCCGGGCAGACCTCCACCGTATGCTCCACCGTGTCCTCAGGGCGATCTTCGCAATGGAAACACCCGGGCGTTTCCTCCCGCCTTATGCGAAACAGGAACCTCATGAAACAACCGTGTCCAGTGAGGACCCGCGTCAGGCGGAAGGTGAGGACGCTTTTGACTTTGACTTTGACGCCATGCCGCCTCTCAAGCCACTCCTCAAAGAGGGGACTTACCGCCGCTATCGTGGCGTGCCCAAGCATGCATGCTTTGTTTGCATAACTAACCGTTATGTACTGATTACATTATCTAGCTGTTCTACTCATTCATGTTCCCCATATCGCTAATGGACGATCTAGAATCCAAATTGGGAGCTTCGAAATTCTTTTTGTTGTGTTTTCGTTAGTAGTTTTCATAACACCTAATAATTAATTAGCGCGTAGTTAGTTGCTCGTATTCGTATCTGTTATTATTCGGATTCAGCTGCATGAGGTCATAGTGGAAGCTCATTCTAACATAGATGGAAAAGGCATAGCAAATTATGAATGTCTGGTCAGTGCTTATGAAGAAATTCATTAATGAAAACTGACTTGCCTGGCTTGACTGCCTCGTTGGTCTGATGGTTGCAAGCGCTACTGCTGAGTATGTGGTCTTGGTTTCGATTTCGAGCGGGCTTAGCATGACGTTTTCTATTTCTATGAAGAATAGACAGTGCTTTTTCAATACAAAGTGACATTTCGTTTCTCCATTTTTAACATCGCACCGTAGATATCCTTCTACAATCTGTCATTTTGTCTTTCGTTTTTAACGATCTTTGTCTAGGTCCTTATAAATTTAGACTATTTCAGAAGAATATTTCTTTCCAAATTGTCAAAATTCAACAAACAAACAACAAACTTTCTACTCGACTGCCACAAAGTATATACGATTATCTATAAAATCATGATTCGTTTAGAACGCATAACTGTGATAATTAATAGAAAAACATAGCTATCTTCTCCTATTGTACATCATTTAGTTAATAATCATGTCTATTCTTCCGTCCATAAATCAGTGCTCGTGCTAAGCCTGCAGGTCAGGCAAAGTCTATCTATTCGGAATTTGCCAGTAGCAGCTCGGATTCTGGACTTAGTGCCCAGTTGATGGTGATATAGGCCCCACCTATGACATGGGACTGAAAAATAACTGGCGAAATGTGGTGTACTATAGTTGCCTAGTACCCAACCTTGTGTATTTGGAAACTGGAATAAAAAGAACACAATAAGAACGAACGGTACTACATAATATAATATATTATGTAGTACGCGTGAAATTCTTCTGGAAGTACAAATGAGGATTATCCACTAAATTAAAGGTAGTATAGTGTAAACATATTTTTCCTTCGGTCGTTGTTGCAGTCCCTGAATGCTATGATAAGAATTGAACAACGAATTTAAGGCTTCTTCAGACGCCGACGCGACTCGCAGAGAAATTTCTATGAACTTCTTAGAAATTGTTCTATAAGTGTCGCGTCACGATGTCGCGTCGCGCCTGTGTGCGGGAGCCTATATAACAATGAACAGATTTCCAATAACTACCTTAGCACCAAAAACACCTCTCATAACTTTCTAACTACCGTCAAAATGACACACAACTGACCCGAGAGAGCGTACCGCTTTATAAATTAATATCACCAATTAGTTTTGATGACTTTTTGAATTGTCTTTGTGTTTGATTGTCTGTGCTACCGAGAAAGTGACTGGATAAGTGCATGACGATCTGAAGATCTGACTGTTATGTGATTTTTGGCAGATGATAGAGGTAATCACTGCCTAATTAATACTCAGACGCAATTCAATTTACAAGTCGCCGTTAACTATTAAAGGCTTCTTCAAACAGTTTTGAGAGCAGCGGTGATCAAATGTAATAAACAAAGTAATGAGCCTGCCTAGGTTCGCCCCGTAAGTCGGGGCGATATCATAGGGCCCCACAGACTGCTGTCCAATGCAAAGATCCTTTGACCTTAATAAGGATTCCTGATTAATTTAAATGAGGATTTAGTATTAAAACGACATTCGATCTATTTATTATTAATACCCCTTGAGTCCCAAACGGAGACCGCTTATGTATTTTCAACCCCCCAAGCAAAATGAGGAGTGTTATAAGCTTGACGTGTCTGTCTATCTGTGTGTACCAAACGGCTGAACTGATTTTGTTTTTTTTATGTCTTGTCTAATAGGTGACTTAATCGAGAGTGTTCTTAGCTATGATTCAATAAAATCGCTCCAGCCGTTTAAAGATTATCAGCTCTTTTCTGGTTGATGAAGGGATTCAGCACCTTCCACAGGTCTGAAAGAGTCGAAATTCAAAGCATAAACATAACATAAACTTTTCTCTTGCTCCAGGACCCGAAAATCTACGACATACCATACGAATCCAGACCACCAACCCCGGAAACCCCACTATCAGCCCCACCAATCCCAAATTCAAGTCCAGAACCCGACATGCTCCCGAAAAGCGATTTCGCAAAACTGAGGCAGAATTTCGAAAATGGCTTCCCGAACGCTGAAGCCAAAAAGCCGGTACCAATTAAACCGAAGCCGATTCTGATATCGAAGAAGCATGCGAAGTCTATTGAGAACCTGAACGGGGAGCATGTGAAGCTGCAAGGCAAGTTTTACACCACTGAGCATAGAAGGTTTAGGAATAAGTGTGAAAGTGCAATCAGTTTTACTTTGCCGAAGAGGGATACTCAGCTGGATTTGGATAGAGAGAATGTGAGTATTTGGCATTTTTTATTTATTTTAGAACAACTTACAGCTAGTACTTACGTTTAAGTTTGCAGAAGATGGACTGTTACAAGTTTCCACTTATACAGGCTTGGATATTGACGTGTAAACTGTTATCATGGAATCAGTAAAAGGTTTTGTTAAAAATTGCAATTGGGGATTAGTTCCGCATTGGTAAAGCACTTAATTATTTCTACGCTAGGGGGGGGGGGGAGGCTAGAATCATGTGCTGAATTTATATTTTCAGTTTGCGCGTTAATTTCCCTGCCACTCTAGTAAATACGCAATATCTTCTCGTCCCAAACACCGCAGTGACTCAAGACGAAAGTCTTTGACCAGTGCGTATTGCCAGTGCTGACCTATGGCACTGAAACGTGATCGCTCACAATGGGCCTCATAAGAAGGCTAAAAGTTACCGAAAGGGCAATGGAGAGGGCTATGCTCGGAGTTTCCCTACGTGATCGAATCAGTAATGAAGGGATCCGTAGGAGAACCAAGGCAACCGACATAGCCCGAAGAATTGCTAAACTTAAGTGGCAGTGGGTAGGGCACATTCATGCTGGCAGAACAGATGGCCGACGGGGCTGAAAGGTTCTGGAGTGGCGTCCGCGTACCGGAAGACGTAGAGTTGGATGGCCTCCCACAAGGTGGACCAATGCCCTTGTGAAGCCCGCAGGAATCCGCTGGATGTTGGAAGCACAAGACCGGTCAAAGTTGAAGAGTTTGGGGGAGGCCTATGTCCAGCAGAGGACGTCTTTCGGCTGAAATGATGATGATGATGATATTTAAATCACATAGGCACTTATGAAACGTCAGCAGCTAGGTGCACGGTTCCAATTTGTCGCTTCCTATGGAGAAGAGCCGGCAAGAAACTCTACGTTTACTCTTTTAAAAATAATTGTCTTTTACAATGGTTTCAAATTACAGAGTTTAAAGGTATGGGAAGATAGTGTAGGCCTGCCAACAAGTACCAGGTACTTAATAAAATAGAAAATGGTCATTGCAACTGCCTCGCTCTTTGAGATAACCCAGCTTGATTTAATAATAAAACATAATAAAGATTATTTCATCAACTTGTGTAAATTACATTGTTATGTTTGGATTCACCTTTTAAGCAAAGATGTTACATTGAGAAAACCTTGTTATTAAAGCTAACTCAAAAATTATTCATGCTAAGTTAAAATAATCAATATGAGACAATCACGGGCGTCAATAAAAAATGAAATTAGTATAATGCCATTGAATGAAATAGTAATTCAACGGGATTATATGAACATAGAGCGTTGTATTGATGATTTTTAACCGACTTCAAAAATAAGGAGGTTATAAATTCTACATATTTATATTTTTTTTTTGTTTTTTTTTTTTTGGAAAAAGTTTTATTTTTCACTTTTTAGCTATAGGATTCGGAATTTCATCATCCTTGGGGTCAAAACAATGCATATTTATGCGATAGCAGCAATCGCGGTTGATTTGCTGTAATATTTTGAAGAGTTCAATTGTCTGTCTCCGAAACTCATCATCAGATCTATATGAAATTTAAATAGGACCATTTCGAAATAAACTCCTTTGGAACGAAAAAATAATTTTGTAATTCCTTCTATATATGACGGAGTTATGCCGTCGCCAGAACATGCATTTAAAAAAAAAAACATGTCGAATTGATAATCTTTTTGAAGTCGGTTAAAAATACGTATGTGTTACAGTCGTGAATCATATTTTAATAAACATACAACTTGTTACTGACCTCCAAATTGCTAAAAAACGTAAGAAAATTCGAACAAAGTCCGGGAAGACGGCAATAATGTCGGACAAATCCGGACGGGTGCGAACCAAAAGTGCCGATGACAATAAGGCACATCACACAAATGCCTTCAAAATATCAATATACATGAAAAGTTTTTATCCAGTGCGCAAACTGTAACCATGAATCTAGCATATCATTCTAGATAAATAAAACAGCTGTTCCATACATTTTGGCCGCGTAGGTATTGCACTTTTCTATGAAACAGCAGATTTTTTTTTTGTAAAACCGACGAATTTTTTTTTCGCTGGGTGGTCTAGAATGGTATGCTGAATTCATGGTTAAAGTTTGCGCACTGAATAAAACCTTTTCCTGTATAGAGAATTACGAATCGGTACCTAATTCCCATGACTATGATGTTGCAAAAGTCTATAAACTGTAGTAGGCGGATAACTTTCCATCAGCGATTTCGTCACCCTGTTTACAAACCAACAGCAATCAAAATTGTGTTGCACCACCTTTGATATAGTGTTTTGTTTGCCTCCACGAGCGGCGACACTTGAATGTACATCCTGTGTACATTTAGCACAGACCGTATAAGAGTTGCCTGGCACACAGGCAAACACGGGTGGGTTTTAGTCAGTAAAAGTCTGACACGCCCTCCTGCTCGACCCAGAGCGGGAGAAGTAATTTGATGTAAAAGCCAATTTTTTTTAAAAGAGTAACCGTGGAGTTTCTTGCCGGCTCTTCTCCATAGGAAACGAGAAATTGGAACCGTGCACCTAGCTTCTGACGTTTCATAAGTGCCCATGCAGGCTTGTGTGAAATAAAATATTTTGATTTTGATGATGTCCCACCCTCAAAAAAAAACACTTTGCTGACTGACTGAATGAAACCACGGCATGAGATATTATTAATATTGAGACCTAAGGGTGGCTAAGTAATAATTACGCTTGTTGCGGTTGATCCGTGGATGGGTGACCATCTTTACATACCAAGACCCCTCCGTGCCTCGAAAAGCACGTTAAGCCGTTGGTCCCGGCTGTCTTGTGTGGATCTTTGACAGTCGTTACGGGTCGTCAGTAGCCTGAAAGTCTGACAGCCAGTCTAACTAATGGGTATCGTATTACTCAGTAACTGGATTGTGAAGATCAGATAGGCAGTCGCTCCATGTTCCATGGTCCAGCTGCTCACAGTTAGATTGGAAGCCGACCCCAAAATACTTGAGAAAAGGCCTAGGCAGGTGATGTTATGTGTAACCGTTTTATAATCCCAAATAAAATAATAACGTTGACAGGGGGCGCTGTTGGTAAACATTTGAGCATATATTTTGAAAAAACAAGATGGCGCCGTTCGTTCCGATTTTGGCATCACGTCAAAATAACCTTGTAGCGCTATGGTAGTAGAAATATATTAAATGCATTTAGTTTCAAGCAAAATTTTCCGTTATTTAAACCAATCCATATTCACCTATGCGGTGCTATACTTTTCTTTTATCACAACATAAAAAAAGTTAATAACTGTATCTATAAATACCTATTCAGGAAAATTACCATGCCATTATAATAAATTGGTACCTTCCGAAACAGGCAACAAGGAACATTGTAGGCTGTAGAACAATATACCAGTGGCGCCTAGCGGCGAGTATCGGAAGCTTTATGTAACCTTTCATAGTTGGTAGTTCAAGGATAAAATCAGAGATGGCGTTGGCTGTATGATGTGTGCTGAAACTTTATTCGGCCATCATAGAAATTGTTTCGCGAGCGTTTAGTAAATCTTCTGTAAATTCTATGTTTGGTTGACCAAAATAATTAAAGTATGTTTTTCATAGGTTTGTTCATTTTTCTTAGCATTAAGTCTCACTTATAGAGCCCATCAGCAATTAGTATGTTACTTTAGTTTGAGAACAATTATTGTGGTAGGTACTCCATTCAAATAAAACCGGGGTCTACACCCTAAGTACGAAGTCCGTAGTATCGCTGCAGTTATTTACTACTCCGTATAGTGATACGTAAGGACTCCGTAAGTGTACGGACATAAGATTAGTTTGAGGCCCGAATTAATGACATCACGATTTGACAGTTGTCCTTACTCCCGATGTGTTTTTTGTTTTAGGCCCGACCTAAGAATTAATAACGACACGATTTGACAGCTGTACCTTACCCCTGATGTGCCTTTGCCCGATCAAAAAAGTTAATTAATCGGGTGTAGGATTCACTTCGATGTTTCGAACTACTTGGTCAGACGTATGCATCTGGTAGGGCTCTAATCTCGTGGCTCGACTGATCGATCTGATGATCGGTGATGATCGTCTGTAATCGTGTAAACGGCGATCGTAAATTCCCTTCGATGACTGCCCGAAAAAACGACAACTCACGAATCGCCGCGATCTATGTAAATGGCGAGCATAGACGATGATCGGCGACTACAGACGATTAACACACAATCGTGAGTGATCGCGGGTTATCGTCAATGATCGCCGAGTGCCGACCGATTGTGAAGGGGAGCCATCAGACATCACATAAGTACCTACATGGCTTATTAGGAAAAGAAGACAAATACTTATGACCTTACTGAGAACAATACTATTATATCATACTCTGCTTATACTCTGTACAATATAACCACGATTCAATTATCTATTCATTATCTAACTGTTTTTAAACAATTACTAATCAAAAACGTTCATATAATAACACTTTAAAATAAACTTTAAATCAATTAGGTTAAAGTGCAAATTATTTTCATGAAGCTTAACAATGTAGTTCAATGAGCGTTATTGCAAAATAAACTTTAGCAGCAAAGAAATTAAATGCAAAATTGTTTGGTCTAGTCAAAATGTAGTTCATAATTCACCGTGTGACCGAGATGGGCTTCTTTTTGTTTGTGATAGAAAGAGAAAGAAGGTTGTGTGTACAGACGTAGTTAAAAGTGTTGGCATTGATTTAATGGATGTTTTTTTTTATGTTGTAGAGGTAAATTAAGATTGATTTTAATTATATCATTACGACAGCAATTACTTTAGAGAGAGTGGCTATTATGAAACAATGACCTTACCCTGCGTCCTAACCGACAGCGATTGTTGTGCGAACATGCGATTAGGGGCCATTCAAGTATTACGTAAGCACTACAGGGGGGCGGGGGGGGGGGGGTTGTCTTTGCTTTGTTTATTTTTGATGACATGGGGGATGGGGGGGTCTGGATGGTGATTACGTCAGCAGAATTTATTTATTAACTTTTAGATTTTCTACAAAATTTAGTCGATTTTGGTTTGAACACATATGGCAACCCTACAATGTCTATGAATGGCTCGAAGAAAACGATGCCAATATTCCAAAATCACACGAAAGTGAGCAGACACGTTGCGTGTCTGCTACCAATGTTTACGTGAGCATGGGAGGGGGGGTAAGAGCTTTGCTTACTTCTGCTGACGAGGCGGAGGGGGTGTCAATAAATGCAAAAATCTGCTTACGTAATACTTGAATGGCCCCTTACGCGATTTCCAACAAGATGTACTTGAAGACGTAGCGCTGAAAGGCCTCCCACAAGGTGGACCGATGACCTGGTGAAAGCCGCACGAACGCACTCCCTCTCACAGAGAGGTGGCCTGTCTCCCAGCAGTGGGATCATTATAAGCTGATTACGTATGTACGCCAGCACACCAAGCTACCCCAAACTGTAAAATTTTCCCAATTGAACATGAACCTTATTCAATTGCAATAAAGTTTAAAATCTGTCAAAGACATTTGACAGATTGGAGTAGCTTGATATGCTGGCGTCTGTACGTATGCTTGCGAATTCTGCTTTTAAACCGAAGATCATATTATTATAATCACACAAAAGGAACTAGATTTTAATACAATTCTATTTCCATGACTATTTAGTTTCAAATCAAGCCAGCCGTTTGTCCGTTCCTACCTATACTCCATTTGTAATAAGATTAGACATTTAAACAAACTTTTTTTACAGTGCGCTCAACTGATTCTGACTTCTATACCGTAGGCATAAGGATAGCATTAAAAGCAAAAAATTAGTTACAATACCAACTGTTTACTGCAGCTGCCATTTGTCATGCCACCAACGCAATAGAAGTCAAAATCGGTTGATCGGACTGTAAAAAAGGTTTAGTTAAATGTCTAATCTTATTTCAAATGGAGTATAGTTTAGTTAAACACAAAAGTACTACAACAATATTGCAAAAGCGGAACACAACAATTATATGCGCAAGCGATTAAAAATAAACCATAGTTTACTTAGCTGACGAATTTGTAGTAGGTACTTACGTAGGTTTGTAGCTACGTCATCATAGCTGACGTTTTGTAAACGAACTACCAACATTTGGTGGATTTCGTCAGTAAGTAACCCTTTTAGCTCAGAATAATACTGCAGTTGGTAACAGAATCAAAATATTTTCTATCACATAAACCTACATGGGCAATGGGCAGTTGGGCACTTATGAAACATCAGAAGCTAGGTGCAGAAATTGCCCCAGGCATAAAGTCCGGATTGTACAGTATTTTTTTAACTCGTGCCCAAAGGTTTTAATAAATCCTTTTCCCAACTATTTTGGGGTCAGCTTCCATTCTGACCCGATGCAGCTGAATACCAGTATTTTACATGGAACGATTGGTTGTCAGACTTTCGGGGCTCTGACTATCAAAGATCCACAAATGACCAGGACAAATGGCTTAACGTGCTTTCCGAGGCACGGAGGAGTCTTGGGTATGTTAAGATGGTCACCCATCCACGCACCAACTGCGGCAAGCGTAGCTTAACCTGATCGATCGACCCGTGCGGCCAATATTACTTGGCCAGAAGCCCCTCAAATACTTATGACCTTACTGAGAAAAATACTTTAATTAAATAGTACCCATGATACTCTGTTTATACTCTATAATTTGTCACAAATTCACACAAAATAAACACGAAAGAATAAAAGAAAGTAAGTAAAAACATTGAGTAGCTGTCCCGGTGTGAAGCATCTGGCCAATCTGTCTACGTTGCCTTGAAAGTCTTTCTACTTATTGACTTTCGAGTAAACCTTATCATTTTAACGATATGGTTATGCGTGAGTAAATAAGTTTATTTTTGGGACGACTACGTCCTAAATTATCATCATCATTTCAGCCGAAATACGCTCACTGCTGGACATAAGCCTCCCCAAAAAGGGGGTTTTGCCATAATCGCCACGCTTGGCAGGCGGGTTGGCGATCGCAGTATGGTGGTCAAAATTCATAGAGAATGCTGCTGCCCATTCTCTAGTAAGTCCCTTAGTCGCCTTCTACGACACCCACGGGAAGAAATGGGATGGTGCTATTCTTTTACGTCCGGCACCACACGGAACCACATAGTCCCACGTCCCAAATAGAATTAAAAAAAGCAAGAATTACTTATGCGTTTAATAAAAATAAAGTAAAACTTTTCCACAATTTTAATCAACCGACATTTCCACAGTATTGCAATACATTTTTAATTAGTTTATCTCATTACTAATAACACTTTTGCCCTCGCATACACACAGACATACATCTGTTGTGTAATAGTTATTATCTGTGACTCACGTGGAGAGAAGCACGGAATGACGTAGCTATGGTTTACATGGCGATCTGTAAGGCGGAATGGCCGTCCAAAAATCTCAAGTTCTTCCAAAACTTACGTGGGATTAATAAATACCTGAAGCAAAAAACACAAGAGGGGCAATTCTCGTAATTTTAAGAACGTTCACAGTCTGATCTCGGTCTCGATCTGTTAAAAATACCTCGAGTTTCCAAATATATTTTTGACATTTGATTGTCGCCGAGATGAGACTGCGACTAGATTTTGAACGTTTTTTTAATTACGAGAATTAGCGTTCCGAATACTTAAAATTTTGATAAGTATTTTTCGTTCTTTTCCACAAATCTGCCTCCCTCCGGTTCTTCCATCTTTCGCGATCCACCCGCGCGTCCTTCTTCCAGTTTTGACGGAACCTATCCAGCTCGTCCCACCTTCTCCTATACGTGGTTTTTCTTTTTGAGGGTGCGAAATCATCAAATAACTTCTCCCGCTCTGGGTGGAGCTGTCAGACTTTTACTGACTAAAACCCACACGTATTCTCTCAGTTGCATGTGTGCCAGGGGGCGACGGTATCTCTTTCGAACAACCCGCACTCCTGGCAGGCATTGGTCCTTGCGGACCCCACCAGTTTGTGCTGACATCTCTTTGAGGCGCGCGTGGAACACAACGCGCCGTAGACCCGGGCTTTCTCCTACGTGGTCTGCTGCGGTCCCGTGTCGCTGTCTCAGGGCACCTTTTCTGTGGTATTTGACTCCAATTTTACTTATGTATTTTATTTATTATTTACTAGGTGTGACAATGGCTTCTCGAGTCGCTCATCGAGTCGATAGGTTACAATTTTAAATCGTTTTCGGACAGATACTAGCCCTATTCTTCTTCTCGTAGCTAGTGTCCTTTTGGGACGCGGAAATTTTGGTATTTATTCAAAAGTTCCGATACTTAATTCAGCTGCATCCGGTCAAAGTCGGGAAAAGGCTAGGCATAATTATTGATTTAATTCTGCGCGTACTTGTACACTGTAATTTTTGTCTGACACACGTACCTATTGGGTCCGCGTGATGAATTACAGCCTACTCATTATAGGCTGAATATTCCTTAAGAGAGACAGCATGCTCTTTAAATAGAATAGCATTTAAAAATCTGACCGTTGTCTTAACAACATGGCCATCTTTTTCACTCGTTTACATATAGTTATCTCTTGTATAACATATAACAATAATTATCTGCACTGACTCACGTGTTAACAAATCGTGGTGTATAAAGAAGATGAGTTTACATGGAGCCGGTTATTATTACAAAGAGTACAATACAGTACAATGTTGTACTTTTATTCTCTCCGTCATTACAACACGGTCACCTTATTCCAACTATGTTTGGAATGGCTTTCAGTTTAACCAGAAGCAGGTGAATTCCAGTATGTTCCATGGAGCGTCCACCTAACTGACCTCAAACCAACACAACAAATAAATAAACGTCCGTTAGTAATGTCAAAATAACAGCTTTTTACTAAATGCATATGAAAGTATTATACGGTACTTATTTATTTTTATCGGTTTGTTTCTTTCCGCTTATCTCCGAAACTGCTGGACCTATTTTGATGTGACTTTCGCTGGCATATAGCTGATGTTATAAGGAGTAACATAGACATTTACATTATTACTTACAGAGCCACTAGATAATACTGAAGACGAGTGGCATTGTGATTCTGAGAGGAAATAAATAATAGTTACAAAAACAAACTAAAAAAACACGCTTTAAAAACCAAACTAAAAAAGTAGAAAATAATTTAATTCAATTAAAAAGCGTGGGGTGCTTTTTGAGGTATTTTTATAATCAATTAATGTCAAGCACCCCACGCTTTTTAATTTAGTTGAATTATTTTCTACTTTTTATTTTGGTTTTAAAAGCGTGTTTTTTAAACTATTATTTATTTTCTATTTTTTAGTTCTGCTAACTACAAAAGCGGGTTTTTTCTTTCTATTTTTCTTATTTTTTTTTTAATTATTGAATTGTCATCGATCCTCGATAAGTATACAAAGTTTAAATGAAATCTGATCGTTTAATGTGGGTCAAAATCGCGCCCTAAGGAGTCGGTTACAAACATACAAGTGAAGCTAATATAAAGTATATAAAAAGGCTGTTTATAACATTCAGAATAGAAGAGGAACCACCAAGTTAAAAGCAGCATTCCACATCGTACAAATATTATGAATCTCGTTTTCAGAATGACTGTAAAATTGAGGATAGATATTGAAGCTCTACATGAAAGATCGGACAAATGTTTTAGTGTGGGATAAATGAAAATACAAACAAACGGAAAAATTAAGTAAATACATATGTGCTACGGTCGTGAATCATAATTTGTTCAAGATGCAGCGTGCCTGACACTGACCTGAAAATTGCAAAACACGTCAGTTGTCGACAGTTAGAATTTCGTGGGCTCCCTTAGATGTTTGTTGTTTGGCAGTGAACTTTCAAACAGTTTAGGTTTAGATTGGTGTTGTTTTTCATGTTAATTTTTTGTTAATTTTGTTCATTAACGTAAGTAAGATGACTTTTGAAACTTTTGTTTATAGTAGTAACATCGCATTGGCGCATAGCTGTTAGGGTGTTATGTACGAAATTTAAACAAATAAATAAATAAATAACAAAAAAAATATTCCATTCTCAGTTCCAATACAGCGCCATGTAAACCCGCTTTACAGCGCCGCATGCTACACCACGTTTCATTTCGCTAGCCAGCCGACAGTGCGCGTCGGAATCACGTAAACTCACTACCTTTGTTATGTTGAATCAGTTAAAAAATACACAACCACCTACCGTCAAAAAACTGTCAAAAAAATTACATGAAAAGCCGGTAGTTGAAAGTGTTGAGTAAAAAAAAAAATTGTCACAAAGTGTAATTATTATTTTTAATTTAGAGAAAAAGTTTTATCTTGTTTGAGTTTATTTTGTTATCTAAAGACGACAAAAATAGGTGTTATTTTAATGTGCATTTTGACTTTAGGTCAATTTCGGAAGTGTTAAAAAAGTGATTACGAACGCCGAATTCGGCACAGTAGTGATTAGTGCTAAAATGCGACGAAATACACAAATCATACACGAGACAAAAAGTGAGTGAAAATGTGACAAAGAAACATTTAAAACTGATTAGTGAAATAAAACAAACAAAAGTTTAATATTCTAAACACTTTTGGGACTAAAAAAGTGACTTAAAATATTTCGGTGTGAGACAAAAAGTGTTTCAAAGTTTCTACTAATTGGCTGATTATTTGAATAAAATCAGTTTAATTATATTAAACGTTTTTATGAGCGTTACTTCCCGTGATGAATGGATTCAACTAAAGGTACTTAATTATATCATTAATCTTTAGAAAGAAAGAAAGAAAGAAAGAAAGAAAAAGTATTATCTAGTGTTTTTGTAGTAGTGTAGTATTTTTTGTGTTTTTTTTGTTTTTTTTCTTTATAACAAGCTTTTACCAGTGGCTTCGCCCGCGCGGAACTTTCATTCTTATTTCAAATTAGGGGTTGAATTTCGAAAAATCCTTCCATATTCCTTGTCTACATTATAAAGGGGACCTCTGTGCAAAGAAGATTGGCAAAACCCCATGTACTTTGAGTGTCGCCTTTATACTTCGCGTGCATTATTGAAAATACCCGAAGGAGATGGATCTAAGGCCTAATAACATAAAGTGTAATCACAGCATATTTTTTTGTAATGGGATTTTGACAGAAAATCGTTTTAAAGATTTACCATTTAGGTTAGGTTATTAGGTATGTTGTGAAATGTGTATTGATATGATTGATTATTGAGCAGAATAATTCATTTTAAAATACAATACACCTACATTTTTAAGTAAGTATACTTAATAATAGTATAATAGGTAACGCTTTTCCTTTGAGGCGAAAAGAATAGGATGTACGTGTAAGGAGGTTGTTACCTACACCAAAAGGTTATGCCTTTGAACGTTGCTGGATCATCAGGCGAACCGTACCTATACTTGTTTGCCATCTCTAGGTATATATTATATAATATTACATAGGCTTCTCCTAAAGCACGGCATTCATACAAAATATGTATCCCTAGCAATGTAAGCCAGGTCCATCCAGCAATAAGGTAGGTAGGTAAGGTAATATGTTATTTTATAAAATGAAACAAAGACTTTTTTACAAACATTTAATAGGTAGGTACCTATTTATTATTTAACAGTTATGTATCAACCCTGAGTAAAACTTGGTCAAGGAATTGTGCAGGTGGAGTTATATTATCCTGGTGACGCGCGTAGCCCAGGTACCATACTATGCTCATTACGTGAGAGCAACATCCCACAGTGCGCAAACCAACAATACAATTGCAACAATATCCGGTGATGGCATTCCTACCCACTTGTTGCCGATCTATTGTTATAAAAACAAAATAAGATTTTCGTGACACATGCCGGGACTTTACTTTTGCTCGAATCAAATAAGGACTTATTCCCCCTAACCTGCTTAAATTGACATGGTCCTCTCTGCAAACTTCTATTGTGTAAAGGCCATGAAAGCGTAATTGTTCACCTATGTAAGACCTAGCTTGTCGAATTTGATAAGTGCCACAAGCAAAGAGGACCAATTCTTCTATAGACAGGCTAGGGAACACAATATTTGAACTGGTAATAGTTGTAAATATAGAATTTCTTCTACTGAGATTATCTTCTTGTACTATTTCTGCTAAAGTGTTTTCTGCAAAAAGCCTTTCATTTATAATATTGACTATTTGTTCCGCATTACTTGGATCCACAAACATTATGGCAAATGCATTATGCAGAGCTGCTGCAATGGAAAAGTCCTTCATCATGTGAGGGCATGCACGGTTAAAATATTCATGCCTGAATATTTTAAAATCTCTTTTGATTCTGCCATTAACGGCTTCCACAACCCATCTATTTATTGTCACACAGCGAGACCTGTTCCCTTCTAGTGTAGATAACTGGAATTGACCTGGTGACAGGGTTTCTGGTAGATGGGCGAGGAAGCCACGCTGATGTATAGCGTCCACACTATTCCTAAAGCCTCTATCGAGAATAAAAACATCATCTTCTCTAAAAAAATCCAAAAAACTGTCTTTGTTTAATAAATCCATCATTATCGTCGCGTCATTAGTAGTGGCAGGATATGGCCCTGTAACATCCAGGATGTATCCATTGCAACATACAATCATGAATGGCTTTATGAGTTTTCGATACTTATGGAGGGAATAAGTCTCTTTTTGAAATAAATAATTTGAGCTTTTTTGGGCATAAACATAGGTGCCATCACAGATAACAATAGCATTTTCTTTCCAGAGGGAGATCAGGTCTGCCATATAAACTATTTGCTATATATGAGTTTTTACTGATGGCATTACTCCGGCTTATATGATGCAGACCCAAATGTTGAGGCACATACTCCTGAGCTAATATGTCCCTAGCCTTGTTCATCAGGGTTTCCACAGTGCGCCTTGGCGTTTGAAATAAACTTGATAGCCTGTCTCCCGAGTCTCCCATCCTTAACTTGCATAATAATGCAGTTAATGCAAAACTTCCTCTGTGCATTTCACGAAGTCCTCTTGTTTCGTTCATTATTTGTTGATGTTGGGATAAGGAAATTCCCAGAAAATAATGTGCCAAATATTCTGGCAGACTCTGGATGTCTTCAAAATTAAAAACACTTACAGGTTCTGATAGTATGAAAACCATATCTTCAATTTGGAAACAATTAAAATGGTCTAGTGTGTTTTCAGATGTGTAAACAAATCGCGAGGATACGTACGACTGTGTGTGTCAGATCAGATGACAGATCACAGGATGACAGTAATTGTTATGAAATGCGAATAGTTTAATGTTGCCAGGTACAAACTGTAAAAACTAACGATTATGTTATGCCTTCTTTAATTATTTTAGAATACAGTTTATAGTTAAGATTGGAATATTGCAATCGCATTAATGTCTATTAATATAAAAAGAAAAAATGTGTTCATAATGTTATTATAAAATGATTGTTCGTTTTTAACCAGCCAGCCAATATTCTTATTCTACTAATAACTATTATTATACTGAAAATGGCAATGATTACTTCAACTCCGCTGTTTTCCGTTTAGTTATTGCTACTTTTACTTCTGATTTAACAAAATATTTATTTATGATTTTTTTCTCTTTTCCCAGAAAATAAAAAAAAACTTTAATCAGGAAAATAAACTACTCTACCTGCTCTATAAAATGCATACACTGCCGATCTTCTTTCAGCTTTCTAGGTCCAAGGGCTTGGCCTGGGCGTTGATGAGTCAGTCAGTCAGTCAGTCAGGACTTTACTTTTTACACGCTTTACACGCTTCACTTGTATGTTTGTTAGTTTGTTTGTTTGTATGTAACAGACTCCTTTGAGCGCGATTTTGACCCACTTTAAACGGTCAGATTTCATTGAAACTTTGTAAACTTGTCGAGGACCGATGACAATTCAATAATTTAAAAAAAAATAGAAAATACACGTTTTTGTAGTTAGCAGAACTAAAAAATAGAAAATAAATAATAGTTTAAAAAACTAAAAAACACGCTTTAAAAACCAAACTAAAAAAGGAGAAAATAATTTAATTCAATTAAAAAGCGTGGGGTGCTTGACATTAATTGATTACCTATAAAAATACCTCAAAAAGCACCCCACGCTTTTTAATTGAATTAAATTATTTTCTCCTTTTTTAGTTTGGTTTTTAAAGCATGTTTTTTAGTTTTTTAAACTATTATTTTTATTTATATAGATAGATTATCAAACTGACCCCACAGAACCACACAAAAATCGCATGAAGAGAATAACATTAACTTTGTCCTGGATTTATACATTTTCCGGATAACTTTTCTTTCCATACAACCTAATTCGAACAACTTCAAACATTTTAAAATAAAAATCGGTCCAGCTCTTTTCGAGTTATGCGCTTACTAACCAACGAATAGCATTTTATATAAATTACATAGACTTAAGCAATAACTTATCTACTTAGACTCTTCCCAAATATGTTACGGTCGACTTCTAGACTAACCGGATGCAATTGAATACTAATATTTTCCATGGAGCGCCTATCTGACCTCTCACCAAGAGGAGGCCTGTGTCCCAGCAGCGGCAACGGCTGATTATGCCTATAATGTACTAGCAGCGCACCGCGGTTTCACCCGCGAAGCTCTCGTTCCCGTGGGAATATGGGGATAAAATATAGCCTATGTCACCCGGGGATAGTGTAGCTTCCCAACAGTGAAAGAATTTTTCAAATCGGTTCAGTAGTTTCGGAGCCTATTCAATGCAGACAAACAATCAAATCTTTCCTCTGTATAATATTAGTACAGATAACCTCAACAACCCAGCAAAATTATTGAATCATGACTCTCTCAAAACAAAGACTGCTACTGTAATTCCATAACAAACTCGTTAGTTATTCTGAACTTCTGGTCTCTGACCAGAACCAATATCTTCTATCAAATAGCATGCTTTGCTTCCTCGAAGAGGAAGTCAGAGGCGTACCCATTGTATTGGGTTTTTACACCTAGGAGTAGCATCTCGGAGCCTGGATTTCTGCGCGGTTGATGGCACTATACTCACCCCCTGTTACATGGGCCTTAAACATATCTGGCGAGTTTCAAAGAGATGTCAGCACCAACTGGTGGGGTCCGCAGGCATCAGGCCTGCCAGAGGTGCGGGTTGTTCGAAAGAGATACCGTCGCCCCTGGCACACAGGCAACTGAAGGAACACGGGTGGGTTTTAGTCAGTAAAAGTCTGACACGCCTTTCTGCTTCACCCAGAGCAGAAGAAGTTATTTGATGACTTCCCACCCTCAAAAAAAAAAAACATACCTGGCGAAATGTGAGTGTACTATGTATATAGGTGCACCTTTGTTGAAACTCTCGGCGAATACAGGCGTAATGTTATAATAAGCAGTCATAGTTGACATGATTCGACAACAAATTGTTCTAAGGCTTTCAGAAATCAGAGGTGACTCACATAACTTAGTTTCTTAGTACGGAAGATACTGCGTCACCTATTGTAATTTTCCTAATTACATAAACAGCCTATAACGTTCCCACTGCTGAGACACAGGCCTCCTCTTGGTTAGAGGGATTGGGAGGGGGTGGGAGTGGGTCTTAGCCATCACGAGGGCCCAGTACGGGCTGGTAGATGTCACATGACGAAACGATTATGTCAAGAGAATACTCAGTAGCTCCATGTAAAATACTGGTATTCAGCTGCATCTGGTTAGATTGGAAGCTGACCCCGATACTTGGGAAAAGGCCAGATGATGATGAGAAGGTAAAACTGTTCTGACTGCTAATAAAAACATACTCCCATCTTCTTTTGTTTTATCTTCAAGAACTCATCAACTGCCATAGCTTGTTCCCAACTCAACTATGTTGTACTCGGCTTCCAGTATAACAAGATGCAGCTAAATTGTAGTATTCTACATGGAGCGACTGCCTATCGGACATAACCCAGTAACTGGGTAACACGATACCTCTTGGTAAGACTGGTTGTCTCGCTTTCGGGTTTAAAACCTTGACCAATATTATTATTTATTTTGAATTTTAAAGTACACAACACATATTTTCCTTAAAACAAATCTACGCAGCCGTTCCGGTTCGCTTCTAAAAGCGCAATTTATAACAATATACAATGAGACTAAGTACCATACAAAATAGATAACAGAGGTAAACATAGGTACGTCATTATGTGACGTCAGAACGTAATATCACGTCTGTTTATCCTGAAGGGCAGGCAGAGGTGTTTAGTTGACACACGTTTCGCATTTAATCAGATTTGTCTGTCATAGGGGTGGAGTGTGGACCTAATTGACATTAACTAGACCCAAATCTAGTCTAGATTGCAACGTAGAATTCCCTAATGCTTAGTAATAGTAGCCGCACGGGTCGATCAATCAAGTTAAGCTACGCTTGCCAAATATTGCCAATCATCTTTAAATACCAAAACTCCTCCGTGTCTCGGAAAGCACACTAAGCCGTTGGTCCGGGCTGTCATTTGTGGATCTTTGACAATCGTTACGGGTCGTCAGAAGCTCTTTTCCAAACTACAATGTTGGGGTCAGTTTCGAGCCTAGCTGAATACCAGAAGTTCACATGGAATGACTGCCTTTCTGCCTTAACAACTCACGTTACAATATGCGATAGCCATTTTCTTGTTATATCCGAACGAAAAAAAATATTGCTGGATTAGATGTACCAGACCGTCATCAACCCTACATTACGAAACCTGTATAAAAATAGCCAGCACTTATACAAAGGCGCGGTGTGACCTTTATGGGCCCCATAGCCAAGCCCGGTAGGAGTGGACTGCTATCGTGATTGATCGCCATTCCCATGGGCGCCATGGCTAGTGAGTCATAGAATGTTTTGTCTCTATGGTGTATTTTTAGCGATGGTTTTATTAGCGCTTGTGTTAGACGTAGGCCTATGGTGGGTGAGTCAGGTTATTTTTTAATCGACGTCAAAAAGAAGGAAGTTATCAATTCGACGTTTTTTTTTTTTAATGTATTTTCGGGAATAACTCCGTCATATATAGACGGATTTGCAAAATTCCTTTTTTGTTCGAAAGGGGTTTATTTCGAAATGGTTCCATTAAAATTTCATATATTTATATCTGATGATGCGTTTTGGACACAGACAACGGAACTCTTCAAAAAATTACAGCAAATCAACCGCGGTTGCTGCTATCGCATAAATATGCATTGTTTTGATCCCAAGGATGATGAAATTACGAATTGGTGTGGAGGTACTATAGCTAAAAAGTGAAAAATAAAAACTTATAAAAAAGAACAACCGACTTCCAGAAAAACTCTACAAAGTGAAAAAAATACTTTAATTTATGAAGTCGGTGACTTACGGTAGGTATTTAATTTTTTGTCACCGCCTGTTGTTTTTTTTTTTTGGAAAATGAAAAAATCCCAGCAGCACAGCTGTCTGTTCAGGACTCTATACAAGAGTAAGTAATTAACATTACGAAACACAACACAATAAATTTAATTATTTGCCATATGTCAGCTAGCACACGCCAATAAAAAGGATTCAGCAGGATACCAGTACGTACCTTACATGGAGCGACTGCCTATCCCGTTACTGGGTAATACGATACCCTTTAGTAAGACAGTAGGCTTAGCATAACGTTTTCTATTTCTACAAAGAATAGACCGTGCTTTTTCAATACAAACTGACATTTCGTTTCTCCATTTTTGACATCGCACCGTAGATATCATTCTACAATCTGTCATTTTGTCTTTCGTTTCTAACAATCTTTGTCTAGGTCCTTATAAATGAAGACTATTTCAGAAGAATATTTCTTCCCAAACTGTCAAAATCACACTGACAACAAACTTTCTTCTCGACGGCCACAAAGTATACACGATTATCTACAAAATCATGATTCGTTTAGAACGCATAACTGTGATAATTTAACAGAAAAATATAGCTATCTTCTCCTATTTTATATGATTTAGTTGATAGTCATGTCTATTCTTCCGTCGACAAATCGGTGCTCGTGCTAAGCCTGTTGGTTGTCAGACTTTCGCATTTCTGACGACCCGTAACGACCGAAATATATTATAAGTAAATAAATAAAGAAAGAAATAATAAAAACGCAAACAGAATTCGCAATGATACTCTGAAGGTTATCGGTACAGAACAGAACCTTGTATTGATCCCCTATTCCAAATGTTAGTATATACCTAGTTATGATTTGTGCTTGGTATTTTTTTTTTTTGTTGACAAGCTGCATCCGCCGCTGGGAGATTATTGTACGCCTACACAGTTTTATTTTGATTCATGCCAACAATGCCATGTCTAATAAGTACCTAACGACTGTTCATCCTTCCAACTTGGCTTTGTACCGAACACACTCACACCGATCAGGCTCAGTCGCAAAATGACTACTTCTCAGAATGTCTACCAGACGTAAAATGTCCATTTCTCAGAATGTCTCTCCCAAAATGGCCACTTCTGAAAATGTCTACCAGACGTAAAATGTCCATTTCTCAGAATGTCTCTTTCGCAAAATCTTAATTTCTCTGAATGTCTGTTTCGCAAAATGTCCCTTTTTTCCAATGCACATTCGACCCTTCATATCAGTACAAAATCAATCATGACATGTGTGTATTGGAATTGCGCGCATTAGTGGTCATTTTGCGAAAGAAACATTCTGGAAATTCAGATTTTACGAAAGGGACATTTTGCGAAGTAGTTCTCTTTGCGAAAGACACATTTTGAGAACTCGACATTTTGCGTCCAGTAGACATTTTGAGAAGTGGCCATTTTGGCCCATAGGTTCATCACTATTATCACTCGTTCATTCGACTCACTTCACTCCCGAAGCACCCTTAACAAATTTATGAAGGAATCGCTTAGTTCCCTGCTCATGCCCTCTACAAATCCTTATTAAGGCGGTGATTTCTTGAAAACGCTCAAAACGGTGATTTTTTAAACGAGTGTATCTCTTTAACCGTAAATAATTTTGAAAGCAAAAAATATTTGATATTTTCAAGTCTTTTTTGTATAAAGTGATGGAACTCAAAACATAATTAAACATACTTTAATGCATCAAAAAAATCATCAAAGTTACCTCTTAATTATCTTTAAAAGCAGTTTATCCCTTCAATAACAATTATTAAAAATATACCATAAAATTCCAAATGCCAAACTGCATCCAGTGATGGATTATTTATGATTAAATAGTTAATATCTAATTTTATACGATTTTATTTGCATTTTTACGACAGTGTAAATTGCTCATTTAGAATTCGATTTTTACCCGTATCGGATTGCAATAAGAACTATTAGCGCTCATAACGACAATATCTAAAGTTACCAGCACCCTAATTGCGTAACTCACGATTGATCATAGTCTGTTTCGTTTTGAAACAGATGGCTAAACCATATATTATGTTCGAAAAACGTGTCTGCTCAACAACGTAAGTAACGCAATGGATATTGTTGAACTGTCAAAATTAAACCGATTATGATTAATCGCGTGCTACGCAATTAGGGTGCTGGGCCCCAATGATATGTTATTTAATGTTGGACGTATGGCGTTGTAGCCAACGCTAGACCATCGTATGGTGCCTGCGTAAAACTCGTGCTGTTTTGAGAAAAGAGGATAATTACAATGTTACATACGCACATGTAAGAAACACACGCTAATTATAATTAGTCTAAAACGATGACATCATAATGATTCTTTGTTCGGTATGCGTCGAGATAAGGAATTAGGTACGTAACATCTTATCAAGCTAAATTGTAATATGTAATTATAAAACAGCTGGGCGATGAGATTTATCTAGTAAGTTAAGAGCGTTCATCCCACGCGGGCTGGCAACAACGCATTTATAGTAATTTTTCGTGATTTTTTAATTAAAAACAAAAGTACTATTTGTTTTAAGCCAAGCACTTGATTGTTGGTATTTATAATTATTTTTTAAATTTACTCTTTAATAAAATCATTTAATCGTACTATGTAATGCAAATAGAAAATAATTGACGGTATGTCGATTTTTATAAGTAAATACCAAAATAACTAAATAAATTGCATACAAACTTGTAAATAACAATGATCTAGTAGGTACTTGGTTGAAAAAAATGTTGATTTTTGTTTGTAGTATTTAATGAAATAATCACAAGAATCCGCTATAAATGCGCCGTTGCCAGCCCGCGTGGCATGAACGCTCTTAATGACAGAAGTTTATAAAATGTCGTTGCCCGGAGTTTTATTAACCCTGGCTCAACAACTGCTGTATGGAATGTGATTATTCAGTGTCCAGAGCACTCTACAACGAGTAACATAATTAACGCAAGACCTCATACACCCCAATTAGAGTATTGAGTTAAAAGCATAATACGATGACCAAAACTATTTTTATTTAAAGCTAACTGATATTATTAAGAAAAACGTGTCGACCCAAGCATTACTTTATGCATTTAAAATTGAGTCTTATTTCTTTAAACATAAGATTGAATTTTCTTTGGCTCAATCAGTGGTAGGTATGGCAAAATACATACTTTCAAAAAAATACTTAAGTATATTAAAAGTTACTGAAATCGATTCAGTAGTCAATTAGGAAGGAACTACTTTTAGGTCTTGCGTCCATTATGTTACACCTTGTATATTAAAACTAGCTTTTGCCAGTGGCTTCGCCCGCGTGGCAGTCGAAAATTATCCCACGGGAACGTACTATCACGATAAAAAGTATCCTATGTCATAATCCAGGTTATAATTAATCTGTGTGCCAAACATCCAAATCCATTCAGCCGTTTTTGCGTGATTGAGTAACAAGCATCCAAATATCTAAACATACAAACTTGTACATTTATAATATCAGTAGGATTTTCAAACTTTATTTTGACCTCACTATCGGGTTTAGCACCCTGGAAAACCCTGAAAACGACACCCACGCTGTGAACAATTTGAAAACGTTCGCAGTCACCATCTTGGATTTTAATTTTGACCTCACTATTAACTTCGGCACCCTCGAAAACCATGAAAACTGTCTCACTTTTTCTATCTGTTTCTTTCTATTCACTCAATTCAAACAAATAATATGTGTTCTAAAATCTGTGTAGAAAAACAACACATATTTGACCTTATACCGACGCTGAAAATTCACCTAGCGATACAACTTCAAAATTTTGGTGACTGTCAATTCTGAAATCAATTTCATTTCGAGTATTTCGGGACATCACCAAGTGGTTGGTGGACTCTTCACGTGACCAGAGGGCTGGCCTATTTTTAGGTCAAAGAATCAGCATTGCCATCCAACGTGGCAACGCTGCCAGCCTTTTGGGCACTTTTCTCACATAGCTTAGCTTTAGCTCTTCCCTTTTTTTCCTTTAAACACTTGTTCATAATATAATAGGCAGTGGCTCCATGTAAAATACTGGTATTCAGCTGCATCTGGTTAGACTGGAAGCCAACCCCAACATAGTTGGGAAAAGGCTGGGCAGATGATGATGATACGTGTACATAATATATTTATATAATTTAGACTATCATAAAGTTGATATTCGTTCATAAATTCGATTAGAATCAAACAATTTAGCTATAAATGGACTGATCATTTTAACTGAGTTTAATATGAAGAGCGTGCAAGTTTTAATGAATGCTAACTGAAAATGGAACGAGGACATACTGAAGACTAGCCTTTTATAAAACTACAGAACGGTTACTTTTGTTGAACATTGTACATTCTCCATCATTATTTGCTGATTGCTAGTGTGAAGGTTATTTTAAGTCTTAAATATTTTCGTCTTCTTTCATAAAGGCACGAACTATATGAATGAGCAGGCATGCATTTAATCGAACCTCAAATAATTCCCAGTTTACTTTCATTAAAAAAATATATTAAACACTAGTACCACTGCCGCCATAGGATCCACTGGGATTTCATGTAAAACGAAGGTACCTATAGCTATCGATAAAGCAGGAATTCGTCTCTAGTGATCAACCAAACTATATGGTTGAATATCGCATTCGATTTTGTTGGGTTTTTTCAATCAGCTTCGGTTGGTAACAACTTTGGCGGAGCTGCTCGGTTTTGCTTTAGCAGGGTTCGTTTTTTGCGATTTAATTAAGTCCTGTGTGCTGGAGTTTCTTCCATAAACGGTAAAGTTAGGAGCGTGGAAAATAGTCCTGTGTTAAACTATGTGCCCACATAATGACGAATCAGCTAAAACTTAGAACGATTTTTTTGCACGGGCATAAAAATATTGGCTGTAGGGATAACTGTCATCATGTTGTCATTCATTCTTAGTTCGGGCACCCGAGTTAATCTTATGTCAGTAAGTGAACGGAACTTGGACCGGAACTACGGATTTCGTGTTTAAGAAGTAGGACCCTTGTACCGGGAGTTGAGCCCGAAAACCCGTTTTTTTATGCAAGCAACCTTTCTTAGTACTCGTTTGATCCAAGACTGATAGTATATACTCTCCCTGAGCCTCTAAACTTGTATCCGAACATCCAAGAATGTGGGATGCGATCTTGACGTAATCGATTCATCATTCAATTAGTCATATTTGCCGCAGTGACTGATTGGTTTTTGTCTGTGCCACGGATTACTCTACTCAAGCTACGATTTACGCACTAAATATTTGTTTGGTCTATAGGTAGTTGTTGAGGGGCTTGTTGTGAATTATAAAGTAAAGGTACGCTTGCCGCGGTTGGTCCGTGGATGGGTGACCATTCTTACATGACAAGACAGACGCTGCCCTGCCTCGGAAAGCCCGTTAAGCTTTGGTTCCGGCTGTTATTTGTGGATCTTTGACAGGTGTTACGGGTTGTCAGAAGCCCGCAAGTCTGACAACCGGTCTTACTAAGGAGTATCGTATTACCCAGTAGCTGGGTTGTGGAGGAAAGATAGGCAGCCGCTTCATGTAAAATACTGGTATTCAGCTGCCTCCGGTTTGGCGGGAAGCTGACCAAAATATAGTTGAGAAAAGGCTAACCAGATGATGATTCTATTAGTCATATTTGGGTCAATTACCGCAGTGACTGAATCGGTTTCTGTCTGTGCTACGGATCACTCTACTTACGCACGCACCAAATATTTGTACGGTCTATAGGTAGTTGTTTCTTATTGTGTGTCTAGAGTTCTAGCGAGTATACTATTCTAGGGAGTGTAGCAGGGGCGAGGTGTAAATTCTTCTAAGAGAGAAGCCGAAACGAGGTTGGCTTTCACTTACTGACTTATCAGTAAATAATACTTACTATCATTCAAAAATTAATATAGGAATGTAAAGAATTAAATACAATAAAATTTAATATTCTTCCATCTCGTTCTCGCTGACGCATTTTTCTATATCTGTCTGTCATAACCCGTTGTACAGCGGCTTACTCTCGTTCATAACAAGCAGTGCCATGTGACTTAATGTGATATCATTACGCTGTTGTATGAATTTGTAGTTCTCGATGATAACGTTTTAACGCCGGGTTAATTTAGAACATCATTTTTTTGTTGTAATACAAAGCTAAAAATAACAGTTTTTGTTGTTTGAATCTTATGGTGAATTAAATACCCGTAGTGTAACTATATTTTTTGAGAATAGTAGTCACTATTAACGTGCCATTTTTTATAGCGATATAGTTGCGAATCCCCGAAGGGAAGTCGGTAGGAATCGTGTTATATGGTGCTTTCGCCGCTGGGGTGTAGTATCTAGACTGCTGGGGAGTTTGTTGCGCCACTTCTTCTTCCCAGCTAAAGCACTGGGAAGTGGTGAAAGATGGGCGTGCTGGAAGACTGTCTTATGTAATTTTGACGTTCAAAAAGTGCTGACTGTTAGTCTAGTTTCAATTAATGACTTTTGATTTCATTTTTATTTTTAGAGTTCACTTGTAAATACAAAGCGGGTTCAATCAGCCAACCACTAGAACATAATGGTTTACGATTCCTCCAAAAAGATTTGTCAGTATGTAAACTGTAGGTATGTAGTTGGTGTCTATCTATACCACGGAGTAATGAAAGAGGATCTGAAGGTACAGACGCCAGCACATCAAGCTGCCCCAATCTGTCAAATTTCTTTGATAGATTTTCAACTTTATCACATAAGCGTAGGGTTCATGTTCATGTGGGAAAATTTGACAGTTTGGGGTAGCTTGATGTGCTGGCGTCTGTACTAACTAGTGCTCTAAATTCGACCATAATTCATTAACGTATTTCTAATGCATTTACATGAAAATATTGGATTTCAGCACTCCTTATCCATATAAACTCTAACTGTTCCTTTAATACTCCTCCGTCCGCGTAATTTTCGTAAAACAGTTTTTGCTTCACGTATTAATATTACACTTAGAGCTTAAGAGTTTGTTTGTTTGAACGCGCTAATCTCTGGAACTACCGGTCGCATTTGAAAAACACTTCCTGCATTTGATAGCCCAATACTTGAGGAAGGTTATAGGCTATTTAACATCACACTAGGACATTTAGGAGCCGAGCAAAAAAGTAAAAACAGTAAGCGAAAACGAAATAATAGCGCGGGCAGTCGAATGTCGATGCGATGCAACGACTGGGTCTGAGAAGCCGACAAAGTCGAGCGCAGAAACTAATAAATAAACGTTTTTAAAAACAAACACAGTAGGTACTAACATTGACACAAAAAATAACAAACTTTAGTACTTTTCCACATTTCAACTGACTAAAATAAATTCACTGGATCAAATCCTTATCAAACTGGTAAATTATGAGTCAACAGTCGGATGTGGGTTAATTGGTCATAGACATTGTTAATTGTCAGTACCAATGCACATTGCTACTCAACAATACTGGGCCGCAATTCTGTATGGTTATAATGATTCCCCGTGGAATCTTACTACGTTCAAACTACGTCAATATCGTGTTTTGTAGGAACCAATGTAACGGTAAGGAATCGAAATGTCATATTCTGTATGTTCCAAGATAATTTGTCGATATTTATTAGCAGATGTCGTGTGTGATCTAAGTAAGGGCTTGTACAAGTGTACATAGTCAGCCTGATTCTAGCTCGGTGGGATTTTTTCCCGCACTGGATCTTCAACGCAATGCTTAGGGTCGAGAGTTGAAAATCGAATTGTGTTTTTTCGACGCGCTGCGCTGAGAGTCTGAGACGCACTCTGCTGGAATTTCAATCCTCGGTTCAATACCGAGAGTTAAAATCTAGTGCGCGATAATATCCCGCCGCGATTTTTACGTCCTGCAGGCTTAGCATGACGCTTAGTGACATTTCGTTTCTCCATTTTTGAAATTGCATCCTAGATATCCTTCTTTCTTTCTTCTGTCTTTCGTTTCTAACGATCTTTGTCGAGGTCCTTATAAATGTAGACTATTTCAGAAGAATATTTCTTCTCAAACTGTCAAAACCACACTGACAACAAACTTTCTACTCGACGGCCACAAAGTATATACGATTATCTACAAAATCATGCTTT
Organism: Antitype chi; assembly: GCA_947359405.1. Lineage (NCBI taxonomy): Eukaryota > Metazoa > Arthropoda > Insecta > Lepidoptera > Noctuidae > Antitype > Antitype chi. The sequence goes on from OX375836.1 coordinate 10,363,880, forward strand.
GTTAAGAACGCATAACTGTGATAATTAATAGAAAAACATAGCTATCTTCTATTGTACATCATTTAGTTAATAGTCATGTCTAATCTTCCGTCAACAAAACGGGGTTCGTGCTAAGCCTGCAGCAGGCTGGTCAGTCCAGGATGACTGACTTCGTCTATGCACTTCTTCTATTGAATTGAATTGAATTACGTCTGTGTGAATGTCAACTAAAGGGTTGCACAGGGATGTCAGCATCAACTCGTGGGGTACGCAAGGGCCGATGCCTGCCAGGGGTGCGGGTTGTTCGAAAGAGATACCGTCGCCCCTGGCACACAGGCAACTGTGGGAACACGGGTGGGTTTTAGTCATTAAAAGTCTGACACGCCCTCCTGCTCCACCCAGGGTGGGAGAAGTTATTTGATGATTTCCCAGCCTTAAAACAAAAAGGGTGGTTTTGATGATTTTTATAAATATAATTCTGTAAATAGATCGTGTTACGGTCGCGAATCATATTTTGTTCCACATACAGCCTTGAGACCTTTACTTTGTGTAAATCATTTTCATCACCGCTGCTCTCAAAACGGTGAAGGAATCCGGCATGTCCTAGAACAAAAACTCGAAGACATGTGGCATCTACCAACCAGCACTGGGCCCGCGTGGTGGATTAGAGCTCACTCTCTCTCACAGAAAGGAGGCCTGTGTCCCAGCAATGGGAACATCATAGGCTCATTATCTGACATCAACAAGCAATGGACAAAAATGTAAAACTTATCTTTCCGAAAACGGTGCTTTTGGCTACTTTTTATGTGCTTACCTATCTTTTTTTTTTGTAATGTGCGTTTTGTTTGTAAACAATAAACAATTTTTATTATTTTCTTCTTTCTATTATACATACACTATAGCCTGACATTGACCTGCAAATGGCAAGAAAAGTAAGAAAATTTGGATTTCGTGGGTCACCTTATCGCATCCAAATAAAAAAAATCTAAATCTAAAGGGAATTTTTATTCTTCCCGGTGGGAAATTACACCGGGCATACGACTAGGGTTGCCAACCATACTGTTTTAAACAGTATAATACTGTTTTTCACTAAATTATACTTTTTACTGTTGAACAAAAATAAAGTATACAAAATACTGTTTTCAGTATCAAAATGCTAACACATTATGTGTTATTAGACGCTCACACAAAGTTTTTATTTAGTCAGAGGGCGCTCACTGCTCAGTGTAGCGCAGCCACAAACAAATCACTTTGAGTTTCTGAACGAATCTGTCAATGTCAAATATTCGAGACTGTCACTCACTGACAGACGTGCGATAGTGTGCAAATGCGTTCTCAGAACAAAAAAGATTGTAAATTAGTAAGTTGTGCGAAAAGTTCTAAAAAATATGTATTTAAAACAATAAATAAATAAAATACTGTTCATTTTTCTAAAATACTGTTTAATATTCTTCATAGACCTGAATATACTTTATTTCTTGTAAAAAAAGTTGGCAACCCTACATACGACCTTATTAAATAAACATTTAAAATATTGCAAAAATATGTAAATAAGTATAAACGACTGAGACCCAAGATAACAAAGCAATCTTACAAAATTTATAAATATGAAAGTTTGTATGTTTAAATGTTTGGATGTTTGTTACTCAATCACACAACAACGGGTGAACGGATTTGGATGGAATTTGGCACACAGATAGATTATAACCTGGATTATCACATAGAATACTTTTTATCCCGGTACTCCCGGTAGTACGGTCCCGTGGGATATTTTACGACCTCCGCGCGCGCAAAGCGGCTGACAAAAGGATTACATAAACATTTAATATATTGCAAAAAATATAAATAGATACGCCCGAAGACCCAAGATAACAGAGCAATTTGTAAATATTTTGGTCAACTGATAGCAATTTCTACGTCGCAGTGAAATGGGCTCAAAGTAATTATAAAATGTGTTAAAATGTTACATGTGAGTGGCGTCGGGCCGTCTGATGTTGGCGCGAAATCGTTCTAAACTAATTAGTGGGTATTTAGAGAGGGAAAAAGATAGTATCGATAATTTTGGAAACCAAAGATTACCACTAAATGATTACTTACAATGTTTGTAAATCTGTGAGCAGCAGAGATCGGATATTCGGATGCATATTTACCTAAACATCATTTTTAGCTATGAAAGTATGGAAGCGGTTTTATAAATTATTTGTAATATTTATTAAAAACCCCGGGATTCTTGTATTGCATAAATATTCAGATGTGTTTAACCCCATACAAATATTGTGTATGTCTGGAGGAGGTTGGTTTGTATTAATTAAAACAAAAAATAAACAAATTACTTATTAAGACTTTTTCGATACAAAAGCGCATTCCATGTTAGCCAACATCTCAACTTTAGGTGAATATGTATCCGAATATCCGATCTCTGGTGATCAGTGTATTTCTCATAATTGATTTACCTGTCATGGTACCTACCCATGACATGTATAGTAATTTTATTCTAGGTGCATCGTTTTCGCACATAATGATAAATGTAAGTATACAAAAAAATGCGAAATATGTATTTTAAAAGAGTAGCGGTGGAGTTTTGCCCATTCTGGTCCATTCGAAACTACCTTTTGGAAGGGGCAACTAGAATCTATTCTAGATGTTAACGTACAAAAAAAGTGCCTTTTTATGTGCCTATTTTAAATAAAAGAGTTGACTTTGGGGATGGAGCTTTCACTTAAGGCCGTTAGAAAATCGAAAGTCATGAATTCGAACTATCAAACTCAACTTAATTCAAAATCGCCTTTTAGTGATGTCATCGCTGACATTTACATGATGCATTAGTTGCGTGTTCATCGATCACGATAGAAAAACTTCGAAGAACTTCTTAAAGTTAAGGGGAATCTAGTCGCGGGCTCGAACTCACTGGTGGGCCTGGTTAAAAATCACGCTGTCTTACCAGGCTTCGTGTCCGTCAGAGATAGTATAAGTGCTGAGCAGTTAGACGCTAGTCTACACGCACAACGTTATTGAGTGAGATGCAGGATCATTTAAAGTAAAAAAAATGCGAAAAAATTAAGAGAAGTCCTTTGGAAGATCGGGTTTTATGAAAAAGCGAATGCATAAATCAGTGACCAATAAAGTTTATTGAATTTTTCGATAGTTGAACTTTGTCGGTACCGACTTGGTTTTGGAGATTTTACACTTCTTTTATTACTTAAATACGCCCAAGTTAAGTAAAATTAGCTAGAAAAACGAATCTTTGTTGGCTCCTAACTTTTTAATGGGTTTTTATTTTAGTATTCTGTTTCCGTACAGACAATATTAATAATGAGACAACACGATATCATATTTTACTTTCGATGTGCCATGTCAGACAGTGGAGTAAAACACTCCCGAAGTTTGTATGCAAAAAATGTAGACTAGGTTCACCTTAAGTTTTGTTCAGGATTTCGGGACATAGTGTCGCTTTCTCTGCATGGGCGTCTTACGGCTTTGAGGAAAGTTCAAACTCTTTTAGCGAATAGCTATTGACATGATTTAGACCATTTTTTTCTCTAAGTTTTAAAAGCATAGCTTGTTCTTTCCCGCAACTGAGAAACAAACCATGTTATCCCTGGACTGATTTGACTAATTTTCCGTTTAAAATACGATAGTAAGATTTTTTTTTTATTGTTTAAGTACGGTCACCAAACCGATGAATGTTTTCGAATAAAATTTAATTTAACTAATAAAAAACAAACAGTTACTTAATCTAATTCAATTCATTAGAGAACATCCATCAGTTTCTTACGAAACTTGAACTATATCCGAAGACCCTGGTTAGGTACTTATCTCTTTTGGTGACAACATCCGAAGAAAATAGCAAAGTCTAAATAACCGTTACAAAGTTATCTGTGGACGTTTAAAAAGACCCCCAACTATAACGGCTGTTTTAATATTTGTAAACAAAAATTGCGGATATCCTGACCCAGGGTCAATTAAAACTATGTCATGGATGCCATTAGACACTATCAATTTATTTCTGATACATCCCACTATTTCTGGTAAAATTCTAACCCTGGAAAAAAATTCCGCAACTATGAAACTTCGGCCTTAAATATATCGATATCGATAAACGTTTAAGCACAACACTAGCGCAATAAATCATAATCGTTAACGTCATAACAATACTAGTAATGACCTAGCCTCATTTGTAAGAACATCCAATATTAAGGAGGGAACCAAGAAATTCTTAATTTGTGAATTTTATTTTTTTGTCAGAAGCCCGAAAATTTGACAACCTGTGTTACCAAGGGGTATCATGTTACCCAGTAACCAGGTTGAGGAGGTCAAATAGGCAATTCCTGTATTTAGAACATTCGCATAGTAACCTAAGTCTCAACTTGTTAACAAAAGACGATTACATTGCTGCTAGATTTTGTATGTATGTATGTAATAACGAAAAAAAATCTTACTTTGATTCTCGCTGAGATGAGATTTCTTCTAGATTTTCTACGTTTTTAACTACAGGAATTATCTTTTAGAGATAGGCAGTTTCTCCATGTACAATATTCAGCTGCCAGCGGCTAGACTTGAAGCCGACCCTAACATATTTGGGAATAGGCAGGAAGATATGATTTTAATTTGCACAGTCAGCCCCGACCAGCTTGCTGACTGGTTCAGATTTTTACCACGGCATGAGAGCAGTGGTGGCCAAGAGCTAACGGCCCCGACTTAGATGTTGGTCGTGGGTTCGAACTTAATGTAAATAATTTGATCACCACTTCCAGCGGGCCACCAACTGCCATGGCTCATCTGGAAATCTCTTAATCGACTAAGAAGCCAGGTGGGCCGCTGCCGGTACAACTTAGTCAGGTGGTACTCCGATGAGCCTCAGTGCGACTGTGGAACCACATCGCAGACTATGCCCCACCTCATGTCGTATTCTCTTAGCAATAACTCCTGCACTATGGAAGATCTTTGCGAGGCCAACGATAATGCTGTCATTCCTGATACGATCACGTAGGTAAACTCCAAGCATAGCCCTCTCCATTGCCCTTTGGATGACCTTAAGCCTTCTTATGAGGCCCATTGTGAGCGACCACGTTTCGGTTCCATATGTCATTGCTGGAAATGTATAACTTGATAATTGTTGCTGTAGCGAACTACATCCATACATGAATTCCTTTGTTACACATTCGTGCACAAACAATGAGTAACCTCTTGCACAACGGATGCAGCATAGTGTACTTTTTATCTCCTCTCTCAATTGAGTACATTCCCTAAAGATATTAATAATGTTATGATACAAATATGTTTTTTATCCATGGGACGATACATTAAAATGAATGTCTATATTAAGAATGGTTGTTTTATAATTGAGGAGTGGCGTAGCGTAGTCATCATTTCAGCCGAAAGACTTCCACTGCTGGACATAGGCCTCAAGCATCGCCACTTCGATCGCCACGCTTGGCAGGTGGGTTGGCGATCGCAGTATGGTGGTAAAATGCATAGATAATGCATGCTGCGGCCCATACTCTAGTAAATCCCTTAGTCGCATTTTACGACACCTGCAGGAAGAAATGGGATGGTAGTTTTATTTACGTCCGGCACCACACGGAAAGCGTAGCGTAGTGATCATGAAAATATAAAAGTTCTCTATTTTGATTAATTTTTTATTTTATACTGTTCGGGAAACATCTACAGATAACTTTTACAATATTCTTGAACAATATGGAATTGTATTCCATTTACAATTTTCCACTGATAAATACAAAAAAAGGTCAGTAAAATACCTTTAACATAAATAGTATATGATCGAATAACACAAACTAAAAATTACTTAGATGCAAACAATTATTTTTCTCTACAGAAGCTGTGTTGCTATTTTCATATTGTTTATTCGTCTTTTCTTAAAAATGATGGAAACAGTCATGTATTTACCACTGCGAATTTCCTTTGAAAAATAATCATTTGGCATTCAAGACTCCATTTTTAAAACAATGACCTAATTATCTCGCAAAACAATACACGTTTTTATCAGACATAGCCCCGAGTTTGCCAATATGCCGTGCAGTTTAATTTCATGTGAATTCACTATAAAACAAATAAAAACAAACGCTTCCTCACATATTTTGAGACGCTTCCAAATAGCAAATTGCTGAAAGTTTTGCTGCTACATGTTTTAAACTCTGTTCTATTTGTTAATTTTAAGTCTAAAACAAAAATTGGCCTTGAAATGTAATTTTTGGAAAGAAAAAAATATATTTTACCGTAATAATACCTTCACACATAATAATATACCTACAGTTGTTTGTTTATTTTGTATCGTTGCCTACTTGATAAGTGGAAAAAGATTTTAGGCATTTATGTCAGACATATAATATGCTTTTAAGTATTTATCTACTACGTTATGTCGATAACATATTTTTTTATTCAATCACTAAAAACGTCAAAATCAAAATGAGTAGATGATTAATCTATTTTAATTAATTATAAGAATGTGAGACTAAATACATAAGAATGATTTATGCATTTTTTATTTCACTACTAAATGTGATCGTATCGTATGCATCGTTTTCACACATAATTATAAAATGAATGTACTATGTTAAATATTGCATTTAAAACATTTTAAAAGAGTAACGGTGGAGTTTCTTGCCCATTATTCTCCATACGAAACTACATTTTGGAAGGGGCGACTAGAATCAATTCTATTTTAATGTAAATGTTGACGTTTAAAAGTGCCTTCTACGTGCCTATTTGAAATAAATGCTTAGACTTTGATGATTCATTCTACACTACGCTCTTATTAACGCCGATCCTATTAATATTGCCATACAAAACAATTTTTTCCTCATCCTTAATCAATTAACAAGGAAAAATAATGCTAAAATTGTGCCATTCCACATAAACCCACGCGCGGCGTTACATACAAGAAGTTATCAGTACGAGAAACATTATGTTTTCGTGATTATTACAAATTAGATCATTCTGCATAGTTAGTGCTTTGAACGCTTACATTCCGGAGAAAAAATCTTCGTAATTAATTTTCGTATTTTTTTTTTAGTTTTTTGTGTCAAAACATTGTGGTGGATGTATAAAGTGATCGTGTGGTGGGAAAATAAAGAATAAAAAATAAAAATAAATACTTTTTTTTTAAATAAATTTAATAAAAAAAAAAGTTTTGATATTGTGGTGGATGTATACAGTGTTAGTGTGGTAGAAAAATTCTCAGTGTTATATTAACCTATTCAAAATGGCGGAAGCAGGTAATTTTCTTTCACATGAATGCATTCTAGTGATGTGTGTTCAAACTTTCTCTTATTGCACGAAATATCAAGTTAATTTATCCTAGGTGCATCGTCTTAACATATAATATAATTAACGTACCTATACAAAATATTGTAAAACATTTTAAAAGAGTAGTTGGTGGAGTTTCTTGCCCATTCTTCTCCATACGAATCGTATCTTTTGAAGGGAGCGACTAAAATCAATTCTATTGTTCAAGAGTGCCTTTTATGTGCTTATCTTAATATATTATTATTATAAATGTGAAAGTTTGTATGTTTAGATGTTTGTTACTCAATCACATAAAACGTCTGAACAGATTTGGATAAAATTAGGCACACAGATAGTTTGTAACCTGGATTAACACATAGGATACTTTTTATCCCGATAGTACGTTCCCGTGGGATATATTTCCACCTCCACGCGGGCGAAACCGCTGGCAAAAGCTAATTTGAAATAAATGACTTTTTATCCCGATAGTACGTTCCCGTGGGATATATTTCCACCTCCACGCGGGCGAAACCGCTGGCAAAAGCTAATTTGAAATAAATGCTTTGACTTTGATGTATTCATGTGTTGTGGAGGTTAAATAGGTAGTCCCTCCATGTAAAATATACTGGTATTCAGCTGCATCTGGTTACACTGGAAGCCGACCATAACATATTCGGGATGATAATGTTTTTAAAGTTCTTACAATGAAAGTTATTTCGATATTTCTGTCAATTTTATTTCTTCTTGAAAAACCTGAAACATAATATGTGACCATTGTCATTAATACATATTTATTTATGCCCTGTTCTTAAGCTATAGACTCATTGTTTATTTTTAACCATAGTTGCTATTATAAACCTATTGTTTGATAGAAAAGAACAATGTCATTTTAATTGTAAATCTTATTGAAATATGTTAAGGATGAAACTTAAAAATACAATTATGATCAGGTTGGAAACTGTAGAACACTGCCCCAACGGCCTCTCACTCGTAGAAGGTAACAAAGCGTAAGATTTTCAAAGTGTAAGATTTCAAAGTGTAAGATTTTCAAAGTGTAACATTTCAAAGTGTAATGTTTTCAAAGTGTAAGATTATCAAAGCGTAAGATTTCAAGGTGTAATGTTTTGAAAGTGTAAGGTTTTAAAAGAGTAAAAATTTCGGAGCGTTTCTATTAGCTTCGCCCGCGTCAATGTTTGTAGTTTGTTGCGCCACTTCTTCTGCCCAGCTAAAGCACTAGGAAGCGTTGAAGCGTGGACGTGCCGGGGGACTGTCTTATGTAATATTGACGTTCAAAAAGTGCTGACTCTCAGCCTAGTTTGGATAAATGACTTTTGCTTTTCATCTCTTGTACTAGGAGTAACTGTATCCAAAGAGATTTAAGTACTCCATTCCATGACTTAACATTTTTGTTTTACTATTTCAAGCTATTCCATCGCTGGGCAAAGGTCATCGCTACATTAATTTCTACACAAATATCAGTCTAAATGGAAAATCACATGGCCTCGCGTATAATGTTGACATTATTGTCTATAAAGATTTGTTTACGAGACTGATGGACGCCACACGTTGACAGCGAGACTGCACTTCCTCTATTTATTTACTTAGGGCATCTGTCAGTTGTTGATAATACATAACATCTCGCCTGTGTTCCCTAAAGGGTTAGGCAGAGGTGTCTGTAGTACACCTACTTTTCCCCCTCATCATCTTTCACAGAAGAGGTGGTCCAGTGGTATCGGCCCTGACTTAAGAGTAGTTCGTAGTTTTGGAACCCAGGCAGGCGCGTCACCACTGCTCTCAAAACGATGAAGAAAAATATCGTGGAGACACTGGCAATTCCTAGAACCAAAAATTGGAAGACATTTGACATCTACCGACCCGCATTGCGGCCCGCGTAGTAGATTATAGCTAGAGAATCTCGAGCATGTTCGAGCATGTGTTTGAATCCCAGGATCCCGGGGCTAACTCGGGATTAGACTACGTGGGTTGTAATTAGGCTCAAATAAAAAAAAAACTTGAGTAATTTCTTAAAAAATGTTTTAAATATTGCTGCACAACACAACACATATACCTAGTAAGAAAAGAAAAAAGACAAAAAAAAAATACTTTTGTATTTTAATTGATGTATAATGTCAATTATTGACGAGTGAAAGTTTGTATGTTTAGATGTTTGTTACTCGATCACATAAAAACAGCTGAACGGATTTGGATGAAATTGAGTACACACATAATTTGTAACCTGGATTAACACATAGTATACTTTTTATCCCGACAGTACGTTTCCGCGGGATAATTTCCGACTTCCACGCGGGTGGAAGCTAGTTACCTATAAACAGCTTATTATAAGTATCTCCATCAATCGAACGCTTTTGGGGACTTTTTTTTAAATATGTCTCATTGATATATAATTTTTTGAGTTCTGATTCAATTAATTTACGTGACATAACATGACAAAATGCCATTATGATATTTTTGTAAACATTTAAAACTGAATGTGAATAAGAGTACCATGCAGACTAGATTGAATACAAGACTATAACAGTCAAAATCAAAAATCAAAATCAAAAGTCATTTATTCAAACTAGGCTGAGAGTCAGCTCTTTTTGAACGTCAAAATAAAATTACATAAGACAGTCCCCCCAAAAACGCCCGCCCTTCACCACTTCCTAGTGCTTTAGCTGGGAAGAAGAAGTAGCGGAACAAACTCCCCAGCAGCACAGCTGTCTGTTAAGTTAGAAGAACTTGTTTCTATACAATAATACGTAATAAAAATTACGAAACACAAAAAAAAACATAAAATTTGCCATATGTCAGCTAGCACACGCCAATATACCATCAAAAATTGAAAACTAAAAATAATAGAAAATTAAAATAAAACGTAAACAGAACTTCCAATCTAAATAAAAGCCTCTAGGCATAAAGGGCATGCCAGCTTACATATGTAATTCTGCATTATGCAAATATAGCTATAAGTAACTTATAACAAAAGTTAAACTAGGACCTCTGGACTAAAATTATTAAAAACTTAATACAATTAACAATAACAAAAGTCTGGCGGTATGAAGGGCGGGCGTTTTTACACGCTTTATATTAGCTTCACTTCTTGTATTTTTGTTTGTATGTAACCGACTCCTTAGAGCGCGATTATGACCCACTTTAAACGGTCAGATTTCATTGAAACTTTGTAAACTTGTCGAGGACCGATGACAATTCAATAATTTAAAAAAAATGAGAAAAAAAAACACGTTTTTGTAGTTAGCAGAACTAAAAAATAGAAAATAAATAATAGTTTAAAAACACGCTTTAAAAACCAAACTAAAAAAGGAGAAAATAATTTAATTCAATTAAAAAGCGTGGGGCGCTTGACATTAATTGATTATAAAAATACCTCAAAAAGCACCCCACGCTTTTTAATTGAATTAAATTATTTTCTCCTTTTTTAGTTTGGTTTTTAAAGCGTGTTTTTTAGTTTTTTAAACTATGTATTATTTTTAGGGACTGTCTTATGTAATTTTGACGTTCAAAAAGTGCTGACTCTCAGCCTTGTTGGAATAAATGACTTTTGATTTTGTATATATGGCCTACGCAAATGTCCTGCAGATCTGATAGCGTCTTCTGACGGGTCGTTGAGCTACTTAAAATGGGTTGAGCTACACGATGACTGATGCATGCATGTCGTCTGTTTGTACAGGTCACTCTGATGATGAAATAATTATGGTGTTAACGACCTTTCAACCAAAATTCTCGTATCAACTTTAATCACATAAATGTTGAGTCAGCCAAAACGCAATCATGTGAATCAAGGTCACAGTACAACGGTTAATCTGGCACTGACTGCTGAAATGTTTTCAAACAATCAGTTTTTGGACTCAATTCGAGAGAAATTGGGTTTAGTCATAATCAGACATCGGAATAGTGTAGGAGTGTCATAGTTTGGGTTAAAAATGTTGTGAATTTTGTGATTTTAAGTGTTATAGGTCGAAACTAGGCAAGTACTTTATTCAAAAGTTTCGATAGGTACTTAATTTAGCTGCGTCCGGTTAGACTAGAAGCCGACCGATAGTTGTGAATAGGCTAGGCGGATTGATTGACTTAATTCTGCGCGTACTTGTACACTGTAATACCTCGCGCGACAATGGACCACTGATGGCCCAATGGTAACGACTGCGACTCATGAGTTGTTTGTTGGTCGTGGGTCTTAACCCAGGCAGGTACTTTACTTTCTGTTATTTATTACATCACCACTCCTTTCGAAACAGTTAAAGAAAACGCCGCGAGGAAACCGGCATGTCTTAGAACCCATTTTTTTTTACTTTTACTTTTTAGTTATAGTACCTACCCCACACCAATTCGATATTTTATCATCCTTGAGGTCAAAACAATGCATATTTATGCGATAGCAGCAATCGCGGTTGATTTGCTGTCATTTTTTGAAGAGTTCCGTGGTCCGTCTCCGAAACGTATCATCAGATCTATAAGACAACTTAAAAACACGAAAAGTTGAAAACTATCCGTAAATAGTCCGTCGCGCTCGGCTGCTTGCAGCGTATTGTGCGATGAAGTGCATGGATTAATAAATTATAAAATGTGTTTGGATCGTGGAAGTGTCGTCGCATTGATTTTCCGCTGTACTCCTTTTATAGCATTCCTTTCTTTGTTTACTTATTAGCGAAGGTCTATCATGCGTCCGTCTCATTTATTTATTTACCCTATGTGTTTGTTTTGTTTGTTTTGCAATTTTATTAAATATCACACTCTAATATTTATTTTTCAATATTTAACACAAATAATTATTTTATACTAGTTACTAAACTCAATTAGTAGCTAACAAACGATATATAAATATCAACATTCTGGCTATATAAGTACTACTCGTTACTATTTTTATTTATTTTATCTGACACAAATTTATTTTATTTAAGTATTCATACACGTCACGTTGCAGTATTGGAATTAAAGCTGATTTACATCCGTCACCTCACACGTCAGGTCCAGTTGAAAACCAGCGTCAGGCACTAGTTGCCTGGCATTTATGCTGAACTGGGCCTTTTTAGCGCAGCCATGAGGCACACTTTGACGCACTTAACACTTTTTGTTGGTTTGTTTAATTTAATTATTTTGCTGTATATTGTGTGCCCTTTTTAGTCTGTGCTAAATAAATGTATTTCTTTCTTTTCTTTCTTTCAAAGATCTATATAAAAAAAATGGGACCATGTCGGACTAAACCCCTTTCGCACAAAAAAAGAATTTTGCAAATCCGTCTATATATGACGGACTTATACCCGAACGTCCTACCACTCTTAACCGTTAAAGAGTTGTACCTTCCTTCATCAGCTCAGCGTCATGAGATGATGATGAGCATACGCAAATGTCTCAATAGCTTTAGAAAATATATGAAAAACATTGTTAATACCTGTAACATTTGAGGGTTGCCCTCGATTTCCCTGGGATTCCATCATCAGATCCTGACTTGGTTCCAATGGGACCACCTCAGGAGTATACTCTTTAGATTAAAAAAATAATTTTGAAAATCAGTCCACAAATGGGGGAGACATCGGTGAACATACATTAAAAAAAACACAGTCGAACAAAGAACCTCCTCCTTTTTGAAGTCGGAATACCATCGATTTTAAGATTTCTAAACGAAAGTGACCGTGGGATACAAACGGCTTTGTCTAGGAACTCGGAATACAATCACTATGAATTCCTCACGTTTCAGGCTTGGCAAAGAAAGAAAAGAAAGAAAGAATACCGTTTATTTGGACACAGTTCGTGAATCACAAAATAAATATTAAAAAAAGTGAATATAAATAACTAGGTACAACAGTGTGTGCCAGACAGATGCTGCCTGACGCTGGCGAAAGCGTGTTAGGTTTCATAAAATCACTTTGTACAAGCAAGTAGAAAGTAATTTTCAAAATGGCAAAGATTTTTAACTGCTTACTGACATACTTTGAGTAGTTAGAATTTTGTTAGTTTGTTTTATCACTTCTTCCCAGTTCCACTTCGTCCGTGTTTTAAAATGAAATGAAATTGTTTATTCTGTAAGAAGGATTTCGGAATCACTTTTACCTGCCATATTATTAAATTAAATAAAAATAAGCTAGATGGAGTTAACTTTTCTTATCTGACTACCCCTGAGAAAAAATGGCGAAACATACTCAAGAGTCAAAGTCTCTTATAAAGTCATCCAGACATAATCTTAGCCAGATCATGCAGAGACAATGTAGATTAGTGCCTGAAATGGTCTTTTGAGAAAAGAACCAGACAGCAAATCTGTTGGGTTCTTCCCTCACCACCAGTCCAGTGGACCAGCCCAGTCAGTGCAAGCTCTTGTCAGTAATCGTGTAACTCAGTTACGACTCCTTTATAAAGAAAGAAGAAAATAAAAATATTTCATTTCGGACACCCACACAGGAAATACAATAAAAGAAAAAGGAAGTTAAGTCTAACAAAATAATAAAAAAAAAGGAAAAAAATAGTTTAAAAAACTAAAAAACACGCTTTAAAAACCAAACTAAAAAAGTAGAAAATAATTTAATTCAATTAAAAAGGGTGGTGTGCTTGACATTAATTGATTTTATTAAAAATACCTCAAAAAGCACCCCACCCTTTTTAATTGAATTAAATTATTTTCTACTTTTTTAGTTTGGTTTTTAAAGCGTGTTTTTTAGTTTTTTAAACTATTATTTATTTTCTATTTTTTAGTTCTGCTAACTAAAAAAGCGTGATTTCTTCAGTTTTTTTTTTTTTCATTTTTTTTTTTAATTATTGAATTATCATCGGTCCTCGATAAATTTACAAAGTTTAAATGAAATCTGACCGTTTAAAGTGGGTCAAAATCGCGCCCCAAGGAGCCGGTTACAAACAAACAAACATATTTACAAGTGAAGCTAATATAAAGCGTGTAAAAAGAAGTCCTCTGCGAGGCCAAAAAAGGTCCTTTTCAGCATGAAGCTTCGATATCTCCTTGGCTCTGGTAACCTACGGACATAAAATCAATTTCACTAGAGGATTATAAAAATAAATAAAATAAGCAATACACTATGAATAATATAAATACAATAGTAAATGAAACCTGACTGAATTACCTTCCAAACGTGCTGATTCTCAACCTAATTTGACCAAAAAGTTTATTTTTTGGATTTTCTCTATTTCCAATTCTTATGTATATTTGTCTCCTTGTTACAGCTAAACGACCTGATGAACGAACTCTTCGAGACGGTCACGGCTGTGTGCAATATGGACGAGAACAATAAGCCAAGCAGTTTTCCCACAGAACACTCAGATGGCAGCACTAGTGAAGGTATTTGTTTTATGTTTTTTATCAGCTGTTTGAGTAGGTTGTATATTTCATGAGAACCTTTGTCCTAATCTCTTAACTGACAGCTTCGTGTATTTAGAAGTTGATATCACAATGTGCTAATTAAGCCCTTCCTCATTGGGAGCTATATGTTTGAGCCGTTTGTTTGACTCCTTGGCAGTTTCGCAGAGGTACAATGTAGTATACGTATTTAGCATCGCCGTAGTCGGGTTGCTGTCGGGGGCAACGCAAATCAGGTTTCTTTTTATTGCTCAATGGGCCTGCTCTTGACCTCGATCACGCCTGATGGAATGCGGTGGATGAGGGCTATGGTGGAACGAGCGTGCCCAGAAGATGCCTGCTCACTCTTGGCTTGAAGGCAGAGTTTATCGCAATGTGTAATTTTCGATTCAATAGCTTGTCGAGTGGTTGTCCAGTGACTTCTCCAAGCTAAGTTGACAAATCACCCAAAACCGTGTAACTATTTATAACTATACATTTTTTCTTTCCACAGAATCAGTAAAACTGACAAGAAGTTTAACTGAGAAACGTAAGAACTACGTCAGAAGAGTATCAACAAGAGTCGCGTACTTAGACCCCAAGAACATCAAACGTTTCAGACATCAGACCTCCGTGTGTTCTTACAAGTCTGAACTCATAGACAACCCTTATTCTACCTTTAGGTAAGTCATCATCACTATTCCTAGCATAAGCATAATTAGTCTATAGTGTTCCCACTGCTGGGACATCGACCTGATCTCTGTAAGAAAATTTTCGTCGGTTATAAAAAAAGCCATGACACACATTTTGACCGAGTAGGTGTTACACTCTTTTATGACCAGAGATCGGATATTCGGATGCATATTCACCTAAAGTTGAGATGTTGGCTAACATGGAATGCGCTTTTGTATCGAAAAAGTCTTGTTTTTTTTGTTTTTTTTTGTTTTAACTAATACAAACCACCCCTCCTCCAGTACATACACATATTTGTATCGGGTTAAACATTAATTTTATATTAATACACATCTGAATAGTTATTTTTAGTTAGTTTTTAATAAATATTACAAATAATTTATAAAGCCGCTTCCATACTTTCATAGCTAAAAATTATCTTTAGGTAACTATGCATCAGAATATCCGATCTCTGTTTATGACACAGCAGATTTTTTCTTCGATACTGATAAACCCACGACAATTTTTTTCACCTCCTAATATCTATACGGGACATAAAAATGACTGGCGAAATGTGGGCTTTTCAGGATTCTAGACTGGATAGCGTAGAAATTTATCTTTCGGTTTAAAAAATCACATGCTGTTTCATAGAGAATTAGGTTCTAAGTTTTTCTAACATCGTTTTTTAGTCGTTTACTAATACTGAATGATTTGAGTGTACTTTCATGTGTGATACACCATAAACTAGATTTATATATTTAGAAAAGTTCAATACCTACACAGTCAAAATGTATAGCAGAACAGAATTTTTATTTTTGTAACCGGTTCAGAGTCAATTACTAAATCCATGGTAACAGGTTGTACAGACGCCAGCACATCAAGCTACCCCAAACTGTCAAATTTTCCCAATTGAACATGAACCTTATGCTTATGTAATAAAGATGAAAATCTATCAAAGAAATTTGACAGATTGGGGTAGCTGTACGTCGATGTCCTTGCAATCCTGTATGTCTTTCTATTTTTCTCCCGGCGCGGTGGCGTTTCCATTCACATTTGCCTTGTTAAGGGCCATCCATAGATTACGTCACACGTTAGGGGGGGGGGGCGAAGGGGTCTACGAAATGTGGCATTGTGTGACAAAGGATAAGGGGGGGTCAAAAGCTTTGTGACGTCACATGTTTAAATCTAAAATACTAAAACTCGAAATTTATATGTAAACCAAAAACTTAAAAATATTACTAACTCAATATATATTATTTTATAAGGCTTATGTAGATAATTTTTAATTCAATTTTTTTAATTGGCAAAACTGCTGTTTTGATTTTTTTTACTTCTAAATATAAAATTACGACATATTTGAAGTGAAAGCTATAATATTTGTGTGACGTAATTTGTGGATGGCCTCTTAACTTAATACGATACCACTTAATACCTGCCTTGTAATACAATACCAAATATACATTCTCCTTCATTCCAGGTCCTGGAAAAGTTTCAGAACTTCACAAGGCAACATAACCAAGATGGACACCGATTCCAAATTCAACCTCACCGATTCTCACGGCAACGTTCTTTCAATGAAAGATGTCCTCGATGCCAGTTCGGATAGCTTCGACAATATGAGTATCGATGAGAAGGCTGGCTGTATTGACCTGCCTTTTGAGCCAAGAGAACGAGGGCTGTTCAATCTGTGCTTGTTGGTTGGTTTGAATCATATGACAGGGCAGGCGTATGTGAAAAATGTGTTTCCTAGTCAGGTGAGTTTCGTTTTGAATTTTTTTTAGCTTTTTTTTTCCATACTAGCTTTCGATCTGGCATAGATGATGTTATAAGGAGTAATAAAGGCTAGGCAGCAGCTGGTTTCTTCATATCTCTACAGAACTTTTCAACAGACGTAAGCTTTTCGGTAGCTTATGTCAGTCCCATACAGTATAAACTCTACACAGGGTGTCCGGTATTTAATGGATAACCTTGCAATGGTTCATGGTAGAACTAATGGCCATTTAGAAAAAAAAAATTTTTTTTCTGTAAAAAAAATAACTCACTTCCGAAAAATCACTACAAATTGAAAAATTACTTTAATTAGGAAGTTGGTGTCTTCGGTTATGTATTTTAGATTTTTTGTCACCGCCTTCTGAAACGAAAATAATTTTTCACTTTGTAGTGTTTTTTCTGAAGTCTGTTGTTTATTTTTTTTATTAGTATAACATTATTCGTTTTTAACCATAATCTTAATCATTCCAGGTGACAGTCCCACCGCATATAGAAAACCTCATCTTCCCAGAGACAATGAGCTCTTCCCCGCGCAGTGAGTGGTCGGTGGACGCGCGCAGTCTACAGTGTTACTCGCTGGTACTAACTGACGAACGAGGAGAGAGGGCTTATGGGTAAGTAACAGAGGAATTGCCTGTAGATGTCCCTCACCACATCATAATCATCATTTCAGCCGTATAACGTCCACTGCTGGACATGGATAAGCCTCCTCCAAGTATCGCCACTTCTACCGGTTCTGTACTTCCCGCATCCAGCAGTTTTCACCAGAGTTTTCATCGGTCCACCTTGTGGGAGGCTTTCCAACGCTACGTCTTCCAGTTCGCGGTCGCCACTTCAGAACCTTTTGGCCCCATTGGCCATCTGTTCTGCGTGCAATGTACGCTACACGCTGCCACTTCAGTTTGGCATTTCTTCGGGCTATGTCGGTTACCTTGGTTCTCTTGCGGATCTCTCCATTTCTGATTCGACCGCGGAGGGAAACTCCAAGCATAGCTCTCTCCATTGCCCTTCGGTTGGCTTTGAGCCTTCTAATGAGGTTCATTGTGAGCGACCCACACCTACAGCATAGCTATGTAATGAGTTCAATCTACTTTCAAAACAAAAAAAATTGTGTGCCTAAATCTCGCTATTTGAGTATTGGCTACATTTATATTAAGCATTGGGTGCAGGTTTTATTGGCTATCAAAACTATTCAATTTAGCCGAGGTAAGAATGGCACCTAGAGTCGAACCCTGCGGAACGCCTGCAAAGTTAAAGTGAATTCTGTAGATAAGAAAATAATTTAAGGAACCATCAAGTCTGTGTAGTTACCATACACAAAATTGATAATAGCCAATTTTTTAATAGTTAAAAAATTCGTACTTTTTTACAGTAATTGTAATGTTGAGTCCTGTCGAAAGCCTTTGGCAAATAAAGAAATGCTTTGTTATTCCGCATCCTATTTTATAGTGAAGGCTTCCTATCCAGAAGAAAAGGCCAACACACCTTTCTCTCTATGTATTGGCGACTAACTTCTGCCCATGACGTCGGCCGCATGTAATTTCTAATTTCTCCGACCCATCCTGTGGCACCGCTTGCGGTATTACTTCGTTTACGCATAGCGTGATATTAACCTTCTAGTCTATAATCTTTTTGGCGAATTAGGCTACAAAACGCAAAAAAAAAAATGACAAATCCGACTGGTAGTTCCAGATATTAGCGCGTTCAAAAATAAAACAATCTCTACAGCTTTATTATTAGAATAGATATAGATTAAAGACTATGCAGTCTAGGTTTCTTTCTCGATGTTTTCTTTGTACCTATTTTAAAATGCAATATTTCTTTTTGTACAGCTATTGCCGACGAGTGCTTCCAGAGGGCGCCACTACATGTCTTCCACTCTGCTACTGCTTGATAGGAAGGTACAGAGCTCCTGGATTTTATTATAAGGTATGGTTCGTCATACATTCATCTACTATCTCTACAATTTAGTCGTCACTTTTCTTAAGCTGGCCGGTATAGCGCCAGGGTATGCTTTGAATTTAAATCTTGAATTCCATATGTAAAGGAATTCTAATAAATAATAATTATGCTAGTGACATTTATAACCCAAACCCTTTTGATAGCAAAAGTCAATCAATAATTTAATTGTCTATCATTCATTCACTAAG